>OX336390.1:427645495-432445495 GCA_946902985.2 Meconema thalassinum | reverse complement strand
TGCTCTATCAAGTTAATATGATAATACTGGGTTCTATGATTTCCTCTAAATATATCTGAAACATTGTAGCCCGATAGGGCACTACAGTTTGTTTCAAATAATTCATTTTCGTGGAGACCATTAAATGTTATAGAAGTTACATGCAGTTGAACATTGAACGTATATGCCTGCATAGAATAATATTGGAAGCACCATCTTCGATGATTTACACTCTAAATATGTTTAATACACCTTGAACTTCCAGTATGCTAAATTGGAAGGGTGTTCCGTGCACATATTCTGAGATATTGAATCTGGAGTGAACCTTTTTTTAGATGATTAATACCCAGTTGGTAGTACTGATGCCTCTTAAAAGAACAGAACAACACCTATACTGTATGAAGAAAAAAACACATTGCACGTACAAATTGCGATAAAATCCATTCATTAGTATGAAAGTTAAACATTGAACAAATCATCACGCGTAGAATTATGTTAGCAACACTGTCTTAAAGGGTTACTCAAAATTATTCTGGAATAGTATATTCTATGAGTTGGCAAAGTTAAAACTGTTGATCTGCATACGTTCCTATTTACTTAAACTAGGGTGTAACATTATAGAGAGCCTATATTAACAGTTGGCAGCCTTGGCGACTCTGAATATACATTTAGTCCCATCTCTTCAGGTACACAATGCACATACAAAATTTGATTGAAGTCTAATTGATAGTATGGACGTTACATGCAGAAAACATTGAAACTATCAGCACGCGTAGAATCATATTTGCAACACTGTCATGTAATAGTTGCTGAAAATTAGCCTAAAATATTATGATCTATATATGTACAAATTTTGGAATAAATCAGTTTGTTGATATGGACGTTACATGCAGTTAAATATTAAAACTATCAGGACGTGTGGAATCATGTTGGCAACGCTGCCGCATATTGGTTACTGAATATTCATCTGCAATTTCATGTACTATACGTGTGCAAAGTTTATAACTGGCGACTTGCATACTTTGAGATATATTGAGACTAGAAAGAAAGGAGAGCATTTATCAACAGTTGGGAGCTATGGTGACTCTAAAGAAACCCATGTATACTTTCATAGATATCCAGCATAGAGATCAACTTTCAATCGTGATTTTTCATCCGTTAATATCACTGACGACATTTACAAATAGCTGCAGCGGTTTGGAAGTTGATGGGAGGGGGGACACCACATGGACAGACAGAAGGACAGACACTCACACATTTGTCCGAATTGAACTTATACATCTACCTTTCCATCAATGATATGACGTATTCTTCTTCTGCGCGAATGAGTCTCCTAGGACCACGCGGAATCAACACTTCTTGGCCTTGATGTTTGCCCAATAACTCTTCATGCGCAACGATTGAGCGAGTCTTCGTTGCTGCGACCAGACGTGTCTGGTAGGTCTTCTCTCTTCTCCCTCAAAAGCCCGTGTATCAGTAATTTTCCTAATTTCCTCTCGATCCTTGAGATTGGGAAAACCTAATTCAGTCAAGTCCTTTTCCGCCTGTTTGTACCAATTGGACCTTGTTGCCTTTTTCCGCAAAAAAGTATAGATTTTATTTGTTAACCTAGTTGGGTCCATTCTGTCCAAATGTCCCATGAATTGGATCCTTCTCATACGGATTGTGTCTGTGATTTTAGTAATTTTTAAATAGATGTCAGCATTAGGTTTCGGAAGGTGAATTCCATCTTTGATTCTTGGTCCTAAAATGTTTCGCATGATTTTGCGTTCCCTAATCTTCAATTGATTTCTCAGTGTTTTATGTTGTAGATTAAGTGTCTCAGAAGCATAAAGGGCTGCAGGCAAGACTACTGTTTTATAATGTTGAATTTTACAATTCCAGGAGAGGCATTTTTAGCCTATTTTCAATTTTGATAAAATAGGCTTATGAGATCACCTTTTGTCCGTGTGTGTGTGCGTGTGTGTGTGTGTGTGAGGTGTGTGTGTGTGTGTCCCCCTAATAAAATCTAAACGGCTGGAGCGATTTCAATGAAACTCGGTAAGCTCATAGCACTAGTCCCGGCGACCTCGATCGTGCCCTTCAAATTTTGTAACGTCTCACCAATCCAACATGGCGGCTGTGCGAAATATTTCACTAGCATTCAATATCTCTGAAGCTATTACCGATATCGCCCTGAAATTGTGTTCGGTTATAAAGGGCACTACTAGAAGTTCACCTATGAGACATTCAAAAACCTGGTGACTACAAAACCAACATGGCGGTCAAGCGAAGTTGAGACTTTTAAATAGACTTTTCCTCCGATTTAACTATCCAAACGTAATGAAACTTGGTACAGCAAATGTTTACACACATTGTAATGCACTGGAGTCTAATTTAGTTCAATTGTTTACATAACCTCAAAATGGCGGCTGTGCGAAATATTTCACTGACATTCTATATCTCCGAAACTATTACAGATATCATCATGCAATTTTGTACGGTGATAAAGGGTACTGATACAAGTTTACCTATGTATATTTTATAAACCTGTAAAGTACAAAACGAACATGGCGACCAAGCGAATTTTAAATGTTTTAATAGACTTTTCTCGTGATTTAACTCTCAGAGCGCAGTGAAATGAGGTACAGTAAATGATTTTGCAGATTGTAATGCACTGCCATCTAATTTAATTCAATTGTTTACATAACCTCATGATGGCGGCTGTGCGAAATTTTAAAATTAAGTTTTTATTTCTTGTGTCGTAATCATGCGATCGAGGTGAAAGTTTGAATAATGAACCTAGGCAATAATTGTCCTTGCATGGTAGATAACGCTATGGCCTATACATATAACAATCCTAAATGTCGAGCTTCCGAAATATTTAACGGTTCTCAATATCTATGGATCTTTTACAGCAACCAAACTGAATTTGTTTATGTTCATAGAGACTATGAACATATGTTCACCTAAAGGACTTTCAGTAACCTGGTGAGCACAAATCCAACATGGCGGCGACGCGAAGTATAAATATTTAAATGGACGTTTCTCGCGAATTAACAATCCGAGTGCCGTGAAACGTTGCACGTTAAATGCTCATACAAATGTTGATCCACTGGCATCTAATTTATTTCAATTGTTTGCATAATCACAAGATGGCTGCTGTGCGTAATTTTAAAATCTCGTTTTTACTTATTGTGTTCTAATCATGCGATTTAAGTTTGAATACCACACGTTCACAATAATCTTAATGTAATAGTACAAAAATAAAAATCCAACCTGGCGACCATCTGAAATATTTAGACGGTTCTCAATATCTACGAATCTGTTACAGCAATTAAACTGAAATTTTGTATGTTGATAGAGGCAATAAACATGAGCAGGATATATGAAAATAGGCTGTATAGTTCTTCACGGAACTACTTGTTTGTTATAAACTTGTTTTGTCAAATGGAAAGCAGTTTCCATTTTCTGTAGTCTTGCTTCTATAGATTTTCTTTCGTTGCCAGTTTCATTAATCCATTCACCTAAATAGACGTATTAATAATAATAATGATTCGTGAATATTATTAAAACGTCGTGATGATGAGTCGATCCCTTTGTAATGAACGTTAGTTCCGTCACATTACGAGAAGTAGAAGACAAGTGGATGAGGAAAGAGAAAAAAGGAAGCAAAAAGAGGAGAAAAGGATAAAAAGAAAAGAATAATGAAGGAATAAGGCAGAAGAAGAAAAGAAGGATAAATGGAGGAGGAAATGAAGGAGGGGTGAAGAAGAAACCGAAGAAAGAGGAAAAGAAGATATAAAGAAGAAAAAATATATAGGTAAAAGAAAAACGAGAAGGGAAAAAGATGAAGGAGTATAAGGAAAAATGGAAAAGTAAAAAAAGAGAACAAGATAAGATAGGAAGGAAAGAATGAATGAAGAACACAGGAGAAGAAGATGGAAAATGAAGGTGGAAAGAAACAAGAAGAAGAAAATTAAACATAGAATAGAAGGGGAGAAATGGAGAAAAGAAGAAGAAGGTGGAGAAGAAAGAGATGAAGGAGAAGAAGAAAGAGGAGAGGAAGAAAATTAATTTAAAAGCTTATGGAAAAAGGATATAAGGGTATCAGGATATTAATTAATAAGAACAGGTGTGGATTCTTAAGGATATTAATCTTCACCAAGATATTTTGAATTCTCACGCATTCGTAGCAACTTACATGTGCACGACTTAGCGTCCCCCGGCCACCAGCCACACTGTCGCTGCGTGCGCTTTGTATAACAATTAATACCTGATGGCGCAAATATGCTCGAACCCGAGGGCGAAGAGGGGACAGGAGGAGAAGGAAGGTAGTCGAGATGGTCGATGCTGCTGTGCTCGTGGGAAGCGTTCACTAACCTGTAATATAGCTACAGTCACAGTAGGAGCCGCTGTGAGCAATTCCATAGCAACGAGAGAAGTGAACGTTCCTCCCCCCTAACCCACGCTGCAGAACATAAACTCACCCTCATACGGAACTCGTTGCTTACGCATGTGCCATCAGGTAATAATTGCGGATTTTCTACTGCATGACAGCGAGGTTTAAGATGACTGTGAGATACGGTCAGTTATTCGGTAGGTACACATAATTACACAGAAAGAGACATAAGTGCACCTGTATTCAAACAACAGTCGATGGAGTAGCGACACACGTCGAATAGACAAACCCTTTCAACGGGAAAAATTACTCTCTGTGAACAGTGTTTACGGACAGTCCGGAGCTTGTACCTAGTCACTTCTAGCTCTTTCTACACTTCGACTAATCTGTAATAAGCGTGTCGACACCGATGATAAAATGAAAACGATAGTAGATACATGCTTTCTTCGCAGTTGGCGGATTTGTATCCGAACGCCCTTCACACAAATGCCTGTGATACTCTATTCGACACAGGCATGGAGAACGTCGTTGTTTCTTGGACTTAGTGGTCATATAGCCTCGTGTACTTGGGTGAGTACAAAGTTTGTCTGTCTGTTTGTCTGTCTGTCTGTCTGTTATGTATACAAATCTACACCGTTTCATCGATCTGAACCAAAATTTGAATACTTACCCTTTGGAACACTGCGGGTAACACGGTCCACTTGAAATTTCGTACAGACCACTCTATTCCCTGCATTTATGCCCTTTGGCACAAATCTACACCGTTTCACCGATCTGAACCAAAATGTGTATAGTTAACCTTTGGAACCCTGCGGGTAACACTGTCCACTTCAAATTTCAGACTGACCACTCCATTCCCTACATTTAGGCCCTTTGGCACAAATCTACGCCATTTCACCGATCAGAACCAAAATGTGTATGCTTACCCTTTGGAACCCTGTGGGTAACACTGTTCAAATGAAATTTTGGACAGACCACTCCATTCCCTGCGTTAGACCCTTTGACACAAATCTACATCGTTTTACCGATCTGAACCAAAATTTGTGTAGATACCCTTTAGAACCCTGCGGGTAACACTGTCCACTTTACATTTCAGAGGGACTACTCCTTTCCCTGCATTTAGGCCATTTGGCACAAATATACACAATTTCATGATCAGAAGCAAAATTTGTATACTTACCCTTTGGAACCGTGCGGGTAACACTGTCCACTTTAAATTTCGGACAGACCACTCCATTCCCAGTATTTAGGCCTTTTGGCACAAATCTACACTGTTTCACCGATCAGAACCAAAATTTGTATACTTACCCTTTGGAACCTTGCGAGTAACACTGTTCACATTATATTTCAGACAGAACATTCCATTCCCCATATTTAGGGCCTTTGGCACAAATCTACATGGTTTCACCGTTCTGAACCAAAATTTGTATACTTACCCTTTGGAACCCTGCGGTTAACACTGTCCACTTTAAATTTCCCTGCATTTAGGTCATTTGGCACAAATCTACACCGTTTCACCGATCTGAACCAAAGTATACATACTTATCCTCTGGAACCCGACGAGTAACACTGTCCACTTCAATTTTCAGACAGACCACTCCATTCACTGCATTTAGGCCCTTTGGAACCAATCTACACCGTTTCACCGATCTGATACAAATTTTACAAACTTAAGTTACCCTTTGAAACCCGGCGAGTAACACTGTCTACATGAAATTTCGGACAGACCACTCCATTTCCTGCATTTAGGCCCTTTGACACAAATCTAAATCGTTTCACCGATCTGAACCAAACTTTATGTACTTAACCTTTGGAACTCTTCGAATAACACTGTCTACTTGAAAGTTCGGACTGACCACTCCATTCCCTGCATTTAGGCCCTTTAGTTCAAATCTGCACCGTTGTACATAATTGCACCAAATTTTACATACCCTTTGAAACCCTGCTGATATTTTGGAGAAACTTCTCCATTCCCTACATTTAGAATAACAGACAAGAGGAACTTGAAAACCACGTTTTATGGCCCTAGAACCATTAATGTCCGTAGTGGTGTAACTGTAAGAATATTTTTATAAGTCTATTGTTGGCTGGCAATGCATGCTGCATCACGCCGCCCCTACCCATGTTCTGGTGCATAATTGCTGCTTATAAATTGCAGTCACGGGGAGAAATTAGTTCATAATGATTTCTTAGGGCCCTTAAAACAGTTATCATAATGAAAATATTATGCCTCTGTATAAGTGCGATGGTGTTGGTGCAGTACATTGAGGTTATCAAATGCAATAAGCGTTGGTGCTTTCAAATTTACTTTCATTTATTCCGATCATCCTTGAGCGCTATGTGGTGATAAAAAAACACTACTGCTACCCAACGAGCTCGGGACAGCCGAAGTTTTTCAAAGTGTTCTGATTATGTTTCTATGGTGCTATGCTGCAAATGACGACACTGTTGGTCTCTACATTTCTAACAGCCAATGAGATATAGGCCCTAGGCAGTATCGTTTATTTCACTTACTCCTCCTTCTAATCATATTTTTCAATTCCTTTTTAAATTACATATGTAAGTTCTGTAGTTAGTAAATAGCCGTTTCCCTGTTCATTATTATCATTACGGAAAAAAAACTGGATGTTACGTCCATTATACTGTACTACTTATCACTCGCACTAGGCCTACCACCACCACAAAAATTTATATTAGGCTATATATATATATTCTCTTAGTTTAAGTATCATGTGCCAGTTATGTAGTTGTATTCATGATCATCCATAAAACAAATAAATCCACCGGGCGAAGCCGGGCACTACTACTAGTAAATCAATCAAGTGTCTGTTAAATTGCGTAATTGTAATGTCTGCAGTAAAGTGTATGAGTTTGTAATTCAGGTAAGTATTTGCTTGAAGTAGAAATGGGAAAAAACAGAAAACCACTTCCAGGATGACTGAGGTGGGAATTGAACTCGTTTCTTCCCTATTTGATCTCACAAGGCTGAGTGTATGAAGTTCTAGCCCTCAGCTTTGTTGGCAGAGCCGGGAATTGAATTCGGAACACAGGAGTGACATCCAATAATGCTAGCCACTGTGCAACGAGGTGGGTCCAGAAGGAAAGTAAATCATGAATAGAAAAGCTATACAATACACTTTTCATTGAAAAATAGACTGTACTTAAATAATACCCCTAGTATGAATTTACAGCCACTGTATTGTACAACGATCGTAGTTATGGAAAGAGGGTCGAAGACAACAATTGTTGGGGTATGCCAAGGTTAGAAGATGCTAAACGGATTGCATCAGTTATAGGGTGTGGTAGCTACGTAGATATGCATCTATTAGCTCAGGACAGGGTAGATAGAGTGCTGCATCAGACCAGTCTAAAGAAACAAAGGCTCAAACCCACACAATACACGCTTCAGCACATAGTTCAGAGGGGCTCAAGTCTTATGATACATGCCGGAGCGTAGTAATGATGTTCCTGGGGTGCAGGAGAGTGGTACGGTACTGTTTTACCGACCGCCTCCTCTACAAATCAAACCAAGGCTCATAACTAACCATTTTATCGGAGTAAGGAATGATGAAGCTGCAAGCGTCAAGTTGGCTCTGGCTATAAAATATGGACTCCGCCATACTTTACAGTGGAGGTCGTGCATGATGGGCAACGTATGCCTAGAAATTCAGATTTCACAGTCACTTTTCTCTCGGTTCATAAATAATGATATTTGACTTAACTCTCAACTAGTTTGGTGCGGGACCGAACGCCGCGCCGTCGAGAATTAGTATTTCGCTCTGTGTTTTGCATTTTCCGTCTCAGAAACCCCTAGCACTTAGTAGCTGTCTGTCATTTCTTTAGTATTAGTTGTTTGTTTATTGCATGTCTGGGTCATTGAGACCCGTACTACACCAAGTACATATCTTATATTCTTCACACCTTGATTTTGTGTTATAACTCTAGCATTTTCTTTTTGAATATCTGTGACTTGGTTCCTTCCAATGTAATGTATATATACTGCGTTGTTTGTGTGATTTATTGCAAAACATTAAATCAGACTTATGAGATCTACACGGGCTAACAAAGGACACCTCAGTGTCATGTTTTATATCACCGCCATCTTAACCAAACCTCAATGGTGGCCACTCAAATGTTCAAAGCTTAAATCAAATTACGCCTAAACTAACCATAGGATCTCAATCAAATTTATAAAACATATAGTTTTTAGAGGGAGCGTCTGTCGCCAAAACTACAAGGTCATCAGCCAAATAATTTTAAGATGGCAGCCATGTATGTGTGTATATGGACGCCCCCCATTCCCCCCTCAATCAATTCAAACAGGATGAAACAGAATTGAACCAAGATTGGTACAGAGGAAGCACAAGCAAAGGAAACCTCATTATCATGTTTTATATTGCCACTATCTTAAAGAGAACGAAATGGCGGCCACTCAAATGTTCAAAGCTTAAATCAGTTAGTTAGTTATTGTTGTTTTAAGGGGCGGAACTACGAGGTCATCTGCCCCTAAGCTTAAATCAAATTACGACAAAACTAATCATCCGATCTCTACCAAATATTGGAGAGTTATGCTTTTATGTCGAAAGCGTCTGTTTCCGAATCCACAAGATCATCCGCCAAATAGTTTCTGGATGGGCGGCCGCATCAATCATGCAATCATTATAGGCTAATCCGTAACAAAGCCGTACACAGAGTGGTTCAAACTGTCCTCAAGGTGATGATGACCCATTGGATACTATAATTTTACATTAGAATATTACTGTATAATGTAGCAGTGAAATGAGTGCTCAGCCCAAGCGGTCGTGCCGTGTACAGAACATTTTAAACTGACTCGTCAAAATGGCGGCTATTGTTTGCTGCCTGGTCCATATTTCAATAGCTTAAAATTCTTTCATGGAATGTGCTGAACGAAATAATATAAATTAAGTATGAAATGGTTGATAATAAAGACATAATACGCGGAAGAAATCGGTCATTCCAAGACATTATATGCCAAGCAGATATAGGTATTAAGGCTATTGATAACAATCTTCTAGCAACGGTCAGATTTAATCAAGGGGTTCGAGTGCCAGACTCTCTGTCTCCCGTAGGACTGGGTATCAAATCATAGTGGGGTTAGCATTGTTACTCGATTCTTTTTGTTGAATTTATGGTTTTAAAATTACTTAGACGTTATAATGATAAGCATATCCAAGGTGAACAAAAAATGCTGCACTTGGAGGTCGGCATCCGGTTCCTCGCCGAAATTCACGACAAAAGTTTATGTTGCAAAACCTAGTACCGCCAATAGGTTTAACAGATATGCGGAACTTTCTCTGTACATTCCGATGCACTACAGGATGTGACAGTGCTGCCAGCTTTTCGTTTTCATACTTGTGTTTTCAAACAGCACCCGATCCGATTTTGCTATAGAAACTTTTGTCTTGCAATTGGATGAGGGTTCGCATGCCGACCTCCAAGTGCGGCATTTTTTGTTCACCCTGTGTATAGTATGTATTTGCAATGTAAACTTAATATACACTTTCAGCACCACATATTTCAACACGTTTCCACAGCAATATCCATTCGTTGTCCCTGATACGCGGGAGAGTCTACTACAGCCAACATATATTCTGACACTTTGACCAAATATTATTCTTTATATTATTAGTAGATAGGCCTAATGTATTTTCTGGCCAAGGGGTGGATGTAGGAAACCTTAGACAATATTCTAGCCTCCTTGTTAAGGAAACTTGCAATAATAGTACATTTTGCAACGAGCCTATAATGGCAATAATTAAGGAACGAGTATGTTTATAAAACGAGCGTATGCGAGTTTTATAATTTCCATACGAATGTCTTAATTACCATTATAGGCGAGTTGCATACGACTGTTTAGGTTCGACGATAATTATTATAACTATTTTATGTTCGAACATAAATATTCATAAATATCTGTCGAAATGTTGCCAGTTTTATGTACTGAACAGAGCGAATGGGACGCAGAGAATGCCTTGTATTTGTCCATGGCCTTCTCGATTACCCCACTATGACACTAGGCAACGCAGTGAAATTTAAATTAGAAGGCCTTGGAACTCAGCGCAGGTGCGATGCTATTCTTATTCTAATTGGTCAAACAACAGTTTCTTGAGCTCTGATTGGTGGGAAAAACTGTTTCATAATGAAAAATAGTGTTGTAATGACCATCATTATGATACAGGTTTCTGACGTATAATAGTCAGGGTCGAACATAAAACATGTTGTGTATTCGTATTTATTTCTCATTAGAAAATACGCACTATACGTAAATTTATGGGTAATTATAAAACAACAAATAAAGTAAAGCACAAATAAAAAGAAACAAGTTTTACATACCTATGCAAGGTTATTTCTTTTAAACGTTGCATTTGATAAGAATATATCGTGCGCATGAGTATTTCGGTACTTGTACTCCGGCTATCAGGGTGAGAGCCGGGCATCTTCACCTCTCGACCAAAGTAGCACATTGAATTAAGAAGTTGGTAATAGGTACATGAAGTACCGTAATGATTGTAAATGGGGAAAATCTTTTGCTTACTATAGCATATTGACCTAACTCTGGGGCAGAAGACCTGAGTGTTCCATCCCTTAAAACAACAATCAATCAACGTATAATACACCACGTTGCATTTCACAAAGCTGCTACAACCTATTATACTCCTTCTTAATGACAATGAGTTCTAACTTCACCCATACATTTAGGAGAAAGTATACTACATATTATTTACTTAACATCTTGTTTTATATGGAAACGGCCGATATGTTGAAAGTGCTCTGTATAAATTATTGTAATTAATTGTTGCTGTACAGACAGATGGTTTACGTATATTGATATTCATTAGCAAAAGTTCATTTAAAATCATTTCCAGTTTCTGTCTTCAATTAAATGGGTATTTGTATTGTGATTACCGTACTTCAGAAACACATGTTAAAGAAAGTGGTGATTTCATGAAGCTAAAAACACCAAATAAACGTTTGCTCATTACTTAAAGATATTAACGGAGTGTTCACTGTGCAATGTATTTTCTTATAATAGTGAACTCAAGATGCAATAGAAATTACCTACGTTGAAATTTAGGTCCTAGATTAAGAATAGAAAGCATAGGTTGCGAGGGACATTCTGACCAACATCACACTAGTTACATTGCCACACTTGTTGAAGGTTAAATCACTAAAAACTAAATTGTAAATAACTACGAAGTCAAAATTGTAAGTAGCCATAAGTGATTTCATGCGATAACGTTATTTGACAGTCACCATTACCAACATGTGCATTCACATTTTGTGCGCTTTAATCACCTTGTAGCCACTTCCCCTTAAAGATGTAACCAACCATGAGGTAATCTATCGTCCGTCCTGTCACCAAATGTGTTATAACACACAATTCCGAAGAGAATTGCCAGGATATTTGTGAAGGGAGCGACTATGCCAACAAGTTACCTATCACACGGAATTTCAATGGGAAATCACACTAAGCTACAACATCGAGAGCTAAAAGTAGGACACCAAGAACTCACTTTTCTCAGTAGCCCTCATGAGACTGAATACACACTATTCAACCCTAATACCATATTCCGCTAGGTAAAGCCAGATATTAAACAAATAGCGCCCAAGTAGGAAGCTACCTCTACAGTACACAATGACAGGAAATCTTCGAAATTACTGGTGAATATTCTTATTTTTCCTTTCAATTTTGGCCTCGGCCCCTTACGTGATCCCAGGGTATATATTTATATATAGGTCCCAAAGAATCTGGGTTCAATTCCTAGCTCAGCCAAGAAATCGAATTCTGGTTCGAGTGCTGGAACGCTGTCCATTCAGCCTCCTGAAGTAGAACTGAGAAGAGGTAGGAACGATTGCCACCCCAGCCATTATACACGTCATTTTCTGTGATTTCCTACTTCTATCAACAGATTTCTGTCCAGTCGGGCAACACGATTGTGCCCAATTATATTAAAGTAAGCGGGGAGTACACATATTTGAACACCCTAACCTGAAAGATATATTACATGAGATATCACTCTATTAACACACATTTTGTATAAGAAAAAGGGAGAGGGGGTAATAAATTGGATCAGTCCAATTGTTAGGCAGCACTGACAATTGGCTTCTAAAATCTTAACACCCACTTCTACTCCAGGCGAACGTTGGGATAGTTTCTAACTTAAGGCCACGGCCACCTTCTTCCAAGTTCTACTTTCTATTACTTATAGACATAGCCTACTACAGTGAGTCCGGGAATGTTCTCCGCAGCGCCTACATGCGTCTGCGAGAGCTATTTACAGCAGTTACGTTGGTAGCACGGCTGCCGCTTGCATCATAACAAATAAACAGAAAACTTTATACTCACCACAGCCATTCATAATAGATGCTGGAACCATTCACAGTACATCACTCTTTTTCCGTAATCAGTTTGCTTTAATTCATGAACCACGGTAACTTTATAAGGGAACAACTGAAGCTTGTTTCTTACAGCTTTATGTGCTGTCGATTTAGAGATTATTGTTTGTTGAGCTAATTTTCGAATTGATTTACTTGGACTCCGCAGCATTATATCGGAGATTTCATCAAGTTTTTCATCTGTTAAAAGCGTAGGCCTGCCTGTTCCCGGTACATCGTGAACTGAGCCAGTCACACGAAATTTACTAACCAAATCCCGAACGGTATCACGGTTTGGACACTTTGAATTAGAAAACCGCGCCTGATCGCCTTCGAGAAAAACCTATTCCACCAAAAAATCTCTCTATTCAGTAGTAAACTTTACCGCCTGTATAGTGTTGCACTCTTCCAATAATCTATCTGAACGCTCGCTGACTGTAATACACACTGAAGACATGCAGGCTCGCTCGCTTATTGCGATACACACTGACAGCCAACACGGGGGATTCCCGCTTTCAAGGACACAGTGCAGCCAACTAAACTCATGACTCTACCTCTCGCAGCTGCACGTACCCACTGCGGAGAACATTCTCGGGCGCCCTGTAATACAAGCACCAAGATCACACAGGATATTATACAAAATCCTATACACACTCAAGTACACGGGGATGATTTCACAATCCTCTATAACCTCGATGTTAGGAATCATCGTCGTCGTCGTCATCCTCCTCCTCCTCCTCCTTCTCATCATCATCACCATCATCATCATCATCATCATCATCATTATCATCGTCATCACAATGGACTGAATAACTACGATGGCACACGCCACTGGACTAAATGAATCATTAACAACAAGAATAGACGGTTTCCTTGTCAGTCCTTTCTTCTACTCATAAGAATCTCTTAATTCTTAATCCTTTCCACGGACATTGTTTGTATTTATAATCACTGAAATATTTTGAATTTATTAACCATATATAAGTTGAACCTTCCTCATTTCTTTTCTTGTTTCCTCAACCGTTCATATTGGAGGTCTAAATCATGATATTCCTCAAGATGGAATATTGGCTTTCTCGGGCAAGTCATTAAATTCCAGCAAACCTTTTAGGTTTTTGTCGTGTCTGTACGGGGTTTCGCCCAGTTATTCCAAGGCAGGCTCATCAGCAGACTCCTCTACAGGGAGGAGATATGGTAAGGGAAATCATAGTTCCCCCAGAAATAAAATGCGATGCTCTTCATAATATATAGGACATAGAGCATGGTCCAATTGATCTTTCTTTATTCTCCCTTATTTTATCACAAGAAAAAAAAATATTACCTCTTTATACCTTCAACATTAATCATGTTGTTCTTCATTCTATTTCTCTTCTCTTTTCCTCCTAAAAAAACTCCACACCCCACCTTATTTTTAGCCTATTTTCAATTTTGAAAAAAATAGGCTTATGAGATCACCTTTTGTCCGTGTGTGTGTGCGTGTGTGTGTGTTTGAGGAGTGTGTGTGTGTACCCCTAATAAAACCTAAACGACTGGAGCGATTTCAATGAAACTCGGTAAGTTCATAGCACTATTCCGGGTGACCCCGACCGTGCTCTTCAAATTTTGTTACGTCTCACCAATTCAACATGGCGGCTGTGCGAAATATTTCACCAGCATTCAATATCTCCGAAACTATTACCGATATCACCCTGGAATTTTGTATGGTGACAGAGGGAAATACTAGAAGTTCACTTAGGTGACCTTTGAAAACCTTGTAACTACAAAACGAACATGGCGGCCAAGCGAATTTGCGACTTTTAAATAGACGTGTCTCGCGAGTTAACCAACCAAACACAATGAAACTTGGTACAGTATATGTTTATACACATTGTAATGCACCGACATCTAACTTCGTTCAATTGTTTACATAACCTCAATATGGCGGCTGTGCGAAATATTTCACCGGCATTCTGTATCTCTGAAACTATTACCGGTATCACCCTGAAATTTTGCACGGAGATAAAGGGCACTACTGGAAGTTCATCTATGTGACTTTCAAAAACCGGTTAACTACAAAACGAACATGGCGGCCAAGCGAAGTTGAAAGTTTTAAATAGACTTTTCTCGCGATTTAATGATCTAAGCGCAATGGAACTTGGTACAGCAAATGTTTATATATATTGTAATGCACTGGTATGTAATTTAGTTCAATTATTTACATAACCTCAAGATGGCGGCTGTGCGAATTTTTAAATTAAGTTTTTGTTTCTTGTGTCGTAATCATGCGATCGAAATGAAAGTTTGAATAATGAACCTACGCAATAATTTTCCTTTAAAGGTACTGGCCCCGTAAAATGAATTATAAGGGATGAAAATGGGAATAATACTTTTTTTCGAAGCCCATGATAAAATTTAACCAAGGAATATGATGGCTGGAACTTGGCAGAAACCAGTCGTGAGGCGACGTCGAGCTAGGAGGGAAATTCCGTCACGTGATTGTATTGCGCAATGAAAGTTTCCAGAAGCTTGGAATCGACCTAGCAACAGCGAATATTCCCAGGATTTGTTTAAATATTGTTATAAATTATCCCATTGGATATGAGCTTACAGCCAATAGGAAGAAGTTTTAGAGAAGACGGGAGTTCCAGCAACTAAATTTGTATGGATATTTAATTCATTTAAGCCTTTAGAGAGTGAATTTATATATTGGAAAAGAGAAGAATATGATAATAAAATATTGGAAATATTTTATAAGTCATTAGCAGGTCGCTATTGGAAGAAATAAGCGATTTGCTAGAGCCCGCGCGAATACGAGAGGGAACTCGAAAAGGCGGCTAAAATCGGTAGACTTGGAGGGGAGACGCCAAGCACCGGGGCTCTTGTGTATCTGAACGTCGAAGAGGTCAGACGTGTGCGATTGGAAGAGAAAGGAGTTCCGAGTGTTTCACCGAGCTAGTAGAAGGTGACTCGTGGAGACAAGGCTTAAGCAAGGGCGGAATTAGGAGACGACCGTGCCTTGAATCTAGGTGAAGTTGCGAAGATCACATTTACCGCAATCACTTCAGTCTGATCGACTTCAGAGAATTTATTTCAACTACATACCGGTATTGTAGCTGACTAGCAGATATTGTATATTACAAACTTTCAGAAGTTTGAGAGAAGTATTTCAGCAATTATAAGCAGTTTTGTGAAGCGCGAGAAAACTGTTTCTTTCCAGCGCGATACGACACTTTGTCCGAGCTACTGCAGCTCAGGGATCAGCCACCCGTGAGTACGAGTGCATATTAATATTGTTGTGTGGAACTGTATTACAACACTTAGGATGGAGATGTATTCCATAATGAAGAACAATATTCAGTCTACTATTATGAAGATTATTATGGACTAAATTATTATGTGCGCCAGGAGTATAGGCAGATAGAAGCAATATAGTCAACGATGGAGCTTCGTTAGAGGGGACTGTTCGTGAATGTCTACTTAGTGAGCGATCATGAGACTTGATGCACAACTCTATTCTAGTGCATTCTTGTCAAACATGAGCTCAACATTAACATCAGTGACTACAGAACGATGTTCAGATTCCATCTACATGAATGTTCGTTATACGAGTGAGGTCCAAGACTTTCTCTTCAAATGCCTTTTGAAGTGGAAAGCAGAACTTTCGACGCTACTCACTGTTATGATGAGACTGTGCTGTGACAGAGATAGAAGAAACATCGAGATTATCAAGAGGTCCAGGGTTATCCCGGTCACAAGGAAGATGATGATTGGAGGCCCGCAGTTCGATTCCGGTCGGAGCTTGCTGTTTCCAGTGGGGGAATTCGTTCCTTTTCTGAGGTCACGAGTTCGTGGAGACGAGCTAGGATCCAGCCCAGATCTTTGGGCCATACGATATTATTATATTACATCCGAGTATTTTGTTATACTCTATCTTGATCTACTAGACTTCGAGACCAGGTAGCAGTGTTCACTAACCTTGTAGTTAGAGCTTGTAGTGACATTTTCTGAGCAAATCCTTTATCCATATTTCGATACTGTATTTATGTACTCCATGTATAGCATTTTTATTCTTCGAAATTTATTATAGTGATCGTCTTGCGACGCTATTAACTTCGTTTGTTAGGAATCCAGTTTCTGAACTGAGATTATTTACTTGTTCGAGGAACAAGCTTTTGTCATTTCCTTTGAGGAACAGTATTTTATTTTCGACGTTTTTGTATTCTGAATGCAGGTGATAGACATTTTCGTCTATGTTACCCATTAAATTAATTTTTATTAGTATAATTTGGGCATTTTATCCGTCGAGAAGAAACGTCAAGAAAGAAGATCTTGGTAGTGATATATTGTGAAATATCATGTCACATTGTGGAAAAGAAACATTTAACGTGGACACGATTATTATCGTCATAACTCATAGACATTCGTTCTGAATGAAGAGAATACGATTATGACTAACTGTATGTTTTATTGAAGAAAGCTATGAACTTTCAGTCTTTTAATTTATTTGAAGCTAGAATCTTCTTGGAAGATTAATATCATCCGATGTTAGGGTAGTTATCGTTCGATATCCTCGTCGTGATAGATTCTTGTTGGACACAAACACATAGATATGATGTTATGATTAAATATTTACGAGGAGTAATATCATATCACGTTGTAGACATAATATTCCTTCCTCGATTAAAGTCGAACCCAGATGTGTGAAGATGAGATGTAGTATTTTTTATTAAATGTATGCACGGCAGTTTATACTTATCAGAGTATCGTTTCAAGAGTATTAAGTGAGGAGGTCAGTATCGTAAATTCCAGAGGACGTTATGATGTATAAATTAATAATTTAACAATTATTGTTATTGTTCATGAGACCAGCGATTGTGGTGACAACGCTGAGAAATTATGCCCTTTTGTAGGAATGCCAGGTTGAAAGAAGTGGAGTTGATGACCCTTTGATAGTGGTTTTTTTTTATGTATTTCCGTATGTAGTTGGCATACGAGGTTATTGCGAAGGTGTGTTCCACATTTTGAAGTACAGTCATTGCGTGGGCATGACTAGGATTGGCAAGGCATTAAAGTGTGAGTAGAGAGTATTCCTTATTTTGTTATACACGACCTGGGATTTAGAGAAGACAGGAAGGGTCACAGTTGAAATTGGAACAGGATATTGATGATGACAGCTGTTATGCTATACTCTTATCGAGATTATTAAGCCCCAAACATGTAACGGCATATGTTTCACCTTAAGTGGTCAAATGTATTTAAACTATTTTGACACCAGATCAGAGAGGAGAGACTGGTGGTGGTTATTTCTGGTGATGTGGAAGATTTTAAGGATCACAGTTCACTGTATTTGACATAACTGCTAGATCAGAGCACAGGCTCGAATGTATTTAGACGCTATTACTTTGAAAGGACTATAGCTGATGCTATAAGCGTCATTATAAATTCATCTAGTGTTAACCTTTATTATTTGCCAATCGAGAGTATAACATGTTAGGCCTAGGAAGTTTATAGTTTGTTTAACGTAGAGGTTAGAGTATGAATGAGTATGTGACTGTATGTGGTTTGTTTCTTGTTCAGTGCGAATGAAATGAACTCCATTGGGACGTCACAATGCGAGAGTATGAATGAGAGTGTGTGTAGAAGGTTTATGCCAGTAGCATGTAGGATTATGCGTACAGTTCACGTATTTGTCTGACGTGAATCTGTTTCATTGTAACACAGCTTTTATTGTTATGGAGAGCACATTTGTGGACCAGGCGGGAATATCGAGGACTTCTTTAAAACTCGTTTCTAGCCAAGGCCATAGCTCGGCCAGGCCGCACAAATGGGGAGAGATGTTGCGAACCGCATGGCTCGCTCTTTTTCTTTTTTTTAACCAGCTAGACTGGGAATGTAGCGGTAAATGTTATGTCATCGGACACGTGGCGAGGGTCGCGTTCGCCGAGCGCCCATATGTGCTTGGGAGCGTGCCAGAAGAATATAAATACACTGAGGTGTGTAACTGTTGTACAGCTTGATGTATGGACACAAGCTACACCAAATTTTGTCATTATGATCATAGAACGCTGTTTTTTCAGTGGCGTGAGTGTAGAGATGAGCGAATGGGAGTGTGTTATTTTATTTTGTTGTGTGAATGTTTAGCCCTAGTTTACATTTGTTATTAAATCGTTTAGTTTTATTAGAAGCCGTGTCGTCATGATTCATTTTAGATATAAGGAGATGCAACTGTGAAACCCATTATAGGTCCAGAGAGGTTGACCACGAGACCCCCGAGAATAAGGTAGGTGTTCTAACGCGAGCTAAGTGTATTTTTCATGTAATTCACAGTTGTATTGTAATTTCCGCCACGTATATTCGCGAGGGTCTAGTTGGACGTAGATCCTTGACTAGTATTTTGCGTCGGAGCAGTCAGGGTCTACGAATCCAGCCGTTGCTTCGGATATCCAACAGACCGCCTCTAGAATATACGGGGACAGTACATGACTCTAAGGCCTGTACATATAAAAATCCAACATGGCGACCATCCGAATTATTTAGACGGTTCTCAATATCTACGAATCTATTACAGCAATCAAACTGAATTTTTTAATGTTCATAGGGGCTATGGACATAAGTTCACCTATAGGACTTTCAATAACCTGGTGATCACAAATCCAACATGGCGACGGAGCGAAGTATAAATATTCACATGGTCGTTTCTCGCAATTTCACCATCCGAGTGCAGTGCCACTTGGTACAGTAAATCCTTATACAAATGTTAATCCACTGGCATCTAATTTTTTAGCCTACTTTCGATTTTTGCAAAAAATGAAAGTAGACTTATGAGATCAACACAGGGCGAAAAAAGTGTGTCTGTCTGTGTGTGTGTATGTGTGTGTGTGAGTCTGTGTGTGTGTGTGTATGTGTGTGTGAGTCTGTGTGTGTGTGTGTCTGTGTGTGTGTGTGTGAGTGTGTGTACTCTGAATGTCTGTCCCCCCCTATCAATTCGAACACGGTGAATGCAAATTGAACGAAATTTGGTACAAAGGTAGCACTAGCAAAGGACACCTCAGTGTCATGTTTTATATCGCCGCCATCTTTACTAAAACTGAATGGCGGCTACTCAAACGTTCAAAACGTAAAATCAAATAACGACTAACCAAATCATCCGATCTCTACCAAATTTGGTAACAACATACCTTCGTATAGGATGCGTCTTGTGACCAAATTACAAGGTCGTCCGCCATACCATTTCAGGATGGCGGCCGTGCGAATTATGCAAACTTTATAATCCATATCATGGGACCCACCAGTTCCGATTATCGAGCCGAGAATCGTTTTAACTGTTCTAAAGGAAGAGGCACGTTCGAAATTAAAAGTTTGTTTTGTAATACTATAGTGCAGACGTGATTTTAAAAAGCTGAACTGATTCAGTAATAAGACAAGATGGCAGCGGATATCTTGTGCCGGACTTATATTTCACTAATTTGAGTATTGCATGCAATATAGCGTACTGATAAAAAATAAATAAACTTTGTATGAAATGCTTTATATATAAATAATATACTCCAGTGATGAAATCGTTTAGTATAAATCATTATTTGCTAACAAGTTCTATGTAAGTCATTTTAAATAGAACGATATTCGTTGACACAATTAGCTCAGTGGTAGAGCGTTAGCCTATCGCTCAAATGCCTATGGTTCAAACCCGACCACAGCTAGGTTTTTTGCTTGAAATGTTATATGTTTATTGTTTTGTAATGACTCAGATGTTTTAAAATTAAGCGTTATATTGTGCACATTATGGTGTAAAATATATATTTAATTAAAACATAATTCGCCAGCAGATTTACTCGGGACATCTAGCTGCAAAAAGGGAACTTCCAGATTTTATTGAAAAGTTTCTTCTTCTGGCCGCTAGAATGCACTCGCTCTGTTAGGATTATATTGTTCGATATTTCACCAATAGATGTCACGACTAGTCTACGTGGGGATCCATTGATTACTATACCATTATCATTCTATGCGCATCGAATTTGAAGAATGACAAGATGATACTACGATACATTTTAACTTTTTATTTTAAAGGGTTTGTAACAGCCTATTTTGCGTTACTTGAAAATGTTATTAAGCGTTATATTGTGCACATTATGGTGTAAAATATATATTTAATTAAAACATAATTCGCCAGCAGATTTACTCGAGACATCTAGCTGCCAAAAAGGTAACTTCCAGATTTTATTGAAAAGTTTCTTCTTCTGGCCGCTAGAATGCACTCGCTCTGTTAGGATTATATTATCGAAAATATCCACATAGTTTGTATACACACGTCTCTGTAGGGTCATGGAAAGATTTGTTAATTCAATTAGGGTTGTGAAAGCCCTGCACAACCAGACGTGTAAAGACATGCCTCAACTCAAAGTTGGATGTTGCCCACGGCAGGTCGTAATAATAATAATAATGTTATTGGTTTTACATCCCTTTTAACTACTGCTGATTTTAGAGACACGTGGGTGCCGGAATTTTGTCCCGAAGGGGATCTTTAACGTGCCAGTAAATGTACTGACACGGCTCCCTCGCATTTGTGCACCCTCAAATGCCAGCTGACTGCGCCAGGATACGAACCTGCAACCTAGGGCCCAGCAAGCGAGAACGTTACCGCTGAGCCACGCCGCCAGTCCGGTCGATTATGTCTCCAGATCCATAACATTCTTGATATACTTCTTATCTTTCTTTCTTCAATGATGGTAGCAGTTTTTATCTAGGTTGTGGCGTTTGGTAGAGGTAAATCGTTTCTAAGGTCTTCAACAAAGAATAGTTCTATTATACTCTTTAATAATAACAACGAGTTATAACTATACTCATACATTTAGGAGAAAGTAGGCTATATGTTCTTTACTGAACATCTTGTTTTAATTGTTTCCGTAACGACAAGATGGCATTTGTGCGAAATTTTAAAATCTCGTTTTTACTTCTTGTGTACTAATCATGCGATTGAATTTTAATACTACACGTACACAATAATCTTCATGTATCAGTACATAACACTAAGTCCTACATATATAAAAGTCCAACATGGCGACCACCCGAAATATTTAGACGGTTCTCAATATCTACGAATCTATTACAGCAATCAAACTGAAATTTAGTATGTTAATAGGGGCAATTAACATTAGTAGGATATACGAAAATTGGCTTTATAGTTCTTCACGGAACTACTTGTTTGGTATGTCAACTCCTCTTACCCAACCTCCCTTCATATTCCAAAATTTCATTTTCGCTGAATTACGTTTTTGTTAACTTTGATTTGATGGCAAGTTATTTTAATTTTTATGCACCCTCCTGGTTCCTTTTTCTCCATACTTACATGATTTTAAAAATGAAAACTCCCACCAATTCTTTCGTACGAATTTGACCATCTCCTCAATAGCTTCAGTCTTTTTCAATTTTCCATCTTTCGGCCAAAGGGACGGTGAAACTACCTGAGGGCCCGCTATCGCTCGGCGGTTGAATGAAGAGACTGTTATGTAAAGTTTTGAAGCCATTTTTACAGTTTTTCCTATACAAACTGTCAATTGTAGCTCTTCTGTGTGTCAACATGAATTCGTCCAAAGGCTGTGAGGGGTACAATGTATATAATTATGAATAATAATTAAATAACCCTACTAGATAAAGATACATATAGGCCTATTAGTTATGAACACTATTTGCCCCATTGCCCCATTACACTTACTGGCCAAAAGTTATGGGAAGGCACAGAATATTAAGTTAATAACGAGTTGCTCCTCCGCGAGCCCTCAAAATGGCAGCAATACGACGAGGCATCGCCTCGACAAGAAATGGGTTCCTGACTCCCAACATTCATCTGGGTGGTGATCAGACACACAGTACCTTTTCGTTCGCCCCGTATGGTTCTGCTTAGGCAACGTGATGTCTGTTCGTTAAACAACTGTGGTTGTCCCATGAAGTGGTTTACGCGGCTGGTAACAATATTTATGCGCTATCGATGATCCACCTTCGACACTGTTGACCTCGGAAACCTGAATTCGCGTGCAATCTTCGAAATATTATGACCCATGCGCTGTGCGCTGATGATCAGCCCACGTTCAAAGTTGGTTAACTCGCGACGTGTTGCCATATTCAGCACACTCGAGTCTGTGCCAGATTGCACTGCCCCGCCGCAGCTAGCCGCAACGCTCAGGAGCCATACACAGCACATTATCTCATGGGACTACCCTTCCCGTGATTTTTGGCCACTCAGTGTATAATAGTGATCATAACTAATCATGTACTTTTTCGAACAGAATTATTTACTTATTATTCAAACACACTTTATAACAACAACAAAAAAATACGCTTCGGGAAGGCGTTGTCCGATTGTTAGGAAATTACGTATGCAAAGACATTCGGACCGAACATTCGACTGATTAATGCATCGTGTCCAATGAATGAATAGCGGGAGCTCCCGCGCATCCGAACTGCGCATGCTTCAGGTGTATATAAGGTGCGATTCTGAAGCGTATGCTCAAAGTAGGTGTTACATTTGACTGCGATATCTCATCGTCGGCTGTAAGAAAGCCATGCAGAAGGATTCATGCTCATTACGAGCAGATGTCAGAGTTTGAAAAAGGTCGTGCGATCGCATTGAAAGAAGCTGGTTGGTCGAATCGAGCTGTCGCTGGACATTTGTTTCGAAGTGATGCGGCAATTAGACGATGCTGGCAAGCGTGGGTCAGCAACGGCAGGCATCAGCGTCAGGACGGCAGTGGTCAATAGTCCTGACGAGTCCCGTTTCCAACGGTGTCCTGACGACAACCGCATACGTGTTTGGAGACGTCCAGGCCTGCGTGGGGATCCTGCCTTGACTATCGCCACAACAGTACGGGCAGACAGAGCGATTGTCAGAACAGCTGTCACAGCACCGGAGTCGTCGTTATCAACGATCCAGCGTGTGACCTGCACACATATGTCCACCATGACCATCAACAGACGCCTAAGCGACAGGAATTTGCGCTCACGCCGCCCGTTACGCCGCCTACCACTCACGCCTGTTCACCGTCAAGTCAGAATACAGTGGTGCCGCGCTCGAGCAACGCAGAACTGCGCTGACAGGGGACGTATAGTCTTTGGTGACGAGTCCCGTTTCTAACGGTGTCCTGACGACAACCGCATACGTTTTTGGAGACGTCCAGGCCAGCGTGGGGATCCTGCCTTGACTATCGCACGCCACACAGCCCCACAACAGGGGGTGATGGTCTGGGGTGCCATCTCCTTTGATAGCCGGACCCCTCTGGTAGTCATTCCTGGCACCTTGACAGCACAGCGGTATGTTGATGACATTCTATGGCCGGTTGTGTTACCGTTCTTTCAGCGACATCCAGGCCTTACTTTCCAACAGGATAATGTCCGGCCGCACACGGCACGTGTTGCTATGGACTGTCTTCAAGCTTGCCCTATCCTTCCTTGGCCAGCTCATTTGCCTGATCTCTCTCCCATAGAGCACATTTGGGACGTCATGGGAAGGCGATTGCGAACATCTAGGAATGTCGCCGATTCAGTCAATAGTTGGAGACCATTTGGCACGAAATTCCGCAGGACACCATCCAGGAACTTTATCAGTCCATGCCACGTCAAGTGACAGCTTGCATCGAGGCCAGGGGTGGACCAACACCATATTGACGTCCTCACTTTGTAACGCTCTAACTCTGCAATAAATCATTCATTGTTGTTCTGCACTTTTGATCGTTTGTTTTTCTATGTCTGTTCCTCACGTCGCCCGATTTTTATCGCCATCGGACAATTCCTTCCTGGTGCGTTGTTTTTGTTGTTGTTGTTGTTGTTGTTGTTGTTGTTATACAGTGTATTAAATACATTGTACCCCACCCAGTCTTTGGGAAAATTCGTGTTGACTGACTTAAGAGCTACAACTGACTGATGAAATTACTGTTACACACATGGTCCACTACCTCAGCGGCGGTCCGGGCAGAGTTTACCAAGAGCCTGCTGATGAGCCTGACTTAGTGCACCTTGACGAAACCCAAGAACAGACACGAGAGACGTGTAGAAAAAATATTGGATATTAAGATTGTCCTCGTCAATCACATAATGAATCATTATAAATAGAAGATATTCAATTCAGGTGAAGTCTTTTTAGCATTACAGTTAAGTTACCTAGTTAAAGTGAAGAGGATGTTGGATACAGCTACTAGGACGTTGAACCGTAAATGTTTATGGAGACGAAACGACACAAGCATAATGTAAAGCCAGACTGCAGTCAAAGCTAATTGAGGAGACTGCCAACTGAGATCATCAAATACGTATAGTACGAGTATATTCCGGGTAGAGACCATTCATCTACGAGAGCTCACATGAATTAGTGTGCACTCGAGTAATGTGCTTTGATGATATAAGGGTAATTATAGAGGAAGAGCCTCTTCTCAATGACGTCACTTGAAGGCGTGGATTATCAAAAAGAATCTGTAATGAATCCTCAGGGTAGGTTCACATATTCACAACATTAGGCAGCCATCCGTTACCAGATATACTGTATAAAATGTCAAAGAGCCTCACCAACTCACACATCGTCCAACATTTTAAACATGATTACCTATGTTCCTCATATTAATAATAATAATAATAGTCATAATAATAATAAAAATAATAATAATAATAATAATAATAATAATAATAATAATAATAATAATAATAATATACTGCACATTGGAACTGTATCAAGTCACAGTTCTTGAAGAATGTATCCTTGTTCTATTATTTAAAATTCAATGAATGTATTTTTGTATGTATTTGTATTGTCAGATGTAATATCGTTCAATCTAATAATAACATGCTACAAAATGTCTCGTCCTGTGAACGTATAACATGTGACACGGAGCAACGCACCGCACAAGTTATATGTTTTCGCACAACCACCGAAGTTTCTCAATGCTGATGAGTAGATTCTGATAGCATTAAATTGAAAGTTCAAAATCAGGAGCTGACAGCGGCCATCATGAATGTGGTTTCCTCCAGAAAAAAGAAACAGGATCATGTATATTATTTAAGTAGTAGCCTATAGATCTCTCCTACGGCGCTCACAAGCGACCGATTATGACAAATGAACATTCAAATGAAATAGAATAAACATTATCAGTGACGAATTGCACTCTAATTTCATAAATATCGATAATTTCTTTATGAAATGACTTAAAAATGTACGAAGTGTACGATTTGTACATACTGTTGCTGTAGAAAAATTCGCTCCATAATTGCTGTCCATTTCACATTTTGGCCGCTGTGACGCCTGTTTCATGTCATTTTAGCATTCTCAGGTCTTTCCTTTACCATTTTGCATGGCTTTGAGAAAGAGTAAATCAAAGGAATGAGTACTCAAATTGTATACTTTCATAAATATCGAATAACCGGTGAGTGCTATGATGATCCAATTTTCAGTACTTGCCTTCTTAAGTTAGGGAACGTAGAACTTGGAATTCTAACTGAAATGTAAATAGTGTTCTACAATCATTTGGTTGAAATAAAGAACATAACAACCTTTCTCCTTAAATCTCTCATTAGGAGTGTGGTTTATGAACATGCGAGATTTCTCGCACGGGTCCGCTAGTAGCTCTCTATTTTAAGTCCCATGCCACTTACCTCATCCCTGTCCCTAATATAGCTACAGTACACAAACTACTACAACCATCACAGCAATACAAGCCTTCAGACAAATCGATTGCTCACTCAGGTACACAGGGCTGTTGACCAAGATATTCTAAGCCACGAAATTGAATTAACAATAAACAACAAAGAACATTTAGAGCCTCCGTGGCTTAGGCGGCAGCACGCTGGCCTCTCACCGCTGGGTCCGTGGTTCAAATCCCGGTCACTCCATGTGAGATCTGTGCTGGACAAAATGGAGGCAGTCATGTTTTTCTCCGGGTACTCCGGTTTTCCCTGTCAAAATTTCATTCCAGCAACACTCTCCCATTTCATTTCATCTCTCAATCATTTAATAATTGCCCCAGAGGAGTGCGACAGGCTTCGGCAGCCGGCACAGTTCATATCCTCGCCGCTAGATGGGAGCTTCATTCATTCCATTCCTGACCCGGTGGTAGACTGGAAGCAGGCTGTGGATTTTCATTTTCAACAAAGAACATTTCATGCAACCAAGTGTACGTGGGTGTGTGTGGAATCTGTCAGACAATGTGTGGTCAGCGCGTCTGGACCCCTAGGGCGTTAATCTAGTTTTCCGTGACTGGGGCGCTGCTTCGCTGTTAGACAGCTACTCGATTGTCCTCACAAGGCTGAGTGCACCTAACTGCTGCTCTCACGTAAGTTACTAATATCCCTGAAGGAGCCGAGAATCGAATCTGCGGCCTCAGAGTTAGAGGCAAATGCACTACCACGGGGCCTGTAAATTTATTAGCACAGCCGATAATCAAACTCAGGACTAATCTGTAGTCTGCATGTGTACGCTGAGACCTCAGAAGGGGGCGACCCATAAAGAGGAACGCCATGTACAGCATGAGAGGGACTGAAAGAAGTAGTCACCTCAATTTAGAGTTGACAATAGCTCGCCAGCCAGACGTCGATGTCTATTTGTTATTGTCTGCCCTCATTACGTGCCTCGTTCATTTAATACAATTAGCCTTCTATTTAATTAACTATCAGAGCTAAGACCCTTACGGGCTTCCAATCGTCAGCTTTATTTCTTTTATTCCGTATAATCCTCTTTATTTCACAATTTTACTTAATAATAAGGGAAAATGTATATAGACTCCTTCATTTATTGAGAACTAGCGTGCAATGCTATCTTACATTAAGAATTCTTACAGTTAAATGAACTCTTGTTGTTGTTGTTGTTTAATTTGAGGGGCTTTGACATCGTTGTCATTTAGCCCCATGTACTTGGGGGTGGGGGTGAAAAATTAGTATAATAACCTGTGTTATTGTGATGCCTGTATTAGTGTGTGTATTGTGAGGACCGGGCCTTAAGTTACGAACCATTCTTGCATTCGGCTTGAGTTAAAGTTGGGAAACCACGGAAAACTGAGAAGAGGTCGGTGGGAATAGAACCAACCTCTTCTCAGTATTGCGTCATGAGGCTGAATGTACCCCGTTTCAGCCCTCAGACCAGAACTGGATTTCTTAGGAGAGACGGGAATTGAACCCATACATTTGGGGTGACAGCCAATTATGCTCGATGGTAGATTAGGAGGTAGTCACAAATAAACGGTTGGAATCATTGATCCCCGAAACTTATGAAATTGTTGGTGTGCCTTATGGAACAAAACCCATTAACAAATAATTTTATATCAGTCAAATAACATCAGCGAACAACTTCTTATTTTACTTTTCTCGACCACCATAGCTCTCAGCTTAGCCATGATCATACATTGGATCCTGTGAAATCTCATAAGTTAAGCTGCTTGGCCTGCTGTAAACTTGGATATTATCGTCGTTATAGAAACAATACCGTCTAACTGACATTTGCGCGTTACCCGGTCTGGATCCTTAAACGATCAGCCATCAGGGTTTATTGGTTACACAATTCTACAGTATTATATAGGTCTAAGGGAAAACCCCTATGAGCAAGAGAGATTCCCTAAAGATGTCCGATAGGTGTTCTTTTTTATTCAACTATGGTAGGCTACGTAACTTGTTCCTGGGGCCACGTCGTGAGGTAGGGACCTTGTCATACTGCCCTATGTAAACTCCAGTTAAAGTATACACATTCGGATATTCAGACCAGCCAGTAGGGCAGCGGTGTCCGGCCTTTGCACGCCTGGCGTGCTAGCTCTAATACGCCGCACGCCGGCAGGCTCGCTCCTGCCTCTCTTGGCTGCGCTGCCTGCACTGACTGCTGGCACGTCTGACCGAGTCAAGTTGGGATCGCTAGTGCACCGAATGTACTGTAAACAAACAAACAAACAAACAAACAAACTCTTCGTCCAATGTGTTGGTTGTCTGACACATCTACATTGTGTTTCACGCGTACTGGTATTTGCAGATTGCGTGCCTTGATAAGGTATCATGGAACTCAGTTAAGGTATTGCAATTCAGGCCACATTCCCCTCCCCCCCCCCCCCCCCCCCTGTTTTCGTTTTGTTCCAATTTGTCATCATATATACAATATACGGACTGAATACCGTTTGAAGTTCGACTGATCAACCACAACACAGTGAAGGCGGTTCGAGAAGGAGTGAGACGGGAAGGGGAGCGAGAGAGACAGGCATACAGTCTTCCCCCACCATCGCTGCAAGGCCATCCACGCCAGAAGCACGCAGTCGTGGAGCCAGCGTGCCAGCGCTCCTGACGTTCCGTATGGACACCTCTGAAGTAGGACATAAACCCTTCTCTGCAATCATGGTGGCTGTTTGAACCATTTCACGCAACATTAGCGTGTATCTACAGACTCGATGATACCACTCTCACAAGTGTTTATGGTTGTTATCAACATGTAAGTTTTAGGTAAAATCATCTAAAAGGCTTTAATGCTTTTTCAGTGTTATTATTCCTAACGAAGGGAGCAACGACTAGGACCCTACCATTTAGATTTTATGTTGTTATTAATTCAATTTAGGGGTTTAGGACAACTTGATCATCGCTCCATGTAGTTGGGTGTAGGTGGAATTTGTCTCATAACCGGTGTTAATTGTGTTGGATGTAATAGTGTGAGTGTAGCACTATTACGGACAGGGATAGGGCAGGTGCCCTGGGACTTAAAATAAGGTACTATCCAGGAATTTGCCTGGAGGTTGGTTAGTTGGTTCCTCAGTTTAAGGGCTGCAACAACGCGATTATGTAGCCACGTGTACTTTAGTTGTGTGTAGAATCTGGCTGATAACCCGTGTTAATTGTGATGGCTGTTCAGTGTGCTATCTGTAATTCAGGTAAGGACTGCAAACGATCAATTTCAAGTAGTTCCTACCTTTGCTACCAAATGATAATATCAACGACATCTAGCTGTGAATTTGGCTACTAGATACGACCACAACCGGCACCTGGCGACACTCGTTGGAACTTATTAGAGCGTTATTCAAATCTAACCTACACAATTTAGCCTCACACAATAATTGTAGTTAGTGGAAGGTTCTTATACATGCCATAAATCTTTGACATGGGCCCGCCGGCTTTACTTCCCCTCCGAAGGAAGGCTACTGAGGGATTTTTAACGCTTTTAACCCTTTCACTTTCAAGCTCTCATCCGATGGATGAGTAAAAACTGACAGCCATATTTACCAAGCTGTAAGTTACACACATTTATTTTAAAATGAGATGGAAGAGAGACCATTGAAATGAAAATCCACAACCTGCTTCCAGTCTCCGACCGGGTCAGGAATGGAATGAATGAAGCCCCTATCTAGCGGCGAGGATATGAACGTGCCGGCTGCCGAGGCCTGACGCACTCCTCTGGGGCAATGATTAAATGAATGACAAATGAAATGAAATGATAGTGGAGAGTGTTGCTGGAATGAAATTGTGACAGGGAAACCCGGAGTACCCGGAGGAAAACCTGTCTGCCTCCGCTTTGTCCAGCACAGATCTCACATGGAGTGACCGGGATTTGAACCACGGACCCAGCGGTGAGAGGCCGGCGTGCTGCTGCCTGAGCCACGGAGGCTCTTGAAGAGAGACCATTAAAAACATTAAAATAAAATATTATAAACATTGAGTGTATACATCACTTGTTATTACTAAAAATAATTCATGTCTCTGAGCCACATGATTTCAATGAAAAAAGAAAATTATGAGGACAAATTACAAATTTCAGATTTGAAAGTTTTGAAGAAATATTGGGAATGGAATTCACTTGTCAAGTCTACTATTCATGTTAAAAGAAACTCTGTATTACTTGATATTGTGGTAAATGTCAAGAATCCAGAATTATTAACAAAACTGGCAACAATACACGCAAGTTCGCCACCAACCCTGACGTAAACAAGACACGAAACTCTGGTTGGTTGGTTGGTTGGTTGGTTCTTAAGTTTAGGGGCTGCGACAACGAGGTCATGTAGCCCCGTGTACATCGGGTGTGTGTAGAATCTGTCTGATAACCGGTGTTAATTGTGATGACTGTATTAGTGTGTGTTATCTGTTTTTTTAATTTAAGTACAGATTGCAACTTAGAATTTTTCAAATCGTTCATACTTTTGCCACCAAGCTCCTCCGTCAACGACTACTAGGCCAAGTTCAGAACTTAGCTACTAGACACCACCGCAGTGGTCTCTTGGCAACGAACGCAGAAACCTAAGAGCGTTGTTTACATTCTTAACCTATCCAATTTAGCTTCACACAGGTGCAATTAGTGGAAGGTTCTTTAACATGCCATAAATCTATGACATGTGAGCACATGTTTCAGGCTCAAAGATTAATATAAATACAGATTGTCAGAGGTTACCATGGAATATACACGTGAGTTAAAATTGCCTTCATCATATTCCCTGAAAAATGCTGCTATGAAGCGTAAAAATAACGAAATAACCAACAATAAAGGCCGGTATCGATGGATTGTTTTGGCACCAAGGACTAAATAATCCGACGACTTCAGCCGGTTCTTGGGCATAGAAGCTCAGCATGCTAGCAACAACGCCAACGGAGCTGCCTATTGACATGGGTAAAATCCCCTAAGGCTTCAATACTTGATCAGTTGTATTATTTCTAATAAAGGGAGCAACAAATACAGCGCTGACATTTAGATGTGTTGTGTTGTTAATTCAATATAGGGGCTAGGGACACCTTGGTCATCTGTTCCGTGTAGTTGGGTGTATGTAGAACTTGTCTGATAACCTGTATTTATGTGATGACTGTAGTAGTGTGTGTAGCTGTATTAGGGACAGGGATTGGGCAGGAGCCCCGGGACTTGAAATAAGTTTATATCCAGGCATTTGCCTGGAGGAAGTGTGGATGAAAAGGGTAAAATCACACACAAGTTGTCCGCTATTAGTGCCGGTATTCAAACCTACGATTTCCAGACGTGCTGCAGCTGCCGGCGCGGTCATGGTGCACGATTTAAAGAGCACGACGCAATTAGATGTATCTTAGTTGTCCTTACGATCATGCACTTCACTTTGCATCTTGATTCCAGCAGTTAGTTAGTGTTGTTTGGATTTTGCTTTGTATGTCTGTACTGTATTTCTATCCCCTGATATTCCCGATTCTACAGCGTCTGCTGTGAACTAAGATCAATATCGATATGGCTAATGGCGTTTACAGCCGGATCCCAATTCTGACGCCCACTTTATATCTTTTATATAAAAGTGAAAGTCTGTATGTATGTATGTATGTGGGTCTGTTCCGTATACAAATCTACACCGTTCCACCAATCTCAACCAAATTTTGCATACACATAGTTTAGGACCCAGAAGAAACCGCTGGCTACATGAATTTTCGATAGTCTTTCTCATTATTCTGATTTCGGCTCTTTTGCAATCAAGCACAGGCTAATCAAATCATAAAATATACTCACGAAGGAATGGCAAGGCAGATAGTTTCCATGGCAACATAGCTCAAGTCGAGACACGGCCGACTGGATGCCAGTTGCGCTCTGCACTACCGGTATAGAAAATGAGGATCTTTACTTGAAATCCTGTTAGTTACTCAACTGCTCACACAGCACTGTCAACCGAGTTTAGCATAACAAAGACTTGACACTATCAACTATATATTTGTCAAATACCACTCACTCACTCATTCAATCATCACGAAATCTCAGAAACCACCGAACGGATTGGAATGAAATTTGGTATGCAGATTCCTCAAGGGCCGCAAATGCCCACTAAGAGAGGATTTTTGGATATTCAGGTTCTAAAGGGGTGTTGGGGGTAGACCTGCATTTCATTGAATAGCAATATCTCCCGATTGGTTTCATTGGTGGATGTGATACTCGGCATATAAACTCATCCTTAAAAATAAGAAGACACGTGCCTGAGGGTTTTTCGATGTGGTGTATATTATGAGGTGAAAGGGGTGAAAAGTGGGGATTGAAAGATTCCTAACGGAGCGTGTATCTCTTAAACGACATAGGCGAGGAGTTAGAAACTCAGCGAAAAAAATCAAAATAAAAAGAAGTAAATATATGTTTGACCGTATTTTTCATAAATCCAATTTAAGGGGCCCATGGGGAGGGGTGACATTCTGGGGGGGGGGGGGGGCGACTGGAAAGAACGTGTCCTAACTGATTGACTGACTGACTCACTCATCAAACTCAGGGGGAAAAACTGCTTTAAAGTAAGTAAATAGCTGTTCGACAGTATTTTTCATAAATCAAATTTAAGGGGTTCATGGGAAGCGGTGAAATTCTGAAAAAAGAAAATTGAAAGAAAATGTCCTGACTCACTCACTCACTCATCATCGCCCAGCCAAAATTATTGAAGTTAGAAACATGACAGTTTGGGGATATGTTCATTGTATGTCAAAACCATCTACTAAGGGAGGATTTTCTGATATTCAGGTTCTAAAGGGGTCTTAAGGGGGTTAAACCTGCATTTCATTGAATAACAATATCTCCCGATTGGTTTCATTGGGGGATGTGATACACGGCATATAAACTCATCATTAAAAAGTAAGAAGACACGTGTCTGAGGGTTTTTCGATGTGGTGTATATTATGAGGTTAACGGGGTGAAAAGTGGGGATTGAAAGATTCCTAACGGAGCGTGTATCTCTTAAACGACATAGGCGAGGGGTTTGAAACTCAGCGAAAATAAACAGCATAAAAATAAGTAAATATGTGTTTGATCGTTTTTTCATAAATCCAATTTAAGGGGCCCATGGGGAGGGGTGAAATTCTGAGGGAGGGGGGCGGGAAACAGAAAAGAAAGTGTCCTAACTGATTTACTGACTGACTCACTCATCAAACTCTGGGGGGAAAACTGCTTTAAAGTAAGTAAATAGCATTTAGACAGTTTTTTTGATCAATCAAATTGAAAGGGTTCATCGGGAGGGGTGAAATTCTGAAGAAAAAAATTGAAAGAAAATGTCCTGACTCATTCACTCACTCATCATCGCCCATCCTAAAATATTGAAGTTGGAAACATGGCATTTCGGGGATATGTTCTTTGTATGTCAAAACCGTACACTAAGGGTGGATTTTTGGATATTCAGGTTCTAAAGGGGTCTTAAGGGGGTTAAACCTGCATTTTATTGAATAACAATATCTCGCGAGTGGTTTCATTTGTGGATGTGATACTCGGCTTATAAAAATAAGCAGACATGTGTCTAAGGGTTTTTCGATGTGGTGTATTATTATGAGGTGAAAGGGGTGAAAAGTGGGGGTTGAAGGATTCCTAACGGAGCGTGTAGGCCTATCTCTTAAACGACATAGGCGACAAATTTGAAACTCAGCGAAAAAAAGCTAAAAAGTAAGTAAATCGGTGTTCGACCGTTTTTTCATAAATAAATTTAAGGGGCCAATGGGGTGGGGTGAAATTCTGGGGGGAAAAAGGAGAGAAAGTGTCCTAACTGACTGACTAACTCACTCACTCATCAAACTCAGGGGGAAAAGACAGCTTAAAAAATAAGTTAATAGGTGTTCAAGCGTTTTTTCATCAATCCAATTTAAGGGGCCCATGGGGAGGGGTGAAATTCTGGTAAAAATAATTGAAAGAAAATATCCTGTCTGACTCACTCACTCATCACGCCCAGCGAAAACTATTAAAGTTGGAAACATGAAATTTTGGGAACATGTTCGCTGTATGTCGAAAACGTCAACTAAGGAATGATTTTTGTTTATTCGGGTTTTAAAGAGGTGTTAAGGGGGTAAACGTGCATTTCATTGAATAACGATATCTAATGTGTTGTTTCTTTGGGGATGTGATATTCGGTATATAAACTTATCATTAAAAATAATCAGACATATGTCTAAGGGTTTATCGATGTGGTGTATATTATGAGGTGAAAGGGGTGAAAATTGGGGTTGAGGGATTCTTAACGGTGCGTGTATCTCTGTAACGATACAGGCGACAATTTTGAAATTCGTCGAAAAAAAACAGCTTAAAATACAAGTAAATAGGTGTTCGACCGTTTTTTTTTCATAAATCCAATTTAAGGGGCCCTTGGAGAGGGGTGAAATTCTGGGGAAAAGAAAAACAGGAAAGAAAGTGTCCTAACTGATTGACTCACTTACTCACTCATCAAACTCAGTAGGAAAACAGATTTAAATAAGTAAATAAGTGTTCGACCGTTTGTTTCATAAATCCAATTTAAGGGGTTCATGGGGAGGGGTGAAATTATCAAAAATTAATGAAAGAAAATGTCCTGACTGACTCACTCATCATCGCCCAGCCAAAATTATTGAAGTTTGAAACAAGAAATTTTGGGGATATGGTCGTTGTATGTCGAAAACGTCCACTAAGGAAAGAGTTTTGGATATTCAGGTTCTAAAGAGGTGTTAAGGGGTAAACGTGCATTTCATTGAATAACAATATCTCACGAGTGGTTTCATTTGGGGATGTAATACTTGGCATATATACTAATCATTAAAAATAAGCTGACACATGTCTAATGGTTTTTCGATTTAGTGTATATTATGAGGTGAAAGGGATGAAAAGTGGGGGGTTGAAAGATTCCTAACGGAGCGTGTATCTCTTAAACGACATAGGCGAGGAGTTTGAAACTCGGAGGAATTCAATCAGCTTAAAAATAAATAAATAAATAAATAAATAAAACAAATAGGTGTTCGACAGTTTTTTTCACAAATGCAATTTAAGGGGCCTATGGGGAGGGGTGAAATTCTGGAAGAAAAACGTCCACTAAGGAAGGATTTTTGGATGTTCACTCTCATCGACCAACCAAAACTATTAAAGTTAGAAGAATGGTATTTTGGGGATATGTTTGTTGTGTGTTGAAAACGTCTACTAAGGAGGGATTTTTGGATATTCAGGTTCTAAAGGGGTGTTAACGGGGTTAAACCTGCATTTCATTGAATAACAATATGACACGACTATTACGCGAGCGAAGCGAAGCTAAAAATGAGATGGTGTGTGTCTGTATATTACTCAATCACGCAAGTACCACTGTCCGATTCACATGAATTTTACATGGAAGTAGCTGATTTACCTGGTTAACATATAGGTTGCTTTTGATTTAAATACTTTGCACTATTTAAATATGGCGACCATTATAGTGACGTCACTACACCCTTTGGTTTCAAACTTTCATATTTCCATTTCAAATAAAAAGAGAACGCTAAGAAATAGCAAACTTTTGATGGCATATACGAGGTTTAAAATTACCGTGGGGAAGATGACCTCGTAGTTCCGCCCCTTAAAACAACAATAACTAACTATAAAATTACCGTTTCTAACCGAAAGGTATCTCCAACGGTTAGCGAGTAAAACCTAAATTCGTGCTATAAAACACGGTCAACGCCGAGCGGTGTAGTTGGACAAAATGTTCCATCAAAGTTCCAACGTTCACCACTAGGTATCATTGATATCTGGTGGCGAAAGTTGGAACTACTTGAAATTGAACGGAAATTGTAGCTCACCATTTAGGGTATCCGCTGGAAGCAGCTACAGACTCAGGCGAGCCGAACATGTCCTCGGACACCCCGGCACTAAAAGCCATACGATAAATAATAAATCTCCCTCTGCGCTGCACCTCGCCTATCCCCTGTTTTAACTGTCACCTTCACATTTTAATTTATTTATGACGCGTAGCGAAGCACGGGTACTTCAGCTAGTACTGTATTAAAGTGAAAGTCTGTATGTATGTATGTGGGTGGGTGGGTGGGTCTGTTCCGTATACAAATCTACACTGTTCCACCAATCTCTACCAAATTTTGCACACACATAGTTTAGGACCCAGATGGAACCGCTGGCTACATGAATTTTTGATAGTCTTTCTCATTTTTCTGATTTCGGCCCTTTTGCACTCAAGCACAGGCTAATCAAATCATAAAATATACTCATGAAGGAATGGCAAGGCAGATAGTTTCCATGGCAACATAGCTCAAGTCGAGACACGGCCGACTGGATGCCAGTTGTGCTCTGCACTACCGGTATAGAAAATGAGGATCTTTACTTGAAATCCCGATTGTTACTCAACTGCTCACAAAGCACTGTCAACCGAGTTTAGCATAACAAAGACTTGACACTATCTATCTACTACATATTTGTCTAATACCACTCACTCACTCACTCACTCACTGATTCATTCATTCATCACGAAATCACAGAAACCACCGAACGGATTGGAATGAAATTTGGTATGCAGCTTCCTCAAGGGCCGCAAATGCCCGCTAAGAGAGGATTTTTGGATAGTCAGGTTCTAAAGAGGTGTTAAGGGGGTAGACCTGCATTTCATTGAATAGCAATATCTCCCGATTGGTTTCATTGGCGGATGTGATACTCGGCATATAAACTCATCTTTAAAAATAAGAAGACATGTGTCTGAGGGTTTTTCGATGTGATGTATATTATGAGGTGAAAGGGGTGAAAAGTGGGGATTGAAAGAATCCTAACGGAGCGTGTATCTCATAAACGGAATAGGCGAGGAGTTTGAAACTCAGCGAAAAAAAATCAACATAACAAAGAAGTAAATATGTGTTTGACCGTATTTTTCATAAATCCAATTTAAGGGGCCCATGGGGAGGGGTGAAATTCTGAAAAAAGAAAATTGGAAGAAAAGTTCTGACTCACTCACTCACTCACTCACTCACTCATCATCGCCCAGCCAAAATTATTGAAGTTAGAAACATGACAGTTTGGGGATATGTTCATTGTATATCAAAACCGTCTACTAAGGGAGGATTTTCTGATATTCAGGTTCTAAAGGGGTCTTAAGTGGGTTAAACCTGCATTTCATTGAATAACAATATCTCCCGATTGGTTTCATTGGGGGATGTGATACACGGCATATAAACTCATCATTAAAAAGTAAGAAGACACGTGTCTGAGGTATTTTCGATGTGGTGTATATTATGAAGTGAAGGGGGTGAAAAGCGGGGATTGAAAGATTACTAACGGAGCGTGTATCTCTTACACGACATAGGCGAGGAGTTTGAAACTCAGCGGGGGTAAAAATCAGCATAAAAACTAAGTAAATATGTATTTCACAGTTTTTTCATAAATCCAATTTAAGGGGCCCATGGAGAGGGGTGAAATTCTGGGGGGGGGGAGGGGGAAACAGGAAAGAAAGTGTCCTAACTGATTGACTGACTGACTCACTCATCAAACTCAGGGGGAAAAACTGCTTTAAAGTAAGTAAATAGCTTTTCGACAGTTTTATGATCAATCAAATTGAAGGGATTCATCGGGAGGGGTGAAATTCTGAAGAAAACAAATTGAAAGAAACTGTCCTGACTCATTCACTCACTCATCATTGCCCAGCCAAAAATATTGAAGTTGGAAATATGCCATTTCGGGGATATGTTCGTTGTATGTCAAAACCGTACACTAAGGGAGGATTTTTGGATATTCAAGTTCTAAAGGGGCCTTAAGGGGTTTAAACCTGCATTTCATTGAATAACAATATCTCACGAGTGGTTTCATTTGTGGATGTGATACTCGGCATATAAACTTATCATTAAAAATTAGCAGACATGTGTCTAAGGGTTTTTCGATGTGGTGTATCATTATAAGGTGAAAGGGGTGAAAAGTTGGGGTTGAAGGATACCTAACGGAGCGTGTAGGCCTATCTCTTAAACGACATAGGCGAGAAATTTGAAACTCAGCAAAAAAAAAATCAGCTTAAAAAGTAAGTAAATCGGTGTTCGCCCGTTTTTTATAAATTAATTTAAGGGGCCAATGGGGTGGGGTGAAATTCTGGGGGAAAAAGGAGAGAAAGTATCCTAACTGACTGACTAACTCACTCACTCATAAAACTCAGGGGGAAAAGACAGCTTAAAAAATAAGTTAATAGGTGTTCAAGCGCTTTTTCAACAATCCAATTGAAGGGGCCCATGGGGAGGGGTGAAATTCTGGTAAAAATAATTGAAAGAAAATATCCTGTCTGACTCACTCACTCATCACGCCCAGCGAAAACTATTAAAGTTGGAAACATGAAATTTTGGGAATATGTTCGCTGTATGTCGAAAACGTCAACTAAGGAATGATTTTTGTTTATTCAGGTTTTAAAGAGGTGTTAAGGGGGGTAAACGTGCATTTCATTGAATAACGATATCTAATGTGTTGTTTCTTTGGGGATGTGATATTCGGTATATAAACTTATCATTAAAAATAATCAGACATATAACTTATCTAAGGGTTTATCGATGTGGTGTATATTATGAGGTGAAAGGGGTGAAAATTGGGGGTTGAGGGATTCTTAACGGAGCGTGAATCTCTGAAACGACATAGGCGAGAAGTTTGATATTCGGCGGAAAAAAACAGCTTAAAACACAAGTAAATAGGTGTTCGACCGTTTCTTTTTATAAATCCAATTTAAGGGGCCCTTGGAGAGGGGTGAACGTTTGGGGGGAAAACAGGAAAGTAAGTGTCCTAACTGATTGACTCACTTACTCACTCATCAAACTCAGGGGGAAAACAGATTTAAATAAGTAAATAGGTGTTCGACCTTTTGTTTCATAAATCCAATTTAAGGGGTTCATGGGAAGGGGTGAAATTATCAAAAATAAATGAAAGAAAATGTCCTGACTGACTCACTCACTCATCATAGCCCAGCCAAAATTATTGATGTTTGAAACATGAAATTTTGCGGATATGTTCGTTGTATGTCGAAAATGTCCACTAAGGAAAGAGTTTTGGATATTCGGGTTCTAAAGAGGTGTTAAGGGGGAAAAACGTGCATTTCATTGAATAACAATATCTCACGAGTGGTTTCATTTGGGGATGTGATACTTGGCACATGTACTAATCATTAAAAATAAGCTGACAAATGTCAAATGGTTTTTCGATGTAGTGTATATTATGAGGTGAAAGGGATGAAAAGTGGGGGTTGAAGGATTCCTAACGGAGCGTGTATCTCTTAAACGACATAGGCGAGGAGTTTGAATCTCGCAGGAAATCAATCAGCTTAAAAATAAATAAATAAATAAATAAATAAAATAAATAGGTGTTCGACCGTTTGTTCATAAATGCAATTTAAGGGGCCTATGGGGAGGGGTGAAATTCTGGAAGAAAAACGTCCACTAAGGAAGGATTTTTGGATGTTCACTCTCATCGACCTACCAAAACTATTAAAGTTAAAAGAATGATATTTTGGGGATATGTTTGTTGTGTGTCGAAAACGTCTAGTAAGGAGGGATTTTTGGGTATTCAGGTTGTGTTAACGGGGTTAAACCTGCATTTCATTGAATAACAATATGACACGACTATGACGCGGGCGAAGCGAGGCTAAAACTGAGATGGTGTGTGTCTGTGTATTACTCAATCACGCAAGTACCACTGGTCCGATTTTCAAGAATTTTACTTGGAAGTAGCTGATTTACCTGCTTAACATATAGGTTACTTTTGATTTCAATACTTTGCACTATTTAAAGATGGCGACCATTTTAGTGACGTCACTACCCCCTTTGGTTTCAAACTTTCATATTTCCATTTCAAATAAAAAGAAAACGCTAAGAAATGGCAAACTTTTGATGGCATATACGAGGTTTAAAATTACATTTTCTATCCGAAAGGTATCTCCAACGGTTAGCGAGTAAAACCTAAATTTGTGCTATAAAACACGGTCAACGCCGAGCGGTGTAGTTGGACAAAATGTTCCATCCTTAATCTCCCTCTGCGCAGCACCTCGCCTATCCCCTGTCTTAACTGTCACCTTCACATTTTAATTTATTTATGACGCGTAGCGAAGCACGGGTACTTCAGCTAGGAATTAATAAAAGGAGATGTAAGGAATTCGGCAAGGAATTGTGCGAAAGAGGCTGTGGCCTACTAGAAGGTACCATCCCCGCATTTGTCTGGAGTTGAATATGGGGAACCCTACAAAGCCATTTTCAAGGTTGGCCCGTGGTAAGAGATACAGTAGCTTGGTCCCGTGGCCTTACGTGTTGTTCCACGGTGCTACTTCGTTGGATATTTGGATATTGCTTTGAGGGTATTTAGGTGTGAAGCGGCAGCACGCCGGCCTCTCACCGCTGGGTGCGTGGTTCAAATCCCGGTCACTCCATGTGAAATCTGTGCTGGACAAAACGGAGGCAGACAGGTTTCTCTCCGGGTACTCCGGTTTTCCCTGTCAAAATTTCATTCCAGCAACACTCTCCACTATCATTTCATTTCATCTGTCATTCATATAATCATTGCCCCAGAGGAGTGCGTCAGGCCTCGGCAGCCGGCACAGTTCATATCCTGGCCGTTAGATGGGGGCTTCATTCATTCCATTCCTGACCCGTTAGGAGACTGGAAGCAGGCAGTGGATTGTCATTCATATGAGGGTATTTAGGTACTCAGTCCCGCAGTGTAGGGGAGTATGCCTGCTTCTCTTCTAGGATGCTCAGAAGTTGTAGATTCAATTAGGGGTTTGGTGACATCATGGTCATGCAGCCCCGTGTACTTGAGTGGGTGTAGGATTTATCCAATAACTGGTGTCACGCAAATGACTGTTTTAATGATTGCAATTTGAGGCTAGGAATTGGAAGGAGGTGGCCGTGGCCAGAATTTAGTTACCATCCAGGCAATTGCTAAAAGTGAAAGTGGGAAAACTACTTCAAAGCGCAGTTGAAGTTGGAATAGAACCCACCTCATCTGAATTTTGTCTCATGAGGCTTAGTGTTCCCCGTTCGAACCCTCACACTAGAATATTTTTATGACAGAACGGGGAATCAAACCCAGAACTTTGGATCTGGAGTCTATAAACGTACCCCCGAGACCATAGAAGACGGCAGGGTGTTCCGAGTACAACCCCACTTCCGTCAGCGATTTTATAAACATACATGAGGACAATTGAGTAGCTATCTGATCAGGGACTAACCTCTCCGGTCAAGAATGTCAGGATTAATGGCCGAGGGGGCACGTCGTGTTGAGCAAGCGTCACACTGAAATTTGTGAGTCAAATAGTTGAACAGCGGTTGGCTGGTAGGAATATTATATACTAAGTAAAAACGATATGTCGATGTAAGTTGTGCCAGTGATGCTTAAATTATTTTTGTGGGGCTTGCCTTTTCACTAGGTCTTTCATACTTTCAGTATGATAGATGGTAATTCAATAATAATAATAATAGTAATAATAAAGTTTGACGTCATCGTTAACCATCAATAGCAAATACATTGAGAAGGTAGAACGGAAGATACTGAGGACAATATTTGAACCAACGTTTCAAGACGCTATCTGGATGAGGTAAAGCTCAGAAGCCCTGTATTCAATGACAGAACGATTCACCTCACTCCTCACTTGTACGGAAAAAAGCGCATGAAATACTACGAATGGTTGGTTGGTTCCGTAGTTTAGGGGCTGTGACAACGCGGTCATGTAGCTCCGTGTACTTTGGGTGTGTGTAGAATCTGTCTGATAACCGGTGTTAATTCTGATGACTGTATTAGTGTGTGTTATCTGTTTTTAATTCAAGTAAAGACTGCAGACGATAATTTCAAGTAGTTCCTACTTTCACTACCAAATGCTACCGTCCACGACACCTAGCTGTGTACTTGGGTACTACTAGATGCCAACGCAACCTGCGCCTGGTGACGAACGTTGGAACTTAAGAGCATTAATCAAACTTAACCTACAATGTTGCTTGATACAAGTTTAGTTTGTGGAAGGTACTTTTACATGGCATAAATATATGACTTGTGTCCTCCGGCTTTACTTTTCCTCCAAAGGAAGGCATACTGAGAGATTTTTAACGCTCTTAAAATGTTTGATGACTTTGGCCAGGTTTGAACCCGCATTCTTAGGCATAGAAGCTCAGCATTCTACCAACTACGCCATCGAAGCCACCAGAAATACTACGAACTTATAGCACGAATGAACAACTCTCAATTGACCAAGAAAATCCTCCTCATAATCAACGGAACACGACAAACCAAAGTACGCTAGCTAGCAGACATCAAAAAGGTCCTCACAGAAATCAATATTTTCCTATTAACAACGACACAGACTGTATATTGGCATAAAGTAATCTCAAATACATTTCCACCCAAATTTCTGACCGCGAGGAATTTGAAACTCAAAGATGCATGGACACAAGAAAGAAGACAGTCGCATAACGAGAGGACGAGAAAGTTTTGGGAAGATAAGAAGAACAAGAACATCAATGGTAAGTAATGGTTCTACGTGGTCTTTAGAGGGTCAAACGCATTATACATAAATGTACAGTATACAGGCTATCCTACATATTAATAATAATATTAAAAGTAATAATAATATTAATAATACTGTCCTTTGTAGGTTATAGTGCCAAGTTGTTGTTGTTGTTGTTGTTTTTTTTAACTTTTTAACGGGCTTTTAACGTTCCTGACCAGAAGTATAGTTATCTGAGGGTAATTCATTAGTCCTAATTTCGAATACATGTCCTTTCTTTTCGTGTATAGTTTCATATGGATTATATCGAAGAGAAATCAATTCATCATAAAATATTACGAGTATTATTACTGCTCTGTGACATTTGACTAAGGGAAAATGAATAGCACGTTGAATTCGATACGTCACGTCGGTAATGAAATGACACTATTATTTTAATATTGGTATTCCATCAGAATGAAATATTAAATATAACTCCGCCCTGTGTAATGGAGATGGAGGTTGCCAATTATTGGCCATGTGATCTAACCCTACACGTGCTGTCGTCCCCCACGACATGGTACCGTGGTGTGGTGTTTAAAAAAATTAATACTGGCATACGATATAAGCTGGAGTTTTCGTTCAAGGGAAAACTGCGGTATATTGCTGCAGCTTCCAATGCAGATATTCCTCTAAAAAAGAAAGTGACAGTCAGTCTGAAAGACTAGACTTTGTATCATTTTGAATGCTACAAATGTTGAAAAATGCTAGAAAGCCAAAGACTCTTGACATGCAAGAAAATTATCTGCAAAATACTTATCTTGCTTATCTTGTTTCAAATTACTCACGAACGGCAAGTGCAAACCAAGGGCAAAGCAAGGTCAAGCACGCAGGATGCCACACGCTCACCAAAGCGCGCGGGGACGTGCCCCTTCCATCCAGTCTAAAAGCACTTATAGTGGGCGATGTATTGAAGATAGAGATATCCTCTCGCGGACTTTTTTGTTGAACCTCTCATGCTGACCAATTCTTACGCTCATAGTATATTGATATTTTTAACGGTTTGCCCAGCGTAAGCCTAAGAAGCGCACGGACGCCAAGTTTGCTATCGACTTCTTCATTGAAATCGTTACTGCTTGGCTTCCTTTGATCATACATAAATTATTTTATACAGAATCTTTCCTCGAGATATCCTTTACAGAATGGTGAAAACCGCATCAAAATCCATCCAGAGGTTCTCGAGATTACCCGTGACATCCAAGAATCGGTGATATTTGTCTTATTCTAACGAAGTAGAGATTGTCGGGGAACACATGCACCAAGTGGTGCTATGACGTCACACAACTCATTGCATCTGGGTGCATTTCGTCCCGTCACCGTAACGTAACGCCAGACCCCAGCGTAACGACGAAGTTGACAAGATCATTTAAAATGATAAAAATACTGTGTTTCGGCAATAGAGCTGGTAATATGCGATGTGCGGTTAATTGATTAATAATTAATCGATGAATGGAATGAAATTGATCGGAAACGATTAATCGATTAATCTACTAATCGAATAACAAAATTAATTGGCTAACCAAAGAATCGATTAATAATTTATACGTTGGCACGAGATAAGAAAAGAAGTTTAAATAAGAGTTCATCACTTAAGTTCGGAATAATATACATAAATCTATAAAAGTTACTTTTTGCCTAAATATACAAAGTGGCATATGTTGTTTATGTTATCAATAGCGGCTTCGGTGGCGTAGTTGGTAGCATGCTGAACTGCTGTGCCCAAGATAGCGGGTTCAAACCCGGCCGAAGTCGTCAGTATGTCTTCCTTCGGAGGGGAAGTAAAGCCGGCGGTCTTATGTCATAGATTTATGGCATGCAAAAGATTCTTCCACTAATTAAACCTGTGTGAAACTAAATTTCTAGGTTAGATTTCGTTGAAACTCTCTATCATAGTTCCAACGTTCACCACTAGATGTCAGTGACATCTGTTAGCGAAACTTGGAACTACTTGAAATTGAACGTAACGTGTAGCTCGTCCCAATGGTGTCCGCTTGAAGCAGCTACAGCCTCTGGTGAGCCGAACATGTACTCGGACACTCCTGGCACCTTCGAGCATTAATACAATAGAGTGCGCATTGCCTCACTGCGCCTGTACTGTGACGTGAAACCAACATCTCGATCAGCTGACTAAAGGGAAAACAGACGAACTCGTAATGGAAGATGATAGGAGTTGGTGGGGAAATGAATTTTAATGAGGGTTTAAACACACATTTTCGTAATTTATACGACATTGGGAAAAGCATCGCATATTTCTTTACGTACCGGAAGGTAGCAAAGGTTAAGAATGTAACATATTTGTTGTTAAAAGTGACCGTCGTGTTCCTTAATACTCATTACATCCAGGCTCCCCTCTTGAAAATAATTAATAATGAATCCAATTCTGAATTAGGCCTACTGATTTTTGAACAGAATTGTGTTTGTGTAAAAGGTGGCTGTCTTGTTCCGTACTATTCATACATCCAGGATTCCCTCTTGTAAATAATTAATAACAAATCCAACTCTGAATTAGGCCTACCGTACTGATTTTTTAACAGAATTGTGTTTGTGTAAAAAAAAGTGGCTGTCGTGTTCCGTAATATTCATACATCCAGGATCCCCTCTTGTAAATAATTAATGACAAATCCAATTCTGAATTAGGCCTACTGATTTTTGAACAGAATTGCGTTTGTGTAAAAAGTGGCTGTCGTGTTCCATAATATTCATACATCCAGGATCCCCTCTTGTAAATAATTAATGACAAATCCAATTCTGAATTAGGCCTACTGGTTTTTGAACAGAATTGTGTTTGTGTAGCAGGTCATTTTTGATTGTAGGCCTACGCCGGAGAGCTCCAAACAAGTTCAATCTATTACTACATCATTTCCTAATTTAATTTTCATCATTAGAAAATGTATTTTGGTCAATTTCAGTACATTACTTTACAAAATATTATCGTACGATTAGCTCTTATTCAGCGTTACCTTCCACTTCAGTATTTTATAAAAGTAAACAAAACATGGGCAAATGGAAATAAGGAAGTCTATTGATTTACTAAGTGTTGCTTTTAACTATGCATTCTATGAATCATAGAAACCTTCGCAAAAATAACCCAGAACTTAGAAATTCTACGAAGAATTGACTAATTTAGGGCTGCATACATTTTAAGAAGAATCTGAAAATTTCCTCAATCAAACGCACTGTGCATACGTTTAATAAGATGACAAATATTACCTCAGCGTATTTATTATCGAAGACTACATCGTCACATCAGTAGCATAACCTGAAATTTGACACTGAACATGATTGATTAGGAAGGTTCTTTGATGTTGTGATGGTCCTAATTTTGCTTCATATCATAGGCCTGTTCAGTGGAGTAAGGGATAGGGTAAATTGTAATAATTTGTAATAAATGCCAGCATTTACATGATTTTTAAATTTTTATTTCATATTTCGGAGTTAAGAGGAAACGTAAAGAAATGCAAGTAGTGAAGTCAAGAATGTTAGGGTTATTTTACAATGAATTAACTTTGGCCTATCTATGAAAAGAAATGCCCGATCCTTTTCTAAACGTCTCCTTACATCCATACGCTGCACAGTAATACACCATTCTGGCTTAGTACGGTAATGAATAGAATAGAATAGCCCAATTCTATCATCACGTGTAGTATTTCAGTGCTCCAAACTATCCGCAGTTCCCGGCAGTTCCCTTTAGTCAGCTGATCGAGATGTTGGTTTCACCAATGTGACGTCATCAGCCATCTATTGAATTTATGATCTAAGCCTGCCACTAAAAGCTATACGCTAAATCTCTACTTAGTATAAAACCAAGTCCCCGATTCTTGGATGTTACGGGTAATCTCGAGAACCACTGGAAGGATTTTGATGCGGTTTTCACCAATCTGTAAAAGATATCTCGAGGATGATTTCTGTAGAAAATAATTTATTTATGGTCAAAGGAAGCCGAGCAGTGACGATTTAAGTGGAAAAGTAAAACAAAACTGGCGTCCGAGCACTTTGTAAGCTTATGCTGGGCAACCCGTTAAAAATATATAAATACTATGAGTGTAAGAATTGCTCACCTTGAAAACTTCTACAAAAAAGTCCTGGAGAGCATATGTCTATCTTCAATACCTCGCCCACTATAAGTGTTTTTACGTTTTAATTCCTTCCAACCATGTCCATTCAACTACTGAGGCGACAGTTTTCGATCTAGCTAAGGGCGAGTCTATTATCCCTGTTACAGCCTAGCTAGCGGGCGAACCTATTGCCCCTGATACAGCCAGCAGCAAACCGTTGAGTCGTGTTGAGTTAAGACTTCTGAGAAGGGTGGTTGTGTTTGGAGTTTCCCTGGAAGTGCAACTCGGGTGTTCTTCATTTCGCCTGTGAAACACAGTCAAGTTAAGATTGGACGGAAGGGAGATTTGAGTTTCATTCACCTTGCCATTCCCTGGAAGTGCAACTCTCATTTCACCTGTGAACTTTTCGTTCCGCAAAATTCACAGTCAATTTAAGATTGGATTATACTGATTGGCGTATAATCTCTACTTAGTATAAAACAAAGTCCCTGATTCTTGGGATTAACGGTCCCGTAAAACTACAAGCTTCTTCTTCTTTTCCGATTCTTGGATGCCACGGGTAATCTCGAGAACCACTGAATGGATTTTGATGCGGTTTTCACCATTCTGTAAAGGATATCTCGAGGAAGGTTTCTGTAGAAAAAAATTATTTATGACCAAAGGAAGTCAAGCACTAACGATTTCAGTGAAAAGGTCGAAAAAAAAACTGGCGTCCGTGCACTTTTTAAGCTTACGCTGGGCAAACCGTTAAAAATATCTATATACTTTGAGTGTAAGAATTGTTCAGCATGAAACGTTCTACAAAGAAAAAAGCCCGGGAGAGCATATCTCTGTCTTAAATACATCGCCTACAATAAATGTTTTTACGTTTTCATTTCTTCCAACAATCTCAATTCAGTTACTGAGGGACAGTTTATGAGCTAGCTAGGGGCGAGTCTATCACCCCAGTTACAGCTTAGCTAGCGGATGATGTTATTGCCCTAGATACAGCCAGCAGCAAACTGTTGAGTCGTGTTGAGTTAAAAACTTTAGAGAAGAGTGGTTGTGTTTGGAGTTTCCCTGGAAGTGCAACTCGGCTTTTCTTCATTTCGCCTGTGAACTTTTCGTTCCGCAAAATTCACAGTCAAGTAAAGATTCGACGGAAGGGGGATTTTTTTTTCATGCACCTCGCCATTCTTAAATTACGTCTGACAAGAATCTGTTGCACATGCATCTCCATGATAATATAATTAATAGTCCAGTCAGTGAATTTAACCCATCATGCCGAGAAGTAAAACGGATATTGGTCGTTGTTCATTGAAATTGGGGGGAAAAAAGCGCTTATCACGTAATGCATTCATAACTGTTCCCGGGCGAAGCCGGTTCGGGTTGCTAGTATATAAATAAATAAATAAATAAACATGTTAACAATAACCAAATAAGAGACAGTGACAGTGGAAGGACAAACATCAATCAAATTGGGAAGGGTTTAGAAAAAAGAAGACGAAGAGTTTTCAGCAAAGATTTTCTATTCTTGTTTGAATTTAATGACAAGAACTCTTTTCTTTTTACTTCGTTTTACTTTGTTTTCATAAAGAAGGTAAGTTACATTATTTAAAATATAATTTTCATAAAATACGGAGGCTGTTTTTAAGTACGGGGAGTTTCTTTTAAAGCCCGTAGTTAGTGCGCACTCCGCAACAAGCGTACGCGCTGCCTCCCGGCATCCTTTGCGAACAAGCAGGCGTCAGTTGCAGCTGTGTAGTTAACCTGTACGCTGAACTGTGCATCTTTACAATGTTCAAGATTATTGATTCGCCCGCCGCGTGAGAGTTACGATCTGTGTTACGTTTTTTTTGATTGCAAGAAACAAGAGAGCTTTGTGAGGTGTATGGTGATAACCCAATGAACATTTTCACGGCCTTGGCAAGACCTCACACTGCTGCCCGGACTCGGGAACTGATTGATTCTTTTGGGGGTGAAGTTTTGGATCACCCACCGTATAGCCCTTCGTCATCTTGGTGGGAAGCGCTTCGTCGACGATGAAGAAGTGAAAAGAGCCGTGAATTCTTGGTTGTCAGAGCAGGCGGCAAACTTTTATGCAGAGGGATTTCAGAACTTAATTTTAAGGTATGACAAGTGCCTAAATAAACAAGGCAACTATGTAGAAAAATAGAGGATGGTATGTAAAACCTAAAAATAAATGTGGTTACAAAATAAAATATTCGGTTAATTTCTAAAAAAAAGTCCCTTACTCAAAAATACAGCCCTCGTAAATGTATGTTTTGCTTCTATGAGAGCGTAGCAAAAGGAGCGAAGTACATCGATTAATCGACAACAAAATTATACAATTCTTCTTCTTCTTCTTCCGAATTTGGCCAACTATGGACCGCATAGATCTTAAGGCTTCTTGGCCTTCCTTCTCTTTTCTTCCCAGAACCTCTTCATTCTTTCGGTCCTTATCTTTCTCTCCTCCTCAGAAATGATCCGCACGGGTCTCTTTGTAATTGGTTTCTCTGCAAAAGATGTTATACTGTCTACCTTTCTTCTAAACTCACTTCTATCGTGGATCAACTCTGGAGTAATTCCAACTTCTGCTGCATCCCTCTTGACCTCTCCTACCCACTTAGAGGTGGCCTTTAATCCCATGATGTATTTGAAGATCTTTTTGGTTAGTCGGTTCTCATCCAATATTACCAGTTGTCCATAGAATTTCAGCGTTCTTTTGCATTGTGTCTGGATCTTTTCAAATCACTTGTAGAGCTCCTCGTTTTTCCTCTTCTTCTAAGTTCCATCAGAAGTCTTCTGAGGTCCCAGAATTTTCCTCAGCATCTTCCTTTCCTTTTTCTCGAGTTCTTGCAGCTCCCCCTTTTTTTAATAAAAAAAATAGACACTCTGAAGCGTACAATCCTTCTGGTTTTATGACTGAGTTATAGTGTCGGATTTTGGCCTTGTATGATATTGCCAGTTTGTTATACCTGTTCTGTGTTAGCTTGTAGGCCAGGTCTAATTTTCTGGCTCTTCCCTTGTTTGCCTCTTTAACCAGTCCGTTGGGTTGGATCCATTCTCCCAGGTATTTGAATTTCTCTGTTCATTTAATTTTCCCATGCTTTAACTCCATATACCTCTCGTGTTGGTGCCTGTACTCTATATATTCCGTCTTTTCATAAGGAACTTTAAGACCCACTTTTTCGGCGATAATTATACAATTATTCGACCAATCGATTCATCAATTAAACATACATTCAATTAATCGTTATTTGTAGCAATTAAGCGATTCTTCTGCTTCGATTAATCAATTAGTTGATAACTGAATTCAATCAATTAAGCACAAGCTCTATTCGTCAGTCGTAGTTAGGATGATGATGATGATGAAGATGATGATAATAATTGTTGTTTTAAGTGGCCTAACATCTAGGTTATCGGCCCCTGCGTAGTTAGGTGTTTCATCTGTAGAGATTAGACTAAATATGTTTAAGAAGCCTATATCAGCTTCGGCAATCATGATCTTATTATTAGAATGTTATTACAATTCAGAATTGAAAATCCACAGCCTGCTTCCAGTCTCCGACCGGGTCAGGAATGGAATGAATGAAGCCCCTATCTAGCGGCGAGGATATGAACTGTGCCGGCTGCCGAGGCCTGACGCACTCCTCTGGGGCAATGATTAAATGAATGATAGATGAAATGAAATGATAGTGGAGAGTGTTGCTGGAATGAAATTTTGACAGGGAAAACCGGAGTACCCGGAGAAAAACCTGTCTGCCTCCGTTCTGTCCAGCACAGATCTCACATGGAGTGACCGGGATTTGAACCACGGACTCAGCGGTGAGAGGCCGGCGTGCTGCCGCCTAAGCCACGGAGGCTCGCACAATTCAGAATTAATTAACTAAATCAAACCTGACAATCTATGACTAGGGGACATTTTGTTTTTGTTCACCGTATCGTATACATCTTGGAGGGAATGGACTTGAATGAGTGGTTTCTGTTTTCCTCACGTCACCGTAGCATTTACATTTTAGCCTTAAATACTGAATCATTCTGAGTGGTCGACCTTTCTTTGATACACTCTTTCTTTTACCAATCCTCTTTCATGTCAATAGTACCTTGACCACCATAAGAACATATTTTAGCCACTGGACCACTATTGATCAGATGGAAAGGATTCACGAGTTATTTCCGCAGGAAATGTTGTCAAAGGATAGTAGGCCTACTAGATCGCTAAAATATCGATTACTTTTCCTGTCCTGTTTTCAATCTGCTAGCCACAAAAAGCCGGTTTAAAGCAATGGAAAGTATGGTTGTTAATTATTTAGGGGCTTTGCGACATCATGCAGCCCCATGTACTTGGGTGTGTGTAGAATTTATATGATAACCTGTGTCACTGTGTTGTCTCTATTACAGTGTGTATTTGTAATTGAGGAAGATTTGGGTAGAAAGTGGCCGTTCTCTTACGTTAGATACCAACCCAGCATTTGCCTGGAGTATAAGTGGGGAACTATGGAAAACCACTTCCAGGATGGCTGAGGCAGGAATCAAACCGGTCTCTTCGAAGTTTTGCCTCACGAGGCTGAGTGTACTCCGTTTCAGATCTCGGACCACAGCTGAGAATTGAACCCGGGCCTCCACAGTGACAGTCAGGAGTACTACCGTTTATGAAACGAAGCGACCAAGGAAAGTATGGATTCAGGTTTCTAAGCATTATTACTAACATGAAACGTTATTCAAATAATTTTGCCACGTTTGTAGTAGTTACCATGGCCGGCCCCGTGTTGTTGGGGCAGCGCACCTGCCTCTCACGTTGAGGCCCCGGGTTCGATACCCGTCTGTGTCAGGGATTTTAGAAACTGACGTGAGGGCTGGAACGGGGTGAACTAAGTCTCGTGAGGACAATTGAGTAGCTGCCTGACAGCGAGGCAGCGCCCCGGTCACCAAAACCAAGATTAACGGCCGAAGGGCCACGAAGCGCTGACCACACGTCACCCCAATATCTGCAGGCCAAATGGCTGGGCAGCGGTCGCTTGAGAGTGCCAAGGCCCTTCATGTGCTGTAGTGCCAGGGGTTTGGTTTGGTTTTGGTTTAAATGTAAACCTGCATTGGCTTCCACATCTATTTTACTTCAATGGCCAGTTTGGTGTATGTATTGACCTTTTGAGCATAGGCTGTTTGAAGGTTTTGATTGAGTTGTACGGATATATTACTCGAAGATGAAATTGAAAGTGCAAAATAAATTAAAATAAAGAGAGAGAAAGTAAATGTTGAAATATTAAAAATCTTTTTTCCGTTTTGTTTACAGGGTCTTCAAATAACATAAGAACGGCAAGCGGCAGTTTTGTTATTCGCTGCTACGGCGGCCTTGGCCGAGCTTGTGGCGCGCCATGGCCCCCTGCTGTTCTATTGAAGTTTCGATTGACTGTATAAAAATAACAGATTGACATACCAAACTGATTTTACGACTAAATGTTTTCTTGTTTTATTCTTATGTCTCAACATAATCGCCAAAACGATTGAAACAAATTTCGTATCGTTACACCAGCTTTCCAATGCCCTCGGCAAAATATTCTGCCGCCACTGAGGTAGATACGTCTGGACAGTCTCCTGAAGTTTTTCCTTTTAAGCGAGGCGTTGCCGCCCAACCATACCTTCAATTCTAAAAAGGGGGAAATCATTCCCGACAACACTATACCAACATTACGATAGACTTTTACAAAGAATTCAAGTGTGAAGTTTTGGATCATCTACCGTTTAGTCCAAACCAGCACGGAATGATTTTCACCTTTTTCGAGAATTGAAGGTATGGTTGGGCGGCAACGTCTCGTCAAAAAGGGAAAACTTCAGGAGACTGTCCAGACGTACCCATCTCAGTGGCGGCAGAATATTTTGCCGAGGGCATTGGAAAGCTGGTGTAACGATACGACAAATATTTCAATCGTTTTGGCGATTATGTTGAGACATAAGAATAAAACAAGCAAACATTTACTAGTAAAATCAGTTTGGTTATGTCAATCTGTTATTTTTATACATCGGAACTTGAAAAAAAAACAGCCCTCATATATTGGTATGTACTATGCGCGCGCTTTCAAATGTACAGCAGGGGGCCATGGCGCGCCACAAGCTCGGCCAAGGCCGCCGTAGCAACGAATAATAAAACTGCCGCTGGCCGTTCTTATTTTATATGAAAGACCCTGTATGTTTTATGAAAAGGAAACCTCCATTGGGGTAACGTGTATCACAACCTTACAACATTAATGTGGTGTGGAAAGAAACAGCAGTTTCCTTTGGGTGTGATGTAGAGAATTATAATAACCATCACAGACCTACTTAAAATATAGTTAAGGTTGAAACCAGGGTTGTGGTTCTTGAATGATGGAACTATAATCTCAGTCTTCAATGACTGGTGCAACCCGACGGAACTTTGTGTTATTGTTAGTCCACTGGAGAGCGATTGTAATGAATAGTGGATCATTGCTCACACATAATAACAGGAGCACTCGACGGCTGTGAAGTACGTGATCAGATCTATGAGCCATTAATCTGAAATATATTGAACAACAGCTCATAAAATGGGGATTGCATGTAAGCACGATTTTAATTGTTAGTTATGGACACTGCGCACTAAAAAGAAATGTATTGCACCACTAAACACCTTGCATAGGAATTTAATGCATCATTTCAAATGATATGTAGTTCGAGAAACACGTATTTTAATTTGTTCTCTAGTTTCCACGTGGGTAAGTGGTTAACGTGTCGGTCTACTAACCCCAAGCTTGCAGGTTCGCTCCTGGCCGTGGTATATGACTTTTGAAAGGCGGCAAAAATACGATACGCATGTCTTACGATGTTGGCTTGTTAAAGAACCCTTATGAATTCAGTAGGTCATGCTCATAATGGCAAAATTAATCTAGGGAATTTCCGCCAACACAAAGTTTCTCATTGCTCTACTAGAAAGCGCTATAGTGTTCAAGGAGCTTAGATATCTAACCTCCTTGACTTTCATAGTGCTTCAAGGAACAACGAAATTCGACATGCAAGCTACCCTCTGAGTTTCAAATAACAAAGCTTGCACCCGGCATCCGAGGCCATACGATATTATTATTATTATTATTATTATTATTATTATTATTATTTATTTGTTCTCTACCAGTGCCCCTTATTTTTCTTGATTATTATTGTTATTATTGTTCCGTATAGGCCAACTACTAAGCACGATATTCAATTAATTTGTTTGGCGTGGGTCTTGATGTTAGCCCAGTAGTCACACATCCTCTGGCTGTGTTGTTCCTTTCTCTCCTTTGTCCAGAGGGCACTTGTCTTCTTCCTTGAGGGGGCGTGGTGGCTCAGCGGTCTAGCTATATGCCTCTCACCAAGGCGGTCCGGGTTCGATTCCCGGTCAATGCATGTGAGATTTTCGAAGTGAAATGCCATGTCCTGTGGTTCGGATTCCACGTAAAAAGGAGGTTCCGTGGCTTATAATCACAAGATTCACGGTCACGTAAAACTACAATCTTCCTTCCTTCCTTTCTTCTTCCTTGGGGGCTTTTCCTGGAACTTCATTTCTTTAATTTACTCCTGAGAGACGTTCGATCTTTTATGTCTTTTTCCGTAACTCCCAGCTCTAGCAGATCTTTGTGCACTTCTGTCAGCCATGGTGACTTCTTTGCCAGTATGTGAGTAGCTGGTTGGTCAGCCTGGTGGGATGCATCCTGGAGACGTGTCATAAATTGCTAGACGTCTCTTCATGGCCACGTCTGTAATTCTTTCAGAGTATCTATAGAGTTCCTGTTCGGGTCATGTTTTGTAATTACTCCCTTCCTTGACTGGTCCCAACTTCTTCCTCTGTATCTTCCTCTCTTGGATTTCTAGTTTGTCCGTGAGTCATTTCTTGTTTAATATGAGGCATTCAGAGGCATATAAGGCTTCAGGGTGGATGACCTCATTATTATTATTATTGTTACTTGTAAACTTTGAAACCGAAGGTTACAGGTGACACTAGATCAATCATGTCGGCTATACATGCTCTTACTGTAGACATATATAAGTTTATTGCTTCATTTGATGGCCTGGGGAACGTTTTCATCCCCGTATATTTGGGTATGTATAAAATGTGTCTGATAACATGTGTTATTGTTGTGTCTGTAATAGTATGTGTATTTGGTTATAATGGAACTGAGAAACCATGGTGATTCACTTCTAGGATGACCGAGATTGAAATCGAACCCACCTCTTAATGATGTTGCCTTATGAGGATGTGGCCCCGTTCCCTCCCAACTACACACATCAAAACAATTGTGCCACACAATTGAGATCGGGAGCATAGGCAGGCCATTCCATTTTGAGAATACCATTCTCCTGAAGGAAGGCATTTACAATACCAGCTCCGTGCGGGCGAGCGTTATCGTGAAATGAAGTGAAATTTGGGCTGAAATAGTCAGCATAGCCTTTCACTACAGGTGTCTGGAGAGTATCCCTGTAACGTATGCCTGTCATACGCCCTGGGATGTACACAAGAGGGGTTCGGCGAACATACAAGGTCCCACTCCAAAACATTGCACCACTTCCTCCCTGTTGGTATCGGTCATGGATGTATTGGTCGTGCATACGATCACACTCACACAGATCTTTTTTTATTTATATTTTATTTTTATTTTTTATGTGTGGACTAGGTACATTTCACTGTAGCTTAGTCACCTACGATGTGTCCGGCTCCGTGGCTAAATGGTTAGAGCGTTAGGCTTTGGCCCGAAGTGCCCCGGGTTCGATTCCCAGCCGAGCCATCAGGGATTTTAATCTCCTGGGGTTAATTCCCGTGGCTCAGGGACTGGGTGTATGTGACGTCTTCATCATCACTTCATCCTCATTACGACGCGCATGTCGCCCACGGGCGTCAACTAGAAAGACCTGCACTCGGCCTCTCCGGAGGCCACATCATCATCATCATCATCTACGACGTAGTGGCTTCGGTGGCGTAGTTGGTAGCATGCTGAACTGCTATGGCCAAGATAGTGGGTTCAAACCCGGCCGAAGTCGTCGGATTTTTTTAAGAGCGTTAAAATCCTTCAGTATGCCTTCCTTCGGAGGGGAAGTAAAGCCAGAGGTCCCATGTCATAGATTTAGGGCTTGTAAAAGATCCTCCCACAGACTAAACTTGTGTGGAACTAAATTTCTATGTTAGATTTCGTTCTAACGCTCTATCAAAGTTCCAACGTTCACCACTAGGTATCACTGATATCTGGTAGCGAAAGTTGGAACTACTTGAAATTGAACGGAACTTGTAGCTCACCCTAGGGGTGTCCGCTTGAAGCAGCTACAGCCTCTGGCGAGTCGAGCATGTCCTCGGACACTCCCGGCACTAAAAGCCATACGATAAATAAAAATCTACGATGTGTCAATGCCTATAAAGGAATCGCCCGTGGTCATGTAGAAAGGCAAGCAGCAAGAAGTAAGCATGACACTGCCATAGCAAGGTTTTGAAACCATTGGTCTAGTAAATTCTGGATACTTCATTGCAAAGCAAAGCAAAGTCCGTACAGGACATGTAGGCCCTGGAAGTAGTGGAAGCTAGAGGCGTCCACCCCTTGTGACAACAACACTAGATGGGATGGAATTGTCTTTGCTCCCAGCAATTACCCTGGTGTAGGCTGAGTGAACGCCAGGGCTATTTGCATTTCCAAAAGTGGTAGTTTTGCTTCTAAAATCCACCACCTTGGTGGGGATCGAACCCACTCCCTTTCAGTTAGAAGCTCAGCGCCTCTACCGACTGCGCTACGAAACCCCCATACCTCATTCCACTGAGCTAATATAACCTGCAAGAGGGCAGGGACAAAATAGTCTTTGTATGAGACCTACTCCGAGTATTCGGTAACATTCGTAACATTCATCCTTGGAAGGAAATTAAAGATGCGGTAATCTGTTGAAATAAATTAGTGAAGCAAGTTAATGAAAGTACATCCTTCAAACACTTGTAATTAAAATTAACATTGGCAATTGTGTGACGAGTCTCTTCTGTTGGAGCGGACTTTAATTGCCTTATTTAAAAGTTATTTACCTAAATTTTATTCAGCTCGAGGGAGAGCGCCTAATACAGTAGTTAATTTCTAAGAATTCAAATCTCTGCTTTCATGGAAGTTACACAAATGTTCTTAAAACAGGAGATGAACGTAATTGGGAATGTTTGTTGATGCCTAGAGATAAATCTGAAAGGCGACAGATATGTTGATGACTTAAAAATAGGATAAAAATAAGGTTTACCAAACTTCTCGTTCATCGTTTCCCTGTAAAGCTCTATAGAAAGTGAATATACTCGTGCACATTCTTAGTTCTTTCGCTAACATGGGGCACTTGATCAAAGTTAACTTTCTCCTTACTATGGATTACTATCACAAATCCCGCTCGTCAAAATATGTGAGAATAATGGGAAGCTGAGATGAAATTCATTCTAGTCGCATCAGATAAAGGAGATGGAATAACCATTAATTTAATTTTAACCACTTCAACAAGCCCAATAGAAAATGCAACTCTTATGAAAAATGGTTTGCCAACACCAAGATGGATCTACAAGAAATGATTATCACTGATCAACACATCCGCAACAGAACCACTTTCAGAAATAGGATACACACATTTGAGGGGTTCCTAGAGCCAGAAACAGCGACCAAGAAGAAACAACATTGGACAGCTGGAAAGAAAGAAGCTGCGAGCTAGAGAATGTAGGAATACCAAAGAAAACTGAAATCGTTAAGAGTTATTTACGTGGTCCTTGGTTAGTAAAAATCGATTATGACGATAAAATTGCGTTTCGTATAAAATGTAGACTAATGAGATAATTTGTGTGTGTTTGTGGGTCCATAATAAGTTTTGATTGGCTGGAGCGATTTGAATGAGAGTCTTCAGCCATATTAAATATTTCTCGAACGCACCAAATGTATATCCTTTCATCTTTTGATATAGGCTTATGTGGTAACCTTTTGTCCGTATGAGTGTGTGCATGCTGTGATAAATTATAAACGGCTGGAGTGATTTCAATGGAACTTTGTAAGGACATACTGCTGCTCAGTCCGACCTCGAACGTTCCTTTAAAATTACAAAAGTAAATGATAAACCACCATGTCCAAGCATCTTAAATGAAATAACAACAAACTAAACTAGCAGATGGGAACTGGTATATATTCACATATCAGTCAGCTGTCCTACCTAATGCCCCTCTGTCAAACCTCAAAAACTGTTCAGTCTATGGATTTATGATATTATCGTTGTTTTGTGACATCTTCGTTCATCAGCCCAAGGTTGTTATTAGTGCTCTATATAGAGGTATACTGATGAATTTTTGATAAGACAGCTTGGGGGTTTGATTCCCAGGTAATTTTAACCCATATATTATAGGCTAGTTAGAATGGGTGCACTCAGCCCGTCCATAGCCCAAGCATTCTATAAGGTAACAAATGCGTGCTTGTGATAGTCGGATAACTTATGATGGCGACATCGATTGTATGGTGTTTCTCTGTATACTTTCAAGATGGCCACTTAGCTTTGTGTTGAATATATTATTCTTATGACTTATTTCAGGAATATTACTTCATTCTTGCTAAGTTTCGTTTTAATTGCCAAATTACATTCTGAATGATTCATTATTTCGCCTTAATAGTACACACATCAAAAAAAGTTTTGCATCACCTCGGTTCCCAGATCTCCGGCATATAGACGTTGACTGTGTATATTGTATCCAAGATACAGTCCCTTTGACTGTTCATAGATGTCACTAAAACTGCTCAAAGATGTAAACAACCATGCATGAGCAGGGCCTATTAGACGGAGGGGGTACGACAGCCGATCAGTTCCAGTCATTCCACCAGGACGAAGGTACGCTGCTCATGTTGTCTGTAGTTCTACCATGCCTAGAAGGTCAATACCGCAGTTCGATCGCGTCCGCATTGTTACTTTGTGTCAAGAAGGGCTCTCAACAAGGGAAGTTTCCAGGCGTCTCAGAGTGAACCAAAGCGATGTTGTTCGGACATGGAGGAGGTACAGAGATACAGGAACTGTCGATGACAGGCCTCGCTCAGGCCGCCCAAGGGCTACTACTGTAGTGGATGACCGCTACTTACGGATTGCCGCTCGGAGGAACCCTGACAGCAATGCCACCATGTTGAATAATGCGTTTCGTTCAGCCACAGGACGTCGTGTTTCAACTCAAACTGTGCGCAATAGGCTGCATGATGCGCAACTTCACTCCCGACGTCCATGGCGAGGTCCAGCTTTGCAACCCCGACACCATGCAGCGCGGTACAGATGGGCCCAACAACATGCTGAATGGACCCCACGGAATTGGCATCACGTTCTCTTCACCGATGAGTGTCGCATATGCCTTCAACCAGACAATCGTCGGAGACGTGTTTGGAGGCACCCTGGTCAGGCTGAACGTCTTAGACACACTGTCCAGCGAGTGCAGCAAGGTGGTGGTTCCCTGATGTTTTGGGGTGGCATTATGTGGGGCCGACGTACGCCACTGGTGGTCATGGAAGGCTCCGAAACGGCTTTACGATACCTGAATGACATCCTCCGACCCATAGTGCAACCATATCGGCAGAATATTGGAGAGGCATTTGTCTTCATGGACGACAATTCTCGACCTCATCGTGCACATCTTGTGAATGCGTTCCTTCAAGATAACGACATCGCTCGACTACAGTGGCCAGCATGTTCACCAGACATGAACCCTATCGAACATGCCTGGGATATGTTGAAAAGGGCTGTTTATGGACGTCTTGACCCACCATCCACTCTGAGAGATTTACGCCGAATTGTCGTTGAGGAGTGGGACAATTTGGACCAACAGTGTCTTGATGAACTTGTGGATAGTGTGCCACGGCGAATACAGGCATGCATCAATGCAAGAGGACGTGCTACTGGGTATTAGAGGTAGTGGTGTGTACTGCAATCTGGACCACAAATGCTGAAAGTCTAGCTGTATGATGGTACAACATGCAATGTGTGGGTCTCATGAGCAATAAAACGAGCTGAAATGTTGTTTGTGTTGATCTCTATTCCCTTTGTATTTAACGGTTCCGGAACTCTTGGAACCGAGGTGATGCAAAACTTTTTTTGATGTGTGTACGTCCAGCCGACATTTTGCAGATTTGGATTCGCTGTTACTTTTCTTTGGGCATGCGAAGCCACATATCACATATCACCTTATCACAAATCACTATCTCTAATCACTTGACACAAATTTTAGTTACGGTAGGTCTTCTTCTTCTACTTCTTCTGCTTTTACGGCCTCATTGGACCACTTCAGTCAATCATTTCTTGGTACTCTTCTTCAGTAAGTTTCCTTTCCGAGTCGCCCAGTAGCTCTTCATTCGCTCTGATCTTCTCAGGCGTTCCTCATCTGTAAATACCCTTTTTACTGTATTACGTTTGTCTATTTTAGCCTGAAATCTTATTTTTATATCTCTCAGTTTTTTTAATTTTGTTGTTTTGTTTTGTTTTGCAAGTCATCCAAGGTTATTTCCAATTCTTTCATATCTTCTCTAATTTCCTTAATCCATCCTACTTGTTGTTTCATATTCCAAAGTTTCACTACAATTTTTCTAGATAACCTGGTTTCTGGTGTCCTCATGATGTGACCAAAGAAAGAAAGCCGTTTCTTCCGAATAGTACGGTAGGTATAATAAATACAGAATTATTTATTTTCAAATTATGAAATTCCAGGATGGCCACTTCGCGCTATATTCAGCGTGATAAATGTATCATTTACGCTGCTCAGGTGTCTTATATAATACCTCTCTTCTAAGTTACTACGTTTCGTCTTAATGGTGCAATTATATCCTGATTTACTAATTTGTATAGTATAGGCTGGCCTGTTAGCCATCTCTCGATGAGTGCAGTATATTTGCATTTGTCTGTTGGCACAGGCTAGAGTAAAATGGGACTTTTCACCGATGTCGCAGTCTCACTCATGGCTGTGATTATATGGAAGCTACTGAGGTATGAGTGGTGCTGAGTAATGACATTCGAGGCACAGTCAGTGCCTATGGATGCTGTGAAAGGTTCTACTCATAGGGTTAGTACTGCTGTCCTGAAGCAGTGAGGAAAGCAATGGCAAACTACCACACTTCTCGTCTTGCCTAGTACGCCTCAATATAGCGCTGCCTTGGGTTTTGTGGGTATGTACCCACATAACCTAAGGGTGGTGCGTTTTGTGGATCCAACCAGCCTTCGGGCTGACTACCTAACAGACAGATATAGTATAGGCTACGCCTGGTATGAAATGAAAATCCACATCCTTCTTCCAGTCTCCGACCAGGTCAGGAATGGAAGGAATGAAGCCCCCATCTAGCGGCGAGGAAATGAACTGTGCCGGCTGCCGAGGCCTGACGCACTCCTCTGGAGCAATGATTAATTGAATGACAGATGAAATGAAATGATAGTGGAGAGTGTTGCTGGAATGAAATTTTGACAGGGATAACCGGAGTACCCGGAGAAAAACCTGTCTGCCTCCGTTTTGTCCAGCACAGATCTCACATGGAGTGACCGGGATTTGAACCACGGACCCAGCGGTGAGAGGCCGGCGTGCTGCCGCCTAAGCCACGGAAGCTCCTGGTAGCTATGTATGTAAACAGTGTTTTTTTCCCTTTGTCTTGCGAAGTGGCTTATAAGGTTCTACCTTATTACTAAATACCATTATTACAGCTCTATGATACAGAAATTATTGATTTATTTATAAATTTCAAGATGGCCGCTGTGCGTTACTTTCAGTGTGTTAATCTTTCACTTACACAGGTGAGAGCCCTTTTAATACTCATCTCTTACTAATTACGCAATTACATTCAGAGTTGTCGATTTTAATGTTGTATTAGTACGTGCGGCCACCATATTGAGTATGTGGAGTCTCTGCCATTTAGCCTTGGTCATATTAGGCCCCTTATACAGTCCTACCAAGTCACGATTTTCGTTGTGACAGCTCTTAAGTGTTGGGAGCTATTGAAATTGTTAATTGTATTAATACAATATGGCGGCTGTGCGTAATATGCACTCTCATATAGTCATTACATTGGTAATATAGGGTCCTCATTTAAAACTACCTGAATGATGTCAAGCACAGTGAGCATTAATTCATTGTATCATACGAGTATATTATGGATTATGACGCTTGCATGATTTGGACGGCCAGCATCTTTAAATTATTATACTGATGACCTAGTAGATGTGTCCTTAGACGCTTTTCACATAAAGATTTGACTTTCAAGAATTTGGTATATATCTGATTACTAGTTTAGTCGTAATTGAATTGAGCATTGTACACTTTGGTGACCGCCATTTTGTTTCCGTTAAGATGGTGGCAATATAAACAAGTAGCTCCGTGGCGAACTAAAGAGCCAACATTTCTTAAAATTTCAGATTCATGCCAATGAAAATCTATATATCAGAAATGAAATAACACATTGGATCTATCAGCACTCGTAAAATAATGTTGACAACAATGTAGTGTATGTGTTGCTTAGCATTAATCTGAAACATTATGATCTATTATTGTCCCAACTTTGGATAAAATCCATTTTTTAGCCTACTTTTCACATTTTGCAAAAATGAGGAAAAAGTAGACTTATGAGATCGGGAAAATGTGTGTCTGTCTGTCTGTCTGTCTGTCTGTCCTTCTGTCTGTCTGGCTGTGTGTGTGTCCCCCCCTATCAACTCCTAAACGGCTGCAGCAATCAAAACCAAATTTAGTATGAGTAAAGATGTGCACCGGAATAGCTCACGTCCATATTTGAAAATGATGTCAGTGCTACCAACTGCTGAAAAAAGCACTAGAAATTTGAGCTCCATGTTGGATATCTTGCAAGGTATGCATGAGAGCTATTCCAAAATTGGCACACATGCAGATAATACTATTTCAGTTTAATTTCCAGGAGGCCAACAATGACAGTGTTGCCAAAATAATGTTAAGCCTTCTGATAAGTCCAATGTTTAAATGCATATAACTTCTACACTATCAATTGGATTTCAACCAAATGTTGTATGTAACATCTGTACATAAACATATATGAATGAGCATATTCTTAAGAGCCAACAGGGCTACCAACTGTTAATAATTGCTCTCTCTATTTATTTATTTTATCCAAATACCAATATATCAGAAAGTATGCAAGCCAACAGCTTTACACTATGCACACGTATATTCTGACATTTTAGATTAATTTGGAGTAACTTATATACGTCAGTTCTACCAACATGATTATAAGCCTGCTGATAGTACCAATTTTTAAATACATGTAACTTCTATACTATCAGTTGGATTTCAACCAAATTTCGTATGTGCTATGTGTACCATAACAGATATGACTATAAGTATTGTTGAGAGCAATCAGGGCTGCCAACTGTTAATAAATGCTGTCTATATTGTTTTTACCCTAAAATCAATATACCAGAAAGTATGCAAGCCAACAGCTCTATACTTTGCACACGTATAGCACCTGACATTCTAGATTAATTTGGAGTAATTAATACAAGGCAGTGCTGCCAACATGATTCTATGCCTGCTGATATGTCCAATTTTAAAATACATGTAATTTCTATACTAACAAATGGATTTCATCCATAATTGGTACAAAAAGATAACATAATATTTCAGATTATTTCTGACCAGCACACGCATGGTATTGTTGGCAACATGCTTTTACGCGTGCTGATAGATCCAGTGTCTAACTGCATGTAACGTCCATTGGACTTCAACCAAATTTTGTATTCTGTACCTTAAGAGATTGAACTAAGAATATATTCAGTCACCAGGGCAGCCAACTGTAGTGCTCTATTAGGCTACATTATACCAGGTATATTTTGAACTAATTAGATATTTCGATATTACCAACTTAATTTTGTCATTATTCTAGAGAGGTTCATATACTGTAGAATAATCATTGGCATGAAAAGTAGGCTGTATAGTTCTTCACGGAACTTCTTGTTAATATATACGTTAAGAGTATTTAAATTAGACCTATCTGCAGGCTTAGAATCATGTTGGCAGCACTGACATGTATCAGTTATTCCAAATTAATCTAGAATATCAGGTACTATATGTGTGCAAAATCTAGAGCTGTTGGCTTGCATACTTTCTCATATATTGGAATCAGGTATAACGTCTAGAGAGAGCACGTATTAACAGTTGGCAGCCTTGCTGGCTCTCAGGAATATCCAAAGTAATATCTGTTATGGTACACAAAGCACATACGAAATTTGGTTGAAATCCCATTGATAGTATAGAAGTTACATGTTCTTAAATGTTGGACCTATCAGCAGGCTTAGAATCATATTGGCAACACTATCATATATGGGCTCCTGAAAATTAATTTGGTATGTCATTGTATCTGTGTGTGCCAATTTTGGAACAGCTCACATGCATAACATCTGAAATATTCAACATAGATCTCAAATTTCAAAAGTGTTTTTCAGCAGTTGGTAGCACTGATTTCATTTTCAGATATGGCCGTAAGGTATTCAGGTATAGATCTTTAATCATACCAAATTTGGTTTTGATAGCTGCAGCCGTTTAGGAGTTGATTGGGACACAAACAGACAGACAGACAGACACACATTTGCCCGGATCCATCTCATAAGACTACTTTTTCCTCATCTCTCTATATATAAATATGAAAGTTTGTCTGTTTTTTCTGAATTTCCACGGGAGTTTGAGTTATTAACGCGTTTCAGACTGGTTTATGACAGTTGAACGCAAAAACAAAATTTTGCACGCGTATCACTCGAGAACGGCTGAGTGGATCAACGTAAAATTTGGTACAGATGTCCATGAGAGACACGAAAGAAATCATTGATGTAACTCTTCTCCATACCTCTCATAAAAGAGGGCCTACCCCCTTAAAATGCATGCTGAAATGGGCGTTGAAAGACAGGACAAAGCTCATTTTCAGCGTCTCAATGCGAGAAACAAAACTCGGGAGCCCTACGAGCCCCGAAAACCACATTTTAAGGTCCTAAAACCAACAGTTTTTGAGATATACCCAGAAAACTAATTTAATTTATTAAGCTATTGAAAGAATGCAATCCGGTAACCATGGCAACACATTCTCTGAAGTCCATCTATTTCTATAAGACGCAATGCCATTCCATTTATTACATTACTGTGAACGTTCGCAAACGGCCATAAGGTTATCACGGAACCAACTCAAGCTGTAAAATTCATCAATACGTATATAATGCGCGTAAGAGGGTCAAGGGGTACTCTTGAATTTTTTCACGTGATTTACACGGGCAGGTGTGGTGCTAAAGGTCTATTATATCACTATCCCTAGATTAATCAATTATTATTATGATTATTATTATATTATGACGTACAAGGACGAGACAAAACTCATTTTCAGCCCCTCGGTGGCTCGGAGGCTACTACGTTTTAAGGCTCTAAAACTACGTTTCTGAGATCATCCCAGAAAACTAATTTCATTTAATAAACTAATAAATAGATGACGAGTACAGAAGAACACCAAATCAGGAGTTATATAAATATACTGAGAAAATCACAGGTGTGGCCAGGAAGAGACGTCTGGCTTTCTACGGACATGTGTCATGGATGAACCCAACAAGACTAACCAACCGGTTTCTCAACTACTGGGGGAATAGAAAGAGCTTAACACCGTCGCTAACAGTAGTTAACAAGGATATCCAAGAACTGAAGATAATGAAATCTGATATTCGAAGCCGATCACATCTCAGAAAGATATTTAAACAGAAGAGTTTTCAGGACACACCACCCTGTAAGAAAACCGGCATCATCTGGACAAAAGAGAGAAAGGAGAAACATTGCCAGATAATGCGCGAATATTGGGCAAACGTCAGTCCCTCGCCAAACTGAAAAGTTGAACGTCGTGGTCCTTAGCGGGCCCATCCGAAAGTCGAAGAAGAAGAACAAGAAAAAGAAACTAATGAAGTTTTTTTTTTTTTTTTTTAGCGTATGGCTTTTAGTGCCGGGAGTGTCCGAGGACATGTTCGGCTCGCCAGTTTTGTAGCTGCTTCGAGACGGACACCCAATGGGTGAGCTACAAATACCGTTGGGTAGGGAAGGAGGGAAGTTGGAATGTAAGGACGAGGAGTTGGAAGGTAGCGGCTGTGGCCTATAGTTAGGGACCAACCCCGGCATTTGCCTGGAAGGAAGATGGGAAACCACAGAAGACCATCTTCAAGGTTGCCGGCGGGGGGATTCGAACCTCCTCGCCTTCCGGATGTGAGCGACTGCCATCAGTCATGCCGTAACCACCACGGCTAACTCACCCGGTAATGAATGAAGTAATGCAAGCCGGTAATCATGACAACAGTATCACTAGAGGTGACATCCAAATTTCCATTTATTTCTGTATGAAGCAATGCCACTCAATTTATTAAAATTTTGTGAAAGTTTTCAAATGGCTATAAGGTTATCGTGGAATCAAACATAGACTGTAAAATTTAACGATACGATTAAGGAGGTCAAGGGGTCCCCTAGAATTTTTACACGTGACTTACACGTGCGATATGTTGTACAGAAGGTCAATTAAATCTACAAACAGCAACATTATTTTCAAATATCCCTGGATTGAAATAGTGTTTTTTGCAGCTTTTGGGAATTTGGGCCATTGGAGTCTAAAAATCCCGAATTTTCATGCACCACAAGCCTTTATAATTTATTAAGGGAGTCTTCCTTGGGATGGGGACTTTCCATAACGGCGAGGGTCAGTTTTAATTTGACATATATGGCGTTTCGTCTACGAGGTATTCAATATTATTGTCACGTCAGGAAGTATACGTTAGGTGAATTTATTTTGAGAGCACATTTTAACTAATCATATTTTTGTCGACAAACGGGTTCATTGTAAAGATGATTTTGTTTGATACTGTGTGGTTGATATATATTTATGTTTATGTACGCTTATAATTCATGTTGGGGTGTTTGGAACATCGTAAAATTCGGTATTGTAACCATGAGTCAATCAATACACCAATCATTTAGAAAACTCTTCAACGTACTTCTCATAGAAGGGTGGGTATAAGGAACAACTTTTCAAAATGCATGCTAAAATAGGTGAAAAATAAATAATATCCTAGAAGGACGACCAAAGCAAATGTTGCGCTTCTCAATGTGTGACACAAAACTAGGGAGTCTATAAAGGGTCTTCGGAAACCACATTTTATGACCCTTAAGTAAACAGTGTCTGCGATATACCCAGAAAACTAACTTCGTTCTGATAAACTTATGAAGGAGTGACAAGCCCCTAACCATTTCAACCGTAGCTCAAATGATAAGGTCTGGTTATTAATACCGAAGACCGTTCAAAGAGCGGGCATTTCTGCTAGTTTTTACTAAATGTCAAAAGTAGGCTAAAAATGACACTGGGGTGCCCTTTACTATTGCTACGTCTGTACCAAATTGGAATAAATTCGTATCAGTTATTTTAGAATTGATAGCGAGAGGACAGGCACACAAATAATATGCTTGCACTCGCACATACACACAGGAAATTTGACCCGTGTAGATCTCATTAATCTACTTTCATTCTTTTACAAAATTCCAAAGTAGGCTAACAACGCCATTATAAAACAGTTTTGGCGATGCTCTATAGGGACCACGAGGGTGAGCTTCTGGTCGATTTCCAAACCAGTAAAGGTAATACATTTATCACCCAGGCGCTTTTTAAACAAGGATACAGAGACTGGATGTAGATTTCTTTAATTTTGGCATCAATGCCTCAATGAGCTGTTCGAAGAAGTGCTTAGACAAGAACGCTATGTTGAGTGGTATGCGTGTTAATGCTCTACAACTGCGTAGCTTTATAATAAACTTTGACTCCAAATTTAATATTTTTCAGTCTGTCAACACAATTGCGTAATAGGTGATACCCTAATCCTGAAAAAAAAGGTACATGAGATCAATAAATACACTTGGATGACCAGTTTCGATCGTCACGCGATCATCAGGTCCTTTATATTTAGCCTATTAATTCTATGTCTACAAGTATTTAGTAGCAGTAGTAGACTACTTAAAGTAGCACAACTATTCGAGATATGCTTGCCACCGTGGGTGAGTGGTTATTGTGTCGGTCTACTTACCCCAAGATTGCACGTTCGCTCCTGGCAGTGGTGATTTTTGAAAGGCGGCAAAAAAAAAAAAAAACAATACGCTGAATTCAGTAGTCCGTGTTGTTAATGGCAAATTTAATCTCGGGAATTTCCGCCAACACAAAGTTGCTCATTTCTCTACTAGAAAGCGCTAAAGTGTTCAAGGAGCTTAGATATATAACCTCCATGACTTTCATAGTGCTTCCAGGAACAACGAAATTTGACATGCAAGCTACCTTCTGGGTGTCAAATTACAAAACTTGCACCCAGCATCCGAGGCCATACGATATTATTATTATTATCATTCGAGATATGTGATTTGTTGTTTGAGTCTTTTGACTGGTTTGATGCAACTCTCCATACCTCCCTTTCCTGAGTTAATCGTATCATCTCTACATAGCTACCACACCCTACGTCCGAGGCAATCTGTTTAACATATTCTAACCTTGGTCTACCCCTACAGTTCCTGTCCTCGACCCTTCCTTCCATCACTAAGCTTGCTATTCCTGGGTGTCTTAGTATGTATCCTACCAACCTATCTCTTCTCTTCATTAGCAGTCGCCAGAAACATCTCTCCTCTCCCACTAGTCTTAATACCTCTTTGTTTGTAACCCTATCTACCCATCTGATCATCATCATTCTCCTGTAACATCACATTTCAAACGCTTCAGTTCACCTCTTTTCTGCTGGACCAATAGTCCAAGTTTCACCTCCATAGAGTGCCACGCTCCAGACAAAGACCTTCAAAATGACTTCCTAACACCTAAATCTACATTCGATATCAACAGATTCCTTTTCTGTAGAAATGCATTCCTTGCCTGAGCTAACCTACTTTTTATATCCTCTTTGCTTCGTCCATCTCTGGTTATTTTGCATCCTAAGTAACAGAAGTCTCCTACTTCCTTTAGTTTTTCACCTGCCAATTTGATATCCATAGAGGATTCTGATTTATTTCGGCTCCATTCCAATATTTTTGTTTTACATTCATTTTTATTTTTTGATTTATTGTTTGGATATTGATAGTGGTGGTTGACCTTCTAGTTTGTTTGCTTATTGTGATTATGTGATTGTTATTAAATGGTCATGTTATTGAGGATTTAGAACTTAGCTGTTTGAGCGATGTGTGGTGCGTTACCACGCACCTGCCACTTCCGCTGCCTGCACTGAACTGTAAACAATAACTTCGAACACGATAATAGCCTTTAAAATAAAGTTCGTGGGTGATCACTTGTTAGTTTATATTTTCAAATTCCATTGTACATCACAGAATTGGAAATGTGCTTCTTCATGAGTTCTTCCTTCCAGTGAAAACGGTAGACCTATTCACGCAATAGGGAGGGTTCAAGACCCATGGTTAGTCAGAGGTTCATCTCATTAATATATTTTAATACACTATTTGTCCTTGATCTATTGAGGTCATCAGTTTCTTTTTCTACATGTTAATTGGCATGAAATTATTGCAAAAAAGAATTTTAGAGAATTTTTGAATATGCATTTCTGTGGTAATCACTGGAAATGACATGCCCTAGGATTTATTTAAATTTATTCCAAACGAATTACAAATAGGACGCTGTTACGACCCATTGTAATGTACGCATCTGAGACATGGGCAATGACAAGACGTGATGAGATCCTTCTAGACCCCTGGGAGAGAAAAATATTATGTCGTGTATATGGTCCTGTGCAGGAAGAAGATGGATGGCGTATTAGGACGAATACCGAGGTTTGCGAGATGTATGAAGAGCCTAGTGTTGTGACGGAGATCAAGAGAGCAAGACTCAGATGGCTGGGACACATCGAACGTATGCCAGCTGAAAGAACTGTAAAAAGGTATATTGCCAGAAACCAGAGGGACGTCGCCTTCCTGGATGTCCAAGGAAAAGGTAGCTTGACGACGTGGAGGAAGATCTCCGGCAGATGGGTGTGAGAGGCTGGCACCGTCGTGCTCGGGACCGGAACGAGTGGAAGAGGATCGTTGAGGCGACCAAGGCTCTAGATGGGCCGTAGTGCCAATGGGTAAGGTAAGAATTACAAATCCAACTATTCGATATATTAAACCCAACCCATAGGCATTGAAGCAGTATTGTCATCTGCGTAGGAAGAAAGGAGATTGGTTGGAAAGGCTTTCACATGATATTTTCTTGAGTAATAATAATCTGAAAATATTTATACGTTAATGTATTCGAGGTTAGTAAATGGTCGATAGTTTTTTTCCTATTCCCAAGATTGTGGATTCCATTTCCAGTCATATACAGGTTGTTGTATTTTTGTAGGGTGAAGAAAATTCGTGGCACATTGAGTTGTAGAATGTAGGCTCGCTAAATATATCATTTATGTTATTTGATGACTACTAGAGGCCACTTTGGTTTCCCTTGCGGATGGCAGTGGAAATGGAACGTCGAATACACTACTAATTCATCTAGATAGCACCACCTCGAAAGATACTCCCCATTCAGTTAAGAGCCATATTGTATTTTTGTTATCAATATTAATATATTTACTAACATGTTTATGTCCTTGGGATGCGGTTCATTCAAACTTACGCGTAATAAAACCTAAGAGTGTGGCGGTATTCTAGGCCTCTTATATGGTTACCAAGCCAACCATCATCTAAATCTGACGAGTAACGGTCATCTAGGCCTCCTATATGGTTACCAAGGCAACAAGTATTCATCATCTAAATCTGAAGTGCGAAGGCCATGTGAGTATCCTATATGGTTACCAAGGCAACAAGTATTCATCATCTAAATCTGAAGTGTGAAGACCATGTGAGTATCCTATATGGTTACCAAGGCAACAAGTATTCATCATCTAAATCTGAAGTGCGAAGGCCATGTGAGTATCCTATATGGTTACCAAGGCAACAAGTATTCATCATCTAATTCTGAAGTGTGAAGACCATGTGAGTATCCTATATGGTTACCAAGGCAACAAGTATTCATCATCTAAATCTGAAGTGCGAAGGCCATGTGAGTATCCTATATGGTTACCAAGGCAACAAGTATTCATCATCTAAATCTGAAGTGTGAAGACCATGTGAGTATCCTATATGGTTACCAAGGCAACAAGTATTCATCATCTAAATCTGAAGTGTGAAGACCATGTGAGTATCCTATATGGTTACCAAGGCAACAAGTATTCATCATCTAATTCTGAAGTGTGAAGACCATGTGAGTGTCCTATATGGTTACCAAGGCAACAAGTATTCATCATCTAAATCTGAAGTGCGAAGGCCATGTGAGTATCCTATATGGTTACCAAGGCAACAAGTATTCATCATCTAAATCTGAAGTGTGAAGACCATGTGAGTATCCTATATGGTTACCAAGGCAACAAGTATTCATCATCTAAATCTGAAGTGTGAAGACCATGTGAGTATCCTATATGGTTACCAAGGCAACAAGTATTCATCATCTAAATCTGAAGTGTGAAGACCATGTGAGTATCCTATATGGTTACCAAAGCAACCATCATCTAAATATGAACTGTAAAGACCATCTAGGCCACCTATGGTTACGAATGCAGTAAGTATTCATCATCTAAATCTGAAGTGTGAAGGCCATGTGATTCTCCTATATGGTTACCATGGCAACCAACATCTAAATCTGAACTGAAAAGGTCATCTAGACCTCCATGGTTACGAAGGCAAAAAGTATTCATCATCTAAATCTGACGTGTAAAGGTCTTCTAGGTCTCCTACATGGTTACCAAGGCAACAAGTGTTCACCAACTAAATCTGACGTGTGAAGGCCACGTGGGTCTCCTATAGCCTATGGTTACCAAGGTAACAAGTAGTCTATTCATCTAAATCTGATTTTAAGAGCGTAAAAAATCCTTCAGTATGCCTTCCTTCGGAGGGGAAGTAAAGCCGGCGGGCCCATGTCATAGATTTATGGCATGTAAAAGAACCTTCCACAAACTACATTTGAGGTTGGATTTGATTACCGCTCTATAAAGTTCCAAGGTTCGCCACTAGGTGCTGATTGCGATAGCATCTAAAGCCAAGTTTTCAGATAGGTGTCGTTGACGGTAGCATTTGGTAGAAAAAGTAGGAACTACTTGAAATTGATCGTCTGCAGTCCTTACCTGAATTACAGATAACACACACTAATACAGTCATCACAATTAACACCAGTCATCAGAGAGATTCTGCATACACCCGAAGTACACGGGTCTACAACATGACCGCGTAGTCGCAGCCCCTAAACTGAGGAACCAACCATCTAAATCTGAAGTGTGACTGCCATGTAAGTCCCCTATATGGTTACCAAGGCAACAAGTATGCATCATCTAAATCTGAAGTGTTGGTTGGCTTTTAAGTTTAGGGGCTGCGACAACGCGGTTATGTAGCCCCGTGTACTTTGGGTGTGTGTAGAATCTGTCTGATAACCGGTGTAAATTGTGATGACTGTATTAGTGTGTGTATCTGTTTTCATTCAAGTAAGGACTGCAGACGACCAATTTTCAAGTATTTCCTACTTTTGCCGCCAAACGCCACTGTCAACAACTACTAGTTCAGAACTTAGCTACCAGACGTCGCCGCAGTCGGCTCTTGGCAACGAACGTAGCAACCTAAGTGCGTTGTTTACATTCTTAACCTATACAATTTAGCTTCACACAGGTGTAATTAGTGGAAGGTTCTTTAACATGCCATAAATCTATGACATGGGACCGCCAGCTTTACTTCCCCTCTGGAGGAAGGCATACAGAGGGCTTTTTAATGCTCTTAAAAATCCGACATCTTCGGCCGGATTTGGACCCGCGATCTTGGGCATAGAAGCTCAGCATGCTACCGACTACGCCACCGAAGCCACCAAAATCTGACGTGTGAAGTCCATGCAAGTCTCCTATATGGTTACGAAGGCAACAAGTATTCATCATCTAAATCTGAAAAACATATCCATAATTCGAGGTTTCTCAGTTTAGCTTTAATTATAGCATCTTCATTACAGCCCCACATTAGAGTTTCTCTTTCATCCCAGGAAACACCATATATTGACCACCTTTTGAACACCATCCCAAAGGACGGCTCCTTGCAAAGTTTCCAGGACATGTATCACCGATCTCAGCATTGCATAGTTACGGGGGGGGGGGGGGACTATTTCGAAGGATCTTAGGGTCACTGTCGTGCATTGTTCATCTATGTTGATAGTATAGGACTATTCACCGAACTTTATTGTCACAGGTTGTATATCACCGATTTATTGCACTTTGGTAGATAAAATAACAATTCTAATGTTTGAAATTGAGGCGCTGATTAGTCTGCAAATAATCTCATTTCCTCATAAACTGACACATTTGTAGAGCAGTAAACATTGAGAATTTGTAAAATTAACTGGTGATGGTGATAATGATCGTTGCTTTAAAGGGAGGGACACAGAAGTGGTATCTCTCTATATTTTACTGGTTTTATTTACACGTTTGTTTGTTACAGTACGGCATTTAGTTTCACGGCGTAGCCACGAGAGCGGCTGTGGTACGACCGGAGAGTGTAGTTTCAAATCCTGGGTTAACAGAGGCTATCCTGAGTGTGTTTTCCACACTCCCTCCAGGAAAATGTATGGATAGTATCTTACTTTAATTCACAGAGCACCTATCTCATTCCTGTTGTTGATACATTTACGCACACTACTACAGTCATCCCACCAATACAGGTTATAAGAGAAGTTCAACACACACCCAACTACACGAGGCTAATGACAATGATGTCCCAAACCCCTCATATGCATTAACAACAAGATTATAATTATCACTCTATATAACAGTTCTCGTCAAAAAGATAAATAATGGCTTACAGGCAACACAAATTACTCGTATTTTATCACTTTTTGTTTCGATTCAATAATATAGCCTACATGAATCGTAAGGAAAACAATTATATTGTGAAGGACATTATAACGAGTGGGAGAGAAGTTCCGCGTGGCTTTACAATACACACGGCATATTTCCATGAACTGAAGTCAGTTAAATCTACTTTATGGGCAAACAATGAAGTCACCCTTCAATCTTTGTGTCACTTCTTTTGACTTCATGGAGAACAATAGAAGTTTTATAACTGACATGTCTAATATGACAAGAGAACAACGTACCGTTCATATATGCCCACTAAATATCCCTGCAATTATATCAGAAACAAGCTGTACCCGGCATGCGTTGCAATGCCAATCAAAGAAAGTGTTAGCGTTGAAATTCTGTTTCTTGAAGTGTCTTGGATACACAACATGTTTTTCAATTTCCGTTAACTGCCTCTAAGCTATCGTAAAATGGATTTTCTAATTTAAAATCATTCGTGGGAGCGTGCACAGCTTTCAAAAGTTACACCGCAATCGGTTGAATGGCATATGAACGTATACGTTATTTTGTTTGAACGATTCGTGCGCTGTCACTCATTTGTTGATTCTACACGTACGCTACCTATTGAGAAATGGATTTACAAAGTCGAAACCCTTCCCTGGCGTGTACACAATAACTCATCAAGGTTTCATCACAATCTAAGAGGGTTATATGAACGCATAGGGGATTTTGTTGAAACGCTTCGCGCGTCGTCAACCATTTGTTGCATATTCTCGTGCGCTACCTATTGTGAACTGGATTTACTAAGTCGAAACCCTTCCCTGGCGTGTACACAATAACTCATCAATGTTTCATCGCAATCGGATGAATGGTACATGCACGTATACTGGGTTTTGTTTAAACGATTCGTGCGCTGTCACTCATTTGTTGAATCTACTCGTGCGCTACCTATTGAGATATGTATTACTAAGTCGAAGACCTTCCCTGGCGTATACACAATAACTCATCAAGGTTTCATCGCAATCGAAGAAGGTTATATGAACGCAATAGGGGATTTTGTTGAAACGATTCGCGCGTCGTCACCCAATTGTTGCATCTACTCTTGCGCTACTTATTGTGAAATGGATTTACTAAGTCCCCTTCCCTGGCAGGTACACAATAACTGATCAATGTTTCATCGCAAACGGATGAATAGTATATGAACGCATACCTGATTTTGTTTAAACGATTCGCGCTCCGTCACCCATTTGTTGAATCTACTCGTGCGCTACCTACTGTAAAATGTATTTACTAAGTTAGAAACCGTCACGTAAGTGTCCGCAACATCTAACCCAAGTTTCATCGCTATCGGACTAATGGGATATGAAGACATAGGGGACTGTATTGAAACGCTCCGCGTGTCGTCGTTCATTTGTCGAATCTACTCGTGTGCTACCTAATGTGAAATGTATTTACTAAGCCAGAAACCTCCCTTGGAGTGTCCACCATATTTCACCCAAGTTTCACCGCTAACGGCAGAATGGTATATGACCATATACGGGACTTTGTTGAAACGCTTCGCGCGTCGTCCCTCATTTGTTGAATCAACTTGTGCGCTGCATATTGTATAGAGGATTTACTAAGCCAGAAATTTTCCATGACGTGTACACAACGTCTCACCCAAGTTTCATAGCTACGGACGAATGGTACATGAATGCATACGGGACTTGGTTGAAACGCTTCGCGTGTCGTCGCTCATTTGTTGATTCTACTCTTGCGCTACATATTGTAATATGGATGTACTCAGCCAGAAACCTTCCCTGGAGTGTTCACAACATCTCACCCAAGTTTCATCGCAATCGGATGAATGGTATGTGAACGTATACGGGACGTTGTCGAAACGCTTCGCGCGTAGTCACTCATTTGTTGAAGATAAACGTGCGCTTCGTATTGTAAAATGGATTCACTTAGCCAGAAACCTTTCCTGGAATGTACACAACAATTCACCAAACATTTATCACTATCAGACGAATGGTATATGACTTTATACGGGACTTTGTTGAAACGCTTCGCGTGTCATCGCTCATTTGTTGAATCTACTGGTGCGCTACCTATTGTAAAATGTATGTACTAAGCCAGAAACCTTCCCTGGAGTGTACACAACATCTCACCCAAGTTTCATCGCTATCGGATGAATGGTATATGAAATTATATGGGACTTTATTGAAACGATTCGCGCGTCGTCGCTCATTTGTTGATTCTACTCATGCTCTACCTATTTTTAAAGGGATTTACTAAGCTAGAAACCTTCCCTGGAGTGCACACACAATCTCAGCCTAGTTTCCTCGCTATCGGATGAATGGTAAGTTATATGAACGCAAACGTGACTTTGTTGAAATGCTTCGCGCGTCGTAGCTCATTTGTTGAATCTACTCGTGCGCTTACTATTGTAAAGTGGATGTACTAAGCCAGAAAATTTCACTGCAGTGTACACAACATTTTACGCAAGTTTCATAGCTATCGGACGAATGGTATATGAATGCATACGGGACTTTGTTGAAACGCTTTGCGTGTCGTCGCTCATTTGTTGAATCTACTCGTGCGCTATCTACTGTGAAATGTATTCACTAATTTTGAAACCTTCACGTAAGTGTACACAACATCTCACCCAAGTTTCATCGCTATCGGACGATTGGTATATGAACACATACGGGACTTTGTTGAAATGCTTCGCGCATCGTCGCTCATTTGTTGAATCTACGCGTGCGCTACTTATTGTAAAATGGATTTACTAAGTCAGAAACCTTCCTTGGAGTGTACTCAACATCTCACCCCTAGTTTCATCGCAATCGGACGAATGGTATATGAACGCATAGGAGACATACATACCCACAGACAAACTATCACGTAACATTGATTTTTATATATATAGATTTGTTGAAACGCTTCGTGCGTCGTCGCTTATTTGTTGATTCTACTCGTGCTCTACCTATTTTTAAAGGGATTTACTAAGCTAGAAACCTTCCCTGGAGTGCACACAAAATCTCAGCCTAGTTTCATCGCTATCGGACGAATGGTATATGAACGCAAACGTGACTTTGTTGAAATGCTTCGCGCGTCGTAGCTCATTTGTTGAATCTACTCGTGCGCTGCCTATTCTAAAGTGGATATACTAAGCCAGAAAATTTCCCTGCCGTGTACACAACATTTTACGCAAGTTTCTGTACAATACCCAAGGGGTATGCACCCCTTAGAGATCATCCCCCCCATCATCTGTCTAAATCTCATAAAAGGCAACCCTTTAAAAGCCTACCCAATATCCATCAATACTATAAGGGCAGCTGGCTACTCCATAAAGCAGCTCAACCCTTGCGTAATTATGACACACAGCGACATACTACAAACTGGTTCAACTATGCCACAACGCGCTGACAGAACAGAGGCTAAAGGTATAAAAGGTGCCTTAAGTGGGTCACGAGAATCTCTCCATCACCAGTGCTTCGACGAGACAGCCGGAGGCTAACGACAGTGTCAACCGAGGTGAGTCAGTCAGTCAGTGTTCAGAATCCTACTTTTGTAACCTAACACCCACAGTTTGTACTCACATTATAACATCACAAGATCCCTTAAAAGGGACTAACAGTTACTCATTGCTGACCAATAAACACTTGGTCAGTCTCTTACACTTGCATTACTGATCTACACTCTTCTTCACGTCCCCACGTCCTTCCTTACTCCCGTCACAGTCGGACGTGACACACCGTAGTAATAACGCCAACTCAGACGTCCTTGTATTCCTCACAGCGGCTCGCGTGCTCAAGTGAAGTGCGTGCCGAACCGCTGACACTAGCAAGGTGATTATATAATAAGTAGCCGGCTGGGCGACTAGTACATCGACCCGCGTGCTAAGGCTACATCCCTTAAACCACATTTACAGTCTTTATAGGAGCGCCCCCTAGTTCCTAGCACACCACAACACACTACACTGGTCAGCTTGCCCTGTCAAGGGGAGCTACCCTTCTTTAGGCACAAACTCATAAATTAGTACAGCAACTCTCCCTTTTAGATCCACCCCCAAATAAGGGATCTAAAACACTGGTGGAGGCGGGGTCCTACGCATAGAGAAAAGGGACTCAACCAACGAGCCCTCGTAGGTAAAACGACCCCTTCCGTACCGCAAAAAGCCAAGCAAATTAGTGAGAAAATTTTTTCCCCCAAATAAAAAGCACCATTTTTTTTTTGAGTGCTCCAAACTAGCTACACAGGGGAAATTCTTAACAAACCAACCCCCCAGCCCCATACAGAATCAGAGAAATATAAGAATACACTGTCAAAACACGCACAGATTTTTTTTTTTATTATTTTTTCACATACACTCCATTCAACATGGCCCCCCTATACCGCCTAGCTGTGCTAAGGAGCATTGGGGAGTACCAGGAATTAATTGCCTGGCATAGAGTTTTTGAAACTAGGCAGGACTACCTCAGAAGGTTTCAGCAGCTCCTGCACGCCCAGTACATGCGGATCATAAGAGCCCTTGTCCGGCCACTCCGCAGTGCTAAGAATCGCAAGATTCGAGCGAAAATCCCCACCCTCCGCACACAAATCATAAAAGCACACTGGCAACTACACTGTCGACACGAGTTTATGTTCCAACAATGGGAAACACTCATCACGGAACACAGACGGATAGGGACTCAGGACACCAAAGTCGCTGAACTGGCCATATGCCTCAATAGGCAGTACACCCAAATTTGGGACGAATACCGTGAACTCCAAACCAACAAGGCCATTTTTGAGTTCATGGTAGGGCCACCAGCCCAGCCGAGAGAGGACATAAGCGTAGATACGCTAACTCGACAATTTGCGAGGATGTCCCTCTCGCCACGTACTGCCACAGAATGGAAGGAGTTCGCCGTGGCCACAGTCCGGGAGACGGCCAGGTTAGGCTCCAACATACTAAAGAATACATCCTACACAGACACACGTCCTTCAGCTCCGGATCGGAAGGCAATTTTGCCAAGCCGAGGGGAAGAGCCTAGAACAATCCCCTCGGACCGGATGAACGAGAGGGAGTTGAAGCCAGGACCTTCAATCACACATAATACGACAGAGGGACAACAGGAGGTAACCTCGTCATGGGCTGACGACGTAGAACCTGACCTACCACATATAAAGCCTACATACACTCACACAGATAGGCTAACACAGTGGCAGGAGTCTGCCGTGGCCACGGGCCAGAAAGCGGACAGGCTACACGACACCACATTGGCAGGACAAAAACAGGCACTTAAGCGGCCCTCACCGCCAGTTCATAGGGCAAATTTGCCAGAACGGAGGCGAACACCGGCATTAGTCCCTCAGGATGCACGGTACACGCACATACAGATTAAACAGGCATTACCATACAATACACGGGGATTAGGAAAGGTATTATTACCCACCCCACAAAACCTCGCAGTCAAACATACATACACTCCCGCAAAATCTGCTAAGATAGCGCCAAGCGCAATAACGCCCTTAAATACAGGTACACTTAGACCTAGAAACACGCGCTACGGTGGAAGTAGGGCAAGGCTTACTTTGCTAGAAATTCCGCCGGAAAACAGCAAAGAAACACCTCAATGGATTTCAGAGGCCTATAATATCGTAACAGGGCAAAACCCTTCACCTTTCTGAGCACTGAAGCTCGAAAGACGATAACGACTTCCACCAAGGCCAAAGAAATAAAATAACATCACTTCCCCCATCATAAATGGCCACACAAGTTCTTTCACGCGGGAGATATCAGAAAATAGACCGACAATTACATAGTAAACATAAACTGCGCATTTTTTTTTTCTTTCTCGTATTTTATGTATATACAGGGCAACATGGCCAAATTAGAAGTGAGTAATTTTAAATCCTTCTGTGTTTTTTTTTGGGAACCATGGCATCTTTCTATTAGGCCATCACTAAGCCAAGTGAAAGCCCATCAGGCTTAAGGCCGGAAAGAGATATTTTGAACACAACTTAGGCATAAAATCACAGCATAGAGCTTAAGGGAGTCTTTCTAAGTAGAAATGACTAGACGTTCTACATTATGGTTCCACAGTTTGACAGATTCTCTTGTTGCGGGCGAAAACCGTAAGCATGGCAAGAATTAAGAATCTCAAACTAGTTTCAAAAAAAAAAAAAAAAAAAAATTTTTGGGAGGTGTGCTTTAACCAACTAAAAAGCCCAATTGCACACCGGGATGAGACACTGTCATTTTGGTGAGCTACAATTACTTTGATAGGCAGGTTTGACTCCCACAGTGCACTGGCTTTGCTCGTGACGTGGATACAAGGGTATCAGTTACGTCTGGCAATGGCCTTCCTAAGGTGTACTAGACAGTGTCGGTAGATTCCCCTGAGACGTAACCAGATTACGGTAGTACTCACGTTACCAAATTGGTAAATACTACACTCAGGTCCCAATCACCATTTTTTTTCAAAAACATAGTGCTCACGACATAATTTTTAGAGACTAACGCCACCTACTATTATTTTCTTTCAATGTGCTCTCTTAATGCAGAGCGGGGCATAAATAATTTTTTTTTTTTTGTTTCACACATTTAGCCCAAGAAAGAAAAATGGCCAAATAAACTATATATATATTTTACACATAGGTATACATAACACAACACTCGGGGACACAAGTGTAGTCAATGGGAGGTTCTTTTGCAGACGGCCAATGCATATGAGATTTCCGAAGTGAAATGCCATGGCCTGTGGTTTGGATTCCAAGTAAAACGGAAATCCCGTGGCACACGATCTCCAGAAATGGTCACGTTAAACCACAAAATTCCCCTCTTGCCTTTTTATAATGCGAAGAGCACTAACAGAAAAGCAGGCTGATTAAGAACACATGTTCGGATACACAGCGTTATCGAGACAAGTAAACAAGCGACCGCGCAAGACATTGCAACCCGACACCCTCATACTCAGCAGTAAAGCAGACCTCCGTGATAAACTGCGAGCCTTACAGACGACAGTTCCCAAAGCACACTGCACGGAATCATTCATAGCCAACCTAAGAACCCTATATCTTCAAAATTTACACTACGAGGAGAGGGCAAAAATAAGCAAACTCCTCGCAGGAAGGTATACTAGGGGTTGCGCATAGAAAAACACACAGCCCATTTGCCATAGTGTAGGCGGCACAGAAATGGCCACCAAATCTTTACAGACAACCGGCTTCGAACCCATGTCCACACACAAAAACCTCGTACCGAAAACTAACTAAACAACGGTATTTTCGGTACGAGAAACACAAACAAAATACAGGCAGAATGCCCGCAGAACATGAACAACGCAGACATATAACACAGAGAATTACATAGAACACGGGTTCGAACCCCAGAGAAAATTGCACGCCAGGGAAAAACAAGCAGACGGCCTTCCAATCACACCAAAATTGGCCCATATAACGGCTTAGACAGATAATACTACATTCCTGCGGCCAAATGACAGGCATAAAATTCCAGAAATACACTTGACAGGGAAAATGGACTTTCCAGACAGAGACATATAAATTTCGTAAGACAACGGTCTTACGGAATAATGGCCACACAACGGCAATAGTAGCAGGGCGGATTACCACATCGGGCCGCCAGGAATTTAACACAATGACCACACTGGCATACGTGCAGAAAAACACGCAACAGTGGTTAACCTACATAAAATCCCGGCCTGAAGTTACACACACAAACTGATGACTTGCAGACTTAGCCACTTTGCAACACTGTCGATGACAAAACGCAATTGTGTAGTGGCAGTGACCATGAATAAACAAATGCAGAACAATCATAACACTATACATTTTTCAACACTGCGAAAGCATTTATCAACAAGCAGACGTCACAGACCAAAACTTGTCGCAGGCCCAGAGTAGCACGTTCGTAAAGACGTTGGCAGGCCACGGGCGCTTCCTACCCATACACAATATACACAGTAGGACTTAGCCCTACAGCAGACCAGGCGTCCGCGTGGTGTAGCGGAGCGTAGTCACACACACACACACAAACGCGCTCACCAATCAGGGGCGAACATAGGGACTTTGAGGAAACGGGACCTCCCCTTAACAACTTCTTTTTGCGACCCTAGTCCCGAAACAAATCATTCCAGGCGACTAGGACTTAGCCCTATAACGGACCAGAGTAGGTCGTGAAGCTTCGCTATCCCAAAGCGCGGATAGAAAACCAACATGGACCAAGGGAGGATGACAAGAGAACATGCTAACAGCGTCCCACTCTACTCCCTTCCCATAACCTTCTCAAGCCTGACATAAACAACGCAAACACATCTACACGACCATAAACAGCTACACTACACTACAAAGTATACATAAGGGTTGGTAAACTTCATGTGTTTACAGAAAGGGCATGCTACGCCCTGAGCCCCACCGCTATCACCTGAATGAGAGGGGTGCATCGGCCAACAACAACTAAGCGTAATGCACATCTCCATATGAGAGATGAGGCCATAAGTAATAAATACTAACCATTTTTTTTTTAATTTTAAATCATCCCGCATGAGAGGGAAATATATTAGTATTATGCCTCAACCTACACCTATCCATACATGAGTGCAAACGCCTCATATCCAGACGCATGCATGTATATCCCATCCATTCACCAGGGGATATTGATATCAGACCGGCATGGATTTTTATTTTATTTTTTGCAACCCCGGGAATTACCTGCCCCGTTCCACTCACTGTAGGAGCATCCCAGCACAAAAACCGGTTCCAGGCCGCCACTAACGCGGAATTCGGAAGTGCGCAACCTCCTCCTACCCTGCTTTAACCCACTCTACAGATAACTACCCCCAGATCACAATAACAGGGTACCTGACGCCACAGACCCTACTAACACCTCCATCAAGGTTAAAAAAGAGCATTATCGCTGGAGAAGCTGATATAGCACAGGTAGCCTAAAGTAGTCTACGTATGTAGAGGTTTTACCAGCCCACCACACTGGAAGTATTTTACATTTGACACTTTTTACACAGGTTACACCTATATTTAAAAAAAAAAAAAAAAAAAAAAAAAAAAAAAAGGGAATCTGAAACACCCTGGCTGATGATACCGGCGTTAGCCAAAGGTCAAAAGCACAACACTAGGAGCAGAGCTGGGGAAGGCGATGTGGACCCTTACCCCAGTCGGCTCATCAAATTACTGACGACTAGACCAAATAGACGAACCACGTAAGGTCAAAGCATTCGCGGCCTGGTCGGGCAAGCTCTGGAATCCTAGGTGCGCATAAACCGCCCCTGGGAGGAAGGGATGCTAAACCCACTTTGAGCCACGGTCGTCGAAGCCAAGACCTGCAGGGAGACTTTCTGAGAATGGCGGGAGAAATAGCTCACTCCGCGTCGGCCTCGGGAGCTATCCCTAGAGACGACCATATTATGACTAGACTGTTAGTTAAATTTACGTAAGTAAGACTTCCATGGCGGGAAGCAAAACTCCTGTGCGTTGGAGCATACTACGGCGGCCCATAGAGGCAAATTTATATATCAATGCGAAAATGCATACTACGGCGGCCCATAGAGGCAACTTTATATATCAATGCGAAAATGCATACTACGGCGGCCCATAGAGGCAACTTTATATATCAATGCGAAAATGCATACTACGGCGGCCCATAGAGGCAAATATCACTGCGAAAGCAGATTGCGACGGCCGATTAAGGCGGAGACAATATTATGCCATTGGACCACACTGTCCAATGCCCACATAAATGACGACGCATCGGGCAGTCAGAGTGCATTAAGAGATGGGGCATTGCGCGCCCCTCACAGGAGCCAAGTGGGCGGCTCACCTACGACTAATCGGAACGGCAAAACGAGCACGACAAGGAAGTTACAGCGGGCGGAACGGTTAGCTTAGTGGCACCGTAAGCCGCCCGCGGATAGATTAATCCTAGTAATAGACGTCGACACTAGACTTAAGGGGACGGAATCTAGCGACCCTAGAGACAACCGGTGTTTCTGGGGCTCGTGCGGGTGGTGATCTGGGGATTTAATTGCCCCAGGCGATCGTCCTAGGCCAAATTTAGTTATAGACGGTTGCATTTGACACGCAACCTAGGATTAAGCAAATTTAATGAACACTGTTGCAATTCAGCACAGCATCTTTCGGCCATAGATTAAGGCAACCCTCTCGGCTTAGATGTAGTTTTTTTTTATATATATACCATAAGTAGAATAAGTGGTATAAGAGAACGCCGTTCGGCGCCTGATGACCCACAAATCCGTCATCAGGGTAAGTCCGATAATTCATGATAAGTTATTATAATGTAGCATAGTCTTACATTTAAGACAATTTTTTTTAATACATATATTGAGGTAAAATTTCGGCGCCTGGCGGCCCAAATTCGTTGCCAGGGTAAGCCCAATACTACAACACATTAGGAAATGACGTCACGGCACCATATAGGGTAAGCCCGGCCATATATCGAGTAATAATAACCATGCCATTCTTTTCACAGGTAAAAAGGGGCTTCAGACTGTGGCAACGCTGCCACAGGAAGCGGCATATGGAATAGGGAATTTCAATGTTTTGTTAACCTCTCCATTTTTTTTTGCAGGCATTGTCACCTAGAATATGACACGTGTAATTATGATTTTGCTGCCAGATAGCAGCAACATGCTATTTAATGCCCCCTTATTGTAGTATTATACCTGTGCATACTAACCTCCATTTAACATTCATTCTCACTTACACACTCACTACATTTTTTTTTTACAGCTACACGTCAATAATCTGCACAGCGGGAATGATGCCTGTGGGGCATCAAGCTTGCTGGCAGATCTACATAAAACAAAAACACTTGAAGCGTCAAAATGCGACGCAGCTTACGGCGATGAGGGCGCAACCGGCATGTGGCGGCGACCCTCATGGCCAAGTGTGCAAGCATTCACCCACAGAGGATGCTTCACAGACTAGGTATTAAGAATACACTGCAAGCGGTACGACCACTCAACCGTGCCAAGAGGTGGCCGTATAGGATCAGCCGTGATACGGCAAGCGTACGTACAAACAGGTAGCGTGCACGCGAGGATCCAAACAAAAACTAGAATTATAAGGGTTTAGCGCGCTTAAGTAGACATAAGGTCATTGTAGTTCATAATTTTAAAGAGTAAACTACATACATATTCATGCGCCCACGGGCAATTATTCCAATGGAAATTCCTAAATGTCAGCATCGCAACATAATATTTTTGTCTGTTTATCAAGTTCACGTGTACACGATGTCTATATTTTTGTTTTGTTTTGTTTCGTTTGCTAAGGTAACACGTAACCAATGTCTGTGAATTGTTTTCTTTCATTTTTCTCTCTTCTAACTTCCCCATTTGTCAGGGTGTTCCGTTTTATCCCACACCAATAAATACATTTTAAATATTTCCTTTAAATTATACCCTGGAACACCCATTTTTTTCTATTCTCTCCTATCTTCTTTATTGCGGGGAGCACTTTTTCCCCAAGATAGGGCGGACGACGCAATCATCCGTTCGGCCCTGGGTTTTTCCTCCCTGCACAACTATGTAACCATGTATAACCATGTTTTTTTTCTTTTTTATGCCGACAACGGCAATGGCGATTGTGCCTCAATAGCAATTATTTTCTTTATTCAACAATGTTAATGCACATTTCACCATGCAATGTAAAATTTATATACATATATATCTATGTACACCCCATAACCCTCCCCTCTGAACACGGGCTGACCGCACACCTACACTTCTGCACGACGACACCCGTTCCATACGACGACGCTTACGACGCCACCACCAGAAGAGACGAGGGGGATTCAAAAACTACTACGACAACATCCCAACCCCAAGTGCCCTTCCCGGTCGCGAGGACGCGACCAAATGGAGGAAGAGGCTTGTACAATACCCAAGGGGTATGCACCCCTTAGAGATCATCCCCCCCATCATCTGTCTAAATCTCATAAAAGGCAACCCTTTAAAAGCCTACCCAATATCCATCAATACTATAAGGGCAGCTGGCTACTCCATAAAGCAGCTCAACCCTTGCGTAATTATGACACACAGCGACATACTACAAACTGGTTCAACTATGCCACAACGCGCTGACAGAACAGAGGCTAAAGGTATAAAAGGTGCCTTAAGTGGGTCACGAGAATCTCTCCATCACCAGTGCTTCGACGAGACAGCCGGAGGCTAACGACAGTGTCAACCGAGGTGAGTCAGTCAGTCAGTGTTCAGAATCCTACTTTTGTAACCTAACACCCACAGTTTGTACTCACATTATAACATCACAAGATCCCTTAAAAGGGACTAACAGTTACTCATTGCTGACCAATAAACACTTGGTCAGTCTCTTACACTTGCATTACTGATCTACACTCTTCTTCACGTCCCCACGTCCTTCCTTACTCCCGTCACAGTCGGACGTGACACACCGTAGTAATAACGCCAACTCAGACGTCCTTGTATTCCTCACAGCGGCTCGCGTGCTCAAGTGAAGTGCGTGCCGAACCGCTGACACTAGCAAGGTGATTATATAATAAGTAGCCGGCTGGGCGACTAGTACATCGACCCGCGTGCTAAGGCTACATCCCTTAAACCACATTTACAGTCTTTATAGGAGCGCCCCCTAGTTCCTAGCACACCACAACACACTACACTGGTCAGCTTGCCCTGTCAAGGGGAGCTACCCTTCTTTAGGCACAAACTCATAAATTAGTACAGCAACTCTCCCTTTTAGATCCACCCCCAAATAAGGGATCTAAAACATTTCATAGCTATCGGACGAATGGTATATGAATGCATACGGGACTTTGTTGAAACGCTTTGCGTGTCGTCGCTCATTTGTTGAATCTACTCGTGCGCTATCTACTGTGAAATGTATTCACTAATTTTGAAACCTTCACGTAAGTATACACAACATCTCACCCAAGTTTCATCGCTATCGGACGAATGGTATATGAACACATACGGGACTTTGTTGAAATGCTTCGCGCATCGTCGCTCATTTGTTGAATCTACGCGTGCGCTACCTATTGTAAAATGGATTTACTAAGTCAGAAACCTTCCTTGGAGTGTACTCAACATCTCACCCAAGTTTCATCGCAATCGGACGAATTGCCTTGCAACGCAATTAACCTGAATTGTCGCTGTTTCTAAAGAATCGTCAATCAATGGCATGTCATCTGCAAAGGACAAGCAATCTACAACCAATCCTTCCTTCTTTTGACCTAGATGAACCCCACTATGGGCACCCAATTTGACCAATTCCTTGCGCCATTCCCTCACGACCTTTTCAAGGGCACAGTTGAAATGAATTGGGAGGGTCCATCTCCTTGTCGTACACCTGTTTTTATCTCGAAGCTATCTGAGATCACCTTTCTGAATTAAACTTTGGAATGCGTGTTAGTCAGGGTTTATAGAATGAGTCAGCATGTTTTGTGGTCGAGGCCTAGTTCCTGGAGGATTTTATTTAGTGTTACTCTATCAATGGAGTGGTAGGCTTTCTTAAAATCAACAAAGGTGACAATGGTCGACGATGGTGTTTGAACTCACTTGTCAACCGAGAGTGCAGATACTGTAACTTAGCCCCATGGCCTAGCTCTGTGCTTTAGCGATACCCTTTACAGAATGGTGAAAATCGCATCAAAATCCATCCAGTGGTTCTCGAGATTACCTGTGATATCCAAGAATCGGGGACTTAGTTTTAGACTAAGTAGAGGTAACAATCGTTTATATCAGCGCTATGCCTTGCCATTATCAGACACGGAAGAATTGCTCTACGTATTCAGTTAACTAAACGGTGTCGCTTCTGAAACCAAAATTCTGCATCTGTACGTCCCAGGTCTTGAAAGTCCATTGTATAACTACAAGAATTACATTGTCTACGCTTGCAACAGGGTTGGCAATAATGTGCTGTGTGCCATATTGAGAATACAACCGAGAATTTCATTACCGGGGAATATCTCCTCCGTTCTGAACAAATGATCCGTGCATCTCATTATGAGTCCAATTTCTTTCTCATGAGCTGGGAACATTTTAATTGAAAAAACGAAAGCAACTCAATGTTGAAAACATCCTTTAATATCATAGACCAGACCTTCCATGTACATTATTCCTTTTTGGTGCATTTGTAATTAACTTTCCTTTTTTATCCACATTTCCAAATATCAAGGACACACCAAACGTTTCTTACGAGGTGCCGGCATAATGACACGTGGCAGACTGATGATTAATCACTAGGATCTCAACCATACCCAGTCGATTAGATTAGCAGTTTGCCTTTTCTACCACTATGAGCACTAGTGTGAGTCAATGAAACTCAACCATATCCGGTCGATTAGATTATTAGTTTGCCTTTTCTACCACTCCGAGCGCTAGTTTGAGTCAATGCAGAGTTTCGCTTAAGCTCTTATAACTACTTGCGGTGTGAACATTTTTCAAAAAATCAAAAGTTGCCTGAGGGTATTGAACCAAGAAACACATTGAAGAAAGAATTATGTAAATAAGTTATTTGGCTAAGATTTGAATTAAAAAGAAAACGAGGAAAGAAACAAGAGATTATAGGCTTTTTTTTTTCAGAACTACATTTCGGACGGAAGTGATTTTCAAAATTTGATTTTACAGGTTGATATAGCTCTCCAGAAATCAACATTTGAAGCCTCTCCGGGCCCATTAGCCCTTCAATATTAGACAAATTTCAGGAAATCGCTTAATTTTTCGCTTTTGCTAAATGGGGACCCTTAATTTGTTTGCTAGGAATTGTATTCAACGTTGAAACTGAGAATTTTAGAAGCCAGCAAGAATTGAACCCAGATCTTATGATTTTGTTTCTCAGAGTGCGTTCGTTGAGCTCGCTTAAAATGCTCAACACATGGAAGCTGAACATTCACAACTCGTCTGCTAAAAGGCTCGCGGCTGAGAGAGGACGATTTGCCTGTGAATTCCTTTGTTTCCACAGAGCGCGTCTATAGGTTTTTCACTTTAATTCAGAAATGAACTGAGATCTGGTAATGCCAGTGCTCTTTTGTATTATGCCAGTCTCTTTATGTTGCTCGCCGCACTGCAATGGACGGCGGGACATGTCGTTCGCATTGTACTCTCACTGAGAAGCTTGTATAAAGAAAACTTCTACCCTTTTCATTCTGACATGAACATCAGCATAGATTCTCTCTTGATCTCCGAATTCACAACACAGAAAAAGCCGGTGCGATCTCTATTCTGCGCAAAAGGAACAGTGGTACCAACCACCCTAGCACAATCTCGGGACAGGTACATACAGCGTCTCTCACGTTATATATCCTACTCACATTATCATACCATCACTGTCTGTACTATTCTGGGAATTAAAGACGAGATTTTTTATTTTTTTTCATGTCACAAAAATGACAAATAGGCTATTTCTTGTATTAATTTAATATGTTGTTGTTGTTTCATTTTAGGGGTGGAACTTCCTGGACATTCAGCCCCGTATACTTGGGTGTAGGTAGAATTTTCTGATAACCATTCTTAATGTGAATTTGCAATTCAGGTTCGGATTGGGAAGAAGGCCGACGTGGCCTTAAGTTAGAAACCATTCTAGCATTTGCTTTGAGTAGAAGTGGGGAAACCACGGAAGGCCACTTTCAGGATGGCAGAGATGGAAACCGAACCCACTTTTTTTTCAGTTCTGCCTCAAGAGGTTGAGTGCACTCTGTTATAACCCTCAGACAGGAATGAAATATCTTGGCAGAACTGGGAATCGAAGCTCAACCGCGGGAGAAACAGTCAATAATGTTAATCACTACACTACAAGGTGGTATTAAAGGAGTTGCCTGTTATAATCGGTACTTCGCGATTAGGGGAATAGAGAGATTTCAATCTATTAATGCTCAATGATGAAAAGTCGTGATGATCTTACGGCTGAGGATTCTAACTGATTATTTGGAACTCATGGGCGACATCACGTAATCGACACAAATCTGAGGGTGTAGGTAATATGTTGAGGTAGATCTGACAGTACCGAAATTCTAACGTGTAGTGGTGTTAAGCTACGTATCAATGGGTCTCATGTGGGAACTATTAATCCAAACTGGGGCACGGTGTTCAGCACAAGCCATAAAGCTTAACATCGTAGAGTATTTGGTGATGATACCAGTGAAGATCCGCTTAATTTATTTAATATGTTATTCCTAGCTTTAAGCTTGCTGGTATCATTTGTAAGGTGATTCTTCGGGGACGAGTACTGTTAATGGTTACAGTAAAGTACTTAATAGCACATTTTGAAACTGAGAACTCAGTTACAGAAGATGGGATTGAGCTTCCTGAGTGTCAGTTTGTTCCTCAAGTGGGAAGACGAAATTTCCTTTCTGATAGGAAGAAGCCGCGGCTTTTTAAAGTAGTTTTCCAGACTGATGAGATGAAGTTTTCCTGATTAAAAACATGCTGAGTGACCGAATATTTCAGCCCATTCTGGAAAAGAAAAATGCACCGTGAGAATGGCCCTCCTCAGGGTTCTGCTCTCTCCCCTCAGTTATTTAACCTCAGCATCAGTAATTTTCTAAACAATATTTCCAGAAAGTTTATTATGTTGATGACATTGCAATAGCAGTGCAGCAGTAGATACGATAGCAAATTGAGGACGCTGTGTCCTTTTTTGTTAACACTAAAAACAATAGGATATAAAGACAAATTTGGCAACCAAGCATTTCAGAAGTCTAGAAATTTTAAACATGTTAATTTCATATCATAACCATTTAGGCTATGTGTTAATAGAAGTAACACATCAGTTTCAAAGTTTATAAAGTAATATGCTACAGAATTTGAATTTCAACAAAGGGCGATATCTTCGTTTTTATCAGTAGGCTTGGCATCTCTATTGAAGTGTAAGGTATTTGTATAAGAGACGATACATTTGTATAGAATTGCCATGTCAAAGAGAACGAATGAGCGTGTGTTTACTTATCACATTGACTGAACATTTTATTTATCACATGTGTGCCGGGTCCTTTCAATAGCAGCGCTGTCATCATTCTTTCACGCCTCACCACACCTCAGGTTAGCCGCCAGCGAAAGCGATGTCCTCCACCATTTTACTGGAAGACGAGGCACGCAGAAAAAGAAGACACAACCACACATCGATCCTCCTTGCAACCTCTTTCCCGTGGATTCTGTCTTATTTCCATCCCTTCTCTCCCCACCTCTCGCGATGCACTTCCTCTTTACTCTGAACGTCGAAAGCGATAAAAATACTTAGACGCTATCTGATATTGGGTGATGCGAAAATCGACTTTAATAGCTTTATAAGCTTTCAACGGGGGAGCACTTTTGGTAGATTCTATACAATTCGCCGTAAGGTGGCGTACAGTTATGAATAACTTTCAACAGCTCTACTTTCGTTTGTTTATCTCAGAATGTGTTTCTCTTTGTGAAATAGTATGTATAGACCAACACTCAACCCATTTCATTTAGACAAGTAATCTACAGTATATGTAGGGGTTGTTGTTGCTGTTCATTTACTTAGGAGTTTTATGACATCGTGGTCATTCAGCCCCGTGTACATGTGTGTCTGTATAGAATTGTTCTGCTAACCTGTGATAATGTGATGACTGTATTAGTGTGTGTGTTTGTTATTCTTGTAGAAAATGGGAAGGAGACGGTCGTGGCTTTAAGTTAGAAACCATCCAGACGTTTGCCTGGGATGGAAGTGGGAAACAACGGAAAATCACTCCATCTCATGTCAGTTCTGCCTCACGAGGTGTAAGTGTACCCCACCCCAGCTCTTAGACCAGAATTAAATTTCTTGGCAGAGCCGAGAATCGAAATTAGACGTCGAAGGGCGTATTCAGTAACCCTTCCCGAGTTGAACCCGTCGGCTCGATCAGTCCGACCACATCTCTTCTCTTTTTCTTTTGTGTCAACTCTGATTGGTCCGCACTTAGTGGAACTCACTAGCAGGGTGATGACAGCACGACGTAAAAAAAGGATCTCATGCAGTGGTTCGAAAAACATTGCTGCTAAGATAATTTAATTCACAGAATGAGGTGGCCAAATGAGGTCTGGTACTAAGCGGAAGAGTGCATCCAATGTTGATCTACGTTCAAACAGCACAGTGACTAATAACCTCGGTTACTTTCTTATTAAAAATCTCACATCCCGGTCTTCGCAGAAGAAGAAGAGTCCTTACTTGCCAATGCTCGATATAGAACAGCTTTCCTACATGAATATGTAGTACTTATCACGCAATAGGCCTAAATATGTTAACAGGGAATACAATTGTGAGGTTTAAAGCCATTTTTCAGTGTTGCCTAAGTAAACAAAAGTTTGGTGCTTTTCAGTCGGTCAACACGAATGTACCCAAATAGAGCTGGGTTATGCCCTAATACTGAAATAAATTACATAAGATTAATAAATACACTAGGATGACCAGTTTCGATCGTCAAGCGATCATCATCAGATCCATTACACTTAGGCTATAACATCTATGTTTGAGAATATAGGTGAAAAATATATACAATATGTACAATTATTTAGTTGCAGTGTTGGTAATGCAACAGTCGGTGTATGTTAAATGTGGTATATCTAATGTTAGGTAAACTTCTAAAATAGTGATGAAAATCCGGAATTCGTCTGTTAGGGGTGATTATATGGTTTTACAAAATCAACTATGGTTATACTGAAATAATGCAAGCTTATACTTATCGAGTTGTCTCTTTAACTGGAACTTGAAGCAGTTGACGTGTTGCCATAGACACCAGTTGTAGTCGACTAACCCCGAGTGTTCGCTGGGTGGAACTGGTTTTCCCCTTTCTCCTCCTTTACTTGCTATGTTCTTCCAGATGTCAGTGCCATGTATATTTGTGTGACTTTGCCAAATCTAGATAAAAGTGAATGCTATTGAATGCAGGAGTCTGCAACTACTAAAGACCGTGGAACTATCTTCGCCACGCATGGGCTAAAAAGCCATCGATACTGAGCGGTACACGGTCTATTGAAGACGTCCCGGCATCTTTAATACTGCCGCGCATATCGGCCTAGGTTTATTGCAGAAGAATGTACATAGTACACCTGATCCAATTAACATTTACCTATAAATACCGCTATTTTGCCCCTTTTTTATCTAGCTTGGCTGTATCGCTAAGTTGTGTCTTGTTTTCGACAGGGTGTGTTTTTAAGTAGGGCGAAAAGGGGTGAACTCTCAATAAAAGAGGAGCAAGAGTTTAGTGCTTTTCAGTCGGTCAACACGAATGTACCCAAAAGAGATGGGTTATGCCCTAATCCTGAAATAAATTACATGAGATTAATAAAACACTAGGATGACCAGTTTCGATCGTCAAGCGATCATCATCAGATCCATTACACTTAGGCTATAAAATCTATGTTTGAAATACAGGTGAAAATATTTACAATATGTACAATTATTTAGTTGCAGTATTGGTACTGCAACTGTCAGTGTATGCTAAATGCAGTATATATGTTAGGTGAAATGCTAAATGGTGATAGCTATCCGGAGATTGTACTTTAGAGAGATTATATGGTTGTAAACTATGGTTAAACTATACAATTTTTGGCTAACTACTTATCTGATTGTCTTCCGTATTACAGCTACTCGCAGTTTTCGTGCTCACTGGAACTCGCTGTGCGGTCGACTGCGGTGGTTATCTTAACGACTGGTTTTTCCCCTGCCTCCTCCTCCCTGTCCCTACGTGCTGTGGGGAGTGATAGCGATGTGTTTATGTGAGGTGTTGCCAACCTAGATAAGATGTATGTTATTGAATGAGGTGGGTCCACAACTATTAAAGACCGTGGATTGGCCCTCGCCACGCGTGGAGCATAACCCATTCGAACTAAGCGTTGGCGGTCTTATGAGGACGTCCCGGCACCTTTAATACTGCCGCGAATATGGGCCTTGGTTTATTGCAGAAGCAAAGTACATCGTACACCTGATCCAGATAACATTTACCTATTAAAAACCCCCTAATTTCCCCCCTTTTTTTATCTAGCTTGGCTGTGTCGCTAAATTGTGTTTTGTTTCCGACAGGGTGTGTTTTTTAGTAGCGTGAAGAGGGGTGAGCTCTCCATGAACGTGTGTTCATTTAGATTGTTGGGATTGTTTCGTTTGGCTAGGTGTATCTCGATTGCTTCCTTTATGTCAAGAGCTCTGCCTTTCGATTCGTGATGGATTATTTTAAGGTCCGACTCTATGTTGGTAAAGCTGTGCCCTGCGTCACACATATGTTCGCACACGGCTGAATGTGTTCCGTATCTTATCGCATTCCTATGTTCATTATAACGTGTGTGTACTCGCCTTCCACTCTGCCGATGTAATTAGCTTGACAATCGGTGTCTTGGCACGTTATAGAATATACCCCTGACCTTGAATACGGGTCACGTTTATTTAGATTACTATTTAGGAGGTGCCTAGCGGTTGTGTTTTTCGTCGTGAAAGCTATCTTTATGCCTTGTTTTTTGAATAGGTTAGTGATTTTATATGTATTCGCATTCACATAGTTGAAACGCGCAAATTTTTTCTCATTACTGTCCGGTTTGGGAATCGTTTTATCTTTATTTTTATGTTTGGCTATAATTTGATTTATTTTGCTTGGCGAGAAGTTGTTTTCCTTTGCTATTTGCATAATAGTTCTTATTTCCTTATTATAGTTGTCTTTTGACATGGGTATGTTTAAAGCTCTGTGCACCATTGAATTGAAACCCGCTAGTTTGTGCGTACTGGGGTGATTAGACTGATTGTCGATTGCATGCGAGGTTTGTGTTGCTTTCCGGAATATGGAATATGAAAGGTCGTTGTCTTTACGTTCAATAGTTATATCGAGATAATTTATTTTCCGGTCTATTTCGGATTCCTTAGTGAATTTGATAGAGTGGTGAAGGCTATTAATGGATTGGAGAATTGTTTCTTCGCTTGTTAGTTCAGTATCGTAGATGCAAATTACATCATCTACGTATCTTTTCCATATTACTATTCCCTTTGTTGAAGTCTTTTCTAAGAACGAATTTTCTAGTGCATTGATGAAGATGTCAGCGATTAACCCACTTAGTGGCGATCCCATTGCTAGGCCTTCTCTCTGTGTGTATAATTTATTGTCGAATTGAAACACGTTTTGGGTGAGAACGACCCTCAGTAATCTCACAATCTCTTCAATTTCTTTTACCGAATTGTTGGATTTTAAGTTGTTTTCGATAGTGTTGATTGCTTCAATAATCGGAATATTGGTGTACATGTTAGTTACGTCGAAGGATACTAGCCTGAAGCTAGGTTTCATTTGTAGGGTGTTCAATGCTGTTACTAGTTCTGTTGTGTTCTTTACAGAGTTGTTTTTGTCGTTGGAAAGACGGCATTTTAAGATTTTTAGTAACTCTTTGCTGATTTTGTAATTAGGGGCAATCCTACAATTGACTATTGGTCTCATTGGGCATTCCTTTTTGTGTATTTTTGGTTGTCCCCTCAATGACGGTATTTTCGGGTTCATGTTTATTAGTTTTGATTTTTCGGCTTTGGTCAGTATGTATTCTGTTTCTTTTAGCGCACTTTTTATTTGTTTTTGGAATTTGTTGGTGGGGTCTTTTGTTAATTCCTTGATTTCGTTGTTGTTTAGGAATTCGACTGTTTTTTCAATGTATTCTGTTTTGTTCAAAATTACTGTAGTGTTTCCCTTATCTGCTTTTGTGATGATTAAGTCATGTTCTTTTATTTTTTGTTTCAACGACTTTATTTCTTTGAGCTGTTTGTTGTTTTGAATGTTATTGCTATCGTCCTCTCGTTTGAGGATTTTTTTGGCTTCGTTGGTGGCGAGATTTTTGGTTAATTCCCTGTCTTCTGCTGGGAGCTTGTGACTGGCTATCTCAATATCTGTGATTAACTGTTTTATATTGTGGTTCGTGTGTGCGTCTGTGCAGTTGTATTTCAAACCTTTGTCTAACATATTCATTTCACCTTGAGAAAAGGTTACGTTCGTTCTGTTGTTTACTCTGCTGTGGAAATTGAATTCATTGTTATTCGTGTGTTGTTCGTTAGATTGATGGTTCTGTGTTTCTCCTAGTTTTCTTAATTTATTTTCTAGCGTTTCATGCTTCCTCGTTGCTCTGATTTTGATGTTGTCATGTAGGTGCTCGGTGAAGCTGTCCCATTGGGCCGCGTGCCAGAAATTACTTAGTTGCAATTGAATGTCGTATAATTGTTGGTTAATTTTTTTGCTTTCTTATGTATGCAAATCTTAATTCGTTTTTTATCCAAAGCGCTTTGGCTTGTTTGGTTGAAATGATCGTGGCTGGTGTGTTCGGTACGGTTTTAATTGGTACGTATTTAGGGGTGAGGTTTTGTTCTATACATTTTTTGTTGAACCAAATTGACTTGTCTAAATTCATGAGTTTAAGCCTGAGTGATTTGAATTTCTTGGCTTCACGATTTGCCTGACTAGCCGTGAACATTGTGGTGTTTGAAGCCATATTTTCAGTGTTGTCTTAGTAAACAAGAGTTTAGTGCTTTTCAGTCGGTCAACACGAATGTACCCAAAAGAGATGGGTTATGCCCTAATCCTGAAATAAATTACATGAGATTAATAAAACACTAGGATGACCAGTTTCGATCGTCAAGCGATCATCATCAGATCCATTACACTTAGGCTACAAAATCTATGTTTGAAATACAGGTGAAAATATTTACAATATGTACAATTATTTAGTTGCAGTATTGGTACTGCAACTGTCAGTGTATGCTAAATGCAGTATATATGTTAGGTGAAATGCTAAATGGTGATAGCTATCCAGAGATTGTACTTTAGAGAGATTATATGGTTGTAAACTATGGTTAAACTATAAAATTTTTGGCTAACTACTTATCTGATTGTCTTCAGCATTACAGCTACTCGCAGTTTTCGTGCTCACTGGAACTCGCTGTGCGGTCGACTGCGGTGGTTATCTTAACGACTGGTTTTTCCCCTGCCTCCTCCTCCCTGTCCCTACGTGCTGTGGGGAGTGATAGCGATGTGTTTATGTGAGGTGTTGCCAACCTAGATAAGATGTATGTTATTGAATGAGGTGGGTCCACAACTATTAAAGACCGTGGATTGGCCCTCGCCACGCGTGGAGCATAACCCATTCGAACTAAGCGTTGACGGTCTTATGAGGACGTCCCGGCACCTTTAATACTGCCGCGAATATGGGCCTTGGTATATTGCAGAAGCAAAGTACATCGTACACCTGATCCAGATAACATTTACCTATTAAAAAACCCCTAATTTCCCCCCTTTTTATCTAGCTTGGCTGTGTCGCTAAATTGTGTTTTGTTTCCGACAGGGTGTGTTTTTAGTAGCGTGAAGAGGGGTGAGCTCTCCATGAACGTGTGTTCATTTAGATTGTTGGGATTGTTTGGTTTGGCTAGGTGTATCTCGATTGCTTCCTTTATGTCAAGAGCTCTGCCTTTCGATTCGTGATGGATTATTTTAAGGTCCGACTCTATGTTGGTAAAGCTGTGCCCTGCGTCACACATATGTTCGCACACGGCTGAATGTGTTCCGTATCTTATCGCATTCCTATGTTCATTATAACGTGTGTCTACTCGCCTTCCACTCTGCCCGTTGTAATTAGCTTGACAATCGGTGTCTTGGCACGTTATAGAATATACCCCTGACCTTGAATACGGGTCACGTTTATTTAGATTACTATTTAGGAGGTGCCTAGCGGTTGTGTTTTTCGTCGTGAAAGCTATCTTTATGCCTTGTTTTTTGAATAGGTTAGTGATTTTATATGCATTCGCATTCACATAGTTGAAACGCGCAAATTTTTTCTCATTACTGTCCGGTTTGGGAATCGTTTTATCTTTATTTTTATGTTTGGCTATAATTTGATTTATTTTGCTTGGCGAGAAGTTGTTTTCCTTTGCTATTTGCATAATAGTTCTTATTTCCTTATTATAGTTGTCTTTTGACATGGGTATGTTTAAAGCTCTGTGCACCATTGAATTGAAACCCGTTAGTTTGTGCGTACTGGGGTGATTAGACTGATTGTCGATTGCATGCGAGGTTTGTGTTGCTTTCCGGAATATGGAATATGAAAGGTCGTTGTCTTTACGTTCAATAGTTATATCGAGATAATTTATTTTCCGGTCTATTTCGGATTCCTTAGTGAATTTGATAGAGTGGTGAAGGCTATTAATGGATTGGAGAATTGTTTCTTCGCTTGTTAGTTCAGTATCGTAGATGCAAATTACATCATCTACGTACCTTTTCCATATTACTATTCCCTTTGTTGAAGTCTTTTCTAAGAACGAATTTTCTAGTGCATTGATGAAGATGTCAGCGATTTATCCACTTAGTGGCGATCCCATTGCTAGGCCTTCTCTCTGTGTGTATATTTTATTGTCGAATTGAAACACGTTTTGGGTGAGAACGACCCTCAGTAATCTCACAATCTCTTCAATTTCTTTTACCGAATTGGTGGATTTTAAGTTGTTTTCGATAGTGTTGATTGCTTCAATAATCGGAATATTGGTGTACATGTTAGTTACGTCGAAGGATACTAGCCTGAAGCAAGGTTTCATTTGTAGGGTGTTCAATGCTGTTACTAGTTCTGTTGTGTTCTTTACAGAGTTGTTTTTGTCGTTGGAAAGACGGCATTTTAAGATTTGTAGTAACTCTTTGCTGATTTTGTAATTAGGGGCATTCCTACAATTGACTATTGGTCTCATTGGGCATTCCTTTTTGTGTATTTTTGGTTGTCCCCTCAATGACGGTATTTTCGGGTTCATGTTTATTAGTTTTGATTTTTCGGCTTTGGTCAGTATGTATTCTGTTTCTTTTAGCACACTTTTTATTTGTTTTTGGAATTTGTTGGTGGGGTCTTTTGTTAATTCCTTGATTTCGTTGTTGTTTAGGAATTCGACTGTTTTTTCAATGTATTCTGTTTTGTTCAAAATTACTGTAGTGTTTCCCTTATCTGCTTTTGTGATGATTAAGTCATGTTCTTTTATTTTTTGTTTCAACGACTTTATTTCTTTGAGCTGTTTGTTGTTTTGAATGTTATTGCTATCGCCCTCTCGTTTGAGGATTTTTTTGGCTTCGTTGGTGGCGAGATTTTTGGTTAATTCCCTGTCTTCTGCTGGGAGCTTGTGACTGGCTATCTCAATATCTGTGATTAACTGTTTTATATTGTGGTTCGTGTGTGCGTCTGTGCAGTTGTATTTCAAACCTTTGTCTAACATATTCATTTCACCTTGAGAAAAGGTTACGTTCGTTCTGTTGTTTACTCTGCTGTGGAAATTGAATTCATTGTTATTCGTGTGTTGTTCGTTAGATTGATGGTTCTGTGTTTCTCCTAGTTTTCTTAATTTATTTTCTAGCGTTTCATGCTTCCTCGTTGCTCTGATTTTGATGTTGTCATGTAGGTGCTCGGTGAAGCTGTCCCATTGGGCCGCGTGCCAGAAATTACTTAGTTGCAATTGAATGTCGTATAATTGTTGGTTAATTTTTTTGCTTTCTTATGTATGCAAATCTTAATTCGTTTTTTATCCAAAGCGCTTTGGCTTGTTTGGTTGAAATGATCGTGGCTGGTGTGTTCGGTACGGTTTTAATTGGTACGTATTTAGGGGTGAGGTTTTGTTCTATACATTTTTTGTTGAACCAAATTGACTTGTCTAAATTCATGAGTTTAAGCCTGAGTGATTTGAATTTCTTGGCTTCACGATTTGCCTGACTAGCCGTGAACATTGTGGTGTTTGAAGCCATATTTTCAGTGTTGTCTTAGTAAACAAGAGTTTAGTGCTTTTCAGTCGGTCAACACGAATGTACCCAAAAGAGATGGGTTATGCCCTAATCCTGAAATAAATTACATGAGATTAATAAAACACTAGGAAGACCAGTTTCGATTGTCAAGCGATCATCATCAGATCCATTACACTTAGGCTACAAAATCTATGTTTGAAATACAGGTGAAAATATTTACAATATGTACAATTATTTAGTTGCAGTATTGGTACTGCAACTGTCAGTGTATGCTAAATGCAGTATATATGTTAGGTGAAATGCTAAATGGTGATAGCTATCCAGAGATTGTACTTTAGAGAGATTATATGGTTGTAAACTATGGTTAAACTATAAAATTTTTGGCTAACTACTTATCTGATTGTCTTCCGCATTACAGCTACTCGCAGTTTTCGTGCTCACTGGAACTCGCTGTGCGGTCGACTGCGGTGGTTATCTTAACGACTGGTTTTTCCCCTGCCTCCTCCTCCCTGTCCCTACGTGCTGTGGGGAGTGATAGCGATGTGTTTATGTGAGGTGTTGCCAACCTAGATAAGATGTATGTTATTGAATGAGGTGGGTCCACAACTATTAAAGACCGTGGATTGGCCCTCGCCACGCGTGGAGCATAACCCATTCGAACTAAGCGTTGACGGTCTTATGAGGACGTCCCGGCACCTTTAATACTGCCGCGAATATGGGCCTTGGTTTATTGCAGAAGCAAAGTACATCGTACACCTGATCCAGATAACATTTACCTATTAAAAACCCCCTAATTTCCCCCCTTTTTTTATCTAGCTTGGCTGTGTCGCTAAATTGTGTTTTGTTTCCGACAGGGTGTGTTTTTTAGTAGCGTGAAGAGGGGTGAGCTCTCCATGAACGTGTGTTCATTTAGATTGTTGGGATTGTTTCGTTTGGCTAGGTGTATCTCGATTGCTTCCTTTATGTCAAGAGCTCTGCCTTTCGATTCGTGATGGATTATTTTAAGGTCCGACTCTATGTTGGTAAAGCTGTGCCCTGCGTCACACATATGTTCGCACACGGCTGAATGTGTTCCGTATCTTATCGCATTCCTATGTTCATTATAACGTGTGTCTACTCGCCTTCCACTCTGCCCGATGTAATTAGCTTGACAATCGGTGTCTTGGCACGTTATAGAATATACCCCTGACCTTGAATACGGGTCACGTTTATTTAGATTACTATTTAGGAGGTGCCTAGCGGTTGTGTTTTTCGTCGTGAAAGCTATCTTTATGCCTTGTTTTTTGAATAGGTTAGTGATTTTATATGTATTCGCATTCACATAGTTGAAACGCGCAAATTTTTTCTCATTACTGTCCGGTTTGGGAATCGTTTTATCTTTATTTTTATGTTTGGCTATAATTTGATTTATTTTGCTTGGCGAGAAGTTGTTTTCCTTTGCTATTTGCATAATAGTTCTTATTTCCTTATTATAGTTGTCTTTTGACATGGGTATGTTTAAAGCTCTGTGCACCATTGAATTGAAACCCGCTAGTTTGTGCGTACTGGGGTGATTAGACTGATTGTCGATTGCATGCGAGGTTTGTGTTGCTTTCCGGAATATGGAATATGAAAGGTCGTTGTCTTTACGTTCAATAGTTATATCGAGATAATTTATTTTCCGGTCTATTTCGGATTCCTTAGTGAATTTGATAGAGTGGTGTAGGCTATTAATGGATTGGAGAATTGTTTCTTCGCTAGTTAATTCAGTATCGTAGATGCAAATTACATCATCTACGTATATTTTCCATATTACTATTCCCTTTGTTGAAGTATTTTCTAAAAACTCATTTTCTGGTGCATTAATGAAGATGTCAGCGATTAATCCGCTTAATGGTGAACCCATCGCTAATCCTTCTGTTTGTGTGTACATTTTATTGTCGAATTGAAACGCGTTTTGGCCGAGGACGATCCTCAATAGTCGCACGATCTCTTCATTTTTTTTCCGAATTGTTGGATTTTAAGTTATTTTCGATAGTGTTGATTGCCTCATTAATAGGAATAATGGTGTACATGTTAGTTACATCGAAAGATACAAGCCTCATGCTAGGTTTCATTTTTAGGGTGTTCAGTGCTGTTACTAATTCCGTTGTGTTCTTTACAGAGTTGTTTTTGTCGTTGGAAAGGCGGCGTTTTAAGATATATTAATTACGGAACATTACTCATTTTCACCTAGGCATATGCTCTCTATTTTCGAATATGCACATTAGTTACTTCACCTCTTTAAGTTTAATTGCCACTCTCTATATCAGATTATATTCATCCTCAGAATGTATTTTTACACACACAAATCGCCCCACTTTGGGCCATGACATTTGCGCGAGAACACAGCTGAAAAACGTGTGCGGCGTATCTTCGCGCTTGAATGCAAGAACCAATCAACGTTGCAGGAACTCATGAAATCTGGACCAATCAAAACTGACCTTGCAAGTAAGCTGGTAGAGTGTACTGGCTTTCTGAGGCATAGGGCCGAAATGAGGAAGGATTTCTAAAAATGCCCTCCGGGGTGACAGCAAAGCATTCTAGCCGCTACACCATGAGGTGGTCATAGGGGATGTCCACCAAATAAAGTCCCCTGCCCATTTCATTTTACCCATTCTGGAACTGCTTGACGGTTCTCTGCGCAGTCCGGCCAGAGCGTCTGGTCTCACAAAACAGAAAGAGGTGGACAGAACATCATCGCCAGTTGTAATATTTATTCGATCACTAAATCATTATTCTTATCAAGTTTTCCCCTCAAAATGGAGTAAAAGAAGCCCGGTTTACGGGCACCAGTCTCTAACTTTTTAGTTTCCCGCATTCACTTTTTTCCAAGGTGGTATGCCTGCACGATATGAGATTATGTGGAAAGAAGAGAGAAAGACGAAGGATAGTGAATATATGGTAAGAAAAAAGAAAGAGGCAGAAAAAAACCATGTAAATACATAATAATAACCCCTGGCCCGTGAAGGGCCTAGATCTACCAAGCGACCGCTGCCCAGCCATTTGGCCTGCAGATATTGGGGTGACGCGTGATAAATGCATCGGGTACCCTCGGCCATAAATCGTGGTTTCCGAGATCGGGGCGCTGCCTCACCGTCAGACAGCTACTCAATTGTCCTCACGAAGCTGAGTGCACCCCGTTCCAGCCCTCACGTCAGTTTCTAAAATCCCTGACGGAGCTGGGAATCGAACCCGGGGCCTAGATTGTGTTTTAACGAAATCAACGATAATAATAATAATAATAATAACAATACTTTATGATCTTAAATTTTAAATCTACTTGACGAAGACATCTAAACTTACAGATTTTACAACATTATAATAAAATAATTATCACTGACTTCCTAAACACTAGGGCAAATTAATTAACTAATTTAGAATAACGCAAAAGGCAATAAAACAACGAATAGTAATAAAGTAATTAAAATAATCTCAAACAAATTATCCATACCAACATACCGAATTTCCAAGCTAATTAAAATACACATCGAAAATAAAAACTGTTCAACAAAACGAAAAGAGACTAGAGACCTACTAACAATTCGGCAATCTAATGGTCCTAAATACATGTTTTCCCTTTTATGCCGGATAATGTGGAAGCTGGTCCTCATTCCACTGCTGATTAACGAAAGGGGCGGACCCTTGACAATGCCGGACGCAGTTTCCGGTGAAACGTCCAGAGATAACATCCTACATGGACCACGGCCAACCAGCCCGGACAACTTGAACTAGGTAGCCTGCGCCGGCCGTGAGAGCATAAACTGTTGAAAATGAATGAAAATCCACAGCCTGCTTCCAGTCTCCGACCGAGTCAGGAATGGAATGAATGAAGGCCCCATCTAGCGGCGAAGATATGGACTGTGCCGGCTGCCGAGGCCTGACGCACTCCTCTGGGGCAATGATTAAATGAATGACAGATGAAATGAAATGATAATGGAGAGTGTTGCTGGAATGAAATTTTGACAGGGAAAACCGGAGTACCCGGAGAAAAACCTGTCTGCCTCCGTTTTGTCCAGCACAGATCTCACATGGAGTGACCGGGATTTGAACCACGGACCCAGCGGTGAGAGGCCGGCGTGCTGCCGCCTAAGCCGCGGAGGCTTAAGCATAAACTGTTATACTGTATTATACTGTATTTTATAGAACCTGTCTTTCGGTAAAGGGGGCTGCGTGGCTCAGTCGGTAGAGGCCCTGAGCTTCTAACTGAAAGGAAGTGGGTTCGATCCCCGCCCAGTTAGTGGACATCAGAAACAAAACTACCACTTTCGGAAACGCAAATAGCACTGGGGTTCACTCAGCCTATACCAGAAATGAGTACCAGGGTAATTCCTGGCAGCAAAGACGGCCGGTCATGGAGCTGACAACTCCATCCCTTCTAGTGCCGCTGTCACAAAAAGTGGAAGCCTCTACCTTCCACCTTCCTTTTTCTTTCGGTAAGTTGATAAAATCAGTACGGTACGCAATTCCTGTATTGTAGACAATCCACATCGTGTAACGTATTTTCCAGTACAGAAGGTGTGTTGATGTAAGTTATCATGAGAAACTATGAAAGCTTTGATTAATGCACTAGTGCCATAGTAAAACCATTTTGCTCACCGTACTTAAAATATATTTCTTATGTTTCTTGTCTGAAATGACTACGGCTTATGGATATTGCGTTTTGTGTTTGAAATTGTTGATCTATAATTTATCACAACCCAGATCATGAACCAAAAGAATATTGTTTTTCACATGAAAATCTATTTAATCGGCGGGAGAAATGATCAGTAGGATAAATGAAAATAGGCAATTTAGTTCTTCACGGAACTACTTATTCATTGTTGCCTTCTGAATCTAGTAAATAATTAGGCCTAATTTTCAGTGAATGGTATAATTAATCCATGTATTTCTTTTTTCCATGTTAGAAGGTATGAATAGATAAGGGTTATTCACCGCCCAGTTTAATTAGGCACATAAACGAGTTAACCAACTGAAAAGCAATTATTTTACTGTTAGTAGATACTATCTCACCATTTTCTTGAAGTTCAAAATGGACAAAGCACTAAAAGCCATATCAAGGATAGCCGAAGGTGGGATTCTGTTTCTCTCGTCATTCATGTACGGAGGAACTGGTCCCTTGGCTCTGTGGCTTTTAGCCCTTGTTGCTAACCCGGTAAGTGCAAATACCTATCTCCATTCCTGTTTTTAAACATATATTACATTTCGATTTTATCAGCACTTCAGGGTCATTTGGGACTAAATAATATCTCTCGTTCCTTTTAATGTTTCATTTTTTTTTTTGCGTTTATATCACTAGTAATAATCACCGAATATATTCCGTGGGGAGATGATGATTATTGCTGGCAACGACACTCAGAAATCATATGATAATCATTGATTCATAACCATAGACAGATAAGATTTAAAATCCTAAAAATGTCCCTTGAGTCCTTTCAATTGTTATGGCCTGGTCTAGAGTTACTAAGTGCTATAATTATAACATGAAATCTGAACATCCGACTTGATTGGTCAAGTCGCTAATGGATTGGCGAAGGTGGACTTCATACATGGACTTTGGAGAAGTAACGGATGTGATTCCGTCGAAATGGTTCTCACCGACACCTGGGATAACAAACCATCCGGCTTTATCTTACGTGGGTGTGAATAAAAATGCCACGTTAAGAATGCCATCTATCAATACTGAGATTTGAACCACGGATCATCGAACTTGGTAGTTCCTTGAGCATTCGTTTAACTTTGTTACGCCGATGGGCATGAATTGTGAATTTATATCACTCCTAATCCCTAGCATCACGGTCTCGAGGTTACGGTATTGCTGTTAATTGGGCGATCAGAGTAACGATGGTGTGGGATGAGCTACCATAGGAGACCTGTCGACCTGAATAGCCCGAGTTCTTGGAGACACCTGCTATTTGAGCTGTAAAGAAGTTGATAGCTCGCCGTACGAGCGCAAGGAGAAGTAAATCTAAAATAAGACCGTCATCTAAAAACGAAGTCAATTGAAACTCGCTCTCGGGGGGACAGTTTCCTTGATGCCGTGAGATCCATAAGCTTTGGTGTTTGTTCCCAGGCCATTACTCCACGTATCGATGTTACGTTAAGGAGAGAGAAACGATATATCGATATGGAGCTCCAATAAAATGAGCAACTCTCTCTCGCTCCCTTGCCCCACCCCAGCAGCTCCATTTCTTAGATTGGGATACGTCGTGTTTACTTCAGAGAAGGTCGAAAGAAAAAAAGGAGTTTACAGAAAACAGGAACAAGAAAATTTACGGCCTGGTGGGTAGGGGTGGGATGGGAGAGGGGCCTGCTTCAGGGCAGGTTGTTAGCCCCCCTTTTTTGTTCATCCCAGCCGTATGTTGTTGTAATGTGTATCAACCATATTACATTACTCTACAATACTCCAACATTTATGATAACTACATCATCAAATTTTACGGTGAAATACGGTGTATACTCGTATAGTCATAACTGAGTAAAAACTGACACGGATTGCCAAATCAGTTGTAATCGTTATTCAGTATGATCAAGGGTAAAAATATATTTCATAAAAATATATGGAATGTATGAACTTATTACCCTATCTGGTAGGTCACTCAGATACATGGCATGCAGGGACACAACTTGTCAGACAAATTCTACACACACCCAAGTAAACGAGGCTGCATAACCACGATATCGCAAAGCCCCTAAATGAATCAACAACAACGACATCCTAGTCATATAGTCCCGTGCAATTGTATGTGGGGAATATATCTGATAACATGTGTCATTGTTATGAGTGTACGGGTATTTTATGTCTGTAATTAGGGCTGGTAATTAGGTAAGAGGAGGCATGGCCCTACTTCATTAATTTATGTATTTATTTATTTATTCATTTATTGATTTATTGATTGATTTATTTCTAAAAGCCTCCGTGGCTTAGGCGGCAGCACGCCGGCCTCTCACCGCTGGGTCCGTGGTTCAAATCCCGGTCACTCCATGTGAGATCTGTGCTGGACAAAACGGAGGCAGACAGGTTTTTCTCCGGATACTCCGGTTTTCCCTGTCAAAATGTCATTCCAGCAACACTCTCCACTATCATTTCATTTCATCTGTCATTCATTTAATCATTGCCCCAGAGGAGTGAGTCAGGCCTCGGCAGCCGGCACAGTTCATATCCTCGCTGCTAGATGGGGGCTTCATTCATTCCATTCCTGACCCGGTCTGAGACTGGAAGCAGGCTGTGGATTTTGATTTTCATTGATTTATTTACTAGCAGTACCCGGCATGCGTTGCAAAGCCAATCAAAGAAAGTGTTTGCGTTGTAACATTGTTGAAGTGCTTTTGAATACACAATATTTTTCATTTCGGTTAACTGCCTCTAAACTATTGTAAAATTGATTTATTATCTCAGAAATATATGTGGGTGGCGTGCTAAACAACTCACCAAAGTTTCATTACAATTGGATGTATGGAATATGAATGCATCCGGGACTTTTTTTACACGATTCACGCGCCAGCAGTGAATCTATTCGTGCGCTACCTATTGTAACATGGATTTACTAAGTTAGAAATCTTTTTAGGAGTGTAAACAACAACTCGCCAAAGTTTAATCGTAATCGTATGAATGTTTCATGAACGCATACGGGACTTTGTTGAAAATTGGCGCGCTGTCACTCATTTAATGAATCTACTCGTGCACTACCTATTGTAATATGGATTTACTAAGCCAGAAATCTTTGCAGGAGGGTACACAACAACTCACCAAAGTTCCATTGCAATTGGACGAGTGGCAGTCTATATTGAACCCGCTGAGCTATGGTTCATGTGATATTTTTTATGACAGAGCATTTATGATGGGATGTTTGTACTTTTGAACACACCCAGGAAGCCACGTGAGGCTGAGAGATCACGCGATACTTTGAAGTAGCGGTGAATCGCACTTTTGACTTTGGTGTAAACTGCTAATTATTATCTGAGGTCTTATTAATTATTTTTATCTTTCCTACGAGACTCAGAATATTCCATTTCGTCATGCTGCATTATTAAAACATTTTGGAGAATGTTTATTTTTACTTTAGGTAAGGTAATACCCTTGCAGATACGCAAAAAGGAACGTAAGTAGTCGCTCAACGTTTTCGTTTTGACGACCTACTTTCTAGAGACACCCAGTACCGGAGCACTGCGTCTTGAGAATCCGCCTTGTGTAGGCGTGGAATTACATTTGTCCTACGAGACGTAGAAGAATATCCGCTGTTTAGCGTTCAAAGTGATTATAAAGTGCCATCGAGCAAGCAAATACTAATATTCACTGTCGATGAAGTCCAGTGAATTAAATAAGAAGCTTGGGAAATAATTATTGGCAAGTATAGTGTATTGCACAACATTGCTGTGACATCACATATTACCCACGCGTATGTGGAGGGCAGATGCCTAGTGGAAATATACAGGTAATAGTGTTACAATTATCCTGAATAAGTGTGATTATAATTGTATGAGATATTTAAATTGCCAAAGTGGAAATTTCATCTTTGAAACGTCGTATAATTCACGGATGCTGCGTGATACAAAAGTAGCGTCACTAGCACGTGCCGCATTATAAAATAGTATTAGCTCACATGCTAATCCACATCTGCAAGATTAAGGCTGTGTCGTATTTTATAATTGAAGCCTATAATAGTCACGACGGACATTATAATTTTGGAAGTGAGAGGATGAATAATCACGCAACTTATTTCGCTACCCACGTGATTGGACTTTTATTCACCATGGTTGAAGCAGTCACCATGGGCTAATACCATCCCAGTATGGGGGGGGGTGACGTTTCTACAGGAACCAGCATGATGGTGGAACTTCCAGAACGATGAACGAGAGGGAAGGAGCCAAAATGCCATTTCCAGGCATATCCACGAAGATGTCGACAGGGACAAATCGAACCCTGGTCTTTGGGGGAGTCCAGATGGGAATCCTGATGAGGAGGATACCGATCCAGAGAGCCAGAGAGGTTTATGTACAACCCTTGTTGTGGAATAGAGAGTTGAGTGAGAGCTCCTCCATTTCGTGAGTTTTTGTCACACCCCTTCTTTGTTCTAGTTTCTGGTGGTGTAGTAGTTTTAATGTAGTTTGTGAATCAACCACACTCAGTGTCAGCCATTTTTCTAGGTAGGGATGTAACTAGATTAGTTAGATGTCATTTATTTCAGTTTAGAGTGAGACACCCTTGGGGTCAGACATTTTGGTCAGCCCTGGTGCAGCTTGGTGAACGTCGTGGAACGTCAAAGCCTACCTTTTGCTGAACCTGATCGTAGTCATTTTGAGGCTATTTTGTTCAACCCTACTTGGGGTAATTTTCAAGTCTTTGCTGACTGTAGTTATGGCAATCAGATGCCTTGGTTATTAATTGACTGCATTCTTCGCAGCCATCCTTGACTGTCGTTAGAACGGTCGTATCATTTAGGTAGTCGACAGTAACTACCAGTTTGTAAATGCATTATATTTCATTTTGAATAAGCTCAGAAGCTATTCTTGGTCATGTTTGAACCTAACAACTTGAAGGAATGTTTCGTTGCCTAGCATCGAACGCGGTTCCCAACGTATCATTAAGCAGATCTAGTGTGTGAATCTGTGCCACATTTATCATATTTTTCTTGTGTCGTGTGAGACACGTTTTTATTTGATGTTCTAGCAACTACTGAGTTGCATTTTTAAAGCAAAGAGCTTCAGTTATTGTAAGTTTACTTTCATTTAGACGTCTTTGGTAGAAAGACGGAAGTGTATTACTATACTCAGATTTATAGCGTGCGTTTGATACACGGACTCTGTAGAGATCCGTAACATATGGTAATGTTTTTTATGAACCGGCCAAGTGCAGGTTTTGTATTGATTAAATCGCCGGCCTTGAATAAACTGGTTATGTAACCCAGTGACCTAGAGCACGCCTGCTTCATTGTGAGACAAAACTACTATAGACGAGGACAGAGTACAATTTGTATTCGCTTTTCCATTCATTGCTATTTTTGCTTATGGAAACCAGTTTCCACTCTTGTATTTGATCACTTGTTTTATGGATCGGTTTTTGTTAGTTTAGCGCTCTGTTGCGTGTATTGTCGTATAACAGGTACAGTTATGTAAGGTTTTCTATAGGATGGTGAAGTCTACCCTGTTATAGCAGGATGTTATTGTATGCTTTGTCCGGGGATGATCCCGTTGACCAGATGTTACTGGAAGGTAACTGTTGTACAGGCCTATCCCAGAGTTATTGAACGCGAGCTTAGCGCCGCTGGTAACCCGTGTTATTGTGTGTCCGAGTTGTTATACTCGATGATTATATTCCGACTGTTGAGTCGAGGCTTTTTGGTGGAGAATGATCTCAGTTGGAGACACTCCGTGCCCAGGCTATTGTCAATGTTATTCGCCATAAACCTACGATAAACCTATAAACCGACATTCTAATAATAAAATGCATAATTGTTGTAAAACAAGCCTAACTAACGATTCTTTCTATCTAACTTTGTTCTTTGCATTCTGGAACTGTTGACATAGCCGTGCAGTTGAAGATAATTTCCTTGTGAGGAAATGACTAGGACAGTTGACATTTTTGTAGCGACCTGAAGCATGTGCGAACCTAGAGTTCGTAGCTTGTGGAGCTCAGGCCATGCGATGTCAGACGTGGTCTCAACTGCGCATTCGTCACCGTAACCATACACATTAGATGACTATGGTTTACAAAGAGTAAACCAAGGTGTAGGCAGGAATTTTTAATAAAACTACTGTGTCTATTTCGTCATTAATTTATGATGCCAAGTGTATTAAACCCTGCATGTTACTTTATTGTGTGCTGTTAGCACATAGTTATTAAGCATAATTAAATTGTTTGTTTTTCGTGGCTGTACACTTAGCTTTTGGATGTAATTGTTTTCTTTTACGGACGTCATCGCCGTAAATTTTGTTAATTGATAGGACTTAGCTAGTTGAATTAATGTTAAATTTAAATGTCGAAATGGTACCATCCTAACCTAGATTTGTTTTGCTACCCTGTTAAATGTAAATTCAGATATTAGCTTGATCTTGTAACTTGAACTAGGGACTTGCGTCGTGCCATATTCCTAGCGTTGCTGTTGTTGCTTTATCATTGTGAGTTAGATCTTTCGCGAGGGTTTTCAGTAACTTCTCAGGTAGGGGACCTGTTCTTTATCTTAGTTTATTTATTAATTTGCGGACTAGCCGATTATAACCCTCCGAACTAGGCTAGGGGCTTGTGAATTTTAATAAATTTTCACGGTGTTTTACATGAGTCTGGATGTTTATTTTCTCAGTCTAGTTTTAAGGTGAACCTTTCCTTAGGCGGTCTATGACCATCGTCACCATGTACCACGATCCCTGTGGACTACGGACTCTCGTGCCGCTTTAGCCTTTATGGAAGGTCACCTGATCCTCACGGTACTTTTCTTTTTATTCGATTTATGTGTCGTTAGTTGAGTCATCGTGGTTGTTGACATCAACTAAACGGTCAGATAAAATGGCGCCCAACTCATGTGCCGACGTTAACGTGGTGACCCTCAGTACCATGTTATTTTTTTTTGAGGATCCTAATGTTGATTAATGGTAAATTGACAGGACTGGGACGAACTTAGAAAGTCGTACTGCAGATCAATTGACCGCATGGCATTCATGTTTGATAGAAGTCCATGGGGTGAGGCTTTAGTGTTGAATAAATGAAGGATAGGATTTTCTTTGATGATGCCTCATCCTAAGTAAATGTAATACTTTGCTTTGCTCACCGTTGTCTTTGTAAATGTAGAAGCACTTAGTTTGCATACTCCAGCTGTACTCGTGATATTTATATAAATGAAGCAAGCTTTATACCACCAAGTAACTAATCATAGCTGTAAGTTCCAGTAGAAATTGATCCCTCACTTTCTCATATATTTCTTATCTATGGATGAGGAAACTATTCGTCGTGTGTTTGGAGAGATGATGGCAGGTGTGAATGCCAATCTTCAACAGATTACTGCTGACTTAGGTCAGAATACTCAGGCTGTAAATACTGTCAGTGGTCATGTGGACCAGGTTAGACAGGAAGTCAACAATGTCAGTGGTCATGTGGACCAGGTTAGACAGGACTTAGAGATTAACACTCAGTCTATAAATAATGTAAGACAGGACTTAGAGATTAACACTCACTCTGTAAATAATGTTAGGGCTGATTTAACTCAAGTCAGGGCAGACATGGACACATATAGGATCGAAGCGAGAAATGATCTGACGACAGGTTTAGCAGCTGTTAGGGTTGATGTCATACGACACCATCAGGAGGCTAACCAGCGCGTAGATTGCTTAACCGACCAGATGAATAGAGCTAGGGAGGAGGTGCAAAACCGATTGGAGGAGCACACAGCTCAAATTCAGACAACCTTGAATAAAGTCCAGATAGACATGAGAGCAGATCTGGAACATACCAGGGAAGAATTCGGGACTCGACTAGATCACGTCGAGGGATTTATCGGAAATGTGAAGAAGGACATGGCAACCATGAACGTTGGTTTAATCTTGATGAGAGGAGCTGCCAATGCCGTTAATAACAACGTGAAGACTATCGTTGATGGCATGATGGAGATTAAAGAGGAACTTAACACCAACAGGAGAAACATTTCTGAATTGACGGAAACCGTAGCCAGTCTACGTGAGACAGTTGATGTTCATCATGAGGAACACAAAATTGACCTCATGTTATTGAGAGGTGACCTCAACGAACACGAAGCTACAGTCGAGGCTAAGGTAGCCGAGGTTAGAGACGATGTGGGTAAAATCCAAGAAAATATGTTCAGAGTTGAAGGAGATATCGATTCCTTACAAAAGAGATTTGAGGAAGTCGCGGTGACCGAGAGGTTAGACCTCAGTTATAACCTTAGGACGGCCATACGCGAGGTAGACACAAACCTCAAGGGAAAGGTTGACAGGATCGAGCTGCAATTGAACGACTTAGGCAACAAAGTCGCAGCCAGAACCATCCCAGGTCTTGAAGTAATAGAAAGACGCCTGGACAGACTCGAGACGACTCCAAGAGAGAGACACGTACACCCACAGATGGGAGAATCTCAGGAAACGCCTATATCTCAATCAGGAGGAATGATGCCTACCCATTTCCAACCCAGCGCGCCTATGGAATCGCAACCGTCACAATTCACTAATTTAGCGCAAGGTCAGACCTTGAACTTTAACGCTCACCCGTTTCAACCAGCATCTAATCGAATTAGTCATGAGACTAACACTCCTACGCAGAGTTACATGCAAAATACTTTCAGACCCGCGAATACGCAGGGAAATGTCACCATAATTCGTTCAAGAGAGGAGCAACCAGCTCGCTTCTCGGGAACTGGGAGCGGTGTTACTCCCGTGGAATTCCTAGCAAATGTCGAAAGCTACTTACGTGATACTATGGTAACTCCAGAGAGGGAACTAAGAGTTATAGAGCGACTGCTTGAGGGACAAGCCGGTACCTGGTTCAGAGCATTCCGATACTCATTCACAGGCTACCAAGACTTTAAGGAAGCGTTATTAAGAACATATTGGTCGAGCGACATCCAGCAGAGCATCCGAGCTGAGATGTACACTCGAAGGTACAGTTCCAATACACCTACTCGTTATGCGAATTACTTCGCAATACAGCTCGCGAAGCTCCGTTGTCTTCAGCCTCCATTGTCCGAACAAGATTTGGTGAACACAATTGTTTGGCAGTACCCTGCGGATGTACAACGTGTGTTAATCGCTGCAGGGGCATCCACTTTCCAGCAGTGTGACCAGATACTGCGAAGGTTGGACGCTAACACAGAACAGTTTCCTACACACCGTCAGCAGAAGGCTGATAGACGCGAGGATAGACATATGAATCTGACGACTGTTGATAAAGTGAGCCAGACGCCACAACAAACACAAACCACAGAGGATTCTGGGCGACGTGATAACAATTACAGTTATAACAGGAGAGAATGGAACAACACTCCGTATACTCGAAATCAACATGATGACCGGCGAAGTCATTGGGACCGGCGATTCGACCGAAGGACGGACGACAACCAACGTCATGAAAACAACCGCCGAGGGAATGAAGGAAGAACTCAGCAACACGGACGTATCCGTAGAGACTATCGATATAGTGGGGGTTACGACAGAAATCGAGACCCTAGATACCAGCCAGACAGGGATTGGAAAGGAAGAGCGCGGGAGAGCCGTGAGTACCTCCAACAATTGAGAGAATTGCAGATCCAAGAAGAGGGAGAACGGAACCCTACTTCGAGGGAAAATAGACATTCGGCGCAGGAGACGGAGCAGAACCAGCCCAGTACTTCTCGCCATGACAGAAAAAAAAAAACTCCGAAAAATCAATAGATTCTTGTTTGGTTGAGCACCGAGTAACTGCCTCTATATTACTCTGGGAGCCAATCCAAGAAGACTTGTTGGACGAACGACGAACGACGAACCACAATTATGAATTAACACGTCTACCCAAGATTGTAGCCACCTTGAATGAAGTCAGTGTAGTCATACTCATCGATACTGGGGCGATGATTAGTGTAATTTCCGCCGATTGCCATGCCAGACTTAGAGCAAACTCTGAGGTGACGGAGTTGCCCATTTCAGCTATAAGAGTCAGAGGTGTCATACCTGACCGCGTTGTAACGTGCAAAATCCAGATTTTGTGTACTGTGAAGATTTTGAGCCACGTGTACTTGCACGAATTTCTCGTAATGAAGGGCCTGCATCATGATGCCATTTTAGGCGCAGACTTCATTAGAAAATATGATGGAATCATTGACATGGGACGGAATACGGTAGAGTTTAAGCCGAACGAACCCATTCAGATGAGCCTAATTGAAGAAGAACCGGAATTCCTATCCGAAGTAGACGTAGTCGAAGCATTAAAGGACAAGGAAATTGAGGCGACACTAGATGCCGACGAAGAGGCAGAATCGTTATCAGCACCCACACATGAGGATCTTGAGGCAATACTGAACGAATACAGAGATATATTCGACACCACACCTGGTGAGATATTAGACTATGAGTATGATCTTGTATTACTGGACGATTCCCCATTCCAGAAAAGGATCTATCCGATTGCCGAGAATCATCTCGAAGAAGCTGCTAAGAAGATCCATGAGATGGAAGCAGCAGGTACAATCAAGAAATCACCGACTCCTTTCTTGAATCCCATAATACCTGTGGTTAAGGTAGATGGAAGCTTGAGACTTTGTCTTGATGCCAGAGCCTTGAATGAACGCCTAGCTCCTGAGCACGACAGACCGCCCAAGATTAGGGACATTCTCAGGAAGTTCAAAGGAAAAAGGATATTTTCATCATTAGACTTGGTTCAGTCTTATTACCATATCAGATTATCTGAGCATACTCAGAAATATACTGGATTCTTGTTTGATCAGACTACTTATGTATTCCAAAAACTACCATTTGGATTGAAAAATGCCGGAGCCGCATTAATCAGAGCACTTGATGCCAAGCTGACTCATGAAGTGAAGCAGAAAATAATATGTTATGTGGATGACATAATCATAGCTTCGGGAACAGAAGAAGAGCATTTAAAGACATTGCGCCTTGTTTTTGAGAATCTCCGACAGGCAAATTTTAAGGTCAAGTTTGACAAGTGTCGATTTTTTCAGGAAGAAGTGAAATTCGTAGGACACATAATCAATGGAGAAGGATATAGACCGAATCCAGCAAAGATTAGAACTGTTGCTGCATTTCCAACACCAACCCGTGTGAAACACGTGAGACAATTCTTAGGAATTCTCCAATTCTTTGCTGCTCATTGTGAGAAGTATTCCGAAACTGTTGCACCACTGCAAGGGTTATTGAAAAAGAACTGCAGGTGGAACTGGAATGATGAATGCGAGATAGCTTTCAGGAGAGCTAAACAGATGCTTGTGGACTCAATTCAGTTAGAATATCCAGATCACTCTCGGAACTTTATTCTAGAAACTGATGCATCTGCCATTGGTATAGGAGCCATTTTACTGCAAGAAGATGATGAGAAGAAACGTCATTACATCGCTTTCTTAAGCCGACGTTTAAGAGCACATGAATCTCACTACTTCACGACCGAGATAGAAGCACTTGCAATTGTTTACGCACTTGAATACTGGCAGAAACTTCTGTTAGGTCAGAGGATTATTGTGAGAACCGATCATCATGCGTTGACCTTCATCTTGAGAACAAGACTGGCAAGCGACAGGATCACACGTTGGACGCTGTTTCTCCAACAGTTCGATTTGGAAATAGTTTATCGACCAGGCAGAGAGAATGTGTTGGCCGACATCCTCAGCCGGAATCCTGAAGCTACTGTTAATGCCATAGACATCGAGGGAGAATGCGAGGAACACCTTCGCCGATTTCGTCATTTACCTGAAGGACAGCGACGTGAGGAGGAACTCAGACGAACGAAGAATGGATCCACAGGATGATCATTATGCAAGGATTGCTGCTGTTGCAGATGATTATTTGATTTATCATCGTGTCTTATACAAGTTTGTAGACGAGGACCACACTCAACTGCGTGCAGTTATTCCTAGGAGATACCAAGAATCTGTTATTCTTATGGTACATTTATCCATTGGACATGGTGGAACAGACAAAACCATTGCAACTATCAAGGAGTCTTTCACGTGGAAAGGGTTAGGAGCCACCGTTAGACAGTGTTTACGTGCTTGCGACGCATGCCAGCGGAACAAATACACGTCACACTTGCTGAAGGAACAACCTAGACCAATACTACCAACTCAACCTAGAGAGTTGTATGCACAGGACCTGTATGGCCCAATACCTAAGGCTCGTCGTGGGAATCGATACATCGTTGTAACGGTGGATGTGTTCACGAAATATACGATGCTTCATCCGATTCAAAAAGCTACTGCACATCAGATTATCCAGAGGATTAGACGTCAAGTGATACCGGAGGCAGGAAAGCCACAATTCTTGTTGACTGATCACGGATCACAGTACACCTCAGCAGAATTTGACAATGCCATGAATGAGCTTGAAATAGGTCATATTTTATCATCTATTCGACATCCAGAGAGCAACCCAGCAGAATGCGTGATGTCTATTATCGCAAAATTCTGTCGATTATATTGTCAAGAAGAACACTGGCGATGGACTGAAGTCCTTGTTATTATGGCAAAATGTATTAATTCAACAGTACATGAAAGCACTGGTCAAATACCTATGGTCTTGCATTTGAACCAGATGCCGCTGAGAATATGGGATCGTGTGATTGTAAATCCACCTTGTTTACAACCATCACATGCCAGCAGACTTTTAGCTGCGAGAGAGACTATGGACAGACAAGCTGCCAAGCGCTTGAGAAGAACTAGACGCCACAGATTTAGAGAACCACTAGTAGAAGGAGACCTTATCCTTATAAGGAGACCCGGAATTTCTAGTCCTATAGACCGCATATATGGGAAATTTCTATCCTTGTATTATGGCCCTAGTCGTATCCGACAGCTTTTAAACAATGGAAGTTATGTGATAGAAGACATTAGGACAGGAGAACGCATTGGAACCTTTAATGCAGCCAATCTAAAAAAATATCACTCTTGAATGAATTTCAAAGCAAATAAAAATGTTATCCCAACATTTTATTTGAAACGACAGAGAGGCAGATGAACCCGCTGAGCTATGGTTCATGTGATATTTTTTTTTATGACAGAGCATTTATGATGGGATGTTGTACTTTTGAACACACCCAGGAAGCCACGTGAGGCTGAGAGATCACGCGATACTTTGAAGTAGCGGTGAATCGCACTTTTGACTTTGGTGTAAACTGCTAATTATTATCTGAGGTCTTATTAATTATTTTTATCTTTCCTACGAGACTCAGAATATTCCATTTCGTCATGCTGCATTATTAAAACATTTTGGAGAATGTTTATTTTTACTTTAGGTAAGGTAATACCCTTGCAGATACGCAAAAAGGAACGTAAGTAGTCGCTCAACGTTTTCGTTTTGACGACCTACTTTCTAGAGACACCCAGTACCGGAGCACTGCGTCTTGAGAATCCGCCTTGTGTAGGCGTGGAATTACATTTGTCCTACGAGACGTAGAAGAATATCCGCTGTTTAGCGTTCAAAGTGATTATAAAGTGCCATCGAGCAAGCAAATACTAATATTCACTGTCGATGAAGTCCAGTGAATTAAATAAGAAGCTCGGGAAATAATTATTGGCAAGTATAGTGTATTGCACAACATTGCTGTGACATCACATATTACCCACGCGTATGTGGAGGGCAGATGCCTAGTGGAAATATACAGGTAATAGTGTTACAATTATCCTGAATAAGTGTGATTATAATTGTATGAGATATTTAAATTGCCAAAGTGGAAATTTCATCTTTGAAACGTCGTATAATTCACGGATGCTGCGTGATACAAAAGTAGCGTCACTAGCACGTGCCGCATTATAAAATAGTATTAGCTCACATGCTAATCCACATCTGCAAGATTAAGGCTGTGTCGTATTTTATAATTGAAGCCTATAATAGTCACGACGGACATTATAATTTTGGAAGTGAGAGGATGAATAATCACGCAACTTATTTCGCTACCCACGTGATTGGACTTTTATTCACCATGGTTGAAGCAGTCACCATGGGCTAATACCATCCCAGTATGGGGGGGTGACGTTTCTACAGGAACCAGCATGATGGTGGAACTTCCAGAACGATGAACGAGAGGGAAGGAGCCAAAATGCCATTTCCAGGCATATCCACGAAGATGTCGACAGGGACAAATCGAACCCTGGTCTTTGGGGGAGACAGAAGGGAATCCTGATGAGGAGGATACCGATCCAGAGAGCCAGAGAGGTTTATGTACAACCCTTGTTGTGGAATAGAGAGTTGAGTGAGAGCTCCTCCATTTCGTGAGTTTTTGTCACACCCCTTCTTTGTTCTAGTTTCTGGTGGTGTAGTAGTTTTAATGTAGTTTGTGAATCAACCACACTCAGTGTCAGCCATTTTTCTAGGTAGGGATGTAACTAGATTAGTTAGATGTCATTTATTTCAGTTTAGAGTGAGACACCCTTGGGGTCAGACATTTTGGTCAGCCCTGGTGCAGCTTGGTGAACGTCGTGGAACGTCAATGCCTACCTTTTGCTGAACCTGATCGTAGTCATTTTGAGGCTATTTTGTTCAACCCTACTTGGGGTAATTTTCAAGTCTTTGCTGACTGTAGTTATGGCAATCAGATGCCTTGGTTATTAATTGACTGCATTCTTCGCAGCCATCCTTGACTGTCGTTAGAACGGTCGTATCATTTAGGTAGTCGACAGTAACTACCAGTTTGTAAATGCATTATATTTCATTTTGAATAAGCTCAGAAGCTATTCTTGGTCATGTTTGAACCTAACAACTTGAAGGAATGTTTCGTTGCCTAGCATCGAACGCGGTTCCCAACGTATCATTAAGCAGATCTAGTGTGTGAATCTGTGCCACATTTATCATATTTTTCTTGTGTCGTGTGAGACACGTTTTTATTTGATGTTCTAGCAACTACTGAGTTGCATTTTTAAAGCAAAGAGCTTCAGTTATTGTAAGTTTACTTTCATTTAGACGTCTTTGGTAGAAAGACGGAAGTGTATTACTATACTCAGATTTATAGCGTGCGTTTGATACACGGACTCTGTAGAGATCCGTAACATATGGTAATGTTTTTTATGAACCGGCCAAGTGCAGGTTTTGTATTGATTAAATCGCCGGCCTTGAATAAACTGGTTATGTAACCCAGTGACCTAGAGCACGCCTGCTTCATTGTGAGACAAAACTACTATAGACGAGGACAGAGTACAATTTGTATTCGCTTTTCCATTCATTGCTATTTTTGCTTATGGAAACCAGTTTCCACTCTTGTATTTGATCACTTGTTTTATGGATCGGTTTTTGTTAGTTTAGCGCTCTGTTGCGTGTATTGTCGTATAACAGGTACAGTTATGTAAGGTTTTCTATAGGATGGTGAAGTCTACCCTGTTATAGCAGGATGTTATTGTATGCTTTGTCCGGGGATGATCCCGTTGACCAGATGTTACTGGAAGGTAACTGTTGTACAGGCCTATCCCAGAGTTATTGAACGCGAGCTTAGCGCCGCTGGTAACCCGTGTTATTGTGTGTCCGAGTTGTTATACTCGATGATTATATTCCGACTGTTGAGTCGAGGCTTTTTGGTGGAGAATGATCTCAGTTGGAGACACTCCGTGCCCAGGCTATTGTCAATGTTATTCGCCATAAACCTACGATAAACCTATAAACCGACATTCTAATAATAAAATGCATAATTGTTGTAAAACAAGCCTAACTAACGATTCTTTCTATCTAACTTTGTTCTTTGCATTCTGGAACTGTTGACATAGCCGTGCAGTTGAAGATAATTTCCTTGTGAGGAAATGACTAGGACAGTTGACATTTTTGTAGCGACCTGAAGCATGTGCGAACCTAGAGTTCGTAGCTTGTGGAGCTCAGGCCATGCGATGTCAGACGTGGTCTCAACTGCGCATTCGTCACCGTAACTATACACATTAGATGACTATGGTTTACAAAGAGTAAACCAAGGTGTAGGCAGGAATTTTTAATAAAACTACTGTGTCTATTTCGTCATTAATTTATGATGCCAAGTGTATTAAACCCTACATGTTACTTTATTGTGTGCTGTTAGCACATAGTTATTAAGCATAATTAAATTGTTTGTTTTTCATGGCTGTACACTTAGCTTTTGGATGTAATTGTTTTCTTTTACGGACGTCATCGCCGTAAATTTTGTTAATTGATAGGACTTAGCTAGTTGAATTAATGTTAAATTTAAATGTCGAAATGGTACCATCCTAACCTAGATTTGTTTTGCTACCCTGTTAAATGTAAATTCAGATATTAGCTTGATCTTGTAACTTGAACTAGGGACTTGCGTCGTGCCATATTCCTAGCGTTGCTGTTGTTGCTTTATCATCGTGAGTTAGATCTTTCGCGAGGGTTTTCAGTACCTTCTCAGGTAGGGGACCTGTTCTTTATCTTAGTTTATTTATTAATTTGCGGACTAGCCGATTATAACCCTCCGAACTAGGCTAGGGGCTTGTGAATTTTAATAAATTTTCACGGTGTTTTACATGAGTCTGGATGTTTATTTTCTCAGTCTAGTTTTAAGGTGAACCTTTCCTTAGGCGGTCTATGACCATCGTCACCATGTACCACGATCCCTGTGGACTACGGACTCTCGTGCCGCTTTAGCCTTTATGGAAGGTCACCTGATCCTCACGGTACTTTTCTTTTTATTCGATTTATGTGTCGTTAGTTGAGTCATCGTGGTTGTTGACATCAACTAAACGGTCACAATATGAACGCATACATGAGTTTTTTGAAACTATTCGCACGCTGTCACTCATTTGTTGAATCTACACGGGCGCTACCAACTATGAAATGGATTTACTAAGTCAAAAACCTTAATGGGATTGTACACAATAACTCATTTAAGTTTTATCGCAATCGGATGAATGGTATATGAAAACATACCGTACGGGAATTTGTTGAAACGATTCGCGTGCCATCACTCATTTGTTGAAACTGCTTGTGCGCTAGCTGTTGCAAAATGGAATTCCTAATTCAGAAACATTCACAGGAGTGTACACAATAACTCACGAAAGTTTCATCGCAATCGAATGAATGGTATATGAACGCATATAGGACTTTGTAAAAACGATTAGCTCACCATAACTCATTTGTTAGCCTACTTTCGATTTTTGCAAAAAATGAAAGTAGACTTATGAGATCTACACAGAGCGAAAAATTGTGTGTCTGTCTGTGTGTCTGTGTGTGTGTGTGTGTGTGTGTGTGTGTGTGTGTGAGTGGGTGTACTCTGAATGTCTGTCCACCCCCCCCCCCCCCCCATGAATTCGAACACGGTTAAACCGAATTGAACGACATTTGGTACAGAGGTAGAACTAGCAAAGGGTACCTCAGTGCCATGTTTTATATCGCCGCCATCTTGACGGAAACGTAATGGAGGCCACCCAAACTTTCAAAGCTTAAATCAAATTACGACTAACCTAATCATCCGATCTCTACCAAATTTTGCAACAACATATATTTATATGGCGAGCGTTTTTGACTAAACTACAAGGTCATCAGCCCAATAGTTTGCAGATGGTAGCCATGTATGTGTGCAAATCGATTCCCCCTATCAATTCAAACACGGTGAAACTGAATTGAACAAAATTTGGTACAGAGGTAGCAGTAGCAAATGACACCTCAGTGTCATGTTTTATATCGCCGCCATCTTGACGAAAACGTAATGGCAGCCACCCAAATGTCAAAAGCTTAAATCAAATTACGACCAATCTAATCATCTGATCTCTACCAAATTTTGCAACAATATACCTTCATGTAGGAAGCATATTTTAACCAAACTACAAGATCATCAGCCCAATAGTTTGCAGATGGCGGCCATGTATGTGTGCAAATAGATTACCCATATCAATTCAAACACGGTGAAACCGAATTGAACGAAATTTGGTACGGAGGTAGCACTAGCAAAGAGCACATCAGTGTAATGTTTTACCGTATATCGCAGCCATCTTAACGGAAACGTAATGGTGGCCACCCAAATGTTCAATGCTTAAATCAAATTACGACTAACCTAATCATCCGATCTCTATCAAATTTTGCAACAACATATATTCATATGTTGGGTGTCGTTGGACTAAACTACAAGGACATCAGCCCAATTGTTTACAGACGGCGGCCATGTATGTGTACAAATTGATTCCCCCTATCTATTCAAACACGGTGAAACCGAATTTAACAAAATTAGGTACAGAGGTAACACTACCAAAGGGCACCTCAGTGTCATGTTTCATATTGCCGCCATCTTGACGGAAACGTAATGGCGGCACCCAAATGTAAAAAGCTTAAATCAAATTACGATCAACCTAATCATCTGATCTCTACCAAATTTTGCAACAACATACCTTTATGTGAGAAGCGTTCTTTGACCAAACTACAATGCCATCAGTGCAATAGTTTGCATATGGCGGCCATGTATGTGTGCAAATTGATTCCCCCAATCAATTCAAACACGGTAAAACCGAATCGGGAGAAATTTGGTACAGAGGTAGCACTAGCAAAGGGCACCTTATATTCATGTTTAATAACCGTATAACACGTTGTATTTCAACAAGCTACTACGACAAACATTCAATTATACTCCTTGAAGAGGACAAAGTGTTATAACAATACCCATGCATTTAGGAGAAAGTAGGCTATATGTTCTTTACTGAACAACTTGTTCAATCTATTCGTGCGCTACCAATTGTAATATGGATTTACTTTTTCAGAAACATTTGCAGGAGTGAACACAACAACTCACCAAAGTTTCATCGCAATCGGATGAGTGGTATATGAACGCATACGGGTCTTTTTTTAAAACGAATTGCGCGCTGTCATCCACTTGTCGAATCTACTCGTGCGCTGCCTATTGTAAAATGGATTTCCTAAGTCAGAAACCTTTGCAGGAGTCTACACACCAACTCACCAACATTTTATCGCAATCGGATGAATGGCATATGAGCGGAAGTGTGACTTTTTTGAAACGAATTGCGCACCATTTAGTTGAAGCTACTCGCGCGCTATCTATTGTAAATTGGATGAACTATGCATATAACCATCCCAGGATTGTGCGCAACACCTCCTCAAAATGTGGTCGTAATCGGATGAATGGTATATGTATGCATAAGGGACGAACAAACAAACATTCATTTTTAGCCTATTTTCATTTATGAAACAAGTAGTTCCGTGAAGAACTACAATACTGTTTGTAGGATGTGAAACACCAAGAACGCAAGATGTGACCACATTGCACTTTATACCACAGATTAGGGACATGACAATGCATTACTGATTAGAAGGACAGTCCGGTACATGCATGTTGACGGTCGTTGTTCAGTACGGCATCGCTCCACCACGTGCTGCACTCAGAGCCGTTAGACGTCGTGGCATGGAATCATACAGCGCTTGAATACGCTGCTGGGGAATACCGTCCCACGCGGTTTGTAGGCGCGTCCATAAAGCATTACAGTGGGGCAGGTGGACCTGAACGAACAAGTTGCCGACCGACCATATCCCAGACATATTCGATGGGCGACATGTCAGGCGAACGGGCAGGCCAGGGAAGCAGAGGTATCCGTCGTTCTGCGAAGAAGGCATGCACATTCCTCGCCACACGGGGGCGGGCATTGTCCTGCTGAAATATGTCCTGTGGAACGACCTGCAAGGGGGGCAGTGCCGCAGGCTGTAGAACTTCCCTGATGTACCGGTCACTGTTCAGATTGCCCGCAAGACGTACGAGGTGCGATCGCCTGTTATAGTTAATTGCGCCCCAAACCATTACGCCTGGTGTTTGTCCGCTATGCTGCTCAACAACTGCGTTCTCCACGGCGGCGTCGAACACGTATGCGGCCATCACTGTAGGACAGGTTGAAGCGGGACTCATCCGAAATCACAACATTTTGGCACTCAGCCTGCCAGTGTCGGCGTGCACGTGCCCATTAGTCGGAAGCGTCGGTGGTTCCCAATCAATGGAAGCCGACGCAGTGGCATGGGTGCTACCAGTCCAGCCCTCTAAAGACGCAGATATGTCCACCCCCGTTGCAGTGCTCCAACGTCGAGTCAACACTGAGGACGACACTGTTCTGTCCGTTGCGGCCATGCGGAGAAGATGGCGGTCGTCTCGCGCTGTGGTCACATTGCGTCGTCCTGTACCCTGTCATCGCTGTGTACGGCCCTTCTCTCTCCACTGGATCCACATACGCCTTAAAATTGACGCAGCGAGCCCTGTACGAATCGGAGCCCAAGCATACTGCACCGTTCAACCACACTCACATGCTGATAGTCCACCCTCTGATGTCGGCGAAGCATCGTTGCACTTGCTTACACGTTTCCACTTGGTTTGACGGCCACACGCCAACAGAGCTGTGCGGAACACTGACCTGTCCGGTCACACGACAGAGGGAACTGGTGGGCCAATGTGCACGCCATCTCTCTGCGATTCCAATCACTTAGTATGGTACCGCAGGCCTACACGACCCCTGTTCTGGGAGTGTCTCCGGCCATTTCTTCTGAGTGTTTCACTTTCTACAAACAGTAGTGTATATAGCCTATTTTCATATATCCTACTTATGTTAATTGCCTATATCAACATACAAATTTTCAATTTGATTGCTGCAAAAGATTTCTAGATATTGAGAACCGTCAAAATATTTCGGATGGTCACCGTGTGTGATTTCTGTTCATAGGCTTTAGATTTGTGTACTATTACTGCTCGGTTCCAAGCTCTGTGAAGAAGAAGAAAGGAAGATTGTAGTTTTACGTGACCGTGAATCTTGTGGTTATGAGCCACGGGACCTCCTTTTTACGTGGAATCCGAACCACAGGACATGGCATTTCACTTCGAAAATCTCACATGTATTGACCGGGAAACCCAAGCTCTGTGAACTTGCGGGATGAAGAGCAGAGGCAGGGTAGGAGCAGGCGAGAATTGATAAGCCTGTCGACAGCCCGCCGTGATACCTGACATTCTCGTCTATTCCATTACTGCTAATATGGGTCTATTCTGAAACCAGTGTGGCGTTGGGAATGAGTGACTGAGTCACCGACTAATGTATTTGCTTCTGTTACTACGCAAGGACCGATAAACTGCATCACTCGTCACCACCACTACTTATAGTCTGTAATGCACATTCCTCTCAGGTCCACGCAGCTTAGACTCGAGCAGTACATGAAGATTATTGTGCAGGTGTATTATTCAAACTTCAAACGCATGATTAGGACGCAAGAAAAAAAAATTTTAAAATTTCGCACAGCCGCTATCTTGTGGTTCTGAAAATAATTGAAATGAATTATATGCCAGTGGATTAAAATTTATATATGCATACACCGTACCAATATTCACTGCTCTCGGATGGTTAAATCGTGTAAAATATCCATTTGAATATTTAAATTTCGCGCTAACGCCAAGTTGGATTGTGCCATGTTGGGAACCGTCTAAATAATTGGGATGGTCGCCATATATGGATTTAAATATATGTAGGCCATGGCGACCATCCGGAATATTTAGACGGTTCTCAATATCTATTAATCTATGGCAGCAATCAAACTGAAATTTTGTATGTTGATAGAAACTATGAACATAAGTTTACCTATGGGACTTTCATTAACCTGGTGAGCACAAATCCAACATGGTGGCGACGCGAATTATAAATATTTAAATGGACGTTTCTCGCGATTTAACCATCCGAACGCAGTGATACTTGGCACGGTAAATGCTGATACAAATATTAATCCACTGCCATCTAATTTATTTCAATTGTTTTCATAACCACAAGATGGCAGCTGTGCGAAATTTTAAAATCTCGATTTTATTTCTTGTGTCCTAATCATGCGATTGCAAATTGAATACCACACGTACACAATAATCTTCATGTGATATTACATAACTCTAAGACCTACATATATAAAAATCCAACAAGGCGATCAACCGAAATATTTACACGGTTTTCAATATCTACGAATCTATTACAGCAATCAAGCTGAAATTATTTATGTTCATAGAGGAAATTAACACAAGTAGGATATATGAAAATAGGCTTGATAGTTCTTCACGGAACTACAGTACTCGTTCGTAAATGAAAATAGGCTAATAAGATTAAGAATAATTCAAAAGTAAAACAATTAATGAATACATAAATAAAGTAATTAATAAATGAATAAACAAATTTATAAATAAATAAATTAACAAATAAATAAATAGAGATATAAGTAAATAAAGAAATATATAAATAAAAATATATAGATAAATAAAATAATTTGATATTCTTACACCAAAACATTACACTTATGTATACCCAGTGCTGCCCATTATGTTATTGTTTTATGCAACCCAACTAACGCATGTTATCTCGAAGGTCAATATTTCTCTGCTGCATCCCGTATGTTACTAATTCGGTGCTAGCATATCCTGCTAGCGATACTGAACATTATTATGTTTCCCACGTGTAGGGAAAACTAATAGTGTTTAGTATCGTTTGCAGGATATGCTAGCACCACATTAGTACCATATGGGATGCAGCAGAGAAATATCAACCTTCCTGATAACAACGCCTAGCAAGTGCAATACACTTTGTTCGCATAATAATTCGAGAAATTGCCATTTTGATATCTGTTTGCACGTAATGTTTTGACAATATTCATCAGCATTTTTGACATTTTAACTCAATTCAAAATTGTATTGTTTAAATTAATTTTATATGTAAGGTTTTTGTGTAAGGATACCCATTTATTTATTTATTTATTTATTTATTTATTTACATTTACATTTTAGTTATTTATACTTTCATGTTTTTAATTAGAACAGATTATAAATTACATTTTAGCTGAAGAAGATTTCATTTGAGAGTCGAAACTTGCACAATTGGATAGATGTTTCATAATTTACATTGATAGGAAAGTTATTCTGACTTTTTGTAAAACGTGTTAACAATATCGGGAGATTCCCGTTCGCTAAGTTCCTATATAAGTCTAGGACCACTGGTCTATATTGATTAATAAACATCTAACTTTGTTTAGTTTCGTGGCTAGTAATATCTGCAGTTTGCCATTCATGAAAAAAAGTTTCAGTCTCACACAACCAGATGATCATGAGTTAAATAACGACGGTCCCAAGTAGTAACATTGTAACTCACTATTTTAGGGTTTTGAGTTAAGTTAACCAATGAACTAACATTGAAATTATCTATCATTTAAGCCATAAAAAATTGTATGTTTGCAATTGAAAAAAAAAAGTTATTTCCAAAAATATTAATATTGTAACAGTAACCAGATCCTATGTTACAGGTATTAACATTGTATCTTGAGTTACAATTATACTACTCGAAGCTTTTCATTGTTGTGTAACATTGTTGAATTTTAAATTATATTGTTAGTTTTGTTTTATCGTGTTTCCTACACTGCTACAACATACGAATGGCGCTTCTATTGTTTTGCCGCCAATTCACAGCTGATGGTCTGCAAATGGATGCTAAAGAAGCGTGCATTGCATCCTCTTTGTCATTATTTCTAAGTGTTCTTTAAGTGAAACCATGAGTGATTTTAGTTCCCGCACAAGAAAAATGGTGCAAATGGCACTGAATATCGTCGAAAATAAGGAAATAATTAGTTTAGGTAAGTGTTTTTGGTATTATAATAATAACCACAATTACTGTTGTTGTTATTAACAGTTTCATTCTTCAAATTTTAATTAGTGGAAATAATATTTGACTGAATTGCCTACAGAGTCATTGCTTGTGTAAGTTTTATCTGCAATCGTTACTCTATGTTATTAATAATCCTTTTTTTATTTCAACATCTCAATCACAGTATCATCGGACTCTCTCAATGAGGATACTACAGTGGGAAGTTCTGTCCCTTCTACAAGCAATAATGATGCCCCCATGACATATAATGAAGGTGTGTTGATTACTTCTATGCTGTAAAATGGACTTTAGTGAAGTAGGAAAAATGATTTGAATTTAATATACCGAATGTATATTTATGAAGTCCTCATCTATTTTTCTTTACCACGTAATTTCCAACGTAAACCCGTTGTCAGATATTTACAGTGAGGACCGGACTATAGTCTCCTTCCCTCCTACAGTTAATGTTGTATCGAGAAAGCCATCTGAAGGTACATTTCATTGTACATATTCACTAATTAGAGCGTTAAGCTATGAAGTGAATGTTATTTCTTACTATGAGGCACTGAGATCACTAGAAATTTATTTCAGCAAATTTTATTATTCACAGACGCAGGAGAAAACCCTAACCCATTACCAGATACCTTGAAGAACACTTCCATACAAGACAGTGAGCCGAGTGACCAGAGTACATCTTTAGATGTAAGTACGTCTTCGAATACAACCTTTGATAACAATGAAAATAAAATAAGAAAGAGTAGAAAAGTTCCAAAGAGAGACACCCCAGGAAGGAAACGTCCAAGGAATGTTAATAATTGGAAGGTAGAACAATGCAAAAAAGCTAGAGGTATGGGACAGTCGTATGTAAGTCGCAATACTGATAAAACTGTACCAGCCAGAGAACTAGGACCAGGTTGTGGTGTGACATGTCGTTACAGCTGTAAAGTTAGGATTAATAATGAAGAGAGATTGCAATTATTCGGTAAATTCTGGAGTATTGAAAGTCATACACGTAAATGGGATTTCATTGCTCGATGTGTTACAAAACTAGACAAAAAGCAACAAACCGTGAAAGGGAATTCTAGAAGAAAATGTAGCTTACTATACTCATTTGAAGTCAACGGAAAATTTGTGAAAGTATGCAAAACAATGTTTCTTCATACTTTAGGCATAAACGATATGTGGGTCATGTCCGCTCTAAATAAGGTCGATAGTTCTGGATCTGGTGCTATTTCCCCAGACAAAAGAGGAAAACATATCAATAGAGGTAGGCAAATTATAAAACATTCTATAAAAGAAAGTGTAAGAGCCCACATTGCTTCCATTCCTGTTGTTGAATCCCACTATTTGAGGAAAGAAACTAATCGTAAATATTTTGAAGAAGGGCTGTCTATAGGGAAACTCTTTAAGTTGTATGAAGAATGGGCAAAGAAAATGGGATACCAGGAACTTGCAACTGCCCGCCAATATAGAGACATATTTGTATCAGAATTCAATATAGGTTTTTTTATACCTAAGAAGGATCAATGTGAGTTATGCAACCTTTACAGAAATTCAGATCAAGAACAGAAGAACGACCTACAAATAGCATATGAAACTCACCGTACAGTCAAAGAATTTCTCAGGGAAGTTAAGGAAAGAGAGAAAATGAGAGCGATTGATGATCCTACTGTATGTGTAGCTTGTTTTGATTTACAAAAAGTTCTAGTAACACCACAAAGTGAAGTAAGTTTGTTTTATTACAAACGAAAATATTCGACTTACAACTTCACTGTATATGACTTGTCTAAGCATGAAGGTTACTGATAGGGCAAAAGGGAAGCAATGAAATTGGAAGTTTTTTAATGAGTTTTATGGAAACTAAAATTGAAAAAGGTGTTAAGGAATTCGTATTATTTTCAGATAACTGCAGTGGTCAAAACCGTAACCGAAATGTGTATGCTATGTTTTCGTTGATTGCTGATAAATATAAAGTAAACATCACCCAGAGGTTCCTTCAGAAAGGACACATGCAAAATGAAGGCGATTCTATGCATGCCCGAATTGAAAGGGCGAAGAAGGGCATCACTGTCTACAATCCCGATCAATGGATTATGCTAATTAAAACTGCAAAACTTAACGGTAAGGCATATATAGTAAAAGAAATAACTCAAGACGATATTTTTGATCTGAAGGCACTTTTAAAATTAGATAATAGGAACTGGTCACATTATGCAGATGGTGAACAAGTTCAGTGGAATAAGGTCAAAGAAGTTCAGATAAATGCAGAAAATCCTACATTACTCCGCGTATAAACTGACCACCTAAGTCCAGAAGTAAAAACAATGGATTTGTATAGTAAACATCGTGGTAGAAGAACAACATGCTATAATCTAAAATGTGCATTTTCAAAACCATTGCCCATTACAAAAGATAAGTACCGTGACATAATGTCACTTTGTACTTCTGGACATATCCCAGCATGCTACAGACCCTTCTATGAAAACCTAAGCTACAAATAGAAAAGAAAGAGAAAATGAATATTTTGTTAGGTTTAATCACTATTAAATGATTAATTGTTGCAATTATCTTTCATTGTTTGTTTTATTTCAGGTCAAAATTTTTATCTTTCTTACTGTGTACAGTAGTTCTGTATATTAAAAATTCCATGAGCATCTGCTATTTCATGTGTCTGTTGAAATTGTACTAGTCAGTTTTTATTCAATTGTAGTTATCATTATGTGTAATTTGTAATTTCATTTCATTTTTCATTTAAATCCATTTATTACCTTTGAATTATGCTTAAAATAATAGAATGTCAAATAATTAAGTATTGAATATTCAATAATTTTAAGTGTATGTTAGAGATGAATAATTAAATAATGATACCTATGTTGAAACAGAATGTACAATGAAACATATTTAAATAATTGTCAAATTTTTATACATTTTACTAGTATTATCATTGTAACTCAACATACAATGTTCATATCCAGAATCATTTAGGATCTGATTATTGTATCTCATGTAATTCTGTAATAAACAATTAAAATATATCAAAAATTGTATATATTGTTGTCCAACTGTCCAACATCAACAATAAATTGTAAAATCAACAATAAGTAGTTTCCCTGATTTGCAAGGAACGTGCAAATATTTAAAGTGCCATATCTCAAAACATTGAGTTTTGAGATACAATGTTACTACTTGGGACCGTCGATTCATGAAAAAAAGTTTCAGTCTCACACAACCAGATGATCATGAGTTAAATAACGTAAAAGTCATGCATATTTTATAGCAGGATAGCAAGTGTAAGTTAGAATCCGCCCGGTATTGCGATTTACTGACCTCGTCTCCACGTTTCCTCCATCGATTTATGGGAGGTATCTCAGGACTGTGTGGTATTCCCATCGGAATCATAGATAAAGTATAAGAGATATAAAGATATATTTCCTTTGGAGCAGAATGCTTCACTACCAGAGAGCAAGCCAGTGGCTACCAATCGTGATATATCACTTCCCCTAATAACTCCATATAACGCGTTCAACTGTTTAATCTAATTTTCAGATATTCAACGCAATCCTTTTAAAGAAAATTCTATTTTGATCGATAAGAATGCTCCTTTCTCTGATCATTTTATCACTCTTCTCATTTTTAGCCTATTTCAATTTATGAAATAATAAGCTGTACACGGCATGCGTTGCAATGCCAATCAAAGAAAGTGTTGGCATTGTAATTTGGATTCTTGAAGTGCTTTTGGATACACAATTTTATCTTCAATTTCCGTTAACTGCCTCTGAGCTATCGTAAAATGGATTTACTAATTTTGAAACATTTGTGGGAGCGTGCGCAACAACTCTTCCAAGTTTCATCGCAATCGGATGAATGATATATGAACGCAGATGGAACTTTGCTGAAACACTTTACGCGTCGTCACTCATTTGTTGCATCTACTCGTGCGCTACCTATTGTAAAATGGATTTACTAAGTCGAAAACCGTCCCTGGCGTTTACACAACAAATCATCAAAGTTTCATCGCAATCGGATGAATGGCATATGAACGCATACGGGATTTTGTTTAAACGATTCGCGTGCCGTCACTCATTTGTTGAATCAACTCGCGCACTACCTATTGTATAATGGATTTACTAAGTCAGAAACCTTCCCCGCAGTGTGTACAACAACTCACCATAGTTTCATCACAATCGGATGAATGGTATATGAACGTAGATAGAACTTTGTTGAAACGGTTTGTGCGCCGTCACTCATTTATTGAAACTACTCGTGTGCAACCCATTATACAATGGACTTACTAAATTAGAAACGTTCCCTGCAGTGTGCACAACAACTCACCCAAGTTTCATCGCAATTGGATGAATAGTAGGCCTATATGAACGCATACGGGACTTTGCGATTCGCGTGCCTTCGCTCATTAGTTGAATCTACTCGTGCGCTTCCTATTATGCAATGGATTTTCTAAGTCAAAAACCTTCCCTGGACTGTACACCACATCTCAGCCAAGTTTCATCGCTATCGGACGAATGGTAGGCCTGTATGAACGCGTACGGTACTTTGTTGAAACGCTTCGCACGTCGTCGCTCATTTGTTGAATCTACTCGTGCGCTACCTATTGTAATGTATATTTGCTAAGCCAGAATCCTTCCTTAGAGTGTACTTAATATCTCACCCAAGTTTCATCGCTATCGAACGAATGGTATATGAACGCATACGTGACTTTGTTGAGACGCTTCGCGCGTCGTAGCTCATTTGTTGAATCTACACATGCTCTGCCTATTGTAAGGTGGATTTACTTAGCCAGAAACCTTCCCAAAAGTGTACACAACATCTAACCCAAGTTTCATAGCTATCGGACGAATGGTTAATGAATGCATACGGGACTTTCCTGAAACGTTTTGCGTGTCGTCAATCATTTGTTGAATCTACTCGTGCGCTGTCTACTGCGAAATGCATTTACTCACCCAAGTTTCATTGCTATCGGACGAATGGTATATGAACACATACGGGACTTTGTTGAAAGGGTGTGCGCGTCGTCGCTCATTTGTTGAATCTACTCGTGCGCTACCTATTGTAAAGTGGATATACTAAGCCAGAATCCTTCCTTAGAGTGTACTCAATATCTCACCCAAGTTTCATTGCTATCGGACGAATGGTATATGACCTTATACGGGACATTGTTGAAACGATTCGCGTGCCGTCACTCACTTGTGCAATCTACTCGTGCGCTGCCTATTGTAAAGTTGATTTACTAAGCCAGACATCCTCTCTGGAGTGTACACAACATCTCACGCTAGTTTCATCGCTATCGGACGAATGGTAAATGAACGCATACGTGGCTTTGTTGAAACGCTTCGCGCGTCGTAGCTCATTTGTTGAATCTACTCTCGCGCTGCCTATTGTAAAGTGGATTTACTAAGCCAGAAACCTTCCATGAAGTGTACACATCATCTAACCCAAGTTTCATAGCTATCGGACGATTGGTATGTGAATGCAAACGGGACTTTCTTGAAACGCTTTGCCTGTCGTCACTCATTAGTTGAAGCTACTCGTGCACTATCTACTGTGAAATGTATTTACTAAGTTAGAAACCTTCACGTAAGTGTACACAATATCTCACCCAAGTTTCATTGCTATCGTACGAATGGTATATGAACACATACGGGACTTTGTTGAAACGCTTCGCGTGTCGTCGCTCATTTGTTGCATCTACTCGTGCGCTATCTATTGTAAAATGGATATACTAAGCCAGAATCCTTCCTTAGAATGTACTGAATATCTCACCCATGTTTCATCGCTATCGGCCGAATGGTATTTGAACGCATACGGGACTTTGTTGAAATGCTTCGCGCGTCGTCGCTCATTTGTTGAATCTACTCTCGCGCTGCCTATTGTAAAGTGGATTTACTAAGCCAGAAACCTTCCGTGAAGTGTACACATCATCTAACCCAAGTTTCATAGCTATCGGACGATTGGTATGTGAATGCAAACGGGACATTCTTGAAACGCTTTGCCTGTCGTCACTCATTAGTTGAAGCTACTCGTGCGCTATCTACTGTGAAATGTATTTACTAAGTTAGAAACCTTCACGTAAGTATACACAATATCTCACCCAAGTTTCATTGCTATCGTACGAATGGTATATGAACACATACGGGACTTTGTTGAAACGCTTCGCGTGTCGTCGCTCATTTGTTGCATCTACTCGTGCGCTATCTATTGTAAAATGGATATACTAAGCCAGAATCCTTCCTTAGAATGTACTGAATATCTCACCCATGTTTCATCGCTATCGGCCGAATGGTATTTGAACGCATACGGGACTTTGTTGAAATGCTTCGCGCGTCGTCGCCCATTTGTTGAATCTACTCGTGCGCTATCAATTGTTAAATAGATTTACTAAGCCAGAAACCTTCCCTGGAGTGTACACAACATCTCACCAAAGTTTCATCGCTATCGGACGAATGGTATATGAACGCATACGGAACTTTGTTGACACGCTTCGCGCGTCGTAGCTCATTTGTTGAATCTAATTGTGCGCTGCCTATTGTAAAGTAGATTTACAAAGCCAGACACCTTTCCTCGAGTGTACACAACATCTCACCCAAGTTTAATCGCAATCGGACGAATGGTATATGAACGCATACGGGACTTTCTTGAAACGTTTCGCGCGTCGTAGCTCATTTGTTGATTCTAATCGTGCGCTGCCTATTGTAAAGTAGCTTTACGAAGCCAAACACCTTTCCTGGAGTGTACACAACATCTCACCCAAGTTTCATCGCTATCGGACTAATGGTATATGAACGCATACGTGACTTTGTTGAAACGTTTTGTGCGTCGTGGCTCATTTGTTGAATCTACTCGCGCGCTGCCTATTGAAAAGTGGATTTACTAAGCCAGAAACCTTCCCTGAAGTGTACACAACATCTAACCCAAGTTTCATTGCTATCGGACGAATGGTATATGAATGCATACCGTACTTTGTTGAAACGCTTTGCGTGTCGTTCCTCATTTGTTGAATCTACTCGTGCGCTATCTACTGTGAAATGTATTTACTAAGTTAGAAACCTTCCCTGGAGTGGAAACAACTTCTCACCCAAGTTTCATCGCAATCGGATGAAAGGTTTATGAACAAATACGGGACTGTGTCGAAATGCTTCGCGCGTTTTCGCTCATTTGTTGAATCTACTCGTGCGCTGCCTATTGTAAAATGGATTTACTCAGCCAGAAACCTTCCTTGGAGAGTAATCAACATCTCACCCAAGTTTCAGCGTAATCGGATGGGTGGTGTATGAACGCATAGGAGACATACACACCCACATACATACTATCACGTAACATTGATTTTTAGCCTATTTTCAATTTTGAAAAAAAAATAGGCTTATGAGATCACCTTTTGTCCGTGTGAGTGTGCGTGTGTGTGTGTGTGTGTGTGTGTGTGTGAGGTGTGTGTGTGTGTCCCCTAATAACATTTTAACGGCTGGAGCGATTTCAATGAAACTCGGTAAGATCATAGCCCCGTTCTGGCCGACCTCGACCGTTTCCTTCAAATATTATTTTGTCTCATCAATCCAACATGGCGGCTGTGCGAATTATTTCACCAGCATTCAGTATCTCCGAAACTATTACAAATATCACCCTGAAATTTTGTACAGTGATAAAGGGCACTACTAGACGTTCACCTAAGAAACCTTCAAAAACCTGGTAACTACAAAACCAACATGGCTGCCAAGCGAATTTGAAACTTTTAAATAGACGTTTCTCGCGATTTAACTATCCAAACGTAATGAAACTTGGTACAGAAAATATTTATACACATTATAATGCACTGAAGTCTAATTTAGTTCAATTGTTTACATAACCTCAAAATGGCGGCTGTGCGAAATATTTCACTGGCATTCTATATCTCCGAAACTATTAAAGATATCACCCTGAAATTTTGTACGATGATAAAGGGCTCTGCTACAAGTTTATTTATGTAACATTCAAAAACCTGTAAAGTACAAAACGAACATGGCGGCCAAGCGAAGTTGAAACATTTTAATAGACTTTTCTCGTGATTTAACCCTCTGAGCGCAGTGAAATGTGGTACAGTAAATAACTATACATATTGTAATGCACTGCATCGAATTTAGTTCAATTGTTTACATAACCTCAAGATGGCGGCTGTGCGAAATTTTAAAATTAAGTTATTATTTCTTGTGTCGTAATCATGCGATCGAAGTGAAAGTTTGAATAGTGAAGCTACGCTATAATGTTTCTTTAATGGTACATAACCCTACGGCCTATACACATAACTATCCAAAATGGCGAGCATCCGAAATATGTTGACGATTCTCAATATCTACGAATCTTTTACAGCAATCAAACTGATATTTTTTATGATCATAGAGGCTATGAACATAAGTTCACCTATAGGACGTTCAGTAACCTGGTGAGCACAAATCCAACATGGCGGCGACGCGAAGTATAAATATTTAAATGGATGTTTCCCGCTATTTAACCATCCGAGTTCAGGATATATGAAAATAGGCTGTATAGTTCTTCACGGAACTACTTGTTATATATATAGATATATAGGCTTATGAGATCACCTTTTGTCCGTGTGTGTGTGTGTGTGCATATTTTGTGTCTCCCCCTAATTAAGTCTAAACGGTATGAGCGATTTCAATGAAACTCAGTAAGGTCATAGTACTATTCTGTCTGACCTCGACCATGCCCTTCAAATTGTATTACGTATCCCCAATCCAACATGGCAGCTGTGCGAAATAATTCAGCAGCATTCTATATCTCCGGAATTATTACTGATATCACCCTGAAGTTTTATTCGGTGATAAAGGGCACAACTAGATGTTCATATATGTAACTTTCAAAAACCTGTTAAGTAAAAAATGAAAATGGCAGCCAACCGAAGTGGAAACCTGTAGCCTAAATAGAATTTTCTCTTCATTTAACCATTCGAACGCCATGAAACACGGTACAGCAAATGTTTGTACATATTGTAATTCACTGACATCAAATTCAGTTCTATTGTGAGTATAACCTCAAGATGGCGTATGTGCGTAATTTTAAAATTAAGTTTTATTTCTTGTGTCCTAATCATGCGATCGATGTCAACGTTTGAATAATCAACACGTAATAATCGCCATCTAATAGTACATAACTCTATGGTCTACATATACTGTATAATAATCCAGCATGGCGACCATCCAAAATATTTAGACGGTTCTCAATATCTACTAGGCTAATCGATGAAAGCAATCAAACTGAAATTTTGTAGGTTGATAGAGGCTATGAACATAAGTTGTTATGTGACTTTCAAAAACTGGTAAGCACAAATCCAACATGGCGGCAACGCGAAATTGTAATATTTAAATCAGAGGTGGCCAAAGCGCACTCCGGGTGTGCTGGCACACCGGCTGCACTCCGGAGTGCTTCTGGGGCGGACGGCCTTGCAGTTTCTCTCTCGCTCGCTTTCTCGTCTTGCTGTGTCGAAGGTCAAACGGTCGCGATGTGGTGTAACATATATTGCTATCTGTAGTCACACTTGACATTATTTGATCACAGGGATTAGTATCGTTTTACTATGGCTAGCGCTGAAAAGAAAAGGAGAAGTGGAAGTGCGACTTCTTTTGAGAAAGAGTGGGAACAATATTGTTTTTAATCTCGCACAACGGAAACGTGATGTGTGTTATATGCCGATGTGTTGTTGATTGCTTGCGAAAGTGTTCATTGGAGCGGCATTTCAATCGGAGACATCAGCAGAAATTTGGGGCTCTCGAGGACGAAGAGCGTCAACTTAAATTTAATGAGTTGTAATCAATGCTAGAAATAGGTACTGCACTCGTAAGTATCTCGTTTTCATGCAAATGTTTGTTGTTTTAATTACATTGCGATAAAATGGATTTCCTTGCGAATATCTAAAAACGCCAAGCCTTTTTCAGAAGGGGATTTTGTAAAAGCATGTCTAATTGATGCCGCGGAACAGCTAAGCCCGTTGGAAGTTCAGCAGTTCCAGGATATTTCACTGTCGCGTCACAAAATAGCGCGCCACATTGCCGACTTAGCTAAGGATGTCCAAAGACAATTAATGGAAAAATGTGACAAGTTCATTGCATTTTCAACTGCCTGGGATGAATCGACGGACATAACGGACGTAGCGCAACTGTCTGCTTTTGTGCGGGGCGTCGTTAGTGAACTTAAAGTTACGGAGGAGTTGGACATCACACCACTCAAAGACACAACAATAGGCGAAGATATGTTTCAGGCTGTGGAGGACGCTATTGACTGTGGGTTTGCAGCGGCAACGCTTGTTTTCTGTAACAACTGACGGTGCGCCGTTCATGTGGGGGTCGAGAATAGGTTTTATCACTCGGTTCAAGCTAAGTTGGATAGTTTGAACGGTAAGTTGTATTCAATGCATTGCTATATTCATCCGGAGACACTTTGCGCTACAGCAGCAAAGCTCAGTGACGTTATGCAAGTGGTAGTTCGCATTATAAATTTAGTTCGGCAGCATGGCCTGAATCATCGCATATTCAAAGAATTTCTAGTGTCTGTAGATGTCGAATATTGTGGTATGCCCTACCATTGTGAAGTGAGATGGCTCAGCAGAGGTGAAGCATTGCGCAGGTTTTTTGTTTTAAGAGAGGAAATCAATCTATTCATTGACATGCTTGGTAAGCGAGAGCCGAAAATGTCTGATCCTCATTGGATTGCAGACTTAGCGTTTTTTCCGATATTACAGGGCACCTCAACGATTTAAATGTGTCAATGCAAGGTAGGGATCACCTGATTACGGACTTCTGTGACAAAATTATGGCTTTTAAAATGAAGCTGCAGTTGTGGAAAGCCCAATTAGAAATTAGGAATACAGTGCATTTTCCAGACCTGGAATCCGTCCGCGAAGAAGCCGACTTTGACCAGTACGTGAGTGTTATTGAGGACTTGCTGAAAAAGGTTTTTACCAGATTTCTAGAACTTGCAAAACTTCAGCCTGTTTTTGATTTGTTTGTCATGCCATATTCAATCTCTGTAACTGAGGTTCCGTATGAGTATCTTATAAATTTGCAATGTAGCACAAGACTTAAGGATATTTTTAGCTCTGTGAAAAAATTGCCCGATTTCTAGTCAAAATTACCGCAGCAAGAATATCTAAAATTGCACAAGTGTTATCAATGTTTGGAGCAACGTATGTCTGTGAATCGTTTTTCTCTGCATTGAAACTAACAAAATCACGGCATCGTGCTCTGATGTCTGACGATAACCAGAGGAACAGCCTCCGGTTGATTGTCTCACAAGCAATCGTACCGATCATTGAACATATGAAAACAAATTGAAAACATGGAAGATAAAAATTTGACCAAAATTGCATTGTCATAAAATATGAGTCCTATGAAACCTTATCATTATTTCAAATTCCTTTAATTCTGGCCACCTCGTGGTATAGCGGCTAGCATTCTTGTATGTTGACCTGGAGGTCCGGGTTTCAATCCTTGCACTGCCAAGAAATTTAATTCTGGGCAGAGGGCTGGAACTGGGTACACTCAGCCTCATGAGACAAAACTGAAAAGAGCTAGGTTCGATTCCCATCTCAGCCATCTTGGAAGTAGTTTTCCGTGGTTTCGCATTTATACTCCAGGCAAATGCCGGGATGGCTCCTAAATTAAGGCCATGGCTGCCTCATTCCCAGTCCTCACCTGGATTACAAATACACACACTAATACAGCCACAATAAATACACAGTTTATCAGACAAATTCTATACACACACCCAAGTACATGGGGCTACATTACAACGATGTCGCCAAGCCACTACATCAATCAACAACAAGATAATATTTTAATGCTAAGCACGTAATCTTCAAGTGCTGGTGCGCGCAGAAACTCGCGAACAAACTGTAGACGTTTCGGACAACCAACACAGTTTGTTTACATTACGTCCGGTGCGAAGGCGATCACAACTTGAATCGGTCCAACGCACCGGCAGTCAGGGCAGGCAGCCCAGCCAAGAGAGGCCTGCCGGAGTGCGGCGCAGCGCTGTCGGCACACCGAGGGTGCAAAGCCTGGCCGCCCCTGATTTAAATGGACGTTTCTCGAGATTACCCATCCAAGCGCAATGAAACTTGGTACGATAAATGTAGATACACATCTTAGTGCACTGTCATCTATTTAATTCAAGTGTTTTCATAACCTCAAGATGGTGGCTGTGCGAAATTTTAAAATCATGTTTTCATTTTGTATGTTCTAATCATGCGATCGAAGTGAAAGTTTGAGTAATGGACCTACGCAATAATCGCCATCCAATAATACATAATTCTATGGTCTACATTTATAAAAATCCAACATGGCGACCATCCAAAATATTTAGACGGTTCTGAATATCTACTAATCTATGACAGCAATCAAACTGAAATTTTGTATGCTGATAAAGGCTACAAACATAAGTTCAACTATGGGGCTTTCAATAACCTGGTGAGCACTAATCCAACATAGCGGTGACGCGAAATGTAAATATTTAAATGGACGTTTCTCGCGATTTTACCATCCGAGCGCGTTGAAACTTAGTACGGTAAATGCTTATACAAATCTTAATCCACTGACATATAATTTATTTGAATTGTTTTCATAACCACTATATGGTGGCTGTGCAACATTTTAAAATCTGGTTTATATTTCTTGTGTCGTAATCATGGGATTGAAGTTTGAATAATATACTTACGCAATAATTGTCATGTAATAGGATGAACTATATACTGTAGCCTACATAAAAATTCAACATAGCAACCATCCGGATTATGAAGACGGTTCTCAATATTTTCGAATCTGTTATAGCATTAAAATGATTTTTTTACGTTGATAGAAGCAATTAACATAAGTAGAATATATGAGAATATCATATTCAGTTCTTCACGGAACTACTTGTAAATATGTCAAGTGGCACGTTCAGTAATTAATTGAGTTTTTTGGGAACTCGCCAAAAATTAAATAATAATAATGTTGTTATATTGGCGTTTACGGCCAGCGAATTAAAACTCAGCAGTTTTTCTAGGGTTTATCATGATCCAGCTTGGTGTCCGAGGCGAAACCCCACACAAGACATGGCACAAACCTAGAAAATTTGCTGAGTTTTAAGAATAATGTGATTGGTTTTACGTCCCTTTGAACTACAGCTGCTATTTGAGACACCGGGGTGCCAGAATTTTGTCCCGAAGGAGTACTTTAATGGGCCTGTAAATCTACTGACACGGCTCCCCAGCAAATTGCGCACCCTCAAATGCCAGCTGACAGCGCCAATATTCGATTCTACAACCGTAAGAACAGCAGGTGAGAACGTTACTGCTGAGTTACGCAGCCGGACCCATGAATTGAAGCGGGTGGGGGGTGAAAGATGAAGGAACAACCGCTAGTCACCCCTTATGAGCCTCGATTTGCGGATTTCTACGTAATAATTTATACACTCATGATCTCAAAATCACCATTCCTTCTTCTGCTCCTTCTCCTCCAATTTCTTCTTCTTGTTTTTTTTCTTCAAGAAAATTTAACCTGCCAGATATGGTTCAATTTCACAAAATGGTTTTTATACTTGGTATAACGGTATGAGCAATTTCAATGAAACTCGGTAAGTTTGTAGCACTATTCCGGGCGACCCCGACTGTGCCCTTCAACGCTGCCAGTTGTTTTGACAACCTTACCTACTAGGTGCTTTTTCAAACTGGTTTTAATGTGTTTTTTAGCTTCAATAGACTGAACAAGTTATAAGATCTCTTTCGGTAGATGTATTCTCCTCTTTAGGTCGAATATCCATCAAGTCCTAAGCAAGAGTTCACGTCGACAGCTCTTCATGCAGGTATTGCATATTTGCGTCAAACCTTCGCTTCATAAAAATTCTCAATGCTCCCCTTCCCATTTCCCATCTTAATCGCGGCTGCGCACTTGGAAGCAATGCCAAACAGGGAAGTGCGTAAAGTGATCAGTTTTTGTGTATAGTAACAGGATATGTAACAATAATGGGTGCGTCACGTAGTAATGTAGACAAAGCGAGCACCCACATCATGGAAACAGCCCACACACGTGACCATTCGCAAGAAATTCTACAGTAAATCCGTGAAGCAAGTTATGGTGACGATTTTTGGTAACTTATCACAAGAGCGTGTTTCTAGTTGACTTACTCATCAGGCGAACAACAATGGACGCTGCCAGTTGTTTTGACAACCTTACCTACTAGGTGCTTTTTCAAACTGGTTTTAATGTGTTTTTTAGCCTATTTTCATTTATGAAAAAAAAACAGACTTATGTGATCACCTTTTGTCCGTGTGTCTGTCTGTCTGTGTGTGTGTGTGTGTGTGATGGTGTGTGTCCCCCCTAATTAAATCTAAACGGTATGAGCAATTTCAATGAAACTCGGAAAGTTCGTAGCACTATTCCGGGCGACCCCGACTGTGCCCTTCAAATTTTGTTACGTCTCACCAATCCAACTTGGCGGCTGTGCGAAATATTCAACTAGCATTCAATATCTCCGAAACTATTACAGATATCACCCTGGAATTTTGTACGGTGATAAAAGAAACTACTAAAAGTTCACTATGTGACTTTTGAAAACCTGGTAACTACAAGACCAACATGGCGGCCAAGCGAATTTGCGACATTTAAATACACGTTACGCGATTTAACCAACCAAATGCAATGAAACTTGGTACAGTATATGATTATACACATTGAAATGCACCGACTTCTAACTTCGTTCAATTGTTTACATAACCTCAAGATGGCGGATGTGCGAAATATTTCACCGGCATTCTATATCGCTGAAACTATTAGCGGTATCACCCTGAAATTTAGTACATAAATAAAGGGCACTAATGGAAGTTCATCTATAAGACTTTCAAAATCCGGTTAACTAAAAGACGAATATGGCGGACAAGCAAAGTTGAAAATTTTAAATAGACCTTTCTCGCGATTTAATGATCCAAACGCAATGAAACTTCGTACAGCAAATGTTAATACACATTGTAATGCACTGGTATCTAATTTAGTACAATTGTTTACATAACCTCAAGATGGCGGCTGTGCGAATTTTAAAATTAAGTTTTTATTTCTTGTGTTGCAATCATACGATCGAAGTGAAAGTTTGAATAATGAACCTACGCAATAGTTTTCCTTTAATGGTACATGACTCTAAGGCCTATACATATAACAATCCAACATGGCGACCATCCGAAATGTTTAGATGGATCTCAATATCTACGAATCTATTACAGCAATCAAACTGAATTTTTAATGATCATAGGGGCTATAGACATAAGTTCACCTATAAGACTTTTAATAACTTGGTGATCACAAATCCAACATGGCGGCGACGCGAAGTATTAATATTCACATGGTCGTTTCTCGCAATTTAACCATCGGAGTGCAGTGACACTTGGTACAGTAAATCCTTATACAAATGTTAATCCACTGGCATCTAATTTTTTCAATTGTTTCCATAACCACAAGAAGGCAGCTGTGCGAAATTTTAAAATCTCGTTTTTACTTCTTGTGTCCTAATCATGCGATTGAAGTTGGAATAGCCTACTATTTCACAATAATCTTCATGTAACATTACATAACTCTAAGACCTACATATATAAAAATCCAACATGGCAACCATCCACAATATTTATTCGGTTCTCAATATCTACGAATCTATTGCAGCAATCAAACTGAAATGTTGTATGTTGATAGAGGCAATTAACATAAGTAGGATATATGAAAATAGGCTGTATAGCTCTTCACGGAACTACTTGTTTTCGTGCAATCATCGTCGCCTCACTTTGCCGTTGTGTCACTAATGACAAGGGGAAACAGAAAGCTGTAGTCTTGTAATCTGTGCAAATTATTGGACGTACCTTTCTCGGGTAGAGTCCTATGTGTCCCACCTAATATATTGACTATAACATCCACCCTCAACCGTCAGGCACCGAAGGAAAGTTCGGTCAGGGCTAAAAGAGTTGTTTCCGAAGAAATTTAACATATTGTTACGTGCCACCCCCCTACTGGCACTTTTGTTAACTGGATTACGGTGGGTAGAAAGCACAACACCAATTACTGCTTTAAAGAGAAGTTAGCTTTATTGCTTGCAGGAAGATACACTACTCATCAGCAAATACAAGCAATTGGAACCTTACTCCAGTTTCCTCAAGTCTCTTGCTTATGGAGAGCCCTTGCCCTCTTTCACTTGTCAACAGTTAATCTTCCCGCTAATGAGTCTGGTGGCCTTGACAGAACTACATGCAACTCTCCTCTATGTACACAAATTACAGTTACTTACGAAAACACAGGCAGTCCCCTGTATGCTTCTCACTTCCTCGCTGTCAAGAGAAACGGCTTCACTAGGGGTTTCGCAAGTCACCACACTTCTGTCGCTCACGATAAACGCTCGCATTGGCTCGTAAAACACAACAACAACTGCTGCTTGACAGGTCGCTCTTATATAGCAGGCCGGTGACTCAATAAATGCTTCTAGACCCATCCAGGGTTCACGGCTTCTCGAGGTTTCCATCGCTGGCTCAGTCACGAATATTCTGGACCATCTCTTTCACTTCGCAGCCCGTTGCGTAACGCGCACGTAATACACTGAGGCAGAGCACACACAGCCCGGGGCAACTGTGACTCAACGGGGCGAGGCGACAAAACAAACTCACAGCCGTAACAATATTTCTACGTATCTATATAACTTGAATTTTCGAATAGTCGAATTTATTTTGGCATCCCCTAACGATTCGAGATATTGAGGTTGTTCACATATCAGTTAGGCTACTAACCCGTGAGGAAGGTACTGTTTTATGCTAAATTTGAACTTTTCATTAGTATTAGATTCCTGACATTTTATCAACTGCCACTTATTTAATCCTTTGCTTTGCTTAATGGATATAAATTATATTTGAAAGTGTCTCTTATTAAGATCCCTTCTTCTTATCTCCTTTATATTCGTCATTTTTGTCTTGATTTGTTTTCAGAAAGAAGGCAAAAAAATAAACTCCTACTCCTACATCTGAAAGAATACTTACTGCATATTCCATTTCTCAATCTTAAAAAACTTACGATTCTATATTTTTAACAACTTTTAAGCAATGTCTCTTATTTGCGTACTTTACTTTGCAGTACATGTTGATAGACTGAAAAATTATCAAATCATTGTCAGTCAACACTGAAAATAGCCACAAAATATTCTAATCTATAAACATAAACATTTGTAAACATAATGGATGTTCACCTCGTTGCGTATTGGCTAGCATTCTTGGTTGTCATCATGGAGGCTCGGGTTCGAAACCCGGCTCTGGTAAGAAATGTAATTCTGGTCTGAGGTCTGGAACGGAGTACACTAAGCCTCGTAAGACTTAGCCATATTGAAAGTGGTTTTCCGTGGTTTCCCACTTCTATTCTAGACAAATGCAGGGGTGTAATGGTATATGATGCATTGTTGTCGTTAATTAATTTGAAAGACTTAGGACACTCTCCTCATCAGCCCTGTGTACTTGGGGAATGGGAACAAAATATGAGATTACTCTGACTGGTTTGTTGCGTCTGTATTATTGTTATACTGATATATCAATGTACACATCATCGCCCAGTATTTATTACTTGAAATATGAGTCCTGTTCCCATGGCAGTCACTCTGTGGTTAAACTCCCATGGGATGCACGAGAGTGTCACAATATTTGAATACTGGTCTCAGAGACCCACCATGTCCCTATTACGTTTGCTCCGCTTTCAATCGCTACATTTGCGAATTAATTTGGGAAAATAAACAACACACAACTCCCACGTGCACATTCAGTTTTGACGCTTGTTTTTTTAAAAAGTTGAAATTTATCAGATTAACCTGGTAAAATCCAAGGTAATTTGGTTTACTCAACAATTACGTTTGAAATGGCGGCTTTTTTTTGTAGATAAAACAGAAATGTAGGCACAGTAACAGCTAGGGTGCGCATTGGAACGGAGAAATTAAACTAATTCTGTATGAACACTGCGTGTGCTAATCAGAAATGCAAATGAATTACAAGTCCATGTGTTTATAGTTTTGCTAATAACATTTGGCAATAGGCAATTAACATTTTGTAGTTACATGTTAATGTCCTAATACATTATGGAATAGTAAATAGCAGGCCAGGTTTAACCTGTGAATATACGTCCGGCATTTCCCGCCTCAGGTATCATGGAGATAATCACTACGATTTATTCATAGCATGACTTATTCTCTATTGGTCTGTTCATTACAGCTGCCATACAAGCTGATTAATTTGGGATTCTCCAATTTTGCGTGTTCATTTGTATTTGTCCACCTCGTTTCGTAGTGACTAGCATTCTTGGCGAAGGCCTGGGTTTGAATCCTGGCTCTGCCAGGAAATTGAATTCTGGTTTGAGGGCTGGAACGGGGTACACTCAGCCTCGTGAGGCAAAAGTGGGAAGAGGCAGGAACAATTCCTACCTTGGACATCCTGGAAGTGGTTGTCAGTGTATTCCCACTTCTACTCCAGGCAAATAACGGGATGGTACCTAACTTAAGGTGACTGTCACGTTCTATATAAATCCCACCTCAATTACAAACACACACACACACTAGAACAGACATCGCAGTGGCACAGGTTATCAGAAAAAATCTACACACACCCAAGTACTTGGGTCTACATGACCATGATGTCACATATCTACTAAAAAAAATCAACAACAAAAACAATTGCTACGGACACAAATATCACTCGGTGAAACCTAACGCACTATATTACTCGAGCTAGATTATCACACCCGTATCCTAAATTTGAGGTCAACAGCACGTTAGGGCACCCAAGCAGGACATCTAGGCATCTTGCACCTAAGAGGTCGGAAGTGTTATTGCTAATGAATATTCCATTCAACTGCCGTATCTCCAGTAATTATAATTGTAATGCTCAAATCTCAAGCCTATCCATGAAATTATTTTTAAATTAAGAATCACTTATTCAAATTATATAATTACTAGAACAAAACTGAATTAGATTAATTTCTGAGGAAATTAGCATTCTTAAAAAACTATTCAATTTACTATAATATTTCCAATACATTTATTACAGTAACTTAAACATTAGATTAACTCTTCTTAAATTGAGAAATATATATTCCTTATAAAGTAATTAATAAACCCTGATAAACAATATACGATTACCACCACAGGCTTACATGATATTACTGTAAATTATAAAATTAGCAATTTTGATAGAAATTAATGTTCTGATTCCGAAAATTTCTGGGTATAATAGTGATAAACTAATAGGCCTACACTTAGTAGGGGACAATAAAACACTTATGTTAATTGTTATGTGAATGTGCGTAATGTTACGTGAGAAATCGCAAATAATTAATGTTCTTACGTGTACGCTTTCCTGAAATGAAGAAAATAGCAAGGAATTAAATAGGATCGAGGGGAGCTAATAAGAAATACGCATATACGTAAGTGCATACAAAAATGTACATTCAGTGACAAATTAATTTACTATTCCTTGCTAAGATCTATTTAAAACCTAGAACGCCAGTTTACCATCTCTTGATAAGTACAGTACAATTGCATTTGTCCGTTGGCACAGACTAGAAAAAATGTGGTTTTTCACCGATGACTCAGTCCCATTCATTATTGTGGTTATATGGAAGCTACTGAGGTATGAGTGGTGTTGAGTAATGGTCTTCAGGCCACAACCAGAGCATGTGGATGTTGTCAAAGGTTTTAGTCATTGGGTTTGTATTGCCGTACTGGCCCAGTGGGGAAAGCAATCGCAAACTACCTCGCTCCTCACCTTGCCTAGTAGTCTACTCCTCAATAAAGCGCCCCTTGGGATTTTGTGGGTTTCTATCGACACAACCTAAGGTGGTACTTTTTGAGGATCAAACCAGCATTTGGGCTGATGACCCAACAGACGCCGTTTGTGCATGGTTACAGTAGATGTTCTCCGGAATAATATCGATCACATAGGGAACAGGCGCAGTCGTCATTAGAGTAGTTGAAGTAGTTTATCTTGCATATTTGGTGATGATACTCGTTAACACGACGCCGGTCTTCTGTACTTTTCATTAACACTTGTCTCTGTATCGCAGAATTCTTCCGAAACTTCTGCTGTTTTCCTCTCTTATTTGCCTTTCAAGGGCACTTACCTAATTAGTAATAAAAGCTTGTATAATTGGTGAGTGTACCTCATCCCAGCCCTCAGACCAGAAAACATTTCTTTGCAGAGTCGGGAGTCGAACGCGGATCTCCAAGGTGAGAGCCAAGAACGCTAACCGCTACACCACGAGGTGGTCCACTTCATAACATAAACGCGACAGCGTAAATTTGGAAAGTTCAAGGACTGCTTTAAAATACCTACTTTCTATAAACAGTTAACTTTTGGTTTGGTTATATGAGATAAATTTGTTAGTAATGACAGGCATTTAATTTGAATAACACTGCTTTAAAAATGCGTTCACTTCTGTAAACTTGTGAATATAACCTACAGCGGAGTTCACAAAGTCATTCACATAATCAGTAATAAAAGCTCGTGTAATTAGCGAGTAATCAATGCGAAGACGAGATTAAATATTTAACGCTCAATTAACGTAAAATGAAATGTTATACTGCTTAATTTCAAACTGCGTGTTTGCTTATAAGCCAGCCGCTGTTTCAATGACACGAGCTGTCCAGATTGGTTATCCCGTACTACCCGAAACCAAATTGGTCATGTATATTAAGGTACGGGCCATTGGTCAGGCAACGAGGCTAACCGTGAGTGTTCATCAATGAATAATTACCCGTTCATCATCCAACCGTTGTTTGCTCAGCGGACGAAACTCAGCCACTATTTGTGTCATTGGTAACAGTGACAATATATTGTTACGTTAGTAGATGGATGAGTAAAACCCTAAACTAATGAATACAAAATTTGAAGACACACACATTTTCATTTGGGACTGTTTTGACTTTCAGTGTCCAGTCTAGTCTGCAAGCCTCTGTTTGTGAACAAGTTGCCTCCAAGATCCCCTATTATCAGTTAGCACCGCGGGCTCCTCTGCTTCTACACCTCTCACTTTGACATCGCTCAACACAATCTAACCATCGCCTCCTAGTTATACCTCTACTTCTCTCACCCTCTGCATCAAAATTCATTAACTTCTTAGGTAATCTCTCCTCCCCCATTCTCTTCACATGAACCCACCAACTAAGTCGGCTCACACGAACAGCTCTATCTAGCGTGTTCATTTCTAACTTAGCCTTTATCTCATCATTACGAGTACATTCCTGCCATTGGTCCCATTTATTTGTCCCAGAAATCATTTTTGCTGCTCTCATATCAGTTATAACTATCTTATGTATCAGATATCTTGAATCTACTCAGCTCTCACTTCCATACAGCATGGTTGGTTTAAATACTGAGCTATGTAGGGGGAGTTTCGTAGCTACACTAACTTCATTCTTGCATAATACTGTGGATTGCAACTAAGAAATCACTGCCTTGGCTTTTCTACTCATTGACTCTATTTTGTTGCCCATACTACCATTTTGAGAGAATAAACTATAACTTACTTAAAGTGTTCCACCCGATCCAATTTATTTCCTCCTTTATATTTTTGCGTTTCTTCCCTACCGACTTACCATTCGTCTTTGAAATGCTGATCTTCACACCATTCGCCCTGCATTCCTGTTCAAGTTCTAACATGTTGGCTTGCAATCTTTCAACGGAGTCTGGCATTACTACCAGGTCATCAGCATAGGCCAGACTACTTACCTGGTTTCCACCTAAATGAATCCAACCCAGCCAGTTTATGCCCTTCATCAAATGGTCAATATATAAATCAAACAGCAGTGGCGAGAGGGATACAACCTTGCCTCACTCCTGTAACAACCTTGAACCAAGAACTTGAAGAGTGTTACTAAAAACCAAATATCGTATTTACGCCTGAATAGCCTGTATGTGATAACGCTTTCTCTCCCGTTGTAATAAGGTATTCGTTATGGTTTTAACTCTGCTGACCCATGGTGTAGGGGTAGCTTGCCTTTCACTCACACAGCAAAACTTGGGTTCGATTCCCTCCTCCGCTGGAGGGCAATTGAGAAGGTGCTAGATGTAGGAGATAGTTATTTAATGTTGTTTTAAGGAGCGGAATAGTGAGGTGATCTGCTCCTTAGATGTAAGATGTAGCGCCACGTAACCATAAACCAAGGTATAGCCGTTGAGGGTGTCGTTGCACTGATCACACGTCCCCCAAAATATACAGGGTGACAGTCGTCCTTGGGTTCGCACAGTCCTCTCGACCCTTTACAGGGTCAGTTATAGTTTCAACATCCCTTCGTGTGCCTCGTGGTGTAGTTGCTAGCGTAATTGGATACCTTCCTGGATGTCCAGGTTTGATGCCCGATTCTGACAAACTATTTAATTCTGGTGTGTGGTACTGGAACGGTCATGGCAACCATGATTTTGTCAATTTCAAAGAACTTTACAAGGCAGTGCAGTGATCACGTGAGTTTACATTAACAAGCCTTTTAACCTAAGGTATGACAGGGCATGAAATGAACGTCCAATTATTGGACTTTCGTTTTACCAACAGCGATATTATTTCTCTCCTAGAAATATCATATTTAACCAGGTGGGAAAGCTTTTACATTTTATCAGCATAATTTGACGGTGTGAGTGTAGGTAGTACACAAAGCGATGTTCACATCAAAGACCACGCAAGGCGGCTGTGCGTGTGAGGTAATGATAGTCCATGGACTATATCATGAACTTCCATCCCCTGTATCGGACGGTTAGAGGAACTCTTTATTACCAGAATATTTACAGGCTAAACCACATCAAAAGAGGCTGCAAGCTTCTGTAATTTACAAGGTTATTTATCGTGCTCTACGTTCATATAAAGTTCTGCCAAATCAGGAAATTCAGCTTGAATATTATTAAGGGAGCCATTCCAGCCAAGAACATAAAAAGACAAGTAATTTGGTGAAGTACTAAATAACATATTTTGATTTATTCCACTGATCTTTTCCATTTCAAAATTCTCTCAGCAGTTAAGGGGCCCTAGAAAGTCCTATACTGCCCTTGTAAATTGTCAACTTCTGTTTATATATGAAGTATAACATAAATTTCTCGCCAAATCAATACTTTTTACTTACTTAAAAATTCTATAGGTACATGTTTCGAAAACACACAATGTTTTCTTCCTCAGCCCACTTATTGGTGTTAAACATCATAAAACATCGATAACCTCACTAAATAAGAACAAGAGAAGAAATGTGAACTGTGTTTTTGTTATTTAAATAAGAACAAGAGAAGAAATGTGAACTGTGTTTTTGTTATTTAGTGAGGTTATCGATGTTTTATGATGTTTAACACCAATAAGTGGGCTGAGGAAGAAAACATTGTGTGTTTTCGAAACATGTACCTATAGAATTTTTAAGTAAGTAAAAAGTATTGATTTGGCGAGAAATTTATGTTATACTTCATGTTAACATGGTCAATACGGAACCTGGAATGAGTGCAATTCTGTTTATATTTTTCTTAGAAACAATAAACAGGAACTAATCGAAACTTTTTTGGGATGTTCCTTGTGGCTCTCACCTTACTTAAACACAGTTTTTAGCCTACTTTCGATTTTTGCAAAAAATGAAAGTAGACTTATGAGATCAACACAGGGCGAAAAAAGTGTGTCTGTCTGTGTGTGTGTATGTGTGTGTGTGAGTCTGTGTGTGTGTATGTGTGTGTGTGAGTCTGTGTGTGTGTATGTGTGTGTGTGAGTCTGTGTGTGTGTGTGTGAGTGTGTGTACTCTGAATGTCTGTCCCCCCCTATCAATTCGAACACGGTGAATGCGAATTGAACGAAATTTGGTACAAAGATAGCACTAGCAAAGGACACCTCAGTGTCATGTTTTATATCGCCGCCATCTTGACGGAAACGTAATGGCGGCCACACAAATGTTCAAAGCTTAAATCAAATTACGACTAACCTAATCATCCGATCTCTACCAAATTTTGCAACAACATACCTTTATGGGGGGAGCATCCTTTGACCAAACCAATAGGCCATCAGCGTAATAGTTTGCGGATGGCGGCCATCTTTGTGTGAAAATAGATTTCCCCCATTAATTCGAACACGGTGCAACCGAATGGAACGAAATTTGGTACAGAGGTAGTACTAACAAAAGGCACCTCAGTGTCATATTTTATATCGCCGCCATCTTGACGGAAACGTAATGGCGGCCACACAAATGTTCAAAGCTTAAATCAAATTACGATTAACCTAATCATCCGATCTCTACCAAATTTTGTAACAACATACCTTTATAGAGGAGGCATCCTTTGACCAAATGACTAGGTCATTAGCCTAATAGTTTGCGGATGGCGGCCATCTTTGTGTGAAAATCAATTCCCCCTATTAATTCAAACACGGTGAAACCGAATGGAACGAAATTTGGTACAGAGGTAGCACTAGCGTAGGGCATCTCAGTGTCATGTTTTATATCGCCGCCATATTGACAGAAACGTAATGGCGGCCACACAAATGTTCAAAGCTTAAGTTAAATTACGACTAACATAACCATCCGATCTCTACCAAACTTTGCAACAACATTCCTTTATGGAGGGTGCATCCTTTGACCAATGTATTAGGTTATTAGCCTAATAGTTTGCGGATGGCGGCCATCTTTATGTCAAAATTGATTCCCCCTATTAATTCGAACACGGTGGAACCGAATGAATGAAATTTGGTACAGAGGTAGCACTAGCAAAGGACACCTCAGTGTCATGTTTTATATCGCCGCCATCTTGACAGAAACGTAATGGCGGCCACACAAATGTTCAAAGCTTAAGTTAAATTACGACTAACATAACCATCCGATCTCTACCAAATTTTGCAACACTATTCCTTTATGGAGGAACCATCCTTTGACCAATCTAATAGGTTATTAGCCTAATAGTTTGCGGGTGGCGGCCATCTTTGTGTCAAAATTGATTCTCCCTATTAATTCGAACACGGTGGAACCGAATGGAACGAAATTTGATACAATGGTAGCACTAGCAAAGGACACCTCAGTGTCATGTTTTATATCGCCGCCATCTTGACGGAAACGTAATGGCGGCCACACAAATGTTCAAAGCTTAAATCAAATTACGACTAACCTAATCATCCGATCTCTACCAAATTTTGCAACAACATACCTTTATGGGGGGAGCATCCTTTGACCAAACCAATAGGCCATCAGCGTAATAGTTTGCGGATGGCGGCCATCTTTGTGTGAAAATAGATTTCCCCCATTAATTCGAACACGGTGCAACCGAATGGAACGAAATTTGGTACAGAGGTAGTACTAACAAAAGGCACCTCAGTGTCATATTTTATATCGCCGCCATCTTGACGGAAACGTAATGGCGGCCACACAAATGTTCAAAGCTTAAATCAAATTACGATTAACCTAATCATCCGATCTCTACCAAATTTTGTAACAACATACCTTTATAGAGGAGGCATCCTTTGACCAAATGACTAGGTCATTAGCCTAATAGTTTGCGGATGGCGGCCATCTTTGTGTGAAAATCAATTCCCCCTATTAATTCAAACACGGTGAAACCGAATGGAACGAAATTTGGTACAGAGGTAGCACTAGCGTAGGGCATCTCAGTGTCATGTTTTATATCGCCGCCATATTGACAGAAACGTAATGGCGGCCACACAAATGTTCAAAGCTTAAGTTAAATTACGACTAACATAACCATCCGATCTCTACCAAACTTTGCAACAACATTCCTTTATGGAGGGTGCATCCTTTGACCAATGTATTAGGTTATTAGCCTAATAGTTTGCGGATGGCGGCCATCTTTATGTCAAAATTGATTCCCCCTATTAATTCGAACACGGTGGAACCGAATGAATGAAATTTGGTACAGAGGTAGCACTAGCAAAGGACACCTCAGTGTCATGTTTTATATCGCCGCCATCTTGACAGAAACGTAATGGCGGCCACACAAATGTTCAAAGCTTAAGTTAAATTACGACTAACATAACCATCCGATCTCTACCAAATTTTGCAACACTATTCCTTTATGGAGGAACCATCCTTTGACCAATCTAATAGGTTATTAGCCTAATAGTTTGCGGGTGGCGGCCATCTTTGTGTCAAAATTGATTCTCCCTATTAATTCGAACACGGTGGAACCGAATGGAACGAAATTTGATACAATGGTAGCACTAGCAAAGGGCACCTCAGTGTCATGTTTTATATCGCCGCCATCTTGACTGAAACGTAATGGCGGCCACACGAATGTTCAAAGCTTAAATCAAATTACGATTAACCCAATCATCCGATCTCTACCAAATTTTGCAACTACATACCTTTATGGAGGGAGCATCCTTTGACCAATCTAATAGGTCATTCGCCTAATAGTTTGCGGATGGCGGCCATCTTTGTGTCAGAATCGATTCCCCAATTAATTCAAACACGGTGAAACCGAATGGAACGAAATTTGGTACAGAGATAGCACTAGCAAAGGGCATCTCAGTGTCATGATTAATATCGACGCCATATTGACAGAAACGTAATGGCGGCCACACGAATGTTTAAAGCTTAAATCAAATTACGACTAACATAACCATCCGATCTCTACCAAACTTTGCAACAACATACCTTTATGGAGGGAGCATCCTTTGAACAATCTAATAGGTCATTAGCCTAATAGTTTGCGGATGGGGGCCATCTTTATGTCAAAATTGATTCCCCCTATTAATTCGTACACGGTGGAACCGAATGAACGAAATTTGGTACAGAGGTAGCACTAGCAAAGGGCACCTCAGTGTCATGTTTTATATCACCGCTATCTTGACGGAAACGTAATCGCGGCCACGCAAATGTTAAAAGCTAAAATGTAATTACGACCAACCTAATAATCTAGTCTCTACCAAATTTTGCAACACCATATCTTTATGTGGGAAACATATTCTGACCAAACTGCAAGAACATCAGCCCAATAGTTTGCAGATGGTGGCCAAGTATGTGTGTAAATCGAATATTCCTATCAATTCAAACACGGTGAAACCGAATTGAACGAAATTTGGTACAGAGTTAGCACTAGCAAAGGGCACCTCATATTCATGTTTAATATCCATATAGCACGTTGTATTTCAACAAGCTACTACAACCAACATTCAATCATACTCCTTGAAAAGGACAAAGATTTATAACAATACCCATGCATTTAGGAGAAAGTAGGCTATATGTTCTTTACCGAACATCTTGTTTTAAATAAATTTATTTTTTGTTTTTTCATAATTCTTTTACAATTTTTACAGCATTTATGCGAATATTTCAATCTTGAATATTTAAACTTAAGTACATTTAAAAAAACGAATGTTCGCCTGACGGGCAATTACCCCTCCCCCTCCTTATTTCATGAAGTGTAAAATAATAATAATAATAATAATAATAATAATAATAATAATAATAATAATAATAATAATAATAATAATAACAAAGTGAACAACTGGAAAGTCCAACCAGAGCAACCAAAACCTATACCTTACAGGCCTCAATGGTCTGACGAAAGAAAATTGGCATTCTCCAACAGAATGAAACAATATTGGCAAGATAAGAAGAACGTCAAGAATTGAGTCAAATTGCTTAACGCTTTCCAATATTGGGAAAATACGCTGTAAATAAATAATAATAATAATAATAATAATAATGTTAAGGGTCTTACGTACTCTTTAACTACCGGTACTCGCGCTATTAGGGACGCCAGGGTGCCACAATTTCTTAACACGTACCAACACGTTGATGTCTGGAGTTCGGTACCAGTCCCAGGAGATTGACGACTTCAGAAGGCGATCCAACATGAAGCAGTACCGCAGCCATGAGCCGGGGTATCCCAGAAATATTCTGTTTCTGAAGTTCAACGAGGGAAATCCACTTCTAGTCAACTTTCCCGCAACTCAAGGTAGAATCAAGACCAAACCAGTATCCCATATTGTAGTTATGTAGATACATTAGAGAATATCCGACCATTTATCTACAGTATGAATGCCATTTTTCACCTTTTTTAGGATTTTCTAAAGTCTTTAATTTTATTTTCTCATCGTAATGTCATGTAGGATTTTTATTCTCGTTTTTTTATCGAAGTTTGAGATTTGTGTGAGTTGATTCGACGATTTGCTTTTTTAGTTTTGGCAACGACGCTGCTGCTTTATGTTGCAACGGTGTTGGACTCTGCCATTGTTAGCAAACGTTGCTAACTTGTATCCCTTCCCTTAGAGCACATGACCTCGGCCGTCCCCTCAACCATTCGTGTGCAGTGGCACCTGTTAAATGAGTAGTTGTGGGCAAGCGCTCGCGCAAGACGGTACCGATATGAGCTTCTCGTACGCACTTGCAGCGTTATGAGTGCTAAGGAGAGGACTTCTTACGGCGTATCATAACCATTGGCGAGACGTGGACCAAATCTTATGAGCCACTGTTGAAACGCCAATCGAATGAGAGGCGGCACCACGGATTACCACGAAAACAAACAGTTCGACAAACTCCCACCAATGTGAAGGTAATGTTGATTCTTGCCTATGATTGGGAAGGTGTGATCATAAAACATACCGTTCCCACAGGGCAAACCGTTAATGCGGCGTACTATTGTTCGTTTCTGCAAGACCATCTCCTAGCAGCTCTGAAAAGGAAACGGCGACACCAATCGATACTCCGCCCATCGTTCTGCATGGCAATGCTAGGGCACACACAGCAGGAGTTGTGTCTGCATTGTTGAATCGCTGGAACTGGGAGGTGCTCTATCATCCCCCCTACTCTCCCGACTTAAGTCCCTGTGACTTTGAACTCATCCCGAAGATGAAGGAGCCACTGCGCGGGAACCGCTACCCTACAATTGGAGATGTTGTGCATGCTGCCGAGCGCTGTCTTCGCATCATCGATAGATTGGGCAGTGCCAACGGTATCCAACGGCTTCCGCGTCGCTGGGAACACGTTGTACGCAGTGCTGGAGACTACATCGAGGGCCTATGACACTTGGAACCATGTAGGTGTGTTATTTATCAATTTATAACATAGTTGCCAAAACTAAAAAAGCAACCTATGTATATTTGCTATTTGAAGTTTAGAGCATTTTCTGTTGCGATCTCGAATTTATTTTCGGATATTTTATTGTTTCGTTAAGATAGATTGAATTCGATTGGTGAGTGTAATCCTAGAGTTACATTGTCAGAGTAGAATGTTGAGAAACTGCGATCTTTTAACATCTATTTCAAGATCTCAGTGTAGTTATATTTTGGATAACTTATTCTCAAATCTGGTTGTGAATACGTATTCACATTATTCACTAATGAGAAAGAATGTATTTTATTGAAGACGAATAAGTCAAATGGAACATTGTATTATTGTTAAATAACTGCATTAACGTCGTCATTTTGAAAGAATATTAAGTTGAAATAAAAACTCGAGTGGAGTATAGCAGTTGATTAAAGCTACCGTTATCAAGGTTTATATGGAAGGAAAGTAAGAGCTATATTGAGAACTAGCAGTAGTACCCGGCTTCGCCCGGTGGAATGATGATAATGTTTTAAGGTCTCCTTAGAAATATAATGGACTTAAAATCTAAGTCATTTGCCCCCAAAGACAATGAGGGAGTAATATCTAGGTCATTTGCCCTTTTAATAAGGATTATAATAAAAACTACTGTTGAATTGACACGTCAAACTTACAAACTACCGTAATAGAAATACATATTTCAAAATTCACAGGCGAGGAAGACTTATTGTGTGTGGTGATTAATGGTGTAATGGGCGTTAGATCTACTGTAGGTCATTTGCTCTTATGATGAGGATGATAAGGGAAACTACTACCGGTATTGAATTGACACTTCAACGTATAATGTACACAATGTACTGTAATAAAAATAACTATATGGCGGCTTCGGTGGCGTATTTGGTAGCATGCTGAGCTTCTATGCCCAAGATAGCGGGTTCAAACCCGGCCGAAGCCGTCGGATATTTTAAGAGCGTTAAAAATCCGTCAGTATGTCTTTCTTCGGAGGGGAAGTAAAGCCGGCGGTCCCATGTCAGATTTATGGCATGTTAAAGAACCTTCCACTAATTACACCTGTGTGAAGCTAAATTGGATAGGTAAACAACGCGCATAGATGTCTACGTCCGTTGCCAAGAGCCGATTGCAGTGGCGTCTAGTAGCTAAGTTCCGAACTTGGCCTAGTAGTCGTTGACGGTGGCGCTTGGCGGCAAAAGTACGAACTATTTGAAGAATTCTAAGTTGCAGTTAGTACTTAAATTAAAAAACAGATAACACACACTAATACAGTCATCACAATTAACACAGGTTATCAGACAGATTCTACACACACCCAAAGTACACGGGGCTACATGACCGCGTTGTCGCAGCCCCTAAACTTAAGAACCAACCAACCAAAAATAAATATTTTAAAAATCACAGTCGAGAAAAACTTTATGCGGCGGTGATTATTGGTATGATGCGCGTAACATCTAGGTCATTTGCACTTATGATGATAATAATAAGGTAATGAAAAAATGACTACTAAACGAACATGGTGTTATTTTAAAACTGATATAGGTAATTCAGGTGTCTAGCTTCGATGTCTTCCAAAGTCTCAACCTTATTTTCTGGCTTAGGCCTGTACTGGAAGCGTCTAGTGAAAGAGCGTACTGCTCGGCAAAGACAAAGAATATAGGTCCAAGCTGCACGAACCTGAGATGATCGCAGATGATGACGAAATATGATGACACGTTCGGGGTTCCCCGTCCTATACAGATTGACCGGGAATCACTCACTGTTTCGCAACGGCCCTGTGCTGGCATCAGCATAGACAGCAGGAGATAACACGGCGGGCTCTGGAAAGTACACTCAAGTCACCTCGCGATGAATCAGCAAGCTATTCTCACAACTGACCCCCCCCCCAGGGTCTCACAACTTGTGGGACGTGGGTTGGCGACCACGGAACCCCAGCTGAGTCTGGCATCGCTTCTACTTCCTGGTGCCGGGCTCATTTCAGTTCTCTTTCCTGTCGGCCTCCCTTGGTCAACTCTTGTTCTCTTCCGACCCAGACTGTATTAGGGTATCCGAGGGCTAGAGAGTCTTTCAATTTCCCGCCTTAATTGGCTTTGTCTCATCTTTCCTGATACCCTCATTCTTCGAGGGGTCTGCCTTCTTTTCCTTTTCATAATATCTCCTGTCTTCTGCTCAAGGCCCTCAAAGAGGCAGGGTGTGTGTAGACCCACCACTTCTGGTACACCCTCAAGGGCTCATGACTGGTGAGTTAGGAAGCTGGCAACCCCGAAGAATTCCTGAGCTACATGCAGGGAATGGAGTGGTAGGTCTATGTCAGAAATTTCAAGTGGACAGTGTTACGCATCGGGTTCCAAAGGGTAAGTAAGTATACATACTTTGTTTTCGATCGGTGAACGATGTAGATTTGTACCAAAGGGCCTTAATGCGGGAAATGGAGTGGTCTATCCGAAATTTCGAGTGAACAGTGTTACTCGTCGAGTTCCAAACGGTAATTATGTAAAATCTGGTTGAGATCGGTGAAACTGTGTAGTTTTGTGCCAAGGGCCAAAATGCAGGGAATGGAGTGCCCTGTCCAAATTTTAAAGTGGACAGTGTTACTCATCATCATCATCATCTTGTACAGTTTCCAGCCCCAGGCTGGGTCTGTTTGGAACATCGGGTTACTCATCGGGTTCCAAAGGGTAAGTATACACATTTTGTTTTCGATCGGTGAACGATGTAGATTTGTGCCAAAGGGCCTAAATGCGTGAAATGGAGTGGTCTGTCCGAAATTTCGAGTGGACAGTGTTACTCGTCGAGTTCCAAAGGGTAATTATGTAAAATCTGGTTGAGATCGGTGAAACGGTGTAGTTTTCTGCCAAAGGGCCAAAAAGCAGGGAATAGTGTGGTCTGTCCGAAATTTAAAGTGAACAGTGTTACTTGTCGGGTTCTACGGGTAAGTATATAAAATTGGGGTCAGATCGGTGAAACGGTGTAGATTTGTGCCAAACAGCCTAAATGCAAGGGATGGAGTGGCCTCGCCGCAATTTCAAGCAGACAGTGTTAGTCGCAGTGTTCCAAAGGGTAAATATACAAATTTTGGTTGAGATTGGTGAAACGGTGTAGATTTGGGCCAAAGGGCCTAAATGCAGGGAGTGGAGTGGTCTGTCCGCAATTTCAAGCAGACAGTGTTACTCGCTGGGTACCAAAGGGTAAGTTTCCGAATATTGGTTCTTATCGGTGAAACGGTGTAGATTTGTGCCAAAGTGCCTAAATGCAGGGAATGGGGTGGTCTGTCCGAAATTTTAAGTGGACAGTGTTACTCGCAGGGTTCCAAAGGGTAAGTATACAAAGTTTGGTTCAGATCGGTGAAACGGTGTAGATTTGTGCCAAAGGGCCTAAATGCAGGGGATGGAGTAGCCTCTCCGCAATTTCAAGCAGACAGTGTTAGTCGCAGTGTTCCAAAGGGTAAATATACAAATTTTGGTTGAGATCGGTGGAACGGTGTAGATTTGGGTCAAAGGGCCTAAATGCAGGGAATGGAGTGGTCTGTCCGCAATTTCAAGCAGACAGTGTTACTCGCAGGGTTCCAAAGGGTAAGTATACACATTTTGGTTCAGATCGGTGAAACGGTGTAGATTTGTGCAAAAAGGGCCTAAATGCAGGGAATGGCGTGGTCTGTCCGAAATTTCAAGCAGACAGTGTTACTCGCAGGGCACCAAAGGGTAAGAATACGAATTTTGGTTCTGATCGGTGAAACGGTGTAGATTTGGACCAAAGGGCCTAAATGCAGGGAATGGGGTGGTCTGTCCGAAATTTTAAGTGGTCAGTGTTACTCGCAGGGTTCCAAAGGGTAAATATACAAATTTTGGTTGAGATCGGTGAAACGGTGTGGATTTGGACCAAAGGGCCTAAATGCAGGAAATGGGGTGGTCTGTCTGAAATTTCAAGTGGACAGTGTTACTCGCAGGGTTCCAAAGGTTAAATATACAACGTTTGGTTCAGATCGGTGAAACGGTGTAGATTTGTGCAAAAGGGCCTAAATGCAGGGCATGGGGTGGTCTGTCCGAAATTTAATGTTGACGGGGTTACCCGCAGGGTTCCAAAGGGTAAGTATACAAATTTTAGTTCAGATCGGTGAAACGGTGTAGATTTGTATACATAACAGACAGACAGACAGACAGACAAACTTTGTGCTTTATATATATAGATAATAATATATTACATTACCAGTTATAATATGACATCGAAGGAACCAATATTTTATTACAGTATTTTTATGAAACTTGTATTACCTCTAAGTGAGGATTTTCGCAACGTTATGTTATGTGTTTGGAGAATAAAAAGGTTGTATTTTTAACCCGCCATCGGTAGCGTTGTCCTCACTTACGCGAGAGGTAGCGTGTATAGGCGCTCCCTAACATCAGCTTGGTATATGATTTAGTGCTTATACGGGCTCTTCTTGGCATTTAGAATAAATTATATTAGTCTTTGGTTATTTGATTATATATCTAGGTAAGTATATACTTACATATTTGTATATATCCACAATAGTTTATTACCTAAAAATTTACTACTACAATTTTGACTCCTACATTATTTTCGTTCTTTTAGACGGTAATTATAATTTTGTTTTATTAGACTCGTTTTATGTTACCCCTTTATATACACATAAATCTACATAAACATTACTAACTATTATAAAAAGGAACAAAAAAACTTGTCATTATATTGCTAAACAACAAATTTGATCATGATTTGTAAACTACATTATTTTCTATCATTGTCCTGTTCACTCATATCACTATCTGAATACCGGGTGAGTTAGCCGTGGTTGTTACGGCGTGGCTGCAGGCAGTCGCTCACATCCGGGAGGCGAGGAGGTTCGAATTCCCCCGCCGGCAACCTTGAAGATAGTTTTCTGTGGTTTTCCATCTTCCTTCCAGGCAAAAGCTGGGGTTGTCCGTAACTATAGGCCACAGCCGATACCTTCCAATTCCTACAGTAGTCCTTACATTCGCACTTTCCTTCCCCAGACAACACTCCACACACGACGGTACTTGTTGCTCACCCCATGGGTGTCCGCTAGAAGCAGCTACTAACTCCGGTGAGCTGAACACTCCCGGCACTATAAGCCATATGCTAAAAAAATTATCTGAATCGTTGAATTGCTCAGTATCAGTTTGATGCATGGAATGTTCACTAGGAGCATTACTTAGACAGTCAGTAGCACAGCCTTGGTTGTCAGCATCTGTAAATACGTCGTCCTCTTCTTCAATTCAGCTCAAAAGAATAGATTCTCTAGGCCTATTAGCCTTTAAAACTTCACATTGACACTTCTCACAAAAATGTTACACCAGCACGGAACACGCAAAAAAAGTAACGCCAAAGGTATCGAGGCTAGAAGCCACCTAACACTGCCTGTGACACTGACTTACCACCTTCCCACACGTGACACGTGTGCGTGAATCATCGCATAACAAAGCAAAACATGTGACACATATACTCATTTGAGAATACCTGGAGTTTGAAAAGGCTGAGTCTTAAAACAAAAAACTTTTCTTAATAAGGAATGTTTTTGTTAGGAGCAACCTAACAACGATACCGATGGCGGGTTAAGGAAAGAACTGCGAACATATCTGTGAAAGATATTTGAAGTATTCCCGTGTTGACGGATGACTATATTGAATTGATGGCAATGGGCAAGATGACATTGTTTCAGTATTTATGAAGAAGTATCTGTAAGGGCAGATTTGCGAAATGTACGGTGTATATGGTTTAGGAAGAGAGAGTTGTAAGCAGGAATGTAAGTTACATTATTGAAGGAAGGATTATGAGAGTTATCGATGTAGGCATACGATTGAAATCCTTGAAACAGTAGGACAGCTGATCATTGTGAAAGTCTATCTGATCTCTGCTAAGCTGAAGTAAATTTGAGCTCTATTTAAATGGCTCTGAGAAGATACAGATGAAATGGTAAATATTCGGCGAGAAGTAATGTTATTTTTATTAATTAATTTTATCAAATTCATGGACTAGTAGATGTGAATGAACTATGACTTTACTTCATTGTAGGGATAATAGCATCCCGAATTGTCGCAGTATTCAAATACGACATAGAGAAGTGGATATTTGCGAGTTTTTACGGAAAACATGCATACATATGATTTAGGGGGCGTTGTATAAACATTTTAAAGTTTGAAGTTAGCAGTGCTGCTATTGAAAATAATCTCTGTGTGAGATAGTCTTTGTCGATATAAGTCATCTATATTTATGTTGTAAATAGAACGAGTTTAATAGGTATAAAAGTTTTACATTATATTTAAAAGGTATTTATCGTTATTTAGAGCAGGTTGATTTTATCGCTTCTAAGAAAGATTTTTTACGATCGTAGGAGACGTGAGTTATGATTGTATACAAAGTTCTATTAAGATTGTATTTGTTTGAGCTTGTATAAGCGATCTTTATTTTGATTGTTTCCGAGGGAAACTATTTGGTTAATTTTACTAATGTGCAGAGATTTACGTAATAATTTGAATTCATATTTAAATGTATAACGTGTAATTCGTGTCTTAATAAATAAGAAGGCACGTATTTACGTTTTCCCTGATATTTTTTTTTAGAAATTTGGCATTGTTTTTGTAGAGTATTGGTAGAGGAATGTGCTATAGGGTGGAGGTATTTTCATTGACCTAATCATTATCCTTACGCCCGAGATTTTTGATTCTCGAACTCCGAGTAGTAGATTAGAACCCATGTCTTTGTAGTTAGATTCTATAGCACATTCTGTTTGTTTCCCCTGTCCTTTAACCGGAGTGTATTCGCCATTAGCTCTATGCAGATTTTCTAGCCGGGGACTTCAAGATGCTACGATCCATTTTCCATCTACGGATTTTGGTGGATCATTCCAGGAATACGGGTACAGCTCCATCCCGGCATTTGCCTGAAGATGAAGTGGGAAACCACGGAAAACCACTTCGAGGATAGCTGAGGTGGGAATCAAAACCCCTCTACTCATTTGGACCAGCCGAGGTTGAGTAGACCCCGTTCCAGTCCTCATACCACTTTTGAAAGTTCGTGGTAGAGCCGGGAATCGAACCCAGGACCTCCGGGGTGGCAGCTAACCATGCTGACCGTTACGCTATGGAGACGACATAGTTGTGAATTTAGTTGTTGTTATTTCAGTTTTAGTGTTTTCGATATCGTGATCGTCTGCCCTGAGTACTTGGATAAGTGCTAAGTTTATCAGATACGTTATGTCATCGTCGTTCCTCTACAATTTCATCTGTTTTAAATTGTACGAATAATTTAGAAGGAAACAGCCGTATCCTTAAGTTAGGTATCATATTAGAACTTCCCTGGCGTAGAAATAGGTCAAACATGCGGAAAATAACTTCTAGAATGGCTGAGGTTGGAATCGAACCCTATCATGCTCAAATGTTCTCAAATGTTTTACGTTCACGTTGCTCTCCTAAATTATTTCTAAAACATTCTTAGAATACTACTGTAGACTTGAGTGTTTTTCTTTGTCTGTCAGCTTCTGAGGGATGAAGCCGCCCTTGCAAGGATAGCTCGGTTAATTCAGCCCCAACCCGAGTATCAGCGATGCCACGCATATCTCATACATGATTGATGGACTACGTGCTGTTACACCAGGGTTTGTATCCGTAGTTCCACTATTTGAGGTGTCACGTTGTAAGCACCTTGAGGCACAGCGTTGTTATGCATTCTACTAATCTCGGGCTGGAGTCATCCATAGGATGGACCTGTGTGTGTAGGGTCTGGTGCTCCATGGGGTGCTCCTTTTACCCTGTTTGTAGAGGTGTTTATGTTTATTGCTGGGTGTGTGTTGGGCAGCGCCAGCCCTTTATATTCAGGCCCGCACTGCCTGTGTTTTTGTGTTAGTTTGGTGGTTGATGAGTCGTTTTTGTGAGGTGTGTCTTGGGTGTGTGCGAGATTAGTACATCTGTCGCTTGTCACTTGCCATGGCCTTATGCTCAATTTAGGTGGTGGTGGAAGGTGTTTGGTGTAACTTGAAGTCTCCTGCGGGTTTTCCCTATGGTTCGCGAGGTGTTATTGTTAGGGCACTTCCTTTAGGGGTTGCCACATTAGTAAAAACGGCCCTTTTGATATGGTGGTTGATGTAGTGTGGTCAGTGATAAGCAATGTGAGGTCCTTCCTCTGCTTTCGCCACTGAGCCGTGTTTATCGATGTGCGTTTTGGTATGGGGGGATTGGGCGGAGGGGGGGGGGGGGGTTCTCAGTGTGAGAGTATGAGTGGGTATGCTAATTGTTGTGTGGCTGTTTGGTGTTTGGGAGATATGTGGTTATCATCCCAGGGGATGACCTTGACTGGTGTTGCTTGGTTTTGTGATTTTCTTCTGCTGTCTTGTGTAGAGTGTTCTTATGTCATGTTGTATTTTTAGTGTTTGTTTGTGCGGTGAGTGCTTGTTCGTTTTTGATGTGGTCATCGGGCCAGGTTTTGACCTTGGTAGATGTTTCTTGGCTGTTGCCAGGATTTATGGTGGGTGTTCAAGCATTTCTCTGGTGACGAGAATGTGCTTGGGTTGGCGTTTTCGTTTAAGGTGTGGGTCGGGGTTGTATCTGCCTAGTTGTCTGATTAGTGGGTTTTCGTGTAGGTAGGCTATACTTTGTTGTAAAATGTATTCATTGTGTGCGTGAGGTAGTCCAGTAGGAATGGGGTTTAAAGATGTTTGTGTCATTCTGGAATGGGTGTATCGTTTGTGGATTGTTTGAGTGATAGTCTTAGGAGCCAGTTTTGTGTGTGTTGAAGCCATTGGTTGGTTGGAAGCCTGTAACAGGGTAGGCGTATATAAAGACTGGACGAATGAGTGCTCTGTATGTGAGCTTTATGTTTTTGGTGTTTAGGAGGCCATTAGGGCGTATGAGGGGGTGTAGTGATATTATTGCTGCTTTGGCTTTCTGTATTATGTCTTTCAGGTATTTGTTGAGATGAGCTTGTTTTGGAGTGTGATTCCTAGGTATTTGTAGTCATTGCAGTTTTCGATGTTTGTGTTGAATAGTTGTATCGGTGAGGCTGGGTACACGCTCTTTCCCATAGAGCAATGGTGGCCAACTGTGTACGGACTGAGGGCCACATTACTGAAGGAAACATGTTGGCGGGCCAAAACTCCCAATTTATTCAAATTTGACGTGATGCTTTTAGAAGTAGGAATAACATATATATGATTTTACGTATGTTGAAACCTTACAGGCAATATGTATTCAATAAAATACGAGCACTTCATTTTAATGCAAACATTGATTTTAGCCTACTTTTCACATTTTGCAAAAATGAGGAAAAGTAGACTTATGAGATCGGGCAAATGAGTGTCTGTCTGTTTGTCTGTCTGTCTGTCTGGCTGTGTGTGTGTCCCCCTCTATCAACTCCTAAACGGCTGGAGCAATCGAAACAAAATTTGGTAGGAGTAGAGATCTATACCAGAATATCTCAAGGCCATATTTGAAAATGATGTCAGTGCTACCAACTGCTAAAAAATCGCAATTGAAATTTGAGCTCCATGTTGGATATCTTGGAAGGTATGAATGGGAGCTATTTCAAAATTGGCACACATATAGATACTAATATTGCAGTTTAATTTCCAGGAGGCCATACATGGCAGGGTTGCCAAAATGATTATAAGCTTGCTGATAGGTCCAATTTTAAATGCATATAACTTCTACACTATCAATTGGAATTCAACAAAATTTCGTATGTACTATGTGTACATACACAGATATGAATGAGCGTATTCTTAAGAGCCACCAGGGCTGCCAACTGTTAATAAATGCACTCCCTATCGTTTTTATCCAAATACCAACATATCAGAAAGTATGCAAGCAGACAGCTTTAAACTATGCACACGCATAGTATCTGACATTCTATATTAATACGTCAGTGCTACCAACATGATTCTAAGCCTGCTGAGAGGTCCAAATTTAAATACAAGTAAATTCTATACTATCATTTGGATTTCAACCAAATTTCGTGTGTGTTATGTGTGCCATAACAGATATGACTATGCGTATATTTAGGAGCAACCAGGGCTGCCAACTGTTGATAAATACCGTCTCTATTTTTGTTACCCTAATATCAATATATCAGAAAGTATGCAAGCCAATAGCTCTAAACTTTGCGCACGTATAGTACCTGACATTCTAGATTAATTTGGAGTAACTAATATAGGCCTACACCAGTGCTGCCAATATGATTCTAAGCCTGCTGATAGGTCCAATTTTAAAATGCATGTAACTTCTCTACTAGCTAATGGATTTCATTCTAAATTGACACAACATTACATCGTATTATTTCAGATTAATTCTGACCAATACATGCATGACATTGTTGCCAACATGATTTTACGCGCGCTGTTAGATGCAATGTTTAACTGTATGGAACGTCCATGCTATCCATTGGACTTCAACCAAATTTTGTATTCTTTACCTTAAGAGATGGAACTAAGAATATACTCAGTCACCAGCCAACTGTAGTTCTCTATTAGGCTACATTATGCCAGGTATACAGTATTTCGAACTAATTAGAAATGTCGATATTACCAACTTAATTTCGTCATTATTCTAGATAGATCCATATAGATTAATCATTGGCATGAATCTTAAATTGTAAGAAAAGTAGGCTCTTTAGTTCGTCACGGAACTTCCTGTTTATTTTTATTTTTAGCCTATTTTCAATTTTGAAAAAATAGGCTTATGAGATCACCTTTTGTCCGTGTGTGTGTGCGTGTGTGTGTGTGTGTGAGGTGTGTGTGTGTCCCCCTCTAATAAAATCTAAACGGCTGGAGAGATTTCAATGAAACTCGGTAAGTTCATAGCACTGTTAACGGCGACCTCGACCGTGCCCTTCAAATTTTGTTACATCTCACCAATCCAACATGGCGGCTGTGCGAAATATTTCACTAGCATTCAATATCTCCGAAACTATTACCGATATCGCTCTGAAATTGTGTACTGTGATAAAGGGCACTACTAGAAGTTCAGCCATGAGACTTTGAAAAACCTGGTGACTACAAAACCAACATGGCGGCCAAGCAAATTTGAGATTTTTAAATAGACTTTTCTCGCGATTTAACTATCCAAACGTAATGAAACTTGGTACAGCAACTGGTCATACACATTGTAATGCACTGGAGTTTAATTTAGTTCAATTGTTTACATAACCTCAAAATGGCGGCTGTGCGAAATATTTCACTGACATTCTATATCTCCGAAACTAATACAGATATCACCCTGCAATTTTGTACGGTGATAAAGGGTACTGATACAAGTTTACCTATGTATATTTCATAAACCTGTAAAGTACAAAACGAACATGGCGACCAAGCGAATTTGAAATATTTTAATAGACTTTCCTCGTGATTTAACTCTCTGAGCGCTGTGAAATGTGGTACAGTAAATGATTTTGCAGATTGTAATGCACTGCCATCTAATTTAATTCAATTGTTTACATAACCTCAAGATGGCGGTTGTGCGAAATTTTAAAATTAAGTTTTTATTTCTTGTGTCGTAATCATGCGATCGAAGTGAAAGTTTGAATAATGAACCTAGACAATAATTGTACTTGAATGGTACATAACTCTATGGCCTATACATATAACAATCCTAAATGGCGAGCTTCCGAAATATTTAGACGGTTCTCAATATCTATGAATCTTTTACAGCAACCAAACTCATTTTTTATGTTCATAGAGACTATGAACATATGTTCACCTATAGTACTTTCAGTAACCAGGTGAGCACAAATCCAACATGGCGGCGAAGTATAAATATTTAAATGGACGTTTCTCGCGAATTAACTATCCGGGTGCTATGAAACGTTGCACATTAAATGCTTATACAAATGTTGATCCACTGGCATCTAATTTATTTCAATTGTTTGCATAATCACAAGATGGCTAGTGTGCGTAATTTTAGAATCTCGTTTTTACTTCTTGTGTTCAAATCATGCGATTGCAGTTTGAATACCACACGTGCACAATAATCTTAATGTAATAGTACAAAAATAAAAATCCAACCTGGCGACCATCTGAAATATTTAGACGGTTCTCAATATCTACGAATCTATTACAGCAATTAAACTGAAATATTGTATGTTGATAGGGGCAATTAACATGAGCAGGATATATGAAAATAGGCTGTATATTTCTTCACGGAACTACTTGTTATTTTGTTTATTTTAATGATTTGAAGTCTACTTTCATGTGTGATGTATCAATCTTAGTACATGGCACAATACAGAGTCAGTAATACGGCTTCTCATCTTGGACTTAATAGTTTCATAGCTCAAAAACCTTACAGATGTATGTGCTCCCAAAAATTGAGCACTGAGGACCGCCAGTTGGCCACCACTGCCATCGAGTATTGAAAGGGAATACCTGTTCTAAGTCACAATCATGCAGAGACTGAAATAATTGTAGCCTACATTTATATTTAGGGCATTTAACATATGACGCAACCTTTTCACCAACGGCTTTGGTGGCGTAGTTGGTAGCATGCTCAGTTTCTATGCCAAAGATCGCCGGTTCAAACCCGGACGAAGTCATCGAATTTTTAAGAGTGTTATAAATCCCTCAGTATGCCTTCCTTTGGAAGGGAAGTAAAGCCGACGGGCCCATGTCATAGATTTATGGCATGTACAAGAACCTTCCACTAAATGCCATTGTGTGAAGCTAAATTTCTAGGTTAGATTATATTAACGCTCTTATGTTCCAACGTTCGTCACCAGGTGCCAGTTGCGGTGGCATCTAGTAGCAAAGTTCAAGGCTAGGTGTCATTGACGGTAGCATTTGGTAACAAAAGTAGGAACTACTTGAAATTGATCGTCTGCAGTCCTTACCCGAATTACAGATAACACACACTAATACAGCCATCACAATTAACACCGGTTATCAGACAGATTCTACACACGCCCAAAGTACACGGGGCTACATGACCACGTTGTCGCAGCCCCTAAACTGAGGAACCAACCAACCAACTATTTATTCAGGAGGAAAGCGTTCCAATGGCAGTGCGCAGAAACGTTGTCTGGACAAAATCAGGAAGGACATGCAAATGACAGTCGAAAGTGTCCTCGGCAGGAAGAAGTGTAGGTCAGCAAACAATCGCGGGATATAACCTACGAAGAGGAGGAAAAAGGAGAAATGTTCTGCTCTGGATTGGTCGATCCAACCTGGATGTAATTTTGATTTGTTTGTAACTTCCTAAAGTATCTGGTGCATTTGTCTTACAACGATTTAAAAATAAACTCAGATGTCTGATGCCAGCGCTAATAAAGATTAACATAGCCTTTACTCGTATAATGAATAGTTTGAATTGATACAGGTACACACTTCAATGCTTCATTGTGTGTTGTCGTTCATGAACACTAGAAGAAGAATAGAAGAAGATTGAAAAAGAGAAGAATTTCTTGGTCACATTGCCGCTATGAGCAGAAGCAATTCTCATGAGCCGCTCACTGCTCATGCATGTTACAAGAGACTGAAGGCTCTGAAAATCACCTGACTTTTTCAGCTTATCATTTGCCATTAATCTTTATTATGTAAAGTATAGTTGTGCTACAAGAAGAGATATAAATCAATTAAAGCTTTACTCATCTTGAGAATTTTGATAGCGTAGGAGAAACATAAACCAGCACTGCTCAAGTTCATTAAATCTATTAAGAGAGGCCGAGATTGCTGTATCTAATAAACTGGAGCTCTTTCTTTTTAATAACCGCGGCGGGATGAATGCCAGAAGGCACTTTTTACAGCCGCTTGTACAAACAAGTCCAAATTTGCTCATCACTAATACAAGCCTGGAGAATATGTATTTATTAACACAGGTCTTTAACGTTCATTGGTATTATTTCAATTTCATATTACTTCTGACCTTCCATGCCATGGGGTTCTAAAAAGACGTTGGGAAAATAAAAGATTCTGTTGTTATTGTTGTTTTAAGGGGCCGAAAATTAAAGATTCTGCACCTATAATTACGCCAAGAGATTTCAATAGATAGTGTAGCAGCCTCTTGCTGACATTTATTACAGTATTGCAAAATGAACGTTATTGTATTGCAGAACCAAAACAGAGGATCTTGGATAAGTTTTATTGGTCTATTATAAATACCGTCTTCGATTTGTGTATGGTTTATTGTGTTCGCGCATGCTTCAATGAGTGGTAACTAAGTGTTATTGCACTTGTTGCCATGGTAACTATGTGTAGGAAATTCGCCGACGCAATACTGTCCACGCTAATCTCAAATAGACCCCCAGACCAAAACAACATCCATGTTACAATCTAATCCAAATACCCATCAATGACGGGTTGGTACCTATCATAAGGCCACGGCTGCCTTCTCCACTATTCTCACCTGAATACACACACACTCACTAGTACAGACACCAAAATAACACAGATTATCACACAAATTTTCCGCACACCCAAGTACACGGAGATAAATGATCACGATACCCAACCCCCTCAAATGGAATAACAACAAATACCTATCCAGATCCAACTTGTGCAGGAATCTTCTTTGGATGTCGTAAAGGGAATTAGAACATGCCAATGCCAATTTATTTCACGGTACAACGTCTGTCTGTCAGTTAATGGAGATAATTTCCAGCAACTCCTGTGAAATGGTAGACCTAAGTTGTTTAAAATCTGATGAATTCACCGTTAATTATTGAATCCTGCCTCCACGCAAACAGCCGCCCGAGCTGAGTAGGCTGGCGTAAGGCGTGTGCTCCCCTGGCCGGTGTCTGGATAGTCGGAGGCATCGCTCCAACAAAATGGTCTACAGCAAGTATGATTGTATTGGAACTTTGCCATGTCTACTGTGAATTGTCCTTTTAGTACCGGTTTACTCGATCCCGAAAACGGTTCTCGTAGTGTCATTAGGTTATCATGGGCAATGCAGTGATAGAGTTTAATTAATTGAGGCTCACAATACCTCTTTTTAGCCTATTTTCATTTTATGAAAAAAAAAGGCTTATGAGATCACCTTTTGTCCGTTTGTCTGTGTGTGCGTGTGTGTGTGTGATTCGTGTGAATGCCCCCCCCCCCCCTAATAACTTATAAACGGCTGGAGCTATTTCTATGAAACTCGGCAAGATCATAGCACCATCCCGGCCGACCCCGACCGTGCCCTTCAAATTTTATTGTGTCTCACGAATCCAACATGGCGGCTGTGCGAAATATTTCACCAGCATTCAGTATCTCCAAAACTATTACAGATATCACCCTGAAATTCTGTACAGTGATAATGGGCACTACTAGAAATTCACATATGAGACCTTCAAAAACCTGGTAACTACAAAACCAACACGGCTGCCAAGCGAATTTGAGACTTTTAAATAGATTTTTCTCGCGATTTAACCATCCAAACGTAATGAAACTTGGTACAGCAAATGTTTATACACATTAAAATGCACTGGCGTCTGATTTTGTTCCATTGTTTACATAACTTCAAAATGGTGGCTGTGCGAATTATTTCACTGGCATTCCATATCTCCGAAACTCTTACAGATATCACCGTGAAATTTTGTACGGTGATAAAGGGCACTGCTACAAGTTTATCTATGTAACTTTCAAATACCTGTAAAGTACAAAACGAACATGGCAGCCAAGCGAAATTGAAACGTTTTAATAGATTTTTCTCCTGATTTAACGTGTCGTACAGTAAATTATTATACATATTGTAATGTACTGGCATCTAACTTAGTTCAATTGTTTAAATAACCTGTGCTGCGCGAAATTTTAAAATTACGTTTTTATTTCTTGTGTCGTAATCATGCGATCGAAGTAAAAGTTTGAATAATGAAGCTACGCAATAATTTTCCTTTAATGGTACATAACTCTATGGCCTATACATATAACAATCCAAACTGGCGAGCATCCGAAATATTTAGACGGTTCTCAATATCTACAGATCTCTTACAACAATGAAACTGATATCTTTTATGTTCATGGAGGCTATGCACATAAGTTCACCTATAGGACTTTCAGTAACCTGGTGAGCACAAATCCATCATGGCAGTGACGCGAAATATAAATATTTAAATGGACGTTTCTCGTGATTTAACCATCCGAGTGCAGTGAACCTTAACACGTTAAATGCTTATACAAATATTAATCCACCGGCATCTAATTTATTTCAATTGTTTTCATAACCACAAGATGGCAGCTGTGCTAAATTTTAAAATCTCGTTTTTACTTCTTGTGTCGCAATCCTGCGATTGAAGTTTGAATACCACACGTACACAATAATCTACATGTAATAGTACATACATAGAAATCCAACCTGGCGACCATCTTAAATATTTAGACGGTTCTCAATACCTACGAATCTATCACAACAATCAAACTGAAATTGTGTATGTTAATAGAGGCAATTAACATGAGTAGGATACATGAAAATGGGCTGTATAATTCTTCACGGAACTACTTGTTAATGCGTTAAACTAATCCTTTGATTAGGAAGGTAACTTATCAGTGCCCACTATTTCCTCTAAAACTGGCAGAGTAATGATCCATTGTTTCATGTCCGGAGAGCTTGAAGGTCAAAGAATGAACATATGGACTAATTTTCCAGTTATATTTGCAATAATAATAATAATAATAATAATAATAATAATACACTCACTCACTCACTCACTCCGTTGGCTTTTCTGGGACGTGACGATCCCGTGCCGCTCTCACTATCTGCCTCCATTTCCTCCTATCCAGCGCAGTATTCTCCCATACAGTAATACCCATTTGTCTGCAGTCAGAGGTCATCTCATCTTGCCATCTACTCCTAGGTCTTCCAGGGGGTCTTGAGCCTTCGATCTTCTTCTCATACACCTGGCGAACTATTCTGGCAGCGTCCATTCTGATAACATGCCCTGCCCATTGCAGCCGTTTCGCTTTCATGACGTCCACTACTCTGGGTTGATTAGCCAACTTGTACAGCTCATGATTTGATCTGAGAACCCATCTTTGTGTTTCCTGGTCAAAGATGGGGCCGAAAATTTTTCTATATATCTTGTTTTCGAAGACTGTAAGTTGGCGTTCCTCCCTTTTGGTCACACTCCATGTTTCGGCTCCGTATAATAATAATAATAAAGTAAGGGGTTTTATCGACCATTTAACAAATGTGGCCTAGAGACATCAGGGTTTCGGAATTTCTTTTTAACCCGTCAGTAAATCTACTGACATGGCTTCCTCGCGTTTGGGGTCACTCGAAAGTCAATTGACTGCACTGGGATTTGAACTCTCAACCTTGGGTACAGAAAGTGCAAACTTTATCGTTGGGCCATGCAAACAGCCAATAATAATAATAAATAATAATAATAATAATAATAATAATAATAATAATAATATGAATTATAATCGAAACCATCCGCTTGCAACCAGCTGTAAGGTCGCATTTAAATCAACATCGGAGACTATTTAGCATATTACTTCACCTGGTCGCCATTTCGCTGGGACTGAATGTAGGAAGAGACATGATTTTGTTGTCAAGATAGTACACCAGGAACTGTCTATACACCTTCAACTACTGATCCGAGAGAAAGTGCCGTACTATAAATATGCCCCAGAAAGTGTACTGGAAAATTACAACTTTACCTTGTACTGGGATCGTACTGTATTGACAGACCAATCAGCAGTTCACAATAGACCTGATCTGGTTCTTGTTGACAAATGCATAGATGCATAAATGTGGCAATCCCCAACAGTGGTAACATCCTAACAAAACATGTTGAAAAGCTGTCAAAATACACAGAGCTTTCAAAACTGATAAGGAAGCAATGGCACATGACACAAGTCAGAACAGTTCCTATGGACATCTCCAGCACTGGCGTGATTCTGAACAACTTGAAGGAATCTCTCACAGATTTGGAGTTAGACCCAGGTATTTGTAACCTAATGCAGAAGACAGTCATACTTTCTACGTGTTGCATATTAAGACTGTCTTAGGATAATCAAGCCGGAATATGTCAGGGAAAAGACTAATGCTACTACAGAATTCAGTCACCGAGTTATTGAAGAATTTGCTCCTCATGATGTATATATATCTGGGATTGTGAATGTTTTCTTTGCAGCAAATATGCTGAGAATGTGTAAGCGCATGTGCAAAATAAGCAATAATAATAATAATAATCATCATAATTTAATTTAATTTATTTATTTAATTTATTTATTAGCCGGCCCCGTGGTGTTGGGGTAGCGCACCTGTCTCTCACCCGGAGGCCCCGGGTTCGATTCCCGGCTCTGTCACGGATTTAGAAACTGACGTGAGGGCTGGAACGGGGTGCACTCAGCCTCGTGAGGACAATTGAGTAGCTGTCTGACAGTGAGGCAGTGCCCCGATCACGAAAACCAAGATTAACGGCCGAGGAGACCCGATGCGCTCATCCCGCGTCACCCCAATATCTGCAGGCCAAATAGCTGAGCAGCGGTTGCTTGGTAGGCCTAGGCCCTTCACGGGCTGTAGTGCCAGGGGTTATTATTATAATGTATTTATTAAGTACTATCGATATTACATTAATGTGATATGTTTCACGACGGCAAATCCAGTACCAATCATCTGTGGGAATTATTTATTATTTACAACATATTGAACCCTTGCAAAGAAGCATATGAGACTCAGATTCGGGGCGTAACAGGTCATATTCGTAAGTTGCTGTCAGGGCGCTTCATTAACTTGCAGGGTAACATATAACAAAATAACATGCAGGAAAGAGTGAAGCCAGGGTTAAAAACAACTGAATTTAATAACAAATCACCATATTTACACATAAACCATTAACAACAAAAACTCCCAACTGACTCCCGCTTAATAAAAATGCCAAAAACTAGGCGATATCTCTGGAGAGATTAATTACCTGGACCAAGTGTCCTTAAATAAAAGATACAAAAGTGACCATATAAGTGCGTACGCCGTTCTACATGCATCACGATGTGTACTTTGAATGCGTGATTCGTTATCATCCAGAATGACCCTTCAAACAACGAATCCGCATTTCCTAGAGCTAGACCGACACGAGGGAACACAACAACAATACTTAAGTTAAACCGACACTTCCTAAATCTACTATAAACAAACACAAAATTTCCGTGTGAAATTGGACTTGAATTGCCGTAGCAACATTTACTGCCTAAAATCTTAGGACTTCTCACACAAATCAACACAAGTACATTAACACGTGACCAATAGAAAAATACTCCAATGACCGCTGTCAAAATTTACAAATACTCTACCACTACACCAAACGGGTGTGACAAACAAAATTACATGAAAACGAGTCATCAACAAAGCAATAGGCAAACAGCCAACATTTACGTTAATCACAATATTCTTATCCATACAAGGTACAACAATCCGTTACACACATGGCGAACTCCCCAATTAATTATGGCTTAAAAATTAGCCATCACAATGAACAGGTTTGCTGCATGAAAGCTTACAGGGTTCAGTCGGACAAAAAGGACTGCCTATCAAAATAAATCACAGGCAAAACGGGCGGTTTGTGGAACTCTGCATGTCTGTCAACCCACGTGTCAATAACCTCGACCTCCCAGAACGTGGGGTCGAACCTCGAAGAAATGTGCCCCAAAGCACAATAATACGTGTGCGTCAGAAAAACATATGGACAAGAATCAGCAGTCTCCCAAGAGCACTCTGTCTTTCCATCTAAAAAATACAACAGCAGCAAAAATATATAAGGGCGGTAGGACAACTACCCCCTCCTCACGTAGAATCAACACACACTAGACACATCAACACACACTTAATCACACGTATGGGTTGTGACAGACCCTGAAATAAAAGACACAAATAATATCCACATGCTGGCGCCATCGTTCTATGCCGTGACTAGTCACCTGAAAAGGACTCAAGAAAAATCTATCAAATTAGAACGAAGGTGTTCTACAATTACTTTTAAGTTGGTGCACTCGGCTACCCTAACATGAATAATAACCTGTTCAGCAAAATGTTTTACAATCAATTCCTCCCATTCCTATTTCAAATATTAACGTTAATAAAGCACCATTTATCGAATGTAACGGGTTCCGCAATTGCATGGATAAAATCACGCACGCACGCCGCGTACATTACACATGACTCAAGAAAAAATCAAAATATCAACAAACACATTGGCCACGCGCCAACGGACATTTAAACATATAGTGTCGGTACAAGAAAAAAAAACAGCTATAAAACAAGAAAGAAAAACATGACTATTTACAAAGTTCCCCGGCCAAATCTAACTACATAATTGAAATAATCCAATTTTAGTACATCACCGCTTCTGCATGTAGGACTAAGGACATCCTCCTCAACCCATTGCCCTATGGACAATTTAGCACTCCATAGTAGTCGTCTGCGTTGATTTCTTGAAGCTCATCCCAACTTCAAACCATGTGCTGATCATCTTGGTCTCGACTCCTTGGCAGAAAAGTTCAATGTTAAATATTTGCCTATCTATAATCGCTTGCAGGCTACTCAGTTCACCCACAATTGTCCCACTGCGATTAATAGCGAAGACTGGCCCTAATTATATCGCACATACGCACTATAAAAACACACATACAATACACACAATTTATACATAAAATATACATCTCGAGTCCGCGCCACTGGCTCGTTAACAAGTTCAAAATCCTGGCTGCACCAGCAGTCGCTATCTCGTCCGGTATTTCCGTCCCGTCTTGGACTTCGGTTCTGGTAAGCGCTAATTAGGGTGATACGATACTTCCCCCTTAAAGTTGAACTCGTCTTCTTTAAAAGAATGTTACAGTTTATCACGCGCTGGCGTGAAATATTTAGATCACACAATTTAGTTGATTTTAGAACAAAATGTATTATAGCTTTTAAAATTCGATATTGCAAACGCTGCGACTTTAGCTCCCCAGAGCTCAGAAAATAAATTAGCTTCACTGATTTTAGAGCGTAAAAATCACATTTTGAACTGGCGTGGAGTATGCCTCTGAAGGCTCCACAAGTTAAGTACTCCGATAAATTCGAGCGTCAAAAATCACACTTCAAACTGGCGTGGAGTATGCCTCTGAAGGCTCCACACAATAAGACTTAGATTGGCGTCAGGCCAAACTATTTATGAGAAACTGACAAGGGCGGCGGAGTGGGGCGGAGTCGGATAAAAACTTCCAGAGTTTTTGTCTCACAAAGATGGGGCTAGTGTCATTCTTCTCCAAATAAATCGAACGTCTCAAATTACTCGAGCGGAGATTAATCCGTTCGGCGGTTCCTTAGATACACACTTCCGCGCGCTTTTTACTACTGACGCCGTCCACCTCGTGGTCACAGCTTGGTCTCTTGCGATTGGCTGATTCAATCGTATGTTCGTTGAGAGGACCTCGTGATTCTTCCTTTATGTCTCCAATTTTGGTACAGTAGTTGCACAATTTGGCCTTGAACTCGACTAATTCTGGCCGTCCCCCAGGAATAGCTACCAACTCAGCTTCTGTTGCAATCATTACGAAATGCTGGCCTCCCTAATATCCAAGTCGACTTCCTTATGTGCTGCCTAGGCCGTAGTAATAATAATAATAAATATGAATACTTATTTATCGAAGATCAATAAGGGTTCAATATATACAGATTGTATTCCAATACTAGAGTGCAGGATAATGATATGTTTTTTTCTTTCATTTTTTATAATTATATTTTTAATTATAATTATTGATTTTAACATTTAACTATTCCCATTTACGCCGGGATTTCTCAAATTTGTGCCTCAGATATACTATACGTTACTATACATGTATCAAAATGATACCGGCGTATTGTTCCATACCATAGACCTGAGCTGGGATCAAAGCAATTCCTCCGACATATTAACGCAGCGCCAACCAACTATGCCACCCGATATAAATTTATCAAAATATTTTAATTTATTCATAGTCTTATTGGCAAAGATTTAAAAGAAACGAGACTTACACAGGATTCAAGAAAATGTCCGTAGAGCAAGAGAAACGCAATATAATTATTCTGACGCGTGGACTGTGCTATTTCGCAGAATATAAATCACATCTTTGTATTACGAAAAACTTTCTCGGAAGCAAAAATGCAAATTCTCTGTAGCCCAATGGCCATAAAAATAAATGATGCGTAATATCCTACTAGAAATTACAAAAATAAAACTGACTACAAGAAGAAGGATATATCTATTTTCTATCAGTGAACATTGGGGGAGATTTCACAGATTTTAGCACAACAGAGTGAATGAATGCCTTCTCCTAAATACAGGAGTACGACTGGAGTACGACTAGATAGCCCAAAACATGCTGTTCCACAGGTCAGGAACCAACCACCGAGGTCGTGAAGGACGTATGAAAGGTGCGTGTCCATCTCGTGGTGTAGCGGCTGGCACTCTTGGCTGTCATCTCGGAGGTCTGGGTTCAATCCCCAGCTCGGCTAATAAATTAAATTCTGGTCTGAGGGCTGAAACGGGGTACAATCAGCTTTGTGAGGCAAAACTGAGAAGAGGGAAGTTTGATTCCCACTTTAGCCATCCTGGAAGTGATTTTCCATGGTTTCCCACTTCTACTCAAGGCAAATGCCGGGTGGTTTCTAACTTAAGGCCATGGCCACTTCCTTCCTAATACTCACCTAAGTTAAAAATGCACACACACTATTACAGGTTATCAGACAAATTCTACACCTACCTAAGTACACGGAGCTAAATAGCCATGATGTCCATGACCCTCGAAATGAAACAAAATCAAGAACAACCAAAAGTTGAGTGATTTAGAGGAATAAAATTGTCTACAGGGGCTGATGACCTAGCTGTTCCGCCCCCTATGCAACAATAAATAATTTACTAAAATGCTTTAATGGCATTATTTAAATATGCCTTAGGAGACAAATCCTACGCCCTATTACTCTGCGTTTGCATTATGTTGTGCAGAGTAACAAAGCTTTAATATTTTCAGGATTGGATGTGCATACCGCGAGTGGTTATTTTTTTCATTTTTTAATTAGTTTAAACTTAATGGTTTTTGAAACCTTTTTTCAGTGTTGCCTCAGTAATCAAAATTAATGTTTTTCAGTCAGTCAACACGGGGCTCTAGACTTGGCAGCACACATATGTTACAATATTCGATGAACACTGACAGTCAGGAATGCGGGGGAAAAGCCTAGGAGGAAAAGAGATAACGAACACACAGGAAATTCTTCCCAAATCAGTGCAGGCAGTGACGAGAGCAGCTGCTCGCAACCGGACCGCAAACCACCCTAGCAGCTAAGATCACAATGCATTATATCCTGAACATTAAACAGCAATCACATATTCACACTAAGCAAGTTAATTTGAAGGTCAATTACTACTATCAGTAACTAAACAAGCAAATCACATCTAACTAGCAAATTTTGAATAGTAGTGTTAGTTTAACTACTACTACAACTAATTAAGTGTAGGGTAAACCTACCTCACTTCGTGACATCAAGGATTATAGATGAGAAACCAAAACAAATACTCGATCAAAAAAAAAACGTGTACGAAACCAATACAATGTTTCAACTTATCCATAATAATGAGCATTCAAGAAATGTAAAACTATTAATGTTATACAATGATATGTGTGTAGTGGGCATTATACTTAATTTCGTGGTAGCATACTTAATTCCGTGACACTATATTTTGCTAGGCAATTATTTCAGAAATAATGCATATAAATTCAACTCTGACGACTGAGATTTCAAGTATGCTCCTTATAGAATACGGCTGCATAGAAGGTTTTGAATAATTACGTCAACAACTTCCCTTAACGACCTTGTAGTACAGGAGCTGTTTAACAAACAACTGGTTTTCACGAACATACCATTCACTCAACTGCCGGTCGTACACCCAGTGACGATTTCCACTGAGAGCATTTTTTCCGTGTAACGACATTCCTGCAATCTGTTGAGGACTGTTGGAACTCGGTTTGGAACACCTACCTTACTTCAGGATAAATATTATGTCTGGTGTCACGAAATAACGTAGGTTTACCCTACATGTTGTAAATACTATCACCAATACTTGCAAAGGAAGAACTAGTTGTCGTTGACGGTGGCGTTTGTTAGTAAAAGTAGGAACTACTTGAAAATTGAATGTCTGCAGTCCTTACTTGAATTAAAAACAGATAACACACACTAGCACAGCCATCACAATTAACTCCGGTTATCAGACAGATTCTACACCCCCCCCCCCCCCCCCCCCCCCAAATCAAACGGGGCTACATGACCGCGTTGTCGCAGCCCCTAAACTAAGGACATAGATTTAGTAGCATATGTAATTAATCTGATGATGATCGCTAGACGATCGAAACTCGACATCCAAGTGTAGGCCTATTTATTAATCTCATGTATTCCTTTTTCAGGATTAAGAAACACCCAATTCAATTGGATACAATCGCGGAGACCGAAATGAAAAATATTAATTTCGTTTATGATGTTGAAAGGTAAACATGTTACCTGTTGTGATTTATGGCACACGTGCAGTAGTGATAACGTAGTGATAAATGAGCAACGAGTACGTGATTTTGGCGATGATGAGAGTCTTCATGACGTATGAATGACATGGTGATCCCCCAAGTTGACGGGGGGGTAGAACACAACAATAACTTTATATAAATTAGCGCATTGAGAGAAGTATACAGTTTGTAAAGTTCAGTTGCAGCAACAAGTACAAAGTTATCCTATGCACTAGGCATTTTGCATTTAATACAACATGGGCACACAAAGCACATGATAACAGAAACAATTCCCTCTGTTTCTCTTTCGGTTTGGAGTCATAAGTGGAGATACACGGAAAACACTGAGTGTTTTGTCTCCTAGGAACCTGTTGGACTGGTGACTAGCCGAGGACAATCACTAAGACTCTTGTACCTGCTATAAGTGTGTAGGAGGTTGTTCACGGTATCCATTCTGCCAGCAGCGCCACAAGTGTTGCATGTTTCTGAGCGGAAAGGACTTTGTGGACTTGATCCCTCCCTCTCCATGATATCGTTTTTCACTTATGACCTGTCTGCGTTACACCTAAACAACAGTTGACTCCAATTCTAATACGTGTTATCTTGTTTACCTTTCTCAGAATGTTTGATGTCTACACAAGAGAAACCAGTCTCGTCTTGTCGTGATTACCTAAACATGAGCTAACTTATCCCCAAGAGGCATTTCCTGGTAGTTACGTTTAGCACAGTAGTAGTCTTGAAGTGGTGTTGCCAGATGGGACATAGGTTTCCTCTTAAACCTTGGTTGGTTGGTTGCTTAGTTTAGGGGCTGTGACATAACGGTCATGTAACCCCGTGTACTTTGGGTGTGTGTAATTTTTTTTTGATAACCGGTGTTAATTGTGATGGCTTTATTAGTGTGTGTGTGTTATCTGTGATTCAGGTAAGGACTGCACACGATCAATTTTTCAAGTATTTCCTACCTTTGCTACCACTATACATGACACCTAGCTGCGGACTTGCCTACTAGATGCCATCGCAGCCAGCACCTGGCGGCGAACGTCGGAACTAATATACCGTTATCAAATACAGTAATCTAACCTACAAATTTTGGCTTCAAACAAGCGTAGTTAGAGGAAGGTTATTTTTCATGCCATAAATCTATGACATGGGACCGCCGGCTTTACTTCCCCTCCGAAGGAAGGCATACTAAGGGATTTTTAACGCTCTTAAAAATCCAGTGACTTCGGCTGGGTTTGACCCCGCGATCTTGGGCATAGAAGCTCAGCATGTTGCCAACTGCGCCACCGAAGCCACCCTCCTAAACCATGTACTGTACGTCATTCGCTACCTTACCTGAGGAATGGTATGTTCCCGGCTGGCTAATCATACCCCACCCGAACTGTACTGCTGATAACATCATTTAGAACGGTTCTAAAGCCAGCAATTCCTTTACAAGGAGTAACAATTCAGAACTTATAATAATAACAATAGTAATACCGGAAGGAAGGCGGTGGTACAAACCAAATTGTGAACGCTACTAACACCAGGAGAATCTCACAGATGCCATCAGAAGGTAACGTCTGTACATAATAGACCACCACAGGCTGTCCAATGGCAATAAGATCTTCAACCTAGCCAACAAGAATAATATCAATTGATCCCTGTGAATGGAACAAGATGAGAAGGATATTGTAGATTCAGCAAGACACAATAAATGACAGGAGTCACCACCCTTTTACTATTGAAACCAGGCCTTTTGTCACGTCCATTACAGAATCTCACCAAAACGCGCCTAGGAAATGGTCGGAGGGACGTGAGATATAGTTTAGCAGGAAAATGAAACAATATTGGGCCAACAGGAGAGTTCAAGGTTTCAGAACGAAAGCAGCCACTCGACAATCCACCAATTTAAGGGCAGATGAACTCACTGTTCCTACCCTTAAGGGACTCCGGAATGTACAATATTGGCCATGTTAATTATCTAATTTTTATTTAACTTCTTGTCAGGAACGATTAACAGAAACTAGCCTAATTGAATTTTTCGGGGATATCCTTTATGAATCTTTAGTCTACTTTAACCCAGCGTTTTGTTACTAAATTTATTTTTGATTATTGGTGTTTTTAATGGGCTATTACTAATAACATTTTCGTGAACATTTCCATGTAGAAAAATTAAACTGAAGTAAATTTTACTTTTAAAACTTGTCAGCTTTGTGCGTTGAAAACTTTTGGTGAAAGGTAATTTTTATATTAATAAATGCATTTTAGTGAGAAACTGATTTCGAAGTTATTTTCCCGTTAGCTGAGGAAACTGTGAAAAATGCATCACCGCAACACCCATTGTGTTTCCATGAAAATTGTTTCTCAACGTCTTGTTTAGTGGAGAGAAAGAAAACTCTACAGAGAAATCTAGAGGAATATTGAGAGAATAATAAAATTAACTACATTAGGGTTTATTAATAGAAGGCACGGGTGTGTGGAAATGTGTATGGAAAGTAGACTTAGAAATGAGCTATGAAAAAATAAATGTCCCGTTAGAATGTTAAACATCCGTAGTAAGATTGACACAAGAGAAATGAAAAGTAGAAAATTAGAACATACAACAATTACTAACTAACTAACAATTTATCAAGAACATCAGAAGGGGAAGACGACAACTATAGCTTAATCACAAGCACCGTGGTCCATAGGTGGCCACAACGACTGAAGAATAAGAATAACGATGTCGGTTTTACGTTTCTCAGTCTTTGGAGACGCAGGAGAGACGGAATCTAATAAATCTGAGAAATAATAATTATTCACATATAGATTGTTTCAGGTAGAATATAATTCGGCACACATTTGTGTAATTGACTGATAGTTACTAATCAATTATTTCTATAGTTAAAGAACAACACATATAGGCCTTCAGAATATCGAGGAGCAAGCATCCCATTGATAAAAGCAGCTCGCTCCTTTGTCAATCTCAGGAAATGCTCCTCAGATAGAGTCAACATTCCGAATCTAAATATTCCACTCTTCCTTGTTAGAAAATTAATGAATGGACCGTTTGTTTATTAAGTTGACTAATCCCAACAGTAGGCTACATAAGCCCTGCAGAAACAAACAACTTGTTCTTATTTAGTTGGAGAAGACGAGCTCGCCTGTTTGCAGCCCTCTATGACAACAAACGGGATCCAGCCAATAAAAAGATGGTGGAGCTCTGCTCCTTTATTGGAGGTCTTAGTTTTGATTGTGATGAAGCTTTACAGACTGTTTGCTCTCGTCGACCCGAGCAAGGGGGAAAGGCTTCTCTCGCTCGTGTTGCAATAACCAACCAAGGTACTTGATGTATTTACTTGTAACAAATAACAAGGTGTCTGCTTTACCAATAGTCTATCACTAATTCCAAGGGCTCAACAAGGCCTTGAAGTAGGCTTAAGAAAATAGTAAAAGAAATTGGCTGTACAGTCTGTGTCATAATAATAATAATGACCCGATACTGTCTACTGTATCTCATTAAAAGAAACCAAAATGGCCGACTTAATAGACGTTGCTGTCCCACTTAGCCAACATACTGTATGTACACTATCCAGTCTAAAAAAAAGTACGCATCATTGGTTGAGGAAATAAGAAAACTATGGGGACTAGAATGCTTGAGAATTTTACTAGTGGTGAACTCTTCCACGGGAGTTGTTTCAAATGCATAAGTAATGGCTCAGGAGAAGATGGCAGCGTTGCTGGATATTTGTCATATTGTATGGCTATTTTTTATCACAGTAAGATTGACATAATTTAAATTTCTATAAACATATACCGTACCAAGTTTCACTGCGCTCGGAAGGTTAAATCGTAAGAAAAGTCTATTTCAAAGTTTCTGCTTCGCTTGGTGGTTTTGTACTTAACGGGTTTTATGAAGTCACATAGGTAAACTTATAGTAGTGACCTTTATCAACGTAAAACATTTAAGGGTTATACCGATAACTGTTGTGGAGATATAGAATGCCAGTTAAATATTTCGCGTGGCAGCCATGTTCAATTTGTGAAAAGTATTATAATTTTAAAGGCACGGTCGAGATAGTAGAACCGGTATGTACTTACCGAGTTTCATTGAAATCGCTTCGGCTGTTTAAATTTTATTAAGGGCATCCACACATACGTACACACACACAAACACACGGACAAAAGGTGATATCATAAGCCCATTTTTTTATAAAAGAAAATATGCTAAAAATATACATTGAAAACGAGACACTAAAGTGAAAAATACTTACATATGTGGGTTTAGATATTTCTCATTTAATCATACTTTCATATATTTTATTCGCACATTTATTCGTCGCAAGTGCTTCCTAACATATCATTTAACCATATTTATATATTTACACTTAATGTTGGTGGGACGTTGTTCAAAAGCCGTACTGAAAAAGCATAAACCTTAATCTGACTTCATAAATGAAACCTTCACAGCATCTACATTTATCAACTGTTCCATTACTTGGAACCAGCTGTTTTACACTAACCGTATCTTATAGACTCAGTTGTACCACAATTATGGGAAATTAAAGATAAAGCAAAGGGGATATAAAATGTGGTTTGGCTCAGGCAAGGAAAGCATCTCTAGTGAAAATACATTTTTTGGCATCAAATATTGATTTAGGTATTAGGAAGTCATTTTTTTAAATCCATTGTCTGGAGCGTGGCGCTCTATGAAAGTGAAACATGGACTGTTGGCGCAGCAGAAAAGAGGAGAATAGAAGCATTTGAAATGTGGTGTTACAGGAGCATGATGAAGTTCAGATGGGTAGATAGGGTAACAAATGAAGCAGTGTTAAGACGAGTGGGAGAGGAGAGTTGTTTCTGGTGACTGCTAATGAAAATAAGAACTAGGTTGATAGGTCATATACTAAGAAACCCAGGAATTGCAAACTTAATTATGGAACGAAGGGTCGAGGATACGAACTGTAGAGGTAGGCCGAGGTCATAATATGTTTAACATATAGCCTCGATGTAAGCTGTTGTATGTAGCTATGTAGAGATGAAACGATTAGCTCAGGACGGGAAAGCACGGAGGGCTGCATCGAACCATTAAAATGACTGAAGACTCAAACAACAACAACAACAACAACAACAACAACAACAAAGATGATAATAATATTAATAATAATAATAATAATAATGTACCGGTACTTGATAGTAACACAATAATAATAATAGGCTTTACGTTTCTCGCACTCTTTCGGGACTTGTCCTGAAGGTTGTCGTTTTATCGAGCTGGTAAATATACCAACATGAGGTTGAATTTATACACCCTTACGACTTCGGATCGAACCCACTATCGTAGATTTTGAAGGTCAACACTTCAAATTCCACTAAACTTGAACGTTTGTTAGCGAGGGTAATGCTAGAGGCGTTAATGTCCGTAGTTTCACCGCTAGTAACCGGACTCGGACAGTTCTTGTTGACACGTCTGGGTGGAATTGACCTATGTCGGTACGTGGCCGTAGTTCTGTCGCTAGTATCCGGCCTTGAAACCTTCGTGGGGACACATCTTGGACAAGCTTGGTCTAGAAGTGTGTTTACCGTAGTCTTTTTGATAGTAACTGGTCCTCAATGGTTTATGGTAAAATTCCTGGGCTGATTGGGATAAGCGATGAAACATTTATCCATTTCAATTAATCGTTAAGTAAATATGAGTAAATCTTAACTTAATTGATATTTCCAAACTTAATACACTTTTAAACGTAATATTGTTTACTGGTGAATGCAAGGTTGCAGGATTAAATCCTGGTGCAATCAGTTGGCATTTAAGGGTGCGGAAACGCGAGGGAGCCGTGTCAGTAGATTCACTGGCACGTTGGTTAATTAATATCGTATGGCCTCGGATGCCGGGAGCAAGCTTTGTTATTTGACACCAAGAGGGTAGCTTGCATGTCGAATTTCGTTGTTCCTTGACTATGAAAGTCAAGGAGGTTAGATGTTAGATATCTAAGCTCCTTGAACACTATAGCGGTTTCTAGTAGAGAAATGAGGAACTTTGTGTTGGCGGAAACTCCCGAGATTAATTTTGCCATTATGAACTCGGCCTACTGAATTCAAATGGGTTCTTTGACATGCCAACATCGTATGACATGCGTATCGTATTTTTTCCGCCTTTCAAAAATCACTTACCACCAACAGGAGCGAACCTGCAATCTTGGGGTTAGTAGACCGACACGTTAACCACTCACCCACCGTGGCAAGCTGGCACGTTGGTAAAAACCGGGGAAAAGTACACTGAGGATATCCGTTGTCAGCGGAGAATTTGAGGTTATGGAAACAATTGAAATAACTTGGATATCATTGGATTTAAATTTCTATAAACATATACCGTACCAAGTTTCACTGCGCTCGGATGGTTAAATCGTAAGAAAAGTCTATTTCAATGTCTCAACTTCGCTTTTCCGCCATGGTGGTTTTGTACTTAACGTGTTTTAAAAAGTCACGTGGGTAAACTTATAGTAGTGCCCTTTATCACCGTAAAACATTTAAGGGTTATACCGATAACTGTTGTGGAGATATAGAATGCCAGTGAAATATTTCGCTTGGCAGCCATGTTCAATTTGTGAAACGTATTAAAATTTGAATAGCATGGTCAAGATTGGACGAAATTGTAGTACCGGTATGTACTTACCGAGTTTCATTGAAATCGCTTCGGCCGTTTAGATTGTATTAAGGGCATCCACACATACGCACTAGGGTGGAACGTTGGTATAGGGCAAAAAATAGTGTCTGTATTACTCATTCTAATAGTGATTAAAATTTGTCGTTTTATGTGAGAAGTTATTCTACAAAGTTTTATTGTGATAGAATCACATCTTGAGGTGCCGCAAAAGCCTTGAACATATTTTTTGTCTTTAAATTTTCAAATTCTCTAGAATTTTATTTTTGATTTTATTGATGGTTTTTTATGTTTGTTTTTTCAATTTCATCAAAACTACGCCTAAAATAATGCAAAATATTAAAATTTGTTTTCCATCATCATTTTATAGACCCACTTGGTAGGTATTAAAACATGAATAATTAAAGGTTTTTCTTTAAAAAAATACTTTTTTTTGCTTTGTCGTAGTAAGATAGAGGTAGATATGATATTGTAATAATTTTCTTTGACTAAATCTTATTTAAGGTATTTAGAATGTCTCCTTTCATTTTTATAATACAGTGAAAATATTTAACCAAATCAGAGAGTAGAAAGGGTACTTAACCTAAGCAATAAAGTCATAACCATTGAGATAAGAACACACATTTATTTATAAAATGCAAATAATAGATAAATAAAACATTATAACAAAGCTAAATCAATATTCAATGTTCAATGTACTCAAATACATTTTCGGTAAAGTGTTTCTTTGTTTCAAATTTTGGCATCATCTTGTGTAAGCAATTCTGGCTTTGACATATCCATTTCTTTCTTCTAGACCACAAACACAGAGTGATGATTCTGTTACAAGCTTGATTACTCTTTTCACTGCCTGTGTATGACATGGAAAACGTGGAAAATCAATAGAATGCATCAGGCCATCTTCTCTTGCTTCACTTACGTACTTGGCTAAGTCCTCATCAGTTACGTGCCTTGTCATAGTTGCATCTGTGATTGTTACATCAGCCCAATTGATCATGCCGATGTAATCTTCAGCTTTGAAGTTTAGTTTAGGTCTCACAAACTTCCGCACCTCATTCTTCTGTTCTGACCTTGCCTTCAAAAGTCGTCTGCTGCAACCCTGTCTGAAACCCCAGTTCTGTCACAGATAGAAGCTACTGTCGGCCTGAGAAGAGGTGGAAGGCTTTGTATTATCAATTGATCCAGCCAGAAACTCATCTACTGTATCATAATCTTCAGGTTGAAGGACATCAATTCCAGTCATATTGGACGATTCTACCGGCAACTCGTCATGCGAATCATCAGATTGAAACACCACGTCATTTTGTGTTGTATTAGCTGCCTCAGCTTCCAAATGTTTGTATTTAAGCTCTTGTCGAATCACCTTTGACTTTCGTTCCTCTCTCTGCCTCAAAATCTTAGTAACCGACTTATCAAGTATGCTGATACACATTTTCCTATCAGTACTTTGATCTGCTAAAAACTTTTGTTCAAGCACAGGTACTTTTTCTCTTTTGTACACTTACACTCTGAGAGCAACTTGCACTTGCAAAATGCTATATCAAAAAATACGCTTACTTTAATTTAAAAATTTGTCTACAGCTAAATCACAATTTTCTGTGCATTTTCTTCCCTTTGATCATATTTCTATATTTGTCATGATATGCTTTTTCCATTTGCAACATACGGGTACGAGGCAATGTAGGAATTGATGCTTTAACCCAAACATTTTCAACTTTCTCCATTAGAATATCTAATATCTCATTCACCGTTGGTTATTTTTGTTGATATATCTCGTTTCAATTCATGTCGAATATAAAGGTAATTCTTCATGACATAATCGTAGGTTGGTAAATAAGTATCATTCAATACTTTAGGATGACCGAAAATGGGACATTCCCACTGAAGTCTAGTCTGAACTCGCTTTGACAACATCTCTGCCATCTCATTTAAAAAAAACTTGTAAGGATTATGCAAATACACTAAAGGTCTATTTACAAATTATTTACTGACACTACCAACACGATCAAAATTAATCATTCGCAACTTGCACTTCACAAGAACTACTTATGTCTCACACCAACACTTGGACTGGACTGACCTCTGAGGTATAGAGAGACAAGTCGCTCACCCTCCCACCTACTTGCTGGAGACAAGCAGTAACAGGCTCCCCCCTCCACTCTTCCCGTACATACTATCACCATCTATGATCACATTGATCAGCTGTTAGCTAGTGCATCTTAGTCCCCTAAAACTGCCATTATTAAGCAGAAATTATAAATACAACAATATTTTTTGCCGATACAAATGTATTGAAATTTCATACATTTCCCTAAAAAAAATAACAATTTCTAGCCCTTTGCGGCACCTCTTACCCTACTCCAATCGTGTTCAAACTTTACAATTGATTTAATAATAGCAAAAGGCAACTTTTTATCACTATTACGTATTGAAATTGAAAACAATATTTTTTCGTTCCACCCTAATACGCACACACACGCGCGCGCGCGCGCGGACAAAATGTGATATCATAGCCTATTTTTTTTATAAATGAAAATATGCTAAAAATATACATTGCAAATGTGACTCGAAAGTAAACAATACGTACATGTGGGCGTTTAGATATTTCTCATTTACTCGTACTTTCATAATATTGTATTCGCACATTTATTCATCGAAAGTGCTTCCTAATATAGGCTAACATTTAACCATATTTACATCTCTCTACACTGAAAAAGCAAAATCCTTAATCTGACTTCAAATATGAAATCTTCACAGCATCTACATTTACCAACCGTACCCTGAATTCCATCACTCGGAACCACCCGTTTCTCAGTAGCTTTCATGTAATCAAAGCCATAAATGGGACTTTGTCATGTGTGAAAAGCCTCATTTTGGTCCAGCCTGAGCCAATATACAAATATAATATTGCTACATTCATCAATAGATGTAAACAGATGGAGCTAATCTCTACAAAATATTTTAAAACATAACCCAAAAACTGCTTTTAAACAAACAATTTGTAAACAAGAGTGTTACATATGAACAGAACAAGAGAATTAGTGGATGTCCCTTCCAATAACGTTATATATGTCCATGTTAATGTGCATATTCCGTTTGATACATTGGGTTATCACAAGTTATCTGATACTCAACACCATTATGGTTAATACTGGAGTGAAAAATTAACAAACGAATCTAAATTAGCTATGGTGTATTATCATAACCGATCACATTTGTAACTTCAACACGTTATTGATCAGACATAAATCAGAGCATTCAATCTTAGCGGTCGCATTGTGCCACAGGTTATCATTAAACTGAGCAGGGCATCATCATGATCATCCATCATACGCTCCATCATTAACACCACTAGCTCTTATCACAATAGTAGCTCCGATGTTGCACCTAGATTCCTCTTTGTTATCATTGTAACATATAACTCCCCAGGCCCAAGCCGTGGCCACATTGTGATCACGTCATAACTTAATCGAACGCGACCCCCAGCAGATTGTAAAGTACTAGTACCCAGCAGTGTGGACGAGCGCTGTAGGTCACCAACTCATGTCTGCGATGGGAAGCTGCAATCTGAGATTCAATTCTATATTTGTGAGTGGGCATCCTGAGTGTGATTTTGACGAGCGTCATCACTACAATACTGAGAAGATGGCTCGCTGCGTGGCCCAGCGGTAACGTTGTCGTCTGCTGTGCCTCTGGTTACGAGATCGAATCAAGGCGCAGACAGTTTACATTTGACGGTTACTAAATGCAAGAGAGTTATGTCAGTAGATTCACTGGCATGTTAAAGATCCTCTTCAGGGCAAAATTTTGGAACTCTGGCGTCTCTCAAACCCACAATAGCTAGAAGGAACGTAAAATACATAATATTATTTGTTCATCTCTGTGTATAATTTATAACCATGCTAAGCTCTGACCCGAAGTGTCCTGGCTCCAATTCCCAGGCGGGTCATGGGAATAATCATCTCCTATGGATAATTTTACTAATTTGGAGTCTGGGAGAATGTGTCGTCCTTATGAAAGAATGAGTTTTACATTGAACCTATCAGACCCATCAGTACGCATAGAATTTTGCTGGCAATACTGCCATGTATGTCATCCTTAAAATGAATATGCGGCAGTATGACCTACAGGGTTGTATTTATATATCAGCACCGCGTGCGTCCACTTGACTGTTGCCTGTGTATCGGCCGACCGCAGCTGGTGTAATTGCCGTTATTGCCCCACGGTGACAGATGCAGCTGACGAGACGGGTGCGCATAGAGATAACACGGGGAATTACGTCATCCGCGGTCGGCTGATGCACGGGCAAGATCTGAGTGAATGTGCGACGGTGCTGACATATAATATATAACCCTGTATAAACAGGGTGTAGCAAAATTAGGTCGACAAACTGAAGTCAGAGGTTCCGGCCCTTATCTGAAGCAACTTGAGCTAGGACACTTATCGCCGGAAACATACCGTTAAAATCTGTACGACGTTAAACTTTTAACGAGGCAAATCGGCAACACCGCGCCTAGAAAGTGCAACTTTTTCTAATGTTCCCGTTCCTTATCAACCGCGGAGGAATGCCGCCACTACCCGTGTGGCGAACGAGCTCAGTGGTATCGTGCACGGCCCGGCGTGTTCCTTGAAGCGAGTCATTTGGTAACGGTTCGAATCAGAGCCAGCGCAAGTTTTTTCTTGTCATAATTTTTCCATTTTTTGCCGTGCACAATACCACTGAGCTAGTTCGCCAGACGGGAAGTGGCACCATTCCACCACGGCTGGTATGTAACGGAAACTTTAGAAAAAGTCGCACTTTCTAGGCACGGTGTTGCCTATTTGCCTCGTTAAAAGTTTAACGTCACGCAGATTTTTAACGGTTCGTTTCCGGCCATAAGTGTCCTATCTCAAGTTGCTTCATATAAGAGCCGGAACCTCTGGTTTCAGTTTGTCGACATAATTTTTGCGACACCTGTATGTGTCAATTATTATGGAACAGATTTCACACATACTTTTTAAGGTATCAATACTTGTGTACGAAATACAATAATGTTGACAGCAATGTTATTTTATTAAAATATGGTGTTGAGAATTCCTGGTATCACTCATACCAAATTTGGTTTCGATAGCTGTAGCCTCACAGAATTTGATAGAGGGTTATAGACAGACACACACACTCACATTGCTCCAGATTGATCTCATAAATCTATTTTTACATAATTTTTTGCACAATGGGACAAGTATGCTGTAGTGAGAAGTTGAAAAAGACGTTGCTCCAGGACACAACACCTCCTAATTTTGCAAAGAAAGCAGATTTTAGTACTCAACAATGTGAATTTAACATTGATATTTCCAAGTCCTTGCGCGTCTCATTAGGAATAACATTACTGGATGAACTATTCAGACATCGTTCATGTAAAGTTCGTCTAGACAACTATGTACTGTACCATCAGCTGAAACCTCATAATATCATTGCGAAAAATTATCTCCTAGATACAGGGATTTGCATATGTCCTATGGAACAGACGCTTATGAAGCGCTATCAGAAAATCCCAACACCTTTCGTTCTATCCAAAAATTTACGAAATATACAGTATAAAAATAATTTATCAATCACGTACAACAGTGAATGAAAATGAGTTGCTCTTTCTTTTGGAGGGCTTGGACATCGTGGTCATTACGCCCCATGCATTATACTTAGCTGTGTGTGAGAGAAAATATGTTTGACTGATAACTTGTTCAATTGAGGTGTCAGTATTTTTGTGTGTGTGTATTTCAGGTGAGAATTGGGAGGAGGTGGCCGTGACCTGATGTTAGGAACCATGCCGGCATTTGTCTGAAGTAGAAGTAGAATACCATGGAAAACCACTTCCGGGATGATTGAGGTGGGAATCGAACCCACCTCTTCTCAGTTTATCTTCACGAGGCTATACAGGTTATTTTTCTGATATGTCATATCTTAGAATAACTATTACGCAATCTACGGAATATTAAGATGATATATACGGATCTGGAATCTCTGCTAAGAACTCAGAGAAGCAATAATGTATTTGAAGTCTGCACCAAGTCTGTCCTCAAATTGTGGTGGTGAGAATTAGACCCCATTAATATTCATCACCGCTCCCGATGTTTGAGTTCACAGCCACTGTTGTCCTCAACATGATTTATCATCGTCTGTTGTATGTCTCACTGCCAGAAAACGACCTCAGAATGTGAAATAAACAAGTTATTAACCTGAAGTTACAAAGTGGCAGTCGTATGCAAAATACTTAGTGAACGCTAGTCATGACTGACCAACTCGTCGTGTAGTGATTAGAATTCGTGGCTGTAAACCCTCAGCTTAGGATTCGATTCCCGGGTCGGACACGGAATGTAATTCTAGTCTGTGGGTTGAAGCGGGCTAAACTAAGCTTTGGGAGACAAAACTAAAAATGAGTGGGTTTCAAGTTTTCTTCCGGGATTTCTCAGTTTTAATCGTCATATTAGTCAGAAAAGTCCTCATTTCTAGCCACGGCAACCTCTTTCCCAATCCTCGTCTCAATTGTAAATTACTACAGAAACTACAAACAAGTCATGAGATAAATTCCACACGCATACATGCAAACGGGGCTAATAACAATAATATCGTATTGCCTCGGATGCCGGGTGCAAGCTTTGTTATTTGACACCCAGAAGATAGCTTGCATGTCGAATTTCGTTGTTCCTTGAAGCACTATGAAAGTCAAAGAGATCAGATATCTAAGCTTCTTAAACACTATAGCGCTTTCTAGTAGAGAAATGAGGAACTTTGTGTTGGCGGAAACTCCCAAGATTAATTTTGTCATTATGAACACGTACTGAAATGAAATTCCACAGCCTGCATCCAGTCTCCGACCGGGTCAGGAATGGAATGAATGAAGCCCCCATCTAGCGGCGAGGATATGAACTGTGCCGGCTGCCGAGGCCTGACGCACTCCTCTGAATGACAGATGAAATGAAATGATAGTGGAGAGTGTTGCTGGAATGAAATTTTGACAGGGAAAACCGGAGTACCCGGAGAAAAACCTGTCTGCCTGCGTTTTGTCCAGCACAGATCTCACATGGAGTGACCGAGATTTGAACCACGGACCCAGCGGTGAGAGGCCGGCGTGCTGCCGCCTAAGTCACGGAGACGTACTACTGAATTCAAATGGGTTCTTTGACATGCCAACATAGTATGACATGCGTGTCGTAAATTTTTGCCGGCTCTCAAAAAATCACTTACCACGGCCAGGAGCGAAACTGCAAGCTTGGGGGTGAGTAGACCGACACGTTAACCACTCACCCGCCGTGGCAAGCTAAACGGGGCTGAAATTATTAAGAGATCCAAACCCTAAATGAAACAACGTTAGCTATGTCTAGCTCATAACATTCATGGATACGCGTAGAGATTGTTGTTGTTGTTCTCAACTGTCTTCTCGAGATTAAGTAAACCCCGATCCAACCCTCAGATCAGTATCAGCTGAAGCGGAAATCAAATTTGGCACCTGTGGGATAACATACAAGATTGTTAGCTATTACAACACGAGTGGCCTCCTGCTCTCCTTTCTCTCTTTCTTTCTTTCTTTCTCTCTTTCTCTCTTTTTTTTTTCAAAACATGGAATTAGTTCCTATTTTTTATAGAAACAAAACCTGCGAATTATCACCTTAATATTATTTCTAAAAAGTACCAATGACAACTCCATTAACGTGTACAATAAAATTTGTATTTTACTTTCAATTTGTGTTGTTTGCTTTGACATAAAATTAAAAATCGAACGTGCTTTTAATCCATTATTATAATCCAAACCATGGGGCATTGAAATCCGACCATATTTTCATATTTGATGCGTCGTCGGGAAGAAGGGAGAATGCCAAATAATGTAAAATGTTCAGGAAACGAGTTTTAAAGTTCTATTACTTATGCTATATGTACTAATATGTACGTGTCAACTTGAAACGTCATTTCTCACGACCCTCATTGCTCTTAGCCAGACACAATTGTGCCTTCAATACGTCGCCTACCAGATCGCGCTGATATCTCTAGTTTAACAAGAAGTTCCGTGACGAACTAAAGAGCCTACTTTTCTTAAAATGTAAGATTCAGGCCAATGCTTAATCTATATGGATCTATCTAGAATAATGGCGAAATTAAGTTGGTAATATCGAAATTTCTAATTAGTTCGAAATACTGTATACCTGCCATAAGGTAGCCTAATACAGCACTACAGTTGGCAGCCCTGGTGACTGAATATATTCTTAGTTCCATCTCTTAAGGTACAAAATACAAAATTAGGCTGATGTCCAATGAATATTGTACAGACCCTGGGGGGGGGGGGGGGGGCTGCACCCCCTGAAAGCCATCCCCCATCATCTATTAAAACCACCCCTAACTGGTAAACATCATAAGTCCAGAACAGTACCTTTTACACAGAAAGGGCGGCCGACCAGCTCGGGTGGCTAGCCAACCACTTGCATCACACTCATAAACATCTACACTATAACAAACTGGGGCAGCTATGTCAATGGAATGCTGACTGTTCAACGGCAGGACCTATAAGAAGTGAGGTCTTTTGGGAACTGTATTTGTCATACAGTGTGTGTTGCCGGAGGCCCTGCTACAGCTGCTATCATCAGGTGAGCATCAGCAAGTGTTCAGACAATCCTTTACTTTGTATCACTCATCCACAAACTTGTACACCTAACTTGTACCATTATTTACATTATTTACATTCCCCTAAGAGGGACTTACAATTTCATACTCACTGACCAATAAAACACTTGGTCAGTAAACTACACATTGTATTCATAATTACACGCCTCTTCACATCCTAATACCCTTCCTGACTCTCGTCACGATTGACCGTGACTAGTAGCCATTAATCGCCTGCTCAGGTTCCATTGTGTTTCCCGCAGCGACTCGACTGCGTAGGCAGCGAGCCGCCGGCATAGCTGACATCAGCACGTCTGTTATATAACTTATTCCAACCAGCTGGGAGGCAGGTACGTTAACCTGCGCATAGAGGCTCATCCCCTAAGCGACACTTACGTCTTTATAGGAGTACCCCCCCCCCCCCCAGTATTTTTTAACACTAAACAACACTCTACACTGGTAAGCTTACCCAGCTACGGGAAGCTTCCCTCTCTAGGAATCACCTTCCAAATTAATACAATAACATATATGTTTTAGCCCTAACCAACCCCCCAACTAAGGGATCTAAAACAATATCATGGACGTTACATGCAGTTAGACAATGGATATATCAGCGCGCGTAAAATCATGTTGGCAGCAATGTCATGCATGCGTTGGTCAGAAATAATCTGAAATATAATGATCTCTTGTTGTGCCAATTTTGGATGGCATCCATTTGTTAATATCGAAGTTACATGTATTTTAAAATTGGACCTATCAGTAGGCTTAGAGTCATGTTGGCAGCACTGACGTATATTAGTTTCTCCAAATTATTCTAAAATGTCAGGTACTATGCGTGTGCAAATTTTAAAGCTGTTGGCTTACATACTTTTGGATATATTAATATTAGGGTAAAAATAGAGACAGCATTTATTAACAGTTGGCAGCCCTGGTTGCTCTTAAGAATAAGCAAAGTCATATCTGTTATGGTACACATAGTACATACGAAATTTGGTTGAAATCCAATTGATAGTGTAGAAGTTATATGCATTTAAAACTTGGACCAATCAGCAGACTTAGAATCATTCTGGCAACACTGCCATGCATGGCCTTCTGGAAATTAAACTGTAATAATATTGTCTATATGGGTGCCAATTTTGGAATAGCTCCCATGCATACCTTCATTGATATCCAACATGGAGCTCAAATTTCAATTGCGATTTTCCAGCAGTTAGTAGCACTGACGTCGTTTTCAAATATGACCTTGAGATATTCCGGTATAGATCTTTACTAATACCAAATTTAGTTTCGATAGTTGCAGCCGTTTAGGAGTTGATTGGGGGCACACACACACAGCCAGACAGACAGACAGACAGACAGAAGGACAGACATTTGACCGGATCGATCTCATAAGACTACTTTTTCCTCGTTTTTGCAAAATGTGGAAAGTAGGCTAAACATTTGAGTGAATTTTCCCACTTCTTCCCGTGGACCCTTCATTTACTAAGTCAGCGAATATAATTATACAAGTGCACACACTCAGCCTACTCTTCCTTAGAAATAAAATAGATATATTTTATATATCATTTAATTTAAAAAGGGAAGAAATAAAATACATTAGTAGAAATAAACTAAGGATTGTACAGTCTGATTAGACCTCCTTATGGTGTAGGGGTTAGTATTTTTTTACTGACACCCGAGAGGTCTGAGGTTTGATTAGTGGCACTGTCAAGGTATTTCATTCCAGTCTGAATGTGTGAATGGGGTACACTCATCCTCATGGACCAAAACTAAAAGGAGGTGGGTACGACTCCCACCTCAGCCAGTTTAGAAATGATTGTCCATGGTTGCCTAGTTCGCCTTCATGCAAATGCCTGTATGATTCTTAGCGTAAGGCAACGGTCACTGCATTACAAATTCCAACTCCGATTACAAAATAAGCACACTACTAGGGACACCACAAGAAGATTATTCACTATTCTTTCTTGTTCTTATTTTTATGTGCATGGCACAGTCTCTCAGACTTTTGCTATGACTAGAGTTAGCACTTCTCGATATTCTTTCATTCGGTACAGCTGTTGCTATGGTTTCATTCCAGTCCTGGTGTTGATACGGGTCATTCACTTTCTGCCTCTACTACTCCAGTGTCCGAGGATTCCACCCCTAAGTATAAATTATAATTACTTTAACTTTTCACTACGTAATACGTGGCCCAAGCAGACAATCTTCCTGCATTTAATGAATATTCGTAGTTCTACTTTACAGTTCGTCCATTTCAATACATTTTCGTTAGTGGAAGTTAGATCCCAAGAGATGACCATCATTATTCTATGCAGCCACATTACAGAGCCTTCAGACTTGCAGTGTGGTCTGCTTTAGAATCCAAGATTTTACCCCATAAGGCAGAGTGGATCAATTCTAGAATTTTACCATTTCGGTTTGATTGATCATTTCAGATCATCGTTGGAAAGCTTTGAATTTTATTCTCTTGTAAGTGATCTTAACATTTTCAATACAAAGTTATCTACCAAACTTCATAAATAAATGCGCAATGGTTCTTGAGTGATGGGGCAACACACAATGCATATGAATAGATTTGAAGCGTGTAAATATCTATTTAGTATTTTTCAGTCATTCACAACCTATTTATGTCCTATTATATTAGAAAACAAGATGTTCAGTAAAGAACATATAGCCTACTTTCTCCTAAATGCATGGGTATTGTTATAACTCTTTGTCCTTTTCAAGGAGTATAATTGAATGTTAGTTGTAGTAGCTTGTCGAAATACAACGTGCTATAAGGATATTAAACATGAATATGAGGTGCCCTTTGCTAGTGCTACCTCTGTAAAAAAATTCATTCAATTCGGTTTCACCGTGTTTGAATTGATCTGGGAAATGGATTTGCACACATACATGGCCGCTATTTGCAAACTATTGGGCTGATGACCTTGTAGCCAGTCATAAGATGCTTTCCACAAAAAGGCATGTTGTTGCAAAATCCGGTAGAGATCAAATTATTAGGATGGTCGAAATTTGATTTAAGCTTTTAACATTTGGGTGGCTGTCATTCCGTTTCCGTCAAGATGGCGGCGATATAAAACATGACACTGAGGAGCATTTTGCTAGTGCTACCTCTGTACCAAATTTTGTTCAATTCGGTTCCACCGTGTTTGAATTGATAGGGGGAATCGATTTGCACACATACTTGGCCACCATATGCAAACTATTGGGCTGATGATCTAGCAGTTTGGTAGGAATATGCTTCCCACATAAAGATTTGTTGTTGCAAAATTTGGTAGAGACTAGATTATAAGGTTGGTCGTAATTACATTTTAGCCTTTAACATTTGGGTGGCCGCGATTACGTTTCCGTCAAGATGGCGGTGATATAAAACAAGACACTGAGGTGGCCTTTTCTAGTGCTACCTCTGTACCAAATTTCGATCCATTCGGTTTCTCCGTGTTCGAATTAATAGGGGGAATCTATTTTCACACAAAGATGGCCGCCATCCGCAAAATATTAGGCTAATGACCTATTAGTTTGGTCAAAGGATGCTCCCTCCATAATGGTATGTTGATGCAAAATTTGGTAGAGATCGGATGATTACGTTAATCGTAATTTGATTTAAGCTTTGAATATTTGTGTGGCCGCCATTACGTTTCCGTCAAGATGGCGGCGATATAAAACAAGACACTGAGGTGCCCTTTGCTAGTGCTACCTCTGTACCAAATTTCATTCCATTCGGTTTCACCGTGTTCAAATTAATAGGGGTAATCGATTTTGACACAAAGATGGCCGCCATCCGCAAACTATTAGGCTAATGACCTATTAGATTTGTCAAAGGATGCTTCCTCCATAAAGGTATGTTGTTGCAAAATTTGGTAGAGATCGGATGATTAGGTTAGTCGTAATTTGATTTAAGCTTTGAACATTTGTGTGGCCGCCATTACGTTTCCGTCAAGATGGCGGCGATATAAAGCATGACACTGGGGTGCCCTTTGCTAGTACTACCTCTGTACCAAATTTCGTTCCATTCAGTTTCACCGTGTTCGAATTAATAGGGGCATCGATTTTCACACAAAGATGGCCGCCATCCGCAAACTATTAGGCTGATGACCTATTAGTTTGGTCAAAGGATGCTGCCCCCATAAAGGTATGTTGTTGCAAAATTTGGTAGAGATCGGATGATTAGGTTAGTCGTAATTTGATTCAAGCTTTGAACATTTGTGTGGCCGCCATTACGTTTCCGTCAAGATGGCGGCGATATAAAACATGACACTGAGGTGTCCTTTGCTAGTGCTACCTTTGTACCAAATTTCGTTCAATTTTCGCTCACCGTGTTCGAATTGATAGGGGGGGACAGACATTCAGAGTACACATACTCACACACACACACACACACACACATACACACACACAGGCAGACACACTTTTTTTCGCCCTGTAGTGATCTCATAAGTCTTCTTTCATTTTTTGCAAAAATAGAAAGTAGGCTAAAAAGAATATGATTCCTGAAATTATACCTGTGTGTAATTACTATGCACAGATTACAAAGGAAAGAGAGATTACAAGGATGAGAAGTTTAGTTTGTCAAGTGAACATCATCAGATCTGTTTAATCAAATCCATTGTATAAACAGGACAGTTAACACGATCAAGCACTACAAAAACACAAATACTCCAGATTATTGATTGAAGTCCTTGATTGTGGCATTGTGTGATTTTGTAGTGCTTGGTAGTGCTAGTTACTCATCTTGTATAAACGATTGATTTGATTAAAACTCAATCTGACGATGTCTGCTTGATAAACGAACATGTCATTCTTAACACCCCCCCTCTCTCTATGCAATCTGCTCAAAATACAGTACTTAATCACATGTACTTTCACAGATAGTGTCATATCTCCTGCCTGATATGATTAAGCATAACAAAGTTATGAATTGTTTACTAATTAGGTAACAATGAAAATGTCTTCAAAGCTTTCTAAATGTATATACGGTATATATCACAATTTCTTGCCATAAATTCAATGCTGTATTTAGAACTACATATAATGAATCATTCATATACAGCGAGTCCGTCTCGGACGTACAGCAAATAAATGTTCATATCTTGAAAAGTAATCGAAGATTAGTATTGGCAGTTTGTTATTTTACTGTCCCGCGGCGTACCTATGCTCGTTAAATCATGCACCACGGCCGCGAGGCAGCTGCAGCAAGTCCAGAGATTGCAGGTTTGACTCCCGGGCTTGACAGCAGTTATTCGGAGTATGGTTCTTCCCACGGTTTTTCCACACTCTTTCCCTAGGCAAATGCCGGTATGGTACCTTACTTCAAGTCCTTGGGCACCTAACTCATCCCTGTACCTAATACAGGTGCACAAACTACTACAGTCATCATATAAATACAGGTTATCAGACAAGTTCAACAGATACCCGATTGCACGGGGCTGATGGCCAAGATGCCCCAAGCCCCTACTTGAATTAACAACAACAACAACTGTTTATGAGTGTGGAAAAACTCAAAATGTTTTTTTTATTCAATTACACGTATAACGCTTCGGTTGGCTGGCCTGCGAGACAAGGTAGAAGACCCATCTGTGCCTGTATGGAAGTTCACGCCAGTCAGACGGCCATGCAGCACAGCGTATAGCCAGCATCAAAGCGCGGATATATTCATATGGACTACACAACAGAAAGTGTTCTGTGTATTTTCTTTTGTGGAAATCTAGTCTTTTACGCTTATGCAACGTCCTTTTTGGATGGTGTATTAACTTCGACCAAATGACGATGTCCCCTCGTACGTATCAATTAAGAAATCGGACAAACGCCTTCGAGAAACTGGAAATTTGCTTTCGGTGTCGGGCCACAACGCCAAGTGCGCAGCTTCAGAGGATTAATTAATTGATTTTTTCTCAGCAATTCTTCTAGGTTTGTGCCGTGTCTTGTATGGGGTTTCGCCTAGGACACCAAGCTGGCTCATCGGCGGGCTCTTGGTGTCCCCGCCCGGACCCCCAAAGGAGTGACGAACTGCGCGCCACCTCTCTTTATATTAGGTGCAACTGCACCACTTGACTGCGAGAACTAAAAGCTCATGCAGCCTTAACCTCCCTATGAAGGCTTCCAAAAAGGTGGTATATTGGCTTTCACGGTGAATTAAAACTCAGCAATTCTTCTAGGTTTGTGCCGTGTCTTGTGTGGGGTTTCGCCTAGGACACCAAGCTGGCTCATTTGTCACTCCTGTGGGGGTCCGGGCGGGGACACCAAGAGCCCACCGATGAGCCAGCTTGGTGTCCTAGGCGAAACCCCACAGAAGACACGGCACAAACCTAGAAGAGTTGCTGAGTTTTAATTCACCGGCCGTGAAAGCCAATATACCATCAATTAATTGATTGTTTTAATCCGCACGTAGGCTATTTCTAACGGGGTCCCCAAGATGTCAATCCGACGAGCAAATAGGGAATTCCAGTTTCCTGGTTTGGCAGTACACGATGTCGTCCAGAAAAGGTTGCGCCTACGGGCTTACAAACTGCAACATCGTCAGAAACTGAAACCTGACGACAAGCCACGATGGAAGGCAGTTGCTTAAGCAGTTCTGGGGAAAATTCACGAAAACCAGACATTTCTAACGTGGCTACATTCCACATTTCTGGGAAGGTGAACAGACACAACTGCCGTATATAGGGAAGGGAAAACCCCCACGCCACGGTAGAGCTCGTACCTGACTCTCCGAAACAATGTCTGGTGTGCATTGTTGAATAAAAAAATTATAGGACCATTATTATTCTTTCGAGAGCACTGTTAATTCACAAAGGTACCTAGACACGTTGTTGTACGCTTTGCCACTACTTCCTCGTGGTGTGATCCTCCAACAAGATGGTGCGCCATGTCATTATGCGGATATTGTTATAAATGTAATGGACCGTAACATTCCAAGGCGCTGAATTGGGAAAGGTATTCCCCCCTACCTAGAATCCATGACCTAACGCCGGTATTTCTCCTGTAGGGTTTTGCCAAGAATCAAGTGTACCAAATTCTTGTTCGTGATCTACCAGATCCACGTCATCACATTTTAGCAGCTTTTGCTTATGTTACACCAACATTGCTACAGAACATATGGAGGCAGGTGTAATAATACTTTAGTTAATTATTGTTGTTTTAAGGGGCGGAACTACGAGATCATCTGCCCCTCTACTGATTCTAAGCCTGCTGCGCCACTAATGGTGCACATATCGAGGTGTATTAGGTACGCAGAAATATTTTGAGTTTGCCTTCTTGTTTAAACACATCATCATTAATTATATCTATTATTTTTCAAGTTATCATAATTTATTTTATTATACATCCAAGCCAGACAAGCAATAGATTCTTCGAAATGTATATGGTGCCATATTATATCACCGAACATGTGTGTTAAATACTTCCTATTACATTTTCAGCATTTATCTCTTGTACAATGTGTCCACAAATTAATTCATTAAATATATATATATATATATATCAACTGAACTGCATTGATTTAATTTATTTATATGCTGATTTTCAGTAATATTTCCGTTACTCATAAATTATGAATATTGGCGTGATGGATTCAGATTTATACGACACATTGGACGAGCGCGCTTCCTGCACAGAAATGTTGACTGGCTCTAGTCCAAGTTCTTCCCAGCCACTGCGGCATAAGAAATATTGTTTCCTGTTTCCTTGGTTATTCTCTAATATTTTTATAGCTTATATTCATCTGCTGTGGTGTCAGAGAGGGGCTGATTCCTACCACAAATATACGCTCCTCAGGGATCAATTGGGAGGAGGACTTGTGTAAAAGTAGTTAAAGTTGAATGAAAGTAAGACTACCAGAGTTTCAGTCTTCAATGATTCTGTGTAGAGATCAATCGGTCATTAGGTCATGTCCTTGGATTCTGTCATCACAATGACATATTGCTCTTCGTTAATCTGGTAGCGTCGTCCACAAAGAAGTCGAAGGATTAGCAGATCAAGCTAGTATATGGTCTACAATCTGAACTATGCCACTGATTATATCCTCGCCCAGACAGTGAGGATAGAATCTCACGTAATCAGTCTCGGGAATTGCATGAGCAGACACAAGCCGTATTTCAACCAACGGCCCATGGCTAAATATAACCGTGAAGGGATAGAAGTTATTTTCAGTGCTGCCTAGTTCTTTTAATAATCCTCAACGTAATAGGTATCATGGTATGAACCAGAGGCAGCATTCCATCGCTCTCCCTGAACTTTTGCAACAGACTGGAACATAAAAAATACAAAATTTAAAATAAAAATTAACTTAATTGAAGTGTTAAAAATTTTAAATTTAAACATTCAAAATTCGAAATTCAAAATTTAAAATTTCAGAAATTCAAAAATTCAAAAATTCTAAAATTTAAAATTCAAAATTAAAAATTTTAAAATTCTAAAATTCTAAAATTAAAAAATTCAAAAATTCAAATATTCCTAGTTCTTAATTCTTAATTCAGAATTCAAAATCCAAAATCCAAAATTCAAAATTCGAAATTCAAAATTCAATATTCAAAATTCAAATTGAAATGAAAGTGACATTTTAAATTTAAAATATATAAAAAAATTACAGTATATACATTTTATAAAATTAAAAATATAAAACAATTAAGTACATAAATATATTTATTTCCACAAGGACATCCGCCCGGCATTCCGGGAGACCATAAATATCCAGAATAAATAAGATACATTGTGTGCTCTATAGTACATACAGTATATGCCTACATTAAGGTACACCATATAAATGATTATGCAGCATGTGGATTGATGCTCTCAGTATTCCAAAGCAGTCCTTTTCTAGATCATCCTCGATGATGCCAAGCATTTTGAGGATATCCACGATGAACTTAAAGGATGTCCCCCGAGCTCCGAATAGGAGGCCATTCACTTTCCATGCATTTTAGGTAAGTTTTATCTTTCGCTCAAGTGAGGTATGCATGGTCGGTAAATAGCCTCTTTCTCCTCGTTGACTCGTACGGCTTGCAGATTGTCCACTTCCATTCGCACCGTGGGGTCCAGGAACAAACCTCTTCCGTTCTTCCTGTCATTGGCAACGATATCTACTCTACGGTGACTACCATTTTCCGAAATGCAGTGCACTTTCTCATAAACTTCCCATTTCAATTTCCTCAGGGAAGTGGCAATTGATGATCGAACTCTGTGATGGCGGAAATTTCGTAATAGTTCCCCTTTAGAACACTGACCCAGGAAATGTCCAAGCGTCTCTGGTTGGTCACATCCTGGTTTACGGCATAGGGTTGTGTGCCGACATCTCCCCGGCACAGCTCTCACCACTGAGAGGTTGCTGGACATTTTGATGGCATTCGACCATTCAGAGCACGATAAGCCTTTTCTGTTATTTATCCACGAGTTGTTCTTAGGATGTTGTTCATAAACTTCCACTCCTTTACCTTTATGAGGAAGTTTGCACCAAGCTTCAAATACCGTTTCGAAGCTCATTTCTTATCCAACAACCTGATTTTGATTCTGTGCCATCACTAGTTGGAAAATTAAAATATTGAAGAATTTCTTTCTTTTCCTCGTCAAGATTTCGACGAATATCTAAATGAACATCTTCCACTCTGAGTAACTTTTGAACTATATTAAAATGCTGTATATATGCTTCCCATTCAACCTTAGTTAAACCCTGCCCCCGAACATTCCTGGATGTTCCCTACAGAGCTCTAAGTGGTAGCGATTACATGCCTCTCCACATACAATAGTTCGCATGCACACGTCACTATATGTTCATGGAAATATTTGCTAACGCAGATAAGGTGGTGAAAACCATGGACCACCAGACGTGTAAACACATGCCTCAACTCAAAGTTCGCTTTTGTCCACGTGCGGTCAATCATGGCTCCGGTTCCACAAAATTCTTGAGGTATGTCTTCTCGTTTTTCTTCAATGATGTTTGTAGCTTTTCCGAGTCTCTGGTGTTTGGTAGAGGTAAATAGTTTCTAAGGTCTTCTATAAGAAATTATTCTCGTGCCAGGAGGTAGACGAATCGTGACCTGGTAGTCCTTGACACTCCGATTGCTTTCTTTATGAATAATGCCTTCACTCTTTCTAGTGATGAAAAGTTCTTTTCTGTTAGGTGTTGCCAAATGACTTCAATGCCATATATTAGAATAGGCATGATTTTATTTCTGAAAAGAGCCATTGCTGTCTCTAGAATGAGGTTTCACAAGTATCTAATTTCATACATTGTCCGTACCGCTTGCGTTGATTTCTCTATCACATGATATGTGAAACATGTAGCACTTGTTTGGAGCGTGATACCCAGATATTTGAATTCCTTTACGATGTTCATTTCCCTCCTCTTTATGAAAATTTCTGTCGCTGCTGGAACCTTCCCTCCTTTTCTAAACACCATCATTACCGGTTTTGAAACGTTGATTTCAAACTTTTGATCGGAGTACCATTGTTCCATTTCTGTTAATGTGTTCTGGAGTCTTGTGACGTCTTTAGAGCCAATCACAATGCCATCGGCGTACGCGTATGACACTACGTCTTCTCTTTGAGCTATTCTCATGATTTCTTCTGTTGCCAGAATGAAAATTAAAGGGCTAATTAGATCACCCTGTATTCCGTTAGTTTGCAATAATGGTTCTGATAATGAAATCTTGTCTGAAATTATTAGTTGGTTCCATAAGAGTATTGACTTTATAGTTTGCGTCCATATATTTTGCATACCTAGGGTTTCTTCTAGTTTCTGTATCACAAGTTCATTGTTTGACATTTTGAAATCTATTGGAATAAAGTACAGGGATAGGAGGGTGATATACAATCTATACAGAAACCAGACAGCAGTCATTCGAGCTGAAGGATATGAGAGAGAAGCTGGTATTATGAAAGGTGTAAGGCAAGGCTGCAACTTATCACCCATACTTTTCAATCTTTACATTGAACAAGCAATGAAGGAAATTGGAGAAAAATTTAAAGTGGGAGTGAAGATTCAAGGAGAAATAATTTCAACTCTGAGATTTGCTGATGACATCGTCATCTTGGCCGACAAGCCTGAGGATTTGAATGAGTTTTTGAATGGTATGGATTCCGTCTTACAGAAGGACTTCATGATGAAAATTAATAAATGTAAAACAAAAATACTGGAATGCAGCCGAAATAAATCAGAAACCTCTATGGAGATCAAATTGGCAGGTGAAAAGCTGAAGGAAGTAGGAGACTTCTGTTACTTAGGAAGCAGAATAACCAGTGATGGACGAAGCAAAGAGGATATAAAAAGTAGGTTGGCTCAGGCAAGGAAAGCCTTTCTACAAAAAAGGAATCTGTTGACATCGAATATAGATTTAGGTATTAGAAAGTCATTTTTGAAAGCCTTTGTCTGGAGCGTAGCGCTCTATGGAAGTGAAACTTGGACTATTGGTGCAGCAGAAAAGAGGAGAATTGAGGCATTTGAAATGTGGTGTTACAGGAGAATGATGAAGATCCGATGGGTAGATAGGGTTACAAACGAAGAGGTATTAAGGCGAGTGGGAGAGGAGAGATGTTTCTGGCGACTGCTAATGAAGAGAAGAGATAGGTTGGTAGGACACATACTAAGACACCCAGGAATAGCAAGCTTAGTTATGGAAGGAAGGGTCGAGGACAAGAACTGTAGGGGTAGACCAAGGTTAGAATATGTTAAACAGATTGTCTCGGATGTAGGGTGTGGTAGCTATGTAGAGATGAAACGATTAGCTCAGGACAGGGAGGCATGGAGAGCTGCATCAAACCAGTCAAAAGACTGAAGACTCAAACAACAACAGTTCTCGGTTTATGAGATCAAATGCTTTGGTAAAGTCTATGAGGCCTGTGTAAAACTTTTCATTTCCTTCTAGGGATTCCCATATATTAGTTATTAGTAGTTTTGTTGCGGTAATAGTTGATCTTCCCTTCCTGAACCCGAATTGAGTGTCTGGGAGATGTTCGTCTATTTCATCTTTTATTCCTTCTGTAATTGTTTTTGTGAGTAATTAGGAATGTTTTCAAGAGCAACGCCTCTATATGTGTTAGTGTCCTTTGGGCCTCCTTTTCCTGAGTACAGTACTTTTATTATTGAATGTCTCCACCTCTCGGGTATGGAGGCCTCCTCTATGCATTTGTTAAACAGATTTGTCCATGTCGGCAATAGGAGGTGAACTGTGTCCTTTATGTATTCACTATATATGTTGTCTGGTCCAGCAGCTTTCTTTTTCTTTGTGCTGTCAATGATGTTTTGAACCTCGTTTGTGGTCAGTGGGGTCCAATATTTTGTTGAATGTAGGCCAGTTTCTTGGGTGTTTTCCTGTACCTGTACGTTCTTTATTTCACCTTTGTTTAGTATACTGCCAAAGTGTGACGTCCATGCTTCCATATATATGTATATATAGTGTGTGTCTGCGTTCGCTTTCTGGGATGAAGAGCAATATACGGTCCTTTCAAGCTTTTTCTACTATTCTTTAACCTTCTTCTTCCCAATATGCTCTCTTCTTCTCTCTTATGAATTTTTTGTAGAGATTTCTCTTCATGTTATAAATCTTAAGAGAAATAGGACCCCCTATGTTCAATTTTAGCTGATGAAGGATTTCCAACACATCTTTCCTTAGCAGATAGCAGTTCTGGTCAAACCATGGTTGTGCATTTCGTTTTTGCTATACCTTGTGGCTTGTGTTAGTAGTTCCTCAAGCATTTGTACCGCTTACTCCAATTTTGAGTTCTCTATTAAGGTTTCTATTTGCTCTATCCATTCGATTCTTTCTTCTACTTTTTTGACGTCAATTTTTCTCGAAAATATGTGCTGTGTTTGTTTTTTTGGCTCATGCCATTCTCCTGTAACTGTACTTTCCATTGGGATATGTTTACGAATTGGTGTGTGAGTAGCTGTCCAGACGGGGGTTATTTCCCCTTGTATTGGGCATCTTATAAGTGCGATATCAATCACACTTTTGTCATTATGGCATATATATGTTGGTATATTTCTGTTATTCAATAGGTGGAATCTTTCTTCTTGCAATTTTCCAATACAAGTTTTGTTTTGAAACTTGGTATGTCCAGTTTACAATTTAGGTCTCCTGCAATTATTACAGGGTTATCTTGTACATTCTGTGTGATAAATTGGCCTACTTCATCTATTATCCCCGAGGCTGTTACATTCGGCTGGAAGTAGACTGCTATGTTAGGGATATACTTTGTCTCTATTTGTAGCGAGTGATCTTGCTGTGTTGTCGAGATTATTGGGGTTCAGCCACGGCTTTAGGAGGACTGTAATTCCTCCCATAGGCCTTCCTCTTGCTCCTTGTTCTGCTTTTAAATGGATTCAATAATAATCTGTATGTTACCATTGGTCTATGAGAAATGTTTCTGTTAATATTGCTGTTGTTGTTGTTTGAGTCTTCGTTTTTTTTGACTGGTTTGATGCAGCCCTGCATGCCTCCCTGTCCTGAGCTAATCGTTTCATCTCTACATAGCTACCACACCCTACGTCCGAGGCAATCTGTTTAACCTTGGTCTACCCCGACAGTTCTTGTCGATACTTCCTTCCATAACTAAGCTTGCTATTCCTGGGTGTCTTAGTATTTGTCCTAACAACCTATCTCTTCTCTTCATTAGCAGTCGCCAAAAATATCTCTCCTCTCCCACTAGTCTTAATACCTCTTCGTTTGTAACCCTATCTACCCATCTGATGTTCATCATTCTCCTGTAAAACCACATTTCAAACGCTTCAATTCTCTTCTTTTCTGCTTCACCATTAGCCCAAATTTCACTTCCTTATAGTTTCACGCTCCAGACAAATCTTTCATAAAAGACTTCCTAATACCTAAATGTATATTCGATGTCAATAGATTCCTTTTCTGTATAAATGCTTTCCTTGCCTGAGCTAACCTACTTTTTATATCCTCTTTGCTTCGTCCATCACTGGTTATTTTGCTTCCTAAGTAACAGAAGTCTCCTACTTCCTTTAGTTTTTCACCTGCCAATTTGATTTCCACAGAGGATTCTGATTTATTTTGGCTGCATTCCAATATTTTTGTTTTACATTTATTAATTTTCATCATGAATTCTTTCCTCAAGACGGAGTCCATACCATTCAGCAACTCAATCAAATCCTCAGGCGTGTCGGCAAATCGTCATCGGCAAATCTCAGAGTTGAAATTATTTCTCCTTGGATCTTCACTCCCACTTTAAATTTTTCTACAATTTCCTTCATCGCTTGTTCAATGTAAAAATTGAAAAGTATGGGTGATAAGTTGCAGCCTTGCCTTACACCTTTCTGAATAACAGCTTCTCTCCCTTGTCCTTCAGCTCGAATGACTGATGTCTGGTTTCTGTATAGATTGTAGATCACCCTCCTATCCCTGTACTTTATGCCAATCGTTTTCAAAATGTCAAACAATTTATTCCCATCAACGTTATCAAAAGCCTTCTATGTAGTCGGTAGATGTCATGTTGAATGCGTTTTTTTAAACTTCAATGTTTCCATAACATTATCCTTATATTGTCTCTCTGTGCATAGTCTCTTCCGATTGTCTTATTTGTGTATTATTCGGGAAATGTCCCTATGTTCCTCAGAAAGTACTGGAAACGTCTGACTGTTATAAGGAACTCCTATTTTGAAATATTTTGTGTTATATTTGGTTGAAAATTCTTCACAAATTATGTTTCCGTGAATTTCTCTCTTGGTAAGGAATTTCATGATAGATTCTGTCGACATAACATAAAACATAATAAAAAAAGAAGTTCCGTGACGAACTTAAGAGCCTACTTTTCATGCCAATGATTATTCTACAGTATATGAACCTATCTAGAATAATGACGAAATTAAGTTGCTAATATCGAAATTTCTAATTAGTTCGAAATTCTGTATACCTGGCATAATGTAGCCTAATAGGGCACCACAGTTGGCAGCCCTGATGACTGAATATATTCTTAGTTTTATCTCTTAAGGTACAGAATACAAAATTTCGTTGAAGTCCAATGAATAGCATGGACGTTACATGCAGTTAAACATTGGATCTAACAGCGCGCGTAAAATCATGTTGGCAACAATGTCATGCATGTATTGGTCAGAAATAATCTGAAATAATATCATCTATTGTTGTGCCAATTTTGAATGAAATCCATTAGTTAGTATAGAAGTTACATGCATTTTAAAATTGGACCTATCAGCAGGCTTAGAATCATGTTGGCAGCACTGACGTATATTAGTTACTCCAAATTCATCTAGAATGCCAGGTACTATACGTGTGCAAAGTTTAGAGCTATTGGCTTGCATACTTTCTGATATATTGATATTAGGGTAACAAAAATAGGGACAGTACATATTAACAGTTGGCAGCCCTGGTTGCTCTTAAGAATACGCATAGTCATATCTGTTATGGTACACATAGCACATACGAAATTTGGTTCAAATCCAAATGATAGTATGGAAGTTGCATGTATTTAAAGTTGGACCTGTCAGCAGGCTTAGAATCATGTTGGTAGCACTGACGTATATAAGTTACTCCAAATTAATATAGAATGTCAGGTAATATACGTGTGCATAGTTTAAAGCTGTCGGCTTGCATACTTTCTGATATATTGGTATTTGGATAAAATAAATTAGGAGCATTTATTAACAGTTGGCAGCCCTGGTGGGTCGTAAGAATACGCTCAGTCATATCTGGTTATGTACGCATACAACATACGAAATTTGGTTGAATTCCAATTGAGAGTGTAGAAGTTATATGCATTTAAAAATTGGACCTATCAGCAGGCTTATAATCATTTTGGCAAAACTGCCATGTATGGACTCCTGGAAATTAAACTGCAATATTATTATCTATACGTGTGCCAATTTTGAAATAGCTCCCATTCATACCTTCCAAGATATACATCATGGAGCTCAAATTTCAATTGCGATTTTTTATCAGTTGGTAGCACTGACATCATTTTCAAATATGGCCGTGAGATATTCAGGTATAGATCTTTAATCCTACCAAATTTTGTTTCGATTGATCCAGCCGTTTAGGAGTTGATAGGGGGGACACACACAGCCAGACAGACAGACAGAAGGACAGACAGACAGACAGACAGACAGACACACATTTGCCCGATCTCATAAGTCTACTTTTTCCTCATTTTTGCAAAATGTGAAAAGTAGGCTAAAAATATTATAATATAAAATTGTAGCTCTTGGATATTGAGAGTTATTTATTTTTGCATATTATAACTTCAATATGGCGGATGCACGCAATATTCAATCTCATAAAGTCATCATGCTTGTTTGTTTGTTTGCTTGTTTGTTAGATTCCTTATATATATGCCAACTATTTTGAGCATTACATGAAAGGTTCATAAGTTATCTCTTATATAAAACCAAGTGTCCTGACTGACTGACTGACTCATCATCGCCCAGCGAAAGCTATTAAAGTTAGAAACATGAAATTTTGGGGATATGTTCGTTGTAAGTCGAAAATGCCCACTAAGGGAGGATTTTTGAATATTCAGGTTCTAAAGGGGTGATAAGGGGGTACACCTGCATTTCATTGAATAACAATATCTCCGGCTTGGTTTCATTGAGGGATGTGATACTCGGTATATAAACTCATCATTAACAAGAAGTTCCGTTAAGAACTATACAGCCTACTTTTCATGCCAATGATTATTCTACAGAATATGAACCTATCTAGAATAATGACGAAATTAAGTTGCTAATATCGAAATTTCCAATTAGTTCGAAATACTGTATACCTGGCATAATGTATCCTAATAGAGCACTACAGTTGGCAGCCCTGATGACTGAATATATTCTTAGTTCCGTCTCTTACGGTACTAAATACAAAATTTGGTTGAAGTCCACTGGATAGCATGGACGTTACATGCAGTTAAACATTGGATCTAACAGCGCGCGTAAAATCATGTTGGCAACAATGTCATGCATGTATTGGTCAGAAATAATCTTAAATAATATGATCTATTGTTGTGCCAATTTTGAATGAAATCCATTAGTTAGTATAGAAGTTACATGTATTTTAAAATTGGACCTATCAGCAGGCTTAGAATCATGTTGGCAGCACTGACGTATATTAGTTACTGCAAATTCGTCTAGAATGCCAGGTACTATACGTGTGCAAAGTTTAGAGCTATTGGCTTGCATACTTTCTGATATATTGATATTAGGGTAACAAAAATAGGGACAGCACATATTAACAGTTGGCAGCCCTGGTTGCTCCTTAGAATACGCATAGTCATATCTGTTATGGTACACATAGCACATACGAAATTTGGTTGAAATCCAAATGATAGTATGGAAGTTACATGTATTTAAAGTTGGTCCTGTCAGCAGGCTTAGAATCATGTTGGTAGCACTGACGTATATAAGTTACTCCAAATTAATATAGAATGTCAGGTACTATACGTTTGCATAGTTTAAAGCTGTCGGCTTGCATACTTTCTGATATATTGGTATTTGGATAAAATAAATTAGGAGCATTTATTAACAGTTGGCAGCCCTGGTAGGTCTTAAGAATACGCTCAGTCATATCTGGTTATGTACACATACAACATACGAAATTTGGTTGAATTCCGCTTGATAGTGTAGAAGTTATATGCATTTAAAAATTGGACCTATCAGGAGGCTTATAATCATATTGGCAACACTGCCATGTTTGGCCTCCTGGAAATTAAACTGAAATATTATGATCTGTACGTGTGCCAATTTTGAAATAGCTCCCATTCATACTTTCCAAGATATCCAACATGGAGCTCAAATTTCAATTGCGATTTTTTAGCAGTTGGTAGTACTGACATCATTTTCAAATATGGCCGTGAGATATTCAGGTATAGATCTTTACTCCTACCAAATTTTGTTTCGATTGCTGCAGCCGTTTAGGAGTTGATAGGGGGGGACACACACACAGCCAGCCAGACAGACAGACAGAAGGACAGACAGACAGACAGACACACATTTGCCCGATCTCATAAGTCTACTTTTTCCTCATTTTTGCAAAATGTGAAAAGTAGGCTAAAAATAAGAAGTCACGTGTCTGAGGGTTTTTCGATGTGGTGTATGTTATGAGGTGACACGTGTCCGAGGGTTTTTCGATGCGGTGTATATTATGAGGTGAAAGGGGGTGAAAAGTGGGGGGTTGAAGGATTTCTAACGGAGCGTGTATCTCTTAAACGACATAGGGGGGAGTTCGAAACTTAGCGGGAAAAAAATCAGCATAAAGGATAAGTAAATAGGTGTTCGACCGATTTTTTTTAAATTCCAATTGAAGGGGCCCATGGGTAGGGATGAATTCTGGGAGGAGGGGTGAAATTCTGAAGAAAACAAGATGTTCAGTAAAGAACATATAGCCTACTTTCTCCTAAATGCATGGGTATTGTTATAACTCTTTGTCCTTTTCAAGGAGTATGATTGAATGTTGGTTGTAGTAGCTTGTTGAAATACAACGTGCTATAGGGATATTAAACATGAATATGAGGTGCCCTTTGCTAGTGCTACCTCTGTACCAAATTTCGTTCAATTCGGTTTCACCGTGTTTGAATTGATAGGGGGAATCGATTTGCACACATACTTGGCCACCATCTGCAAACTATTGGGCTGATGTTCTTGCAGTTTGGTCTGAATATGTTTCCCACATAAAGATACGGTGTTGCAAAATTTGGTAGAGACTAGATTATTAGGTTGGTCGTAATTACATTTTAGCTTTTAACATTTGGGTGGCCGCGATTACGTTTCCGTCAAGATAGCGGTGATATAAAACATGACACTGAGGTGCCCTTTGCTAGTGCTACCTCTGTACCAAATTTCGTTCCATTCGGTTTCACCGTGTTCGAATTGATAAGGGGAATCGATTTTCACACACACATGGCCGCCATCCGCAAAATATTAGGCTGATGACCTATTAGTTTGGTCAAAGGATGCTCCCTCCATAAAGGTATGTTGTTGCTAAATTTGCTAGAGATCGGATGATTAGGCTAATCGTAATTTGATTTAAGCTTTGAACATTTGTGTGGCCGCCATTACGTTTCTGTCAATATGGCGGCCATGCCCTTTGTTAGTGCTATCTCTGTACCAAATTTCGTTCCATTCGGTTTCACCGTGTTTGAATTAGTAGGGAGAATCGATTTTGACACAAAGATGGCCGCCATCCGCAAACTATTAGGCGAATGACCTATTAGATTGGTCAAAGGATGCTCACTCCATAAAGGTATGTAGTTGCAAAATTTGGTAGAGATCGGATGATTAGGTTAATCGTAATTTGATTTAAGCTTTGAACATTCGTGTGGCCACCATTACGTTTCAGTCAAGATGGTGGCGATATAAAACATGACACTGAGGTGCCCTTTGCTAGTGCTACCTCTGTACCAAATTTCGTTCCATTCGGTTCCACCGTGTTCGAATTAATAGGGGAATCAATTTTGACATAAAGATGGCCGCCACCCGCAAACTATTAGGCTAATAACCTATTAGATTGGTCAAAGGATGCTCCCTCCATAAAGGTATGTAGTTGCAAAATTTGGTAGAGATCGGATGATTAGGTTAATCGTAATTTGATTTAAGCTTTGAACATTCGTGTGGCCGCCATTACGTTTCTGTCAAGATGGCGGCGATATAAAACATGACACTGAGGTGCCCTTTGCTAGTGCTACCTCTGTACCAAATTTCGTTCCAATTGGTTTCACCGTGTTTGAATTAACAGGGGGAACTGATTTTCACACAAAGATGGCCACCATCCGCAAACTATTAGGCTAATGACCTAGTTATTTGGTCAAAGGATGCTTCCTCTATAAAGGTATGTTGTTGCAAAATTTGGTAGAGATCGGATGATTAGGTTAATCGTAATTTGATTTAAGCTTTGAACATTTGTGTGGCCGCCATTACGTTTCCGTCAAGATGGCGGCGATATAAAACATGACACTGAGGTGCCTTTTGTTAGTACTACCTCTGTACCAAATTTCGTTTCATTCGGTTGCACCGTGTTCGAATTAATAGGGGGAATCGATTTTCACACAAAGATGGCCGCCATCCGCAAACTATTACGCTGATGACTTATTAGTTTGGTCAAAGGATGCTCCCCCCATAAAGGTATGTTGTTGCAAAATTTGGTAGAGATCGGATGATTAGGTTAGTCGTAATTTGATTTAAGCTTTGAACATTTGTGTGGCCGCCATTACGTTTCCGTCAAGATGGCGGCGATATAAAACATGACACTGAGGTGTCCTTTGCTAGTGCTACCTTTGTACCAAATTTCGTTCAATTCGCATTCACCGTGTTCGAATTGATAGGGGGGGACAGACATTCAGAGTACACACACTCACACACACACACACACACACAGACACACACACACACAGACTCACACACACACATACACACACACAGACAGACACACTTTTTCCGCCCTGTGTTGATCTCATAAGTCTACTTTCATTTTTTGCAAAAATCGAAAGTAGGCTAATAAGCGGACATGTGTCTAAGGGTTTTTCGATGAGGTGTATATTATAAGGTGAAAGGGGTGAAAAGTGGGAGTTGAAGGATTCCTAACGGAGCGTGTATCTCTTAAACGACATAGGCGAGAAGTTTGAAACTTAGCGGAAAAAATCAGCTAAGAAATAAGTAAATCGGTGTTCGACCGTTTTTTCATTAATTCAATTTAAGGGGCCAATGGGGTGGGGTGAAATTCTGGAAAAAAAAAAGGTGAGAAAGTGTCGTAACTGACTAACTCACTCACTCACTCACTCATCAAACTCAGGGGAAAAAGACAGTTTAAAAATATGTTAATAGGTGTTCGAGCGTTTCTTCATAAATCCAATTTAAGGGGCCCAAGTTCGAAACATGACATTTTGGGGTTATGTTCGTTGTATGTCTAAAACGTCCACTAAGGAAGGATTTTTGGATATTCAGGATCTAAAGGGGTGTTAAGGGGGTAGACCTACATTTAATTGAATAACAATATCTCCCGATTGATTTCCTTGGCGGATGCGATACTCGGCATAAAACTCATCATTCAGAATAAGAGACAAATGTCTGAGGCTTTTTCGATGTAGTGTATATGATGAGGAGTATGTGTGAAAAGTGGGGGTTGAAGGATTCCTAACGGAGCAAGTATCTCCTAAAAGACAGAGGCATAAAGTATGAAACTCATGGGGGAAAATCAGATTGAAAAATATGTCAATAGGTGGTCGACCGTTTTTTCATAAATCCAATTTAAGGGGCCCATGGGGAGGGCTAAAATTCTGGGGAAAGAAGTACACTAAGGAAGGATTTTTGGATATTCACTCATCATCCCCCAGCCAAACCTATTGCAGTTAGAAACTTGAAATTTTGGGGATAAATTCGTTGTATGTCGAAAACGTCCACTAAGGATGAATTTTTGGATATTCATGTTCTGAAGGGGTGTTAAGGGGGTTAAACTTGTATTTCAATGATTAACAATATCTCACGAGTTGTTTCATTTGGGGATGTGATATTCGGCATATAAATTAATCAATAAAAATAAGCAGACATATGACTAAGGCTTTATCGATTTGGTGTGTATTATGAGGTGAAAGGGGTGAAAATTGGGGGTTGAATGATTCTTAACGGAGCGTGTATCTCTCAAACGACATTAGCGAGAAGTTTGAAATTCAGCGGAATAAATCAGCTTAAAAAATAAGTAAATAGGTGTTCGACCGTTTTTTTTTTCGTAAATCCCATTTAAGGGGTTCATGGGGAGGGTTGAAATTTTCAAAAATAAATTAAAGAAAATGTCCTGACTGACTCACTCACTCATCATCGCCCAGCCAAAATTATTGAAGTTAGAAACATGAAAATTTGGGGATATGTTCGTTGTATGTCGAAAACGTCCACTAAGGAAAGATTTTTGGATATGCAGGTTCTAAAGGAGTGTTAAGGGGGTAAACGTGCATTTCATTGAATAACAATATCTCACGAGGGGTTTCATTTGGGGATGTGATACTTGGCATATACGAAAACTAAACATTGAAAATAAGCTGACACATGTCTAATGGTTTTCCGATGTGGTGTATATTATGAGTGAAAGGGGTGAAAAGTGGGGGTTGAAGGATCCCTAACGGAGCGTGCATCTCTTAAACGACATAGGCGAGGAGTTTGAAACTCAGAGGAAAACAATCAGCTTAATAATAAATAAATAAATAATTAAATTAATAGGTGTTCGACCGTATTTTCATAAATCTATTTTAAGGGGCCCATGGGGAGGGGTGAAATTCTGGAAGAAAAACGTCCACTAAGGAAGGATTTTTGGATATTCACTCTCATCGACCAACCAAAACTATTAAAGTTAGAAAAATGATATTTTTGGGATATGTTTGTTGTGTGTCGAAAACGTCTACTAAGGAGGGATTTTTTAATATTCTGGTTCTAAAGGGGTGTTAACGGGGTTAAACCTGCATTTCATTGAATAACAATACGACACGACTATGACGCGAGCGAAGCCGCGGGTACCTGCTAGTAAATTATAATGTTAACGTGTTTTTCCCCCGCCACCTTCAAATTATTCAGCTAATGATCTCATAGTTGTGGACCTGTGCTGCTTCCCATCTGGAGGTTTATTTTCTGAAATGTGGTAGAGATACGATTATTAGTACAGTCCGTACTTCATGTAACAATTGAACACTTGGGTGGGAGCCATTTAAATCCCAGTATTCTCTTAAACCACTCACGTGTTAGGCGGGCGACAGTTTTTAGGTACTGAGGATCAATCGCATGCCGAAATCTTTGATGAGCGGTGGGTATGCTTTGGCCTTCACGACTATATCCCAGGTTAGCTGATGGAAATATCTCTCTCCAAATTGGTGACCTAATTCACATCGACGCAGCATTTACTCGCGTACCTTCCTGATGCTTCTCTGACATACTGCTCGAGTCTAAGCTCCATGAATCTGAGAGGAATGTGCATCGCGGACTATGAGAAACGGTGTTGACGAGTGATGAGGTTTCTCGGTCCGTGCATAGTACCGAACCAAATACATTGGTCGGTGACTCACTGACTCATTCGTATCACCACACTGGTTTCAGAGAAGACCGTATGTTAGCAGTATTGGAATAGAGGAGCATGTCAAGTAACACTGCGGGCTGTCGACAGGCCCTTCTCTTCTCGGCTGACCCTTCTCTGCTCTTTCTCCTCACCCCGCAAGTTCATAGAGCTTGGACTCGCACAGTAATTATGCAGCCATAAGGATGCGTGCGACTAGATCCTTATTACTCTCAGCTGTGGTTTCAATTTCTTAAAGTTGTTTTGGTTCTTTCCTAGGCTTGCGACATCCTTTTCATGTAGGCCCGTGTACTTGGGGGTGTGTAGAATTTGTCTGATAACCTGTGTCACTGTGATGTCTGTAATAGTGCGTATATATAAATTTGATTAGGAGATGGGTAAGAAACAGCCGTAGCCTTAATTTAGGTACCATCCCGGAATTTGCCTAGAGTAGAAGTGGGAAACCACGGAAACACCTTCAAGGCTGGCTGAGGTAGGAATATAACCCACCTCTTCTTAATTTTGCCTCACGAGACTGAGTGTACAACGTTGAAGGTCCTCAGACCAGAGTTCTTGGCAAATCCGTGAAACGAATAGAACTCGGGCCTCCGCGGTGACAGCCAAGAATGTTATCCACTACGCGCTAGCCAAATTAATGAAACGTATATTCACGGCAACTCATTTTCCTTGCAGGGTCCACTCCACAAATAGCCTGTATTCATCCCATAGAAAACACACTTCTCACCCTGTTCACCATCTCAAGATATATTTAATGACATTTTAGGAATTTACAAATACCATCTATTTAGATATATGTCAATTTCGTAAAATTATTCTTATTAATATCAATTTAAAGTCCACATTTGTTACAGTTCTGTTTTTAACTATCTTATTATATAATACGGTAAGATGTGTGATTCACAAAACTCAAGCTCCTAAACCAGAGGGAGTTAGAAGGTGAGGTTTGTATCAAAATCCTCCAAATCGTCTCAATAGTATAGGAAAAATCTTGCATTTCTTGAAAAGTCAACGGAAATATATTTATTTGTTTATAAAGCGCTTTTAAACAAATAAACAAGACGATAGCTCCTGGTAGAACTGTGTCGCGTACAGCCCAGATAGCACTAGGGCCGGTCAGGTAGTCTGTACACATGGGGCGCACACAACCCATTATGAGTGAGTTCTTGCATGGGTTCGCTAGGTTTTATAAAAATTGTCACAGAAAACCCAAGTAAATTATTGATTACAAAGCTTTGCTCGTAATTACAGTACATTAATTTCTTTTCTTTCTAACATCGCTGAAGATGGTCACAATATGGCTGAAACTGGTACATTATATTAATGAATATATATTATTTTATTATTATTGACTAAGGTGTAATATTTTTTTAAAATAGCCGTTGGTATTCAATTAGAGTAAATTAATTTGACTGACTGACTAAACCATTGCTATGGGAGAATATTGGATCAGTGGGCAACACAAGTATGTCCACCACAGCCACAGATCCCTACATAAATCATGTTAAATAAAGTACTTGCGGTCACCAAATGTGACACTAAATTCCGACATCAATTCAAAAATAACCAAATAAATTAGGCATTCGAAGAGGATTATTGCAGAGCCAGAGAACAAATGGTCCAGCGTGACGTCAGGCCAGGAGACGGATTAGACTGGGAATGTATGTACATGAGCCTGGCCTAAGTGCTGGAGAGTCGTCCATTTACCAGCCCAATGAAGTTAAGTGTTGACTATTCTCGACTAGCAATGGTGTCCTTGTCGGGCACTTATCCGCTATTTAACTGTTAACACCCCACACAGTGCAGTTCAAAACATATATACTGGCTGTACATCAGGCTTGTATCTACAGGATGGTAAATATATCTTGCAGGTTTGAACACCTTTAATTACGAATACTAATTAATTTATTGTTGAGTTTGGACCGTGCTATTAAATTCTATACGTGTTAGATGTTTTATCAAAATTGTGATAAGTATTTTCAATGGGTAAGTCAGATGGAGACGTAAGTTATGTTAAGTAACTTAACTAGGATTGACCATATTCTACAATGTAGGATTAAAAACATGTAGGCTAACATTCTCTTGCATGACGTCAAAATCGCCCTTCTGTTTCATCCAAGAACAGAAAAATTAATCACCGTCAGTAAAGTTACTTAAGGTAACGTATGTCTCCATATTATTTAGCCATTGAAACTGCCCCTCATAGCATGATGAGTGAAAAGTCTAGCACATACAATTTAACGGCGCTATCCACTCCGAAAGATAAATAATTCACGACACCATCGAAGTTGATCAAAGATAACAACAGCAGTAGGGGGGTAGTAGGGGTTCTATTACCCCCCACCACTACTCCCAATGCAAGCCGATAACTCCCGAACCCGTGGTCGGAGATTCACAAATGAGGTGTCGTTGGACTCAGGCTGACGGGGGCTTTCCAATGGTCCAATCATTTCAACCCCTAAATAAAACCTACCCCTACTAGGGGGTGAAATTCTTTTTTTTTTTGTGAAAGTCTCTTTTCAAATGCGACATGTATAAGGTGCGCTGCTAAAATGAACTTAAACGTTGTTGCTCATATGGCGCATACGTTTTGCTGGATGCCGCTATGGATTAACATTTTTGTTTTTGTTTTGTACGCATGCGCACTTGGGATTTTTGTAAGAGGGCGATCTCTTTGAAAAAATGATTGATAAGAAGGGGTTTTGGTGGTGAGGAGAGAGCCAGATAGTCGCATATTTTCCTACGAAGTTTGCCGATATCTCTCAAAGGCAAGGTCGGATTTGGACGTGTGACGTGTCAAATCACTTGTCTCGAAGCCCTATATATGTTATTAATAGGTTAAAATTTTGAGAATGAGGGAAACAGGCTCTTTGGGGGTAAAACCATGATTTTAGACTTTTCCGATATCTCCCGAATGCATGGTCGGATTTGGTCCTATGGCGTGTCAAATGGCTTGTCTCGAAACCCTCTTTATTTTGGTAATAGGTAAAAGTTTTTGAGAATGAGGGAAACAATGTTTTGGGGTAAAACCGTGCTTTTTGCTATATCTCGCGAACCAATCATGATAGAGGCGTGTACGACGGGTCCAAGGACTCGGGGTGACGTCCTCTTTGCTATGGACCACTCGTTATATTTTTTTTTAAAATTTGGAAACTAGATTTTGGGGTAAACACGTGTTTTTTGTGATTTTTGCCGATATCTCACGAACCAATAACGCTAGAGACGTGTACGAGGTGTCCTAGGACTCGGGCTAACGCCCCCTGTTTGAAACTATGTTTGAAATTTTGACAAAGGGCCTAACGACATTTTTGTTGAAAAAAATATTAATTTCCTCTTTACCTGTTTATAATGTTTATGAAGCGTGGTGGTTGAGAGAGACGATACGGCTGGGTGTGTGTGTTTCAACGAACCTGTTGCTAACCACAAGGACCATGCTTAATAGAACAATCGCTATTTCGGCGGGTCGGTTTATGACAGAGCGAGGGTGCGTTTTTCTGATCTTTCCTATGGCAGACGGATGGAGGCTAATATTTGAACATATGTGAAGCATGCTAAGATTTTTTTTTACCTTTAACATGTAAACGATGATGAGAACGTGGTTCTATGTTGGTCGAAGCGAGTAGAGAAAACAAACTTCCCAAGGAGCAGGAGGTGAATGTCATTTGAGCCTTGACAACAGGTGCAATGGAAAATGACAACGACGCTTGAAGGTTAAATAATCTGACCATCGTGGTGGCAGGGAAGAGCGAAATGCATGCATACACGTGTGAGATGACATGTACGCTAAACAAGTTACATCCTGTTTGCTTTGTACGTGACAAAATGCAAGTCCATTTGAAATTTGATCTGCCACAGGTGTTCACCTTGGACGTTATCTGTCCACGTGCATGATAACAGAATGTCCAAAGCGTGGGAAAAAATGATTATACATGCAACGTAGCATATATAAAGACATGTCATTATCATTTCTCTCTCACTTGGGTGGACTACCTTTGAACATACTGCGTTGCGTGAAACACTTGGTCTTGTTTAACAGTTTTGGTGTTGGTGGAAAATACTTAACCTTGTTGTGGGGTAGGTATATATATATATTTATTCATTTATATATTTATTGATTTATATATATATTTACATGAAATTATTTATTGCTTAGGTAATTAATGATCTTTTAATTTATTTTGTTTGCAGATAACCGGTATATCTTACATGTCTGAGAGAGAAGAAACCATTGCACTTTTGAGCCCACTAGAAGGAAACAGCAATAAGCTACTGCAAGTAAAGGTGTTTTTTTAAACTAACTCGTTTTATTATTATTGTTTCATATTTTATTTTATGAAATATAATTATTAACCTGAATTTAGGTATTTATAACGGTTTTTTTTGAAGCTTGGAAAGAAAAGCCTTACCGCCGTAGCAGTCGCTGAAAACCCGAGACGCAGTAAAGTGCAACCATTATTTCCAGCCAGTGATCTATTGAAAACTCAGGTAAGCCTAACGTAAAATGCTATTCCATTTTACCACTACTGAAAACTCGTAGACAAAAAATTCATTACCTGTACATGACTAGGACGATGATTGTTTTCTTGATTAATGACTATGTATTGGCAACCGGTACAAGACCATATTGGTTGTTTACCGGGAAAGTACAAGGCCATATTGGATTTTGTAAAAAAAAAAATTTTTAATTTAACTGACATGTCGTTCCCTATAATAATAATAATAATAATAATAATAATAATAATAATAATAATAATAATAATAATAATAATAATATTAATATCGTATGGCCTCGGGTGCCGGGTGCAAGCTTTGTTATTAGACACACAGAGGGTAGCTTGCATGTCGAATTTAGTTGTTCCTTGACTATGAAAGTCATGGAGGTTAGATGTTAGATATCTAATATCTTTAAACTCTATAGCGCTTTCTAGTAGAAAAATGAGGAAATTTGTACCCTATGAACTCAACGAATATTCACAGGTTTGAACATGATAATCTGAACAAAATGACATGACATTATTATTTTTGTTTATGTATTGGTTAAAGGGGAATGTAAATGACTGCAGCTTTATAAAAAGAAAATAAGTACATGGGTTACTGTTTGTGCCGACAAACAGTTTATTATAATTTTTATGGTGTTTTGATATATTAATGCCAATTAACGTTAAAGTTTTATTTACAAGTATTGATTGATTGATTGATCGATTGATTGATTGATTGATTGAGTGATTGGTTAATTTGTTTGCTTTTAGGTGTCGTCATGCGCCATTAACGTAATGAACAGACAGTGAACAAGCATACATTGCGCTTTAAAGTACTCTGTGCAACGTTAATAACTTACAATAAGAAAAAGTTTTATTATAACACATGGCGTTAGTACCAAATACAACAAGTGAGCAAGTTGGTTTACCACGTGGGTTAAATTTAAAATCAGAACTTGACCTTTGGTTAACATTTGAATCCTGGCCTGTAGGCTTTTTGTCGACACATGAACTTGCAAAAGCAGTTTTTTTTACTTGAACCGAGAAGATGTGGTGCGCAGTGTGTTTTGTCGTATTGAACTTTCACACTGGGAAGAAGGGGATGATCCCTTTAGAGACCATTTGCGATGGTCTCCTCATTGTCCTTACATGCTTGGAAAGCAAGTGGGTAACATACCTGTGTATTCATGTTACCGAACCACAAGACCATTGGCCGCTACTTACGTTGCTGAATTACAAATAAATAATAATAATGATGTATTACCGGCCAACGGTAGTGTCGATATATGTGGTCCATATGCCATAGACAGTGTTGAATTGGCGTGTGCTTTTGAAAACTTGGGAGTTTCCAAGACTAAAGCACTAGCACACCCAGAGTACAGCTCTGTTGAAAAACGTTTAGAATCTTATAAAAATGTTTGGCCATTAATATTAAAACACCTTACCAAACAGCTAACTGAAGCGGGATTTTTTTAATACTGGTGAAGGGGATAAAAAAATATGTTTTTATTGTGGATTTGCTTTAAAGGATTGGCAAATGACTGATGACCCTTTAGTGCAACAAGCTCGTTGGTTACCAAACTGTAAATACATGGTGTTGCTTAAAGGTCAGGAATTTGTGAACACTATTTGTAAAGAAAACGTGATTGCAGCACAAGACATAAAGGTGCCTTTAGAGTTAGAACACGCAGAGCAAATACATAAGGCTGAAAGAAAAGACTTGTCTCACGAACAGATACAAAAGTGTGACCAACAATTATGTAAAATTTGTTATCAAGATGAACTAGGTGTTGTATTTTTGCATTGTGGACACATGATAGCCTGTGTCAAGTGTGCATTAGAATTCAACACTTGTGCTATATGCAGAAAAGCAGTATCTGCTACAGTTAGGGCATTTCTTGCATAACTAGTATAATTTATTCGTCATGCATAGTGCAAAATCCCTAATTGCACAATAGTATTAAAGCTGTTTTAGAGTGTAATAGATATGCTTTTCTTTTGTTTATAGACTACTACAATGAATGTTTTGAATTCTGTGGGACAATCATGTGGCTTAGAGACAAAGAAGCTCAGCGAATTGCCAACGCATATTCCATTCCGCATTATCAAGATTTGGAAATTGAAAACAGCATATGGTGATCGTGTACTTTGTGTATGTGAAAACTTTGAGACATTTCTATCTATACGGTTTAATGATATGTTGGAGAGTGTTTTTGATGAAGTCAATAATGCTGTACAACCTGTACACTTAATATATAAAGGTTTTAAAAACAATAGGTGCATGGTTCGTTTTAATTAAATAAATAAACAAGATGTTCAGGGAAGATCATATAGCCTACTTTCTCCTAAATGCATGGGTATTGTTATAACTCTTTGTCCTTTTCAAGGAGTATAATTGAATGTTGGTTGTAGTAGCTTGTTGAAATACAACGTGCTATAGGGATATTAAACATGAATATGAGGTGCCCTTTGCTAGTGCTACCTCTGTAGCAAATTTCGTTCAATTCGGTTTCACCGTGTTTGAATTGATAGGAGGAATCTATTTGCACACATACTTGGCCACCATCTGCAAACTATTGGGCTGATGATCTAGCAGTTTGGTCAGAATATGCTTCCCACATAAAGATTTGTTGTTGCAAAATTTGGTAGAGACTAGATTATTAGGTTGGTCGTAATTACATTTTAGCCTTTAACATTTGGGTGGCCGCGATTACGTTTCCGTCAAGATGGCGCTGATATAAAACATGACACTGAGGTGGCCTTTTCTAGTGCTACCTCTGTACCAAATTTCGTTCCATTCGGTTTCACCGTGTTCGAATTAATAGGGGGAATCGATTTTCACACAAAGATGGCCGCCATCCGCAAAATATTAGGCTAATGACCTATTAGTTTGGTCAAAGGATGTTCCCTCCATAATGGTATGTTGATGCAAAATTAGGTAGAGATCGGATGATTAGGTTAATCGTAATTTGATTTAAGCTTTGAATATGTGTGTGGCCGCCATTACGTTTCCGTCAAGATGGCGGCGATATCAAACATGACACTGAGGTGCCCTTTGCTAGTGCTACCTCTGTACCAAATTTCATTCCATTCGGTTTCACCATGTTCGAATTAATAGGGGTAATCGATTTTGACACAAAGATGGCCGCCATCCGCAAACTATTAGGCTGATGACCTATTAGATTTGTCAAAGGATGCATCCTCCATAAAGGTATGTTGTTGCAAAACTTGGTAGAGATCGGATGATTAGGTTAGTCGTAATTTGATTTAAGCTTTGAACATTTGTTTGGCCGCCATTACGTTTCGGTCAAGATGGCGGTGATATAAAACATGACACTGAGGTGCCCATTGCTAGTGCTACCTCTGTACCAAATTTCATTCCATTCGGTTTCACCGTGTTCGAATTAATAGGGGTAATCGATTTTGACACAAAGATGGCCGCCATCCGCAATATATTATGCTAATGACTTATTAGATTTGTCAAAGGATGCTCCCTCAATAAAGGTATGTTGTTGCAAAATTTAGTAGAGATCGGATGATTAGGTTAGTCGTAATTTGATTTAAGCTTTGAACATTTGTGTGGCCGCCATTACGTTTCCGTCAAGAAGGCGGCGATATAAAACATGACACTGGGGTGCACTTTGCTAGTACTACCTCTGTACTAAATGTCGTTACATTCGGTTTCACCGTGTTCGAATTAATAGGGGCAATCGATTTTCACACAAAGATGGCCGGCATCCGCAAACTATTAGGCTGATGACCTATTAGTTTGATCAAAGGATGCTGCCCCATAAAGGTATGTTGTTGCAAAATTTGGTAGAGATCGGATGATTAGGTTAGTCGTAATTTGATTTAAGCTTTGAACATTTGTGTGGCCGCCATTACGTTTCCGTCAAGATGGCGGCGATATAAAACATGACACTGAGGTGTCCTTTGCTAGTGCTACCTTTGTACCCAATTTCGTTCAATTTGCGCTCACCGTGTTCGAATTGATAGGGGGGGGGGGGGGCAGACATTCAGAGTACACACACTCACACACACACACACACAGACTCACACACACACATACACACATAGACACACTTTTTTTTCGCCCTGTAGTGATCTCATAAGTCTACTTTCATTTTTTGCAAAAATCGAAAGTACGCTAAAAATGTGAAATAATAATGGAAAATATAAGTAACGACAATATACTGAAAAAGAAAGAAAATATGTGTATAGAATAGTAATGTTTTAGTGTTTAGTGTTGTCTTTAAAAATATTATGATGAAACCAAAAAAAAACAAGAAATGTATATAAAGTTTGTAAATAAATGCAAAATGGTGTTACAATGTTGTTTTATTATATAAAAAGTTAGTATATTTAACATTGCAGAGTATACATGATTATGACAATAAATGCACACTGAATACAAGCCTTTCTCACTTTACAATAGTCTGTTATAGTTTTAAACACAAGGCTTGTTGTAGATTATTTTATAGCAATGTCCATTCAATGTTGTTTTCGGAAAGTGGGGAAGCCGCAATGGTTGTATAGGCATAAAAAACTTATTGTTATTACTAATTAGTCACTTTGATCCCCTTGCATATCAAGAGCAGATGACCTAGTTGTTCCACTCTTTAAAACGACAACAAAAACACTACCTCTTGCATAGTTTGTGATGTTGATGGCTCTGGCGACGTGGTAGATGGATTAAAAATAACTTTTAGAACAGGGGTTAACGTTGCTCATTAAACATTGCACTATTTAGAGTAGCAATATGGTTTTCTTGATTTTTTTTTCGACGGCAACTGTGTTTCATGCAGTACACTACATTGATGATCACTGACACTTAAAACCTCACTATTTTTAGCCTACTTTTCACATTTTGCAAAAATGAGGAAAAAGTAGACTTATGAGATCGGACAAATGTGTGTCTCTCTGTCTGTCTGTCTGTCTGTCTGTCTGTCCTTCTGTCTGTCTGTCTGTCTGGCTGTGTGTGTGTCCCCCCCTATCAAGTCCTAAACGGCTGCAGCAATCGAAACAAAATTTGGTAGGAGTAAAGATCTATACCTGAATATCTCACGGCCATATTTGAAAATGATGTCAGTGCTACCAACTGCTAAAAAATCGCAATTGAAATTTGAGCTCCATGTTGGATATCATGGAAAGTATGAATGGGAGCTATTTCAAAATTGGCACACGTACAGATCATAATATTTCAGTTTAATTTCCAGGAGGCCAAACATGGCAGTGTTGCCAAAATGATTATAAGCCTCCTGATAGGTCCAATTTTTAAATGCATATAACTTCTACACTATCAAGCGGAATTCAACCAAATTTCGTATGCTGTATGTGTACATAACCAGATATGACTGAGCTTATTCTTAAGACCTACCAGAGCTGCCAACTATTAATAAATGCTCCTAATTTATTTTATCCAAATACCAATATATCAGAAAGTATGCAAGCCGACAGCTTTAAACTATGCACACGTATAGTACCTGACATTCTATATTAATTTGGTGTAGCTTATATACGTCAATGCTACCAACATGATTCTAAGCCTGCTGACAGGTCCAACTTTAAATACATGTAACTTCCATACTATCATTTGGATTTCAACCAAATTTCGTATGTGCTATGTGTACCATAACAGATATGACTATGCGTATTCTAAGGAGCAACCAGGGCTGCCAACTGTTAATATGTGCTGTCCCTATTTTTGTTACCCTAATATCAATATATCAGAAAGTATGCAAGCCAATAGCTCTAAACTTTGCACACGTATAGTACCTGGCATTCTAGACGAATTTGGAGTAACTAATATACATCAGTGCTGCCTACATGATTCTAAGCCTGCTGATAGGTCCAATTTTAAAATGCATATAATTTCTATACTAACTAATGGATTTCATTCAAAATTGGCACTACAATAGATCATATTATTTCAGATTATTTCTGACCAATACATGCATGACATTGTTGCCAACATGATTTTACGCGCGCTGTTAGATCCAATGTTTAACTGCATGTAACGTCCATGCTATCCAGTGGACTTCAACCAAATTTTGTATTTAGTACCGTAAGAGACGGAGCTAAGAATATATTCAGTCGTCAGGGCTGCCAACTGTAGTGCTCTATTAGGATACATTATGCCAGGTACACAGTATTTCGAATTAATTGGAAATTTCGATATTAGCAACTTAATTTCGTCATTATTCTAGATAGGTTCATATTCTGTAGAATAATCATTGGCATGAAAAGTAGGCTGTATAGTTCTTCACGGAACTTCTTGTTACTTTTTAGGTCACCACGACAATATTTGGAACGTTGCTTTGAACAACGCCAAATAACAGTTCCATTTTTATTGGTTCGTTTCACAATATATGAATATCCTTTATAGTATGCGTAAGGCTTACCATACCTAGTCACTGATACTTCTATGTCAACTGCAGTGGCGTTTTCTCCAATACCACGGGGTAAGCACCGCTTACCTAGCATATTCTTGAATGACGTTCCTCGTTCTCTACCGCAGTTCTCCACGATCAGCCAGTACTACTTTGGAGAGAAAGAAGAAAGAGTGCGGCTGGTCGCTATGACAACGGCTTGTTTACCTCCAGGAGCCTTCTGGCCCGGAACACTGCTATGGCCGATGGAGTGGTACACCAACAACGCCAGGTCGTCCTTGATTGGCTAAGACAGGGGGTGTGGCGTTCCATAACCACAGGGCTGTCGTCGAGACAAGTGAAAGCGGGTAGCAAGGTCTGCTTCGATGCGGGTGGCTTACCCTAGCGAGCCTGGACACCAGCACTGCTTATAATCATTTGGCGCGCCTCTCCAGTCCCCACCCACTCCTTGCCCTTCCACCATCTGACCATCAGACCCGACCTTTGCTGGGCGCGGTAGTTAAAATTCTTCTTCGTCCGGTTAACTCACAACTCTATGTTTTTGAGTGCAATTAGCAAAATTTAGTATACCGTAACTACTGTTGATATTATTGTGTTGGAGTGTACAGTGCGTTGGAATCTTCAGAGTGACCCATCAACCCGAAAAGTTGCTCAGATTATCATTCAAATTATATTCAAAGAGTTGGTGTAAAGGATACATAATTTTAAATGTATGTACATCCGTATAATTTGAATAATATTTTAAAGACCTATCACATTATTTTAAAAATTATTTGGTTATTACGAAGCCTCCGTGGCTTAGGCGGCAGCACGCCGGCCTCTCACCGCTGGGTCCGTGGTTCAAATCCCGGTCACTCCATGTGAGATCTGTGCTGGACAAAACGAAGGCAGACAGGTTTTCCTCCGGGTACTCCGGTTTTCCCTGTCAAAATTTCATTCCAGCAACACTCGCCACTATCATTTCATGTCATCTGTCATTCATTTAATCATTGCCCCAGAGAAGTGCGTCAGGCCTCGGCAGCCGGCACAGTTCATATCCTCGCCGCTAGATGGGGGCTTCAGTCATTCCATTCCTGACCCGGTCGGAGACTGGAAGCAGGCTGTGGATTTTCATTTGGTTATTACGGTAGGTAGGGTCTATCAAGTTCGCATTTGTACAAAATTAACTAATGCCACTATTTACTGTACCTTGGCGGATCATTTGTAGCGAAGTTCAATTCTTCTCTCCCTCTTAGTGAATTCATCAATTACATGGTCGTGAAAATCAGTGTTCCCCTGAAGGCTGCACAATAACACCTTTTCAATGGAAAGAACCGCGAGATGTGAAAGTCCTTCTTGATGCATTGAGTTTCGGGTGAAGGTTTTTGTACGTTTCATGGTAGAAAACATTCTTTCCACTGATGCACTAGACGCCGGAATTGTTAGTACTAGTTTAAAAAAAGAAGGAAGCTTTACGTGACCATTAATCATGCGATCATGAGCCACGGGACCTCCTTTTTACGTGGAATCCGAAGCACAGGACATGGAATTTCACTTCGAAATCTCACATGCATTGACCGGGAATCGAACCCGGTCCACCTTGGTGAGAGGCCAACAGCTTGACCGCTGCGCCACCACGCCCCCCTTAGTACTAGTTTGCATAGGTTATAGGCCTACGCCCCAATTAAGTCATTCAAACTAATGAAGCCGTGAAAGCCTACATCAGTACAATTTGAGTGATATTTGCAAATAAATATTAACTGAACATGCAATCCAATGACATAAGAATATCTATTAGTCTACTAATAGCATGTTTATTATTTTAATGTTCACTTAGGTCTCATAGTCTTATAGAAAATAATAATAATAATAATAATAATGTTATTGGTTTTACGTCCCTGTTAACTACTGAGGCTTTTAGAGACGCCGGGATGCCGGAATTTTGACCCGAAGGGAATCTTTAACGTGCCAGTAAATATACTGACACGGCTCCCTCGCATTTGCGCACCCTCAAATGCCGACTGACTGCGACGGCATTCGATCCTGCTATCTTAAGCTCAGCAAGCTAGAACGTTACCGCTGAGCCACGCATAATAGAAAATTTACGAGTAATAACCTAAAAGTTTAGCTCCTTAGGCCAAGAAATGCGAACAACAAAAACACAAATTGCCACACTGTTCAATCGTCAAATGATACAAGACAAGAGAAGCCCGCCAACCCTATTGATGAATAATTTTCTCCGCAATTAATGTACATGGATTGGCATGCCTCAAGTTGAAAAGGGAAAAATGAGCTGTGCTGTAATACAATTCTTTCTATTTTTTTTAATGTGAAAGACTAATAATTATGTGTGTAGAGTAATTGTTGCTACTTCAGATATCAACCTCAACATTGACAAGGGCATAGCTGGAACCGGGTGCTGAAGTTGCTTTATGGTTTAAGCCTATATTTTGAGTCTTCTTCACAGCTTACCCTCGAAAAAATTCCACGCCACGCCACTGGTCAACTGTCAAGCATAGACTAAGCTCTAGTAAAGTCAACTTGGTAATAAGAATAATAGTTTAATGTGAGAGCAAATATGGATCCAAAGAGTTCAGGTAAAAGTGGAAGCAAATAAGCAAATATAAGAACCAAGAGTGGGGTTAAAAGTAGTCGCAAAGTGGTAGACCCATTACACAATAATTTCAGCAACACAAAAAGCCAACACATAAGCCAATATATAAGCTTATGGTGGGTCACTCCATCAGCAAAACAGTTGTAACCTTTGTAGTGTGAACATCGTACTGACAGGTCAGTTACTACTATGGAACTTATTACAACCAACAAAGGTAGGCTACGTGCACTCTATCAAGGCTACTCTTATAACTATAATCGCCAGAATGTGAATGGATGCTCAAAAGAGAGGTCAACAAAATGTCGAGGCAATCTGAAAAGTAAAAATGGAAAGGTTTTAAGTGTGAGTGTTCATCAATGTAGTGCTCTAAACGAACCTCGCTTGCTGTTTACAAACAATTATCAAAATGCAAAAAAGCAAGTTCAAGAAAACGATATTGCGGCTAAATATAGTGCAGTGTTTGTTCAAAAGGACTTATCATGTCCTCAAAACGTCATGTCAGGACTGTTGTCAACGTCCAAGAAACCTTCAACACTATCAAAATCAACTCAGACTCTAAATGAAGTGGTATTGCAAGAGGATCAAAAAGGACTATATAGTAACAGGATGATGGTCATGATGATAATGGTGATCATGATGATGATAATGATGATGATGATAATGATCATGATAATGGTAATGCTTTGTTTACACCTAAAAATCCATTTGTTAAATTTGTATACTGGAACACACCCAGTAAGCTAATTCAACGGCTTCGACAATTGCATGCTTTACAACAAGCTGGGCATACCGGTCACGATTGGGAAATCAAAGAAATTGAACAAGAGCTTCGTCGTGCTATTGTGTAATGGGTCTACCACTTTGCGACTACTTTTAACCCCACTCTTGGTTCTTATATTGCTTATTTGCTTCCACTTTTACCTGAACTCTTTGGATCCATATTTGCTCTCACATTAAACTATTATTCTTATTACCAAGTTGACTTTACTAGAGCTTAGTCTATGCTTGACAGTTGACATGGACGTATCAGTGACTAGGTATGGTAAGCCTTACGCATACTATAAAGGATATTTATATATTGTGAAACGAACCATTAAAATTGGAACTGTTATTTGGCGTTGTTCAAAGCAACGTTCCAAACATTGTCGTGGTGACCTAAAAAGTAAAAATAGTGAGGTTTTAAGTGTCAGTGATCATCAATGTAGTGTACTGCATGAAACACAGTTGCCGTCGACAAAAAATCAAGAAAACCATATTGCTACTCTAAATAGTGCATTGTTTAATGAGCAACGTTTAACCCCTGTTCTAAAAGTTATTTTTAATCCATCTACCACGTCGCCAGAGCCATCAACATCACAAACTATGCAAGAGGTAGTGTTTTTGTTGTCGTTTTAAAGAGTGGAAAAACTAGGTCATCTGCTCTTGATATGCATAGGGATCAAAGTGACTAAATAGTAATAACAATATGGTTTTTATGCCTATACAACCATTGCGGCTTCCCCACTTTCCGAAAACAACATTGATTGGACATTGCTATAAAATAATCTACAACAAGCCTTGTGTTTAAAACTATAACAGACTATTGTAAAGTGAGAAAGGCTTGTATTCAGTGTGCATTTATTGTCATAATCATGTATATTCTGCAATGTTAAATATACTAACTTTGTATAAAATAAAACAACATTGTAACATCATTTTGCATTTATTTACAAACTTTATATACATTTCTCGTTTTTTTTTTTTGGTTTCATCATAATATTTTTAAAGACAACACTAAACACTAAAACATTACTATTCTATACACATATTTTCTTTCTTTTTCAGTATATTGTCGTTACTTATATTTTCCATTATTATTTCACATTTTTTATTTATTTAATTAAAACGAACCAAGTACCTATTGTTTTTAAAACCTTTATATATTAAGTGTACAGGTTGCACAGCATTATTGACTTCATCAAAAACACTCTCCAACATATCATTAAACCGTATAGGCAGAAATGTCTCAAAGTTTTCACATACACAAAGTACACGATCACCATATGCTGTTTTCAATTTCCAAATCTTGATAATGCGGAATGGAATATGCGTTGGCAATTCGCTGAGCTTCTTTGTCTCTAAGCCACATGATTGTCCCACAGCATTCAAAACATTCATTGTAGTAGTCTAAAAACAAAAGAAAAGCATATGTATTATACTCTAAAACAGCTTTAATAATATTGTGCAATTAGGGATTTTGCACTATGCATGATGAATAAATTATACTAGTTATGCAAGAAATGCCCTAACTGTAGCAGATACTGCTTTTCGGCATATAGCACAAGTGTAGAGTTCTAATGCACACTTGACACAGGCTATCATGTGTCCACAAGGCAAGAATACAACACCTAGTTCATCTTGATAACAAATTTTACATAATTGTTGGTCACACTTTTGTATCTGTTCGTGAGACAAGTCTTTTCTTTCAGCCTTATGTATTTGCTCTGCGTGTTCTAACTCTAAAGGCACCTTTATATCTTGTGCTGCAATCACGTTTTCTTTGCGAATAGTGTTCACAAATTCCTGACCTTTAAGCAACACCATGTATTTACAGTTTGGTAACCAACGAGCGTGTTGCACTAAAGGGTCATCAGCATTTGCCAATCCTTTAAAGCAAATCCACAATGAAAACATATTGTTTTATCCCCTTCACCAGTATGAAAAAATCCAGCTTTACTTAGCTGTTTGGTAAGGTGTTTTAATATTAATGGCCAAACATTTTTATAAGATTCTAAACGTTTTTCAACAGAGCTGTACTCTGGGTGTGCTAGTGCTTTAGTCTTGCAAACTCCCAATTTTTCAGAAGCACACGCCAATTCAACACTGTCTATGGCATATGGACCACATATATCGACACTACCGTTGGCTGGTAATACATCATTATTATTATTTATTTGTGATTCAGCAACGTAAGTAGCGGCCAATGGTCTTGTGGTTCGGTAAAATGAATACACAGGTATGTTACCCACTTGCTTTCCAAGCATGTAAGGACAATGAGGAGACCATCACAAATGGTCTCTAAAGGGATCATCCCCTTCTTCCCAGTGTGAAAGTTCAATACGACAAAACACACAGCGCACCACATCTTCTCGGTTCAAGTAAAAAAATCTGTTTTTGCAAGTTCATGTGTCGACAAAAAGCCTACAGGCCAGGATTCAAATGTTAACCAACGGTCATGTTCTGATTTTAAATTTAACCCACGTGGTAAACCAACTTGCTCACTTGCTGTATTTGGTACTAACGCCATGTGTTGTAATAAAACTTTTTCTTATTGTAAGTTATTAACGTTGCACAGAGTAATTTAAAAGCACAATGTATGCTTGTTCACTGTCTGTTCATTACGTTAATGGCGCATGACGACACCTAAAAGCAAACAATATAACCAATCACTCAATCAATCAATCAATCAATCAATCAATCAATACTTGTAAATAAAACTTTAACGTTAATTGGCATTAATATATCAAAACACCATAAAAATTATAATAAACTGTTTGTCGGCACTAACAGTAACCCATGTACTTATTTTCTTTTTATAAAGCTGCAGTCATTTACATTCCCCTTTAACCAATACATAAACAAAAAATAATAATGTCATGTCATTTTGTTCAGATTATCATGTTCAAACCTGTGAATATTCGTTGAGTTCATAGGGTACAAAGTTCCTCATTTTTCTACTAGAAAGCGCTATAGAGTTTAAAGATATTAGATATCTAACATCTAACCTCCATGACTTTCATAGTCAATGAACAAGTAAATTCGACATGCAAGCTACCATCTGTGTGTCAAATAACAAAGCTTGCACCCGGCACCCGAGGCCATACGATATAAATATTATTATTAATATTATATTATTATTATTATTATTAATATTATTATTATTATAGGGAACGACATGTCAGTTAAATTAAAATTTTTGTTTTTTACAAAATCCAATATGGCCTTGTACTTTCCCGGTAAACAACCAATATGGTCTTGTACCGGTTACCAATACATAGTCATTAATCAAGAAAGCAATCATCGTCCTAGTCATGTACAGGCAATGAATTTTTTGTCTACGAGTTTTCAGTAGTAGTAAAATGGAATAGCATTTTATGTTAGGCTTACCTGAGTTTTCAATAGTTCACTGCCTGGAAACAATGGTTGCACTTTACTGCGTCTCGGGTTTTCAGCGACTGATACGGCGGTAAGGCTTTTCTTTCCAAGCTTCAAAAAATAAATAAAATAAACCGTTATAAATACCTAAATTCAGGTTAATACATATATTTCATAAAATAAAATATGAAAAAAAAACAAGTTAGTTTAAAAAAAATCCCATCTTTACTTGCAGTGGCTTATTGCTGTTTCCTTCTAGTGGGATCAAAAGTGCAATGGTTTCTTCTCTCTCAGACATGTAAGATATACCGGTTATCTGTAAATTAAAAAATCATTAATTACCTAAGCAATAAATAATTGCATGTAAATATAGTCTATATATAAATCAATATATATATATAAATGAATATATATATAAGAATATATATATATATATATACCTACCCCACAACAAGGTTAAGTATTTTCCACCAACACCAAAACTGTTAAACAAGACCAAGTGTTTCACGCAACGCAGTATGTTCAAAGGTAGTCCACCCAAGTGAGAGTGGAAATGATAACGACATGTCTTTATATATGCTACGTTGCATGTATAATCATTTTTTCCCACGCTTTGAACATTCTGTTATCATGCACGTGGACAGATAACGTCCAAGGTGAACACCTGTGGCAGATCAAATTTCACATGGACTTGCATTTTGTCACGTACAAAGCAAACAGGATGTAACTTGTTTAGCGTACATGTCATCTCACACGTGTATGCATGCATTTCGCTCTTCCCTGCCACCACGATGGTCAGATTATTTAACCTTCAAGCGTCGTTGTCATTTTCCATTGCACCTGTTGTCAAGGCTCAAATGACATTCACCTCCTGCTCCTTGGGAAGTTTGTTTTCTCTACTCGCTTCGACCAACATAGAACCACGTTCTCATCATCGTTTACATGTTAAAGGTAAAAAAAATCTTAGCATGCTTCACACATGTTCAAATATTAGCCTCCATCCGTCTACCATAGGAAAGATCAGAAAAACGCACCCTTGCTCTGTCATAAACCGACCCGCCGAAATAGCGATTGTTCTATTAAGCATGGTCCTTGTGGTTAGCAACAGGTTCGTTGAAACACACACACCCAGCCGTATCGTCTCTCTCAACCACCACGCTTCATAAACATTATAAACAGGTAAAGAGGAAATTAATATTTTTTTCAACAAAAGTGTCGTTAGGCCCTTTGTCAAAATTTCAAACATAGTTTCAAACAGGGGGCGTTAGCCCGAGTCCCAGGACACCTCGTACACGTCTCTAGCGTTATTGGTTCGTGAGATATCGGCAAAAATCACAAAAAACACGTGTTTACCCCAAAATCGAGTTTCCAATTTTTTTTATATATAACGAGTGGTCCATAACAAAGAGGACGTCACCCCGAGTCCTTGGACCCGTCGTACACGCCTCTATCATGATTGGTTCGCGAGATATAGCAAAAAATCACGGTTTTACCCCAAAACATTCTGTTTCCCTCATTCTCAAAAACTTTTACCTATTACCAAAATAAAGAGGGTTTCGAAGCAAGCCATTTGACACGTCATAGGACCAAATCCGACCATGCATTCGTGAGATATAGGAAAAAGTCTAAAATCATGGTTTTACCCCCAAAAAGCCTGTTTCCCTCATTCTCAAAACTTTAACCTAATAATAACATATATAGGGCTTCGAGACAAGCGATTTTACACGTCACACGTCCAAATCCGACCTTGCGTTTGAGAGATATCGGCAAACTTCGTAGGAAAATAGGCGACTGTCTGGCTCTCTCCTCAGCACCAAAACCCCTACTTATCAGTCATTTTTTTTCAAAGAGCTCGCCCTCTTACAAAAATCCCAAGTGCGCATGCGTACAAAACAAAAACAAAAAAGTTAATCCATAGCGGTATACAGCAAAACGCATGCGCTATATGAGCAACAACCTTTAAGTTCATTTTAGCAGCGCACCTTATACATGTCGCATTTGAAAAGAGACTTTCACTAAAAAATTACAATTTCACCCCCTAGTAGGGGTAGGTTTTATTTAGGGGTTGAAATGAGTGGCCCATTGGAAAGCCCCCGTCAGCCTGAGTCCAACGACACCTCATTCGTGAATCTCCGACCACGGGTTCGGGAGTTATCGGCTTGCATTGGGAGTAGTGGTGGGGTGGTAATAGAACCCCTACTACCCCCCTACTAACAGCCCTCACTGATCAGCAATTTGAGGTCTATGAAAAGGCCACATGCGTTATCGAAGAGGCAGCAGCAGGTGCATTGGTAGGCCTATAATTGAAATTGTCTGGGACAAAAACAGTGCACTCAAACTTGATCCCACTGTCCGCCGTGGGGAAAATGCTGGACAGTCGAACGGCATGGACATTGAAAAGAAAGAGTTACCGGTAGGAAGCAACAATAAACTATTTGAAATCAAAATACAGTATAAAATATATGAAATCAACGTTGTTCTAAGCGGCTTCGGTGGCATAGTGGTAGCATGCTGAGCTTCTATGCCCAAGATCATGAGTTCAAACCCGACCGAAGTCGTCAGATTTTTAAGAGCGTTCAAAATATCCCTCAGTATGTCTTCCTTCGGAGGGGAAGTAAAGCTGGAAGGCCCATGTCATAGATTTGTGGCATGTAAAAGACCTTCCACTAACTGCAATTGTGTGAAGCTAAATTTGTAGGTTAGATCTGTTTAACGCTCCATTAAGTTCCAACGTTCGTCGCCAGGTGCGGGTATCGGTGGCATCCAGTAGCAAAGTTCACAGCTAGGTGTCGTTGACGGTAGTATTTGACAGCAAAAGTAGGAACTACTTGAAATTGGTCGTCTGCAGTCCTTACCAGAATTACATCCATCAAAATTAACACCGGGTATTAAACCGATTCTACACACATCCAAAGTACACGGGGCAACATAACCACGTTGTCGCAGTTCCTTAACTGATGAACCAACCAACCAACCAACCAAAGTTGTTCTACTGACTATAGGTGGCAGAAGGATATTACCGAGTATTTTATTCACATTTTCTGCAAACATTTGGTACCCCAACAAAAGCCTTGATGATACAGTAGCATATACAGAGTGGGAGGGGAATATCCAGGCAACCGGTAATAGACTGTATTACTCCCCAGCTAGGGAAGTTCCGAATAAGGTGAAAAATAAGGTAAAAAAGACTGTGCTTATTTTAGCGAAAAGCAAGTAGGTCCGTGAAGGGAAAGAACTTCGTTTCTTAAAATTTAAATTTGAATTCTTATTCCCCTAATTAGACCGATCATGTTTGCAACACTGCCATGTATGTGCTACTCAAAATTAATCTGAAATATTACGGTTTGTATAGCCTATGTGTCAATTCTGGAAGAAATCAATTGGTTAGAATGGAATTTACGTGCAGCCTATCAACATGCGTGGCATCATGTTTCGTTGTCAACACTGTGATTTTTTTTATTGTAACGAACTTCAGATATGAATGTTGTCAACACTACTTATTGTATAATAATAATAATAATAATGTTATTGGTTTTACGTCCCTTTTAACTACTGTGGCTTTAAGAGACGCCGGGGTGCCAGCTTTTTGCCACGAAGGGGATCTTTAACGTGCCAGTAAATCTACTGACACGGTACCTCAAATGCCAACTGACTGCGCCGGGATTCGATCCCACTATCATGGTTTCAGCAGACGAGGACGTTACCGCTGAGCAATGCAGCCAGTCTACATAGTCAGTGTATAGAAGTCCTATAGACCAACTGAGCAATAATATCTGAAAATAAGATCGACACGTTACAGAAGTTAAGAAACTTCTGTGAATTTTATAAATGTTAATATATTTGTACATACATTTAAACATATCGTGCCTAATCTGAGCCTAGGTGAAGAGGATCTGATGATTACCGCATGACGATAGATAATTTATCTTCCAAATAATTAACCCCCCGAACCCCCTCCCCCACTTGTGTGTTAATTAAGTGATAATTAATTCATTTAACATTTCTTTCAGGTTAGGGTGCTTAAATATATATTCACCCCGCCTAATATAATAGGGCACAATCGTGTTGACCGACTGAAAACCATTCTATTATAATACATTGAACTGTAGTTAACTGCTGGTAACCCAAGAATTCATGCGTCACAACACTACACTAAGTTATGTTTTGCTTCACCTCTTTATTAACTGCGCAGCGTGGGAGAGAGAGACGAGCTAATGCCTCCTCTGTAATTCTCTATGGGATTATTTTCTCATGTTGTTGATTAATGAGCACAAACTTCAAGTGTAACACAACAGTAAATTTAACACATAGCGTCTGGTTCTCAACACGTCTAGAAAGAGAAAGTAGCTTACGTCCCTTGGTAGACATTCAACTAGCCTTGTTTAGAGCTATCCGTAAAGAGGTTCATCCGTACATCGTTCATAAACGATATTATTATTATTATTATTTATTAAATCGTTACAAATACACACATTTTACAAAATTCATAATATCTGTACACATTTTATGAATTTCCTTACATTTCCTACTCATTGTTTAACCTGTAAACTTACACTTATTAAATTATATTGTTACAATATGATAAAGACAGGTCGAAATAGGATATCAAATTCATACAGAGCAGGAAGAGATATCACATATGCCACTAAAAGGTGCAACCTTGTGTGTGGCATGCATATCGTTGATTACTATTTCTAAAATTTGTATAATGGCTTAGCCGAATAACACGTTCTATGTAAATGATGCATACACAAAAAATAATGAATAAGAAGGAAAATTGAATTTGTGTTTGTATAAACTAGTAGGCTCAACTAATTTTAGTTTCAATTTTAATTTTGTTTCCTCTGAGAAAATATTTTATATGCATATTCAGGTTTGCATGATTTCCTTTAAATTCTCTTAATTTAATTGGGAGAATGTTATATAATTTTGGTGAGGAATACAGAAAGTTACGTTTGGCTATACCTAACTTAGGTTGATATAAAATAGAGTGATTCTCTGTAATACTTCTGGTATCATACTGTGCCCGTTTAGACCGGAGTCCGCACGACCACATATGCATTTTACCAATAATCAGTCAGCACGAGAGTCAAAATATCCCGGAGCGCCAGATGGGTTAAAGCAAATCGCAAAAACGACATCAAATTTATAAAAATGCTTTGCTGATTTTTGGCTCAATGCAACAATAAGGATAGAAGGAGATTTAATTGGGTGAAACACATCTGGTAAAATTATCTCAGTTTATTTAAAGTTAAAATCTGACTGCAAGAATGCTCAAAGCAGCATCATCCACGTGTGGCGATCCACACTCTTATTTACACACAAAATACAGAAATCTTCCAAACACATTTGACAATCTTTTTGGAAACACAAGTCCGATTAATAGTCCTGTGGACTGTGTTCCAAAATTATTAATATTTAATTCCAGTGCAAAATCAATTGTCCATACTGGAAATAACGTAGATCACTGTTTGACTATTTACATGATATTAACACTCGTAGAATAAATGTTTATAGAATTTCTTAAACTTTCACTTGTTTTCCCAGTTTTCAAAAATATATCGTTGAAAATATTATCATCATTGAAGCAACACAAATTATTTATACATATTAATAACATCTGAAAAGAATTTGACCTTGAGCATAGCATCGAAGAACTGTGCGAAGCACATCAACAATTAATCGTTCTTCTGACATTAAACATTCGAGAAATGACTCGATTATGAACTTCAAGTTCCAAACAAAATACATGATTCTGAATCATCAACTTGATCAATAAATGGTTGAACCATTCAACTATTAGATTTCCCACTTGGAATCATTATAAAAAAAATATTTATATTCATGGCCATTCTTAGCAACTTTCACAACTTGCAATTCTTCGACAGAATGCGGAAATTAGAATTGTAGTTTTATAATGAATTCATTTAGTTCATGGCACTAGGATTGAAAATATCCTTCAAATTATTCGTGGTTAAAGAATTATTTTTAATTGGCAGTGGCCCATTCTACTATTTGTGTAAGAACACAATATTACGACAACAACAACAACGGCAAAGGTCTTCCTCTGAAGAAGAATAAACTACTATCATGACAAATCCGGGTTCTAGCAAAATCAAAGTCTAAATGGAATTCGTAAACAAGGTTGAAATAAGTACTGATGGTTTCAAAGAAATAACCTTCGGGTTATTCATACGACGAAATGTGTGGCTCCAATACTCCTACTATAAACCTGAGCCATCGAACCTGCTATTTGATTGATGCTCGAAAAAACCTTCATTCCTGCGACTTAACATGCGCACCTGGGAATGGCATTTCAACTACTCCACACACATAAATTGTCTTCCCAAAATTTATACAATAAATCAAGCCTCTGCTTGTTATCAACACTGGAAGATTAATAAACTTACAAGTTTATTTTATTTTACCATTCAGTTCAACCCGTGAATTTACCATACTTATGAAAAGCTTTATTTCACTTTCGAGTGTATTTACGTCATGATTTTATATAAATACAAAAATATCCTATTTGATACAAATATCATTTGCTTCCCGTTTCATGCCTCTCCGTGTTATATGAAACATATACTTTGCTCATTGCAAATATCAACTGTTCAACCAGAACTGACATGTTGGTTGAATGCGGGCTTGCGCTAACCACTCTCCTTCGGAAAATCTCCTGTTCCAAACTAGAAATGATTAAGCTACTTCATAGGCTCTTTCTCAATACATATGATTATTAGAAAATATAATATCCAAGAATTATTTAGAAAAATTATGAAAATTATTATTATTATTATTATTAGTGGATTATTATTATTATTATTATTATTATTATTATTATTATTATTTCAAATATGTTTAATTATCATCTCATTATGTGAGAATCCACATATTCGAACCTTCGAATATGGAAAAAAAATATACATTCCTTAACAAAAATAAATTTAACTTTTACAGTTACATCGGCTGATTACCGTGATGTCCCAAAAATATGAAAAATTCAAATAAATGCTCGAAATGCTCGGTCATCGATCCTAAACTGTTCTGAGTGTTGAAAATGCTCAGAATAACTCTAACAAGTCTTGCGTAAATCATTACAAGCTTTAAATACGACGAAAAAAATGTGTTGGTCATCTGCAGAAAAATAGTTTGTTCCAATTAGCTAAGCATAAAATAATTCAAATGTGGCTTACATTTCTTGATGTTCTTGAAGTGTAGTAAACCTGGTCTGTACCAGATTTATCCATAGACATGCCCTATCGGACAAACACGTATAATCCTTGTATCGGCCGCCATTGTAGACCCACAAATCGTCTAGTCAGACATAGTGGTAGTATCTTTCGACGTTTGAATAAACTGTGGTTCCATTTTAATATGTGCTTCTATCAAAGCCATAACAGTTTGTTGAAATAGGGTCAGATCTAAGTGATCTCTTCTTAAATGTGTCAGTTGTAACGTAACTCACTGTAATCTCATCAGTACAAGAAAAACATTGACAGTCTAAGCAGTTGACGGCTGTTCTGAAGATCGTTCCCTGGGCATGGTTTATTAATATCACCATCTGCCATGCGCTAGACAACTTGCAGTTTCCCTTGCGTAGACTAATGAACGCCACCGTTATAGACTAGTCTTCAATGTACTGACAGATCGAAGTGGTTAACTAGTTACAAAATATGAAAACTGACTTGAAATGGATTTAAACATCCAAGTATTAAGTTACTACTGGACTGTGACAAAATACTATTTTCTAGACAAAGTCTAGCATATGTCCTTTTTGGAAATATAAATATTTCCACCAATGTCTGTAGAAATCAATCACCTCAGTGATTCTCCTCACCAGAAACTTACTAAGTCTCAACTCGTTTGCGCAGCACTTCTCGTGACTATCACGATTTGAAAAGAACTTCTGCGTAGATACGGCAACCATGTGCCTTGGATCAGCGTAGACGCAACTTGCTTGCCAAGTGCTTGTGTTGAAGTGAGCTACCTATGCCTGCTCCAGCTGGCTTTTATACCAAAACGGTCAGGGTCACGCGTCATCGCCTGATATCTAGAAATCCTCATATCTCTTGAATCCCTGGTCCGATTTACTTGATACTAATTGCATTCTCTTTCATTTGGCCGTGCCAGTAATCTGATCCCAGTCTCAAGTCTCTACTCCATAGTTAACTATTTAATCAATAAATAGCCTCTACCTCTGCTGTTACTCGCTACGTCACTTGCCATCCAACTATCGGTAAAATTCTTCTAAATGCTTCGAGAAGCAATGTAGCGCGATATTCAAATATCTGAACTTTCAAAAGCGGCTACAGCCTTTCCCTTGATATCTAGGTGTCTGAAACTTGGAATACCCATTCCTAGAGTTGGGCACATCCACCCCACACCTAGCAAAAAATAAAAATTGAAAAATTTTTATTTTTCCTATCTACACATTAAATTATCTGGTTCTTGAATAATAGATCTTTAAATTCGATGCATTATAAGTTCCCACGATGTTACCAGTTCGTGTATTGGCTACTTCATAGCTTCCATTATTGTTTACTTCCACAATATTCAAAATCTTCAATTTCATCAGGTTCAATATCAAAAATATCTTGATACTCTTCCAAAATCTTCCCTAGCTCTGGGGACTCCTTCTCAGTGTAGACTTCTCTTCCTTCAGCTTCATGAAAAATCAGAGACCATTGAGCATCTCCCTCGATGTCTTCCTCTTCTTTTCCCTCGAAGTTAATCTCTTCGGTATTCTTGAATTTAATCGTCTCTGTCTTCATATCTATCACTGCTTGATATTTCTGAATGAAATCTGCTCCCAATATCATGTCAAAAGCCATGTCCTTCATTACAACAAATACATGTCGGAAATCATGTCCTCCAATCGTAATACGTAAGTATAATTTTGTTTTACACAGAGATATTTTATTGGGTATTATTCCTTGGATCCTAATTCCTGATACTGGAATCTCCTCTAAATTCTCTTTGAGCTTCCACAGAATATAAAGCTTCTCACTCACCAGACAAAGCATAGCCCCAGTATCGATCAAAGTATCGACAGGCATACCGAATACTTCTCATGATATAATTGGCATTCTAATTCTGGTACCCATTTCTTTTCGTTCGTCATTCTGTTGAATTAAGTCATCATCCTCTGCTTGCCATTTAATAATTCTGGAAGTGAAAGTATTCAAAATTCTATCTTCTACTGTGAATTCGAAGTTTTTTTTTTCATTACCATTCCCCCGGGATTGTTGTGTTCCCGATGGACCTGGATCGTTGGGCCTCTGCTCCACAAATTGCAAGTTATCTTGGTGTCTTGCTTCCAAATTTTTCCTCGTCTCCTTGTTAAACTCTTCATTGGACTGACGAGTATCTACATTCCCTCTGTTATTATAATTATTTCTACCATAGGATCTTCTTTCCTGGTACCTTCCTTGAGTATCTCGTGGTCTTCTCCATCGAGTGTTGTATCGATTACCACCATCTGGTCTCGCATATGGTTTGTAACTGTATCTGTTACTGTACTGGTTCCATCCTCTCTTATTTGGATCTTCCCTCGGCGTTTTCTCTTCTCGCTCCTCTCGAATCTCTCGAGGTGTCTGAGAATAACCGTCAGCCATAACAGCATACACAGCGTTGTTATTCTTTGCTCCCTTCTGATGGAAGAATTGTGCGTTTGTATGATCCAGCTTCTGTAATACTTCATCAAATTGTTCCATGTTGTAGATATCAGCAGCGATCAAAGTCCTCTGGACGTCTGCTGGAAACTGACGTATCAATGCAGTAATCAACTCGTTATCTGGCATTGGCGGATCTAAATGTTGGAGTTTAGACAGCTGTCCAGAAAAGTACGTAGAGTATCGAGTAGGTTGTGACGTCGAGAATCTCTTCGAATATAACTCTGCTCTGACTTGCTGTTGGGTTTCCGGGGACCAAAACTTCTTCAATAGCCCACGAGAAAACTCCTCAAAAGTGGTTAGAGTGGATCTAAATGCTCTAAACCACAAAAGTGCAGGACCTTCCAAGAACTTCCCTATCACTCGGATCTGTCTTTCTTTAGGGATCTTAGAATCTTTCAGGTAATCACCTGCTTCTCTCAAAAATTCCACGGGTGTTACAGAATCTCGCCCTGAAAATTTAGAAGGCTTATCTTCTATATTCTTAAATACAGTTATGGGGTTGAATTGAAATACTGTCCTGACCTCATCCTGTCTTTCAGTCTCTCTAGCTCCTCCTAGATTTATCTGTATCTGTTCCTTTCCCCTTACACTTGGCATTTTCAACAGATGATCAGACTGTTTCTCATCCTTGATTTGACTTTTCATAGCCTCAAGTTCCTTCTGGTTTTCTTCTGCCATCTTCTTAATTGCTTCAGTCTCTTTACAATTTTCCTTGACATCAATGGATATCTGGTTCATAACAGCCTCATGACTTTTCAATGACCCTGTCATATCTGATATGTCCTTCTGAGTTGCTTGGATATCTTTGGCAATTACTTCGATATGGGATGACAAAGATTCCCTAATCTCCTTGATTCCCTCTTGATTCTCCAGCCTGAGTGTGTCTTTAATTTCATTGACAACTGTGGTTTTAATTTCAGTTTGCAATTCACTAATCACACCTTCTCTTATTTCTCCCATGACAAGTTCTTTGAATTGTTCCGTTAAACGTTGAACAACTAGAATTCCCATCTCGTTACTCTCCTTCTTCACTCGGACTTCCAGGTTGACCATGTCTTCACCAACTTTCCTAAGACCATGTTCTATCCTATCAGCTAAGCTTTGGGATCGAAGATCGGCATCGCGAAATTTATCGTCCATTAAACTTGCGTTAGTAGCTAATGAAGTTTCGAGCTCATGTGTTTTTTCGCATAATTTATTCATTTTACTCTCAAGTGTCATTTTCAAAATTTCAGAATTCTCTTTAAATTTACTTTCCATTGAATTAAATTTACTATTTAAATTTTCTTTCAAGTTACTTTTTAAAGAATCAGAACTTTCTTTAAGTTTATCATTCAAATTTTCTCTAAGTTTATTTTCTAAAGAATCAGAATTTTCTTTAAGTTTATCCTCCAAACTTTCTTTAAGTTTATTTTCCAAAGAATCAGAATTCTCTCTAAGTTTATCATTCAAATTTTCTTTAAGTTTATTTTCTAAAGAATCAGAATTTTCTTTAAGTTTTTCATCTAAACTTTCTTTCAAGTTATTTTTTAATTTATTTTCTAAAGAATCAGAATTTTCTTTAAGTTAACTTTCTAAAGAATCAGAATTTTCTTTAAGTTTCTTTTCTAAAGCCTCTGTATTTTCTTTCATAATAGCGGCTACACGCCGTCCAGCCTCTTTTGAACTCTCCTCCAAACTCCTCATCATTCTCATCATTTCTTCCGTAATTTTCAATTATTATTCAAAACTTAGGGGTATACAACAGTGGCAAACACAAGCTTATAACTAGAACAAGAAATATGAATAGCTAATTGGAACACTATAATAAAATGAGATTTGTCCTAATATCGACGTGATGGAAAAACAAAAGTCTCTACTTTTACGAATTACATTTACCACAATATCACAAGAAAAATATGCAAGTTCTCAAATATCCTCCACCTGGATTCTAATAATGTGTATATCCAGTCATCGAACGTTTACTGCTGAATTTACTTGACGCCCTAATGGTTAAGCCATTATCAAAAATAATCAAACCCATTCTAATTATTAATCAAGTTAAATTTTTAATTTTCCCCACTAATTGGGTTTCCTACTAATTTATTCATCCAAACCAGACATCTCTCAACTCCCAAAATATTTCTATAAAAATTATCACAATTTCAAATCGGCATGCGATTGACCATGTCTAAATCGGTCCCCACGTTGGGCGCCATTTCTCTCTCTATCTTATTTTATGTGCCCGTTTAGACCGGAGTCCGCACGACCACATATGCATTTTACCAATAATCAGTCAGCACGAGAGTCAAAATATCCCGGAGCGCCAGATGGGTTAAAGCAAATCGCAAAAACGACATCAAATTTATAAAAATGCTTTGCTGATTTTTGGCTCAATGCAACAATAAGGATAGAAGGAGATTTAATTGGATGAAACACATCTGGTAAAATTATCTCAGTTTATTTAAAGTTAAAATCTGACTGCAAGAATGCTCACAGCAGCATCATCCACGTGTGGCGATCCACACTCTTATTTACACACAAAATACAGAAATCTTCCAAACACATTTGACAATCTTTTTGGAAACACAAGTCCGATTAATAGTCCTGTGGACTGTGTTCCAAAATTATTAATATTTAATTCCAGTGCAAAATCAATTGTCCATACTGGAAATAACGTAGATCACTGTTTGACTATTTACATGATATTAACACTCGTAGAATAAATGTTTATAGAATTTCTTAAACTTTCACTTGTTTTCCCAGTTTTCAAAAATATATCGTTGAAAATATTATCATCATTGAAGCAACACAAATTATTTATACATATTAATAACATCTGAAAAGAATTTGACCTTGAGCATAGCATCGAAGAACTGTGCGAAGCACATCAACAATTAATCGTTCTTCTGACATTAAACATTCGAGAAGTGACTCGATTATGAACTTCAAGTTCCAAACAAAATACATGATTCTGAATCATCAACTTGATCAATAAATGGTTGAACCATTCAACTATTAGATTACCCACTTGGAATCATTATAAAAAAAATATTTATATTCATGGCCATTCTTAGCAACTTTCACAACTTGCAATTCTTCGACAGAATGCGGAAATTAGAATTGTAGTTTTAGAATGAATTCATTTAGTTCATGGCACTAGGATTGAAAATATCCTTCAAATTATTCGTGGTTAAAGAATTATTTTTAATTGGCAGTGGCCCATTCTACTATTTGTGTAAGAACACAATATTACGACAACAACAACAACGGCAAAGGTCTTCCTCTGAAGAAGAATAAACTACTATCATGACAAATCCGGGTTCTAGCAAAATCAAAGTCTAAATGGAATTCGTAAACAAGGTTGAAATAAGTACTGATGGTTTCAAAGAAATAACCTTCGGGTTATTCATACGACGAAATGTGTGGCTCCAATACTCCTACTATAAACCTGAGCCATCGAACCTGCTATTTGATTGATGCTCGAAAAAACCTTCATTCCTGCGACTTAACATGCGCACCTGGGAATGGCATTTCAACTACTCCACACACATAAATTTTCTTCCCAAAATTTATACAATAAATCAAGCCTCTGCTTGTTATCAACACTGGAAGATTAATAAACTTACAAGTTTATTTTATTTTACCATTCAGTTCAACCCGTGAATTTACCATACTTATGAAAAGCTTTATTTCACTTTCGAGTGTATTTACGTCATGATTTTATATAAATACAAAAATATCCTATTTGATACAAATATCATTTGCTTCCCGTTTCATGCCTCTCCGTGTTATATGAAACATATAATTTGCTCATTGCAAATATCAACTGTTCAACCAGAACTGACATGTTGGTTGAATGCGGGCTTGCGCTAACCACTCTCCTTCGGAAAATCTCCTGTTCCAAACTAGAAATGATTAAGCTACTTCATAGGCTCTTTCTCAATACATATGATTATTAGAAAATATAATATCCAAGAATTATTTAGAAAAATTATGAAAATTATTATTATTATTATTATTAGTGGATTATTATTATTATTATTATTATTTCAAATATGTTTAATTATCATCTCATTATGTGAGAATCCACATGTTCGAACCTTCGAATATGGAAAAAATATCCATTCCTTAACAAAAATAAATTTAACTTTTACAGTTACATCGGCTGATTACCGTGATTTCCCAAAAATATGAAAAATTCAAATAAATGCTCGAAATGCTCGGTCATCGATCCTAAACTGTTCTGAGTGTTGAAAATGCTCAGAATAACTCTAACAAGTCTTGCGTAAATCATTACAAGCTTTAAATACGACGAAAAAAATGTGTTGGTCATCTGCAGAAAAATAGTTTGTTCCAATTAGCTAAGCATAAAATAATTCAAATGTGGCTTACATTTCTTGATGTTCTTGAAGTGTAGTAAACCTGGTCTGTACCAGATTTATCCATAGACATGCCCTATCGGACAAGCACGTATAATCCTTGTATCGGCCGCCATTGTAGACCCACAAATCGTCTAGTCAGACATAGTGGTAGTATCTTTCGACGTTTGAATAAACTGTGGTTCCATTTTAATATGTGCTTCTATCAAAGCCATAACAGTTTGTTGAAATAGGGTCAGATCTAAGTGATCTCTTCTTAAATGTGTCAGTTGTAACGTAACTCACTGTAATCTCATCAGTACAAGAAAAACATTGACAGTCTAAGCAGTTAACGGCTGTTCTGAAGATCGTTCCCTGGGCATGGTTTATTAATATCACCATCTGCCATGCGCTAGACAACTTGCAGTTTCCCTTGCGTAGACTAATGAACGCCACCGTTATAGACTAGTCTTCAATGTACTGACAGATCGAAGTGGTTAACTAGTTACAAAATATGAAAACTGACTTGAAATGGATTTAAACATCCTAGTATTAAGTTACTACTGGACTGTGACAAAATACTATTTTCTAGACAAAGTCTAGCATATGTCCTTTTTGGGAAATATAAATATTTCCACCAATGTCTGTAGAAATCAATCACCTCAGTGATTCTCCTCACCAGAAACTTACTAAGTCTCAACTCGTTTGCGCAGCACTTCTCGTGACTATCACGATTTGAAAAGAACTTCTGCGTAGATACGGCAACCATGTGCCTTGGATCAGCGTAGACGCAACTTGCTTGCCAAGTGCTTGTGTTGAAGTGAGCTACCTATGCCTGCTCCAGCTGGCTTTTATACCAAAACGGTCAGGGTCACGCGTCATCGCCTGATATCTAGAAATCCTCATATCTCTTGAATCCCTGGTCCGATTTACTTGATACTAATTGCATTCTCTTTCATTTGGCCGTGCCAGTAATCTGATTCCAGTCTCAAGTCTCTACTCCATAGTTAACTATTTAATCAATAAATAGCCTCTACCTCTGCTGTTACTCGCTACGTCACTTGCCATCCAACTATCGGTAAAATTCTTCTAAATGCTTCGAGAAGCAATGTAGCGCGATATTCAAATATCTGAACTTTCAAAAGCGGCTACAGCCTTTCCCTTGATATCTAGGTGTCTGAAACTTGGAATACCCATTCCTAGAGTTGGGCACAATACCCGTGGCTAACAACTTAAATTCTATTTCTATCTTTAAAAATGTATTTATATATTTCAAAAGCATACAATTGTTTGATGTTGAAGACCCTTGTCTCAGCATCAGTCTCATAGTCGGATATAATCTATCTTTCTTCAGCATTATTCGTAGTATGAGATTCTGCACTATCTGAACACTTTTTAGTACATTTTCATTTGAGTTGACCTGTTCCACAACCTTTAAGTTCTCGACTCGTGGCGCTGTGGCTGCCAAGAAATTTAATTCTAGTCTGGGGGCTGGAACGGGGTACACTCAGCCTCGTGAGGAAAAAATGGGAAGAGGTGGGTTCGATTCCCACTTCAGCCATCCTGGAAGTTGTTCTCCGTGACTTCCCACATACTGCAGGCAAATGCCGGTATGTATGGCTATCTCTTCCCAATTCCCATCTGAATTACAAATACACGCACTACTACAGGCACCATAATAGTCTAACATAGGTTATCATACAAATTCTATATACACGGGGCTATAATACCACGATGTCGCAATCCCCTCCCCCAGATGAATGTACAACAAATGTTTTCGACACTTTCCTGGAGTTGGTGTGAAATATGCAAGGTTTACTCTCTATTCAAAGTTTATAACTGCAGTATTCTTAGTATCTATCATACATCCCACAGCCACTGCTGAAGGAAACCCGATATCATTTAATGCTCAGCGAGATGTCTCAGTGCAAAAGGAGTCCGTGTTTCTTCCACTGAACCTCGATCCTCTGTCCAGTGTCTACTGTGCATCCATTGCAGACAACTACCTCCTCCTCCTCAGACCTATGAGAGGGCATTGACCCGTGAAGATGAATCTATTCATAAGCCTCATTGCAGAGCTAGGCCTGCAAGTGGTGAACGCTGTTCAGCAAGTTAACTCTCACAGTAGAAAAACATGCTCCTCTGCAGTATTTATAATGCTCTCGGCCAGTAGCGTAACCATCTAGACTGACAAGCTACTAGGCCCATATCTACCTGTAGTGCACGGAAGCATTCTATTGAATTAGTTTTATTCAGAAACTATACATTGGTTATTCATTTGAGTCAGACAGCTGTGTGCACACCATTCTACTGCTCAGTTCCCTGACAAGTAGCCAGTGCCTGCATTGAATGAAATGCATTGAAACAACTAAACTGAGCATCCTAACAGGATCACACACAATAAAGAAAATAATTGAAAAGACATTTCACCTTTTTCTAAAAACTGAAATATCTAGACAGGTAAATGTGCTACATAGCTTGCCACGGTGGGTGACTGGATAGCGTGTCGGTCTACTAACCCCAAGATTGCAGGTTCGCTCCTGGCCGTGGTAAGTGTTTTTTTTAAGGCGGCAAAAATACGACACGCATGTCATACGATGTTGGCATGTCAAAGAACCCATTTGAATTCTGTAGGCCGTGTTCATAATGGCAAAATTAATCTCGGGAGTTTCCGCCAACACAAAGTTCCTCATTTCTCTACTAGAAAGCGCTATAGTGTTCAAGGAGCTTAGATATCTAACCTCCTTGACTTTCATAGTGATTCAAGGAACAACGAAATTCGACATGCAAGCTTCCCTCTGGGTGTCAAATTACTAAGCTTGCACCCGTCACCGAGGCTATACGATATTATTAGTATTATTATTATTATAGTATAGAAGTTACATGCATTTTAAAATTGGACCTATCAGCAGGCTTAGAATCATGTTGGCAGCACTGACGTATATTAGTTACTCCAAATTAATCTAGAATGCCAGGTACTATACGTGTGCAAAGTTTAGATCTATTGGCTTATATACTTTCTGATATATTGATATTAGGGTAACAAAAATAGAAGCAGCATTTATTAAAAGTTGGCAGCCCTGGTTGCTCTTAAGAATACGCATAGTCATATATGTTATGGTACACATAGCACATACGAAATTTGGTTGAAATCCAAATGATAGTATAGAAGTTACATGTATTTAAAGTTGGACCACTTAGCAGGCTTAGAATCATGTTGGTAGCACTGACGTATAAATGTTACTCCAAATCAATATAGAATGTCAGGTACTATAAGTGTGCATAGTTTAAAGCTGTCGGCTTGCATACTTTCTGATTATTGGTATTTGGATAAAATAAATCGAGAGCATTTATTAACAGTTGGCAGCCCTGGTGGCTCTTAAGAATACGCTCAGTCATATTTGTTTATGTACACATATCACATACGAAATTTGGTTGAATTCCAATTAATAGTGTAGAAGTTTTATGCATTTAAATATTGGACTTATCAGCATGCTTATAATAATTTTGGCAACACTGCCATATATGGCCTCCTGGAAATTAAACTGAAATATTATTATCTATCCGTGTGCCAATTTTGAAATAGCTCCCATTAATACCTTCCAAGATATCCAACATGGAGCTCAAATTTCAATTGTGGTTTTTCAGCAGATGGTAGCACTGACATCATTTTCAAATACGGCATTGAGATATTCAGGTATATATCTTTACTCCTACCAATTTTTGTTTCGATTGATGCAGCCGTTTAGGAGTTGATGGGGTGGTGGGACACACACACACACACACACACAGCCAGACAGACAGACACACATTTGCCCGAAACGATCTCTTAAGTCTATTTTTCCTCATTTTTGCAAACTGTGAAAAGTAGGCTAAACACTGTGCCGTATTCAAACATGAGATCACAACAGATGAGATTGAACAGAGCTTAACGTGACTTGACTCGACACATAGCCTAACTGAAACTGATCGTCCTCTTTTTCTCGCAACTTCCCCTCGGCTCCTGTATGCGGCGCCACCGTGCGGTGCCGAGACTGGCGGGAAACCCAAAAACGGTTCATCATCTTCCGATTCCCACAATAATACATAGCTATTTTCATTCCGATTACGCAACCCCAAACAGACTGAAATCAGCTGACACCAACTTACAGTTTATACCCCGGATTTCAGCCAGTGTCGTTGTGTACTGAAGTGAGTCTAGTAGTCGAGTAACAGTCGACTGGAGGTGCTGCTGGACTACAGCTCGTGGTTTATACATGATTGTCTAGCTATTTGCGTGACTGACAATTTACGTATCAATGCGCATGTCCTATAATTTGAGGCTTGCAGACTGTATGATGCTAGGGTCACAAAACAATGGGATTAACTATTCCTCACTGTTCCCTACAGTGATTGCTTTTTCAAGACAAACGTCACATCTTACTAACATGTCCTAGGCTCACGTAAGATCTGAGCGAAGACATAGACACGCTCTTAATATCGGGATTCGAACCTAAAATTTCCAGACTTGCTGCAGCTCCCCAATCAATAGTGGTAATTGACTTGACGCGCTCGGCTACCCAGCAGGGATGCAAATATGAATGGATCAGAATAAACCGAGATTAGGGAAGAAGTTTCGCACATAGCTCTGAGTATTCTTGGTGTGTGCGCAAGTATTATTGTTAAGAAGTCGTAGCTGATTACTGGCAATAAGGGAGGAGAGAGGGAGAATGAGGGAGAGGTGGGAAAGGAAAGGAAATTGAAGAGAAGGGGAAAACGAGATACAGGAAGACTGGGGGAACCAGTTAATGAGAGCTGTAATGGGAGAAGGATGAAGGGGGTAATGATCGGGGTATCAGTACGGGAATCTAGAGGGACGGCGAGTACATTAGTCTAGAGGAAACTATTGGAGGAATCTCCGGCAGTAATTTGTGTTGCGGCACCAACAAATGTTGAAGAGACTGCATGATATGTTGAAATCAACCCCTCTCTGTTTCTTCCCAGTTTAATCAACGCACTGTCATTTTTTAAATGAAGCCACTGGAGCTCTTATTCTTTAAGACAGAAGTGTGTGAGCGGGTATGAATGACAAGAGCCCAGTTGTCGCTGTGTCCACGCAGTAAATTGTTGTTATTTTCGGTATTTCAAGTTATTTATCATCAACAATAGATCATTGAATTTTTAATTTACAAATAACATAACTTAAAAAGTATACCAGAAAAATTAACTCAAATACTAAATTTTTATTTAGCCCTAGGATGTTTACCTCCGAAATCAGCCTTCGATTAGGCTTGCACCAGATGAATCCATATTAAACCTGTCTCTTAGGTCGTCAGCGTGAAGGCTAATTAGTTCTCATAAAGATCTGCATATGTTATGTGGGAAGAAACCTGCTGTTGTTGTTGTTGTTTAAGGGGTTTGGGTGTCGTAGTCATTCAGCCCCGTGTACTTGGGTATGTGTGGAATTTTGTCAGATAACCAGTGTTATTGTGAGAACTGTAGTAGTGTGAGTATTTGTAATTAAGGTGAGGATTGGAAACAAGTTGGCCGTGGCTTTAGGTTAATAACCATCCCGGCATTTCCCTGGAGTAGAAGTGTGTAACCACGGAAAACCACTTCTAAGAAGGCTGATGTGGAAATCGAACCCACCTCTTCTCAATTTTGCCAGCCTTCAGATCAGAATTAAATTTCGTGCTAGCCTTTACATCACAAGATGGTCTTTGGGAATAGGCACTAGCTGTGCCCCAAGTGTCATTACCCAGCAGCACACTTACCCTAGTAGCTTAATTGCAGCCATGAATGAGACCAAGACATTTTGCTCTAGCCTGTGCCAGAAGACAAATAAGAAAATACTGCGCTAATCAAGAAATAGCACAGGCATATTAAATATATTTAAATATTTGTCATTTTCCAGTGAAAACTGGAATATCTCCTCACCAGAAGCCGAGAACTGGTCCGTTTTCAGAATAAAGCACGCAACCGATTCTTAGAGTATTTTCATTTATTTCCGTATAATAATATGCAAAATAGCCTACGTGCCATAAGTTTGGTAAATTTCCACCCAGTTCCTTACCTAAAAAATAAAATCACCGATGGATATTCCACCTCTAAATTAAACACCTTGGATGACTACATACTTTTTCCAGCGTTGCTAATGTTATGTAATGCACTTGAGTCAGTCAACGCCAATAGGGAATTCCATTTAACTGGGGTAGTTAAAATTACTTTATTTTATGCTAACCATCATCATCATCATCATCATCATCAGCTCCAGCGATGTAAGTCGATCGTAATAGTTTCGGCATCGACTTAAGGAGAAGTCAAAGGTTCTGTCAACTCTGAATGTTCTTCGAGATCTGCCTTGCTAATCTATCCTCCAAGCTGTGTCCACATTAGCGCTGTTCTTTGGTGCCGATATTCGGGCATGTAAAGGGCTAGGCTAGAAGTTGCCATTGGCAGGCCAACATTTTCAACAAACATCTGAAACTAAATAAATGTAAATACTTTAAATAGCTTCATCCACATATTTGTAGACATAGACATAATAGCCTGAGTGTATTGAATCTGATGGTGATCGCTTGATGATCGAAACTGGTCATCCTAGTGAATTTTTTAAATTAGTGTAACTTTCTTTCAAGGTTTATGGCATGACACCGAATATAATTGAGTAAAATCGTGTCGACCGACTGAAAAGCATACTTTTTTCCGATATGTCATTTAACAGCATTTTCAATAAAGGATCACATTCCTTGACTTTTAATAATAATTAATGCAATGTTGAGGCAAGCATTGTAATAATGACCTAATTTTCTTGATATTGATGTCCTATTTTTAACCTACGCTGGCTTTTAAATCTCTCCCTCTTCCTACCCCCCTCCCCCCGTAGGGGCTCACACCTTGTGGGACGTGGGGTGGCAACCACGAGACCCCAATGAGTCTGGCATTGCTTTCACTTACATGTATCGGGCTCCAATCTGCCCTTCCGACCCTCATTGGTCAACTCTTGTTTTCTTCCTCAACGGTACCAACGTATCCAAGGCCTAGAATGTATTTCATTTTCCCATCGTAATTGGCCCATGTCTCATCTTTACTGACACCCACATTCTTCGAGGGGTCAGATATCTTCTTTTTTCCTATTTTCATTTTATGAAAAAATAGGCTAATGGGATCACCTTTTGTCCGTGTGTGCGTATGTGAGTGTGTATGTGTATGTGTGTGTGTGTGTGTGTGGTGTCTCCCCGTAATAACTTCTAAACGGCTGGAGCGATTTCAATGAAACTCGGTAAGGTCATAGCACCATTTTGGCCGACCCAGACCGTGCCATTAAAATTTTATTACGTCTAACGAATCCAGCGGTCTGGCTGTATGCCTCTCACCGAGGCGGTCCGGGTTCGATTCCAGGGCAATGCATGTGAGATTTTCGAAGTGAAATGCCATGTCCTGTGGTTCGGATTCCACGTAAAAAGGAGGTCCCGAGGCTCAAGATCTCGAGATGGACGGTTACGTTAAACTACAAGTTTCCTTCCTTTATTTCACCAGCATTCAATATCACCGAAACCATTACCGATATCAAACTTTAATTTTGCGCGGTAATAAAGGGCCCTACTAGAAGTTCTCCTATGTGTATTTCAGAAACCTGTTTACTACAAAACCAACATGGCGGCCAAGCGAAGTTGAGACTTTTAAATAGACTTTTCTCGCGATTCAACCATCCAAACTTAATGAAACTTGGTGCAGCAAATGTGTATACACATTGTAATGCACTGGCATCTACTTTAGTTCAATTGTTTATATAACCTCAAGATGGCGGCTGTGCGAAATATTTCACTGGCATTCTATATCTCCGAAACCATTAATGATATCACCCAGAAATTTTGCATGGTGATAAAGGGCACTACTGAAGATTTATCTATGTATCTTTCATAAATCTGTAAAGTACAAAACGAACATGGCGGCCAAGCGAAGTTGAAACATTTTAATAGACCTTTCTCGCGATTTAACCATCTGAGCGCAGTGAAATGTTGTACAGTAAACGATTATACATATTCTAATGCACTGGCATCTAATTTAGTTCAATTGTTTACATAACCTCAAGATGGCGGCTGTGCGAAATTTTAAAATTAAGTTTTTGTTTCTTGTGTCATAATCATGCGATCGGAGTGAAAGTTTGAATAATGAAGCTATGCAATAATTTTCCTTTAATGGTACATAACTCCATGGCCTATACATATAGGAATCCAAAATGGCGACCATCCGAAATATTTAGACAGTTCTCAGTATCTACGAATCTTTTCCATCAATCAAACTGAATTTTGTTATGTTCATAGAGGCTGTGATTTTCAGTTCACCTAATAGGACTTTCAATAACCTCGTGAGCACAAATTTAACATGGCGGAGACGCGGAGTATAAATAATTAAATGGACGTTTCTCGCGATTTAGCCATTCGAGTTCAGTGAAACTTTGTACGTTAAATGCTTATACACATGTTAATCCACTGGCGTCTAATTTATTTCAATTGTTTTCATAACCACAAGATGGCAGATGTGCGAAATTTTAGAATCTCGTTTTTACATCTTGTGTCCTAATCATACGATTGAAGTTTGAATACCACACGCAGACAATAATCTTCATGTATTAGTATATAAATAAAAATCCAACATGGCGACCATCTGAAATATTTAGACGGTTCTCAATATCTACGAATCCATTACAACAATCAAACTGAAATTTTGTATGTTGATAGAGGCAATTAACATGAGTAGGATATATGAAAATAGACTGTGGAGTTCTTCACGGAACTACTTGTTTTTTGATGTTATCCCCTGCCTTCTGCTTTGCAACTAGGTGACCCCAAGGGATTCCTGAGCTGGGTCCATTTTTCCCTTCTTCCATTGACTTTGGGGCGGACCCTCACATATTAACCTTTCTTATCTGTCTTTCATGGTTCTACTTCTTTCCGAGGCTTTGAGTCTTAATTCTTCGAGGGTTGATGGTATTTCTTTACTTTGTCGTTTACTTTCCCGTAGTCCTTTTTTTGTCTTTTCTTCTTCTAGTACGGAAGTTAGTCGTAAGTGCAATACCGAAGTTAGTTTTAGTTGAAATTCATTACATAATTTTCACGATCACCCAAACTGTTCGAGCCTGATAACCGAGATGTTAGGTCCCTTAAAACAACAATAACCATCATCCATCAACACCATCATCATTTAAAATCTCGCCTTATTCAGACTGGCACCTTAGAATGCTTTTCATTGTCAGTATTCTAGCCTATAATTGAGACGAAGAAGTAAGAGAGAAACGCGAAGTGATATAAATGATGATGGGGCTGATGTAATGTACTTGGAGGATCATTAACACAAAAGAGGAAGTGTAGAGAGTGGTAAGTTTCTTGTGAAGGAAAGATGATGATTTTGCCAAACACAGGAAGTGTGGTATGACAAAACTGAGCTGTTCTGTTGTGAGATATAAATGACAGGAAGAAAAGCTTAAAAGAAAAAAAAAAGATGACACGAATTTTTGGGAGAGCCGAGTAGAGGAGAACAGAAGAAACAAAGAAGTGAACGAGGCGATTGTGGTCCATTGTGTTGGAGGAAAGAAGGACTGTCAAGAGACTGTGACCTCAGCCTCCCTTCCCCTCTCTCGCCAAAAGTTAGGGCTTTGTCATACACCACAATGAGAACCTCAACAATAAGTGCAGATTAACTTTTAAACATTTGTAATTATACTCCATTCTGTTATTTCTTTCAGCTCCTCTGGATTAACGAATTGCTTCCATCGCACACACAAAGATAATAGAAAGTGTGCATCTCTTTAGATACAAAAAGCTTCAACGCTGGGTATTTGGTAGCATGCTGAGCTTCTATGACCAAAATCGTGGGGCCAACCCGGCCGAAGTCGTCGGATTTTTAACAGCGCAAAAAATCCGTCAGCATGCCTTCCTTCAGAGGGGAAGTAACGCCGGCGGGTCCATGTCATAGATTTATGGCATGTAAAAGAACCTTCCAGTTAGTTAGTTATTGAGGTTTCAAGGGGCGGAACTACGAAGTCATCTGCCCCTAGCTTCACTTGTGTGAAGCTTACATTTTTAGGTAGATTTGATAACACTATATTAGTTCCAACGTTCGTCTCCAGGTGCTGGTTGCGATGGCATCTAGTAGCCAAGTTCACAGCTAGGTGTCATGGACGGTAGCATTTGGTAGCAAAAGTTGGAAATACTTGAAAATAGATCGGCTGTAGTACTTACCTGAATGACAGATAACACACACTAATACAGCCATCAAAATTAACACCGGTAATCAGAAAAATTCTACACGCACCCAAAGTACACGAGGCTACATGACCACGTTGTCGCAGCCCCTAAACTAAAGGACCAACCAAGCTGGGTAAGAGCTGCAGGCATTCAGCAAACATTATTATTATTATTATTATTATTATTATTATTATTATTATTATTATTATTATTATAATTATTATTATTATTATTATTATTATGGGGCAACTAAGGAGCGTGATTTAACCTACTAAGCAGATGAAATTGATTTAGCTTTCTTATCTTCCAAACATTTATTTATTTCCTCACTATGACTTTCTTCCTTTCGTCCATTCAGTGGTGACTCTCATCTGGTGGTTCGCAGCGAAATGATATTTGTCCATCTACGATCTGAAGATAGGCCTGCACCGTAACATTTCGTTTATTGTATATTATTATTATTATTATGAGTTGCCCAAACTCTATCTTTGAATACTCAATTTCCTCGATTATATTTTCACAGTAGACCTTTTACTGTATATGTTCTTACGCAAACATATAAATTTATTATTCCCGACCTCAAAATGTCTATGCATACCAGTATCATCCACTATACTGATACTTTCAACTTCAAGCTGGATTTTTCCACGAACTATATTTTTCGACTTTAATAGGCCTATATACTTTAACAAGTCTGATGTTTTTAGAACGACTGATAATTTTTAAAATAGTTTTGGAAACAACCTTTGTTATGAAAAGTTTTTGAATAAAAGACTTGCAACTCACCTGTATTGTATTTTGCCTCTGGGGAAGGTCACAATGTGGCCGTACCCGGTACTATAATTAAAAGTACATATTAGTGACTTAAGGTATCAATTTTCAGAGTGTCTTATTATATATATATATATTTAAAATCTAATTACCTTTCCAAACATTTATAATGATTTCTTGCGACATTATAGCATGTTGATATTAATGATTCTTGTGAGATTACTGCGTTATTTTGCAAATAATTTATTTTGTTTAATCATTTTGATTTATTAAAAATCCAGGCCTTTTGGAAGACCCTGAGGTGTAGTCGTGTGTGTTAAATCACACACTACGACCACGGTCGGAAACTGCAGCAAGTCCGGATATCGGGGGTTTGAACTCTGGTGTTGACAGTGGCCATCCAGACTGCATTTTTTCCCTGATTTTTTTTTTTCACATTCCCTCCAGGAGATTGGTGGGACAGTACCTTACTTCGAGTCTCAGGGCACCTACTATCTCATCCATGTTCCAGCTACAATTACACATACTACTAACAGTCTTAGCTGGCCAGCTTTAATGATTTTTGCCGCGATTGAATGCATTCTTCAAGTCTTTTGGTGCTATCTCACCTGGAGGATCACGGATGTTCCCGACTGCCTAGTAGCATAATACAGTACCCAATCCACCCTGTATATTGAAAGGTTCTATCGAATAGAGCAATGCATATGCGTATGTATGTCTTCCCCTTATCATTCCCGATTCCGTACTGTTTTAAGAAAATATATGGATTTAACATGGTGCATGCATAAATATGCTTACAAATTTTATTTTAATGGACCAGGGCACACGTGTATAATCGTAATGAAAACCTTAAAATTTCATTTATTCAATAACTAAGAATTGTGGTTTGCTCTACAGGTTCAAACATCAATAAGACATATTCTAATTCACCTATCAACTCAGCAAAGTCACAAATTAAAGACCATTGAATTAGGAACGTTTTACACGTAAACTGAAAAATATCTCCCCATTCAAAATCTGAACATGGAGAAAATATTTCTTTTTTGGAATTTTCATTTTTGAAAAAATATTTGTTGCTATAATAGTGATAAACTAATAAGTTTATTTGCGATGATCACAAAAGTATGAAGGCTCACTGTGCATGGAGACACCACTGCACATGTAATATCAAATAGCTTATAAAGATAGGAAAGTCCTCGTCAAAACGAGCGACAGCGCTCCCCAGCACCTCCTAGCGATAAGTAGACATGACGGCAAGACTATAACGTTGCAGCTAGCATACTTTGGCCTCGTTATGCGATCAGATGCATTAGAAAAAGCAATCATTCTAGGAATGATCATCGATACCAGAAGACCAAGTCGCTATAGGACACGCTGGTTAGACAGCATTAAAACATACTCTAGCCTCGGCCTGGAACAACTAAAGAATGCAGTGTGACACAGGACAACTTGGACAGTGATGATTCATAGAATCGCCGATGGTCGGATTCAACTGAATGAATAACATCATCATCATCATCACACATGAAAACCTATTTATAGTTCACCCTATAAAACTACGATCGCAATGAAGCACATGACTGTCGACCGAATAGCTTATGTAATGGATAAGTTTTGTTGTGTTATGGGTTGGGCCTGCAGTGGACTGGAACATGAACGTAAAATGGCCCGGGGCATCATTCCGCTATAATGAGCAAATGAAATGGTATGAATCCTGCAAAATGCTCAAGAACTGTCGAACAAAATGCCAAAAATATTCCGATATAATTTTTATCAATTTTTGATTGAAAGCATGAGGTCAACATGAAGACTAACTTACGAATGAGCGTGTCGCACTGGACAGAGTATCAAGAATTGAATTTTGTTGTTAGCCAGCAAATATTTTTAAAACCTTCAAAGGTATTTGTGAATAAGAGAAATGCTCGCTATGAATTGTATGTAAAGATAGGTACTGGTAATGTTAAACTACGAAAAGTAACATATCAATAATTGTAAATGCTTAGGAGTTGTGCTTAAATGTATGGGCCTATTCCAAACTTGAGTAGCTCGTAGCATTACCATATCATGAATTATCTGCTCTATTTTATCGAATTATACTTGCTAAGTGATGTCGAAAAAATGTCAATGATATGTTATTTACAAAAGAAACTTGGACATCCCTTAAATTGTAATAAACCATTCTGATGGCACAACTGCCTTCACTTACGTTCATGTTACCCACTAAATGAATTTCAAAATTTTGGTTGAAAGTTATGGAAATTTTCTTAAAAAAATGTATATGAATGCTCTGGTCCTCAAGTACGAAAAGAGACAGTTAGTCTGAAAGTCTGGACTTTATATAATTTTAAATGCTACAAATGCTGAAAAATGCTAAAAAGGCTGGAGACTCTTGACCTGTTAGATGATCAAGAAACAATCAGAACGCTAGTAAGTTACAAGTCGTGAGGGAGCTGGAGCGCGCGGTGAAAGGAGGGAGCTGGCTGGATGACGTCACGCTCGCCGTGTCGTTGCCGTCTCGTAACTCCAGAGCTCACCAGTGAACTCACTACACATGCACCAAGCGGTACTATGACGTCACACACCTCAGTGCATTCTCGGTACATTTCGTGACGTGGCCGTAACGTAACGACGAAGTCAACTAGATCATTTAAAGTGATAAAAAGATCTCTGGGTTAAAGTAACTCTTCACCACTCCTGCTGTACTTTTTGCACTCACCAGACTTGAGAACTTCAAACGAGTTCGTAGTGTTTTATGGGTGGGTGTGCTAACATAAGTCGAGAGTGTAGAAGGATACTTCCGAGTGATATATCCGTGACTCCTCAATTCATACACAATAATTATATTGCAGATGCGAGGTGCTGAATATTCTGAACTAGTCTGGAGTTGTGCCATCTTTCACAGACACTAAAATTATAGTTGAAAAGTGAATGGCAAAGTTTACATTTCTAGAGTCGTAAAACTTGTGCATAACTTCAACTCTATTCCAAGTTGTCATTACTAATAATGTAAGAAGTACTTTACGTGAGGAGAAAGGAAGGATATAGAACTTGCGAACTTGTGAAAGAACATAAAATTTAGGATTGAGAAGGAGGTGGTGGATCAGCTCAAAATTGACTTACAAGGGAGCATGTAGCCTACATACGTGGACAAATAATTAGAATAATGTGTGCTATTAACCGAAAGTCACCCCTAGTATAGTATAGTATAGTATAGTAATGACTTAGATCTTTAAGTAAACACAGTTGGCTATATACATCGCTTGTAATCATCATCATCAAGTTTCCACTCCTGTTTCCCGAGTGTGGTTTACGAGCGCTCTCCATTTTAGTCGATTCATGTACCACTGCTCCTTTAAGACTTCATCCCAGTTGATTCCCTTGGATGTGATATCTTCCTTCACTTGTTCCAGCCATCTTCTCCTAGGTCTTCCAACATGTCTCTTTCCAGTAATCTCAGTATGTAACCATTGTTTTGCAATTCTTCCTTCTGTCATACGTTTGACGTGACCAAACCATCGCAAACGTGCCCTAGTTATGGTCTCCTTTAGGGACTGAATTATTCCATACTTGTTCTCTTATCTTCTCATTTCGTACTTTGTCCTTCCTAGTTTTTTGAAGCATGCTTCTTAGAAACTTCATTTCTGAAGCCTGAAGTCTTCTGTCATCTTTTTTGGTAGTTGTGCATATTTCCAACCCATAAGTCAATATAGGGACAAAGTATGTTCGAAACAGAGTTTGTTTTTATCTTAGTGGCACTTGCTTATTCCAGAGTAGATATCGAGCTTGCTGATACAATTGACTTGATTTCTGAATACGGTTATTTTTAATTCAAGCTGTATTCTCTTGTCACTTGATATTAAGCATCAAAGGTACTGACACTGGTTTACTGTTTCCATTTGACACCCTCCAGCATTATATTATCTTTACTTCTCTATCTGTTAACAGACGTTGCAGCAGTTTTTGTAGTACTTACTTTCAGTCCATATTTTTTCAAATGATCATTCCAGACGTTCAGCCCTTCCTGGACTTCAAGTTCACTATTTCCCCCAGATAACTATATCATATGCAAAAGCAAATGCTTTAAGATCCATAATGGTGTTCTGCTTCACTACTTTACGATTTCATCCACGATGGTGATGAATAGTAATGGTGAAAGGGCACTGCCTTCTTGCACTCCTCTAGCTGTCTAGAATGAATTTGAATATCCATTTCCTACTTGAACACAGCTGTGGCAGTCATCGTAAAGCATTTTTTTTCTCTGAATGAGTTCCATAGACACATTCTTCTTTTTAACACACTCCAATGTAGTCGTTTTAGGGACACTATCGAATGCTTTTTCGATGTCTAGAAACAAAAATGTCAAATTACGATATTTCTCCCAGTTTTCAAATATAATTTTCAGTGTGAATATCAGGTCTATAGTTGATCTATCCTTCCTAAATCCATATTCTTCTTGCAGTTGGAGTTCAATAATTGTCCTTAATCTTTTCTCAGGAACCTTCTGAAATATTTTTAAACCATTGGCCAGTAAAGTAATTCCTCCATAGTTGTTGCACTTTTTTAGACTTTTTTCCTTAAACAGGGGAACTATAACTCCCATCTTCCAGTCATATGGTATTATTTTATCCTTCCATATTGCCCTTATAACCCTGTATAGCCATTGATTTCCTTGTGGAACAGCAGCTTTAATCATGTCTGCTCTTAGTTCATCAAAGGCAGTAGCTCGTTCATGGCACATACTTTTAAGGGCTGATTCTACTTCACTCCAAGTTGGTGGCGTTTCTTCAGATACATTATCACTCGACTAAATCTGTGCATTAGGACTGGAGTCCTTCTTTATACCATTCTCAAAATATAATTTCATAAATTCTCTTATTTCTGTGTCTTCCTTAGTGATGCTCCCATCTGGTTTCTGTAAAGCTTTTATTTGCTCATAATTACTCCCGGTGTTTTAATAACACTGTACAGCAATTTGGAATTTACTTTACTATCTTCTTCCAATTTATTTGTAAAATCAATCCAAGACCTTTGCTTTCCTTCCGCTACTATTAGTTTCACTTCCAGTCTACACTCTCTGTATGTCTGTTGTTTCGAGCCACGCCTCAAAACGTATTCGGACCTGAATGAAACACTTGGGGTGAATAAATTGCCGGAACAATTAATCAACGTATGCATTTAAATTATACACATTTATTACTATACACACAACTATATACACAACATATTGATATGATTTCGTTATTGTGCTGCAAGAAGCTGCGGCTTGTGCGTGCTCTCAGTAAGGCACGGCTTAACAGAGTGTGGCCCAAAGGCCAGGTAGAGGGCTGAGGGTCGGCAATGGAATGACACAGTGTTGCCAAGCATCACCATCACTACACGTTGTCACGTCTAGTTTCCTCACAAAGCAATGTACACTTACTGTCTCCAACATACCGCCCACCTAAATGTACTACATTTAAACACAAACATGAATGATGGGCACACCAAATGTTGACTGAGAAAACAACACTAGCACAAAAGAAAATTACGTAACAAAAATATGTACAATCACAAGATCACACGTCACGGTGCAGGTAAGGGGCAAAGTTTCTGGATTGGTCTCTCCAGTGTTCCGTTGCTGGTACGGACGATAGCAACTCTGACCAATCCATCCTTGCCGGATATCACGTCTTCGACCACTGCAAGCCTCCATGCTGTGGGTGGGAGATTGTCCTCCCTTACAAGGACGATGATGCCGGGCTGAATGTTCACCTCCTTGTTAATCCATTTGGCTCTTTGTTGTAGACTGTTGAGGTAGTCCTTTGACCACCTGCTTCAAAAGTCCTGCTGCATTTCCTGCAGATGCAGCCTCCTGGATAGACGGTTGGAAGCTACCTCTGTCAGATTTGGTTCAGGGATGGACATCAATGGGGAGCCGATTAGGAAATGACCGGGACTGAGATAAGAGGGATCATGGGATTGTCGGAAAGACGAGAGATATGCCTAGAATTATGACAAGCTTCTATTTGGCAAGCTAACGTCTGTAATTCGTCGTATGTCAATCAGGTGTTACCAACCACCCTTCTCATATGATGCTTAATTGACCTAATCCCAGCTTCCCAGAGGCCACCGAAATGAGGGGCATCCGGAGGAATGATTATGCCACGTGAATCCTTCTTTACTTCCAAACTCTTGAAGTTCTTCCACACAGTGTTCGGATTTGAAGAGGAGGTGCAATTCGTTAAACTCATTTCGCGCTCCCACAAAGTTTGTTGCATTGTCTGAGTAGAGGTTAAGACACTTTCCTCTCCTCGCGGTAAAGCGACGCAGAGCTGCAATGAAGGCTACTGAGGCGAGATCTCGAACTACTTCCAGATGTATTGCCTTAGTGCAGAGGCATATGAATACTGCAATGTAACACATCACCTTCACCTTGCTTCTCGTTGATCCTTGTTTTATAAACATTGGCCAGCAAAATCCACTCCAGAGTTCATAAACGGGCGCGCTGCTGTCACCCGAGGAGCTGGTAGTTGACCCATTAGTTGCTTCGAAGCAGATGCCTTCAACTAAAGCAACGTAAACTTTTGTGGATTAGCGGCCGTACTGTTCGCCTGGCGTTTACAATCCAATATTTTTGCCGTAGAGAGGCGATCAAAAATTGTACACCAGCATGTAGTAAGCGTAGGTGTTCAGATTCTATGATCAATTTTGTCAAGTTGTGTTTAGGGGGAAGAATGATCTAATGACGTCCACCGAAAGGCATTGGACAGTTTTCTAATCTTCCACCCACTCTGAGGAGGTCTTCTCTGTCGAGGAATGGGTTGAGATTTCTCAACGTACTTCTGGTCACTACACTTGATATACCTTTCAGCTCTTCCACCTCCGCTATGTAGCTGAACCGCTGCGCTTGTTTGATGCCCACAATACAATGAATCCAAGCACCAAGCGAACTGGCCCATTAACGACTATGGAACTTGAAGAAGCCTTGAAAGTGTGTGAATACGTTTTGAGGCGTGGCTCGAATCATTGGTCCTCCGGGCCGGATAAAACACTTGGGGCGAATAAATTGCCGCAACAAGATTCGCGCGCGCACAAACAATTAATCAACGTATGCATTTAAATTAGACTCATTTATTACCATACACACAACTATATACACAACATATTGATATGATTTCGTTATTGGGCTGCGAGAAGCTGCGGCTTGTGCTTGTTGTCAGTAAGGACGGCTTAACAGAGTGTGGCCCAAAGGCCAGGTAGATGGATGAGGGTCGGCAATGGAATGACACAGTGTTGCCAAGCATCACCATCACCACACGTCGTCACGTCTTGTTTCCTCACTTACTGTCTCCAACATCTGTTGTAATTCACTCATTTTTAGCCTATTTTCATTTTATGAAAAAACAAAAATAGGCTTATGAGATCACCTTTTGTCCGTGTGTGTGTGCGTGTGTGTGTCCTAATAACTTCTAAACGGCTGGAAAGATTATAATGAAACTCGGTAAGATCATAGCACTATTCTGGTCGACTCCGACCGTGCCCTTCAAATTTTATTGTGTCTCACCAATTCAACATGGCGGCTGTGCGAAATATTTCACCAGCATTCAGTATCTCCGAAACTATTACCGATATTGCCCTGAAATTGTGTACGGTGATAAAGGGCACTACTGGAATTTTACCTATGAGACTTTCACAAACCTGGTGACAACAAAACCAACATGGTGGCCAAGCGAATTTGAGAATTTTAAATATACTTTTCTCGCGATTTCACTATCCAAACGTAATGAAACATGGTATAGAAAATGTTTATACACATTGTAATGCACTGGAGTCTAATTTAGTTCAATTGTTTACATAACCTCAAAATGGCGGCTGTGCGAAATATTTTACTGACATTCTATATCTCCTAAACTTTTACAGATATCGCCCTGAAATTTTGTACAGTGATAAAGGGTACTGATGCAAGTTTATATATGTAACTTTTATAAACCTGTAAAGTAAAAAACGAACATGGCGGCCAAGCGAAGTTGAAACATTTTAATAGACTTTTCTCGTGATTTAACTCTCTGAGCGCAGTGAAATGTGGTACAGTAAATGGTTTTACATATTGTAATGCACTGGCATCTAATTTAGTTCATTTGTTTACATAACCTCAAGATGGCGTCTGTGCGAAATTCATTAATTATGTTTTTATTTCTTGTGTCGTAATCATGCGATCGAAGTGAAAGTTTTAATAATGAACCTAGGCAATAACTGTCCTTGAATGGTACATAACTCTATGGCCTCTACATATAACAATCCAAAATGGCGACCATCCGACATATTTCGACGGTTCTCAATATCTATGAATCTTTTACAGCAATCAAACGGATTTTTATAATGTTCATAGAGGCTATGAACATATGTTCACCTATAGGACTTTCAGTAACGCGATGAGCACAAATCCAACATGGCGGCGACGCGAAATATAAATATTTAAACGGACGTTTCTCGCGAATTAACTAACCGAGTGCAGTGAAACGTTGCACGTGAAATGCTTATACAAAACTTAATCCACTGGCATCTAATTTATTTCAATTGTTTGCATAATCAAAAGATGGCAGCTGTGCGAAATTTTAAAATCTCGTTTTTACTTCTTGTGTTCTAATAATGCGATTGAAGTTTGAATACTACACGTACACAATAATCTTAATGTAATAGTAAAAAAAAAAAGAATCCAACCTGGCGATCATCTGAGATATTTAGACGGTTCTCAATATCTACAAATCTATCACAACCTTCAAACTGAAATTTTGTATGTTGATAGAGGCAATTAACATGAGTAGGATATATGAAAATAGGCTGTATAGTTCTTCACGGAACTACTTGTTAATTCATCTTTTCCTTCTCCTTTCCAAATGTCTTTATCTCGAGCCTTTCTTGCTTCATTTTTCTTCAGAACTGCACTCATTACTTCATCATTCCACCAGGCTGGTTTTCTGTATTTTCCTTTACTACTAGTTTTGCCACATATTTCTACAGCAGCTCCAACAAGAAATTCTTTGAATCTGTTCCAGTCTGTATTTCCTCCTTGTGTTCTGTCTCTAGGTATTTTGGAGGCTACCTTTTTTGTATACGCCGCTTGTAATATTTGGTACAATTGTGTCAATAGAGAGCGGAAAAGTTAGCAGAATTGAACACAATAGTTGTGTTTAGAAATGAGGTGTTCTTGCCATATGGTTGGTACTGATGTTACTGAAATATAAATATTTATGAACAGTTGGTGTCCTAATAATTACATAATTAGGTATGAATTTTACACATTTTGTTTATCATACTGGACAGAAACATACCAGTGCTGTAATGATAAATAATATCTTCATTTCGTGAAAATGAAGGATGACTTGTTCACAAAACTCTTTGGCATAGAAGGTATGAAATCGCTAAGAATAGCAGTTTTGCAGCTACAAATTATTTTAATCAGGACATCACAAAACAATAGACAGATTCTTAATTACGACCTGTAATTCTTATTTAATTTTGGGAGTAAAACCTTATTGTAATAATATGGCAAGATCTGTTGTTGCGAGCTTGCATATATGTTCCCAAGGTCACATCTGAGGTGTTATTTTATTCACTAGGGTCACCCCTAGACGGGATGTAATTGCGCACGTTTCAATATGGACGCAAGACTTGGTGGTTGTGTGTACTGAGTTCTCATATCCTCTCCCGCAAACAGCACTGCTTTAACTACTTCACCCAGCACATATAATAAGCCCTGTTACTGCAGACAGCCTCTTCAGAATGTATACATACTAGACAAACACTGTTTTTGTATATTTCAATTCAAGTTTTTACCATCATCTCTAGATTTGACTAGAGACAGCCACAAGTCGTGGAGATTATTGAAGTGCCTCAACAACGACCCAACGAAAACGACTCACCTTTCAAACATCACTGCAAACCAGGTTGCACATCAGCTTCTGCTGAATGGAAAAGCTATCAAGAAAGGAAAATTGTGCACAACACGCAAAAAACAACAGGAAGAGAGAGACGACTTCACTATCCCCTTCAGTATGCTGGAAATGGTCATTATAGAAAATAAAACTGGGAAGACAATGGCCCTAGATGATATCCGGTCGGAACTAATTAAGAACATTGCACTCAAATCCAAAGAATGGGTTCTGCAGTTTTTCAATAAATGTATGAGCAAATACCAGATACGGAAGATTTGGCGTAGGTCTAGAGTAATTGCCTTACTGAAAACCGGAGGGCACTGAGGGCACTGATCCAAAATATTACAGATCTATAGTGCTTCTGTGTCATCTCTACAAATTGTTCGAAGGATTGATTTTAAATCGTATGTTACCTGCCAAATGGCACATTATAAATACCTGGCAAGAGCGGTACCGGAAAATTACAGAACCTAACACAATTTATAGAGGATGGAAATGAAACTCGTATGATCACGAGTGTAGTCTTTGTGAATCTATCAGCAGCATATGATACTGTTAACCATCAAATCTTTCTATACAAGGTCTACAACCTGACGTGTGATAATGGTTTAAATAGACTCATCGCTGCGCATCTTCAGAACCGAAGGTTTTCGTCAACTTCCAAGGACAGCGAAGCCGTTGGAGGACACAGAAAAATGGCCTACCACAAGTAAATGTGTTGGCTCAGTTACTTTTAAATATTTACACGAACGATCAACCAGTATCTACAAACACCAGAAGCTTCCTGTATGCTGATCACCTCGTCCTGGCCACACAGAGCATAGCTTTTGAAACAGTTGAAATATATCTCTATTCTTTCCCTGAATGCTTGACAAGCTATTGCAGTGAAAACCAGCTAAAAAACTCAGGTGTGTGCTTTTCACCTGAGGATGAAGGAAGCTCATCGTGAACTCGAAGTAATGTGGTCTGGTATCCAATTACAGAACAGTCCACTACTAATGCTGAGGCCAACGTCTTATTTCACAGTGAAGTATGGCAGTGAGTTTCCACTAGCGTTGCTTGATTCAAATCCGAGGGATTATGCTAATAGACTTCTAGTAAGTGTATACAGTCTTATTGTCACCAATGATTTTGTAGCTGTCTTGGTTCTAATGCATCTTTGAGTTGTTGTTGATGTTTCATTAGTGGAGGTTGGATATCGTGGTCAGTTAGCCTGGCTGGCTGCGTGGCTCAGCGGTAACGTTCTCACTTGCTGTGGCCAAGGTTGCAGGATCGAATCCTGGTGCAGTCATCTGTCATTTAATGGTGCGCAAATGTGAGAGAGTCGCATCAGTAGATTTACTGACACGTTAAAGTTCCCTTTGGGGCAATATTCTGGCACCCCAGCGACTCCAAAAACCGCAGTAATTAAAAGGGACGTAAATAAACTAACAGTAATATTTTTATTCATTTGGTAGTGGCTACGCTGGCTAAAGCGCAGCATTAGGTCATGGGGCCAAGCTCTCTGCTGACTCGGTAGACGCGTGGGTTCGAGCCCCACCGTCGGCTGTCCTTGAAATGGTAATCCGTGGTTTCCCATTTTTAACACCAGGCAAATGCTGGGACGGTACCTTCTGACAGGCCACGGCCGCTTCCTTCCACATCCTTGCCCAGTTTCATTCACCATCATTCATTTCATCTCTCATTAACTCCTCTCATGAGGTTGGCGTCAGGAAGGGCATCCGGCCGCAAAAACCATCGCCACAAGGACTTCCATCGCATCTCATCCCCGACCCCGTTGGAAAACGGGAATAATAAGGGGTAGACATACATACATTATTATAATTCATTTAGCCACGAGCACTTGGGCGTGTTGGGAATTTTATCTGAAAATTTGTGTTATTGCGATGCCCGCATTAACGTGTGTATTTATAATTCAGGTGAGGATTTAGAACGAAATGGTTTTGGCCTTAATGTTAGGAACCCCCTAGGTATTTGCCTGGAATATAATTGAGAAACCACGGAAAACTACTTTCAGGATGGCTAAGACAGAAATTGAATCTACCTCTCCTCAGTTTTGCCTCACGAGGGTGAGTTTACCCCGTTCCAGCCCACAGACCAGAATTATTTTTTGGCAGAGTCGAGAATCAAAACCGGTCCTCCGGGGTGAAAGCCAAAAATGCTAGCCACTACAACGCGAGGTGATCAATGTACCTTTTAAACGTTGAAAGATGACTTCATTTCTTTCACAACCGTCAATTTTTCTTCAAACACTAAAATTATATTAATTTTAAGGCGTTTCAAAATGAAAGAAAATCTCAACTTAACTAGTCAATACCAATTTTGAAGTCAATATCTCATGTTTGCCCCTCAAGAGGGTGAGTGTATCACGTTCCAACCCTGCGACTATAAATTAATTTGTTGACATAGCCGGAAAATGAACCCAGGTTCTGTGGATTCGGAGTCTCAATACTTGTTCTGAGATAACAGATCCCTTTCATCTTTCTTTATCTCCTCTGATATGGTTGATGGCAGGAAGGGATACATCCATAAAAACTATTCGCCCTATGGAGACTAACCTCATCTCACCTCGACTTCATGAAAGGAGGAATAGTGAGGGATAGAAGAAAATAGACGCCACAGAGAGCAATGATGAAACATTTCAAAGTGCTCCACAACAAGGTGCACACAATATTTGCTCATCTAATGCTGTGATCTTCAACTTGTGCATTAGGGAGAGATAAGGCTAGCTCCTCTCCTTTTCACTATCTTACTTAGCTCCTTTTGAAGCCTGCACACTGTTGCGCTAATCATCTAACACTATTATTTTGAAAATAGTGGCTGTTTCTCGTCTTGCTTCACCTCCACGCGCTATATCGCTCCATTGTGCTGCTGCTCTTGTAAGAACTTATCATACTCCCCCCCGCCCAACACACACAGCTGCGAAATATGAGTGTCCCGTGCAGGCAGGCGATATGAGATAGACTAGCGAGAGTAGAGTGGTGTGGGTCTACATGACGGGTTCGCTTTTTGCTGCACCCCCTCCTCCATTCCCCGCCACAGACTTTCCGCCTTGAAATGGGAATCATCCTCCCTTCCCCCTTCCCCAATCCACTAGTATACTCACACACTCACTCACACAAGAATGCGAGGGTGGAGCACCACCGTAGCATCCTAATACCTACTTTGCAATCCGATACACCAAGAATATACTACTCTGCATAAACATATATTTTCACACCCTCGCGTCACTGCTCAGCGAATGTGAATAATTCTTTCCGCTCAATCCCCCACCCTCTAGCATCCGCCAATCCAATCCTGAATTGAGAAAGTTAACTGCCTTTTACTGCGCCATATCCAATTTGTTTATGAAACAGTGAATCCTTCTCTGTGCTTTCTCAAACACAACATTAACCTGTAGAGGAAACAATATCCATATCTGCCAGCAAACATAGCTCTGAGCCTTTCTATGAAGGCAGTATTGTAACATTCAACTTAGATCTATCCCTTAGTTGGGCGCCAATTTGTAATGGACCCTTGATCCAGCCTCAGAAAATCCCTTATTTGCCTCATCAATTGAGACAATACGATACATACATTGGCCTGGAAAACAGACGACATACACTTTGCCATCCACTGGGTTATGGGCGCCAGTCACTGTAATAGTAACTAAGAATTTAGTTGTGCCACGGCATACTCCTTCCTTGAAAACACACAACTCTGATCTCGGGTGTAAAACAATAAAGCTTGTTCATGATATCTCTGTGCATTACGAACCTTTAAATGAAAATGGAAACACATTTCTGTAGCGAAATAATAGACCATGGAAAGAGATTCCTAAATTATTATTATTATTATTATTTTTTTAGCGTATGGCTTTTAGTGGCGGGAGTGTCCGAGGACATGTTCGGCTCGCCAGTTTTGTAGCTGCTTCGAGACGGACACCCAATGGGTGAGCTACAAGTACCGTTGGGGAGGAATGTTGGAAGGGAGGGTCGAGGAGTTGGAAGGTAGCGGCTGTGGCCTATAGTTAGGGACCAACCCCGGCATTTGCCTGGAAGGAAGATGGGAAACCACAGAAGACCATCTTCAAGGTTGCCGGCGGGGGGATTCGAACCTCCTCGCCTCCCGGATGTGAGCGACTGCCAACAGTCATGCCGCAACGACCTCGGCTAACTCACCCGGTATTCCTAAATTATACTCGGTAAATAACAACAATGTGCTTTCAGCTAATACAAGTAGAAGTTGATTCCCTATGGAGTGGGCTAGACATGTGACGTGTATACCTCGACTTGATCTCCTAGAACGGTAACAAGTGGCTGGCTGGTAAGATGTCAACATACCTTGTTTATGTCACTGCTGGTCGAGCGCTGGACTCAAGTCCATTCTGCTTACGGCTTCGGAAGTCGGCTAATTACTGCTCTATTTAGCGTGATCTAACATTGTCACATGTGTTAGCGACCTTACACCACTGCTACACCTGATTGATGATTTAAATGCATACTCCTACATCTGGCTATGAAACGATGAATACAGAATAATGTATTATGGAATGTGCATACTTGCACCGATTCTGTGATACTGAGAACGCAGAATACGAAGTTTGTGAAGTACGCAGTCACGTGCTTCAATGACTTAGAATAAGCCTGATCATAGGTCAGCGTCCGTGCGAATTTTCTGGCGCTCAAGTATTCCTCCAGTCACCCCGTAACTTCATTGTCAGCTGGCCCACGGGAGTCAATTAGGCTCGCGTGCCAAATTCACGCGAACCATATGAAATAGCCACTAAGCTCTCATCATTTGCTCACAGGGGTAAGCCACTCTTTGAAAAAGATGCTCAATATTTACCTTGAGTTTCGTATATCACCACCTCGTCTGGCATAGGTATCGGAATATATCTGAGGTAGCAATACTCACTTACGCTCGTTTTATAAACATACTCGTGTCTTAATTATTGCAATTATAGGCTCGTTGCATAATGTTCTATTGAAGGGCACGGTCGTAATTGGACAAAATAGTGCTATGTCCTTACCGAGTTTCATTGAAATCGCTCCAGTAGTTTAGATTTTATTAGGGGGAGTCCCCACACGCCCACACACACACACACACACACACACGGACAAAAGGTGATCTCATAAGGCTTTTTTTTTTTCATAAATACAAATAGGCTAAAATTGATTTTTACGGGTACGATCCTCGGCTCTTCGAAGACATTTAATTATGCTCTAAGGGCTGGAAGCCTCCGTGGCTTAGGTGGCAGCACGCCGGCCTCTCACCGCTGGGTCCGTGGTTCAAATCCCGGTCACTCCATGTGAGATCTGTGCTGGACAAAACGGAGGCAGACAGGTTTTTCTCCGGGTACTCCGGTTTTCCCTGTCAAAATTTCATTCCAGCAACACTCTCCACTATAATTTCATTTCATCTGTCATTCATTTAATCATTGCCCCAGAGGAGTGCGTCAGGCCTCGGCAGCCGGCACAGTTCATATCCTCACCGCTAGATAGGGGCTTCATTCATTCCATTCCTGACCCGGTCGGAGACTGGAAGCAGGCTGTGGATTTTCATTTTCTAAGGGCTGGAACGGGATACTCTCAGCCTCATGAGGCAAAACTGATAAGAGGTGGGTTCGATTACCATCACAGCCATCTCGAAAAAGGTTTTTCCGTGGTTTTCCACATCTACCCCTGGCAAATGCCGGGATGGTTCCTAACTTTAGGCAATGGCCATCTCCTTCCTAATCCTCACCTGAATTACAAATACAAACACTGATACAATCTTCACAATAACACAGGTTATCAGACATATTCCACACACCCAAGAATACGAGTCTAAATGACTACGATGTCGTCAAGCCCCTAAATCAATCGACAACACAACGAAACCCCTTTTTTGACCTCCGACCAGAAAGAAATTACATGGCAGAGCCAGGACACAATGCCGACCTTTTTATTGACAGCGAAAGTTAAAGAAAACATTCCAGTCGTGCCCAATTACATTAGGCGGGAAACAAGTATTTACATCCCCTAATCTGAAAGAAATAAAATATTATTGCAAAATAACATTCTTTTATGTACAAAATGGGGTACTTTATCGGATGAGATGTTTCGAACGTCAAACGTTCATCCTCAGATCCTCGGCTGGCTGCGTGGCTCAGCGGTAACGTTCTCACTTGCTGGGCCATAGGTTGCAGACTCGAATCCTGGCGCAGCAAGTTGGCATTTGTGGGTGTGCAAATGAGAGGGAGTCGTGTCAGTAGATTTACTGGCACGTTAAAGATCTTCTTCGGAGCCAAATTCCGGAACCCCGGGGTTTCTAAAAGCCGCAGTTGTTAAAAGCGAAGTAGAACCAATAACATTATTATTATTTTCCAGATCCTGTTTACTTAGTTAATGTGCGATGTTTGTGCATTACACTTATGCAAAAATATAATTATGCAATGATTAGATTACCGACGTTTGTAAAAACTGGTGTAATGCGTCAAACCTATTCACAGATAATATTGCTCACTTTAAACTTTTAACAATGTTTTGTTTGTGACGGAAAAAACAATATTTTTTCCCGTTTAAACTGAATGTTACAGGACCTAAACAATTCAGGCTGACTCGACCTAACACACTTAAGAGTATAATCTAAGAGAAATATCACAAACACGAGATACAGTGGAATGATGACGCTGAAATTATAGCATATCTGATAGGCTATTATAGGTATGGAATTAGTGTGCCTTCTGTAAAATTATGTCATATTTTGTTGAGTACGACTTAAAATGAGATCACATTTGGAGTTCGAACCTGGATATCTTGCTGGCTGTGCAGGTGTGTTTAACAACTTACTCAACTGTGGATACGCTCCACCCGCATCACATTCACACGTCTTATTTAATGAATCTCGAATACGGTAACATTTTCATATGCTACTCTACTGATATGACCTCTCCTTATCATAAAGCCAGTTCTTCATGTGATATTCCTACAGTATATAAAGGATGGCTTCCTTCCGATTGATTACAAAAAAAACCAAGTTGTTCAGTAAAGAACATATAGCCTAATTTCTCCAAAGTGCATGGGTATAGTTATAACTCTTTGTCCTTTTCAAGGAATTTACAGAACGGTCGTTTGTTTTAGACGAGTGAAGAATCATAATGGAAGCCTGGAGGCGAGTTACTATAGTACCTGTGTTGTCACCTAGCCATTGCTACTACTGAAGTACAGTCATTAGCAAATATTATGGTGTTCTGTTAGAAACTATTGTCATCGCGTCAGGAGATGGCAGTTCAACACGCTGTGAGGGAGTGCGGTGGGGGGAGGGGGGGAGGGGTTTTGCAGTACGCATGCGCGGCCCAACTATTCCAGATCTAAATATATCGGCTTCTTGCATGCCAATCGTTGTTATCACAGCTCACAACACGCAGCTAGAGAGAGAAGGAATGTGCTGAGTGAGTGAAGCAAGTAGTGACCAACTGAATGTTTTTGGAATGCGCAATAAGCAGTGAGCGGGAAGACATCTGCAGTTCAAACCCAACTGCCAACTCCTGGCGCGATATCAGTACGTATCGTGTACTTCCGCGTCACACAATACTTCGCCGTAGACCGTACTGTTCTGCATGGTGGTGTCGTCACATGCTCAAGTCTGGAATTCCATTACATCAGACCGGTGGTGACAACTGTGAAGTGCCAAGGCGAGAGAGTGACTCTGTACAGGCTCACCCGCAAGCTTCAAGGTTAAGGGAAATCGTCTAATATAAACGTCCGGCTTGTAATTGAATGTTGGTTGTAGTAGCTTGTTGAAATACAGGGAGAGCCAATAAACTCCGGACCGGCTGTGCGTGTTTTTTCACTGCTCGCATGGAGAGACAGCTGCGGCAGGCGTGTTTTGCTTATCGGTGTGACTTTCAGTATTTCGTCGATGGTTATATTAAGTGGTTCAGTAATTACCAGTGTGATTACTAGTGTATCCTGTACGTAGTCACAAAGTGTATTATGGCTCAGCATATTATGTTTTCTGTTGCACAGCATGTATTTATTTTTGACTAGCAACCCGCCTCGGCTTCGTCCGGGAATAGTTATCAATGCATTACGTGATAAAAATTTTTTCGACGTCAGTGAACTACGACCTATATTCGTTTTCCGTCTCAGTATGATGGGTTAAAATCACTGACTGGGCTATTAATTATATTATCACGGAGATGCATGTGCAACGAATTCTTGACAGACGTAATTTAAGAATGGCGAGGTGCTTGAAACACAAATCTCCCTTCCGTCCAATCTTAACTTGACTGTGTGTGTTGCGAAATGAAAAGTACACAGGCGAAATGAAGAAAATTGTTCGTAAACTGTCACCTCAGTAATTGAATGGAGATTGTTGGAAGAAATGAAAACGTAAACACACATATAGTCGGCGATGTATTGAAGATAGAGATATGCTCTCACGGACTTTTTTGCAGAACTTTTCATGCTGAACAATTCTTACACTCATAGTATATTGATATGTTTTACGGTCTGCCCAACGTAAGCTTAAAAGGCGCACGAACGTCGGGTTTTCCCTTTCGACTTTTTCACTGAAATCGTTACTGCTTGGCTTCTTTGATCATAAATTAATTATTTTATACACAAACCTTTCTCGAAATGTGTTTTACAGAATTGTGAAAACCTCATCAAAATCCATTCAGTGGTTCTTGAGATAACCCGTGACATCCAAGAATCGGGGACTTTGTTTTATAATTAGTAGAGATTCGTATGTGTTAACCCGTTCAGCTCGCCGAATGAAAGTACGATTTTCAGAACGATTTACAAGTGTAAATGTTCCAGGCCGTACAACCATCCATGAACTTAACAATAAATTTCAGGCCACAGGAAGGGTTCAGGAAAGAAATCTAAAACACGGTGTACGGTTCTTACCGTAGTAACTTTAGACGACATCGGTCATCGCTTGAAGAATTCTCCCCAAATATCGCTTAGGCAACTTTCACAACATGAAGGCATTTCATATGGCTCTGTACTAAGAGCTACTAAATTGCTGAAGTTTACACCATATGAAACAACTGTGGCACATGCTCTTAAACCAGGTGATCCTGTAGTTAGGCGCACATTTTGTGATTGGTCTCTCAGTAGTATATACACACATCAAAAAAAGTTTTGCATCACCTCGGTTCCCAGATCTCCGGCATATAGACGTTGACTGTGTATATTGTATCCAAGATACAGTCCCTTTGACTGTTCATAGATGTCACTAAAACTGCTCAAAGATGTAAACAACCATGCATGAGCAGGGCCTATTAGACGGAGGGGGTACGACAGCCGATCAGTTCCAGTCATTCCACCAGGACGAAGGTACGCTGCTCATGTTGTCTGTAGTTCTACCATGCCTAGAAGGTCAATACCGCAGTTCGATCGCGTCCGCATTGTTACTTTGTGTCAAGAAGGGCTCTCAACAAGGGAAGTTTCCAGGCGTCTCAGAGTGAACCAAAGCGATGTTGTTCGGACATGGAGGAGGTACAGAGATACAGGAACTGTCGATGACAGGCCTCGCTCAGGCCGCCCAAGGGCTACTACTGTAGTGGATGACCGCTACTTACGGATTGCCGCTCGGAGGAACCCTGACAGCAATGCCACCATGTTGAATAATGCGTTTCGTTCAGCCACAGGACGTCGTGTTTCAACTCAAACTGTGCGCAATAGGCTGCATGATGCGCAACTTCACTCCCGACGTCCATGGCGAGGTCCAGCTTTGCAACCCCGACACCATGCAGCGCGGTACAGATGGGCCCAACAACATGCTGAATGGACCCCACGGAATTGGCATCACGTTCTCTTCACCGATGAGTGTCGCATATGCCTTCAACCAGACAATCGTCGGAGACGTGTTTGGAGGCACCCTGGTCAGGCTGAACGTCTTAGACACACTGTCCAGCGAGTGCAGCAAGGTGGTGGTTCCCTGATGTTTTGGGGTGGCATTATGTGGGGCCGACGTACGCCACTGGTGGTCATGGAAGGCTCCGAAACGGCTTTACGATACCTGAATGACATCCTCCGACCCATAGTGCAACCATATCGGCAGAATATTGGAGAGGCATTTGTCTTCATGGACGACAATTCTCGACCTCATCGTGCACATCTTGTGAATGCGTTCCTTCAAGATAACGACATCGCTCGACTACAGTGGCCAGCATGTTCGCCAGACATGAACCCTATCGAACATGCCTGGGATATGTTGAAAAGGGCTGTTTATGGACGTCTTGACCCACCAACCACTCTGAGAGATTTACGCCGAATTGTCGTTGAGGAGTGGGACAATTTGGACCAACAGTGTCTTGATGAACTTGTGGATAGTATGCCACGGCGAATACAGGCATGCATCAATGCAAGAGGACGTGCTACTGGGTATTAGAGGTAGTGGTGTGTACTGCAATCTGGACCACAAATGCTGAAAGTCTAGCTGTATGATGGTACAACATGCAATGTGTGGGTCTCATGAGCAATAAAACGAGCTGAAATGTTGTTTGTGTTGATCTCTATTCCCTTTGTATTTAACGGTTCCGGAACTCTTGGAACCGAGGTGATGCAAAACTTTTTTTGATGTGTGTACAATGGCGAAATAGACCCACATTAAATATTTTTCCTCAAGAGGTGCCAACAATATATGGACAACGACGGTGGCCAGTTTCAGCATCTCCTTTCATAAAGTTGGTCGGTAAAGCCTTTAAAAGTAGTTTTTAAACTGTTGTATGGTTTCATCCGCACGCTTTTCTATGATAGCGGCTGACGGCAAGGAGCGCCGCGCAGGCGGTTCATACTCTATTAGCTCACCCTGTACAAGGTGCCATACGGATAGTATACATTGATTGATTGAATCCTCACCTGAATTATATATACACACACTAATACAGCCATCACAATAACACAGGTTTTCAGAAAAAGTTCGACAGTCACCCAAGTACACGGGACTAAATGACATTGATGTCCATGCATCTCAAATGAAACAACATCAGCTTCCTACCCAAGAAGTACACACACTAGTAGGCCTACATACATCACATCAACACAGGTTATCAGACGTCTACACACACAAAGTACACGGGGCTACAAGACCATGATGCCTCAATGCCCCTAAAGAATCGACAACAAAAACAACAACAATAGACTCTACCGCGGATCAAGCACAACGAATATTAATCGCTGTAGTCGAGTGTTGAAATATGTGGTGTTAGAAGTACAGTATATGTATATAATATTTTCGATTGCAAATACACACTATATATTATGATTATCATTATGACGTGTATGTATTATAAATCAATAAATTAAAAATTCAAGTAAAATAAGAGAACCTGGACGTGTGAAACGATAGAAAAATGTAGCTTGCGATGTTTAGTTCCATATCTCAGAAACTGCAATAGGTATTTCCTTCAATGTTCTTTTAGTGTATTCAGAGTACATTCGTCATTATTTGGGTAGAATTTGAAACTTCTATGTTGAATATTTTGTGTCAGAGAGAGCATCACAAAAACAATCTTAAAACAATATATTGCTAAAAATTCCCTTAGCTCATGTCCCTTCTTCTGAGCAAATACTCAAACTAGACCCAACAAACTTTGCATGCAAAATATTTCAACCATTTTTTAGCAACTGAAGTAAAATTATTGCCCTATCGTTTACAGGAGCTGTGGTATCTTTTTTTTACATCCTTTTTTCTGTAAAATTGTTATTGCTTTTCAAGCTGGGCTCCATGAACTAATCAAGAAACCTGAATAAATTTCCACCAGTAGATCTATATAGTTTCTTAGAGACTACCAAGTTTCAAATACATTGGTCACATAGTTTCTGAGAAAATGGTACATGAAGTTTTCAAAAATATGACACGGTAAACACACAAAAAAGTTTGGCTAGTAGCTACAGTGTAGTCTTAAAACATTATGTATAAACCTAATTTTATTGCATCAAATATCACTTCAGCACAATAATTGATACACCAAATTCTACAAGAAAAATGGGAGATTTTTTTACGCCGAAAAATAAAAAAAATACATTTTTCAGCCTATCACACATCCGGCAATAAATTAAAAAATCAAGTAAAATAAATTGAACCTGCTTGGATTTGATCCACGAACCTCTAGACTATGAGTCTAGGATGCTACCACTACGGTACACACGCCCTGTACTATACTAACACTTGGTTAACAATTGGTTTAATATAACTGCATAACATATGTCTTGTAATGAACGATTTCATTAACGTTTTCTGCCATTTTTATTAACCATTTGATACTAAATACTATGTATTATTTTGTTCAGCACATTCTTAAAATGATATAAACTTACGAAGTTACTGAAATATGGACTTGTAAGCAAACAATAGCCTCTATCTTTTACCAACGGGACGGCACGGCCCAGCACTATATAGCATGGTCAACCTGAACTGTTAGTCACTACTACGGTTACACAATCTATTATAAAATGCCAATATCCTACCGGTCACCTCCTTGAGGAGAGTTTAAACCTCCCTATGTACGATAAGCGAATTTGGTGAGGCCAGACCTTGTTGAATCGTAAGTTACGGTTAGGCTGTAATACTTGCCTGATTCAAGCATCCATCATCCTGAAACTATGTGGATGGTGGCCTTGTAGTTTACGCAAAAGACGCTTCCCACGTTAAGGCATGTTGTTGAAAAACATGACATTGAGTATTCCCTTGCTAGTGCTACCTCTGTACCAAAGGTGGTTCAATTTGGTTTCGTTGTGTTTGAATTGATAGGGGGGACCGATTTGCACACATACACGGCCGCCATCTTCAAAATTTTGGCTGATGTCTTTTTAGTTTGGTAAAAAGACGCTTTCCAAGTGATGGTGTGTTGTTGCATTATTTGGTAGAGATCAGATGATAAGGTTAATCGTAATTTGATTTAAGCTTCGAACATTTGGGTGGCCGTCATAACTTCCACGTCAAGATGGCGGCGATATAAAATATGACACTGAGGTGTCCTTTCCTAGTGCTATCTTTGTACTAAATTTCGTTCAATTCGGTTTCGTCGTGTTTGAATTGATACGGGGGGACAGATATATATACACACACACAGACTGACAACTATTGGCCCATGTAGATCTCATAAGTCTACTTTCATTTTAGGCAAATATAGAAAGTAGGCTAAAAATACGTGTGCTAGGTGTTTGGATTGAGTAACAAAAGCTTCATGTGGACTAAGTCACTTGGTAATCTCTGTAGGTATATGGTAAGTTATTTAGGAAAGTTATTTATTTATCGTTTGGCAATATAATCAATACAAGATTTCAGAGTACAAAGAAAATCACTTTAATATCTACTGTACATTATTTTTACTATTTACACTATTTACAGTCTCAGGTCTAATGAGTCTATCCAATGGACCACATCAGGTGTCGCCAACAGGAAGTCGATCCAGTCCCCTCCATATGCCCTCAGAGGACAGTCAGTTGTAATGTGTTGGGTGGTTTGATTAGGAGCACCACAATCACACTGAGGAAACGAAATATTTCCCCATTTGAACAAAGATCCATTGCATACTCCGTGGTTTGTCCGAATCCTATTGAGAGTTGCCCAAGCCCTCCTAGGCGGATCGGAACCTGGAGTGGATGTTCTTGTAGGGTCGAGGAAGGAGCTCGACTCAGGACAAGCTTTTAGTGTCCATTCACTAATCCACTGCATGCTGGAATCAAAAAGGTTTTTTACAAGCCTCCGGGCATGACAAATGGGTGGCTTCCTGGATTTGAGCCTGTTCATTTGAAGAAAGGGGATGTCTTCATGAATAGGTAGTGTAGGGTGATCCATAATCTTGTAGTACTTCCGTAGCAAGGTAACTTCTCTACGAAGGTGGGGTGGAAGAATATTGCTGAGGACTGAAAGCCAATATGCTGGTGTAGTTAGGAAAGTCAAGTCCCAAGCTTTAACCTAATGTTGCAAGTTGAGCAGTTTTCTAAATATTCCAGTTGCTGTCATGAATCCTAATTTGTGACTCGATACGGCGCTGTATCGACAGCAGCCCTTCCACATGGCTTCACCCGCGAACCATATCGCCTACAGCATTAGAACAAAATGTTGTTGTTGTTGTTGTTGTTTGAGTCTTCAGTCTTTTGACTGGTCCGTATTACATTTCATCAGTTGATCCTGCTACCAATTGTCTGTTAATCTCTCTCTGCATTAGAGGCAGATGACCTCGCTGTTCCGCACATTTAAACAACAATAACTATCACCGCGTTTCCTCCATAAGTTTATCAAGTCAATATATTTATTGAAATATTAACGAATATAGACTAGTGGACGTGTTTCGAATTATCAGATAGCTCAAAATTAAAAATTAAAAAGTCCTCTCGGCACGCCGGAAGGCGGAGGTAGATTTCACCGGACAAACTTGGGGATAGTCGAAAATAGGCAGAATATGCAGGTTTTCGTAGAAGGATCAGACCACATTTATTGCGTGAAAGTATTTTATAATTGGAGATTAATTAACTTTGTTTTTCGTCATTTTATGCATATTTTAAACATTCTATTGTCTTATGATGACGGTAACCTTCTTGTCATTTGGAGTCCATTTTTATACTTGTGGTCACACTGTCCTTATGCAAAGTTTCGACACTGATGTGTAACTATGTAACGGTCTGTTACTTCTTCACGCAAAATTATATCTCCCGCAGAGATGTTGGTTGGTTCCTCAGTTTAGGGGCTGCGACAACGTGGTCATGTAACCCCGTGTACTTTGGGTGAGTGTAGAATCTGTCTGATAAACGGTGTGGATTGTGATAGCTGTATTAGTCTGTAATTCAGGTAAGGAATGCAGACGATCAATTTCAAGCAGTAGTTACTAATGTTGCTACCAGATACTACCGTCAACGGCACCTAGCTGTGAACTTGGCTACTAGATGCCACCGCAATCAGCAACTCGCAACGAACGTTGGAACTTCCCCTCCAAAGGAAAGCATACTGAGGGATTTTTAGCGCTCTTAGAAAATCTGACGACTTTGGCCGGCTTTGAACCCGCGACCTTGGGCATTGGAGTTCAGCATGCTACCAGTTAAGTCACCGAAGCCGCATCACACTTAGTCAGATGGAAATCTGAATCTGATCTCGCGCAAGTGCGTTGTCATGGCAACGTCTGATGGCTCATCCCTCATCAATTTAGTAGTGTTGCCATGTCAACCACTGATAGCTCTTGGCATTTTCTTACAATTCCGAAATCATTTTTCTCATCCCTTGGCGTAATGGTGGCTCATATCAAAAATTCTTTCAGACAAAAGTTTTAGGTAATTATTAGGGGAATATTGTCCATTTTGTACGGTTTTGATATTGTGCCTATTAGCAGAGATATGATTAATGTTTCCCGAAAAAAACACTTTTTCCCACCCCTTTGGTCAATGGTTGGTGCTATCAAAAAAACGTTTCAAACATAAATTTCTGAGCTTTATCCGACACATAGTATGAACTTTGAACGGATTCGATATTTCACATATTAAGAGAGTTATAGCAATATTTAATTTTTTCGAAAAAAAAAGTCCCCCATTTTCATCCCCTTCGACCGATTTAGCCCAGTAACGAACTCGTCCGAGATTTTATGGGTATACATATTCGGTAAAAAATTCAAAGTGATTGGTGCAAAATTACGGCAGTTATCGTGTCCACAAGAAACTGATATACATATATATACATATATTACATAAATTATATATAAACTTTTGAACTGACGGTGGTTTTGGGGTCTGGGGGATGTGAAAAGCGAAGATATGTCGAAATTTTCCGGAAATCGAAACATGGTACCCATTGCAATAGTTAGCTTTCTAATGAAATCTACCTAAAATACTGCCGTCAACGACACCTAGCTGTGAACTTTGCTACTAGATGCCACCTCAATCAGCAACTCGCAATGAACGTTGGAACTTCCCCTCCGAAGGAAAGCAAACTCAGGTTTTTTAGCGCTCTTAGTAAATCCGACGACTTCAGCCGGGTTTGAACCCGCGACCTTGGGCATAGAAGTTCAGCATGCTACCAGTTCCGATACCGAAGTCGCTTCCCACTGACATATGAAAACTGAATGTGATCTCGTGCAGTGGCGTTGTCATAGCAACTGCTGATGGTCATCCCTTATCAATTAAAAGTAAAGTTGTCATGGCAACGATTCTTGGCACTTGGCATTTTCTTATAATTTAAATCATTTTGTTCACCCCGTGGCGTAATGGTGGGTCATATCAAAAATTCTTTCAGACAAAAGTTTTAGGTAATTATTGGAGGAATATTGTCCATTTTGTGCGGTTTTGATATTGTGCCTATTAACAGAGATATGATTAATGTTTCCCGAAAAACCCACTTTTTCCCACCCCTTTGGTCAATGGTTGGTGCTATCAAAAAACTTATTTGACATAAATTTTTGGCACTTATCCGACACATATTATGTACTTTGAAGGGATTCGATATTTCATGTATTAAGAGAGTTATAGCGATATTTCACTTTTTCGAAAAAAGCCCCCCATTTTTACCCCCTTTGACCGATTTTGCCCATTAACGAACTCGACCGAGATTTTATAGGGATACATATTATGTAAAAAATTCAAAGTGATTGGTGCAAAATTACGGCAGTTATCGTGTCCACAAGAAACTGATATATATATATATATAGATAGATAGATAGATACATATATACATAAATTATATATAAACTTTTGAACTGACGGTGGTTTTGGGGTCTGGGAGATGTGAAACGCGAAGATATGTCGAAATTTTCCGGAAGTCGAAACATGGGACCCATTGCAATAGTTAGCTTTCTAAAGAAATCTACCTAAAACGAATGATACCAAAATGTATAGACTACTGTATTTGATTAAAACTAATTATCATAATACATTAAATGTAACTATTCGACCTTATAATAACAACGACTGTGACTTACATAACCGTGAACAAATTCCTTACGTACACATTCGGATATATGTTTTCGTCAGTAGATTGTACCAAAGAAAATCCTATTTAAAAGTTTAATTAAACAAGAAGTTCCGTGACGAACTATAGAGCCTACTTTTCATGGCAATGATTATTCCACAGTATATGAACCTATCTAGAATAATGACGAAATTAAGTTGGTAATATCGAAATGTCTAATTAGTTCGAAATATTCCTGGTATAATGTAGCCTAATAGAGCACTACAGTTGGCAGCCCTGGTGACTGAACATATTCTTAGTTCCTTATCTTAAGGTACAGAATACAAAATTTGGTTGAAGTCCAATGGAGGTTACATGCAGTTAGACATTGGATCTATCAGCACGCGTAAAAGCATGTTGGCAACAATGTCATGCGTGTGCTGGTTAGAAATAATAAGAAATATTATATCTTGTTGTCCCAATTTTGGATGAAATCCATTTGTTAATATAGAAGTTAGATGTATTTTAAAATTGATCCTATCAGCAGGCATAGAATCATATTGGCAGCACTGACTCATATTAATTATTCCAAATTAATCTAGAATGTCAGGTGCTATATGTGTGCAAAGTGTAGGGTTGTTGGCTTGCATACTTCCTGATACATTGATATTACGGTAAAAACATATAGACAGCATTTATTAACAGTTGGCAGCCCTGATTGCACTTAAGAATACTTATAGTCATATCTGTTATGTTGCACATAGCACATACGAAATTAGGTTGAAATCCAACTGATAGTATAGAAGTTACATGTATAAAAAAAAATTCCTTACCAGCAGGCTTAGAATCATGTTGGTAGAACTGAAGTACATAAGTTACTCCAAAATTAATCTAAAATGTCAGGTACTATACGTGTGCATAGTTTAAAGCTGTCGGTTTGCATATTTTCTGATATATTGGTATTTGGATAAAATAATAGACAGAGCAATTATTAACAGTTGGCAGCCCTGGTGGCTCGTAAGAATACGATCAGTCATATCTGTTTATGTACACATATTACATACACAATTTGGTTGAAATCCAATTATAGTGTAGAAGTTATATGCATTTAAACATTGAACTTATCAGAAGGCTTTAAGTTATTTTGGCAACACTGTCATGTATGGCCTCCTGGAAATTAAACTGAAATAGTGTTATCTACATGTGTGCTAATTTTTGAATAGCTCCCATGCATACCTTCCAAGATATCCAACATGGAGCTGAAACTTCAAGTGCGTTTTTTCAGCAGTTGGTAGCACTGACATCATTTTCAAATATGGACGTGAGATATTCCGGTATACATATTTACAAATACTAAATTTGGTTTCGATTTCTGCAGCCGTTTAGGAGTTGATAGGGGGCGACACACACACAGCCAGCCAGCCAGACAGACAGACAAAAGGACAGACAGACAGACAGACAGGCAGACACACATTTTCCCGGATCGATCTCATAAGTCTACTTTTCCCTCATTTTTGCAAAATGTGAAAAGTAGGCTAAAAATTGGCTCTCCATTACTGGAATGGAGAAATATGTCAATACGGAAAGTGTGTAGAGAGTTTAAATTGTTAATGAAGCACCGAACAGGCCACTGCAGCAGAGCAGCAAATGTGGATCCTACCAGGACACTATAACAGTAGCAAATGTGGCGCCTACCAGGGCTCTATAACAGAGTAGAAAATGAAGCTCCTACCAGGACACTATAACTGAGTAGCAAATGAGGAGCCTACCAGGACACTATAACAGATTAGCAAATGAGGTGCCTACCAGGACACTATAATAGAGTAGAAAATGAAGCTCCACAAGGACACTAACAGAGTAGAAAATGTGGATCCTACCAGGACACTATAACAGATTAGCAAATGAGTTGCCTACCAGGACACTATAACAGAGTAGCAAATGTGGCGCCTACCAGGACACTATAAAAGAGTAGAAAATGTGGATCCTACCAGGACACTATAACAGAGTAGAAAATGTGGATCCGACCAGGACACTATAACAGAGTAGAAAATGTGCATCCTACCAGGACACTATAACAGAGTAGCAAATGTGGCGCCTACCAGAGCGCTATAACAGAGTAGCAAATGTGGATCCTACCAGGACACTATAAAGGAGTAGCAAATGTGGATCCTACCAGGACACTATAACGGAGTAGCAAATGTGGATCCTACCAGGACACTATAACAGAGTAGCAAATGTGGATCCTACTAGGACACTATAACAGAGTAGCAAATGTGGATCCTACCAGGACACTATAACGGAGTAGCAAATGAGCTGCCTATCAGGACACTATAACAGAGTAGCAAATGTGGATCCTACCAGGACACTATAACAGAGTAGCAAATATGGCGCCTGCCAGGGCTCTATAACAGAGTAGAAAATGAAGCTCCTACCAGGACACTATAACCGAGTAGCAAATGAGGTGCCTACCAGGACACTATAATAGAATAGAAAATGAAGCTCCTACCAGGACACTATAATAGAGTAGGAAATGAAGCTCCTACCAGGACACTATAACAGAGTAGCAAATGTGGATCCTACCAGGACACTATAACGGAGTAGCAATTGAGGCACATACCAGGACACAATAACAGAGTAGCAAATGAGGTGCCTATCAGGACACTATAACAGAGTAGCAGATGTGGATCCTACCAGGACACTATAACAGAGTAGCAAATGTGGCGCCTGCCAGGGTTCTGTAACAGAGTAGAAAATGAAGCTCCTACCAGGACACTATACAGAGTAGCAAATGAGGCACTTACCAGAACACTATAACAGAGTAGAAAATGAAGCTCCTACCAGGACACTATAACAGAGTAGCAAATGAGGTGTTTACCAGGACACTATAATGGAGTAGAAAATGAAGCTCCTACCAGGACACTATAATATATTAGAAAATGAAGCTCCTACCAGGACACTATAATGTAGTAGATAATGAAGCTCCTACCAGGACACTATAATAGAGTAGAAAATGAAGCTTCTACCAGGACACTATAATTGTGTAGCAAATGAGGCACTTACCAGGATACTATAACAGAGTAGAAAATGAGACTCCTACCAGGACACTATAACAGATTAGCAAATGAGGTGCCAACCAGGACACTATAACAGAGTAGCAAATGAGGTGCCTACCAGGTTACTATAACAGAGTAGCAAATGAGGTGCCTACCAGGACACTATAACAGAGTAGCAAATGAGGTGCCTACCAGGGCGCTATAACTGAGCAGAAATTGAAGCTCCTACCAGAACACTATAACAGATTAGCAAACGAGGTGCCTACCAGGACACTATAAGATTAGCAAATGAGGTGCCTACCAGGACTCTATAACAGAGTAGCAAATGTAGCGCCTACCAGGGCGCTATTCCAGAGCAAAAAATTAAGCTCCTTCCAGGACACTATAACAGAGTAGCAAATGAGGTGCCTACCAGGACACTATAATAGAGTAGGAAATGAAGGTCCTACCATGACACTATAACAGATTAGCAAATGAGGTGCCTACCAGGTCACTATAATAGAGTAGAAAATGAAGCTCCTACCAGGACACTATAACAGATTAGCAAATGAGGTGCCTACCAGGACACTATAACAGATTAGCAAAATTGGTGCCTACCTGGACACTATAACAGAGTAGCAAATGTGGCGCCTACCAGGGCCCTATACCAGAGTAGAAAATGAGGTGCCTACCAGGACACTATAATAGAGTAGAAAATGAAGGTCTTACCATGACACTATAACAGAGTAGGAAATGTGGCGCCAACCAGGGCGCTATACCAGAGCAGAAAATGAAGCTCCAACCAGGACTCTATAACAGAGTAGCAAATGTGGCGCCTACCAGGGCGCTATACCAGAGCAGAAAATGAATCTCCTACCAGGACACTATAACAGAGTAGCAAATGAGGTGCCTACCGGGACACTATTATAGAGTAGAAAATGATGCTCCTGCCAGGACAGTATAAAAGAGTAGCAAATGAGGTGCCTACCGGGACACTATAATATAGTAGAAAATGAAACTCATACCAGGACACTATAACAAATTAGCAAATGAGGTGCCTACCAGGACACTATAACAGATTAGCAAATGAGGTGCCTACCAGGACACTATAACAAAGTAGCAAATGAAGCTCCTACAAGGACACTATAACAGAGTAACAAATGTGGCGCCTACCAGAGCGCTATACCAGAGCAGAAAATTAAGCTCCTTCCAGGACACTATAACAGATTAGCAAATGAGGTGCCTACCAGGACACTATAACAGAGTAGAAAATGAAGCTCCTACCAGGACAATATAACAGAGTAGAAAATGTGGCTCCTACAAGGACACTATAACAGAGTAGCAAATGTGGTGCCTACCAGGACACTATAATAGAGTAGAAAATGAAGCTCCTACCAGGAAACTATAACAGAGTATCAAACGAGGTGCCAACCAGGACACTATAATAGAGTAGAAAATGAAGCTCCTACAAGGACACTATAACAGAGTAGCAAATGTGGCTCCTACCAGGACACTATAACAGATTAGCAAATGAGGTGCCTACCAGGACACCATAATAGAGTAGAAAATGAATCTCCTACCAGGACACTATAACAGATTAGCAAATGAAGTGCCTACCAGGACACTATAAAAGAGTAGAAAATGAAGCTCCTACCACGACACTATAACAGAGTAGCAAATGTGGCTCCTACCAGGACACTATAACAGATTAGCAAATGAGGTGCCTACCAGGACACTATAACAGAGTAGCAAATGTGGCGCCTACTAGGACACTATAACAGAGTAGCAAATGAGGTGCCTACCAGGACACCATAATACAGTAGAAAGAGAATCTTCTACCAGGACACTATAACAGATTAGCAAATGAAGTGCCTACCAAGACACTATAACAGATTAGCAAATGAAGTGCCTACCATGACACTATAATAGGGTTGAAAATGAAGCTCCAACCAGGACACTATAACAGATTAGCAAATGAGGTGCCTACCAGGACACTATAACAGATTAGCAAATGAGGTTCCTACCAGGACACTATAACAGAGTAGCAAATGTGGCGCCTACCAGGGCACTATACCAGAGTATAAAATGAAGCTCCTAGCAGGACGCTATAACAGATTAGCAAATGAAGTGCCTACCAGGACACTATAATAGAGTATAAAATTAAGCTCCTAGCAGGTCACTATAACAGATTAGCAAATGATGTGCCTACCAGGACACTATAACAGAGTATAAAATGAAGCTCCTAGCAGGACACTATAACAGATTAACAAATGAAGTGCCTTCCTGGACACTATAATAAAGTAGAAAATGAAGCTCCTACCAGGACACTATAACAGAGTAGCAAATGTGGCTCCTACCAGGACACTATAACAGATTAGCAAATGAGGTGCTTACCAGGACACTATAACAGAGTAGCAAATGAAGCTCCTTCCAGGACACTATAACAGAGTAGCAAATGAGATGCCTACCAGGACACTATAATAGAGTAGAAAATGAATCTCCTACCAGGACCCTATAATAGATTAGCAAGTGAAGTGCCTACCAGGGCACTATAATAGAGTAGAAATTGAAGCTCCTACCAGGACACTATAACAGAATAGCAAATGAAGCTCCTACCAGGACACTATAATAGAGTAGAAAATGAAGCTCCTACAAGGACACTATAACAGAGTAGCAAATGTGGCGCCTACCAGGGCGCTATAACAGAGTATAAAATGAATCTCCTACCAGGACACTATAACAGATTAGCAAATGAAGTGCCTACCAGGACACTATAACTGAGCAGCAAATGAGGTGCCTACCAGGACACTATAACAGATTAGCAAATGAGGTGCCTACCAGGACACTATAACAGAGTACCAAATGAGGCTCCTACCATGACACTATAAAAGAGTAGAAAATGAAGTTCCTACAAGGACACTATAACAGAGTAGCAAATGTGGCGCCTACCAGGGCGCTATAACAGAGTATAAAATGAAGCTCCTACCAGGACACTATAACAGATTTGCAAATGAAGCTCCTACCAGGGCAGTATAATAGATTAGCTAATGAGGTGCCTACCAGGACACTATAACAGATGAGCAAATGAGGTGCCTACCAGGACTCTATAACAGAGTAGCAAATGAGGTGCCTACCAGGGCGCTATACCAGAGCAGAAAAGGAAGCTCCTACCAGTACACTATAAAAGAGTAGCATGTGAGGTGCCTACCGGGACACTATAATTGAGTAGAAAATGAAGCTCCTACCAGGACACTACAACATATTAGCAAATAAGGTGCCTACCAGGTCACTATAATAGAGTAGAAAATGAAGCTCCTACCAGGACACTATAACAGATTAGCAAATGAGGTGCCTACCAGGACACTATAACAGATTAGCAAATGAGGTGCCTAACAGGTCACTATAATAGCGTAGAAAATGAAGCTCCTACCAGGACACTATAACAGATTAGCAAATGAGGTGCCTACCAGGACACTATAACAGATTAGCAAATGAGGTGCCTAACAGGTCACTATAATAGCGTAGAAAATGAAGCTCCTACCAGGACACTATAACAGATTAGCAAATGAGGTGCCTACCAGGACACTATAACAGATTAGCAAATGAGGTGACTACCAGGACTCTATAACAGAGTAGCAAATGGAGCGCCTACCAGGGCTTAATACCAGAGCAGAAAATGAAGCTCCTACCAGGACACTATAAAAGAGTAGCAAATTTGGTGCCTACCGGGACACTATAATAGAGTAGGAAATGAAGCTCCTACCAGGACACTATAACAGATTAGCAAATGAGGTGCCTACGAGGACACTATAACATACGTTTCAGTTGTTGATTGATTTAGGGGCTTTCCGTCATCGTGGTCATGTAGTCCCGTGTACTTGGGTGTGCGTGGAACTTGCTTGATATTGTGTTATTTTGATGGCTATATTTATGTGAGTATTTCTGCAGTGACTGTAGTATTGTTCGGATCTGTAATTAGGAGGGTTGGGATAAGAGGTGGTGCCTTGGGACTAGAAAGAAGTTTTTATCCTGATATTTGCCTTGAAGGTGCCTGGAAAAAAATTAGGAACCACACCACTGTCAGTGCCAGTATTCGAACCTCCAATCTCCGGACTTGCTACAGCACCCATCACGGTCGTGGGGAGCGATTTAATGCGCAAGGCTATGCCATGCGGTTCACACATAGTTATTACCAATTTAGTGTCAGCTAACTGCCACAGTGTATTTTATAGAGTAATTTACCAAGGACGTTCCATTTGTGGATTAATTTTATTTTCGCAACTTGCAGGCCAAGTGTAACATTTAATTACAGTATGTTATAAATCTTGTAAAAATACTAGTCCCATCTGGCTAACGAGGCATGTCGCCAAAGACAAAACATGGTACATTTTTACCAACACAACACAGCCTTATAATTTCACATGGGCTATTACAAAGGTTAATCCATTCAGTTATTTGTCTCTTGCTTTGGGATGTGACATAGAACGAGATGTTCAGGACTTTCGGACATAACCATTGTCGTAATACTCGCAAGATAATCGAGTTGCTTCTCTTCGACTAAGGACTACATAGATAGTTTGCAATTTTTTGATTACCGCAATTACACTGATTGTTATATTGATGAGTAAGAGCATTTTATAGCAACAGAGATGGGAAGATGATTCCCGAGGGAAATGGATGAAAAAGCTGATACCATCCACAGATAGCTGGGATGGCCGGAATATTGGTGAAATGAACAATTACCTCACACAATTATTGACAGGTCATGGATACTTTCGAAAATTCTTCCACAGAATACAGCGAGCGAGTAGTCCGGTGTGCATCTAATGCAATGACATCCATGACGTACTTCACATTTTCTTTGTTTGTGGTCATTGGCTGCCACAAGCCTGACTAGAATTTCTTCTTTTGTAATGTTCATTTTTGTAAATCCTCTTTCAGTTCAGGGGCAGATGACCACGTAGTTACGCCCCTTAAAACGACAATAACTAACTAACTTTTTCAGTTCGATAAACATGTATTTTGCGTTTTTATTTCTGATCTATTTCGTGTTATAGGTAGTAAGTTAAGAGGCTCAGGGGTAGCCAAAATCCTCAAAATGTTTAAAATCAGGTTTTTGAGCCATGTTAACCCTTAATTGACCTCGTGGAAAAAACTCACACTAATAACCTCGTGTGGTCCCACGGACCACGGAATTTAAGACAATATATTTTGAAAATGATTTTGTTTTATTTTTACTGATTTAAATAACATGGTATTTACATTCATATTAATGCAAATGAGACAAGATACAGACGTAAATATAGTATATTGAGATTTTTAAACGCACAAAAATAAAATTATTACCATTATTGTAAGGCTTCAGTCATTGCTAAGAAAAAATACCAACTTTCAAGTTTGCCAATTAAATGTAATGTCCTTTAACACACAAATATATCATCTAAATAACAGTAAAATTCAAAATGGTTCCAAACACAAAGAAAAGAATCCTGCAAGGGGTCCAGATGCTCTAATTCTTGTCACTGACGCAGCCATTGCAAACTTTCTTGCTGTGCACTAAGCAGATTGGTAGCTTTCATTCGTAATGCAGGTGGGCCGATAATAGTTCTCTTCTTCTCTGGACACACTTAGCAACATTTCCGTTTGTGGAGGTCAATGTTTTTCCTCCGATTTAGGCCTATTGTTGGGATCGAGATTTTGTTTTAGATTGCGGGAAATCCCGAGCGCCATAGTAGAAAAAAAGTCCCCGTGTATTGCTTTCTTCAGTTGCCGCGTCCTCACCTTCGGCCTCTCCGCCTTCATTTTCAGATGCGCTTACTTCTGGAGCTGTGTCCTGATCACTAGGTATATTTTCGGCATCATCTTGGTCTGAATATTCTTCTTCTGAAGCATGTTGTAGATGGGTAACCATACGCTCTTTGGAGTCTGCCACATTTTTAGCCTATTTTCAATTTTGAAAAAATAGGCTAATGAGATCACCTTTTGTCCGTGTGTGTGCGTGTGTGTGTGTGTGTGTGTGTGTGAGGGGTGTGTGTGTGTGTGTGTCCCTAATAAAATCTAAACGGCTGGAGCGATTTCAATGAAACTCGGTAAGTTCATAGCACTATTCCGGGCGACCCCGACCGTGCCCTTCAAATTTAGTTACGTCTCACCAATCCAACATGGCGGCTGTGCGAAATATTTCACCACCATTCAATACTTCCGAAGCTATTCCCGATATCACACTGGATATTTTTACGGTGATTAAGGGAACTACTAGAAGTTCACCTATGTAACCTTTGAACAACTGGTAACTACAAAACCAACATGGCGGCCACGCGAATTTGCGACTTTTAAATAGACGTTTCTCGCGATTTAACCAAACAAACGCAATAAAACTTGGTACAGTGTATGTTTATACACATTGTAATGCACCGACATCTAACATCGTTCAATTGTTTACATAACCACAAGATGACGGATGTGCGAAATATTTCACCGGCATTCTATATCTCTGAAACTATTAGCGGAATCACCCTGAAATATTGTACGGAGATAAAGTGCACTACTGGAAGTCCATCTATAAGACTTTCAAAAACCGTTTAACTACAAAACGAACATGGCGGCCAAGCGAATTTGAAAATATTAAATAGATCTTTCTCGCGATTTACTGTTCCAATCGCAATGAAATCTGGTACAGGAAATGTTTATACACATTGTAATGCACTGGTATGTAATGTAGTTCAATTGTTTACATAACCTCAAGATGGCGGCTGTGCGAATTTCGAAAATTAAGTTTTTATTTCTTGTGTCGTAACAATGCGATCGAAGTGAAAATTTGAATAATAAACCTACGCAATAATTTTCCTTTAATGGTACATGACTCTATGGCCTATACATTTAACAATCCAACATGGCGACCATTCGAAATATTTAGACGGCTCTGAATATCTACGAATCTATTAAAGCAATCAAACTGATTTTTTATGTTCATAGAGGCTATAAACTTAAGTTCGCCTATAGGACTTTAAATAACCTGGTGATCACGAATCCAACATGGCGGCGATGCAAAGTATAAATATTCACATGAACGTTTCTCGCATTTTAACCTTCCGAGTGCAGTGAAATTTGGTACAGTAAATCCTTATACGAATGTTATTCCACTGGCATCTAATTTATTTCAATTGTATCCATAACCACAAGATGGCAGCTGTGCGAAATTTTAAAATCTCGTTTTTACTTCTTGTGTCCTAATCATGCGATTGAATTTGAATGCTACACGTACACAATAATCTTCATGTAACAGTACATAACTTGAGGACCTACATATATAAAATCCAACATGGCGACCATCCGAAATTTTTAGTCGGTTCTCAATATCTACAAATCTATTACAGCAATCAAACTGAGATTTTGTATGTTGATAGTGGCAGCTAACATAAATAGGATATATGAAAATAGGCTGTATAGTTCTTCACGGAACTACTTGTTTTGTATATCTTCATCCGCTTGCAGCCAGTCAGTAACAACATTCTCAAAATTTGTGGATTGCCCATTATGCCAACTGGGCAGGTTTATAATGGTCCATTATGCCAAGATTCATCAGAATGAAGGCAGATTAGACTCAGTCAGAATTTAAAGAAAAGTTACGTAGCTGACCTCGTGTGGTCCCAAGGACCACGACCAATTAAATACCTACATACCGAAAGACCGCACGTTCACGTCATTTCACCACATCCTTCCTGGCGCGACTTCAGGAAGGTACTAGGAGGGGGGAGTCGATCGGTGGTAAAATACTCCATTTACGAAGATAAGAAAAACGTCTCAGGTCCCAGGGACCACACAAGGTCAATTAAGGGTTAATCTGCGAAATCTTTGATTCCAACTTCTCTCTAAAATGATTTTCTAGGTACAAAAATTTCCCTTTTATTCGCGGTTTTTCACATACATAACTGAAGATTTAGATGTAATTCCTCGTAATACTTGTTATATTTTAGCTGGAGCGTTTTCCAAAAATTACTTTAGTGTAATTTGTCACATTGAAAAATTCATGATTGCTGTTAAAATTATGCACTTTTAAAAAGATTCATGAAAATTAAAAATACTTTTATTTTCAAAAGCCTGTGTCAAAATAACGAGGGAGTCTTGAGGACATCACTGAAAAATTCAATTTTTTCCAGCTCATTGTTTCTAAAAAAGGAATGTAAATAAAACGTTGGAAATTAGTATGGGTAATATAAGACTTTCTGGAGTCCCTTAAGGGTTATTAAGTAGTTAACATTGTTGACGTTTTCATAATTGTCACCCTCATAATTATGAGCCACTTGAAACAACCACCATCATAAAAAAACACAACGACGTCTTAACAGAATTCGTTCTGAAATTTGTCCTTTTATCTGATCTGCAGGATGTCAATTTATTAAGGTATTGTACAGTTCACGCCACAGTTTTTGGACGGTGAGCCCCGATTGCGCAGTCGTACAGAGGTCAAGTGGTGAACCTCAGGCATGTGCAATTGATAGTTATGGGAGTTGCTTTCCGCGCAACTGAACACTCACGTACCGGGATTGACCGACCAAAAGCCGTGGTGTAAACTGTACAATATAGTCTGGAATTCTCTATGGTAAGAATACCATTTAATGCTTCTGTCTCTACTGAATTTTGCTTCTACTTGCAACCTTCTTCTACCTTCCACCCCCTCCTTCGAACGAACCAGCTGCTAAAATTAGGTTCCCTCTGCTTTAGGAAAACCTTCATCAAGGAATTCTTCTTCAAAATGAAGTTCTGGTGAGTCGCATATTATCTCGTTCTTTAATTAGGATATTTCAACTGAAACTAATTCCAACAACAACACAGGCAGCAACATTTGCATAAATATAATGAATAAAAATGAGTAGACTTTCTTCCTCCTTCTTGATGGGATGAATCGAAATGGTGGCAGATCTTTGTTTACCCCTGCTCTGCCGGTATCGACTTTGAGCCGCGGGAAGACTCTCGGTGTATATATTAGGTGCATGCTGTATGCACAACAAGACACACTGCCTTTTGAACATCCAATATTCAGAACCTTCTTTCTCGCCATTGATTTCTGTTTCACAACGCGACGCTGTGAACAATGACTCGTGTGCCTGCAAGTAAAGCACCGGCAATGAGAAATGGTTCTAACACCGCAGGTGCTTTAAATATTAGCATATGATCTCTTCATAATGATGATGTATTAAGAGGTGGAATAGTGGGATCATCTGTCCATTGTAACACTGTCAAAATACAAATTTTGGTTGTTTAAACATTTTGAGATTAATGTATAAATACAGAAACAGTGTAATATAATTAAAAATTAATAATGATAATAATAATAATAATAATTAACAAAAATGCAATGAATACAAAAAATAGAATTTTAAATAAAAGCAATTTTTGAGTCACATATTTGTAAATTTCTATTGCTGGTCCGAACCTATTATCTCGCTCTCTTTTCTCTCTTTTCGATTTCTTCAAATTCTCTCTCCCTCTCTCTCATAAAGCGTATGACGCGATACGAAGGCACCACGTCAGTGGCTATCATGAGATTGAACGTATCGTGCTAACCAAGATTTCTCCATAGACTGGCAAAAACAACACACTAGGTTAAAATGTGAGCCATGGTGAATAATGCTCCACAGGTATTGTTTGCACGCCAGGAGAAGTCAGTTTGACACGTTGCGACGAGGAGCGGGGGTTCGTCTATACGCATGCGCTATCCGTCAATTCCCGACTTCAATATATTAACAGTCAGCCACTGCTACCTCCCGCATTGTTCATCCTGATTTAGGTATGTATCTATCACTGAAGGCCCCTTTCCACTTTTCTTATTTGCAGAGTGCAAATTCGTGCGCAATTCACTGTTTATTAGAGTTCAGAGTACAAATAAAGAAAAGAAGGCGTGTATAAGTGAAGCTGGCAGTGACCGACTTGATGTTTTTGAAATGTTTAGTATGCAGTACGTGGGAAGGCTTCTGCAGTTCAAGCCCAGCTGACTTCTCCTGGTGCGCAGACAATACCATCCGTCCTAATCAGGCACAAGTGGGCGGACCTTCCATAAGCTACCCTTAATCTGGATAACATGATATTATGAAAACGACTGTGCCAATAACCAGTAGACAATACTGCACACCAATAACATGTCATATCATTTTCAGGGAATTTATTAAATGTGTTATAGACACCATATTACTGGCAGATTACTACGTTTTTCCGCCCCTCAGACCAACAATATCCATCATCATCATTTAGATCCCATATATCGTTTACGCGTCAATAATTCATTTTAGAATGCATAATCTCGGTTTCATACGAAGGGCGTACTACAGTATATTGATTTTCACTTCATTCACTTCTACCCAAATTAAGTACATTACACATCAGTTATTACGTCCACCTTCTCAACATAATCTCCTTGTAACTTTATGCACTTTTGTCATCGATGTGTCAGTCTCTCCAGACCGTCCTGAATCCATTCTTTTGGAGTGCTGCGTGCCCATGCCTTGACAGCGACCCCGCAGAGGTTTCTTCATGTTCCCGAACAGGTGATAAACAATGGTGCCAAGTCGGGAGATTATGGTGGATGTGGCAGCACCGTGAATCCCATTTGATCAATGGCAGCGGTGGTCTCTCGGCTAGTGTGGGGGCGAGCATTGTCATGTTGCAGAAGTACACCCTTTAGCCCATTTTCCTGGCCACTTAGTTTGAATGGCACTTCGTAGGCCTAAGTGCTTAAAGGTTGCCTCCATATGCTGCACTGTTAATTGTGGCCCCCAATTCCAGCCAGTCAATGAGGATGATGCCCTTTGTGTCCCAGAAGACTGTCGCCATTCGTTTGCCAACTGATGGCACTGTTTGACATTTATTTGGCGGTGGACTGCCCCTACGCTTCCATTGCATCGATTGTTGTTTCGTTTGTGGCTCATGGTAATGGAGCCATGTCTCATCACCAGTCACAAGCCTAGCCATGAAGTCGGCTGGATCTTGTCTGGACAGACTGACACATCGATGGCAAAAGTGCATAAAGTTATAAGGAGATTATATTGAGAAGGTGGACGTAACAACTGATGTGTAATGTATTTCATTTGGGTCGAAAAAAATATGGTGTAAAGCAATATACAGTAAGACGACCGTCGTACAATGTTTCAACACAACGCTTGTTATTTGCAGTAAATGTATTCAAAGGCAAATCGACACCGATTAGTTCAAATCTACCATAATATTCAGGGTGAATAGGGTATATCAAGGTAGTTGTGAACATATGATTCCCCAGGTCAAGAAGCGCAGAAGGATGAGAAAAACGTATATTAAAAAGTCAGTGTTTTATCAGTGAAAAACGATTACATAATTTAAACATGCACAGAATACAAACCGTACGCCTTATTATTTAGTGTTTGTACTAGGTGGTGCAGAATAAAAAAGGAAAGAGAAGGTGCCCGGAAAGGTTCTGCGTCGTACGGTGAGTGGTTCCATCAAAACTCCATGTTGCTGCAATCACTTTGTAGGAGTTCGTATCGCAACAACATGTCAAGGGTTGCGTGTGAACGGAGGGGAACCTAATGGACAGGTTCCATCCCTCTCCCACGCCGAGAGACTGACCATCTCATTGCCTACCGGCGTTTCCTACACATAGATACCAGCTAACTACATGTCTCTTATGTGTCATTTTGTTCACGTTTCTCAGATTTGGTTATGTTAGACACACACTCTGTCAATCACGTCTGGTCTTCTGGTTCCCAGGTTTATGCACAGTAGTGGGCTTGCTAGCAGTGTTGCCAAACATGACATAATGTTCATCTCATTTTCTCCTAAACCTAAACCTAACTACACGTTTTCGGTAGATTTCATGAGAAAGTATTAGTCTGTAGTCACATCGAGGGAAAAATAATAGGCTTCAGTATCGTTTGCAATATATGCTTGCAGTGCATTAGTAACGTACGGGGTGCAATCAGCGAATTATCGACCTTCTTGCCAACACGCGTTAATTGGGTTGCAGCAATCTATATTGGAAGAGGCTGCTAAAACACCCGGTAGGCCTATATATGAATTTTTCGTGGACACGATAACTACCGTCATTTTGTACGAATCACGTTCAAATTTATACATAAAATATAACCAGTCAAAATTTTGGTCGAGTTTGTTAATGGGCAAAACCAAGGGGTTGTAAATGTTCTTTTCATTTTTTATTTTTTTGGATGTGTAACATCTTTCCGCTCGGTTGCTGGATAGTTTTGTGGGAGTGATTTTGAAAATTGGGGACGGAAGTGGATCGGAACGATCGAGCTGGCAGTGGTGGATCGAAAGGAAGTATGCACTGCCCGCTCGATCGATCGAACGGAAGTGTACTAGCTGGCAGTGGTGGAAAACGGAAGTATTTACTGCTCGCTCGATCAATCGAACGGAAGTGTACTATCTGGCAGTGGTGGAAAACGGAAGTATGCACTGCCTGCCCGATCGATCGAACGGAAGTGTATTAGCTGGCAGTGGTGGAAAACGGAAGTATGCACTGCCCGCTCGATCGATCGATCCAGCGGGCAGTGGTAAGACCCAGCTGGCAGTGGTACGAGAAACAATGAGCGCGCGGTGTCGGAAATTGATACCACGACGTACTCTCGGCCATGTGGAATGTATATGACTTACTGGACGGAAAACGTTCATGCGAACTCTGGTGTCAAGTGATTGAAACAAATGACATGGTACATGTTCGAAGTCTTCGTATCAGTATTTAAATGGTAAAATGCCTTAATATGAAACATTGCAAGTAGTCGCCATTGCCGGTATTATGTTTCTGCACAATGGCTATTCAAATATTAACCCACATAACGGTAATGAAGTCATCAATATAATATAATCATTATGGTTATACGAGAATTGAGCAAGCCTTCATGAACTATTACTGAATACATTCTCTTTACTCACAAGAGGGCCTATTCGTAAGGCATTTTAAACTCAATTTCACGTAGGAACATTATCGAAACAAGCAAAATATAAATGAAACTTAATTCCGTAATGCAATATTATTGGAACGTGGAAATAAGTCACCATCTTGTGCACAAAATTTGCGTAGTCGAAATAGCCGTGGGGTTAGTGCTTATGACTGTGAATCTAGAGATCTTGGGTTCGAAACCCGGGCGGGGTGCATATTTTTGCTACCAGATTATCATTTTAAACGATATTTATCATATCAATATGACTCATTTTAACAGAATCCACATGAAATACGTGTTGGTCTGTGAATGAAGAGGACCTGTTTATTAGTCTTGCGCATAATAGTCTGCGGCTGGGAGCGATCAGTTTAGTTCGCAGCTCCTTAGCGAACTAGTTCGCTCTTTTAGTTCGTTAGCTCCCATCTCGAATTCCCTGTAAGACAGATCGTTCGCTCGGCTTGCTACTGCCACTGCACGCGCTCTTTGTTTGTCATAGCAGTCTGTCACCACTGATTACTCGTCACCAGTGATTGCTCATTCACATTGCTCCCAGTGGCGGCCGGTCATAAGGTTGCAGTGTTGCGCAACGACCAGATTAATTTATGACAAACAATACCGTAATAATATTTTTAGTAATAAAAGCTGTATGTTTACTTTTATATGCATAGGAATTCATAATTATGTTATTTAATAATTCAGGAAATCTTACAGTGTGGTAAGATACTGAGAAAGCGAAGCGCGCCAACTATCTAGGAGAGCTCCTCCGTTTGGTCGTTGCCAGGCCCAAGCACCGACCAGATCTCAATAGTGGAAGGTATGGCAGAGATGCTAGACCGGGTAAGCCCTATCCGAACAGTTAACGCGGCTAGTCGTTGCCCGCTGACTGCAACAAGGAAGCCGAGGCGCGGACGGAGACACCCGACATGCTCCGAACTGCCGAAGCCATGTCTTGCAATGTTGCGCGTACTTATGAGACTCGCAGTTCTCGCCCTCGTATATAACTTGCGTTGTTTCGTTCTCGTGAGGGTTTTCATCTAGACTAACTTATATTCCATTCAATCTGATGACAATGTGATGTTCTCTCAATTGCGGCATCCGTTATGAATGAGGTACATCCGTTTTACCGCGCAATTGAATACAGTTTTCTCCGACATCAAGCAGTTTTTTACCGTATCACCTCATCGGCAGGATGGGGGGGGGGGGGTGTTGAAAGGGGCCGTCCCCGCCCTCCTGAAATCCCAAGAATATTTCGATTGTTCATTGTCTCACCAGTTAATTTCATCAATTGAAGTTACTGATGGTTAACTGACTTAGTTGTAGGGATAATTCCACAGTTGTATTTAACTTAGTAATTTGGGATTATTTGAGAATATCTTCAGTTATTTAAAAAATCGGCGAACTGGATTAACATTACCATTTTAATGAACTGCTTGAATCTTATTTTTGTTGATAGGCCTACATGGTGATACAACTAATGTTTGCCTGTTTAAAAAAAAATGAACATTATGACGATGATTCACAAAGAAAAGCGAACTCCCATGGAAAAAACTCTGAACTAAAGAAAAAGCCTCCCATTCATGCCATAAAGATCATGGACCAAACGGTTTAAGAGCAGCCAAATAATATCACGAAGCAAGTAAGAAGAGACAAGAAAATTGCGGGGGGAGGGAGGTGTGTGTACGTCTTAATAACGCCTAGTGACATGTAGGTAATGAAATGAAAAATATTACTTGCATCCCCCCTGGAAAAAAACATTGCGGGTGCCCATGTACCACCTCCCCCCTCCCTTAATGTAAATAGTGTGCAACACCCAGAACAATTATCCGCCAGCCGCCACTGATTACTCCCGTTTCAAGCAATACTGTAGGCTACTGTAACAGTTACTATGCTCGCTGCACGTAGAGTTCGTGTTTTAGATATTGACATGTTGCGTGTGTAGTAATGTGTTTTACATTGTGATATTCGAAGATAAAAAATACAAAAATATGAGTATGGAAACATTAGTGAAATTCCATATTCCTTCCTTATTTCCTTTTATTCCTAGTAGGAACATAGGGTAGCTACAAACTTCTTCCATCTCTCTCTATTGTTGGCCAACCTTTTAATTAGGGTCCATGTCTTTCCTTCTGAGAAAACTTCGCTTTCTATCATACTAATATATAACAAGTAGTTCCGTGAAGAACTATACAGCCTATTTTCATATATCCTACTTAGGTTAATTGCCACTATCAACATACACAATTTCAGTTAGATTGCTGTAATAGATTCGTAGATATTGAGAATCGACTAAATATTTCGGATGGTCGCCATGTTGGATTTTATATATGTAGGTCCTAGAGTTATGTACTGTTACATGCAGATTATTGTGAACGTGTAGTATCCAAACTTCAATCGCATAATTAGGACACAAGAAAAAAAAAAGGAGATTTTAAAATTTTTTCACAGCTGCCATCTTGAGGTTATGGAAACAATTGAAATAAATTAGATGCCAGTGGATTAACATTCGGATAAAGATTAACTGTACCAAGTTTCACTGCACGCGGATGGTTAAATTGCGAGAAACATCCATGTGAATATTTATAATTCGCGTCACCGCCATGTTGGATTTGTGATCACCAGGTTATTTAAAGTCCTATAGGTGAACTTAAGTTCATAGCCCCTATGAACATTAAAAATGCAGTTTGATTGCTAAAATAGATTCGTAGATATTCAGTATCGTCTAAATATTTCGGATGGTCGCCATGTTGGATTGTTAAATGTATAGGCCATAGAGTCATGTACCATTAAAGGAAAATTATTGCGTAGGTTCATTATTCAGACTTTCACTTCGATCGCATGACTACATCACAAGAAATAAAAAAATAATTTTAAAATTCGCACTGCCGCCATCTTGAGGTTATGTAAACAATTGAACTAAATTAGATACCAGTGGATTACAATGTGTATAAATATTTCCTGTGCCAGGTTTCAGTGCGCTTGGAACATTAAATCGCGAGAAAGGTCTATTTAAAATGTTCAAATTCGCTTCGCCGCCATGTTAGTTTTGTAGTTAACCGGTTTTTGAAAATCTTATAGATGGACTTCCAGTAGTGCCCTTTATCTCCGTACAAAATTTTAGGGAGATACCGCTAATAGTTTCAGAGATATAGAATGCCGGTGAAATATTTCGCACATCCGCCATCTTGTGATTATGTAAACAATTGAACGAAGTTAGATGTCGGTGCATTACAATGTATATAAACATATACTGTACCAAGTTTCATTGCGTTTGGTTGGTCAAATCGCGAGAAACGTCTATTTAAAAGTCGCAAATTCGCTTGACCGCCATGTTGGTTTTGTAGTTACCAGGTTTTCAAAAGTCACATAAGTGAACTTAGAGTTGTTCCCTCTATCACCGTAATAAATTCCAGGGTTATATCGGGAATAGTTTCGGAGATATTGAATGCTGGTGAAATATTTCGCACAGCCGCCATGTTGGATTGGTGAGTCGTAACAAAATTTGAAGGGCACGGTCGAGGTCGCCGGGAATAGTACTATGAACTTTCCGAGTTTCATAGAAATCGCTCCTGCCGTTTAGATTTTATTAGGGGGGGACACACACACGAATCACACACACACACACACACACACACACACGCACACACACACGGACAAAAGGTGATCTCATAAGCCTATTTTTTCAAAATTGAAAATAGGCTAAAAATGAGATGGTGTTTGTCGTCCTGTCTGTCTGTTACTCTCTAACGCAAGAACCACTGGTCCGATTTAAATGAAATTTTGCATGGATGTAGCTCATTTCATCATCATCATCATCTTGCACAGTTTCCAGCCACTGGCCGGGTCTGTTTGGAACACAAGCCTCTCCAACGTCTTCTGTCTTCCCACCATCTCTCAGCCTCCACCCTTGTCCAGTCTTCTCCTCTCTTCTTCACGCTTTCTTCCACCCCCTTCAGCCACCTGTCTCTCGGTCTTCCCCTCGGTCTCTTTCCTTCCCACTTCGTCTCATGTACTCTCCTGGGTATCCTCTTCTCCTCCATTCGTTTTACATGTCCATACCATCTAAGTCTAGATTTCTCTATACCATCCTGTAATGGTTCCTCCTTCATTAATTCTCTGGTCCTCTCATTTCTTATTCTGTCCATCTTTGTAGCTCCAATACTGCTTCTCAAGAACCTCATCTCACTGGCCTGTATTTTGCTCCTCTCCCTTCCTTTCATAACCCAGGTCTCCGAGGCATACGTCAGGATAGGGACATAGTACGTCCGATATATGATCTTTTTGCTGTTCTGAGGGACATCCTTGCTCCATAACATGCTTCTCACACTCCTCCGAAATGCTTCTGCCTGCCTCCCCCGCTCATTTATTTCTCTATCGTTTCTTCCATTATCTTGTATCAGGCTTCCCAGATACTTAAAACTCTCCACTTTCTTCAGCTGTTCCCCACCAATTGTTATTCCCGTTGTGGTTCTTTCCTTCTTCCTTGTTGTGATCACCATCTCACTCTTATTTATGCTAAATTTCATCCCATATCCTTGTATTATTCCTTCCCACACGTCCAACTGTTCCTGTACCTCCTCCTCCTTGTTTCCCCAAATCATCAAATCATCTGCAAACACCATTGCTTTCATCTTTCCGTCATAGCGTGGCACACGTAGCTCATTTACCAGGCTTAAATATAGGCTACTTTTGATTTCTATATTTTGCACTATTTAAAAATGGCGACTATTTTCATATTTCCATTTCAAATAAAAAGAGAACGCTAAGAAATAGCAAACTTCTGATGGCACTACGAGCTTTAAAATTTATTTCTCTATCCGAAAGGTCCTTATCACTTTTCGTGTATCTCCAACGGTTAGCGAGTAAAACCTAAATATGTACGAGGCACGTCCAGAAAGTAAGTTCCGTTTGGTAATAAAATTAAATTGTTTACAGATACAGAAAAATTATTTAGTGCACAACATTCTTCACCTCTTAAACTACTTTTCCACATAACTGCCAAACTTTGCAGGTATTTGTCATAGCGTGGCACACGTTTTTGCATACCTTCTTTATAGAAGTTTGCCGCCGACCCGTAAACGAGAGTGAAGACTCCCCTGTAAGATATCCTACCGTTCGGCTACTACTGTTAGGCAAATTGCGTGCTTACCAGGAGAACTGCGTATGTTTAGGAGTTCTCCTGACCACATACGCAATTTGCCTAACAGTGGTGGCCGAATGGTAGGATATCCTACAGGGGCGTCTTCACTCTCGTTTACGGGTCGGCGGCAAACTTCTATGAAGAAGGTATCCAAAAACTTGTGCCACGCTATGACAAATGCCTGCAAAAGTTCGGCAGTTATGTGGAAACGTAGTTTAAGAGGTGTAGAATGTTGTGCAATAAATAATTTTTCTGTATCTGTACACAATTTAATTTTATTACCAAACGGAAGTTACTTTCTGAACGTGCCTCGTATTTTAAAACACGGTCAACGCCGAGCGATTTAGTCTATGTTAGTCTCTACATGAACTGTTTTATTTATAGAGGCTGTTTGTGGGGTCCGAAACTAGACGTGATATCGAGTCTTATTTTATACTCTTTTTGCCGGTTATTGTATGTGAGTATTTGGATCTTTACGCTGTTTCACAATGTTATAGTGCTTTCTACTTTGCACGGTATGCTGCCATCCTTTTTATCGATTTGTTTTTCGTTAAATGAATATTTCTGTTGGCCAATATTTATCTGCTTTTTTGTCGTTTCTTACCATGATCAGAAACCCAAATTCACAGACGAATGTTTCGGAGTCTAACGACTGTCACATTAGTTTATTTAGTGTTCATATTAATCTTACTGCAGAACTGGGCAAATTTATTTCAATAAACTAGGTAATTTGACTTTCACTGCCAATAAAAAAAATGCACAAAACACGGCGTATACCTAGAAAAGTTGCTGAGTTTTAATTGCTTGGCCCTGAAATTGAATATACAATCATTTTGGAAGCCTTTATAGGGAGGTGAAAGACTGTTTTAGCCTTTAGCACTCGCATTAAAGTAGCTGAGGTGTTCTAAATAAGAATTGAGGTATCGCACAGTTTGCTACTCCTTTGGTAATCCGCAAATAAACCACAAGAGCCCACTGATGAACCATCTTGGAGTTAATAGTCGTAATCTCGCTCAAGACACGGCATAAACTTAGAAAAATTTTCTGTGATCAATTTGTTTTTGTTATTATTACTTGGGATGATTGAAGTTTGTTCCGTTACTGTTACTCTTTATCAAGACGGCACGTACTTTCCGCAATATTACTTATTGCGGATATGACAATTGCTACCAAGTTTGAGGTATTTTTGGCATAATGTTTATATGTTTAAATATTGTATGAAGACTTTAAACGATAGGTGTTCAATATTTAAGACAGGTTATTTAACTTTTACTACATAGAAGCTGATATTTATTTCCAATATATAAACGCACTTTCTCACCTACAAAGCGGAGACAGACAGGCTTTTCTCCGGGTACTCCGGTTTTCCCTGTCACAATTTCATTCGAGCAACAATCTCCACTATAATTTCATTTCATCCGTCATTCATTTAATCATTGCCTCAGGGGAGTGCGACAGGCTTGGGCAGCCGGCACAGTTCGTATCCTTGCTGTTGGATGGGGATTTAATTCATTCCATTCCCTGACCCGGTCGGTCGACTGAAAGCGGGCTAAGGATTTTCCTTTTGAGGTAATTTTCTTTTAAATTTACGCCGGCCTCTCACCGCTGGGTCCGTGGTTCAAATCTCGGTCACTCCATATGAGATCTGTGCTGGACAAAACGGAGGCAGACAGGTTTTTCTCTGGGTACTCCGGTTTTCCCTGTCACAATTTCATTCCAGCAACACTCTCCCCTATCATTTCATTTCATCTATCATTCATTTAATCATTGCCCCAGAGGAGTGCGTCAGGCCTTGGCAGCCGGCACAGTCCATATCCTCGCCGCTAGATGGGGGCTTCATTCATTCCATTCCTGACCCGGTCGGAGACTGGAAGCAGGCTGTGGATTTTCATTTTCATGTCACAGCTTTATATGAGGGAGTTACGTGTCTCAGAGTTAAGAAGAAGCTAGTAGCTGATAGAAGATAATTTAAAATATTGTTGTATCCGTATGGATACATCCCCCCCATACACCACAACCCCAGGGGTGGAAATAACCATCATCCACTACCTTCAACTTTCGTCCCCAAGTATTCAAATATTTCATAAACTCATTTCATACAAGACTCTGAACTGCTTTAACCTCGGTGAGCTTCCTTTTTAACCCCAACGACCCCTCTAGGTGTGCCGACCGGACTGGAATTTGCAATTACACAGAATCAGCCACTATGGAAGCTATAAAAGAGACAGGCGCACACACCTCGGGACGCTTGTAGTGCCAGAACTTTGGAGAGAGACTTCGCGTCCGGCTGCCATTCTGGTGAGTGTAGTAGCGAGTATCATCCCTTACACACATTTCCACACTTATAACCCCTTGGCTTGTACTGTGATGCATCTATTGCACCAAAGCTGCTCTGAGAGCTATCAGTACCTCTTCCTAGAGGTAATCATTAAAATCACTACTATCTAGCACGGGTCTTGTAGATTATTTAACTAGCTAATTAGATCCTACCCCTAAAACCTTATCCAAGTAGGATCTGCATGTGTTAATTATTTAATTGTCTTAAGGCTCTAGCTGAATCGCCAGTTAGCGCTCCGCTCGAGAGCTCACGTCAGCGTGTTTGCTTAGCCGTCTCCTGTCTTCACGCGCGGTCTGCCAGTTGAGCAGCGCCGTAGTTCTTTAAGATGCTATCCACTAGAACACACCCTTTCTCCATAAACACACCCCCGAGCTATTCCTTCAATCCGAACAATCGGGAAACTCTCCTTCCGAGCTACGTCCACGCCCCCAGACAGCTCAAAATTACACAATCCACTCCACACGAAATCCCAACATCCCCCAAACACCCCATTGTACAGGGCTTACACAAAGAACCCCTACAATATTGAAATATTGATTCCATTTCCTTAAACAACCGGGTAGAAACTAGTCTTAGCAACAATCGTGGCGAAATTGCTGCGGGTATTGCATCAAAATTGAAAATAGGGCTGGACTAAAACACCGGATATAAAACATTCTGCAAAATTAGACATTCTTTCTGATGAAAACTACTGCATGGACAGGATTGAGGAGGATTTATCAGCAAACGACTGTCCTCAGTTCAAGTAAGCTCCAATCACATCAGTTGATGTTGAACGTAGCTTTTCGCGATATAAAAACTTGTTGGCTGATAACCGCAGATTATTTACATTTGACAACATCAGAATGACATTCGTAGTGCAGTGCAACTCAGACTAAAGTAAACATAAACCTTTTGTTAAGTGCTAGAAATCTATTTTGATTGACTTTTCAGTTTGAGCTTAAGATTTCATTTATGAAATATTGGTGAGTTTAATACAGATCATTTTCTCAATTTTTATAGTGCAGTTTTCGAATTTTAGAAATATTGGTGAGTTTATTATTATAAGATCATTTTCTCCTTGTTATAGTGCATTTTTCGAATTTTTAGGTAATTTATTACAGTCATTTTTGAAAGTTTTAAGTGCATTTTTAAGCTTATTTATGGCATCACCATCCGGGCTCTAGTTATTAGCGTGTTAGCACTAGTAGTGTGTTATATTGTTATTATTATAAAACAACATTGAACAATCACCGCGCCAAAACCAGACAATCTTTCCACTAACAATAGATACACTCAATCAATTGAACTGACTGAACGAAACAAAGCGCATGTGATTGTGCAATAAGTGGTGTCGTGACGAGCTGACGAGCTACGGCGGACCCGCGCTCTCGCGCTGTTACAAGTCGGTCAGCGGAAAAAGATCGAACGACCTAACAAGCGAGGGATCTGGGAACTAGTTTGGTAGTTCGTCTGTGGGACCCACTCTTCCGAACTAGTTTGTTCGCGAACTACACAAGACTACTGTTTATGAGGAATTTAAGGTTATGAGCGGTGTCGCGTCTATTATTCTAGTTGATCCATATCGTATTCTTTATTTAGGCTAGTGCTGCTGGAAGCTACAAATCATCTAATAAAATGAGTTCCGTATTATAAACTACAATATCTGTAAAACACTCCCTTTTACAATAGATTAATATTTGTGCCAATAATAGTATAACATACCGGTGTATCAACAATTTCACGTGAGGTTTCTTCTATGTCAGTTGTTACACATCATATGCGACTACTGTAAGGCTCGTAATTTTTTTTTCAGATAAAATGAAATATCGCTATATCCTAACTTTCTTAGTATGTGAAAATTCGCATCCATTAAGAGCATACTATCCCTCAGATAAGGGCCAAAAGCTTATCTCCGCTAAGTTATTTGATAGCATCAACCAATGAACAAAGGGGAGGGAAAATGGAGCTTTCAGAGAATACAATTAGAAATATTTCTCTTTGTCCGGAGAAATCTACTTCCGCCTTTCGGCGTGCCAAGAGGAATTTTTTCAGGTCTTTCGGTGCATCCAATACTGGGGAATCATTTATTCTCGGTCTTCAGCTCTAGTAATACTGTATACTCGTACGTAGGCCGATAAATAATCCTTTCTCAGTAATTTATGACAGGACTCATTTCACCTAAGCAATATAAGGTGAATGGTAGTAAGTAGCTTGTGTGTGTTTACTTAGAGCTCAAGAGAATCCACAACACCAAGGAACAGTAAATGCACGGACAAATTAGAAGAGTAAGGCGGTTGGTTTGCTGTGTATTTTGTGTGCCGCAATATTACTGTTAAGGGTAGTTCTAAATTGTGCCAGCATTAAGGCTAGCTCGAGTAAAAGTGCGACAGACAGAGAGAGAGAAGATGCAAGTTAAGAGAACTGTTTATACATATTACGACATTCAACACATTTAAGTTTTGGGACGCAAATTTTAGCCATTTTATAGCCTCTAAATACAGACGGCCATGAATACTTATCAACATTAGAATGCGGTATTTGAAGCTAGTCCAACAAATATTACGTAATATCTACACATGATAGAACTTAATCGTGATGGACGAAATATATTTATTCTCGTATCAGAAACATGTTACACAATACAAAACATTTCACTAAATACAATTAGACCAGAACTTAGCGAATTGTAGTGCATTCTGTGAGGCTAGGTGCAGATCCTCCGTTGTGCAGGTGGTTGGACACATACGACAATGAATCATGTGGTCGACAGTCTGATCTTCTCCGCAATCACACTTGATGTTTCCGTCTTTAGCGTAGTTCCATCTTACCACATTAACTCTTGATTTGCCGATTCCTGATCTCAACCTATTTAGCGATTTCCATGTCATCCATGCCTCGTTATGACCCGGTGGTAAAGTTTCAGATGGTGTTGTACAGGCACCAGTTAGAAGACCTTTAGCTTTCCAAGATTGTAGTCTAGCATTTTTCTCGGTGGTTGTGAGTTCCTTTGATGTTTTTAGGAAACTCTTCCTAGATTTCAGTCTTGGTGTTTGTAATTTGTACCCATATAACGGATGAGTTCCTTCATGCTCCACCTTCTTCCTTTCCTTGTTCGCTGATATTTCTCTTCGAACAGAAGGTGGTGCTATCTCGGCGAGGTGGTAAAGCCATTCAATTGGAGTGGATTTGAAACACCCAGTTATTATTCTGCACGTATCATTGAGAGCCACATCCACCTGTTTGGCATGAGCTGAGTTTTACTCTGCGGTGGAATAACTTAATGCCATTGCAGAAGATTTGATGGTTGCTGGTTGGCTGCCCCACTGCGATCCGGCCAATCTTCTGAGGAGATTGTTCCTTGCGAAATAAAGGTATGGTGAATAATAATGAGATGAATTGTCTCAATACTCAATCCTCGCGTGTTGAATTATCGATCCTGCTCAGGATATGAAAAATACATTCTGTACAGCTCATTCAATTGGTATGCCTACGGTAATCTGAATTTTGGAAAATCAGGTGTGCATTCTAAATCCCTCATATGCTGACAATTTCTGTGTTTAAGTAATTAGTGACGCGATAGACCTTACAAGCAAAAGCAACAGATTCATGCTGTAGAACAAGTGTGATGTACATCAGGGGAGGGTACCGTTCGCTCAAGGGTGGGAATAGGCATTGGCCCTAGTTGGTGATATTGTAAATTGTGTCAGGTAATTTAATAGAGTGACAGTTTTACAGTAATGAGGAGTTTGTGAACAAGCAACTTTGGTATATGGAAAGTGGACAAAATTCGAGGCACGTAGTTGCGCTATATAGACAATATACTGTAGCCTATAACTTATTCGAAAATGCGTCAGCGACACCACCGCCGATTTTGGGTGGTAGAGTAGAAGCTACGTAAACAGGCCACGTACCATCCGGACGTTTGTTTAAGACAATTACACTTGACCTCGAAGCTTATGGGTGAGCCTTTACACAGTTTCTCTATCGCCCTATCGCTTCAATGTTGTCACCACCGGTCTGATGTAATGGAATTCGAGACTTGAGCACAGGACGACACCACCGTCCAGAACAGTACAGTCCACGTCGAAGTGACGCGGGAAGTACTCGTTACATAGTTACGAGCAGAACGCCGTTATATTAGCCAATGGCTGTACTTCAGCAGTAGCGATAGATAGTTTTGTCCATCATCTGACCGCATGGGACAGGTGCCAACAACACAGGTACTGTAGCAACTCACCTCCCGGCATCAATTATGATTTTTCACTCGTCTAAAACAAGTAGTTCCGTGAAGAACTATACAGCCTATTTTCATATATCCTACTTATGTTAATTGCCACTATCAACATACACAATTTCAGTTTGATTGCTGCAATAGATTCGTAGATATTGAGAACCGACTAAATATTTCGGATGGTCGCCATGTTGGATTTTATATATGTAGGTCCTAGAGTTATGTACTGTTACATGCAGATTATTGTGAACGTGTAGTATTCAAACTTCAATCGCATAATTAGGACACAAGAAAAAACAAGGAGATTTAAAAAATTTTCACAGCTGCCATCTTGAGGTTATGGAAACAATAGAAATAAATTAGATGCCAGTGGATTAACATTCGGATAAAGATTTACTGTACCAATTTTCACTGCACGCGGATGGTTAAATTGCGAGAAACGTCCATGTGAATATTTATAATTCGCGTAACCGCCATGTTGGATTTGTGATCACCAGGTTATTTAAAGTCCTATAGGTCAACTTAAGTTCATAGCCCCTATAAACATTAAAAAATGCAGTTTGATTGCTAAAATAGATTCGTAGATATTCAGTATCGTCTAAATATTTCGGATGGTCGCCATGTTGGATTGTTAAATGTATAGGCCATAGAGTCGTGTACCATTAAATGAAAATTATTGCGTAGGTTCATTATTCAAACTTTCACTTCGATCGCATGACTACATCACAAGAAATAAAAACTTAATTTTAAAATTCGCACTGCCGCCATCTTGAGGTTATGTAAACAATTGAACTAAATTAGATACCAGTGGATTACAATGTGTATAAATATTTCCTGTACCTGGTTTCAGTGCGCTTGGAACATTAAATCGCGAGAAAGGTCTATTTAAAATGTTCAAATTCGCTTGGCCGCCATGTTCGTTTTGTAGTTAACCGGTTTTTGAAAATCTTATAGATGGACTTCCAGTAGTGCCCTTTATCTCCGTACAAAATTTTAGGGAGATACCGCTAATGGTTTCAGAGATATAGAATGCCGGTGAAATATTTCGCACATCCGCCATGTTGTGATTATGTAAACAATTGAACGAAGTTAGATGTCGGTGCATTACAATGTATATAAACATATACTGTACCAAGTTTCATTGCGTTTGGTTGGTCAAATCGCGAGAAACGTCTATTTAAAAGTCGCAAATTCGCTTGGCCGCCATGTTGGTTTTGCAGTTACCAGGTTTTCAAAAGTCACATAAGTGAACTTATAGTAGTTCCCTCTATCACCATAGAAAATGTCAGGGTAATATCGGTAATAGTTTCGGAGATATTGAATGCTGGTGAAATATTTCGCACAGCCGCCATGTTGGATTGGTGAGTCATAACAAAATTTGAAGGGCACGGTCGAGGTCGCCGGGAATAGTGCTATGAACTTTCCGAGTTTCATTGAAATCGCTCCTGCCGTTTAGATTTTATTAGGGGGACACACACACACGAATCACACACACACACACACACACGCACACACACACGGACAAAAGGTGATCTCATAAGCCTATTTTTTCAAAATTGAAAATAGGCTAAAAACGCCCGGCCTGTAACATGTACCAACGCACCTACAATATGTCCATCAAAGGCACCTTGTTACTATTGATGTAGTTAAGTATTCTGTAGTAGCAGACTCACACATCTGCACGAGAGATTTCATGGATCTGAACCTCATTACGGTCCATCGAATTCTTAAATATTACAACTGTTCTATTTGTTGGGTAACAACGTTTGCGATCATTGATATTGTATCTTTTCCGTGAGACAACACAATATAATCCCAGTAAACTGAAAAAAAAAATACATGTGGTGAAACATATATTTGTTATGCACTACAGAAGAGGGACAAAACTAAGGGATTACATGTTTCGCTCGTCAAGCCAGCATCATCCGGTCCAAATCTATAAGACAAAATAGCTCAACAAAACACAACCAAACCCACAATGACACCCACAAACAAAAGGCAGGTGGCAACTATCACTGTTGATGATCGTGTGGCCTCCGGAGAGGCCGAGTGCAGGTTTTTCTAATTGACGCCCGTGGGCGACCTGCGCGTCTTAATGAGGATGAAGTGATGATGAAGACGTCACAAACACCCAGTCCTCGAGCCTCGGGGATTAACCCTTGGAGATTAAAATCCTTGATGGCTCGCCCGGGAATCGAACCCGGGGCACGTCGGCCAAACGCTTAGCGCGCTAACCATTTAGCCACGGAGCCGGACACTATCGCTGATAAATAATAAGCACCCGAAATAAGGATATTTATTTATCTATTAATTTCAAGCAGCTTCGGTGGCGTAGTTGGTAGCATGCTGAGCTTCTATGCCCAAGATCGTGGGTTTAAACCCGGCTGAAGTCGTCGGATTTTTAAGAGCGTTAAGAATTCCTCAGAATGCCTTCCTTCGGATGGGAAGTAAAGCTGGTGCGGCGGTCCCATGTCATAGATTTATGGCATGAAAAAGAACCTCCCACTAACTAAACCTGTAGAAGCTAACATTTGTAGGTTAGTTTGATAACGCTCTATTAGTGCCAACGTTCTCCGCCAGGTGCTGACTGCCATGGCATTTAGTAGCTACGTCCGCAGCTAGGTGTCGTGGACGGTAGCATTTGGTAGCAAAAGTAGGATCTACTTGAAAAATTTAATCGTCTGCAGTCCTTCTACCTGAATCACAGATAACACACACTAATACAGCCATCACAATTAACACCGGTTATCAGACAAATTCTACACACATCCAAAGTACCCGGGGTTACATGACCGCGTTGTCGTAGCCCCTAAACAAAGGAACCAACCAACCAATATTTATTTCAATATCTGCAATGTTGAAAGTCTGAGAAATTGCGATCCTATAAACATGCAGTCTATCCTTCGGAGGGGAAGTAAACCTGGCGGACCCATGTCAAAGATTTATGGCATTTAAAAGAACCTACCACTACAATTGGCAGTGTGTAGCCAAATTCTTAGGTTATAATTGGTTGGTTAGAAATTCTCTGTCAAGTTCTAACGTTTGTCGCTGGGGTGTCAGAGACAGGGGCATCTGGTATCCAAAGTTGGAGCCAACGGGCGTTCAATTAAAATACCCTGCTATGGCCATTGGCTGCAATTCATATATCATAAACTAACAGTCTGCCTCCAACAACTAATCTATGGTGTAGCTAATATTGATGTGAAAACTTAAACGATAAACCCTAAACTAGAATTGTAACATGTAGGAATGACCTACGAATACTCTGCTGAGATGCTGGTAAACATCTTGAACTGCAACATACAAAACAGTGTTTGTTTACTAATAATGTGTGGAAAGATCTGATATGGGGACTTATCTGAATTGCGGAATGTCCACAAGCTGCTCTGACAACCACTGTTCTGATGTAAAAGATCTATATGTGAAGCCCCTTGCAAATCACCAACAGCAAGATTAACTTTAGTAATTTGTGGAGCTTTTAGCCTATATAAACAGATTGATATTTCACCTTTTCAGATTATGTGAAAGTACAGGGTCATTATCTATGTGTGCCCCAATAAACAAGGCAAGCTAAGCCGGCTGTGACTGGCGCAGATAGCGGCCACGCGCACCTGGTTCAGCCGGTGGTGGCGCGCACTTTCACACTTTTACCAAACATGTTCAATAATGTGTACTTAGTATGCCTTCCTTCGGAGGGGAAGTAATGCCAGCGGTCCCATGTCATAGATTGATGGCATGTTAAAGAACTTTCCACTAATTACACATGTGTGAAGCTAAATTATAGTTAAACATTTGACAAACGCTCTTAGGTTCCTACGTTCATCGCCAGGAGATGACTGTGGTGGCGTCTGGTAACCAAGTTCTGTACTAGTAGTCGTTGACGGTAGTGTTTGGCCGCAAAAGTAGGAACTACTTAAAAAAATGCAATGTCTGCAGTCCTTACTTGAATTGAAAAGAGAAACACACACTAATACTGTCACCACAATTAACACTGGTCATCAGAGAGACTCGGCAGCCGGCACAGTTCATATCCTCGCCGCTAGATGGGGGCTTCATTCATTCCATTCCTGACCCGGTCGGAGACTGGAAGCAGGCTGTGGATTTTTCATCAGAGAGACTCTACACACACCCAAAGTACACGGGGCTACATGACCACGTTGTCACAGCCCCTAAGCTAAGGAACCAACCAACCAATGTGTACTACTTACAGTGCTCATAGTAGGTGATGCTAAAAATGTCCTCCCTCTCTTGTAACACACACCTGAAATCTTCTGATGAAAGAATGTCTGTCAACTCTTTTATTATTAATGGAGCCTGTTTCCTTGAATCGTTTAGCGAGCCTCCTAATTGTCCTGGCATTAGGCACAGGTGTTCCTTGAAACTTGATTCGAAATTTTCGTCTCGTTTCAGAAAAGTTTTCTGCTTTTCATATACGAATTATGGATATACACACGTTCGCGCAATGTGAATTGGTGCCTAGGCATGACCAACAATCACAATACTCACTAAACGTGCATCACCAACGTCTAAGCTTTGCAGATACACGTCCGTATGATTGACAAAAGACATGTGAACTAACGATATGAGTCAGTGGAGCGCACCAAGCATCGGCTGAACCTCGTACGCGTGCCGGCGATCTGCGCCAGTCACAATGGCTTAGCTTGCCGTGTTTATGGAGGCGCACATAGATAATGACATTGTATTAATATCAATTGTCATGGGGAGTGTAATGGCGCAGTGGCTTAGCTTCTCGCCTATCACCCGGACGGCCGGGGTTCAAATCCCGGTGACAGCGGGGTGGAATTTTCACCTGGAAAATCACGTGGCGTCAGGAAGGGCATCCGGCCTTAAATCCCCGGTCAAATCCTAAATGAGCCTGGTTGTTTCCGGTGACCCCAATTAATTTGGAAAAGCCGAAGATTTTTTATTTTTTATTAATAGGCTATACTGTTGTTAGACCAGTCATCTTGTACGGCATGGAAACTACAAACATAACCGGAATGGAGAATTTGCTCAAGATAGAAAGAAGAATTTTAAGAAGGATTTATGGTCCTAGGAAAACACAGGAAGGTTATAGACTGAGATCGAATGCAGAAATTTATACTAAAATCGACAACCTTGAAGTGATGATCAGAAAACGGCGACTTCAGTTCTACGGACATATGGTCCGCATGGATTGCTCAAGGTTAAACAACCAAATTTTTGATAAAATCTGGAACTATAAAGGACAAGGAGGCTATGTAAAACAAATGGAAGAAGAACTTCAAAAATTCAAAATTACTGAAGAAGATTGTCTAAATCGAATAGAGTGCAGAAAAAAAATGTTTGGACTCAAAATTCTTGTCGGGGAAAAGAAAAATCTCAACAGAGGAGAATGGACTGCTGAAAGAAGAGCTGCACAGTCGACCAGGATGAAAGACTTCTGGAAGAGAAAGAAGGAAACTAGACCTATAAAGAAGTGATATTTGCGTGGTCCTTGTTGGCCTGTTCGCGGTGTATATATATATATAATAGGCTATCTATTGTCATAAGACAACATTGAAAATTTGCTCCAAAGCTATATACGTTTACTATCTGTTCACTATTCACGTTCACTCCTTAACGTCTTTGCTTTCCAATTCCATGATTTCTACTGCTGGTCTTCTAGCACGTTGTATAACGTTCATTGATGCTGAATGAAATCATTTTTGATCTACCAGCCATGTCTCACTTCATGATTAATATTGATGTCAAAATCTTACAGACATTCATTGTTTATCTTTATTATAGTCGCCTCCGTAGCATAGCGGTCAGCATGGTTAGCTGCCGCCCCGGAGGTCCTGGGTTCGATTCCCGGCTCTGCCACGAAATTTGAAAAGTGGTATGAGGACTGGAACGGGGTCTACTCGGCCTCTGGTGGTCCAAATGAGTAGAGGGTGTTCGATTCCCTCCTCAGCCATCCTCGAAAAGATCTTTCGTGGTTTCTCACTTCGTCTTCGGGCAAATGCCGGGATGGTACTGCCCCCGTAATTGAATTATATAGAGACCACGGTGGCTATTTTTGGAAATTATAGCGAAAGTTATGGCTGTCATAGTTATGACGTGGGTAGTCATGACGTAAGCACGGATGACGCAGACGTTATGCCAGCAGGCTACTTGAGCTGAGATTCTCAGTGACGTCAGCATTTATTCGAGAAGGATCCGAGATGTACGACGCAGTCGCAGGAAACGTGGAATTCTGCTGAGGAAGAAATTATGCTATTGGAGGGGAGGCTCAAACCAATGAACGATAGTCTGATGGAAGACGGAGATTGCTGAAACTATGGTACTTTATTATTACTTTTTGGAATGCAGAATTGTGGAAATCCATTTGCAGTAGAGGCATTGATCTGGAATTTTGGTGAAATTAATTTTCAGTTTTTGAATTTTGAAAATCCGTCATGTATTGACGAAGTTGGAACTTCTAGCGATGACGCAGTAACACGCGATGGAAGGGATAGATACGCCCCTCATGAAGTTCATAAAAGGCCTTGCGCAGAAGAGAGGAGCCTCATTCTCAGATTATAAATCAATCGTCAGATTTCAAATAGTCATTTCAGTGAAACGTCGAGTGAGTTTAGTAGTGAAAAAGTCGTCTTTATAACGCGTGGCGAAGCCACTGCATTAAACGAGAGTCGAACTTACAAGCAGTGCAGGTTTACTGTGAAGTAAATCTAGGTGAAGTTGAAACGACACTTATAACGCTTCTACAAGATTAGCTGTGAACAGTTAGCGGTCGCCTATAAGCTAATTCTCTTGTGCATTACTACAGTAAGGACTGTAGAAAAGCTGAACAATTTCGAGGAAGTATTTTGGAAGTTATTGACAATATTAGACGACTGACAAAAGTGATTTTCTCGCCACAGGAGAAACATTTTGTATAGCCAGACTCTACGCTACGGCTGACAGGGCTAGTGAAATAGGGAGACTTCAGATTGCTTTTGTGACACAACGCTACAGTATTATGGAGCAGTCTAATATGGCAGTTTGTTCTTCTAATACTATTACCGAAGAGAAGATGGAAGGCTAAAGGACTTTATGCAATTGGGACATATTTCAACGGAGTAAGATAGCAGCATGGAACTTCGCTAATTGCTATTCCATACAAGCGAACATGTGGTAAATAACCATCTACACCCATGTTTCGTGATTAAAGGCTGAATACTATCAAACAGCAATAGAAATGATTTCATACTTTCTGAATATGAACATTTCTTCGGAAATTTATACAAAAACTTCATGGCGATTTTCAACTGGAACTTCAGGGATCTTTCAAGAGAGGTCAGGGTTGTCCCGACTCACAAAGAAGATTATTGCCGGAAGGATGTCGTTCGTCTTCGTGAAGCAGTTCGATTCTCCGATGGTGCTGTTTCTGGTTTCGAGGATGGAGCTCAGCTTTAACTTGGTGAAATGGATTCATCAACAGTCTTCTTTGGGGAATTTTCCTCTGGAACGTCAATCGGCAGATAAGGTAGTCGTGAACGTTTATTGTATTTGAGTTTCTTAGCAATATTTGAGCAACCATTTTTCCCATATTTTTGTCCTCATGTATATTTTGCCCGATATTCTTGTTTCTCAGTACACCTTGGTGAGTTATGCCTTTTTCGACGATTTATTAAGACATTGTTATGTCATGGGCATAGTTAAATGATTTTGAATCAGTTGAGACTGATATTTAGACTTTTCAGTAATTTGCTTATTTTTTTTGTAGTCACGATTTGACTGTAAGTTAATGATTTTTATGGCAGATTTAAATTCAGACAGCGTGTCACTTTATTAAAGTAATTCTACCCCAGTTTAATTACTTTGACCAATTTTCTGTCATCATCAAGAAGGAAGAACATTTAAATGATTTTAGAGCGTTAAAATCCAGTACGTTGTCGACGATCTTGGAAATACTAGTCGTTAGTTGAATTGATTGCAACACAGACATTTATCGTCAGTCATGAACGACCATTGCATCTTAGGCAATTTTGTGAAAGATGAACATTAATTATGAATTATTGAATGCATTAAATTCGTGAAACTTGTGTTAGGTTTTTCTCATATAGAGATTCATATAATGATGTTTGCATTCCCCAGTCTAATTGGATTCTATTCGACTATTTTGCAGTTAGTCGCACTTTGTTTGATGATAGTATTTTTATACTACAATTCTTTGAAGATGTTAATCTTAAATTTTGATAGACCAGACAGGCGTATATTAGCGTATTCACTATTAAATTTGTTTGTGATTGGCAAATTTTTATTTCATTTCGATTCATGAATGAAATCCACGAAGTTTAAATGACAACAGTTTTGAAACAATTATTGATGTAAGAATTTTTAAGTGGAACTATGAATGTATAATCGATAGTGCAGCGGACATGTTGAAAGTCGCTGATGTATAATGCCCTTAAATAAATGAAGGAGATTCCCACAGTAATTAATAATGATAAAGATTGTGTTAGGGAAGGTTTTTGTAAATGCTGTGGAAGATTTTAATGCCATATAGATTAATATATGATGAATTTTGGGCTATTTTGAATGCAGTTTGTGCATTATTTTGTAAGCGAAGTATTTTCCGCTAGAGTGTATTGTCATAGTTCGTTGAAAATTAATCAAGTGAATTTACTGTTATAATTAACAAGAGTTGTGAAAGAATTTGAGATAAGATTTTGAATGAAGATTACCGTCACAAATAATTAAAATTATTACAACCTTTATTAAACCAGATTGTGACATTTACATGTATAACTAACCTTCATTGGTCGATTATATTAAACACGATTATGAATTTACCGACCGGATAAAACATGTGGTTCAATGTATTTCTTAAATTAATAATTTAAATAATTTAAATGTTGATATTGTAAATAATAAATGTAAATATCTTTGACAATAATGTGGAACGAAAGTAATGTTAAAGGCGTGTTTAAAAATTTTGTAATTATCTTCGACAATATTATAAACGATTTCTAATTGTTATAAATAATTTATGTGATTTTGTTATAAACATTTAAGAGTGTGTTTCATACTCTAAACTATGCTTTTTAAACATTTGGATGATAACTTAACAAGTTTAAGGATAGTTAAAATAATCCAGTGGGATGTGAGTTAAGCATTTGAAAGATTTGCGTCAATATATATGAGTTGTCTTGTAGACATTTAAAGCTTTAAAAGGAGCTGAATTCTTACGCAAGTGTGGCGTAACTAGGGAGCCCCATTTGACAGGTGTGAGCCAGGTTGAAGGGTAGACCAGCCGGCCAGACATCTGGTTATAAGCGGGTGAGGTCGATACTCCGGCCTTGTGCCTATTAATACAAGTGTTATGTTTATTAAAGGAAACCAAATGCTCTATATATGTCGTACCCTGACTTCCTCATCCAATCCAAATGTGTTTTAAAATGTTACGTTATTTTGAGCTCATGGGAGCTAACATATTGTTTGATAACTTTGCAAGTCCTTTAGGAGGACGTAGTCAGATTGACATAGGCTACTGATAGCCACGTTTATTTTGTTGAGTTGTTAAAATCATACTCTTTATTTGAAAATAAAGCTTTTGTACAGTTCAAAGTTCTCGTCTTCGGTCTGGTTCATTTTTAAATGTCATGGTGAAGGTTATTGTGAGAGCATACTTTAATGATCCTGTTGTCAACCCAATCCCCGAGATATTTATAAGAGGTAAGTAAAAGTAAGTATGAAACCCCGTCTATTTTGGTGTGTTCCACAATAATTTTTCTTGGTAACTTCTGTGTTCAAACCTCGGTAGTATCTGTCAGTGCCATTTTCATTGATGTAGCTGAGCTGGTGCGATTGATTGTTGGCAATCCGATTGAGGGGGCGGATATCTGACAGCCTACTATCCGGGTAATCGGGGACAGAAGGATTGGCGCACCTAAAACGTTGGGGCTCGATTCAACATTACTGGATCACCAGGTTGAACGCCAGTAGAATTGGCAAACCTAAAACGTGAGGTTCGATTAGACTCAAATAAAGAGGTTGATTCTTTGTTAGATGTCTTGGCCAATTGTAGAATTTAAGAGTGTGATTATATAGGAATTAAATGTTGTATTGTAGTAGGAAAATTACACTCAGAAAAGATCAGATCTTATACAACTTGAGAAAGGTTAAATAGGCTGGAAACTTAGGAAAATCGCCTATGATCTGGAATCTTATTTTATTTGACCGGCTTATGACATTTCAGTCATATTAAAAATTAAATTAAATTATTTGGATTGTAAATGTAAAATTATTTGTGTTAGGATATTTTAAAATGAGCCAGGGAAATTTGAACATGTGCTTGAGTTTGTTTCAACATGAAGTGTCTTCGAAAGTTAATTATAAGGTAGTTATAAGTTAGATTTAAGACAGAAAATTGATCAAATTTATATATGGTGAAAAGTGTTGCTCAAATGTTGTTATTTTGCTCTTTTGATGTATGTCCCTACAGCAGTCTAATTTTTGAATAATATTGTAATGGCAGATGAAAGTTTGAAGATGATGTTAGCGGAGATGTCTGCTAACTTGAAAACAAGCATGGATAGTAGTATGAAGCAGATGATGGAGGAGAATGCTAGTAATTTGTCTGCTAATTTGAAAGCAAGAATGGAGGAGAATGCTAGTAACTTGAAAGCTAGCATGAATGAAAGTATGAAGGAGAATGCTAGTCGAATGGAGGAGAATATGAAAACTCTTCAAACCAGTTCTGCTAACTTAGAGGATAATATGTCGCGTTTACAGATTAATACCCAAGGAATTGAGAATACTGTAACTGACATCCGCTCAGACATGTCCAATGTTAAAATAGATGTTGCTAATGTGCATAAAGATCTTACAATGTTGAATTTAGATGTTGCTAATGTCCGTAGTGATATTTCTTGTGCCAGGGCTGAGGTAGTTATTGTTAAAAATGATGTTGCGACTGTCCAAGACAAGGTTGAGGAAGTCCAAAGAGGAATCCAAAATGTTAGAACTGATGTGTCCAATGTTCAGGTTGATATTAATAACATTCATTCGGATGTAAACGAGATGCAGAGTGACATAAATAAAATTCAAGTAGAGGTCAACACAGTTTTCGTAGACGTTGCTAAAGTCCAAACTGATGTAAATAAAGTCAGGGAAGAGATAGAAAATTCGAAAACCCTTTGTACACGTAATATAAGTGCATTAACGACTAGGCTAGTTGATGAGTCAGTTAGAACGACAGCGTCTTTAGAAGGTTTAAAGTTTGATGTAGAGGTCATGAGAACCCAAGTATTAGACCATAATAAAGTATTGAAAGAGGATATTGAATTAGACATAGCAGAAATGTTAACGGAAAATGTAACAATATGGAAAGAAGAGTGGAATAGGTCAAGTGGGGAACATGTAACCCAAATTCAGGATCGTATTGAAAGGAAACTTGCCAGTACTCAAATTGATATTAACAATGAAATAGTACAGATTAGGAAAGATTTAAGCGTCAGGATGGATTCGCTATCCGAAAGACAAGTTGAAGATAGAACACAATTAGGTCAGGATGTGCAAACATTAAAATCTGCATTAGAGGAACAGATTCATAAAGTTGTCTCTGATGAGAATGAAACGTCGAGTAAACTACAGAATTTGAAGTTAGGAGAGGCTAATTTAATGGTGACCTACAAAGAAGAGTTAATCAAGAAAGTCTTAACGGAAATCACTGACAAGGATACACAAGGCTTGGCTTGCGAAACCAGTAGGAATTATGCCAGAAGATATAACCTTGATCCAGAAGAGAGAGACGTGACTCCTGAAGAACGTATATCCAGATTCAGGGAGGAAGATGACGAGAGGAATATGGAACCTGAGTGGAACTATAGAGATAGTGGGAAAAACTACCCGGATTCATATCCGAGGAACGTAACGGTCATCAGGAATTTTGAAGATAAACCGCAAAAATTCAGTAACACGGATAGTTTGACACCTATCGAATATGTAAGGAACCTCAAAGATTATTTCATCGAAGCTCACATTCCCAGAGAGAGAGAGATGAAGATAGTGGAGAGATATTTGATTGGAGGACCCCTCGAATCGTTTCGCGCATTTAGATACACATTCAGTAACTTTGACGAGTTTGCAGAGGCATTAATCAAACGATTTTGGTCCATAGAAGCGCAGAATTCGTTAAGAGCGGAGGTGTATTCAAGAAAATACTCCGGTACTCTTCCAACGCGGTACGCTGATTTCTTTACGAGTCAATTATCCCGCTTGAGATTCTTACAACCCCCATTGTCCACGGAGCAACTTATTGATGCGATTTCTCGTATGCTGCCAGTTGAGGTGAGAAGACTAATAATTTCGTCCAACATCAGGGATTTAACCAGCATGGATGAATTACTGAGGAGGTTAGACTACACAAGTCCAATGCCTAACGTGGTGCAGAAAGGTCAAAGGCATGACTTTAAAGAAATAAATACTGTATATATGGACCAAGTCCAACAAACTGACAAGCCAGATGAGGAGAAAACTGACAATGTAGGTCCTCACAGGAATAATCAGTTTCGAAATAACAGATCGCAAAGTTACCGACCGTATCAACAGAGAAGAGGCTGGAACTATAACCGAGGAAATTACAATGGAAGAGGCAGATATTACAACAATAATGGTTATAACAGGAATTATAATAGGAATAACCAGAGCCAAAACAGAAATCAGAATCCTCAAGGTCAGGTTATGACACCCGATCAGTATCAGGAAAGAGAGAAGGAAAGCCAGCAATACCTGAAAGAATTACGGGAAAAAGAAGCCGACAACCAAAAGAAAAGGCAGTATGTTGTAATCGATCCTGGGCCTTCTACGAGCCAGCAGAATTTTGAGGTCGGTAACACAAAAAAAAAAAAAACGCCGATTTCTCAACGTCAGTGAGAACCTGTAAATACATTGCCACACCACACCTGATTACGATTAATGAGATATATGAAGTGACTGATGAAGATTTGCTAGAAGAGAGGGGTATAATTAAAGAGGAAAGACCATGAGCCTTACCTATTATTTCTGTACGGATAGATGGCCAACAGTATAAAGCCCTGATGGATACTGGTGCAATTATCTCCATCATTTCAGAGGAATGTTATCAAAGTCTGCTAAGAGGAGAGAACATGACAGTTCTACCTGTTTCTACCGTCAAAGTGAGAGGGATATTCCAAGATAAGGCAGTGAAGTGCAAGATTCAAGTGTTATTGAACTTTGAGATCAATGGAAGGAATTATGAACAGATCTTCATTGTAGTGAGCAAGATCAATTTTGATATGGTGCTTGGAATCGATTTTATATCGAAGGTCGGAGCTATTATTGACATGAAGAACAGAAGTATTAGCTTTAATGATGGGTACATGATCACAGAAGAGATAGAAGAACAGGACGTGAAAAACAGTCTGGAAATAGACCTTAGGGAAGAAATTTTGAATACTATAGTTAATGAAGTGGAAAATTTAGCAGAAATACCCAGTAGAAAAACTGAAGGATTTGAAGAAATTCAGGGGGAATTTGAGGATCTGATTAAGGAATTCCAAGATATTTTCGATGAAAAGCCTGGATTGATTAAGGATTATAAATACAAGATAAGGCTGACAGATGAAACCCCTTACCAGAAGAGAATATACCCCATTCCTGAGAAATACTATCAAGAAGTACGAGGGTTAATCAGAAAAATGGAGGTAGACGGGATTATTAAAAAACAGGCGTCGTCTTATATAAACCCCATCACAGTAGTGAAGAAAAGTAATGGTCAGATACGTCTTTGTCTCGATGCCAGGACCATTAACTTGAAGATTCTTCCAGAAAATGACCGACCACCCAAGATTAGAGATCTGCTTCGAAAATTCAAAGGGAGAGCATGTTTCAGCGTTCTTGACTTGACGTCTTCATTTTATCAAGTTCAGCTAGAAGAAGATAGTATGCAGTACACTGGATTCCTATTTGACCAGACGTCATGGGTCTTTGTCCGAATGCCTTTTGGTATGGTTAACAGTGGACCAGCACTTATTCGAGCACTTGATAGTAAGCTCACTGACGAAGTGAAATAAAATGTAATCTGCTACATTGACGATTTAATCGTATCTTCACCCAGCGCCGCAGAACATTTAGTGCACTTGAGAAAGTTGTTCGAGAATTTACGGGAGGCCAATATCAAGGTGAATTTTGGAAAATGTCAATTCTTGAAGCAGGAAATAAATTACTTGGGGCATACTATTGATAAAGATGGATATCATCCAAACATGAAAAAAGTAGATGCGATCACGAGATTTCCAAAGCCAACTAAGGTGAAACAAGTCAGAGAATTTGTAGGAGCATGCCAATTTATTAGCAGCCACTGTCCAAGATACTCGGAAATTATGGCTCCTCTGTATGACTTACTCAAGAAGAATAACAGATGGAAATGGAGTACCGCTGCAGACGAGGCTTTTGAGAAAGCAAAAGAGATGCTCAGAAATAATGTGAAACTGGAGTACCCAGACTTTGAGAAGGTATTCTATATTGAGTCTGATGCATCAAGAGTAGGCATTAGTGCAGTCTTATACCAGAAAGACGAGGCAGGCAACAAGCACTACATTGCGTTCACTAGTCGGAAGTTGAAGAAACACGAGGAAAATTACTTCACGACGGAGCTTGAAGCGTTAGCTTTTGTAACAGCATTGTAAGCCTGGAAGAAAATACTGCTGGGACATAAGGTCATCATTATTACTGACCATAAAGCACTACAGTTTATGCTGCAAACTGACATGTCGAGTGATAGATTGACACGTTGGGCTTTGTTCACCCAACAGTTTAACGCCACTATCGTCCACCAGCCTGGGAAAGATAACTTACTGGCTGATGCTCTATCACGTAACCCTATTAAAAATGTGCAGATACACCATGTACAATTGGAGCAAGAAGATCAAGAAACCGTTAGGAGATTAGCCCGAATCGGTGTGTCACAGAAGAGACACGCTCCAATAAGGAAAATGTACAGGTTCCTCAAGGGTTACATGGACAATACTGATGTTGACTATGCAGTTACACGGAGAAATTCACGACACTTTGTCTTGAGTGGAGACATCGTATGCAAGTATGCTGACTCTGCGCATACAAAACTCCGAATAGTCGTGCCACCTAAACTTGTTGTCAATTTAGTGTGGGTAGCTCATCACGCAACTGGACATGCCGGTTTAGATAAGACTCTTAATACTCTCAAAGAGAGATTTATCTGGACTAACATGCGTTCCAGCATTGCCAAGATCATTCGATCATGTGACAAATGTCAAAGAGCAAAGTATGCTTCTGCTTTATTAAAAGGAAAACCGAAGGCTATGATTCCTTCTAAGCCAAACGAACTAATGGCGACGGATATATTTGGCCCCTGTCCGAAGGGATATCAGGGTAACCAGTACCTGTTGGTTACCGTGGATGTTTTCTCAAAATTTGTTACAATGAGTCCCATGCAGAAAGCTAACACAAGGAACGTAGTAAGCAGACTGGAAAATGCTGTATTTCCTAAAGCTGGTATACCAGAATATCTACTGTCAGATCATGGAACGCAGTTTACGTCCGTGGAATTTGCAGCAGATATGGAAAGGCTTGGCATTAAGCACTTATTTTCAAGCGTGCGTTACCCAGAATCGAATTCCTCAGAAAGATATACGGCTGAATTTTCGAAATTCTGTCGAATTTTCTGTCCAAATGATCATTCTGGTTGGGTGAGATTTGTACCCCTTATAGAGGAATGTCTGAACTCTACAGTGCAGGAGAGCACAGGAGAAGTGCCAATGCGACTTCATCTAGGAAGAAACCCAGAAAAGCCGTGGGATAATCTTTTCAACCACATTCCTAGAGATCCCGACTTAGGAAGGCAGCAGAGGATTGACAAGGCGAAGGAACAACTCCAGAAAGCAGCAGAGAAACGATTGAAAAGAGTAGCTGGAAAACGCTTTGGTGCACCCTTACAAGTTGGAAATCTTGTATTATTACGCAGACCTGTCAAGGCTGATATGAGCAAGAAAATATACCCCAAATTTGGAAATGTATTCATGGGGCCGTTTAGGATTACGAACGCCTATGGAAACAACTGCTATGAACTCTACGATGATGAGAATAACGTCATTTACGGCAAGTTCAATGCTGGAAATTTAAAAAGATACTATACTAGAGTAAGCCAGTAATAATTCAATTTCGTGTTCAAGAGAGTTGAGGTACTTGTAACACTGAGTTTAAAAATAATTTGCAACTGTTTTTAAAACGTGGTGAGAGGAGAATGCCCCCGTAATTGAATTATATAGAGACCACGGTGGCTATTTTTGGAAATTATAGCGAAAGTTATGGCTGTCATAGTTATGACGTGGGTAGTCATGACGTAAGCACGGATGACGCAGACGTTATGCCAGCAGCCTACTTGAGCTGAGATTCTCAGTGACGTCAGCATTTATTCGAGAAGGATCCGAGATGTACGACGCAGTCGCAGGAAACGTGGAATTCTGCTGAGGAAGAAATTATGCTATTGGAGGGGAGGCTCAAACCAATGAACGATAGTCTGATGGAAGACGGAGATTGCTGAAACTATGGTACTTTATTATTACTTTTTGGAATGCAGAATTGTGGAAATCCATTTGCAGTAGAGGCATTGATCTGGAATTTTGGTGAAATTAATTTTCAGTTTTTGAATTTTGAAAATCCGTCATGTATTGACGAAGTTGGAACTTCTAGCGATGACGCAGTAACACGCGATGGAAGGGATAGATACGCCCCTCATGAAGTTCATAAAAGGCCTTGCGCAGAAGAGAGGAGCCTCATTCTCAGATTATAAATCAATCGTCAGATTTCAAATAGTCATTTCAGTGAAACGTCGAGTGAGTTTAGTAGTGAAAAAGTCGTCTTTATAACGCGTGGCGAAGCCACTGCATTAAACGAGAGTCGAACTTACAAGCAGTGCAGGTTTACTGTGAAGTAAATCTAGGTGAAGTTGAAACGACACTTATAACGCTTCTACAAGATTAGCTGTGAACAGTTAGCGGTCGCCTATAAGCTAATTCTCTTGTGCATTACAACAGTAAGGACTGTAGAAAAGCTGAACAATTTCGAGGAAGTATTTTGGAAGTTATTGACAATATTAGACGACTGACAAAAGTGATTTTCTCGCCACAGGAGAAACACTTTGTATAGCCAGACTCTACGCTACGGCTGACAGGGCTAGTGAAATAGGGAGACTTCAGATTGCTTTTGTGACACAACGCTACAGTATTATGGAGCAGTCTAATATGGCAGTTTGTTCTTCTAATACTATTACCGAAGAGAAGATGGAAGGCTAAAGGACTTTATGCAATTGGGACATATTTCAACGGAGTAAGATAGCAGCATGGAACTTCGCTAATTGCTATTCCATACAAGCGAACATGTGGTAAATAACCATCTACACCCATGTTTCGTGATTAAAGGCTGAATACTATCAAACAGCAATAGAAATGATTTCATACTTTCTGAATATGAACATTTCTTCGGAAATTTATACAAAAACTTCATGGCGATTTTCAACTGGAACTTCAGGGATTTTTCAAGAGAGGTCAGGGTTGTCCCGACTCACAAAGAAGATTATTGCCGGAAGGATGTCGTTCGTCTTCGTGAAGCAGTTCGATTCTCCGATGGTGCTGTTTCTGGTTTCGAGGATGGAGCTCAGCTTTAACTTGGTGAAATGGATTCATCAACAGTCTTCTTTGGGGAATTTTCCTCTGGAACGTCAATCGGCAGATAAGGTAGTCGTGAACGTTTATTGTATTTGAGTTTCTTAGCAATATTTGAGCAACCATTTTTCCCATATTTTTGTCCTCATGTATATTTTGCCCGATATTCTTGTTTCTCAGTACACCTTGGTGAGTTATGCCTTTTTCGACGATTTATTAAGACATTGTTATGTCATGGGCATAGTTAAATGATTTTGAATCAGTTGAGACTGATATTTAGACTTTTCAGTAATTTGCTTATTTTTTTTGTAGTCACGATTTGACTGTAAGTTAATGATTTTTATGGCAGATTTAAATTCAGACAGCGTGTCACTTTATTAAAGTAATTCTACCCCAGTTTAATTACTTTGACCAATTTTCTGTCATCATCAAGAAGGAAGAACATTTAAATGATTTTAGAGCGTTAAAATCCAGTACGTTGTCGACGATCTTGGAAATACTAGTCGTTAGTTGAATTGATTGCAACACAGACATTTATCGTCAGTCATGAACGACCATTGCATCTTAGGCAATTTTGTGAAAGATGAACATTAATTATGAATTATTGAATGCATTAAATTCGTGAAACTTGTGTTAGGTTTTTCTCATATAGAGATTCATATAATGATGTTTGCATTCCCCAGTCTAATTGGATTCTATTCGACTATTTTGCAGTTAGTCGCACTTTGTTTGATGATAGTATTTTTATACTACAATTCTTTGAAGATGTTAATCTTAAATTTTGATAGACCAGACAGGCGTATATTAGCGTATTCACTATTAAATTTGTTTGTGATTGGCAAATTTTTATTTCATTTCGATTCATGAATGAAATCCACGAAGTTTAAATGACAACAGTTTTGAAACAATTATTGATGTAAGAATTTTTAAGTGGAACTATGAATGTATAATCGATAGTGCAGCGGACATGTTGAAAGTCGCTGATGTATAATGCCCTTAAATAAATGAAGGAGATTCCCACAGTAATTAATAATGATAAAGATTGTGTTAGGGAAGGTTTTTGTAAATGCTGTGGAAGATTTTAATGCCATATAGATTAATATATGATGAATTTTGGGCTATTTTGAATGCAGTTTGTGCATTATTTTGTAAGCGAAGTATTTTCCGCTAGAGTGTATTGTCATAGTTCGTTGAAAATTAATCAAGTGAATTTACTGTTATAATTAACAAGAGTTGTGAAAGAATTTGAGATAAGATTTTGAATGAAGATTACCGTCACAAATAATTAAAATTATTACAACCTTTATTAAACCAGATTGTGACATTTACATGTATAACTAACCTTCATTGGTCGATTATATTAAACACGATTATGAATTTACCGACCGGATAAAACATGTGGTTCAATGTATTTCTTAAATTAATAATTTAAATAATTTAAATGTTGATATTGTAAATAATAAATGTAAATATCTTTGACAATAATGTGGAACGAAAGTAATGTTAAAGGCGTGTTTAAAAATTTTGTAATTATCTTCGACAATATTATAAACGATTTCTAATTGTTATAAATAATTTATGTGATTTTGTTATAAACATTTAAGAGTGTGTTTCATACTCTAAACTATGCTTTTTAAACATTTGGATGATAACTTAACAAGTTTAAGGATAGTTAAAATAATCCAGTGGGATGTGAGTTAAGCATTTGAAAGATTTGCGTCAATATATATGAGTTGTCTTGTAGACATTTAAAGCTTTAAAAGGAGCTGAATTCTTACGCAAGTGTGGCGTAACTAGGGAGCCCCATTTGACAGGTGTGAGCCAGGTTGAAGCGTAGACCAGCCGGCCAGACATCTGGTTATAAGCGGGTGAGGTCGATACTCCGGCCTTGTGCCTATTAATACAAGTGTTATGTTTATTAAAGGAAACCAAATGCTCTATATATGTCGTACCCTGACTTCCTCATCCAATCCAAATGTGTTTTAAAATGTTACGTTATTTTGAGCTCATGGGAGCTAACATATTGTTTGATAACTTTGCAAGTCCTTTAGGAGGACGTAGTCAGATTGACATAGGCTACTGATAGCCACGTTTATTTTGTTGAGTTGTTAAAATCATACTCTTTATTTGAAAATAAAGCTTTTGTACAGTTCAAAGTTCTCGTCTTCGGTCTGGTTCATTTTTAAATGTCATGGTGAAGGTTATTGTGAGAGCATACTTTAATGATCCTGTTGTCAACCCAATCCCCGAGATATTTATAAGAGGTAAGTAAAAGTAAGTATGAAACCCCGTCTATTTTGGTGTGTTCCACAATAATTTTTCTTGGTAACTTCTGTGTTCAAACCTCGGTAGTATCTGTCAGTGCCATTTTCATTGATGTAGCTGAGCTGGTGCGATTGATTGTTGGCAATCCGATTGAGGGGGCGGATATCTGACAGCCTACTACCCGGGTAATCGGGGACAGTACCTTCTGTAAGGCCACGGCCGCCTCCTTTCCTCTTCCTAGCCTATCCATCCCAGTCTTCCATCCCTTCCCATCCCTCATGAGGCCCCTGTTCGCTTTGCAGGTGAGGCTGCCTGGGCGAAGTGCTGATCACACCTCCCCAGTTGTATCCATCCCGACCAGATGTTCCAAGCTCCAGGACACTGCCCATAGAGGCGGTAGTGGTGAATTCCCTCGCTGAGTCCGTGAGCACCACCAACCTAGAGGGTAAATTGACTAAATAAAAATATAAAAAAATCTTTATTATACATGAATTTCAGCCAAATAGCCACAGCTGGGTATTTATGATTGAATGCCTGAGGGCTCCCAACAAGTCCAATTTCAAGTACTGTAGTTCCAACGTTGGCTACCAGATGCTACTGTCACTAATATCTAGCGGCGAACGTTGGAACTTGATAGCGCGTTTCTAAATGAGGAGCCTATTTCCAAAAGTCGACATCTGACATTTTTTTACAAAAAGTTGATTTATTTTATTTTATATTCCTCTTGGAGAAACGCATCAAATGGATGGTAGAAGATGTTCCAAAACACGATATTTGTGGTTAAAAATCAATATTAAAGTTTGACTTTATTTCCAAATCTCGACATCTGCTTTGTTCAGTTATTTCCATAATCCGACATCTGCACTTCGTTCCTAAATCCGACATTTTGCATAAGAAAATTGATGCAACTTCCAAAGTGTGTTCCAATACTCGACATTCCTGTTGCTTTACTTCGAGACAGTGTTTCCCGCGAACTTTTGATTGTAGTACTTAGCAATGTCCGCGCCAATTAACTTCTTTCTAAGTGTTCCCGCCATGTTCGTTCTAACGTGACAATGCACTGCTTCAACGCAGTATTTGTTGCCTATAGATAAACGAGGAGGAGATACTCGTAGCAAGTACAGTGAAAATAAAAATGTATCCCTTCCAAAATTACCAGATCAAGCCACGTATTACTCCAGACAATATTGTATATGTACAATTTTACAATCTGTGTAGAAACATCGCGTGAGCATCAAACTATACGAAACACCTTTATATACAAGTGGCTGGAATCTTCTCGTCCAAAAGGATCTAACGAAATAGCTTCCTGTGTTGATGACAGACTTATTCATCTTGATCTTACAGGTATCACAAAAGTTAATTTGGTTTCTGACGGCTATGGGGGTCAAAATAAAAATAGTATCATGATTGGAATGGTTTCCTATTGGCTGTATAATTATTCCCCCGCACAAGTTCAAGAAGTGGAGATGGTATTTCCCATTGTAGGACACTCCTTCAAACCCCCAGACCGAGTCTTCGGGAAGATTGAAAAGGAGATTAAAGTGCGAGACACTATTGTAAAACCTACACTCAAATTATCATGCAGTTTAGCACAGTGAACACGTTAGGTGTTGATTTTCCGGTGTATGACTGGAAAGGTAGCGTCCAATCTTCCTTTAGAGCACAGGGTCATGGCATTTCAGAATTCAATCCTGCAAGAGATTCGTGTTTAGGAAAGTAAAATCCTCTACTCATCTTCGTGGGGAGCAAAATTATAGGGGTGACTTACCTGATTTTAAAGGGATAACTAAAAAGGGAACAAGTAGTTCCGTAAAGAACTATATAGCCTATTTTCATATATCCCACTTAATTGCCACTATCAACATACATAATTTCAGTTTGATTGCTGTAATAGATTCGTAGATATTAAGAACCGACTAAATATTTCGGATGGTCGCCATGTTGGATTTTATATATGTAGGTCCTAGAGTTATGTACTGTTACATGCAGATTATTGTGAACGTGTAGTATTCAAACTTCAATCGCAAAATTAGGACACAAGAAAAAACAAGGAGATTTTAAAATTTTTCACAGCTGCCATCTTGAGGTTATGGAAACAATTGAAATAAATTAGATGCCAGTGGATTAACATTCGTATAAGGATTTACTGTACCAAGTTTCACTGCACTCGGATGGTTAAATTGCGAGAAACGTCCATGTGAATATTTATAATTCGCGTCACCGCCATGTTGGATTTGTGATCGCCAGGTTATTTTAAGTCCTATAGGTGAACTTAAGTTCATAGCCCCTATGAACATTAAAAAATGCAGTTTGATTGCTAAAATAGATTCGTAGATATTCAGTATCGTCTAAATATTTCGGATGGTCGCCATGTTGGATTGTTAAATGTATAGGCCATAGAGTCATGTACCATTAAAGGAAAATCATTGCGTAGGTTCATTATTCAAACTTTCACTTCGATCGCATGACTACATCACAAGAAATAAAAACTTAATTTTAAAATTCGCACTGCCGCCATCTTGAGGTTATGTAAACAATTGAAATAAATTAGATATCTGTGGATTACAATGTGTATAAATATTTCCTGTACCAGGTTTCAGTGCGCTTGGAACATTAAATCGCGAGAAAGGTCTATTTAAAATTTTCAAATTCGTTTGGCCGCCATGTTCGTTTTGTAGTTAACCGGTTTTTGAAAGTCTTATAGATGGACTTCCAGTAGTGCCCTTTATCTCCGTACAAAATTTTAGGGAGATACCGCTAATAGTTTCAGAGATATAGAATGCCGGTGAAATATTTCGCACATCCGCCATCTTGTGATTATGTAAACAATTGAACGAAGTTAGATGTCGGTGCATTACAATGTATATAAATACATACTGTACCAAGTTTTATTGCGTTTGGTTGGTCAAATCACGAGAAACGTCTATTTAAAAGTCGCAAATTCGCTTGGCCTTCATGTTGGTTTTGTAGTTACCAGGTTTTCAAAAGTCACATAAGTGAACTTATAGCAGTTCCCTCTATCACCATAGAAAATGTCAGGGTAATATCGGTAATAGTTTCGGAGATATTGAATGCTGGTGAAATATTTCGCACAGCCGCCATGTTGGATTGGTGAGTCGTAACAAAATTTGAAGGGCACGGTCGAGGTCGCCGGGAATAGTGCTATGAACTTTCCGAGGTTCATTGAAATCGCTCCTGCCGTTTAGATTTTATTAGGGGGGGACACACACACGAATCACACACACACACACACACGCACACACACACGGACAAAAGGTGATCTCATAAGCCTATTTTTTCAAAATTGAAAATAGGCTAAAAAACGGTAACTTTCGAGAAAGTTCAGTTGCCTCTTGGAGTAGCCGTCAAAGAAGAGCAGATGAATGATGTGAACAAACTACTAACACTTCACTATGGGGTAGAGTGGAAAAATAATTAAGAACTTTAATATTATAAGATAGTCATGGATCCAGAAAACGTGACAGTTGACGTGGAAGACGATATTGTTTGTGAACCCCAGGAGGAGGATGACGCCATGAGAATCTAATCCATGTGACTTATTGCTCCTTGTGTATTATTTTGTTACTGCATACTATTTTTATCTAATATGCTAGAAACTTGTGTTTACTGGAAATGTTGTGTTTTTATTAAATTAGGAGTGCATAACAACATTATGTGGCTTAAAATGCTTGCTAAGCAAAATCCATGTTTTGTTCCAAAACTCGTCATATGCTAGAAGTTCGTTCCAAAATACGATTTTCCATTAACGTACTTCCAAAATCCGACATCTGCGAATTTTAATGCTAAATATCTACTAAACGAATTGCTGAATCTACCTCTGAACCTATTTTTTATGTTTATGTTATGTTTATGTTAGAGTTTGTACCAAGAATAACATAACATTTCCCGAATTTTACCGTTTAAGCGTTTTTTTCGTTTTTCTCAAAAACTTAAAAAATGCACATGTCGACTTTTGGAAATAGACTCCTCAATAGTCAAATATAACCTACAAAAAGATGGTATATTGATTTTCACGGCCAGTCAATTAAAACTCAGCAATTCTTCAAGGTTTGTGCCGTGTCTTGTGTGGGGGTTTCGACTAGGACACCAAACTGGCTCATCGGCGGTCTCTTGGTGACCCCGCCCGGTGAAGCCTTTTTGGAAGCCTTCATAGGGAGGTTAAGGCTGCTTGAGCTTTTAGTTCTCGCAGTAAAGTGGTGCAGTTGCACCCAATATAAAGGGAGGTAGCGCGCAGTTCGTTAATCTTGTGGGGGCCGGGCGGGGACACCAAGAGCCCGCCGATGAGCCAGCTTGGTGTCCTAGGCGAAACCCCACACAAGACACGGCACAAACCTAGAAGAAATGCTCAGTTTTAATAACCTACAAAGTTTGCTACACAATACCAATTGCAGTGGTAGTTTTTTTCTGTGCCATAAATCTATGACAAGGGCCCGCCGGCTTTACTTCCCCTCCAAAGGAAGGCATACTGAAACATTTTAACGCTCTTAACAATCCGACGGCTACGGCCGGGTTTGATTCCACGACCTTGGGCATAGCAGCTCATAGTGCTACCGACTACGCCACCCAAAGTTGTTTGGCTCTAAGATCACTGGCAACGCTGATATCCGCAGCGCAAAACGTTTCCTTAATCTCAACAATGAATAATTGATTTATAATTCAATCTTAATGCTGTGGCCCTCATCTGAAGTGTATTGTAACTGGGATAGAGAAGAGAACAGCGTGCTTCCTTATCGACCGCTGGCTGCCGTCAAGTGGGCCTCGCATAGGACCTCATTAGGCGGGAGGTAGCCAGCCTCTTCAACAGAATTAAATACGATAAATAAAGAAAATGCTCGTGGCGAGGCGCTGCACGCAGAATTGCGTCTGTCTTTGCCTTTTTTTTACAAGACCAAATGATACCACGAGACTTAAACAAATGTGAACTCGACACAAGAAAGAGGAGGGAGAAAGGTATAAAACCACGGTGCAACATCCTACTATTTGCCTACTCGTGGCAAAGAAGTCTCTGCAAATGAGGTGACTACCTCACTTCTACGTACTGTAAGTAATTAAGAGTTCCTTTTTCTTTTTCTGGCTTACCTCGTGAGAGTAAAATCTTCATGTCGATGTAACATGTTGGTCCATTCGTAAGGATGACATCTCTGATAGTATTGCATCCCCAAAGTAGGTGCAGAGTAAAATTGTAACGTACACGTTTAAATACGTGAGCGAAACTGGGAACAGCTCAGCTGGATGCACACGCTAGGTTTTAGGTTCAATTATACACCCCGATACGTACGTGTCAATGGGAATTTTTATAGCGTCTGTAGTCGATGACGTCACGAATGACGTATAGACGGTGATGTTCGTTTGAATGATATGCCTTAAATTGCCATCATATTACTCAGCTGTATGATGTTACAAACAGTGCGTCGTTACATACAGATGCAGTCAAATTTGTGAGGTTTGGTCGCGAATTATGAATACTTTTACATTACTTTCTCCCGGCTCCGTCAGGGATTTTAGAAACTGACGTGAGGGCTGGAACGGGGTGCGCTCAACCTCGTGAGGACAATTGAGTAGCTGTCTGACAGCGAGGCAGCGCCCCGATCACGAAAACCAAGATTAACGGCCGAGGAGACTCGATGCGCTGATCACGTGTCACCCCAATAGCTGTAGGCCAAATGTCTGGGCAGCGGTCGCTTGGTAGGCCTCGGCCCTTCATGGGCTGTAATGCCTGGGGTTATTATTATTTTATTATTACATACATTACTTTCAATTGCTCAATTTAATTGAAAATTTACACTGAACTCTTCTAATGCCATGGTGAATCACCTGCTAGAGTAGTCTGCATGAAACCTTTAGCCGCTACAAAGTTAGACCGCTGTACTACAAGCAAGTCGGGTCATGGAAGTATTCCCCCGGCTAGGCATTTGTTTACGTGTAATGCATTGTTAACACATGATTTAACATGTATGCATCATAAAACACTTAAGTGTAGTCGATGAAAATATGGATGCCAGCATTGTATGTCTAGAGGAATTTTGCTGTGCAAGGGATCGCGATGTATACTAGTCCCACCAACACATCGCATTGCAATAACACCTTGACTCAGCAGCTTGTGTTTGGAGGAAGAGTCTAGGGTACATGTAGGAGGAAGTGGTTGTATAGTGCAGGGCAGGATATGAGATCTCTGTTCACATCCACATGCACTGCAGAAATTCTCGCAAGCGTGTTTCACCTAGCATAATTTCGCTCTCTCTAGGGGTGACTTAAACAAATTTGGGGACGATATACTATTTCACATGTTTTTTTTGTTGTCCGGTCAACATTTTTAGCCTACTTTTCACATTTTGCAAAAATGAGGAAAAAGTAGACTTATAAGATCGATCCGGGCAAATGTGTGTCTGTCCTTCTGTCTGCCTGTCTGTCCTGTCGTCTGTCTGGCTGGCTGTGTGTATGTTCCCACTTATCAACTCCTAAACGGCTGCAGCAATCGAAACAAAATTTGGAGGAGTAAAGATCTATACCTGAATATCTCAACGCCGTATTTGAAAATGGAGTTAGTGCTACCAACTGCTGAAAAATCGCAATTGAAACTTGAGGTCCATGTTGGATATCTTGGAAGGTATGAATGGGAGATATTTCAAAATTGGCACACGTATAGATAATAATATTTCACTTTAATTTCCAGGAGGCCATACATGGCAGTGTTGCCAAAATGATTATAAGCCTGATGATTGGTTCAAATTTTAATGCATACAACTTCTACACTATCAATTGCAACTCAACCAAATTTTGTATGTGCTATGTGTACATACACAGGTACGACTGAGCGTATTCTTAAGATCCACCAAGGCTGCCAACTGTTAATAAATGCTCTCCAATTTATTTTATCCAAATACCAATATATCTGAATGTATGCCAGCCGACAGCATTAAACTATGCACACGTATAGTACTTGACATTCTATATTAATTTGGAGTAACTTATATACGTCAGTGCTACCAACATGATTCTAAGCCTGCTGAGAGGTCCAACTTTAAATGCATGTAACTTCTATACTATCATTTGGATTTCAACCAAATTTCGTATGTGCTATGTGCACCATAACAAATATGACGATGCGTATTCTTAAGAGCAACCAGGGCTGCCAACTGTTAATAAATGATGTCTCTATTTTTGTTACTCTAATAATTATCAATGTATCAGAAAGTATGCCAGCCAATAGCTCTAAACTTTGCACACGTATAGTACCTGGCATTCTAGTTTAATTTGGAGTAACTAATATACGTCAGTGCTGCCAACATCATTCTAAGCCTGGTGATAGGTCCAATTTTAAAATGCATGTAACTTCTGTACTAACTAATGGATTTCATTCAAAATTGGCACAACAATAGATCGTACTATTTCAGATTATTTCTGACAAATACATGCATGACATTGTTGCCAACATGATTTTACGAGCTGTTAGATTCAATGTTCAACTGCATGTAACGTCAATGCTATCCATTGGATATCAACCAAATTTTGTATTCTATACCTTAAGAGATGGAACTAAGAATATATTCAGTCACCAGGGCTGCCAAATGTAGTGCTCTATTAGGCTACATTAGGCTACATTATGCCAGGTATACAGTATTTCGATCTAATTTGAAATTTCTATATTACAAACTTAATTTCGTCATTATTCTAGATAGATCCATATAGATTAATCATTGGCATGAATCTTAAATTTTAAGAAAAGTAGGTTCTTCAGTTCGTCACGGAACTTCTTGTATTATAACTACCTTCAGTGAGATCGGGAAATTCCCGCTTATTCAGATTCCTTTATAATATTATAACGACCTGGAACACTCTATTTGATATTTAGTTGGATTTATGTCACGTCTGTCATGAGCAGATTTTTCGTAAGGTTTACTGTAACGTTCTCATGTTGTAACTGGGACAATTTAGACAGACCTTTGTCACATTAAGAACTCTTCCCTGAAATAATATCCATGGATCTCATATGTTAGCAAGTCCGTTGTCTTGTTCACTAATGGTGATGTTACCATCAACCACATGCTACAGAACTGCATCAAAATACACAGGTCATGGGAACTTTCATACTTGGTGGATGTCATGATGACACTATAACACCAACGTGGCTGTCTGGATATGGTTTTCAGTTCAATGTCTTAAAACAAACGTCAACATGACCCTATTTGGAGGTGAAGTAATGCCGGCGGTCCCATATCATAGATTTATGGCATGTTAAAGAACCTTCCACTAACTACACCTGTGTGAAGCTAAATTATATATGTTAAACATTTGACTAACGTTCTTAGGTTCCTACGTTCGTCGTCAAGAGCCGACTGCGGTGGCATCTGGTAACTAAGGTCTGAACTAGTTGGTCGTTGACGGTGGCGTTTGGCGGAGAAAAGTAGGAACTACTTGAAAAAAATCAATGTCTGAAGTCCTTACTTGAATTTAAAAAAACAGATACGCTCACTAATACGGCCATCACAATTAACACCGGTTGTCAGACAGATTCTACACACACCCAAAGTACACGGGGCTACATGACCGCGTTGTCGCAGCCCCTAAACTGAGGAACCAACCAACAACATGGCCCTATAGCGTCTGGACAAGTTAAGGAATGCGGTACACAAAGAAGTAATTTGTAATTTTGTTTACATTACACACATACATACATACATTGTCATCTGAAACTGTTTTGCCTTTCAGCGTCCAGTCTAGTCTGCAAGCCTCTGTTTGCAAACAAGTCACTTCCTTGATCCCCTAGCACTGCAGCCTCGTCTGTTTCTACAGCTCTTACCTTGAAATCATTTAACACTGAATCTAACCATCGCCTCCTAGGTCTACCTCTGCTTCTCCTACCCTCTACAGCTGAACTCATTAACCTCTTAGGTAATCTCTACTTCCACATTCTTTTCACATTTTATCTAATCTAATTATTTAATGATTTAACTCAAGTATCTTTGCATGACCATTGGCTGCAATAACGTCATTATCTAGTAATCATCATTTCATATTCACGGACGGTATCTTAATATATGCCATGTGACATTGACATCTCGGCAGGAGAATCGGGTCATCCCCCAACTGACTTATTTTTACCCTGCACCAGCTTAATCTGCTAATGCTCTGGCACACATATTGATTAAGTTATATGTAGGAGAGTAGCAGCTACTGTACAATAATGCACAGTGCTCGTCGTATCCTCCTGAGCTTAATTATTATCACACCAGCAAACTACAAACAATTCACCACCTTACTTTAGTATGAAAATACGGAAAGGATATTCGTAGAAATCATTTAGAATTTGTTAATTATTCCAAAGTTTGTCGAGAATATAAAAAAAAGTTAAGTGAGAGGGTTCTGAGTCATATTTATCCACCATTTTTTTACTGGCCTTGTAGTCTACTACGAGCACGTAAATAAGGTGTCTTCCACAAAACGCTCATAATTTTAAAACCGTGAGTGCAATTTGATGTACAAGCACACATGTTCGTGGATTTGCGCAAATTATGAACTTTTACATGCATATTAAAAGGTAGCCTACTAATTCCCAGCTTCTAGTTGAACGTTATTCCAGCTTAAACTGTGAAGTGACAATCAAATCTTGAAATCCATTTATAAACATTTGCATTCTGCTGACTCAAAATTAAGCGCATATCGAATCTGAATGGTAAAAATCAAGCACCAACATTGAAAATTAAAGTACTTACGTTGAATTTGCTTATTATCAAAGTCTAGATTTTACGTTGCTACATTGAATTTCTATTCCAGTTACCTTCAATTTTCTAAATGAAGAACAACCTTCAACACTGTTGTTGTGCCCCTGAAATTTTGGCATTAGGAGATATGGGTCAGTGGAAGAGGAGAAGAGAATGAGAGTTTGCGATTGGGGAAAATAGAATATCAGTGCTACTACCATTCCTTGTGTCCCCAACTAAAGACACGCTTAAGCTATGGGCCAGTGAGGGTCCTACAAGATTATGTTATCGTGTTCTTACCGATGGATTCCAGTAGGGTTTACAAAACAGCACTTGCTATTGGAGGAAAAGGATGGGAGTATGGCGATCTTCTGCGAACTCTGGAATACTCTCTCATGAAAAAACTTGTTAGCTTAATGACCAATTCTGTAAATTTTGGGAAATATTAAAACCATCACCATGAATACAAGGATTAAATCTTATTTGATATAAATTCTGCAATGAAATACTAACTCTGGTTCTAACATGCTTCAAGATTCTTATGGTGACGGTATCTTTCAAGTCCCTTATATCTTGGTCACTCAAGTTAACACATCACGTGGTCTAACTGAGGACTGTATGACTACCTCAATGCCCGAGATCCTGACCGGCAGGCAATCGACTTCCGCGTTTGACAGACTCACAGATTGACTGACTTCTGCCGATCGTCTGTCCCATATGTCCTGAGCCAGCGGCATTTTATAACTTGGTTTTTGCTGATCAGGTTGAACTAGGGTTGATTGTATGATACAGTTTCGCTTTGAATCGACATCGATACATAACAATACAGAAAACCATTGACGGATGAAGAATGTTCACAATGACATTTCAGCTTGTTGGACGTATCTTGATATCTGACATGATATATGTCATTTATTTCTGGTCTGAGGACTGGAACGTACACTCGTGAGGCAAAACTCAGAATAGGCGAGTTCGATTCCTACCTCAGTCATCCTGGAAATGGTCTTTCATGGTTTCCCACTTCTACTCCAGACAACTGTCGGAATGGTACTGAGACAGTATTTTGCTATTTATTGGAACCCAGATATGACAGCGAGACGTATTTGGAAGTTATTGCTTGACATTATTTTGACTGTGGACTTTGAGGCACAGTTTGTTTCATATGCTCTGAGGAGATGGTTAGACTACCCCGCCACACTCCTGATCACGTGCACAGCACATGCTTATGGACTTGACATTGCAACTAGTGGAAGGAAATATGAAATTATAATCGATTGTGTTCGATTGTCCACCTCGATATAGGTGTGATGCATCTTGGGAGTCTACCAGCTGAGTCTTGGATCAGCAGCTTTGAGACGACACACACTTGAGTACAGCTATCTATACAGTGAACATGTTATCGTTCGTATAAGGAAGTTCCGTGTATTACGCGTTATACGAGTGCTTTCTACGCGCACCGCGATTCGAACGAGTGAGCTTAGCCAACACATGGACTTTGTTAATACAGAATTCAATGAGGAAATCTGCTACTTATTGGTTTGAAATGCAAGAAAGCATTATTATCGACAACATTATGACTGGATATTCTTGTGAGAAACAAACTATTGGAGTAATGATGTGCTAAATATATCGTTCAGGAATGTAATGCAATAGCAGAGTTGATCATTTGGAATGACATCCTTTTGAACTCTACAATGAAGAGAAAGAAAATGTTGAGAACATTAGTTCTAATCCAGTGACTTTAAAGTAGCCAAGAATGAAGAAACTTCTCCGAAGAAAGGAAGCTACTTTACTGTTAACGTCGAGGGAGCCTTGTGCAAGCATTATGCAGGAACTCCGTCTCGTGGACAGTAGTTTTCGGGTTAGGAGGAAGTTGGTTCGGCAACTTGCGGATCCAGCCACGAGCTTCTCAGGGACGATGGTTCGATTCCTGACAGGAATGTATATTCCTATACATATTCTTCAATTTCAACTAGAACTTCGCCCAAGGTAGCTGGAAATCTTTTCTTCTCTTGTAGACAGTAGAACTTGTCACTTTTAGTTTGATACTTTTCACCAATATTTCATTGATTAGTATGAATTTCATTCAAAGGCTAGATCTGGTTCTCTTTTACCATTTCTGTCGGAGAATGTAATTTTTTGTGTAGTTAACTGTAAACGTGATGCTATTTAGAGCATTACTTTGTTGCTTTTATTTTTCAAATTTTTGGAAATAAAACCAAGCATTCAATTTTGTTGGGAAGATATTTGCAGCATGATTAGGAACAAGACGACGATATCTTTGTATAAGAATAGTAATTAGGAAGAAGATGGCAACATACTCGTGCACTTGAACCACTCAAAAATATTTGAGTGATACTATTCGATTGAACTTATAACATTCTAGTAGAAATTCTTTCTTTTAGAAATTATAGTGCATTCTAATCGTTATTTTCCATGCTTATGGATTTATGGAAATCGCCCGGCGAAAACAATTGTGAATTGATTGCCAAGGCATTTGCAGCCTACTTTCATATATATTTTTGATTAAAAGATTTTTCTTTAAATATTTTTGTTCAGTTTTTGCTTGTATTATTTCAATTCGTTTTTGGGAAGACTCTTGGATAGATCATCGTTTGATTTAATGGTTTGCGTGTATCTATTGATTTGATAATAGACTCCTTTCCATGATGTAAGTCTCACGTGTTTTCTTCTGAGTAGTTGAGCCATTTTTCGGATTTGGATAGGCGAAACTGAAACGACTATTTTGATAGTGTCTATTTACAATTTTTCTATCACATATAAGTCATTATAAATACATATATATTTAAATATATTGGAATTGTGAATCAAATTTAACTGTTCACATTGTTATAACAGAATTTATCGTAGACTTTAAATACGATTATTGTGGAAATGAATAATGCAATTTATCTAACAAATAGTTGCTTCTTGTTTAATGAAGTTAGAAAAGAAGTAATATGTGGCATTTCTATATTCGTTTATGATGAGGGCATGATATTTTCAGAGCAATTTCTGAAAAGTTTCAAGTTTAATAACGTTTGGGTTTAATTTTTGACAGCTTTGGAAAACTTTATTGAGGTATTGCAATTTTGTGCATACGATTTATTGTGTTAGTGCAGCTAATATTTGACATCATTGGATGGTCAATATTAATGCTGGATATTGTTCTTGTAGTCTTTTGAGAAGACGTTAACGTAGTTATTGCGTTTTAGTAAGAGTGAAATTAGCTTTTGAGCTATCACCTTTTTGGATTTGATGTTGTAGTTCTCGTGATTTGGAATCACGAATGTTTTTCTTATGCTTGTTTTATGCAAGTAGCCCTACGTTTTATTCTTGCCTAGTAGGATTTGCCGGAGATTAATTGTCTATATCATGACACCCATATTCAAGTAACACAGATACTTCTTAAACAACTTAACTAATTCATGCAACATAATACATGTAATATTTCAGTAATTTTTGTAAAAATATACTGCATTCTTTGGAACTTATAAATAGTTATTGAACTATTTTCACAAAATGTAACACAATTTGATTATCTTAATTGATTGTTGAATTCATCGAATTAAGGAAATGATAACCATGAAACATACTTGTAAAATTAAATGAAGATAGGCAGCGTTGAAAACAAAATCCTATTTGAGGATGAAACTTGTATATAGAGTGTAAAATTTGTATAAATCTTTAAGGGTATAACATCAGTATATAATGTAACATTATTATATTTTTTTCTTGTTATTTGTTCAGCGATTGATATGAACAATAAGATGGGGCCTTATTGTAGGCATTTGTTTAAAACCATATTTTCTTTATTACTTGATTTAAAGAAATTTTTCTTTAACTTCGTGTCTAATTGACGGACAGTCATTATTGATCAGTCAATAAATTGAATTTAATTTTAAAGAATATTAGAACGACTAGTGTTTTATATCAGAAAAAGGGAGTGCGTTAGGAGGACCTGTGGGTGGTTTTCTTTGAGTTTGCTTAAACTTAACGCCCGAGATATTTTTATTTTATTTTAGAGTCTCTTGTTCGAGTTCCTTTGAGCTTTGTTTCATCGTAATTTTATACACCACTGGCATCTTCGTACCGCATTCTTTTATATCGACGTATCCTGATCCCTGGTTGATCCTAGTTGGTAGGTTTTTCAGAGGTTATTTGAGCCGGGAACTTCTAGAATCTACGATCCAGCCTTCCATCGGATTACAACAGGTAAGACCACGTGGATTACGGGTACATCTATATATGGCGCCCAACGTGGGGCTATCGAATTGGCATTCTCGATTTCTCCAATGCTAAACCCATGTGTGAGAATCCATTTTTATGAGATTATTGAGTTTAGCAGTTTTCGAACGATGTAGTCGTTAGCAAAATTTTCTTTGGCATTGCTACGATTATACACGTCGAATTCGTTGGGAATTCACGTTTCTTCAAATCGTGAAGATGAGTTTACTCTATCTACCTGGCATACAGATAGAATTATCGCCATTGCTTAAATCTATTTGTTTAGTGCGTGCCAAGTAAAAAGTAATTTGATTGATTACGACATGACCATAAAAGAGATTTCTAGGAAATTTTTATGGATCAGCGTGGTCAGATGGGACATGACATGGGGCCATTTTTCACTCCATGCTTGTCGGCCATTTTGTGTTCGTTACCGGCGATGACTTTTAGATCATCTGTAATAATAGAATCACTTTCTTTAATAATAATATAAATAATTCTTCATTTCAATTTTAATTTAAACCGTTTCTAATATAAATCACCGTCGTTGCATACCTCCTATTTTCTTATAGACTTAATTTATATAATAAGTTTAGAATCAAAACAAAATTAAATGCTTGTATTGGTGAAAAGGGTCATTCTAAATGTGTCAATTCTGCTATTTATGTATTGCATTCCTGTGTTTTTTTGTAATAGTATTTAATATGACAGCTGTGTCGAACGAAGACATTGCCAATATGTTAAGGGCAATGCAGGAGAAAATGGGCAGTCACGCTCATGAATTAGCCGAGATAAGGAGTAATTCCCAAGCTAACTTTGACAATATTAACTCCATTGTTAATAAGAACACTGAATTAGTTCAGGAATGTGTGGGGGACAAGAGTCAAATGCACTTGTCTCTCAAATATCTTCAAGACAGTAATCGTAAGATTGCAGCTAATGCTAAAGATATAAAGGAAAAAATAATTGATGTAGAAACAGGCATCGACAGTGTGACAGCCGATGTCAGGCTTGTTCAACTTGACATCAGTAACGTTAATGTAGAAGTCAGCCATGTAAGATCTAATGTTGCATCATTAGAAGTAAAAGCCATAAGCACTGAAGGCAAATTAGATGCAATGCAAAGTAAAATTGATTCAGCTCAAGTTGATATTACTGCAATGCAAAGTAAAATAGATTCAACAGAAAGTAAAATAGATTCAACAGAAAGTAAAATAGATTCAACAGAAGGCAAAATAGATGCAACTCAGGCTAAAATTAATTCAACTGAAGGTATTGTAACTGGTATACGAGCTAGTATTTCTACCATAAAGGAGGATGTTAGAAATATTAAATCGGAACTAGATAGTAATCAGAAAGAAAATAAAATTAGTTTAGATGCATTGCAATTGCAGTTTTCAAACGAAGCAAGTGCAACGCAACAAACTCTAACCAAATTAGAGGGTGATATGGCCCAACTTAAAGAAAAGGTTGAAGATCACAACAAGGTCTTGAGAAAAGATATTGAGATCGATCTCAAAGCCATTGTTAACGATCAAGTGACCATCTTAAGGGGGGAGATCACGAAAATAAATGCTGATGTCATCAAAAGCATTAAGTCAGATCTTGAATTAAAGATTAATAGAACAGAATTAAGACTTAACCAAGATATTTCCCAGGCTAGAATAGACACTGATAAACGGATCGATTCAGTTCAGACTATGCAGGTCGAAAGCGTCACTGTTCTTAGAGAAGATTTGGAAACGCAGATTAAAGGCGTAACTCTAAAAATAGATCAAGTTAAGATAGATCTAAACTCAGAGCGTGAGATGAAAACATCCGAATTAAATGAAATTAGACAAGAGTTTCAAACGTTCAGGTTAATGGATCATATCGATATAAACAAATTAAGAACGGAAATTAAGTCACAATTGGAAACGTTGGGGAAACCTATAAATTCCGATGGGGAAGGAAAGGCACACCATTTAAGGGATAGGATGGATACCACAACGCCAGCTAGGAACTATTTAGCAAGGTTAAATAAGGCACATGAGACAGAACAAGGTCATGTTAGATCAGAGATCCCGAATGAGGCTACGTCAGAGATAAATCCCAGAGATTTTAGGATGTCAACGCCTAATGACAGATCTCATGTCACGATAGTGAGAAATTACGAAGACAAAATTAAGAAGTTTTCTAATACGGAGGGTTTGACTCCTATAGAATTTATTAGAAATCTACAAGATCACTTTGCGGAACACCATGTTGCAAGGGATAGAGAACTGCGGATTGTGGAGAAGCATCTGGCAGATGCACCCTTAAATTGGTTCCGAGCTTTCCGTTATACTTTCGATAACTTCGAACAGTTTTCGGAAGCATTCATCAAAAGATTCTGGTCGATAGAGATACAACACGCAGTGAGAGCGGAAGTCTATTCGAGGAAATACAGTAGTACTGGACCCACCAGTTACTCTGAATTCTTCACATCTCAGTTAGCCCGCCTTAGATATCTTCAACCCCCATTGAGACAGGAGGAAATTCTGGAGACAATTTCACGCCAGTTACCGGTGGAGGTTAGAAGGAATTTAATTTCATCAGGCGTAGAGGATTTAGCGGCAATGGACGACTTGTTGCGTAGGCTAGACCACACGTCCATGTCACCTACGATAGTCAAAAGCGGAAGGACGGAAACTAAGGCCGTGAACGCTGTAGTCGTTGACCAAACTCAACAGACGGAAAGGTCAAATAAGACAGGATCTAGATGGGAAGGTCCGATGAGGAATAGTAGGACGTACACTCGTAGATTCGAAGATGGAAACAACCAACGACCATACGGAAACTACCAACAAAGATACGATCGAGATCGGAATAGACCAAATCAAACCGATCGTGCTCAAGAAAGGTATAGACCTTATGAAAATAGAAATAGGAATGACAGGTACATGAACGGTAATCAGGAAAGAGAACAATTCCAACCTAGGAATAACAGGTATCGAGGTTATCAGAATAATAACCGATACTATGATAATAGGGACAGACAAGGCCAGTATCAACAACAGAATCGAGGTCAACAAGGGTTTGCCAGATATAAAAACTATAGAGACAAAAACTATTATAACCAGGAAGACAGAGAACAGTCTAGAAAGGACAGGGATAGGCGTGAAGAAAGGAAGGATCGAAGGGACACAGAAAGTGAACCAGAACCTAACACTAGCCATCGCACTAGTGATAATGAAAAGGGTTCGAAAGAAAAAAAAAACGCCAATTTTGAAATCCCAGTAGGATTAAACAGCCAGCCGTCTCCATTTGATATTATTATACAGGATGTTTATGAGGTCACGGACAAAGATTTGTTATTTGAAGAAATGGAAGGAATTGTGAGTGAACGTGCTGAATTGCCTATAATTGAAATCTCTGTGGGCAATCAACATTGCAGGTCTCTTATAGACACGGGAGCGGTCATTTCAATCATGTCCGAAGATTGCTTTTTGAAATTAGAAAAGGAACAACAATTTACCACATTGCCAGCTTCATCGATCAAAGTAAGAGGACTATTTCAAGATAAATCGATGAAATGCAAATTACAAGTCCAGCTGAGGTTCAGCATAAATGAAAGATGTTTTGAACACATTTTTGTGGTGCTCAAAAATATTAATTTTGAAATAATCCTTGGAATTGATTTTATTACCCGTGCCAGGATTACCATTGACATGGACAGGAGAATTATCAGGTTCCCAGAGAAAACTATTAGGAAGATAGTACATGAAAATATTGATTCCAATGATGATGTGGAAAATTTGATAAGGGAAGAAGTTTTGGAAAATATTATAAATCATGTCGAACAAGAAAGAGAGCATTATGCACTTTACGTCGAGGGATTTTCAGAAAGTACTTCAAGAAAGTGGAATAAGACGCAAAATTCTGTTCATTGACGAATAACTAGAATGGTGTAATAAAAGTATTCGCACACTTTTATTAGTTAGGTTGGGAGGAGGATGAGACAGTATTTTGCTATTTATTGGAACCCTGATATGACAGCGAGACGTATTTGGAAGTTATTGCTTGACATTATTTTGACTGTGGACTTTGAGGCACAGTTTGTTTCATATGCTCTGAGGAGATGGTTAGACTACCCCGCCACACTCCTGATCACGTGCACAGCACATGCTTATGGACTTGACATTGCAACTAGTGGAAGGAAATATGAAATGATAATCGATTGTGTTCGATTGTCCACCTCGATATAGGTGTGATGCATCTTGGGAGTCTACCAGCTGAGTCTTGGATCAGCAGCTTTGAGACGACACACACTTGATTACAGCTATCTATACAGTGAACATGTTATCGTTCGTATAAGGAAGTTCCGTGTATTACGCGTTATACGAGTGCTTTCTACGCGCACCGCGATTCGAACGAGTGAGCTTAGCCAACACATGGACTTTGTTAATACAGACTTCAATGAGGAAATCTGCTACTTATTGGTTTGAAATGCAAGAAAGCATTATTATCGACAACATTATGACTGGATATTCTTGTGAGAAACAAACTATTGGAGTAATGATGTGCTAAATATATCGTTCAGGAATGTAATGCAATAGCAGAGTTGATCATTTGGAATGACATCCTTTTGAACTCTACAATGAAGAGAAAGAAAATGTTGAGAACATTAGTTCTAATCCAGTGACTTTAAAGTAGCCAAGAATGAAGAAACTTCTCCGAAGAAAGGAAGCTACTTTACTGTTAACGTCGAGGGAGCCTTGTGCAAGCATTATGCAGGAACTCCGTCTCGTGGACAGTAGTTTTCGGGTTAGGAGGAAGTTGGTTCGGCAACTTGCGGATCCAGCCACGAGCTTCTCAGGGACGATGGTTCGATTCCTGACAGGAATGTATATTCCTATACATATTCTTCAATTTCAACTAGAACTTCGCCCAAGGTAGCTGGAAATCTTTTCTTCTCTTGTAGACAGTAGAACTTGTCACTTTTAGTTTGATACTTTTCACCAATATTTCATTGATTAGTATGAATTTCATTCAAAGGCTAGATCTGGTTCTCTTTTACCATTTCTGTCGGAGAATGTAATTTTTTGTGTAGTTAACTGTAAACGTGATGCTATTTAGAGCATTACTTTGTTGCTTTTATTTTTCAAATTTTTGGAAATAAAACCAAGCATTCAATTTTGTTGGGAAGATATTTGCAGCATGATTAGGAACAAGACGACGATATCTTTGTATAAGAATAGTAATTAGGAAGAAGATGGCAACATACTCGTGCACTTGAACCACTCAAAAATATTTGAGTGATACTATTCGATTGAACTTATAACATTCTAGTAGAAATTCTTTCTTTTAGAAATGATAGTGCATTCTAATCGTTATTTTCCATGCTTATGGATTTATGGAAATCGTCCGGCGAAAACAATTGTGAATTGATTGCCAAGGCATTTGCAGCCTACTTTCATATATATTTTTGATTAAAAGATTTTTCTTTAAATATTTTTGTTCAGTTTTTGCTTGTATTATTTCAATTCGTTTTTGGGAAGACTCTTGGATAGATCATCGTTTGATTTAATGGTTTGCGTGTATCTATTGATTTGATAATAGACTCCTTTCCATGATGTAAGTCTCACGTGTTTTCTTCTGAGTAGTTGAGCCATTTTTCGGATTTGGATAGGCGAAACTGAAACGACTATTTTGATAGTGTCTATTTACAATTTTTCTATCACATATAAGTCATTATAAATACATATATATTTAAATATATTGGAATTGTGAATCAAATTTAACTGTTCACATTGTTATAACAGAATTTATCGTAGACTTTAAAGACGATTATTGTGGAAATGAATAATGCAATTTATCTAACAAATAGTTGCTTCTTGTTTAATGAAGTTAGAAAAGAAGTAATATGTGGCATTTCTATATTCGTTTATGATGAGGGCATGATATTTTCAGAGCAATTTCTGAAAAGTTTCAAGTTTAATAACGTTTGGGTTTAATTTTTGACAGCTTTGGAAAGCTTTATTGAGGTATTGCAATTTTGTGCATACGATTTATTGTGTTAGTGCAGCTAATATTTGACATCATTGGATGGTCAATATTAATGCTGGATATTGTTCTTGTAGTCTTTTGAGAAGACGTTAACGTAGTTATTGCGTTTTAGTAAGAGTGAAATTAGCTTTTGAGCTATCACCTTTTTGGATTTGATGTTGTAGTTCTCGTGATTTGGAATCACGAATGTTTTTCTTATGCTTGTTTTATGCAAGTAGCCCTACGTTTTATTCTTGCCTAGTAGGATTTGCCGGAGATTAATTGTCTATATCATGACACCCATATTCAAGTAACACAGATACTTCTTAAACAACTTAACTAATTCATGCAACATAATACATGTAATATTTCAGTAATTTTTGTAAAAATATACTGCATTCTTTGGAACTTATAAATAGTTATTGAACTATTTTCACAAAATGTAACACAATTTGATTATCTTAATTGATTGTTGAATTCATCGAATTAAGGAAATGATAACCATGAAACATACTTGTAAAATTAAATGAAGATAGGCAGCGTTGAAAACAAAATCCTATTTGAGGATGAAACTTGTATATAGAGTGTAAAATTTGTATAAATCTTTAAGGGTATAACATCAGTATATAATGTAACATTATTATATTTTTTTCTTGTTATTTGTTCAGCGATTGATATGAACAATAAGATGGGGCCTTATTGTAGGCATTTGTTTAAAACCATATTTTCTTTATTACTTGATTTAAAGAAATTTTTCTTTAACTTCGTGTCTAATTGACGGACAGTCATTATTGATCAGTCAATAAATTGAATTTAATTTTAAAGAATATTAGAACGACTAGTGTTTTATATCAGAAAAGGGGAGTGCGTTAGGAGGACCAGTGGGTGGTTTTCTTTGAGTTTGCTTAAACTTAACGCCCGAGATATTTTTATTTTATTTTAGAGTCTCTTGTTCGAGTTCCTTTGAGCTTTGTTTCATCGTAATTTTATACACCACTGGCATCTTCGTACCGCATTCTTTTATATCGACGTATCCTGATCCCTGGTTGATCCTAGTTGGTAGGTTTTTCAGAGGTTATTTGAGCCGGGAACTTCTAGAATCTACGATCCAGCCTTCCATCGGATTACAACAGGTAAGACCACGTGGATTACGGGTACAGTACCTAACATGAGGCCACGCCATTTCTACACAAATCCTCCCTCGATTACAAATACACACACTAGTACAAACATCACAGTGGCTCAGGTTATCAGACAACTTCTACACACACTCAAGTACACGGGGTTACATGAACACGATGTCGCAAAGCCGCTAAATAATCAGCAAAGTGGCGATTGTCTAAGGTTTATATAGGCTACTGGAATGTTCTGGAATTAACACAAAAAGTGAATAGATTGTAGTAGTTTCTGGTTGACAGTTTTTTGATTCCTTCCCACATGGCGAGGATTATTGTTAATAGATTACGTGATTAGCCTAGTTAGCTGCCATGGGATACTCCATCCTAATGTGCGAGGAGCCTACCTTGACATGGACCGACTTCCTGGCAAAAATGTGTCTAGAGAGAGGCTGAATGCCGGTTTCCAAATCTTATCCTATTAGAGTATCTCCATTTTCTTATTATAATTATCTGAATGTTTATAAATATCGATAGCTATTCTGCCCAATGTTCTAGAGAGTAATTCTGTATCTTCGAAATGGATAACGTGATGTCTTTTCCAGGCATGTTCCGCTGGAGTAAATGTATCTATTCGTTGGGGTCTGCAGTGTCTGGAATGTGTTTGTAATTCTTGTTTCTACACTTTGCTTATCCATGCCAATATACACCAGGCCACATGAACAAGAATTCTTGTATAAACCTGCAGAGGCATGTCGGTCAATAGGCCCTTTGGGGATCCTGATAGGATCTCAGCAACTATTCGAGGTTTATGCCGTGTCTTGTGTGGGTTTTCGACTAGGAACACCAAGCTGGGTCATCAGTGAGTTGTTAGTGTCGGTGCTTGGACCCTCACAGGAGTAGCGAACTGCGTGCTACCTCCCTACTTTACTGCGAGTGTTAAAAGCTCAAGCAGCCTTTCACTTCCCTATGCAGGCTTCCAAAGAGATGGTATATTGGCTTTCACGGCCAGTGAATTAAAACTCAGCATTTTTCTAGGTTAATGCCGTGTCTTGTGTGGAGTTTAGCCTAGGAACAACAAGCTGGCTCATCAGCGGGTCCATGCCCGGCCCTCTACAGGAGTAGCGAACTGCGTGCTACCTCCCTTCTTATGAAAACACGGTGATCACTTTCGTGATGTTTTCAATGTTTAGCTTGGCCCATTTTTCGGTCAAATTTTGTTTCTTGTTACCGAGATCCCCGAATGGTAATTATTTCTTTGTAAATGTACTAATTGCTTAAACCAAATGCATAATCTTGTTATCAAGCACCTATTCATAGATATCATAGCTCTCACCTCGAGTGTTCCAGTTGCTCGCTACCTCAAGCTTCCTCACTCCCGGCATATACGGCATCTACTGGCTCATCTGTTGTCTGCTGAGCAGGGCCGACTGACGTCACCCTGACCTTCGTTCGACCAATGGCAGGTCTTTGTCTGGTCGGGCAATCTCCAGCCTTCGAGATTGTTCCATGATCACTATTTAAGACGCCACCTGCTGGTGTTCTCCATCCACTTCTGATCAATCATCATTCTGATCACATCGTCATTCAGATCAACGCTGCCACACCGCATGGCACTATTGCCAGTCGCTGCTTCACCTCGCTGCTACGTCACGAGGCCTCTACTCTGATACATCGCTCAAGAGGACAGGAATGTTTGCCAGCCGCAGCACACTGCAAGTTTCACCTTAGATGGTGTATCTCACTTTAAACTTCGAGGAAGCAGCAGTCTTCCCGGCCGCACCCAATGTCGACTTATACTCAGTCACCGCCTGGACACTACCAGTGTCAAACCGTCACCAGAAGGGAAAAGAAGAGTTGAATATTCATCTTTTCGGAATATGCATCTTGAGGCCATGAGCGCCTCCCCCCCCCCCCGAAGAAACCGTGGAGGACTTTTAAAACAGTTTTAGGCTAACTGGAACTTTTATGGAGCTGGCTCAACAATTTGGAAGATAAGTTCAAACTTGATAAAGAATTGAATATTTTACTCTCATCATACATTTCATCTTTTTTAATGGTTCTTTTATTAATATGCATGTTATATTTCAATTCCAATTTCTCTCAAATCTAGGCAATCCTTAACATTGGTTTTTCCATCATTAATCAGGGTACTGTCACCAGACCCTCTCCATTTGTTAAGATTTAACATTAATTATTCTCTGCATATCTCAGTTGTGTGCATTTATTGTGCATTTTAATGTTATTTAAAGAAAATTGTTGTCTCAATAAATATCATTTATATCTTGTTAACTAAACTTTTGTTGATGTACTTTTATGCCCATTGCACCGCACCGCTTCAGTCTTTTCGCTGTTTAACAGTAGCTATTTTGGTTAAGCTTAAACCTACTTCGCGTTCTCCCGTATGGGGAAGTTTTAGGGCAGAACATTCTCCATATTTTTGGTGCCGAAACCCGGGATAAACATATCTGTTGCACCCTGGGAATATTACAAGTTTCATATCTTGAATTTCACATTAACAATTTTTGTTCATTGTGTTTCAACACTAATTCACATTGTAAGTTTCAGCCTGAATGGCGCATGTTCAGCAGAGGAGGAGAAAAACGTGAGCTAAGCCGGTTTCTTCCGCATCAGACTAAACCTTACTACCTAGCAAGCTGTCATCCTCTGGCTTCCAGTACTCGAAGTCACAATATTGACGTGAGTAACAAACAACCTTTAACATGCCTAACCTTGATGAAAAACTCAGCAACGCCAGAGCCTCATGTAAGGGCAAGCTCACATGGTTCCGTACTTTCTTAACGGAGCTTGAACCCCAAGAGCGTAATCTTGACATAATTTCGCAGAGGCTTAAGAATTATGAACAAGCCTTTGAGAAATATGATGAGATACAATGCAGTATAGAAACTCAGCATCCGGAGCAGCAAAGTGATAGGTTGGAAGTTGAAAAATTATACTATCAGGGATTTGCTGAAGCTAAATAGCTTATTAGGGCTTTAACTTTAAAAGAAAAACAAGAAGATCAAACTTCTGCAGCATCTTCTACATCTTCCTCACGCATTATATTACCCAAATTAGAACTACCCAAATTCACTGGTAAGGACATAGAATGTGAGCCATTTTTTGAATTATTCAATTCTTTAGTACATGAGAATATTTCTATACCAGTAATTCAAAAATTTCACTACCTGCGTCTGGCAGTTCAAGGCAACGCACTTAACCTGATTCAAGCACTTTCTTTGACCAGTGATAATTATGAAGTTGCTCTGAATCTTCTTAAGGATAGATATGGGAATATTCGTTTATCTATTCAACGCCATACACAAAGCTTATTCGAGTTACCTAACGTGCAAGCAGATAACAGTTTATCACTTCGTAAGCTGATTGATACTGCAGAGCTACACGTCAGAGCATTGTCCAATTTAAACCAACCTGTAAATCACTGGGATTTATTTCTAGTTCACCTCATTTCTGCAAGATTGGATGCAAATACATTAAAAGCCTGGGAAACAGAACTTTCCCAAAATTTGCAATGCACTTATCAGGCGATTATCACCTTTTTGAAGGCTAGAAGCCAAGTCTTTTCCGCCATAGGTAATCAAAAAACTAGTAGTTCAGATTCAAAAGCCTTCTCAAAAGATAAGGTTTGCAGTTCTAATCAAAGAATTTTAAGATCACAGGCTCTTCCTGTTGATGCTCGGTCACCTAACCAAATGCAAACGTGCGGTCTGTGTCAGCAATCGCATAATTTATACAATTGTGATGAATTTAAATCTTTATCAGTAGATGAAAGACGAAATTTCATTACGAACAAAAAACATTGTTTCAACTGTTTGTCAGGAACGCATATGTTAAACAATTGCCGTTCACATGGTTTATGCTTTCATTGTAAGGCTAGATACCATTCCCTTTTGCACAGACATGAAAGATCACGGTTATCAGGACCAAGCAGTTCCAATACCAAGTCTAATTCTGAGACTTCTCAAAATAGTGCGCAGTCGTATGCTCAAAGTTCTACCTCGCTTGGCAAAGTCCAGATTTTATTATCTACCGTGCAGGTTCTATTGAAAAATTCTCACGGGAAATGGGTATCTGTCAGGGGATTATTAGACAATGCCGCTACCAACAATTTTATTAATGAATCTTTGGTACAAAAGTTAGGCCTCCCAAAACATCCTACCTCAATATTGGTCACAGGAATAAACTGCTCTAAATCGCAACCCTTAAGCTTTGCTAAAGTGGATTTGAAGGACTCTAATAATCTTGGTACGCAGTTGCAATTAGATTGTTTGATTATCAAGTCTATAGGCAACAATATTCCTGGCACTTCTTATCCTATTCAAAGTTGGAATATCCCGAATTTTGTCCAGCTAGCTGACCCTCATTTCAACAGAGCTTCGCCCGTAGAGCTTCTTTTCAGCTCAAGCGTATTTTGGCAATGTCTTCATTCCATTAAAGTAAAAATTGCCCCTAATGTTTTCTTCCGCGAAACTGATTTTGGTTGGATCGCTACTGGCCAAATATACCGTAATCCTATTCAAACTGTATCGAATTGTTATTTTGTTGGTACCGATTTGAGTCAAGAGCAAACCAAGTTCTGGGATCTTGAGAATGTTCAGGCTACTGCTTCTTCTTCTAACGAAATTTGTGAAAAGTTATACAAGGAAACTACTGTCCGTACTGCTGAAGGCAGATTTATAGTAACTCTTCCACGTATTTCTAATCCTCCCGCCATTACGGGCTCGCATTCCAGAGCACTTAGGGCACTATTTGCTATTGAAAATCGGTTCAAACAAGATGCTTCTGTTAAAACTCAGTATGCTTCCTTTATGGAGGAATACGAATCATCCAATCACATGGAGGTAATTCCTAAATCAGAAGAAATTGACCGTCCTTTAAATGAAATAGTTTATCTAAATCATCACCCGGTATGGAAAAATTCCTTAACACAAGACAATATAAGAGTAGTTTTCAATTGCTCGTCATCAGATTCCAATGGAGTCTCTTTAAATGATACCTTGCAATGTGGTCCCGCGATTCAAACAGATCTCACCTCTGTTTTGCTTAATTTTCGACGGTTTCCTATTGCTGTAATCTCAGATATTAAGCAGATGTACCGGCAGATTCTCGTAAATTCCGAGCAGCAAGATCTGCAAAGAATATTGTGGCGCGATGAGAGTTCCAAACCCATAAAGATATTTAGATTGAAGACTGTGACATATGGCCTGAAGCCTTCAGCCTTTCTTGCGATTCGGTCTCTCCACATGTTAGCGGAGCAAGATGGTCATCTGTATCATCCTTTGGCCTCTGAGTCATTAAAAACGGCATTTTATGTTGACGATTTCTTGTGCTCTTTCCCTAATATTTCTGAAGCACTCCTTGTGTGCGAAGATTTGAAATCCCTGCTCCTAGGAGGTGGTTTTCCGCTCCATAAATGGACTTCAAATTCTACTGAATTTATATCAAAATTTTCATCAGAGGTCCCAGCTGATGAATTTGTTGCTATTCCTACTGATGAAGCAGCCGTAAAAGCATTGGGTGTTTTTTGGTGTCCTTCTTCTGATACCTTCTCTTATCAGGTACATTTCTCAGAATCTCCCCCTGTAACTAAGAGACAAGTTCTGTCAGAAATCGCAAAGATCTTTGATCCTTTGCAATATATTGCTCCTATAGTTATTGTTGCAAAAATGTTCTTGCAAAAGCTTTGGTCATTAAAATCAGACTGGGATGAAAATCTCCCCCTTCCTCTTGTAGAAGAATGGTTAGAGTATCGCAGCAGTTTGCTGGATCTCTCCAAGGTTTCTATACCCCGCCTTTTAATTTCTAATCCCTTATGCCAGCAGTATGACCTGCATGTATTTTCTGATAGTTCAGAACGGGCTTATGGCTGTTGTGCATACATGTAGGACGTTCCTCAGCCACTTTCCCTGGATTTTCTAATTTAGTGTGCGCTAAATCAAAAATTGCTCCACTTAAAACGGTATCATTGCCGAGATTAGAATTATGCTCTGCTTTAATGGCAACAGAATTAGCTACCGGTACTAAACTAAATGTCAGTTTAAAGTTAAAATTTCCCGCACATATTTTTGGAGCGATTCTTCTATTGTATTAGCTTGGATTTCCAAGCCTTCTTCTCATTGGAATACCTTTGTGGCAAATCGCGTTTCTAAGATTCATGAAGTCTCTCATTCTGAACAATGGAGACATGTTCCTAGCCGTGAAAACCCCGCGGATATAATATCTCGTGGTTGCACGCCTAAAAAATTGATTTCCTCAGACCTGTACTGGCTAAGTCAGGAATCATCTTGCTGGCCTCGCTTAGCTAATAAATTTGCAGAAGAAATACCCGATGCCCGTAATGATCCTGTCACGTCGCATCTTACTTCTACTTCGACTAGTCTTTTTCATAGATACTCTTCATTTGATAAATTGATTCGTGTAGTGTCTTATATCTTCCGATGGAGATATTTAGTAATTGATCAACCATTGAAGCCTCAACCCTTTCTCACCAGAGTAGAGTTAGAATTCGCTACTTGCAAGATTTTGTTACTTGTTCAGCAGGAAGTATTTGCTCCTGAAAGGCAAGCTCTTATAAGTGGTAAAGATTTGCCCAAGTCCAGCAGGCTTTTACCACTTACTCCTTTTCTTGACAAGGACGGCATGATACGTGTGGGTGGAAGATTAGCTATGTCTAGTTGTGAGGATGGGAAAAAGCATCCCATCATCCTTCCTTCAAAGCATCCTATCACCACCCTTATAATAAAAAAGTTTCATTATAAACACCTTCATGCTGGCACTCGCACCTTGCTCTGTCTAATTCGTGAACTCTACTGGATAATCAATGGCGTTCATGAGGTTTCTTCTGTTGTCAAAAAGTGTATACCTTGCTTTAAGGTTAAACCACGGCCCGCCACGCATATTATGGGCAATTTACCTCCATTTCGTTTAGAACCTAGTAAGCCCTTCGCTCTTACTGGGATCGATTACGCTGGTCCTTACGTATATCAGACCAATCCCTCTTCATCTAAGCGCAAAATTTTAGGTAAACTTTACATCTCTTTATTTGTATGTATGGTGACGGGAGCTATCCACCTTGAGTTGGTACCGAACGCTTCGGTATCCTACTTTTTGGCCGCCTTTTCTAGATTTGCTGCTAGGAGGGGTTTCCCATCTGAAGTCTTTTCAGACAATGCAAAAATTTTTGTAAGCGCTTCTGATCTCTGGAAAAAAGTGCTAAGTTCCCCTTCTGCTAAAGAAAAAATGTCCAACTTTTCCTATTCTAAAGGTTTCAAATGGCATTTCACCCCGCCTTATGCTCCCCATCATGGGGGCCGATGGGAATTCTGCATCAAACCTACTAAAAGACAGCTTAAGAAAACTCTTGGTCCTACCATACTTTCTTATGAGGAATTCAACTCTTTAATTATTCAAGTTGAAAGTATTGTAAATTCCAGACCTCTGACTCCTCTTTCAAACGATCCTAAGGATCTTTTACCTTTAACACCCAGTCACTTCCTGATTGGCTGTTCGCTTGCTGCTACTCCGCCTTTGCTGGTTCGACGCTGTGATCCTAACCTACCTATCTTTTGGAGAAAAGTAGAATCTTTGCGCTGTTCTTTTTGGCGCCGATGGAAGTTAGAATATCTCAGCTTGCTAAATAGGCGTGAGAAATGGCGGCTTCCTCAACCAGATGTACGAGTGGGGGACATGGTTCTTCTTCGAGACCCATCTCCTCCTCTCGTATGGAACCTAGGCAGAGTTATTCACTGCCACTTTGGCCGTGATAACGCGTCAGAGTTGTTGATGTTTTAACTGGTAAAGGTCTTTATACTAGACCCATCTCTGCTATCTCTGTTTTGCCTTTCGAGTCTTAGTCTCTCCTCGTCTGTTATCCATGTTTTGCTTTGACTGATTCTTTTGTTTGTTTTTCATTCGGAGTTCTCGGAGCATGATCACTTTCGTGATGTTTTCAATGTTTAGCTTGGCCCATTTTTCGGTCAAATTTTGTTTCTTGTTACCGAGATCCCCGAATGGTAATTATTTCTTTGTAAATGTACTAATTGCTTAAACCAAATGCACAATCTTGTTATCAAGCACCTATTCATAGATATCATAGCTCTCACCTCGAGTGTTCCAGTTGCTCGCTACCTCAAGCTTCCTCACTCCCGGCATACACGGCATCTACTGGCTCATCTGTTGTCTGCTGAGCAGGGCCGACTGACGTCACCCTGACCTTCGTTCGACCAATGGCAGGTCTTTGTCTGGTCGGGCAATCTCCAGCCTTCGAGATTGTTCCATGATCACTATTTAAGACGCCACCTGCTGGTGTTCTCCATCCACTTCTGATCAATCATCATTCTGATCACATCGTCATTCAGATCAACGCTGCCACACCGCATGGCACTATTGCCAGTCGCTGCTTCACCTCGCTGCTACGTCACGAGGCCTCTACTCTGATACATCGCTCAAGAGGACAGGAATGTTTGCCAGCCGCAGCACACTGCAAGTTTCACCTTAGATGGTGTATCTCACTTTAAACTTCGAGGAAGCAGCAGTCTTCCCGGCCGCACCCAATGTCGACTTATACTCAGTCACCGCCTGGACACTACCAGTGTCAAACCGTCACCAGAAGGGAAAAGAAGAGTTGAATATTCATCTTTTCGGAATATGCATCTTGAGGCCATGAGCGCCTCCCCCCCCCCCGAAGAAACCGTGGAGGACTTTTAAAACAGTTTTAGGCTAACTGGAACTTTTATGGAGCTGGCTCAACAATTTGGAAGATAAGTTCAAACTTGATAAAGAATTGAATATTTTACTCTCATCATACATTTCATCTTTTTTAATGGTTCTTTTATTAATATGCATGTTATATTTCAATTCCAATTTCTCTCAAATCTAGGCAATCCTTAACATTGGTTTTTCCATCATTAATCAGGGTACTGTCACCAGACCCTCTCCATTTGTTAAGATTTAACATTAATTATTCTCTGCATATCTCAGTTGTGTGCATTTATTGTGCATTTTAATGTTATTTAAAGAAAATTGTTGTCTCAATAAATATCATTTATATCTTGTTAACTAAACTTTTGTTGATGTACTTTATGCCCATTGCACCGCACCGCTTCAGTCTTTTCGCTGTTTAACAGTAGCTATTTTGGTTAAGCTTAAACCTACTTCGCGTTCTCCCGTATGGGGAAGTTTTAGGGCAGAACTTTCTCCACACGGCATAAACCTAGAGAAATTGCTGAGTTTTAATTCACTGGCCGTGAAAGCTAAAATACCATCCTTATAATATAGTTGTGTTTTTCTTTCTTGGTGCTGTTCCCATGGAGTGTCACTATGACACTGTCCGTGATGACTTAAGACATCGGTGGCTTTTATCGATCTGACAGCATACGACACAGTCTGGAAGGATGGCCTACTCTTCAGATTCCTGCAAGTGATACCATGTAAGACGACTGCCCGACTCCTGAATAACATGCAAAGTCAGAGACTTTTCCAAGTACATATGGGGAATAATGTAAGCACCAAAAGATCGCTAAATAATGGACTTACTCAGGGTTCTGTTCTGGCTCCAATGTTATTTAGCTTATACATCGCAGATATGCCTGCCACAATTTCAAGGAAATTCGGTTATGCAGATGACTGGGCATTTGCTACTAGAGACACAACATTTTAGGAAACGGAGATGACCCTAACGGACGACTTGAAAGAACTGACACAATATTTTAAGATGTGGAGACTTACACTTAATACTAACAAAACAGAAGTATGCTGCTTCCATCTAAACAACAAGATGGCTAATAAAGAATTACAGGTGTTCAATGGAAACCAATTATTGAGACATAATAGATTCCCTAAATACCTAGGGGTTACATTAGATAGTACACTCTCATTTAGACAACAACTCCGCAATACTCAATCCAAAGTAAGAACCCGTAACAAAATAGTCCAAAAACTATGTGGCACAACTTGGGGTTCATAGGCAACTTCACTTCGATGTACAGCTTTGGGACTTGTGTTTCAGCTGCAGTTTGGTTGAATAGCCCTCACACTAACCTCATAGATACCCAGCTCAACACCACCATGCGCCTAATCACTGGTACAATAAGGTCTACACCCACACATTGTCTACCTATCCTCAGCCACATCCCTCCACCAGATCTTCGACGTAAAAACGCTCTCCTCAGGGAGTTCAAGAAAATAATGGATAATCCACAACTTCCAATACACTGTGACATTGCTGATGGTCACCTGAATCGTCTAAGATCTCGAAATCCATCAACAAGGACTGCAATAGACTTGGAGAATACCAACTTCAACCTAACTAAAGAATGGCATGGAAGACAGGATACTAGGCCTGGATCAACATTACCACGCATTGGATCATCGCTGCCACCTGGATTCGAGTTTCCTCGGAAAACATGGTCAACTCTCAACAGGATTCGTACGGGTCATGGCAACTGTGCATTCCATTATAAATGGAAAATTATTTCTTCACCTAACTGTGATTGCGGTGACCCTAAGCAGACCATCCAGCATATCATCACCAAGTGTCGAAAAAGGAAGTACAGTGGCAGCGTCACTGACTTCGCTCATGGATCATCAGAGACAATTACCTATATAAATAATCTAGATGTAAATCTATAGTTTGTAAACTGTGTACATATTGCATCTCTAAAGCCGTACGCTAAATAATAACATGTCCGTGATGCTCTTGATATAAAGTTGATAGACCTTGTCACATGCCTGTGTTTGCTTTTGCTCCCCCAGGGTGGATTTGTTTGGAGGAAATATTTCAGTTGATTATGATCTGAGTTGGAGTAGCCATTTCCAAACAATACGGATGTAGCACGATGCTATTTCCTCTTGTAAGTTGTTTTCTTATGCTCAACGTGCAACCTCTCTGTTTGTAGCGGTGATCATGTATTGGCGATTACGATGTAATGAGTTAACCATTGATAGACAGAACTCCTGTACGCAGTATCAAGGCATTTTCACTTAGAATTCTTCGATAAGTTCTCAGGCTAGTTTAAATGTGGCATATTAAGTCATTTCTACCCTGTATACGTGGGCCTGTTGGCTTCTCTTGATGAATGCAGTATTTTTGCATTTGTCGTTGGCACAGTCTAGAGAGAAATGTAATTTCGCGCTAATGTATCAGTATTAGTTATGGCTATGAGTATGTGGAAGCTTTAGAGCTATGAGTGCTGCTGAGTAATGACATTTGGGTCAGAGCCATTTTCTGTGCGTAGTACGAAAGGTTCAGGCCAGTTGCTCTCATTTATTGAGGACTACTTCACGCCTCACTTTGTCTAGTATGACTCATTATACCGGTGTAACTAAATATGTTGGAATGCTTTAGGGATTCGATAGAGGACCTGACAACAAGCAAAACATGTCCTGTAAACAAATGGTGTATTTGCTTTCGTTTCCGTGTTACAAACATTGCTTGCGGTGTACATAACACAGAACGCTTCACTATGCAGGTTGGTCATTTGTGTTGATAAAATGTACGTAACTACTTACAGTTCTCTACAGAAGGTGCTCAAAATGGATACCACGAGCTGTAATGTAGGCGTCTATGCGCCGCATCATTGACTGTCTCACACGCTCCCATATTCCCTGCGTCTGTGGTATCTGCTGACATCCTTGCTCTATTCGCTGACGCAGTATGTCCACGTTATGAATAGATGTGGCATACACAATTGTCTTTAAATGACCCCCATAAGTAGAAGTCTAATGGGTTGAGATCGGGAAAACGACCAGGCCACAGTGTCAGTCCCTGAATGCAAAACAAATGCACACGGACTTGAATAGCTATGAAACGTACAAGTGGCCTATGTGCCCTCCACTAATGACCAACTAGGATCATGCCACCGTCTTTGTTATGCACACCACAAACAATACTGGTAACACGGCAATGAACGCACATACACCATATGTTTAAAGGAGGTTCGGGTTCGATTGCTAACTCTGCCAAGAAATGTAATTATCATCCGGGTTTGATTCCCACCTCAGCCATCCTGGAAACGGTTTTCCATGTTCTCCCACTTCTCATCATCATCAATTTCCGTTTTCCAGCTTAGGCGGGGTCGGAGCTAATATGACACCCCTCCACTTTACTCTGCCTGTCTACCATCCTTCCTCAACCTCTGAACTCCACTCCAGGTTTCGTTCTCCCACACTGTCCTTCACCAAATCCACCCGCCGTATTCGAAGTCTTCCTCGTCCTCTCTTTCCAGTCATCCGTCTCTCCATCACTTGTGTCGGTATTCGTTCATCATTCTTCCTTTTCACATGTCCATACCATCTCAATATGTTCTGCTCCAGCTTTCATTCAGTTTCTGTATATCCATTTCCTTTCGAATGTCTTCATTTCATACTCTATATCTCCTAGTTTTCTATACCATACTCCTCACGAATTTCAATAATTGCCTGTATTCTACTTTCATCTCTGCTCGATATCGGCCAAGTTTCTGTTCCATACGTCATTACTAGCAAGTAATAGATCTTGTACATCGCCCTCAATGGTACGTCTTCATCCCAAATTAAACTCCGGACCTGATGATAGAAAACAATCCCACATTGTATTCTCTTGTTGATCTCCATATTCAATTTTGCATTTTCCATCGATTCACTTCCTAAATATTGTATTTGAAGTGCTCTTCTACTTTCAAATCTATATCTCCAATTTTATTAACCCCTTTTCTTTCTTTCTTTCTTTCTTTCTTTCCTCTTATCATAATCATTGTCTTACTTTCCTCTACACAGATTCACATTCCCAGTGCTCAGTATTGTTCTTCAGTAGATCCAGCTGTTCTTGGACCACATTCTCATTCTCGCCCCAAATCAGAACATCATCAGCAAATAGGATTATGGTCATTCTTTTACCTGTGTGTGCTTCTTTTGTTGCTTTTAGTATAAATAGCAATCGAGAGAAGACACTCCATAGTTTTAATTCATGTTCAATTTAAAACCATCCTCTTTTACCTACTTGAATCTTGACACAGCTGCAACAATCACGGTACATCGGCTTTATATTTTGTATTATTTCTCTTCCAATACCTTTTTTGTCTTAGGCTTTTCTAAACTCTGTCCCTACGGACGCTATCATTGCCTTTTCTAAGTCAATGAAGGACATTATCATGTCCATTCCATATTCCCAGTGTTTTTTCCATAGTTTGTCTTACAACAAAACTAGATTCCACTGTTGATCTTCCCCTTGTGAACCCAAACCCACTTCTACACCAACCAAATGCTGGGATGGTTCCTAACTGAATATCATGGCCGCTTCTGTCCCAATCCTCATCTCAATTACAAATACAGGCACTTTACAGACACCGCAGTAACACAGGTCATCAAACAAATTTAATATACGTTGTATATAATGACACACCCACGTACACAGGGCTAAAGACCAAGGGTTTTATGTATTTACAGTATATAACCTGTGGCTTGCTTGGAGACGTCAGGGGGCTTCAATTTGCCCAGAAGAGGATCTTTTGAATATGCAAGCATATTCACTCGTCTGTCTAGTCCAGATATAGCCCGGCTTTCAAGTAATGGGCGTTAATGCACTAAGGTACACTGGTCGGTTGTTTATGGTTATATTAAGAGGTAAGATATCTGCTAAACCCCACATATCTTGCATTGCTACGAGAGCAACTCATCTTCAATGTGAGCCACATGAGCCAGATAATCCATGGCCCATACATGTCATTCGAGAATCAGAAAGTGTGTCCTATTCAGAAGCAATGTCTAGGAGATCCATACTCTCGAAACAGACCTTATCAAGAATTCATTTATTCTCTGTGAACAATTTATCATTGGAGAGATATTGGATTTCCACGTCGCTTGTTGAAATATAAAGCTGGCAGAGGTTCAATGTTAGGCGCACCCTTCAAAATAATGATGTAACCTACACGTGTATCTATGACAGTATTTTACGAATAATTGACTAGAATAGCGTTTCTGAACCTCTGGTTCCCTCTGAGATGGCCGGTGTTACGCAACGATATGACTTAGTAAAAGCCGTTTTCTTGTTATTCGTGATATACTGTGCCCGTTTGGACCGAAGTCCGGACGACCACATATGCATTTCACCAAAAATCAGTCAGCACGAGAATCAAAATATCCCTTGGCGCCAGATGGGTTAAAGTCGAATGCAAAGACCCAACAAAAAAATGCTTAACTGATTTTCGGCTCGACGCAACAATAAGGATAGAAGGAGATTCATGAAAACGGTGATTGCATACCATAAAATGATCTCATTTTTGTTAAAACTTTAAAATTACATGAGGAAAATATGCCCAAAATGGCATAAAAGATGACTGGAAAAGAATAAATTATTTACACAATATACAATATCGCCAACACATGAACACGAACAAAGTTGAAACGAGAGGTCAGAATATCAGTCCTGTTGACTTCGTTCAACATAATTATGTACAGGGGTAGGGTTTTATCAACGCAAAGTCAATCGTCCATACTGATCCCTAAATTATTTAGTATTCACACGTTGAAAATCAATAAGAAAATATGTCACTGGTTGGAAAATCACTTTCACTGTTCATTTCTCAAAACTCTTATCGTAGCATTTCGACTAACACTTTTTAGGCAATAGTAATATTAGGATTTGTCAAATACAAAGTTGTTCATAATAAGTGAAATACACTATGATTTACATGGACCTTGAGCATTTTTGTGGATTCAAAAAAACAGAAAATATCTATTCAAACATAGATCTCAATCCAAAGTCTGTCAAAATAATTTGACTTAATCAAAAATATAATTATCCCAAATATAACTTCCATTCCATATGGATTCAGTCAACGAATTAATTAATTATTCCTTGAAAACATTAATTAGGAAACTTGAAATATCATTTAACATGTTTTATAATGAAACAAATTATTATTATTATCATCAAAGTGATTTTGACAAAATGTCAAATATATTCAGCATCAACTTATTAAAGAAAATGTGTATTTATTTTTATAGGATCTGAAAATCCTTTCAGCTTATAGTGGTTGTTAATAAGTAACAATTTCAAACAACAGCATTGGCCCATATGATTGACACGTGATAAAAATCACAGAATTATAAATCAGCATTTAGACAACGGTAAAGTTTTCCTGAATTAAAGGAACTAGTAGAATAATAATTTTCCGGGTAAGCAATTACTAGAAATATTTTCAAACACGTGGATCAACAGTAATGTAATAATGATGGTTCACAAAATAACCTGTGGTTATATTACGACGAAAGTGTGGCGAAAAACGAATCTCCTACTACATCAAAACATCCAACCTACAATTTGATTGGTGCTCCATTTTACACAACCTCATTCCTGCGACTTAAATTGCGCACTGCGCACTCAGAATGGCATATAATTATCTGCACACACACAATGACATCTTCTCAAATTTATAGAAAATAATCAAGCCTTTGCTTGTTATGACAAATGGAAGATTCAAAAATCAGTAAACCTCACCAATGAGTTTACGACAATATCCAATATAATTTCACCATCAGAAATTCCACACAGTGTTAATATTACCAAACGTTGTGAAAGACGCTGCGTCATAATGATTTTATTTTATATAAACTCTAGCAAAACCCCTGCTTTATACATGCTTAGCTTCCCATTTCACATCTTTCCGTGTCTTTATCAAAGCTTTAAATATGAAATGCAAACGTGAAACAATTTCACTGAATTTAACTGTTCATTATAAGTGGGCATGTGTTAACCACTAACCTTCGGAATTAACAAATATTCGATTTAGAGTATGACTTCAAATGTCAACTGTATTAATCATACAATCAGAAAATGATTATTATAAACCACAAATGTTTATTGTTATTATTCTAGAAAAATAGGAAAATAATTATTATTATTAAATCCCATTATTATTATTATGTTCAAAACTAGGTTTAAAGTTACCAAACTGTTCGGGGAATATCACCCTCGACTTCATAATGATGGATAACTATCCATTCCTCAACTTAGATTAATTCTTAAATCTCAAATTATGACGGCTAATGACAGCAATAAGAAAAAATATCGAACAAAAATAAATGCTCGTTCTGCTCGTCCATAAATATCGAATCGTATAAATCTGAGTAAAAATCAACTCAGGTCCTAGCTCAGGTTTCGAAAGAAAATATTTGCAAAAGCAAATAAACATATCGATGACTATAGAGAGAAAAAAATATGTGTTGGCAAGACTGTAGAAAATACGAGAAAGTCCAACTAACTACGCATTGAAATAATGTAAATTGCAGCTTACATTCTTGTAGGTCTTGATGGTAGAAATCTGGACTGAACCAGACTACTCAGTCTTCCTGTTGTTTGTCCCATTAGGACGCGTACTTATATTCTCGTATCAGCTTCCATGTTATACCCACAAGCTGTTTACGCAGACATAGTGGCGATTATAATGTCTTGCAGAAAAATGTTGGCAACTTCAAGAGCTGAAGTGTAGTTGACAGGGGTCTGATCTAAGCGATCCATGATGAAATAATTACCAAGACCCACTGTGATACAATCAGTATTCCAATACTCTTACAATCTTTTCAGCACAATTACAAATTCTGTCGAGTTGGCTGGGCAAAACTTCTCACTTTTCAGATCGCACAAGGCTAAACCTGTATTCCCATTCGGCTATCGAATTGTAATATGCAAGACTGGTTTTGAAGTTACTGACTTATCTTGGCTGGTCCAACTATTGGATATAAATAATCCAGCTCTAAGTGAATGTGGACTGAAGAAAAAGTTGTAGACGTAGTCTACCATATGTCCAAGTTGTAGCGGTAAAAATTACCAAGTGCCACAGACTTATTTCACTTCTGTGAAATCGAAGAAAAGTTCTAAACTCACTCGAAATAGTTTAACACTTTCAGTAACCATGTACTGTCGAAAATTCTAAGTCCACAGCTTGTGCTGTAAGTTGAAGTTTAAATGCAACCATGTGCTCGGCGATAATAGCGATGTTCGAAGTTCGGTGATAGTCAAGCGGCTAGAGCGCTTATGTAGCGTAGCACGACCAAGTCAACGGAGTGCTTGTGACGAAGTGAACCTACCTCTGCCTGCGAGGCTCGCCTTATATACCCATCCGCTTGCTGGCTCGAGGTCACTGCGGCGAAAACACAGGAAATAAAAAAGCTCATAACTCGGCTTCTGTTCGATCAATTTCTTTGAAAGAAAGCTCATTCTTCTTCTCTTGTTCTTGCCAGTAATCTGATATAGGTTTCAAGTTTCCATCTTAACGGGAAATACTTAGTGAAATATAGCCTCGACTATGACGCTCTCCTCTTACGTCACTTACCCACTTCTTGGCTGTACATTCCTTCGAAAAGCTTCTAAGAAGGTTTGGAGCGCGCTATTCAAACATCCATATCCGAACTTAGAATCGTGGCCTGTTCCCTCAAATCTAGGCTCACGGCTTGTACCCTTCAATCTAGGCAACTGGATTTGGGCACAATACGACTCGTTCCACGTACAGATGCTTTACATTTCAACAGTGGTTGTCAGAACAGCTTGTTGACATTCCAAAATTCACATAAGTCTGCATATTATATCTATTCACATATTATTAAAAGACAAACACTGTTCTTGTATGTTGTTGTTCTAGCTTTTTACCATCATCCCAGCAAAGTAATCGTCGGTCATTTCTGTAAGATAAAAATTTATGCACCAGTAAGATTAGACTACAGCAGTGCTCCACTATTCCAAGCTCCACACGATCAATTCACTCCGTAACGAGTGAAAGGAACTCATTCCTAATTAAAATAAAAACATGCCTACCATCTATAATTTTTAAATATAAGCCGTTAACGTATAAACCAGTAGATTAAGATTATAATAGTATAATAAGGGGTGGACATGCATATATTAAGAATGTTATAACATAGTTCTCCTCTCTATATATTTCTTCCCGTCTTTTCTTATTCTAAATTAAATTTAATTTGTTGTTTTAGAAGAAAATCACTCAGACACAACAATCAATTTCTATATCTTGTTGACCACAGTTGCGTTAGATCTCTGACGAAGCTAACATTTCTCAAGATTCACCTATTTAAAGCTATTCAAAGGGTACACACCCCAAGTTAAACACAATGCCCGTTTTCTTGGCAATGGAAATGTTAATCAAACTATTGTAAAAGATGGTATATTGGCTTTCATGGCCAGTGAATTAAAACTCAGCAATTATTCTAGGTTTTTGCCGTGTCTTGTGTGGGATTTCGCCTAGGACACCAAGCTGGATCATCAGCGGGCTCTTGGTGTCCCCGCCAGGATCCCCACTCGAGTAGCGAACTGCGCGCTGCCTCCCTTTTTAAGAAGCGCGCCTGCGCCTTTTTAATCCGAGAACTAAAAGCTCAAGCAGCCATAACCTCCGTTTGAAGGCCTTCAAAAAGATGGTATATTGACTTTCACGGCCTGTGGGGTTCGGGCGGGGACACCAAGAGCCCGCTGATGAGATAGCTTGGTGTCCTAGGCGAAATCCCACACAAGACATGGCACAAACCTAGAAAAATTGCTGAGTTTTATACTACTGTAACTTCTATTTTACTTATTTCGTTCTTTTTTTTAATTTTTATTTTTAGTTAACGGTCGTTGTATTAATTGAAACTAAATTAATATATGGAGCATGTTTGTTTATTAACACCTGATCTAACTGGAAACATTGCGTATTTCTTGATCTTGTGTATTTGAGAGCTCTGAAGCTGCTCATCGGAACTTGGTATGGAGATGTGACGGAGCTCTCCCCAGGGCACTCTCCATCTTCTGTTCTCGAGCCGGGCAAAGTGGTCACCACACCACACCACACCACACTCTCTCCCGCCATGCGACACATTCCCTGCATGCCACACTCCACGCAAGCCACTGTGTCATTTGTGGTTGCCTGCCGACACCTTTTAGATGGTCATCGTTTAAAGCACCTCCTAAATTGTGTCCCGAACTCGTCCGAACTTGTGACGATGGTGGTGCACGCTAACTACTTCGCAGTTAGAACTTTAAATCCACCAGGATCAAAGTGTTACGGTCTTCACGACACGTGTAGTCAAGCCTTGACATGCGGAATTCTGATAATGACCTGCCGCAAGATTATTGCATTCTCATTTTTCCCATATGGCACTCGTCAGTGGTGGCCCGTGAATTAAAATATAGGGGGTCGATTTCTTCAATGGCTACAATATTTACTGTAAACTTTCCCGTTCCATGAAAAAGCTCAAGAGGTACAACTTCGCTAAGTGCTTCCAAAATCACCTTGTTTTTCGACTTGAGGTGATGAAGAAGAATTTTTAAAGGGTAGAACATTGAGGTCATCTGTCGCACTTTTCTGTTGATGATCACCGTATCTTAAATAGCCTACTTTAACACTATAATAATGCATTTTATTTGAATATAAAACACATTTGTTAACACTTTCGTTCCACTGAAACTACAAGTTTTGAAAGTCCTGAGGAATTATGTTTCACTGAAATTTTAATAGCCTGTATTGTTAATTAATTTTAGGGGTTTTGTGACATCTTGGTCACATATCCCCATGTACTTGGATATGTGTGTGTATTATATATGGTATCCAGTGTCATTGTGTGACTATTTATAACAGGGTAAACATTGCATAGGAGAATTTCATGGCCTTAATTTAGTTATCATCCTAGCCTTAACCTGCAGTAGAAGTGGGAAACCACGGACAACCATTTTTTATGATGGTCCAGGTGGGAAACAAAGCAACCTCTTCTCAATTTTACCTCACGAGGCTGAATTATACCACATTTAAGACCTCAGAACAAAATGTAATTACTTGGCAGAGTCGGAAATCGAAGCCAGTCCTCCGCGGTGACAGCCATGAATGCTAGTCACAACATCATTGATCTATTGTTAAGTAGCTCGGCCCCGATTCGTTGGCAACCTGGAGGTTACATTAAGGACTCCAGCAAATCTAGGTTCATGCCGTGTCTGTGGCAGGCAGCAAAGAACCGAACGGGGTCCAGGTAGGGTGCACAAAAACTTGCAGATAACCTTAAGTTGGCACACCTGTAACAGACACGGCCAAACTTAGTAGAATATGTTAGTATTACTAATAATTATAATAACAATAATAATAAAAATAAAACAAGTATAATAATAAAAATAAAATAATAGCCCAATATTGTTATTGGTTTTACGCCCCTTTAAACTAATGCGGCTTTTAGAGACGACGGGGTGACAGAATTTTGCCTCGAACGGGATCTTTAAGGTGCCGGTAAAACTACGGACATGTTCTCTCGCATTTGCGCATCCTCAAATGCCAACCGACTGCGCCAGGATTCAATCCTGCAATCTTGGGGACAGCAGGCTAGAACGTTATCACTGCATCACACAGCCAGTGAAACTGATTTTCTAGAGTTCAATTACTCGGCCATGATAGGCAAAATTCCATCTACATTAACGACTTTTACACATCCACCAAATGTGACAATAAATTCAGGTATTTGTAATATTAACATTTCTCAGTAGTAATCTGAACATTGTATTTCTCTGAAGTCTGCCATCTAGGGCTAGAACTGTGCAGTAGGTTCACAATCAAGGCGTGTAGAGTGGAATTCTCGTGCAGATAGAATCAGACTTTACTGGCCGAGATTCGAACACATGAGTTTGGGATCATAAGTCGGACACTCTAATATTGATCCACAGAGAATGTTGCATTTGAAAGAATATATGTCAGCAGAGCTGCTTTAAATCTTTAATTACCAAATGGCCTCAATTTTAATTAATCATTCTCATATCTATTTTCTTGTAGCCTCAGTTACCATCTTTATGGCAATAGACATCGAGTCCCACAAAACTTCATACTTTTCCTCGATTTATCGTTGAGTCACGACGTTTACGTTACAAAGAAGTGTGAAGTTTTGTTCTTTTCGTTTCATTTGAGGGGCTTGAACGTCATGGTCATTTAGCCCCATGTACTTGGCTGTGTGTACAATATGCTTGATAACCGGTATTATTGTGGTGTCTATAGTAATTTGTGTATTTGTAACTCAGGTGAGGATTGGGAAGGAAGCAGCCGTGGCCTTAGGTTAGGAACCATCCCGACATTTGCCTAGAGTAGAAGTGGAAACCACGGAAAACCATTTCTAGGATGGCATGTGTTGGAATAGAACCCACCTCTTCTCAGTTTTGCGTTTTCTGAACTTGAAGGACGCTAGATGTTTTATAGCCTACCCGTAAATGAGTAGTAAGGACTTAAACCCAGTAAGGTTGCTTTAAATCCATCTGTCCGAATGATCCCAATATCTCCCGAATGATGAGTCGTGGAAGTATAAGCGATGGTTCAAACGAGGTGGGGCCACACCCCCTTTTCCGAGGGCAAGTCATTTCTGAAGTTTGAGTTGAGGGCTTAAGTGAAAAACTCAAATTTGAGTTATTTCTTATTGCCGATGCTGCCAAGAGAATGGGAGGATAACTCATTGGACGTGACCACTGGCTGTCTCGACAGCGTAGCCGAGTGGTGTATTTCAGTCAGTCAACCCCCGATTGGGAGAACGACCCACTTCAATCCTAAATTTGAACCTAATCCTAACACTGATTAAAACATGGTTCTGATGAGGGTTAGCGGCTAGTGATTTATGGCTGAGAGGCTTACCCAAGGTCATGGTGCAGAGAGGTGGTGGGGGTAAAACAATTGGGGATAGGACATTATCTGAGGAGGGACTCTTGGGAAGGTAAATAAAAGACGAGGCAAAAGGTTTAGACTAAATCAGATTTATTGATCCAAGATTTAAAGATACACTCGGGAAAAGGGGCGTGATTGAGCCATCGCCCATATCGGGATCATTCGGACAGGTGGGTTTAAAACCTTACTGGGTTTAAGTCCTTGCCACTCATCTAGTTGGTTCGTTGGTTCCTCAGTTTAAGGCTGCAACAACGCGGTCATGTAGACCCGTGTACTTTGGGTGTGTGTAGAATCTGTCTGATAACCGGAGTTAATTATGATGGCTGTATTAGTGTGTGTTATCTGTTTTTAATCCAAGTAAGGACTGCAGACATTCGATGTTCAAGTAGTTCAAACTTTTGCTACGAAACGCCACCGTCAACGGCCAACTAGTTCTGAACTTTGTTACTAGATGCCACCGCAGTCGGCTCTTGGTGCGAACGTTGGAACCGAAGAGCGTTAGTTAGATATAACGAATAATTTAGCTTCACAAAAGTGTAATTAGTGGAAGGTCATAAATCTATGACATGGGACCGCCGGCTTTACTTCCCCTCTGAAAGAAGGCATACTGAGGGATTTTTAACGCTCTTAAAAAATCCGTCGACTTCGACACTCATCTAGTAGAGTGTATCATACATTTTAGCCCTTTTGTGGAAAGTATTCTAAAGAATCTATGATCCTAACTGGCATTCCAGCTAAAAACTTACTAGTAAAGACGAGCTGTTTAGTGAACATTAGGCATTGTGAGGCCAGATCAAGGTACTGTATGTCGACTGAGGTGAGTGCCTCAGGCAATAGACACGAGCCTGGATTACCGCGGATTGTTGCTAGCCACGGGGCAGCGGTCTGCTTCACCAAATTACCCATGCAATACAGCTGGAGCACAACAATGACACTCCTACGGGCACCACCGCCCATTTTACTTAAATAGCACCATACAGCGTATTATTTTAATGCAAGACAACACAATAAGCGCTAAAACAAGCTGCTCTACGCCAGGCTCTATTCTGCTGAGAAGTGATACGGAAAATAAATTTACACAGAAAATGAACTTTACTGCTGGGAACAACACTTAAATATACGCATGGGACTGAGAAAGTCAATGAATGGAATTAGTTCTATGAAATTCAAAAAAATGAAGTACTACTGAAAGTCTTATTTGATCAAAGATGAACTTATACTCATTTTTTGATCGAGACGCCTACTGAAATAGCCAGAATACGTACTTTTTAAAGGAACAAAGTGCCTGCTCACCAACGATACTCTCAACCTATGTATAAGAAAAAAGGCTGTTTGTTCCTCACACAATTCCATACCCGACTGCCAATCCAAGTCAATTTTCACATAATTGCCATTTAGGATCCAGCAAAATGCCCTGTCCACATAAAATTTGGATAGTCCACACAACTCATAAGATTTAAACTGACTGGCATATGGGCATAGGCTAAGAGTTGGATACAAAGCAAATTGATCGTATAAACATAGGAAAGAAATATTTTAAGGCTCTCAATGTGAGAAACAAAAATCTTGATATTCCTAGCTTCCCCAAAATGATATGCTTTAAGGCCCTAGAATCAACAATATCAGAGATATTTTCATAAAACCATATCCGTTGTAGAAAACTAATGCTGAAATGCCCGATTGTAACCATGACAATGCCAGTTCAAGGCAGCACATTCTGTTTTACATATTACTCATTTAAAGAAAGGAAGGTTTTATTTTTACGTGACCATTAATCATGCGATAATGAGCCACGGGACCTCCTCTTTACGTGGAGACCGAAGCATAGGACATGGCATTTCACTTCAAAAATCTCACATGCATTGACCGGGAATCGAATCCGGTCCACAATGGTGAGGGGCTAACAGCTTGACCACTGAACCACCACGTATTACTAATTTAGAGGGAGTACCTCTCCGTTTTCTTACCGTATGCTACCTGAAATACGATGTGAGCGTTATGGATCTTAGCAACCAACCCCCACTTTAATAACATGTTGAATGCATTTACCTCCCAAATTATGTTCATATTTTTCTTGATTTACTTTATCAGTATTTACATATTAACAAATTGTGGGGCAGATGACCTCGCTGTTCTGCCCCTTAAAGCAACAATAACTAAATATAAAAAAATGTGTTTCATGTGAAATCATTCAACCCTCAGTAAAGTCACATGTAATTTTGCCATGTATTTATTTATAGTATGGCATACATGAAGATTATTTATAATTTAACATCAAGGTTAGAAACATAATGAATTGTCTGGTGTCCCTAGGAAGAAGTCGCTGAATTCACCACTGTAAGATGTTTGTGGGTATTCTTGAACTAGGTGCCGAACAGTCTGTCTTTCAGCACCGCCCTCGCAACATGATGAAGATTTTTTCCCTCCATTTGTACAGGAGATCCCCGCATACAACGTGATTGGTCCGGATTCTATTTAATTTTGACCAGGTCTTTCTAGGCTGAGTGAACCCTGGCCCCTTCTCAGTTATGCATGGCAAACGAATTCCAATCAGAAGATCATCTCTCAATCAGGTTGAATTTGTTGGTTGCAGGATTATCCGCTGTGCAGATAGGTGGATGTCTTGAACGCAATCGTTTCACATGTAGATCGGCAATATCTCCATGGATAGGTAGTTGTTTGTTGGTCTGGATCTTTCTATAGGCTGAGAATAAGAAGCCATTGTGTAGCCATGTAATAGCTATTAAGAAGAATTGTAATTGATAGTTCACTTAAGGACTTTGTGACACCGTGATCCTTTAGCCTTGTGTACGTGCGTCTGTGTTTGAGTTGTCTGATACTCTATTGTGGTATCTATAGTATTGTGTGTTTTGTAATTGAAGCTGGAATTTGGAAGGAGGCGATTGTGGCCAGATTAATGAACCATTTTGGCACCGTCTTGAAAATAAATGGGAAATCACGGAAAACCACTTTTAGGATGGCCGAGGTGGGAATTGAACATACTTCTCAGTATTGCCACTCAAGGCTGAGTATATCCCGTTTCATCCCTCAGATCAGATGGAAATTTGGTTGGTTGGTTCCTCAGTTTAGGGGCTGCGACAACGCGGTCATGTAGCCCCGTGTACTTTGGGTGTGTGTAGAATCTGTCTGAAAACCGGTGTTAATTGTGATGACTGTATTAGTGTGCCTTATCTGTTTTAATTCAAGTAAGGACTGCAGACATTTAATTCTTTCAAGTAGTTCCTACTTTTGCCGCCAAACGCCACCGTTAACGACCAACTAGTTCAGAACTTAGTTACCAGATGCCACCGGAGTCGGCTCTTGACGACGAACGTAGGAACCTAAGAACGTTAGTCAAATGTTTAACCTATATATAATTTAGCTTCACACAGGTGTAATTAGTGGAAGTTTCTTTAACATGCCATAAATCTATGACATGGGACCACCGGCTTTACTTCCCCTCCGAAGGAAGGCATACTGAGAGATTTTTTAACGTTATTAAAAAATCCGACGACTTCGGCCGAGTTTGAACCCGCGATCTTGGGCTTAGAGGCTCAGCATGCTACCAACTACGCCACCGAAGCCGCTAGATGGAAATTTTATTGGCAGACTACATTTCGTTTTTGCATTATTGTTCGATTTGAGCAGTTATCATGTCGTATGGGTCAGATTCCACGTAAAAAGAAGGTCCGTGGCCCTTCACGAAAACATATAAGCTAATTTTTACTGTTTATTATTGAAGCTCTCTCTTCTCATGAGTGTTTCATTGTAAAGTGTAAAACCTATCCTATGTCCTATCCTTGACAGTTTTATACAAGGGGTGTAAAACTAAGGTTACAAAGCCTACAGTGGAACGTGTACGTATGATTTCATACATCTAATACAGCTAACAGATAGTGCATACATTAGGTTATTCTTCGACATAGTCTCCATATCGGTTTAGACACTTGTCGCTTCGTACGGTGAGTTTGAATATTCCATCATGGTAAAATTCATATCTTTGCGTGTTCAGCCACGTTGTCACGAAATGTTTGACCTCGTCGTCTGATGCAAATCGTCAGCCTCCCACGTTCTCCTTCAAGTGAGGAATCAAGTGAAAGTCGATTGGAGCGAGATCGGGGCTGTAGGGAGGATGGTCGATGATGTCCCAGCGAAACCGCTTCAACTGGGCTGGGGTGTGTGATGTCGTGTGTTGTCATGAAGGAAGATGATGCCCTCGGTGAGAAGTCCTGGCCGCGGTTACATGTTTCGCCCACAGAAATCGATTAACTGAGCGGATCTCTTCGTGAGACAAGTTTTCCAAACGAGTCGCCACTAATTGTTTATCTACAACTAGCGCTATAGTTGGTGGGTGGCTGAAACTCTGCACTGTTACCAACCTATGTATTCGAATTATCCCGCGATACTAATGTCCCTATAACAGACGAAACTCTAGGAATATTGGCTTTGTAACCTTACTATAGTTTATGATAACCCTTCGTACTTCATATCTTCAATTGCTAACAAAAACACATTTGTGTTAGATAGAAAGTACAGCAGCCCGTCATTTTCATAGCATTCAACTGGGTCTGTGGCCGATGTAATTGTTGATTCAAAAGGCTGGATTATGTACAAAGATACAGTAAATATTTCACTTAAAGCCGTATGAAGGGAAGAACAAAACACAGGTCTGCTTTACGGTAAACCTTTGCATATGAACATTTTATAATTGGAAGCTTGAAATGTACAGCATTCTAGATGAAAGGGCAAATACCTCTGCTGAACACAAAGACAATGGTAATGAAATACACACAGAGTAACCTTTGCATGTTTTGCAAGAAATTTAGATTTTCAGTACGCATATGTAACCAACGGCCTAGGTGTGTTTAAATTACAAGTTCTTCTACACCTCTGCAGAAATACTCCGTGATGATAACGAGTAAGAAAGGAATCTTACAACATTGGCACTGCCACGATATAGAATGCACGAGCCTGGTTCAATCTGTAACCTATCATCATCATCATCATCATCATCATCATCATATTCATCTTCATCTTTATCTTTCCCCCCACGGGCTGATCCTGGTCATGCTATCACCTGTACTTTGGTGCATGCAAAAGTTTTTACAACCTGTGTTATTGTAATTTTTTCTAGTGTGTGTGCACTTACAGTATAATACTTGTTTAGACCAATAATTGGGAAAGGAACCCCCGGGCTTGAAATATTGTACAGTCTCTGCAATTTCTTTGAGCGAGATTGGAAAGACACATGACAAATGAATCACTGATAAGAGATTTTAAACTCGGATATCCCAAAGTGAAAATAATCATTCGCCAGTGACTGAAGGCCCTAAACTACGAGTAACGTGCTCGCACAAATTGAGACACTAGTCCATATGATTAAAATATTGGCTATGCCAAGGATTTCTGTTATTGTGTAAGAGCTGTCGTAAGTTCGAATTTACACTTATACCTTTGCATTTCAACTACAGGCCAATACCAGGATGGTATCTAGTCTAAGACCACAGTTACCGCATTTTAAATTCGCAGACCCAATTACAAGTGCAAAAGCAGGTACAGATACCACAATAGCACAGGGTATCAAATATACTTCACAAATAGCCATGTGCATTGGGTTGATGAACGCGATATCGTAAGCTTTTAATTGATACAGTTACCTACAGATTACAAAATTATACAGAACTGGTGACCATGATGTCGTAATCCCGTAAATGAAACCACCATATATTTCACGCGCCAAAGACGTGGTATTGATAACCACGTTGCTGAATCCATAATATTACAAAAAGTTTATTATATTTGTGAGATTATATATAATAATAATAATAATAATAATATACAGAAAGATGGAAGAATTGTTATATTCCAGACATATTCTCTACTGTCCACGACCTTATTCTTATTCTCATTATTATCCTGATTATTATTGATAGTAAAATAATGCTACGGAAGGAATTTCTCTCCAATTTCAACTTTTTGTTTCTGAGTGCCATCTGGCACTCTATTGGGTGACTTGTCAAAGACTGTACGTTGTTGTTGTTGTTAATTCAATTACGAGCTTTGTGACATCGTAGTCATGTAGCTCCGTGTATTTGAATGTGTCCGAAATTTGTCTAATAACCAGTGTTTATGTGATAACTCTTCTGTGACGTAAGGAGTTCCATTGATATTTCTCAGCCTTCAATAATCAGTCCTTTTAGGACAGAAATCGAACCGAGATCTTGGGTTCAGGAGGAGGGCACTTCAACCGAGGAAACTACATCATATATGGTTATGTGTGTTTCAGTTAAAAGTGTTATAGCTTACGGTTTTTAGTATTGGACTTTAGTAGTGAAATATTAAATCTCTCTAAAGTGTTTTTGTTCAAATGTTTTGAATGTAGTTACATAGTTATTTGTTTTAATATTGTTTTGATTTAATACAAAAGATAACAAATTGGCATTCACCAACAAAGGATTACTATAAATCAATAATTTCTCTCCAAACTATGGTCTAAACAGAATGATGGGAGAATTATTTAATTCCAGTCACAATTTTATACGTTCTGATCACCTCGTATCACAGCGGCTAGCATTCTTCGCTGTCACCTCTGAGGCCCGGGTTCAATTCATGGCTCTTCCAACAGATTTAATTCTAGTCTGAGGCTTGGAACGATGTGCACTCAACGTCCTGAGGAAAAACTGACAATAGTTGTTGTTGTTGTTGTTGATTCTTTAGGGACGTTACAATATAATGTGAATATAGCCCCGTGTACCTGAGTGTGTGGAGATTTTGTCTGATAACCTGTGTCCTTGTGATGTCCGTACTAGTGTGTGTATTTTGTATTGAGATAGGATTAGGGTAGAAAGTGGCCGTAACACATAAATTAAGTAGGCGGCATTTAACTGAAACAAAAATGGGAAACTACAGAACACCACTTACAGGATAGCTGAGGAAGGAATCACATCGCTCTTCTAAGTTTTGCGTCACGAGGCTGAGTGTACCCCTTTCCAGCCTTCAGACCAAAATTAATTTTCTTGGCAGAGCCGTGAATCGAACCTGGGGATCCAAGGTGACAGCCAAAAATGCTACCCACTTGGCAATGAGGTGGACAAACTGAGATGACGTTCGATACCCACCTCAAGCATCGTAGAAGTGACTTTTCCTTGGTTTCCAACTACTACTCCAGGAAATTGTCTGGATGGTTCTTAAATTAAAGGCATGGCCGCTTCCTATCCAAAGCTCATCTGGTTCCAATTTACAAACGTATACGAACACCACAATAAGACAGGTTGTGAGACAAATTATACACACACCCAAGTAAACGGGGTTGATATGACCACAATGTCCAGTCCATAAATCAAACGACGTCTTCTGTTCTAAGACACAAGGACAAAATAGTTCCGTAGCACAAATCACCAATGCTATTTACAGAAACAAAACTGAAAATATATTGCTTTTAAATTTCAGAGAATTAACCTCTATTTCAGGTTAATCAACCAGATAGCTACACGTGTTAAGGGACTCCAAAATGTTCTATACTATCTATGTTAATTGTCAACTTTGTATTTACCTTTACCTCAGAAACTATTGACAAGAACTAATTGACTTTTCTTGGTGGTTACTTGGAGCTCTCTCCTTACTACACACGTTTTTAGAATATAAGTATATTTTTGATTGTTCAATAAAATTTATAAAATTGCGTTCCATTTGTCTAAATCATACTTAATTAAATTTAGAAAATTGATGTACTAATATATTGCTCATACAAGATGAAAATACTTCTAAAAGTTTTAGCTTTTTATCTTGAAAAGTTCAGGAGTAAAGGTAATTTTTATATTACGAAATAGATAATAGCGGGAAACTGGAATCAAAGTTTTATCCACTAGCTGAGTAAACGACGACTGTGTACCCCAGATCAGCCCGATGATCAGATATAAATTTCTTGGCAGAGCCGGGAATCAAACCCGGACCTCAGGGGCAACTGCCAAGAATGCTAGCCGCTACATCAGGAAGTGAAGAATTTATTTATTTATTTATATATTTATTTATTTATTTATTTACAATGAGTTAATAAATCACTATTATATTGTGCATCCATTCCGGTTTATTTCGCTCTTCATGACCATCCAGTTACGATATATTAACTCATATACATGATATGAGAGTACGTCGTTAAGTCCTTTGAAGTTCTTGGCAGAAATATCTATGAAGTATGGTAGTTATTACAACTGAAATGTACACGATCACTGGCATAGAACGGGCATTACGTTCTTAAATCCTACATAACGTGACAGTTAGAATGTAGTTGTACCATAAAGTATATTTATTGGAGTACAAAATGTCGACCAGATCACATATTCTCTCTCACTTGTATGCCGAGGTTCTGTCATTGGACTTTCAAGCTCGGAATAGCAGAAGTGTTTCCAGTACAGAATATACAGTGTACAGTACCTCATTGAAAGGATTGGAGCTGACGCACCTTCGAATGCTAATACCCTTCCGGATTACTTTGGCTAAAAGGGCTTTCCTCTATACAGTATCCAGTATTATGAAAGGAGAACGCTGACATCTGTTATCTGCTCGTAGGGTGATGTAGGTAGAGTGGGTTAACTGACACCGTAGCATCAACGAGCCGTGTTGCAATGTAGCCTATATACGGACACGGCGAGCACATGGGCCTGGCGCAGTGGCCTTGAGTGGCGTGCCTTGGTATTCACTGTCAGTATTAGAAATCGTGTGCCTTATTTATTTACTATTTAATTGTCTGACCCCTGTGGGGTTTGCAAAACAGCACAAAACAATACACAAAATTTTTCAGTGTTGCCTTAGTAAACAAAAGTTTTGTGCTTTTCAGTCGATCAACATGAATGTACCCAAAAGAGTTGGGTTGTGCCCTAATCCTGAAATAAATATATTAATCTCATGTAATTTTTTTCAGGATTAGGGCATAACCCAGATCTTCTGGGTACATTCGTGTTGACCGAGTGAAAAGCACTTAAATGTTGACACATAATTGTATAACTACAGATACAGTGATCGTAAAACAAGAGTGGTTACGGAACTAGTTGTTTTAAAGTGGTCCATTCAAATGGTTTCTTATGATGGCTACCAATGATATGGGGATTGTCGGAACAATTTCTTCTTGAACTTAGTTTTTCAATTCTGTAAATCCCTCTCCAATTAACAAATTACATTGAAATAGTGCTCCTAGAGACGAAGAATAATCCGGTAACTACTATTGTATTCACCTGATATTTTTTTTTCAAAAAAATAGGGAATCGTATGTTCACATATTCTCTTTTTCTCTCTATCTACTTCTTCTGGTTGATTCATGGAGGTTTCAAATCGAATAGCTGGGTCAATGATCTCCCGATGATTGAAAACAATAATATCTATACGTTGATGCTCCCATCCACATACCTTTCCATGCGTACACAGAGAGTGGTCCTCGCGGATGGCTCATCCTCAGACTGGAAATCGGTAGAAAGTGGAGTACCTCAGAGATCTGTCTTAGGTCCACTATGCTTCTCGATAAATATAAACGATGTTTCGAATGAATTCCGAAATAGTTCTTTTCATATATACGCTGATGACCTCCAAACCTATTTTCACCTCACGCCTAGCACTGCATGTGATCGTATAACTCTGTTTAATGAAGACATTGACAGGCTTTGTGAATGGTCCCTAAATCATAATCTTAACTTGAACATATCTAAAACACAACTTATATCCATTGGATATACAAAACCTCTAAATTCAGTAGATTTTAATTCACTACCACCCATCAAGATACTAGATAATAATATTAAATATAGCAACACTGTCAATAATCTTGGAGTGATATTTGATAGAACACTGTCGTGGGCAGAGCATACGTCTAATGTGGTAAGGAAGGTTGTATCAACTATGCATCTGCTGAAAAGAACTGTTTCTTACACCCCTCCTAACATACGTAAGCTCTTCGTCCAAACTCTCATTTTTCCAATCATTGATTATGGCTCTGCTGTATACAATGATTTACCAGAAACACAGAACATCAAATTACAAAGAGTCCAGAATGCATGTGTTCGGTACATTCTGGATGTAAGGCGAGATGAACATATCACACCTTACTACGTGCAGATGAAATGGCTGAAACTCCACGAGCGCAGGCAGCTATCAGTTGCCATTCTGACACATAAAATATTACATACCAAGACCCCGTTATATCTCTACAATGCCTTTACACCAATGCATTCTGTTCATAATCTAGAAAATAGATACACAAAATGAACACTCCAGATTCCTATACACCGAACCATGAAGTTCAATAAATCTTTTGTTTGCACCGCCTCACGCCTCTTCAACACATTCGATTTATATAAGTTCGTCAACATTGCAAGCACTGTAGCTTTCAAAAGACATCTTTCATCCTGCTTCTTGGAGCAGTATACCACTCACATTTGATTACTGCATTATGTTAAAATACTTGTTTTTAGTTCAATTATAACATCAGGACAATAGCTGACAACCTGTCTAATTTAATAGCTTTTCTTGTACAGTATATGTTGTTTGCTTTTCGGGCTGATACTGTGTCTGTATGCTCTCTTTTGTAAATAATCTTTCCATTATCATTATTATTATTATTATTATTATTATTATTATTATTATTAATTTTATTATTATTATTATTATTATTATTATTATTATTATTATTATTATTGTTGTTGTATTATTACAGTCTTTATGTTCGACCCTCACTATTATGTGTCAGAAAACTGTATCATAATGATGGTCATTATAACACTCTTTTTCATTATGATACACTTTCTCCAGTCAATCAGAGCTCGTTCATTGACCAATTAGGTAACGATACCTTCACGCGTGCGCTCAAAATCCAACATGTCGGACATAAACACAACATCGAACTATAATAAATTACCGACATGGAATACGTACCGTCCATATGTTCGCGTAAATAAACTGGCGAATATGAGACAACAAATAGCACTGTACCTTAATATAATTTCTACAAACTGCATTGTCTTCAAACAACTCCAGTGACAATATTACTGAGGGGCGGCAGATGTAAACATATGGCCTGCATATGGCATTGCAAGCACACAGAGCGCATGCGTCGGTCGACCAGAGATCTTGAAAGACAGAGATATAACACCCAACGCTCGCTCTGCGATCACAAAATTCAAGTAGCAGACTCTCAACAGATATTTATGAATATTTATGTTAAAACATATAATAAAGTTATAATAGGGATGTATAGAACTAGCACCGATAGAGCGCACTGCTGTTGTACTGGGTAAGCGCAAGGCGCTCTTCATTTGTCTCCTGTGTTCTCATGCTGCTAATATCCACGAATTTAAGTTGTTTAAATTGCTATTTTTCTGACTATGCCGAGCTATTGCAGTGTTCCTCTTTGAAAAAATCAGGGAAATCCGATTTCGGGTCACCAATTTTCACAAAATAAAGAAATGAGGAAGAAAAGGTTACATGCTATTAGAAGGAAACATTTCGGTGAAGAAAATCTGACCGAAAATATTAAAGTGTGTTCCCATCGTTTTCAACTCGATGACTTCACGAAAACTGTGTTGGGCAAGTGTGATTTACAAAGGGAAATAATTCCTACCTATAAACTGAATATACATATCGATAACAACCACTGAATTTATGCGTTTGTATTTGAAGGGCAGAGAGCAAGATTAAAACCGGGCACTGTTCCATCGCTTTTTCCGTGGACCACGAACACAACAAAAATAAGGAAGAGGCCATACACAAGAAAATTGCCAGTTTACCACGATAAGCCTACAATATCGGAATCTGCATAAATTATCTCCATTGAAGTACGGTACGGGAAGATATCGTCAATATACAGGAAGAAGTGAATGTAACATTTGTGACTCCCATTTTCAAAGGCATCAATACTCGGACAAATACTTCAAGAATAAATGTCACAACATTAACAGTCAAAAACGTATTATGGTTGGTTTCTTGAAATCAGAATTAATCGTCAACTTACATCTGCCTGACGGAGAATGTGGTACCGGTAGTGACTGACGTCTACATTCTTGAGTCATAGGCCAAAGTTAGCCAGATGAATGGAAACAGTTCATGGCCTTAAAACAGGGATTCTCAAACTTTTTAAATACTGTACCCCTAAGTCGTTTCCAAGGGGTACGGAAACGATTTGTATAAAGAAATTGACAAATTACAAAAGAACCAAACGTTGCGATGCATTTTGAGGTAAACAATACCGGTATCAACTTTCTTTGATTATGTTTACCTTAAAACAAGACCGTTTCATGTACGCTATCAACCAAAAAAATACACGAATCGAAGTCTATAAGCAAGGGTAGCCAGTGAATATTTAAATCTCTATTTATAAAAGGAAGATTATAGTTTTACGTGACCGTTAATCTAGAGATCATATGGCACAGAGGACTTCCTCTTTACGTGGAATCCGAACAGGAAAAGGCATTTCACTTTGAAAATCTCACATGCATTGACCGGGAAATCTCTATTTATGATTTAAGTCTTATGGAGATATAGGCTATTTATCAATATAGGCCTACAATACTCAAGCATGCTGACTCCTATTCATAATTTGAATAATAAAGCGTGTAAGAATTTTGTTATTACCGCTGTAGCCTACTAATTCTTCCCTCCTTATACTAGTTTTAGCGCCTCTAGTCCGTAGCTCATTTTACAGCTGTTTAACGCTTAAACGCTGAAAATCGTTCATAATATATTAGAGGATATACCTATAGAATTAATTAATATAGTCTTGGAGTAAAATTAGAGAAGTTATAATTTACTTTAGCTTAGAAAACTCGGTCACAATCTATACATTCCTCGTAGCTGACTGGGGGAAACATAGGACGATCGCCTTGCGCTTACCCAGTACTACACGAGCGCTATCTGGCGCGAACTTTCTCAGGCTACATCCCTATTATCGTCGAACATAAACAGTCGTATGCAACTCGCCTATAATGGTAATTAAGACACTCGTATGGAAATTATAATACTCGCGGATACTCGTGTCTTAATTATAGCCATTATAGGCTCGTTGCATAATGTACTATTTTGTTACTATTGTTAGACTATTATTATTTATATTGTGAATGTAAGTGAAATGTTTTATTTGTATAATCCCTAACCTTATTTTATGGGGGCGTGGTGGCTCAGCGGTCTAGCTGTATGCCTCTCACCAAGGCGGTCCGGGTTCGATTCCCGGTCATTGCATGTGAGATTTTCGAAGTTAAATGCCATGTCCTGTGGTTCGGATTCCACGTAAAAAGGAGGTCCCGTGGCTCATGATCTCGAGATTAACGGTCACGTTAAACTACAAGCTTGCTTTGCTTATTTTATGTTGGGCGCTACTGTAATGGAGCTCTTAAGCTCGAAGTGTAGCCGTGCAAATAAAATCAATCAATCAATCAATCAATCCACGGCCAAGCAATGCAGTTCTTCGAAAATATCCAATCCTTTTTGACGTAAAGCACTATCTAACATTTTGCGAACTGTGTTATGCCTTTTGATTCTTAACATTTCTCCCATGAAGATAGGATAGAAGATATTATAGGAAACAGTGGAAACTGCATAAGAATCGGTCCACTGGTCTTAATGTTACACATATAGACTAGGCTATACAGTAACAGACGTTGAGATACACAGTCACAGTTGCAATGCAGCATTTCCCCACGAGCTGACTTTGACAGCTGTCAGCGTTCTTAATTTATAATACAAACTATAGTTGATATTGACGTATTCAAAGAAAACAAGAAGTTCCGTGAAGAACTATACAGCCTACTTTTCATGCCAATGATTATTCTACAGAATATGAACCTATCTAGAATAATGACGAAATTAAGTTGCTAATATCGAAATTTAAAATTAGTTCGAAATACTGTATACCTGGCATAATGTATCCTAATAGAGCACTACAGTTGGCAGCCCTGATGACTGAATATATTCTTAGTTCCGTCTCTTAAGGTACAAAATACAAAATTTGGTTGAAGTCCAATGAATAGCATGGACGTTACATTTAGTTAAACATTGGATCTAACAGCGCGCGTAAAATCATGTTGGCAACAATGTCATGCATGTATTGGTCAGAAATAATCTGAAATAATATGATCTATTGTTGTGCCAATTTTGAATGAAATCCATTAGTTAGTATAGAAGTTACATGCATTTTAAAATTGGACCTATCAGCAGGCTTAGAATCATGTTGGCAGCACTGACGTATATTAGTTACTCCAAATTCGTCTAGAATGCCAGGTACTATACGTGTGCAAAGTTTAGAGCTATTGGCTTGCATACTTTCTGATATATTGATATTAGGGTAACAAAAATAGGGACAGCACATATTAACAGTTGGCAGCACTGGTTGCTCCTTAGAATACGCATAGTCATATCTGTTTTGGTACACATAGCACATACGAAATTTGGTTGAAATCCAAATGATAATATGGAAGTTACATGTATTTAACGTTGGACCTGTCAGCAGGCTTAGAATCACGTTGGTAGCACTGACGTATATAAGTTACTCCAAATTAATATAGAATATCAGGTACTATACGTGTGCATAGTTTAAAGCTGTCGGCTTGCATACTTTCTGATATATTGGTATTTGGATTTAAAAAAATAGGAGCATTTATTAACAGTTGGCAGCCCTGGTAGGTCTTAAGAATATGCTCAGTCATATCTGGTTATGTACACATACAACATACGAAATTTGGTTGAATTCCAATTGATAGTATAGAAGTTATATGCATTTAAAAATTGGACCTATCAGGAGGCTTATAATCATTTTGGCAACACTGCCATGTTTAGCCTCCTGGAAATTAAACTGAAATATTATGATCTGTACGTGTGCCAATTTTGAAATCGCTCCCATTCATACTTTCCAAGATATCCAACATGGAGCTCAAATTTCAATTGCGATTTTTTAGCAGTTGGTAGCACTGACATCATTTTCAAATATGGCCGTGAGATACTCAGGTATAGATCTTTACTCCTACCAAATTTTGTTTCGATTGCTGCAGCCGTTTAGGAGTTGATAGGGGGGGGGGGACACACACACAGCCAGCCAGACAGACAGTCAGAAGGACAGACAGACAGACAGACAGACAGACAGACAGACAGACTGACACACATTTGCCCGATCTCATAAGTCTACTTTTTCCTCATTTTTGCAAAATGTGAAAAGTAGGCTAAAAATCGGTATTGTTCCCATTCGCGTAACCCTTCCTTGAAAATGTTGATACAACTAGAAAATCTGCTTGGCTCCACCCGTGTGAATACTTGTCAGGAGCTCCCACTCTACGTGAGGTCACAATCTCCTTAACAGCACTAATTTAATGATATTTCATCAATAATTTTATTTTCACGGCTGCAGTGAGGAACAATGAGGCTTTCAACGATTAAATCGTGTTGTGAACATTACGTACAAGCCATAGAGATGGTGATATATAACTTTATGTTAGCGTTTATGAAGTGACTGGCTGGTGATTAAACACACAATACCAATGATGTCAGAACGTCAAATCAACATGTTGACAAGAAATCACACAAGGAAAACGATGCCATTATACATCCATCACTACTTGGCAAGACATTGCTGGACCATGGTTCCGAATAATTAGATTGGTCGCTTCGTTGATCACACTACTTTGTGGTGATCATTTGGTTCACCACCCTGATGAACTGAACTCAGCAATTAAACTTCATAAAGACGTGGAGACTAGAGTGTGACTGTAGGAAGCAAATTCTTGCTGTACGTATTTGTCTTGGAAACTAGTTTAGAGGAGCTTATTCTTAGTCGTTTTATTATTTTAATACTCTAGAACAACAGACAATACAATATTGACGTAAAATAATGTATTGTTTGTATTTGAGAGAAGCTTGTTCAAGCACTATATTACTTGAATTTACCTTTCCTTATTCACTCGAGATACACACAGACCAATGTTTCTCTCTCATATTCATTTTACTCTGTAAGCAAAACTCGACAGTAACTGTGGTGGAATTTCTACCTTGAGTCAATTCTACTCCTTGGGTGGACCTTCGGCTAATCGTCAGTTTCAAGATGTTGATATTAATATTGTTGTTGAGAGAGCCTGGCATTTATCGTATTGCCCCTTAACGTCCTTAATTTTCCATTAGTGGATATAATAATTCTAGTAGTATTAGTAGTAGTAGTAATAATAATAGTAACAATAATAGTATAGTTGCTATATATTTGCCAGATAATGTTCTGAGAGTGGAGAGTGAAGTAATAACAATAATAAGAATAGTCATAATAATAAGACGAATAATAAGAATATTACTTTATAATAATAAGATGAAGAAGAATATGAATAAAAATAATACAATAATAACAATAATAGTATATGTTTATAACTATTGTGGGGGTTTCATATTTTAGAAACGTTGCTCTCCTAGGATTTTAGGTAGATTTCACTAAAACGCTAACTATTGTAATGGATACCATGTTTCGACTTCCGGAAAATTTCGACATATCTTCGCTTTTCACATCCCCCAGACCCCAAAACTACCAACATAATTTATGTACATATACATATACATGTATATCAATTTCTTGTGGACACGATAACTACCGCAATTTTTCACCAATCACTTTGAATATTTTACAAAATATATATCCCTTTTAAATCTCGGTCGAGTTCGTTAACGGGAAAAATCGGACCAAGGGAGTAAAAATGGGGGACTTTTGTCGAAAAAGAGAAATATCGCTATGACTCTCTTAATGTATGAAATATCGAATCCATTTAAATTTGTACTATGTGTCTGATAAAGGCCAAAAATGTATGTTTGAAAAGTTTTTTGATAGCACCCACCATTGACCAAAGGGGTGGGAATAAGTGGGTGTTTAGAGAAACAAAAAACATATCCCTCTCAATAGGAACAATATCAAAACCGTTTATAATGGTCGATACTCCTCGAATTATTACCTAAAACTTTTGTCTGAAATACTTTTTGATATGACCCACCGTTACGCCAAGGGATGAGCAAAATGATTTCAGTTTTAAGAAAATGCCAAGAGCCATCAGAGGTTGCCATGACAACGCCACTGCACGAGATCACATTAAGTTTCCCATCTGTCCCTGTGGGAAACGGCTTCGGTGGCGTAGTTGGTAGCATGCTGAACTTCTATGCCCAAGATCGCTGGTTCAATCCCGGCCGAAGTCGTCGAATTTTTTAAGAGCGTTAAAAATCCCTCAGTATGTCTTCCTTCAGAGGGGAAGTAATGCGGTGGGCCCATGTCATAGATTTATGTCATGTAAAAGAACCTTCCACTAACTACAACTGTGTGAGGAAACCATTGTAGGTTAGATTTGTTGCCAGGTGCTGGTTGCGGTGGCATCTAGTAGCCATGTTCTTAGCTAGGTGTCGTTGACGGTAGCATTTGATAGCAAAAGTAGGAACTACTACTTAAAACTGACCGTCTGCAGTCTTTAGATGAATTACAGACTAGTACAGTTATAACAATTAACACCGGTTATCAGACAGATTCTACACCCACCCACACCGCACACGGGGCTACATGACCACGTTGTCGCAGCCCCTAAACTGAGGAACAAACAACATCTCTGCGGGAGATAAAATTTTGCGTGAAGAAGTAACAGACCGTTAGATAGTTACACATCAGTGTCGAAACCTTGCATAAGGATAGTGTGGCCACCAGTATAAGAATATGCCCCAAATGACGAAGGTTATCGTCCCTATAAGACAATAAAATGTTGAAAATATACAAAAAATATGAAAAACAAAGTTCATAAAGCTCCAATTGTAAAATACTTTCTCATAATGAGAGGTATAAAATGAGGTCTGGTCCTCCTTTCGCCTATCGTCTAGTTTTCTCCGTGAAATCCACCTCCGCCTTCCGGCGTGCCGAGAGGGATTTTTTGCCTACTTTTCTCAATTTACAAAAAGAGGAAAGAGTAGACTTATGAGATCGATTCTGGAAAATATGTGTCTCTCTGTCTGTCCATCTGTCTGTCTGTGTGTGAGTGTGTGTCCACCCCCTAACAACTACTAAATGACTGCAGCTATCGAAACCGAATTCCGTAAGAGTAAAGGGATGCTGAATATCTCACGGCCATATTTGAAATTGAAGTCAGTGCTACCAACTGATGAAAAATCGCAATTGAAATATCAGCTCTATGTTGGTTATCTCAGAAGTTATCCATGCGAACTATTCCAAAATTGGCACACATATTGTTAACATTACAGATTAATTTTCAGAAGTCCATACACGTCAGTGTTGCCAACATGTTTCTAAGCCTGCCGATAAGTCAAATTTCTAAATGCATGTAACTTCTATACTATCGATTGGATTTCAAGAAAATCTCGTATGCGCTAAGTGTACTACAACAAATATGACTGTGCGTATCCTAACGAGCCAACAGGGCTGCCAACTGTCAATAAATGCTCTCTCTATATTCTAACCCTTATATCAATATATCAGAAAGTATGCAAGCAAACAGCTCTAAACTTTCCACGCGTATAGTACCTGACATTCTACCTTAGTTTGGTGTAAGTTATATACATCATGATTCTAAGCTTTCTGATAGCTTCAATTTTTAAATACATGTAACTTCTATATACTAACAAATGGATTTTATGCAAAATTGGCCCTATAATGGACCGTATAAATTATTTCACATTAATTCTGAGCATCACATACATGACATTGTTCCCAACATGATTTTACTCGCACTGATAAATCCAATATCAAACAGCATGTAACGTCCATATCATCCACTAGACTTCAAACAAATTTTGTATGTGCATTCTATACCTTAAGAGATGGAACTAAGAATATATTCAGAGTCACCAGGGCTGCCAACTGTAGTAAGTTACTCTATTAGGCTACACTATTACAGGTGTATTTCAAACTGAATAATAGAAATGTTAGTATTATAAACTTGAATTCGTCATTATTCTAGATAGGTCTATATAGATTGCCATGAATCTTAAATTTGAAGAAAAGTCGGCTCTTTAGTTCGTCACGGAGCTACTCGTTTTATCTTGGAAAGTGTCTTAATGTTTGTTCATTTTATAAAATTTCATTTTAATATTTTGAAACAAAAAAATAGATGTCGCATAACACTTTTCATAAATGTTTACGTTCCTAGTCATGACAATTCAGGAGAGCCACTAAGAATTCCAAAGGAGGATTTTCCACACAGACCCGTGTTATTTGTTTGTTTTAATGGACTTCATTGGTTATTTCGTTAAGTATTTTAACATTCCACATATGAATATCCAACGTTTTGACAGCTATCTATTCTGAAGGTCTGCTTATCGCGATCATTTCTTTATAATAGCATCTGATCACTCAAATTTATTCTCAATATACTACTGGAGTTCAAGGATTGGAGTAATTGAACGACAGGTGAACTTCTGTAAGCGCAGAAGTTAGGGGCAGGCAGTGACGTTGATTACCCGTTTGATGTTCCCATGAATTATTAACGTGATTCAGGTGCAGCTTACGGGTAATATTCATAATTACAAAGCGTTACCATAATTGGAATACCCGCCACTACTACTTTGTCCAGAGATTCACGAATGCACATATTCTGTGAAGCAAATTATTGTCAAAATTTATCTGACGGGAAGTTAAATTTATCAGATTGTGTTTGGGTATGGTTGATGATGAATTTCAGTTAGAAATAAAATAGTTTCATACAAATAACTTGAAAACATAAACCCCTTTACACAAGTCATAGGTCTGAGAGAAAATTGAATAACCGAGTTTTACTTAATCACTCTGATATTAGCTATTGTTTTCTCTAAAGTTATTTTAATGATTCTAAAAGAATAGAACGGCAGGTTCTAACAATGACTTATACTATAGAGAGTAGTGGTGTCACCTGTCAACATCACGGATATCTCATCGATAACCAGTTGGTCACTCTGTTCTTTTCATCTAACATGTGAACATCGTGAAAGGGGATCTCGCAGTTCGCAGGTAGTCCCTTGAAGGAATGGAAATGGTTCTGTCGAAACTTTCAAATGCGAGGACTGAAACAAATAAACAAGTAAACAAACAGACAAACAAGACAGACTAACAAACCTGCATACAAAATGTGTCATAATCAAGAAATGTAATACACCTAAATATAGTGGCATGATAAGGAAAGGCTTGTCAGTATCCGAACTGAAGAAATGGAGAGAAATTCCAGCGTTGATAAATGGGATGATAAAAACGCTAGTTTCTCTTTCCATTCAAAGTACGGACAATCAAGAAGTATTCACTGGCTTTCAGGAGGAAAGTAATTAGTGACGAGGTAAACATTCGTGCATTGAGAACTGCATCATTAATTTATTGACGCAAATAGCCTAATGTGTTAAATATTGCTGTACTAATACTGTAGAATTGCTAAATATAATTTTACTTTGTGTAACATATTGTATTAAATACTTATATATTTACATAGGCCTACTTCCCATACAGGGACCACAAATTCGTGATTAATTATAATATTTCTTGTAATATATTTGACTTCTACCTTTCATACCAAGCGATGTGGTTGTCAAGCGATCTTCCCAAACCTGTGTATCGGTGGTAACCACAATATTACCTCGTAGTGTAGACCTTCGCATCTTCGAAAAAAGTAGGCGTATTTCCAAGACGAAATAAATAGCCTCATTTTCTTAAATTTTAGGATTCCTACCAATGATTGATCTATATAGACCTACCCATGCAGTTGAACTTTGAACCTAAACCCTTGCATAGAATTATGTTGGCAGCACTAATTTCGACGATTTATTCTAAATATGTCTTACACACCTTGAAATTCCAGTATCCTAAATTGGAGGTGTGTTCCGTGCATATATTCTCAGATATTGGATCTAAGGTGCAAAAGCTTTGAAATTATTAAAACACAGTTACTGTGGGGGGAATGGGTGGGGGGGGGGGTGACACACACACACACACACTCACACACAGAGGAACAGACAGACACTCATCTGCCCGGGTGGTCTCGTAAAACTACTTCTTCACATCATTTTTTCAAAATGTGAAAATTAGGCTTAGAATAGAACACAATAGACCTATGCAAGTTGCAGCAAGAGGGAATGACTTACAAAGCATACTGCGTAGTGATGTTTGTTTCAAAATAACATTGGCATATGAAGCTCTAGAACTGATTAGAAATTCCCGTCTTCATCTGCGAAGTGTGTCTTGCGAATAGCACGCGTCGAGAAGTTCTCTTAGAGTTAATCGACCTCAAACTTCATGATTTACAAGTCACTATCTGAATTGTGTTCAATTTAGGAGTCCTATACAAAACTACAGATGGAGAGAAGTTTGGCACAAGTCAGGCGACGAGGGATTTCAGTCTCAAAAGTTAGCAGCGTTTGCAATTAGTGCAATGTAGACGTGCATGAACTAATTCAAGCTCTCCTGTAACTTCTACAACCATCATTTCTGTTGTTTTATATAAGAACCAAGCAGGATTTTAGGGCTTCGTGAAATTCCATGTATATTTTATAAATTCATCGATTAAAGAAAGGATGTTCCGTTAAAAACCAAATAGCCTACAGTACGGTCAAAATTTGTTTTTGTTGTTGTTATTAATTCATTTAGGGGCATTGCAACATCGTGATCATTTAGCCCCGTGCACTTGGGTGTGAGTAGAAATTTGGATAACCTGTGTGTATGTAGCAGCAGCAGTATTAGTAGAGGTAGTGTTTATTTGCAATGCAGGTGAGGATTCGGAAGGAGGTGGCAATTGCCTTAAGTTAGGAACCGTCCTGGAATTTGCCTCGAGTAGAACTGGGAAACAGAGGAACACCACTTCCAGGATGGCTGAGATGGAAATCAAACCCGGACCTGCGGGGCGACAACCAAGAATGCTAGCCTCTACACTATGAAGTGGACGGTCCACATTTTTTAGTCTATTTTCAATTTTGAAACAAGATGTTCAGTAAAGAACATATAGCCTACTTTCTCCTAAATGCAAGGGTATTGTAATAACTCTTTGTCCTTTTCAAGGAGTATGATTGAATGTTGGTTGTAGTAGCTTGTTGAAATACAACGTACTATAGGGATATTAAACATGAATATGAAGTGCCCTTTGCTAGTGCTACCTCTGTACCAAATTTCGTTCAATTCGGTTTCACCGTGTTTGAATTGATAGGGGGAATCGATTTGCACACATACATGGCCACCATCTGCAAACTATTGGGCTGATGTTCTTGCAGTTTGGTCTGAATATGTTTCCCACATAAAGATATGGTGTTGCAAAATTTGGTAGGGACTAGATTATTAGGTTGGTCGTAATTACATTTTAGCTTTTAACATTTGGGTGGCCGCGATTACGTTTCCGTCAAGATAGCGGTGATATAAAACATCACACTGAGGTGCCCTTTGCTAGTGCTACCTCTGTACCAAATTTCGTTCCATTCGGTTTCACCGTGTTCGAATTGATAAGGGGAATCGATTTACACACAAAGATGGCCGCCATCCGCAAAATATTAGGCTGATGACCTATTAGTTTGGTCAAAGGATGCTCCCTCCATAAAGGTATGTTGTTGCTAAATTTGCTAGAGATCGGATGATTAGGCTAATCGTAATTTGATTTAAGCTTTGAACATTTGTGTGGCCGCCATTACGTTTCCGTCAAGATGGCGGCGATATAAAACATGACACTGAGGTGCCTTTTGTTAGTACTACCTCTGTACCAAATTTTGTTCCATTCGGTTGCACCGTGTTCGAATTAATAGGGGGAATCCATTTTCACACAAAGATGGCCGCCATCCGCAAACTATTACGCCGATGGCCTATTGGTTTGGTCAAAGGATGCTCCCCCCATAAAGGAATGTTGTTGCAAAATTTGGTAGAGATCGGATGGTTATGTTAGTCGTGATTTGATTTAAGCTTTAAACATTTGTGTGGCCGCCATTACGTTTCTGTCAATATGGCGGCGATATAAATCATGACACTGAGATGTCCTTTGCTAGTGCTATCTCTGTACCAAATTTCGTTCCATTCGGTTCCACCGTGTTCGAATTAATAGGGGGAATCAATTTTGACATAAAGATGGCCTCCACCCGCAAACTATTATGCTAATAACCTATTAGATTGGTCAAAGGATGCTCCCTCCATAAAGGAATGTTGTTGCAAAGTTTGGTAGAGATCGGATGGTTATGTTAGTCGTAATTTAACTTAAGCTTTGAACATTTGTGTGGCCGCCATTACGTTTCTGTCAAGATGGCGGCGATATAAAACATGACACTGAGGTGCCCTTTGCTAGTGCTACCTCTGTACCAAATTTCGTTCATTCGGTTCCACCGTGTTCGAATTAATAGGGGGAATCAATTTTGACATAAAGATGGCCGCCATCCGCAAACTATTACCCTTATAACCTATTATATTGGTCAAAGGATGCTCCCTCCATAAAGGAATGTTGTTGCAAAGTTTGGTAGAGATCGGATGGTTATGTTAGTCGTAATTTAACTTAAGCTTTGAACATTTGTGTGGCCGCCATTACGTTTCTGTCAATATGGCGGCGATATAAATCATGACACTGAGATGCCCTTTGCTAGTGCCAGCTCTGTACCAAATTTCGTTCCATTCGGTTTCACCGTGTTTGAATTAATAGGGGGGATTGATTTTCACACAAAGATGGCCGCCATCCGCAAACTATTAGGCTAATGACCTAGTCATTTGGTCAAAGGATGCTTCCTCTATAAAGGTATGTTGTTGCAAAATTTGGTAGAAATCGGATGATTAGGTTAATCGTAATTTGATTTAAGCTTTGAACATTTGTGTGGCCGCCATTACGTTTCCGTCAAGATGGCGGCGATATAAAACATGACACTGAGGTGCCTTTTGTTAGTACTACCTCTGTACCAAATTTCGTTCCATTCGGTTGCACCGTGTTCGAATTAATAGGGGGAATCGATTTTCACACAAAGATGGCCGCCATACGCAAACTATTACGCTGATGACCTATTAGTTTGGTCGAAGGATGCTCCCCCTATAAAGGTATGTTGTTGCAAAATTTGGTAGAGATCGGATGATTAGGTTAGTCGTAATTTGATTTAAGCTTTGAACATTTGTGTGGCCGCCATTACGTTTCCGTCAAGATGGCGGAGATATAAAACATGACACTGAGGTGCCTTTTGTTAGTACTACCTCTGTACCAAATTTTGTTCCATTCGGTTGCACCGTGTTCGAATTAATAGGGGGAATCCATTTTCACACAAAGATGGCCGCCATCCGCAAACTATTACGCGGATGGCCTATTGGTTTGGTCAAAGGATTCTCCCTCCATAAAGGTATGTTTTTGCAAAATTTGGTAGAGATCGGATGGTTATGTTAGTCGTAATTTGATTTAAGCTTTGAACATTTGTGTGGCCGCCATTACGTTTCCGTCAAGATGGCGGCGATATAAAACATGACACTGAGGTGTCCTTTGCTAGTGCTACCTTTGTACCAAATTTCGTTCAATTCGCATTCACCGTGTTCGAATTGATAGGGGGGGACAGACATTCAGAGTACACACACTCACACACACACAGACACACACACACACACACACACAGACTCACACACACACATACACACACACACACAGACTCACACACACACATACACACACACAGACAGACACACTTTTTTCGCCCTGTGTTGATCTCATAAGTCTACTTTCATTTTTTGCAAAAATCGAAAGTAGGCTAAAAATAGGCTTATGAGATCACCTTTTGTCCGTGTGTGTGTGCGTGTGTGTGTGTGTGTGTGTGATTCGTGTGTGTGTCCCCCCCTAATAAAATCTAAAAGGCAGGAGCGATTTCAATGAAACTCGGAAAGTTCATAGCACTATTCCCGGCGACCTCGACCGTGCCCTTAAAATTTTGTTAAGACTCACCAATCCAACATGGCGGCTGTGCGAAATATTTCACCAGCATTCAATATCTCCGAAACTATTACCGATATTACCCTGACATTTTCTAATGAGATAGAGGGAACTACTATAAGTTCACTTATGTGACTTTTGAAAACCTGGTAACTACAAAACCAACATGGAGGTCAAGCGAATTTGCGACTTTTAAATAGACGTTTCTCGCGATTTGACCAACCAAACGCAATGAAACTTGGTACAGTATATGTTTATATACATTGTAATGCACCGACATCTAACTTCGTTCAATTGTTTACATACTCACAAGATGGCGGATGTGCGAAATATTTCACCGGCATTCTATATCTCTGAAACTATTAGCGGTATCTCCCTAAAATTTTGTACGGAGATAAAGGGTACTACTGGAAGTCCATCTATAAGACTTTCAAAAACCGGTTAACTACAAAACGAACATGGCGGCCAAGCGAATTTGAAAATTTTAAATTGACCTTTCTCGCGATTTAATGTTCCAAGCGCACTGAAACCTGGTACAGGAAATATTTATACACATTGTAATCCACTGGTATCTAATTTAGTTCAATTGTTTACATAACCTCAAGATGGCGGCAGTGCGAATTTTTAAATTAAGTTTTTATTTCTTGTGATGTTGTCATGCGATCGAAGTGAAAGTTTGAATAATGAACCTACGCAATAATTTTCCTTTAATGGTACATGACTCTATGGCCTATACATTTGACAATCCAACATGGCGACCATCCGAAATATTTAGACGATAATGAATATCTACGAATCTATTTTAGCAATCAAACTGCATTTTTTAATGTTCATAGGGGCTATGAACTTAAGTTCACCTATAGGACTTTAAATAACCTGGTGATCACAAATCCAACATGGCGGTGACGCGAATTATAAATATTCACATGGACGTTTCTCGCAATTTAACCATCCGCGTGCAGTGAAACTTGGTACAGTAAATCGTTATACGAATGTTAATCCACTGGCATTTAATTTATTTCAATTGCTTCCATAACCTCAAGATGGCAGCTGTGCAAAATTTTAAAATCTCCTTGTTTTTTCTTGTGTCCTAAATATGCGATTGAAGTTTGAATACTACACGTTCACAATAATCTGCATGTAACAGTACATAACTCTAGGACCTACATATATAAAATCCAACATTGCGACCATCCGAAATATTAAGTCGGTTCTCAATATCTACGAATCTATTACAGCAATCAAACAGAAATTGTGTATGTTGATAGTGGCAATTAACATAAGTAGGATATATGAAAATAGGCTGTATAGTTCTTCACGGAACTACTTGTTAAAGAGTGCCTTCGGGGGTATCCCTAAAGTTGAACAGTGTTATGTGTCGTTGTTGTTTGCTTCAACGTATTAAAAATACATTTTCGTCAATATTGGATACGTATATTTCGAACTTTGCGAAGGCAACCGTTAAAGAGGTACCTCCTATACATATTACAAAGGTGTGCCATTTAATGGATTGAAATCAGTCACAATGTTCCATTCAAAATAGTTTTAAATTAATTCTATTTTATCCTACTTAGTGTTATTTTCTTCCCTAAGGAAAAATTTTCAAAATTGGAGATTCTGAGGGTTACCGGATCAGGGTCAGTTTTCCCTTTTTCATTGACTTCGGAATGTACCTTCTAAATCAAGAGATTTCAATCCATGGTCCACGAATATTTGAATAGATCAAGAGCGGACCATCAGTAATATAAAGACTTCGAATCCTTGTGCACTAAATTTGCAAGGCAACTAGAAAAGTCTAATGAAAAGGAAACAAAACATGTGATATTCAGCATTAGCAAGGCTCCTCAATCATTGGAGATTCTAAAGAAATCATTTTACTGTCAGTTTCCTAAGAGGTAATATAATTAAGACTATCGGGCAATCATTTGAAAAAATGCCACGAAATATTTTTACTGCATTAAGTCATAAAGAAAACAAGTAGTTCCGTGAAGAATTATACAGCCTATTTTCATATATCCTACTTATGTTAACTGCCACTATCAACATACAAAATTTCAGTTTGATTGCTGTAATAGATTCGTAGATATTGAGAATCACTAAATATTTCGGATGGTCGCCATGTTGGATTTTATATATTTAGGTCCTAGAGTTATGTACTGTTATATGAAGATTATTGTGTACGTGTAGCATTCAAACTTCCATCGCATGATTAGGACACAAGAAGTAACAAGGAGATTTTAAAATTTCGCACAGCTGCCATCTTGAGGTTATGGAAACAATTGTCATAAATTAGATGCCAGTGGATTAACATTCGTTTAAGGATTTACTGTACCAAGTTTCACTGCACTTGGTTGGTTAAATTGCGAGAAACGTCCATGTGAATAGGTATATTTCGCGTCACCGCCATGTTGGATTTGTGATTACCAGGTTATTTAAAGTCCTATAGGTGAACTTAAGTTCATAGCCCCTATGAACATTTAAAAAAATCAGTTTGATTGCTATAATAGATTCGTAGATATTCAGAGCCGTCTAAATATTTCGGATGGTCGCCATGTTGGATTGTTAAATGTATAGGCCATAGAGTCATGTATCATTAAAGGAAAATTATTGCGTAGGTTCATTATTCAAACTTTCACTTCGATCGCGTGATTACGACATAAGAAATAAAAACTTAATTTTAAAATTCGCACTGCCACCATCTTGAGGTTATGTAAACAATTGAACTAAATTAGATACAAGTACATTACAATGTGTATAAACATTTCCTGTACCAGATTACATTGCGTTTGGAACATTAAATCGCGAGAAAGGTCTATTTAAAATATTCAAATTCGCTTGGCCGCCATGTTCGTTTTGTAGCTGACCGGTTTTTGAAAGTCTTATAGATGAACTTCCAGTAGTGCCCTTTATCGCCGTACAAAATTTCAGGATGATACCGCTAATAGTTTCAGAGATATAGAATGCCGGTGAAATATTTCGCACATCCGCCATCTTGTGGTTATGTAAACAATTGAACAAAGTTAGATGTCGGTGCATTACAATGTATATAAACATATACTGTACCAAATTTTATTGCGTTTGGTTGGTTAAATCGCGAGAAACGTCTATTTAAAAGTCGCGAATTCGCGTGGCCGCCATGTTGGTTTTGTAGTTACCAGTTTATCAAAAGTCACATAGGTGAATTTCTAGTAGTTCCCTTTATCACCGTAATTAATCCCAGGGTTATATCGGGAATAGTTTCGGAGATATTGAATTCTGGTGAAATATTTCGCACAGCCGCCACGTTGGATTGGTGAGACATAAAAAAATTTGACGGACACGTTCGGGGTCGCCCGGAATAGTGCTATGAACTTACCGAGTTTCATTGAAATCGCTCCAGCCGTTTAAAAGTTATTAGGACACACACACTCCTCACACACACGCACACACACACGGACAAAAGGTGATCTCATGAGCCTATTTTTTCAAAATTGAAAATAGGCTAAAAATGAAATGTTGGATTACTAGCACAATTTTTGATAATTTTCACATCTCTCTAGTATTGTTAATAATGGAACGGCCTAAAACTAAGCAAGCCATATACAGGGTTTTTCACTCAAAGTGCGGCCGACCCAGCGCTCCAGGTAGAACGTGCAGCTATAAAGGTCAGACGAGCATATCGCAGCGCGCTGCTGTCACAGCATATGTCATCATTAAGAAAAGGAAGGAAGTGCTGTTGGATTGATGCTTCAGACTCTCGACCCTAAGCTCAGCGAGCAGCCTCTACGCGCTGCGCTGACGGCCGCACTTTGAGTGAAAGACCCTGTATTAACGTATAAATTTGGTCAGTCTTTTTCGAATTTTACAAAGGTAACTGTGAAGTTGGAACTATATATTACAAATAGTTGGCAGCCTTTCCATCGCTTAAAAGTACATAAATCGTGCGTTGCTGGTGCGTACATTGTTCGTACAATATTCAGTCCTAATACGATTAGTCATTATAATCTACTGCAAGGGTAACTACACGGTGGTACCACCTACTACCAACGGTTGACAACGCAGGAGAGACATAACACTTAATCGTTTGTGTATTATTTGTGATGTATCGTATGTTCACACATTTTGTATTTATAGAGATTATTTCATTTAGAAAATAATAAATACACAAATCCTTTCATCTTTAGAAGTGGTCATTTTATTCTCGTTTAAACACAATGCAATATTTATTACGGAATGTAGTTTGGAAGATTAACTTTTCCTCTGCTTCAACGTTACAAACCTCGATCAAATCACTAACATTGAACTATCTTAATAACATTTGTTTTGGTACCGGTAGTTATGAATCTAAATTATAAACTTGTAGTAACATTAGTATATTAAAAATTCGTTTTTGTGAGAGAGTTCTTTTGCCGATAAGTGTAAAATGCCGTTCGAATACTAATTAAATCAATAATGAACAACAGACACACATACATCGCCCTTTGAATGAACAAGAAACCCGAAACACCAGTTAAGTAAATCGCTTTGAAATAACAACTGCTCCTTCTAACATCAAAGTCAGAACACCAACCTGACCATTTACTAACCATTACAGGTTCTCACCAAACTCGTAAACTTGAAAGTCTATAGCCACTAACATATCACAACAAAACATCACATACTAATAAACTTGACAAGTTACGCGGGTTTACAATAAACTTATATAACCAAAATTGTGTATAATATAGTCTGTCAGTTGTAACTCTTCAGTCGGTCAACATGAATTTGCCCAAAGAATGCGCGGGGTGCAATGTATATGAATATAGAGTATAATTGAAATGTGAAAAATTAACTGATGTAATGAGAAAGAGAAGATTACAGGTTTTTTTTTTGGGGGGGGGGCACATTTATAGAATGGAAAATAGTAGACTAACTAAACAGATCTTCAACTTACTGACTAGTTACAAATCCAAACCCACATGGTTCATTGAAATTGACAAAGATTTGACAAACGCCAGAATTCAGACATACACAAAAGCAAACAGATCACTCTTCAGAGAAGCTATCCAAAAGGCAGAATTTCAAAAAAGGAAGAAACAAACAACTCGCAGAAAGTGGACTCAAGAGGAGAAAGATCGTCACTCTAGATGGATGAAAGAAATTTGGAAACAAAGGAAATTTAATATAATGGACAATAGCCAACGTTGATTCATCGCACCCTCCAAATGGGTTATTCGAAAGAAGAAGAAGAAGAATATGAATAATAATTAAATATCACTCGTGGAAAGAATTACAGTACATGTATTAGTTATGATCACTATAATAATGGGACTGGCTGCGTGGCTCAGCGGTAATGTTCTCGCTTGCTGGGCCCAAGGTTTCAGGTTCGTATCCTGGGGCAGTCTTGAGGGTACGCAAATGTGAGGGAGCCATGTCAGTAGATTTACTGGCACGTTAATGATGCCCTTCGGGGCAAAATTCCGGCACCCCGGCGTCTCTAAAAGCCAGAGTAGTTAAAAGGGACGTAAAACCAATAACATTTATTATTTTGTTATTAAAATAATGGTCCATTTTAGGATTACTTGTTTCGACTTTCAAGCGGTTATCACTAGATTCTGATCACTGGGTTTAGGTTTAACTTTATATACTTTAAACCCACTTACATATCAGAACACCAACCTTACCCATTTACTAACCATTGCAGTTTCTCACTAAACAAGTATATGACAATGCGAGACCACATGTGGCAACCAGAACCACCAACAAGCTCCGGTCATTTCACTGGGAGAGTGTGGACCATCCCCCAAAAGTGCGGACCTCGCCCCTAGTGATATCCACGCTTTTGGTCCGCTGAAGAAGTTCCTGGTAGGAGAGCGATTCACGTGCAACGATGACGCCAAGACAGCAGACCGGCGATGGTTCCACAGTCAGCCAGCTGAATTCTACCACAGGGGCATCTCAAATTTAGTGCTGCGATGGGACAAATGTCTGAACAAATGTGGAAATATAGCGTAAGGTACGTAGAACTGTGCGTATATTTGTAATTACCTGTATGTATTTCCTTTTCCCTAAAAAAATAGGGGGAATGACTTTTCGATCCGTCGTTGTAAAATTAGATCATGCACTTATCTCAGTGGAACCGTTTGGTCGTACAGTTGTTACGCTATCGCGTGTCTATTCCCGTATACATAGTGCACAATCGTAGACTGTAAAGAATCTGATGATGATCGCTTGACGATCGAAACTGGTCATCCAAGTGTAATAAGTAATCTCATGTAATTTATTTCAAATTTAGGGAATACAATCGTGTAGACCGACTGAAAAGTATTTACGTTTCATTTACTAAGGCAACACTGAAGAATGGCTTCCAACGCGATAACTGACAACCTCCTAGGTAATGAGATGACATATGATCAGATGATGAAAGTCCAGTAAATTACGACATTGCTTTGTGATCGTAGCCCCATATACTTAGCTGTGGGAAATTTATCTGATAACCTGTGATATTCCGATGACTGAATTAGTGTGTGTAATTGTAATTGAGATGGGAAATGGGGAAGGACGTGTCCGTGGCCATAATGTGCGATTTATTTATTTGATGAACATCCGCCTTGTCAGTACTACTTTTGAAGCCATTTTTAGCCTACTTTTCACATTTTGTAACAAGAAGTTCCGTGACGAACTAAAGAGCCTGCTTGTCTTAAAATTATGATGCATGCCAATGATTAATCTATATGAACCTATCTAGAATAATGTCGAAATTAAGTTGGTAATGTCGAAATATACCTGGTATAATGTAGCCAAATAGAGCACTAGAGTTGGCAGCCCCGGTGACTGAATTTATATTCTTAGTTCCATCTCTTAAGGTACAGAATACAAAATTTGTTTGAAGTCCAATGGATAGCATGGACGTTACATGCAGTTAGACATTGGAACTATCTGAAGTTAAATATTTACAAAACCATTGTTCGAGAAGTAGCACTGTATGGTAATGAATGTTGGCCAGTATCGAAGAGACATGAACAACAACTGCATTTCATGGAGATGAAGATGATTCGCTGGACACAGGGACTTACTACACTGGATCGCATCAGGAATGACAATGTTCAAGCTACATTTGGTGTGGCTCCAATCCCTGAAGATATGCGGGAGAGCCGTCTACGTTTGCATATGACCATGTACTGCGTAGCAATCACTCTTCTGCTGCGAGAACTGCACTTGACATCAGCCCAGAAGGCCGACGACCACGAGGGCGACGGAGAAAGCGCTGGCAGGATACTATTCGGGAGGACATGCCACTGGTGAATGCCTCAACTAGAGACGCTCAAGATCAATCAGTATGGAAGAAAATGTGCAGAAAAGCAGACTCTGCAACAAAGTGGGATTAATGCTAGGAAGATGATGATGATAAGTCCGTAACAATATATAAATTAATAACTTGCAGGATGGATGGAAGGCTCTTTAATCTGAGCCGTCTAAAGGCAAGGACTCAAACATCTGCTGATTGGTTGAGTCACAGTACGCTGATGATAATGCAGTAGTAGCTCAATCAGAGGAAGAACTCACGAACATCCTGAATGCTTTTTCTTCGACGTACAAAGAGATTGGTCTCAAAGTTAACACCAGTAAAGCCCAGGTCCTCTACCAACCAGCTCTTGGTCAAGGACTAAGACAAGGAAACATCAATGTCACTATCGATGGAGTGAGGCTTCAAGAAGTTAAGACCTTCCCTTATCTTGGCAGCACCCAGTCATCAAGTGCAAATATAGATTCTGAAATTCAACACAGGATTAACCATGTTGCTGCATCCTTTGCCAGACTTAGGTCTAGAGTTTTTGACAACCATAACGTCAATGCTGCAACGAAGATTCTTGTGTACAACTCAGTTGTAGTTCCCACCTTACTTTATGGATCTGAATCTTGGACATGCTATAGACGACACCTCAAACAGCTGGAGCAATATCACCAGCGATGTTTGAGGAGAGTACAACATATGACATGGCAAATCAGACGTACAAACACCAGCATTCTTGAAGTAGCACAGACTACTAGCCATGATTATAAAACGTCAGCTGAAATGGACAGAACACGTAACCCGCATGCCCAATAATTACATCCCCAAACAGGTGTTTTGCTCGGTATTAATAGAGGGTAAACGTTGTGTGGGAGGTCAGCGGAAGCGATTCAAAGACGTGCTAAAAGCTAACATGCAAATGTGTCACATTGATATTAATAACTGGGAGACCTTAGTCCTTGATCGCTCTTCCTGGAGATCACTTGCTCATCGTGGTGCAATACATTTTGAAGGAAACCGCCGACGAACGATTGAAGATAAGAGGCAGCTCAGAAAGGACAGAGAGCTTATAAGAAGTGGAAGGAACGCGGATGCCCCACCTGGAACCACTTGTCATCGCTGTGGAAAATTGTGTGCCTCCCATATTGGGCTGCATAGTCACCTCTGAACTCGTCGATGAAGAGACATTCCGGATTGGAAGGCCAACCTACTCGATACGAGTGTTTGCTATGATGATGATATAAATCTTAATCACATGTAATTTATTTCAGTTTTTTTTTCACATATTCCAGTAATTGGAATGATATTGGGTTGACCGACTGAAAGCTGCAATATTAAATTTTAAGGTGGATGTTCATCAAATAAATATATTAGTCCATACGGATAAATATTGCCAAATATAAAGGTATACGCGTAACATAGTGCAAGAGGATATAAAAAGTAGGCTAGCCCAGGCAAGGAAAACATTCCTACAGAAAAGGAATCTGTAGACATCGAATATAGATTTAGGTATTAGGAAGTCATTATTGAAAGCCTTTGTCTGGAGCGTGGCGCTCTATGGAAGTGAAACTTGGACTATTGGTGCAGCAGAAAAGAGGAGAATTGAAAGGTTTTAAATGTCGTGTTACAGGAGAATGATGTATATCAGATGGGTAGATAGGGTTACAAACGAAGAGGTATTAAGACTAGTGGGAGAGGAGAGATGTTTCTGGTGACTGCTAATGAAGAGAAGAGATAGGTTGGTAGGACACGTACTAATACACCCAGAAATGGCAAGCTTAGTTATGGAAGGAAGGGTCGAGGACAAGAACTGTAGGGGTAGACCAAGGTTAGAGTATGTTAAAGAGATTGCCTCGGATGTAGGGTGTGGTAGCTATGTAGAGATGAAACGATTAGCTCAGGACAGGGAGGCAAGGAGGGCTGCATCAAACCAGTCAAAAGACTGATGACTCAAACAACAAAGTGCAGGAGCCATACCGTCATTTGGCTTGAGTCCAAGTGTGAAACCACGGAACCACTTCTAGGAGGGGTAAGGAGAGAACCCGCCTCTTGTCAATTGTGGCTCACAAGGCTGAGTGTACCCCTTTCCAACCTTCAGACAAGATTTCAATTTATCGGCAGATCCGTGAATCGAATCCGGACCTCAGGAGTGACAGCGAAGAATTCTAACCACTGCGCCATAAGATGAATTAGTGATCGTGTGATGAGATAGATGGTGAGTGTATCTAATGCAATCTTGGAGAAAGCGGGGGTGTTCTATCTACTCCCACTCAATAGATTAACCTGTCAACGGCAAAGTCCTGGGTTATAATGGAAGAGTTTCATCTGTTGTCTCATTATCTAGCTTAGAGCTAAAGGTCATGTTTATCTGAGAAAATTAAGAATTTGTCCAGGGACTGGATGTAGTTTAAGCCACGTTATTACATTACGTATTCATTCGTGTGTGCTCTAGTGCCTGCTAGAAGTAATTCTAAAGTTGTGTCGTCCTTTCACGTTCTTCAGGTTCTTCTAATCCTATTTAAACTTCTCCATCAAGATCTAAATTATTAAAGATGACAGATAAAACCTATTTGGAATTAGGCTTTACAGCGCTTCCACCGGAAGGAGGAAGGGTATTTTCACTTAGATTTTGCTGCTACTGCTGTTTCTGCTGCTGATGATAATGACGATGATAATGATCATGAAGTGTGACAGAAGATGGATGAGCAAGAACTCCACATCGCCCAAATTATCAGCTAAGTACTTTGAACCCATCATCTAGACCTAAGTCAGAACACTAACCTGACATTTTACTAACCATTACAATTTCTCAGTAAACAAGTTGCTTGCCACGGGGTGAGTGGTTACCGTGTCGGTCTACCCCAAGTTTGCAGGTTCGCTCCTGGCCGTGGTAAGTGATTTTTTTTGAAAGGCGGCAAATATTTACGACACGCATGTCATACGATGTTGGCATGTCAAAGAACGCATTTGAATTCAGTAGGCCGTGGTTCATAATGGCAAAATTAATCTCGGGAGTTTCCGCCATCACAAAGTTCCTCATTTCTCTACTTGGAAGCGCTATAGTGTTCAAGGAGCTTAGATATCTAATATCCTTAACTTTTATAGTGCTTCAAGGAACAACGAAATTCGACATGCAAGCTACCTTCTGGGTGTCAAATAACAAAGCTTGTACCCGGCAGCCCAGGCCATGCGATATTTTTATTATTAATAAACAAGTTAACTTGGTCAATAGCCATTAGCATATCACAACAAAAAATTACATAGGCCTACTAACAAACCTGACAAGTTACGCAAGTTTACTAGAAACTTATGTAACTAAAATAGTGCATATGTCTACATAGTTTAAAACAAGGTCCCCGATTCTTGGGTGTAACGGGTAAACTTGAGAACCACTGCATGGATTTTGATGTGGTTTCAGCATTTTGTAAAGGATTTCTCGGGGAAGGTTGCTGTAGAAAAACATTCATTTATGACCATGTGAAGCCAAGCAGTAACAATTTCAGTGAATCTAGTCTAAGAAAAACCTGCCGTCCGTGCGCCTTTCAAGCTTACGCTGGGTAAAGCGTTAAAATACATAGGTTGCTTTTTTAGTTCTGGCAACTATGTTAGAAATTGATAAATACCACACCTAGGCCTACATGGTTCCAAGTTTCATAGGCCCTCGATGTAGTCTCCAGCACTGCATACAACGTGTTCCCAGCGACGTGGAAGCCGTTGGATTCCGTTGGCACTGCCCAATCTATCGATGGTGCGAAGAGAGAGCTCGGCAGCCTGCACAACGTAGGGTAGCGGTTCCCGCGCAGTAGCTCCTTCATCGTCGGGATGAGATCAAAGTCGCAGGGAATTAAGTCAGGAGAGTAGGGGGGATGAAAGAGCACCTCCCAGTTCCAGCAATTCAACAATGCAGACACAACTCCTGTCGTGTGTGCCCTAGCATTGTCATGCAGAACGATGGGCGGAGTATCGATGTGGTGTCGCCGTTTCCTTTTCAGAGCTGCTGGGAGATGGTCTTGCAGAAACGTACAATAGTATGCCGCATTAACGGTTTGCCCTGGGGGAACGGTATGTTTTATGATCACACCATACCAATCATAAGCAAGTATCAACATTACCTTCACATTGGTGGGGTTTGTTGAACTGTTTGTTTTCGTGGTGATCCGTGGTGCCATCACTCATTCGATTGGCGTTTCAACTGTGGCTCATAAGATTTGGCCCTCGTCTCGGCAATGGTTATGATACGCCGTAAGAAGTCCTCTCCTTTGCGCTCATAACGCTGCAAGTGCGTACGAGAAGCGTCATATCGGAACCGTCTTGCTCGAGCGCTTGCCCACAACTACTCATCTAACAGGCGCCACTACACACGAAGGGGGGGGAGGGGGGGGGGGAGAGGGGACGGACGAGGTCGTGTGCTCTAAGGGAGGGCATACAGGTTAGCAACTTTTGGTAACAATGGCAGAGACCAACACCATTGCAACATAAAGCAGCAGCATCGTTGCCAAAACTAAAAAAGCAACCCTGGTATATATTTGCCGTTAGTGTAAGAATTGTTCAGCATGACAAGTTCTACAAAAAAGTCCCCGAGAGCGTATCTTTATCTTTAATGTATCGCCCACTATAAGTGTATTTACGTTTTCATTTCTACCAACAATCTCCATTCAGTGGAAATTTAAAGCACTAGCTTCGGAGTGAGTTTACGAGCTAGCGAGCGAGCCTATCAAACCTGCTTCGGCCAGCATCAAACTGTCGAGTCGTGTCGACTTACTTTAGATAAAAGTATATGTTTGGAGTTTCGCTGTTCATCTCGGATTTTCTGCATTGCGTATTGGACCTACCGTCCGTGTGCCTTTTAAGCTTACGCTGGGTAAACCGTTGAAGGGACCGGGTTGCTAGTAGTGTATATACCTTAAACCACATATTCGGTGACGTAGATCAATGGCCTGAGCAGAAACGATCTGGTGATGACGATCGAAACTGGTCATCCAAGTGTAATAATATTAATGTCAAGTAATTTCTTCCAGGTTTATGGTACAACACCAATTAAAATTTGCGTACAATCGTGTTGACCGACTATAAGAATTTTAATTTCATGATATTTATTGCGTGGCCTTACATGAAGGTTATCGACCTCTCATGTTAAGGATGCTTAGGGTGATATTACCATCACTGCCACCACCTCGGGGTGTAGTGGCTAGCGTTGTTGGCTGCAAAATCTTATACCCTAGGCACGATTTCAAGCTCTGCCAAGAATTTCAATCTGGTCTGAAGGCTGAAACGATTACACTCACTTTGAGCAGATCATAAGGATGTGAGACCGCATATTAAGCCATACCAACACTTTTAAATTGCCGTCAAACCAGAGATTCAATGCCAGGACCTCACGGGCACAAGTTAATTGCTCTAGCCTTTACACCAGGGACGCCAATCTGAGACTCCTTCGCTGCTTGAGGCACCGTCCATCAGAGACGAAACTCTCCCGGGAACCGCCACCGAAGTGGCCGAGGCAGACCGTAAATATTGGCTAGTGATCGGAAACAGACTAGTCTACTTGCTTGGTTCTTGTAGCAAAGAGCGCGGGCTGTTGAAATGCAATAAGCAGAGGAAAATAAGTACGGCGCCTTGAATGGGTTCCAAACAGCAGATCTGATACAACCGTAATGTATTCCTTGAATTGTGTTTCTTATCCTTGAGTCCAGTTTGTCAACGCAAGTGAGAACGCTTATATGATACTCATCCCTTGCCAAGATTCATCTTAAATACGCAATTACATTCTAAGTTGTCGATTTTAATGTTCTATCAGCTCTTGAATTTGAAATGGTTCTTGGATGGTCCACACGATTGTCCCCAAATTGTAATGGGTGTTATTCCCTAAACCAGAATAAAATACATGAGATTACAGTTGTATGACTAGTTTTGATCGTCAAGCGATTATCATCATATCCTTTACTCTCAGGCTATTAATCTATGTCAACGAATATGTAGGTTAAGATATATACAATATTTCATTGTAAACTTACGTAACTTGTCAGGTTTGTTAGATGCTAATACTAACAAAAGGTCTATAACTAAAATAGTTAGGGGCAGATGACCTCGTAGTTCCACCCCTTAAAACAACTATAACTACCATTACTACGAACTAAAATAGGGTATTTTATTTACTAAGGCAACACTGAAAGATAACTAATATTTGTTGTATCCGTTGTATCCACCACTTTGAATGTATAAAGACCCTGTTGCATTGCCTTGGCCATACGAGGCCACATATACGGTCCTATCTTGTCACTAAAATGCATTAAAGGTAATTGACGCAAATAAATACGTTTATCATCCCAATGAAATTTTCTCCTAACTGAAAACAATCTTTGCATTTCTATCACTTAAATGTATTGCTGAACAGAGAGACCAATGACCCACAGAGAGAGCTTATCGTTGAATGTCGGGTGCTAGTATGTTTTCCCTTCCCCTCACGGTGGTGAAATAATATGCGGAAACCTTCGGTTCAAGGGACTCGGGCTATATCCTTGACTGCACCGCAATCACTTGTGGCTCTTCCCAGAGTCTCAGCTCGGTACACCTGCTCAACACTATGAGGCGCTGGACGATTGGAAAGATAAAAAAGGGTGGGTGATGCTCGTTGAGACCTTTTAAGGTTTATGCATGTTTAATTTGTGGTCGTGATGAGTTAACGCTTCAGTTCAGGAGCTCTATTAGCCCACAATTCACATCATGAAAACTTCAGACCGCTAGAGTGAGTATGAAACAATATCCGTATTGTCTGTAATGGTCTGAAAAATGCCGAAAAGCTCGTCCAATCTAGGCGTGCGTGGATTCTGGCCCACTTTCCATAACGCCGTACAGCGTTAATGATGATTGATTGGCTGTACTAAGGAGGTGACTGAGGTGGTATTCGAAACGAGACTCTTCTCAGTTCTGCTCAACGAAACAGGGTGTTTTCCGATCCATCGCTCACAACAGAATGTTTTTATTTCTTTTGGCGGAGTCAGAAATGGAGCCGGGACCACAGAGAGGAGAGGACAACTACACCACTAGACCCTCCAAGGGTCAAATTCCAACAATTTATCGTCTCCAAAGTAACAGCAGTTAAGAGAGACGATACACCCTTAACTTCATTATGAGGATTAAACTGAGACAGCTAACTCCAGCAACCTAAGCACGGCTCCCCGACAGTGAGCAGCCAGGAGAGCGTTGAGGTTATACCAAACGTCAGATCAAGTCCTGAGGAAAATATCCCTCCGCGCATCTACTCTCTCTGTCCCTTCTTTTTCCGACATGGAAACTCGAGATTGTCATCTCTCAACCTACTACAGGGCGCCCGAAAATGTTCTCCGCAGTGGGTACGTGCAGCTGTGAGTGGTTGAGTCATGAGTTTAGTTGGCTGCACTGCATTGTGTCCTTAAAAGCGGGACTTCCCCGTGTGGGCTGTCAGTGTGTATTGTGATAAGCGAGCGAGCCTGCATGTCTTCAGTGTGTTTTACAGTAAGCGAGCGTTCAGATAGATTTTATTGGAAGAGTGCAACAGTATAGAGGCGGTAATGTTCACTACTGAGGAGAGAGTTTTTTGGTGGAATACGTTTTTCGCGAAGGCGATCGGTTTACAGAAAATGTAAAATTAAGATTTCAGGCGCGGTTTCCTAATTTAAAGTGTCCAAACCCTGATACCGTTCGGGATTTGGTAAGTAAATTTCGTGTGACTGGCTCAGTTCACGATGTACCGGGAACAGGCAGGCCTACCCTTTTAACACACGAAAAACTTGATGAAATCTCCGATATAATGCTGCGTAGTCCAAGTAAATCAACACGAAAATTAGCTCAACAAACAGGAATCTCTAAGTCGACAGCACATAAAGTTGTAAGAGACAAGCTTCAGTTGTTCCCTTATAAAGTTACCGTGGTTCATGAATTAAAACAAACTGATTACGGAAAAAGAGTGATGTACTGTGAATGGTTCCAGCATCTGTTATGAATGGCTGTGGTGAGTACAAAGTTTACTGTTTATTTGTTATGATGCAAGCGGCAGCCGTGCTACCAACGTAACTGCTGTAGCTAGCTCTCGCAGACGCGTGTAGGCGCTGCGGAGAACATTCCCGGACTCACTGTATTATATATGCATTCTTTGTTTACACTTTTCACTCAACTTCTCTCCACTTTTATTACATTTGAAGTATTTTATTGGTGTTTCAAGCAATACAGCTGAATTTTGAGCATTTTGTCTACTGAGGAATTTGTGCAATCGTAACAGTGTTGCCAACGTTTGAACCTGATTAACCCTAAAATCGAATTACTCGGGTGCTCTCTTTCAACTTAAACAAGGTTTATACAAAATTAAATGAATATCAAATTAGTACTGAATTACTCTGCCTATCGTTCCAAATACCACTAAAAACTATATTCACACACACAATTCATCACATAAAAAGCAAAGTTGGTACATTTCCCAATTAACGTGAAAATTTGCATATTAAGGCTTTCACGGCCCGGATTATTATATAAATAATTCATGCTTTTGGGCTAATGCCGTGTGTATATTTAATTTAAACCATACGTTTCGGAGAAACCTTGCCTCCTTTATCAATGGAAATAAACAATGTGGCCAAAGAAAGTATATCAATGAGATTACAAAAAAAAACAAGATGTTCAGTAAAGAACATATAGCCTACTTTCTCCTAAATGCATGGGTATTGTTATAACTCTTTGTCCTTTTCAAGGAGTATGATTGAATGTTGGTTGTAGTAGCTTGTTGAAATACAACGTGCTATAGGGATATTAAACATGAATATGAGGTGCCCTTTGCTAGTGCTACCTCTGTACCAAATTTCGTTCAATTCGGTTTCGCCGTGGTTGAATTGATAGGGGGAATCGATTTGCACACATACTTGGCCACCATCTGCAAACTATTGGGCTGATGTTCTTGCAGTTTGGTCAGAATATGTTTCCCACATAAAGATATGGTGTTGCAAACTTTGGTAGAGATTAGATTATTAGGTTGGTCGTAATTACATTTTAGCTTTTAACATTTGGGTGGCCGCGATTACGTTTCCGTCAAGATAGCGGTGATATAAAACATGACACTGAGGTGCCTCTTGCTAGTGCTACCTCTGTACCAAATTTCGTTCATTCGGTTCCACCGTGTTCGAATTAATAGGGGGAATCAATTTTGACATAAAGATGGCCGCCATCCGCAAACTATTAGGCTAATGACCTATTAGATTGGCCAAAGGATGCTCCCTCCATAAAGGTATGTTGTTGCAAAGTTTGGTAGAGATCGAATGGTTATGTTAGTCGTAATTTGATTTAAGCTTTAAACATTTGTGTGGCCGCTATTACGTTTCTGTCAATATGGCGGCGATATTAATCATACACTGAGATGCCCTTTGCTAGTGCTATCTCTGTACCAAATTTCGTTCCATTCTGTTTCACCGTGTTTGAATAAATAGGGGGAATCGATTCTGACACAAAGATGGCCGCCATCCGCAAACTATTAGGCGAATGACCTATTAGATAGGTCAAAGGATGCTCCCTCCATAAAGGTATGTAGTTGCAAAATTTGGTTGAGATCGGATGATTAGGTTAATCGTAATTTGATTTAAGCTTTGAACATTCGTGTGGCTGCCATTACGTTTCAGTCAAGACGGCGGCGATATAAAACATGACACTGAGGTGCCCTTTGCTAGTGCTACCTCTGTACCAAATTTCGTTCCATTAGGTTCCTCCGTGTTCGAATTAATAGGGGGATTCAATTTTGACATAAAGATGGCCGCCATCCGCAAACTATTAGGCTAATAACCTATTAGATTGGTCAAAGGATGCTCCCTCCAAAAAGGTATGTTGTTGCAAAGTTTGGTAGAGATCGGATGGTTATGTTAGTCGTAATTTAACTTAAGCTTTGAACATTTGTGTGGCCGCCATTACGTTTCTGTCAATATGGTGGCGATATAAAACATGACACTGAGATGCCCTTTGATAGTGCTACCTCTGTACCAAATTTCGTTCCATTCGGTTTCACCGTGTTTGAATTAATAGGGGGAATTGATTTTCACACAAAGATGGCCGCCATTCGCAAACTATTAGGCTAATGACCTATTCATTTGGTCAAAGGATGCTTCCTCTATAAGGGTATGTTGTTGCAAAATTTGGTAGAGATCGGATGATTAGGTTAATCGTAATTTGATTTAAGCTTTGAACATTTGTGTGGCCGCCATTACGTTTCCGTCAAGATGGCGGCGATATAAAACATGACACTGAGGTGCCTTTTGTTAGTACTACCTCTGTACCAAATTTCGTTCCATTCGGTTGCACCGTGTTCGAATTAATAGAGGGAATCGATTTTCACACAAAGATGGCCGCCATCCGCAAACTATTACTCTGATGACCTATTATTTTGGTCAAAGGATGCTCCCCCCATAAAGGTATGTTGTTGCAAAATTTGGTAGAGATCGGATGATTAGGTTAGTCGTAATTTGATTTAAGCTATGAACATTTGTGTGGCCGCCATTACGTTTCCTTCAAGATGGCGGCGATATAAAACATGACACTGAGGTGCCTTTCGTTAGTACTACTTCCGTACCAAATTTCGTTCCATTCGGTTGCACCGTGTTCGAATTAATAGGGGGAATCGATTTTCACTCAAAGATGGCCGCCATCCGTAAACTATTACGCTGATGACCTATTGGTTTGGTCAAAGGATGCTCCCCCCATAAAGGTATGTTGTTGCAAAATTTGGTAGAGATCGGATGATTAGGTTAGTCGTAATTTGATTTAAGCTTTGAACATTTGTGAGGCCGCCATTACGTTTCCGTCAAGATGGCGGCGATATAAAACATGACACTGAGGTGTCCTTTGCTAGTGCTACCTTTGTACCAAATTTCGTTCAATTCGCATTCACCGTGTTCGAATTGATAGGGGGGGACAGACATTCAGAGTACACACACTCACACACAGACACACACACAGACTCACACACACACATACACACACACAGACAGACACACTTTTTTCGCCCTGTGTTGATCTCATAAGTCTACTTTAATTTTTTGCAAAAATCGAAAGTAGGCTAATATAGATAAATTCCTCTGTTCGTCACCAGAGAGCAGCTGCCAGAAATTACTGTATGGACCATGGTGGAACGGCGGACAGAGTAGTAAGTAACGAGAAGGTAAAGGGGGCGGTGCGAAAATATAGAAACTCCTCGAAGAAAGAGGAGGGGGGGGAGGGGGGGAGGGTTAGATGGATATAAGGAAACATAAACAAAAGGGAAGTGTATCTGAACGATACCTAACGTCATACAGTCAACGGCGAAAAAAAACCAGATGGAAACTCCTCCAGTGACGAACAAAGGAGATCAAATCCAGGCTCTGAGCCCTAGAGGAAAAATGTACAATTTTAAACATGCGAAGAACAGAGAGACTGAGAGGAACTATCTCCCTAGATCCTTAATAACTGGTAGCCAAGTGTCACTTAGCTGATATCCAGTGTCTCTGTTAAAATTATTGGGATTTTTACGAATTTCAACTGCCTCCCTTATAATTCTACACCAGTTGTGCTTAACAAGGGCAAGCGCATGAGCATCCTTGAAACATACATCGTGCCCTGAAGAAAGGGCATGTTCAGCTATAGCTGATTTGTCAGGTTGATTTAGACGGATGTTCCTTTGATGCTCTTTGATGCGAGTTGCAATGGACCGTTTTGTTTGTCCAATGTAGACTTTTCCGCAAGTACAAGGGACTTCATACACCCCAGGTTGTAGTATTGGGGACAATTTATCTTTGTTTAATGCTAAACGTTGACCAATTTTCGTCATAGTCCCGAAAACTGTTTTTATCTTGTGCTTGCGGAGAATCTTAGCAACGCGGTCAGTGGTGTTGGATAGACAACCTTCTCAGAGCTCCGACGTGAGAGGAACTGCTTACCTCCCTTACATTCACAACACCACTGACCGCGTTGATAAAACGTTATGTTTAACCGCGCAGGGCTCTGTCTATAGCCCCTGGAGGCTTGCGTTGCGAAAAGGGGAACAGAGAGTTTATGGAGTGCATTCTCCACTTGAGTCAAGCAGCACTGTATGCGCTACTTCTGTTAGAAGTTATAATGCGAACTGTATACGGAATAATTAATAATAATGGGTGAATTAAGAATGCTGGGTTCCTAAGTGTTTTGCAATAGGAAAGCTAAGCGTAACAGGAGCTCATGTCACCACGGAGTAAAGAATGATGACTAAGAATACTGGAGCTGAGCCATATCCTACCTGAAATCAGTGCAACCCGGTAAGTTCTCACCTCGGCCGCCGGCACTCGTATCTTGTAAGGCTAATAACACATTTCAGAGCATCCTCACCACCCACAAATGGTAGCTTCCATATCTTCCATATCTTCTTCTTCTTAATATTATTCTTATCCTTCTTCTTCTTCTTCTTCTTCAAGTGACGTGACCTTTCAGGACGTTGGCGATCAGTAGCATGATCTCTTCCTTGCCCATAGCTCTTCTGAAAATTTCGAGTCTTGTCACCCCAAACCATTGGCTTAAGTTGTCAAGCCACGATGTCTTTCTTCGCCCCGGACCACGTCTTGCATTAATTTCCCCTTGGAGTAATAATTAATTCAAGGATTTGGTATTTACTGTTTCGCATCATATGACTAAAGTATTCTAGCTTTCTTCTCTTGATGGTATTCATAATTTCAGGATTTTTGTCCACACGCTGCAAAACTTCTACATTGGTAATTTTGGCCGCCCAAGGTATCTTCTGCATAGCTTCCATATAATCATAGTAATTTATGAGGAGGATGATATTCACTTTACGCAATTCTGTGCCAACAAAAAATTACAAAAATACCGAACCCACCAAAGGATGTCAAAAGTTCTACCAAAATAGCGTAAGAGATATAATAATTATGTGTTTGTCTGAAAATGAGCTTTTATACAATTTCGTTTCTATATTCATCCATTTCAACTACTCCTTTTTTTATTTGTTCCATTACGTTATTCCAAATTGATTTATTTATTGGTATTTTGTTTCCTTGATGTGTTGTTGATTGCCTTGTTGATTTACAATAACGTAATTCTTTATTGCTTGTATCGTACTTATTCGAAGTCTACCTTGGTTCTCTACGCTGCTTAAATACTATCACTGAGCTATCTTAATAACATTTAATTTGTTGGTTATGCAATGAATGAATACACTGGCAAAACTTAACTATGTTACTTATCATAATATATATTACGTCAGTAGTATAGATCCCTCCTGCGGCACTCACAAGCGACCGATCGTGAAAATGAGCCTTCAAATAAAAGACAATCCCCCCGCCGGTACTGCCACCTTGAAGAAGGCAATTTGTTATTGCCGGGTGTTTTGGGGGCTTGCGAGCTCAAATGATCTGCAGAGCTATGCCAGCGGGAGCTTAAGCTCCTGGTAGGGTCACCCAAGCTGGACAGGTCTAAAGTGATGAGCCAGACTAAGAGCGGTACCCTGGTCCTCCAAGTTGGGGGTTGGGCGTGGGGCTAACAACCCCACACTGTAAAACCTCAAAAGTTACGAAACTCTCAACGAAGCCTCGGAATTTGGACGGAATTAACGATGATGAACCTGGAAAATGTTTAAGGACAAGGAAAAAGGACATGACTTTGACAATGGCAACATGGAACGTACGAACGATGTTGCAGATAGGAAAAATGGCAGAAGTAGCTGAGGAAGTTTTGAAGTATGGAATGGATATAGTAGCGATACAGGAAGTGAGATGGAGGGGAAACGGTAGGATTGACAAGAAGGACTACCGCGCAAAAGATGGCTACAAGACTTAGGAGAAGACCTGAGAACTATGAGGGTTGGAAGATGGTGGGAGAAAACTCATAGAAGAGACGAATGGCGAGGAATCGTGAGAGAGGCCAAAGCCTACCCCAGGCTGTAGCGCCGAGGAAGTAAGTAAGAAGTAAGTAAGTAATAAAAGACAATAGACATTATCAGTGACGAATTGCACTCTAATTCCATTAATATCAACAATTTCTTTAGAAAATGACTTAAAAAAATGTGCGAAGTGTGCGATTTGCAAACACTGTTGATGTATGAAAATACGCTCCATAATATCTGTTCACTTCACATTTTGGTCGCTATGACCAAGGATCATGTAATATAAGGCTATGACGCCCATTTCATGTCATTTTAACATTATGAGGTCTTTCCTTTACCATTTTGCATGGATTTCAGAAACAGTAAATCAAAGGAATGAGTACTCAAATCGTATAATTTCATAAATATCGAATAACCGGTGAGTGTTACAGCACACTCGGCACACAAATGACATTATCAGTGACAAATTGCATTCTAATTTCTTAAATATCAAGTGTTGTAAGAAGTGTTCGATTTGCAAAACCTATTGGGGAAAGTGTGGATTATGAACATGCGAGATTACTCGGACGGGTCCGCTAGTTGAATAATATATGTAGTAATTCTTGGCTGGTAAGAACCTAAGGCCATTCCAAGAACGGATATTCCTGCTCATTTAGGCTACTATGCGTTCAGTTTTAAGTCACAAGGATCAGAATATGACATACAGATTTTAGTACATTATGTATAAGGCAATAATTAAGACACGAGTATGTTTATTAAACGAGCGAAGCGAGTTTTATAATTTCTATACGAGTGCCTTAATTAGTATTATAGGCGAGTTTATGTTCGATGATAATCATAACTTTCTTTTATATTCGAAGAATCATGACATCTAGCGGAAAAGATTCGCATAAGAAATCCCTTTATTGAACACAGAGCTGGCTTATAGATTTCCGTGGATCAAATGTCATATGTTTGCTGCCCCCATGACGTTCTAGTGTGGTTATATCAACACCATCATTCACTATAAATGTCGCCGAACTCGTAGGAAAACATCGTCCTGTGTAGATATTGGGGTTCTGGATATTAAGGTGCAGTGCTATTTCCCATATTTCCCATTTTATTTATGCGAACATTTGGAACGGTGCACTTTCTATGTCGGTTATTTATATAGGCTAGGAGGATGGTGTGTTGCAAACGTCTGGACGTAGATTCATAAATTTCTTGCATATTTCATAGTATTTTCTTGTTACCGTAAATGTTCGTGCTGATTTTGTCTATGTGTTTGGAATTGTAACTACAATGGTTGATCCTATATCCTTTACATTGTCAACTTTCAAGTCATGTTATTCATGTCTGACATGTTGGAATTTGAGTGCGTTGAGTGCAGGTGCAAAGCTTACTTAACTCATTGGTCAAAAAAATGTATCGAAATTAAAATCTTGAGCTCTGATTGGTGGGGAAACTGTATCATAATGATAACTTGTACTATAATGAGCCTCATTACGATGCAGTTTTCTGGCATATAATATTTTCATTTCGCCATGGATGAACATAAACATATTTATAAACTTCCAGTTATATCTGAGATGTCTCCCAAACTTGCAGCCAAAAACTGATAACTTTTTATACACACACTCACACTTACAAATGTAAACTTGTGAGTCTTACTAGTGTTCTGAACTGATGACATATGGGTGATTTGTATGCCAACGATAGTTTCACTATCTCAGACCAGAGATGATCCTTTTTATTTCTTATTTTATTGCAGAACCGGAAATCAAACACGAGCCTTCAGGGTGTCACCCTATTATACGAACCACTACACCATGAATCGTACAAAGTAATTTCTTGGTAACCATACTAATAAATAGATCTAAAACATTGATACATATAAGATACCGTTGATAGGATTTCTATCCCATTGATCAATGGAACATAGTTGAAATATAAATCTGAAAACATTTACACTTCAATTATGAGTAATCTGTATTTAGAGCGGATATTGCCAATAACACTTGCAAGCACTCAAACTCTTATTAAAAGTTAAAATAGGATTTTTTAAACAATAATGCTTAACATCTACGTTGTTAAATCTACCATCTGTAGCAATAAATTATTCAAACTGAATCATGGTTTCTGGAAAACAAAATCAGCCGTATGTCTATGTTTCCTGGCTTCTAGTTTTTGATAGATGCTGCGAACAGTATGAAACTAGATAAGAATTCCACTTATCCTCAAGTATTTCAAACATCAGAAATAGTTTCAATAAATTTGCACCTGTTCATATCATCACATGTTACCAATCCATGAATTTAAATTATCCAGTGTATTAATTATATTGGAACAATTTTTCGTGAAGTGGCTAGCATTCTTAATCATCACCCAGAGTTCTGATTTCTATTCTAGATTCTGCTGGAAATTTTATTTTTTTATTTCAATGTAGGAGCGGAGTATAGTCACATTCACGACCACCTCCTTCCCATTCATAGCCTCAATTACAGCCACAGGCACACAATAACATAGATTATCAGACAAATTTCTTACACATCCAACTACCTAGGGCTGATGAGCACGATGTCAAAGTCCCCAAGTGAAACAAGAACAACACCCAATCAATTCATCCAATGAAAACAATAATACTACGAGACTTGTGCATGCTGATATGCTCGTGACGTATTGACAAGCTTTTTTGGCTGTCATCCCAGAGGTTCGGGTTGGATTCCAGCTCTGTCAAGAGATAATTCCGGTTTAAGGGTTGGAATAGGGTTTGCTCAGCCTCTTGAGGTAAGGCTGAGAAGAGGTGTGCTCGATGTTGACATCAGCCCTTACAGTTAGAAGTGATTATGAGGCGAAAATGACTACTAACCACTTACGAACTTCAAGCTAACTTACATACTAAAACAAGTAATGAGTAAAAAGGACAAGGCAAATAAAATACAGGAAAATAAATTCAACATTGAAGAATTAGAGGTGAGAGAGTTTGAAAAATGTTAGACCATAAAAGGCAAAACAGTAAAGAGGAGATGGTCTGCCCCAAATTCATTGGAAGAAGAGAAAAATGGTTCCATTTCAGAAACAAGATGTTCAGTAAAGAACATATAGCCTACTTTCTCCTAAATGCATGGGTATTGTTATAACTCTTTGTCCTTTTCAAGCAGTATAATTGAATGTTGGTTGTAGTAGCTTGTTGAAATACAACGTGCTATAGGGATATTAAACATGAATATGAGGTGCCCTTTGCTAGTGCTACCTCTGTAAAAAAATTCATTCAATTCGGTTTCACCGTGTTTGAATTGATAGGGGGAATCGATTTGCACACATACTTGGCCACCATCTGCAAACAATTGGGCTGATGATCTAGCAGTTTGGTCAGAATATGCTTCCCACATAAAGATTTGTTGTTGCAAAATTTGGTAGAGACTAGATTTTTAGGTTGGTCGTAATTACATTTTAGCCTTTAACATTTGGGTGGCCGCGATTACGTTTCCGTCAAGATGGCGGTGATATAAAACATGACGCTGAGGTGGCCTTTTCTAGTGCTACCTCTGTACCAAATTTCGTTCCATTCGGTTTCACCGTGTTCGAATTAATAGGGGGAATCGATTTTCACACAAAGATGGCTGCCATCCGAAAAATATTAGGCTAATGACCTATTAGTTTGGTCAAAGGATGCTCCCTCCATAATGGTATGTTGATGCAAAATTTGGTAGAGATCGGATGATTAGGTTAATCGTAATTTGATTTAAGCTTTGAATATTTGTGTGGCCACCATTACGTTTCCGTCAAGATGGCGGCGATATAAAACATGACACTGAGGTGCCCATTGCTAGTGCTACCTCTGTACCAAATTTCATTCCATTCGGTTTCACCGTGTTCGAATTAATAGGGGTAATCGATTTTGACACAAAGATGGCCGCCATCCGCAAAATATTAGGCTAATGACCTATTAGATTTGCCAAAAGATGCTTCCTCCATAAAGGTGTGTTGTTGCAAAATTTGGTAGAGATCAGATGATTAGGTTAGTCGTAATTTGATTTAAACTATGAACATTTGTGTGGCCACCATTACGTTTCCGTCAAGATGGCGGTGATATACAACATGACACTAAGATGCCCTTTGCTAGTGCTACCTCTGTACCAAATTTCATTCCATTCGGTTTCACCGTGTTCGAATTAATAGGGGTAATCGATTTTGACACAAAGATGGCCGCCATCCGCAAACTATTAGGCTAATGACCTATTAGATTTGTCAAAGGATGCTCCCTTCATAAATGTATGTTGTTGCAAAATTTGGTAGAGATCGGATGTTTAGTTTAGTCGTAATTTGATTTAAGCTTTGAACATTTGGGTGGCCGCCATTACGTTTCCGTCAAGATGGCGGCGATATAAAACATGACACTGGGGTGCCCTTTGCTAGTGCTACCTCTGTACCAAATTTCATTCCATTCGGTTTCACTGTGTTCGAATTAATAGGGGTAATCGATTTTGACACAAAGATGGCCGCCATCCGCAAACTATTAGGCTAATGACCTATTAGATTTGTCAAAAGATGCTCCCTCCATAAAGGTATGTTGTTGCAAAATTTGGTAGACATCGGATGATTAGGTTAGTCGTAATTTGATTTAAGCTTTGAATATTTGTGTGGCCGCCATTACGTTTCCGTCAAGATGGCAGCGATATAGAACATGACACTGGGGTGCCCTTTGCTAGTACTACCTCTGTACCAAATTTCGTTCCATTCGGTTTCACCGTGTTCGAATTAATAGGGGCAATCGATTTTCACACAAAGATGGCCGCCATCCGCAAACTATTAGGCTGATGACCTATTAGTTTGGTCAAAGGATGCCGCCCCCATAGAGGTATGTTGTTGCAAAATTTGGTAGAGATCGGATGATTAGGTTAGTCGTAATTTGATTTAAGCTTTGAACATTTGTGTGGCCTCCATTACGTTTACGTCAAGATGGCGGCGATATAAAACATGACACTGAGGTGTCCTTTGCTAGTGCTACCTTTGTACCAAATTTCGTTCAATTTGCGCTCACCGTGTTCGAATTGATAGGGGGGGGGGGCGACATTCAGAGCACACATACTCACACACACACACACAGACTCACACACACACATACACACACACACACAGACAGACACACTTTTTTCGCCCTGTAGTGATCTTATAAGTCTACTTTCATTTTTTGCAAAAATCGAAAGTAGGCTAAAAATTGGCAATCATGGCCAGAATGCCATCCGTCAAGTATTGTTGATGATTCGACATCATAGTCATTAAGTCCCGTGTATAGTGTGTGGTGTCTACATGATAACCTGTGTCATTGTGATGGCTGTAGTAGAGTGTGCATTTGTAATTAGGGCTAGGATTCGGGTAAAAGGCGACTGTGGCCATAATTTAGATACTAAACCGGACATTTTCCTAGATTAAAAGTGGGAAACCATGGATTACCCCCTCTAGGTTGTTCGAGTTGGGAAGTAAAGGCATCTATCTCTTCTCAGTTGTCTCACGAGGTTGAGTGTACCCAGCAGCAGCTCTGAAGCCAGGAATCGAACCTCAACTTTTGCGCTAATATCTACGATTGCTGGTCATTACGCGATGTGTTGTATTACCGCTTGGTAGAAGCAGTGTGATAATTCACACACATCATCGTCTCTGTTGTGTCGTGCGATTCACAGGGCGAATACCCGGGGTGTTATACGAACTCCCATCCGTAGGAGATATTTCATATCAAATATTCTGGTGATGAGCGCAAATATTAACCATATTGTGTTTTTAGAAATCAATTGACTACAAGGGCTCAATCTCTTAAACCGTAAGATATTCGAAGGTGGGGTTAGTGCCTAAATCTTCGAAAAGTCTCAATAGTACAGGAAAAATCTTGTATTTCTTGAAAAGTCAGTATTGTTCTTTCGAACGATATCACTCTTTATAGGAGCTCATTTTCAATACCATTATTATTTTTATTTATGCTATATTTCCTTGTTTTAAAGTCTGATTGACACCTCCATTACACTCATATATGTTCTCGTATTGTCACTAAGGAAACATTGGATCAAATTCAGAGGGGTTCCATGTTTTTTATATTAACTTACAAATTCAATGCTATAATATCATTGTAAGTGGCTTCGGTGGCGTAGTTGTTAGCATGCTGAGCTTCTATGCCCAAGATTACGGGGTCAAACCCGGCCGAAGTTGTCGGATTTTTTAAGAGCGTTAAAATCCCTCCTTCCTTTGGAGGGTAAGGTTAATTTTAAATTTGTCATAAGTTAATATCTATTTCATTTCTTACAACTTACATGCTTAATTTTTGATAGCTCTTTAGCTGTTTTTGAATTCTTTTGTCGAAAATTTCGACTTTAGTTATTTCCATGTTATTTATCATTTTTAGCCTATTTTCAATTTTGAAAAAATAGGCTTATGAGATCACCTTTTGTCCGTGTGTGTGTGCGTGTGTGTGTGTGTGTGTGTGTGTGTGATTCGTGTGTGTGTCCCCCCCCTAATAAAATCTAAACGGCAGGAGCGATTTCAATGAAACTCGGAAAGTTCATAGCACTATTCCCGGCGACCTCGACCGTGCCCTTCAAATTTTGTTACGACTCACCAATCCAACATGGCGACTGTGCGAAATATTTCACCAGCATTCAATATCTCCGAAACTATTACCGATATTACCCTGACATTTTCTATGGTGATAGAGGGAACTACTATAAGTTCACTTATGTGACTTTTGAAAACCTGGTAACTACAAAACGAACATGGCGGCCAAGCGAATTTGCGACTTTTAAATAGACGTTTCTCGCGATTTGACCAACCAAACGCAATGAAACTTGGTACAGTATATGTTTATATACATTGTAATGCACCGACATCTAACTTCGTTCAATTGTTTACATACTCACAAGATGGCGGATGTGCGAAATATTTCACCGGCATTCTATATCTCTGAAACTATTAGCGGTATCTCCCTAAAATTTTGTACTGAGATAAAGGGCACTACTAGAAGTCCATCTATAAGATTTTCAAAAACCGGTTAACTACAAAACGAACATGGCGGCCAAGCGAATTTGAACATTTTAAATAGACCTTTCTCGCGATTTAATGTTACAAGCGCACTGAAACCTGGTACAGGAAATATTTATACACATTGTAATCCACTGGTATCTAATTTAGTTCAATTGTTTACATAACCTCAAGATGGCGGCAGTGCAAATTTTAAAATTAAGTTTTTTTATTTCTTGTGATGTAGTCATGCGATCGAAGTGAAAGTTTGAATAATGAACCTACGCAATAATTTTCCTTTAATGGTACATGACTCTATGGCCTATACATTTAACAATCCAACATGGCGACCATCCGAAATATTTAGACGATACTGAATATCTACGAATCTATTTTAGCAATCAAACTGCATTTTTAATGTTCATAGGGGCTATGAACTTAAGTTCACCTATAGGACTTTAAATAACCTGGTGATCACAAATCCAACATGGCGGTGACGCGAATTATAAATATTCACATGGACGTTTCTCGCAATTTAACCATCCGCGTGCAGTGAAACTTGGTACTGTAAATCTTTATCCGAATGTTAATCCACTGGCATCTAATTTATTTCAATTTTTTCCATAACCACAAGATGGCAGCTGTGCGAAATTTTAAAATCTCCTTGTTTTTTCTTGTGTCCTAATTATGCGATTGAAGTTTGAATACTACACGTTCACAATAATCTGCATGTAACAGTACATAACTCTAGGACCTACATATATAAAATCCAACATGGCGACCATCCGAAATATTTAGTCGGTTCTCAATATCTACGAATCTATTACAGCAATCAAACTGAAATTGTGTATGTTAAATAGTGGCAATTAACATAAGTAGGATACATGAAAATAGGCTGTATAGTTCTTCACGGAACTACTTGTTTGTCTGTCTTTCATATTTGCTGCGTAGTGCAGCGGAAACGTTCTCGCATGTTGTGCCCAAAGTTGCAGGATCGAATCCTGGTGCAGTTAGTTGATATTTGAGGTTTCGCAAATGTGAGATTAACATTAGATTTACCGGCACGTTGAAGATCCCCCTCGGGGAAAATTTCCTGCATCCCGGCGTTTCTGAAAGCCTCAGTTGTTAAAATGGACGTAGAATCAAAAACACCATCATCATATTATATTATTCGTTTACTATTATTGTTTTCAACAATTATATTTATTATGTCTTAGTTTATAGATTAATTTAGTTCTTAAGGTTTAAATAGCCTATTTCTTGCTATTGAAGGGCCCAATGAGGCTTTAAACATGTACAAGACCTTGGAATGTTTTGTGGAATTAAACATCGCCAAAAGTGCGGATATCAATACCAATATTATTTATATATTCTGGTATTGTTAATCCAGCTACGCCACGTGGACGTAAGTTCTAGGCAGCAACTGAACACTAGCAGCTATCAAAATTCAAAGTAAATGATACTTCCGCTGGAGTAAAAAACTGTGACCATATTCCCGGCCACTATGAAGCGTTCTGTTGGAAACAGTTTTATTTTACAAGCCTGTTCTTCCGCCAGACACAAATTGCCTTCATAATTCGTGCGCTGCATTGAGTTAAACATGCCCCACCCACACAAGCTGCAGCAAATAAAATGTAATGTGAAGCTCTGAAAACAGTAACAGTAACTCGAGGACTCGGAGATGAAGCCAATCAACACGCTGTATGATGAAGAGAAAATATTGTCCGACCCCCATGCACTATACGTGAGTATGAAACTAAGTACACCTATTACAGAATACCAATACCGGACGCTCCCTGCTAGAACAGGTAACATCCATGTAGGCTTGGCCTGATACAGGGTCATCGAAAAATAATGCCTAGATTTTAATTAATTCCTATAAAATATATGGTTTTAGCCTTAAAATGCGTGGAAAAGATAACATTTATTTTCATACCTTAGGTATGAATTTCCTTAGAGGAATAATTGGGAAGACTCGGAGGGATACAATCAGAAATGTGGACATTAGGGAGAGAACTGGGTTCCCAAAACTGCAAGACAAGATAGAGACCAGTGAGCTGCAGTGGTATGGACATATGATGAGAATGGAAGAATATAGATTACCAAAAAGAATATTTATGGAGAAAATACCAAGAAGAAGAAGAACACGAGGAAGGCCCAGAAAGAGGTGGATAGATACGGTGAAGGAAAGGATAGAGATAATAATAATATTATCGTATGGCCTCGGGTGCCGGGTGCATGCTTTGTTATTTGACACCCGGAGGGTAGCTTGCATGTCAAATTTCGTTGTTCCTTGACTATGAAAGTCAAGGAGGTTAGATGTTAGATATCTAAGCTTCTTTGAACATTATAGCGCTTTCTAGTAGAGAAATGAGGAACTTTGTGTTGGCGGAAACTCTCGAGATTAATTTTGCCCTTATGAACTCGGCCTACTGAATTCTAATGGATTCTTTGACATGCCAACATCGTATGACATGAATATCGTATTTTTGCCGCCTTTCAAAAATCACTTACCACGGTCAGGAGCGAACCTGCAATCTTGAGGTTAGTAGACCGACACGCAATCCACTCACCCACCGTGGCAAGCTAAGGATAGAGAAAAAAGGAATAAAAGAAAAAGAAGTATTGAAGGAAGGAAATGGAGGGCGGAGGGATAGACAACTGTGGAGGTCCTTGATTCGCAACCTGACCCAGGTAACTGGAAACGGGAAATGAAGAAGATGAAGAAGAAGAAGGTAGTTTCAATGTGAGCTCTGATGTTGCTCTGCAGACGTGCGTCGAGTGTATCGCGTACCGCGCGGAGGTAGTGAAGCGGAGCCCCACCTTGCATAAAAATGACACACTGTCCAGTCTCTTGTCGGATGTCTTCTATTTGAGCGAATACAAACTGTTCAAGCATGTTGAGGTAAATTAGGCTTGTAATTGTTTATTCAGAAAAAAAGAAAGGTCCAATATCTTGGTCATGAAGTAACCCGCGCCACACATTGACACACATTAGACATCTGCAGAGCAACACATGGAGCTCATATTGAAACTTACTAAGGTATTACAAGAATGTTACAGTTTCTATGCATTTTAAGGCTGAATCCATTACGTTACCTTGTAATATTTTTATAGCAATTATTTTAAATCTAGGCATTATTTTTCGATGACTCTGTAGTAGAGGTTGTCAACAGCGTATTCCCTAGGAGATTAGGTTGTTAGGTTGTGGCTCATTTGCCCCGTACAATCTAGCTATAACTGTCCAGCATACAGTACTGCTGTATATGATGTCTATTAACTGATTTCCACAGGGGTCACGCTGCATGCTGGCAGATTACGTCAAAATACGAAGGAATAACAACAAGACGGCCACTCGCTACATGTTCCTTAGCACTAACCGTCTAATACGCCCCATTGTATTATAAAACTTCGCGTTTGGGAGCGTTATAAGCTCATGAAAAATCCACAGTCTGCTTCCAGTCTCCGACCGGGTCAGGGATGGAATTAATGAAGCCCCCATCTAGCGGCGAAGATATGAACTGTGCCGGCTGCCAAGGCCTGTCGCACTCCCATGGGGCAATGATTAAATGATTGAGAGATGAAATGAAATGATAGAGGAGAGTGTTGCTGGAATGAAATGTTGACAGGGAAAACCGGAATACCCGGAGAAAAACCTGTCTGCCTCCGTTTGGTCCAGCACAGATCTCACATGGAGTGACCGGGATTTGAACCACGGACCCAGCGGTGAGAGGCTAGCGTGCTGCCGTCTAAGCCACGGAGGCTTTATAAGCTCGTATGTGATACAAAAACACGACAGTTGCTGGCAACATATTTATAATGCCCGGTATATTCAACAACAACGAGTACACGGATATCGTACTAATCTATGGAGAAGCTGGTCGTAATGCCGTCGAAGCTCGAGGTTTCAAAACGCAATGGGGCGCATTAGACGAGAACACTGAGGGACATGTAGCGAGCAGCCGTCTGGTTGTTATCTCTTGGCATTCTGACGTAACCTGCTTACCCCTTAGGGTACCCCCCCCCCCCCGTTAATCCCTAGTACATGGGGGACACATAAAAGTGGATTGTACGGAGCAAATGAGCCACATGATACAGTAAACTCTCAAGGAATGCTTTCAACTGGGTATTATGTACATGTTGCTTTTATAGTGCCTTTTTAAATTCAATTTTGCTGCAAAGCGTGAGGCTACATTCGTAAAATTCTATTTATTTTCATCCGTAGCACCAATTTTCATGTTCGTAGACGACTAGGATGTCTTATGAAGGCGTCACTAGGCTGTCCATATAGTCCATTTAATACACTGCTCCCCTTCATCTTGTCAAGTGACGAGATGTTGAGTCTAGAGAGATTCTGCTTTTAGTATTATATAGTTTTTATATAGGGTGTCACCAAACAATATTTAAATAAATAAATAAATAAATAAATAAATGCATATATAAATAAATCATTAAACAAATAAATAAATTAATTAAGTAATCAACTAATTGATTAAATAAATTAATTACAATAAATAATTGATAATACAATAATATAATGAAATAATGAAATAGATTACAATAAAAAATTAAATGAAAAATAAAATAAAAATGAACAAATTAACACCGGTAAATAATAAATATTAATATAAATGCATTTCCTCTACTGGCTGCGTAACTTAGACCCTGATATTCATTTGTTTGTTTACTTATTTATGTGTTTGTTTATTTATTTATTCGAATATAGAATATAGAATTGTCTGCTTTCTTTTTAAACTAATGTGTGAAGAATGGCATGTAATATTCACTACTCACGTGATTTTTTTCTTGAGTCGACAGGATAACAATAAATTTTCCACACTTCTTACCTAGAAAGGAACAGAAGAAACATCATTAATATTGAACGTCAAAAGGTAACAGGAAGGCATAGAGGAATGTTAGGAATAATACATATTTCCCATGCATCAAACCGTATGTTGAAAATATATTCGCTGTACAAATATACGTCTCAAGTTGACAACTGAAAGAAAATCTAGTACAGATGGCAGAACATTATTTAACATAAAACATCACCCTTACTTAATCCTCCAGCGTAGCTTAGTAAATAGCACGCCCAACGCTGGATTAGGTACCGGTCGTTCGTGGATCTGTGGTTTGAATGAAAATCATTTCAGTCTATTAAACTTTTAGGTACACATACACTCAGATGGACCCATGGTCATTAAGTGATGTCTGAAGATCATATTTTGTTCTTGTGCAATAGAAGAAGTTTCTAACCAGACGTGGAGAATCCAAACAAAAATATTGTCTAATAATAATAAGAAGAAGAACAGAAAGAATGATGATCTCTATAAACACACTGAAAAAAATACTGTCACAATGCAGAAGCGAAGGTTGAAATTCTACGGACATTTGGTGAGAATGGACGAGAGCAGACTGACTAAGAGGATATTCAAGTATATTACTGAGCTGAAGGCTACAACTAAGTGGGTAGAAGAGGTTAAAAGAGACGTCAAGGAAAGTGGACTCACAGTGGATGTGATCCACAACAGAAAAGAGTTTAGAAACCGAATTGACAACATCAAGATGTTCGAGGAGAAAACACCTAAAATTAGAGCCAAACTGGTAATATCCGAGGAGGAGCGAAAGATCAGAAGTGAACGAATGAAGAGGTTTTGGGAAGAGAAGAGGAGATTAACCAGAAAGCCTTAGGTTCCATGCGGTCCACAGGCGGCCAAATTCGGAAGAAGAAAAAAAAGAGTTGGAATCCACATTTGAAATAATTCAACTGATTACAGTTAAATAAAACTAAACTATTAATGTTTAGAGCATTAAAACAACGTTAACAGTTAAAGTAAACAGAAAATCCAAACTCGTCAATATTTTACTTAAGACTATAATAAAATTTACAATACATAAAACAAATTATAAAAACTCGCAGTTACAGTAATATTACCTTCAATTTCTTGCCGAGTCTCAACATTTTCACTGGTAACATACACTAAAGATAACACTTGGCTACCAGACAACCATTAAATTCACTGGCAGGTTTAAACGTTAAGGAATATCTTAACGATCATAGTTAAAAGTATGTTAGTTTAAAAAAAAGAATAATCATATTGAAACGTTTAGTTTTAATCGTTAATCCCAAGTCTGGTTATATTACAGGATGTCTGGGTTGGATGTAGGCCTATAACAAAACAAAAATTAATATCTTGGAAAAGTAATTCAGATATTTATTTGGCGGTATGTTTCTACTACTGCAGTAGAGAAACTCAAAAAGTTTTTTGCATACCTACTGTAATACACCACGATATATTCACCATTCGTAACGCGACAGTCGTCGATTCAGTATCCCACCTGTCTCCAAGTGCTTTGTAGCATTGTAGGTGTAACATTTGCGATAGTTGCTCGAATGTGATGGCGTAGATCTAGTAAATCACGAACTGTGTTTGGAATCAATTGTTTTCACAAATTCAAGATGACGGCTGGTCAAAATTTCAAAAATATGTTACTATTCTTTGTGTCCTAATCATGCGATCTAAGTGAACATTATTTTGTATGATGAACCAATGCAATAATTTTCCTTTATTGATACATAACTCTACGGCCCACATATAGCACAATCCAACATGGCGATCATCCGAAACAGTTCACCGGTTCTCAATATCTACAAATCAATTACAGCAATCAAACTGAAATTTGGTATGCTGAAGTAAATTCACCTATGTGGTTTACATGAACGTGATGAGCACTAAACCAACATGGTGGCGGTGCGAAATTTAAATAAATATATATATATATATATATTGGGGGGGGGGGGACTTATTCATTCGATCAGTGAAACTTGTCACGTAAATCTTCATACAAGGCCTAATTATATTGGATTCTAATTAATTTCTATTTTATGAGCCATTAAAATAGCGGCTCTAAAAATTAATAAATTCGCTTTTTTATTTCTCGTGTCCTAAACAGCGATAGAAATGTGGATTGGTATAATGAACCTCCATGATATTATTTATCAACTGATACATAACTCTATGGCCTATACGTGGATTAATGAAACATGGTGCTCATGCGAAAAATTTCGCCGGCTCGCAATATCTCCGAAAATATTACAGATATCGGACTGAAATTTTGTAAGGTGAAAGAAGCCTATTGTTTAGTTATGGACTAATAAGTGGAAGGAAACAATAAGTAAATAAATACAGAAATAAATAATTACATGTAATAAATCACATGTAAATTTTGCAGGTTATTTTTCGCATGTTCCAATAATTAGAATTATAATATATTGTTTTGATGATGATAATTGCTGTTTTAAGGGCCCTAACATCTAGGTTATCGGCGCATATATTGTGTTGACTGACTATAATGTTTTAATATCAATTATCAAGAAGGGAACACTAAATAATGGTGTCAATACTATCTATACGTCTTATTGGTTATGTTTAACTATTGTGGGGATACGCTGCTTCTGAAACTAAGGCCAGAATTGATATTAAAGAATTATATTGAAATAATTTCCATGATCCTCACTTAATGTGGAAATTGTTATATGTACTAACAAATATGTTTTTAACGTATTCGTAGACCTTAACAGCATGCGATAACGATAAAACTACACACTGAACTTATTACATGTGAGGATATATAGCTGAAGTGAGTTTAGTTCCTGTTACGCAAAAAAATCCCCAATTGATTCAAGAGAACACACTATCAAGTACAATGATGAAATGTATACATTATTTTGTAACAGAAACTTTGGATCATATACGAGAGTCAGTGACTCATCTTAAATTGTCTTTTCAGACCCTTGCCTCGGTCATTTTAATGGTATCAATAGCGCATATATGAGCGAAAATGTGGCATTTCTGAAATAAACGATTTATACTATGTATGGTTTGTAATTTTAGGAAAATTTAAATAACTAGATGACATTGAAAATATATGACTTATAAATGAGCAAAGACTTTCAATTCTTTTAATCTTAAGTAATTCAGCACTAACCAAGAGTTCTCCTACAATCTGCCCTTTGCAAGTTTAACACTGCTCTTTGCTTTGCAGCGCTGAAAGAGCACAGGCATTGAGAAGAGGCTCATGTACTATACATTAATTAACAGACTTGGAACATGGAAGTATACTCCAATATTGCACATAAGAGGAACGTATGAACTGGCAGTGACCAAATAGAAAAGAGCAAGAGAAAGAACTTTGTTTGTACATCGCCTTCCTGAGTGCGACATTATTTTCTTTCCTTGCTCCAACTTCCCAAATTAAAACCATAAATTGTTTCCATCTCAAAGCCGCTTCAAGTTGCTGGCCCCGTTCTCCTTCCAAGAACTGCAACTCAGATCTTCTCTTTGGCATGAATTTTAAGCCCCTTTTCTTAGTGCCATGGCATACACTCTTATTATCAAATAATCCTTGAATTTGACGGAGGTGTAGATTGTTGCTATGTTGTTTCTATGAGGTGTAGGTTCGAGATTTAATGATTTCAGTCGATTGTACCCTGCATTTAGTAATCGCATGTAAATGTTTTTCAGGTTTAGGGAAACGCCCATTACAATTGGCTACACACTTGTTGACCGACTGAAAATTATTAACTCGCGATAGCGGCTTCGGCGCCATAGTTGGTAGCATGCTGAACTGCTGCGCCCAAGATAGCGGGTTAAAACCCGGCCGAAGTGGTCGGATATTTTAAGAGCGTTAAAAATCCTTCAGTATGCCTTCCTTCGGAGGAGAAGTAAAGCCGGCGATCCCATGTCATAGATTTATGGCATGTAAAAGATCCTTCCACTGATTAAACTTGTGTGGAGCTAAATTTCTAGGTTATATTTCGTTGGAACGTTCTATCAAAGTGCCAATGTTCAACACTAGGTATCATTGACATCTGGTAGCGAAAGTTGGAACTACTTAAACTTGAACGGAACGTGTAGCTCACCATCTGGGTGTCCGCTGGAAACAGCTACAGACTCTGGCGAGCCGAACATGTCCTCGGACACTCCCGGCACTAAAAGCCATACGATAAATAAATAAATAAATAAATAAATAAATAAATAAATAATTTCATGATTACTAGGGCAACACTGAAATATGGCTTTCAACACAATAAGGAGGTGTAGCGTGTTGCTTTGATGTTGCTATGATGAAGTGTCAGTTGTAGCTCTGATCTGTAACTTTTTGCTATGAGGTGTACGATGTTATTAAAGGGTGTAAGTTGTTACTTTGACGTGTACATTCTTGTTGTGAGCTGTAAGATTTTCCTATGTGTTGGATTTAGAGGCGTGGGACCTAGGTGCGTGTTAAATTTGTCTCATAGCCTGTGTTTTGTGGTGACTCTAAGTGTGTTTAACTGTAATTATACGAGTCGGGAATGCGGTAGATGCTTCGGGACTTAAAATAAGGTATAATTCCTGCTTTCAGCTGGAGGGAGTGTCGAAAAACCTGGGGAATAAGTCACCCTCACGATAGCCGTCGTCAGGGCTGGGATTCGAACCTCCGATTATCGGATTTGCTGCAGCTTTCCATTGTGGTAGTGTTGAGCATAGCTACGCCGCGGGGTGTTCGTTATTGCTATGAGGTGTAAGCTTTAGCTTTGCACTGTAAGTTGTTCATGAAAATAAATAAGAAATGTTCATTCCTGACCATTGGTTCCCTCTCACTTAACACCCAGTTTAGTGTATTCTACCTACTGCGTAATTTTGACCTTAATGGTTGGTGCTCGCCTTTGTGAATATGCTATTGCATCGTTTGATTATTCGCCATGAGGTTTGAATTGCTCAAGTAACATAACCCTCTCCCGTTGTTATTGACTGCTGTTACTGTAGCAAATCCAAATATTCTCACGTAATCTATATTCACATTATGCTACTACGTACTTAAATTATGTTTATCTTTACTTGGCAACGGGCATAATACTCAGACCATGTGCATAAGTATGTTTTAGGGTTTAGCCTACGTGTTTCTCACGCCACTTGTGGCTTCTCCATGACGTCACTGCACTCGCTTCTCTTCGATTGGCTGGTGACAGTCATATGGTGTGGACCCATGGATTTATGTTTGTGTCAGCTGATCTGTCATGCCTCCAGTACCTTATGAGCTACGACATTATTACTTGGCTATATGAACTCACCATCACTTGCTCTAATCGTCGGAAATTCAACACCACAGAACTAGAGCCCAGCACACCTGTCTCTGCCGCGACGCAGTAACGCATTTTAGTTCCCTCACGCATCCTCTGAAACACATGCTACGTCTTGCCTCCGCGAGTCCCAATGTAGCAACATTGTTCATTCTCTGCTTGGACTTGAAGAACGTGGGATCAAAATGCTAACGCAATGGTGGGAGCGTTTCCCCCCACCAGCCTCGTCATTTTGCAAAGACTTGACATCATTGCATTGACTCGTGCACTTTGAAGCAGCTAGGAACGAGTGATAAATGATCGATGAGTAGTGTCCTCTTTCAAGTAATTTTAAAATACCATGAAAAGTAAACTACTAGGCGTAAAATTGTAATTCATGTTTCTCTACATTCAGGAAAATGCTCCTTTTCTTCCTACGCATATGTAGAAACAGTATCCTGCCTAACTTGACGCAGCGGCACACATGATATTTCGTTTCGGTTTCAAAAGTGACGTGAGCGTTCAGCCGAGCCACTCCTCCCACTGTTCTGCAGCTATGCTTCCCCGAACTTGTCGCTGCAGAGACTGGTGTGCCGGTCTCTACAAGCTGCTCTTCATCCTAGTGAGAGGCCAGGTCTCTACTCTACACTCTACGAGGGTCACAATGTCCAACTCTCGCAATGATGGCTAACAAGGCTATGTGAAACCAAAGTGCAAGTGCTTCCTGTCATATAAGGCAGTTTCAAAATCTCAAGAGAGTTTGACCCTCATTTTAATCATGTTCGTTCATGACCGATTGGAAATCAAAAATCAACGTTCTTTTAGCACAAATAGTCTAAATTATAAAGGATCCTAACTAAATTAATCTGAAGCGATAGTACAAAACTTCATTTAATTCTCATTATTTCTTCTGGGTCCTGTCTAAGCCCGTTCAATGTTTGAAACTCTAAGTAGTGTTGCTTTAATTCATTGGCATACATCTGAAGTGGCCATTACATTATCATCGTTGCAATTCATTGTTATTAACTAACATCATACAACTCTAATCCAACTGCATTGTATAATTGAGCTGAAATAATGATATGGATATTATTCAATTTCTCTCAATACTTCATTTTGTAAAATAGGTTATCCTTTACCTATTCATTAATTGTTAAATTTCGTTTTCCCTAAGTGTTGCGTCCACATTACTCCCGCTGGAGACACCCTGTATATTGCAGAGACGCGTCTCCATTGCCTCCCCACTAATGTTTCCCAATCTACAGGCTATAATAATTCTTAGTGAATCAGTGCACAGAATGTTACTCTCGTGATCAATAAATCACAATACCTTCGTTCTCCGAGGAGTACGCTAATAGGCAGAGGAAAAAGGAAGAGAAGAGCTGCTCTTTACAAGCTCCAATTTGGTGTTGACGTCATGGCGCAGGGCGGATATTGGCGCTCATTTGTTCCTTGCTTCGTTCACATTATCCACGCGTGGCTGCAGCAGTCTTGAGTCGGCTAATTGTGCTGTGGTTTCGCCACTCTAAGTTACTCCAAGCCAGGCGGGCACTACCTGCCACACTCCCAAGTGGCCACCCCCAATGTTCGCACTGCCGACCACGCTTCGCCAATTTACCTAATATTTAATAGGAACGCTAAGTAAAATACATGCCTAAGAGTGGTGAAAACACAACAAGGACTGTTCTTTCACTAATTAGCTCATTACTTCCCAACTAACTATTCATGGGACAGAACTATCTTTTTTTTTATTTATTCAATTTTGTCTGGGGTTTATTATTGTTTTAGATTTTTAGACTGTTTTTAATCATGATTTTAATATGTTTTATTTTGTTTCTTGTTTTCTGCCTTCCCATTTGATCTTGTTTTTGTTTTGTCCAGTAAATTAAAGAGATCCTGGAAATATATTTCGTTTTCGGAAATATTAACACTTACTGTACAGTATACTAGAAGAAATCGTCAAATTCTTCCAGATTCAACCATCAGCACCTTTGATGATAATACTTCATTCACTAATGCAGCCATCACAATAACACAGGTATCATACTAATTCCACACACGCCCAAGTACACGAGGCTACATGACTACGATGTCACAAAACTCCTAATTGAATCAACAACAACACTTTGTGCATTGTCTCCATGATAGAGATATAAAAACCACCATCCTATCAAGGATTAAGAGGCTACGCTGCAATGCCAGATTTTCTTTTTAATCCAAAAGAGAGAACAGTTTGACTTTCGCTGACTTCAAATGGACATGTTTAGGTTATCCATGAGAGAAATCTCAAAATTCCAAAGCAAGGCAACTATGTCTTTTGAATTTTTACATCGTGTTATTGGTAATGAGTGGATATATCCAATGTACCTAATTTTACTGCTGTAGCTTTAAATAGACGCTACAGCTGATTTCATGCCGTTTGTATCTTCGTCGATATAAAAAATCGCCTTACGTTGGATTCTTCTTCGTCTTATACTTTTCAACTTGTACGATAGGCCAATTTCTGAAGTTGCCATAGGTTGTTGTTACATGGCCATGTTACTTAGGTCTCTACATTTAAAAGAAACTTTAGATGAAAATCTTGCCACATTGTGATATATTCTTAGCTTTTCAAAATAATACATTATGCAACGAGCCTATAATGGCTATAATTAAGACACGAGCGTATGCGAGTTTTATAATTTCCATACGAGTGTCTTAATTACCATTATAGGCGAGTTGCATACGACTGTTTATGTTCGACGATAATTATAACTTATTATATGTTTTAACATAAATATTCATAAATATCTGTTCAGTCACTAGAATGTTGTGATCGGGTGCTGCGCTGGGTAGTATATCTCTGTTTTCCAAGCTCTCTGGCCAACCGACGCATGCGCTCTGTGTGCTTCAATGCCATATGTTCAGATTGTGCACCAGTATTCAGTAAAACTGTCACCGAAGTCGTTTAAAAACAACGCACTATGTAGAAATTGGCTTTGGGGATATTAAGGTACAGTGCTATTTCTCGTCTCATATTCACCAATTTATTTACGCGAACATATGGACGGTGCACTTTCGGTAATTTATATAGACATGTTGGATTTTGAGCGCATGCGCGAAGGTATCCCTATCTAATTGGTCACACAACTGTTTCTTGAGCTCTGATTGGTGGGAGAAACTGTTTCATAATGAAAAATTGTGTTATGTTGAGCCTCATTATGATACAGTTTTCTGACACATAATAGTTAGGGTCGAACATAAAATAAAATAAAATGCTGTAATTCTACTCATGATAAATTCCTGGGGAATATTTACAGGGTAATCGAAAAAGGTTGCAGCAACTTCAACCAATCATAGCTCAGGAATTATTCAAGATATTAAAACGAGTATGTTTTTGTTAAATGCACCGACTCAAAAAGTTTTTTTCAAACGTTATAATATTACTATGTGCGCTCCCTTGGTTCGTCACTCGTTCTAGGGCGTCCGGGGGACTTCTTCACGTCAACGCTGGCCAGTTTCCTGAAACCGTTCATACCTCCGTCTAATGAATGCTATTACCATGAGGGGGATCCCTGCCATAAACACGTCGGAAAGTGCGCTGAACAGTTATAACAGATTTAAACTCCGCTAACCATAACACACAGTGTGCTTTCTGCTGAAATGTCGCCATTGCAATCACACTACTGAAACAGTGGCGTGGCAGCTTCCTGTCGCACACTCATTCTGCGCATCGACTGAAGGTCACGGGCGGAGTACAGTCACATCTGAAACTAAAACTCGATGAATTCGTGATTAGTTTTCAGGTCGAATTATTAATTTTCCTCACTTACAAAGGGAGGTATGATTTTTTGAAATTGCTGCAACCATTTTCAATGACCCTTTATTTACTGTACTTCTATAACCTTGAGTAAAAAATTGTATCAGTCCATCATGATAAAAGGACCACAAGGAGCATTTTAGTTATCACACATATACAAAGTTCACTACACTCTTCAAATAATGATCAGGTGTAAGCTTTCTTGGTTCAACAGTAGTAGTGTGTCAACTTCGTAATAACGAGTTCAATCTCCGGTCGGAGAAGCTGAATACATACTTTTAGGGTAGTGAAAGCCAATCTCACTTCAAGTCAAACGATGTCGGCTCCTAAAAGTTGTCGTTGCTTATTTTAGGGGCTGCAACATCGTTGTCATATAGCCCCGTGTATTTGGGTGTGTAATTCGTTTGATGACCTGTATTATTGAGATGGCTGTACTAGTGTGTGCATTTCTAAATTGTGAGTAGGATTGGGAAGGAGGCGTCCGTGGCCTTATCTTAGGAACTATCCCAGAATTTGCTCGGAAAACCACTTCCAGGATAGTTGAGGTGGGAAATGAACTTTCCTCTTCTCAGTTTCGCCTCACGACGTTGAGTGCACCCCGTTACACCCCTCTTCCATGAATGAAAATTCCTTGCCAGATCCAGGAATCAAACCCCGACCTCTGGGCCGACAGCTAAGAACGCTTGCCGCTACACCACGAGGTGGTCGTTTTCTGAAAGACCGCTCGTGTAAATTTGTGATTTCAAGGCAAAATTAGTTGAAATCTCAGCTACAGGTTGTATATATTTGTAGTAGTGGTCAGACAAACAATACAACCTTGCAAAGGAAGAGAGAAGACTTGTGATGAATAAGGCTCTTTCATAGATTTCTAGTTTCATTATGGGATATCTCAGCCTATCCTGAGAAAGAATCCATGCTTCGCTACTGCAAACTATCCGCGGGGTTTTGTCTTTCTTTCATACATCTAAGAACTCTAAACGCTTAAACGCTCAGATGCCCCTCGCCACAGTAATAATAAATCGTGCATGTGTAAAATGTTCCTTTCTCATTTTGTGTGAGTCATTTATTGAGCACTGAATACTGTATTTTATGAAGAAATCGTTTTCCGATATGAATGTGTAGTGATGATTCATGATATCATTTATTTCCCTTCTGTGTGTACGTATATAATCTATCAACAAATACTGCTGGAAGCAGAGAGGGATGAGAAGGGGGAAGGGGTCTTCTTAATCATCCCTTGGTTGGTTGAAAGGCTAAATAGCCAGGCTTGGTGTCTATTTTATTTCCATTATTTATTGGTGTTCTTGTGGATATTGCCCCGCTGAGTTAATAACAACTCATGGAGACCTCGCAATTATCACTTAATGAACATCATTTTCCACTTCTTTATCCAATTGGCTACGAGTCAAATCCACCCCCGGCTTTTGTCTCTGCGGGACGCCGCGCCGGTGAGTAATACATTATACAGGGCTCTTCGGAATACATAGCAATAATGACTAGCATGTACGTATCCCCATGGGTCGGCTACTGTGCGAGTGAGATGGAGGGCCGGCTTCTATTTGCTTTGACTCGCTCCTATAACCACTCCTTTCAACTGCAACCGAGCTTGCCCCTGCCCACCATACACTATCCACTGCCTAGTGCATTAAGCCCACAGTAGTTTCCTCGGCGCTGTATCAATGTTTGTGAAGGCTAGTCTGCTCTCTCAATCGACCAGCCGGGAATATTTCAAACAAAAGAAGAGCGCACCACAAAAAGAAAAAAGAAAAAAAAGGCGAACGTTAGTTTCACTCCATTATTCAGGAAATGTATTTGAGGGCTTAAAATAATTCACCATAGATCTATTAATAATAATAATAATAATACGACATTACTGCACAGTAATACCTCCGGAGGCTTTATATAGTGCCGAATGCCTCGCTATGAGTAGAAAGGGTATAATCGAGAAGTTAGAAGTAAGAAAAAGGCAGATCTTGAGAAAAATCCTAGGTCCAATCAAAGAAATTGGTGAGTTCAGAAGACGACAAAATCATGAACTCTACTCTCATGTAGAAAAGATCACGGACACCATTCATAAGAGGACAGTTTTCTATGGCCACATTGTTCGTATGAGTTCTACAAGATTGAACAATAGGATCTTCAGTTTTCTTCTTAACAAGAAAACCAAGGTAGCGTGGTTCACCGAGGTAGAAAAAGGCCTGCGTGAAGTGGGAATAACCCAGGAGGATATCCAGAAACGTGTTCCACTAAAGTCGAAACTCCAAGAACATCCTGGCATGACATGGACTGAAACGAGGAAGGAACAACATAGGTAACGAATGCGGGAATACTGGGCGAAAGTTAAGGTCCAGGCGCAAATACATGGAAAAGGGCAGTTGAAATAGCGTGGTCCGTAGATGGCCGAAACGACAGCAAGAAGCAAGAAGGATACTTTTAATAGTCACCTGAAACACTATAGCACGATAATTCAACCTGAAGCATTATACGCATCAGAAACCCTACTCATTGGAGGCAGATCACTAATCAAAAATTTAGAAACACAAGAAAGGAAAATCCCCAGGAAAATCTTAGCGCTGAGTGCATAGAGGGAGTGTGGATGAAGACGAGGTCTCATAAGTTATACCAACATTCCGAGAAAATATCAAACTCTCTTAGAAGAAGGCGATTAATATTTTATGGACATATTCAATGAATGGACAATTAAGAAATTACTAAAAGGATATGTAATGATGCCTCCTCATTAAAAGCCGAGAATAACTGGCTAATAGAAATTGAAAATGACCTTCAAGAAGTCAACGTAACAGACGAAATGTTATGGGACAGGCCTAGATGTAGTCTTACGTTACCAAGAGAAACGATGGGGTAGTGTCGAATTAATCAATCGATAAAGAATAGTTTTCCAGCACTATACGGAAGTGAAAACTGAAAAAGTCTGGTTATGCCACTGTTGCAAAAAATTAGCGATATGGTTGACGTCAATGATATGTGTCTACAACAAACAGACCATTGGTCGTCAGATGATGTGTAACTGTATTATATCAAATAATTCTCTCTAGCAACTGAGTTAGCTCACTGGGTCCTCCCACACACTCACCGAACATACTATTGACATTCCACGAGCAGTCCGCTTGTTCGTTATAACAATTATCCGCACAACACATTATTTTATTCAACTATTTTGTGAGATCAGTAACGCCCTCATATACAAACTTCCGAAATTACGACTAATTGAAATTTCGATATCTTTTGGTTATTTAGTTAGTTATTGTTGTTTTAAGGGGTGGAACAGCGAGGTAATTTGCCCCCATCCATGCCTTTTCAAACATCATAGAAACGTTGGTATAGTGTCCATATTATAATTCAGTTATCTGTGCTACCTTCAACGATTAAATAATTGAAAACTTTTCAGTGGTCAACACATAAGTATGCCCCATTAAGCCTATATAATATGGGTATAAGTAACGTGAGTACATGTTTAGACGTAGAAAAGGCCGTGCATGTAACGGCTTCCCTCTCACTCCGTAAAAGATGTATGTATGACCTTCACCTGAATAAGAGCTTGCTCACATTCTCTTGTTTAGTTTTTCATAAATTTAAATGTGTATGTTTCATGTTAACACACAAATCCAGTTTGACAAGCCTGGTCATCTCGTGATAACCAAAATATGAGGCAACTGTTGATTCATTCCAGCGGAATTTCCTGGTTCACAGTAGCAAGCGGTGATGCCGAGTACAAATTGTGGTTTCCCACAAACCACACACGTTTTACTAGATGTTTCAAGCGGCGCTTCTTGACGTGCCGAATCACATGTTCTCGCCAACCTAGCCATACCCTATCCACCCGGTATACTATATATTACATGTGCCATTAAATGCACATTTTGTCCAAATCGAAAGTGTCCTATACATCATCAACAATTGCAATCTGTTGCAACATGGAAAATGAACCAGTATTATTGTGTAAATATCAACAAGTTACACTCAATAATTTTGAGGCGATTAGTTGTTTGCTTAACCTGAAATATTTGAACCAAGGGCCATAAAGCTAATCGATTAGTTGCTCCACAATTGTGCTTTCTTTTCGCTTTAGAAGCTCTTGTTTTCGAGTCCCAGAATAATGTCAGTCAACTTGAGATCCTCTGTTTCTTTTCCATTACCTGAACCTTCATATCTGACAAAGTAACACATTATTCACATCAGTACCAAAAAGTAAGGAATCTTTCTATCAACAAAACACAGATTGAAAACAAATTTTACAAGTAGTTCCGTGAAGAACTATACAGCCTATTTTCATATATCCTACTTATGTTAATTAACTATATCTACTTACAAAATTTCAGTTTGATTGCTGTAATAGATTCGTAGATATTGAGAACCGACTAAACATTTCGGATGGTCGCCATGTTGGATTTTATATATGTAGGTTCTAGAGTTATGTACTGTTACATGAAGATTATTGTGTACGTGTAACATTCAAACTTCAATCGCATGATTAGGACACAAGAAGTAACAAGGAGATTTTAAAATTTCGCACAACTGCCATCTTGTGGTTATGGAAACAATTGAAATAAATTAGATGCCAGTGGATTAACATTAGTATAAGGATTTACTATACCAAGTTTCACTGCACTCGGATGGTTAAATTGAGAGAAAAATCCATGTGAATATTTACACTTCGCGTCGCCGACATGTTGGATTTGTGATCACCAGGTCATTTAAAGTCCTATAGGTGAACTGAAGTTCATAGCCCCTGTGAACATAAAAAGATCCGTTTGATTGTTATAATAGATTCGTAGATATTCAGAGCCGTCTAAATATTTCGGATGGTCGCCTTGTTGGATTGTTAAATGTAAAGGCCAAAGAGTCATGTACAATTAAAGGAAAATTATTGCATAGGTTCATTATTCAAACTTTCACATCGATCGCATGATTACGACACAAGAAATAAAAACTTAATTTTAAAATTCACAAAGCCGCCATCTTGAGGTTATGTAAACCATTGAACTAAATTAGATACCAGTGTATTAAAATGTGAATAAACATTTCCTGTACTAGATTTCATTGGGGTTGGAACATTAAATCGCGAGAAATGTCTATTTAAAATTTTCAAATTCGCTTGGCCGCCATGTTCGTTTTGTAGTTAACCGGTTTTTGAAAGTCTGATAGATGAACTTCCAGTTGTGCCCTTTATCTCCGTACAAAATTTCAGGGTGATATCGCTAATAGTTTCAGAGATATAGAATGCCGGTGAAATATTTCGCACATCCGCCATCTTGTGGTTATGAAAATAATTGAACCACGTTAGATGTCGGTGCATTACAAAGTGTATAAACATATACTGTACCAAGTTTCATTGCGTTTGGTTGGATAAATCGCGAGAAACGTCAATTTAAAAGACGCAAATTCGCGTGGCCACCATGTTGGTTTTGTAGTTACCATTTTTTCAAAGGTCACATAGGTGAACTTCTAGTAGTTCCCTTTATCACCGTAAACAATTCCAGGGTGATATCGGGAATAGTTTCGGAGATATTGAATGCTGGTGAAATATTTCGCACAGCCGCCATGTTGGATTGATGAGACGTAAAAAATTTGAAGGGCACGGTCGGGGTCGTCCGAAATAGTGCTATGAACTTACCGAGTTTAATTGAAATCGCTCCAGGCGTTTAGATTTTATTGGACACACACACACACACACACACACACACGCGCGCGCGCGCACGGACAAAAGGTGATCTCATAAGCCTATTTTTTTTTTCAAAATTGAAAATAGGCTAAAAATGTACTCGTACAGTAAATACTGTACGAAAATACCAGGGGAGTGTTGTGACTAGTTACAAGCAAAATGCATGTAATTCGCCACTATGCCAATTACAGAATTACAGTGTTGGGAACAGCAAGTGAAGGAAGTTCAAGAAATGAGCAGTGGAGTTTGGTGTAGAAGGCGTTGGAAAACGATTTCCCTCATGCCTACAAGAAAGCAAGGAAAGATGGTTGTAGTTTCATGTGACCGTTAATCGTGCAATCATGAGCCACGGGGCCTTCGTTTTGCGTCGATCCGAAACACAAGACATTGAATTTCACTTCAAAAATCTCACACGCATTGACTGGGAATAGAACCCGGTCCACCTTGGTGAGAGGCAAATGGTTTGAACGCTGCGCCACCATCCCCCCTTCTCAACCCTACAAATCTATTACAATCCTAAATTGCATTTCCCAAAACATCCTCTGTCATCCGTTGATGTTTAATTACTGAATTTCGAGTTCTATTGTACGTAGTGATAGGAACATAATCATATCTAATAGGTTTCCTTATTGGAGCTTACTGTACAGTAAATGAAATATCAATAAGCATTTCATAAATGTATTACACCTTAGTCAATAAAAATCAATTAATATTCATTAATTAATGGGGAGTCCGACGCCTTGGGGTTCAGATGGAGCAAAATTGAGCAAACCTAACATCTGTCAGATTAATTAATGAAATGTGCCGGTTTCTGCCATATTATGGCCTTCTTCAGCGATGTTGTTAAAGAGAAAATAAAAATAATGTACTGTAATTACGAGAACGGCATTGTTAATAATATTTGACTTTGGTTCTCTATGCAAAATTCACATTGGAATAACAACATAGATACCAATTCCAACCTATGCTCAACTCCACGAAGAGCCTTTATTCATCACATAGAGACGACTTCGGAGGCGTAGTTGGTAACATACTGAGCTTCTAAGCCCAACGTCGCGGGTTCAAACCCGGCTGAAGTCATCGTATTTTTAAGAGCGTTAAAACTCCCTCAGTATACATTCCTTCAGACGGGAAGTAAAGCCTGCAAGTCCATATCATAGATGTATGGCATGTAAAAGAACCTTCCACTAACTTAACTTGTATGAAGCAAAATTTGTAGGTAAGTTTAGATTAAAGCTCTGAAGTTCCAACGCTAGTCACTGGGCGCTGGTTACGATGGCATCTAGTAGTAGCCAAGTTCACAGCTAGGTGTCGTGGACGGTAGCATTTGGTAGCGAAAGTAGGAACTAATTGAAATGATCGTCTGCAGTCCTTACTAGAATCAAAAACAGATAACACACACTAATACAGCCATCACAATTAACACCGGTTATCAGACAGACTTTCCACACACACTAAGTACTCGGGGCTACATGACCGCGATGTCGCAGCCCCTAAACTAAGGAACCAACCTTCATCCCATAGATAACACAATTCACACCCTGTTGGCCATCTCTAGATATTTTTTTTTGGAAGAAACATTTTTGACTGATTTATAGGAATATACAAATACCAACAATTCACATACACACATCAAAAAAAGTTTTGCATCACCTCGGTTCCAAGAGTTCCGGAACCGTTAAATACAAAGGGAATAGAGATCAACACAAACAACATTTCAGCTCGTTTTATTGCTCATGAGACCCACACATTGCATGTTGTACCATCATACAGCTAGACTTTCAGCATTTGTGGTCCAGATTGCAGTACACACCACTACCTCTAATACCCAGTAGCACGTCCTCTTGCATTGATGCATGCCTGTATTCGCCGTGGCATACTATCCACAAGTTCATCAAGACACTGTTGGTCCAAATTGTCCCACTCCTCAACGACAATTCGGCGTAAATCTCTCAGAGTGGTTGGTGGGTCAAGACGTCCATAAACAGCCCTTTTCAACATATCCCAGGCATGTTCGATAGGGTTCATGTCTGGCGAACATGCTGGCCACTGTAGTCGAGCGATGTCGTTATCTTGAAGGAACGCATTCACAAGATGTGCACGATGAGGTCGAGAATTGTCGTCCATGAAGACAAATGCCTCTCCAATATTCTGCCGATATGGTTGCACTATGGGTCGGAGGATGTCATTCAGGTATCGTAAAGCCGTTTCGGAGCCTTCCATGACCACCAGTGGCGTACGTCGGCCCCACATAATGCCACCCCAAAACATCAGGGAACCACCACCTTGCTGCACTCGCTGGACAGTGTGTCTAAGACGTTCAGCCTGACCAGGGTGCATCCAAACACGTCTCCGACGATTGTCTGGTTGAAGGCATATGCGACACTCATCGGTGAAGAGAACGTGATGCCAATTCCTTGGGGTCCATTCAGCATGTTTTTGGGCCCATCTGTACCGCGCTGCATGGTGTCGGGGTTGCAAAGCTGGACCTCGCCATGGACGTCGGGAGTGAAGTTGCGCATCATGCAGCCTATTGAGCACAGTTTGAGTTGAAACATGACGTCCTGTGGCTGAACGAAACGCATTATTCAACATGGTGGCATTGCTGTCAGGGTTCCTCCGAGCGGCAATCCGTAAGTAGCGGTCATCCACTACAGTAGTAGCCCTTGGGCGGCCTGAGCGAGGCCTGTCATCGACAGTTCCTGTATCTCTGTACCTCCTCCATGTCCGAACAACATCGCTTTGGTTCACTCTGAGACGCCTGGAAACTTCCCTTGTTGAGAGCCCTTCTTGACACAAAGTAACAATGCGGACGCGATCGAACTGCGGTATTGACCTTCTAGGCATGGTAGAACTACAGACAACATGAGCAGCGTACCTTCGTCCTGGTGGAATGACTGGAACTGATCGGCTGTCGTACCCCCTCCGTCTAATAGGCCCTGCTCATGCATGGTTGTTTACATCTTTGAGCAGTTTTAGTGACATCTATGAACAGTCAAAGGGACTGTATCTTGGATACAATATACACAGTCAACGTCTATATGCCGGAGATCTGGGAACCGAGGTGATGCAAAACTTTTTTTGATGTGTGTATAATGTGGACTATGCTATTATCGCAAAATTATTTTTACTAACATCAATTTTCAAAGCCGATATTTGTTGCAGATCCGTTTTTAATTATTAAAAAAAACATAGAAAACCCAAGTCAAATAATGTTAACAAAGCTCTGCTCGTAATTACATTAGTTTCTGTTATTTTTAACAACATCGCTAAAGAAGGCCATAACATGGTCAAACGTGGTAAAATGTGTATTAATTTATTTTTATTGACTAAGGTGTTAACTCCTGAAACCCCGTGGCACTACAGCCCATGAAGGACCTAGGCCTACCAAGCGACCGCTGCCCAGCCATTTGGCCTGCAGATATTGGAGTGACACGTGGTCAGGGCATCGCATCGGTTCCCCTCGGCCGTTAATCTTGGGTTTCGTGACCGGGGCTCGGCCTCACTGTCAGGCAGCTACTCAATTGTCTTCACGAGGCTGAGTTTGCCGCGTTCCAGCGCTCACGTCAGTTTCTAAAATCCCTGAAGGAGCCGGCAGTCGAACCCAGTCAGGCGCGCTACTCCAACGACTAAGGTGTAATAAATTGATTAAATACCCATTGTTATTTCATTTAGTTACATTCTTTGTAAAGTTTGACTTTTCAGTCGGTCAACATGCTTATGGGAGGACAATTCTTGATCGGCATCTGTGTTCTTAAAGCATCGGTCCATGATGAATGCAGCAGTAAATCCGCATTAGGAACTACTTAAATGAGTTGATTTGATATTTATTTAAACAGACTGACAGACTGACTTACTTAATCATTTCTTAGTTAATGGTCAAATGTTTCATAATATATGAAAATAATAATAATATTATCGTGTGCTGGGTGCAAGCTTTGTTATTTGACACTCAGAGGGTAGCTTGCATGTCAATTTTTTGTTGTTCCTTGGAGCGCTATGAAAGCCAAGGAGCTAAGATATGTAAGCTCCTTGACACTTGAGCGCTTTCTAATAGAGAAAGGGGTCATTTTTGTGTTGGTTGAAAATCTCGAGATAAATTTTGCCATTATGAACACGGCCTACTGAATTCAAATGGGTTGTTTAACATGCCAACAACGTATAACATGAGTGTCATGATGTTTGTCGCCTTTCAAAAATCACTTACCATGGCCAGGAGCGAACTTGCAATCTTGGGGTAGGTAGACCGACATGATAACCACTCACCCGCCGTGGCAAGCATAATAGTATACTGTATGATAACTTACGCAGTATATTTCTTTCGATTGATTATTCATTGACAATCATCATTTAGATCATTTAAGGGCATAGGTGCTGAATACCATAAACTAAATTAGTATTTATGAATAAATAATGTAATATTTATACTCTTACTAGCCACCCGATCCGGCTTCGCCCGGGAACAGTTATGAATTCATTACATGATAAGCTCTTTTTTCCAATGTCAATGAACAACGACCAATATCCTTTTTACGTCTCAGTATGACTGGACTATCTTTATATCTTTATATATATAATTCATCGACACGTGTGTATGTGACTAAACTCCTCCTAAACGACTGAACCGATTTTGATGGAATTTGGTATGTATATTAGGCTGGGTCCATGTATGGTTTAGATTCACAATCTGACCCGGTAGGTGGAATGAACACAATTTTAGAACCACAATTTACACACAATTTTAGAACCACAATATATAGTCAAAAACAGTCGTCATGGAAACCACTAGCCTTGGCCTTCGTGAAAGCTGATGTCTTTGGACGGATTGTCTCTGCACGTTAGAGCCACCTGGTCGCAACCTGTGCAACTACCGCCATTACATACACTCCGCCCGTGGCGGAAAGTTGTGTTTTATACCAAAGGTGGCAATGATGTCGAATTCTACTGTTAGTCTCTGCACGTTAGAGCGTTTCAAAGTCCCGTATGCGTTCATATACCATTCATCCGATTGCCATGAAACTTGGGTGATATGTTGAGTGAGCTCCAGGAAAGGTGTTTGGCTTAGTAAATCCATTTTACAATAGATAGCGCACGAATAGATTCAACAAAAGAGCGACGACGCGCGAAGCGTTTCAAAAAGGTCCCGTATGCGTTCAAATACCATTCGTCCGATAGCGATGAAACTTGGGTGAGATGTTGTGTACACTCCAGGGAAGGCTTCTGGCTTATTAAATCAATTTCACATTAGGTAGCGCACGACTAGATTCAACAAATGAGTGACGACGCGCGAAGCGTTTCAACAAAATCCCGTATAAGTTTATATTCCATTCATAGATTGAGATGAAACTTTGATGAGTTGTTGTGTACACATAAGTGAAGGCTTCTAACTTAGTAATCCATTTCACAGGAGGTTGCGCACGAGTAGATTCAACAAATGAGCGGCGACGTGCGAAGCGTTTCAACAAAGTCCCGTATGCGTTCAAATACCATTCGTCCGATAGCGATGAAACTTGGGTGAGATGTTGTGTACACTTACGTGAGGGTTTCTAACTTAGTAAATCCATTTTACAATAGGTAGCTCACGAGTAGAGTCAACAAATTGAGCAACGACGCGCGAACTTTTAATCAAAGTCCCGTATGCATTCATATACCATTCATCCGATTGCAATGAAACTTGGGTGAGATGTTGTGTACACTTACGTGAGGGTTTCTAACTTAGTAAATACATTTCACAGGAGGTTTCGCACGAGTAGATTCAACAAATGAGTGACGACGCACGAAGCGTTTCAATAAGGTCCCGTATACGTTCAAATACCATTCGTCCGATTACGATGAAACTTGGGTGAGATATTGTGTACTCCCTACGGAAGGTTTCTGGCTTAATAAATCCATTTTACAATAGGTAGCGCACGAGTAGATTCAACAAATATGTGACGGCACGCGAATCATTTCAACAAAGTACCGTATGCGGCCATAGCCTATACCATTTATCAGATTGCGATGAAACTTTGGTGAATTGTTGTGTACACTCCAGGAAATGTTTCTGTCTTAGTAAATCCAGTTTCTATAAGTAGCGCGCGAGTAGATTCAACAAATGAGTGACAGCGCGCGAATCGTTTCCTCATTGTCCCGTATGCGGTCATGTATCATTCATCCGATTGCGATCAAGCCTTGGTGAATCATTGAGTGCACGCCAGAGAAGGTTTCAGGCTTAGTAAATCTATTTTACAATAGGTAGCGCATGAGTAGATTCAACAAATGAGTGACGGCACGCGAATCGTTTAAAGAAAATCACGTATGCGTTCATAAGTCATTCATCCGATTCCGATGAAACTTTGATGAGTTGTTGTGTACACGCCAGGGAAGGTGTTCAACTTGGTAAATCCATCTTACAATATTGGTAGCGGACGAGTAGATGTAACAAATGAGTGACGACGCGCGAAGCGTTCCAACAAAATCCTGTATGCGTTCATAAACTATTCATCGATTGCGATGAAACTTTGATGAGTTGTTGTGTACACTTACGTGAAGCTTTCTAACTTAGTAAATCCATTTCACAGTTGGTAGAGCACGAGTATATTCAACAAATGAGTGACAGCGCACGAATCATTTAAACCAAATCCCGTATGCGTTAAATGCCATTTATCCGTTTGCGATGAAACTTTGGAGAGTTGTTGTGCACGCTCCAATGAATGTTTCTAAATTAGTTAATTCAATTCACGATAGTTTAGAGGCAGTTAACAGAAATTGAAAAAATTATTGTGTATCCAAAAGCACTTCAAGAAACAATATTACAACACTTTCTTTGATTGGCAGGACAACGTCTGGCGGGTCAGCTTGTAGGCTATATAATTCTTCGACACGTGTGTATGTGATTGAACTCCTCCTAAAAGCCTCGGCCGATTTTGATGAAATTTTGTATGAATGTTTGGGTTGGCCCATGTATGGTCTAGATTCGCAATTTGACCAGATAGCTGGAATTTTAGAATTTTAGAACCACAATTTACACACAAATTTAGAACCACAATATACAGTCATAAACAGTCGTCATGGAAACCGCTAGCCTTAGTGAAAAGTGATCCTTTTGGACTGTGTGTCTCCGCACGTAGAGTCACCTGGTCGCAACCTGTGCAACTACCGCCATAACATACACTCCGCCCATGGCGGAAAGTTGTGTTTTATACCAAAGGTGGCAGTGATGTCGAATTCTGTTTGTCTCTGCACGTTAGAGCGTTTCAAAATTCCATATGCGTTCATATACCATTCATCCGATTGCGATGAAACTTGGGTGAGATGTTGAGTGCACTCCAGGGAAGGTGTTTGGCTTAGTAAATCCATTTTACAATAGATAGCGCACGACAAGATTCAACAAATGAGCGACGACGCGCGAAGCGTTTCAAAAAGGTCCCGTATGCGTTCAAATACCATTCGTCCGATAGCGATGAAACTTGGGTGAGATGTTGTGTACACTCCAGGGAAGGCTTCTGGCTTAGTAAATTCATTTTACTATAGGTAGCGCACGAGTAGATTCAACAAATGAGTGACGACGGGCGAAGCGTTTCAACAAGGTCCCGTATGCGTTCAGATACCATTCATCCGATAGCGATGAAACTTGAGTGATATGTTCTGTGCACTCCAGGGAAGGCTTCTGGCTTAGTAAATTAATTTTACAATAGGTAGCGCACGACTAGATTCAACAAATGAGTGACGACGCGCGAAGCGTTTCAACAAAATCCCGTATAAGTTTATATACCATTCATCGATTGAGATGAATGATGAGTTGTTGTGTACACTTACGTGAAGGTTTCTAACTTAGTAAATCCATTTCACAGGAGGTTGCGCACGAGTAGATTCAACAAATGAGGGGCGACGTGCGAAGCGTTTCAACAAGGTCCCGTATGCGTTCAAATACCATTTGTCCGATAGCGATGAAACTTGGGTGAGTTGTTGTGTACCCTCCAGGGGAAGCTTCTGGATTAGTAAATCCATTTTACAATAGGTAGCGCATGAGTAGATTCTATAAATGAGTGACGATGTGCAAACGTTTAAATTAAGTCCCGGATGCGTTCATATACCATTCATCCGATTGCAATGAAACTTGGGTGAGATGTTGTGTACACTTACGTGAGGGTTTCTAACTTAGTAAATCCATTTCACAGGAGGTTGCGCGCGAGTAGATTCAACAAATGAGCGACGACGCGCGAAGCGTTTCAATAAGGTCCCGTATACGTTCAAATACCATTCGTCCGATTACGATGAAACTTGGGTGAGATGTTGTGTACACCCTACGGAAGGTTTCTGGCTTAATAAATCCATTTTACAATTGGTAGCGCACGAGTAGATTCAACAAATGAGTGACGGCACGCGAATCATTTCAACAAAGTACCATATGCGTCCATATACAATTTACCCGATTGCGATGAAACTTTGGTGAATTGTTGTGTACACTTCAGTAAGGGTTTCTGGCTTGGTAAATTCATTTTACAACGGGTAGCGCACGAATAGATTCAACAAATGCGCGATGGCGCGCGAATCATTTCAACATAGTCCTGTATGCGTTCATATACCATTTATCCGATTACGATGAAACTTTGGTGAATTGTTGTGTACACTCCAGGAAAGGTTTCTGGATTAGTAAATCCAGTTTTTAATAAGTAGCGCACGAGTAGATTCAACAAATGAGTGACAGCGCGTGAATCTTTTCCACAATGTCGCGTATGCGGTCATATATCATTCATCCGATTGCAATGAAACCTTGATGAATGATTGAGTACACTCCAGAGAAGGTTTCAGGTTTAGTAAATCTATTTTACAATAGGTAGCGCATGAGTAGATTCAACAAATGAGTGACGGCACGCGAATCATTTTAACAAAATCCCGTATGCGTTTTATGCCATTTATCCAATTGCGATGAAACGTTGGAGAGTTGTTGTGCACGCTCCCACGAATGTTTCTAGATTAGTTAATTCAATTCACGATAGTTTAGAGGCAGTTAACAGAAATTGAAAAAAATATTGTGTATCCAAAAGCACTTCAAGAAACAAAGTTACAACACTTTCTTTGATTGGCAGGACAACGTCTGCCGGGTCAGCTTGTTAATTATATTATCATGGAGATGCATGTGCAACAAATTCTTGTCAGACGTAATTTAAGAATGGCGAGGTGCATGAAACACAAATTCCCCTTCCGTCCAATCTTAACTTGACTGTGAAGTTGCATTTCCAGGGAAACTCCAAACACAACCACTCTTCTCTAAAGTTTTTAACTCAACACGACACGACTGTTTGCTGCTGGCTGTATCTGGGGTAATAAGCTCGTCCGCTAGCTAAGCTGTAACTGGGGTGATAGACTCGCCCTTAGCTAGCTCGTAAACTGTCGCCTCAGTAGTTAAATCGACATGGTCGGAAGAAATTAAAACATAAAAACACTTATAGTAGGCGATGTAATGAAGATAGACATATGCTCTCCCGGACTTTTTTGTAGAACTTTTCATCCTGAACAATTCTTACACTCATAGAATTTAGATATTGTTAACGGTTTGCCCAGCGTAAGCTTACAAAGCACTCGGACGCCAGGTTTTTTCGACTTTCCCACTGTAATCGTTACTGCTCGGCTTCCATCGATCATAAATAAATTATTTCCTACAGAAATCATCCTCGAGATATCCTTTACAGAATAGTGAAAACCGCATCAAAATCCATCCAGTGGTTCTCGAGTTTACCCATAACATCTAATAATCGGGGACTTTGTTTTATACTAAGTAGAGATGTCGCTTGTTCAAAATGACTCCAGATTTCTAATAATAATGTTAATGTTATTGGTTTTACGTCCCTTTTAACTACACTGGCTTTTAGAGACGCCGGGGTGCCGGAATTTTGCCCCGAAGGGGATCTTTAACGTGCCAGTAAATGTACTGACACGGCTCCCTCGCATTTGCGCACCCTCAAATGCCAGCTGACTGCGCCAGGTTTCGAACCTGCAACCTTGGGCTCAGCAAGCGAGAACGTTACCCCTGAGCCACGCAGCCAGACTCCAGATTTCTGATCTGCGAATACAACAAATAATAAATTATTAACAAATCAACACAATTCCCTTTCATCAACACATCAAGCTATCATAAAGGAATGATCGTATCGTATTATTCCCACAAATGTTATAATTCTAGTATTCAAGTTTTGTTCTAGAAATGTTCTTCGATGGTGCAAGATGTAGGCCGACATAATGAGACCTTTCGCGACTGTTGGCATGCGAGGGCGATCAGAAAGTGAAAGTGAAGTAAGATTTCTTCTGGAAATTGGTTTTCGATTACCAACGAGGACAAATGTAGTCAGTTAAGTACAAATCAATAGTAGGGCAATGACGCGAGAGAAATCGTAAGTTATCAGTGCAACGATTTGCTTATTGTCTTCAGATTTTCGAGCCGTTCTACGTAGTATCAGCTCCTGCAGAGAATTGAGGGCACAACTTTATACGTAGATCTTGTTGTCATGTAGCTCAGACTTAGTATAGCAAGCCAAATTTCTAACTTATTATAAATTAAATAGACGGTTGAAGAAGTAAACTGAGCAAAGTTACTCAAACAAATAAACTGAATAACTTATAGGCCCATGTTAAAACAAGTAATTAAGTGGAATTTAAGAGGAATATGCAATTACTCGGTAAAAGTAAGAGTTAAAAAAGGTCCTTCGTCAATATTTAGTTGAAACCACACGTGATGCAGTTAGAATAGCCTTTTCTGTGGTTTACCACTGCTACTCTAGGCAAATGCCGGGATGTTTCCTAGCTTAAGGTCATTGCCACCTCCATCCCAATCTTCACATCCATTACGAATACAGTACACACACTAATACAGACACCACAATAACAAAAATTACCTGACAATTTCTACACACAACCAAATACATGGCGCGAAATGAACACAACGTACGAGTCCTTAAATTAAACAACAACAAGGTGCGAATGAACCACGCGTTAATTTTTAAAGAATCCTGCTCGTGTCACTTGAGGGCGTGGTGATGCAGTGCTCAAGCTGCTTGCCTCTCATTAGGCGGACCAGGTTTGATTTCTGGTCAATGCATGTGAGCTTTTGGAAGCGAAATATTGCGTCCGGTGGTTCGGATTCCACGAAAAACAAGAGGTCCCGTGTCTCATGATTGGGAGATTAACGGTCACGTAAACCTATATGCTTCCTTCAATCGTCTTATACGTACAGCCCTGCACGGATGCGGGTATAGTTTGTATGGCTGTGCGGATAGCGGATAAGCTACGGATAATATTTGGAGTAAATATGCGGATAATGTTTAGAATACAATCAAAACTTGTTGAATATCATCACTAGGACCCAGATGTTTATGATATAAATATTAGCCTACTTTCGATTTTTGCAAAAAATGAAAGTAGACTTATGAGATCAACACAGGGCCAATAAATGTGTGACTTTCTGTGTGTGAAACTGTGTGTGTGTGTGTGTACTCTGAATGTCTGTCCACCCCCCCCCACCCCCGCCCTATCAATTCGAACACGGTGAAACCGAATTGAACGAAATTTGGTACAGAGGTAGAACAAACAAAGGGCACCTAAGTGTCATGTTTTATATCGCCGCCATCTTGACGGAAACGTAATGGCGATCAACCCACATGATCAAAGCTTATATAAAATTACGACTAACCTAACCATCCGATCTCCACCAAATTTTGCAACAACATATCGTTATATAGGGACCGTCTTTTAACTAAACTAAAAGGTCATCAGGCCAATACTCCTCAGATGGCGGCCATGTATGTGTGCAAATCGATTCCCATTGTCAATTCAAACACGGTGAAACCGAATTCAACGAAATTTGGTACAGAGGTAGCACTAGCAGAGGGCATGTCAGTGTCATGTTTTATATCGCCGCCATCTTGATGAAAACGTAATGGCGGCCACCCAAATATTAAAGTCTTGAATCAAATTACGACCAACCTAATCATCTGATCTCTACCAAATTCTGCAACATTATACCTTTATATATACAAAATCTTTTAACCAAACTACAAGGTCATCAGCCAGAATATGTGTGGATGGCAACCATGTATGTGTGAAAATCGATTCCCCCTATCTATTCAAACACGGTGAGTAGGGGGTAATAGGAGTTCTGCTTCCCCCCACCACTACTCCCAATGCGAGCCGATAACTCCCGAACCCGTTGTCGGAGATTCACGAATGAAGTATCGTTGGACTCGGGTTGACGGGGGCTTTCCAATGGACCACTCATTTCAACCCCTAAATAAAACCTACCCTTACTAGGGGGTGAAATTGTAATTTTTAGTGAAAGTCTCTTTTCAAATGCGACATGTATAAGGTGCGCTGCTAAAATGAACTTAATCGTTGTTGCTCATATAGCGCATGCGTTTTTCTGGCTGCCGCTATGGATTAACATTTTTGTTTTTGTTTTTTACGCATGCGCACTTAGGACTTTTGTAAGAGGGCGAGCTCTTTGAAAAAAAATGATTGATAAGAAGGGGTTTTGGTGGTGAGGAGAGAACCAGATAGTCGCCTACTTTCCTACGAAGTTTGCCGATATTTCTCGAACGCAAGGTCGGATTTGGACGTGTGACGTGTCAAATTGCTTGTCCCGAAGCCCTATACATGTTATTAATAGGTTAAAGCTTTTAGAATGAGGGAAACAGGCTTTTTGGGGGTAAAACCGTGATTTTAGACTTTTTTCCATATTTCACGAATGCATGGTCGGATTTGGTCCTATGACGTGTCAAATGGCTTGTCTCGAAACCCTGTTTATTTTGGTAATAGGTTAAAGTTTTTGAGAATGAGGGAAACAGAATGTTTTGGGGTAAAACCGTGATTTTAAACTTTTTGCTATATTTCGCGAACCAATAATGCTAGAGGCGTGTACGAGGGGTCCAAAGACTCGGGCTGACGTTCTCTTTGCTATGGACCACTCGTTATATTTTAAAAAATGGAAACTCGATTTTGGGGTAAACAAGTGTTTTTTTGTGATTTTTCCTGATAACTCACGAACCAATAAGCCTAGAGAAAAGTGCGAGGTGTCATTTTTTTTCATTGCGTTGCCCTCTTGCCGAGGATGTTCGTGTTGAGCAGGAATGAAAAACCATGTTGAGGTAAAACCACGATTTTAGACTTTTTGCTTTATTTCGCAAACCCTTAACGCTAGAGACGTGAACGAGGTGTCCTAGGACTCGGGATCACGCCCCCTTTTAGAAACTATGTTTGACATTTTGACAAAGGGCCTAACGTCATACATGTTGAAAAAAATCTTTACCGATACCTGTTTATAATGTTCATGAAGCGTGGTGGTTGAGAGAGACGATACTGCTGGGTGTGTGTTTCAACGAACCTGTCGCTGACCACGGTGGCTGTGCTCAATAGATCAATTGCTATTTCGACAGGTCGGTTTATGACAGAGCGAGGGTGCGTTTTTCCTGATACTTTACCCCGAAGATGATCTTAAACGTGTAAACGGTGATGAGAACTTGGTTCTATGTTGGTCGAATCGAGTATAGAAAACAAACTTGCAGAGGAGCAGGATGTGAATGTCATTTGAGCTTATTGGAATGCGCTGATCTAACTTGACAACAGGTGCAATGGAAAATGACAATGACGCTTGAAGGTGAAATAAGCTGACCATCGTGGTGGCAGGGAAGTGCGAAATGCATGCATACATATGTGAAACCATATGCACGCTAAACAAGTTACATCCTGTCTTGCTTCGTACGTGACAAAATGCAAGTTCATGTGAAATTTGATCCGGCACAGGTGTTCACATTGGGCGTTAGCTGTCCACGTGACCGATAACAGGATGTTCAAAGCGTGGGAAAAAATGATTATACATGCAATGTAACATATATATAAAGACATGTCGTTATCATTACCACTCTCACTTAGGTGACTACCTTTGAACATATTGCGTTGCGTGAAACCCCTGGTCTTGTTTAACAGTTATGGTTTTGGTGGAAAATACTTAACCTTGTTGTGGGGTAGGTATTTATTTATTTATATATTTATTGATTTACATATATATACATATATTTACAAGCAATTATTTATTGATTAGGTAATTAATGATATTATTTATTTATTTGTTTGCAGATAACCGGTATACCTTACATGTCTGAGAGAGAAGAAACCAGTGCACTTTTGAGCCCACTAGAAGGAAACAGTAACAAGCCACTGCAAGTAAAAGTGAGATGATTTTTTCAACTAACTTGTTTCATTTTTTTTGTTTTATGTTTTATTTTATGAAATGTATGTAATAACCTGAATTTAGGTATTTATAGCGGTTTATTTTTTTAATTTTGAGAAACACGGAAAGAAAAGCCTTACCGCCGTAGCAGTTGCTGAGAAAAAAACGAAACGCACTAAAGCGAAACCACTGCCAAAGAGTGAACTGTTTAAAACTCAGGTAAGTCTAACTTAAAAATGCTATTCCATTTTACCACTACTGAAAACTCATAGACAAAAAAAAATTCATTACCTGTACATGACTGGGACAATGATTGCTTTCTTGATTAATGGCTATGTTGTTGTTGTTGACTGGGAAAAGTACAAGGCCATGTTGGATTTTCTAAAAATAAAAATAATAATTTAATTTATGGGTGGTTCCCTATGGACTCAACGAATATCCACAGGTTTGAACATGATAATGTGAACAAACTGACATGACATTCATTTTTGTTTATATATTGGTTAAAGGGGGGGGGGATGTAAATGTCTAAAGCTTTATAAAAAGAAAAATAAGTGCATGGGTTACTGTTAGTGCCAACATACAGTTTATTTTATTGGTGTTTTGATATATTAATGTCAAGTAACGTTAAAGGTTAATTACAAGTATTGATTGATTGATTGATTGATTGAGTGATAGGTTACTTTGTTTGCTTTTAGGTGTCGTCATGCGCCATTAACGTAATGAACAGACAGTGAACAAGCATACATTGTGCTTTAAAGTACACTGTGCAACGTTAATAACTTACTATAAGAAAAAGTTTTATTATAACACATGGCGTTAGTACCAAATACAACAAGTGAGCAAGTTGGTTTACCACGTGGGTTAAATTTAAAATCAGAACATAACCGTTGGTTAACATTTGAAGCCTGGCCTGTAGGCTTTTTGTCGATACATGAACTTGAAAAGCATTTTTTTTTACTTGAACCGAGAAGATGTGGTGCGCTGTGTGTTTTGTCGTACTGAACTTTCACACTGGGAAGAAGGAGATGATCCCTTTAGAGACCATTTGCGATGGTCTCCTTGTTGTCCTTACATGCTTGGAAAACAAGTGGGTAACATACCTGTGTATTCATTTTACCGAACCACAAGACCATTGGTCGCTACTTACGTTGCTGAATTACAAATAAATAATAATAATAATAATGTATTACCAGCCAACAACGGTAGTGTCGATATATGTGGTCCATATGCCATAGACAGTGTTGAATTGGCATGTGCTTTTGAAAAATTGGGAGTTTGAAAGACTAAAGCACTAGCACACCCAGAGTACAGCTCTGTTGAAAAACGTTTAGAATCTTATAAAAATGTTTGGCCATTAATATTAAAACACATTACCAAACAGCTAAGTGAAGCTGAATTTTTTTATACTGGTGAAGGGGATAAAACAATGTGTCTTTATTGTGGATTTGCTTTAAAGGATTGGCAAATGACTGATGACCCTTTTGTGCAACACGCTCGTTGGTTACCAAACTGTAAATACTTGGTGTTGCTTAAAGGTCAGGAATTTGTGAACACTATTCGTAAAGAAAACGTGATTGCAGCACAAGACATAAAAGTGCCTTTAGAGTTAGAACACGCGGTGCAAATACATGAGGCTGAAAAAAAGACTTGTCTCGCGAACAGATACAAAAGTGTGACCAACAATTATGTAAAATTTGTTATCAAGATGAACTAGGTGTTGTATTTTTGACTTGTGGACACATGATAGCCTGTGTCAAGTGTGCATTAGAACTCAACACTTGTGCTCTATGCAGAAAAGCAGTATCTGCTACAGTTAGGGCATTTCTTGCATAAATAGTAAAATTTATCAGCCATGCATAGTGTAAATCTCTAATTTCACAATATTATTTAAGCTGTTTTAGAGTGTAATAGATATGCTTTTCGTTTGTTTATAGACTACTACAATGAATGTTTTGAATTCTGTGGGTCAAGCATATGGCTTAGAGACAAAGAAGCTCAGCGAATTGCCAATGCATATTCCATTCCGCATTATCAAGTTTCGGAAATTGAAAACAGCATATGGTGATCGTGTACTTTGTGTATGTGAAAACGTTGAGACATTTCTGCCTACACGGTTTAATGATATGTCGGAGAGTGTTTTTGATGAAGTCAATAATGCTGTACAACCTGTACACTTAATTTATGAAGGTTTTAAAAACAATAGGTGCATGGTTCGTTTTAATTAAATTAAAAAAACAAATGTCAAATAATAATGGAAAATATAAGTCATACAATGGACTGAAAGAAAAATATGTGTATAGATAAATGTTTTAGTGTTTAGTATTGTCTTAAAAATATTATTATGAAACAAAACAAAATGTATATAAAGTTTGTAAATACATGAAAATAATGGTACAATGTTGTTTTATTTTCTATAGAAGTCAGAATATTTAACATTGCAGAGTATACAAGATTATGACAATAAAAAGCACACTTAATACACGTCTTTGCCTTTACGATAGTGTGTTATAGTTTTAAAACAAAGCTTGTTGTAGATCTTTTTTCTTCCACGATAAACAATAGGCATGAAAACGTTATTGTCTTGTTTTGGATCATTATCACTATCATAATCATAAGCAGCATGATCTATATCACTATTATTATAATCACTATAATTATCCTCAACATTATCCTCAACATTACTAAAACCAGTTAAATATTCATGGTCCTCTTCCTCTTCCTCTTCCTCTTCCTCTTCCTCTTCCTCTACAGTGTCCTCATGTAGAGTCTGCGTGGCTTTAGATAATGTTAAGGGTTTTTTGAACATTGAATTATTTTCAATAGTAGTATTGTTTTGCAGCACTTGCTTTTTAACATTTTCATGATTATCTGTTGACAGCAATAGTGTTTCATGCAGTACACTACATTGATGATCACTGACACTTAAAACCACACTATTTTTGCTTTTTAGCTCACTGCGACATTGTTTTGAACGTTTTGTACAACGCCAAATAACAGTTCCATTGTTATTGGTTCGTTTCACAATATATGAATATCCTTTATAGAATGCATGAGGCTTACCATACCTAATCACAGATACTTCCATATCAACTGTCAAGCTTAGACTAAGCTCTAATAAAGACAACTTGGTAATAAGAACAATAGTTTAATGTGCGAGCATATATGGGTGCAAATGTGGGAGCAAAAAGTGGGAGCAAAAATTGGGAGCAAAAAGTGGGAGCAAAAATAGGGAGCAAAAAGTGGGAGCAAAAAGTGGGAGCAAAATTTGGGAGCAAAAAGTGGGAGCAAAAAGTGGGAACAAAAAAAAGTAGGAGCAAGTATGGGAGCAAATGTGAAAGCAAAAGTGGGAGCAAGTATGGGAGCATATGTGAACGTAAACGTGGGAGCAAAAAAGTGAGAGAAAAAAGTGGGAGAAAAAAGTGTAAGCAAAAGTGGGAGCAAATATGAGAGCAAAAAAGTAGGAGCAAGTATGGAAGCAAATGTAAAAGCAAAAGTGGGAGCAAAAAGTGAGAGAAAAAAAAGTGGGAGCAAAAAGTGTAAGCAAAAGTGGGAGCAAATATGAGAGCAAAAAAAAGTGTGAACAAATATGGAAAACAAAAAGTGGGAGCAAAAATTGGGAGCAAAAAGTAGGAGCAAAAGTGGGAGCAAAAATTGAGAGCAGAAAGTGGGAGCAAAAAAAAGTAGGAGCAAGTATGGGAGCAAATGTGAAAGCGAAAGAGGGAGCAAGTATGGGAGCATATGTGAAAGCAAAAGTGGGAGCAAAAAGAAAGAGAAAAAAAAGTGGGAGCAAAAAGTGTAAGCAAAAGTGGGAGCAAATATGAGAGCAAAAAAAGTGTGAGCAAATGTGGGAGCAAAAAGTGGGAGCAAAAAGTGACAGCTAAAAGTGTAAGCAAAAGTGGGAGCAAAAAATTGGGAGCAAAAAGTGGGAGCAAAAATTGGGAGCAAAAAGTGGGATCAAAAGAAAGTAGGAGCAAGTATGAGAGTAAATGAGAAAGCTAAAGTGGGAGCAAGTATGGGAGCAAATGTGAAAGCAAAAGTTGGAGCAAAAAGTGAGAGCAAAAAGTGTAAGCAAAAGTGGGAGCAAATATGAGAGCAAAAAAAAGTAGGAGCAAGTATGGGAGCAAATGTGAAAGCAAAAGTGGGAGCAAAAAGTGAGAGAAAAAAAGTGGGACCAAAAGTGTAAGCAAAAGTGGGAGCAAAAATGAGAGCAAAGAAAAGTGGGAGCAAAAATATGGGAGCAAAAAGTGGGAGCAAAACGTGTAAGCAGAAGAGGGAGCAAACAAGTGTGAGCAAATATGGGAGCAGAAAGTGGGAGCAAATGTGAAAGCAAAAGTGGGAGCAAAAAGGGCGAGCAAAAGTGAGTGCACAAAGTGGGAGCAAAATGTGTGAGTAAAAAGTGGGGGTAAATGTGGTGTTTTACTAAAACAATCTCCCCTAACCTAACCTAACCTAACTTCAACCAACCTAATTTCACCTAACCTAACTTCACCTAACCTAACCTTCCAACTCTCAGATCAAAAATTAAATTCTGGCCATAGTCGAGTTGGAACCCAAAACGTCTGGGATAACACCCAAGTATACTAGCCACTACACCGCGATATGGGCAAATTATCATGCAACACAACACAAAAATAAAAAGTTTTCTGTAGTGTAACTCATCGGCTGACAACCATAGTTAAGAATTCAAACCCAAGACCTCAGGACTTTTGTTTTGAACATTATCAGAAATATTATTCCATTCACATTTTGCTGTTGCTTATAGTTATAAGAGTTGGCATTAATATGGGAGCAAAAGTGAAAGCAAAAAGTGGGTGCAAGCATGGCTGGTTGTAGAGACTTTCATATCGACTAATACACATAAATTAAATTTTAGTAAAGTGACTTGGCTAATAATAATAATAATAATAACAGTTTAAAAAAAGTCAAGGGATTGATATTTTTCAGGGTGTAATTTCCAAAGTACTGTCAAGAATAATAATTACATGAACAGATTCCAAGAACTCTAGAGTGCTTTTAAGGTCAATGATTGGCTAGGAGTGAGATAGAGCTAGCTAACCTAAGTTAACCTCAGCTCAGTAAATCTAACCTTCTCACATGACATGTTCTACAAGTATAGACTTGCTTTGAGATTGGCTATGACGTCACAGATGAATGGCGGTGGGAGGATGGACATGACTTTTTATTACACAAAAACATTTTCCTTTTGCCAGCCTCCCACCGCCATTCATCTGTGACGTCATAGCCAATCTCAAAGCAAGTCTATACTTGTAGAACATGTCATGTGAGAAGGTTAGGTTTACTGAGCTGAGGTTAACTTAGGTTAGCTAGCTCTATCTCACTCCTAGCCAACCATTGACCTTAAAAGCACTCTAGAGTTCTTGGAATCTGTTCATGTAATTATTATTCTTGACAGTACTTTGGAAATTACACCCTGAAAAATATCAATCCCTTGAATTTTTTTAAAACTGTTAATATTATTATTATTATTAGCCAAGTCACTTTACTAAAATTTAATTTATGTGTATTAGTTGATATGAAAGTCTCTACAACCAGCCATGCTTGCACCCACTTTTTGCTTTCACTTTTGCTCCCATATTAATGCCAACTCTTATAACTATAAGCAACAGCAAAATGTAAATGGAATAATATTTCTGATAATGTTCAAAACAAAAGTCATGAGGTCTTGGGTTTGAATTCTTAACTATGGTTGTCAGCCGATGAGTTACACTACAGAAAACTTTTTATTTTTGTGTTGTGTTGCATGATAATTTGCCCATTTCGCGGTGTAGTGGCTAGTATACTTGGGTGTTATCCCAGACGTTTTGGGTTCCAACTCGACTATGGCCAGAATTTAATTTTTGATCTGAGAGTTGGAAGGTTAGGTTAGGTGAAGTTAGGTTAGGTGAAATTAGGTTGGGTGAAGTTAGGTTAGGTTAGGTTAGGGGAGATTGTTTTAGTAAAACACCACATTTTCCCCCACTTTTTACTCACACATTTTGCTCCCACTTTGTGCACTCACTTTTGCTCGCCCTTTTTGCTCCCACTTTTGCCTTCACATTTTCTCCCACTTTCTGCTCCCATATTTGCTCACACTTGTTTGCTCCCACTTCTGCTTACACGTTTTGCTCCCACTTTTTGCTCCCACATTTTTGCTCCCACTTTTCTTTGCTCTCATTTTTGCTCCCACTTTTGCTTGCACTTTTTGGTCCCACTTTTTTTTCTCTCACTTTTTGCTCCCACTTTTGCTTTCACATTTGCTCCCATACTTGCTCCTACTTTTTTTTGCTCTCATATTTGCTCCCACTTTAGCTTACACTTTTGCTCTCACTTTTTTCTCCCACTTTTTGCTCCCACTTTTGCTTTCACATTTGCTCCCATACTTGCTCCCACTTTTGCTTTCACATTTACTCTCATACTTGCTCCTACTTTCTTTTGATCCCACTTTTTGCTCCCAATTTTTGCTCCCACTTTTTGCTCCCAAATTTTTGCTCCCACTTTTGCTTACACTTTTGGCTCTCACTTTTTGCTCCCACTTTTTGCTACCACATTTGCTCACACTTTTTTTTTGCTCTCATATTTGCTCCCACTTTTGCTTACACTTTTTGCTCCCACTTTTTTTTCTCTCACTTTTTGCTCCCACTTTTGCTTTCACATATGCTCCCATACTTGCTCCCTCTTTCGCTTTCACATTTGCTCCTATACTTGCTCCTACTTTTTTTTTGCTCCCACTTTTTGCTCTCAATTTTGGCTCCCACTTTTGCTCCTACGTTTTGCTCCCAATTTTTGCTCCCACTTTTTGTTTTCCGTATTTGTTCACACTTTTTTTTGCTCTCATATTTGCTCACACTTTTGCTTACACTTTTTGCTCCCACTTTTTTTTCTCTCACTTTTTGCTCCCATTTTTGCTTTCTCATTTGCTCCCATACTTGCTCCTACATTTTTGCTCTCATATTTGCTCCCACTTTTGCTTACACTTTTTGCTCCCACTTTTTTCTCCCACTTTTGCTTTCTCATATGCTCCCATACTTGCTCCCACTTTTGCTTTCACATTTGCTCCATACTTGCTCCTACTTTTTTGTGCTCCCACTTTTTGCTCTCAATTTTTGCTCCCACTTTTTGTTCCCAATTTTGCTCCCAATTTTTGCTCCCACTTTTTGCTCCCAATTTTTGCTCCCACATTTTGCTCCCACTTTTTGCTGCCAATTTTTGCTCCCACTTTTTGCTCCCACTTTTTGCTCCCAATATTTGCTCCCACATTTGCACCCATATATGCTCGCACATTAAACTATTGTTGTTATTACCAAGTTGTCTTTACTAGAGCTTCGTCTAAGCTTGACAGTTGATATGGAAGTATCTGTGACTAGGTATGGTAAGCCTCATGCATTCTATAAGGGATATTCATATATTGTGAAACGAACCAATAAAAATGGAACTGTTATTTGGCGTTGTACAAAACAACGTTCAAAACAATGTCGCAGTGAGCTAAAAAGAAAAAATAGTGTGGTTTTAAGTGTCAGTGATCATCAATGTAGTGTACTGCATAAAACACTATTGCTGTCAACAGAAAATCATGAAAATGTTAAAAAGCAAGTGCTACAAAACAATACTACTATTGAAAATAATTCAATGTTCAAAAAACCCTTAACATTATCTAAAGCCACGCAGACTCTACATGAGGACACTGTAGAGGAAGAGGAAGAGGAACAGGAAGAGGACCATGAATATTTAACTGGTTTTAGTAATGTTGAGGATAATGTTGAGGATAATTATAGTGATTATAATAATAGTGATATAGATCATGCTGCTTATGATTATGATAGTGATAATGATCCAAAACAAGACAATAACGTTTTCATGCCTATTGTTTATCGTGGAAGAAAAAAGATCTACAACAAGTTTTGTTTTTAAACTATAACACACTATCGTTAAGGCAAAGACTTGTATTAAGTGTGCTTTTTATTATCATAATCTTGTATACTCTGCAATGTTAAATATTCTGACTTCTATAGGAAATAAAACAACATTTTACCATTATTGTCATTTATTTACAAACTTTATATACATTTTGTTTTGTTTCATAATAATATTTTTAAGACAATACTAAACACTAAAACATTATTATCTATACACATATTTTTCTTTCAGTCCATTGTATGACTTATATTTTCCATTATTATTTGACATTTGTTTTTTTATTTAATTAAAACTAACCATGCACCTATTGTTTTTAAAACCTTCATAAATTAAGTGTACAGGTTGTACAGCATTATTGACTTCATCAAAAACACTCTCCGACATATCATTAAACCGAGTAGGCAGAAATGTCTCAAATTTTTCACATACACAAAGTACACGATCACCATATGCTGTTTTCAATTTCCGAAACATGATAATGCGGAATGGAAAATGCATTGGCAATTCGCTGAGCTTCTTTGTCTCTAAGCCATATGCTTGACCCACAGCATTCAAAACATTCATTGTAGTAGTCTATAAACAAAAGAAAAGCATATCTATTACACTCTAAAACAGCTTTAATAATATTGTGAAATTAGAGATTTTGCACTATGCATGGCTGATAAATTTTACTATTTATGCAAGAAATGCCCTAACTGTAGCAGATACTGCTTTTCTGCATATAGCACAAGTGTTGAGTTCTAATGCACACTTGACACAGGCTATCATGTGTCCACAAGGCAAAAATACAACACCTAGTTCATCTTGATAACAAATTTTACATAATTGTTGGTCACACTTTTGTATCTGTTCGCGAGACAAGTCTTTTTTTTTCAGCCTCATGTATTTGCACCGCGTGTTCTAACTCTAGAGGCACTTTTATGTCTTGTGCTGCAATCACGTTTTCTTTGCGAATAGTGTTCACAAATTCCTGACCTTTAAGCAACACCAGGTATTTACAGTTTGGTAACCAACGAGCGTGTTGCACAAAAGGGTCATCAGTCATTTGCCAATCCTTTAAAGCAAATCCACAATAAAGACACATTGTTTTATCCCCTTCACCAGTATAAAAAAATTCAGCTTCACTTAGCTGTTTGGTAATGTGTTTTAATATTAATGGCCAAACATTTTTATAAGATTCTAAACGTTTTTCAACAGAGCTGTACTCTGGGTGTGCTAGTGCTTTAGTCTTGCAAACTCCCAATTTTTCAAAAGCACATGCCAATTCAACACTGTCTATGGCATATGGACCACATATATCGACACTACCGTTGTTGGCTGGTAATACATTATTATTATTATTTATTTGTAATTCAGCAACGTAAGTAGCGGCCAATGGTCTTGTGGTTCGGTAAAATGAATACACAGGTATGTTACCCACTTGTTTTCCAAGCATGTAAGGACAACAAGGAGACCATCGCAAATGGTCTCTAAAGGGATCATCCCCTTCTTCCCAGTGTGAAAGTTCAATACGACAAAACACACAGCGCACCACATCTTCTCGGTTCAAGTAAAAAAAAAACCTGCTTTTGCAAGTTCATGTGTCGACAAAAAGCCTACAGGCCAGGATTCAAATGTTAACCAACGGTCATGTTCTGATTGTAAATTTAACCCACGTGGTAAACCAACTTGCTCACTTGTTGTATTTGGTACTAACGCCATGTGTTATAATAAAACTTTTTCTTATAGTAAGTTATTAACGTTGCACAGTGTACTTTAAAGCACAATGTATGCTTGTTCACTGTCTGTTGATTACGTTAATGGCGCATGACGACACCTAAAAGCAAACAAAATAACCAATCACTCAATCAATCAATCAATCAATGCTTGTAATTAAACTTTAATGTTAATTGACATTAATATATCAAAACACCATTAAAATAAACTGTATGTTGGCACTAACAGTAACCCATGCACTTATTTTTCTTTTTATAAAACTTTAGTCATTTACATCCCCACCCCCTTAACCAATATATAAACAAAAATGAATGTCATGTCAGTTTGTTCACATTATCATGTTCAAACCTGTGGATATTCGTTGAGTCCATAGGGAACCTCCCATAAAGTAAATTATTTTTTTTATTTTTAGAAAATCCAACATGGCCTTGTACTTTTCCCAGTCAACAACAACAACATAGCCATTAATCAAGAATTCAATCATTGTCCCAGTCATGTACAGGTAATGATTTTTTTTGTCTACGAGTTTTCAGTAGTGTTAAAATGGATTAGCATTTTTAAGTTAGACTTACCTGATATTTAAACAGTTCACTCTTTGGCAGTGGTTTCGCTTTAGTGCGTTTCGTTTTTTTTTCAGCAACTGCTACGGCGGTAAGGCTTTTCTTTCCAAGTTTTTAAAAATAAATAAAATAAACCGCTATAAATACCTAAATTCAGGTTAATACATACATTTCATAAAATAAAACATAAAACAAACAAAATGAAACAAGTTAGTTTAAAAAATCATCTCACTTTTACTTGCAGTGGATTGTTACTGTTTCCTTCTAGTGGGCTCAAAAGTGCAATGGTTTCTTCTCTCTCAGACATGTAAGGTATACCGGTTATCTGCAAACAAATAAATAAATAAAATCATTAATTACCTAATCAATAAATAATTGCTTGTAAATATATATATATAAATCAATCAATATATAAAAAAATAAATACCTACCCCACAACAAGGTTAAGTATTTTCCACCAACACCAAAACTGTTAAACAAGACCAGGGGTTTCACGCAACGCAATGTGTTCAAAGGTAGTCACCTAAGTGAGAGTGGTAATGATAACGACATGTCTTTATATATATGTTACATTGCATGTATAATCATTTTTCCCACGCTTTGAACATCCTGTTATCGGTCACGTGGAGAGCTAACGCCCAATGTGAACACCTGTGCCGGATCAAATTTCACATGAACTTGCATTTTGTCACGTACGAAGCAAGACAGTATGTAACTTGTTTAGCGTACATGTGGTTTCACATGTGTATGCATGCATTTCGCACTTCCCTGCCACCACGATGGTCAGATTATTTCACCTTCAAGCGTCATTGTCATTTTCCATTGCACCTGTTGTCAAGTCAGATCAGCGCATTCCAATAAGCTCAAATGACATTCACATCCTGCTCCTCTGCCAGTTTGTTTTCTGTACTCGATTCGACCAACATAGAACCAAGTTCTCATCACCGTTTACACGTTAAAGATCATCTTCGGGGTAAAGTATCAGGAAAAACGCACCCTCGCTCTGTCATAAACCGACCTGTCGAAATAGCAATTGATCTATTGAGCACAGCCACCGTGGTCAGCGACAGGTTCGTTGAAACACACACCCAGCAGTATCGTCTCTCTCAACCACCACGCTTCATGAACATTATAAACAGGTATCGGTAAAGATTTTTTTTTCAACATGTATGGCGTTAGGCCCTTTGTCAAAATGTCAAACATAGTTTCTATAAGGGGGCGTGATCCCGAGTCCTAGGACACCTCGTACACGTCTCTAGCGTTATGGGTTTGCGAAATAAAGCAAAAAGTCTAAAATCATGGTTTTACCTCAACATGGTTTTTCATTCCTGCTCAACACGAACATCCTCGGCAAGAGGGCAACGCAATGAAAAAAATGACACCTCGCACTTGTCTCTAGGCTTATTGGTTCGTGAGTTATCAGCAAAAATCACAAAAAAAACACTTGTTTACCCCAAAATCGAGTTTCCATTTTTTTTAATATAACGAGTGGTCCATAGCAAAGAGAACGTCAGCCCGAGTCTTTGGACCCCTCGTACACGCCTCTAGCATTATTGGTTCGCGAAATATAGCAAAAAGTTTAAAATCACGGTTTTACCCCAAAACAGTCTGTTTCCCTCATTCTCAAAAACTCTAACCTATTACCAAAATAAACAGGGTTTTGAGACAAGCCATTTGACACGTCATAGGACCTAATCCGACCATGCATTCGTGAAATATCGAAAAAAGTCTAAAATCACGGTTTTACCCCCAAAAAGCCTGTTTCCCTCATTCTCAAAACTTTAACCTATTAATGACATATATAGGGCTTCGACACAAGCAATTTGACACGTCACACGTCCAAATCCGACCTTGCGTTCGAGAAATATCGGCAAACTTCGTAGGAAAGTTGGCGACTATCTGGTTCTCTCCTCACCACCAAAACCCCTTCTTATCAATCATTTTTTTTTCAAAGAGCTCGCCCTCTTATAAAAATCCCAAGTGCGCATGCGTAAAAAAACAAAAACAAAAATGTTAATCCATAGCGGCAGCCAGAAAAACGCATGCGCTATATGAGCAACAACGTTTAAGTTCATTTTAGCAGCGCACCTTATACATGTCGCATTTGAAAAGAGACTTTTACTGAAAATTACAATTTCACCCCCTAGTAGGGGTAGGTTTTATTTAGGGGTTGAAATGAGTGGTCCATTGAAAAGCCCCCGTCAACCCGAGTCCAACGACACTTCATTCGTGAATCTCCGACAACGGGTTCGGGAGTTATCGGCTCGCATTGGGAGTAGTGGTGGGGGGAAGCAGAACTCCTATTACCCCTCTACTACGGTGAAACCGAATTGAACACAATTTGGTACAGAGGTAGCACTAGCAAAGGGCACCTTAGTGTCTTATTTAACATCGTCGCCATCTTGACGGAAACGTTATGGCGGCCACCCAAATGTTAAAAGCTTAACCCAAATTACGACCAACCTAATAATCTGATCTCTACCAAATTATGCAACAACATACCTTTATGCGGGAAGCATATTTTGACCAAACTACAAGAACATCAGTCCAATAGTTTGCAGATGGCGGCCATGTATGTGTGCAAATCGATTCCCCTATCAATTCAAACACGGTGAAATCGAATTGAACAAAATTTGGTACAGAGGTAGCACGAGCAAAGAGCACTGCAATGTCATGTTTTATATCGCCACCATCTTGATGGAAACGTAATGGCGGCCACCCAACTGTTCAAAGCTTAACCCAAATTACGACAAACCTGATCATTCGATCTATACCAAATTTTGCAACGACATATATTTGTATGGCGAGCGTCGTTTGACTAAACTACCAGGTCATCAGCTCAATAGGTTGCAGATGGCGGCCATGTATGTGTGCAAATCGATTCCCCCTATCAATTCAAACACGGTGAAACTGAATTGAACGAAATTTCGTGCAGAGGTAGCACTAGCAATGGGCACTCCAGTGTCATATTTTACATCGCTACCGTCTTGACGAAAACGTAATGGCGGCCACCCAAATTTTAAAGTCTTGAATCAAATTACGACCAACTTAATCATCTGATCTCTACCAAATTCTGCAACATTATACCTTTATGTATACAAAATCGTTTAACCAAACTACAAGGTCATCAACCCGATAATGTGTGGATGGCGACCATGTATGTGTGAAAATATTTTCCCCCTATCTTTTCAAACACGGTGAAACCAAATAGAACGAAATTTGGTACAGAGGTAGCACTTGCAAAGGGCACCTCAGTGTCATGTTTTATATAGCCGCCGTCTTGACGGAAACGTAATGGTGGCCACCGAAATGTAAAAAAGCTAAAATCAAATTGCGACCAACCTAATCATCTTATCTCTACCACATTTTGCAACAACATACCCTTGTGTGAGGAGCGTTCTTCTACCAAGCTACAAGGTCATCAGTCCAATAGTTTGCATATGGCGGCCATATATGTGTGCAAATCGATTCCCCCTATCAATTAAAACACGGTAACACCGAATTGAACGAAATTTGGTACAGAGGTAGCACTAGCAAAGGGCACCTCAGTGTAATGTTTTATATCGCCGCCATATTGACGGAAAAGGAATGGCGGCCACCCACATGTTAAAAGCTTAAATCAAATTACGACCAACCTAATCATTTGATCTCTACTAAATTTTGCAATTACATACCTTTTCGTAGGAAGCATCTTTTGACTGAACTACAAGGTCATCAGCCCAATAGTTTGCAGACCATATCAATTCAAACACGGTGAAACCGAATTTAATGATTTTTTTACAGAGGTAGCGCTAGCAAAGGACACCTCATATTCATGTTTAATATCCGTATGGAACGTTGTATTTCAACAGGCTACTACAACCAACATTCAATTATACTCCTTCGAAAGGACAAACAGTTATGACAATACCCATGCATTTAGGAGAATGTAGGCTATAAGTGCTTTACTGAACATCTTGTTTTCCATTATGTTTTCTTATTCATGACAAATGCAGGATGATGACTTACGCTAATCTCATTCAAATTATGTCATTAAGCACAACTAACACTCCAAACTGTACAGGGTTGTAATTCTGACTGTATAAAATTCATTTTAAACATATCACATGACATACTAAGCCTAATAAGATAACGCCTTTCTCCTCAAATATCTAAATGTATTGCTTTAATACTTAATCTAATTGTAGTACATTATGCAACGAGTCTATATTGGCAATAATTACGACACGAGTATGTTTATAAAACGAACGTAGCGAGTGTTTTAATTACCATTATAGGCGAGTTGCATACGACTGTTTATGTTCAACGATAATAATAACTATTTTATGTTCGAACATAAATATTCAAAAATATCTTTCGTGATTTCACCAGTTTTATATACTGAGCAGAGCGCATGAGAAGCAGAGAATACCTTGTATTATATTTGACCATGGCCTCCTGGAATACCTCACTATGACACTCGCAACCCAGAGAAATTAAAAATAGGGGGCCTTGGAAGTGATCACAGGTCCGATGCTATCCTCACTTAATTGGCCACACAATTGTTTCTTGAGCTCTGATTGGTGAGAGAAACTGTATCATTATGAAAACTTGTACTATAATGAGCCTCATTATAGTAGAGTTTTCTGACATATAATATTTACATTTCGCCAGGGTCGTCGAACGTAAGAACTATTATAGTACTGCGAGTAGATTCGTATAAACGTATGGATACGGATAAAAGTCGTGCGGTTGCGGGGCGGATGCGGGTAACAGCCGTGTGAATGCGGGACGGATGCGGGTATGGATTTTTCTATCCGCGCAAGGCTCTATTTATATGGAGGCTAATTAATACGGTTTTTAGCCTACTTTTCACATTTTGCAAAAATAAGGAAAAAGCAGACTTATGAGATCGGGCAAATGTGTGTCTGTCTGTCCTTCTGTCTGTCTGTCTGTCCTTCTGTCTGTCTGTCTGTCTGTCTGTCTGGCTGGCTGTGTGTGTGTGTCCCCCCCCCCCTATCAACTCCTAAACGGCTGCAGCAATCAAAACAAAATTTGGTGGGAGTAAATATCAATATCTCACGGCCATATTTGAAAATGATGTCAGTGCTACTAACTGCTGAAAAATCGCAATTGAAATTTGAGCTCCATGTTGGATATCTTGGAAGGTATACATGGGAGCTATTTCAATATTGGCACACGTATAGATAATAATATTGCAGTATAATTTCCAGGAGACCATATATGGCAGTGTTGCCAAAATGATTATAAGCCTGCTGATAGGTCCAAATTTTAAATGCATATAACTTCTACTCTAACAATTGGATTTCAACCAAATTTCGTATGTGGTATGTGTACATAAATAGATATGACTGAGCGTATTCTTAAGAGCCACCAGGGCTGCCAACTGTTAATAAATGCTCTTAATTTATTTTATCCAAATACCATTATATCAGAAAGTATGCAAGCCGACAGCTTTAAACTATACTCAAGTATAGTACCTGGCATTCTAGATTAATTTGGAGTATCTTATATACGTCAGTGCTACCAACATGATTCTAAGCCTGCTGAGAGGTCCAACTTTAAATACATGTAACGTCTATACTAACATTTGGATTTCAACCAAATTTCGTGTGTGCTATGTGTACCATAACCGATATGACTATGCCGATTCTTAAGAGTAATCAGGGCTGCCAACTGTTAATAAATACTGTCTCTATTTTTGTTACCCTAATATCAATATATCAGAAAGTATGCAAGCCAATAGCTCTAAACTTTGCACACGTATAGTACCTGGCATTCTAGATTAATTTGGAGTAACTAATATAGGCCTACGCCAGCGCTGCCAACATGATTCTAAGCCTGCTGATAGTTCCAATTTTAAAATACATGTTACTTCTATACTTACAAATGGATTTCATCCAAAATTGGTACAACACGAGATCATATTATTTCATATTATTTCTGACCAACACATGCATGACATTGTTGCCAACATAATTTTACGCGCGCTGATAAATCCAAGGTCTAACTGCATGTAACGTGCATGCTATCCATTGGACTTCAACCAAATTTTGTATTCTGTACCTTAAGAGATGCAACTAACATTAGCCTATATTCAGTCACCAGGGCTGCCAACTGTACTGCTCTATTAAGCTACATTATATAAGGTATATTTCGAACTAATTAGGAATTTCGATATTACCAACTTAATTTCGTCATTATTCTAGATAGCTCTATATAGATTGGCAAGAATCTTAAATTTCAAGAAAAGTAGGCTCTTTAGTTCGTCACGGAACTTCTTGTTAAATTTAATATGTTTAATTTATTTTTACCTTGGTTGGTTGGTTCTTAAGTTTAGGGGCTGCGACAACACGGTCATGTAGCCCCGTGTACTTTGGGTGTGTGTAGAATCTGTCTGATAACCGGTGTTAATTGTGATGACTGTATTAGTGTGTGTTATCTGTTTTTTAGGTAGATTTCATTAGAAAGCTAACTATCGCAAAGGGTCCCATGTTTCGACTTCCGGAAAATTTTGACATATCTTCGCGTTTCACATCCCCAAGACCCCAAAACCACCGTCAGTTCAAAAGTTTATATATAATTTATGTATATATGTATCTATCTATCTATATATATATATATATATATATATATATATATATATATATCAGTTTCTTGTGGACACGATAACTGCCGTAATTTTGCACCAATCACTTTGAATCTTTTACATAATATGTATCCCTATAAAATCTCTGTCGAGTTCGTTAATGGGCAAAATCGGTCAAAGGGGGTGAAAATGGGGGGCTTTTTTCGAAAAAGTGAAATATCGCTATAACTCTCTTAATACATGAAATATCGAATCCCTTCAAAGTTCATAATATGTGTCGGATAAGTGCCAAAAATGTATGTCAAATACGTCTTTTGATAGCACCAACCATTGACCAAAGGAGTGGGAAAAAGTGGGTTTTTCGGGAAACATTAATCATATCTCTGTTAATAGGCACAATATCAAAACCGCACAAAATGGACAATATTCCTCCAATAATTACCTAAAACGTTTGTCTGAAAGAATTTTTGATATGACCCACCATTACGCCACGGGGTGAACAAAATGATTTAAATTATAAGAAAATGCCAAGTGCCAAGAGAGGTTGCCATGACAACTTTACTTTTAATTGATAAGGGATGAGCCATCAGCAGTTGCTATGACAACGCCACTGCACGAGATCACATTCAGTTTTCATATGTCTGTGGGAAGCGACTTCGGTATCGGAACTGGTAGCATGCTGAACTTCTATGCCCAAGGTCGCGGGTTCAAACCCGGCTGAAGTCGTCGGATTTACTAAGAGCGCTAAAAAACCTGAGTTTGCTTTCCTTCGGAGGGGAAGTTCCAACGTTCGTTGCGAGTTGCTGATTGAGGTGGCATCTAGTAGCCAAGTTCACAGCTAGGTGTCGTTGACGGTAGTATTTTAGATAGATTTCATTAGAAAGCTAACTATTGCAAAGGGTACCATGTTTCGATTTCCGGAAAATGTCGACATATCTTCGCGTTTCACATCCCCCAGACCCCAAAACCACCGTCAGTTCAAAAGTTTATATATCATTTATGTAATATATGTATATATGTATATCAGTTTCTTGTGGACACGATAACTGCCGTAATTTTGCACCAATCACTTTGAATTTTTTACCGAATATGTATACCCATAAAATCTCGGACGAGTTCGTTACTGGGCTAAATCGGTCGAAGGGGATGAAAATGGGGGACTTTTTTTCGAAAAAATGAAATATTGCTATAACTCTCTTAATATATGAAATATCGAATCCGTTCAAAGTTCATACTATGTGTCGGATAAAGCTCAGAAATTTATGTTTGAAACGTTTTTTGATAGCACCAACCATTGACCAAAGGGGTGGGAAAAAGTGTTTTTTTTTTTCGGGAAACATTAATCATATCTCTGTTAATAGGCACAACATAAAAACCGTACAAAATGGACAATATTCCCCTAATAATTACCTAAAACATTTGTCTGAAAGAATTTTTGATATGAGCCACCATTGCGCCAAGGGATGAGAAAAATGGTTTCGGAATTATAAGAAAATGCCAAGAGCTATCAGTGGTTGACATGGCAACACTACTAAATTGATGAGGGATGAGCCATCAGACGTTGCCATGACAACGCACTTGCGCGAGATCAGATTCAGATTTCCATCTGACTAAGTGTGAAGCGGCTTCGGTGACGTAACTGGTAGCATGCCCAAGGTCGCGGGTTCAAAGCCGGCCAAAGTCGTCGGATTTTCTAAGAGCGCTAAAAATCCCTCAGTAAGCTTTCCTTTGGAGGGGAAGTTCCAACGTTCGTTGCGAGTTGCTGATTGAGGTGGCATCTAGTAGCCAAGTTCACAGCTAGGTGGCGTTGACGTTAGTATCTGGTAGCAACATTAGGAACTACTGCTTGAAATTTAGCGTCTGCATTCCTTACCTGAATTATAGACTAATACAGCCATCACAATTCACACCGTTTATCAGACAGATTCTACACTCACCCAAAGTACACGGGGTTATATGACCACGTTGTCGCAGCCCCTAAACTGAGGAACCAGCCAACATCTCTGCGGGAGATATAATTTTGCATGAAGAAATAACAGACCGTTACATAGTTACACATCAGTGTCGAAACCTTGCATAAGGACAGTGTGACCACAAGTATAAGAAGTAGTTCCGTGAAGAACTGTACAGCCTATTTTCATATATCCTGCTCATGTTAATTGCCTCTATCAACATACAAAATTTCAGTTTAATTGCTGTAACAGATTCGTAGATATTGAGAACCGTCTAAATATTTCAGATGGTCACCAGGTTGGATTTTTATTTTTGTACTATTATATTAAGATTATTGTGTTCGTGTGGTATTCAAACTTCAATCGCATGATTAGAACACAAGAAGTAAAAACGAGAATTTAAAATTACGCACAGCAGCCATCTTGTGATTATGCAAACAATTGAAATAAATTAGATGCCAGTGGATCAACATTTGTGTAAGCATTTAACGTGCAACGTTTCACGGCACTCGGATAGTTAATTTGCGAGAAACGTCCATTTAAATATTTATACTTCGCGTCGCCGCCATGTTGGATTCGTGCTCACCAGGTTACTGATAGTCCTATAGGTGAACATATGTTCATAGTCTCTATGAACATAAAAAAATCAGTTTGGTTGCTGTAAAAGATTCATAGATATTGAGAACCGTCTAAATATTACGGAAGCTTGCCATTTAGGATTGTTATATGTATAGGCCATAGAGTTATGTACCATTCAAGGACACTTATTGCCTAGGTTCATTATTCAAACTTTCACTTCGATCGCATGATTACGACACAAGAAATAAAAACTTAATTTTAAAATTTCGCACAGCCGCCATCTTGAGGTTATGTAAACAATTGAATTAAATTAGATGGCAGTACATTACAATCTGCAAAATCATTTACTGTACCACATTTCACTGCGCTCAGAGAGTTAACTCACGAGAAAAGTCTATTAAAATATTTCAAATTCGCTTGGTCGCCATGTTCGTTTTGTACTTTACAGGTTTATGAATTATACATAGGTAAACTTGTATCAGTACCCTTTATCACCGTACAAAATTGCAGGGTGATATCTGTAATAGTTTCGGGGATATGGAATGTCAGTGAAATATTTCGCACAGCCGCCATTTTGAGGTTATGTAAACAATTGAACTAAATTAGACTCCAGTGCATTGCAATGTGTATAAATATTTGCTGTACCAGGTTTCAATACGTTTGGATAGTTAAATCGCGAGAAAAGTCTATTTAAAAGTCTCCACTTCGCTTGGCCGCCATGTTGGTTATGTGGTAACCAGGTTTTTGAAAGTCTCATAGGTGAACTTCTAGTAGTACCTTTTATCACCGTACACAATTTCAGGGCGATATCCGTTATAGTTTCGGAGATACTGAATGCTAGTGAAATATTTCGCACAGCCGCCATGTTGGATTGGTGAGACGTAACAAAATTCGATGGGCACGGTCGAGGTCGCCGGGAATAGTGCTATGAACTTACCGAGTTTCACTGAAATCGCTCCAGCAGTTTAGATTTTATTAGGGGGGACACACACACACCTCATACACACACGCACACACACGGACATAAGGTGATCTCATAAGCCTATTTTTTCAAAATTGAAAATAGGCTAAAAATGGACTCCAAATGACAAGAAGGTTACCGTCCCCATAAGACAATAAAATGTTTAAAATATGTTTAAAATGAAGAAAAACAAAGTTAATTAATCTCCAATTATAAAATACTTTCACGCGATAAATGAGGTCTGATCCTTCTACGAAAACCTGCATATTCTGCCTATTTTCGCCTATCTCCAAGTTTGTCCGGTGAAATCTACCTCCGCCTTCCGGCGTGCCGAGAGGACTTTTTTTTAAATGTAAGTACTGCAACTTAGAATTTTTCAAATAGTTCCTACTTTTGCCGCCAAGCGCCACCGTCAACGACTACTAGGCCAAGTTCAGAACTTAACTCATAGACGCCACCGCAGTCGGCTCTTGGCAACGAACGTAGAAACCTAAGAGCGTTGTTTACATTCTTAACCTATCCAATTTGGCCTCACACAGGTGCAATTAGTGGGAGGTTCTTTAACATGCCATAACTCTATGACATGGGACCGCCGGCTTTAATTCCCCTCCGAAGGAAGGCATACTGAGGGATTTTTAACGCTCTTAAAAATCCAACGGCCGGGTTTGAACTCGCTATCTTATTTTTACCTGACTTGTTACGTTTACATTATTATCTGTATTTCTCTTATGAAGGCAGCCCGAGCCAGGGGAATTGACTGAAGGAGATTACAATCCGCTTATCCAAACCGGGAATCGAACCCGTGGCTCTTTTAGCCAAAACCTAGCAATCAGCCACGGAGTTGGTCTGTTGGAATGTGAGCTGTAGTGGCTAAACCAACTAGAACAGGCAACCCTTTGCATTTCAAATGATGCTACAGACCCGAATGGATAGATGTAAAATATAGTGATGAACCAGATTCATCAATGATGCTTGCCCTAATGGAAAGTGTCAGCTTGTGACGGCATCAATCGGCACCTTTCACAATTGTAGGTGTTATCTCACTCATCATAATGATAATAGTCAGCTTGAAGGGGCTGATGATGTATCGAAAACCAATTATTAAAGCCCTATGAACAGAAATAAAAGGCTCTTGATGGGCACACGTTGTGCGGTTTCCTACAGTAGGCTACTGGGTGTTTCAAGGTCTGGATAACGAGCTGTTATATTCAACTGCTCCTGATTATCTGCTGGCCTCGTGGTGTTGGAATAGCGTGCCTGCCTCTCACCCGTAGGTCATGCGTTCGATTCCCGGCCCCGTCAAAAATTTAAAACTTAGATGAAGGCTGGAACGGGGTACACTCAGCACCGTCAGGAAAATTGAGGAGCTGTCTCACAGAGAAACAGCTCCCGGTCAAGGAGACCTGACGCACTGACAACGCATCACCCCTCAATCTGCAGGCCAAATGATTAAGTAGCAGTCGTTTGGTAGGCCAAGGCATTTAATGGGCTTTTGTGCAACGGGAGAGGTTCCTGTTTTCCTGATATTAACGATTTGTACCCTTAACCTTTCTACTTTGTTCTTGTTGTTGTTGGGCATAGTGCGAATTTCAGTGCCCTGTACTTGGGTTTATGTAGAAGGATTCTTATAACTTGTCTTATTGTAGTGTCTGTAGTATTGAATATTTAGCCGGGCATGGACCTGGCCATGCCTTAATTTAGGAACCATTCTGGCATTTGCCTTGAGTAGATATGGGGAAACCCAATAAAACACTTCTAGGATGACCGAGGTGGGAGTCGAACCCACCTCTTATCAGTTTTGTAGAAAGAAGGAAGCTTGTAGTTTTATGTTAACATTAATCCCACGATCATGAGCCACGAGACCTCCATTTTTACATGGAGTCCGAACTACAGGACGTGATACTTCACTTTAAAAATCTCATATGCATTGACCGGGAATCGAACCCAGTCCGCTTTGGTGAGAGGCAAGTAGCCTCTCAGTTTTACACGGTTAAAACTTTCAGACCAGAATTACATTTCTTGTCATGCCAGGAATCGAACCCGGACATCCGGAGCGACAGCCAATAATGCTAGCCTCTACACCACGAGGTGGGCAAACCTTCTGCACTGAATGGGTCAAGTTTACCCTGGTTTCACTTTTGTTTGTTACTCTTGAAGTATTCCTATCAGATCAAAAATACCTGGTGTTTTTTTTTCTTTTTTACCATGAACAGTAATTTTACAGACATTTCTTTTAATACTTACAGATGCCTGAATATGAATGTTGGCTTATATTCAGGCATCTGTAAGTATTAAATGAAATAATGATAATGTGCCAATGGGACCCAGGTGCTTACTTCAATGTTGCACACTCTGTAGTAATTTAGGGAAACTATGTTTACTAATTATGGTAGCTATAGAGTAGAAGGCTTGCGCAGGTTATTGCTTCATGTACAAGCAAGACTTCTCACCAGCAGTTGTGTGAATCATTGTAAGAAAATAGTGGCAAAGTTGATTTTGTACGCACAAAAGTAACTGATAATATGCGAACATGCCAACAAGGAATGATTTTAGACGGGAATAATATAAATAATCCATATTATGCATTCTTAGTTCATTTACAATGCTTATATACAGGTCACGAAAACCAAGATTAACGGCCGAGTGGACCCGATGCGCTGACTATGCGTCACCCATATGCCTGAGGTCACTTAGTTGGCCTAGGCCCCTCAAGGGCTGCATTTCCAAGGGGAATGAAGGAATACACGCCAAGCCCAAATCAATATTAAAAAAATTAAATCAATGGCGAGTTACGTAAAATTCTTTATTTTCATTAACAGAACAAATTATATCTAGGGTGAAAATAAGGTACAACTATGAGCGCCATAATCAAGCTACTTGGATCTCACCAAGGCGGTCGGGTTCGATTTCTAGCCAATGGATGTGAGATTTTCGAAGTCAAATATCACTTCCTGTGGTTCAGGACCCACGTTAAAATCGAAGTCAAGTAAAATAACAAGTGTCCTTCATTTAAAGTTTAAAACTTCAGAAATTGTTATATTCAACTCTCAATAATGCCGCATGTAAACTTTGAGTTGTCTTCTTTGAGGGTCTTGGAAATCGTGGTCATTAAGTGCCGTGTACTTGGGTGTGTATAATTTGTCTGATAACCTGTGTTATTGTGGAGTCTGAAGTAGTGTGTTTATTTGTAATTCAGGTGGGGACTAGGAAGTTGGCGGACGTGTAGTAACGTTGGGAAGCATCATGGCATGGAGTAACAGTGGTGCACCACGGGAAAATAATTCCAGGATGGCTTGAGGTAAGAATCGAGCCCAGTTTTGCCTCATGAGGCACAGTGTACCTCGTTCCAGTCCTCAGGCCAGTATTACATATTTTGACAGGGCCGGGAATCAAACCCGGGCCTCTGGGGTGACATCCAAGAATGCTAGCCGCTACACCAGGAAGTTGTATAAAATTTCAACTTAGCAGGAAAATAAAGAATAATGTGGCTCATACTGCGTTATTCTAATTTCCCTCACCACCTCGTTGCGTAGTGGCTAGCACTATTGCCTGTCACAGTGGGGGCCCGGGTTTGATTCCCGACTCTGCCAAGAAATTTGATTCTGTTCAGAGGGCTGGAACGGGGTATACTCAGCCTCGTGAGGCAAAACTGAGAAAAGGTGGATTCGATTCCCACATCAACCATCCTGGATTATTTTTCCCGTGGTTAACCACTTCTACTCCAGGCCAATACTGAACACTATGGCCGCCTCCTTCTCTATCCTCATCTGAATTACTACTACACACACTATTACAGCCATCACAATAATACAGGTTATCAGACAAAATTCACACACACCCAAGTACATAGGGCTACATCACCACGATGTCACAAAGCCCCTAAATTAATCAACAACTCTAATTTCCGTTATTCAGAGTCATTATGTAACACCTATAGTAAAAGAACCATCGTACTGTGTTTGGACAGACATGGTCACATTTTGAGGCAGTGTTGTTATAAATTGTTCATGTCCAGTGCAATCCCATTTCCAGCAGTTATTACCGTAGACAACGTCATGATCATCGTAAACATGATGGGTTCATTCAGGTATGTGTATGACTCATTATGAGCATCCTCTGATACAATCATTCATCCCCATTACCAATGCTCACATGAGTTAGACCAGACACATCCTACATGCGATCATCGTATTATAGTTTATGGCTTCACTAACGTGCGAATGATACAACGCCATTCGGAACATGGGTTGAATTTTAAAGAGCCCTGCTTGTATTGTTGGTGGTAGCGGCCATATGTGGTAGGCGCAGCTGAAGCAATGAGGGCAGTAGTGGCTAAACATCCACCTGGTTGGGCTAGACCAGGTCATGTCTGTCACCATGTAACCTCATAGCTCCCACTGGAAACACTTTGCATTTAAAATGAAGCGACAGATATTGAATGAATGGATAAATAGGGGAGAACAAATGTACAATACACTGTTGACCTGTTTCATCGATGATGTCGGGTGTCGCTACGGGAGGTGCCGTTAACCACACCCTCCTTTTACAGAATATCTTTTATTTTCACGCTCGTCAAGGAAAAGCTTTGAATTGTAAGTGTTCGATCGTATGGAGATGTTACAAACGACTTCAGTTCGAATGCTTCCTTCATTGGATTCATATTCGTGTTGGAAGCCATTTCTCAGTGTTGCCTTAGTCATTGTAATTGAATGTTTTTCAGTCGGTCAACACGATTGTACATAATATTAATGTGTGGTTCCCTAATCCTGAAAAAAAAGTACATGAGATTAATAAATACACTCGTATGACCTGTTCCTATCGGCAAGTGATCATCATCATGCGAAGTAAAATTTATCTGATTTCGAGATCCATATTACTAGGCTATATTTAGCTCCCCCAATGGCTCACAGCTAGTGGGACGTGGGCTGGCGACCACGGGACCCCAACTGAGTCCGGCATTGCTTCTACTTACTTGTGCCGGGCTTCTGTCTACCATCTTCCAATAAGCCTTCCTTGGTCGACACTTGTTCTCTTCCTACCCCAACGGTATTTGAGTAACGGAGGAATTATTTCAATTTTCTGCTTAAATTTGCCCTTGTCTCGTCTGTTATTCCTCGAGAGGTCAGACCTCATGTTTTTCTTTTCATGGTATCTCCTGCCTTCTGCTCAAGTTCCTAAAGGTGGCAAGGTGTGTGTACCCCACCTCTTATGGTGCACTCTGGATAGTGCTACACCCTCATGGGCTCATGGCTGGTGAGTTCAAAATTGGTGATTCCTGAGCCGATTTCGGATTTTTCCCCATTTTCCATTGCCTTTGGGGGTGGGCCTTCTCTTCTTTTCATGGCTCTCGTTCCTTACAAGTCCCTTAATTCTTATTCCTCAAGGGCTGAGGGCATTTCCTTTCCCTCTAACCTTTATTTACCTTTTTCTTCTCTTTGTTCTCCATTTGCTGTAAGGCAGGCTGCACACCGGTACGACACGACGTATGTCGTAAGACATGTGTATTAAGCGACACGCTCTGCTAGTCTCTTCGCCGCAGTATCGTACGACATTTCAAGTAGTCAACATGAATAAAAGTGGTGCAAACAAGGTTGAATATATAACACCTTGTTTATGGAATTACAAACTGAAAGATTTCAGTAAAGCATATGTGATGAGTTTGGCCTGGAAGACAATTGCAGTTGAATTTAAAGACACAGATACTAACCATCTATGGCTTTCACCACAAGTTATGTAACAATAGGGATTTGCATCTACCAATCGAAAACTGCTTGTGTTCACTCTGTGGAAAATGCTGTATCATATTATGTTGTGTTTAAAAAAGACAAAAAGCATATCTCAAATTAGCAAAGAATAGTTTGATGTACATATTGTATATCGTATATGCCCTTTCGGGCGCTATTCCTTTTAATAATAATAAAGACACAAGGTTAGTGACCTAGTGAGTTAACATAGATTTTACTTACAAGTGTCAAGTATCGGCTACAATTAATTTGATTATGGTTTACACCAGCATATTTCCATTGAATGAGGATTGCTCCTCCTGGCTTTAAAAAGAAATTTAGTAGTCTGTTTCGCAACCTTATGGCTGGTGATCTTGTAGTATTATCCACTTCGTTATTGGCTAATATGGGCACATCATCACATGCTTTAAAATAAGTCTCATCATAGGGCTTTACTTCTCGTAAACGGGTAAAATTTTGCAGGACGCATGCTGCCTTCACGATGTTCACTACACATTGCTCGTTAGAAGAAATTGGTCGCTCAAATACATGAAAATTTGATGTCAACATTGCAAATGCGCTTTCCACGCTTTTTCTAGCTCTAGACAACCGAAAATTGAAAATTCTTTTTGGATCTGTCAACAATCTTCTGGGATACGGTCGCATTAATTATGGCAACAAAGGGAAGGATTCATCACCGACAACGTAGTGGGGAAATGGACTATCATTCTCATCACCCGGCAAAGGAGTAATACAAATTTAAAACTGCCGGGGCTCATCCTATAAAATTCCTTGAATTTTTCTTCGTGTTGAGATAACCCTCTTGCAACTACTGCGGCGGGTGTCGCACATTCATGATGTTATACGGATGTACCCAATACTTTCTTCTCTGCTTTAAATACAAGTACATCGTGACTACGTCATCTTCACTCGACGAGCTCATTATTGAAACTCACTAGGAAGTGCGTCATGCAGAGATCGCATCGCTCTGGTGTGCAGCAAAGTTATCTTACGACAATTATCGCGTGCCGAGCTTACCTTACGACATATATCGTGTCGTACCGCTATGCAGCCTGCCTTAGTCATTGTAATTGAATGTTTTTCAGTCGGTCAACACGATTGTACATAATATTAATGTGTGGTTCCCTAATCCTGAAAAAAGAAAGTACATGAGATTAATAAATACACTCGTATGACCTGTTCCTATCGACAAGTGATCATCATCATGCCTAAGTAAAATTTATCTGATTTCGAGATCCATATTACTAGGCTATATTTAGCTCCCCCAATGGCTCACAGCTAGTGGGACGTGGGCTGGCGACCACGGGACCCCAACTGAGTCCGGCATTGCTTCTACTTACTTGTGCCGGGCTTCTGTCTACCATCTTCCAATAAGCCTTCCTTGGTCGACACTTGTTCTCTTCCTACCCCAACGGTATTTGGGTAACGGAGGAATTATTTCAATTTTCTGCTTAAATTTGCCCTTGTCTCGTCTGTTATTCCTCGAGAGGTCAGACCTCATGTTTTTCTTTTCATGGTATCTCCTGCCTTCTGCTCAAGGTCCTAAAGGAGGCAAGGTGTGTGTACCCCACCTCTTATGGTGCACTCTGGATAGTGCTACACCCTCATGGGCTCATGGCTGGTGAGTTCAAAATTGGTGATTCCTGAGCCGATTTCGGATTTTCCCCCATTTTCCATTGCCATTGGTGGTGGGCCTTCTCTTCTTTTCATGGCTCACGTTCCTTACAAGTCCCTTAATTCTCATTCTTCAAGAGCTGAGGGCATTTCCTTTCCCTCTAACCTTTATTTACCTTTTTCTTCTCTTTGTTCTCCATTTGCTCGTCTAGTAAGTCAGTAGTTAGTTTTAGTAATATTTTCCATTTCATTTTCATTGTCACGTTCACCCAAACCATTAGAAGCCGATAACCTTGATGTTATGCACCTTAAAACAACTATTATCGTCATCTATATTTAGCACCTCTCTTAGAGGTGTTACAGTTTGCTCGTTTTAGTATTACATCAACAGGAGTAAGCAACGAGGAAGTAGTTAGAGGGGGTGCGGCAGGACAGCAAATCTGCCACGCTCTCACTCCTTCTCCTAAGAAAGGCGTTCTCAACCTGGTGCTCATGAGCACCCCGCTGCTTCTAATGGTTCTCTCGTCATACGAGCCAAAAAAATGCCTGTGAGCACAAACTCTACTGAGATACATTCTCCAATTCATATTTTGTTTCACGAACCGGAATATTAGGGTCTTCTGTACAAGTTTTGACACTCGAAATTTTATCATTTTGTGAAATAGTATTGTTTTTTTACAGTAAAAAAATGGGCATCCCTGTTTTAAAGTAACACAAAAGATGGTGAATCGACTTCCATTGTCTTTATGTAAATGTATCTTACCTGCATGAGTCATGCAAGCCGTTTCAGAATGCCTGGTGAGCGGTGAATCCCTAGCTATTTCAGCACTTCAGAGGGAGAGAGATATAGGAAAATGAAAGAGAAGCGCATTATTATTATTATTATTATTATTATTAATATTATAGTCGATTTAATGGTGCTTGGGTACATTGCATGGCATGAAAGTGGTGTCCATAGTCTCAAAAATGTTCCCTGCTCTCTCTTGTCCATTCGGTACTCAAATTATTATCAACCTATAAACCCTTAAAACCGGTGCTAAATATAATATTGAGGACCTATAGTTGGCAGCGCTGAATAAAGCTTTCCTACTGTATAGAGAAAGATTTGATACAATTTTCAATGTTACTTAATTAACAACTAATTGACAGATTTTCAGACGGTCAACACGGGGGTTTCCATAAATCAAAGATTGCGGACATGTCAACCCCTTAAGCTCATCTACTGTCTCTCTGAATGATCCAATATCCGTCTATCTGGTACAGTGAACTCATACTATAACCTATATTGTGATTATACTAGCGGACTCATGTGAATACTCTCGTATGTGTGTTAATCACGCGACATATTTCTGGCAGGAGCTATCTGCTTGTTTATTTGTTTAAACACACTTTAAACAACAACAACAACAGTAACAACTACTACTTTGTTTGGCTACTGTTTACATTAATTCAAGTAATCTACCTATTGTTCCACCCTTAATTAAACGTTAAATTCGGGTTGTCCAAAATCAGTTAGTTTATAGTAAGTCAACTGTGTGAAAGCATAGGCCTACACCAGGGCAAATGTCAATCTCGTAAGCCTATTCCTCTTGCTGTGAAAATAGGTTAAAATTAAAGTAGTTGAATGCAGTAAAAATCAGGATAAAATATGTTTCAACTTGAGTCGAGCTGGTTGGGCAACGATATCGCTGCAGTGGCAAATACAATCTAAAGAAGGACAGAGATGGACGGCAAGAACTACTTGGTGGCAGGCTGCGTCTTTTGTCACGCAATGACGAAGTAATCCACAGACAGGGTGGACGGGAGAAATGGGGTGATCAGATCAGAAAGTAGAGAAAGAGTACAAGAAGAAAGGGGTTAAAAATGTTATATGTCAGTATGAGGCAGCTGTGACAAGCTGACATTCCAACGAGAGCAAGTGAAGTCACAAATGTGTCTGCTCTACGGCAGACCATTTGCAGAAGTAAAGCTAAGAGTGTGTGGCAAAACCACCTAAAAATGAATATAGAACAAGTTCAGATAAAAGAAATCTGGAGGTCGTTATCCTTTAGTGGTACCGCACTAAAATAAAATTACAGCACCAGCCTACACCTATCCTAATTGATGACGGGGATATGTAGCTTACTGTAAAACGAATAATTGTTTCTGGAACCACCTCGTGGTAGCTGGCATTCTTGGCTGTCACCCCTAAGGTTCGAGTTCAATTCCCGACTCAGTTAAAAATGTAATTCTGGTCTGAGGTTCGAAACGGGGTTCACTCAGCTCCGTGAAGCAAAACTGAGAAGAGAAGGGTTCCATTCCCCAGCCAACCATCCTAGAAGTAGTCACTTCTATTCCAGGAAAAAGCCGGGACGGTTCAATTTTAAAGTAACGAACACTTCTTTCCCAATCCTCGCCTCAATTACAAATACAGTACAAGCACTTCTACAGCCATCAGAATAGCACAGGTTATCATACAAATTCTTTACACAGCCAAGTACACGAGTTATGTTTAAGCGGCGTATCTAGTGTTGGAGATTTCACCACTAAGGTTACGGTTTCGCTACCGCGTGCTGTCTCTTTTAGGAAATGACTAGAGTCGTTGCAGATTAATAACATGACTTTTTATGTAAGAATTGATTAAGTCAAACGTTTCTACCCAATGCGGATGTTAGTGCAGAGTTCGATTCTTGGCAGCGACGTCGCTAGGGAGACGCGTGATGTCCTGAATTATTGTTGTGAATGAAGCGTCGAGCCTTATCTGGCCGTTCTCATCGAATTTTGAAGGAAACAATGTTCAGGGTGTGGTCTAAGTTTAGAGATCACTCCCGTTGCTATGCATGGTTATACATGTATAATTCAATAGCTCTGTGCCAGGAATATTCCTCTGGTTATGTACTTGGGTCTACAATAGATAGCCCACTGGCATACATCCTGTGAGTCACTTCTTAGCTATGCATGGAAATATTCCATCTAATACCTATATTCCTTCTAAACAGTCATTGCATCTAAGCTGTTAGGTAATGTACCTGGGCTTTGAGGTGACGTGCCAGTGAGGCAACGTAACTTACGGAGCTGAAATAAGCACGATGTTCAAGCCCTTAATTCAAACAACAACAACCTATTTCTGAACTCATATATTGATAGGAGGAAGCCAATGTAATCTCCAAGGAAAATTGTGGTAAAGTTGTTTAATAAAATCAAAGAAAATATAGACAGCACAGTAGGAAACATAACCCTATTCCAACCCTAGACCAGAATTGAATTTATTGGCAGAGGTGAAATTCGATCCCGGATCACCACGGCGACAGCCAAAAATGCTAGTCACCACGCTACGAGGTGGAATATATATTTTATGTGTTGTACTGTAGTTCATTAGAGCAAGTAAGTTATGAAATTAATTTGCGTAAATTAAATGCTTTATACCTTCAAAGAAGTAACGTTAGAATACACAAAACCCTTTGATATCTTGTCGAAGATGCGGCGAAGAGAGAGCTATTAAGCCAACAGGGATTTCTTTACGTACTTAAATTAATCTTGCTCACTCATCTCGCACCACGTCGCGTCGTATGTTTGGGAGAGTAATTGACAAATGCTTGGCAACTAATGCTCTCTTTCTCAGTGTTAGCATCTCGAAATTTAATTAAGTACAAATGACGGTAATTTGTACATCTTTACGAACACGTCAGTCGGAAGTTAATGTGCTGGACGTTTAATTATTCCTAGCGTTGGCAAAATTGGACTTTTATTGTGTGAGGAACTGACAAAAAGGGAGAAAAAGAAACGGATGTCGGAAATTAAATACCTTGCTGAATGGCAAGAGAAGACTCCCTAAGAATGTTATACTCGCAAGGCACTGACGATGTTGGAGATTACAGAAAGCAAGTATAATTTCCTTCTCATGTTATCTTTTGCCTAAGGGGAAAGGGTTTCTTGTCTCTCAAAGTAGAATAAGCTCTGTGACAAGAATAACTCCAGCAAGCTAGGTCATGTTACGGACGTAAAATGGCACACATCCTCAGATGCCTAAGGCAGCTACATACGGTAGTAAAAATGTGCACGTGTTTTATTCACCAGTGGCTGGCTTTGCCTGTCGTTAACACGTTCATATCAACTAAACTGCATTGTAATATTTTGCCTGGCTTTACTCGCGCAATATATTTTCAAAACTTCAACTCTGTAAGACATTAAGAATGAATTCAGAATAGTTTAGCACGAATGTATAAATAACTTTCCCTCGTAAACCTAGCTAGTGAAATAAAAATATGGGCATCCTCTCTGTATTAAAATAAATAAATATATAAATAAATAAATAAATAAATAAATGATTACATAAATAATTAAATAAATAATTAAATTAATAAACAAATACCTGGCCACGAATCAACCCCTTGACTAACAGAGCAAACTCCAGCCTACAATCCCATTAAACACGAATCCGCACGTTTCATATTCCTTGTTACTCACCCATTTCAAAACAGTATGCGTGTCCCTGGTTTGAAATGTTTTGAGGGGCGTGGTGGCTCAGCGGTCTAGCTGTATGCCTCTCACCAAGGCGGTCCGGGTTCGATTCCCGGTCAATGCATGTGAGATTTTCTAAGTGAAATGCCATGTCCTGTGGTTCGGATTCCACGTAAAAAAAAGGAGGTCCCGTGGCTCATGATCTCGAGATTAACGGTCACGTTAAACTACAAGCTTGCTTTTTTGAAATGTTTTGAATGAAGTCATACTGGAACGTGACAGGTTTTGCTGGGCGGTTTTAGTAAGTGAGCCACCCGTCAGTTAAAGCCGAGTCTAAACCAAGCGGCTTGCGTGAAGGGCACATTTATACTTAAGGAACATGATGAACAGCTACAAAATAATTCAGGTTTTGAAAACGCGAAATAAACCTTTGTTCTAGTTTAGTTTTTCGGCAACGATCGTGACTTACGATTTCTTCCATGGTTAGTTATTTTTGTTTTAAGGGGTGGAACTACGACGTCATCTGCCCCAAATTCCATCCATGGTTTGCAAAATCGCTATATTTCTGTAGTACCATGATAGTGGTAGTTTTTGTTGATGCGGTCTGATTTTCAGGGCAAAAATAATACTACTGTAGTTACAAATATCTACTGACTGCATTGATTACCTACATGAATCAAGTCATAAAATAATAACAAAAATAAAAATCAAATTAATATTATTAATTAGAAATAATGATGATGATAATATCATCATGGTGTGTGAAGCCATTTTCAGTGTTGCCATAATAATCGAAATTTGATGTTTTGCAGTCGGTCAACATTATTGTACCCAATTGTGATGGGTTATTCCCTAATCCTGAAAAACATTTATATGAGAATAATAAATAAATCATAAGTTCACCACAACGCGTCCAGGAAATAGTCCGAGGAACGTAAGATAGTGTTCAGCAAGAAAATGAATGATTACTGGTGCAATAGAAAGAATCAAGATTTCAGCAAAATAGCAGCCGACAAACAATCCACCAAAACACCAGAAGTGGCAGACAACAGCTAAAAAACAAGATGTTCAGTAAAGAACATATAGCCTACTTTCTCCTAAATGCATGGGTATTGTTATAACTATTTGTCCTTTTCAAGGAGTATGATCGAATGTTGGTTGTAGTAGCTTGTTGAAATACAACGTGCTATAGGGATATTAAACATGAATATGAGGTGCCCTTTGCTAGTGCTACCTCTGTACCAAATTTCGTTCAATTCGGTTTGACCGTGTTTGAATTGATAGGGGGAATCGATTTGCACACATACTTGGTCACCATCTGCAAACTATTGGGCTGATGTTCTTGCAGTTTGGTCTGAATATGTTTCCCACATAAAGATATGGTGTTGCAAAATTTGGTAGAGACTAGATTATTAGGTTGGTCGTAATTACATTTTAGCTTTTAACATTTGGGTGGCCACGATTACGTTTCCGTCAAGATAGCGGTGATATAAAACATGACAATGAGGTGCCCTTTGCTAGTGCTACCTCTGTACCAAATGTCGTTCCATTCGGTTTCACCGTGATCGAATTGATAAGGGGAACCGATTTTCACACAAAGATGGCCGCCATCCGCAAAATATCAGGCTTATGACCTATTAGTTTGGTCAAAGGATGCTCCCTTCTTAAAGGTATGTTGTTGCTAAATTTGCTAGAGATCGGATGATTAGGCTAATCGTAATTTGATTTAAGCTTTGAACATTTGTGTGGCCGCCATTACGTTTCCGTCAAGATGGCGGCGATATAAAACATGACACAGAGGTGCCCTTTGCTAGTGCTACCTCTGTACTAAATTTCGTTCATTCGCTTCCACCGTGTTCGAATTAATAGGGGGAATCAATTTTGACATAAAGATGGCCGCCATCCGCAAACTATTAGTCTAATGGCCTATTAGATTGGTCAAAGGATGTTCCCTCCATAAAGGTATATTGTTGCAAAGCTTGGTAGAGATCGGATGGTTATGTTAGTCGTAATTTGATTTAAGCTTTAAACATTTGTGTGGCCGCCATTACGTTTCTGTCAATATGGCGGCGATATAAATCATGACACTGAGATGCCCTTTGCTAGTGCTATCTCTGTACCAAATTTCGTTCCATTCTGTTTCACCGTGTTTGAATTAATAGGGGGAATCGAATTTGACACAACGATGGCCGCCATCCGCAAACTATTAGGCGAATGACCTATTAGATTGGTCAAAGGATGCTCCCTCCATAAAGGTATGTAGTTGCAAAATTTGGTAGAGATCGGATGATTAGGTTAATCGTAATTTGATTTAAGCTTTGAACATTCGTGTGGCCGCCATTACGTTTCAGTCAAGATGGCGGCGATATAAAACATGACACTGAGGTGCCCTTTGCTAGTGCTACCTCTGTACCAAATTTCGTTCCATTCGGTTCCACCGTGTTCGAATTAATAGGGGGAATCAATTTTGACATAAAGATGGCCGCCAGCCGCAAACTATTAGGCTAATAACCTATTAGATTGGTCAAAGCATGCTCCCTCCATAAAGGAATGTTGTTGCAAAGTTTGGTCGAGATCGGATGGTTATGTTAGTCGTAATTTAACTTAAACTTTGAACATTTGTGTCGCCGCCATTACGTTTCTGTCAATATGGCGGTGATATGAAACATGACACTGAGATGCCCTTTGCTAGTGCTACCTCTGTACCAAATTTCGTTCCATTCGGTTTCACCGTGTTTGAATTAATAGGGGGAATTATTTTTCACACAAAGATGGCCTCCATCCGCAAACTATTAGGCTAATGACCTAGTCATTTGGTCAAAGGATGCTTCCTCTATAAAGGTATGTTGTTGCAAAATTTGGTAGAGATCGGATGATTAGGTTAATCGTAATTTGATTTAAGCTTTGAACATTTATGTGGCCGCCATTACGTTTCCGTCAAGATGGCGGCGATATAAAATATGACACTGAGGTGTCCTTTGCTAGTGCTACCTTTGTACCAAATTTCGTTCAATTCGCATTCACCGTGTTCGAATTGATAGGGGGGGGACAGACATTCAGAGTACACACACTCACACACACACACACACACACAGACACACACACACACACAGACTCACACACACACATACACACACACAGACAGACACACTTTTTTCGCCCTGTGTTGATCTCATAAGTCTACTTTCATTTTTTGCAAAAATCGAAAGTAGGCTAACAAGCACCGTGGTTCATAGATGGCCCAAACGACCGAATATATAGGCTATAAATAATTTTTTTATTAGGGAATAACCCATCACAATTGGGTACAATCGTATTGACCGAGTGAAAAATACATTATGCAACGAGCCTATAATGGCAATAATTAAGACACGAGTATGTTTATAATATCTGCAGGCCAAATGGCTGGGCAGCGGTCGCTTGGTCGGCCTTAGCCCGTCATGGGCTGGATAGTGCCAGGGGTTGTTTTTTTTTGTTTGTTTGTTTGTATGTTTATAAAACGAGCGTATGCGAGTTTTATAATTTCCATACGAGTGTCTTAATTACCATTATAGGCGAGTTTCATACGACTGTTTATGTTCGACGATAATTATTATAACTATTTTATGTTCGAACATAAATATTCATATATATCGGTCGAGATGTCGCCAGTTTTATGTACTGAACAGAGTACATGGGACGCAGAGAATACCTTGTATTTGTCCATGGCCTCCTCGATTACCCCACTATGACATTAGGCAACGCAGTGAAATTTAAATTAGAAGGCCTTGGAACTCAGCGCAGGTGCGATGCTATCCTTATCTAATTGGTCAAACAACTGTTTCTTGAACTGTGATTGGTGGGAGAAACTGTTTCATGATGAAAAATAGTGTTATAATGACCATCATTATGATACAGTTTTCTGACATATTGTCATGTCCCGGTTTTGGTTTAGCCTTGAACCATACCGGACGTGCAACCCCGGTTCAATCCAGATCTTGAGAATCTGCAAGGAGGTGCTACGCAAGCACGCACGAGTTGCGATTTTGTGCTTATAAGCTGCGACCTCAGATGTGGGGGGGGGGCAGTCAGTGAGAGCACCGGGAGAGTGAGTTCGAGTTGAGAGAGTGGAGGACTGGCCGTGAGGGCAGCGTATACGAGAGCGACGTAAGTTTGGCGATCGGGGGATCGTAGTACTGCGGCCAAGCACCTGTTGACCAAAGGGACTGGTGCTGAGCATCGTCAGAGAGAGAGACGGCTGAGTGATCAGGTGAGATCTTGCATTATTGTTTCTTTTGTTGGAGGGAGTCTTTTGTACCTGTATGGTGGATTCCTTGAAGTTGTTGAAAGGAATAAACTGGCAGTACATGAGAGAGATCTCTTTTTATTGGGGAGCTACCTCGGCATCCTGAACTCCCTCATTCCCCCCCTCTTTTAGCATAAGCGGTGTGCTGTCAATCGTGGGTAAGGCAATCGGTAAGGACATGGTAAGGATCCCGTTACCTGAGCAGGAAGAACCCCAACTATAACGATCCAGGTAAGTAAAGTTAAAGAACCCCTGAGTGACCTATGGCGTAAGTCCAGGCACTCAGGCAGGGCCATTATAGGCGAGACGCAACATTGGTATCAAACTCAAGGTAGAGGCCGTAACAAAACAATGGTGGAGACGCTACGGTTACCGTGATTCATCCTCCGATGTTTATCTGCGATTTACAGCACACTCACGTCATTGTAGCCCACACCGCCCACCCTATAACTAACGTGCATGTGCATGCTGGATCTACTCACCTAGCTCTTAGCACTGGTTCAGGGTAGCAATAAGATTTTGCATAGCCATAAGCCTAGCAGTAAAGAGTGCTTAGCTATAAGATTAAGAGTATCGGTGATTGTGTACGTATAGCTTAAGGCTAGCAATAAGAAGTGATAGCTGTAAGAATAGGGTGATAGTAGTCAGTGTGACTACACTGTATGGCATTTGCACATTGAGTTGGCTGGTACACAAATTGACAGTATGGGCAAGAATAAGCACGCTTCACGGCGCGGAAGGCCTGGACACCCCTTGGTACAGTCGAAGGCCAACGTTAATATTGCTGACAGGGAACGGCAAGACACGGCCGAGTTCAGGCACATGTGCAGTTACACCATGTCTGACAGCATGGAAGATGTGAACACGGAAATAGAGCCACAATTATTTTCGGGCAACAATATAGGTTTCGAAAATCCCCGGGAATTAGTTGATTCTATAAACAGAATAGCGCAGTTCAATGCTTGGAAGGACCGTACTATTATATACCACTTTAAACAATGTTTAACTGACGGAGCATTGCGCTGGGTCATGGCGTACAAGATACTCCATAAGGATTGCACGTGGGATGAACTCCAGACGGATTTCATCAGGGCATTTGAAGATGGCGAACCCATCAGAGCTCTTATAGACATAATGTCACAAATTCATGACCATGGTCGGCCACACATAACTGAAAAGGAGAAAGTAGGCTATATAATGCAGGGACTCCCACCAGTGGTTCTTAGAGAGGTGCCTGTAAGCCAGGTAAACACAGTAAATGAATTACGATCATACATAAGGTCACTGGAACGGCTCCACAGATTTAATGGGTTAGTACTGTTCGACCTAGGCAATACAGAAACTGGACGTCCACGTGAAGGGTCACACAACGCTTTGCATCAATATGATAGCGAAGGCTTCGAAAGTGATGACGAAGAAAGCGAACCTTTAGGGCGCACTGGCCAGAATATAGCTGACCAGGAACGCTCTTTAGTACACCAGTCTACCCAGGTCACAAACTGCTCAGCAGAAAAAAGTACTCAGGTGACGCAGTGTTCAGTAGAGAAATCTACGCAGGTAGAGTTCACAAAGAACACGGTCTCTATTGGCACGCAAACCGAAGTGGAAATTGCGCAGGTTACTGGTGAGCCCACACCAGAGAGCACGCAAGTAGACACGAGTAGGCTGCAGATATTCAGTGTTCAAACACAGCTGGAATCTGAGGCTCAAAGATACAGTAACAAGGCAGTCATGGCAAAAAGTAACGTCGCCAAAGGTAGCGACATCACATGTTTCTTCTGCACGAAACGGGGCCATAAATTAAAAGACTGCGTTCTAGCCCAGAAACGCAACCTAGTTTACTGGCGGCGGAAATTTCAAGCGAAAGCGCAGAAAGGTAACTTGAAACCGGCCAGGAACACAGTTGGCACATTCGATGCTAGTAAGCATTTCAGACACGTGGTCACTGGCAGCGCAAGGCCGCGCACGACCAAGGACATCCGGTGTCAGCAGCACGCGCGCTCAGCAGATAGACAGCCTGACAAAGATAGCACAGCAGATTCCCGAGTTCGACGCGTGGCCGGCGACTCAGGGAAGTCTCGTAATCTGAACTCTCCGCTGCGACAGCAACTCGGCTGTGCACCAGGATGTGTACGGACGAACAAACCAGCTGACAAGAGGGTCATCAGACTCGCCACTACATACAAAGTAACACTGGCTCCTCACGCAATTACGCAGGTCCAGATTTTCTTTGTTGGCACGCCACTTAACACAGGATTATTGAGCTTCAGGAATAGGACGCTCAGTGACAGAAATCCTTTCCTGATTGTACCCGCTACCAAGGTACATAGACGGGCAGAGTACATCACTGTCATTAACAAAAGTGATCGTTCCGTCACTTTATCTAGGAATGCCACTATCGGTTTCCTATGGGCAGGCAACCGGAAACGTAAACGAATGTTACCTCCCAACTCAACCCTTGAAAGTGAAGCAGGAAAGCATACACCCAACACGGCAGTTGTCAGTGCAATTTCCTGGCGATTGAGACCGAGTCCGGATAGTACGGACAAGGATTCTCGAATGCGAGGGAAGCATTACCCCTCGTCAGACGTCATTGAGGGCAATATATTCACGCCTCGTCACACGAACCAGTCATCTCCATGTGTTCGCACGGTAGGTCCAACTTATGATGGAAGAAAGAGCGAACATGCACATTTTAGACTAGGTTGGAACAGGTTCCATACCCGAGGGCCGGAGACAGCCACTCGTCATAATTCACCCCTCACCACAGGATCTGGGAAACATCAACGCAGGAGAGGTGTATTGTTTGATGAAAATAATTGCAGGTCTTCAACGGAGCGGACTACAGAGCATGACAGGAAGGCCACCGCTGTACAGCATAAAGGTATAACCTACAAATACCCCCAGGAGGTATACTACGTATAACAGCTGCATTACCGCACTCAGTTGCAGATGTACGGTAACTGCACCTAGGTTAAGCACCTTCACAGGCGTGGAATGCGTTCTGACCATGCATTATACGGTGTTTGTCGGGAGACATCGCATTCGATGCTCGCAATCTATGGGATAGCCCCATGCCTATATGGCAGATACATCCAATACTCTGTTGTCATAATCATGGCGTCAGTAAGCTGACAGATTCAAAGTCGTGAGACTACATTTCTTGCACTGCGAGTATGCAAGGAATTAATACATTCATTATATGTTGCAGATAGCTTTAGTGATTATCACATTACCTGTATGCAGCCACCATACTTCAGTGGGAATACACGAGAACACATTCGCGGCTTGCTTTTACTGCGAGGTTCATCAGGACACATGTCAGGAGGGTTGCAGCGCGCATTCACAAGAGCGAGTCACAGGTAGAATTCATGACGGAATAAGGTACGTACTATCACATACCAGGCTATTCCAACTGATATTATACGATTGATGTCCTTTCAACAAGTCAGAGATTCACTAAGCAAGAAACTTCATTTTGAACCATTGCATTCCTTTTGCAACTGCACATTGTCGCTGGCTTAAAAGGCTGTAGGCACCCTCCCAAGCCACGACATCTATCACTTCAATAGATCCCACGTAACGTTCGAGCATCATTCTTTCTGTCTACAGAAGTACCATCTAATACATATGAGAGTAGTTATTTGGTCCCCCCTATGTTCACAGACACGTCCCTAGCAGGCAGACGAAAGCGGGAAGGTGAGAAAGTGTTCACAAGTGGAAAGACTGACGACTCAATACAGCGCCTGCAAGAAGCAACACAGCGTCTTGGTTCGAAACAAAACAAAAACAATGTTTAAATAGTTATTATGCATACTGTCCACATTGTAATATATTAATGTTTTATTGTTGTGGACACTACGTGGTCCACTTGTATGAAAATGAAAATCCACATGTCCAATTGTATATAGTACTCAAATGAGAGTACTCCCACTTACTATTGTTCGGCTTAAGTAGGTTAGTCATAAGATGGCCATCTTAGATTGAAAATCTTATTAGTGTAAACATGTTAAAACGAAGATCTTAGAAGTCAGATCTCACGAACATCGTATAACTGTACACATACTGTAGTACATATTCTTCCAGATAAGGAAGGGAGTACATCTTCTTAATATAAGAACAACAACGTAGCTTTGTCATATCCTACTGTACATAGAGAGAAAAAAGGAATATTTGTAACATTGCATTAACATAGCCAGGTTATTACGCTGCTCATAGCGAAAGGACGAGATGGGGTGAATTCTTACTAGACATAAACACACAGAAAATAACAAATATTTTGTATTCACGTCTTACAATGACAAAACATGTATATCTTCCCAACGTAACATTACTTGTATACATCTTCAGAGCTTACTAGTGTAGAGACAATTCTATGTTACGGTGGAACACCCCTGGTGTATATATATGGACTGTACTGTCAATCAGAGGGAGGCGAGCAGGTACAAGGCTATACCGCAGTGTTATTGTACATATTATTCTTGACGGTTATTCACGCATATTCGGTTAATGCCGAGAACTCCGTTTTATTTTCTCTTATACACTCACCACTGATCTCAGCTACGTCTCGCTCATTATTGTTTGCTTCACGCCGGTCTCACTATGGTCACGGGTAAGGTCAACAGTGGATCTTGGCTCCAAGTGGAGTGTTGATGGAGAGATTCGGGGTGGCTAGGTGGTTAGCTACGCCCAGACAGTGAGGCCACTGTCCAGTTGAACTGGGGGAGGTATTGTCATGTCCCGGTTTTGGTTTAGCCTTGAACCATACCGGACGTGCAACCCCGGTTCAATCCAGATCTTGAGAATCTGCAAGGAGGTGCTACGCAAGCACGCACGAGTTGCGATTTTGTGCTTATAAGCTGCGACCTCAGATGTGGGGGGGGCAGTCAGTGAGAGCACCGGGAGAGTGAGTTCGAGTTGAGAGAGTGGAGGACTGGCCGTGAGGGCAGCGTATACGAGAGCGACGTAAGTTTGGCGATCGGGGGATCGTAGTACTGCGGCCAAGCACCTGTTGACCAAAGGGACTGGTGCTGAGCATCGTCAGAGAGAGAGACGGCTGAGTGATCAGGTGAGATCTTGCATTATTGTTTCTTTTGTTGGAGGGAGTCTTTTGAGCAAGCCCTGTACCTGTATGGTGGATTCCTTGAAGTTGTTGAAAGGAATAAACTGGCAGTACATGAGAGAGATCTCTTTTTATTGGGGAGCTACCTCGGCATCCTGAACTCCCTCATTCCCCCCCTCTTTTAGCATAAGCGGTGTGCTGTCAATCGTGGGTAAGGCAATCGGTAAGGACATGGTAAGGATCCCGTTACCTGAGCAGGAAGAACCCCAACTATAACGATCCAGGTAAGTAAAGTTAAAGAACCCCTGAGTGACCTATGGCGTAAGTCCAGGCACTCAGGCAGGGCCATTATAGGCGAGACGCAACATTGGTATCAAACTCAAGGTAGAGGCCGTAACAAAACAATATAATAGTCAGGGTCGAACATAAAAAATAATAAAATAATTTGATTTTTAAGCAGTCTGGCAGCAACGTTTCAAGTGCCACGTAACAACGGTCAGAAACCAGTTGGACAAGTTCTCTCCCTCTCTCCTAAAACCGACCTCTTCTTGGTCTGCCTGTATGACCTTCACCTGAATACCATCTGGCTATATGTTATCATGTTGACGTTTATCGTATTTGTTGATGTTAAGTAACAAAACCAGTTTATCAAGTATTGTCATCTGGTTCCTGGGTTTACGCACAGTAGTAGACTTGCAAGCAGTGTTGCCAAATAGGACGTACTTTTCCTCCTGTTTTCTTGCAAACCACGCACTTTGTACTTTAGGTTTTTACGTCCGTCAGCTCCTCCTGGTCTGGGGAATCGTATGTTCCCGGATACCTAGTCATACTCTACCAATCATTTATAAAATCCCTTGAAACTACACTCTTTATTGTTAATATTGCTGTTGTTTTTATTTAGGGTTAGGCCCGTTCATTTGGGCATATGGATGGCTGGGAGGTGCAGCGGTACGTTCTCGCGTGCTGTTCCTAAGGTAGCAGAATCAAATCTTGGCGCAGTCAGTTGCAAGTGTTAATAGCTTTACTGACACGTTAAAGATCCCCTCCCGGCACCCCCAGCGTCTCCAAAAGCCACAGTAGTTAAAAGGGACGTAATACCAACAACATTATTATATATTATATTATTACATGTGGGTATGTAGGCATTTTTCAGCTAACCTGTGTTATTTTGTGAATGAGGCTAGTGGGCAAGTATACGGACGTAAGTTAGGAACTATCCCAGCAGTTGCCCGGAGTAGAAGTAGAAAACCAGGGAAATCCACTTCCAGGATGGTTGAGCTGAGAATTGATGGTACATATTCTCAGATTTGCCTCACAAGGCTGGGTTACCCCGATTCAATGCTCAAACCAGAATTCGTTTTGTTGGAAGAGCTGGAATCAAACCAGGATCTCAGTAGGGACAGCATTAATGCTACCACCACTGTATGTTGTATGACAGGAACGTGATCAACTTTCAAGTTATTGTACGGTAAAACTATAATTGACTAGTATGTATTTGAGTGAATTTCATATGAAGTAGCTTAAGCTCCCTTAACCGAGGTATTAACAGTGTTCATCTATACTAATGCTTATTATAACCCACTGTGAGTAGTGGACTGAATGCGAATCCAACACAGATTGAACTCATTAGATCGTACTCACCCTAATAGCGCTGGAGGGGATCTGGTTTACAATATAAGTAACGAGGGGAAATTCAAATGATTATGTCAGTGCTTCGAAGAGTTGTCATTACACAATGTAGATGCTTCGGACACCTTCGTCATCAATCCCATGTACTTGTATGTTTATTTAGTCTCTATAATTCTTGAGTTATTGTGGTCACACTAACAGTGTGAGTAACTTTAGTTATTATTATAAGTCAGTTATTTTTCTAGGTTTATGCCGTGTCTTGTCTGGGGTTTTGCGGAGGAAGGTAGACTCATCAGCGGGCTCTTGGTGTCCATGCCTGTACCCCCACAGGAGTAGCGAACTGTGCGCTACCTCCCTTCTTATGAAGCGCACCTGCGATGCTTTACTGCGAGAAAAGCCGCGAAAGCCAATACATCATCGTTGTAATTATTATTACTAGCAGTAGTGCCCGGCTTCGCCCGGTGGATTTATTTGTTTTATGGATAATAATGATACTACTACAGAACTGACACATGATACTTAAACTAACAAAAACAATATTTTAAAAATATATCTTTTTGTGGTGATGGTGGTTGTAGTGGGGATGATAAGTAGTACAGTGTAATGGACGTAACATTCAGGTCATTTTCCCGTAATGATAATTATGAATAGGGAAACAGCTATTTGCCGGCCCCGTGGTGTTGGGGTAGCGCGCCTGCCTCCCGGGTTCGATCCCCTGCTCCGTCAGGGATTTAAAAAACTGACGTGAGGGTTGGAACGGGGTGCACTCAGCCTCGTGAGGACAATTGAGTAGCTGTCTGACAGTGAGACAGTGCCCCGGTCACGAAAACCAAGATAAACGGCCGAGGGGACCCGACGCGCTGATCACGCGTCACCCAAAAATCTGCAGGCCAATTGGCTGGGCAGCGGTCGCTTGGTAGGCCTAGGCCCTTCAAGGGCTGTAGTGCCACGGGGTTAGTTAGTTAGTTAGAAACAGCTATTTACTAACTACAGCACTGACACATGTAATTTACAAACAAATTTACACACAAAAAAAAAGATGAGTAAGTGAAATAAAAGACACTGCCTAGGGCTTATCACTCATTGCTGTTAGAAATGTAGAGACTAATAGGGTCGTCTTTAGTCGCATAGCGCCGTAGGAAAATAATCAGAATTCTATGGGAAACTTCGGCTGTTCTGAGCTACTGAGGTAGCAATAGTATCATTTATCGCCACAAAGCGCTTAACGATAAGTTTCGGAATAAATGAAGGTAAATTTGAAAGCACCAACGCTTATTGCAGCTGATAACCTCAATGAACTGCACCAACTCCATTGCACTTATACAGAGGTATAATATTTTCATGATAACTGTTTAAAGGGGCCTAAGAAATATTTTTGCACTAATTACTCCCCGTGACTGCAATTTATAAACAGCGCAAGATGCAACTATTTTAGCAATTCTGCACCAGAACACTGGTAGGGGTGACGTGGTGCAGCCCGAATTGCCAGTCAACAATAGACTCATTAAAATATTCTTACAGTTACACTACTACGGATATGAATGGTTCTAGGGCCTTAATACGTGATTTTCAAGTTCATTTTGTCTGTTATTCTAAATGTAGGGAATGGAGAGCGTTGTCCGAAATATCAAGTGGACAGTGTTACCAGCAGGGTTTCAAAGTGTATGTAAAATTTGGTGCAATTAGGAGAAACGGTGAGGATTTGTGATGAAGTGCCTAAATGCAGGAAATAGACTGGTCTGTCCAAAATTTAAAGTGGACAGTGTCACCCGCAGGGTTCCAAAGGGTAAGTATACAAATTTTGGTTCAGATAGGTGAAACGGTCTACGTATCACTAACCATAACGCCACCGCATGCGGATAGAGCTGATCGGGAGCGCTTGTTCTACCTACTTACTGAACAAAAATCAATCTTTAAGGTTACCTGAGAGGTGTAGCCTAATGCTACATAGCCTAAACTATTCCTCTTGAATGTGGCTATCATATAAAAAAAGAATTTTTCGAATCGGAATGGTAGTTCCAGAGATTAGCGCGTTTCAACACATAAACACACAAACACACAAACTCTTCAGCTTTATATTATTATTATTATTATTATTATTATTATTATTATTATTACGGTCTACGACTGAGGAGGTACCGGGGATTTGAAGGAATGTACCACCCCAGCATTTACCTGGAATGGGCTCTTTCAAATCGAGGATCTGAACTTAGAATCTCCAAACTGCATCTCAATTCTCACCATTTCAAAAGCGTAACGTGACCTAATGCGCTATGGAATTAAAATAATCACAAATTAACTGTAGCCCCGAGGCATTTCTTCCAATCCATATGTAGTCATTGCAGTGGAGGATAGGAATAGGTTTCTTACCAGAAGACGTTTAAATTGTCAATTCATAAAATTCCATCACAACCACAGGTCGTCACTAGGCCAGGCTTCGTCCAACAACCTAGTTCGAGCGTGAGCCAACCTGTGCCCCTGCAGCTTCAGCACCTTCGGGCATTTTCGAGTACTTCCGTGTACTAACAATCATTCTGTATATGATGACGTTACGTATAACTGCTATTAGCTCTCCAAGTGAAGGAGACGTGGCAATATTGATCATGGGCAAATAGTTTGGGGTAGATTCTTCATTAGTTGCCTGGCAGAAGGGCAGAGGTTAGTTTCATTGCCTAGTGGTATGATTTGTGACTCCTCTCTCAAGTCCCGAGTTTAGTTCCCAACTTTCCAAACGAACTTAATCTTGGTCTGGTGTAAACTCAGGCAGTCTAACTGAGAAATGGTTGATTTCATTTCCACATCAGCCGTAATGTGGCAATTAAAAAGGATATGCAGTGCCTTAACTTACTCTAAAGATATATAATTTAAAACCATTGTAAGTGTGTTTTTAATCTCATTACGTCCAATTACATGCGATTTGGTGAATGGTTCAATGTCTCAAAAGAAACTGGATGCGCGCGCATACACAAGCAGAAGTTCGAGAATAAATGACCGTCAATTAGTATCCAGTGTAACGGCTACCTTTATCGTTGGATATCGCTCTACAAGTTGGGCGATCATTTATAACGTTTCTACAGATATTACACTCAAGACTCCTTAAAACCACCTCATCGTTCTTATTTAGCATTGGCCTGTGTAGACAGACGACATACACTTTATTAATTTAGATTTACTGGGCGCCAGTTATCGTAGAGATAACACATTAAAATTTTATTTAGCCACGGCCGCTCCCTTCCTTGAGCCAAGATCTATCATCGGAGCGTAGGGCAATAAACTTGCTCTATGAGATACTCTTTGCATTCCAACTATCCTATATATTCAACTCCCAATGAACAAGACATTTTAACTAATACTGGTTTATTTACAACAAAATTATTAACATTTGATCTGAGGTTTCGAGCTGTGTACAATATGTGCATTAATATTCCCTAATTGCGGGGCAATATTGACTGTCTTCTCGCTAGCGCTGATCTTCTGTGTTGATAATAACTCCGTCCACATACCTGGTGCCTTGTGGTTCAAAGTCCATCTCGTTGGTCTGCTTGCAGTCTAATTTTAGATCTTACGCCAACACACGTTTATTGACCTTTGAAAACATATGTTTTCTTCTTCTCGTTGTTGTTGTTGTTGTTGTTGTTGCTGCTGCTGCTGCTTGTTTCTGAGTTTGATCACCATGGTAAGCAAATTTGAACAAACCAGGCTAATTGAATTCACTAAGTCCCATCTTACTGAGGGACTGGCAGAGTCTACGACTCACAAAGTCAGTGAGTGAGTGCGTGATCGAATATGTGAATGACAGAATAGAATCTATAGAATAGCCAGTGCTGAAGTCGCACTGGGCTTTTATACACTCTGAATGGTCCCGATGTTTCGCGGCATAAATTTGCCCGCGACCCATCAGACCAATTATAGCAAAGCATTTCTCAGTCCTCAAGCGACGCTAAAACTTCTCCGAGCGGGAATACAGGCCCGCGTACTTCAAATATTCCACTCAGAACCCGCTATTCCTCTCGTTGCGCATCTATATATTCCGCCGAAATCTTTCTCCAAGCCCTTGTCTCCAGTCAGCGTGGCTTCGTTCCAGAAATACATTTTCTTGCAATATGTTGCTTCACCGTCCGTAACTTCTTCCAACCATGCCCGTCCTGTCTTTACAATTTAACTAATAAAACAGCCCTAGACCTCTATAAGAACCCTGTTTCTTAATCTAAGCACTTGACAATATTATATATGACTATGGTAATGACGTGAATATGGTATGGCCCCTCCCTTGATATTAATGGGTGAATAAAACGATATAACTTTGATATTTCAATAATAATAATAATAATAATAATAATTACACAATGACTTTAAAAATAATAATAATAATAATAATAATAATTTGTACCGTAATCAAGATTACGTTACAAAACGTCCCCATGGTTTCATAAAGAATGTAATGAATGATGAAATCACAAATCTTCCCTTTAAAACTTAACAGGAAATACACTGAATATACATATATGACCCTTCAAATTACATACATAATGATTATACCCTTTTCATTTTCCTTGATTGATCTGCACTCTTCTTGCAATGTTACATAAACATTCTGATTGTCCTGTGCAGTCATACAGGATTTACATGCTACATTTGTTCTTGTAGTCCCTTACAATAACAGAACGCAATATATTGCTTCTTGTTTCACGCAACACAAGTGATTTATCTCACTTCCACCAATTCCTTAGAGCCACGACACGACTCTAATTATAAACACACGGCAGTCTGCCCTTCTTGCAGCACTTGCTCTTTTCTATGATATTTCCTCAGATTGTAAATGTTATATGTACCTATCACGCAATTTTCCTGATCTTTCAATAAGTAGGCATTCTTTCCTATCCTCTTCGAAACGACATAAGGTCCAGTAAACAATAAAAACAGCTTTGACATTTTCCCTTCCAATGCACAAGATGGCAACGGCTTACGTAACAATCGTTGCTACAAACTTCCATGTACTTCCTACCTCTCAACAAAACACTGACTAGTCTCGATAACATCACATGAGTCAACAATACATACCTGAAATAACTACCTAGTGTCCTACCTAATTTTCTAACTAACGATGAGCAACTACTACTAAAATCTACTGTTGAGAACCACTTCCGCCCCTGAAAACGTTGAACTAAATCCTCCACTGTGTCTGTTCTCAGCTGGTCGCTTTCGATTCTGGTATTTAACATTCTGCCGTCTATGCACAGTCTCACTGAATTATCTTTCTTGGCTACTACAACTAATGGATTTAAACAATGGCTAGCTGAAGGCTCAATTATGTCGTTTTCCAACATTAATTCTATCTGTTCTTCGACGGCTTTCATATATTTAGTTGCGACAGGATACCTAGGCCCTACGAAACTACTTGTGTCTTTAACGACAAAACTATATTCATATAAGTGTGTTGCTCCGGGTTTTGAGCTGAAAATTTCCTTATATTTTATTAATACCTCATGTAACTGATGACCTTGCTCATCATCCAGCTTACACTGTGACAATGCATCATGGATCCTACTCTCAAGTTCAGACTCCATTGCAACCTGACACACCTTAAAAACTTTGCTCTCACTAGCATCTCCGCGGTCTACCTCATTTACTTCAGGAAACTCATCACTCACAACCACGTTGCTTTCTTCCTCAAACATACACACTTTCATCTGTTTGTCAGTCTTAGACACCTCATACGTAACCTGAACTTCTTTATCCTGCCAAAATAAACATATCCTGCCAAAATGAAAATCTAATTTAACTTGATATAATGATAACCATTCCGCACCAAGAATCACCGGATATAATAAATTTGGAACTGCCAAACAGGGCTGAAATTTAACTAACTCACTAATGTTAATTGGAACTGCGACTTGCTTACATATTTTCTGAGACCTACTACCTACAGCTGTGACAATGAAAGTGGACTTAAATGGAATTATATCAACATGAATACCTTCTCTCATTACATCTTCCAAAAATCTTAAATTTATACAAGAGTTTTCGCTTCCACTGTCCAATAAAACATCAACTTCTTTACCCCACACATTAAGTTTAATTACTGGTGACATAATCTCATTCTCAACATTATCTAAATTTCCACCATTTAGGTCATAAAGCAGTTCTTCTCTAACATCTATATTAAAATCTCCTAAATACTCAATATTCCTAGGACATTGAACTGCAATCACTTCGGGCTGTCTGTTGACCTCACTGCAACCCGTTATTCGTTTAAATTAGGCCTACCTGCCCCTGATGTAGATTGTTGTTGTTGACCCGTACGTCTGTCTGGCCTAGTACCTTCCCCTACTCTGTTCAAATTCTCGTTCCTCGTATTTGCTGTGCGTCCCCCATTGTCAAGTCGTCTTTCGTAATTCGCATTCCTGCCTTGTTCTCTTCCCCTCTCTCTCTCACCCTGCCCGAAATTATCTCCTATACTTATTGGCTTGCGTTCGGTCCTACTATTTTCAAGAGAGTCAAAGTTTTCCAATAGCTTCTCGAACCCGTCAATAGTAGTAATATTCTGCATGAAGAATGCTTCTTTAATTATATCAGGAAAATGCCTTAATAATGTTTTAATTACCTGTGATTCAGTCTCTAAACCTTCTAAATTCTGGCATATAAGTACATGCGCTAAGAAATACTCTGTGTACGAAACACCATCTCTCCTTTGGTACTTCCCAAAAATAATGTTACATCTTTCTCTTTCTTGCACATTTTCATTCCAGTACTTGGCTATGAACTTCTCTTTAAATTTTCTAAAACTAGTCATCTGGTATTTATACACACTGAACCATGACCTTGAATCCCTAACAAAAGATTTATCTAGCATCTCAAGTACTTGTTCCCATTGAACGATCCCCTCTTCTAAATCTTTAGCGAACTTCTTTTCTACTGTTTTTAAGAATTCCATTGGGTTATATGCCTTGCCTGTGAATACTGGCAAATCTGCCTCTTTAGTTAGAAATCTACTTAAATTTCCTATTTGTACATTACCGCTATTTGTTGCTATTTGCTTCTGACATCTCTGCAATTTCTCCTCCATTTAATCTGTTTTACTCGCTACTTCTTCACTGATACTGTTAAATTTACTGTTAACCTCTTCCCTAATTTCTTGATTATCGCTCTCTAGTTTATTTTCTAAATTACCTATTTTAGCAATATTATTATCACACTTGACCTTCATACTGTTGACTTCTCCTTCTAAGTCAACCCTAACCTTACTACATTTAATTTTCACTTCCTCGTCAATTTGGTCAACTCGCTCCGACACTTGTTGCATTCTGGCATCAACCTTAAGTGACCATGATTCCTCCACCTCACTAATCCTGTTTTCTAACTTATTGTGAAATTCTCGGCCTACTTCTTTAATTTGTCTATTGAAGTTCTCTGTGGCTTCATCAAACCTCTTACCTTGTTCATCTAGCTTCTTACTCTGCTCAGAGAACTTAAGATCTATTGCTTTTTCTAGTTGATCGCTACGCACGTCAAATTTCTTACTCTGTTCCTCTAACTTCTTACTCTGTTCAGTTATGAGCATCGTCAGGTTTCGAAGCCAGGAAGGATTCTCCCCCTCATTACTCTGGATGGTTGTAGCCCCGTCTTGTTTATTTTCCTCAGTTTCCTGATTTTCGCTTACTTTTGACATCTCATCATTGGTACCCTGCACATCTAATTTTGACATTTTAACTGATCTTATAATACTACGGTTTCTCAAATGTATATTCCCCAAATTATCCCTGTTACTCATTACCCAAAAAACAACTCACCAAAAGAACACTCCTAATTTATAACCGTAGTTCCCTAACTTGATATATGCCTCTTTATTGAAAAACTCGGAATGAATGCAAGGAGTACTCGTTTATATCGTACATGAAAACAACTTTAAACTTTAACATACTTGAAATAAACTGGATTTATACATAATATCCATTCACTTCAGTACGATATTTCGTAGCCCCACATTGGTTGTGCCATTTGTAACGGCTACCTTTATCGTTGGATATCGCTCTACAAGTTGGGCGATCATTTATAACGTTTCTACAGATATTACACTCAAGACTCCTTAAAACCACCTCATCGTTCTTATTTAGCATTGGCCTGTCTAGACAGACGACATACACTTTATTAATTTAGATTTACTGGGCGCCAGTTATCGTAGAGATAACACATTAAAATTTTATTTAGCCACGGCCGCTCCCTTCCTTGAGCCAAGATCTATCATCGGAGCGTAGGGCAATAAACTTGCTCTATGAGATACTCTTTGCATTCCAACTATCCTATATATTCAACTCCCAATGAACAAGACATTTTAACTAATACTGGTTTATTTACAACAAAATTATTAACATTTGATCTGAGGTTTCGAGCTGTGTACAATATGTGCATTAATATTCCCTAATTGCGGGGCAATATTGACTGTCTTCTCGCTAGCGCTGATCTTCTGTGTTGATAATAACTCGGTCCACATACCTGGTGCCTTGTGGTTCAAAGTCCATCTCGTTGGTCTGCTTGCAGTCTAATTTGAGATCTTACGCCAACACACGTTTATTGACCTTTGAAAACATATGTTTTCTTCTTCTCGTTGTTGTTGTTGTTGTTGTTGTTGTTGCTGCTGCTGCTGCTGCTTGTTTCTGAGTTTGATCACCATGGTAAGCAAATTTGAACAAACCAGGCTAATTGAATTCACTAAGTCCCATCTTACTGAGGGACTGGCAGAGTCTACGACTCACAAAGTCAGTGAGTGAGTGCGTGATCGAATATGTGAATGACAGAATAGAATCTATAGAATAGCCAGTGCTGAAGTCGCACTGGGCTTTTATACACTCTGAATGGTCCCGATGTTTCGCGGCATAAATTTGCCCGCGACCCATCAGACCAATTATAGCAAAGCATTTCTCAGTCCTCAAGCGACGCTAAAACTTCTCCGAGCGGGAATACAGGCCCGCGTACTTCAAATATTCCACTCAGAACCCGCTATTCCTCTCGTTGCGCATCTATATATTCCGCCGAAATCTTTCTCCAAGCCCTTGTCTCCAGTCAGCGTGGCTTCGTTCCAGAAATACATTTTCTTGCATTATGTTGCTTCACCGTCCGTAACTTCTTCCAACCATGCCCGTCCTGTCTTTACAATTTAACTAATAAAACAGCCCTAGACCTCTATAAAAACCCTGTTTCTTAATCTAAGCACTTGACAATATTATATATGACTATGGTAATGACGTGAATATGGTATGGCCCCTCCCTTGATATTAATGGGTGAATAAAACGATATAACTTTGATATTTCAATAATAATAATAATAATAATAATAATAATAATAATAATTACACAATGACTTTAAAAATAATAATAATAATAATAATAATTTGTACCGTAATCAAGATTACGTTACACCAGAGTGAGATTAATATCACAGTACGGTGAAGCAACGAGTCGACATCAAGTTATGTGACAAATGGGTCAAAATCGCGATGGAGACGCCTGAAATATTGATCCAATTGGACTAAATCTGTGAACATAAGATGTGTAGACGACTGGTTCTCATCGCGAACGTGTCTGAGGGTGAGCTACGCTCGGGTCGTCTGTCCACAATCAAAAGCCAGACAGCAGTTATGCGATCGAATCCCCATGAGGCATTATGTATCTTCTTAACGTGGATATGCTTTTAGGCTAGGATTCTATTTGGAATTAAAGTGAACAGTTTAGCATGGACGAATTTCCGACACCCAGTTAACATAGCAACATGTGCAAGAGCACTCTTTGAAGCGTATTTCGTCAACAAATTGCCGACACCTGGTTAACATGGCATCATGTGCAAGCACACTCGTTGTAGCATGCTCGAGACTTATAATAACTTACGATTAGACTACATCGTCCAAACAACTAGCTAAGTTCTTTTTATCCATATTTGTGATAGAACACGAGCCTCATAATTTAGTAACCAAACAAGTTAACTAGAAGGTCAAAAGCCACTAGCATTACCAAAGAAGAAACCATATAATACTAACAAACCTGACAAGTTGTTTGCATTAAACTTCTGTAACGAAACTCGTGTATATATCGTATACATCTTAACCCACATATTGGTAGACTAGATTAGTAGCCTCAGTGTAAAGGATCTGATGATGATCCCTTGACGATCGAAGCAAATCATCCACGTGTATTGATTTTTCTTATGTATATTTTTTCAGGTGTTGAGAAACATGCACTGCAATTGAAGGGTTCATTTCAGGAACAAGACAAGCCCAACATTAAATTGTTCAAAAACTTAAAAAATAAAAAATAAAAAACAGTATAGCTTTATTAGTGTGGAATGAAATAAAAATTTCGTTTAGACCTCATATTGTCTCACTAACTGCTTTACATTGCACATAAAGTATATATATTTTTATGAGGATAGTTGAGATAACATAAAACATACTTTGGACAAGTCTGTTTTATGCCGATGTCTTAGTTGAGTACAAACATGATAAATATGTTCATCCTCAAATACGATTATTTATTATGTAAACCCTAACAAAGTACAAATCATTATTGAATGCCAAACATTCCAGATAATTAATTATCTTGAAACAGCGCATCGCACTTGTCTTTTTTATTGAATCCCCAATATTTCACACTCGCATATAACCCGACCTATCTGCTTTTTGGAGACAGCAATAATATCTATACGTAGAGCTGGCCTAAAATAGGTTTTTGGTTTTTGTAATGAACACATCAATTGGGTTTAGTCATGTTAACCGACTGAAAAGTATTAAATCTCGATTCAACGTTTTTGTGGAGGATGGTGTTTATTTTAAAGGTCAATAAAGATAATTGGCTTGTATCTTCTGTATTTCTTGTATTTTGATAATATTTGCCGAACCTTTGAGACACTTATAACCTGTAGTGCGTGATTGTGTTCTTGTAAGTTGAGAGTTTTAGTATTCACCACGAAGGAAGGAATAACATCTCAAGAACGGAACGCGGGTCAATATTTATGGTGCAAGCTTCCAACATGCTAAGTAGATGTGCTAACAGCGGGTGATATTTCAAGGAGCACTGGTTTCACTGTTATTGCGGCAATGATATATTATTACCTCAACAATGCTGACGGTGGTAGCGGTGAGCTCAGTAAATGTTAGCTCAATCGACCAGTTATCGTAATTGATTCAAGCAACTAAAACGCCCCAGAACATAAAGGAGGGTATACAGTTCTTCATTTTTATAACACAGATTTTTGTACTACTAAATCACAAAATAGCCATGGTTTTAGATCAAAATAACGGATGTCCGAATACTTCGGTTGTTAAAATAATTCGAACATTGGAAGTAGTCGAGTATCTCGAATAGTCTACTATTAAAATAAATCAAACAGTTCCAATACTTGAATTATTTACAAAGATGATAAGTTTGGGGTATAAGGATGGGGTTTAACCTCTTCCCTATTCAGCCTGATAGATCCTTATAAATAAATATCAATCGAAACAAGCAACACTTGTTATCTCTTTCTTTCTTTCTTTCTTTCTTTCTTTCTTTCTTTCATTCATTCGTTCGTTCTTTCGTTGCTACCTTTTTCTTCTTTCTTGTAAATGCAATATTTTCTTTGTTTTAATATTGAGTCCAGATATGAGAGTTAACGTATCAAAGAGAAGTGAACAATTGAAATATTTAAAAACAAATTCGGAAAGAGAATAGTACAAACTTCAGTTGTAAACTCTTGAGAATAACTTGAACTAATATCTCTATAACCATAACTTTCATCTCCTGTATACAACTTTCGTGCTCATGTTGATCCACATACCTAGCATCAGTTTTGTCAAATCCCCTGGATACTGTGTGTTAGAAATGTAGGTCAATGCTTGATTACTCAGGCGAGAATATTCTGCGGCTTGCTCTGCAGTTATGCTACCATATCACCGGAACTAATGAATTGGGACTACGCTGAGGTCACGGAGCTGTAAAAACCACCACATGGACAGGGGAATTAATGTCATTTACACCACTGACGTGGTGTCGGAGCAGCCAAATACACATAATGTGCCGCTACAGGGAGTTTACGTTGCGTTTTCCTGTTATGTCTTAACTTGTTAGTGCATGAGCTCCTGGGTCACAGTTTTAGGTGGTGTTCTGTACTTCCCTAACCTATCAACAGTAACTTCTTATTTCAAATGACTAACGATACATAATATTATGCTGACAATTTTGTTTTGTGTTTGTTAATTCGTATAAGGGGCTTGGGACATTATTGGTCTTCAGCTCCATGCAAGTGTCAATTTGTCTGATTACCTGAGTTCCTGTGATGACTGTAGTGTGTGTAGGTGCATTATTACAGTTAGGGATGGGATAGTTGCCACGAGACTTGAACTAAGATGGGCTACTATCCCGGCATTTTCCTGGAGGGAGTGTGAATAAAACCGGGGAAAAATAGAGGGGAAATATTGGAACAGAAAAGGGTAAAAGTAAAACCGCTCGTCTTGCCAGACGTAAACAATTTATGAGCCAGACTGTACAAGTTATAATATAATACGCAACGCATCTCTCCACTTTTAACGAGATAACTTTGACATTAAAAGCAAGGGTAACTGTAATATTTAATTTCCCGCCCGACTGAGAAGCTAACAATGAGTTGAAGAATATGTACTTCCACCCTCCATTTAAATTAGCTTTAAGGAGTGCGCTGAAGTTTCTGAACTTTGTGGAACGTGAGCAAATTAACAATAAATACAGTGTAAAATTAATGACTCATATCTTGTTTCCCACCTGTTGAATTGTGCTGTACATTGACAAGTCTGTTTAGTTCACTGTGCAAAATAATATTAAATACAAGGCTTCGCCCGGGTGAACTACGTATTCCCTCAAAGCTCATGTTCGTAATAATACCCTTCTGTTACATTGTTTTAGTCGCTACATAACAGCGCCTAGCAATGTAAGGCCTCTTGACGTCATATTGAATGGAGATGGAAGCAATTTATCGCATGGCTCTGTCTCAATCTCAAGTGTTTGCGAAGTCAGACTGACCTCTCTTTGTGCAAATATCTCGAGATCCGTGTGTGCTATGATCTTAAGGAGCACTGCGACTAAGTTTTCAGATGTAAAAGTAAGATTTTTCGCACAGCATCCTGAAATTAATTTAATATGACACACGTTTATATCGCCATACGTTTCTAAGATATTATTTAAAAAATACAAATTTTCCGAATTCTTCTTGCGTCAAATAGAGTAGGATAGATGGAATGTTCTGGGTTCCATGGGCTGGGCAGCTAAATACTGCAATTCTTCTAAGTATTATGCCATGTATAATGCGATGTCACCCAAATGTACCGGTGAGTTAGCCGTGGTCGTTACGGCATGTCTGCTGGCAGTCGGTCACATCCGGGAGGCGAGGAGGTTCGAATCCCCCCCGCTGGCAACCTTGAAGATGGTCTTCTGTGGTTTCCCATCTTCCTTCCAGGCCAATGCCGGGGTTGGTCCCTAACTATAGGCCACAGCCGCTACCTTCCAACTCCTCGTCCTTACAATCCAACTTCCCTCCCCCAACGGTACTTGTAGCTCACCCATTGGGTGTCCGTCTTGAAGCAGCTACAAAACTGGCGAGCCGAACATGTCCTCGGACACTCTCGGCACTGAAAGCCATACGCTAAAAAAAAAACAAATGTACCGATCTGACTCGTAGGTAGACAACGGTACAGCCAAGAAGAACTGAAATGAGCTTCATAGATGGGACATAGCAAGTAGCTACTACCTAACAATGGATCCAGATAGGGTGTACCGACGTCTGTTGACGGGCCCAATTGATTCATCTGGTTAAAACCCCAACAAACACGCCATAATACTGGAGAAACTTGTTGTATATAATTTAATTAAGGTATCTCAATTGTCAATTAATATGACTTTTACTTATGCACTATTAGTATAAAGACCAAATTTAATGATCGCTTTTGAGAAAAAGCAATAACATTCACCATGCTAGTAGAATGTATCATATTTACCGCGTTGATTCATAGATAACAAATTAGGCTCCAACAATGTCATTTTCGTAATTGGTTGGCACCTATGTATTAAACGCATTAAGCTTCAGGCAACCTCATTTCTTACACGAAGCACTATGATATTCGAAATTACCAAAAATACATTGGCAACGTGTTTTTTGAACCTATTTGATGACCGCAACATTAGGTTTTTACATTTTAGAACTTAATTTTAATGAGCTACCCAAAATTACTGTAAACACATAAATATTGTTTAAAAATGTATATTTTAATTCATTCCTCGAAAGGATATATCTATATTTTAATAATTATTTCTGAGGAGTAGTCATAGCAATTTATTTATTGTTCCTTGTAATCTGTAATTGATAGATTTGACACAATGATTCCTCATTTAACGTTCTTAATTGGACGTTTAGCTGAAGAAGGCTTTGTTTTCAAGCCGAAACATGACCTGCAATTAACAGTTGAATAGATGTTCAATAATTGAATAGTTGTTTTGTTGATTTGCATTGATTGGCGTAGTATTTTTTTGGAATTATCGCTTTTGAGTACATGTGAATACTTTTTAAGAAATTAATTAATTTAATTTGCAACTGTTTTCCCTCCTTAAATTACATAATTAAATAATTTTCTATTACAAAACTATTAACACTACATTAAAATAATTGCCGTACATGAAGTTATGGATAACCTTATGTGCGAAACGTAGAAAAGAATCAAAATTATTCCAGCAAAACTGACAAGCGACAAAGATATGTTGTCGCCAAAACATGTGAAACTGAGAAAAATACAGCTTTATGAAGAGAGACATTGGCATGATATGATTGGTTTCTTATTGACTAATTACAATAGGAATTAATTACATCAGACGTAGATGTTTCTGGCCCTGTCAGTATAAAAGAACAAATTGCATTACCTACTACATTACTTCCAATTTCCAGTAGGTCTACATGTTTCTGACAATGTGTGATCTTCATCAGCAACAGATTATCAAAATAACAAAATCTATTGTTTCGTTAAAAATATTAAGTTGTTGTGTTGCATAACCAAAACATAGGATCATGGGTATGCATTTATTCTTCTATTTTTTGTTGTTGCTTATGTTAGGGGCAGCGACATCGTGGTCATATAGCCCCGTGCACTTGGATGTGTGTGTGTGTAGGGGGGGAGAGAATTTGGGTGATAACCTATGTTATTGTGTTGGCTGTACCAGTGTGTGGCCTTATGTTAAGAAACATCCCAGCATTTTTCCTGGAGTAGAAGTGGGGAAACCACGGAAAAACACTGAGATGGGAATCGAACTCACCTCTGTTCTACTTCACGATGCTGAGTGTACCCCGTTCCAGCCCTCACACCAGAATTGAAATTTCTTGGCAGAGCCGGGGATCATAACCGGACCTCCGGGACGCTAGCCAAGAACGCTAGCAGCTACACAACGAGGTGGTCTTTTTAGACTATTTTCATTTATGAACAATAGTACATTATACAACGAGTCTATAATGACAATAATTAAGACACGAGTACTGTATGTTTACAAAAAAGTCCTCTCGGCACGCCGGAAGGCGGAGGTAGATTTCACCGGGCAGACTAGAGGATAGGCTAAAATAGGCGAAATATGCAGGTTTTCGTAGGTGGATCAGACCTCATTTATTGCGAGAATGTATTTTACAATTGGAGGTTAATTAACCTTTTTTTCGTCTTTCTATGCATATTTTTAACATTTTATTGTCTTATGGGGATGGTAACTTTCTTGTCATATTTGGGGTTCATTTTAATACTTTTGATCACAATGTCCTTATGCAAGGTTTGGAACTGATGTGTAACTAGCTAACAGTCTGTTACTTCTTCGCGCAAAATTTTATCTCCCGCAGAGATGTTGGTTGGTTCCTCAGTTTAAGGGCTGCGACAACGTGGTCATGTAACCCCGTGTACATTGGGTGTGTGTATAGTCTGTCTGATAAACGGTGTTAATTGTGATGACTGTATTAGTCTCTAATTCAGTTAAGGTCTGCAGAAGGTCAATTTTAAGTAGTAGTACCTAATTTTGTACCAAATACTACCGTCAACGACACCTACTGTGAACTTGGCTGCTAGATTCCACCGCAACCAGCAACTTGCAATGAACGTTGGAACTTCCCCTACGAAGGAAAGCATGCTGAGGGATTTTTAGCGCTCTTAGAAAATCCGACGACTTTTGCCGGTTTTGAACCAGCGACCTTGGGCATAGAAGTTCAGCATTCTACCAGTTAGCCGCTTCCCACATAGTCAGATGGAACAAGAAGTTCCGTGCGGAACTAAAGAGCCTACTTTTCTTAAAATTAAAATTCATGCCAATGATTAATCTACAGTATATGAACCTATCTAGAATAATGACGAAATTAAGTTGGTAATATCGGAATGTCTTAATTAGTTCGAAATACTGTATACTAGGCATAATTTACCCTAATACAGCAATACAGTTGGCAGCCCTGGTGACTGAATATATTCTTAATTCCATCTCTTAAGGTACAGAATACAAAATGTGGTTGAAGTCCAAAGGATGTTACATGGAGTTATACATTGGATCTATCAGCACACGTAAAAGCACGTTGGCAACAATGCCATGCGTATGCTGGTCAGAAATAATCGGAAATATTATGATATATTTTTGTGCCAATTTTGGATGAAATCCATTTTTTAGTATAGAAGTTATATGTATTTTAAAATTGGAGCTATCATCAGGCATAGAATCATGTTGGCATCACTGACTTATATTAATTACTCCAAATTAATCTAGAATGTCAGGTGCTATACGTATGCAAAGTATAGACCTGTTGGCTTGCATACTTTCTGATATATTGATATTAGGGTAAAAAATATAGACACGATTTATTAACAGTTGGCAGCCCTAATTGCTCATAAGAATACTTATAGTCATATCTGTTATATTACACATAGCACATATGAAATTTGGTTGAAATCCAACTGGCAGTATAGAAGTTACATGTATTTAAAAATTGGTCCTATCAGCAGGCTTAGACTCATGTTGGTAGAACTGACGTATATAAGATACTCCAAATTAATGTAAAATGTCAGGTACTATACGCGGGCATAGTTTAAAGCTGTCGGCTTGCATACTTTCTGATATATTGGTATTTGGATAAAAAGCAGAGAGAACAATTATTAACAGTTGGCAGCCCTGGTGGCTCTAAATAATACGCTCAGTCATACCTGCTTATGTGCTTATATTATATACATAATTTGGTTGAAATCCAATTGATAGTGTAGAAGTTATGTGCATTTAAAAATTGGACCTATCAAAAGGCTTAAAATTATTTTGGCAACACTGTCATGTATGGCCTCCTGGAAATTAAACTGAAATAGTATTATCTACATGTGTGCCAATTTTGGAATTGCTCCCATGTATGCCTTCCATGATATCATACATGGAGCTCAAATTTCTAATGCGTTTTTTTAGCAGTTGGTAGCACTGACATCTTTTTCTAATATGGGCTTGAGATATTCCGGTATTCATCTTTACTCATACAAAATTTGGTTTCGATTGCTGCAGCCGTTTAGGAGTTGATAAGGGGGGGGGGGGGAGGGGGACACAAACCCACAGCCAGACAGAAGGACAGACAGACAGACACATTTTCCCGGATCGATCTCATAAGTCTACTTTTTCCTTATTTTTGCAAAGTGTGAAAAGTAGGCTAAAAATCAATGTGATCTCGTCAATGGCGTTGTCTTGGCAACCTCTGATAGCTCATCCCTGATCAATTTAGAAGCGCTGCCATGGTAACCTCTGATGGCACTTGGCATTTTCTTTAATTCCGAAATCGTTTTTCTCATCCCTTGGCGTAATGGTGGGTCATATCAAAATTTATTTCAGACAAAAGTTTTAGGTAATTCTTAGGGGAATATTTTCCATTTTGTGCGGTTTTGATATTGTGCCTATTAAGAGAGATATGATTAATGTTTCCCGAAAAACCCACTCTTTTCCACCCCTTTGGTCAATGGTTGGTGCTATCAAAAAACTTATTTGACATAAATTTTTGGCACTTATCCGACACATATTATGAACTTTGAATGGATTCGATATTTCATGTATTAAGAGAGTTATAGTGATATTTCACTTTTTCGAAAAAAGCCCCCCATTTTCACCCCCTTTGACCGATTTTGCCCATTAACGAACTCGACCGAGAATTTAATGGGATACTTATTATGTAAAAAATTCGAAGTGATTGGGACAAAATTACGGCAGTTATCGTGTCTACAAGAAACTGATATACATATACATATATATATATATATATATATATATATATATACATAAATTATACATAAACTTTTAAACTGACGGTGGTTTTGGGGTCTGGGGGATGTGAAACGCGAAGATATGTCGAAATTTTCCGGAAGTCGAAACATGGGACCCATTGCAATAATTAGCTTTCTAATGAAATCTACCTAACAAGCGTAGCGAGTTTTATAATTTCCATACGAGTGTCTTAATTACAATTATAGGCGAGTTGCATACGACTGTTTATGTTCGACGATAATTATAACTTTATTATATGTTCTAACTTAAATATTCATGAATATCTCTCGATATTCTTCGGTTGACTTCTTCTCCTTGGAAATTGTGTGGGCTCAGCATTTGATCTCTACCCAATAACGAATCCCAAATCTTTGAAACATTGTTTATCCTTTAGTTGCACCAACAAATAGCGCACAGGTGCTATGTATGATCATTTTGTTATTTTGGTCAAACAAAAAATAGGCTGTTACAAACGCTTTAACATTAAAATGTATCGTATTATCTTCAAATTCGATGCGTATAGAATGTCACCGGAAGGCTAATCAATGTAGTCCCAAATACAACAATAACGGTATCTGGCGGAAAAGTTTCGCACAAGAAAGCCATTTACCGAACAGGAAGCTGGATTATAATTTCTGTGGAACTAAAGTCACACACCTGCTTCCTCCATGACGTTATGGTGTGTTTATGTCAACAACTGCATTCACTAAAATTGTCGGCGAAATCTTACAAATGTGTAGAAATTGGAGTTGCGGATATTAAGGTACAGTGCTATTTTGTTTGCAATATTGCCCAGTTTGTTTATGCATTGTAACTACAATGGTTGATCCAATAAAGAATTCATTGTTAATTTTCAAATCATGTAATTCATATCCGACATGTTGGATTTTCAGTGAATGTAAGACACTATCTTTATCTAATTGGTCAGTGAATGAAAATATTGAGCTCTGATTGGTTGGAAAAAGTGTGTTATAATGAAAAGTAGTACTTTAATGACACCCATTATGTTAAAGTTTTCTGACAAATCGACATCGTCGAACATAAATAGGCTTATGAGATATCTTTTGGCCGTGTGTGTGTGTATCCCACTCCCCCCCCCTAATAACTTCTAAACGGCTAAAGCGAATTCAATGAAACTCGGTAAGGTTCTAGTACTACTTTGGCCGACCCCAACCCTGCCCTTAAAATTTTATTAAGTCTCACCAATCCAACATGGCGGGTGTGCGAAATATTTCACCGGCATTCTATATCTCCAAAACTATTACAGATATCACCATGAAAATGTGTACGGTGGTAGAGGGTACTACTAGAAGTTTACCTATGTGACTACAAAACGAACATGGCGGCCAAGCGAATTTGAAACTTTTAAATAGGTGTTATCAGGATGTAACTTGCATGGTGGGTTATACATATTCTGCCTCTTGAAGGTCCCTTACAACAGAAAGATGAAACCATGACAATGCAGAGGGAAGAAGTCTGACCACTCAAAAAATTAGTGTATCAGAAAATAAAATTTAAGAGTCAATTAAGGCGGGAAACTAAAAGACATTTTAGTCCTCGGATACCTTTACTACTGTTGGGGGCGGAAGAGAACAAAATAATGTTGATGAAGGCAGTTCGACAAGAACTATGACAAGCAGGAACCCGGCACATTTATGTGGAAACATTGCCGAACTCAGCTGGAGTTCCGTGGTTGCCAACCCACCACTCACTAGCTGAGAGCCCCTGTGGTGCGGCTCGTTAATGCTCATGGAAGAATCAATCTCCTGGTGTAGCGACTAGCACTCTTGGGTTCGATCGACAGCTCTGCCAAATAATTTAAGTCTGGCCGGAGGTCTGGAACGAGTACTCAGCCACGTGAGAAGAGGTGGGTTCGAATCCACCTTAGCCATCCTGTAAGTGGCCCTCCGTGGTTTCGCACTTCTACTCCAGACAAATGCCGGGATGGTTCCTAATCTAAGGCTATGGCCGCTTTCTTCCCAAACCTCACCTGAATTACAAATACACACATTACTACAGACACCACTATAACACAGGTTATTAAACAATTCCTACACTCATCCCAGTACACGGGACTAAATGACTACTGTAGGCTTACGATGTTAAGCTCATCGAATGAAACAACAACAAAAAACCAGCATCTCATGGACGGTAAAATTATCTCTAAGAAACGAACGACGAGAGTTGTCCAGTTGCATGAATATCTGTAATAGATCTGAGACGCTTTATCCCTCTAAAGCCCTGGTAAGAGAGCATTAGCCGGATAAATCTCACGGTAAGGACACGTTGGGAAGAAATGTGGTCGTTCGGCTGATGTTTTCATTTAGTCGATGGGGTGGGCGGGGATAAGGTTCGCCCTGGGTGACAAATGAGACCGCTCTACTACAGGATGTGGCCTAAGTAGCGCGAGAGAATACGTGACATGATTAACAACCCCAGTTAGTGGGCTGGCTTCATGATTGGGGGTGGGGTCGCTTAGGAACACGACTTGCTTAAAACAAACACCTTGGGCTAAACAGAGGACTCCAGATTTCAGTTGTAAACCTTGGTGACTATTCCAGTCATATATCGTCATCTCGATTAGGATCAGTTGCTCCAAATTGCGCGTCATTGTGACAATCAAGTTTTCTCACATTTGTACATATATTTCCTCCCCTTTCTGCTCCTGTGAAGATGGATAAAAATGTCCACTTCCTGGTGTAGCAGCTAGCATTCTGGTCTAAGGGCTGTAATAGGGTCCACTCAGCCTCGTGAGAAGAGGTTGGTTCGATTCCCACCTCAACAATTCTGGAAGTGGTTTCCCACTTTTAATACAGGCAATGTCGGGAGGGTAACTAACATGGCCGCCTCCATCTCAATCCTCACCTGCATCAAACATACACACACTACTACAGACATCACAACAACACAGGTTATCAAACAAATTCTACATACACACCCAAGTACATGGGGATAAATGACCACGATGTTGCAACGCCGCTAAATAAACTAACAACAACAAAATCTCCATCAGTTCGCAAAATTCAGTCGTAATAGGTGTCAAACTGAGGCCTGTTATATTAGGCTATATCTCTTTTAAAATTACGCTATGTTTGTTAATTTTACGTTGGAACATATTGCATTTAAAGATTTATTTTCAGTTGGCGAACCCAAGTTATGAGGCTATACTAAAAAAGTAAAATTCTACCGACCAGTTAGCTAAGCATGTTAATTCACGAGGACATGCGAGCAGCCTAATTTTGGGTTTGCAAGAGAAGTTTGTTTGAATTTCACTGTCGGTTGGTCTTATGTGGTATTGCTTGGATTTCCATGTTCAACTCCATATAACCATTGGAACAAGTTCTAATAGGCCACGGACGCCTTCTTCCAACACCTTGCCAAGTTTCTTTCACCTTCATTCATTTCATATCTCATTGACTCCTCTGATGTGGTTGGTGTCAGCAAAAAATAAAAAAAATAATAAAAAAAAAGGGATTCACCACATAAAGCCTCATTCCAACACACCCCTTAACCACCCTCCAGCCCCAATCCACCATCCAAAATAAAAAGAAAACGAGAATAATAAGGGACCAAAATGCATAGGCTACATTAAATACGTTAGCTGAAACTAATTGGGCCATTAAAATGCTATTTTTCTGCACCAGAAACGAGAGCACCTCTATTCTATTTTCACGTCGCGCATGAAAGGATTTTGGCCAATCCTACAGATGTGGTTATATTATTAAAATAACGTTCTATATTAGTATTCCAGATAGAGAAATTAACTCCGAAGCAGTCTTAACGATTCATATTTTTCATAAGTTACCTGTATATTTTGAAAGTGAGTGAATCCTTGCATTTTGTTTTGTATATTTTGTCAGCATTTGAACCAAAAATGAGGGAAATCAATAAAAACAAATAAATTAGGCAGTGAGGTGGTCCTGCCACATTATTGCTCACAATTATTAATGTTAGTGGATTATTAATGTTTATGTGTACCGCAGTCAATGTTGCATTATAATTTCCTAGTTGTTATAATGTCTTATTTATTAGCCTATTTTCAATTTTGAAAAAATAGGCTTATGAGATCACCTTTTGTCCGTGTGTGTGTGCGTGTGTGTGTAATTCGTGTGTGTGTCCCCCCCTAATAAAATCTAAACGGCTGGAGCGATATCAATGAAACTCAGTAAGTTTATAGCACTATTCTGGGCGACCCTGACCGTGCCCTTCAAATTTTGTTACGACTCACCAATCCAACATGGCGGCTGTGCGAAATATTTCACCAGCATTCATTATCTCCGAAACTATTACCGATATTACCCTGACATTTTGTATGGAGATAAAGGGAACTACTATAAGTGCACTTATGTGACCTTTGAAAACCTGGTAACTACAAAACCAACATGGCGGCCAAGCGAAGTTGCGACTTTTAAATAGACGTTTCTCGCGATTTAACCAACCAAACGCAATGAAACTTGGTACAGTATATGTTTATATACATTGTAATGCACCGACAACTAACTTCGTTCGTTTGTTTACATAACCACAAGATGGCGGAAGTGCGAAATATTTCACCGGCATTCTATATCTCTGAAACTACTAGCGGTATCTCCCTGAAGTTTTGTACGGTGATAAAGGGCACTACTGGAAGTCCATCTATAAGACTTTCAAAAACCGGTTAACTACAAAACAAACATGGTGGCCAAGCGAATTTGAAAATTTTAAATAGACCTTTCTCTCGATTTAATGTTCCAAACGCACTGAAATCTGGTACAGAAAATATTTATACACATTGTAATGCACTGGTATCTAATTTAGTTCAATTGTTTACATAACCTCAAGATGGCGGCTGTGCGAATTTTAAAATTAAGTTTTTATTTCTTGTGATTTAGTCATGCGATCGAAGTGAAAGTTTGAATAATGAACCTACGCAATAATTTTCCTTTAATGGTGCATGACTCTATGGCCTATACATTTAACAATCCAACATGGCGACCATCCGAAATATTTAGACGGCTCTCAATATCTACGAATCTATTATCGCAATCAAACTGAATTTTTATTGTTCATAGGGGCTATGAATATAAGTTCACCTATAAGACTTTCAATAACCTGGTGATCACACATCCAACATGGCGGCGACGCGAATATAAATATTCACATGGACGTTTATCGCAATTTAACTATCCGAGTGCAGTGAAACTTGGTACAGTAAATCCTTATACGAATGGTAATCCACTAGCATCTAATTTATTTCAATTGTTTCCATAACCTAAAGATGGCAGCTGTGCAAAATTTTAAAATCTCCTTTTTACTTCTTGTGTCCTAAATATGCGATTGATCTCACCGCTGGTTCCGTGGTTCAAATCCCGGTCACTCCATGTGAGATCTGTTCTGGACAAAACGGAGGCAGACAGGTTTTTCTCCGGGTACTCCGGTTTTCCCTGTCAAAATTTCATTTCAGCGACACTCTCCACTATCATTTCATTTCATCTGTCATTCATTTAATCATTGCCCCAGAGGAGTGCGTCAGGCCTCGGCAGCCGGCACAGTTCATATCCTCGCCGCTAGATGGGGGCTTCATTCATTCCATTCCTGACCCGGTCGGAGACTGGAATCAGGCTGTGGATTTTCATTTTCACGTACACAATAATCTGCCTGTAACAGTACATAACTCTAGGACCTACATATATAAAATCCAACATGGCGACCATCCGAAATATTTAGTCGGTTCTCAATATCTACGAATCTATTACAGCAATCAAACTGAAATTGTGTATGTTGATAGTTGCAATTATCATAAGTAGGATATATGAAAATAGGCTGTATAGTTCTTCAAGGAACTACTTGTTTCCTTCTTTATTGATTGTGTGATAAGTTTGTTTATTTTCTGATTTAAAGTATTGTTCGATTAAGGAGGAATAAGTGTAATAATTTTTCACAAAACAAGGGGGTAAAAAAGACCTCCTCGGCTTAATATAATTGTATAAAATATTATTTAGCTCAAAATATAAAAATTCCATTGCCATAAATAACTAAAATACAATTTATAAAACAAGCGGCCAAATTGTTAATGAACTGGGAAGTTATATTTTAATTGTATTAATTTGGCCACGTCTGTATTCTCGTATTTTATATTGTTACGCTCTCAAGTATAGCTCCGTTTTTTTTTTTTTTTTTTTTTTTTTTTTTTTTTTTTAGCGTATGGCTTTCAGTGCCGGGAGTGTCCGAGGACATGTTCGGCTCGCCAGTTTTGTAGCTGCTTCGAGACGGACACCCAATGGGTGAGCTACAAGTACCGTTGGGGAGGGAAGGAGGGAAGTTGGAATGTAAGGACGAGGAGTTGGAAGGTAGCGGCTGTGGCCTATAGTTAGGGACCAACCCCGGCATTTGCCTGGAAGGAAGATGGGAAACCACAGAAGACCATCTTCAAGGTTGCCGGCGGGGGGATTCGAACCTCCTCGCCTCCCGGATGTGAGCGACTGCCATCAGTCATGCCGTAACCACCACGGCTAACTCACCCGGTATAGCTCCGTTTACTCCGTACAAGGCTTGGAGGCCCCTAGAGCAATGAAAGGTTGAGGCTTCCACCTTTCTTGACATCGGCACTAGATAGGACAGAGTAAGTAAATTCCATGCACGGCCACCATTGTTCCCAGAAATTACCCTGGTATTATTTCTTTGGTAGACTGATTGAACCCCAGAATAGAGTTGTCAGCTCCTTTGCTCCCAGGAATTACCCTGGTAATCATTTCTGTTGTAGACTGAGTGAACTCCACGAGGGAGTTGTCAGCTCCATGCCCAGCCAACTTTGCTCACAGGAATTAGTCTGGTACTCATTTCTGTTGTAGACTGAGTACACCCCAGAGCGTTTCTGAGAGTAGTATCTTAGGTTTGTTTATAAAACCCATTTCCTGGCTGGGAGTCGAACTCACGCCCTTTCAGATAGAAGCAGAGCTACTTTATCCTTCATACTCTTCAGCCCATGAGGTGTGTTGGTTTGTGTTTCATTATCAAAATACGTTCCAAGTACTGGGGTCATAACTCTACCTTATTACTTGTGCTCGCGGAATGTCTCATAAACAACAGCCTCCCACACACTCCTCGAGGTCTAAATAACTGTCAGCTCCAACGATGTTCCTGGCAGAGTTATGAAGTCATGTATGGAGAAAAAGTCACAGGCTTTTGGGATGACCAATTGCTTACGATCGGAGATGAGGTTGAATCCCTGCGCCGATATCGGCCGTTTTGCGTGTGGTTACGTCGGGAAAATGCTTATTTCAAGTCCATTATTTCAATTTTTGACCCTACAAAATACAGTTACACTCACTGCTGCAGTCTTCACGATAACACAGGATGTCAGACTAAATTCTACACAATCTCAATTATGACAACTATGTCTCAAGTCTCTAAATAACACAGTAGTAAAAACAAGTAGTTCCGTGAAGAACTATACAGCCTATTTCAATAAATCCTACTCATGTTAATTACCTCTATCAACAAACAAAATGTCAGTATCATTGTTGTGATAGATTCGTAGATATTGAGAACCGTCTAAATATTTCAGATGGTCGCCAGGTGGATTTTTATTCATGTACTATTACATGAAGATTATTGTGTTCGTGTGGTATTCAGACTTCAATCGCATGATTAGGACACAAGAAGTAAAAACGAGATTTTTAAATCTCGCACAGCTGCCATCTTGTGGTTATGAAAACAATTGAAATAAATTAGATGGCGGTGGATTAACATTTGTATAAGCATTTAACGTGCAAGGTTTCACTGCACTCGGATGGTTAAATCGCAAGAAAAGTCCATTTAAATATTTATACTTCGCGACACCGCCATGTTGGATTTGTGCTCACCAGGTAACTGAACGTCATATAGGTGAACTTACGTTCATAGCCTCTATGAACATAAAAAAATTCAGTTTGATTACTGTTAACGATTTGTATATATTGAGAACCGTCAAAATATTTCGGATGCTCGCCATTTCGGATTGTTATATGTACAGGCCATAGAGTTATGTACCATTAAAGGAAAATTATTGCGTAGCTTCGTTATCCAAACTTTCACTTCGATCACATGATTACGACACAAGAAATAAGAACTTAATTTTAAAATTTCTCACAGCCGCCATCTTGAGGTTATGTAAACAATTGAACTAAATTAGACGCCAGTGCATTACAATGTGCATAAACATTTGCTGTACCATGTTTCATTACGTTTGGATGGTTAAATTGCAAGAAAAGTCTGTTTAAAAGTCTCAAATTCGCTTGGCCACCATGTTGGTTTTGTAGTTACCAAGTTTTTGAAAGTCTCATAGGTGAACTTCTAGTAGTTCCCATTATCACCGTACAAAACTTCAGGGTGATATCGGTAATAGTTTCGGAGATATTGAATGCTGGTGAAATATTTCGCACAGCCGCCATATTGAATAGGTGAGACGCAATAAAATTGAAAGGGCACGGTCGGGGTCGGACAGAATGGTGCTATAATCTTACAGAGTTTCATTGAAATTCATCCAGCCGTTTAGAATTTATTAGGGGACACACACACACCATCACACACACACACAGACAGACACACCGACAAAGGTGATCTCATAAGCCTTTTTTTTTTTCATAAAATGAAAATAGGCTAATAAACGCTTTTGGAGTATTTCTCTATGCCATGCTGGATTAGGCTGGATGGTACAAGGCGTACAACCTTAGAAAAAAGCATCCATCCAGCATCTTGAATGTATGGAATCGTTCATCTTGCGCCTTCTGCCGAGAGAGCCTTTTATATCAGACTACATATTTGCTGCGTTTCGTCATTTTAACTGTAATAAATAGTGGAGTGTCGTTACATATTAATGTATTCTATATTCAACATGGCAACTACGTGCTAAATGCAGTGCGATAGTCATATGATTAATGCAAGCGAGGTACCACATCTGCTTCTGAGTTCTTGCAAAATGTCGTGTTAATTGCGCAATTGGATCCTGAGTTATTGATTTTGAAGATTTAATAGTTTGCTCAGCCACCATCTTGAATATATGGCATACAAACCCCATATATGGTTCTACATTAATGCTAATTCCAGATATTGTTTCTCTCAAATATATAGAACTGATTGCTTGTATGCCGTCCTCATGGTGTTTGTTTAGATTACTTGCCACTCACCCAAAGGCCACGGGTTCGTTTTCTGGCTCCGTCAAGGATTTTAGGAACTGACATGAGGGCTGGAATGGGGTGCACTGCACTCAGCCTCATGAGGACATTCGAGTAGCTGTTTGTCAGTGAGGCAGCGCTACTATGAACAATGGTAGTGACGTTCTTTGTATAGTCTTGCAGGTTAATTGTGTTATTTAATCGTGAGATATTGATATACAAGTTTTAAGAATACGCCCAGCTGTCATCATCAACGTATGTATTCACTGTTGTTTTAACTTCGTTATTGGAAGACACGTCCAAGGTCTTACATTGCTACTAATTCGTGGTTGTATACTAAAATCCTTTGAGTTACTCCTTATCGTATTCTATACTTTCAAAATGATCACCTTGCGTTGTATTCAGTGTGTTATTCAACCAAGATCCTTCATAGGGTACGTCTTTCATTCTAAGTTTCGTTTTAAACATTCCAAATGATTCACTAATACGTTTTAATTTTACGTCCGGCCACTATCTTGAAAATTTCAGGTCACTGTTATTTTCCTTTCAGTATACGATACTCCATATAGGTTTCTACCATATCACTAATTTTCGTTATTTGAGTTCTAAACATAGAAAGTTATTTATTTTTAAAGTCTGAAACGTCAGTTGGTTGGTCGGTTGTTTCCTTAGTTTAGGGGCTGCAACAACGCGGTCATGTAACCCCGTGTACTTTGGGTGTGTGTAGAATCTGTCTGATAACCGGTGTTAATTGTGATGACTGTATTAGTGCGTGTAACCTGTATTTAATTCAAGTAAGGACTGCAGACAAAAATATCAAGTAGTTCCTACTTTCGCTACCAAATGCTACCGTCCACGACGTAGCTGTGGACTTCGATACTACTAGTTGCCATCGCATCCATCACCCGGTGACGAACGTTGGAACTTAAGAGCATTAATCAAACCTAACCTACAAAATTTGGCTTCACACAAGTGTAGTTAGTGTAGTGACATGGGACCGCCGACTTTACTTCCACTCCGAAGGAAGGCATATTGAGGGATATTTAACGCTCTTAAAAAATCTGACGATTTCGGCCGGGTTTGAACTCGCGACCTTGGGCATAGAAGCTCCGAATGCTACCAACTACGCCACCGAAGCCGTACATACATACATACATACATACATACATACATACATACATACATAGGCCTACTGTAGATACATACATAAATACATTCGGACATAGTACATATAAGTACATGCGTAGGTTAAATACATACATTAGATATTCACACACATCACAACTGGTGTCATTCATTGTAGCGAAGTTCATTAAAGCACTCGCTAACTTCCCACCGCAGATTAAACAGTATCTTTGTATGTGCTCATATGAACATGATGTTAATTAAATATCAGGCTTCTAATCATCACGCTGCCCCGTCATTAAACTCATCACGGCCACTGTATCGTCCAATTAGTCACTCGGTCAACCAGCTCTCAAACCGATACTGAATTAACACGTTAGTACATAATTGTATAGTGTGATATGCCTAAGATCGCGGGATCGAATCCCTGTGCAATCAGTTGGCATTTTAGGGTGCTCAAAATGTGAGAGAACATGGTTAGTAAACTTAGACTACTGGTAAGTTAAAGATCCTCTTCAAGGTAGGATTCATACACCTCGGTGTCTCTAAAGCCACACTATAGTCTGTATTACGAAGGAAGAACACTAATAATAATAATAATAATAATAATAATAATAATAATAATAATAATAATAATAATAATAATAATCTTGAATGGCCTCGGTGCCGGGTGCAAGCTTTGTTTTTTTACACCCAGAGGGTAGCTTGCATGTCGAATTTCGTTCTTCCTTGAAGCACTATTAAAGTCAAGGAGGTTAGATATCTAAGCTCCTTGAACACTATAGCGCTTTCTAGTAGAGAAATGAGGAACTTTGCGTTGGCGGAAACCTCCAAGAATAATTTTGCCATTATGAATACGGCCTACTGAATTCATAATATGGGTTCTTTGACATGCCAACATCGAATAACATTCGTGTCGTATTTTTGCCGCCTTTCAAAAATCACTTACCACGGCCTGGAGCGAACCTGCAAGCTTGGGGCGAACCTGCAAGCTTGGGGTTAGTAGACCGCCACGTTAACCACTCACCCACCGTATCAAGCTAGAAGAACACTGACACCTGTCGAAGACATCACGTGTTGATAAGCCGCGTTGTCACTGTGACCAGTTATCCTAACATCCGTTGCCGTATGAACGTGTAACACGAGAACCTCTGTACCGATTTTCATGCAGTTTTCACTGTTATCTAAGCGGATTCGGTGGCATAGTCGGTAGCATGCTGAATTGCTATGTCCAAGATCGTGGATTCTAAATCATCTGAAGTCGTCTGATTTTTAAGAGCGTTAAAATCCTTCAGTATGCCTTCCTTCGAAGGAGAAGTAAAGCCAGTGGGCCTATGGCATAGATATATGACATGAAAATGAACCTGCCACTACAATTGGTAGTGTGAAGCTAAATTTGTAGGTTATTTGGTTAGAAATGCTCTATCAAGTTCCAACGTTCACCACTGGGTGTCAGTGGCATCTGGTAGCCAAAGTTGGAACTACTTGAAATTGAACTTGCCCAGTTTCAGTCATCAACATTCATTTCATAGCTCATTAACTGGTCATGAGGTTGGCGTCAGGAAGGGCATCCGGCCGTAAAATCCATCCGCCACAAATAATTTCATCGCATCTCATCCCCAACCCCGTTGGGAACGGGATTAATAAGGGGTAGACATACATACATGCATTGGTTTTACGTCCCTTTTAACTACAGTGGCCTTAAGAGACGCCAGAATTGTCCCGAGGGGATATTTAACGTGCCAGCAGATCTACTGACACGGTTCCCTCGTATCTGCGCACCCTGAGAAGCCATCTGACTGCGCCAGGATTCGATCCTGAAACATTGGACACAGCAGGCGACAACGTTACCGCTGAGCCACGCAGCCAGTCAGACTATAGTTAAAAGGGACGTAAAACCCATAAGAGCGGAAGACTCTGGAAGAACTCCTTTCTGAAACATGGCACATATGAGCAATTCACTGCAATATAGTGAATTCCTAAATAAATAAAAATTGAGAGCAAAAAGGAAATAAAAGTGATAGCGGATCAGAACAGACAATAGGAGGAAGATGAGCGAAAACTCGCGGGGCACTTGTGACAGAAAGTGAACTACAGTATTTTAAAATGCTTATACAATGTATATAAGATGTTGGTTCCTTAAGGACTTTGCGGCATTGTGATCATGGAATCTATTTTACCTAGGTGTGTGTAGGATGTGTCTGATAACCTGTGTCTCTGTTAGGCCTGTACTAGTGTGTGTACTTGTAATTGATGTTAGATTTGGGTAGGAAGCGACCGTGTCCTTTAATTAGGTACCATCACGGATTTTGCCTCAAGTAGAAGAGGAAAACCACGGAAAACCACTACCAGGGTGGCTGAAGAATTGTATTCAAGTTCCACTTCAACTATTCTAGAAGTAGTTTCTAGCTACGTCTCCAGGCACATTCACCTCATTTCCAATCCGAGTCTAGTTACAAATGCCCACACTACTACAGGCACCACAACCATTACAACAAATAGGTGGGAATATATTACATAATAATGATAATAATAATAATAATAATAATAATAATAATAAAAGGAAGGAGGGAAGGAAGCTTGTAGTTTAACGTGACCGTTAATCTTGAGATCATGAGCCACGGGACCTCCTTTTTACGTGGAATCCGAACCACAGGACATGGCATTTCACTTCGAAAATCTCACATGCATTGACCGGGAATCGAACCCGGGCCGCCTTGGTGAGAGGCATATAGCTAGACCGCTGAGCCACCACGCCCCCATAATAATAATAATACCTCGACTAACAATGTAATGACGTTTGATTAACAATTATTGGATTAGCATTGATTTGTTTCTCTAATTATTTCATAATACAAAATTACACACACACCCAAGTAAACGGAGATGAGTGACCACGATGCCCATGCCCGACAAATCAAACAACAACAACTTATTCATTTCTTGTTTTTAATTGAGATATAAGATGTCTACCTCTTGTAGGCTATACTAACGGGCCTATATTATTTCTGTAATAGTAATAATAATAATAATAATAACAATAATAATAATATTGTGTTTATTTTTAGATCTCTTTTAACTAAATATGACATCCTCGCATAGGTAGATATACTGAGGTGTTCTTTCCCTCCCTTATAAAGAAGCTTTGCAAACGTCGCACTATGGTGGCAAATACCGGAAAACATGGCGAAAAGTCCCCAAGAAAAGGTTGAAAGTAGGGCATTTTTTAGTCCCTCAATAGTTAGGTTGGTACCTGCCGCATTAAGAACGAGCGTTTACATCGTTCAGTATAAGCAGCTGACTGCTATAACCTCTCGTGAATGGCAAGTCGCATACCGCACATTGAAACGCTTCAGTTACTGTACTGTATGTTCTATCCGACCGCGCAGAGTATTTCTTATAATTATGTTAATAGTTTGGCATACATTACAATGGAGAAAACTATTGATAGTAAGTATATTCATTGTTATTATATAATTTAAACAATTAAAATAAGCTTGTAAATTGTCGATTTCAAATGCCGTGATGCAAAAGTCGAAAGTCCCACGACGTCCCACCATCAAATGACTTATTCCTATGACCAACATCATTGTTGAACATAGTACTACAAATCCTGAAGCCCGTTCGTGCCCGTTTTATATTTTTCATTTATCATTCAATAACTTTTCCTTTTGGAGCCATGAAGCATTTCCCTGGTTTTAGTTCTTCAAATAATTGTTTGTATTGGTCTGATGTTGATTTTTCTTTGACTATCAGTAATAAAAATTATTATTGACCATTTTTATTAACAATATTTCTTTATTAATAAACATATATGTGAATAAATAAAAATAAATAAATAAATAGAAACATTATTGAATGAAATAGGCTAAGGTATGATTAATGCATAATGTATACTATATATATATAAGCAAACAAATATACATATTTTATTCTTAATACAAAAAGTTTATACAATGTTGTATGTTTATTTTCGGAAAGATTGGAACAAGAGGATGGAAAAATGTCGCTCAAAAGAAAAGGCCTTTTTAATCTTTGTAGCAATTGAAGAACATTTGCCGAGGATTAAAATCCGATGTTATTATTTGAGTGGCAAAACGAAGTGTGACTTAAGAAAGTTAATCAACAAATTTAGGACAAAGTTAAATGACTGCAACAGAATGCGCGACAGATTTATGGCGACAAATGGATAGTGGCTGGACGTTGCCGTTGATATTATCGAGCTTTCTAATGAGCCATCTACAAGTGCGCAAATCAAAGAGAGGCCATCTACAAGTGCAGTTATTACGGGGCGTCCATCTAAAAGTTTTTCAGAGTCAAGCAATCGAACAAAGCGTCAGCGAACGCAGGGCATCCGAGAGCAGTACAGCGCCGAAGAACTAGCGCACGCTACGCAGATGAGATTACGGAGTTCTGGACAATTGGATGCAGCGAATGTGGTTCAGGACATAGCAGAAGGAGGGCTAACAACAGCTGAGAGTTACAGAGCATCGTTATCTTATGAACTGGAAAAACAAATGTCCGAGGATGAAGCTCTGTCGCTTATAATCGAAAATACACTTTAAAAAAATAAGTATAACAACATAAGAGCAAGAAGCATGGAACATAATTTTTAAGTTGTTCCCTTCGTATAAAAAAGTGCTATCAGCTAAAAAACAATGTTATCCCCCCCGCTATAGATTTAACTTTTACGGAAAGTAGTGGTACAGCTAACCTTCAAGCGCTGTTAAATCATACTGTTAAGCGGATACTTATCCTTCAAGAAAATGTAATTAAGAGTCTCAGTTATGATATAGTTAGTAACGTGATTTTAATATGTAAATGGGGATTTGACGGTTCATCTGGTCAAAGCACTTTTAAGCAAAAGTTCGATGATGATAATGATGACAAAAACACTGACGCGAGTATTTGTTTTACTTCGCTTGTTCCACTTCAACTTATATCTATTGATGACACTGCAAAAAAGGAAATTATCATTTGGAAGAATCCTCGACCTTCATCTCCTGGGTTTTGTCGCCCCATCAAAATAGAATTTTTGCATGTATGTGTTGAATCTACTAAGTTAGAGGTAGAAAGAGTGAAAGAGCAAGAGCGAAATTTAGTTCCTTTCCAAACTACACTATTGTTTGTAGAAAGTGAAACACCCAGAAGAATTGGTCGGAGACACTCCCAGAACAGGGTTCGTGTAGGCCTGCTGTACCATACTAACAAGGGGAGGATACGATGCATGGGTCACCGATTCGAACCATCTTTAGTACACGTGTAGGGCATGACTAGACGTATACCAGGTGCAAGTAGTAAGGTGCGCTTCTCAGCCGATTCCGAGAAATTAATTATTAATTATTCGTAATTGCTGTAGCGCGTTCATATGCGCTGTACGTTAACATGAAGTTAAGGAGCGCATGGTTCAGCAGTAAGAGGCCTGCTTCGTAAGCGTGGGATCACTGGTTCGAATCCCACCGGCGGTGAGCTTCTTTCCTTTTTTTTTTTTTGTAAACATAGGCAATTCGTACAACTGTAGGTGTCGTGAATAATGTTCATTTTGCAGTCAATTGTAATAACGTGTTATGTGATCGGGAAAGGGGAGTAGGAATAAATCGTACAGGAGATTACATCCTCGTCGCGGAATTTGAATGCGGTCCACTTCCATCGGTCTTCGTAGGCACCGGCACATCACTATAACGTGTAATATCCGACATCGCACAATTATTCCCGCTCTTATGATGTTGCTACCTCAAGAGCCAAGGAACGAATGCGGCATTCAACGTTTCCTGGGTGAACCGTTTATCCTCCAGCCCACCGTTATCGTTAGTTTGTGTGCAGGTGACCTCGCCAGTTCCGAACACTTTCCAACTGTAGCAGCAGAGTATCAAGAAGGCAGTGCGAGAACAGAGTAACAAAAAGGCAGTGCGAGAGTACAAATATCAAGTAGGCTGTGAAGAAAACAAAAGAGAGCTTGGTATTGTTATGTATTATGAGTGTGTAAAACAATAGAAATATTTGTGTGTTGATGAATGTCGTGAATAGTAAAAACGGTAACACAACCAATACCCATAGCATGAGACACTATTTGCGGGATACGGAGTGGTCTGATGGTTCACTGACGTGCAATGAACGGAACAGACTGGGCCTTCAGTGTATAAACGTATACATATAATAGAATACACCTGACCTTGTATAATACCAATGTACACACATCAAAAAAAGTTTTGCATCACCTCGGTTCCAAGAGTTCCGGAACCTTTAAATACAAAGGGAATAGAGATCAACACAAACAACATTTCAGCTCGTTTTATTGCTCATGAGACCCACACATTGCATGTTGTACCATCATACAGCTAGACTTTCAGCATTTGTGGTCCAGATTGCAGTACACACCACTACCTCTAATACCCAGTAGCACGTCCTCTTGCATTGATGCATGCCTGTATTCGTCGTGGCATACTATCCACAAGTTCATCAAGACACTGTTGGTCCAAATTGTCCCACTCCTCAACGACAATTCGGCGTAAATCTCTCAGAGTGGTTGGTGGGTCAAGACGTCCACAAACAGCCCTTTTCAACATATCCCAGGCATGTTCGATAGGGTTCATGTCTGGCGAACATGCTGGCCACTGTAGTCGAGCGATGTCGTTAACTTGAAGGAACGCATTCACAAGATGTGCACGATGAGGTCGAGAATTGTCGTCCATGAAGACAAATGCCTCTCCAATATTCTGCCGATATGGGTGCACTATGGGTCGGAGGATGTCATTCAGGTATCGTAAAGCCGTTTCGGAGCCTTCCATGACCACCAGTGGCGTACGTCGGCCCCACATAATGCCATCCCAAAACATCAGGGAACCACCACCTTGCTGCACTCGCTGGACAGTGTGTCTAAGACGTTCAGCCTGACCAGGGTGCCTCCAAACACGTCTCCGACGATTGTCTGGTTGAAGGCATATGCGACACTCATCGGTGAAGAGAACGTGATGCCAATTCTGTGGGGTCCATTCAGCATGTTGTTGGGCCCATCTGTACCGCGCTGCATGGTGTCGGGGTTGCAAAGCTGGACCTCGCCATGGACGTCGGGAGTGAAGTTGCGCATCATGCAGCCTATTGCGCACAGTTTGAGTTGAAACACGACGTCCTGTGGCTGAACGAAACGCATTATTCAACATGGTGGCATTGCTGTCAGGGTTCCTCCGAGCGGCAATCCGTAAGTAGCGGTCATCCACTACAGTAGTAGCCCTTGGGCGGCCTGAGCGAGGCCTGTCATCGACAGTTCCTGTATCTCTGTACCTCCTCCATGTCCGAACAACATCGCTTTGGTTCACTCTGAGACGCCTGGAAACTTCCCTTGTTGAGAGCCCTTCTTGACACAAAGTAACAATGCGGACGCGATCGAACTGCGGTATTGACCTTCTAGGCATGGTAGAACTACAGACAACATGAGCAGCGTACCTTCGTCCTGGTGGAATGACTGGAACTGATCGGCTGTCGTAGCCCCTCCGTCTAATAGGCCCTGCTCATGCATGGTTGTTTACATCTTTGAGCAGTTTTAGTGACATCTATGAACAGTCAAAGGGACTGTATCTTTGATACAATATACACAGTCAACGTCTATATGCCGGAGATCTGGGAACCGAGGTGATGCAAAACTTTTTTTGATGTGTGTATTTGCAATGCCCCTACTGTACATTAAGTAATGTCACAAACGTTCAACCCCATACGATGATTTCAGAATCCCTTTTCCCGCTCACAGAACACGTTATTACAATTGACTGCAAAATGAACATTATTCACGACACCTACAGTTGTACGAATTGCCTATGTTTACAAAAGAAAAAAAAAGAAGATCACCGGTGGGATTCGAACCAGTGATCCCGCGCTTACGAAGCAAGGCTCTTACCACTGAACCATGCGCTCCTTGACTTCATGTTAACGTACAGCGCACATGAACGCGCTACAGCAATTACGAAAATTTTTTAATTAATTTCTTGGAATTGGCTGAGAAGCGCACCTTACTACTTGCACCTGGTATACGCTTAGTCATGCCCTACACGTGTACTAAAGATGGTTCGAATCGGTGACCCATACATCGTATCCTCCCCTTGTAAGTGATTGAAATCGCAGAGAGATGACGTGCAGATTGGCCCACCAGTGCCCTCTGTCGTGGGACCAGACAGGTCAGTGTTCCGCACAGCTCTGTTGGCGTGGGGCCGCCATACCAAGTGGAAACATGTAAGCAAGTGCAACGATGCCTCGCCGACATTACAGGGTCGACTATCAGCATGTGAGTGCGGTTGAACGAGGCAGAATGCTTGGGCTCCGCGAGGCGTGTCTGTCATTCCAGGACATTGCGGCTCGTACAGGGCAACTTGTTCGTTCAGGTCCACCTGCCACCACTGTTGATGCTTTGTGGTCGCGCCTACAAACCGCGTGGGAAGGTATTCTCCAGCAGCGTATTCAAGCGCTGTATGTTTCCATGCCACGACGTCTAGCGGCTCTGGGTGCAGCACGTGTTGGTGGGACGCCGTACTGAAGGTCGACCGTCAACGTGCATGTACCCGACTGTCTCTCTAATTAGTAATGTATTGTCATGTCCCTAATCTGTGGTATAAAGTGCTATGTGGTCACATCTCTTGTCCTTCGTGCTTCACTTTCTACAAACAGTTCTGTATTATTGACGGAAAAGAAATCAATGTTGAATACAAATTAGCACTGACAATGATCGACGGAAAAGTATGTAATTCATTAACCTGTCACAACAACCAGCCAAAGGTGCTATCTTTGTCAGTGCATTTCATCAAAATTTAATAATATAGATTTAGTATTGAAAAAAGAAATCAAGGAAGATAATTTGCAGTTCGGTATTTCTACTTTGCATGCATGAATTCACTTTTTCGATTAGATTTTGCACGCTTCTTATAAATTAGAAATTAAAAAATGGCGAGCAAGTACAAAAAGTTATGAAACCCGAAAAAAACTCACCCAAAAATGTTTTCGCTAAGAGTTAGGACTTTTGGTTGATCATACGAAACAGGGATATGGGAGTACGATTGATGGAAACACTGCGCGTCGGTTTTTCGAAAACACGAAGATCACTGCTTCAATAACAGGACTCGATGAAAGGTTGATCAAACTATTTCACGTAATTTTGCAAGTGATTATTTGTGGGTTTGAAATCAATGTTCCTCGGTATGAACAATACTGTAGGTAGAAATAGTTCTCTTATTTGTAGAATTATATAATTGGTTTTATATGTCAACTACGGTGCATAAATTGTTATTGCACAGAGCAAAGATTAGCAAGGCGTCTCTTATGCTTATCGGACAAATGTCTGCGTATAGGACAAATGTCTGAAGAAGCACACGAGTCTTGCAACAAATTCAGGAAAAAGTATTGATAAGATTTTCCTCGTAAAACGAGTCGTGTAAAATATATGGAAGATGTGTTTTTAAGGCTTCTTCAGATTCCCAAATATCGAGCACCCGAAAGTTGCAGATTAAACGCCTGTGATCACTGGACCATGGGGCTATTGCACTGTTAAAAGCACCTACTGAGGAATGACAGTGATTTCAGTTTCTCAGCTGTCCTATGCAGTAGCTCGGATGAATCATATCATCCTTTTGATCAATATTGAAGCAGATGTTTTGATGTATATGTATATGTTTATGGTTAAGATACAAAATAAAACGTAATTTAAATACAATTGCTTATGTACATTATTCATTCCACATCAGATACCTTAATAACCATAGTACATCTTTCTTTTGTCATAATTGCTGTTAAATCTGTCATTTGTTACATTTGCCTCATGATTTTCCAACAAATAACATTAAATAAAGAATCTGTGACCTCAAAAGTACTATACATGCCGATTTTCATTGATATAATAAAAAGTTTTACATTTAAGTCCTCCATATTGGATCCGCCTTTTTATTTTGCAAAAATAACGTTAAATTTGAATTCAGCTACCCCAAACAGAAAAGGTATGCAGAAACAATCCGCGTACTCTGGAGGCTCTCGTGAACGTTTATATGTACGTTTTCAAAAACAAGTGATTTTCATTCACTGCACACATTTTTCAATTTCATCTTTGCCATATTGGATCCGCCATTTTGTTTTCTGAAAAAATAATGTCAAATTTGAATTCAGCGACCCCAAAAACCCTGTTGTAGTGACATTACTGAAAAATCAATCATGTTTTGGACTTTTCGCCACGTTTTGGCACCTGGCCTCATTGTGCGTCGTTTCGTGGACAGTTCGCAATGACTCACCGTCTGATTTATAGCTTGTATCGATTGCAACAGCGGGTCGTGAAGCCCTGGATGCTGTTATAGCATTTATTATACACGCAGCTGGCAAGATACTTTAGTTGTGATAATTAAGACCTGCTGTGAAATACTGTAGCCTGTCTCGTATTCCATGAACATGGTTAGGTATAGAACAATCCGTGGAATTTTCCTAGTGGAAACTTGTCTTCGCAAGAAGAAGTATGTAGCAAATTTGTTCGTAAGTTCCTGCACCGTGCGATATTTACTTGTGGGGGAACCTAAAAAAAAGGTATGCAGAAATAATCCGTTTACTCTGGAGGCTCTCGTGAACGAAAAAACTGCACCGATACGAAATGTCAGTGAGGATGAATTACAGCGAGTGTACGAAAACTTCCTACGTCGGTGCATCGTTTGTTTAGAAATTGAAGAACAGCATTTCCAGCAACTACTCTGAAATGCATGTAAGTAATGATGATTATTAAATAACTTACGTATAAAAGTGTAAATGTGTTAAACTAGTTGGGCACTACGCTGCTGCTAGCGCCAGTGCCTTGCTTGACACGCAGCTAGCCACAGTGCCCCGGCCACCGTGAGTCTCCGTTTCATAGGGAAGGTCCTTACTGAAGTTCCATAGGGCGCGCATCCCACAGCAGTCAAACAACGAATTCCAATTACCCATTATTATTTAGAAATTATCCGCAAAATTTGCGCAACCCACACCGTCAAATAACTTACATCCACTCCATAATTTACTTTGCACAGGGATCTGTGAGGTACCATGTTGCGACATTCCATCGCTCTTTTCCTTCCTTCCTGTTTCTTTAATAGTTCCGTTTTGATATCTATTTTAATCGCTCCGATGTTTTAAAGTTGCCGCACTATCTCCCCGCTGCCTGACTCTCTCTAGCTCCTGACATCGAGTGTTACCTTGTCCGGGGATATCTCGAGACCGCCTCGTATTTAAAGAATTAAAGCGAACGACCTTTGTGGCTTGTGGAGTGGTCACGCAAGCCCAGGAAGCCAAGGTAATTTTAAACTGTCATCTCCGTCTAGCTCGCAATTCCTCCAGGGTGACATGTATGACTCAAATATCACATTCCACATTTCTAGCTAACGATGCTTCGTCTCTTCATTCATTTTGCGTTCAGAATTTGTCAAAGACAATACTTCTTTAAATGAGGAAATGACATGCTGCTTGGCCAGTGCTAGAGAATGAGCACTAATTGTAACGATCATATTGTTGACAAGGTAACCCACACATGTCATTTTAAAAGAAGACATGGCATCTATTCAAAGCGTGTTCTGTGGAAAAGATGATGATGATGATGATAATTATTGCTTTAAGGGGCCTAACATCTAGGTTATCGGCCCCTGATGGTTTGGGTGATCGTGAAGATGAAAATGAAATGCAAACTTAAAACTAAAATTAACTACTAACATCAATACTAGAAGAAGAAATGGAAAACTAAAGGAGAATAAGGCAAATAAAGGACAGGAGGAAAAGAAATGACCTCAACCCTCGAAGAATGCGGAGTGAGGGACTTGGAAGGAAGGAGAGCCATGAAAGGCAGATAGGAAAGTGAAAGAGGAGAGGGTCCATCCCAAAGGTAAAGGACAGAAGGGGAAAACCGACCCAGCTCAGGAATCCCTCGGGGTCGCCAACTCTCGAACGCACCGGCCGTGAGCCCCTGAGGGTGTAGCATTATCTAGGGTGCACCAAAAGTGGTGGGGCAACATACACCCGGCCTCCTTGAGGGCCTTGAGCAGAAGGCAGGAGATAACATGAAAAGAAAAAGGAAGGCTGACCCCTCGCAGAAGGAGGGAATGAGAAAAGATGAGACAAGGGCCAATTAAGGCGGGAAAGGAAGAGACTCCCTAGGCCTCGGATACCCTAATACCGTCGGGGTCGGAAGAGAACAAGAGTTGACCAAGTGAGGTCGATAGGAAAGAAGACAGAGAGGAGCCCGGCACAAGTAAGTGGAAGCAATGCTGGACTCAACTGGGGCCCCATGGTCGCCAACCCACGTCCCACTATATGTGAGCCCCTGGGGGAGGTGGGAAAGAAATCTCCTAAATACGAAATAGTGATTTTCGTCACAGTACTGTTCAAAATATATTGATATGTTTCACAAATAATTAATTAAAATGCTCCGCCAACCAATACAAATTATATTCGAATTAGTACATGTTTCGGTCCAAAAATGGGACATTCTTCAGCAAATTACAATTAAATTGCTGAAGAAGGTCCCATTGTTGGACTGAAACATGCACTAATTCGAATATAATTTTAATTGGTTGGCGGAGCATTTTAATTAATTCTCAATACGGCAATTTTCTTATATTTCCTATAATGGTAAATGTGTTTGCTTTTAATGTATTACAAGGCTATTGAGGTACTGTGCATGATATGCAGCCAGCTATAGAATATTTTCTAGATATGTGAAGAAAAATTGCTTTTGTAGCACTCAAAAGTAATTTTAGCTTAAGAAATATGAGCATAGAAACGCATTCGTTGCTGAACACGCAATCTACTTTCCCTACACCGTCTGTAAAAGCGCTTGACTTGGAAATTATAACAAGGGAGACCACCTTCCCCTTAGGATGGTGATCTCCACCACAAGAATCATATCACTAATTGAAACCTCTCACTATTTCTTTACTTGCTTTTGTTATTATTGTAGTGTCTACAGCAATAAGCGTGTGTTTGTCAGACGCAGTAAATAATAATAATAATAATAATAATAATAATAATAATAATAATAATAATAATAATAATAATAATAATAATCTCTCTCTCTATATATATATAAGAATGAAAGTTTGTCTGTTTTTTCTGAATTTCTACGGAAATTTGCGTTATTTACGCGTTTCAGACTGTTTTATGACGGATGCGCGCGAAAATAATTTTGTCTGTCTGTCTGTCTGTCTGTCTGTCTGTCTGTCTGTCTGTCTGTGGACAAAGTTGTTGTTCCCTTATAACTCGAGAACGGCTGGGTGGATCAACGTAAAATTTGGTACAGATATCCTTCAGAGGCACGACACTAATCATTGATGTAACTCTTCTCTGTACCTCTCATAAAAGGGGGCCTACCCCCTTAAAATACTTGCTGAAATAGGCGTAGACGGGCGAGACAAAGCTCATTTTCAGCCCCTCAATGTGAGAAACGAAACCGAAAACCACATTTTAAGGCCCTAAAACCAACAGTTTTTGAGATATTTCCAGAAAACTAATTCCATTTAATACAATAACGAAAGAATGCAAGCCGGTTACCATGGCAACGGAATCTCACAGGTTCATATGTTGCTGTAAGACGCAATACAATTCCATTTATTACATTACTGAGATAGTTTGCAAACGGCTATAAGGTTATAACGGAACCAAATTAAGCTGTAAATTTCATCAATGTCACATAATGCGCTTAAGGGGGTCAAGGGGTACTCTAGATATTTTTAGCCTATTTTCAATTTTGAAAAAATAGGCTTATGAGATCACCTTTTGTCCGTGTGTGTGTGCGTGTGTGTGTGTGAGGTGTGTGTGTGTCCCCCCCCTAATAAAATCTAAACGGCTGGAGCGATTTCAATGAAACTCAGTGAGTTCATAGCGCTATTCCCGGCGACCTCGACCGTGCCCTTCAAATTTCGTTACGTCTCACCAATCCAACATGGCGGCTGTGCGAAATATTTCACTAGCATTCAATATCTCCTAAACTATTACCGATATCGCACTGAAATTGTGCACGGTGATAAAGGGCACTACTAGAAGTTCACCTATGAGACTTTCAAAAACCTGGTGACCACAAAACCAATATGGCGGCCAAGCGAAGTTGAGACTTTTAAATAGACTTTTCTCACGATTTAACTATCCAAACGTAATGAAATTTTGTACTGCAATTGTTTATACACATTGTAATGCACTGGAGTCTAATTTAGTTCAATTGTTTTCATAACCTCAAAATGGCGGCTGTGCGAAATATTTCACTGACATTCTATATCTCCGAAACTATTACAGATATCACCCTGCAATTTTGTACGGTGATAAAGGGTACTGATACAAGTTTAGCTATGTATATTTCATAAACCTGTAAAGTACAAAACGAACATGGCGACCAAGCGAATTTAAAATATTTAAATAGACTTTTCTCATTATTTATCTCTCTGAGCGCAGTGAAATGTGGTACAGTGAATGATTTTGCAGATTGTAATGCACTGCCATCTAATTCAATTCAATTGTTTTTACATAACCTCAAGATGGCGGATGTACGAAATTTTAAAATTAAGTTTCTATTTCTTGTGTCGTAAACATGCGATCGAAGTGAAAGTTTGAATAATGAACCTAGGCAATAATTGTCCTTGAATGGTACATAACTCTATGGCCTATACATATAACAATCCTAAATGGCGAGCTTCCGAAATATTTAGACGGTTCTCAATATCTATGAATCTTTTACAGCAACCAAACTGATTTTTTTTATGTTCATAGAGACAATGAACATATGTTCACCTATAGGACTTTCAGTAACCTGGTGAGCTCAAATCCAACATGGCGGCGACGCGAAGTATAAATATTTAAATGGACGTTTCTCGCGAATTAACTATCGGAATGCCGTGAAACGATCCACGTTAAATGCTTATACAAATATTGATCCACTGGCATCTAATTTATTTCAATTGTTTGCATAATCACAAGATGGCTGGTGTGCGTACTTTTAAAATCTCGTTTTTACTTCTTGTGTTCTAATCATGCGATTGAAGTTTGAATACCACACGTACACAATAATCTTAATGTAATAGTACAAACATAAAAATCCAACCTGGCGACCATCTGAAATATTTAGACGTTTCTCAATATCTACGAATCTGTTACAGCAATTTAACTGAAATTTTGTATGTTGATAGAGGCAATTAACATGAGCAGGATATATGAAAATAGGCTGTATAGTTCTTCACGGAACTACTTGTTTTTCACGCGATTTACACGTTCGGGTGTGGTACGGAAGGTCTATTATATCCCTATCCCTATATTGTCATATTATTATTATAATTATTATTATTATACTACGGCCTACAACGACGAGACAAAGCTTATATTCGGCCCCTTGGTGTCAGAAACAAAACTCGGGTCCATAAATAGCAGTAAAGGGTCCCCGAAAAGTACATTTTAAGGCTCTAAAACCATCAGTTACTGATATATTCCCAGAAAACTAATTTCATTTAATAAACTAATGAAGGAATGCAAGCCAGTAACCATGACAACAATATCTGAAAAGGTGACATGCAACTTTCTATCTATTTCTGCAAGAAGTAAAGCCACTCCATTTATTAAATTTCTGTGAATGTTTGCAAATGGCTATAAGGTTATTACGGAATCAACTAAAACTGTAAAATTCATCAATGCGCTTAAGGGGGTCAAGGGGGACCCTAGATTATTTTCACACGACTTAAATGTGCGTTATGTCGTACAGAAGGTCTATTATATCTCCAAACAGAAACATTATTTTCAAAAATTCCTGAATTGAAATACAGTAGTTTTTTTTCTTTTCTTCTTTTAGGAATTTGGGTCATTGGAGTCTAAAAAACCTGAATTGTCATGCACCACAACCCTTTATAATTTATTAAAGGGGTCTTCCTCTGGATGGGGACTTGATACAACAGTGAAGGTCAGTTTTATTTGACGTGTAGTGCGTTTCGTCTACGAGGTTTTCATTTTTTTTTTCACGTCGGGAAGTACACGTTAGGTAAATTTAGTTTCAGAGCATATTTTAACTAATCATTTTCTTTGTCGAGAAACAGATTCCAAGTCTCTAACCATTGAAACAGTAGCTCAATTGATTACGTCTGGTTATTAATACCGATGACCGTTCGAAGAATGGGTACTCCTGCTAGTAATAATAATAATAATAATAATAATAATAATAATAATAATAATAATAATAATAATAATAGTAACTTGGCCTCAGCTACCATGCAGTACATGTTAAAAATTGTAGCCACTGAGGCTCTCTACAGTCCCTGGAAAATTGAATATGACCACCTAACGAAACATGGGAAATTAATACATTTTCTATTACATTTGCTCCTAGTATTTTGTATCAATGCATTCTTTTTTTTTGTAAGCTACGACTAACTGTATATTAAACACCAAGCCAATCTGGAGTGTATATGAGTTCTATGTAGTGAACAGTGCGATATTTACCACTCGATGAAGTGCAAGAAGAGAAAAGTATCACTAGCTCAATTTTGCTCATCTTGAGTTACGTATCTTGTAACGTGCAGACTTTGCAGATTATGCGCAATAAATTTATTACTATATTGAACGCCAAAGTATTTCAAATTTCACTCTTATTTGCTGTGAAAGGTTGACACCATTCCCCTTTTGGTTGGCGAAAAGTTCCTTGCTAAGAGTCGCCTAGTTGCAAAACCAGCTAAGTGACAAAAATTCAAAAAAGTAGCTTTTAGCGCCATTCGATACGATTTCGCGTCCTCTAACGATTGTTGAGAGACTCAGGGTGCAAAGCCAGCTATAACGCCTTCAAAATGAGCTTCGAAGAAAGCTTCGTTTGCAGAACCTGCTAAGTGTCGAGCTTGTTCGGATGCAAAACCAGCCAAGTGGCAAACTGTTGCAAAACCAGCTAAGTTGGGTATATCGATTGCCTACTTCTCACCGTACGGATGCAAAACCTGCCAATTGTTGCTATGTTCCATCAATTGTCTCGTTTACTGATTTTGTAGGACGTTAAGAGTCGCAGAAGTGTTAGGTAGGCAGTAATGGAACTGCTTATGTTGGTAGTACGTAAAAGTGGAGTAGCTGCATTTGTGGATGACGCAAGAACGGCTACAATCGCATGTTGAGCGGGATGTCAGCATAACCCTCATTGGTGAGTGTTGTTAATGACAATTCTATTCTTTAGTGGTTACAACGAATTATTTATTGATTGATCTAACATTTGCATATTAAGGCTTTCACGGCCCGGATTATTATATAAATAATTCATGCTTTTGGGCTAATGCCGTGTGTATTTTTAATTTAAACCATACGTTTCGGAGAAACCTTGCCTCCTTTTTCAATGGAAATAAACAATGTGGCCAAAGAAAGTATATCAATGAGATTACAAAAAATATAGATAAATTCCTCTGTTCGTCACCAGAGAGCAGCTGCCAGAAATAACTGTATGGACCATGGTGGAACGGCGGACAGAGTAGTAAGTAACAAGAAGGTAAAGGGGGCGGTGTGAAAATATAGAAACTCCTCGAAGAATGAGGAGGGAGGGGGGAGGTGGGAGGGTTAGATGGATATAAGGAAACATAAACAAAAGGGAATAGTAGCTGAACGATACCTAACGTCATACAGTCAACGGCGAATAAACAGATGGAAACTCCTCCAGTGACGAACAAAGGAGATCAAATCCAGGCTCTGAGCCCTAGAGGGAAAATGTACAATTTTTAATATGTGAAGAACAGAGAGACTGAGAGGAACTATCTCCCTAGATCCTTAATAACTGGTAGCCAAGTGTCACTTAGCTGATATCCAGTGTCTCTGTTAAAATTATTGGGATTTTTACGAATTTCAACTGCCTCCCTTATAATTCTAGACCAGTTGTGCTTAACAAGGGCAAGCGCATGAGCATCCTTGAAACATACATCGTGCCCTGAAGACAGGGCATGTTCAGCTATAGCTGATTTGTCAGGTTGGTTTAGACGGATGTTCCTTTGATGCTCTTTGATGCGAGTGGCAATGGATCGTTTTGTTTGTCCAATGTAGACTTTTCCGCTAGTACATGGGACTTCATACACCCCAGGTTGTAGTATTGGGGACAATTTATCTTTGTTTAATGCTAAACGTTGACCAATTTTCGTCATAGTGCCGAAAACTGTTTTTATCTTGTGCTTGCGGAGAATCTTAGCAACGCGGTCAGTGGTGTTGTGAATATAAGGGAGGTAAGCAGTTCCTCTCACGTCGGAGCTCTGAGAAGGTTGTCTATCCCTCCTTCTGGGATGTAGGGACCTATATATAGTGGATTCATTATAGCCATTACCCTTAAACATGGTTTGTAAGGCATGTAACTCTTCCTGAAGAGTTGATGCCTCACAAATACGTTCCGCTCTTTTGGCTAGAGTTGTTATAATTCCTTGTTTTTGTGCTGGGTGGTGGTGGGAGTCCGCATGTAAATAACGGTTAGTGTGAGTTGGCTTACGGTAGACGCTGTGCCCCATGGAGCCATCCGCTTTCCTCCTCACAAGAACATCCAAAAAAGGTAAGCATCCACCTGACTCTAGCTCCATTGTGAAGTGGATTGAAGGATGCAGCTGATTTAGGTGGTTCAAAAAGTGGTTCAGTTTCTCAGAACCCTCCTCCCACACCACGAACGTATCATCCACATACCTCCACCAAATCACAGGTTTGAAAGACGCCGAAGATATAGCCTCCCCCTCAAAATGTTCCATGAAAAAATTTGCCACGACAGGCGAGAGTGGACTTCCCATGGCCACACCATCAGTCTGCTCGTAATATTTACCAGCCCACAAGAAATAGCTGGAACACAAGCAGTGGTGGAATAATCGGGCAATGTCCTCAGGAAACAAATCCTTGATGAGTAACATGACCGAGTCCACCGGCACTCTGGTAAACAAGGACTCTACATCAAAACTCACCAAAATAGCATTTGGTTGAACGGCGATGGTTGACAATTTTTCGACGAAATGGGTTGAATCCCTAATGTAGGACTGTGTGCGCCCCAAGTGCGGCTGAAGCAACTTGCTGAGATATTGCGCAAGAGCATACGTTGGAGAACAATTGGTCGAAGAGGGACGTCTTGCTTATGGATTTTTGGAAGACCATACAATCTCGGAGGAACAGCATCTCTCGGAATAAGACATCTTCCCTCTTCTTTTGGAATAGATGACAGTTTAACAAGCTTAGCAGTGGGAAGATGTCTTATTCCGAGAGATGCTGTTTCTCCGAGATTGTATGGTCTTCCAAAAATCCATAAGCAAGACGTCCCTCTTCGACCAATTGTTCTCCAACGTATGCTCTTGCGCAATATCTCAGCAAGTTGCTTCAGCCGCACTTGGGGCGCACACAGTCCTACATTAGGGATTCAACCCATTTCGTCGAAAAATTGTCAACCATCGCCGTTCAACCAAATGCTATTTTGGTGAGTTTTGATGTAGAGTCCTTGTTTACCAGAGTGCCGGTGGACTCGGTTATGTTACTCATCAAGGATTTGTTTCCTGAGGACATTGCCCGATTATTCCACCACTGCTTGTGTTCCAGCTATTTCTTGTGGGCTGGTAAATATTACGAGCAGACTGATGGTGTGGCCATGGGAAGTCCACTCTCGCCTGTCGTGGCAAATTTTTTCATGGAACATTTTGAGGGGGAGGCTATATCTTCGGCGTCTTTCAAACCTGTGATTTGGTGGAGGTATGTGGATGATACGTTCGTGGTGTGGGAGGAGGGTTCTGAGAAACTGAACCACTTTTTGAACCACCTAAATCAGCTGCATCCTTCAATCCACTTCACAATGGAGCTAGAGTCAGGTGGATGCTTACCTTTTTTGGATGTTCTTGTGAGGAGGAAAGAGGATGGCTCCATGGGGCACAGCGTCTACCGTAAGCCAACTCACACTAACCGTTATTTACATGCGGACTCCCACCACCACCCAGCACTAAAACAAGGAATTATAACAACTCTAGCCAAAAGAGCGGAACGTATTTGTGAGGCATCAACTCTTCAGGAAGAGTTACATGCCTTACAAACCATGTTTAAGGGTAATGGCTATAATGAATCCACTATATATAGGTCCCTACATCCCAGAAGGAGGGATAGACAACCTTCTCAGAGCTCCGACGTGAGAGGAACTGCTTACCTCCCTTATATTCACAACACCACTGACCGCGTTGCTAAGATTCTCCGCAAGCACAAGATAAAAACAGTATTCGGCACTATGACGAAAATTGGTCAACGTTTAGCATTAAACAAAGATAAATTGTCCCCAATACTACAACCTGGGGTGTATGAAGTCCCATGTACTTGCGGAAAAGTCTACATTGGACAAACAAAACGATCCATTGCCACTCGCATCAAAGAGCATCAAAGGAACATCCGTCTAAACCAACCTGACAAATCAGCTATAGCTGAACATGCCCTGTCTTCAGGGCACGATGTATGTTTCAAGGATGCATCGTTCAGCTTGCCCTTGTTAAGCACAACTGGTCTAGAATTATAAGGGAGGCAGTTGAAATTCGTAAAAATCCCAATAATTTTAACAGAGACACTGGATATCAGCTAAGTGACACTTGGCTACCAGTTATTAAGGATCTAGGGAGATAGTTCCTCTCAGTCTCTCTGTTCTTCACATATTAAAAATTGTACATTTTCCCTCTAGGGCTCAGAGCCTGGATTTGATCTCCTTTGTTCGTCACTGGAGGAGTTTCCATCTGTTTTTTCGCCGTTGACTGTATGACGTTAGGTATCGTTCAGCTACTATTCCCTTTTGTTTATGTTTCCTTATATCCATCTAACCCTCCCACCTCCCCCCTCCCTCCTCATTCTTCGAGGAGTTTCTATATTTTCACACCGCCCCCTTTACCTTCTTGTTACTTACTACTCTGTCCGCCGTTCCACCATGGTCCATACAGTTATTTCTGGCAGCTGCTCTCTGGTGACGAACAGAGGAATTTATCTATATTTTTTGTAATCTCATTGATATACTTTCTTTGGCCACATTGTTTATTTCCATTGAAAAAGGAGGCAAGGTTTCTCCGAAACGTATGGTTTAAATTAAAAATACACACGGCATTAGCCCAAAAGCATGAATTATTTATATGATCTAACATTGTTTTGTTGGACATACAGCAATGAGTCACCACAATTCGGATTCGGATTGGGAGAATAGAGGTTCATGGAGGAAGTGCGACAACTAGTGATGATGAAACTATGACGACCAAAATCGACCAGATCGAGTGTTCGGCAACATAGAACGACAACTCAGGATGCTTTATGTTATTGAGAACCCTACTAAATACATCGAAATCATCAAGAAATTTTCCACGTTGGTTCCTTTGTGAGATGATTGCACAGTACATGATTGGAAGACTTACGCCCAGATCGTTCTGAAATTCCCAGGAACATGGCACTTCCAGTTCCAGAAGGCCAAGAAACTGTTTTTTTACGAAGAGCCCAACTAAAAAAGAGTGCTTTGTGCAAGGAGAGCCTTTTTATAATTTCGAAGCCTGCCAGCCAAAGAGTCTTACTAAGAAAGGGAAAACTTTTAAGAATGATCTCCCTGACGTACTCCCTACAGGTAATGTCGTGAAAAAGCTAAAGTCGATGACGTTAAGAGACCTTTGGTTCTACATTATGGAGAGCAATGGGACCAAGATGAGACCTTAATTTTCTTTGCGGACGTGTTCGCTCAACAAGAGAGCTTGACTGCAGAGCCAAGCAGAGTAGCTGACCAAGCAGACGAGTTTTCGAACTATTCGATGACGCTGACAGCGAGAGTGTCATTTAAAAATAAAAGTCTGTAACAAAGTGATTATGTTAATGATGTAACTTATGTGTTAAACTGCGTGGCTCAGCGGTACCGTTCTCACTTGCTGAGCCCTAGGTTGCAGGTTTGTATCCTGGCGCATTCAGCTGGCATATGAGGGTGCGCAAATGCGAGGGAGCCGTGTCAGTAGATTTACTGGCACGTTAAAGATCCCCTTCGGGGCAAAATTCCGGAACCCCGGCGTCTCTAAAAGCCACAGTAGTTAAAAGGGACGTAAAACCATTATTATTATTATTATTATTATTATTATGTATTAAACAGAAACTTGCAAATGTTTTGATTTTGATAATGTTGACCGAGTGCATTTATTTCTCAATTCAACTCCTGCAAAACATGACTTTTAAAATATCATGGCAATTATTATTAATAATGGTAGTTCAATATCTTATAATATAAGAACCACTAACCCCAGATACTTTCAAACCTATTTCCCATCTCACAACTCGCATGTCAGGTTTTCCAAATTACTAGCTTTGAACCTTTCAATAGGTTGCAAAACCTGCTAAATACGACGTTCGGTTGCAGAAACAGCTAACTTAAAATTTTACTTTTAAAATACGACTAAAGTACAAATGTACGGTTGCTCAATCTAAGATATATATATATATATAATTCACAATTTTTTCTCTGTTTCTTAAAAAAAAGAATCTTATTTGTATCTCTTTTGAACCGCTTTGGAACGGTTTTTGCTGTTTTCCCATCATTTAAAAAAAGTACATTTTGCTGGTTTTGCAACTAGGCGACTCATTTTAGTCATTTCAGAAAATAATGAGTTTATAATGAAGAAATTGGGTTAATTTTCCCACGAAATAGTATGAATTTATTAAACGCATGTACATACAACCAGCAGAGAAAGTAATTGGTTAGGTCTAAGCAACAAATAGAATTTTACCTACAAAAAGCAACTTACGCGAAGAGCAACTGAATACAAGAATCAGGTGTATTTCCCTCTACATGGTGTATCCTTGATGATGTTACATACTTTTAGGGATGACTGAGGAAGGCAAATGGATCCATTTGAGATAAGGACCCATCGTACGGAAACGATTGAGTCAAACGTTATTAATAATCGTAGTTGTTTAACGTCCGTCCTCAATTTTAGTTCTTAAGAGGCGCCGGGGTTGCAGAATTTCTTCCCGCAGGCGTTCTTTAACGTGCCGGAAGCCAACGACATGGGGTTGGCACGAGTTAACACCCGTAAATGCCACCGAATGTAAACGGTATTAAATGAGTTGCACTTTGCTTATAACTTGTGACTCGATCGTTTCCATACTATGGATCCTTATCTCATATTGATCCATTTACCGGCCGCGGTGGCCGAGAACGCTAACGCGCTACTTCGTGCCTCGCTGGTATCGGGAGAGCGTGGGTTCGAATCCCACCTCGGCCGTCCTGAAAATGGTTTTCGTGGTTTCCCATTTTCACCACCAGGCAAATGCCGGGACGGTTCCTGTCAATAGATCCACGGTCGATTTCCTTCCAATATCCCTTCCCTGACCCGTCCTGAAAAGAAAAGTTGCATCAATAAAATTATTATATTGATCCATTAACCTTTCTTCATCCTCCCTGAAAGTTTGTACCATCATCATAATACACCCTGTATATGTATTAATTGGCACAAACGTGAAAACAGGCTGTCAACATAATATTTTTTACCAATGTTTTTGACTCAAAAGTTTCCTTCATAAAAACAACAAGATGTTCAGTAAAGAACATATAGCCAACTTTCTCCTAAATGCATGGGTATTGTTATAACTCTTTGCCATTTTCAAGGAGTATAATTGAATGTTGGTTGTAGTAGCTTGGGAATTATAGCGTGCTATACGGATATTAAACATGAATATGAGGTGCCCTTTGCCAGTGCTACCTCTGTAAAAATTTTCATTCAATTCGGTTTCACCGTGTTTGAATTGATATGGGGAATCGATTTGCACACATACATGGCCGCTATCTGCAAACTGTTGGGCTGATGACCTTGTAGTTCAGTTAAAAGTTGCTTCCCACAAAAAGGTATGTTGATGCAAAATTTGGTAGTGATCAAATGATTAGGTTGGTCGTAATTTGATTTAAGCTTTTAACATTTGGGTGGCCGCCATTCCGTTTCCGTCAAGATGGAGGCGATATAAAACATGACACTGAGTTTCCCTTTGCTAGTGCTACCTCTGTACTAAATTTCGTTGAATTGGGTTTTACCGTGTTTGAATAGATAGGGGGAATCTATTTGCACACATACATGGCCGCCATCCGCAAATTATTATGCTGATGACCTTGTAGTTTGGTCAAAAGATTCTTTATACGTAAAGGTATGAAAATGAAAATCCACAGCCTGCTTCCAGTCTCCGACCGGGTCAGGAATGGCATGAATGAAACCCCTATCTAGCGGCGAGGATATGAATTGTGCCGGCTGCCGAGGCCTGACGCACTCCTCTGGGGCAATGATTAAATGAATGACAGATGAAATGAAATGATAGTGGAGAGTGTTGCTGGAATGAAATTTTGACAGGGAAAACCGGAGTACTCGGAGAAAAACCTGTCTGCCTCCGTTTTGTCCAGCACAGATCTCACATGGAGTGACCGGGATTTGAACCACGGACCCAGCGGTGAGAGGCCGGCGTGCTGCCGCCTAAGCCACGGAGGCTTCGTAAAGGTATAATGTTGAAAAATTTGGTAGAGAACTGATGATTAGTTTGATCGTAATTTGATTCAAGCTTTTAACATTCGGGTGGCCGCCATGACGTTTTCGTCAAGATGGCGGCGATATAATACATGACAATGGAGTGCCCTTTGCTAGTGCTACCTTTGTGCCAAATTTCGTTCAATTCGGTTACACCGTTTTCGAATTGATAGGGGGAATCGATTTGCACATATACATGGCCGCCATCTGCAAACTATTAGACTGATGACCTTGTAGTTTAATCTTAAGACGCTCGCCATATGAATATATGTTGTTGCAAAGTATGGTAGATATCGGATGATTAGGTTAGTCGTAATTTGATTTAAGCTTTGAATATTTGGGTGGCCGCCATTATGTTTCCGTCAAAATGGCGGAAATATAAGACATGACACTGAGGTGCCCTTTACTAGTGCTACCTCTCTACCAAATTTCGTTCAATTCGGTTTCACTGTGTTCGAATTGATAGGGGGGGGGGGGGGGGGCAGACATTCAGAGTACACACACACACAGACAAACCCACAGACAGACACACAACTTTTGGCCCTATATAGATCTCATAAGTATACATTCATTTTTCCTAAAATCGAAAGTAGGCTAAAAACAACAATATTGTTACAAACTAATTTCGTCACCAATAAACAATTAAACTGAATTCATAAATAGAGAAAATATGAAATTGTCATATTACGTAGATACAGGAAAATAACCATGTCTGAAAATGACCCTTATTGACGAAGTTTGAGAGAAAATGATAATAATGAGACTTTTAGTCAATAAATAATGTAATTATTATTGTTATAGTACCGGTTTCGGCCACATTATGACTTTCATTAGCAAAAGAATGAACATTTTAAACAGAAACAAGGGTTCATATTAATTTGGCAAGGGGTTGTATTCTCTAATATTGCAATGTTCTGTTTAGCACTGTCATCATGTAGCAGAACCAAAAATCTATTGAAGACCTGCAGCTGAGTTTACAATTTTCTTTTATAATTGAACGTGACACGAGGTGTCTTTTACAAGCCAACGTACTACAGAGGACGTGGAATTTTCCCCATCCTTCGACTGTTATTTGTAACTCTTCAGTCGGTCAAGACGAGTTTGCCCAATGATTAGGCTGGTACAATATGTAAAGAACTCTCCTGGGAAAGAAATGTTTTAAATTGTATAGATGTGAAAAATAGCATTACTCACACGTAATTTAAAAAAACATCATAACGAGATTTAAGTTGCGGATGGTATAATTATAACACCAAAACGCACTACAAATATTTTTATTTAGCTAGATTAGTACATTATGCAACGAGCCTATAATAGCAATAATTAAGACACGAGTATGTTTATAAAACGAGCGTATGCGAGTCTTATAATTTCAATACGAGTGACTTAAATACCATTATAGGCGAGTTGCATACGACTGTTTATGTTCGACGATAATTATTATAATTATTTTATGTTCGAACATAAATATTCATAAATATCTCTCGAGATTTCGCCAGTTTTATGCACTGAATAGAGCGCATAGGACGCACAGAATACCTTGTATTTGACCATGGCCTCCTCGATTACCCCACTATGACACTAGGCTACGCAGTGAAATTTAAATGAGAAGGCCTTGGAACTCAGCGCAGGTGCGATGCTATCCGTATCTAATTGGTCAAACAACTGTTTCTTGAGCTCTGAATGGTGGGAGAAACTGTTTCATAATGAAAAAAAGTCCTCTCGGCATGCCGGAAGGCGGAGGTAGATTTCACCGGACAAACTTGTGGATAGGCGAAAATAGGCAGAATATGCAGGTTTTCGTAGAAGGATCAGACCTCATTTATTGCGAGAAAGTATTTTATAATTGAGGCTATTAGTATCAAAAGGAACAATCTCCACCTTCCTGCATTTTACAGTAGGAGTAATTTTTTATCTAATGCATTTGTATCCACTCTATCTGGATGGTTTTTTTTTCTTATACATAAAGTAAACGGTTGTATGCGAGTAATCATAGAAAACCAAGCATATGTTTCATAGTTAATGAGATATTTTAAATTTTATTTTGGAGATTGTCCCTTTTGATACTAACTGTACGATTTTTGTGGATATTGCTCTGTTTGATACCAACATGCATGGAGATTGCTCTTTCTGTTATTAACATAGAAATATGTGATTCCTACTCCTTCTTTTAGCCAAAATGTCATTTACGGTAGCAAAAGAAACAGGAGAAATTTGTAAACTAAGGATAACTGTTGTAATGAAGTGCCCTTTAATTTTGGACGTACGTATTTCAACTCAAATTTAATGATTTAACACAACTGATACGTAATTTAAAAACACAACATTATTTGATTTGGATTATAGCACCATACCTAATGATGAACACTGGGCAAAATTCAAATATGAATTAAACCACCAAAAGAGAGTCATCATCGTCAAGTGTTTCACACAAAAGATCATCTTGCTGATTCTGTCCACCTTCATCCTGTCTTTCTGCTCTGTGCTGCACATCGACATAGTATCGAAGCTCGGAAAGTGTTTTCCAGCCTTCACCGAAATGGGATGACAGAAGTTTCAATACGTCTCTCAGTTCATCTTTTGATATTTTCTGTACGTTGTTCGCAGGTAATTCCTCGGGGTTTATTTCAGACATGGAACAGTTTTTCTTCGTAATGAACATGGACATGTTAGTGTCAATACGGTATGCTGTCTCCCCTCTTACTTTTACATCGCACTTCTTGACACCCCGCGTTAGTATTATTCGTTTACTTGGAGCAAATTTGAAGTGCCATGATCCAGTTGGCTTCAAAACAGCATATGTTCTGGTTTTCCAACCAAAAACAGTACAGTCTTTCCCGAGATTAATGACCGTTCCATGATTCGCAACTATGCCCAAGTAACCTGCTGGTGTAATGATTTCTCTTTCATTCTTGATGTCTTTTTCGATATTGCCAAAGACACGATCTGGAGGAATGAAAGAGTGACCTCGTACAGGAAACACCATTTCAATGCGTTCAATGTTACTTGAAGCAGTCAGAAGCCATTTACCGCACATGGCGAGGAGGTTCTTGTTTTTATTTTGACCCCCGCATGAGTCACAAATGAGTCTCACTTCTTTGTATTTTCTCAAGTCAGTTTTCATCAGCCTATCATAAAGCGCTGAAGCAATCTGATTAGACCCTTTTCCATATTGATCCTCCGTCCAGCAATAACAAAACACATTGTCTTTGGTAAGCTTGCATTTGGAGGTACCTTGAACTATAGCAAAGTTGTGAAAGTAAAGTTGACAGGAGTAATAAGCCTCTTGATCTGGGATGCGAGGTAAACACTGGTTTTTCTGCATGTCAAAGGATAATACAAGAGTCTCTTCACCAGCGTCTCTCAGTAGAGTGTAAAATGCCTTCGCTTTTAGTTTGTGGACACGCTTAGTTATCATTATTTCACTTCGCTTTGTGGAATCTTGCTCTTGTTTTAGACGCTCATCAAGTTGTATGCAGAGAGAACAACAGTCCTTACTGGGGTTCTTGAATCCAAGATTAAAACAAGTATTAAAAACCATTCGAAAATAAGACTTGGTGGTTTTTAATGCTGGAACTGTAACCTTATTATTGTATAAGGCAAACAATTTGTACACACTTAATTCAGAAGGCAAGTACATTCTCTGCCTTGTCTTATTACGGCAATAGTGCGATTCAACACACACTAAGGTCGATATAAACTTCACAATGCTTTCCTTTTTTGGTCGGAATATTTGTGTCTTCCTATCACCACCGCGATTTTCAACAGGGGGGTTTCCATTTCGTGCATATGATTTAGCTATAGTATCAACACGCTTCCTGGAGACATGAAGGATGTTCAGAAAAGCTTGCTGACATACAGGAACCTTCGTATTGTTACCGTTCTGAGCATAAAATTTAGTCTGAAAGTGCTTTCCAGTATGTTTGTCATTTTTTGGCCTCCTCCTCTTCACAGGTACAATTTCAATGTACTTACAGATGAATGCATTTTGAGTATTGTAAGTTTTATTGCAGTGGTACTGTTCATGGAACACCTTTATGTCGTTCATCGATAATGTCCCACATCTGAATGCTTTGGTGATGTGTTTCTCTTTACACATGGGTGGTGTAGGCATATCCTTAGGGGCATACCTATTTAGAAAAAACACAAAAGTAAATTAGTTCTCTTTTAAAACAATGCATGGTACAATAACTTTTCATTGTTAAAATTAAATTGAAGTTAAAGAAATGGTTACAATGGGTTATAAATAGATAAAAGTATGTGGTTACGGTTTTTACCGTAAATTATGTACTATTTATGTAAATATCTCAGTATATCAGTCCATTTTCCAGGAGAATTTCTTTATAATATAAAAGTAGTTACTGATTGAATGTTATTATTACCTCAGTTGTTTAGTAACAACTGATTTCCATTTCTTTGGATCTCTACTCCTCTTCCTAGCTTTTGTGGGCGAGACAGGTGTCACGTTTTGCGGTATCGTATCCATCACAGAACACCTAGAAGAAAGTTACAGCTAGTTTTGATAATATAATATGTTAGTACACATTCATATAGTCTTAAAAAACAAAAAATACTTACAATATAACTGCAAAATAAGAGAAAATTGGCACACGCGAGCAGGACAGTCTCTTTATCTCTCCTTTGAACCAATATGGCAGCACTCACATGACCGGAACGGACGGAGCTGATTGGTAGAAGTGGAGATTGTCCCATTTGATTCCAACAGATGGCGGAGATTGTTCTCTTTGAAAGCAACATTGTATTTTCAAGCCCTAAAACTATGGGATTTTGTTATTTTTGAAAGAAAGAAACAGCATAGTGTGGTAGAGGTCTAGTTGCACAATACAACGGTGTCAGTAACTCAATATCCTTGGAAATTGGAGATTGTTCCTTTTGATACTAATAGCCTCAATTGGAGATTAATTAACTTTGTTTTTCGTCATTTTATGCATATTTTAAACATGTTATTGTCTTATGGTGACGGTAACGTTCTTGTCATTTGGGATCCATTTTTAGCCTACTTTCGATTTTTGCAAAAAATGAAAGTAGTCTTATGAGATCAACACAGGGCGAAAAAAGTGTGTCTGTCTGTGTGTGTGTATGTGTCTGTGTGAGTCTGTGTGTGTGTGTGCCTGTGTGTGTGTGTGTGTGTGAGTGTGTGTACTCTGAATGTCTGTCCCCCCCTATCAATTCGAACACGGTGAATGCGAATTGAACGAAATTTGGTACAAAGGTAGAACCAGCAAAAGGCACCTCAGTGTCATGTTTTATATCGCCGCCATCTTGACGGAAACGTAATGGCGGCCACATAAATGTTCAAAGCTTAAATCAAATTACGATTAACCTAATCATCCGATCTCTACCAAATTTTGCAACAACATACCATTATAGAGGACGCATCCTTTGACCAAATGACTAGGTCATTAGCCTAATAGTTTGCGGATGGCGGCCATCTTTGTGTGAAAATCAATTCCCCCTATTAATTCAAACACGGTGAAACCTAATGGAACGAAATTTGGTACAGAGGTAGCACTAGCAAAGGGCATCTCAGTGTCATGTTTCATATCACCGCCATATTGACAGAAACGTAATGGCGGCCACACAAATGTTCAAAGTTTAAGTTAAATTACGACTAACATAACCATCCGATCTCTACCAAACTTTGCAACAACATTCCCTTATGGAGGGAGCATGCTTTGACCAATCTAATAGGTTATTAGCCTATTAGTTTGCGGCTGGCGGCCATCTTTATGTCAAAATTGATTCCCCCTATTAATTCGAATACGGTGGAACCGAATGGAACGAAATTTGGTACAGAGATAGCACTAGCAAAGGGCACCTCAGTGTCATGTTTTATATCACCGCTATCTTGACGGAAACGTAATCGTGGCCACCCAAATGTTAAAAGCTAAAATGTAATTACGACCAACCTAATAATCTAGTCTCTACCAAATTTTGCAACACCATATCTTTATGTGGGAAACATATTCAGACCAATCTGCAAGAACATCAGCCTAATAGTTTGCAGATGGTGACCAAGTATGTATGCAAATCGATTCCCCCTATCAATTCAAACACGGTGAAACCGAATTGAACGAAATTTGGTACGGAGGTAGCACTAGCAAAGGGCACCTCATATTCTTGTTTAATATCCCTATAGCACGTTGTATTTCAACAAGCTACTACAACCAACATTCGATCATACTCCTTGAAAAGGACAAAGAGTTATAACAATACCCATGCATTTAGGAGAAAGTAGGCTATATGTTCTTTACTGAACATCTTGTTATACTTGTGGTCACATTGTCCTTATGCATGGTTTCTACACTGATGTGTAACTATGTAACGGTCTGTTACTTCTTCATGCAAAATTATATCTCCCGCAGAGATTTTGGTTGGTTCCTCAGTTTAGGGGCTGCGACAACGCGGTCATGTAACCCCGTGTTCTTTGGGTGTGTGTAGAATCTGTCTGATAAACGGTGTGAATTGTGATGGCTGTATTAGTCTGTAATTCAGGTAAGGACTGCAGACGGTCAATTTCAAGCAGTAGTTCCTAATGTTGTTACCAGATACTACCGTCAACGACACCTAGCTGTGAACTTGGCTAGTAGATGCCACCGCAACCAGCAACTCGCAACGAACGTTGGATCTTCCCCTTCAAAAGGAAAGCATACTGAGGGATTTTTAGCGCTCTTAGAAAATCCGACGACTTTGGCCGGCTTTGAACCCGCGACCTTGGGCATAGACATACAGCATGCTACCAGTTACGTCACCGAAGCCGCTTCACACTAAGTCAGATGGAAATCTGAATCTGATCTCGTGCAAGTGCGTTGTCATGGCAACGTCTGATGGCTCATCCCTCATCAATTTAGTAGTGTTGCCATGGCAACCACTGATAGCTCTTGGTATTTTCTTATAATTCCGAAATCATTTTTCTCATCCCTTGGCGTAATGGTGGGTCATATCAAAAATTCTTTCAGACAAAAGTTTTAGGTAATTATTAGGGGAATATTGTCCATTTTGTACGGTTTTGATATTGTGCCTATTAAGAGAGATATGATAAATGTTTCCAGAAAAAACCAATTTTTCCCACCCCTTTGGTCAATGGTTGGTGCTATAAAAAACTCTTCAAACATACATTTTTGGGCTTTATCTGACACATTGTATGAACTTTGAACGGATTCGATATTTCACATATTAAGAGAGTTATAGCAATATTTCACTTTTTCGAAAAAAAAAAAGCCCCCATTTTCACCCCCTTCGACCGATTTAGCCCAGTAACGAACCCTACTGAGATTTTATAAGTATATATATATTCGGTTAAAAATTCAAAGTGATTGGTGCCAAATTACGGCAGTTATCTTGTCCACAAGAAACTGATATACATATATATATATATATATATATATATATATTTACATAAATTATATATAAACTTTTGAACTGACGGTGGTTTTGGGGTCTGGGGGATGTGAAACGCGAAGATATGTTGAAATTTTCCGGAAGTCGAAACATAGTACCCATTGCAATAGTTAGCTTTCTAATGAAATCTACCTAAAAATAGTGTTATAATGAGCCTCATTATAGTACAGTTTTCTGACACATAATAGTCAGGATCGAATATAATAGTACATTATGCAACGAGCCTATAATGGCAATAATTAAGGCACAAGTATGTTTATAAAAGGAGCGTATGCGAGTTTTATAATTTCCATACGAGTGTCTTAATTACCATTATAGGCGAGTTGCATACGACTGTTTATGTTCTACGATGATTATTATAACTATTTTATGTTCGAACATAAATAATCATAAATATCTGTCGAGATTTCACCAGTTTTATGTACTGAACAGAGCGCATGGGAAGCACAGAATACCTTGTATTTGGCCATGGCCTCCTCGATTCCCCCACTATGACACTAGGCCGCGCAGTGACATTTAAATTAGGCCTTGGAACTCGGCGCAGGTGCGATGCTATCCGTATCTAATTGGTCAAACAACTGTTTCTTGAGCTCTGATTCGTGGGAGAAACTGTTTCATAATGAAAAATAGTGTTATAATGACCCTCATTATGATATAGTTTTCTGACATATAATAGTCAGGGTCGAACATAATAGTACATTATGCAACGAGCCTATAATGGCTATAATTAAGACACGAGTATCTTTATAAAACGAGCGTATGCGAGTTTTATAATTTCCATACGAGTGTCTTAATTACCATTATAGGCGAGTTGCATACGACTGTTTATGTTCGACGATAATTATAACTTTATTATATGTTTTAACATAAATATTCATAAATATCTGTTGAGATTGTCACTAGAATTTTGTGATCGGGTGCTGCGCTGAGTATAGGATATCTCTGATTTCCAAGCTCTCTGATCGACCGACGCATGCGCTCTGTGTGCTTCAATGCCATATGTGCAGATTGAGCGCCAGTATTCAGTAAAAACTAGTTGAAACCCGTCAAAACATGACGGTCAAAGGGAATATATTTACTGAAGAATCTCCTTATATAGGCCTAATGTACATTCTTTGTACGATTATTTTTTGGCTCTATTGAAACTACAAGGGCGTCAAAAGATTGCACTCTTGACATTGCACTCTTGACATTGCAAAATACTGCTGGCAATGACTGAAAAATTGATGAGGCAAATTGAGACCTGTACGTTCCAGAGTTTCCCTTTGAGCTTTATTGATTTTGATAGAGTATGCCAAACGAATTGGAAAATATTGCCCCTTAAATGAAAATTATAGTGTTATATCGGATGGTATTAAATCAAGTCGAAGGATTAGACCTCTCTGCCTAATTTTAACTGCATTTATTATTTCCAAATCCAAGCAATATGGTTGCATTAAGGAGCCCTTGGGAAACCTTCAGATTTCTAAGCAGCATAACTATGGGTCAAGCATTTAGAGTATGTGGAGGCAAATCTTATAATCCAAGGAATTCAAGAACTCTGAGGGGTCTAATACAACTGGCCGCAAACCGTCGCTTATAATTTTGGAATATAACGAAGAAATGCGATGGTGTGCAAAACATGACGCTCATTGGGAAAATATTTACTGTAGGACTTTCCTATATGCATTCTCTGTATGATTACAGAGAAAGATCGAATTTGCAACATATAACTGGCCATTACTGAAAACTTGCGTTACGTTTGCGTTAACCTTTTTCCCCTCCAGGGTTGCCTTTTCCCACCGAGTAAGCGAGGGGTCCCACCTCTACCGCCACTAAAGGCAGTGTCCTGGAGCTTGTGACTCTGAGTCGGGGATACAACTCGGGTATGTGACCAGCACTACGCCCAGGCGGCCTCACTTGCAAAGCGATCAGGGACCTGATGAAGGGATAGTAAGAGCGGGAGGGTTAGGCAAGGAAGTGGGAAGGAGGCGGCCGTGGCCTTACGGTAGTTACCATCCCGGCATTTTCCCGAAGACGAAGTGGGAAACCACGGAAAACCACTTCGAGGAAGGCTGAGGTGGGAATTGAATCCCCTCTACCCATTTGGACCACCCGAGGCAGAGTATACCCCGTTCCAGTCCTCATACCACTTTTCAAAGTTCGTGGCAGAGCCGGGAATCGAACTCAGGACGGGGCGGCAGCTAACCATGCTGACCACTACGCTACAGAGGCGATCTTCGGAGGCAACGACTGAAAACTTGATGAGGCAAATAGCGACCTAAACGTTCCCGAGTTCCCCCATCAGCTTTATTGATTGTGATAAGGTATGGCAAGCGATTGGAAATTGGTGCTCTAAACGAAAATGGAAGTGTTTTATCGGATGGTGTTAAATAAAGTCGAAGGATTAGAACTCTCTGCCCAATATTATCTGCACTTATTATTTCCAAATCCAAGCAATTCTCATACATAATTCATACAATTAATCTGGCACCATTTAGGAGCTCTTGGGAAATGTTCAGATTCCTAAGGAGAATAACTGTGGCTCGAACATTAGGAGTATGAATATGTGGAAGCAAAATTCCGAGTAATTCAAGAATTCTGTAAGAAGTATCTGGCTTTCATATTCATTATTTAATCTGTAACAGTGGTGTATACTTTTGTTACCTTAGTGTTTTAAATATATATATATATATGTGGCAACGTCAATCGCGCCGAATTTTGTTTACGGGAATGCTAAGAGTAAAATATGTTTTGTCAATGGAATAGCAATACCAAGAAATAAAAGTACGGAAATAAGAAAAAGGACGGAGGTGGGACTCGAACAGCTCCCATTGCGCGGTGCATACATGAAGAGTTCTTGCCTCTACGACCGGAGCTACCGAACCACTGGTAAAATCGCTCAAAATTAAGACAGTTAACTACATAGTCCATACACACTCGACTGTCAGTTTACGTGTTTCAACATTTTCCGTCGGGTATAGCCTAAATGTATTCCAGTATATATCGTGGGAACGTCATAAATAATGTTCCCTTCCTTTATACTTCTTATAAATAAGTATCAAATTGAAACGTGATGCACTTGTAACCGCCATGACTGTCATGATGCAAGGTGATTGTACGCATGCGTGAGGTGCGAGAATTCTGCAATTTTCTATATTAATTTAAAAATATACGAATTCCTTAGTTTACGGGAATGCTAAGAGTTAAATACGTTAAAACCTTACTCCTTGATTAAACAATACTTCAGTGGTAAAAAAAATATATATATATATTGGCGAGGGCTGAGATCGAACCGGTGAACCTAGGAACCACAGTCAGTCGCTTTAACCACATAGCTACTAGCGCACTCTTGATCAGAAACAGATGCAGCCGTTCATTATCTTCAAAAGCGGCTGTCTGAAGGAAATAATCCATTTCATTATCCAAATAAATCAATGTTGCACATTCGTATACGTTCATACTGTTATTATATTTTATTGTCAGAACTTGGTTAATGTATGTTTTCAATTACATGGAAGCTTATTAAATAACTTACATTTTAATGGACTTCTCACCGCCATTTTGTCATGACCCCAGGCGGATTGTAAGCATGCGTGAGGGGCAAGAATTCTGCTATTTTCTATATTAATTCAAAAATATACCGTAATATATTTGTTTATTTTAGAGACACTCTGCAAATCTAGAGGCCAAGAGCTATCGTTAGAGTGCTCTACGAAGTAAATCGGATCTGTCGTTCTCTCAATCTCGTGGTAACAAAAATCACCTTACTGTTTTAAATATATAGATGCCACCGAATGCGTTTGAAAACAACGCGCTGGGTAGAAATTGGATTTGGAGATATTAAGGTACAGTGCTATTTCTTGTCTCATATTCACCAGTTTATTTACTTGAACATATAGACGGAACACATTCGGTAATTTATACAGACATTTTGGATTTTGAGCGCATGCGCGAAGGTATCCTTATCTAATTGGTCAAACATCTGTTTCTTGAGCTGTGATTTGTGGGAGAAACTGTTTCATAATGAAAAATAGTGTTATAATGACCATCATTATGATACATTCCTCAGACATATAAAAGTCAGGGTCGAACATATATTAGTATATTCATGTAAAACTCATCACATTTATGAGGATCTGATAATGACCACTTGAAGGTCGAAACGCGTAATCCTAAAAGTTGTCCCATTATAATCGTGATCGTAAACTAATCATGTAATTTCTTACCAGGTGTGTTCTTTACATATTACGGGGGTGGATCGGAAAGTGTTTTCCCCTATTCATTTAGCAAAAAATACACAAGGGCAATTAAAAATATACGTATTCTTCTACGTACCTTAAACTATTTTTCCACATTTTCTCAGACATGTGTACCATCGCAGCACTACATTTGTGATGCCCTTGTGGTAGAATTCGGCCGGTTCCCTGGGGAACCATCGTCGGACAGCTGTCTTGGCGTCACCGTTGCACGTGAATCGCTGTTCTTCCAGGAACGTATTCAGCGGACCATTACAATGCGAGACTACATGCGGAAAACAGAACCGCCAACAAGCTCCGGTCATTTCACTGGGAGAGTCTGGACCACCCACCATCCAGTCCGAGCCTTGCCCCTAGTGATTTCCACGTTTTTCGTCCACAGTCAGCCGGCTGAATTCTACCAATTTAGCGCTAAATGTGTGAACAAATGTGGAGACTATGTTGAGAAATAGTGCAAGGTACGCAAAACAGTACTGGTACTATATTTGTAATTACCTGTATGTATATTTTGGGCAAAAAAATGGGGAAAAAACGTTTTGATCTGCCCTGGTATAAAATTAAATTGTACCTAGCCAATCCTTGGGCAAATTCGTGTTCACCGACAGAAAAGAGTTTCAAATAACAGTTTGTATAGGCCACACTGAAGGAATGGCTTCAAAACTTTACCAACCTTTCGACTTTCTCGGGCGGGAATCGAACCCCGATATCCGTGGTGATAGCCAAGAATGTTAGACACCACCTACGCCACGAGGTGGACTGTGATATCTCTATGCCACACGGGGAAAATGTCTAATGTTGGCAGAGTGCATTGAGAGGTTCTCTGTCACTCTTAACTACTTAGGATATCTCCCGTGCTCAAAGTTGATACAAGCTCAAATAGCTAGGAAAATATTTACTGTAAAAGCGAACAAAGCAAGCACATTACACACACACTGACATACATAATGTAATGCGAGAAGCAGACAAAAGAGCCACAGCCCGCGGCTTTGCTCTTGCCGGACACGAAACAGCTCGGGTCCGCTACATTACTAGTAAACATATCTCACTTTCCGAGAACACAGACGTGATACCAATACACCATGCTTTAAAGGACCAGAGTGTTTATCATATTTATCACGAGATGTTCTCAACGTATCGATGAACACCCGAGTTCGAGATAGAGCAATTTATCTCGTGAAACTAACAAGCTCGAGTAGTTACCACTAACTTGATTTGGACCAATAACGTGTTAGAACATTATTTAAAACAGCCTACTAAATTGTTCAAAATGCATATAATTTGGAAAGAATACTTTCCGTTCCAAATCTCGGATTTCAAGAGATTGGGGAAAGAGTATTATTTATTGCAATAATCACTTGATACATGTCATTATTAATTACAGGAGCGAGCCACGGCAGCAACGAAAGCCTCATACGACATTCCCAAACTCCAAAGCCTATCCCTGTCAACAGCGATAAAGTTATTCAAAATTAAAGTTATGCCGACCGCCACATATGGCATACAATTAATTTGGCCCTACTTGTCGGTGAATAACCTCAGGAAGCTAGAGAGCGTCAAAGCGAGATTTATTAAGAGAGCTTTATCCATATCAAAATTCTCAAGGAACAGCTACGCCTATAAAATAGCACAGGAATCCTTCTTTATAGAAGACGTAAAGCACTCTTTCGATCTACCGGAAACTCAAACGTATAAAACCATCATCGAGGAGAGGCGAAAAAAAGCCGACGAAATACCACAAGAAATAATGGAGACTGAAGCAATGAAGACAGATATCTGGAAGGGGCCAAATTTCAAACTTCGACATCTGTATACGCGATTCGCTGTCCATGGGTTCCATGGAAGGATCTGTCAGAATGAGACATTTCATGAGCCCAAGGAGGACTGCGTCTGCAAGAATTGCAATAATCCATGCCCCAAATACCACTTAGTGGAATGTGAAAGCAGGTCTCAATCTCTAATCGCAGAAATGTCAGAGTGGTGAAAACGTGATTGTACACATTGTGTTTAATAAAATCATATATTATTAATTACAGTCATTCCGTAATAACCAAGAATCTTTTAAAAAAGGTAAACAAAAACACACGCCAAAATCACAACATAAACAAAAACATTTAGTTTGCCGGAGAACTAAAGAGCCTATCATCATATTATCTCCTACTGGTATATTCCATTTAAAACCTCTCCTGACTATCAAAATGATGTTCCATGTGATTTACTAAATCGCATATGGTGAACGAATATCGTCCCTTAAGAAGCAATACAGCCCATTTGACTATGCTCGTCTTATCCATTTGTTTTCTATGTTTTACGTGCCTTTTAACTACTGTGGCTTTTAGAGACGCCGGGGTGACGGAATTTTGCCCCGAAGGGGATCTTTAACGTGCCAGTAAGTATACTGACACGGCTCCTTCGCATTTGCACACACTCAAATGCCAGCTGACTGTGCCAGCATACGGACCTGCTTCTAATAATTGGTCAGGCCTCCCATCTGTATGTGGATGTGCTGTCCTGCAGAATTATTCACGTTAGGAACACTTTACTATGGATAAGCATAAGGAAAAACCAACCTTAAACAGTCTAAACTGTATGACTGCATAACTACACGGAAATATATGTTTTTCTACATTACGATGAGTTGTAAGGTACTCGTCGACACTACTGAAGACATTTCATTACAAGTTATCTTATATGCTTGAAATTGTTATCACTGATTCCAAGAATATAAACTAGTGGATTTTTTCCCCAAAAATAAAAAAATGGGGGGTCTTTTTCAAAGATTAATTACAAAAATAACGTCCATTTTTAGGACGCGATATCTTTGCTCTTTTTCAACTTAATTGAGTCATTGTCACAAATTGATCTGCTGTATGTTCAGAATGTTGTATAGCAGAATAGTTTTTGTATTATTGATTGAGGCAAATATATTAGCTTTGTTTTATAATTTACGTTATTTTGATTGAGAAAATAAATTAATTGTGGGGGCGCGACCCCTAATTTCAATTTAACAGCTTCATTCTGCTTTACAACTTAGCTACTAGTCTATATTTTAGTTTTTAAATGAAACTAATATCTGCATTATAAGTACACATTTTAAGAAATATTGGAAAAAATGAAGTGAGAGAAATCGTTACTTAAAGTTGAGGTACACATTTACAGTAAAGAGCCTTACTTTTCAACTTCTAAAAACTGCCTTTTCTTTGGATTTTAGGTCAATCTTCTGCATTCTCCGACCCATGAGTATCTCCTACATTGTTTTAGTTCTGGAGTAGACTGTTTCAAAGCCAGATTAATGTGTGCTTTATCTGCTGCACCTATGAGTCAAAGTGACAGCTGCTGAAAAGCGTGCACACCGATCATTAAAGTGAATATAAATGAGCTAAACCACAATAAAACTAGTATAAACTATATATTTCTGGAAACTAGAGAGGACATACTATTGAATGTGAAAATAACAAAATCGAAAATTTTCTTGAAAATGACTAATGGAAGGGTCGATGAATACCTTAAGTTCACTTTTCTTTATCCTTATCCACAATAAAGTGCACCTAACGAGAATTGTTATGTTGGGGGACACATCCACTTTCGGTGGGAAGCGGACTAATCACAAGGATACTATTTGAAAAGAAGAGCAGTGTTAGATACGCGGTATTGCTTCAGGGTCGATCTGTGGTGCAGCAGCTAGCATTTTTGGCTGTCACCGCGGAGTTCCGAGTTCAATTCCTGACTCTAGCAAGTAATTTAATTCTGGTCAGAGGGTTGGAACGGGGTACACACAGCCTCGTGGGGAAAAATTGAGAAGAGATGGGTTCGATTTCAACCTCAGCCATCCTGGAAGTAGTTTTCCATGGTTTCCCACTTCTACTCCAGGCAAATGCCGGGATGGTATCTTACTTAACAACTTAAGCGCTCTTTCCAGAAAATTGATATATTTTTGAAACTCTGGAACCAAATGACGCAAGTTTTCGAAACTTTTACAGCCATGAATTTGGTTGAGACATTGGTGCAGTGGCGTAACTACAGGGGTGATACGGGGGATCAATCTCTTCTCTTCGGAAACACTGTCAGTTCCAGAAGGAAACTGTGCCTGCATTTCACTGCCTCGTATTGACTAAAACGGGACTTCATTGGATGGAAGGTAATGGTTGTCGGAGAGAGAATATCAGTTCGGTGTGGCTATTTTGCTTCAGCATGTAGTAGAGTGTCAACTTCTCACAACATCGATTCTCGGTGTCTGTCTGTTAGGTAGTCAGCCCGAAGGCTGGTTGGATCCTCAAAAAGTACCGCCGTTACGTTATGTGAGTAGATACCCACAAAAACGCAAGGCAGCGCTATTTTGAGACGTTCTAGGCAAGAAGAGGAGTGAGGTAGTTTGCCATTGCTTTCCTCACTGAGTCAGAACAGTAGTCCCAACCCTATGAGTTGAACCTTTCACAGCATTCACAGGCACTGACTGTGCCCCGAATGCCATTACTAAGCACCACCCATACCTCAGTAGCTTCCATATAATCACAGCCATGAGTGAGACTGAGACATCGGTGAAAAGCCACCTTTTACTCTAGCCTGTGCCAACTGACAAATGCAAAAGTACTGTATTCATCAAGATATGGCAAACAGGCCTAGTCGGATGAGAAGTCAAATATTTTTAAGGCAGAAAGATTACACACATTCGATGTCGTCTCGTAAAATATATGTCATGTCACATTTGGTGACAGGAATAGAAAGTCAAATAAATCTCAGCTGCTGGTCGTCCAGAAGAATTTGGGTTTGACTGTTAAGACCCGATGCAAGTGGAACAAAGAAATGGTTGAATTAATTACCTAAATGACTCCAACTGAAAATATCTATCCCAGTTAGTTAGTTATCGAGGTTTTAAGGGGCGGAACTACGAGGTCATCTGGCCCTAGTATCTATCCTTTTATCAGCTTTTGGAAACTGACTGCACGTCGGTTTTGAGAATATTTCATAAGATTTTGACATCCTTAACAGAATTCAGAATATTGTTTCAATTCAATTTTTACGTTTTGTTTTGTAGGGATAACTGTGTTTGTTTGTTTATTTATTTGCTTATCTACCGTTTGTTTTGAACATAGATAGAGGTTTAATAATATTTTACTTAATGTCTTAATTAGAATATTATTTTACCTAAAATAAAAGCTGAAGAAGGCTCCATTGGTGAGTCTAAACCTGCAGTATAATCCAATATCCACAGCCTGCTTCCAGTCGACCGACCGGATCAGGGATGGAATGAATGAAGCATCCATCTAGCGGCGATGATATGAACTGTGCCAGCTGCAGAAGCCTGTCGCAGTCCTCTGAGGCAATGATTAAATGAATGACAAATGAAATGAAATGATGGTGGAGAGTGTTACTGGAATTAAATCTTTGACAGGGAAAACTGGAGTACCCGGAGAAAAACCTGTCTGCCTCCATTTTGTCCAGCACAGATCTCACATGGAGTGATCGGGATTTGAACCACGGACCCAGTATAATCCAATACATGTTTCATAAATGTATTGATAGGCATTGGCTATTATTTTTATGAGTCAATACGGTAAAATATCTTGCATTACCTTTCATGGAAAATGTTATTACATTTTACGAATATACGTTCCATGGTATTAATTTGTTATTTTATTTCGAATATTCTTTTCTCTAAATGTTTTACTCACAATGCAAAACCCACCGTGATATCAAGATGCCATTATATTTGAGCTCAATTAGAACACCAATATAAAATAAAGAAGGATGTAGGGTCATCTACTGTCTGGTATTTCTTTGAATGACCTGTATAATATTTAAATGTTTCTCCGAATACAATCCCAGTTACAAACGGTCGCGTGTTTTTGATGTTCTGTACTTAATTTTCTGCCAGTGTATATTAATAATCCCCACCTGATGCCATATTCTCCGCTAAGTTTCCCATCACAATTACTCTTGTCTCACTCCCCTCGCACATTTAAATATATATTTTTCCCGTAAAAATATCAATTTCTCACGCCATACAGTGTAACTAACCAGACTGGCTTAAACCCACTTTATGGCTTGGCTCTATCCATAAAGTGTCCTCGCAGCATTTGTGATGAAAAATTCATATAAAGTATGCGGTTTATGTCTTGCCGTTAAAAGATAATATTTTATACAACTTTGTGCCTCAACATTCTATATCTGCACCTGTTATACCTTTCAATTAGAGCTTTATATGCATACGTTCATAGTCGTATCGAAAACTAAGCACACTATTTTCGACGCGATACTTTTGTCTGGAACTTAAAAAATTCACAAACAAATAGTTAATAGGTCACATTTTTGGCATAAGGTTACAAAATTTAATTAGCCTACTTTTAGTTTGTTGTAAAAAAAACAGAACGTAGATTAATGAGATATACTTGGGTCAAATATCCGTGTGTCCGTCTGTGTGAGTATGTCTGTCCCCACTATCAATTCAAACACGACGAAACTGAATTAAACCAAGTATATTACAAAGATAGCACTACCAAATTGCACCTCACTGTAATTTTCTATATTGCTGCCATTAAATCTAAAACAATATGATGGCCACCCAAATGATGAAAGCTTAAAACGAATTACGACTAAACTAATTATCGGAACTCATATCTTCATTGGGAAAGCGTCTTTCGCCCTAACTACAAAGACATCAGACCATACATTTCAAGATGGCGGCAGTGCACATTAGGCAAGCATTATAATCCATAACTTATGACCCACAGGTACACCTTGCAATAACCTATTCTCTATATCCCATTATCTGATTTTCAATAATCCTCAGAATATCCAATTCCATTCTACGTGCTGACTCAGCCAGTTCAACATTTTCCCTCCATAATTTCCATAATTAATAATAATAATAATAATAATAATAATAATAATAATAATTGGGCCCTAAACTCACAGATGACGGATATCGTCTGCAATCACACACAATCACAGAGAGATACTCTAACATCGAGTCAGATTTCCGCAAGCGACGACTGAGATTCTACGGCCACATTATGAGACTGAATGACGACCGGCTAACAAAGAGAATATTGACTCACTTACGAAAACTTAAAGTGACAACAGTCTGGGTTACCCAAGTCCAAATTGATCTCGAAAGTGCCAACATCATACCAATAGACATAGACGATCGAATGACATTCCGACATAAGATCCACAGTTGGGAAGTCAAACATGAAGATCGACCAAGGAGACCAGGGAAAGGATGGACGGAAGAACGTCGAGTCCGACACAGTGAGATGATGAAGGAGTTCTGGAAGAACAAGAAGAACAGCACCAGAACATAATTTGCTTAATGTGATCCTTTGGGTCTAAACAATGTAAATAAATAAATAAATAAATAATAATAATAATAATAATAACTTGACAACCCGTGCAGCTCGAGAGCATCAGTCGATATTGGGATTTGGAGATATCAATTTCATTATGAGTAATACGTAACCTAACTCAGTTACTACTCTGGTTTAGAGTTTTCCACTAAAATAATAATGGTTATCTACAAGTAATGGACTAATGATCGAAGAGATACGGAAGACGATCTAAAATTAGGTAATGAAACTTTCATAAACTTCCTCCCAGACAATGATAGTGTTTGCTACTTTCGCGCGTTTCGCATAGTCCTTCTTCAAATAAACGCTGAGCACGTTTGATTTTCCTGCTAAGACCCATAATTAACAACACACCAGTATCCTTTTTTAACACTCGTCCTAACTTTCACAAAAGCAATACTTTAACCTAGTGCCTTTCACTCCTTCCCTTTTAGTTTGTCACACACAATCGGGTTTGTGTTCGTCAGTAGATATTGCAGCAACGTTGACATTACCACTCTGTCCGTTCCTCAGTCGCCTGCTAAGGTTTGTGGCGGAGTGATAGCATTACATGGTGGCAGGTGGCGGAAGCAGGGGCACATAGTTTGAGTTGAATGTTCTTGAGTTGAGTTGAATTTTACCTCAGAACTTTCCTTAGATGCAAACGATTTGAGTAGCTAATTGCACGAAAGAGGGATCTTGATTTATTAAGTGTTTTAAGATTGAAACCAACAGTGTACAGCAATTACAACCTGAGATATAGCTGCTTCAAAGGATGAAATTCTCGTAAAGAGCATACGATGATTTGATTGTTTCCTCAGAACCTTTCTCAGACGCAACCGATGTGAGTGATAAACTGCGCAAACGAGAGATCGTGATTCATAGAGTGTTTTAAAACATAAACCAACGGTGTACAGGAATTTTGAGGTAGGCCTATGGGTGACTGGATAATCAACGTGGAAAATATTAGTTAATTAGTGTTTTTTAATATCAAGCATGATTAAATGTAGGTGATATTATATGCCTTATGACTTATCTGGGCATTCTTTCATTTAAAAGAAATAATTGATCAAATAGGCCAAGTAGAACGTCCAGAATGATTGACTTTAGTTTTCATCATTTGTTTAATATATATATAATAAGAATGATACCATCTTAGTATCTTGTACAAATACAGTAACTTACATATACCAGAATTAATAGTATAATTCTTTCATTGTTATAAGTATTAATGAATAGTTCTGATTTCATCATAAATTGCAGACTTTACATACGCATTCTAATATCCTATTATTAACTAACCCGGGTACTAATTAATCAATTACCAAATTCAATTATTTTGTTTTAAATATAGAATGTGTTTTGTATAACTCGGTTCTAATAAGGGAAGACAATGCAGTCTTAAAAACGCCAAGATAAATAAGACGTTAATAAATAAATTAATTAATGGAGGAACTTGAAGTTAGAATAACCTAGAATTTCAACGGATAGAAGTGGTATTATTGCAGTGCCCCTTCCCTCGTGGCACTACAGCCCATAAAAGGCCGACTAAGCGACCGCTGCCCAGCCATTTGGCCCACAGATATTGGGGTACGCGTGGTCAGCGCATTGGGTCCCCTCAGACGTTATTCTTGGATTTTGTGACCGGGGCGCTGTCTCACTGTTAGGAAGCTAAGCAATATAATGATTTTATAATAATAATAATAATAATAATTATTATTATTATTATACTACTGATATCCAGAAACGTGTTCCACTAAAGTCGAAACTCCAAGACCATCATGGATTCCAAGGAAAGCCAAAACTAACAAGTAGTTCCGTGAAGAACTAAATAACCTATTTTCATATATCCTACTAATATTAATTGCCCAATCAACATACAAATTGTCAGTTTGATTGCAGTAATAGAATCGTAAATATTGAGAACCGTCTAAATATTTTGGACGGTCACCATGTTGGATTGTATATTATAGGCCTTAGATTTAAGTACTATTACATGAAGATTATTGTGTAGGTGTTTTATTCAAACTTGAATCGCATGATTACGACACAAGAAATAAAAGCGGGATTTTAAAATTACGCTCAGCCGCCATCTTGGGTTTATGAAATAAATTTAAATGAATTAGATGCCAGTCGATTATAATTTGTATAAGCATATACCGTTCCAAGTTTCACTGCGCTCGGATGGTTAATACGCAAGAAACATCCATTTGAATATTTAAATTTCGAGTAGCCGCCATGTTGGATTTGCGCTCGCTAGGTTATTGAACGTCCCTTAGGTGAACTTATATTTATAGCCTCTATACACTTACAAAATTTCAGTTTGATTGCTGTAGTTGATTAATAGATATTGAGTACCGTCTAAATATTTCGGATGGTCGCCATGTTGGATTTTATTATATGTAGGCCATAGAGTTATGTACTATTAGATGATGATTATTGTGTAAGTTCATTATGCAAATGTTGATTTCGATCCCATGATTAGAACACAAGAAATAAAATCGTAATTTTCGAAATTCGCACAGACGCCATCTTGAGGTTACGTAAACAATTGAACTAAATTAGATACCAATGCATTACAATGTGTAGATACATTTCCTGTACGAAGTTTCATTGCGCTTGAATCATTAAATCGCGAGAAAAGTATAATTAAAACATTCCAATTCGCTTGGCCGCCATGTTCGTATTGTAGTTAACCGGTTTTTGAAAGGCTCATAGACTAACTTCCAGTAGTGCCCTTTATCTCCGTACAAAATTTCATGGTGATACCGGTAATAGTTCCAGAGATATAGAATGCCAGTGTAATATTTCGCACATCCGCCATCTTGAGGTTATGAAAACAATTGAACGATGTTGGATGTCGGTGCATTACAATGTGTATTAACATATACTGTACCAAGTTTCATTGTGATTGGTTGGTTAAATCGCGAGAAACGTCTATTTAAATGTCGCAAATTCGCTTTGCCGCCATGTTGGCTTTGTAGTTACCAGATTTTCAAAAGCCACATAGGTGAACTTCTAGTAGTTCCCTTTATCACCGTACAAAATTCCAGGGTGATATCGGTAATAGTTTCGGAGATATTGTATGCTAGTGAAATACTTCGCACAGCGGGAATCCTAGGCGAATGTTAAGGCCCAGGCGCAAAGGCATGGAAAAGGGTGGTTGAAATTGCGTGGTCCGTAGATGGCCGAAACGACAGCAAGAAGAACAAGAAGTTCCGTGACGAACTAAAGAGCCTACTTTTCTTAAAATTTAACATTCATGCCAATGATTCACCTATATGTATCTATCCAGAATAATGACGAAATTAAGTTGGTAATATCGAAATTTCTAATTAGTTCGAAATACTGTAGCCTATACCTGGCATAATGTAGCCTAATATAGAACTACAGTTGGCAGCCTTGGTGACTGACTCAGTTCCATCTCTTAGGGTACAGAACACAAAATTAGGTAGAAGTCCAATGGACAGCATGAACGTTACACAGTTAAACATTGCATCTAACAGCGCGCGTAAAATCATGTTGGCAACAATGACATACATGTATTGGTCAGAAATATTCTGAAATAATATGATCTATTGCTGTGTCAATTTTGAATGAAATCCATTGGTTAGTATAGAAGTTACATGCGTTTTCAATTGGACCTATCATCAGGCTTAGAATCATGTTGGCAGCCCTGGCGTAGGCCTATATTAGTTACTCCAAATTTATCTAGAATGTCAGGTACTATACGTGTGCAAAGTTTAGAGCTATTGGCTTGCATACTTTCTGATATATTGATATTAGGGTAACAAAAAGAGAGACAGTATTTATTAACAGTTGGCAGCCCCGGTTTCTCTTAAGAATCGGCATAGTAATATCTGTTATGGTACACATAGCACACACGAAATTTGGTTGAAATCCAAATGATAGTATAGAAGTTACATGCATTTAAAGTTGGACCTCTCAGCAGGCTTAGAATCATGTTGGTAGCACTGACGTACATAAGTTACTCCAAATTAATATAGAATGTCAGGTACTATACGTGTGCATAGTTTAAAGCTGTCGGCTTGCATACTTTCTGATATATGGGTACTTGGATAAAAAACATTGAGAGCATTTAATAACAGTTGGCAGCTCTGGTGGCTCTTAAGAATTCTCTCAGTCATATCTGTTTATGTACACATAGCACATACGAAATTTGGTTGAAATCCAATTGATAGTGTAGAAGTTATATGCATTTAAAATTTGGACCTATCAGCAGGCTTATAATCATTTTGGCAACACTGCCATGTCTGGCCTCCTGGAAATTAAACTGCAATATTATTATCTATACGTGTGCCAATTTTTAAATAGCTCCCATTCATACCTTCTAAGATATCCAACGTGGAGCTCAAATATCAATTGCGTTTTTCAGCAGTTGGTAGCACTGACATCATTTTCAAATATGGCCGTGAGATATTCAGGTATAGATGTTTACTCCTACCAAATTGTGTTTCGATTGCTGCAGCCGTTTAGGAGTTGATAGGGGGGGGGGGCACACACACACAGCTAGACAGACAGACAGAAGGACAGACAGAAGGACAGACAGACAGACAGACCCACATTTGCCCGATCTCATAAGTCTACTTTTTCCTCATTTTTGCAAAATGTGAAAAGTAGGCTAAAAAGAATTACACTACTATATTGGTGAGAGGTAACAAAATTTGAAGGGAACGGTCGGTCGGGGTTGCCTGGAATAGTGCTATGTACTTACCGAGTTTCATTGAAATCGCTCCAGCCGTTTAGATGTTATTAGGGGGGGGGCACACCATCACACACACCAACACACGCACCATCACACACACACACACACAGACACACGGACAAAAGGTGATCTCATAAGCCCATTTTTTTCATAAATGAAAATAGGCTAAAAACTGGCAAGAGATGGACTGACGCTAGGAAGGAACAGCATAGGAAACTAATGCGAGAATCCTGGGCGAACGTTAAGGCCTAGGCGCAAAGGCATGGAAAAGGGTGGTTGAAATAGCGTGGTCCGTAGATGGCCGAAACGACAGCAAGAAGAAAAAGAATTACACTACTATATTACTTTCCTTTTAATTCACTAACAGCCCATTTCCCTGGTCATTAACCATGAATATGGGTTTTTTCTTCCAAGATTTCAATTAGCGATGTGAAATAAATGAAATGATCTCTCAGGAACACAGTGCCGCGGGATGTTGTTTTTCCATTAACTAGCTTGTTCGTATTCTCCTAGCCCACAACTTTGCGCTCCAGTGTAAAAAGTCTTTCCTCACACCTGCAAATGTTTACGACCATTAGCGGAGGAGTTTAAGGTTAGAAAGACCTATAATTTCAACGGGGGAGGTATTACTGCAGTGCATGTTTGAACATGGTTTTTATATCATGTTTTTTTGACCGACCGCAGTGGACGAGAGCGCTGACGCGCTACCTTGAGCGTCGCTGATACCAGGAGAGCGGGCTTCGAATTCCACCACGGCCGTCCTGAAAATGGTTTTGTGGTTTCCCATTTCCACCACCAGGAAAATGCCGAAACGGTTCCTTTCAATAGTTCCACGGTCGATTTCCCTCCAAAACCCTTCCCTGACCCGTCCTGAAATGAAAATGAATGGTCATTGGCTGCATTAATAAAATTATAACATGTGCCAAGTATTTAGAATTTCCCAATTCAGAATTACAAATAAGGCAGGCTATTATTGAATTCGGAAGGATTTCTAACAGCCCACGGATGCTTCCTTCCAACTCATTGGCTAGTTTCATTCAAATTCGAGCATTTTATTTCTCATGAACTTCTCTCGTTTGGTTGCCTTCTGGATGAGATTCCGGCCACAAAAACCAATCACCGCATAGAAACTCGATTCATCTAATCCTCGGCCCTCTAGCAAAGGAAATAAGAGGCAGACATTCTATACTTTCGAGTTGGTATCCTAACCCGATTATGATAGGTGCTTTGTATCAAAAGTGGGATTGAAGATGATATACAATAGGTGTGCGTTTGAGGACGACTCCGTCATAGCCTCTTCACCTCAGCAATAAGTGCATCTCTATAGTATGAAGGGGGTTTTGGGCGATGCCTAAAACGACACAGTTGACCAAAAATACGGAAATTAAAAAACGGCAAGTGAATGATTGCGCCTTTAGGCGGAGCTTGTCTAGCAGCTCTTCTGCATCAGATTAGCGGTGATGCATGGACAACGTGACGTGTCCCTTCAGCCGTTAATATTGGCTTCCTCGACCAGAGTCACTATCTCTTGGTTCAGACAACTAATAAATTGTCTTCATGAGACTAAGCACTTCTCGTTTCAGCCCTCACATCAGTTCTAAACAACCTGACGGGCCCAGAATCAAACATGGAACCTCCTAGAGAAGAGACAAACATGCCTAATATGAGGATACTTGTGTGTTATTTAAATTTGTTACACTTATTACACTACTCGAGAGGGGGTTAACATCATAGAAGTGACAAAGAGGAAATCTGACATTCTACGGATCGGAGCGTGGAATGTTAGAAGTCTGCTAGGAAGTGGAAAGTTAGAAAATATAGAAAGGGAAATGGATAGGTTGAGGTTGGATTTGGTTGGGATTAGTGAAATGCGCTGGCAGGAAGAACAGGACTTCTGGTCAGGAGACTATAGGGTCATTAGCACTAAATCAAACAATGGCCAAGCAGGAGTTGGTCTCATATTGAGTAGGAAACTTGGACAGCGGGTGGAATATTATGAGCAATACAGTGAACGGATTATTGTAGCAAAAATCAATACTAAACCTACGTACACCACAGTGGTACAAATCTATATGCCTACCAGTCAAGCTGATGATGAGGATGTTGAAAAGGTCTACGAAGAAATAGATGACATTCTGAGGTATATCAAAGGTGATGAAAATGTTATAGTAATGGGAGATTGGAATGCTGTGTTAGGAAAAGGGAGGGAAGGGAAGATAGTAGGAGATTTTGGATTAGGTGAAAGGAATGATCGAGGAAGCAGGCTGATGGAATTCTGCACCGAATATGAGTTGGTCATAGCTAACACCTTATTCAATAACCACAATAGAAGAATATACACATGGATGAGACCAGGAGATACAGGGCGTTACCAAATCGACTTCATTATGGTCAAGCAGAGGTTTCGAAACCAGATTTTGGATTGTAAAACATATCCTAGTGCTGACATAAACTCTGACCACAATCTGGTTGTAATGAAATGCAGATTTAAGTTGAAGAAACTGAAGAAAAGTCAAAAGCCAAAAAGGTGGGCAATAGACAGACTGAAAGTAAAGGATGTGAACGAAAGATTCAAGAAGAGTATAAAGGAAGGACTAATCAAAACCCCTAAACAAACTTCAATTGCAGAGGAATGGGCACTTTTGAAGAATGAAATAACAAAATCGGCAGAAGAAAACATTGGTAGTAAAGAAAGAATAGGTAGAAAACCGTGGATCACTCAGGATATACAAGAATTGATGGATGAAAGGCGGAGACACAAGAATCTAAGAGATGAAGAGGGGAAAGCAGAATACAGACGTCTGAGAAATGAGGTTAACAAGAAGTGCAAGGAAGCGAAAGAAGAATGGTTGAAAGAGAAATGTACAGGTATAGAAAAGTGTCTGAAATTAGGAAAAGTAGACACAGCTTATCGAAGGATTAAGAATACTTTGGGGGAAAAGAAGACTAAGTGCTGTAATATTAGGGACACAAATGGAAAGTCTCTAACAGATAGGGAAGAAAAGGTTGAGAAATGGAAAGCTTACATAGAGTGCCTGTATAAGGGAAAGGAGATTGAGAATCATGTAATGGAAAGGGAGGAGGAAATTGATGAGGATGCAAAGGGAGATTTAATATTGAGATCAGAATTTGACAGAGCATTAGAGGACTTAGGCAGGAACAAAGCACCAGGCATAGATGATATACCGATTGAGTTGCTTCGCTGCATAGGAGATGAAGGTCTGATCAGGTTATTTCACTTGGTGTGTAGGATTTATGAGACAGGTGAGGTACCCCCTGATTTCAAGAAGAATATTATCATCCCTATACCAAAGAAAGTAAGAGTTGACAGATGTGAAGATTACCGTACAATCAGCTTGATTACTCATGCTTCAAAGATCCTGTCTAGAATAATTTACAAGAGGATTGAAAGCCAGATAGAAACGGAGTTGGGTGAAGACCAGTTTGGTTTCAGGAGAAATGTAGGAACAAGGGAAGCTGCAGTAAGTCTTAGGCTGATTTTGGAAGGTAGAATAAGGAAAGATAAGAGAACGTTCATGGCATTTGTAGACTTAGAAAAGGCTTTTGATAACGTTGATTGGACTAAATTGTTAAACATTTTGAAATCTATTGGAATAAAGTACAGGGATAGGAGGGTGATATACAATCTATACAGAAACCAGACAGCAGTCATTCGAGCTGAAGGATATGAGAGAGAAGCTGGTATTATGAAAGGTGTAAGGCAAGGCTGCAACTTATCACCCATACTTTTCAATCTTTACATTGAACAAGCAATGAAGGAAATTGGAGAAAAATTTAAAGTGGGAGTGAAGATTCAAGGAGAAATAATTTCAACTCTGAGATTTGCTGATGACATCGTCATCTTGGCCGACAAGCCTGAGGATTTGAATGAGTTTTTGAATGGTATGGATTCCGTCTTACGGAAGGACTTCATGATGAAAATTAATAAATGTAAAACAAAAATACTGGATTGCAGCCGAAATAAATCAGAAACCTCTATGGAGATCAAATTGGCAGATGAAAAGCTGAAGGAAGTAGGAGACTTCTGTTACTTAGGAAGCAGAATAACCAGTGATGGACGAAGCAAAGAGGATATAAAAAAGTAGGTTGGCTCAGGCAAGGAAAGCCTTTCTACAAAAAAGGAATCTGTTGACATCGAATATAGATTTAGGTATTAGCAAGTCATTTTTGAAAGCCTTTGTCTGGAGCGTGGCGCTCTATGGAAGTGAAACTTGGACCATTGGTGCAGCAGAAAAGAGGAGAATTGAGGCATTTGAAATGTGGTGTTACAGGAGAATGAAGAAGATCAGATGGGTAGATAGGGTTACAAACGAAGAGGTATTAAGGCGAGTGGGAGAGGAGAGATGTTTCTGGCGACGGCTAATGAAGAGAAGAGATAGGTTGGTAGGACACATACTAAGACACCCAGGAATAGCAAGCTTAGTTATGGAAGGAAGGGTCGAGGACAAGAACTGTAGGGGTAGACCAAGGTTAGAATATGTTAAACAGATTGCCTTGGATGTAGGGTGTGGTAGCTATGTAGAGATGAAACGATTAGCTCAGGACAGAGAGGCATGGAGTGCTGCATCAAACCAGTCAAAATACTGAAGACTCAAACAACAACAACACTTATTAACTACTAGCAGAAATACCCGTTCTTCGAACGGTGTTCGTAGTTAACACCAGACATTATCAATTGAGCTACTGTGCAATGGTTAACGGTTTGTCATTCCATCAAGTTTATCAGAACGAAGTTAGTTTATTGGGAATATCACACACACTGTTAATTTAAGGCCCTTAAAATGTAGTTTTCGGAGACCCTTTATAGATTCCCGAATTATCTGTCTCACATTGAGAAGCGAAACATATGCTTTGGTCGTCCTTGTAGGAAAATTTTAATATTTCGCATATTTTAGCATATATTGAGAAGTTTTTCTCTATATCCACCCTTCTACTGTATGAAAAGTACGGTGAAGAGTTTTATAAATGATTGGTGTATTGACTCTCATGGTTACAATACCTAATTTTAAGATGCACCAAGCATCCGAACACGAGGTATAGGCGTACATAAAGATACACAGAAAGACAGACAGACAATTCTATTGTCTACAACATATCACCCAGATATCCAAATATGGGTATATCTACCACACAGTATCAAATAAAATCATCCTTATGATGAACCCGTATGTCGACAAAAAAAAATAGTTAAAATGTGCTCTCAGACTAAATTCACCTAATGTGTACTTCCTGACGTGAAATACAATTGAAAGTCTTGTAGACGAAACGCAATACACGTCACATAAAAACTGACCCTCTACGTTGTGCTAGGTGCCCATACACAGGAAGACCCCTTTCATAAATTATAAAGGCTTGTGGTGCATGAAAATTCAGGTACTCTAGACTCAAATTGCCCAAATTCCTAAAAGCCGCAAAAAATGCTAGTTCAATTCAGGAATTTTTGAAAATAATGTTGCTGTTTGGAGATATAATAGACCTTCTGTACTATATGTCGACGTGAAAATTGCATGAAAAAATTCTAGGTTACCCCTTCACCCACTTAATTGCATTGATGAATTATACGGTCTACGTTAGTTCCGTGATAACCTTATAGCCATTTGCAAACTTTCACAGAAATGTAATAAATGGAGTGTCATTGCTTCTTACAGAAATAGATGGAAAGTTTTATGCCACCCCATGAGATAATGTTCTCATGGTTACCGATTTGCATTCCTTCATTAGTTTGTTAAATTAAATTAAATTAGTTTTCTGGGAATATTTCACAAACTGTTGGATTTAGAGCCTTATAATGTAGTTTTCGAGGACCCTTTAGGGCCCCCGAGTTTTGTTGCTGGCACCGAGGGGCTTTGTCTCGTCGTTGTACGCCATAATATAATACTAATAATAATATAATATAGGGAGAAATTATAACACCTATTTTTTATTATTTTTTATTCAGCCAATGGCCATGTACTTTTCTTTTCAGGACGGGTCAGGGAAGGGATATTATCAGAGAAAGAAGCATTCACATCGCGCTTGAGCAAAATGGAAATGGCCTACCATTTAACTAAGGACATCTATATGAAAAGGTCAATATCCTTCAACGCAAAACTAAAACATTACTGCAGTGTCATCCGTCAGGAAGTCTTGCATGCTTCTGAATGCCTCACGATGAACAAAAAAGGCTTGGTCGAGAAACTGGAGGACAAAGAAAGAAAAATTTTGAGAAAGATATTGGGTTCCATCAAAGATAATCGGGAATACAGAAAACGGCATAACCATGACCTATATACTCATGTGGAGAAGATAAGCAACGTCATCTGGAAGAGAAGGTTACCATTTGTTGGGCTTGTGAAACGAATGAGCCCAGCGAGACTGACCAACCGCAACATAACTTACTTTCAGGAGAGGAAAACAAACTGGGCCTGGTTCATTGGACTGGATAAAGATCTGAAAGAAGTGGGGATTACACCAACAGACATTCAGGAGTGCGTCTCACTCAAAGGGAAACTTCAAGCTTGTAAAGGTTTCCAAGAAAAAGCGAAGCTGAAAACGGGAAAGATTTGGACCCAGGAACGGAAGGAAGTCCACCGAGAATGAATGCAGGCGTACAGGGCAAACATCAAAGCCAATAGGAGACGGTTGGAATGACGCGGTCCATAGATGGCCTATACGAAATGAATGAATGAATGAATGAATAATATGGGGATAGGAATATAATAGACCTGCCGTACCACACCCGCAGGTGTAAATCGGGTGAAAAAATTCTAGAGTACACCTTGATCCCCTTAAGCGCGTTAAACGTATTGATGAATTTTACGGCTTTGGTTCCGTGATAACCTTCTAGCCGTTTGCAAACTTTCACACTAATGTAATTAATGGAATTGCATTGCGTCTTACAGCAATAGATGGGACCTCTGAGAATCCGTTGGCATGGTTACTGGCTTGCATTCGTTCATTAGTTTATTAAATTAAATTAGTTTTCTGGGAATATCTAAAAACGGTTGGTCTTCGGTCCTTAAAATGTGGTTTTCGGGACCCGAGTTTTGTCTCTCCCATTGAGGGGCTGAAAATGAGTTTTGTCTCGTCCTTCTACGCCTATTTCAGCATGTATTTTAAGGGGGTAGGCCCCCTTTCATGAGAGGTACGGAGAAGAGTTACATCAATGATTGGTGTCGTGCCTCTGATGGATATCTGTACCAAATTTTACGCTGATACACCCAGCCGTTCTCGAGTTATAAGGGAACAAATTTGTCCACAGACAAACAAACAAACAAACAAACAGACAGACAAACAAAAAAAAATATTTCGCGCGCATCCATCACAAAAGCAGTCTGAAACGTGTAAACATCTCAAATTTCCGTAGAAATTCACAGATAAACACACAAATTTTCATTTTTATATATAGAGAGATATACTGCACCGCTCGGTGTTGACCGTGTTTTATTGCACAGATTCTGGTTTTACTCGCTAACCGTTGGAGATATACGAAAAGTGATAAAGACCTTTCGGATAGAAAATTAAATGTTAAAGCTCATGTACACCATCAAAAGTTTGCTATTTCTTAGCGTTCTCTTTTTATTTGAAAAGGAAACATGAAATTTTGAAACCAAAGGGTGTAGTGACGTCACAAATGTCGGTTTTACTCGCTAACTGTTGGAGATACACAAAAAGTGAAGGACCTTTCGGATAGGAAATTAAATTTCAAAGCTCGTATGTGCCATCGAAAGTTTGCTATTTCCTACCGTTCTCTTTTTATTTGATATGGAAATATGAAATTTTGAAACCAAAGGGTCTAATGACGTCACTAAAATAGTCGCCATTTTTTAATAGTGCAAAATTTCGAAATCAAAAGTATCCTATATGTAAACCTGGTAAATCAGCTACATCCATGCAAAATTTCATTTAAATCGGACCAGTGGTTCTTGAGTTATTGAGTAACAGACAGACAGACAGAAAGACAGACACAAACCATTTCATTGTTAGCCTATTTTCAATTTTGAAAAAATAGGCTTATGAGATCACCTTTTGTCCGTGTGTGTGTGTGTGTGTGTGTGTGTGATTCATGTGTGTGTCCCCCCTAATAAAATCTAAACGGCAGGAGCGATTTCAATGAAACTCGGAAAGTTCATAGCACTATTCCCGGCGACCTCGACCGTGCCCTTCACATTTTGTTACGACTCACCAATCCAACATGGCGGCTGTGCGAAATATTTCACCAGCATTCAATATCTCCGAAACTATTACCGATATTACCCTGACATTTTCTATGGTGATAGAGGGAACTACTATAAGTTCACTTATGTGACTTTTGAAAACCTGGTAACTACAAAACCAACATGGCGGCCAAGCGAATTTGCGACTTTTAAATAGTCGTTTCTCGCGATTTGACCAACCAAACGCTATGAAACTTGGTACAGTATATGTTTATATACATTTTAATGCACCGACATCTAACTTCGTTCAATTGTTTACATAATCACAAGATGGCGGATGTGCGAAATATTTCACCGGCATTCTATATCTCTGAAACTATTAGCGGTATCACCTTAAAATTTTGTACGGAGATAAAGGGTACTACTGGAAGTCCATCTATAATATTTTCAAAAACCGGTTTACTACAAAACGAACATGGCGGCCAAGCGAATTTGAACATTTTAAATAGACCTTTCTCGCGATTTAATGTTCCAAACGCACTGAAACCTGGTACAGGAAATATTTATACACATTGTAACCCACTGGTATCTAATTTAGTTCAATTGTTTACATAACCTCAAGATGGCGGCAGTGCAAATTTTAAAATTAAGTTTTTATTTCTTGTGATGTAGTCATGCGATCGAAGTGAATGTTTGTATAATGAACCTACGCAATACTTTTCCTTTAATGGTACATGACTCTATGGCCTATACATTTAACAATCCAACATGGCGACCATCCGAAATATTTAGACGATACTGAATATCTACGAATCTATTTTAGCAATCAAACTGAATTTTTTATGTTCATAGGGGCTATGAACTTAAGTTCACCTATAGGACTTTAAATAACCTGGTGAACACAAATCCAACATGGCGGTGACGCGAATTATAAATATTCACATGGACGTTTCTCGTAATTTAACCATCCGCGTGCAGTGAAACTTGCTACAGTAAATCTTTATCCGAATGTTAATCCACTGGCATCTAATTTATTTCAATTGTTTCCATAACCTCAAGATGGCAGCTGTGAAAAATTTTTAAATCTCCTTGTTTTTTCTTGTGTCCTAATTATGCGATTGAAGTTTGAATACTACACGTTCACAATAATCTGCATGTAACAGTACATAACTCTAGGACCTACATGTATAAAATCCAACATGGCGACCATCCGAAATATTTAGTCGGTTCTCAATATCTACGAATCTATTACAGCAATCAAACTGAAATTGTGTATGTTGATAGTGGCATTTAACATAAGTAGGATATATGAAAATAGGCTGTATAGTTCTTCACGGAACTACTTGTTATATATTAGTATGATTGTAATTTTGACGGTTATTGCTATTTTTCACGCACTGTCTCCTCACTGTCAGATGAGCTAGTCTATAAATAATTTAAATGTGTTTCATCGCTGTAATTAGGTTTGTAAAACGATTACTCATGGGCTCATTTATCTTCCAGTCTGTTTGCTGATTGGACTGGCGACCTGGCCTGTTGATGAGATGGCACGTGCTCACGCGGAGAAACGCTTTCACATAAGAAACTGCAGTAGATAATTGGTCTGTTTTTTACGATACAGCACAATTTTGGAAATTGTTTCAGTGGAATAGTATGTGCGATTAACGAAAACAGATGAAATAAATAGAAAAAACTAAATACAAAGTGCTAAAGATTATAGTGTGTAATTTAAGCTAATTAAGCTAATTAAGTTAATAGACATTATAATTTTATTAACGCAGCCGATGGCCATTCATTTTATTTTTAGGACAGGTCAGGGAACGGATTCTGAAAGGAAATTGGCCGTGAACCTATTGAAAGGAACCGTCCCGGCATTTGCCTGATGGTGAAAATGGGAAACCACACAAACCATTTTCAGGACGGCCGCGGTGGGATTCAAACCCACATTCTCCCGATGCAAGCGAGGCACAAGTTAGCATATTAGGCATCTCGGTCACCGTGGTTGGTATTCTAAGCACATTATTTGTAGTAATACAGCGATGACTCCAGACGTTATCTTGAGTAAGATTGAGTTGCATTTATTTTGATTCTTTAGCAAATAAATACAGAATTAAATAGCTGAGATGTTCAGCCAGTTTATCATAGAAGTGCTAACATCGTCTTTGCCTAATAAGATCAAGTGTTTAGGCTTTTACGACCAGTATTTGTAAAAGCAAGGGTGACGTCAATAACTGCGTCATCCATCAGGCTATTCGACTTCTATGGCATATACAAGCGCCTAGGAAATATTGACAAGTCATTCCGAACCAATAAGGATTCCTGAAAGGATGTGGAACGATTGATTCTATTCGTGCAGCTCGGTTACACATGGTAAGGTACTAGGGAAAGAACAACAGACAATGCACAATGTATTTCTGGATTGGAAAAGCCCTTTGATCGCGTTCCGCATGATCTCATTCCATGGCTTTAAATTGGGAACAACCACCATCATCAGATATCTGTGTACTCTTCTCATCATCATCATCATCATCATCATCATCATTAGTTTACAGTTCATCCAGTTTCCCGGGTACTGTTGATAAGCCTCCTCCATTCCATTCTGTCCATAAACACTTTGTTCTCCACGATGTCTTCAAATGTTCTTCCCATAAGTGGGATGTCTATCTTAACAATGTCCATGCAACGGGTTTAGGTCGTCCGACAGGTCGCCTTCCTTCCATCTCCCTTTGCAAGTTTTCTCGGGCTATTCTTGACGGTTCCATCCTCTCTTCATGTCAAAATCACCGTAGTCTCGAGAACGAGTGATAACCTATTATTATTAGTCTAGATGTTCTGATCCTGTGTAGAACTGATGTCGTGATCCCAGCCTCTCTCCTCACATTCTCGTTTCTTACCATGTCTAATTTGGTCCTTTCGATAGTGGACCTAAGTAACTTCATCTCCGATGACTGTCTTTTGCGGTGTGAGTTCATGTTTCTATGCCATAAGTCAATAATAGTGTGAAGTGACTCTTGAAGAGCGTCAACTTTACCTTTCTTGGAACTTTCGTATCCCAGAGTAGCGTCCTCACTTGCTGGTAGAAAAGGGAACTCTTCTGTATTCTATTGGTGACTTCATTGTTAGCTAGGGCATCTTTGGAGACTACATTACCAAGGCAGGTGAATCTGTCTACACATTCCAGTTGATGGTCTCCTAGTTTATTGTAGCCGATGTGTTTCTTCCAGTCACAGCCATTGCCACTGTCTTACTCTTACTAATATTGAGATTAAACTCTTCAAACTTGGTATTCAATTCGTTGAGTCTACTCTGCACTTCTACTTCTGATTACCCCCATATCATGACATCATCTGCGAAGGCCAAGCTTTTAAGGTCGCCTGATGTTTCTTTGATGGACTTCATTATGTACGCCTACTGCTTCTAAAGAATTAACTTTTACTGAGATCTATAGAGGTTAGGATTTATACTACAGGTTCCTGTACCTCTTAATAAGGACAACACTTTTTTACTGAGAGCCCTCAGCTGTAAAGTTTAGGAGTGTGTTATTTTTTATGTGCTGTCCGTACTAAGACGTCTGAGCGTAACACACGTGCATTCTCCGTTAGTATCCTAATATGTTGTGCTATCACTTTTAATTGACTGCCCTAGTTATTACGTAGGTTGATGTTTACAGTCTATTGCAGTGTTTTTTTATTTTGTATCGGAATTTGGCCAACTATGGCTTTCTGGTCAATCTCTTCTTTTCCTCCCAGAACCTCTTCATTCTTTCACTTCGAATCCTCCGCAGCTCCGCAGAAATTACCAATTTAGGCCTACATTTTGGTAGATTCTCCTTAAATGTCTTAACGCTGTCAATGCGACATCAAAACGTCTTCCTGTAGCTGATCATGGCGGCAGTCATTCAATTTCAACCGCGTTTTTCATTACCAGAGAGTAATGAAATGAATTTTTTATTCCGCAGACTTATTGATGTGTAACATCTATCCACTCGGTAGCTGGATATTTTTGTGGGAGTGATTTTGAGTAATGGGACGGAAGTGGATCGGAGGGAAGTAGATTGGACGGAAGTGTGTAAGACGCACTGCCAGCTGGATCGCATCCCTCCTGGCTGGATACGATCCAGCTGGTAGTGGTAAGAGGAAACAATGAGCACGCGGTGTCGGAGATTTGTACCATGACGCACTGTCGTCCATGTGGAATTTATATCACATACGGATTGCTTAATTTAAATGATGCTATGCTTTAATATGAAACATAGTAACTAGTCGGCAAAGCCGGTATTATGCTTCTGCACAATGGCTATTCAGATACTAACCCACATTGCGGTAATGCAGTGATCCGGCCATGTGGAATGTATATCACATACGGATTACTTCAAGGTTTGGAGGCGCCATTACAGATATTCCTACACTAAATCATCATCAAGTTGTCGTTCTTTGGTGTAATAATATTCATTATATCATATTTGCTGAAAACAATTATGATTTATTAAGAGTCTATTTTTTCAATCTCTGGATAAAAGTGATGGGCATCCACTCCCCGAGTAACTTTGCTCAACACTTTCATACTGAACGGTAAACGCTCATGCAAACTCTGGTGTCAACTGACTGAAACACAAACCACATGTTCAAAGTCTTCGTATCAGTATTTAAATGATGATATGCTTTAATATGAATCATTGTAACTAGTCGGCAAAGCCGGTATTGTGTTTCTGCACAATGGCTATTCAGATATTAACCCACATTGCGGTAATGCAGTGATCAATAAAATATATATATACAAGCTGACCCGGCAGACGTTGTCCTGCCAATCAAAGAAAGTGTTGTAACTTTGTTTCTTGAAGTGCTTTTGGATACACAATATTTTTTCAATTTCTGTTAACTGCCTCTAAACTATCGTGAATTGAATTAACTAATCTAGAAACATTCGTGGGAGCGTGCACAACAACTCTCCAACGTTTCATCGCAATTGGATAAATGGCATAAAACGCATACGGGATTTTGTTTAAATGATTCGCGTGCCGTCACTCATTTGTTGAATCTACTCATGCGCTACCTATTGTAAAATAGATTTACTAAACCTGAAACCTTCTCTGGAGTGTACTCAATCATTCATCAAGGTTTCATCGCAATCGGATGAATGATATATGACCGCATACGCGACATTGTGGAAAAGATTCACGCGCCGTCACTCATTTGTTGAATCTACTCGTGCGCTACTTATTAAAAACTGGATTTACTAATCCAGAAACCTTTCCTGGAGTGTACACAACAATTCACCAAAGTTTCATCGTAATCGGATAAATGGTATATGAACGCATACAGGACTATGTTGAAATGATTCGCGCGCCATCGCGCATTTGTTGAATCTACTCGTGCGCTACCCATTGTAAAATGAATTTACCGAGCCAGAAACCTTTACTGAAGTGTACACAACAATTCACCAAAGTTTCATCGCAATCGGGTAAATCGTATATGGACGCATATGGTACTTTGTTGAAATGATTCGCGTGCCGTCACTCATTTGTTGAATCTACTCGTGCGCTACCAATTGTAAAATGGATTTATTAAGCCAGAAACCTTCCGTAGGGTGTACACAACATCTCACCCAAGTTTCATCGTAATCGGACGAATGGTATTTGAACGCATACGGGACCTTATTGAAACGCTTCGCGCGTCGTCGCTCATTTGTTGAATCTACTCGCGCGCAACCTCCTGTGAAATGGATTTACTAAGTTAGAAACCCTCACGTAAGTGTACACAACATCTCACCCAAGTTTCATTGCAATCGGATGAATGGTATATGAACGCATACGGGACTTAATTTAAACGTTTGCACATCGTCACTCATTTATAGAATCTACTCGTGCGCTACCTATTGTAAAATGGATTTACTAATCCAGAAGATTTCCCTGGAGTGCACAGAACATATCACTCAAGTTTCATCGCTATCGGACGAATGGTATTTGAACGCATACGGGACCTTGTTGAAACGCTTCGCGCGTCGTCACTCATTTGTTGAATCTACTCGTGCGCTACCTATAGTAAAATGAATTTACTAAGCTAGAAGCCTTCCCTGGAGTGTACACAACATCTCACCCAAGTTTCATCGCTATCGGACGAATGGTATTTGAACGCATACGGGACCTTTTTGAAACGCTTCGCGCGTCGTCGCTCATTTGTTGAATCTTGTCGTGCGCTATCTATTGTAAAATGGATTTACTAAGCCAAACACCTTCCCTGGAGTGCACTCAACATCTCACCCAAGTTTCATCGCAATCGGATGAATGGTATATGAACGCATACGGAACTTTGAAACGCTCTAACGTGCAGAGACAAACAGAATTCGACATCACTGCCACCTTTGGTATAAAACACAACTTTCCGCCATGGGCGGAGTGTATGTTATGGCGGTAGTTGCACAGGTTGCGACCAGGTGACTCTACGTGCGGAGACACACAGTCCAAAAGGATCACTTTTCACTAAGGCTAGCGGTTTCCATGACGACTGTTTACGACTGTATATTGTGGTTCTAAATTTGTGTGTAAATTGTGGTTCTAAAATTCTAAACTCCCACCTATCTGGTCAAATTGCGAATCTAGACCATACATGGGCCAACCCTAACATTCATACAAAATTTCATCAAAATCGGCCGAGGCTTTTAGGAGGAGTTCAATCACATACACACGTGTCGAAGAATTATATATATAAAGATATATATATCTTTATATGTATAATTCTTCGACACGTGTGTATGTGACTGAACTCCTCCTAAACGACTGAACCGATTTTGATGGAATTTGGTATGTATATTAGGGTGGGTCCATGTATGGTTTAGATTCACAATCTGACCCGGTAGGTGGAATGAACACAATTTTAGAACCACAATTTACACACACTTTTAGAACCACAATATACAGTCAAAAACAGTCGTCATGGAAACCACTAGCCTTGGCCTTCGTGAAAGCTGATGTCTTTGGATGGTTTGTCTCTGCACGTTAGAGACACCTGGTAGCAACCTGTGCAACTACCGCTATTACATACACTCCGCCCGTGGCGAAAAATTGTGTTTTATACCAAAGGTGGCAGTGATGTCGAATTCTACTGTTAGTCTCTGCACGTTAGAGCGTTTCAAAGTCCCGTATGCGTTCATATACCATTCATCCGATTGCCATGAAACTTGGGTGATATGTTGAGTGAGCTCCAGGGAAGGTGTTTGGCTTAGTAAATCCATTTTACAACAGATAGCGCACTAATAGATTCAACAAATGCGCGATGACGCGCGAAGCGTTTCAGAAAGGTCCCGTATGCGTTCAAATACCATTCGTCCGATAGCGATGAAACTTGGGTGAGATGTTGTGTACACTCCAGGCAAGGCTTCTGGCTTAGTAAATCAATTTCACATTAGGTAGCGCACGACTAGATTCAACAAATGACTGACGACGCGCGAACCGTTTCAACAAAATCCCGTATAAGTTTATATTCCATTCATAGATTGAGATGAAACTTTGATGAGTTGTTGTGTACACTTAAGAGAAGGCTTCTTCTAACTTAGTAATCCATTTCACAGGAGGTTGCGCACGAGTAGATTCAAAAAATGAGTGGTGACGTGCGAAGCGTTTCAACAAAGTCCCGTATGCGTTCAAATACCATTCGTCCGATTGCGATGAAACTTGGGTGAGATGTTGTGTACACTTACGTGAGGGTTTCTAACTTAGTAAATCCATTTTACAATAGGTAGCTCACGAGTAGATTCAACAAATGAGCAACGACGCGCGAACTTTTAATCAAAGTCCCGTATGCGTTCATATACCATTCATCCGATTGCAATGAAACTTGGGTGAGATGTTGTGTACACTTACGTGAGGGTTTCTAACTTAGTAAATCCATTTCATAGGAGGTTTCGCACGAGTAGATTCAACAAATGAGCGTCGACGCGGGAAGCGTTTCAAAAAGGTCCCATATGCGTTCAAATACCATTCGTCCGATTACGATGAAACTTGGGTGAGATGTTGTGTACACCCTACGGAAGGTTTCTGGCTTAATAAATCCATTTTACAATAGGTAGCGCACGAGTAGATTCAACAAATATGTGACGGCACGCGAATCATTTCAACAAAGTACCGTATGCGTCCATATACCATTTATCCGATTGCGATGAAACTTTGGTGAATTGTTGTGTACACTCCAGGAAATGTTTCTGTCTTAGTAAATCCAGTTTTTAATAAGTAGCGCTCGAGTAGATTCAACAAATGAGCGACGGCGCGCGAATCGTTTCCTCAATATCCCGTATGCGGTCATATATTATTCATCCGATTGCGATCAAACCTTGGTGAATCATTGAGTACACGCCAGAGAAGGTTTCAGGCTTAGTAAATCTATTTTACAATAGGTAGCGCATGAGTAGATTCAACAAATGAGTGACGGCACGCGAATCGTTTAAAGAAAATCACTTATGCGTTCATATGTCATTCATCCGATTCCGATGAAACTTTGATGACTTGTTGTGTACACGCCAGGGAAGGTGTTTAACTTGGCAAATCCATTTTACAATATTGGTAGCGCACGAGTAGATGTAAAACAAATGAGTGACGACGCGCGAAGCGTTCCAACAAAATCATTTATGCGTTCATATACTATTCATCGATTGCGATGAAACTTTGATGAGTTGTTGTGTACACTTACGTGAAGCTTTCTAACTTAGTAAATCCATTTCACAGTCGGTAGAGCACGAGTAGATTCAACAAATGAGTGACAGCGCACGAATCATTTAAACCAAATCCCGTATGCGTTAAATGCCATTTATCCGTTTGCGATGAAACTTTGGAGAGTTGTTGTGCACGCTCCAATGAATGTTTCTAAATTAGTTAATTCAATTCACGTTAGTTTAGAGGCAGTTAACAGAAATTGAAAAACATATTGTGTATCCAAAAGCACTTCAAGAAACAAAGTTACAACACTTTCTTTGATTGGCAGGACAACGTCTGCCGGGTCAGCTTGTATATATATATATATATATATAGATGTTTTTATGTTATTAGTCTACCGGCACGTGAAAATAAGTAACTGGCTTGTACACTACATGTCTGTGGTTGTAATAGCTGCGTGGATAGCGTCTTGGTCTGCGAATCATGAGGTCTCAGGTCCGACCCCAATCCCGGCAATTATTTTTGCTACCAGATTATCGATTTAAACGATATATATCATAACATTATGCGTCATTTTAACAGAATCTACATGAAATTACGATTTATGTAATTTTAATTACAATAGTTTGACCAAGTTGGGAAATTCGATTGTATTGAACATTATTTTTAGTAGTCTATATATAGGCTAGAGACAATGGTTTCATCCCTCCTCTTAATTTACAATATAATGTGTGATGTTTGTTCAAACAAGTGTGACAGTAGCATATCTCCAATTCAATCTATACATTCATCAGAGTACTAGTATGAAAACGGAGCGTAAATTAACATTTTAAGAATGTCCGAGCTGTGTAGTATACGAGTAGGATAACATGTCAGATGAATTCACATACATTTCATCTCAGTTTCATAGTACAGTAGGATAACATGTTACACATCGTATGCGACTACTGTATGGCTCGTATCTTTTTTATTTCCTTTATTTCGTTTTGTGAGTAGTATTATGTTTACCTCAAATTAGGTCACCGATACGTGATTTTCACCGATCTGTGATTTATAAACTCCTTCTGCAAGACTCTTATCAGTTTTCTATCACTCATTTTAAGGAACTTCTGTACTGAAATGATACGTATTGAAGTGCATCGACCCATCCAAGTTACCACTGTCATGTAAATTTACGAGACATTTCTGACGGCGTTTTCATCTTCGATGTGCGAGTTAGAATTAGCACTTCGTTCACACCTACGGAATGCAACTCTCAAATAACGAAGCTCAAAATAAACTCTATTCGATTTATTTAGGATCGATGCAGAACATCAGCCCCAACGTGTAATTTTTATGGATGTAGGTTTGACTTTTAACATTAAATTACTCCGACAAATAGTGAAATAAAGCGAAGCCATCACAATTGGAGTTAATGTAAATACAATAATGTGAAAACAGGCGAAGTAATAACTCGTTTACTGTATGTATCCGGTAAGTTGATTACATAATATGAATGTCAGTTTATGTTAATGATTCCCGCAAGATATTCTCTCGTCCCAACACTACGCGAAAAGAAAAGAAGCTTGTAACTTTACACGATTGTTAATATTGCGATCACAAGCCATGAAACCTACAATTTGCGTGGAATTCGAACCATATCGACGTGACTCTTCATTTCAGAAATCTCACAAACTGCGCATTGAAGAGGATTTTAAATTCGGCTGTTTTGAAGAGATACAAACAGCGAGACAATTGCGCTATTAATGCCTCGTTTAATTTAGGGACACCATGATCGAATTTTCTAATTTCTCTTTTTATTAATTGATTTATATTATTTATGCTCACGCATTGAAATAATGTACATTATACAGCTAATTTAAAGTTTTCTATCCATAGAAGATTCCGAAATTTCATTATTTTCATATGTAAATTTTGCAGATATTCAAAATTCGTCTAACGCCAAATAAACAGAGATACGAGAACATGGAGTAGTAAAGATCGCGATTTCTTGCACTAAATGATTCCCCTAGACACCGACAGTAGTGGCTACGCGGGCTAAAGCGCTGCGTTAGGTCCAGGGGCCAAGCTCTCTGCTGACTCGGTAGACGCGTGGGTTCGAGCCCCACCGTCGGCTGTCCTTGAAATGGTTTTCCGTGGTTTCCCATTTTCAACACCAGGCAAATGTTGGGACAGTACCTTCTGACAGGCCACGGCCGCTTCCTTCCACATCCTTGCCCAGTTTTATTCATCTTCATCCAATCCATCTCTCATCCCGACGCGCAGGTCGCCCACGGGCCTCGACTAGAAAGACCTGCACTCGGCCTCTCAGGAGGCTACACGACAACAAAAAAAACATTCCCCTAGACACAAAATGGCTGGATCCATGACGTCATAAACGAAACAAGGTATAAGCGATGCATACATGTTAAATTCTGTGTTAAATAAGCCTTACATACAAACAAAGACCTAACCTGGAGCATACGCAGTTGTAGAATAGGAAGTAATTTTCGCCCAGGCCGTCATCTAACCTAATAACAACCAATGGCTTTGCCTCACCATGGCATCATAAGAGTGCAGTTCAACCTTTCAATTAAATTGAGCAACAAAGAGTAATTTATAAACATTCGTAATTCACGACCAATCTTCACTCTTGAACATATGTGACTGCATCTGCATTTGATGACGCACTGTTTCAAACCTCACACAGCAGAGTTACATAGTGGCAATTCAAAGCACTACATCAAACAAACGAACATCAAGGTCCTTACAGGATCCGTGACATAAGTGACTGCACTAAATAATTCTCCTACGCACATATTTATCGTGGTATATATTTGAATCGCATGACAATTACTTCTGTGTTACTTGTACAAAAACAAATTCATGTATTTGGTTTCTAGTTCATACGAATACCTGTTGAGAAATAAATTACAGATCTGTTCAAATTATTAGACTCCCAACACTCAAATTCCCGCCATTTTTAAATTGATTTCAAGATGGTTGTTTAGTGTTCATGAAAAAGAATTTGTATATCAGTTTGTTAATATAACTTGCAATAACAGATCACACTGCATTTGTGGCTTCATCCATGATGCTGGCAATTCCCTTTTGACCTTTGGCTCTTTTGATTTGGAGAGCGAGTCACTCGTTGCTCTGAGACTGAGAGTAACTGCTGGAATCTTGCTACAGGCAACAATGAAAATGTGACAATATTGTCATTGTTGGTGGATTGTTATTAAGGAATTTATGGGGAAGTTTAGATATCACTCACAGTTAATTTCGAATTGTTATTATAGAATACAGTCAAATCTACTGTTTCCTTCTATTATTTAGCGCTGCGTGCTGTAAAATCGGTTTGTTTTTTTAATATTGGGCAAAGGAAGAGAAATTTCCCCAGCTGAATGAAAACATTGAAAGATTTAAAAGATTTAATGAAAATAAGTTCTTGAGTCTAATATTTTGTTTATTATAAGTTTTAATTTTTGTATTCTGTATACTTTTGTTTGATATTATAGTTATTTAAAATATTTTATATTTGTTTTAACGACATTAGTCGTTTGCATATTTAGTCCGTTCTACAACTACACATACATCTAAAGTCATCACAATCATAAACACGGGTTTTCATTAGTATTGCAATCATATCTCCAGTGGGTAATTTAATGTTATTATTTTCCATATACTGTACACAGATTTCTATAGGTCCAGTGATATCTTTAAATGACCCAACTTTCAAGAGTAATTTCATTTAGATCGGCTATATCTGTTGAATATTACTTGAAATGTAATTTAAGAAATATTAGTGGCGTCAGATTTAATCATGAGAAAACTCCATAACGTTCGGCAAGGCAGATGGAAAGAATAAGTAAGTGGTGGTGATGTTTGTTTTCAAGGATGAAACATCTTCTTCTTCTTCTTCTCCTTCTGCCATCAGATAATATCGGTGGCTATCATGAAATATGCTTGTCTGTCGAATTATGTATACCATCGTAAAACACTTAGGTACATCCACAATTTCGAGTAAGAGAACTCTTCGTAAACGGTGTCTATAGAAACAAGGCACGTAAATGAATATATTGAAATAATAACAGTTCGCAATAAAGCAACGCCTATATTACTCTCATTCCCTGTGGTCAGCAGTCGTTAGCTAGAGTTTTAACAGCGGTGTTCTCTGTTATTATTGTTTAATTTTGTACAGCAGATTCTTAAAAAGAAGACAAAAGCTGTCATATATCTGGGTTACGGTTATTTACTAGATCATTAAAATTATTTGCTCCTGTATACAGCGTTTCCATTTTTGCAGTCAAGTAATAATTCATTGTGGCCATTGTCCTCCATGGCCACGCCCCGCTACCAGAACACAAGTAGGTCACATAAACAACTTGTCCAACAGTCACACCGACTACTATAAACAAATACAGAATGTTGACTGTTAAAATGTTTTATAAGCACCGTTTGTCACTTACTTCTCAGATTTTGGAAGTGGGAGTAGACGACTCAATAACTAGTAACTTCCGAATGATTTATGGACTTTGCTTTAAGTGAAGTATTAGAAGTACGGTATTACTGAAACTACTTAGCTTCTGGAAGTGTTGACATTACTTTGATTTATGTTAATTAATGTTAGGGGTTTGAGTGATCTTGGTCATAAACACCGTGTACCTGACTGATTAACGTGTTTTGAAATCTATGCTTCTGTGATGACTGTAGTAGTGTATGTAGCTGCAGTAAGGATTAAATATGTAAACGCTTAATATCTATAAAATAAAATAGCATAATAATTATATTGAAAATTGAATGGGTATTTAAATGGTTTCGACTCCTTCTTGAGGAAAATTAATAATTGTAAAAAAATAATAATGGAATGCCACTGCAAGAAATGAGAAACCCCTAATGACGTCAAATTGGCAGGTGAAAAGCTAAAGGAAGTAGGAGACTTCTGTTAAAATAACCAGTAATGGACGAAGCAAAGAGGATATAGAAAGCAGGTTGGCTCAGGCAAGGAAAGCATTTTTTACAGAGAAGGAATCTGTTGACATCGAATATAGATTTAGGTATTAGGAAGTGATTTTGGAAAGCCTTTGTCTGGAATGTGGCACTCAATGGAAGTGAAACTAGGACTGTTGGAGCAGCAGAAAAGAGGAGAATTGAGGCATTTGAAATGTGGTGTTACAGGAGAATGAAGAAGATCAGATGGGTAGATAGGGTTACAAACGAAGAGGTATTAAGACCAGTGGGAGAGGTGAAATGTTTATGGCGACTGCTAATGAAGAGAAGAGATAGATTGGTGGTACACATACTAAGCCACCCAGGAATAGCAAAGTTAGTTATGGAAGGAAGGGTCGAGGACAAGAACTGTAGGGGTAGACCAAGGTAAGAATATGTGGAACAGATTGCCTCGGATGTAGGGTGTGGTAACTATGTAGAGACGAAACGATTACCTTAAGACAGGGAGACATGGAGTGCTGCATCAAACCTGTCAAATGACTGAAGACTAAAACAACTATAACAAATAAAAATATACAGTGTAACTTACAAAAATAGAAGTTCCTTTAGTCGCGAAAAACTCGTATTTTCAGACTGATGACTTAGCTCTTATAAATTGGATAACGCAATCAGTAGCCACCACGCCATCAGAGGATTCTACAGAACGATGTTTCCTCATGGATCAACAAGATCTATTTACTCGGTCAATATATGGGCTTCGGTGAATATGGCTTCTCAAGTACAAAGTGGGAGTCTTGCCTTCTTATCAGGTACGAGTGTCAAGAGAGATGCCTTGGGTTTTGAAATAAAGTATTACTACTACCCCGGTATTATCCTGGTGGGTGAGAGAAAAAAATCTTGGGTAGGACCACACTCAGGATGAACCTCATATACCCCAGAATGTTGCAGTCCCCCATCGTTGTTATGGTGAGGGATTCATTACGCACAGCTACACCATGGGGCCGTTGACATTACACAGGGGGAACAATTTGTAACTTAAATTCTGTTGACTTCGATTTTTAGGCTGTTTTAGAGGTAAATTGACATTCTGATTCCAAAACTGTAATTAGTATTTTCCTATCACGTCAAGTTTTTTTTACAGTTGTTGCGCATGCGATTACGCGGATATACCAAGTATCCGTGTTTTTTGTGTATGTGGGATTGCAGAGCTCGTGAGAAGCATTGGGTGCAGTCAATGTGGCGCCAAGATCTGACCTGAAATCTGGTGATCCAAACATTGTAAGTCAGCCACTTGTCGATAGAAAAACATTATGTTTCCGCCTTTGCATATAAAACTAGGTCTCATGAAGCAATTTGTTAGAGCTTTGTCAACTGAAGGGGACTGTTTTAAGTATATCATTTCGGCATTTCCTAGCTTGTCATATGAGAAGATAAAGGCTGGTGTCTTTGATGGGCCATAGATTCGGCAACTTATTAAAGATGAACGTTTCATAGAAACAATGACCGAACTTGAAAAGAATGCTTGGTTGGCATTCAAAAGTATTGTCAAGGACTTTCTAGGAAATACACGAGCCCAGAATTACGTCGAAATTGTTCAACAACTCTTAGAGAGCTTTAAAAAGCTTGGCTGTAACATGAGTATCAAACTGCATTTCTTACATAGCCATCTTGCTAACTTTCCAGGAAATCTTGGTGCTGTTAGGGATGAACAGGGTGAGCGATTCCACCAAGATTTGAAGGTCATGGAGGCAAGGTATCAAGGTAGATGGGATGTCAGTAGGATGGGTGACTACTGTTGGAGCATCAAGCGAGAATGTGCCCAGATTGAACATTGTAGAAAAAGTTATAAGCGAAAATGTTTACCCTAATATCTTTTTTTTAATTATTTGTATAAACACAATTTAACTTTTAATATTATAATAACCTTTGAATGAATGAATAAAATATTCTAATACGTTTGGCTAGTACCCACTTTATTTTCCTTTGTATGCCCAGTTTGTATGACTTATAGGGTAAAGAAAAAGTATCCCGTAGTTTAAAAACTAGACGTGATAGAGAAAAACTGCTAACACTTTTGAATTCAGAGATCAAAAATTAATTAAGAACAAGTCACAGATCTAAGACAACAAAATGGCTGTTCCCCAGTGTTATGAATTCCTAGATCTTACGAATTTAGCTAATTAATTGAGTTTATAAAGATACACTTTAATGGTATATTGGTTTTCACGGCCAGTGTATTATAACTCAGCAATGTCTCTAGGTCTGTGCCGTGTCTTGTGTGGGGTTTCGCCTAGGACACCAAGCTGGCTCATCAGCGAGCTCTTGGTGTCCCCACCCAGACCATTACACGATTGCGCACGACCTCCCTTTTGATGAAGCGCACCTGCGCCTCTATAATGCGAGAACTAAGAGCTCAAGCAGCCAGAACCTCCCTATGAAGGCCTCCAAATAGATAGTATAGGTATTGGCTTTCACGGCCAGTGAATTAAAACTCACCAATTTGTCAGGGTTTGTGCCGTGTTTTGTGTGAGGTTTTCCCTAGTTTTAATTCACTGGCCGTGAAAGCCAATATACCATCTTTTTGGAAGCCTTCATATGGAGGTTATGGCTGCTTGAGGTTTTAGTTCACGCAATAAAGAGGCGCAGGAGCACTCTATATAAAGGGAGGTAGCACGCAGTTCGCTACTCCTGTGGGGGTCCGTGCGGGGACACCAAGAGCCCGCTGATGAGCCAGCTTGGTGTCCTAGACGAAATCCCACACAAGACACGGCGAAAACCTAGAAGAATTGCTGAGTTATAATTCACTATAATGTTTATTGCAACATGCTTCAACCCTTAATTGGGGTCTTTATCATCATGGTAACATTACATACAGTACAACTAATATAATAAATTGAGTAGGCTAATTCCTATGAAAAAAATCCTCTCGGCACGCCGGAAGGCGGAGGTAGATTTCACCGGGCAAAGTAGGGGATAGGCTATAATAGGCAAAATATGCAGGTTTTCGTAGGAGGATCAGACCTCATTTATTGCTAGAAATTATTTTACAATTGGAGGTTAATTAACTTTTTTTTTTTCGTTTCTGTATGCATACTTTTATCACTTTATTGTCTTATGGGGACGGTAACCTTCTTGTCATTTGGGGTTCATTTGTATACTTGTGATCACAATGTCCTTACGCAAGGTTTGGAACTGATGTGCAACTATCTAACAGTCTGTTACTTCTTCACGCAAAATTTTATCTCCCGCAGAGATGTTGGTTGTTTCCTCAGTATAGGGGCAGTGACAACGTGGTCATGTAACCCCGTGTACATTGGGTGTGTGTAGAAACTGTCTGATAAACGGTGTTAATTGTGATGACTGTATTAGTCTGTAATTCAGGTAAGGACTAGACGGTCAATTTTAAGTAGTAGTTCATAATTTTGTACCATATACTAACGTCCACGACACCTAACTGTGAACTTGGCTACTAGATGCCACCGCAACCAGGAACTTGCAACGAAAGTTGGAACTTCCCCTCCAAAGGAAAGCATGCTGAGGGATTTTTAGCGCTCTTAGAAAATCCGACGACTTTGGCCGACTTTGAACCAGCGACCTTGGGCATAGAAGTTCAGCATGTTACCAGTTAGCCGCTTCCCACAGAGTCAGATAGAAAAATGAATGTGATCTCGTGCAATGGCGTTGTCTTGGCAACCTCTGGTAGCTCATCCCTCATCAATTTAGAAGCGTTGTCATGGCAACCTTTCATGGCACTTGGCATTTTCTTTCATTCCGAAATCAATTTTTTTTATCCCTTGGCATAATGGTGGGTCAGATCAAAAATTCTTTCTGACAAAGTTTTAGGTAATTATTAGGGGAATATTTTCCATTTTCTACGGTTTTGATATTGTGCCTATTAAGAGAGATATGATTAAAGTTTCCCGAAAAACCCACTTTTTTTTCCACCCCTTTGGTCAATGGTTAGTGCTATCAAAAACTTTTCAAACATACAATTTTGGCACATATCCGACACTTATTATGAACTTTGAATGGATTCGATATTTCACGTATTAAGAGAGTTATAGCGATATTTTACTTTTTCGAAAAAAAAAAAAGCCCCCCATGTTCACCCCCTTCGACCGATTTTGCCCATTAACGAACTCGACCGAGATTTTAAGGGGATACATATTATGTAAAAAATTCAAGTGTTTGGTGCAACATTACGGCAGTTATCGTGTCCACAAGAAACTGATATATATATATACATATATATACACACACATATATAATATAACCTTTTGAACTGACGGTGGTTTTGAGGTCTGGGGGATATAAAACGCGAAGATATGTGGAAATTTTCCGGAAGTCGAAACATGGTACACATTGCAATAGTTAGCTTTCTAATGAAATCTACCTCAAATAGGCTACATAATTAAAAATACTGCCATCAACGACACCTAGCCGTGAACTTGGCTACTATATTCCACCGTAACCAGCAACTCGCAACGAACGTTGGAACTTCCCCTCCGAAGGAAAGCAAACTCAGGGATTTTTAGCGCTCTTAGTAAATCCGACGACTTCAGCCGTGTTTGAACCCGCGATCTTGGGCATAGAATTTCAGCATGCTACCAGTTCCGATACCGAAGTCGCTTCCCACAGACAGATGGAAAACGGAATGTGATCTCATGCAGTGGCGTTGTCATAGCAACTGCTGATGGCTCATCCCTTATCAATTTAGTAAAGTTGTCATGGCAACCTCCCATGGCACTTGGCATTTTCTTACAATTTAAATTATTTTTCTCACCCCGTGGCGTAATGGTGGTCATATCAAAAATTCTTTCAGACAAAAGTTTTAGGTAATTATTTGAGGAATATTGTCCATTTTGTACGGTTTAGATATTGTGTCTATCAACAGAGATATGATTGTTTCCCGAAAAACCCACTTTTTCCCACCCCTTTGGTCAATGGTTGGTGCTATCAAAAAACGTTTCAAACATAAATTTTAGGGCCTTATCCGACACATAGTATGAACTTTGAATGGATTCAATATTTCAGATATTAAGAGCGTTATAGCGATATTTCACTTTTTCGAAAAAAAGCCCCCCATTTTCACCCCCTTTGACCGATTTTGCCCATTAACGAACTCGACCGAGATTTTAAGGGGATACATAGTATGTAAAAATTCATAGAGATTGGTGCACAATTACGGCAGTTATCGTCCCCACAAGAAACTGATATCTATACATACACACATCAAAAAAAGTTTTGCATCACCTCGGTTCCAAGAGTTCCGGAACCGTTAAATACAAAGGGAATAGAGATCAACACAAACAACATTTCAGCTCGTTTTATTGCTCATGAGACCCACACATTGCATGTTGTACCATCATACAGCTAGACTTTCAGCATTTGTGGTCCAGATTGCAGTACACACCACTACCTCTAATACCCAGTAGCACGTCCTCTTGCATTGATGCATGCCTGTATTCGCCGTGGCATACTATCCACAAGTTCATCAAGACACTGTTGGTCCAAATTGTCCCACTCCTCAACGACAATTCGGCGTAAATCTCTCAGAGTGGTTGGTGGGTCAAGACGTCCATAAACAGCCCTTTTCAACATATCCCAGGCATGTTCGATAGGGTTCATGTCTGGCGAACATGCTGGGCACTGTAGTCGAGCGATGTCGTTATCTTGAAGGAACGCATTCACAAGATGTGCACGATGAGGTCGAGAATTGTCGTCCATGAAGACAAATGCCTCTCCAATATTCTGCCGATATGGTTGCACTATGGGTCGGAGGATGTCATTCAGGTATCGTAAAGCCGTTTCGGAGCCTTCCATGACCACCAGTGGCGTACGTCGGCCCCACATAATGCCACCCCAAAACATCAGGGAACCACCACCTTGCTGCACTCGCTGGACAGTGTGTCTAAGACGTTCAGCCTGACCAGGGTGCCTCCAAACACGTCTCCGACGATTGTCTGGTTGAAGGCATATGCGACACTCATCGGTGAAGAGAACGTGATGCCAATTCCGTGGGGTCCATTCAGCATGTTGTTGGGCCCATCTGTACCGCGCTGCATGGTGTCGGGGTTGCAAAGCTGGACCTCGCCATGGACGTCGGGAGTGAAGTTGCGCATCATGCAGCCTATTGCGCACAGTTTGAGTTGAAACACGACGTCCTGTGGCTGAACGAAACGCATTATTCAACATGGTGGCATTGCTGTCAGGGTTCCTCCGAGCGGCAATCCGTAAGTAGCGGTCATCCACTACAGTAGTAGCCCTTGGGCGGCCTGAGCGAGGCCTGTCATCGACAGTTCCTGTATCTCTGTACCTCCTCCATGTCCGAACAACATCGCTTTGGTTCACTCTGAGACGCCTGGAAACTTCCCTTGTTGAGAGCCCTTCTTGACACAAAGTAACAATGCGGACGCGATCGAACTGCGGTATTGACCTTCTAGGCATGGTAGAACTACAGACAACATGAGCAGCGTACCTTCGTCCTGGTGGAATGACTGGAACTGATCGGCTGTCGTACCCCCTCCGTCTAATAGGCCCTGCTCATGCATGGTTGTTTACATCTTTGAGCAGTTTTAGTGACATCTATGAACAGTCAAAGGGACTGTATCTTGGATACAATATACACAGTCAACGTCTATATGCCGGAGATCTGGGAACCGAGGTGATGCAAAACTTTTTTTGATGTGTGTATATACATATATACATACATAAATTATATATAAACTTTTGAACTTACGGTGGTTTTGGGGTCTAGGGGATGTGAAATGCGAAGATATGTCGAAATTTTCCGGAAGTCGAAACATGGGACCCATTGCAATAGTTAGCTTTCTAATGAAATCTACCTAAAAAAGATACAGTCAGTCTGAGAGACTAGACTTTATATCATTTCAAATGACGCATGCTACAAATGCTACACTTGTTAGAAAGACTCAGGAGGGACTCTTTCAACAGACTCCATTACCTGTTTTCTTAGGCTTCCCGTGCACTCTGCTGCATGACGTCACGCACTCGCCGTCTCCGTATGGCATAACGCCAGACCCCAGGAGTAAACTCAGACTCAACATACTCCATTACCCTTTAACTTACGCTTCCCGCGCGGGGGCTGCATGACGTCACACACTCGCCGTCTCCGTTCGCATAAAGCCAGACCCCAGGAGTAAACTCAGACTCGGTGCATATGCACTGAACAACATGATGACGTCATACACGCCGTAACCGTGACGCATAACGATGAAGGCGACAAGATCATTTGAAATGATAAAATAGTAGCCTATAATAAATACAATAACATTTTGAATATGCAAGTCTAATAGAAATGGTTATCGATACAGAAATATTTATGAAAATAGTTCAACATGTATTTATGCTCGAATAAGGGCTATTACTAGTTCATGAACTAGCTCGGGAGACTGTTTTCATAGAGGACTTAAGATGTAATCGTTTATTGCCAATCACAGCAAGTGTAAGAAATGTATTGGAGGATAGGGCTACGAAAAGAATAGAGATAGATCCAGACATTTACGCCACTGCCCCAATGACAGATAGAAACTGAACATAGGCAAACAGCGATCAATGCCACGCAGTAACACGACTGGCTGTTCGCGGTTTCCATAGTAAGCTATGCACAGAGAAAAGATGGCAACACCCCAACGAAGATTGTGTATGTAAACTATGTGGCCAGAAGTGTAGGATTTATCATTTTGAAGTTTGTGTTAAGAGAACAAGGTCACTGAAATGTTATGCGGAAAACTGTATCACTCCTTAACTGCCCATTAAAATTAATTAAATAGTAAAATTTCATCAAATATACTGTACTAATTTTTTTATTAATGAATTCATAGATCTTGACATTTTCATGTAGTGTCAATTAGTATTTATAGGTCGTAAAGCAGTCTTCGTTTTGTTGTCAATCAAATCCATTATTTTATGAAGTCTTTAATAGGTTTATAATGCTCGAATGTGTGTTGTTGTCGTCGTCGTTGTGTCGATTCATTTAGGGGCTTTGCGACACCATGGCCATTCAGCCCCATGATTTGGGAGTAGGAAATTTAGATTTGTATGATAACTTGTGTTGTTGTTGTGGTAGTGTTCGGGGTACTAGTAGTTTGCGTGGAATTAAGAGGGATACAATGGAAACCACTTTAAAGATGGCTGAGGTGGGCATCAATTCACGTCTTCCTAGCTCTACCTCACGGGAATCGAAATCAGAACCTTTTGGCCGGAATCTCAATACGTACTCCGAGACAGTAATAGGTTGTAATGCCCGAATAATTCCCAGATATTACAGTAGATATTCATCCTCCCCCATACCTTAGTTCCTCTAGTTCCACCCCGCAGCGTTGCCATGCTCGTTAAATCGTGCACTACGGCCGCGAGCGCAGCAGCAACAATTCGGAGATCGCAGGTTTGAATCCCAGTGCTACCAGTGGCTACCCTGAGCGTGTTTTACCCTGGGGTTTTCAACACTCTCGCCTGACATACACCGGGATAGTATGGCCCTAATACAGATGCACAACCAGTCATAACAGCAATGCAGGTTATCAGAAAAATTTCTCACATACCCAACTACACAGGGTTGTTGACCAACATGTCCCAAGCCCCTTAAATTAATGAACAACAACAACAACAACAGCAACATCCTCTAGTTCCAGTGTCGTTAACAATGTTCCGCACAATGTACAGTATATTATTATGTTCATACACGTCCATCGTTTGTAGATCACCTCGTAGAGTAAAGGTTAGCAATCTTGGATATCTCCCTTGAGGTTCGTATTCAATACTCGGCTCTGCCAAGGCATTTAGTTCTAGCCTGGTTGGTTGGTTCCTCAGTTTAGGGGCTGCGACAACGTGGTCATGTAGCCCCGTGTACTTTGGGTGTGTGTAGAATCAGTCTGATAACCGGTCTTAATTGTGATGACTGTATTAATGTGTGTTATATGTTTTTAGCCTACTTTTCACATTTTGCAAAAATGAGGAAAAAGTAGTCTTAAGAGATCGATCCGGGAAAATGTGTGTCTGTCTGTCTGTCTGTCTGTCTGTCCTTCTGTCTGTCTGTCTGTCCTTCTGTCTGTCTGTCTGTCTGTCTGTCTGGCTGTGTGTGTGTCCCCCCCCTATCAACTCCTAAACGGCTGGAGCAATCGAAATAAAATTTGGTAGGAGTAAAGATCTATACCTGAATATCTCACGGCCATATTTGAAAATGATGTCAGTGCTACCAACTGCTGAAAAATCGCAATTGAAATTTGAGCTCCATGTTGGATATCTTGGAAGGTATGAATGGGAGCTATTTCAAAATCGGCACACATATAGATAATAATATTGCAGTTTAATTTCCAGAAGGCCATACATGGCAGTGTTGCCAAAATGATTATAAGCCTACTGATAAGTCGAATATTTAAATGCATATAACTTCTACACTATCAATTGGAATTCAACCAAATTTCGTATGTTATATGTGTACATAACCAGATATGACTGAACGTATTCTTATGAACCACCAGTGCTGCCAACTGTTAAAATGCTCTTAATTTCTTTTATCCAAATACCAATATATATGAGAAAGTATGCAAGCCGACAGCTTTAAACTATGCACACGTATAGTACATGGCATTCTATATTAATTTGGAGTAACTTATATACGTTAGTGCTACAAACATGATTCTAAGCCTGCTGACAGGTCCAACTTTAAATACATGTAACTTCCATACTATCATTTGGATTTCAACCAAATTTCGTATGTGCTATGTGTACCACAACAGCTATGACTATGCGTATTCTTAAGAGCAACCAGGGCTGCCAACTGTTAATAAATGCTGTCTCTATTTTTGTTACCCTAATATCAATATATCAGAAAGAATGCAAGCCAATAGCTCTAAACTTTGCACACGTATAGTACCTGGCATTCTAGATTACTTTGGAGTAACGAATATACGTCAGTGCTGCCAACATGATTCTAAGCCTGCTGATAGGTCCAATTTTAAAATGCATGTAACTTCTATACTAACTAATGGATTTCATTCAAAATTGGCACAACAATAGATCATATTATTTCAGATTATTTCTAACCAATACATGCATGACACTGTTGCCAACATGATTTTACGCACGCTGTTAGATCCAATGTTTAACTGCATGTAACGTCCATGCTATTCATTGGACTCCAACCCAATTTTTTATTCTGTACCTTAAGAGATGGAACTAAGAATATATTCAGTCACCAGGGCTGCCAACTGTAGTTCTCTATTAGGCTACATTATGCCAGGTATACAGTATTTCGAACTAATTAGAAATTTCGATATTACCAACTTAATTTCGTCATTATTCTAGATAGATCCATATCGATTAATCATTGGCATTAATCTAAAATTTTAAGAAAAGTAGGCTCTTTAGTTCGTCACGGAACTTCTTGTTTTATTCAAGTAAGGACTGCAGACTTTGAATTTTTCAAATAGTTCCTACTCTTGCCGCCAAAAGCCACTATCAACGACTACTAGTTCAGAACTTAACTACTAGACGCGTTGTTTACATTCTTAACCTATATAATTTAGCTTCACACAGGTGTAATTAGTGTAAGGTCCTTTAATATGCCATAAATCTATGACATGGGACCAACGGCTTTACTTCCCCTCCGAAGGAAGGCATACTGAGGGATTTTTAACGCTCTTAAAAAATCCGACGACTTCGGCCGGGTTTGAACCCGCGATCCTGGGCATAGAAGCTCAGCATGCTACCAACTACGCCACCGAAGCCGCTTAGTTCTAGTCTGAAGGCTTGAACGGGAATCAAATACTGAGAAGTTCTGGGTTCGATTGAAAGTAGGTTTTCCGTGGTTTTATAATTCTACTTCAGGTTAATACTCAGAATATTCTTGACCAAAGGCTACGGTCACCTCCTTCATGATAAATACCTCTCTTACAAATACACGCACTAGTACCGACACCGCAATAACACAGGTTGTCACACACATTCCACGATGCCGCAGCCCCTAATATTAGCAACAACAATACATTATTGACATTCTATCTTGTTAAAAATAGGAATGTGACCACAGGTATTCACAATTTATAGATAGAATGCCGCTGTATCTATCGAGAGATACGAAACATAGCTCTTTTGTACAAGGTGGAATTATATCGAATGTTCTCATAAAGAGTTGCAACTTTCTGCATTGTTTCATCGAAAATTGAAGTCTTGATAAAACACAACATATTGTGCGAACGTTATACAACGTAGTATACCTGTCTTTGATATGCATTCCTACTTGAAATTGAAATGTGCTCTCGACTGTGCTATCCAGCGCTAAAAGAAGTCATTTAGCATCCGAGCACACTGATATCTATTTATATCGTCGTAATATCGAATGTTGTTCTCGTGTGTGTGTGTGTGGCTTCAATTGTTTTGGGTATCAGTACAATAATAACTTCTTATGCGCAATGTGGCCTGATACCTGAAACAATTCATTTGGTATTATAAATTGATTATTATTTTTTATTTATTACGTATTCATTATTATTATTTTCGTTAATACCCCCTGAAGGAGAGCGTCAAAACACAATCAAATTACACGTTTTTTTCTGTCCCTTTCTTCTTTCTTCCCCAAAAACCTCTCATATATTCGCTATGGTTCCTCTTTCTGTCTTCTGTTCACTTCTTTCCTGTTTTTTTTTGTTTTCTTGTTTTGTTTTTCTTTGGGCAGGTTTTCTGTAGAGAAGTTTAGTTTCTTGAGGTCTTCCACGATTACTTTTGCCCAATTGGTTTTCAGTGTGCTATTCATAACTATATTAAAAATCTTCTGTGTCAGTCTTTCATCGTTCATCCTTTGTATATGTCCATAATATTTTGCCCTTCTTTTCCTGATGTTGTTTGTAATCATCTCTGTCTGTTTGTATAATTCTATCGTCGGTCTCTTTATCCATATTCCCTCTTTATGAACTGTACTGTGCCCGTTTAGACCGGAGTCCGCACGACCACATATGCATTTTACCAATAATCCGTCAGCACGAGAATCGAAATATCCCGGAGCGCCAGATGGGTTAAAGCAAATCGCAAAAACGACATCAAATTTATAAAAATGCTTTGCTGATTTTTGGCTCAATGCCACAATAAGGATAGAAGGAGATTTAATTGGGTGAAACACATCTGGTAAAATTATCTCAGTTTATTTAAAGTTAAAATCTGACTGCAAGAATAATGCTCAAAGCAGCATCATCCACGTGTGGCGATCCACACTCTTATTTACACACAATATACAGAAATCTTCCAAACACATTTGACAATCTTTTGAAAACACAAGTCCGATTGTTAGTCCTGTGGACTGTGTTCCAAAATTATTAACATTTTAACTCCAGTGCAAAATGAATTGTCCATACTGGAAATAACGTAGATCACTGTTTGACTATTTACATGATATTAACACTCGTAGAATAAATGTTTATAGAATTTCTTAGACTTTCATTTGTTTTCCAGTTTTCCAAAATATATCGTTGAAACTATTATTATCATCGTAGCAACACAAATTATTAACACATATTAACAACATCTGAAAAGTATTTGACCATTGAGCATAGCATCGAAGAACTGTGCGAAGCACAACAACAATTAATTGTTCTTCTGACATTAAACATTCGAGAAGTGACTCGATTATGAACTTCAAGTTCCAAACAAAACATATGATTTCTGAATCATCAACTTGATCAATGAATGGTTGAACCATTCAACTATTAGATTTTCCACTTGGAATTATTATGAAAAAAATATTTATATTTATGGCCATTTCTAGCAACTTTCACAACTTGCAATTCTTCGACAGAATGCGGAAATTAGAATTGTAGTCTTATAATGAATTCATTTAGTTCATGGCACTAGGATTGAAAATATCCTTCAAATTATCCGTGGTTAAAGAATTATTTTAAATTGGCAGTGGCCCATTCTACTATTTGTGTAAGAACACAATATTATAACAACAACAACAACGGCAAAGGTCTTCCTCTGAAGAAGAATAAACTACTATCATGACAAATCCGGGTTCTAGCAAAATCAAATTCTAAATGGAATTCGTAAACAAGGTTGAAATAAGAACTGATGGTTTCAAAGAAATAACCTTCGGGTTATTCATACGACGAAATGTGTGGCTCCAATACTCCTGCTATAAACCTGAGCCATCGAACCTGCTATTTGATTGATGCTCGAAAAAACCTTCATTCCTGCGACTTAACATGCGCACCTGGGAATGGCATCTCAACTACTCCACACACATAAATTATCTTCCCAAAATTTATACAATAAATCAAGCCTCTGCTTGTTATCAACACTGGAAGATTAATAAACTTACAAGTTTATTTTATTTTACCATTCAGTTCAACCCGTGAATTTACCATACTTATGAAAAGCTTCATTTCACTTTCGAGTGTATTTACGTCATGATTTTATATAAATACAAAAATATCCTATTTGATACAAATATCAATTGCTTCCCGTTTCATGCCTCTCCGTGTTATCTGAAACATATGCTTTGCTCATAGCAAATATCAACTGTTCAACCAGAACTGAAATGTAGGTTGAATGCGGGCTTGCGCTAACCACTCTCCTTCGTAAAATCTCCTGTTCCAAACTAGAAATGTTTCAACTACTTCATAGGCTCTTTCTCAATACATATGATTATTATAAAATATAATATCCAAGAATTATTTAGAAAAATTATGAAAATTATTATTATTATTATTATTAGTGGATTATTATTATTATTATTATTTCAAATATGTTGAATTATCATCTCATTATGTGAGAATCCACATGTTTGAACCTTCGAATATGGAAAAAAATATCCATTCCTCAACAAAAATAAATTTAACTTTTACAGTTACATTGGCTGATTACCGTGATTTCCCAAAAATATGAAAAATTCAAATAAATGCTCAAAATGCTCGGTCATCGATCCTAAACTGTTCTGAATGCTGAAAATGCTCAGAATAACTCTAACTAGTCTTGCGTAAATCATTACAAGCTTTAAATACGATGAAAAAAATGTGTTGGTCATCTGCAGAAAAATAGTTTGTTCCAATTAGCTAAGCATAATATAATTCAAATGTGGCTTACATTTCTTGATGTTCTTGAAGTGTAGTAAACCTGGTCTATACCAGATTTATCCGTAGACATGCCCTATCGGACAAGCACGTATAATCCTTGTATCGGCCGCCATTGTAGACCCACAAATCGTCTAGTCAGACATAGTGGTAGTATCTTTCGACGTTTTAAATGACTGTGGTTCCATTTTAATATGGGCTTCTAACAAAGCCATAACAGTTTGTTTGAAAAGGGTCAGATCTAAGCGATCTCTTCTTAAATGTGTCAGTTGTAACCTAACTCACTGTAATCTCATCAGTACAAGAAAAACGTTGACAGTCTAAGCAGTTAACGGCTGTTCTGAAGATCGTTCCCTGGGCATGGTTTGTATATCACCATCTGCCATGCGCTAGACAACTTGCAGTTTCCCTTGCGTAGACTAATGAACGCCACCGTTATAGACTATTCTTCAATGTACTGACGGATTGAAGTGGTTAAATAGTTACAAAATATGAAAACTGACTTTAAATGGATTTAAACATCCAAGTATTAATTTACTATTGGACTGTGACAATATACTAATTTTCTAGACCAAGTCTAGCATATGTCCTTTAAGAAATATAAATATTTCCACCAATGTCTGTAGAAAAACAATCACCTCAGTGATTCTCCTCACCAGAAACTTACTAAGTTCCAACTCGTTTGCGCAGCACTTCTCGTGACTATCACGATTTGAAAAGTACTTCTTCGTAGAGGCGGCAACCATGTGCCTTGGCTCAGCGTAGACGCAACTTGTTCGCCAAGTGCTTGTGATGAATTGAGCTAACTAAGCCTGCTCCAGCTTGCTTTTATACAAAAACGGTCAGGGTCACGCGTCATCGCCTGATATCTAAAAATCCTCATATCTCTTGAATCCCTGGTCCGATTTACTTGATACTAATTGCATTCTCTTTCATTTGGCCGTGCCAGTAATCTGATCCCAGTCTCAAGTCTCTGCTCCATAGTTAACTATTTAATCAATAAATAGTCTCCACCTCTGCTGTTACTCGCTACGTCATTTACCATCCAACTATCGGTAATTTCCTTCGAAAGGCTTCGAGAAGCAATGTAGCGCGATATTCAAATATCCGAACTTTCAAAAGCTGCTACAGCCTTCCCCTTGATATCTAGGTGTCTGAAACTTGGAATACCCATTCCTAGATTTGGGCACATCCACCCCACACCTAGCAAAAAATAAAAATTGAAAAAAATTTTATTTTTCCTATCTACACATTAAATTATCTGGTTCTTGAATAATAGATCTTCAAATTCGATGCATTGTAAGTTCCCACGATGTTACCAGTTCGTGTATTAGCTACTTCATAGCTTCCATTATTGTTTACTTCCACAATACGATAGGGTCCAGCGTAAAGGCTTGCAAATTTCGAGTACACTCGATTTTGCACGTCAGAGGGTGTAGGTCTTCTCACTAAAACAAGACTTCCTACGCGCAAGGGTCTGCGAAAACGCTTTCCTCTCACTCTGCGCTCTCTCTTCTCAGCTTGACTCCTTAACTTGTCTAAAGCTAGAGTTTCCCTCATCTGACGACTTGGTTCAATCTCAGGTGGAATAGATATGATTCGATCCCATAATCGTGTTGGTTTAATCCCATGATGTAGCAACATAGGAATCTGTCCAGTACTCTCATGAATAGTAGAGTTGATGGATTCGGATGCTAAAGAAAGAACATCCATCCATTTCCAATGCTCATTTGGACAATAGAGGCGGCAAAATTTTGCTATCTCAGCCATCACGCGTTCCGCTGGATTGCTCTCTGGATGTCTAATAGAACAAAACAATTGTCTAATCCCAAGATTATTCATGATGGTTCGAAATTCCAAAGATGTGAATTGAGGTCCACGATCTGATAAAAGGAATTCCGGTTTGCCTGCTTCCGGAATCACGCTGTCTCTAATTCTCTTCGCACAATACTTTGCGTTTGCCTTCTGAATTGGATGTAACATGGTGTATTTGCTGAAAACATCCATAGTTACCAAAATATATCGGTTACCTCTTTTAGACTTTGGGAGAGGACCATATAAATCAGTCGCGAAGATTTCGCAAGGCTTAGAAGGAATAATAGGCCTTGGTAATTCTCTCAATAATCTAGAATTATGTTTACTCCTTTGGCATAAGTCGCATTCTCGAATAGTGTTTCTGACAGTTTGTCGCATTCGCTCCCACGAAAATTTCTCTTGAATCATGTTGACTGTCTTATCTACTCCAGCATGACCTGCGATTCGATGTGCCATCCAAATAATGGGTTTTTGCAATCGTGGAGGTATCACTACTCTCAGCTTCGTATGGTCGGGATCTGCAAACTTGTAGATTAAACCATCTAACATCATAAAATCTCTGGAAATTCTTTCAGTTTCCACAAAATCATCATCATTGGGATCCATGTTACCCTGTAGAAAACGAAAAATGTTCCTAAGACGTCGGTCTCTCCTCTGGGATAAATGCAATAACCTTAACCTTCTCAAGGTATCTTCATCCTCTTGCGTCAGGTTAACTTGAAAAACCTTAGATGTAGACTCCACTGCTCTACTCAACAAATCAGCTCCCACATTCAACTTTCCAGGAGTGTGTTCAATAACTAGGTTGAATTGCTGAATAAAAAGTGACCATCTAGTTATTCTATCGCTGGCAAAATTTGTTCTCAAAATGAACTCCAATGCGTGGTGATCAGTCCTCACAATGACTGAATGTCCAATTAACATTTTCTTCCACGACTCCAAAGCGAATATTACAGCAAGTGCTTCCAACTCTGTGGTGTAATAATTCCTCTCTGATGGACGAAGTTTCCTGCTAATGAACGCCAGGTAATGTCTCTTGTGGTTTTCATCCTCTTGAAGTAGAATAGCTCCAATCCCTACGGTGGATGCATCAGATTCTATGATGAAATTCTTGGTAAAGTCAGGATACTCCAATTTCACACTGTTTACCAATAACCTCTTGGCATCTTGAATTGATTGTTCACAATCTTTATCCCATTTCCATTTATTTCCTTTCTTTAACAACTCCTGCCATGGCGCAACTGTCTTTGTGAAGTTCGGACAATGCCCTGCAAAGAATTGGCATGTCCCGAGAAAACTGCGGACATTCTTCACTCTAGTAGGTCTAGGGAAATTTGCAATTGCTTGTATCTTCGTCTCATTGGGACGGTATCCTTCTCCATCCAAAATGTGACCCAAAAATTTTATTTCCTTTCGAAAGAACTGACATTTTCGAAGGTTTACTTTGAAGTTCGCTTTCCTCAAATCTGCGAATAACATTTGAAGATGTAGCAAATGTTCCTCCTTAGTCTCAGATGCAATTAAGATATCATCAATATAACGAATTGCTATCTCTTTTACTTCAGGACTCAAATTTTGTTCTAGGGCTCTGATCAAAACGGATCCAGATGTTTTAACTCCAAATGGTAAACGGCGGAATACATATGTCTGCTGGTCAAACATAAATCCTGTAAACTTCTTAGAACCTTCACTAAGCCTAATATGATGGTAGGACGAAGTGAGATCAATATTAGAGAACCAGACCTTGCCTTGGAATTTCCTCAACAGTTCCCTAATGATTGGTGGTCTGTCATACTCTGGCAGTAATCTTGAATTTAAATTTCGCGCGTCTAAACATAGTCTCAGACTTCCATCTTGCTTAGACACTACTGCTAATGGATTGACATAAGATGTAGTATACTTTTCAATCACATTATTACTTTCCATTTCCTTGATAAGTACTTTTACTTTTTCTCGATGCTTTTCTGCTACTGGATACAATTTAGCATGAAAAGGTGCATCATCATTTACACGAATATGATATTCAAAATCCTTAATTTCACCAGGTTTAATGTCAAAAATATCTTGATACTCTTCCAAAATTTTCCCTAGCTCTGGGGACTCCTTCTCAGTGTAGACTTCTCTTCCTTCAGCTTCATGAAAAATCAGAGACCATTGAGCATCTCCCTCGATGTCTTCCTCTTCTTTTCCCTCGAAGTTTATCTCTTCGGTATTCTTGAATTTAATCGTCTCTGTCTTCATATCTATCACTGCTTGATATTTCTGAATGAAATCTGCTCCCAATATCATGTCAAAAGCCATGTCCTTCATTACAACAAATACATGTCGGAAATCATGTCCTCCAATCGTAATACATAAGTATAATTGTGTTTTACACAGAGATATTTTATTGGGTATTATTCCTTGGATCTTAATTCCTGATACTGGAATTTCCTCTAAATTCTCCTTGAGCTTCCACAGAATATATAGCTTCTCACTCACCAGACAAAGCATAGCCCCAGTATCGATCAAAGTATCGACAGGCATACCAAATACTTCGCATGAAATGATTGGCATTCTAATTCTGGTACCCATTTCTTTTCGTTCGTCATTCTGTTGAATTAAGTCATCATCCTCTGCTTGCCATTTAATTATTCTGGAAGTGAAAGTATTCAAAATTCTATCTTCTACTGTGAATTCGAAGTTTTTTTTTTTTCATTACCATTCCCCCGGGATTGTTGTGTTCCCGATGGACCTGGATCATTGGGCCTCTGCTCCACAAATTGTAAGTTATCTTGGTGTCTTGCTTCCAAGTTTTTCCTCGTGTCCTTGTTAAACTCTTCATTGGACTGACGAGTATCTACATTCCCTCTGTTATTATAGTTATTACCATAGGATCTTCTTTCCTGGTACCTTCCTTGAGTATCTCGTGGTCTTCTCCATCGAGTGTTGTATCGATTACCACCCTCCGGTCTTGCATATGGTTTGTAACTGTATCTGTTACGGTATTGGTTCCATCCTCTCGTATTGGAATCTTCCCTCGGCGATTTCTCTTCTCGCTCCTCTCGAATCTCTCGAGGTGTCTGAGAATAACTGTCAGCCATAACAGCATACACAGCGTTATTACTCTTTACTCCCTTCTGATGGAAGAATTGAGCGTTTGTATGATCCAGCTTCTGCAATACTTCATCAAACTGTTCCATATTGTAGATATCAGCAGCGATCAAAGTCCTCTGGACGTCTGCTGGAAATTGTCGTATCAAAGCAGTAATCAACTCGTTATCTGGCATTGGCGGATCTAAATGTTGGAGTTTAGACAGCTGTCCAGAAAAGTATGTAGAGTATCGAGTAGGTTGTGACGTCGAGAATCTCTTCGAATACAACTCTGCTCTAACTTGCTGTTGGGTTTCAGGGGACCAAAACTTCTTCAATAACCCACGAGAAAACTCCTCAAAAGTATTTAGAGTGGATCTAAATGCTCTAAACCACAAAAGTGCGGGACCTTCCAAGAACTTCCCTATTACCCTGATCTGTCTTTCTTTAGGGATCTTAGAATCTTTCAGGTAATCACCTGCTTCTCTCAGAAATTCCACGGGTGTTACAGAATCTCGCCCTGAAAATTTAGAAGGCTTGTCTTCTATATTCTTAAATACAGTTATGGGGTTGGATTGAAACACTGTCCTGACCTCATCCTGTCTATCAGTCTCTCTAGCTCCTCCTAGATTTATCTGTATCTGTTCCTTTCCCCTTACATTCGGCATTTTCAAAAGATGATCAGACTGTTTCTCATCCTTTATTTGAGTTTTCATAGCCTCAAGTTCCTTCTGGTTTTCTTCTGCCATCTTCTTGATTGCTTCAGTCTCCTTACAATTGTCTTTAACATCACTGGATATCTGGTTCATAACAGCCTCATGACTTTTCAATGACCCTGTCATATCTGATATGTCCTTCTGAGTTGCTTGAATATCCTTGGCAATTACTTCAATGTGGGATGACAAAGATTCCCTAATCTCCTTGATTCCCTCTTGATTCTCCAGCTTGAGTGTGTCTTTAACTTCATTGACAACTGTGGTTTTAATCTCAGTTTGCAATTCATGAATCACTCCTTCTCTTATTTCTCCCATGACAAGTTCCTTGAATTGTTCCGTTAAACGCTGAACAACTAGAATTCCCATCTCGTTACTCTCCTTCTTCACTCTGACTTCCAGGTTGACCATGTCTTCACCAACTTTCCTAAGACCATGTTCTATCCTATCAGCTAAGCTTTGGGATCGAAGATCGGCATCGCGAAATTTATCGTCCATTAAACTTGCGCTAGTAGCTAACGAAGTTTCGAGCTCATGTGTTTTATCGCATAATTTATTCATTTTACTTTCAAGTGTCATTTTCAAAATTTCAGAATTCTCTTTAAATTTACTTTCCATTGAATTAAATTTACTGTTTAAACTTTCTTTCAAATTACCTTTTAACCTGTTTTCCAAAGAATCAGAATTTTCTTTAAGTTTATCCTCCAAACTTTCTTTAAGTTTATTTTCTAAAGACTCAGAATTTTCTTTAAGTTTATTTTCTAAAGAATCAGAATTTTCCTTCAAGTTATCTTTTAACCTGCTTTCTAAAGAATCAGAATTTTCTTTAAGTTTATCATCTAAACTTTCTTTCAAACTATCAGAATTTTCTTTAAGTTTCTTTTCTAAAGCCTCAGTATTCTCTTTCATAATGGCTGCTACACGAAGTCCAGCCTGTTTTGAACTCTCCTCCAAACTCCTCATCATTCTCATCATTTCTTCCATAATTTCAATTATTCAAAACTTAGGGGTATACAACAGTGGCAAACACAAGCTTATAACTAGAACAAGAAATATGAGTAGCTAATTGGAACACTATAATAAAATGAGATTTGTCCTAATATCGACGTGATGGAAAAACAAAATTCTTTACTTTTACGAATTACATTTACCATAATATCACAAGAAAAATATGCTAGTTCTCAAATATCCTCCACCTGGATTCTAATAATGTGTATCTCCAGTCATCGAACGTTTACTACTGAATTTACTTGACGCCCTAATGGTTAAGCCATTATCAAAAATAATCAAACCCATTCTAATTATTAACCAGTTAAATTTTTAATTTTCCCACTAATTGGGTTTCCTACTAATTTATTCATCCAAACCAGACATCTCTCAACTCCCAAAATATTTCTATAAAAATTATCACAATTTCAAATCGGCATGCGATTGACCATGTCTAAATCGGGACCCACGTTCGAAGCCATTTCTCTCTCTATCTTATTTTATGTGCCCGTTTAGACCGGAGTCCGCACGACCACATATGCATTTTACCAATAATCCGTCAGCACGAGAATCGAAATATCCCGGAGCGCCAGATGGGTTAAAGCAAATCGCAAAAACGACATCAAATTTATAAAAATGCTTTGCTGATTTTTGGCTCAATGCCACAATAAGGATAGAAGGAGATTTAATTGGGTGAAACACATCTGGTAAAATTATCTCAGTTTATTTAAAGTTAAAATCTGACTGCAAGAATAATGCTCAAAGCAGCATCATCCACGTGTGGCGATCCACACTCTTATTTACACACAATATACAGAAATCTTCCAAACACATTTGACAATCTTTTGAAAACACAAGTCCGATTGTTAGTCCTGTGGACTGTGTTCCAAAATTATTAACATTTTAACTCCAGTGCAAAATGAATTGTCCATACTGGAAATAACGTAGATCACTGTTTGACTATTTACATGATATTAACACTCGTAGAATAAATGTTTATAGAATTTCTTAGACTTTCATTTGTTTTCCAGTTTTCCAAAATATATCGTTGAAACTATTATTATCATCGTAGCAACACAAATTATTAACACATATTAACAACATCTGAAAAGTATTTGACCATTGAGCATAGCATCGAAGAACTGTGCGAAGAACAACAACAATTAATTGTTCTTCTGACATTAAACATTCGAGAAGTGACTCGATTATGAACTTCAAGTTCCAAACAAAACATATGATTTCTGAATCATCAACTTGATCAATGAATGGTTGAACCATTCAACTATTAGATTTTCCACTTGGAATTATTATGAAAAAAATATTTATATTTATGGCCATTTCTAGCAACTTTCACAACTTGCAATTCTTCGACAGAATGCGGAAATTAGAATTGTAGTCTTATAATGAATTCATTTAGTTCATGGCACTAGGATTGAAAATATCCTTCAAATTATCCGTGGTTAAAGAATTATTTTAAATTGGCAGTGGCCCATTCTACTATTTGTGTAAGAACACAATATTATAACAACAACAACAACGGCAAAGGTCTTCCTCTGAAGAAGAATAAACTACTATCATGACAAATCCGGGTTCTAGCAAAATCAAATTCTAAATGGAATTCGTAAACAAGGTTGAAATAAGAACTGATGGTTTCAAAGAAGTAACCTTCGGGTTATTCATACGACGAAATGTGTGGCTCCAATACTCCTGCTATAAACCTGAGCCATCGAACCTGCTATTTGATTGATGCTCGAAAAAACCTTCATTCCTGCGACTTAACATGCGCACCTGGGAATGGCATCTCAACTACTCCACACACATAAATTATCTTCCCAAAATTTATACAATAAATCAAGCCTCTGCTTGTTATCAACACTGGAAGATTAATAAACTTACAAGTTTATTTTATTTTACCATTCAGTTCAACCCGTGAATTTACCATACTTATGAAAAGCTTCATTTCACTTTCGAGTGTATTTACGTCATGATTTTATATAAATACAAAAATATCCTATTTGATACAAATATCAATTGCTTCCCGTTTCATGCCTCTCCGTGTTATCTGAAACATATGCTTTGCTCATAGCAAATATCAACTGTTCAACCAGAACTGAAATGTAGGTTGAATGCGGGCTTGCGCTAACCACTCTCCTTCGTAAAATCTCCTGTTCCAAACTAGAAATGTTTCAACTACTTCATAGGCTCTTTCTCAATACATATGATTATTATAAAATATAATATCCAAGAATTATTTAGAAAAATTATGAAAATTATTATTATTATTATTAGTGGATTATTATTATTATTATTATTTCAAATATGTTGAATTATCATCTCATTATGTGAGAATCCACATGTTCGAACCTTCGAATATGGAAAAAAATATCCATTCCTCAACAAAAATAAATTTAACTTTTACAGTTACATCGGCTGATTACCGTGATTTCCCAAAAATATGAAAAATTCAAATAAATGCTCAAAATGCTCGGTCATCGATCCTAAACTGTTCTGAGTGCTGAAAATGCTCAGAATAACTCTAACTAGTCTTGCGTAAATCATTACAAGCTTTAAATACGATGAAAACAAGTAGTTCCGTGAAGAACTATACAGCCTATTTTCATATATCCTACTTATGTTAATTGCCACTATCAACATACACAATTTCAGTTTGATTGCTGTAATAGATTCGTAGATATTGAGAACCGACCAAATATTTCGGATGGTCGCCATGTTGGATTTTATATATGTAGGTCCTAGAGTTATGTACTGTTACATGCAGATTATTGTGTACGTGTAGTATTCAAACTTCAATCGCATAATTAGGACACAAGAAAAAACAAGGAGATTTAAAAATTTTTCACAGCTGCCATCTTGAGGTTAAGGAAACAATTGAAATAAATTAGATGCCAGTGGATTAACATTCGGATAAAGATTTACTGTACCAAGTTTCACTGCACGCGGATGGTTAAATTGCGAGAAACGTCCATGTGAATATTTATAATTCGCGTCACCGCCATGTTGGATTTGTGAGCACCAGGTTATTTAAAGTCCTATAGGTGAACTTAAGTTCATAGCCCCTATGAACATTAAAAAAATTAGTTTGATTGCTAAAATAGATTCGTAGATATTCAGTATCGTCTAAATATTTCGGATGGTCGCCATGTTGGATTGTTAAATGTATAGGCCATAGAGTCATGTACCATTAAAGGAAAATTATTGCGTAGGTTCATTATTCAAACTTTAACTTCGATCGCATGACTACATCACAAGAAATAAAAACTTAATTTTAAAATTCGCACTGCCGCCATCTTGAGGTTATGTAAACAATTGAACTAAATTAGATACCAGTGGATTACAATGTGTATAAATATTTCCTGTACCAGGTTTCAGTGCGCTTGGAACATTAAATCGCGAGAAAGGTCTATTTAAAATGTTCAAATTCGCTTGGTCGCCATGTTCGTTTTGTAGTTAACCGGTTTTTGAAAATCTTATAGATGGACTTCCAGTAGTGCCCTTTATCTCCGTACATTATTTTAGGGAGATACCGCTAATAGTTTCAGAGATATAGAATGCCGGTGAAATATTTCGCACATCCGCCATCTTGTGATTATGTAAACAATTGAACGAAGTTAGATGTCGGTGCATTACAATGTATATAAACATATACTGTACCAAGTTTCATTGCGTTTGGTTGGTCAAATCGCGAGAAACGTCTATTTAAAAGTCGCAAATTCGCTTGGCCGCCATTTTGGTTTTTTAGTTACCAGGTTTTCAAAGGTCACATAAGTGAACTTATAGTAGTTCCCTCTATCACCATAGAAAATATCAGGGTAATATCGGTAATAGTTTCGGAGATATTGAATGCTGGTGAAATATTTCGCACAGCCGCCATGTTGGATTGGTGAGTCGTAACAAAATTTGAAGGGCACGGTCGAGGTCGCCGGGAATAGTGCTATGAACTTTCCGAGTTTCATTGAAATCGCTCCTGCCGTTTAGATTTTATTAGGGGGGGACACACACACGAATCACACACACACACACACACACACACACACACACACACACACACACGGACAAAAGGTGATCTCATAAGCCTATTTTTTCAAAATTGAAAATAGGCTAAAAATGTGTTGGTCATCTGCAGAAAAATAGTTTGTTCCAATTAGCTAAGCATAATATAATTCAAATGTGGCTTACATTTCTTGATGTTCTTGAAGTGTAGTAAACCTGGTCTATACCAGATTTATCCGTAGACATGCCCTATCGGACAAGCACGTATAATCCTTGTATCGGCCGCCATTGTAGACCCACAAATCGTCTAGTCAGACATAGTGGTAGTATCTTTCGACGTTTTAAATGACTGTGGTTCCATTTTAATATGGGCTTCTAACAAAGCCATAACAGTTTGTTTGAAAAGGGTCAGATCTAAGCGATCTCTTCTTAAATGTGTCAGTTGTAACCTAACTCACTGTAATCTCATCAGTACAAGAAAAACGTTGACAGTCTAAGCAGTTAACGGCTGTTCTGAAGATCGTTCCCTGGGCATGGTTTGTATATCACCATCTGCCATGCGCAAGACAACTTGCAGTTTCCCTTGCGTAGACTAATGAACGCCACCGTTATAGACTATTCTTCAATGTACTGACGGATTGAAGTGGTTAAATAGTTACAAAATATGAAAACTGACTTTAAATGGATTTAAACATCCAAGTATTAATTTACTATTGGACTGTGACAATATACTAATTTTCTAGACCAAGTCTAGCATATGTCCTTTAAGAAATATAAATATTTCCACCAATGTCTGTAGAAAAACAATCACCTCAGTGATTCTCCTCACCAGAAACTTACTAAGTTCCAACTCGTTTGCGCAGCACTTCTCGTGACTATCACGATTTGAAAAGTACTTCTTCGTAGAGGCGGCAACCATGTGCCTTGGCTCAGCGTAGACGCAACTTGTTCGCCAAGTGCTTGTGATGAATTGAGCTAACTAAGCCTGCTCCAGCTTGCTTTTATACAAAAACGGTCAGGGTCACGCGTCATCGCCTGATATCTAAAAATCCTCATATCTCTTGAATCCCTGGTCCGATTTACTTGATACTAATTGCATTCTCTTTCATTTGGCCGTGCCAGTAATCTGATCCCAGTCTCAAGTCTCTGCTCCATAGTTAACTATTTAATCAATAAATAGTCTCCACCTCTGCTGTTACTCGCTACGTCATTTACCATCCAACTATCGGTAATTTCCTTCGAAAGGCTTCGAGAAGCAATGTAGCGCGATATTCAAATATCCGAACTTTCAAAAGCTGCTACAGCCTTTCCCTTGATATCTAGGTGTCTGAAACTTGGAATACCCATTCCTAGATTTGGTCACAGTACCTTATATCTTTCTCGGTATTTTTCTCTCTTGTATATCTAGTTCTATTACTTATTTATGTATACATAATTTATTAATTAATTATTTAATTACTGTTGATGTTTATTCATCATATATTACTTAGTAAATTAGTTTTACATCATTAAACAAGATTTTGTTGGAAATTTTATACATGTATTGTTGGAAACTTTAAACATGTTTTTGTTGGAAACTTTAAACAGGTTTTTGTTGGACTATTTAAAACAGATTTTTGTTGGAAACTATGACGTTTTTTTTGTTGGATACTTTAAACAGTTTTTGTTCGAAACTGTAAACATAATAATAATGTTATTGTTTTTACATCCTTTTTAACTACACTGGCTTTTAGAGACGCCGGGGTGCCGGAATTTTGCCCCGAAGGGGTTCTTTAACGTGCCAGTAAATGTACTGACACGGCTCCCTCGCATTTGCGCACCCTCAAATGCCAGCTGACTGCGCCAGGTTTCGAACCTGCAACCTTGGGCTCAGCAAGCGAGAACGTTACCCCTGAGCCACGCAGCCAGACGAAACTGTAAACAGTTTTTTAGGAAACTTAAAACATGTTTTTGTTGGAAATTGTAAACATGTTTTTGTTGGATATTTTAACAGGTTTTTGTTAGGAACTGTAAACAGGATTTTGTTGGATAGTTTAAACAGGTGATTGTTGGATACAAGGCAAATGCTATATTTCATGTTCCAGGGAATCTACACCATCCCCGACCCTAATATTCACAGCTACACACATAACTACAGTCACCACAGGAATATAGGTTATCAGACAAATTTAATACATGATTTCCCAAGTCCCTAATACGAATTTAAAGCAACAACAACCTTGTACACGAATCATGAACAATGATTTTACAATATTCAACGTCAAAAATATTATTCGACCAACGATCTGAGAAAGGTAGAAACAATATAAAAATTGACCTCGCTGTTCCGCCCCATTAAAAACAATAAATAAATTAAAATCTATAACTGTTGGTATATTGGCTTTCACGGCCAGTGAATTAAAACTCTTCTAGGTTTTCGCCTTCTCTTGTGTGGGGTTACACCTAGGACTCCAAGCTGGCTCATTAGCGAGCTCTAGGTGTCCCCACCCGGACCCCCACTGGAGTAGCGAACTGCGCGCTACCTCCCTTTATATAAAGTGCAACTGCACCTCTTTACTGTGTGAACTAAAAGCTCAAGCAGCCTTTACCTCCCTATGAAGGCTTCGTCCATCACTGGTTATTTTTCACGAATAAAGGCTATTAATAGTATATGAGCTAGCTAGGCTTCCAAAAAAGACGGTATATTGGCTTTCACGGCCAGTCAATTAAAACTCAGCAATTCTTCTAGGTTTGTGCCGTGTCTTGTGTGGGGTTTCGCCTGGGACACCAAGCTGGCTCATCAGCGGGCTCTTGAGGGGCTTGAACATCATGCACATTTAGCCCTGTGTACATGGATGTGTGTAGAACTTTGTCTGCAAAACATGTGTTATTGTGATGGCTGTATTAGTGTGCGTATTTGTAATAATTCAAGTGAGGATTGGTAAGGGTGCGGCCATGGCCTTATAATAGGCAATATCCCATCAGTAAAAGTGAGAAACCACGGAAAACCACTTCCGACATGGCTCAGAGAGTAATCGAACACATCTCTTCTCATGTTTGCCGCACGAGGCTGATTGTACCCCGTTCCAGTACTCACACCAGAATTAAATGTATTGACAGAGCCAGGGATCGAAACTGGACTTCCACGGAGATAGCCAAGAAAGCTACGCAAAGAGGCGGACGGAAGCAGGTATCATTCTGGCCTTTGCTTACAGTGAAAATGGGAAACCACGGATAACCATTACAGATTTCTGTATATTATTTTTGGTTTCCACGTTTGTGCTGCACTACATGACTTGTTAACAGAAATAAACGAATTTTTGGATTTCCTTCTTCTTAACTCCGGTAAGTTACTGAATTATTTCCAGTAAAATTATTGAATACAGACACAGTTAAAATTCTTTAGATATTATAATTCTAAGTGTCAAACATAGCCTAATTGGAGAGAATGTCTCATTGAGTTCACAACCGCTACTTTGTGAAGTGTTCATGAGCAAGTGTTTACTGGAACCCAGATGCATAAAACAAAATCGTATAGAAGCATTGTTTACATTGCGAACGACGCATTGTCAAAGAAAACATTATATTTTCTCGTAAAAACAAACACTTATAACGGGGGTTTCTCCCTTCTCTGTAGTACATAACAAATACATTATAGCATCTATTTTAATTCAATTATTTCTGGTTATTTTTGGCATGTCCCAATAATTGGGATTATATTGTGTTGACCGACTGAAGAGTTGTAATATCAATTTACTTATAGTCCATCATGAAATCTTAGTTCGCAAATGAATGAATTTTGCTTCTCATTATAGGTTAAAGAATAACGGAAATTAGAAGACAAACATAAATCTTGCGTATATACTCTTGGCATGTTTGTTACTTTCCTTGTTCGTTTGTTTGCTTGTTTGTTAGTTTGCTTGTTTGTTTGTTAGCTTATAACTTAGTTTCTAAATTAATACTCATGAAACTTTAGCACTCCTAGTATGTGTATTATGAAAAATCAATTAAACTCTGCGTAAAAATGGAATGTAATTTGACCGCAGTGAGTGTACAGACCGTCAAGTCATAATTTACACTTCACACTCCATTCATTGGCTCTGTAGCAACCATAAATCTCATGTTAGTTATTGAGACTTAGTGAATCACACAGATGGCGCATGCATTTAAGCGTTGGCCTTGAAACTTCAAGATAATGGGGTCGATCACGTCTCAGTTCAATGGCATTTCATGGTGTTTAAACTACACACATCAAAAAGAAAATTGCATATTGCCATGAAGCACAGTGAAGATAAAAGTGAGGACGGACTTGTTTCTTAAGCAGTGTCCACGCCTGCTCTACACAACTGAGATCAGGAGCATAGGCAGGCCATTCCATTCTGTGAATACCATTCTCCTGAAGACATCGTTATCGCCCACGAAAGTGAAATTTGAGCCGAAATTGTCATCATAGCCTTTCACTACAGGTGCCAGGATAGTATCCCTGTAGCGTTTGCCTGTCATACACCCTGGGATGTACAAGAGGGGTTCAGCGACCATACATCATGCTACCCCAGAATATTGCACCACCTCCTCCCTGTTGGTATCGTTCTCGGATATATTGGTCATGTATACGTTCACCGGGTCATCTCCACACTTGCACAGAAATGTACACAGCCGATACACGCATGCAAGAAAGACCACTACGACTCTTGGCCAGTAATATGGAAACCTTGTTTTGATGTATGTAGTTTCAATGGAACTTTAAAGATCTACTCCAAGGGTCAAGTTACGACACCCCAGAGTTTCTTAAGCCAATGAAAAGGGACGATGAACTGAAGCAATAACAATATACTGTAAGTTATAAGTTCCAAGAAAACAAACCCAAATTGACTTCTTTTCTCCAGGTCAATCTTAGGTTTCTACTTATAGACCGAGTAAAGGATCGAAAAATTGAGATAATAAACCCCATTTCTGCTTAAATTTTAAGAGTAATATTTTCAGTCTTAATAAGCATTTGTGTCATATCGGACGAATGAGTTCACTTCAACGGTAAACATCCGAGCGTAATGAAAATCAATAGCAAACTGATGAATGGTGTGAATTATTGACGAAGATTTGCGTGTGGGTGTTGATTATTGAAGTCCCTCAACATAACGGTCCATATATCGCAATCGCTTTGATCTGTGATTCTCCAATAGATCGTTAATTATTAAACAGAGTCCTTTGGAAAACATATTTTTAACTCCAGTAGTGATACACCGTAGATTCATCACTAGCCTGGAGAAGTGCTAATGATTAGCTGGATGTATTGTAAATGTAAATCATTATTTGAGAATTCTTTCTACTGGGGGTAAAGGTGAACATTTTGTGATATATTGAGTTTATAGTATGCTGTGTGAATACGTTTAAACACGCGGGAATCTTTCGAAAATATCTGAGCTGCAATATTCCTCGTCATAAGGTAACTCAATCATCAACAATGGAAGGGAGTTGAATTCTCTGGATGGCCGTTTTCATCTGACACTGCACGGATGTTAAACAGAACGCAGAAAGTTAAAGAGTGGTGAATTTATATAAACATAAGAAATTAATAGGGATGGAAAAGAGGAAGAAGAAATAGGAAAATCAACTTTCCTAACTTTCAACGAAGTATCACTAACTTGGAAAAGTATCAGTGTAGCCTATCATTTGTGTATTCGGCACACGAGATATTACAATACAATTAGGCCACTAGTTTAAATATGAACGGTTGATTTAGAACATTAATAACAAAATAGTGTAGATAACAACATTACTGTAGTTATTCACAATAATAATTCAAAAGGTGACAGGAAATATACTACTTAAACTATATTAATAATAATAGTTAAATAATAATAATAATAATAATAATAATAATAATAATAATAACAATAATAATAAGGGCCAGATGACCTCGTAGCTCTGCCCCTTAACACCTCAATAACTAACTAGCTATAATAATAATAGACAACAACAACCATAGAAGTGAACTATACTGTCTGTAAATATCTTTGACGCGTTACACAATTTTTTACAAACCTATGTAATCTAAACATTGTATCTATAGTGTATATGTGTGCATAAGAGTAATTTATAAACGTCGTATAGCCTATTAACTAAGCCTAAGTGAACATAATCTGAGGATGAACGCTTGACGTTCGAAACATGTCATCCAATTAAGTACCCCATTTTGTATATAAAAGGCTGGCCCCGTGATGTTGGGGTAACTCGCCTGCCTCTCGCGCGGAGGCCCCGGATTTGATTCCTGGCTCCGGCAGGGATTTTAAAATCTGACGTGAGGGCTGGAACGGGGTGCACTCAGCCTCGTGAGGACAATTGAGTAGCTGTCTGACAGTGAGGCTGCGCCCCGATCTAGAAAACCAAGATTAACGGCCGAGGGGACCCGATGCGCTGATCACGCGTCACCCCAATATCTGCAGGCCAAATGGCTGGGCAGCGGTCACTTGGTAGGCCTAGCCCCTTCATGGGCTGTAGTGCCAGGGGTTATTTTATTATATATATTTTGTACATAAAAGCGTGTTTGTAATATCTCGTCGATTTCAGGTAAGGGCATGTAAATACTTGTTTCCCGCCTAATGTAATTGGGCACATTTTCTGTTGACCGACTGGAAAACTTCCTTTAATACAATTGGGAAACACTGAGAAATGGCTTCTATTACTTCAGTTAACTTGGTAAAGGTAGCCAGTATCCTCATTGAAGTTTAATGTGAGTCTTTTTATTTGTATCACTGTCTATGATCCTTTTGATTCATTCGCGTACGAGATTGAACGTCTGTGAACATGCTATCATACCCGATAAGAGGGTTTGTTCTAATATACCAGAAAGCTATTAATACGGCACAAATATGACTCTAGTTAGTTAGATAGTTATTGTTTTAAAGGGTGGAACTACGAGGTCATTTGCCCTCCAAATATGACTCTAACCTACTTTTTTGACCCAGTATAGTCATAATCAAACATGACTATTCTTAGATATCACTTCCAAACTGGACTTATTTTTAATACTTGCCAAATATATTTTAAACTTCGAATAACCATGATTTGTTCGGAGGATTTCTTGGAATTAACTTCAATGATAGGCAATTCCAACATTCTTATAGTCTATTAAATAATGGTTTCATGGCCAATGTTATTTGGGGTAAGCGGAATTTTGGAGAGTTGTTAGGCGTTTATTAATAGTTTTATTTATGCAACCATTTATATTCTTTTCAAGGCGGGTCAGATAAGGATTTTTGAAAAAAAAATGGCCGTGGATATATTAAAAGGAACTGTCCCGGTATTTGCCTCGCGATGAAAATGGGAAACCACGGAAACTATTTTAGGACGACCAAGTTGGGATACAAACCCAATCTCTCACAATACCAATTAGCGCACCCGGCTACCGTGGCTGGTTTAGACGTTTATTAGAGATATATTTTCAATTTTAAGACTTCACCCTTCCCTCCATTGACCCTCTAAATTACGCTTTCACATAATTTTAGAAACAGGATTTCACCGTAAATAAATAACTAATTATTCTACCGCTGTGAATTTTGTTTCGTTTAACTTCTACATTACGAACTACAAAAGTGGATTTTAATTTTATTGCTATATCAATAATTTAGTCTTAATTTACAAACGCAAAACAATACAATTTTTATGTTAATATTTTTAATTCCAGTGCCATAGCTTCGTAAAAAATGAGAACATTCTCTTATGAGTATTATAAAAGGAAGCTTGTAGTTTAACGTGACCGTTAATCTTGAGATCATGAGCCACGGGACCTCCTTTTTACGTGGAATCCGAACCACAGGACATGGCATTTCACTTCGAAAATCTCACATGCATTGACCGGGAATCGAACCCGGACCGCCTTGGTGAGAGGCATACAGCTAGACCGCTGAGCCACCACGCCCCCTTATGAGTATTATAGCCTGTTTCATACGATTAAGTGATATGTGATGAGGATGAAATGCATGATAACGACGTAACCAACACCTTTTCCGGATATAGAACCTGGGATCAATCGGATCACAGCCCAACGCTGCAGAGGCGGTTCTAGCCCTAGGCAGGGGGGGGGGGCGCCCCCCCCCCAGTTTTAGTGAAATAATTATTTTAAAATTCCTTGGTTACTAAATAAATTGATAATTTACAGATATAATTTATCTGATATAAAACAAACTAATGCATTTAATTAAGTTAATTTTTCTTTCAATTTCAAAATTTATTTATTTTATTATATGTAATTTAAACACACAATTGAAATCGTGTATAAATATAATATTTGTAAAATGCGTAGTGCATACACCAAGAGTATTAAAGTCTTTTCCCAACTTTATGACATGCAAGTTCAGAAGTTTCCAATGTAGAGAAACCTCCATGCGATACAAGTGCATCAATATCTCCCCAACTCTGTGACAAAAATGTGAGTGCAACTGCTTCTAATATAGACGAACCAGTACCATTTTATATCAGTGCATCGATCGATGATGGTCCATGCCAACCCCGTAAATCAGTTTATAAACAAACGTTACTATACAATAAGAACAGAAGTTTTAACAGTAAATGGTTTGATAGGTATACATTTATTGAATACTCTGAGAACAAAGATGCTGTTTTCTGTGTCGTCATTTCGTTCAATCTGATTCAAGCAATGCTGAACATGTTTTCAGTAAAACTGGATTTTGCCATTGGAAAAGAATATGAGAAAAACGTGCAAAGCATGCTGATAGTGAATGTTATAAATCTTCAATAGTAAAGTGAAACAGTTTTCTGGTAAGTGAACATAGCAGCACAGTGATTTCGAAGCTAAGCGAGAAACCTCGGGTTATATTGCGTAACCGCTCAGCTGTGGCAACAATGGCCCGAGTCGCATTACTTTGTGCTCGGCAAGACATTGGGCTTAGAGGTCATCGCCAAACAGTTTCGGATGATGACAGTGTTAATAATAAAGGGAATTTTGATGAAATTTTAAATGAAATTAAACTAGAAAGTGAATGCACAAGTAAACAGTCTATCAAAGAATGCTACTTACTCGTCTAAAGATTCTCAAAATGAATTTCTTGATATCTCAGCTAATATAATAAATAGTTGAACATATTGGAGGAGAGACGAAAAAATATAACAATGGTTATGTTTCCTTAATCCTGGATGAAGTTAGAGTTGTTAGTAAAGTGGAACAGATGTCCGTATGTGTCAGATATGAAGGACAAAATTCTATAGAGGATCGTTTCATTGGTTTTATACATTTGTCTCAACTGAATGCTGAAAGTATAGCTAATTCAGCTGTAGAGTACCTTGTTTCAGTGATTTCGATCCATGTAAGTGCCTTGGACAAGCATATGATGGAGCCGCGGTTCTGTCAGGGAAGATAAACGGTGTGCAGCGTTTATTGCGACAGAAGGTCAATAACCCGTGTGTTTACGTGCATTGTTATGCACATCGCTTAAATTTAGTTTTGGTGGACGTTTCAAAGCCAGTCTGTAGACGTGGTAGGGGACACTTTTGGTTTACTGGAAGCAATTTATGCGTTTCAGTCTGTATCTACTGTAAGACACCAAAAGTTTGTTGAGATACAGAGTGATCTTCATCCAGGAGAACGTGTTTTAGAGATACCCCTTCAAAGTGACACGTTATGGGTATGTAAATATAGAGGAGTAATGTATTTTCAGAAACGTTTTGCTTCAGTTAAAGCAGCTCTGGAGTATTTTTCAAAGTCAGTTAACAAGAAAGAGGCAGCAGAAGCAAAAGGTTTGTTGAAACAGCTTTGTAAAGTGAAGGTGATGTTTGTGTTACAAATCTTTTCTGATATTTTCGAGCATGCCAATGGAGCCTCTATGCTCTTACAACAAAAACATGTGGACTTCGGAGGGGCACATTGATTGATCTACGGTCTTGTAAAATCGTTGCAAGAAAAACGAAATGATTATTATTTTAAGGAACTATGGGCGGTTACATGTGACTCTGTTCAGTCGTTAGGCGTGAAAGTTTATAAGCAATCTAGAGTCTCAAGTATTCCAAAGAACTTTTCAGACTACGTTTTATTAATGCCAGTCTCTGCGGAGAAAGAAGAGGAAAATGTCACATTATCAGAGACATGTAAAATAAATCTTTTTGAAATATTAGACAACATGGTAGAAGAGTTACTGCGTAGATTTACTGAAAATGATTTTGTGTGCAATGCAATGGATGCCAGTAACCCAAGAAGTGAAAACTTTTTAAATTTTGAATATATATATTCTCACGTTCTGTGAAAAGTATAATCTAATCTTCACAGACCGTAAGGTGCTACAGACTGAAATCAGTTTAGCTAAGAATGTATTTAGAGGCAAATATCCAAACACTTCCTCATTCTTTTTTTCTGAACTTCTGAAAATGGAAGTTGCTTTTCCATAGCTACTATTATTTTTCAAGTTGATGCTGACTCTTCCTGTGTCATCTGCTTCTGCTGAGCGCAGTTTCTCTGTCGTGAAACGAATAAAATCCTATTTAAGAGCAACAATGGCAACAAAGAAGCTTTCCAATCTCGCAATTCATTCAATTGAAAGAGAATTAAGTGGAAAATTACTTCACGACCCTTCTGATATAGTGAACCGGTTTGCCCAAAACAGAAACAGAAGAATACATTTATGTGACAGTGAAATATGCTATTTTTTACCAATGATAGTTTTTAGCCTACTTTTCTCATTTTGCAAAAATGAGGAAAATGTAGACTAATGAGATCGATCCGGGAAAATGTCTGCCCCCCCCCCCCCCCCAGATTTAAGCTTCTAGAACCGCCACTGCAACGCTGTTTCCCCTTGTCCGCGAAGCCGGACGGGATAGGCAATGAAGGGATTAGTGAGGTGGTGGAAGTGCTACAGATCTCTAAGAAAATGCAAGAGAGAAGGCTCCAGCATGTCTTGCGAAGAGATGTTGGAAGAAGAATTAGTAGCCTACAGGTTATGGTGGCAAGAAGTAGAGAACGACCCTAGAGGAGATGGTTGGTCTACGTCAATGACGACTATTTAACACTTTTGTTACTTCATTACTGTCAACGGTAACGGTGATACAGCTACAGAATATAATGAGTAACGTAGCTACCCAATTGTACCCGTGAAAAGTAACAGTGAGCGAGATACGCACGATAGAAAAGTGTGGAAAAGGTAATATGAAAAGGCGAGCCCTAGGTAATGGGAAGACCTGAAGGAGAAATAGAAGAAGCTTAAGAAGAATCAAAACTAGCCAAGATAATTTTAATTTTGAATAGCGATTTAAGGCCGGATGCCTTTACTGACACCACGTGATTTCTTAAGTAAAAATTCCACTTTACAGAGTAACCTCAACTATCAGAATAGCAACAGTTCAACGCTAGTCCACTGAAAAGGAAATATCCGTACTGGCGTATCGTCAGCTAACATGTCATAGGATATCATTTATATATATATTACAACTTTTAAGTCGGTCAACTATATAAGATTGGGCAATTAACTATAAACTATTCTATTCACCATCATCCATTTATTTTTTCAATTAACTCCCGTGAGGAGGCTGACGTTAGGAAGAGCAGTCAGCCATAAGAAATATTGCCATGTGAAAAATAACCCAAGGAAAAGTTGCATGCTAAAATAAATATATTTGTTTTGGACTACAAAAGGGGAGTAAACAAATATATAGCCTATATTTAATCATATAAGACAACATTCCCACAACTTCCCACAATGTCATACAGTACCTATCCAAATTGGTAACAAGTCTCCACTAGTTATTAAAGTTTGCTATAAACATGAATAGGAACTCGTTCCAAATCCCCAAACTCATAATTATGTTGGCGACAATGTGGTCATACTCACTGTAATGTAACTACACTAATTATCGCTCGTGTGGTGTACACAGGTCGCTGTCACGTTTATTGTCCAACATTGTAGGGGAAACTATAGTGGGGGACGCGTCATACCGTTCACCTCTCTTGCGTTTAACCAAAGGAAACCCGAAACAAGGAAATCCCCCTTAACCGGGAGCGCATCTATTGGCGATTCACTACTTTCTTTAATTTTAATTTTCTCGGGTGCTTCTCAGAATAGGAGAGAGAAGGAGAAGAACAAATTGTGGGGAAAATATGTAAATGTACAGAATATGTTTATGTAAATACACCTTAAATACTAATGCACTTTTAGGCATTACAGTTTAGTGATTTTCAGCCAAACCACCGGGTCCAGAAATGAATCCTGCCGGGCCGAGGCATAATCTCTCAAAGAGCATTAAATGTATTGACTCTGACAAGTATGTATTTCTACCCTGATCATTGCCGTTTGTACGGGGTCAGACATGAGGTGAGATGAGTCTCTAGGTGGCAATAGGTTTTACGGCTGACTACCCTTCCTAATATCAATCTCATCATAGGAGTTAATTGAAAATTTAAATGAAATGAATGATGGTGAATAAAATAGGGCAAGATGTCAGAAGAAAGTGGGCATGGCTTATTAGAAGATATGGTACCTAAATTTATCAGGAAATGAAAGTGGGAAACTACAAAAGTAAAAACATTTCAAGACTTAACACGGTGTGGTTTGAACCCACTCGTTTTTGGAATCCGTATATAGCCTGACCCGTAGTATTGCACATAAACGCGCGTAGCTAGCACGGTCTGTCCATTAAATTGACAAATACTTTAAAATATTAAGAGTTACTTAATAAATTCCAACACAGAACAAGTTTATTCATCAATTCACAAATTCACTTGATTTAAAATCTGATCCAAAAGTTATGTTTATCGAAATCGGGATTCAAAATAATACAACACCATTTCGTAATTACCTACCCCAATGACTATTACGCATCACAGAATGCAACGATATATTGTATATTCAGCACTGTCATATTTAGCTCTCCAGTTAATAAATGTTTCGGAATAGTGAGCAATTATATCAAATAATACCAAATCACACGTAAAAGTAAATGTATCTTCATGAGATATGCTGCTGTTTGGTGCGATAGGTGGTGAATCATTTCGATCATCTGCCTTTAGTCTTCCCTAGAAAAGCTTCAAATGATTGTCAGTCAATTTAAATCAATCCCACTGTTTATTATTATACACATGCGATATGGCCAATAACTATAAAATACGTCCCAGAATTGTGAACTTCATATTTATAACGCAATATTTCAAAACTGAAATATCAGTCCGCATTCTGAGCAAGATGATACAATGTTTGATATATTCATGTGGCGAAGAAAATTATAAACTAAAATCAATCGCTGTCACGTGTAAAACTTTTCAAGAGACACATATCAAATATTCAGTTCACATTACCGTGGCTCTCTCTTTGTTTTGACACTGGGTACCAGCTATCGTTATCCAACGAGAGTACGCTACTGTGAGTCGTTCGATGAAGCCATAATGCGGCAATTTAAAAATATGTTCATTCATCCTCGTTTAGCACAAAGTTTAGAGTAATGTAGAAAAGAAGGCGAGTTTTGAAATAAATATTCAATGTTTAGTAATGGAAAAAATCGCATTTCCTTTTAGAGAAAGAATAATAATAATATGTGTAACATGTTCAAATGGCCGATGTCACTGCTTCCCAACCTGTGTTTGATTTCCTGAACACAAGCGTTGGATGCTGAACATTATTCTCTTTTATTTTGCTACTTATGACGTTTTGTAGAGTTGTCCTGTCATACCGAGCCTTTTCTTCATGGTGCCTCATTTACAAGCTTGGGAATTCTTTGTCATGAATCTTGGGTATTTTTCCAGTAAACATTGACTCAACGACTTATTCGTTTTTTGAATGATTTTCTTTTGTTTTTCCGTATTTTTTGAATATTCTTATAATTATTTTTATTTAATTTTCTGTTTTATTAATTTTAGGTCTTTTCAAATTTAGGTGTCCACCTCTAAATTTTAAATTCAATTCCAAATTTGTATTCTTTAATCTGTGTTAAGAGGGACAGATGGCCTCGTAGTTTCGCCCCTTAAACAACAATAACTAACTAACTTGGGTATTTCGGTGTATGCTGAATTTTCTGATAACCTATATTTCTGTGGTGACTGCAGTATTGTGCACTGCTGCCATTATTAAAGTCAAGGCTTGTGGTAGGTAACCAGGGATTTGAAATAATGTAACATCTTGGCTTGCGCCAGAAGGAGTGTGGCAAGCCTGGGAAATATACATACTCAAGATCTTCACTGTCTTCAACAGGATCTGAACCACAGAGCTCTCAACTGTAGTTATAGAGCATGTCTTAGCGCACTAAGCTACGCTGCACCGTGTTTCCTCGAGCATATCTCTGAAAATGGTAAGGAAAGTAAAGTATGGATGGAATAGGCTTAGCATGCCACTCCAATAATTCAGTTCAGAAAAATGAAATATTTCACTATTATTTCTTTATTATTTTTACTTTTCGTTCCGTAAGTCATGGCACGCACTGACGAATACGCACAAAGTTTGTGCAACTAACTTAAACGAAACATTCGAGGCTGATTGAAGCCCATCCAGAATAGAAATTTCCATCCTCAGGACAAAGTACAGAGTTATGGAATCGATACCATACAGAACACGTGTCAACTTCGAGAAAATACGCAGACGCCTTAATAATGGAAACAAAATCTTCTTTTCACGCTAATATTTGAAATATTAATTGTAAATCTTATCAAAGTTCTTCATTTATGTAAACATATTAGATTTATATATTTTAATAATACTAACTTATAATAAAATGCCATTGAACTATCTAGTAAAAGTGTGTAATATGACCAACAATATAAAATGATCAAACTATGAGTACAAGCGAATTTTCCATGTGTTGTTATTTGACGGCCACGTGCTATTCATTCCGGTTAAATATATTGCAATAATTATACTCATAAACTAAAATCAGTACCATTTACTCTGATATTCAGGCAGTAAATATTCCTGCGTGTAACACCCAAATAAAAATATTATATTGCTGATGTTGCCATGTTATTCGTAAATTATCTCATACGTCATTCACTTCCATTTAAACCAAAATGATACGCTTTTCTAAGTGGCTTTGAAAATCAGATCTTCAATTAAAATCCTTATAAATAGCGCATATTCGTCGTATTTTACCAGCTATCAACACATGGATGTTGAACTAAGCTATTATGTCGTATATAAAAGAGCAATGCTAAAAAATAGCACGTTGAGATTGGGATATTAACCCCACTGAGATCCAAAGCTCAGTTTTGTAATGAGGCATTTAAAGCTAATAGAGGGATAGCTTGTAGCTGCATGAGGCTTTATATTTCGCTATGATAAGCCACGGGGAAATTCTTTAGTGGAATTCTGAACCAGTGGACGTGATTTTTTATTTTGAAAATGGCATGTATTGACCGGGATTCAAACCACGCCCACCTTGGATGGAAGTAAACAGTAGTAACACCACTCTACTATCACTCGCTTTATGATAATAGAAGGGTCCAGGATTTGGATCCCACTGGCATCATCATCTTATATTCTCGTAAGATGACATAATACAGTGGTTGATTTCAATATTTCTCTCTCAATTGTTGTATCAAAGACTTGAAGTTATGACGACTTTCAAGTTGTACATTAAGATAATCAACGTAAGCTAGTATCCTAAAATACATGTTGGTCAATATGAAAGCTTACGGAAGCACATGATAGGTCAACATAAACAAACATTGCTTAAGTTAAGGGAGATTGCCAACATACATAAGAAGGGATTAAATTGAGTGAAGCACCTTGGCACATGATGGTCACGATATGTAAGATGCTAATGGTGACAACGCGGCTGTGTCGGGATGTGGACGCGTGCCCCCGACGGCCCGCCATCCCGTCGTCTCCACCACCGCAACCTTCTTCCTTAGATCTTACAAGCCAGGCCAAAATAAATTCCTTTTTAGTTTATCGACTGTATATCTTCCTTGAAAAAGACTTTTCTGCTTTACGTTAATTTTTTAAAATATCTTTTTATTTTACATGTACACAGAACACCACTAGTGATAACACACGACGCCCGTGACGCTACGAAACCACGTGGAAGGCACCTAGCGACGCACTGGCCGTGCTATACACGGCTATCGAAGCGCGACTAGTCGCTTCTCGCCAAAGCACCGCGCCGTGCAGATCCGAAGAGAGCCACCCACCTTGTGCGCAAGCGCCCTGCGCAATACGCTATCAATATACTTTACAAAACACTAGTTATATATCTACATCACGCTGCTCCTCTCTCCCCTAGAATACAAAGTGTCGCGTTAACTTGGATCTTGGAACAAAACCTCATTCCCTGCCTCCTCACCTGCCACCAGCTGTTGGGACCTATACTTCACCACATTGGAGCTGTATCGTGTTCCACTGACTATTCCATTCATATGTCATTCCTGGATCAATGCCGTATAAGAATTAAATTTAAATCAGGCTCTCATCATCATCCTCATCAACAACAACAACTGCAACAAAAGGCAAGCCGTGTTTATTTTTTTCATTCATGTACTTAATTTGCAAATAGGAGTAATTCCCAGTGACAAATTCCACACTTACTCAAAATTATCAACAATAATATCGAAAAAAACTCATGTAAAGTCACAATTTTGGAACTAAAGTAATTACATCAGAGTATTTACACAAAATTTCTGTCCTGTCTTAAAACACATCAATATGTTTGGGGAAAGGCTCTAAGACTGCGGCAGGTAATGAGTTCCAATTATCGATACCACGATAATTGAAAGAATATTTCCCATAATGTATACGCTGCGGTCGGCCCTTAACTTGTCCTGTTTAGCTCTACAGTATCACACATTATCATTGTTTTATGTCTTTATTTGTTTACAATTAACACCAAAAAATTAGTGGAATTGTTTATATGGTTAAGTAGGTAACGTGTTGGATCGTTCTATTTTTGGCAACCCCGTGACGTATGGTTGGTTGGTTGGTTCTTAAGTTTAGGGTCATGTAGCCCGTGTACTTTGGGTGTGTGTAGAATCTGTCTGATAACCGGTGTTAATTGTGATGACTGTATTAGTGTGTGTTATCTGATTTAGGTAGATTTCATTAGAAAGCGAACTATTGCAATGGGTCCCATGTTTCGACTTCCGGAAAATTTCGACATATCTTCGCGTTTTACATCCCCCAGACCCCAAAACCACCGTCAGTTCAAAAGTTTATATATAATTTATGTATGTATGTATATATATATGTATATCAGTTTCTTGTGGACACGATAACTGTCGTAATTTTGCACCAATCACTTTGAATTTTTTACCGAAAAAGTGAAATATTGCTATAACTCTCTTAATTTGTGGAATATCGAATCCGTTCATACTATACACCAAGCTGGCCCATCAGCGGATAAAGCCCAAAAATTTATGTTTGAAGAGTTTTTTTTTATAGCACCAACCATGACAACGCACTTGCACGAGATCAGATTCTGTATTTCCATCTGACTAAGCCGGCCCCGTGGTGTTGGGGTAGCGCGCCTGCCTCTCACCCGGAGGCCCCGGGTTCGATCTCCGGCTCCGTCAGGGATTTTAAAACTGACGTGAGGGTTGGAACGGGGTGCACTCAGCCTCGTGAGGACAATTGAGTAGCTGTCTGACAGTGAGACAGCACCCCGATCCCGAATACCAAGATTAACGGCCGAGGGGACCCGACGCTGATCACGCGTCACCCCAATATCTGCAGGCCAAATGGCCCGTCATGGGCTGGATGGTGCCAGGGGTTGACTTTGACATCTGACTAAGTGGGAAGCGGCTTCGGTGACGTAACTGGTAGCATGCAGAGTGTCTATGCCCAAGATCGCGGTTTCAAAGCCGACCGAAGTCGTCGGATTTTCTAAGAGCACTAAAATCCCTCAGTATGCTTTCCTTTGGAAGGGAAGTTCCAACGTTCGTTACGTGTTGCTGGTTGGGGTGGCATCTAGTAGCCGAGTTCACAGCTAGGTGTCATTGACGGTAGTACCTGGTAGCAACATTAGGAACTACTGCTTGAAATTGACCGTCTGCAGTCCTTACCTGAATTACAGACTAATACAGCCATTACAATTCACACCGTTTATCAGACAGATTCTACACTCACCCAAAGAACACGGGGTTAGATGACCGCGTTGTCGCAGCTCCTAAACTGAGGAACCAACCAGAGATAGATTTCATTAGAAAGCTAACTATTGCAATGGGTACCATGTTTCGACTTCCGGAAAATTTCGACATATCTTCGCGTTTCACATCCCCCAGACCCCAAAACCACCTTCAGTTCAAAAGTTTATATATAATTTATGTATATATATATCAGTTTCTTGTGGACACGATAACTGCCGTAATTTTGCACCAATCACTTTGAATTTTTTACCGAATATGTATACCTATAAAATCTCCGTTGAATTCGTTACTGGACTAAGGGGGTGAAAATGGGGGGCTTTTTTCGAAAAGGTGAAATATTGCTATAACTCTCTTAATATGTGAAATATCGAATCCGTTCAACGTTCATACTATGTGTCGGATAAAGCCCAAAAATTTATGCTTGAAGAGTTTTTTTATAGCACCAACCATTGACCAAAGGGGTGGGAAAAAGTGGGTTTTTCGGGAAACATTAATCATATCTCTCTTAATAGGCACAATATCAAAACCGTACAAAATGGATGAGCCATCAGACGTTGCCAAGATAACGCACTTGCACGAGATCATATTCAGAATTCCATCTGACTAAGTGTGAAGCGGCTTCGGTGACATAACTGGTAGCAAGCATGCTGAATGTCTATGCCCAAGGTCGCGAGTTCAAAGCCGGCCGAAGTCGTCGGATTTTCTAAGAGCGCTAAAAATCCCTCAGTATGCTATCCTTTTGGAGGTGAAGTTCCAACGTTCGTTGCGAGTTGCTGGTTGCGGTGGCATCTAGTAGCCAAGTTCACAGCTAGGTGTCGTTGACGGTAGTACCTGGTAGCAACATTAGGAACTACTGCTTGAAATTGACCGTCTGCAGTCCTTACCTGAATTACAGACTAATACAGCCATCCCAAAGTACACGGGGTTACATGACCGCGTTGTCGCAGCCCCTAAACTGAGGAACCAACCAAAATCTCTGCGGGAGATATAATTTTGTGTGAAGAAGTAACAGACCGTTACATAGTTACACATCAGTGTCGAAACCTTGCATAAGGATAGTGTGACAACAAGTATAAGTAACAGAAGTAACAGACCGTTACATAGTTACACATCAGTGTCGAAACCTTGCATAAGGATAGTGTGACAACAAGTATAAAAATGGACCCCAAATGACAAGAAGGTTACCGTTCCCATAAGACAATAAAATGTTTAAAATAAGCATAAAATGACAAAAAACAAAGTTAATTAAGCTCCAATTATAAAATACCTTCTCGCAATAAATGAGGTCAGATCCTTCTACGAAAACCTGCATATTCTGCCTATTTTCGCCTATCCTCACGTTTGTCCGGTGAAATCTACCTCCGCCTTCCGGCGTGCCGAGAGGACTTTTTTAAATTTAAGTACTGCAACTTAGAATTTTTCAAATAGTTCCTACTTTTGCTGCCAAGCGCCACCGTCAACGACTACAAGGCCAAGTTCAGAACTTAGCTACTAGACGCCACTGCAGTCGGCTCTGGGCAACGAACGTAGAAACCTAAGAGCGTTGTTTACATTCTTAACCTATCCAATTTAGCTTTACACAGGTGCAATTAGTGGAAGGTTCTTTAACATGCCATCAATCTATGACATGGGACCGCCGGCTTTACTTCCCCTCCGAAGGAAGGCATACTGAGGGATTTTTAACGCTCTTAAAAAAATCCGACGGCTTCGGCCGGGTTTGAACCCGCTACCTTGGGCATAGAAGCTCAGCATGCTACCGACTACGCCACCGAAGCCGCCAACCCCCGTGACGTAGCTGTTCTCGTGACAACTGTGACAGAGTTATGCAATGTTATAAGTCCGGAGATCGGAGGTGCTTTTCCCGGCACTGACAGTGACCATCCCGAGTATGTTTTTCCCCGGGTTTTCCACACTTGCCCAGTTAAATGCCGGGAAAGTACCTTATGTAAAGTCTCAGAATACCTACCCCATTCCCCACGCCAATAATTGCAGTTAAACACGTTACTATAGTACCACAGAAACACAGGTTATCACACAAATTAAACACACACCCAACTACACGGGGCTAATATTGTGATAACTGTTTTTTAAATGGGCCTAACATCTAGGTTTTTGGCCTGTAATGCTTTGTGTGATTATGGAAATTAACCTACACGTAAATTTAACTACAAACTCACAACTAACTACAGACTTACACACTAGAAAAAGAAATGGGAAACAGAAATGAAGATTTGGGGAAATAAAAGGAACGGAACAGAAATGCCCTCAACCATCAAAGAATGAGGATGAGAACATGGAAAGAAGTAGAGCCGTGAAAGGCAGACGGGAGAGGGAAAGAGGAGAGGGTCCACCCGAAAAGGCAATGGATAAAGGGAAAAATAGACCCAGCTCAGATATCCCTCGGGGTCACCAACTCCCGAACTCACCAGGTGGGAGCCCTTGAGGGTGTAGTACTATCCAGGATGCACCATAAATTCTGACCCCTCGAAGATTGAGGGAACAGAAAAGATGAGACAAGGGCCAATTAATTAAGGCGGGTAATCGAATGACTCCCTAACCTTCGGATAGCCCAATACCGTCAGAGTCAGGGGAAGATGACCTCGTAGTTCCTCCCCTTAAAACCTCAATAACTAACTAACTGTCAGGGTCGCAAGAGAACAATTAAGGTGGGAAATTGAAAGATTCCCTAGGTCTCGGATAACCTACTACCGTCAGGGTGGGAAGAGAACAAGATTTGACCAAGGGAGGTCGAAAGAAAAGAAGACAGAGAAGTGTAAACAATTCTGGACTCAGCTGAGGTCCCTTGGTCGCCAAGCCACGTCCCACAAGCTGTGAGCCAATGAGGAAGCGGGACTAAGACCCTAAAACGAATGTACAATGACAACTCTTGATCACTTCAGAGCACCAACAAAGGAGTAGCGGATTTCTTCACCATTTTATTGATTTCTTTACAAGTTTACTGTTCGTTGGTAACGCATTTGGCCGTTCATTTGTTGACAAACGCGGCGACATCGATCGCATGTTTGTGAATAGATTCAAACCATGGTAATGATGCTCATGATTGAAATTTAATGTACCAAGGATCACGCTGAACATTACTTTCAGATTATTCCTGAAATAGTCCCAATTAATTCAACTCCAAATCGTACTTTCAAAGGAAGGAAGCTTGTAACTCAACGTGACCGTTAATCTCGCGATCATGAGCCACGGGACCTTCTTTTTACGTGGAATCCGAACCACAGGACATGGCATTTTACTTCGAAAATCTCACATGCATTGACCGGGAATCGAACCCAGTCCGCCTTGGTGGGAGGCATACAGCTTGACCGCTGCGCTACCACGCCCCCGAATCCTACTTTTGAAATTGATTGTGATTGATTATTGTGTTGTTGTTGTTGTTTTAAGGGGGAGTAACAGTGAGGTTATCTGCCCCTTTAAACGCAGATTAGCTGATACAGTATTTATAAATTTAAAATGAATAGGCCGTTGCCTAAATACTGTAAGAAAACACCTAAAAATAATCCGACAAAAAGTCAAATTAAACTCAAAAATTGTTAAATATACTCCAATCATTACATAACTAAAACATATCTATTCATATATAAACAAGAAGTTCCGTGACGAACTAAAGAGCCTACTTTTCTTGAAATTTAAGATTCTTGCCAATCTATATAGACCTATCTAGAATAATGACGAAATTAAGTTGGTAATATCGAAATTTCTAATTAGTTCGAAATATACCTGGTATAATGCAGCCTAATAGAGCAGTACAGTTGGCAGCCCTGGTGACTGAATATAGGCTATTGTTAGTTGCATCTCTTAAGGTACAGATTACAAAATTTGGTTGAAGTCCAATGGATAGCATGCACGTTACATGCAGTTATACCTTGGATTTATCAGTGCGCGTAAAATCATGTTGGTAACAATGTCATGCATGTGTTGGTCAGAAATAATCTAATATATTAATATCTCGTGTTGTGCTAATTTTGGATGAAGTCCATTTGTTAGTACAGAAGTAACATGTATTTTAAAATTGGACCTATCAGCAGGCTTAGAATCATGTTGGCAGCACTGGCGTAGGCCTATATTAGTTACTCAAAATTAATCTAGAATGCCAGGTACTATACGTGTGCAAAGTTTAGAGCTATTAGCTTGCATACTTTCTGATATATTGATATTAGGGTAACAAAAATAGAGACAGTATTTATTAACAGTTGGCAGCCCTGGTTACTCTTAAGAATCGGCATAGTCATATCTGTTATGGTACACATAGCACACACGAAATTTGGTTGAAATCCAAATGATAGTATAGACGTTACATGTATTTAAAATGGACCTCTCAGCAGGCTTGGAATCATGTTGGTAGCACTGACGTGTATAAGATACTCCAAATTAATATAGAATGTCAGGTACTATACGTGTGCATAGTTTAAAGCCGTCGGCTTGCATACTTTCTGATATATGGGTATTTGGATAAAATAAATTGAGAGCATTTATTAACAGTTGGCAGCCCTGGTGGCTCTTAAGAATACGCTCAGTCATATCTGTTTATGTACACATAGCACATACGACATTTGGTTGAAATCCAATTGATAGTGTAGAAGTTATATGCATTTAAAATTTGGACCTATCAGCAGGCTTACAATCATTTGGCAACATTGCCATGTATAGCCTCCTGGAAATTAAACTGCAATATTATTAACTATACGTGTGCCAATTTTAAAATAGCTACCATTCATACCTTCCAAGATATCCAACATGGAGCTCAAATTTCAATTGCGTTTTTCAGCAGTTGGTAGCACTGACATCATTTTCAAATATGGCCGTGAGATATTCAGGTATAGATCTTTACTCCTACCAAATTTTGTTTCGATTGCTGCAACCGTTTAGGAGTTGATAGGGGGGGGGGGCACACACACACACAGCCAGCCAGCCAGACAGACAGACATTTGCCCGATCTCATAAGTCTACTTTTTCCTCATTTTTGCAAAATGTGAAAAGTAGGCTAAAAATACATGTCTCATTGAATATGTAAATGAAAGTTAACTACAGTAATAGAGCGCCATGCAAATTTATGTAGTTTACAGCTGAATAGATCATGGAGGAGATACGTTTGCGGTTGGTTGTTGTTTTAAGAGGCGTAACACCTAGGTCATTTGCCATTATTGTATTTTTATTTTTTATCATTTCAAATGATATTGTCGACTTCTTCGTTATGCTTGTGTCAAAAGTTATGCGTTATGGAGACGGAGACGGTGACGTCATGCAGCCGCGCGGGAAGCCTAAGTTAATGGGAAATGGACGGCGAGTGCGTGACGTCATGCAGCCACGCGGGAAGCCTAAGTTAATGGTTAATGGAGTCTGTTGAAAGAGTCCTGGAGCTTCGAGCGACCTGGGGCTTCGAGCTAAGCGAAAAGAATACAGGGTGATTCCTAAAGAGGTGTACAAGATGCCAGATAAGAATACAGGGTGACTCCTAAAGATATACTGTATACAAGATGCCAGATAAGAATGCAAGGTGAAAGAGGTGTACAAGATGGCAGAGAAGAATACAGGGTGACTCATAAAGAGGTGCACAAGATGTCAAACAAGAATACAGGGTGACTCATAAAGAGGTGTACAAGATGTCACACAAGAATACAGGGTGACTTCTAAAGAGATATACTAGATGCCAGATAAGAATACAGGGTGCCTCCTAAAGAGGTGTGCAGGATGTCAGAGCAAAATACAGTACAAGATGCCAGATAAGAATACAGGGTGACTCCTAATGAGATATACAAGATGCCAGATAAGAATACAAGGTGACTCTTAAAGAAGTGTACAAGATGGCAGAGAAGAATACAGGGTGACTCTTAAAGAGGTGCACAAGATGTCAGACAAGAATACAGGGTGACTCCTAAAGAGGTGTACAAGATGTCACACAAGATTACAGGGTGACTTCTAAAGAGATATACAAGATGCCAGATAAGAATACAGGGTGACACTTAACTATGTGAACAGTATGTTAGATTCAATTCAAATACAGGGTGACCCTTGAAGAGGTTTGCAAGATATCAGATTCAAATAATGGGTGACCCTTAAAGAGTTGTAAAAGATGTCAGACTCAAATACAGGGTGACCCTTAAAGAGGTGCCCGCGCGGGAAGCCTAATTTAATGGGTAATGGAGCCTTTCTAATATGTGTAGCATTTTTAGCATGCGTCATTTGAAATGATCTAACGTCTAGTCTTTCAGACTGACTGATTTTTTTTAGATTCGTTGAGCCCAACCAAGGAGCGCGTTTGAACTTATTAGCACTTTTTCTTCTTCCCTTCCCAATATCTCTTCATACTCTCGCTGTGTTCCCTTTTACGCTGTTCTGTCCATCCTGTATTTGGTCGGGTGGGCTTCTCAGAAAATGTGTGTTTGTGAATTTAAGTTCTGAATTTTGTTCTGTCTCGAATGGTTTCTTCATGACAGCCAATCTTATTAATGTGTTCACTGATTTCTTTCAACCAGTTGTTTTGATTTTTCGTTGAAAAGGCTAGTTTAAAAATTCTTTGTGAGCCTGTTATTACCCATTCTATATAGGTGTCCGTAAAACTGTAACCGCGGTTTCGTTATGGTATCTGTGATGCCCCTATTGATATGGATGATAAAAATTAATACTACCACAACTACCTCCTACTAGTGGTAGTACACTTTCATTATATAGGCTAACAGAAGAGGAAATATATGTCTACCCCTTATTATTCCCGTTTTCCAACGGGGTCGGGGATGAGATGCGATGGAAGTCTTTGTGGCGATGATTTTTACGGCCAGATGCCCTTCCTGACGCCAACCTCATGAGAGGAGTTAATGAGAGATGAAATGAATGATGGTGAATGAAACTGGGCAAGGATGTGGAAGGAAGCGGCCGAGGCCTGTCAGAAGGTACCGTCCCAGTATTTGCCTGGTGTTGAAAATGGGAAACCACGGAAAACCATTTCAAGGACGGCCGACGGTGGGGCTCGAACCCACGCGTCTACCGAGTCAGCAGAGAGCTTGGCCCCATGACCTAATGCTGATCTTTAGCCAGCGTAGCCACTACTGTCGGTTAACAGAAGAGGAAATGAACAAATAAATTGGAGTGTGGAACATCAAAGACAAGGGAAATGAATGCTCTCAATATTGTAAGAATGAGGATTGATTGATTGATTGATTGATTGATTGATTGATTTATTGATAGATTATTTATTTAGGAATTACATATGTAGGACTGTGAAGTATAATTTAATGTTCAGAATTCCCTCTCTTACATAAAAAGTATAGTTTTAGCATTAATCAATACAATTAACAAAGTATAATCATTTCTAAAGCCACACGAAAGTTATCTATGTAAACCCATAATGCACTTGCCACGAACTAATGAAGCCTGCAGTTTTACGTAACCGTTGGTCTCACAATCATGAGCCACGGAACCTCCATTTTTACATGGAATCTGAACTGTGACATTTCACTTCAAAAATCTCACATGCATTGCCACGAACTAGTACTACTCCTTGATTGTCACTTATAGCTTAAGCGAATATCCGCGGATGTTTGGAGAAAATTTGCGGATAGTCCTTAGAATACAATCCGAACTTGTTTAGGCTTAATATCATTACTAAGACCCAGATGTTTATTATGACATATCATATTTTTCCATTATCTTTTTTTCATGACCAATGTAACCGGGTGAGTTAACTCCACTATACCGGTGGCAAGTCCGGTCATTCGCAAGAAATGGGGAAGGAGTCGGAGGAGTAACACCTCGTTGAGAAACCTAGGTCCAGCTGACCCGGCTGGTAGTACCTTGTAAGGGTCCCTTGCCAGGGTTACGGTGAAGTCCTCAACGGCATTGTTGGTAGAGCGGTTGAACTGCGGTACAGTAATAATGGCGGAAGGGGCCTCCTTGTGCTCGGGAGATTAGGAGTAAAAGGTATGTGGTCCACACATATCAGGGTAGCGTCTGTCTCAGATTGAGCGGCTACAAACAGCGTCTGTTCCAGATTGGGCGGCTGATTTTAATAATGGGAGGCTTACTACCTCATCAGTTATAACCCCGCTATCCTTCGGGATAGCCTTTCTCAATTCTTTTCTTCACTCATGATGGAAACACAAAGTATTGGATTATCTACCCCAGGTGGTAATTACCCAAGTGGTAATAAATCCACCTCCACGTATTGTGGAGTTAGTAGGCCTGCGGAGTCTGGGGAGCCTGCAATGCCATGTAAGAAGAAATATATTATGTACTTAGCAACAATTAACATAAACTCACTCCTTCAGATAGGAAAACTAAAGCAAACATTGGATGTTCTTGAGAAACATAACATTGTCATCGCTGCATTGCAAGAAACACGATTTTGTGATGAAGAAGCTTTTGAGTCTCAAGGATTCAGAATTTATAAAGGAATACCTGGCACAAGAGTTACACCGAACATCCCTCATCTTGGTACAGGTTTTATAGTTCACAAGAAAACTGTTGATTCAGTGCTGGATTTTACATCATTCAATGGAAGACTATCCACATTGTCATTTAGATCACTTAATAAAGCCTACACCGTGGTCAATTTTCATGCACCGACGAACGTGTCAAACAAGAAAGACCGAGAGCAAACTAATATAATATGGGAACAATTAGAAGACGTGATTGACAATATTCCAGCGCATCACACCACCATCCTTCTCGGTGATTTTAACGCCCAAGTAGGAAGAGAGAAAAAGTTTAGGAATATAGTTGGAAACTATCCTGCACATAAACGAACAAACAAAAATGGCGAACGGCTGATTGACACCTGCAAAAATAACAACCTAGTTTTGAAATCTACTGCGTTTAAACATCTTCCTCGGAAAGCAAAGACATGGAGACATCCAAATCCACTTATGGGTGAATTTCAACTGGATCATGTGGCAATAACAAAAAAATCAGGTCGTGAAATCCAAAATGTGAAGGTCCTGCGTAATGCGAATATAGACTCAGATCATTATCTGTCCCTTATTAAAATGAAAGGTATTCCGTTTAGGAACAATAGAGTGAATGTTGAAAAGGGAATGAAAACGCAAAAGTACAACATCGGTGGTCTGAAGTCAAATAACAACACTTTTGCGGAAACACTCCACAACAAACCAAAAGATGGAACATGGTTTACTTTAAGGAACGCCATTGTTACTGCGGCTTCGGAATCCATTCCTCTTGATAGAATCCGCAAGCATCCATGGTGGAACGGTCAATGTGATCACGCAATAGAGGAAAGAAGAAAAGCTTGGATCAAGTGGAATAACAAGAAAGACGATGTGAACCTTGAGAACTTTCACTGCATCAGGAAAAAAACTTGTAAAATTTTAAAATTGGCAAAAAGAAATTTCCACAAATCTCAAATTATTCAAATTGAAGATGATTTTCAAAGGCACAAAACAAGGGATTTCTATCAAACTTTTAAACACCAACTGTCCAAATACGTCGCCCCTACTCTTCACATCCGAGGATCTGATGGTAAACTTAATCTCAATAATAAAGACTGTGCTAAAGCTTTTGGAGAATATTTTGAAACCCTTTTGAACACGGACATACCTACTGAACAACTTGCTTTCTATCCTAGCGTTGCATACCACGACAGTTCACCACCCTCCGTCGAAGAAATAACACAAATCATCAAGGCGCTAAAAATAATAAAGCCTCTGGGGAGGATAGTATTGTGGCTGAATTATGGAAATATGCAGATAATGACTCCATCATTTGTCTCCAGAAAACCATTGAAGAAATATGGCATAGTGAAAAGTTGCCGGAGGATTGGACTTCTGCCATCATTCATCCTATACATAAGAAAGGGGATAAATCCGACCCAAATAATTATAGAGGTATTTCACTGGTATCGGTAACGTACAAAATATTTGCAAGGGCTCTTCTGAACAGAGCAGAACCGATATTAGACCGTCAGTTAGGGGAATATCAAGCTGGGTTCAGGAAATCAAGATCCTGTCCTGAACAAATTCATAACATTAAGACCATAATTTCCTACTGTACGGTACGATCTAAACCTTATGTTGTGATTTTTGTGGACTTTCAAAAGGCTTATGATTGCATTCAAAGAGACACAATAATTAACACCATACGTGAGTTTGGCCTAGACAATAAATCAATTAATTTGTTCAAAGCAAGCTTAGAAAACACCATTTCTAAGGTCAAATTTCGTGGTGAATTGTCCGAAGCCTTTGCAATCAAGACTGGCTGTAGACAAGGTGATCTGGGATCACCGATGCTGTTCAACTGTGTCTTGGAAAAAAATATAAGAGAATGGTTAACCATCTTACCAAATAATTATGGTATTCGAATTGGTTATAAAAAAGAAGACCTGAATATAAACTGTCTCGCTTTTGCAGATGACATTGCTTTGTTCGCTAATTCAATGGAAGAGGCCACTGACCAACTTAATAAACTACAAATCATAGCTGCTAAAACTGGACTTAAAGTGGCCTTCCATAAATCTAATTTCATCACAAATGTCAAAGATGCCTCAAAATTCATCACGATTGGTCTGCAAAAAATCAAAAAAGTCCGAAAATTTAAATACCTAGGCGAATGGATTACCCCTAATAATTCAGAAATAGCTGCCATTGAGAGCAGATGTAACAAATTGGAGGGTGCCTTTCAAACCTGCAAAAACATTTACAAAAGTAAAAGCTTGTCCCGGAATGTCAAACTTTGTCATTATAATACAGTAATTAGGCCGTCAGCACTGTATGCTGCAGAATGCTTACAGATGACAAACAAAGGCCCATTGAGAAAATTAGAACTTAAGGATCGGAAAATTCTAAGGAAGATATTAGGACCTGTTAATGATAATGGTACTTACAGAAGAAGACATAACAATGAATTATTTGAACATATAGAAGATTTGGTGAGTGTGATGAGAAAAAGGAGAATGTCTTTCTTTGGACATTTGGAGCGGATGGAGCATCATCGACTTTCATATCGAATCCACTCATCAATCTCTAAAAAAAATTCCTATTGTAAATGGTCGATGCAAGTTAAAAAGGACCTAACAGAAGCTCGAATCAATCAACCTCTGGTTTGGGATAGGAACCTGTTCAGAAAGGCGGTTAAATCAACCAGTAATCTACACCCTTTAACATCTGTGATGCCTTGCCCTCACTGCAAGTGGACGGAAGAAAGGAGAGCTGAACATTCGTCAAGAATGAAGATCTACTGGCAGACAAGAAAACAAGCTTTACAGTGATCATATGAGTGAAGAACATCGTGGTCCAGTGATGGCCGAAACGACTCAGAAAAAAAACGGGTGAGTTAGCCGTGGTGGTTACGGCATGACTGATGGCAGTCGCTCACATCCGGGAGGCGAGGAGGTTCGAATCCCCCCGCCGGCAACCTTGAAGGTGGTCTTCTGTGGTTTCCGATCTTCCTTCCAGGCAAATGCCGGGGTTGGTCCCTATCTATAGGCCACAGCCGCTACCTTCCAACTCCTCGTCCTTATATTCCAACTTCCCTCCTTCCCTCCCCAACGGTACTTGTAGCTCACCCATTGGGTGTCCGTCTCGAAGCAGCTACAAAACTGGCGAGCCGAACATGTCCTCGGACACTCCCGGCACTAAAAGCCATACGCTAAAAAAAGACAAATGTAAGATGATTTAAGTTAATCTCATTCTAATTATGTCATTAAGCATAACTAACACTCCGAACAGGAAAGAGTTGCAATTCTGGCTCTAAAACAGTCATTTTAAACATAGAAAATGATATACAAAGTCTAAGGGAACGACTATTTCCTCAAATGTCTAAATATTGTGCTTTAGTAATTTAAGCTTTATCTAATTAAAATAATATTGTAATGCCAGTAGATTCGTATAACAAACGTGGGAATACGGATAACAGTCGTGCGGATGCAGATAACAGTAGTGCGGATACGTGGCGGACGTGGATAACAGACGTGCGGATGCGGGGCGGATGTGGATAACAGCCGTGCGGATGCGGATAACAGTCGCGCAGATGCGGGGCGGATGCGGATAACATCGTGCAGATGCGGGGCGGATGCGGATAACAGTCGCGCAGATGAGGGGTGGATGCGGATAACATCGTGCAGATGCGGGGCGGATGCGGATAACAGTCGTGTGGATGCGGGGCGGATGCGGATAACTGTCGTACAGATGCGGGGCGGATGCGGATAACGTTTTTTTTTAATCCACGCAGGGCTCTACTTATAGCCCGTCCTGAATACTGAACGATGATAATTTAGGGACTTTGAAAGAAAAAGAGCTATGGAAGACAGAAAAAAGAAAAAGACAATGAATGGATCAAGTCAATGGATAAAGAAAAGAAAAACAGACCAGTTTAGGAATACTTTGGGGTCAACAACTCCCAAGCTCACAACCCATAAGCTCTAGCCAAGCTATACACACCCTGCCCGCTTTAGGGCCATATCAGTGGGCATGAAGAGAAAGAAATCTGATTCTTCACACAATGAGGTTACCATGAAAGAAAAGACAAGGACCAATTAACGCAAGAAACTATAAGCCTCAGGTGCACTAATACCAACCGGATCTGTATAGAATAGTTGACCAAGGGAGGTCGACAGGTAAAATGAAGCCTCACAGAAATAATTGGAAGCAATAATGAACTCAGCTGCTATTCTGTGGTCGCCAACGTACGTCACAGTACTTGTGAGCCCCTGGGGCTAAAATAAGTTGAAAACAGTCTGCTCTAGAAGCGAGTGGAAGGAAATTTCTAGTTGATTACACACGCTTCACTCGCTACATTCCCTCAAGCTATTGCTTCGAGACTGGTTCCCATAGTCATAGGACCGAACAGATGGTTTCGATAATTTCTGGAGCCTTCTTCTCTCAACTTTCTATATCCGATAATCCATCCCCTTTAAAAGTCTGTAATCTGCCTATAGCGATCTCTGCTGGTCGTCGATAATACCTTCGCTCTTTCATGTTACCAATTATATTCTCCCCTTTGTGCTTATGTGGAGAGCACGATCTCGATATTTCTCACAAAAACTTCGTCGTGTAGCTCAAAAAGGGAAGTTATCTTCTAACAAATAAAATAATATTATGTTTTTTTTTTCACACAAGGCACTTAATTTCTTATTCCTCGTATCTGACAAAAACAGAACCAGAATATTGACGAATAACAGATATTGATGGTGAAAAGGATACTGAAAAGTTAAGTCTTTGCTGATGAAACTGACATTAAAATACGAGGGAAGTTCCGAAGGTTTATCCAGCTTGGTGTCCTAGGCGAAATCCCACACAAGACACGGCACAGCCCTAAAAGAATTGCTGAGTTTTAATTCACTGGCCGTGAAAGCCAATATACCATCTTTTTGGAAGCCTTCATAGGGAGGTTAAGGCTACTTGAGCTTTTAGTTCTAGCAGTCAAGTGGTGCAGTTGCACCTAATATAAAGGGAGGTGGCGCGCAGTTCGTCACTGGGGGTCCGGGCGGGGATACCAAAAGCCCACCGATGAGCCAGCTTGGTGTCCTAGGCGAAACCCCACACAAGACACGGCACAAACCTAGAAGAATTGCTGAGTTTTAATGCACTGGCCGTGAAAGCCAATATACCATCTTTCCGAAGGCAAGTTTAGTCATTTTATTGCACGAGGAGATGGTACAGCATCTGGTGACACAAACAATCACCATAAGAATCCACACCCGTGGCTGGTTCTACGATGGAAGGAGCGTCAGTGGAGGGGGAATGACGCATGCGCAGTGTGCGGGCGAAGAGAGAGGAGCAGCAGTCTGGCGTGCCCGATATCATTCGAGTACAACTCACGATGGGAGACAGACGAGTACTCACTACGTAGTCGCCATTGGAAGTGCGTGCTGTTATCCGGTATGAATGGGCACGTGGGACTAGTGTGTCAGTCATCCTTGAGTGCCTGCAGACCGTGTATGGTGAAGCGGTCATGGCTCGTCAAATGGTCGCTCGCTGGTGTGGCATGTTCACTGAAGGACGGAAGAGATCGAAGTGGGCGTCCCTCCACATCCACGAATGAAAACAACATTGCTCGAGTACAGGACATTGTGATAGCGAACAGGCGCATAATGGTGGCGTCTACACTGCCTATTGCTAGTGTCCGGGCGCACACATACTCCATGATGTGTTAGGTTACCGTGAAGTGTTCGCAAGATGGGTACCGAGAAATATGATTCCGGAGCAAGCTGTGCGACAGTTCCTTGCTTCGCAGTGCACCGAGTTTCACCAGAGTGGTTTCTTGATACTCATTGCACGCTACGACAAGTTTCTCAATGTCGAACTATGTTGAAAAATAGTGCAAGGTGTATAGTTCGTGATGTCATGGTGTACGTGAATTTGGCAATAATGGGTCCCTGGAAAAAAAAACTAACGAAAATTATTTTCGGAACTTCCCTTGTACATATGTATTTAAATTCCAATTAGTCCTTCACATTACAATGCACCTCCGGTGCAATCTGACACAAGTCAAAAACATGAATTTTGAATTAGCCTATGTGGTTCTTATAAATACCTATGATCAAGTCCGTGTCCTGTAAAACTGCCACAACTCAGATCCTATAAATAGCAATTCTACGGCACTGAATAGAAAATTGCCATAACTCAAAATTATTATTATTTTTGATTAAAACACATATTATAACCCATGAAAGAATTCTGTGTATTATTGCAAAGTACTGGACGATGTTAGAAGTTAATGTTACGTTACTTTCACTTTAATTACGTAAAAAATTATGTTTTTCCTATTAGCTCAATATCTTTAAATGCTTCTCCTTGAAGGGTGTCCTTTTTGACTTGTGGCAGTCTTGCATCTAGTCAAAATTTCTCAATTATATTTGATAAACTAATAAACATGATTATATGAATAAGACCATATTTTTTAAAATCCTTCACGAAACACAATCACTTCCTTACCAAAACATCTTGAGGTATGTGCCTATCATTTGTATAGGCTACACTTTTCTCAGAAACTAGTGGTCAGAATCAAGAAAATTTCTTAGGGAATTTTCCCAAGACCCTACTTGGCATAGTCGAAACAAAATCTTCCTTGGATTCAGAAAATAAAATTATTATACCAAAGATTCTAGAACTGGTTAGCTCAGAAACATGTTACAGTCAAGGGGGGAAGAGAACAGGTAACGATGTGGAAATATCGATCATGAAAAGTTATAATGTAACATCAAAGAAATAACCAGTTAATTTCATTAATCCAGTTTCAAAGTACAATAGAGACAAACTGAATATTTACTAACCATTACAGATTATCACACTAAACACTAAACACCATACCACAAATCACATAAAACTAACAAATCCTGAGAAGTTGCGCAAGTTTAATATAAACTTCTGTAAAATTGTGTATACTGTACATATCTTTATACGTATGCTCGTAAATATTGATTTAAAGGCCTGATGATGATTGCTGGCGATCGAAACTGGTAATCCAAGGGTTTGTAGTGAATATAATTGCTCATGTAATTATTTTTCAGCTACAGAGTAACACCCACTATAATTGTGTACAATCGTGTTGACTGAGTGAAAAGCATATCAAATTAACATGCCCTTTAAACAATAACATTCCTAAAACAAGTGAGAGATATGAGGGAAATGCTGAAGGACAGCTCAAAAACATTAGCATATAGAAGAAAATAAATAAATAAATAAATGGCGGCTTCGGTGGCGTAGTCGGTAGCATGCTGAACTGCTATGCCCAAGATAGCGGGTTCAAACCCGGCCGAAGTCGTCGAATTTTTTAAGAGCGTTAAAAATCCTTCAGTATGCCTTCCTTCGGAGGGGAAGTAAAGCCGGCGGTCCCATGTCATAGATTTATGGCATGTAAAAGATCCTTTCACAGACTAAACTTGTGTAAAGCAAAATTTGTTAGGTTAGATTTCGTCAGAACGCTCTATCAAAGTTCCAACGTTCACTACTAGGTATCATTGATATCTGGTGGCGAAAGCTGGAACTACTTGAAATGAAACGGAACTTGTAGCTCACACTTTAGGGTATCCGCTGGAAGCAGCTACAGACTCAGGCGAGCCGAACATGTCCTCGGACACTCCCGGCACTAAAAGCCATACGATAAATAAATAAATAAATAAATAAATGGTAAACAATTATTATTTTTAAATTGCGGAAGTTTGTTTCTGGTAGTGAAGAATGTTTCCTTGGAAATGTGTATAATTGTTGTAGTGTAGCAGCTAGCGCTCTTGGTTGTCGCCCTGGAAGTTCAGGTTCGATTCTTGACTTTGTCTAGAAATTTAAACCTGGCTGAGGGCGGGGACTGGATATACTCAACGAAACTGAGAAGAAGTAGTTAGATTGCCACCTCAGCCAACCTAGAAGTCATTTTCCCTGGTATTCCATTTCTACTTCGGACATGAAGTCGCGATGGTTCCTAACTTAAGGCCACGGCTACCTCCAAACCAATCTGCACCTCGATTACAAACACACCCTAATACAGATACCACAATAGCATAGCTTATCAGACAAATGTTAGTCACCAAGTACACGGAGGTACATGACCAGAATGTTGAAAATCCCCTGAATGAAACAACAAGAACAACAATTAATTATCGTTGTAATAATTTAAAACAAGCACAGATATAAAATTGTATAGCCTATTGTTACTTTTGTTTTGGCCCATTAAGCTTCATCTTAGGGGCTGTTTCGCCCCTTAAAACCGCAATAACTAACTAACAAAGCTTTATATCGTCCCTTATACCGGGTGAGTTAGCCGTGGTCGTTACGGCATGACTTCAGGCAGTCGCTCACATCCGGGAGGCGAGGAGGTTCGAATCCCTTCGCCGGCAACCTTGAAGATGGTCTTCTGTGGTTTCCCATCTTCCTTCCAGGCAAATGCCGGGGTTGGTCCCTAACTATAGGTCACAGCCGCTACCTTCCAGCTCCTCGCCCTTACATTCCAACTTTCCTCCCCAACGGTACTTGTAGCTCACCCATTGGGTGTCCGTCTCGAAGCAGCTACAACACTGGCGAGCCGAACATGTCCTCGGACACTCCAGGCAAAAAAGCCATACGCTAAAAAAAATCGTCCCTTATTTCAATTATAAATTGGATGTATTACAAAAATAAGCCTATTCCGATGAGGAATTATTGCAAACCATCATAGCTACACGCGCTAAGGCACAAAGTCATAGGTCAACGGCTATCTGAGGATTCTTAAGATATTGATGTTTATTCATTAGGGATTTTCCGACATCGTGGTGGTGTATTCCTCATACTTGGGTGTGTGTGTGGAATATATATGATAACCCGTGTCAGTGTGATGGCTGTTTTAGAACCTTGCAATTGGGGTTAGGATTTGGGTAGAAGGTGGTTGTGGCCATAAATTAGGCACCTCCGTGACATTCACTTGGAGTAAAGGTGGGGAAACAAGGGAGAGGTGGTTGAACTGGGAATAAAACCCATCTCTTCCCAGTTCAGTCACAAGACACTTAGTGTATCCTCCGTCAGCCCTCATTCCTGAATTAGATTTCTTGAAAGCGCAGTATATCGAACACTGACCTATGCAGTGACAACCAAGAATGCTAGCTATATGCCTTGAGGTGGACTGACTCGATGATGAGCGAGTTCGAATCTCACCGACAGTTGTCCTTGATTTTTTTTTCCCAACGTTTTACATTTTAACACAGGCAAATACTAGGACAACAATTTCTAATGACCATGGTCGCTTCCTTCCAACTACTTCTCCGGTTTAATTTATCGTCATTAATTTCATCTCTCAGTAAGTTTTTTGATAAGGTTGGTATCAGGAAAACTACTCACCACTTAGTATAGTTCACTATACCTCAGATCAAGTAAAAAAGTCCTCTCGGCACGCCGGAAGGCGGAGGTAGATTTCACCGGACAAACTTGGGGATAGGCGAAATTAGGCAGAATATGCAGGTTTTCGTAGAAGGATCAGACCTCATTTATTGCGTGAAAGTATTTTATAATTGGAGAGTAATTAACTTTGTTTTTCGTCATTTTATGCATATTTTAAACATTCTATTGTCTTATGATGACGGTAACCTTCTTGTCATTTGGAGTCCATTTTTAGCCTACTTTCGATTTTTGCAAAAAATGAAAGTAGACTTATGAGATCAACACAGGGCGAAAAAAGTGTGTCTGTCTGTGTGTGTGTATGTGTGTGTGTGAGTCTGTGTGTGTGTGTGCCTGTGTGTGTATGTGTGTGTGAGTGTGTGTACTCTGAATGTCTGTCCCCCCCCTATCAATTCGAACACGGTGAATGCGAATTGAACGAAATTTGGTACGAAGGTAGCACTAGTAAAGGACACCTCAGTGTCATGTTTTATATCACCGCCATCTTGACGGAAACGTAATGGCGGCCACACAAATGTTCAAAGCTTAAATCAAATTACGACTAACCTAATCATCCGATCTCTACCAAATTTTGCAACAACATACCTTTATGGGGGGAGCATCCTTTGACCAAACTAATAAGTCATCAGCGTAATAGTTTGCGGATGGCGACCATCTTTGTGTGAAAATCGATTCCCCCTATTAATTCGAACACGGTGCAACCGAATGGAACGAAATTTGGTACAGAGGTAGTACTAACAAAAGGCACCTCAGTGTCATGTTTTATATCGCCGCCATCTTGACGGAAACGTAATGGCGGCCACAAAAATGTTCAAAGCTTAAATCAAATTACGATTAACCTAATCATCCGATCTCTACCAAATTTTGCAACAAGATACCTTTATAGAGGAAGCATCCTTTGACCAAATAACTAGGTCATTAGCCTAATAGTTTGCGGATGGCGGTCATCTTTGTGTGAAAATCAATTCCCCCTATTAATTCAAACACGGTGAAACCAAATGGAATGAAATTTGGTACAGAGGTAGCACTAGCAAAGGGCACCTCAGTGTCATGTTTTATATCGCCGCCATCTTGACAGAAACGTAATGGCAGCCACACGAATGTTCAAAGCTTAAATCAAATTACGATTAACCTAATCATCCGATCTCTACCAAATTTTGCAACTACATACCTTTATGGAGGGAGCATCCTTTGACCAATCTAATAGGTTATTAGCCTAATAGTTTGCGGGTGGCGGCCATCTTTATGTCAAAATTGATTCCCCCTATTAATTCGAACACGGTGGAACCGAATGGAACGAAATTTGGTACAGAGGTAGCACTAGCAAAGGGCACCTCAGTGTCATGTTTTATATCGCCAGCATCTTGACTGAAACGTAATGGCGGCCACACAAATGTTCAAAGCTTAAATCAAATTACGATTAGCCTAATCATCCGATCTCTAGCAAATTTAGCAACAACATACCTTTATGGAGGGAGCATCCTTTGACCAAACTAATAGGTCATCAGCCTAATATTTTGCGGATGGCGGCCATCTTTGTGTGAAAATCGATTCCCCTTATCAATTCGAACACGGTGAAACCGAATGGAACGAAATTTGGTACAGAGGTAGCACTAGCAAAGGGCACCTCAGTGTCATGTTTTATATCACCGCTATCTTGACGGAAACGTAATCGCGGCCACCCAAATGTTAAAAGCTAAAATGTAATTACGACCAACCTAATAATCTAGTCTCTACCAAATTTTGCAACACCATATCTTTATGTGGGAAACATATTCAGACCAAACTGCAAGAACATCAGCCCAATAGTTTGCAGATGGTGGCCAAGTATGTGTGCAAATCGATTCCCCCTATCAATTCAAACACGGTGAAACCGAATTGAACGAAATTTGGTACAGAGGTAGCACTAGCAAAGGGCACCTCATATTCATGTTTAATATCCCTATAGCACGTTGTATTTCAACAAGCTACTACAACCAACATTCAATCATACTCCTTGAAAAGGACAAAGAGTTATAACAATACCCATGCATTTAGGAGAAAGTAGGCTATATGTTCTTTACTGAACATCTTGTTATACTTGTGGTCACACTGTCCTTATGCAAGGTTTCGACACTGATGTGTAACTATGTAACGGTCTGTTACTTCTTCACGCAAAATTATATCTCACGCAGAGATGTTGGTTGGTTCCTCAGTTTAGGGGCTGCGACAACGCGGTCATGTAACCCCGTGTACTTTGGGTGAGTATAGAATCTGTCTGATAAACGGTGTGAATTGTGATGGCTGTATTAGTCTGTAATTCAGGTAAGGAATGCAGACGCTCAATTCCAAGCAGTAGTTCCTAATGTTGCTACCAGATATTACCGTCAACGACACCTAGCTGTGAACTTGGCTACTAGATGCCACCGCAATCAGCAACTCGCAACGAACGTTGGAACTTCCCCTCCAAAGGAAAGCATACTGAGGGATTTTTAGCGCTCTTAGAAAATCTGACGACTTTGGCCGGCTTTGAACCCGCGACCTTGGGCATAGAAGTTCAGCATGCTACCAGTTACGTCACCGAAGCCGCTTCACACTTAGTCAGATGGAAATCTGAATCTGATCTCGCGCAAGTGCGTTGTCATGGCAACATCTGATGGCTCATCCCTCATCAATTTAGTAGTGTTGCCATGGCAACCACTGATAGCTCTTGGCATTTTCTTATAATTCCGAAATCTTTTTTCTCTTCCCTTGGTGTAATGGTGGCTCATATCAAAAATTCTTTCAGACAAAAGTTTTAGGTAATTATTAGGGGAATATTGTCCATTTTGTACGGTTTTGATATTGTGCCTATTAACAGAGATATGATTAATGTTTCCCGAAAAACCCACTTTTTCCCACCCCTTTGGTCAATGGTTGGTGCTATCAAAAACGTTTCAAACATAAATTTTTGAGCTTTATCCGACACATAGTATGAACTTTGAACGGTTTCGATATTTCACATATTAAGAGAGTTATAGCAATATTTCATTTTTTCGAAAAAAGTCCCCCATTTTCATCCCCTTCGGCCGATTTAGCCCAGTAACGACCTCGACCGAGATTTTATAGGTATACACATTCGGTAAAAAATTCAAAGTGATTGGTGGAAAATTACGGCAGTTATCGTGTCCACAAGAAACTGATATACATATATATATATATTGCTTCCTGGAACATTGGGACATTGACAGGTCGCAGTCGCGAATTGGCAGCAATCCTGAAATCTCGTTGCGTAGATCTGGCTTGTCTACAAGAGGCACGGTGGAAAGGGCAGAAATCTAGAGATATTGGAGAAGGGTATGTTGATCTATCATGGTACGACTAATAGCCAGGGAGTCGATATTGTAGTGAATGAAAAACTTCGCAACCAAGTATCAGCTGTACATCGCTACTCCGATCGTCTCATGTCAGCAGTTATCGACACCCCAACTCGCCGTATACATATATTTTCATCGTATGCCCCACAGACAGGCTGTGATGAGACAGCTAAAGACACATTCTGGAACGAACTTCAAGATGCCGTTACAACGTGCAATGAAGAAGACCTATTTTTACTTTGTGGAGATCTTAATGGACATGTTGGCAGTACCAGCGAGGGGTATGAATGCCATGGAAATTTTGGCTATGATCTCAGAAATGAAGACGGGAACAGGATCCTTGGATTCGCTGAAGCAAATGATCTAATTATCACTAACACCTTCTTTAAAAAACGCAAATCACACTTGATCACCTACACTAGCGGAGGGCACAATACTCAGATTGACTATGTACTACTTCGTAGGAGAGATTTCTCAATTGTCATAGACACTAAGGTCATACCATCTGAATGTTTAGCCCCTCAACATAAACTGCTAGTTACCGATCTTAGAATGAAAGGTTACATAAGAAAACCCTATGTGAAATGTCATGCCAAAATCAAATGGTGGAAGCTACAAGACCATAAAGTGGCATTCAGTGAGAATATTGTGTTCCCTCCAGTTGATTCTGTAAATACGGATTCTACTTGGGCATCATTCAACAACTGCGTAACTAGTATAGCTCAATCTGAGCTTGGTGTAACACAGCCCGGCACACGTAGAATTGATAAACAGACGTGGTTGTGGACAGACAAGGTACAGGAAATGGTGCATGAAAAAAAACCGCTTTTAAACAGTTGCGAACATCACCGACTGAGGAGAATCTTCTGAAATACAAAGCCACCAAGAAGGAGGCAAAAAGAGCAGTTGCTGAGGCTAAAGTAGATCACTACAAACATTTATATGATCAACTGACAACTAAAGACGGAGACAAAATTATCTACCGACTAGCCCGAGCACGGTGTAGAGCAGGTCAAGATATAGAACACTATATGTGTGTGAAGGATAAGAATGGTCGACGACTTCACGATAGCAAGATGATTCTGCACCGTTGGCGAGAGTATTTTAGTGAATTATTCAACACTGAATTCCCTCACTCACAAATACCAGACATCTATGTTACAGCTGGACCAGTACCTTGTATCACTAAAGATGAAGTCAAAGTTGCCATTCGTAGCATTAAAAATGGAAAGACCCCAGGGCTAGATGACCTTCCTGCAGACATCTGGAAAATTGAGGAACTTACTGACAACGCGACCACCTGGCTGACAGAGTTCTTCAATTCAATTATTCTCTGTGGTAAAATACCTACAGATTGGTCAACTAGTATCACAGTACCTATCTTTAAGGGTAAGGGTGACCCAGCTGAATGTACCAATTACCGTCCAATTAGACTTCTCTCCCACACTATGAAAATATTCGAACGTATCCTAGACAATAGGCTGAGGAACATCGTACAACTCTCAGCAAATCAATGTGGGTTTGCCAAGGGATGTGGCACGATAGACGCAATCTTTGCTGTGCGCCAGCTGATGGAGAAATTCCGAGAGAAGAGGAGGCCACTACATCTTGCTTTCCTTGACCTCGAGAAGGCATTTGATCGAGTACCACACCAGATGATTTGGTACGCTCTCCGAGATCAAGTTCCAGAAATGTATATAAACTGGATAAAAATGCTGTACAACAACACCAAAAGCCACGTGCAATGCCATGCAGGACTCACTGACAGCTTCCCTGTGTCAGTTGTGGTTCATCAAGGCTCAGCTCTATCTCCCCCTGCTCTTTGTTATCGTCATGAATTCCATAACGCGAGACCTGCAGAAGTGTGTCCCGTGGACATTGCTATACGCTGATGATGTGATGCTTGCGGCAGACTCCAGGAAGGATCTTAAAACCCAAGTGCAGACATGGCATGATCGTCTGCAAGGATTTGGTCTTCGTTTGAACATCCACAAGACTGAATACCTCGAAACGATCCATCCCCTGGAACTATAGGTATTAATGGAGCTCCTCTTACCAAGGTAAATACATTCCGATACCTAGGCTCACGATTGAATGGCGACAGCTCTGTGAATGAAGATGTGCGAGCACGAATCAATGCGACTTGGATGCGATTCAGAGATGTCACCGCTGTTCTTTGTGATAAGAAGATGCCTATCCGCCTAAAATCAAAGATATACCGCACAATGGTGAGACCAGTTGCATTATATGGTACCGAGTGTTGGCCAGCACCTGGAAGTGCTGAGCACTCGCTTCATGTCATGGAAATGCGGATACTGCGAAGATCATTAGACATTTCTCTGCTCGACCATATCCCCAACACAACGATTCGACATACAGCTGGCGTGGCTCCAATCAATGAGAAAATGCAGGAATGGAGACTCCGTTGGTATGGGCACGTTGTCCGTGCACCACAAAGTTCAGTCATCGGCTCGGCCTACCATCTAACGGTCGACGGCCAGAGGCAGCGTGGGAGACCAAAATTGCGGTGACTCGACACCATTAACGCCGATTTACGATCAAGAAACTTGAAATCACGCGAAGCATTAGATCGCAAGAAATGGCGTGCATTGATCCAAAAAGCGGACCCCGTTCCTACGGGATGACGCTAAGAAGAAGAAGAAGAATATATATATATATATATATATATAAATTATATATAAACTTTTGAACTGACGGTGTTTTTGGGTCTGGGGGATGTGAAACGCGAAGATATGTCGAAATTTTCCGGAAATCGAAACATGGTAGGCCTACCCATTGCAATAGTTAGCTTTCTAATGAAATCTACCTAAAATATTACCATCAACGACACCTAGCTGTGAACTTGGCTACTAGATGCCACCGGAACCATCAACTCGCAACGAACGTTGGAACTTCCCCTCCGAAGGAAAGCAAACTCAGTTTTTTTTTGCGCTCTTAGTAAATCCGACGACTTCAGCCGGGTTTGAACCCGCAACCTTGGGCATAGAAGTTCAGCATGCTACCAGTTCCGATACCGAAGTCGCTTCCCACAGACAGATGGAAAACTGAATGTTATCTCGTGCAGTGGCGTTGTCATAGCAACTGCTGATGGCTCATCCCTTATCAATTAAAAGTAAAGTTGTCATGGCAACCTCTCTTGGCACTTGGCATTTTCTTATAGTTTAAATTATTTTGCTCACCCCGTGGCATAATGGTGGGTCATATCAAAAATTCTTTCAGACAAAAGTTTTAGGTAATTATTGGAGGAATATTGTCCATTTTGTACGGTTTTGATATTCTGCCTATTAACAGAGATACGATTAATGTTTCCCGAAAAACCCACTTTTTTCCCACCCCTTTGGTCAATGGTTGGTGCTATAAAAAAACTTTTCAAACATAAATTGTAGGGCCTTGTCCGACACATAGTATGAACTTTGAATGTATTCAATATTTCAGATATTAAGAGAGTTATAGCGATATTTCACTTTTTCGAAAAAAAAGCCTCCCATTTTCACCCCCTTTGACCGATTTTGCCCATTAACGAACTCGACCGAGATTTTAAGGGTATACATATTATGTAAAAAAATTCAAAGTGATTGGTGCAAAATTACGGCAGTTATCGTGTCCACAAGAAACTGATATATATATATTGAACCCGCTGAGCTATGGTTCATGTGATATTTTTTTTATGACAGAGCATTTATGAGGGGATGTTGTACTTTTGAACACACCCAGGAAGCCACGTGAAGCTGAGAGATCACGCGATACTTTGAAGTAGCGGTGAATCGCACTTTTGACTTTGGTGTAAACTGCTAATTATTATCTGAGGTCTTATTAATTATTTTTATCTTTCCTACGAGACTCAGAATATTCCATTTCGTCATGCTGCATTATTAAATCATTTTGGAGAATGTTTATTTTTACTTTAGGTAAGGTAATACCCTTGCAGATACGCAAGAAGGAACGTAAGTAGTCGCTCAACGTTTTTCGTTTTGACGACCTACTTTCTAGAGACACCCAGTACCGGAGCACTGCGTCTTGAGAATCCGCCTTGTGTAGGCGTGGAATTACATTTGTCCTACGAGACGTAGAAGAATATCCGCTGTTTAGCATTAAAAGTGATTATAAGGTGCCATCGAGCAAGCAAATACTAATATTCACTGTCGATGAAGTCCAGTGAATTAAATAAGAAGCTTGGGAAATAATTATTGGCAAGTATAGTGTATTGCACAACATTGCTGTGACATCACATATTACCCACGCGTATGTGGAGGGCAGATGCCTAGTGGAAATATACAGGTAATAGTGTTACAATTATCCTGAATAAGTGTGATTATAATAGTATGAGATATTTAAATTGCCAAAGTGGAAATTTCATCTTTGAAACGTCGTATAATTCACGGATGCTGCGTGATACAAAAGTAGCGTCACTAGCACGTGCCGCATTATAAAATAGTATTAGCTCACATGCTAATCCACATCTGCAAGATTAAGGCTGTGTCGTATCTTATAATTGAAGCCTATAATAGTCACGACGGACATTATAATTTTGGAAGTGAGAGGATGAATAATCACGCAACTTATTTCGCTACCCACGTGATTGGACTTTTATTCACCATGGTTGAAGCAGTCACCATGGGCTAATACCATCCCAGTATGGGGGGGGGGTGACGTTTCTACAGGAACCAGCATGATGGTGGAACTTCCAGAACGATGAACGAGAGGGAAGGAGCCAAAATGCCATTTCCAGGCATATCCACGAAGATGTCGACAGGGACAAATCGAACCCTGGTCTTTGGGGGAGTCCAGATGGGAATCCTGATGAGGAGGATACCGATCCAGAGAGCCAGAGAGGTTTATGTACAACCCTTGTTGTGGAATAGAGAGCTGAGTGAGAGCTCCTCCATTTCGTGAGTTTTTGTCACACCCCTTCTTTGTTCTAGTTTCTGGTGGTATAGTAGTTTTAATGTAGTTTGTGAATCAACCACACTCAGTGTCAGCCATTTTTCTAGGTAGGGATGTAACTAGATTAGTTAGATGTCATTTATTTCAGTTTAGAGTGAGACACCCTTGGGGTCAGACATTTTGGTCAGCCCTGGTGCAGCTTGGTGAACGTCGTGGAACGTCAATGCCTACCTTTTCTGCTGAACCTGATCGTAGTCATTTTGAGGCTATTTTGTTCAACCCTACTTGGGGTAATTTTCAAGTCTTTGCTGACTGTAGTTATGGCAATCAGATGCCTTGGTTATTAATTGACTGCATTCTTCGCAGCCATCCTTTGCTACACCCCTGACTGTCGTTAGAACGGTCGTATCATTTAGGTAGTCGACAGTAACTACCAGTTTGTAAATGCATTATATTTCATTTTGAATAAGCTCAGAAGCTATTCTTGGTCATATTTGAACCTAACAACTAGAAGGAATGTTTCGTTGCCTAGCATCGAACGCGGTTCCCAACGTATCATTAAGCAGATCTAGTGTGTGAATCTGTGCCACATTTATCATATTTTCCTTGTGTCGTGTGAGACACGTTTTTATTTGATGTTCTAGCAACTATTGAGTTGCATTTTTAAAGCAAAGAGCTTCAGTTATTGTAAGTTTACTTTCATTTAGACGTCTTTGGTAGAAAGACGGAAGTGTATTACTATACTCAGATTTATAGCGTGCGTTTGATACACGGACTCTGTAGAGATCCGTAACATATGGTAATGTTTTTTATGAACCGGCCAAGTGCAGGTTTTGTATTGATTAAATCGCCGGCCTTGAATAAACTAGTTATGTAACCCAGTGACCTAGAGCACGCCTGCTTCATTGTGAGACAAAACTACTATAGACGAGGACAGAGTACAATTTGTATTCGCTTTTCCTTTCATTACTATTTTGCTTATGGAAACCAGTTTCCACTCTTGTATTTGATCACTTGTTTTATGGATGGGTTTTTGTTAGTTTAGCGCTCTGTTGCGTGTATTGTCGTATGACAGGTACAGTTATGTAATGTTTTCTATAGGATGGTTAAGTCTACCCTGTTATAACAGGATGTTATTGTATGCTTTGTCCGGGGATGATCCCGTTGACCAGATGTTATTGGAAGGTAACTGTTGTACAGGCCTATCCCAGAGTTATTGAACGCGAGCTTAGCGCCGCTGGTAACCCGTGTTATTGTGTGTCCGAGTTGTTATACTCGTTGATTATATTCCGACTGTTGAGTCGAGGCTTTTTGGTGGAGAATGATCTCAGTTGGAGACACTCCGTGCCCAGGCTATTGTCAATGTTATTCGCCATAAACCTACGATAAACCTATAAACCGACATTCTAATAATAAAATGCATAATTGTTGTAAAACAAGCCTAACTAACGATTCTTTCTATCTAACTTTGTTCTTTGCATTCTGGAACTGTTGACATAGCCGTGCAGTTGAAGATAATTTCCTTGTGAGGAAATGACTAGGACAGTTGACATTTTTGTAGCGACCTGAAGCATGTGCGAACCTAGAGTTCGTAGCTTGTGGAGCTCAGGCCATGCGATGTCAGACGTGGTCTCAACTGCGCATTCGTCACCGTAACTATACACATTAGATGACTATGGTTTACAAAGAGTAAACCAAGGTGTAGGCAGGAATTTATAATAAAACTACTGTGTCTATTTCGTTATTAATTTATGATGTCAAGTGTATTAAACCCTACATGTTACTTTATTGTGTGCTGTTAGCACATAGTTATTAAGCATAATTAAATTGTTTGTTTTTCATGGCTGTACACTTAGCTTTTGGATGTAATTGTTTTCTTTTACGGACGTCATCGCCGTAAATTTTGTTAATTGATAGGACTTAGCTAGTTGAATTAATGTTAAATTTAAATGTCGAAATGGTACCATCCTAACCTAGATTTGTTTTGCTACCCTGTTAAATGTAAATTCAGATATTAGCTTGATCTTGTAACTTGAACTAGGGACTTGCGTCGTGCCATATTCCTAGCGTTGCTGTTGTTGCTTTATCATTGTGAGTTAGATCTTTCGCGAGGGTTTTCAGTAATTTCTCAGGTAGGGGACCTGTTCTTTATCTTAGTTTATTTATTAATTTGCGGACTAGCCGATTATAACCCTCCGAACTAGGCTAGGGGCTTGTGAATTTTAATATATTTTCACGGTGTTTTACATGAGTCTGGATGTTTATTTTCTCAGTCTAGTTTTAAGGTGAACCTTTCCTTAGGCGGTCTATGACCATCGTCACCATGTACCACGATCCCTGTGGACTACGGACTCTCGTGCCGCTTTAGCCTTTTTGGAAGGTCACCTGATCCTCACGGTACTTTTTATTCGATTTATGTGTCGTTAGTTGAGTCATCGTGGTTGTTGACATCAACTAAACGGTCACAATATATATATATATATATACATACATAAATTATTTATAAACTTTTGAACTGACGGTGGTTTTGGGGTCTGGGGGATGTGAAACGCGAAGATATGTCGAAATTTTCCGGAAGTCGAAACATGGGACCCATTGCAATAGTTAGCTTTCTAATGAAATCTACCTAAAAATGGGTATAGAACGGGGTAAAATACATAAAGTACATACGGCAAAGAGCTAGCTCAAAATGTTAAATCCTAAATCGCAGTAAGTTCTGCCTCTTCTCATACAGAGGATCTAATAATATGAATAACGCACGCCTTCAAACTTCTCTACAACAATTTTAACCACAACGTGTGAAATGCAGCCGATTCCAATCAAACCGCAGATGCGTGACATTTCGACCACTAACGCTTCAACTGTTTTACGCCAGACTTTCCTAGAATGTGAAGTTGGCGTATTTGTTATAATTCACTCAGCTGGGTGTGGTTAACTCCATACTAAACAAATTGAAGTATTAGAAGCTATAATTACAGTTTGTCTTAAACTTGAACTTTGTTTAACTATAACCCTAATATATTCGGTGAAATAGGTTTCACTCCGTAATAATATATTTAGCGCAGCCAAATAGCCAAAACTGAAAATATTGGTTACATTGGTTACATATTTGCATAATCACTTATAGACATTGTTCTTCCTGTACAGAATTCTAAGTGGTACTGTTCACACATTTTTCCACATAGTGTGCACTCACAGTCTATACTTGTGCCATGGAAGTGTTTTGATTTGCAGAGTAGGTGGTGAAAACTGTGAACTGCCAATCTTGTAATAGATATTCAATAAATAAAATAGAAGCCACTTGTCTAATAACTTGACTTTGTTTAACTATAACCCTAATATATTCGGAGAAATAGGTTTCCCTCCGTAATAAATATTCAATCAATAAAATTCGATTCCATGTGTATTAGCCTAGCCAGGAGATTTTCTAAGAGGATAAGTCTGGCTGCCAGAATACTGTTGCTCACTTAGCAAATGAAATGGGGGAACCTGCCAAACCCCTGCTGTGATTTCGGTACATCGAACCAGGCCATCAGGCATTTTGTCGAAGATTGCAAACTAAGAGCGTACCTACAGTAGGTGACCCTAACGACATTTTCAGTGCTACACCATCGAGCCTGGACTGGATAAATAGACTGGTTATAAAATTGTAATAAGGTTGATATATGTGCTTGTATGTACTTTTTATTATTATTACTAGCTCTCCTGGCATGCATTGCAATGCCAATCAAAGAAGTGATGGCGTTGCGATTTGTGCTTGTTGAAGTGCTTTTGGATACACAATATCATTTTCTTTTTCTGTTAACTGCCTCTAAACTATTTTAAAATGGATTTACTAATTCATAACCATTCGTGGGAGCTTGCATAACAACTCACCAAAGTGTCATCGCAATGAGATGAATGGTATATGAACACAGACAAACTCTCACGTAAATTCATTTTTATATAATGGAGATTATTATTATTATGTTTCATGTGTCGTACGATAAATAAATAAATAAATAATCAATAAAATAGACTTGAACTTTGTTTAACAATAACCCGAATATATTCTGGGAAATAGGGTTCCCTCCGTAATTCACTATTCATTAAATAATTCATATTCATTAAATAAAATAGAATAAAATAAAATAAAATATTTGGGGGAAATAATTCAGAAGAATGGCTTAGAAAAATCTGCTGTAGAAGAAGGAGTGCACAAGATTCAAAGAGCATACGTATAACCAGGAATATATATTACAAAAAAAAGTCTGAGAATTTTAAAATACGGCACCATAGATCAGTAATTAAACCAGAATGCTTATATGCCAGTGAATGTCTAATACCAAATTATAAATTGGATCAATTAGAAGTATCAGAAAAAAAATTATGCGCAAAATTCTCAGTCCATTAAGAATTACAGAGTTTTGGAAATTAAGAAGTAACGAAGAAATATATCGGAGCATTGAAAACATAACGGAGACAATAAAGAAGAAGCGATTGTTATTTTTCGGACATTTATATAGAATGAATGATAGCAGGTTAACCTAACAGAGTTTTAAATATTTTTGGAATAAGAAATCGACAACAGCCTGTTTTCAAGAAGTAAAGAAAGATTTGAAAAAAAAAACAATGTTAGAGAAGAAGATGCACTAAAGAGAGAAATTTTCAAAAAAAAAAAAGGTTTTGGGAATGGAAGGACTCCAAGGAAGGCAATATAAGAAAACAGGCTCAAAATGGTCGGAAGAGATAAAGAAGACACACAGCGAAAAGATGAAGGAGCACTGGAGGAAGAAGAAAGAACAACAAAGGACTAAGCATTGAAATTGGTTCGTGGTCCTCAGAAGACCCTAACGAAGAAAGAAGAAAATAGAAGCTATTTTTCAATGTTGCCTAGTAATCTATTAAAGAATGCTTTTCTGTTGGTCAACACGATTATTCCCAATTATATAAGGTGGGGAATACGAGTATTTAAACACCCTAAACTGAAAGAACTAATACACTAGTAATATGTCTCTTAATTAACGCACAAACAAAGGGGGGACGGTTTGTGTTGCTTGTACTGTAATTTCTTTCAGATTAAGGTGTTAAAATATTTGTAACTCCCCACTTAATATAATTCGGCAGAGTCGTATTGACCAACTGAAAACAATTCTGTAATAGATTACTGAAAGCATTGTAGGTATACTGTATAAGTCTGTAAATGGATAATTCTCAGATGTGGATTATGTTCATTGAAAATGACCATTCCGACCATACTCGAGTTGATTTTTAGCCTACTTTTTACATTTTGCAAAAATGAGGAAACAGTAGTCTTATGAGATCGATCCGGGAAAATGTGTTTCAGACTGTCTGTCCTTCTGTCGGTCTGTTCCTTGTGTCTGTCTGGCTGGCTGGCTGGCTGTGTGTGTCCCCCCCCCCCCCCTATCAACTCCTAAACAGTTGCAGAAATCAAAACCAAATTTAGTATAAGTATAGATGAATACCGGAATATCTCAAGCCCATATTTGAAAATTATGTCAGTGCTACCAACTGCTGAGAAAACGCACTAGAAATTTGAGCTCCATGTTGGATATCTTGGACGGTATGCACGGGAGCTATTCCAAAATTGGCACACATGTGGATAATACTATTTCAGTTCAATTTCCAGGGGGCCATACATGACAGTGTTGCCAAAGTAATTTTAAGCCTTATGATAGGTCCAATTTTTAAATTCATATAACTTCTACACTATCAATTGGATTTCAACCAAAATTTGTGTGTAATATGTGTACATAAACATATATGACTGAGCGTATTCTTAAGAGCCACCAGGGCTGCCGACTTTTAATAATTGCTCTATCTATTTTTTCTAAATCCTAATCCCAATATATCTGAAAATATGCAATCCGACAGCTTTAAACTATGCACACGCATAATACCTGATATTTTACATTAGTTTGGAGTAACTTATATACATCAGTTCTACCAACATGATTATAAGACTGCTGATAGGACCAATTTTTAAATACATTTAACTTCTATACTATCTGTTGGATTTCGACCAAATTTCGTATGTGCTATGTGTACCATAACAGATATGACTATAAGTATTGTTAAGAGCAATCAGGGCTGCCAACTCTTAATATATGCTGTCTATATTTTTTACCCTAATATCAATATATCAGAAAATATGCAAGCCAACAGCTCTATACTTTGCACACGTATAGCACCTGACATTCTAGCTTACTTTGGAGCAATTAATATAAGTTAGTGCTGCCAACATGATTCTATTCCTGCTGATAGGTCCAATTTTAAAATACATGTAACTTTTACTAACAGATAGATTTCATCCAAAATTTGCACAACAAGATATCATAATATTTCCGATTAATTCTAACCAGCACACGCATGACATTGTTGCCAACATGCTTTTACGCGTGCTGATAGATCCAATGTTTAACTGAATGTAACGTCCATTGGACTTGAACCAAATTTTGTATTCTGTACCTTAAGAGATGGAACTAAGAATATATTCAGTCACCATGGTTGCCAACTGTAGTGCTCTATTAGGCTACATTATACCAGGTATATTTTGCACTAATTATACATTTCGATATTACCAACTTAATTTCGTCATTATTCTAGATAGATTCATATACTGTAGATTAATCATTGGCATGAATCTTAATTTTAAGAAAAGTAGGCTCTTTAGTTCGTCACGGAACTTCTTGTTGTTCTTGTTGTAGTTGTTGTTGTTGATTGATTTAGGGGGTTTGAAAAATCGTGGTCATGTATCCATTCCCATATACTTGGGTCTGTGTGGAATATTTTGGATAACCTGTGTTATTTTGGTGGCTGTGTTAGTGTGTGTACTTGTAATGCAGATGAGAATTGGGAAGGAGGCGACCGTGGCAAGTTAGGAACCATCCCGGCATTTGCCTAGAGTAGGCATGGGGAACGAAGGAAACAACCCCAACTGATCTCAGTTTAACCTCACGAGGGTGAGTGTACCCCGTCCAGCCTTCACACCAAAATAAAATTTCTTGGCAAATCCGAGATTCAATCCCTGATCTCCGGGGTGATAGCCAAGAACGCTAGCCACTACACCACGAGGCGGTCTCTTTGAGAACTGAAAAAGCAAGTTATATATTAATAAATTTAGCCTACAAGTTTTGTCTTTAGTTAAAACTGAAATAATGAAAATGAAAATCCACAGCCTGCTTCCAGTCGACCGACCGGGTCAGGAATGGAATGAATGAAGTCCCCATCTAGCGGCGAGGATATGAACTGTGCCAGCTGCCGAAGCCTGTCGCACTCCTCTGGGGCAATGATTAAATGAAATTAAATAATAGAAAAGTATATTTCTGAACTTGTACCTTATTGTTCTAGTAAGCTTTTTGTGTTTGGAAACTAGTATATTCAGTAGCCTGCACTAAATCATATTATTATGGTGTCTGAAGCAGTGTTGCCTTAGTAAACGAAGTTTGATATTTTTCAGTCGGTCAACATTATTGTACCCAATTGTGATGGATTATTCCCTAATCCTGAAAAACATTTACATGAGATTAATAAATACATTTGGATGACCAGTTTCGATCGTCAAGCGATCATCATCAGATCCATTACACTTAGGCTATAAAATCTATGTCTGAAAGTATGGGTGAAAGTATTTACAATATGTACATTTATTTAGTTGCAGTATTAGTTAGGATAATGTACCTCGTCAATATGTGTTAGTTATAGTCTTGGTTCTTAAGTTTAGGGGCTGCGACAATGCGGTCATGTAGCCCCGTGGACTTTGGGTGTGTGTAGAATCTGTTTGATAACCGGTGTTAATTGTGATGACTGTATTAGTGTGTGTTATCTGTTTTATAATTTAAGTACTGCAACTTAGAATTTTTCAAATCGTTCCTACTTTTGCCGCCAAGCGCCACCGTCAACGACTACTAGGCCAAGTTCAGAACTTAGCTACTAGATGCCACCGCAGTCGGCTCTTGGCAACGAACGTAGAAACCTAAGAGCGTTGTTTACATCCTTAACCTATCCAATTTAGCTTCACACAGGTGCAATTAGTGGAAGGTTCTTTAACATGCCGTAAATCTTTGACATGGGACCGCCGGCTTTACTTCCCCTCCGAAGGAAGGCATACTGAGGGATTTTAACGCTCTTAAAAAATCCGACGGCTTTGGCCGGGTTTGAACCCGCTATCTTGGGCATAGAAGCTCAGCATGCTGCCGACTACGCCACCGAAGCCGCTATTAGTTATAGTCTATGTGATGTTTTGTTAAAATACTGGAAGTGGTGATTGACCTCCAAACTTTTATTGTTTAGGGTGAATATGTGATTGTAATTAAACTAATCTCTTTTTTTTTCACGTTTAGGGAATAACCCATCACAATTCGGTACAATCGTGTTGACCGACTGGAAACATCAAACTTCGTCAAAGTCATATTGTTTTGTTACTAATTCACTAGGATCACCAAACACTACGTGTACTTATTATTATTATTATTATTAATAATATTATTGTTTTATTATTATATTATTATTATTATTATTATTATTATTATTATTATTCGTTTTTGATGAGCCCTCCAATGAGGGTAGTTGGTAGTTAATCATGAGATGCAATCACTTTTTCTAAAGCGAGAAACATGACACTGCTGGTCGTATTAATTGCCATATTCAACTGGGTGAAGTCTGGTATGACTGTCAGTCCATATTATAATAGTACTTGTATTTATTTTACATAAAAATGGCAGTGTGAAGCGTGGGAAAGAGTTAATTAACTTATAATGGATAGCGACCGCTTTATATCATGATTTCGCTAGACAATGAAAAATGAGCCATTCCATTTATGTGCGAACAAATAATTATAATAGTCTGTGATGAACTGTACTATGGATCGTGTATATAACAAATGGTTGTGCACATTTCCGTATATTTCTGTATATGTTGTGAGGAATGGAAGATTTCTGAATCTAAGCAAAAAACTCATAGCGTGTGATCAATCAAACTAAGATGTCCCATCAAGATGGAAATGCATACTCGCTCTGAAATTCATCGGCCCATTTGTACATGAGGGCCATTCAAAAAGAAACGGGTTGGAGGCTATACAATGAAAACCGCAAAAAGGATCGTAATGCCCTGGCCAGAAGAAGACGATGAGAGCGCTGAGGTACTAATCTAGCCGCTAGAGGGACTCGCACCCACGTGACGACATAGCGAGCAAGCACACACGTCGACCATCCACTGCAATCAGTCGTTCGGAAACCAGTGACATGGAGGTTTCAAAAGAAGAGCAATGGGGTGTAGTACGTTGACATCGGGGGAACGGAAATTCATCGTGATGGCACATGTGTACGGAGAGCACTGCCTGTCCGTGGCAAGGTTTAAGGCATGGCGCGAGCGATTCAGGGAAGGATGGATGTCGTTGGCCGATGATGCACGGTCTGAAGCGACACACCACATTGCCGATGACATTGTCCAGCAGGTGGATGCCCTCATTATGCAAGACCGGTGAGTTACAGTAGCAGTCATTGCCCCTGAGGTCGTAGTGAGCGTGGGAAGTGTTCACGCCATCATTAAGGACCGATTGCAATTTCGCAAAAAGTGCGCCCAATGGGTGTCTTCAACCAGTACAGGAAGCATGTCGAATGGGACTCTCTCTGGAACATCTGCTCCGCTATGCCAAGGAAGGAATGCGTTCCTGGAGACGAGACATGGTGCCATCACTTTGGACCCGAGTCAAACCAACCAAGACGCCAGTGGAAGCATGCAGGCTCGCCGCCACCCCGCACAAGGACGGGGAAGAGGTTCTTCTTTGACAAAAAGGGTCCCCTTCTTATGAACTTCCTGCATAATGGGCCAACGGTGAATGCGCAGCAATTCTCGCAAATCTTCATTTCCCTTCGCACAGGGATCGAATCGAAACGACCAGGACACCTCACCCGCTGGATCATTCCGCTCCATGACAATGCAAGACCCCATATAGCCAACGCAGTCAAGGAGCTATTGCAGTCATTCAAATGGGAGGTCCTCAGTCACCCTGCATGCAGTGCGGACCTGTCTCCCTACGATTATGCCATTTTTAGCCTACTTTCGATTTTTGCAAAAAATTAAAGTAGACTTATGAGATCAACACAGGGCGAAAAATTGTGTGTCTGTCTGTGTGTGTGTGTGTGTGTGTACTCTGAATGTCTGCCCCCCCCCCACCCTATCAATTCGAACACGGTGAAGCCGAATTGAACGAAATTTGGTACAGAGGCAGCACTAGCAAAGGGCACCACATTGTCATGTTTTATATCGCCGCCATCTTGACGGAAACGTAATGGTGGCCACCCAAATGTTCAAAGCCTAAATCAAATTACGACTAACCTAATCGTCCGATCTCTGCCAAGTTGTGCAACAACATACCTTTTCCTGGGGAGCATCCTTTGACCAAATTACAAGGTCATCAGTCCAATAGTTTACGGATGGCGGCCATGTTTGTATGCAAATCGATTCCCCCTATTAATTCAAACACGGTGAAACCGAATGGAACGAAATTTGATACCGAGGTAGCACTAGTAAAGGGCACCTCAGGGTCATATTTTATATCGCCACCATCTTGATGGAAATGTAATGGCGGCCACCCAAATGTTCAAAGCTTAAATCAAATTACGACTAACCTTATCATCCGATCTCTACTAAATTTTGCAACAACATAGGCCTACCTTTATGTGAAAAGCGTTCTTTGACCAAGCTACAAGGTCGTCAGTCCAATAGTTTGCATATGGCGGCCATGTATGTGTGCAAATTGATTCCCCCTATCAATTCAAACACGGTAAAACCGAATTGAACGTAATTTGGTACGGAGGTAGCACTAGCAAAGGGCACTTCAGGGTCATGTTTTATATTGCCACCATCTTGACGGAAACCGAATGGCGTCCACCCAAATGTTAAAAGCTTAAATCAAATTATGACCAACATAATTATTTGATCTTTACCAAATTTTTAACAACATACGTTTTTGTGGGATGCATCTTTTGACTGAAATACAAGGTCATCAACCCAATAGTTTGCAGATAGCGGCCATGTATGTGTGCAAATCGATTCATCATGTCAATTTAAACACGGTGAAACCGAACTGAATGAAGTGTTGTACAGAGGTAGCACATATTCATTTAAAACGTTGTATTTCTACAAGCTACTACAACCAACATTCAATTGTACTCCTTGAAAAGGACAAAGACTTATAACAATACCCATGGATTTAGGAGAAAATAGGCTAAATGTTCTTTACTGAACATCTTGTTGGTGAGCTGAAAAAGGCTCAGAGAGGCAAACGGTTTACCTCGGACGACGACGTCAAGCAGTACGTTCGTAACTGGTTCACAGCCCCAGAAATTTTACGAGACGGCTATTCACCGCCTTGCGTCGCAGTGGGACAAGAGCCTCAACAATGCTGGACAATACTTTTGAAAGAACGGTACAGGTTTTCATTTCTTAGCCTCCGGCTCGTTTCTTTTTGAATGAACCTTATATTTTGTTTTGTTTGTTGTTGATTCATTTAAAGGCTTGCAACGTTGTTGTATATGGGCCCCATGTACATGGGTGTGTGAAGACGTATCTCATAACTTTTGTTATTGTGCTGTCTTTTGATGCTCTTTTCGGAGGAGTATATGATTCCATCTCTTAGCGTCATGTGCTAAGATCATTGAGTAAATTAACACGTAATTGCAGTATAATACATATTGGGGGGGGGGGGTAGGTATCGAATAAGAGTCCCGAGGATTGTCATATTTTCAATTCTTACAAGTCTTAAACAATTACATCTATCAGTATCTGGATCCTAATGTTAAGCAAAGGGAACAACGCAATAACTTGAACCGGTTTTTATTGACAGGAACCCAACGGCATGGTCATTTTTCAACATCTCTCAAGGTTTCATAATTTAAGCATTATTGGTCGTGGTCGCAGCATGGATGGATGTGAAGTACTGGAGTACCACGTGTGGTTGGTGGGGGAAAGGGAAGGATTCATGTCACTTGAAAACGGTGGATGTTCGTATAACTCTCATGAACTGTCATGAAGGCGGTCTATCACAGCGTTAGCAATGTGACACCGTACGTTGACATGTAAGATCTTGGGAGTCCTTGAAACGAACGCCTCATTCACCTGGTTACACTCAGCACAACTGCGATTTTTTGTAGCAATACCATACAAAATAAATGAAAATGAGCTTAGGATATGAGTCGTCGAGTTGCAAAACTCGTTTCATCCCCTTGTGAATAAGAATCATTTTCATGAGAAACGTTTCTCTGGACTTTGCCTCACGTATCTTTTGTGTTTGTTGTTTTCTACTTTTTGCTTTGTGTTTTTGGTTTTTGGTTTTGTGTTTGCTTTGTGCTTTTGCTTTTGAATTTTACTCTTTGATTTTCTTTCTTGGTTTTGGTTGTGTGTTTGTTTTCTGCTTTTCTTATTTTGCTTTTTGCTTTGTGTTTCTTGTTTTTGTTTTCTGCTCTTGCTTTTGTTTTTGAATTTTGCTTTTTGCTTCGTGTTTTTTGTTTTACTTTGTGTTTGTTTTCTGGAAAATCAAAATAAAACAAAACAAAATAAAATAAAAATAAACAAAATAATTCAAAATGAAAGCAAAATAAAAAACAAGATAAAAACAAAAACAAAATAAAATAAAACAAAACAAAATCAAAAATATATTAAATTAAACAAATAAAAACAAAACAAAATAAAATAAAGTAAAATAAAATAATGTAAAATAAAGTAAAATAAAATAAAATAAAATAAAATAAAAAAATAATTTTACGACATGATTCTTATTCACAAATGGATTAAACGAGTTTTGCAACTGGACGACTCATATAGAGTAAATCAGTATTTAACTTTCACAGTTAATAACATGAAGGAATAAGATCTAAAATGGCACTAGTGCTTCCATTGTAAGTATTCACAAAGTGATTTCTTAACTCAAATAATTTATTTAATTATCAAAGCAGGTCAAAGTATGAAAATTTACGAAAATATGTCGACAACAATTCGCACACACAGTTCCAAATCTGTTAAGTCCATTAAACTGCGATTGCCTATTAATGATGGTATCTTGTATTACCAATCTACAGTACCTACATACTTAAAACATCACACGCCAATTCAGACAGAATACTTCTTAGGTCAGTTACATCACACATCGAAAGTTGAGGGTGGACATTTGAATGACGTAAACAAGAAGTGCACATGATCAAACTGAACGCGATTCGAATTAAGAATCCCGAGGATCTTTAAGCACAATTATCATCCTTCTTCTATGAATGTTCGAAAGAGCAGTGAAAAATAAATTCCTTCCATGAGGCTTAAATCATAACTATGAGCATTTAAATGGCAGTGGGTAATAATGTAGACTAATTGAAATATATTTATTAATGCAGCCAATGACCAATTATTTCTTTTCATGACAGTTCAGGGAAAGGATTTTGGAAGGTAATTGGCTGTGAGCCTATTGAAAGGAAGCATATCGGCATTTGCCTGGTGATGAAAATGGGAAACCACGAAAACCATTTTCAGGGCAGCCAAGGTGGGATTCGAACCAACGCTCTCCGTATGCTAGCGAGGCACGAGGATCTGATGTCAGTGTTGTTTCCCATAATCGTGCATGGGTGCGAGTATAATTTGTCTAATAACTTGTCTTATTGTGATGTTTGTAGTAGTGTGCGTATTAGTAAATGAACTGGGAAGGAGGTGGCGAGGTCATTGCGTTAAGTTAGGGATATTTCCCAACATGCCAGAACTAGAAGAGAAAAACCTCGGAAGACCAGTTCTATGTTAACCAGTAGCGTAGCCAGGATCGACCAATGGGGGAGGGGGGGTTATAGTTACTCGAATCCAAATCTTGCAAGCAATTCGTCTCGCGGCGTCGCCGCGCTCGTCAAATGTGCACCATGGCCGCGAGGCCAGCTGCAGTAAGTACGGATATCGTAGGTTCGAATCCCGGTGTTGACTGCGGTTATCCTGAGTGTTTTTCCCGTTTTTTTCAACACTCCCTACAGGAAATTGCCGGGATAGTGTCTTACTTCAAGTCCTGGAGCGTCTACCCCATCCTTGTCCTTGATACATTTACACACATTACTACAGTCATCACAGCAATACAGGTTGCCAGACAACTTCAACGGACACCCAACTATACGGGGATGATAACCAAGATGTCTCAAGCCCCTCAAATGAATTATTAACAACAACTCTTCAAGTATTTCCATATCTCAATGAGATATTATTACACAAGAAAAGTTTCATGTATTTTGGTCCAGACGTTTTCGAGTACTTTAATACAATATGCACGAAAGACAACAACAAAAAATCAGTTCTTAAAAAATGAAGTTAATTTCTGACTGAAATGGTAAATGTATAACATTCCTGTTCCCCTGACAGGAACAAAATAAACTCTAATCTATCTGTGCTACCAACATGAAGACTGCGTATCTATCAAGAAGAGAAAACATTTATAGAAGTCTCAGCAAATGTGGGCATGTTCCCTCATGGTGTATGTTGTTGATTTATTAGTCATTCTATACTCATTTTTATGGTTATTCAGTTTTTTTTTCAACAAGATCCTGGGCTTTATATTGCAATTAGCCCTGAACGCCTAAAATACCAATTTCGAAGATTTTTGTCACCTACTAACTTACAAATGCTACATGCAGCCGGAAAAAGGTTTAGTTGCTTACACTACACATGCGACACATTTCACTCATTCGTAACTGGGAGATAATTGTAATTCGGGGAAATGCTGGACAGGTTGACGGTTATCTCTTGATCAACAAGTTAATAAAGATCTCAAAATTAGTGTTAATGTAGCCATAGAATTTTCTAAGTCCTTATTAAAACACGTTATTTTAAATTAAAACTAGATTAATTTACATATAACTTCTCTCCCGCTAAGAAAAGAAAGCTAATATTGTCCCACTAGGTGGTATCAAAATTATTTATCTCTAGCATCAGTTTGAAATAAGTTTTATTTCGCGGGGGAAAATTTAGATTGGCAAACCTGGAAAGTCGGAGTTGTATTACCACAGACTAAAATACACAGGCTCGAAGCTCGCTGCGTTACGAAATTGCATCCTCTTGGTAGATGGAGCGACCCTAGCGCTCGCGGCGGCCAGTAAGCTGGCAACTGGCTTGAGCGCGTTAATCGCGGAACTGATGATTTCACTTTTGTAGGGGTTTTATGAATTTTAACTCACCTGAGTGATTATTTCCATTGTAAACATAAGCCATGTTAAATCACAATTAAAACTCAGCAATTCGGCACAAACCTAGAAGAATTGCTGAGTTTTAATTCACTGGCCGTGAAAGCCAATATGCCATTTATTAAATCACAATGTTGACATACTGTACACTTTTAATACATAGGAACATAAAAAAATGCTCTGTTTTTATTAGTTCAGTCCTCTACAAGTATCCCTAGGAAGAGTTGTATGAGGTATTTAATGAGTCCTACGTAGAATTAATAGCCCATATTTTCATGTTATTTGTTTCAATGATAGTCGCGGGCATCTCGATATACTGTATTATAAAGCAGAGTCCCTGATTCTTGGATGTACGGGTAATCTAGAGAACTACTGGATGGATTTTGATGCGGTTTTCACCATTCTGTAAGGGATTTCTCGAAGAAGGTTTTTGTAAAAAACATTCATTTGTGACCACAGGAAGCCGAGCAGTAACGATTTCAGTGAATCGAGTGAAGAAAAAACTGCCGTCCGTGCTCCATTTAAGCTTAAGCTGAATACACCGTTCAAATATCTATATAGGCCAGCATGAAAAATTTCTACAAAAAGGTCTGCGACAGCATATCTCTATCTTTAATACATCGTCCACTATAGGCTAAGTGATTTTACGTTTTAATTTCTTCCAACAATCTCTATACAGTGGAAATTTAATTTACTAGCTTCGGAGCGAGTTTACGAGGTAGCGAGCGAGTCTATCGCCCCAGCTTCGGCCAGCATCAACTTTCGAGTCGTGTCGAATTAAGGCTTCAGAGAAGAGTATATGTGTTTGGAGTTTCACTCCTCACCTCGGTTTTCTGAATTACGTGTGGGAGCTTACGCTGGGTAAACCGTTAAAGAAACCGGGTGAAGTCGGGACGGGTTACTAGTATATGCATAATTGTAAATAGCTAAGGTATATCAAATTCTTACCCTCCCAGGGGCTCTCATCTAGTGGGACGTGGGTTGGCGACCACGGGGCCCCAGCTGAGTCCAGCATTGCTTCCACTTACTTGTGCCGGGCTCCACTCCGTCTTCTTTCCTGTCGACCTCACTTGGTCAACTCTTGTTCTCTTCCGACCCCGATGGTATTAGGGTATCCGAGGCCTAGGGAGTATCTTCCTTTCCCGCCTTAATTGGCCCTTGTCTCATCTTTTCTGACACCCTCCTTCTGCGAGAGGTCAGCCTTCTTTTTCTTTTCCTGTTATCTCCTGCCTTCTGCTCAAGGCCCTCAAGGAGGAAGGGTGTACGTAGTCCCACCACATTTGGTGCACCCTAGATAATGCTACACCCTCAGGGGCTCATGGCTGGTGAGTTCGAAAGTTGGTGACCCCAAAGGATTCTTGAGCTGGGTCCGGTTTCCCCCTTTCGTCCCTTACCTGTGGGGTGAAACCCTCCCCTCTTTCACTTTCCTATCTGCCTTTCATGGCTCTCCTTCCTTCCAAGTCCCTCAATCCGCATTCTTCGAGGGTTGAGGGCATTTCTTTTCCTCCTGTCTTTTAATTGCCTTATTCTCCTTTCGTTTCCCATTTCTTCTTCTAGTATGTAGGTTAGTTTTAGTTTTAAGTTTGCATTTCATTTTCATCTTCATGATCACCCAAACCATCACGGGCCGATAACCTAGATGTTAGGCTCCTTAAAACAACAATTATCATCATCATCATCAAATTCTTAACCATATCAAAAGCTAGTTCTTCCATAAAATTGAGTAATATTATAATTAATTAGAAAAATACCGGTGTGATTTATGAAATGAAAAGTATAAAAAGATCCTAAGGTCTTCAATGGCTCAATTGTAAGTACTTCGTATCTTGTTGTGATTTTGAAACCTTTCATTCCTGTATTTGACAATATAATACAATGTCAATTTTACAAATAATTTCAACAATAACAATTGTGAATCGTACCTTCACAGCAGTCATGTGGGACACCAGGTATTTCATATGAGAATTAACAAACAGTGTACTTCATCTACGTTTTTGAGCATTATCCTGACGACACAAATTGGCTTATTTCAAAATGATTCGAGAATAAGTTTATATGATTGTACAAAATAGTCATTTGTATTCATTAAATCAGCTCTCTGACTATTTGAAACCCATTTTCTACATCTGAAAATTAAAATATCGGCACGTGTTTGAGATGACATCATATAAGTTTACTTATGTCTTAATTTTCAAAATGCATTGATATTGTGTATATTTGAATTGCAGCCAATGGCCATAGCAGAACGCCCATAGGCTCCCCAATTTCAATTAGTTCCAACTTTGGCTACCAGACGCCACTGTCACTGACACCCAGCGGTGAACGTTGGAACTTGATAGAGCGTTTCTAACCTAATAGCCTACAGATTTTGGCTACGCACTACCATTGTAGTGGTAGGTTCTTTACATGCCTTACTTCCCCTCCAAAGGAAGCCATACTGAAGGATTTTAACGCGCTTAAAAATCCGACCACTTCGCCCGGGTTTGAACCCGCGATCTTGGGCGTAGCAGTTCAGCATGCTACCGACTATGCCACGGAAGCCATGCATCGACATCGGACCGAGACATGCTTCTGATTTATAACCAAATGGCTGCGTGGCTCAGCGGTAACGTTCTCGCCTGCTGTATCCAAGGTTGCAGGATCTAATCCTGGCGCGGTCATCTGGCTATTGAGGGTGCGTAAATGTAGATTTAATGGCACGTTAAACATCTCCTTCGGGGCAAAATTCTGGCACCCCGGCCGCAGTAGTCAAAACAGATGTACAACCAATTTCATTATTATTGATTTACAACCAGTTAGCCTAAAGAACTAGTTCCGTTGTTTGTTTGAAAAGCTTTATAATACTACCGAAAATCCATAGCTCTAGTCTTACCACTTAGGGTCCTTTGGAAACTCAGGTGTCGTCTTGTTATTTGAACAGTCTTCATTAACACAATGAGATCCCAGTCGGTCAACACGAATACACTCAGTTGTGCGAGGAGTAACAATTAATTTCCCTGCTGTGTAATTGTGTAATTCATAATACTATAATTATTTATACACTTAATAAAACGCTTCTCATACAACCTCCACCCACCACCCCCTCCTTTATGTGAGAAGTATTTTATTAAGTGTATAAACAATTCATGTATTTTTATTTCAGGCACTAGGAGATAAAACTGCCACTCCCCATCTTATCTAATTGGGTACCGTACACTCGTGTTGACCGACAGAAAAGCGATCATATAGGTTACTTAGCAACACTGAAATATGGCTTTTAATATTTGATCTGTTTATTGCATTGCATATCACCTGTTGTAAAACACATGATTAAAGTTATAACACTTTTTACACAATGTTCACATACAGTAAATCCAGCAACAAAAACATTCACCAACACAGCGCAGTCAGCACACGATTGCTGGCTGCGTGGGAGCATGATTGTCGCGCGGCGCGCGGCGGTAGAAAAATATGACCCAAGCTTCGCAACTGCGTAGGTAGACTGATGTTATAAACGTTCTCATGAAGACGTCTCTAGCCTCAATAATGTGGAGCCGGGCCGAAAGTCGACAACTGTACATCACCAAGTAACCGGCGCGGTGGTGAAACATACACAAATCACGACCATGCCGATTTTCCAATGGTGGGGTTCTAATCCCCAGTAACCCCTCCCTCCCCCCTTGGCTACGCCACTGATGTTAGTTCAAGTACGCAGTTTAAAATGGAAGACCACGGAAAACCATTTTAAGGTTGGCCAACTCTGGAGTTCACACCTACGCGTTTTTTCAAGTCCTGAGATAGCTTGCCCCATGGCCTTGCGTGTAGCCGCACCAACTGTTGAGGTGAATGAGAATTTAGTTTTAAATATAAACTGGCTTAAACAAATCACCGGCGAGCTTCATGGTAGCGTCGCCGTATACAGGCTGCTCAAATATTCATCAGGAGTGCTTCGGGAATAGAGGTTATAATTCTTCATTGCGCGAGGTAAGGTACTCCTAGTCTAGTTGAGCAGAGTCACGTTCCTATCCCGAGCACGATACTTCGTTTCAATTCTACCTCCCGTATCTACTTGTGACCCAATAAGTTTCAGTGTGAAACCTACGTGTTCCTAATCCAGTAGCTGTCAAAATACCGTACTCTTATTTATACGTTGAGGGTAATGGCAGCTCTAGAAATTACTTGAAGACATTCACATATCTCTGTCGTATATTTATAGCTTTTAAACAGATAATTCGTGAAGTGGCGTTGATAGGTTCAATATAAAACTTCAGGAACCACTTACAGTGCACGGCATATTATTAGGCTTTGTTGTTACTTTGTTAGCAAAACCAATTTCACATTTGAAGGGTCCACGGGAAGAAGGGGGACTGTCACTCAAAATGTAAAATCGAGATATCAGCGCGATCTGGTGGCCTCTTTGCGACGTATTGAAGGCACATTGTGTCTGGCTAAGAACAGTAAGGGTCGTGAGAAAATGATGTTTCAAGTTGACGCGTACATATAAGTACACATAAGTAATGAAATCTTAAACATAGTTTCCTGAACATTTTACAAAACTTGGCATTCCCCCTTCTTCCCCTGGACCCTTCATTTCTTTCTTTCTTTCTTTCTTTCTTTCTTTCTTCTTCCTTCTTCTTCTTTCCTCTTCTTCTTCTTTGTAAGACGTCGACTCTGAACGGAAGTTGACAATCCAGCTGTGATCTTGACATTGCTGTATGAAAGGCCTATTCTGATTTGCGACAATGCCATCTTCGGATATCCTTCAGCCACGAGTTTCTTCGTCTTCCAATAGACCTCTTTACATGAATTTTCCCTTGAATAATTAAATATACTAACTGGTTCTTTTTGCCTCTCATAACATATCCCAAGTATCTTCTTTCTCGTTGTTTTATTATAAGCAGTAGTTCTCTTTGCTTCTCCACCCGACGAAGGACCTCGTTATTCGAAACTTTCAGTATCCATGATATACGTACTGTAGGATACGTTTGTACATATATATTTCAAATGCCTCAATTCCTTTCTCAGTACATGGGTCCAAGGTCCAACTTTCACACTCGTGAAGGAGAACAAATGAAATGTAGCAACGGATCATTCTGATTCTCAGTGCACTTCTTAATATTGTTATCTTCTTCTGCGCGAATGGGTCTCCTAGGATAACGCGGAATCAACACTTCTTGGCCTTGATGTTTGCCCAATAACTCTTCATGCGGGACGATTGAGCTAGTTTTCGTTGCTGCGACCAGAGGTGTCTGGTAGTTCTTCTCTCTTCTGCCTCAAAACCCTGTGTATGGGTAATTTTCCTAATTTCCTCTCTATCCTTGAGATTGGGAAAACCTAATTCAGCCAAGTCCTTTTCCGCCTGTTTGTACCAATTGGACCTTGTTGCCTTTTTCTGTAGAAACGTATAGATTTTATTTGTTAACCTAGTTGGGTCCATTCTGTCCAAATGTCCCATGAATTGGATCCTTCTCATACGGATTTAATATTGTTATATTTAAATCTTTTGTCAATTTTTTACTTTGAAATTTTTATTGAGATGATAAATGCGTATTGGCAATGGTATTCTTTATCATATGCCAATTGGTACTGGCAGGAAGAAAATTAATTATTAAACTGGCAGAAATGCCCGTTCTTCGAATGTTCTTTGGCTTTTAATGGTCAAGGACTATCACGATGTCACAATCGCATATTCACAATTCTATTACGTTTGTACCTGTTTATTGATTAAATGTCCTTTTCAGAGATTCCTTTCAGTAAACATACCGTATTTGCACTGGTAAATAAATAATACTATAGTAGTGACTGGTATCGATATTTCACAAAGAAGCAGATGAGAGAAATCCAAATTAATCCCCAAACGATTTTCATATCGCAATCTTAATATCAAGGAATTATAGGTACATTAAATCAAGAAGGCAGTGTCAACAACAACAACAAAAGGGTACCAACGTTCATGACCAACAATATTTCTATTTTAGTTGTATATTTTGAAGCTTTGTTGCTTCCGGTTTTGTCTATATTGCCTAAGCTATGGAGTGCCTACACTCCGTACAAAGTAATATTTAAAATGCGGTGAATTAGGGGCAGTTGACCTCGCTGTTCCGCCCCTTAAAACCTCAATAACTAACTAACTAACTAACTAAAATGTGGTGAAGATCTCTTGGTGTGTTTAAATAGCAGGTTCCTAGAAAGCATTACACTCCAACCCCCATTTCCCTTAAAACCGTACTAAGGGTAATTTTATTTTCTAAACATCTAATAAGACAATGTTCCTCCAAAGTTGAGTTTCTTCGTGTAGCAGTGAGAGCCATAGTCTACTGTTGAAAAGCCAAACCCTAGACATATAGTCGCTGTTGCCATGGCAATATAATGTCAGGTGTATCCAAATTCATGATCATTTTTGGCCTAAATTCGAATTTTTAGCCTACTTTTCACATTTTGCAAAAATTAGGAAAAAGTAGTCTTATGATATCGGGCAAATGTGTGTCTGTCTGTCTGTCTGTCTGTCTGTCTGTCCTTCTGTCTGTCTGTCTGGCTGTGTGTGTGTCCCCCCCTATCTACTCCTAAACGGCTGCAGCAATCAAAACCAAATTTAGTATGAGTAAAGATGTGCACCGGAATAGCTCACGTCCATATTTGAAAGTGATGTCAGTGCTACCAACTGCTGAAAAAACGCACTAGAAATTTGAGCTCCATGTTGGATATCCTGCAAGGTATGCATAGGAGCTATTCCAAAATTGGCACACATGTAGATAATACTATTTCAGTTTAATTTCCAGGAGGCCAACCATGACAGTGTTGCCAAAATAATTTTAAGCCTTCTGATAGGTCCAATGTTTAAATGCATATAACTTCTACACTATCAACTGGATTTCAACCAAATTTTGTATGTAATATCTGTACATAAACAGATATGACTGAGCGTATTCTTAGGAGCAACCAGGGCTGCCAACTGTTAATAATTGCTCTCTCTATTTTTTTTATCCAAATACCAATATATCAGAATGTGTGCAAGCCGACAGCTTTAAACTATGCACACGTATAGTACCTGACATGTTTGATTAATTTTGGAGTAACTTATATACGTCAGTTCTACCAACATGATTCTAAGCCTGCTGATAGGGCCAATTTTTAAATACATGTAACTTCTATACTATCAGTAAGATTTCATCCAAATTTCGCATGTGCTATGTGTAACATATCAGATATGACTATAAGTATTCTTCAGTGCAATCAGGGCTGCCAACTGTTAATAAATGCTGTCTATATTTTTTACCCTAATATCAATATATCAGAAAGTATGCAAGCCAACAGCTCTATACTTTGCACACGTATAGCACCTGACATTCTAGATTAATTTGGAGTAATTAATACAAGGCAGTGCTGACAACATGATTCTATGCCTGCTGATATGTCCAATTTTAAAATACATGTAACTTCTATACTAACAAATGGATTTCATCCAAAATTGGCACAACAAGATATCATAATATTTCAGATTATTTCTGACCAGCACACGCATGGTATTGTTGGCAACATGCTTTTACGCGTGCTGATAGATCCAGTGTCTAACTGCATGTAACGTCCATTGGACTTGAACATAATTTTGTATTCTGTACCTTAAGAGATGGAACTAAGAATATATTCAGTCACCAGGGCTGCCAACTGTAGTGCTCTATTAGGCTACATTATACCAGGTATATTTTGAACTAATTAGATATTTCGATATTACCAACTTAATTTCGTCATTATTCTAGATAGGTTCATATTCTGTAGAATAATCATTGGCATGAAAAGTAGGCTGTATAGTTCTTAACGGAACTTCTTGTTAAAGTATATGGTATGTATAATGAAATGTTATTCTTAGGACGTCGTACGGCGTTGACGTGCTCGATAAAACTATGCACTACGGCCACAAGGGGAGCTGCAGCATGTCCGGAAATGGTAGGTTTGAATTCCGGCGCTGACATCAGCTATCTTGAGTGGTTTCTACTCGGGTTTTCCCCATTCACTCCAGGAAAATGCAAGGATAATGCCTTACTTTGAATCCCGGGGCACCTACTGTACCTCATCTCTGTCCCTAATAGTTACACGGCTACATTCATCACAGCCGAACATGTCCTCGGACACTCCCGGCACTGAAAGCCATACGCTAAAAAAAAAAAAAAAAAAAAAAAAAGTTTATCAGATAAGGTTGAGACACACCCAACTACATGGGGGCGATGGCCAAGAAGTCCCAAGGCCCTCACATAAATTAACAAATAATTCTTAGGACGCCGTCTCTCTCCGAAGGTTGGTGATCGAATGATTATGCTCACGCGCGAGGCTGCGAACGGCTCGAACCATTTCTCTACATGTTCGTCCATACCATCGATGCAAGTCTTTGAGCCAGGAATTTCTACGTATCCCCACACACCTTCGTCCTCGAATTTTCCTTCAAGGATGAAGTGGAGAAGTTCGTATTGTCCACCTGATATGATGTGCCCGATGTATTGGAGCTTCCTTTTCGTGATGCTCATCGGGAATTATTTGTTTTTATTCATTTGATTGAGGACTTCTACATTGACCTCCCTCTCTATCCAAGATAATCGGTGAATTCTTCTGTACCAGTATGTTTCGAAACCTTCAATTCGATTTTCCAGCTTTGGATTAAGCATCCAGCTTTCGAACTCATAAAGAAGAACAGGGAAAATGTAACATTCCTACATCCGGACACGGAGCTGGAGGCTGAGAACCAGGCCCGTAAAATGGGTCTTTGTGCTGATGAATATCCTTCTGGCCTGCTCAATCCTGGATGAAATTTCCCTCTTGGAATCGCTTTGTTCGTGATATCTTCACTGACTAAATGTATGTATGCATGTATGTATGTATGTAGGCTTATGTATGTATGTATGTATGTATGTATTGAACCCGTAAGTCTCATGTATGATGACACTTCGGTTTATGTCAAGTTGGCATTACTGCTCGGGTCCAAGCTCCGTGAAACTGAGAGGAATTTGGATCGCGAACTATGCGGAGTGATGGTGACGAGTGAGAGGGTTCCCGGTCCGTGCGTAGTAACAGAACCAAATACATTCGTCGGTGACTCACTCACACATTTACAACACCACAGTGGTTTGAGCAACGGCCCTATGTTAGGAGTATAACACGGCGGGCGGTTGACAGGCCTTCCTCTTCCCGCCAGGCCCTTCCCTGCCCCTTCCCCTCACCCCACAAGTTCACAGATATTGGACCCGAGCAGTGCATCTGATGATGGCCGAAACGCATCGTGACAACTTTGGGCTGCTCACTATCACCCATTTTGACTTCAGCGGTCTTGATTTACAATCCTAGAGCACAAGGATATATATTTTCTAGTGATGATTTATAATTTATGAATACTGATTAAATAAATTGAATGTTTTGGCACTTGTCTACGCCCATTTCTGGATTTATGGCTGTTAGAAATGTAGTCTATATTTTACCTCGTTGATATGCGAAGGTGGTTTTTTCAGTCGCTATTCGACTACTAAAAAAGTACGTCTTTCTGCCTGAACCGGATCTTCAAGTGGAAGATTACTTCATTTTGTGAACGTGCGTTTACGAGCACGCCCTTTTTGATGCACCGGCAAGTTTATTGTCTGACGAGCACAGAATATATGTATGTAAGTGTGTGTGTAGGTTTGTACCCACCATCAATTCCCAAACGAAAAGAAACCGTATTGAATCAATTTTGATGCAGAAGTAGCATCAATATAGGACGCATCGATACGATGCTTTAGATCGCTGCCATTGTAACGAGAACAAAATGGTGGCCACCCGAATAATCAATGTTCAAACCAAATACCAACTAAACTATAAATAGAATCTCTCCCCAATTTTAGGGAAAGAAAATCCTGATATGTAAACCATCAGGTGCTAAAGCTGCAAGGTCACCAAATGAATAATATCAATATGGCGGCCGTGCAAATTATGTAAATATTATAACCCATAACGATTGTATGCCCACAATAGTTAGTATCCAGCAGTCTTGTATCAAGAACTTACGTTGCCAAAATGATGACTGTGAGACTGAATATTACGAACTGAAAATAATAAAGAGACGCAACAGCAAAAGCAAACAACAAATCACAGAGAAAAACTCAAAAGCAAGTGCTAAACCCAAAAGCAAGAACAAAACGCACAAAATCAAAACACGAAAACATATTGGAAACGAAATCGAAAAAGGAAAATAAAACGAAAACAATAACAAATACAATACAATACACAAACAAAATTTATTATATGAAATGAATGTTTGTTTGTCGTCTTTTATGCGTTCACCATTCATCCGATTTCGATCAAATTTTGGCGTGTTGTTGTGCCCACTCCCGGGATGGTTAGAGGTATGGTAAGTACAATTTACAATGGATAGCACGCGAGTAGTTTCAACAAATGAGTGTATGCGTGCGATTCGTTTCAACAAAGTCACATATGCGTTCATATACCATTCATCCCATTGCGATAAAATTTTGGTGAATTGATGTTCCCACTCCCACGATGGTTTCTGATTTAGTAAATACATATTTCAATAGGAAGCGCACGAGTAGATTCAACAAATGGGTGACGCCAAAGTCCCGTATGCTTTCATATACCATTCATCCGATTGCGATGAAAGTTTAGTTTGTTGTTGTGTACACTCCTCCAAAGGTCTCTGACTTAGTAAAACCATATTACAATAGGTAGCGGCCGAGAAGATTCAACAAATGAGTGACGGCGTGCGAATCGTCTCAACAAATTCCCATATGAGTTCATAAACCATTCTTACGACTACGATGATACTTTTGGTGAGTTATGCACACTCCCACGAATGTTTCTGAATTAGTAAATCCATTTTACAAAAGTTTAGAGGCAGTTAACGGAAAAAGTAGAAAACATATTGTTTATCAAAAAGCACTTCAACAAACAAAATTACAACGCCAACACTTTCATTGATTGGCATTGCAACGCATGCCGGGTGCAGCTTGTAGGCTATTTGATTTTGAGGAAAAAAATCATCATGGCACGCCGGAAGGCGGAGGTAGATTTCACCGGGCAAACAAGGGGATTGGCTATAATAGTCAAAATATGTAGGTTTCCGTAGAAGGATCAAACCTAATTTACTGCCAAAAAGTATTTTACAATTGGGGCTTAATTAACTTGTTTTTTCTTTATGCATATTTTCAACTTTTTAATGTCTTATGGGAACGGTAACCTTCTTGTCATATGGGGTCCACTTTTATACTTATGGTCACACTGTCTTAATGCAAGGTTTGGAACTGGTGTGTAACCATCTGACAGTCTGTTACTTCTTCACGCCAAATTTTATCTCCCGCAGAGGTGTTGGTTGGTTCCTCAGTTTAGGGGCTGCGACAACGCGGTCATGTAACTTCCTGTATTTTGTGTGTGTGTGTAGAATCTGTCTGATAAACGGTGTTATTTGTGATGGCTGCATTAGTCTGTAATTCAGGTAAGGACTGCAGACTGTCAATATGAAGTATTACCGAAGTTCCTAATTTTAGTACCAAATACTACCGTCAACGACACCTAGCTGTGAACTCGGCAACTAGATGCCACCGCAATCAGCAACTTGCAACGAACGTTGCAACTTCCCCTCCAAAGGAAAGCATACTGAGGTATTTTTAGCGCTCTTAGAAAATCCGACGACTTCGGCCGGCTTTGAACACGCGACCTTGGGCATAGAGGTTCAGCATGCTACCAGTTACGTCACCGAAGCCACTTCCCACAGAGTCAGATGGAAAACTGAATGTGATCTCGTGCAATAGTGTTGTCATTACAACTGCTGATAGCTCATTCCTCATCAATTTAGAAGCGTTGTCATGGTAACCTCTGATGGCACTTGGCATCCCTATATCCCTATATCCCTATATCATACTAATATATAACAAGTAGTTCCGTGAAGAACTATACAGCCTATTTTCATATATCCTGCTCATGTTAATTGCCTCTATCAACATACAAAATTTCAGTTTAATTGCTGTAGCAGATTCGTAGATATTGAGAACCGTCTAAATATTACAGATGGTCGCCAGGTTGGATTTTTATTTTTGTACTATTACATTAAGATTATTGCGTACGTATGGTATTCAAACTTCAATCGCATGATTAGAACACAAGAAGTCAAACCGAGATTTTAAAAGTACGCACACCAGCCATCTTGTGATTATGCAAACAATCGAAATAAATTAGATGCCAGTGGATCAACATTTGTATAAGCCATTAACATGCAACGTTTCATGGCACTCGGATAACTAATTCGCGAGAAACGTCCATTTAAATATTTATACTTCGCGTCGCCGCCATGTTGGATTTGTGCTCACCAGGTTACTGAAAGTCCTATAGGTGAACATATGTTCATAGTCTCTATGAACATAAAAAATTCAGTTTGGTTGCTGTTAAAGATTCATAGATATTGCGAACCGTCTAAATATTTCGGAACCTCGCCAATTAGGATTGTTATATGTATAGGTCATAGAGTTATGTACCATTCAAGGACAATTATTGCCTAGGTTCATTATTCAAACTTTCACTTCGATCGCATGATTACGACACAAGAAATAAAAACTTAATTTTAAAATTTCGCACAGCCGCCATCTTGAGTTTATGTAAACAATTGAATTAAATTAGATGGCAGTGCATTACAATCTGCAAAATCATTTACTGTACCACATTTCACTGCGCTCAGAGAGTTAACTCACGAGAAAAGTCTATTAAAATATTTCAAATTCGCTTGGTCGCCATGTTCGTTTTGTACTTGACAGGTTTATGAAATATACATAGGTAAACTTGTATCAGTACCCTTTATCACCGTACAAAATTGCAGGGTGATATCTGTAATAGTTTCGGAGATATAGAATGTCAGTGAAATATTTCGCACAGCCGCCATTTTGAAGTTATGAAAACAATTGAACTAAATTAGACTCCAGTGCATTGCAATGTGTATAAATATTTTCTGTACCAAGTTTCATTACGTTTGGATATTTAAATCGCGAGAAGAGTCTATTTAAAAGTCTCAACTTCGCTTTGCCGCCATGTTGGTTTTGTAGTCACCAGGTTTTTGAAAGTCTCATAGGTGAACTTCTAGTAGTGCCCTTTATCACCGTAAACAATTTCAGGGCGATATTGGTAATAGTTTCGGAGATATTGAATGCTAGTGAAATATTTAGCACAGCCGCCATGTTGGATTGGTGAGACGTAACAAGATTTGAAGGACACGGTCGAGGTCGCCGGGAATAGTGCTATGAACTTACCGAGTTTCACTGAAATCGCTCCAGCCGTTTAGATTTTATTAGGGGGGGACACACACACACCTCACACACACACACACACACGGACAAAAGGTGATCTCATAAGCCTATTTTTTCAAAATTGAAAATAGGCTAAAAATGAGATGGTGTGTGTCTGTCTTTCTGTCTGTCTGTCTGTCTGTGTGTTACTCAATAACGCAAGAACCACTGGTCCGATTTAAATGAAATTTTGCATGGATGTAGCTGATTTACCATGTTTACATATAGGATACTTTTAATTTCGATATTTTGCACTATTAAAAAATGGCGATCATTTTAGTGACGTCACTACACCCTTTGGTTTCAAAATTTCATATTTCCATATCAAATAAAAAGAGAACGCTAAGAAAAAGCAAACCCTTGATGGCACCTACGAGCTTCAAAATTTAATTTCCTATCCGAAGGGTCCTTATCACTTTTCGTGTATCTCCAACGGTTAGCGAGTAAAACCCACATATGTGACGTCACTACACCCTTTGGTTTCAAAATTTCATATTTCCATTTCAAATAAAAAGAGAACGCTAAGAAATATCAAACTTTTGATGCATACACAAGATTTAACATTTAGTTTCCTATCCGAAAGGTCCTTATCACTTTTCGTGTATCTCCAACGGTTAGCGAGTAAAACCCACATATGTGACGTCACTACACCCTTTGGTTTCAAAATTTCATATTTCCATTTCAAATAAAAGGAGAACGCTAAGAAATATCAAACTTTTGATGCATACACAAGATTTAACATTTAATTTGCAATCCAAAAGGTCCGTATCACTGTTCGTGTATCTCCAACGGTTAGCGAGTAAACCCTAAATTTGTGCAATAAAACACGGTCAACACCGAGCGGTGCAGTATATCTCTACATACATAAAAATTAAAGTTTGTATGTTTTTTTTTCGCAATTTCTCAGGAAATTTGAGTTATTTACGCGTTTCAGACTGTTTTATTATGGATGCGCGCGAAAATAATTTTTTGGTCTGTCTGTTTGTTTGTCTGTGGACAACTTTGTTCCCTTATAACTCGAGAACGGCTGGGTGTATCAACGCAAAATTTGGTACAGATATCCATCAGAGGCACGACACTAATCATTGATGTAACCCTTCTCCGTACCTCTCATAAAAGAGGGCCTAAACCCTTAAAATACATGCTGAAATAGGAGTAGAAGGACGAGACAAAGATCATTTTCAGCCCCTCAATGTGAGAGACCAAACTCGGGGGGCCCGAATGGGTCCCCGAAATCCACATTTTAAGGCCCTAAAACCAACCGTATTTGAGATATTCCCATAAAACTAATTTCATTTAATAAACTAATGAACGAATTCAAGCCGGTAACCATGGCAACAGATTCTCAGAGGTCCATCTATTGCCGTAAGACGCAATGCAATTCCATTAATTACATTGGTGTGAAAGTTTGCAAACGGCTAGAAGGTTATCACGGAAAGAAATTAAGCTGTAAAATTCATCAATACGTATAATGCGCTTAAGGGGGTCAAGGGGTACACTAGAATTTTTTCACGCGATTTACACCTGCGGGTTTTGTAAGGCGGGTCTATTATATTCCTATGCCTATATTATATTATTATTAGTAGTATTATATTATGGCGTACAACGAGGAGACAAAGCCCCTCGGTGCCATAAACAAAACTTGGGGGGCCCGAAAACTACATTATAAGGCTCTAAAACCAACAGTATCTGAAATATTCCCAGAAAACTAATTTAATTTAATTTAACAAACTAATGAAGGAATGGAAATCGGTAACCATGATAAAATGGGGTGACATTCAATTTACCATCTATTTCTGTAAGAAGCAATGTCACTCTATTTATACCTTGCCAAGGTGGGTGAGTGGATAGCGTGTCGGTCTACTAACCCCAAGATTACAGGTTCACTCCTGGCCGTGGTAAGTGATTTTTGAGAGGCGGCAAAAATACGAGTCGCATGTCATACGATGTTGGCATGTCAAAAAACCCATTTGAATTCAGTAGGCCGTGTTCATAATGGCAAAATTAATCTCAGCAGTTTCCGCCAACACAAAGTTCCTCATTTCTCTACTAGAAAGCGCTATAGTGTTCAAGGAGCTTAGATATCTACCCTCCTTGACTTTCAAATGATTCAAGGAACAACGAAATTTCGACATGCAAGCTACCCTCTGGGTGTCAAATTACGAAGCTTGCACCCGGCATCCGAGGCCATACGATATTATTATTAGGCTACTCCATTTATTACATTTCTGTGAAAGTTTGCAAACGGCTATAAGGTTATCACGGAACCAACGTAGAGTGTATAATTCGTCAATGCAATTAAGGGGGTCAAGGGGTAACCTAGAATTTTTTCATGCAATTTCACGTGCGACATATAGTATAGAAAGTCTATTATATCTCCAAACAGCAACGTTATTTTCAAAAATTCCTGAATTGAATTAGCATTTTTTGCGGCTTTTAGGAATTTGGGCCATTTGAGGCTAAAGAACCTGAATTTTCATGCACCACAAGCCTTTATAATTTATGAAAGAGGTCTTCCTGTGTATGGGGACCTAACACAACGTAGAGGGCAATTTTTATGTGAGGTGTATTGCGTTTCGCCTACAAGGATTTCAAATCTATTTCACGTCATGAAGTACACGTTAGGTGAATTTAGTTTGAGAGCACATTTTAACTGATCTTTTTTTTTTGTCGACATACGGGTTCATCGTAAGGATGATTTTGTTTGATACTTTTTTTTTTTTAGCGTATGGCTTTTAGTGCCGGGAGTGTCCGAGGACATGTTCGGCTCGCCAGTATTTTGTAGCTGCTTCGAGACGGACACCCAATGGGTGAGCTACAAGTATCGTTGGGGAGGAAAGTTGGAAGGGAAGGGCGAGGAGTTGGAAGGTAGCGGCTGTGGCCTATAGTTAGGGACCAACCCCGGCATTTGCCTGGAAGGAAGATGGGAAACCACAGAAGACCATCTTCATGGTTGCCGGCGGGGGGATTCGAACCTCCTCGCCTCCCGGATGTGAGCGACTGCCATTAGTCATGTTTGATACTGTATGGTAGATATACCCATATTTGGATATCTGAGTGATATGTTGTAGACAATAGAATTGTCTGTCTGCCTTTCTGTGTATCTTTATGTACGCCTATAAATCGTATTCGGATGCTTGGTGCATCGTAAAATTAGGTATGGTAAACATGAGTCAATACACCAATCTATATATATAAAGCTCAATGTTTGTCTGTCTGTCTGTCTGTCTGTCTGTCTGTCTGTTATGTATACAAATCCTCACCGTTTCACCGATATGAACCAAAATTTGTATACATACCCTTCGGAACCCTGCGGGTAACCCTGTCCACTTGAAATTTCCGACAGACCACCCCATTCCCTGCATTTAGGCCCTTTGTCCCAAATCTACACCGTTTCACAAAATTTGTATTCTTACCCTATGTAACCCTGTGAATAACACTGTCTACTTAAAATTTCGGACAGACCACCCCATTTCCTGCATTTAGGCCCTTTGGCAAACTTCTACACCGTTTCACCGATCCGAACCAAAATTTGTATACCTACCCTTTGCAACCCTGCGAGTAACACTGTCTGCTTGAAATTGTGGACAGACCACTCCATTCCCTGCATTTAGGCCCATTGGCTCAAATCTACACCGTTTCACAGATCTCAACCAAAAGTTGTTGTTTACCATCTGGAACCCTGCGAGTAACACTGTCTGCTTGAAATTTCGAACAGACCACTCCATTCCCTGCATTTAGGCCCTTTGGCACAAATCTACACTGTTTCACCGATCAGAACCAAAATCTGTATACTTACCCTTTGGTACCCTGCGAGTAACACTGTTTGCTTGAAATTGCGGACAGACCACTCCATTCCCTGCATTTAGGCCCCTTGGCTCAAATCTACACCGTTTCACCGATCTAAACCAAAATGTGTATACTTACCCTTTGTAACCCTGTGAATATCACTGTCCACCTAAAATTTCGTACAGACCACCCTATTTCCTGCATTTAGGCCCTTTGCCAAAAATCAATATCGTTTCACCGATCCGGACCAAAATTTTTATACTTACCCTTTCGAACCCTGCGGGTAACCCTGTCAACTTGAAATTACGGACAGATCACCCCTTTCCCTGCATTTAGGCCCTTTGGCACAAATCTACACAGTTTCACCGATCAGAACCAAAATTTGTAAACTTACGCTTTGGTACCCTGTGAGTAACACTGTCTGCTTGAAATTGCGGACAGACCACTCCATTCCCGGAAAGAGGACAGGGTCCGTCCCAAAGGCAATGGAAAAAAGGGGTAAAACCGGACCCGCTCAGGAAACCCTCAGGGTTGCCAGCTCCCGAACTCACCAGCCATGAGCCCTTGAGGATGTAGCACTATCCAGGGTGCACCCGAAGTGGTGGGGCTACACACACCCTGCCTCCTTGAGGGTCTTGAGCAGAAGACATGAGATATTAAGAAAAGAAAAAGAAGGCTGACACCTCGAAGAATGAGGATATCAGGAATGATTAGACAAGGGCTAATTAAGGCGGGAAAGTGAAAGAGTTGCTAGGCCTCGGATACCCTGATACCAACGGGTTCGGAAGAGAACAAGAGTTTGACCAAGGGCGGCTGACAGGAAAGGGAACTGAAAGGAGCCCGGCACCAGTAAGTAGAAGCAATGCCGGACTCAGCTGGGGTCCCGTGGTCGCAAACCCACGTCCCACAAGTTGTGAGACATTGGTGGGTGGAGGGGGGAGGTGGGGGGCAGGTGTGAGAATAGCTTGCTGATTCATCGCGAGGTGACATGAGAGAAATGTCCAGACCCCGCCGTGTTACCTGGTATTGCTGACTATGCTGATGTTCATATTGCGTCTTTGCTCAAACCACTGTAGTGTTACGAAAGAATGAGTGATTCACCGGTCAATGTGAATAGGACCGGGAACCCCCACCCGAACGTCTGTCATCATAATATATCGTCATCATCTGCGATATTCTCAGGTTAGTGCAGCTTGGACCCGAGCAGTACTCGATAAGCTCTTTCACTACACGCATCGAGTATAGGCCTAAGCCAGAAAATAACGTTCAGACATTGGAAGACATCGAAGGTAGAAATCTGAATTACCTATATCAGATTTAAAATTACACCATGTTCGTTTAGTAGTCATTTTTCATTACCTTATTATTATCATAAGGACAAATGACCTAGATGTTACGCCCATTATACCACTAATCACCACACACAATAACTCTTCATCGCCTGTGAATTTTGAAATATTTCTTTCTACCACGGTAGTTTGCAAGTTTCTCGTGTCAATTCAACAGTAGTTTTCATTACCATCCTCATCAAAAGGGCAAATGACCTAGATGTTACGTCCATTATACTAAGTAACACCACAGTCTTCATCGCCTGCGATTTTTAAAATGTGTATTGCCATTAGTTTGTAAGTTTGATATACCCGTTCAGTAGTAGTCGTATTGACAGGCTATGCCAAAGGAGAAGATTCCTTTGATCCCTACTGATATGCCTTTTGATTTCAAGCTAATGCAATTCCCTGCATGATCCCCTCTCATGATCAGTTATACGTAGCTTGCTCAAGAGTGGGCACACCTAAACATTTATTTATTTATACACCAGAGGGATAAACAAGGAATATCATTTATCCTAACGCACTCCATTAATTTCAATGTTAGCTACAAACATGTTAGTATTTATTAAATAACAACTGCGAAGTGAGATGAAAAATTTCTCTGAAGTTCAACCATTACATCGTATATTAGGCCGTGTTACTTTGCGAGTCATCTGTCTAGGATACTATTTAATCTAATGTTACTGTATTCATTTATGCCAATGATCTGGTTCCTCTTCTTGAGAACCTGTACCGAAACATGTAAGCCGGTAACGTAGAAAATTCACAGCGAGTGTTATGGTATATCGTACATCTCTTTTCTATTTTATTCCTTTCATTCCTTTAAAGTATCAATTTTTCCCATTCGTTGATAAGCTATATGTGCCAGTAGTCGCTTCTATGTTCATCATCACTATGTAGAAGATGTTTTGCGTCAGAAGAAAAGACAACTGGATGCTCAGGAACGTTAACGATATATCGACTGAGAAATCTGGAAGCTTCTCTTGGAGGAATTGCTTCAGACATTTATCGTACAGTTTAAACCTTAACAAGACGAAACTTTTAACCAGATAGCGATCAAAGTGGGAGCTCTTTGGCAAAAAATAATCAAGTCTTTCCCGAAATGTGAGTCCTAAAAATAACTTTTTCTATTATTTTCTAAGTTTCATGTCAGTTATGTAGTAATTTTCAATATCATCCTGATCAGTAGGGCAAATTACCTAGATGTTACGCCCTAAACGTCATTGGGGGCAAATGACATAGATTTTAAGTCCATTATATTTCTAATCACCACCACATATAGTCTTCTACGACTGAGATGTCACGAATTCTGGGACCGCTAACGACATATCTCGACTCGGACTGAAGACAAATATCACGAGAATGATCATTATTTTACAGAGCCTTCCCATAATGACTTAAGTATACACATTGTCACTGGGTTTGATATTGTAAGAAATGAATACATAAATAAATATAATATATGACGTTGAGTGTTAAGGAGACTGAAATATTATCATAATTCCACCGGGCGAAGCCGGGTACTACTGCTAGTCATTTATAAAACTCCTCACCGTACTTTTCATACAGTAGAAGGGTGGATATAGGGAAAAACTTCTCAAAATACATGCTAAAATAGGCGAAATATAAAACTTATCCTAGAAGGACGATCAAAGCATATGTTGCGCTTCTCATTGTGAGACACAATATTCGCGAGTCTATAAGGGGTCTACGAAAATCACATTTTAAGGCCCTTAAATTAACAGTGTGTGTGATATTCCCAGAAAACTAACTTCGTTCTGATAAACTTATGAAGGAATGACAAACCGCTAACCATTGCAACAGTAGCTCAATTGATAATGTCTGGTGTTAATATATAACACCGTTCGAAGAACGGGTACTTCTGCTAGTCCCTATATCCCTATATATATTATAATTGTGAAAATCTGTGTGTCCGTGTGTGTGTGTGTGTGTGTGTGTGAGTGTGTGTGTTAGTTTGTTACCTCTTGACACTAAAACGGCTGGACGGATTTGGATGAAATTTGAAATGGAGACAGCTTATACCATGGGATAACATATAGGCTGCCTTTTGTCCGGAAATAAATCATTGTTCCCGTGGAATGGGCAACATAACTGAAAAGTCACCAAAAATACTCAACCAGGACAAAATATCGAAGTTGTCGCATAAAGACCGGACAAAGCTCATTTTACTCCCCTCGATGCAAGAAACAATACTCGGTATGTCCCTACGGGACACCGAAAACTACATTTTAAGGCTCTAAAACCAACAGTTTCAAAGATATTCGCAGAAAACTATCTTCGCTCTGATTGATGAACTAATCGCAAGTCCGTTTCCATGGCAACACTACCTCAACGTATGACATCCGATTTTCTTTATATCCCTCTAGGAGGCAATGCCAATTCATTTATTATCTTTTTTAAGATATATATAAACACAATAAGAACAGTGTAGCGCGCCTGCCTCCCGTCCGGAGGCCCCGGGTTCGATTCCCGGCTCCGTCAGAGATTTTAGACACTGACGTGAGGGCTGCAACGGGCTGAACTCAGATTCGTGAGGACAATTGTGTAGCTGTGAGGCAGCGCGCCGGTCACGAAGAACAAGATTAACGGCAGAGGGGACACTATGCACTGACCACGCGTCACCACAATATCTGCAGGCCAAATGGCCGATTTTCTATATATCCCTCTAGGAGGCAATGCCAATTCATTTATTATCTTTTTCAAGATATATATAAACACAATAAGAACAGTGTAGCGCGCCTGCCTCCCGTCCGGAGGCCCCGGGTTCGATTCCCGGCTCCGTCAGAGATTTTAGACACTGACGTGAGGGCTGCAACGGGCTGAACTCAGATTCGTGAGGACAATTGAGTAGCTGTGAGGCAGCGTGCCGGTCACGAAGAACAAGATTAACGGCTGAGAGGACACTATGCACTGACCACGCGTCACCACAATTTCTGCAGGCCAAATGGCTGGGAAGCGGTCGCATGATAGGCCTAGGCCCTTCATGGGCTATAGTGCCAGGGGTAAAAAATATTAGGGGAAGCGCCTTCTAATACCACCTTTAATTTTTAAACACTACAGTAGCGGCTATTAAATAAAGGTAGCGATATAGCTACGTTCAATTTCATAAACACTGGGCTCACAAATCCCGTATAGTTAAGTACAAATATCGGTCTGGTCATAATTTCAATAGCAACGAAGCTCTTAGGCGGCTATTGCCGTTTCCTTAACACTTAAGGCATCCCGCCGTCATATACCTCAATGTGCACTTACCAAATTGTGAACCAGTCTATTTTACTGAAAAGAATATCTACTAGCGAGTATCCACTCCGGCAAAAACCACTCTCACTACATTTTCCAAAATTTACACAAGACATGATTTTTAAAGCACTCTTCTGTATGTTGAGGTACAGAGACATACCACATGGAAAGATACAATAAAATGTTTGCAAATCTGAGTTCAAGGAACTGCTGTCCAGAATAGGCTTTCGGTACAGGTTATTCGGCCCATGTTCGTAACATGGAATGTTTTCCTTTGACAATGCATCTACATCATGTGCGAGGGCAACGCATTTCAAAGATCTCTAAAAACACAATAATCAGGAAATTGGAAAACAATTTAAAGTCGGAGTGAAGATTCAAGGAGAAATAATTTCATCTCTGAGATTTGCTGATGACATCGTCATCTTGGCCAATACTGCAGAAGATTTGAACGAGTTTTTGAATGGTATGGACTCCGTCTTGACGAATGAATTCATGATGAAAATCAATAAATGTAAAACAAAATTATTGGAATGCAGCCGAAATAAATCAGAAACCTCTATGGACATCAAATTGGCAGGTGAAACGCTACGGGAAGTAGGAGACTTCTGTTACCGGTACTTAGGAAGCAAAATAACCAGTAATGGACGAAGCAAAGAGGATATAAAAAGCAGGTTGGCTCAGGCAAGGAAAGCATTTCTACACAAAAAGGAATCTCTTGACATCGAATATACATTTAGGTATTAGGATGTCATTTTTGAAAGCTTTTGAGTCACTATAAGGAAGTGAAACTTGGACTAATGGTGCTGCAGTAAAGAGGAGAATTGAAGCGTTTGAAATGTGGTGTTAGGGGAGAATGATGAAGATCAGATGGTTAGATAGGGTATCAAATGAAGAGCTATTAAGACGAGTGGGAGAGGAGAGATGTTTCTGGCGACTGCTAATGAAGAGAAGAGATAGGTTGGTACGACACATATTAAGACACCCAGGAATAGCAAGCTTAGTTATGGATGGGAGGGTCAAGGACAAGAACTGTAGGGGTAGACCAGGGTTATACAGATTGCGTCGGATGTAGGGTGTGGTAGCTATGTAGTGATGAAACGATTAGCTCAGGAGAGCGAGGCATGGAGGGCTGCATCAAACCAGTCAAAAAACTTAAGACTCAAACAACAACAATCGGGAATTTTAATTACTTAGAGAGGCATGTGAGGCAAAAGGGTTGTTGGAGAATTTCAATCCCTGGGATGTAACACTGGAAGTGACTGCATAATGTACATCAGCGACCAAGGTGAGAGATATTTTACTATAGGTCTATTAATAGCGACATGTTGACGTTCAAATCATCAATAAGTGTGGCAAAATTATACCCAGAATAGCTTAAGGAAAAATACTTTTAATTCCCCATATTCAGATAGATTTGCCATTCCAGGTGTACGTTTAGACAAAACCATTATTTCCCATGGACAACTGTATGTGGCGTGCTGGCGAATATCCGGACAACAAAATCGTTATGTCTCAGCAGAAGATGGCAAAATCAAAACTAAAATTTTCAAATGTGTTCACAACTCTATAAAATTCCCATTTTGCTGCTCATATCTATATACTGTATGTATCAGAATTCTCAGAATTTGAATCTACCCACCTGTAGCCGCGATTGCTGTAATAGAATAAACCAACTATCAGCAATAATGCATCGTCCCCATTGTCTTGATCGCGAGCGAAGCCGCGGGTACCTGCTAGTATATTATAATTGTGAAAATCTGTGTGTCTGTGAGTGTGTGTGTGTGTTAGTTTGTTACCTCTTGACACTAAAACGGCTGGACGGATTTGTATGAAATTTGAAATGGAGACAGCTTATACCCTGGGATAACATATAGGCCGCCTTTCATCCGGAAATAAATCATTGTTCCCGTCGAACGGGCAACATAACTGAAAAGTCACCAAAAATACTCAGCCGGGACAAAATATCGAAGTTGTCGCATAAAGACCGGACAAAGATTATTTTACGCCCCTCGATGCGAGAAACAATACTCGGTGTCGAAAACCACATTTTAAGGCCCTAAAACAAACAGTTTCAAAGATATTCGCAGAAAACTATCTTTACTCTGATAAACTGATGAACTAATGGCAAGTCCGTTTCCATGGCAACTGAACCTCAAGGTATGATATCCGATTTTCTATATATCCCTGTAGGAGGCAATGCCAATCCATTTATTATCTTTTTCAAGAGATATATAAACACAAGAACAGGGTAGCGTGCCTGCCTCCCATCCGGAGGCCCCGGATTCGATTCCCGGCTCCATCAGAGATTTTAGACACTGGCGTGAGGGCTGCAACGGAGTGCACTCAGCTTCGTGAGGACAATTGAGCAGCTGTCTGATAGAGTGGCAGTGTCCCGGTCACGAAGAACAAGATAAACGGCCGAGCGAACACGATGCACTGACCACGCGTCACCACAATATCTGCAGGCCAAATGGCTGGGAAGCGGTCGCATGATAGTCCTAGGCCCTTCGTGGTCTGTAGTGCCAGGGGTAAAAAATTAGGGATAGCGCCTTCTAATACCACTTTTAAATTTTAAACACTACACTAGCAGCTACTCAATAAAGTTAGCGATATACCTACGTTCAATTTCATAAACACTGGGCTTACAAATCCCGTATAGTTAAGTACAAATAATATCAGTCTGGTCGTTATTTCAGTAGCAACGAAGCTCTGTAGCGGCTATTGCCGTTTCCGTAACACTTAAGGCATCTCGCCGTCACATAGGCCTACCTCAATGTGCACTTACAAAAATGTGAACCAGTCTATTTTACTGAATAGAATTTCTACGAGCGAGTATCCACTCTGTCAAAGACCACACACACCACCTTTTCCAAAATGTACACAAGACATGATTTTTAAAGCACTCTTCTGTATGTTGAGGTACAGAGATATATCACATGGAAGGATACAATAACATTTTGGCAAACCTGAGTTCAAGGATCTGCTGTCCAGAAAAGGCTTTCGGTACAGGTTATGCGGCCAATGTTCGTAACATGGAATGTTATCCTTTGACAATGCATCTACACCATGTGCGAGGGCAACGCATTTCAAAGATCTCTAAAACCACATTAATCAGGAAATAGGAGGAACATTTAAAGTGGGAGCGAAGATTCAAGGAGAAATAATTTCATCTTAGAGATTTGCTGATGACATCGTCGTTTTGGCCGATACGCCAGAGGATTTGAACGAGTTTTTGAATGGTATGGACTCCGTCTTGAGGAATGAATTCATGATGAAAATCAATAAATGAAAAACAAAATTATTGGAATCCAGCCGAAATAAATCAGAAACCTCTATGGACCTCAAATTGGCTGGTGAAACGCTACAGGATGTATGATACTTCTGTTACTTAGGAAGCAAAATATCCAGTGATGGACGAAGCAAAGAGGATATAAAAAGCAGGTTGGCCCAGGCAAGGAAAGCATTTCTACAGAAAAGGAATCTGTTGACATCGAATATACATTTAGGTATTAGGAAGTCATTTTTGAAAGCTTTTGTCAGGAGCGTAACATTATAAGGAAGTCAAACTTTGGCTAATGGTGCAGCAGAAAAGAGGGGAATTGAAGCGTTTGAAATGTGGTGTTACAGGAGAATGATGAAGATCAAATGAAGAGGTATTAAGACGAGTGGGAGAGGAGAGTTGTTTCTGGCGACTGCTAATGAAGGGAAGATATAGGTTGGTAGGACACATAAATAAGACACCCAGGAATAGCAAGCTTAGTTATGGAAGGGAGGGTCGTGGACAAGAACTGTAGGCGTAGACCAGGGTTAAACAGATTGCCTCGGTTGTAGGGTGTGGTTGCTGTGTAGAGATGAAACGATTAGCTCAGGAGAGGGAGGCATGGAGCGCTGCATCAAACCACTCAAAAAAACTGAAGACTCAAACAACAACAACAACAACAACAACAACAACAATCAGGAATTTTAATTATTTAGAGAGGCATGTGAGGCAAAAGGGTTTTTGGAGAATTTCAATCCCTGGCACGTAACACTGGAAGAGACTGCATAATGTACGAGTACATCAGCGGCCAAGGTGAGATATATTTTACTATAGGTCTATTAATAGCGACATGTTGACGTTCAAATCATCAAAAGTGTGGCAAAATTACACCCAGAATAGCTTAAGGAAAAATACTTTTAATTCCCCATATTCCGATAAATTTGCCATTCCAGTGTGCAAGAGTGCAGTTCCCTCTTCTAACAATATTCGCAATTTCTATTAACAAAGCGCAATGAAACACACTTAACAGCAGCAGGTGTACATTTAGACAAAACCATTTTTTCCCATGGGCAACAGTATGTGGCGTGCTCGCGAGTATCCGGACAACAAAATCGTTATGTCTCAGCAGAAGATGGCAAAACCAAAATCGTAATTTTAAAATGTGTTCATATAATGTAACATCGAACCCTGCAGACTTTGACAACTCTAAAAAAATCCCACTTTTCTGCTCATATCAATATACTGTACTGTATGTATCAGAATTTTCAGAATTAGAATCGACCCATCTGTAGCCGCGATTGCTGTAATAGAATAGACCAATTAATGCATCGTCCCCATTGTCTTGATCGCGAGCGAAGCCGCGGGTACCTGCTAGTATATTATAATTGTGAAAATCTGTGTGTCTGTGAGAGTGTGTGTGTGTTAGTTTGTTACCCCTTGACACTAAAACTGCTGGACGGATTTGGATGAAATTTGAAATGGAGACCGCTTATACCCTGGGATAACATATAGGCTGCCTTTCATCCGGAAATAAATCATTGTTCCCGTGGAATGGGCAACATAACTGAAAAGTCACCAAAAATACTCAACCGGGACAAAATATCGAAGTTGTCGCATAAAGACCGGAAAAACTCTTTTTATCTCCCTCGATGCGAGAAACATTACTCGGTAGGTCCCTACGGGACACCGAAAACCACATTTTAAGGCCCTAAAACCAACGGTTTCAAAGATATTCGCAGAAAACTATCTTCACTCTGATAGACTGATGAACTAATGGCAAGTCCGTTTCCATGGCAACTGAACCTCAAGGTATGACATCCGATTTTCTATATATCCCTGTAGGAGGCAATGCCAATCCATTTATTATCTTTTTCAAGAGATAGCGTGCCTGCATCCCATCCGGAGGCCCCCAGTTCGATTCCCGGCTCCGTCAGAGATTTTAGACACTGACGTGAGGGCTGCAATGGAGTGCACTCAGCTTCGTGAGGACAATTGAGTAGCTGTCTGATAGAGAGACACGTAGAACAAGATAAACGGCCGAGGGAACACGATGCACTGACCACGAGTCACCACAATATCTGCGGGCCAAATGGCTTCATGGTCTGTAGTGCCAGGGGTAAAACAATTAGGGATAAGCGCCTTCTAATACCACTTTTAATTTTTAAACACTACAGTAGCGGCTACTAAATAAAGGTAGCGATATAGCTACGTTAATTTCATAAACACTGGGCTTACAAATCCCGTATAGCTAAGTACAAATATCAGTCTGGTCGTTATTTCAATAGCAACGAAGCTCTTTGGCGGCTATTGCCGTTTCCGTAACACTTAAGGCAACCCGCCGTCACATACCTCAATGCGCACTTACAAAATTGTGAACCAGTCTATTTTACTAAAAAGAATTTCTACGTTCAAGTATCCACTCTGGCAAAAACCACATTCACAACCTTTTCCAAAATGTACACAAGACATGATTTTTAAAGCACTCTTCTGTATGATGAGGTACAGAGATATACCACATGGAAAGATACAATAAAATGTTGGCAAATCTTAGTTCAAGGAACTGCTGTCCAGATTAGGCTTTCGGTACAGGTTATGCGGCCCATGTTCGTAACAAGGAATGTTATTCCTTGACAATGCATCTACACCATGTGCGAGGGCAACGCATTTCAAAGATCTCTAAAAACAGAATAATCAGGAAATTGGAGAAAAATTTCAAGTGGGAGCGAAGATTCAAGGAGAAATAATTTCTTCTTTGAGATTTGCTGATGACATCGTCATCTGGGCCGATACTCCAGAGGATTTGACCGAATTTTTGAATGGTATGGACTCCGTCTTGAGGAAAGTATTCATGATGAAAATCAATAAATGTAAAACAAAATTATTGGAATGCAGCCGAAATAAATCAGAAACCTCTATGGACTTGAAATTGGCTGGTGAAACGCTACGGAAAGTAGGAGACTTCTGTTCCTTAGGAAGCAAAATAACCAGTGATGGACGAAGCAAAGAGGATATAAAAAGCAGGTTGGCTCAGGCAAGGAAAGCATTTCTACAGAAAAGGAATCTCTTGACATCGAATATATATTTAGGTATTAGGAAGTCATTTTTGAAAGCTTTTGTCTGGAGCGTGACACTATAAGGAAGTCAAACTTGGACTGATGGTGCAGCAGAAAAGAGGAGAATTGAAGCGTTTGAAATGTGGTGTTACAGGAGAATGATGAAGATCAGATGGGTAGATAGTGTGTGATTTTATCACACGGTCCAATTAATGTCATTTTTCTGTTCACTTTGAACGAACCAATTGTATCAGGGTAACAAATGAAGAGGTATTAAGACGAGTGGGAGAGGAAAGTTGTTTCTGGCGACTGGTAATAAAGGGAAGAGATAGGTTGGTAGGACACATAAATAAGACACCCAGGAATAGCAAGCTTAGTTATGGATGGGAGGGTAGTGGACAAGAACTGTAGGCGTAGACCAGGGTTAAACAGATTGCCTCGGATGCAGGTTGTGGTTGCTGTGTAGAGATGAAACGATTAGCTCAGGAGAGGGAGGCATGGAGCGCTGCATCAAACCAGTCGAAAAAACTGAAGACTCAAACAACAAAAACAACAACAACAATCAGGAATTTTAATTATTTAGAGAGGCATGTGAGGCAGAAGTGTTGTTGGAGATATTCAATCCCTGGGATGTAACACTGGAAGAGACTGAATAATGTACATCAGCGGCCAAGGTGAGAGATAATTTACTAAGTTATAGGTCTATTAATAGCGACATGTTGACGTTGAAATCATCATAAGTGTGGCAAAATTACACCCAGAATACCTTAAGGAAAAATATTTTTAATTCCCCATATTCCGATAGATTTGCCATTCCAGTGTGCAAGAGTGCAGTTCCCTCTTCAAACAATATTCGCAATTTATATTAACAAAGCACAATGACACACATTTAACAGCAGCAGGTGTACATTTAGACAAAACCGTTTTTTCCCATGTGCAACTGTATGTGGCGTGATCGCGAGTATCCGGACAACGAAATCGTTATGTCTCAGCAGAAGATGGCAAAACCAAAAACGTAATTTTAAAATGTGTTCATATAATGTAACATCGTACCCTGCAGACTTTGACAACTATAAAAATTCCCACTTTGCTGCTCTTATCAATATACTGTATGTATCAGAATTTACAGAATTAGATTTGACCCATCTGTAGCCGCGATTGCTGTAACAGAATAGACCAATTAATGCATCGTCCCCATTGTCTTGATCGCGAGCGAAGCCGCGGGTACCTGCTAGTTTTCTGATAATTCCGAAATAATTTTTCTCATCCCTTAGCGTAATGGTAAGTCATATCAAAAATTCTTTCAGACAAAATTTTTATGTACTTATTAGGGGAATATTGTCCATTTTGTTCAGTTTTCCTATTGTGCCTATTAAGAGATATATGATTAATGTTTACCGAAAAACCCAATTATTCCACCCCTTTGGTCAATGGTTGGTACTATAAAAAAAAATTGAACATACATTTTTGGCACTTATCCGATACATAGTATGAACTTTGAATGGATTCGATATTTCACGTATTAAGAGAGTTATAGCGATATTTCACATTTTCGAAAAATGCCCCCCATTTTCACCCCCTTCGACCGATTTTGCCCATTAACGAACACGACCGATATTCTAAGGGGATACATATTATGTAAAAAATTCAAAGTGATTGGTAAAAATTTACGGCAGTTATCGTGTCCAGAAGAAACTGTTATATGTATAAACATTCATACATACATATATACATAAATAAACTTTTGAACTGCCGGTTGTTTTGGAGTCTAGGGGATGTGAAACGCGAAGATATGTCAAAATTTTTCGGATGTCGGAACATGGTACCCATTGCAATAGTTAGCTTTCTAATGAAATATACCTAAAATCTTCATCATACTAATATATAACAAGATGTCCAGTAAAGAACATATAGCCTACTTTCTCCTAAATGTATGAGTATAGTTATAACTCGTTGTTATTATCAAAGAGTATAATAGAACTATTCTGTGTTGAAGACCTTAGAAACGATTTACCTCTACCAAACGCCACAACCTAGATAAAAACTGCTACCATCATTGAAGAAAGAAAGAAAGAAAGAAAGAAAGATAAGAAGTATATCAAGAATGTTATGGATCTGGAGACATAATCGACCGGACTGGCTGCGTGGCTCTGCGGTAACGTTCTCGCTTGCTGGGCCCTAGGTTGCAGGTTCGTATCCTGGCGCAGTCAGCTGGCATTTGAGGGTGCACAAATGCGAGGGAGCCGTGTCACTACATTTACTGGCACGTTAAAGATCCCCTTCGGGCCAAAATTCCGGCACCCCGGTGTCTCTAAAAGCAGCAGTAGTTAAAAGGGATGTAAAACCAATAACATTATTATTATTATTATTATTATTATTATTATTATTAACATTATTATTATTATTATATATACGACCTGCCGTGGGCAACATCCAACTTTGAGTTGAGGCATGTCTTTACACGTCTGGTTGTGCATGGCTTTCACAACCCTAATTGAAAAAAAGGAAGGAAGATTGTAGTTTTACGCGACCGTGAATCTTGTGATTAAGAGCCACGGGACCTCCTTTTTACGTGGAATCCGAACCACAGGACATGGCATTTCACTTCGAAAATCTCACATGCATTGACCGGGAATCGAAAACCCTAATTGAATTAAAAAATCTTTCCATGACCCTACAGAGATGTGTGTATACAAACTATGTGGATATTTTCGATTGCTATTTGCCTGATATAAAAGTAGTAATTAATAAACTGAACTAACACCAACGGCTTGAATTCAGTTACTATGTGAAATCGTTTTGTTCTTTACTTCAAATAACATTTTCAAGTTACGCAAAATAGGCTGTTACAAACCCTTTAAAATAAAAAGTAAAAATGTATCGTAGTATCATCTTGTCATTCTTCAAATTCGATGCGCATAGAATGCCAATGGTATAGTAATCAATGGGGCCCCACGTAGACTAGTCGTGATATCTAGTGGTGAAATATCGAACAATATAATCCTAACAGAGCGAGTGCATTCTAGCGGCCAGAAGAAGAAACTTTTCAATAAAATCTGGAAGTTAATAAGTAGGTCAGCGTGCAGTTACCTTTTTGGCAGCTAGATGTCTCGAGTAAATCTGCTGGTGAATTATGTTTTAATTAAATATATATTTTACACCACAATATGCACAATATAACGCTTAATTTTAAAACATCTGAGTCATTACAAAACAATAAACATATAACATTTCAAGCAAAAAACCTAGCTATGATCGGGTTTGAACCATAGGCATTTGAGCGATAGGCTAACGCTCTACCACTGAGCTAATTGTGTCAACGAATATCGTTCTATATAAAATGACTTACATAGAACTTGTTAGCAAATAATGATTTATACTAAACGATTTCATCAGTGGAGTATATTATTTATATATAAAGCATTGCATACAAAGTTTATTTATTTTGTATCAGTACGCTATATTGCATGCAATACTCAAATTAGTGAATTATAAGTCAGGCACAAGATATCCGCTGCCATCTTGTCTTATTACTGAATCAGCTCAGCTTTTAAAATTCACGTCTGCACTATAGTATTACAAAATAAACTTTTAATTTCGAACGTGCCTCTTCCTTTAGAACAGTTAAAACGATTCTCGGCTCAATAATCGGAACTGGTGGGTCCCATGATATGGATTATAAAGTTTGCATAATTCGCACGGCCGCCATCCTGAAATGGTATGGCGGACGACCTTGTAGTTTGGTCACAAGACGCATCCTATACGAAGGTATGTTGTTACCAAATTTGGTAGAGATCGGATGATTTGGTTAGTCGTTATTTGATTTTACGTTTTGAACGTTTGAGTGGCCGCCATTCAGTTTTAGTAAAGATGGCGGCGATATAAAACATGACACTGAGGTGTCCTTTGCTAGTGCTACCTTTGTACCAAATTCCGTTCAATTCGCATTCACCGTGTTCGAATTGATAGGGGGGGGACAGACATTCAGAGTACACACACTCACGCACACACAGACACACACACACACAGACTCACACACACACACATACACTCACACACACAGACTCACACACACATACACACACACAGACAGACACACTTTTTTCGCCCTGTGTTGATCTCATAAGTCTACTTTCATTTTTTGCAAAAATCGAAAGTAGGCTAAAAATGAGATGGTGTGTGTCTGTCTGTTCCTCAATCAAGCAAGAACCACTGGTCCGATTTAAATGAAATTTTGCATGGATGTAGCTGATTTACCAGGCTTACATATAGGCTACTTTTGATTTCGATATTTTGCACTATTTAAAAATGGCGACTATTTTCATATTTCCGTTTCAAATAAAAAGAGAACGCTAAGATATAGCACTCTTTTGATGGCACTACGAGCTTTAACATTTAATTTTCTATCCGAAAGGTCCTTATCACTTTTCGTGTATCTCCAACGGTTAGCGAGTAAAACCTAAATATGTCATAAAACACGGTCAACGCCGAGCGATGTTAGTCTATGTTAGTCTCTACATGAACTGTTTTATTTATAGAGGTAGTTTGTGGGGTCCGAAACTAGACGTGATTTTGAGTCTAATTTTATACCCTTTGTGCCGGTTATTGTATGTGAGTATTTGGATCTTTACGCTGTTTCACAATGTTACAGTATTTCATCATCATCATCATACTAATATATAAAAATGAGATGGTGTGTGTGTCTGTCTTTCTGTCTGTCTGTCTGTCTGTGAGTTACTCAATAACGCAAGAACCACTGGTCCGATTTAAATAAAATTTTGCATGGATGTAGCTGATTTACCGGGATTACATATAGGATACTTTTGATTTCGATATTTTGCACTATTAAACAAGAAGTTCCGTGAAGAACTATACAGCCTACTTTTCATGCCAATGATTATTCTACAGTATATGAACCTATCTAGAATAATGACAAAATTAAGTTGGTAATATCGAAATATCAAATTAGTTCAAAATATACCTGGTATAATGTAGCCTAATAGTGCACTACAGTTGGCAGCCCTGCTGACTGAATATATTCTTAGTTCCATCTCTTAAGGTACAGAATACAAAATTTGGTTGAAGTCCAATGGACGTTACATGCAGTTAGACACTGGATCTATCAGCACGCGTAAAAGCATGTTGCCAACAATACCATGCGTGTGCTGGTCAGAAATAATCTGAAATATATGATATCTTGTTGTGCCAATTTTGGATGAAATCCATTTGTTAGTATAGAAGTTACATGTATTTTAAAAATGGACATATCAGCAGGCATAGAATCATGTTGGCAGCACTGCCTTGTATTAATTACTCCAAATTAATCTAGAATGTCAGGTGCTATACGTGTGCAAAGTATAGAGCTGTTGGCTTGCATACTTTCTGATATATTGATATTAGGGTAAAAAAAATATAGACAGCATTTATTAACAGTTGGCAGCCCTGATTGCTCTTAACAATACTTACAGTCATTCTGTTATGGTACACATAGCACATACAAAATTTGGTTGTAATCCAACTGATAGTATAGAAGTTACATGTATTTAAAAATTGGTACTATCAGCAGGCTTATAATCATGTTGGTAGAACTGACGTATATAAGTTACTCCAAATTAATCTAAAATGTCAGAATATACGTGTGCATAGTTTAAAGCTGTTGGCTTGCATACTTTCTGATATATTGGTATTTGGATAAAAAATAGAGAGAGCAATTATTAACAGTTGGCAGCCCTGGTGGCTCTAAGAATACGCTCAATCATATCTGTTTATGTACAGATATTACATACAAGATTTGGTTGAAATCCAATTGATAGTGTAGAAGTTATTTAAACATTGGACGTATCAGAAGGCTTAAAATTATTTTGGCAACACTGTCATTGTTGGTTTCCTGGAAATTCAACTGAAATAGTATTATCTGCATGTGTACCAATTTTGGAATAGCTCCCATGCCATACCTTGCGAGATATCCAACATGGAGCTCAAATTTCTAGTGCGTTTTTTCAGCAGTTGGTAGCACTGACATCATTTTCAATTATGGACGTGAGATATTCCGGTGCACATCTTTACTCATACTAAATTTGGTTTTGATTGCTGCAGCCGTTTAGGAGTTGATAGGGGGGGACACACACACAGCCAGCCAGACAGACAGACACACAGACACACATTTTCCCGGATCGATCTCATAAGTCTACTTTTTCCTCATTTTTGCAAAATGTGAAAAGTAGGCTAAAAATGGCGATCATTTTAGTGACGTCACTACACCCTTAGGTTTCAAAATTTCATATTTCCATATCAAATAAAAAGAGAACGCAAAGAAATAGCAAACTTTTAATGGTACATGCGAGCTTCAAAATTTAATTTCCTATCCGAAAGGCTCTTATCACTTTTCGTGTATCTCCAACGGTTAGCGAGTAAAACCCACATATGTGACGTCACTACACCCTTTGTTTTCAAAATTTCATAATCCATTTCAAATAAAAAGAGAACGCTTAGAAATAGCAAACTATTGATGGCATACACGAGCTTTATCATTTAATTTTCTATCCAAAAGTACCTTATCACTTTTCGTGTATCTCCAACGGTCAGCGAGTAAATCCTAAATTTGTGCAATAAAACACGCTCAACACCGAGCGGTGCAGTATATCTCTATATATGTAACAAGTAGTTCCGTGAAGAACTATACAGCCTATTTTCATATATCCTACTTATGTTAATTGCCACTATCAACATACACAATTTCAGTTTGATTGCTGTAATAGATTCGTAAATATTGAGAACCGACTAAATATTTCGGATGGTCGCCATGTTGGATTTTATATAGGTCCTAGAGTTATGTACTGTTACATGCAGATTATTGTGAACGTGTAGTATTCAAACTTCAATCGCATAATTAGGACACAAGAAGTAACAACGAGATTTAAAAAATTTTCACAGCTGCCATCTTGAGGTTATGGAAACAATTGATATAAATTAGATGCCAGTAGATTAACATTCGTATAAGGATTTACTGTACCAAGTTTCACTGCACACGGATGGTTAAATTGCGAGAAACGTCCATGTGAATATTTAAAATTCGCGTCGCCGCCATGTTGGATTTGTGATCACCAGGTTATTTAAAGTCCTATAGGTGAACTTAAGTTCATAGCCCCTATGAACATTAAAAAATGCAGTTTGATTGCTAAAATAGATTCGTAGATATTCAGTATCGTCTAAATATTTCGGATGGTCACCATGTTAGATTGTTAAATGTATAAGCCATAGAGTCATGTACCATTAAAGGAATATTATTGCGTAGGTTCATTATCAAACTTTCACTTCGATCGCATGACTACATCACAAGAAATAAAAACGTAATTTTAAAATTCGCACTGCCGCCATCTTGAGGTTATGTAAACAATTGAACTAAATTAGATACCAGTTGATTACAATGTGTATAAATAATTCCTGTACCAGGTTTCAGTGCGCTTGGAACATTAAATCGCGAGAATGGTCTATTTAAAATTTTCAAATTCGCTTGGCCGCCATGTTCGTTTTGTAGTTAACCGGTTTTTGAAAGTCTTATAGATGGACTTCCAGTAGTGCCCTTTATCTTCGTACAAAATTTTAGGGAGATACCGCTAATAGTTTCAGAGATATAGAATGCCGGTGAAATATTACGCACATCCGCCATCTTGTGATTATGTAAACAATTGAACGAAGTTAGATGTCAGTGCATTACAATGTATATAAACATATACTGTACCAAGTTTTATTGCGTTTGTCAAACGTCTATTTAAAAGTCGCAAATTCGCTTGGCTGCCATGTTGGTTTTATAGTTACCAGGTTTTCAAAAGTCTAATAAGTAAACTTATAGTAGTTTCCTCTATCACCATAGAAAATGTCAGGGTAATATCGGTAATAGTTTCGGAGATATTGAATGCTGGTGAAATATTTCGCTATGTTGGATTGGTGAGTCGTAACAAAATTTGAAGGGCACGGTCGAGATCGCCCGGAATAGTGCTATGAACTTTCCAGGTTTCATTGAAATCGCTCATGCCGTTTAGATTTTATTAGGGGGGGGGGGGGGGACACACATACGAATCACACACACACACACGCCCACACACACGGACAAAAGGTGATCTCATAAACCTATTTTTTTTTTCAAAATTGAAAATAGGCTAAAAATTCTAGTGTACCCCTTGACCCCCTTAAGCGCATTATACGCATTGATGAATTTTACAGCTTAATTTCTTTCCGTGATAACCTTCTAGCCGTTTGCAAACTTTCACACCAATGTAATTAATGGAATTGCATTGCGTCTTACAGCAATAGATGGACCTTTGAGAATCTGTTGCCATGGTTACCGGCTTGAATTCGTTCATTAGTTTATCAAATGAAATTAGTTTTCTGGGAATATTTCAAAAAACGGTTGGTTTTAGGGCCTTAAAATGTGGATTTCGGGGACCCTTTAGGGCCCCCGAGTTTGGTCTCTCACATTGAGGGGCTAAAAATGATCTTTGTCTCGTCCTTCTACTCCTATTTCAGCATGTATTTTAAGAGTGTAGGCTAAAAATTAAAGTTTGTATGTTTTTTCTCAATTTCTACGGAAATGTTAGTAATTATGCGTTTCAGACTGCTTTATGATGGATGCAAAAATAATTTTGTCAGTCTGTCTGTTTGTTTGTTTGTCTGTGGACAATTTTTTCCCTTATAACTCGAGAACGGCTGGGTGTATCAACGAAAAATTTGGTACAGATATCCATCAGAGGCACGACACTAATCATTGATGTAACTCTTCTCCGTACCTCTCATAAAAGGGGGCCTACCCTCTTAAAATACATGCTGAAATAGGAGTAGAAGGATGAGACAAATCTCATTTTCAGCCCCTCAATGTGAGAGACAAAACTCGGAACACATTTTAAGGCCCTAAAACTAACCGGTTTTGAGATATTCCGAGAAAACTAATTTCATTTAATAAACTAACGAACGAATGTAAGCCGATAACCATGGCAACAGATTCTCAGAGGTCCATCTATTCCAGTAAGACGCAATGCAATTCCATTAATTATATTAGTGTGAAAATTTGCAAACGGCTAGAAGGTTATCACGGACCAAATTAAGCTGTAAAATTCATCAATACGTATAATGCGCTTAAGGGGGTGAAGGGGTGCACTAGATTTTTCACGCGATTTACACCTGCGGGTGTGGTATGGCAGGTCTATTATATTCCTATCCCTATTGTACCCAAATCGTCATCATATGGAACATGTGTTCGTATCCCAGCTAACTCACGGTCTTTCGAGGTATGGGACGTCCATGCCCACCATACGACCACATGCTCAGAATTTGAGTCTGTCAGGTAACTACTCTACATGAAAGAAACAACATATTCCTAAATAACACATTTAATGATATAAAATCATGGCTATACAACAAAAACACAAACAAAGGATATTTTACATTTACTTCCCACAACGAAAATCAAGGTTATTTGTGAGTCTCTTCTTAAAATTAGTGCTTCACTGTATTCAAATCTATTTCTAGCATCCTATCATTGATACTCTCTGACAACTACGAGTGTCCATAGTGTTCTTCACGAGGCACAATTTAACATAACACTGGAGTATCACAACACAATAATCACAATTTCTTTAAATGACATTAAATCTGCAATATTTAACATTTATCCGTTTTCACGGGGCATTTACTTTCATTAACATAGATTCATTATCTTATGCCTTAATTAACAAGTGTTGTGTCGTGTGAATCGTATTCTTTTTCCCATCAATTTGAAACGCTGAAGTGGTACGTTTCCCCTTCCAAAATACACATGGATAGAAATGTTTATTGCTTCACCATACAACGAATTTTCTGGGTCTGGTCGAAATATTATCGTTACCAACGTGTCATGTCATTGAAATCACTCTACCCGTCTGCATAAATTAGTGTGAGCTGGGCAAACACATTACAAAGATGCCTAAATTTATTTGGTGCAGTATTCCTCCTCAGAGAATAACTGGGCCAAATATTATCCGATCACAGCGATCCAACATGGTATTTGTGTGCAAATACATCATTTAATTCAATTGGCATCATCACATCAATCATAACTTAATTACTTTCGAAATATCGAGATTCTTCAGTGTCCCACTATGCTTTTAAAATAAAGGACTCAGGTCAATAGACCTCCTTTCCAAGCGGGCAATAAAATTAGTTCCAGCTGGCCGAGCAAGATGGCCGCCAGCCCCGTGGCCTTGCTGCCACCCCATATGGCTGCTTGCAAGGTCAGGTTTGTTTACATGTGCAGAACAATGGAGGTACCCTGAGTGCTGTCCCTAGTAATTGAATCATTCTAATTATTTATCACCTACATTTAGTATAATGGGCTCAGTTCGGCTCCTAATTAATATTCATGGCAGGGGATGGATCGAGTAATAACCTTGCCGATCTGTGGCGATACTAGTGGCTTCTGGCGCGGATCTCGATAGAGTATCCAAGTTTTCTCATCGAAGCTGCTGCCTAATAATAAGGAAATCTGCGTTTCCTAACGACGAACATGATTCTTACCTCTCAGGGCAGATCAATTAATACATAGGCTCACGCAGGGTCTCGAAGAGTTATCCCTGGTGGCACAATTCCTGCAAGCGGTGGATACAGACAGACTCCGTCTCACTCGCTGCGAATAATACAAGTATGCACCAAGGCGATACTGTCTCGTAGATTAGCCAACTTTTCACCTAACGCGCAAGCTATGTTTGAATGATCCCCGCAACTTATTGACGTAAATCACTTGATTCTACGTTACTTGCTCGCTGTATGCGGCTCAAACAACACTTCTCATAGATGACTCATTTATTAAAGCACTCACGTCCTCTCTGCAATTACTCTTAAGCCAAAGCTTTAAGTAGCTCCTAAAACAAGCATAAATTTACTGGCTTACATTACCTTAATGGTTCTCAAATACAACCCTGTATAATTTACCATATTAAATATTCATTCAACAATTCAATGACACTGAAAAACTCTCATATCTCGATATATATTACGTTACTTTCTTACTGTTTACAAAAATACAGTATTTTTACGTTAGACATGACACGCTTTGCCCGTACTCTAGGCCTGACACACCTATTACTTTACTTATTACTGTTCCCGACCCCAGATTATTATTATTATTATTAATATTTAACGTTACCGTTACTTTCATCACTAACTTAGGCCTAAATAGCCGTAAACAAATCACCCTCCAAGCCATATTTTACAAAAAATACGAGGGGTGTAAGCTCGTACATAAATGACTGTTAAATCTTAGTCTTAAAGTGATGCTTCGTTGTATGGTGAACTATCTAATTATATCAACATTGAAAATTTGTACTCACTTTTCATTTTTGCTGGATTAATCCAGCATGCCAGCCACGAGCCTACCATGATGCTTGGTTTAAGCCATCATGATATATCTCACACGACACATGGTATTATACACTTCACACATGATAATCATTTTTCATCAGTGGCCTTTTTCACTTTAACACAATACATATTATTTTACCTTACACATAAACACTTTTAAAATCACTGTAATAAACTCATATACACTTCCCGCACTATTTCACATGTGGATCCTTAACTGGACTCCTCCTAACGCCTGACCTTAGAGATGCGATGCAGCTAACTTCTGACAACCGCTGGTCTCCGTGAAAGTCTATCTTGCGTGTGCGTGCGTTCGATTCCCGTCACCTTCAATTCATATCATCTCTACTGCAATCCTCTTCATTTCTCTGTCACGATTATTTGTGACGCCTTCCAGGCTCCCATACTTGTAGTGACCCTGATAATAATGTGTCATTTTTAACTATGACAACACCTCCTGGTATATTCACTGTCCAAAAAAATCCTAAATTATCCCTACGCTGTAGCGAATATATACTTGCGTATGATATTGGATAAATATCTGCTGTAGATTAAATCTTACATGATGCATGATTACTATTAAGAAGCTGTATGATGCACTTCCATTGTTCTCCCAATATACTTGAGCGTCGATACTTTAACAATTCGCGCACTTTCTGGCAGCGTGATAATTTACGTGTTGAGTCAAGACGAACTGGAGAAGAACTGGAGATGAACTAACTTCTCTGCGCTGCTCCCCCTATATAAAGGTTTCTTGTAAAACGTAGTCCGCTGGACATTCAGGACCGACTCATTTCTTAAAATAATGCATTTCCAGACAAAGTGACGTATAAACCTCGTTTGTCTAGGTGTGGATGTCCCAAAATCACTCGCGTGCAAGCGATCGCTTCGGCCAATTAATTACAATTAATTGCCTTCTTCCCTAGCGTCATGACGCTACCCTGGTACTTCCCCTCGTGCTGGTCTCCAAATCATTCCTCCTGCGCGTAGGCAGTGTGTTCACAGGCTCATTTATAAATATAGGCTTTAATTTAGGCGTGTGACCACTCCTAAATTATCTCTCCTAGAATATATTAACCTGGGTGTAAGTTTTACTTCATTTCAATGCTCCAATTGGCTGTAATCAATTAATTTCCATGGGCGACTACCCCTTCCCCGGTCTCAGGCCTTGTGCACTGGTGAACCTCAGAGTCATTAATCTCGAGCTGTCCCTGTGGTCCATGCTATTATTATTATATGTCATTATAACTCATTGCTCTTCGGGTTCCCTGTAGCTGTTCCCCCTCAGAGATCAATGGTTCGATTCTGGGCAGAATCATGGGACTGGTCTTCTCTGATAAGACCCGAGTTCGATGCCAATCTGCCGTGTCCCATTGGGCACATCTTTCCCTCGCTAAGCTCGGAAAATTCATTTTACAAGTGAATTCTTTCGGGCCTCCAGATGGCATTGACTCCATACAATGTTTACTCAAAGCGGTCAGTGCTCTCGGGCAATGGGATGTCTCGTTTCCCCACTCCACTATGTCTGCCGTCTCATATTCTCTTGTTCTGCTCCCTTAGTTGTTCATTCATTTCTTGGAGCTCTGCAGCGGCCTCACACAACTGGTCGTAAAATTCTTGCAACTGGCAGCTGCATTCAACCCTCGTTTGCCCTGGGTCTGCGAGCTGGCTGTCTTGCTTTCTTTCTCCCTGGTGCGGGCTTTTCTCAGGACTCTCTGTGTGCATATATAATGACTCCCTGTCCATTTGGGTGTGAATGGCTTGCTCTTCTCTTGTTTCATATTCCTCTGGCGGACTATATAACTTTAAATTCGCTGCATTTACAACAACTTCTCTGCCTGTTTCTTCATCTTTGATTCTGTAGGCATTATTCTGCAAGTCCCTTATAATCAGGTAGGGTCCGTGATAGTTATGTTGGAACTTTTTTATTCCCTGCTCTCTGGATCTGAACTAGCTGGTGTTTTTTAATAAGACGTATTCTCCTACGAGTAGTGGTCTGTGGTAGCGTTTCCTTCTATTTCTTCGCTGCCGTCAGTCCGCTTGTTTCTTGAGATACTCGAATGTTCTCTGGATCCTCAACTCGCGTCCAGGCTGTGCATCTACGGGTGTCCGAATGACGTAGTTCCATGGCCTCTCCGGTCTTCTATCAAGGTGTAGGCTCACGGGCACTTCTCCTGTTGCTTCATGCACTGTATTGTTAATACAATACTCAATAATCTCTAGTACATCTATCCATTTCCAGTTTTCTGTAGAGCAGTATATCTTCGTGTATTTCTGCAGTTCCCTCATCACTCTCTCAGCGGAATTCGATTCCGGGTGTCGAACTGTGGACAAAATCTGTCTTATTCCCAGATTTTCCAACTCCCTGCGAAATGCTACGCTGGTAAAACAGCTCCCATGATCAGAAAATATGTTCTCCGGCTGCCCTAGTATAGGAATGATTATTTCCTTCAGCCTCTTAAGTACCTGTTCGTACTGGTTTTCTGAATTGGACATAGGACTACCATTTTAGAAAACACGTCTAGTGCAATTAGGATGTGTCTATTTCCTCTTCTAGCTCTCGGAAGCGGCCCGAAATTGTCCAGTGCCAGAAGCTGACATGGCTTCTCTGACAAGAGTGGTATCGGTTTTTGCCTCATTAAATACGAGTTAGGCTTTACTCGTTGGCAAATATCGCATGTCCTGATTGTATTCCTGACTGTATCTCTAAGTTATGGCCAAATAAATTGTTTTTTAAGCAGGGCAACAGATTTGTCTACGCCAGGGTGGCCAAAAGCTCGGTGTGCCAACCATACTAGCCTTCTCTGCAATGCTGGTGGTATAACAATCCTGGGTCGAGTGTGGTCTGCATCGCTCCATTTGTGTAGCATCTGGTTAAACCATAGATACTCTGTTGATAGTGTCTCGGCTTCAACATACGTCGGGGTTCCTCTGACAAGCTTTCCCTCGAAGTAATTAATCATCAACCGTATCCAGGGATTTTCACGTTGAAAAACGGTGATGTTCCTTAGATCATCTAAGGTCTTCTGGTCTCTATCTTCTATGTCGATAGCTAGAGCTTCCTCTTCATCAGCTGTCGGGTATCTGTTTAGCAAGTCAGGTATGATATTGTCCTTCCCCGGGCAATACTCGATTTCCGCTTGAAATTGCTGTATATACAAGGACCACCTCGTCAGTCTTTGACTCGACAAGTCAGTTTTCAACAGGAATGTTAGGGCTTCATGGTCCGTTCTCAATATAATTCTGAGCCCATAAATCAGTTTTCGCCAATACTGTAAGGCATACAGTATTGCCAGTAATTCGATCTCCGTGACTGTATAGTTCTTTTCATTAGGTTTCAACCTTCTGCTTATGAATGCAATATAAGTTTTCTCCTCTGGCCTGTCCACATTTTCCTGGTAGAGCATCGCCCCAATGCCTATAAGTGATGCGTCAGTCTGGATAATAAATTTCTGGGTGTAGTCTGGATATCCCAATTTAACATAATCTAAAAGCATCTGTTTAGACTTCACGAAGGCTTCCTCGCATTTTTCCGTCCATCGCCACCTTCCCCCTTTCTTCAGTAAATCTTGGGGTGGTGCTACGGTCTCGGTATACTTCGGGCAATGGCTCGAAAAGAATCCAATAACGCCTAGATATTGCCTGACATTCTTCACCTTCGTTGGTCTCGGGAAATGTTTAATGACCTCCAATTTTCCCGGATTAGGCCTATCTCCTTGCACATCTATTATGTGGCCTAGGAATTTAACTTCTCTCTGACCAAAGTTAGATTTCTTTATATTGACCTTAAAGTTAGCCTGACTTAGGTCATCCTATAGCTTGCTTAGGTCTCTGATGTGTTCTTCGATTGTTTCAGATGTCAGTAGTATATCATCTACATAGCATATGGTTGTTGCTTTTACTTCTTCAGACAGGTTTCGATCAAGCGCTCGTATCAACGCTGAACCCACTGTTTTCAGGCCAAATGGGAGACGCACGAATGACTATGTATGCTGATCGAATAAAAACCCAGTTAATAAGCTTGTTTTCTCCTCCAGAGCAAGATGGTGAAAACTTGCTGTCAGGTCAAGATTTGAGAACACAGTCTTCCTTTTGAACCTCCTGAGGACCTCCTTTATGGGCGGCACTTGGTCAAATTTTGGTATGACCTTGGAATTCAAATTCCGCAGGTCCAGGCATATCCTTACACTCCCGTCCTGTTTAGGTACAACTACCAGTGGGCTGACATAAGGTGTGGCCGTCTTTACAATGACGCCCGCCTCTAGCATCTCCTGTATTGCTTCCTTGACTTTAAATAATGTTTTTCGGCTACAGGATAAGGCTTTTGTCTGAATGGTGTCCAGTCACTAACTTGGAACGCATATTGGAAATTCTTGATTCGGCCAGGTCTCGAATCGAAGACTCCTTTGTATTCAAATAGCAGTTCCCTTAACATTTGCTTATGTTCTGGACCAATTTTAGCTTCCTCTATCTTTCCTCCCAGGCATTCTTCAAATTGTGGTTCGAGGTCCTTTTCAATGTCTGCGGCCAGTGTTGCCAACTCTCCCACGATGTCTTCTGTTGTCAATACTGCCTCCCCAGTCATATCTCCGTATGTATGCCATACGTACTCTTCTGGTCTCGTTTCATTGTGTTTTAATGAGAGCTCTAAATTTTCCTTTCCCTCACTTGCTCGAAACATAACAATGTCTTGCGAGAGATCTATTATGACCTTATATTCTCTTATGAAATCCATGCCAACAATAATGTTAAAAGGCAGCTTATTCACAAGTAGGAAGCTCTGTGAGAATGTAGAGTTCCCTATCTGTAAATCTAAAAATACTTGGTATCTGCATATCATAACTTTATCTGGTATCACGCCTTTTATCTTCACGCTTGAAATAGGTATTTTCAATACGTGGATTTTACTTTGGATTTCATTATATAACGCCTGGGTAATCAGACATACCGTTGAGCCTGCGTCTAGAAGACTTCTTATCTTCATACCTGCGATGTTTACAATTATAATGGGTAGTTCCCTTCTTACATTGACCGGCCCTTCATCCTGGTCTTCAATAAGTTCCTCAGGTTTAGCAATCCAGTTAACCACATTCACTGTACTCCATCCTGCATTTATCTCTCCTATTTGGTCATTTAATTTTGGTGGGATACACGAAAGGAGCCTCCCCGAAGATTGTGTTTTTATTGTGATTCAAAGAAAATGATATACAATCGGGCGTATCCTGGGCAACGTCAGTCAACTACTGAATCACTGGCGGCTGATCCTTTCACAACAGAAACATCCATTTTCGAGCCCTTTTCAGGGCCACAGTTAACGATTATCTCTATTAACATAGAAGGCATAACACCTGCCAAAGAAGAACTGCTACAAGAACTATGCACTCATCACCAGTGCCATGTACTGTGCATACAGGAGACACATAGACGGTGTGACATGCGCAGACCAAAAATACGCGGAATGCGTCTCGCCATTGAAAGACCACATGATAAATATGGAAGTGCTATCTTTGTTCATCCTGATATTCAAATTGTATCTACAGCATTTACAGAAGAAAACAACATTGAAATCCTCACCCTAGAAACAACTAATTGTACCATCTCATCCTTTTATAAACCACCTGGTGCTGAATTCATTATTAACAAACCATCCAATTTTGAAAATAAACATGTGCAGATTGTGATCGGCGATTTCAACAGCCATAGTAATGTTTGGGGTTACGATCACGAAGATGAGAATGGGACAGCAGTACATGAATGGGCAGAAATAAATCATCTGACTTTAATCCATGATGCAAAACTACCTGGATCCTTTAACAGCGGCAGGTGGAGGCGAGCTTACAATCCTGACCTCATATTTGGCAGCAGCAGTATCAGTCAACAGTGTGTAAAATCTGTCTGTTCTCCAATACCAAACTCACAGCACAGACCAATAATGTGCCAATTATTCGCTGCTATAAGACCACAGAAGGTATCTTTTCGGAGGAGATTCAACTTTAAGAAGGCTGACTGGTCAAGGTTTACAGAATTGCTGGACACCGAAGTATCTTCCATAGAACCAGTACCAGAATGTTATGACACCTTTACCATGGCTGTAAAGAGATGTTCAAGGATGTCTATCCCCCGTGGCTGTCGAACATCTTATATTCCCGGGCTTACATCAGATCAAGCCACCCTACTAGTAGAATATAGCAACTTATTTGAAGAAAATCCTTTCAGTGAAGCAACTGTGGAAGCAGGAAACAAGCTCAATTCTTCTATAAGAGAGACAAAAAGGGATCAGTGGATAAAAACTATTGAAAACTTGGATCTGAAAAAAGACAGTCATAAAGCATGGAGACTTCTGAGACGTCTAAGCAATGACCCAACTAAGACCACTGCACATCATAATATCACTGCCAACCAAATAGCACATCAGTTACTGCTGAACGGGAAGGCAACCCACAAATAAAAAAAAAGAAATTGCAAAGAGAAGAGCAAGAGGAGAGTAATGATCTCACATCATCATTCAGCATGGAAGAATTAGAGAAGGGTATCAAACAGAGCAAAAATGGAAAATCAGCTGGCTTGGATGATATACGGACCGAGCAAATTAAACACTTTGGCTTAACAACAAAGAAATGGATTCTCCAACTTTTCAACAACTGTGTGAGCAGAAGCCAAATTCCAAAGATATGGAGGAAGAGCCGAGTGATCGCTTTGCTGAAACCTGGCAAAGAAGGAAATAATCCAAAGAATTTTAGACCAGTTGCACTACTATGTCACCTCTACAAACTGCTGGAAAGATTGATTTTAAATCGCCTATCACCTGTAATTGACCCCTTACTTATACCTCAGCAATCTGGATTTCGCCCTGGTAAGAGCTGTACTGGACAACTGCTAAATCTCACACAGTTTATAGAAGATGGGTTTGAAGCTCGTAAGGTGACAGGAGTGGTATTTGTCGACTTATCAGCAGCGTATGATACTGTCAACCATCAGCTACTACTAGTCAAGGTCTACAACCTCACCAAGGATTTTAGCCTAACCAGGCTCATCGCCACTCTTTTGCAAAATCGCAGGTTCTTCGTCGACTTTCAAGGACAGCGTAGTCGATGGAGACTACAGAAAAACGGCCTCCCACAAGGAAGTGTACTGGCTCCAATCCTGTTCAATATATACACGAACGACCAACCTATAGCCCCGAACAGCAGAAGTTTCCTGTATGCTGATGACCTTGCTCTAGCCACTCAGAGCGCAGATTTTTAATCAGTGGAGAACACCCTCACGAATGCCCTTAAAGATCTTTCCAGATTCTACAACACAAACCAGCTTAAGCCAAACCCCTCAAAGACACAAGTGTGTGCTTTTCATTTGAGAAATAGGGAAGCTGCTCGCAAGTTAAAGATTGTATGGTCAGGGGTCGAACTGGAACACTGTGAGGCTCCAAAATATCTAGGAGTGACACTTGACAGATCTCTTACTTTCAAGAAGCACTGCATGAACTCCAAGTCGAAAGTTTCTTCCAGGAACAATCTCCTACGCAAACTGGCTGGATCTCAGTGGGGTAGTCAACCTGAAACGATCCGAACTTCAGCAATGGCACTATGCTATTCTGCAGCAGAGTATGCTTCTCCTGTTTGGTATAATTCAACACATGCCAAACAGGTGGATGTAGCTCTCAACGATACCTGCAGGATTATAACAGGTTGCTTGAAATCAACTCCAGTCGAATGGCTTTATCTCCTCGCAGGAATAGCACCACCCCCTGTTCGAAGAGAAATAGCTGCGAACAAGGAACGAAAGACAGTGGAGCATGAAAGAACTCATCCTCTATATGGACACGAACCGCAACCGCAACGACTGAAGTCGAGGAAGAGTTTCCTTAGAATATCAAAGGAACTTAGAACCACTGCTGAAAAAGCTAGGTTGCAAATGTGGAGGGCTACGACCAACCTTTCCCCTGGTTGGGAAAATGTGTCTGAAACTCTACCTCCTGGCTACGACGAGGAATGGACGACTTGGAAGTCACTGAATAGACTGCGCTCTAGAGTAGGCAGATCAAAGGTTAATATGGCAAGATGGGGTTACATTGACCAGGGTGATATTCAATGTGATTGTGGAGAAGACCACACTGTTCAGCATATGACTGAGTGTCGACTGTGCCCAGCATCCTGCACGGAAAAAGATCTTCGTTGGGGAACACAGAGAGCAATGGAAGTGGCCAAGTTTTGGGCAAAGATAATATAATAACTGTGTTATATATTTACAATGTACGTTTCTGATACGAGAATAATAATTTAATTTTGGTGTTTTTTTCCATTGCTCCATTCTTTGTGGAGTTCTTCTGTCTGTCTTCGTACTGCTGAAGTTCCAGACTCTTGGCTCCGTTATCATTCTTATAGATGTCAGGTGACCTTCTATTCTTAATCGCTTCATCCCAATGCACTTGCGATTTTCTATTGTCGTCTCCACGCTCTTCCATATATATTAGTGATGCGTGATATCGTTCTTCCGCTTCTTCGTCGAACCCGCGACTCTGTTCTTGGGATCTCCATTCTCGGTTGTTCCCATTTCGGCCGTAATTTCTTCTGTTATCAGGCTGTTGGTCTCTCGTATCGCGCTGATTCCAGGTTTTTCTTCCTCGGTATCCGCGGTTCGATCTTCCTCTATATGCTGGCCTCCAATTCTGGTTTTCCCTTTCTTCGCGTTGCCAGTCTGATTTCTCCGTTTCGGTGCTAGTAGACTTGCTTTTAGTCTGCACCTTAGTCGATTCAGTTGGTTTAGTACTCATGTGGACTTGTTCCGTGTTCCGACTTTGCATTGTGTGCTGCGCTGTAGTGAGATCGAGTTGTCTCAGCACTTCCTCCATGTCCGTCGCTGTCATGGCGTTTGCCGAGATTAATAGACGTTGTACTTCATATGGTAACTGCTTGGCTATCGCTATACACAGATCTGACTCTCTAGGCCCTTCATCAAATTCACGGAAACGGCACAATTGAGCTATAAAAACTCAGCGTACTTCGTTGGATTATTTGTACTATAGCGTCTGGAGTACAAGTCCAATCTGAGGTTCTGTTGTATATTTGCGTTCCAGTACCTGCTTAAAAATGCCTGGAGAAATTCGTCAACGGTGTCAAACGTGTACTGAAAACTTCTAAACCATAAGGCGCACTCGCCTTCAGTCAGTTTCTCGATATCTCTTAATCTTCGCTCTGGCGGTACCTTCGCGTCATTCAAGTACTCGGAAACCTCTTTTATCCAGTATTTGGGTGTCATGTTTGAATTACTCCCAGAATATTTCTTCCGTTTCTCGTCACTAGCCCTCACAACAGTGACTATTTGGTTTTGTACAGCATTTTCATGCGGTGTGGACATAGCAATAGGTATACCAGGCGTGGTATACGGGCTGTCACTTGGCATGGCTGTATTCTTTGGAGTGGGCTGTATCTCTGTATCTGCCCATCTATTTCTCCTATTTTCATCTATGCTTCCTTCATTGGATCTAGGATTTCGCAATATGGACTCCTCCTGTGCGATCATTCTAGTTTCTATTTGGCTGTGCCTGTTTTCTGCCCATTCTAAACGAGCTAATACCTCTCGTTCTATTTTTTCAAAGCGATCCCGGTTTTTCTCTGACATAGCAAATACTTTCTCCTTGTCATCCTTAAGGCTTTCTTTCATATGGGAAATTTCCCCCGCTAGACTCTGTCTTACCTCGGCAAGCGTTTTATCGCTGGCTTCAGTCTTCAAGCCCTCTCGAAGTTCCAATTCTTCTCGTAAGCCTGTAACCTCTTTCTGGATGTGACCATGCATATGTGAGATTTCGGTCCTTATTTTTGTAATTTCTTCCTGACCCTCATCCTGCCTTTTATGAATAACTACAAGATCGTTTTGAGTTTGTTCTAACTCTTTTTGAACCTTTCCAACCTGCCTTTTCATGTTTGAGATTATTTCCTTATTCTCTTGAGCAGAAGTTTTTATTTCAGTGATCTCCTTGCATTGGTCAAGGATATTCTAATCCTGCTTCCTTAAGGCTTCGTCTACAGCTTTTGCGTAGCCTGCCATACCATCATTCCATTTTCCGTCGCTGTCTTCGAGCCTTTGATCCACGGTCTGAGTGAACGTATTGAATTGCTCTTGCTGACGCTTTGTATTCGCGTCATTCTGATTTTGAATAACTTTAAGCTCTATGGACATACTGTTTAAGCTATCATTAATCTCACGTTGTGATTCTCTGCACATTTGCAGATTATTCTCTAGTTTTATCTCTATTGACTCAAAACGTTTGCCGTTATTTGCTTGCATCTCTGAAACCACGCTAACAATTTTCTTAGTTACCTCTTGCTTAATAGATTCTTTAACATCATCAATTTTTTATTGACCTGTAATAGGTTTGAATCTAACTGCGTGTTTACTGTAGCCAACATCTGGCTTACCTCAATTTGATTGGTTTCTAACTGAATATTTACTGTAGCCAACATCTGGCTCATTTTAGTTTGGTTAGCCTCTAATCTAGTATTCATTTCAGTTTGATTAATCTCTACCAGCTATTTCATCTTGAAATGATTTAGCCTCTTCCCTACTCTTAGCATGAGTAGTATCAAAATGTTCTTTTAACTCCGCGATACACATGAGTACCCCCTCAGTTCCAGCCATCCTGTATTTCTTATTTTGAGATTCAGGCAGGCCGTTGCTGAGCATGCTGGCGCGCTATATTGGGAAAAAGAAATCCGATATCGCGACAACAACAACATTCATATTACACCGTGCTGTAACCACCTATGGAATGGGTTTAGACCCACGTACCCGTCTGACAACAGTGTCTAATGTTTGAGTATCACCTAAAAAGACTCACAATCGCTCAAACATAGTTAGAGGAAAAAAATATTATTATGGTTTTCCCCATAGAAACCATGCTATTATTATGGGGTTTTCTGAATCCCATAAGCCTCACGTAATCTGGGCGCCATGATAATGTAAGAGGAATGGACACGCACACCTATGGTGACCTGTATTTTAAACTGGCCCCACGTATCAGCGTCATGATAAATATAAGTAAGACGTGCTTTATGGTAAATATAAGTAGGAGGGTGCTCAACGCTAACAAGTTACACTTAGGCATGTCTTATGGAGGATTATCAACATTTATTTTGACGTGAAGGCTTTTTAACAAATGGGACGCGGCCTTTTCCTAATATATCCTATTTTTTCTGCTATACTTGCTTCTACCATTAATATCTTGGCCGACTTTTAGTAGTACCTGTGACTCAATCCTAGTATAATAACATATCCTCCATGTACCCAATCGTCATCAAATGGAACATGTGTTCGTATCCCAGCTAACTCACGGTCTTTCGAGGTATGGGACGTCCATGCCCACCATACGACCACATGCTCAGGATTTGAGTCTGTCAGGTAACTACTCTACATGAAAGAAACAACATATTCCTAAATAACACATTTAATTATATAAAATCATGGCTATACAACAAAAACACAAACAAAGGATATTTTACATTTACTTCCCACAACGAAAATCAAGGTTATTTGTGAGTCTCTTCTTAAAATTAGTGCTTCACTGTTCTCAAATCTATTTCTAGCATCCTATCATTGATACTCTCTGACATCTATGAGTGTCCATAGTGTTCTTCAAGTGGCACAATTTAACATAAAACTGGAGTATCACAACACAATAATCACAACTTCTTTAAATGACATTAAATCTGCAATATTTAACATTTATCCGTTTTCACGGGGCATTTACTTTCATTAACATAGATTCATTATCTTATGCCTTAATTAACAAGTGTTGTGTCGTGTGAATTGTATTCTTTTTCCCATCAATTTGAAACGCTGAAGTGGTACGTTTCCCCTTCCAAATTACACATGGATAGAAATGTTTATAGCTTCACCATACAACGATTTTCTGGGTCTGGTCGAAATATTATCGTTACCAACGTGTCATGTCATTGAAATCACTCTACCCGTCTGCATAAATTAGAGTGAGCTGGGCAAACACATTGCAAAGATGCCTAAATTTATTTGGTGCAGTATTCCTCCTCAGAGAATAACTGGGCCAAATATTATCCGATCACAGCGATCCAACATGGTATGTGTGTGGAAATACATCATTTAATTCAATTGGCATCATCACATCAATCATAACTTAATTAGTTTTCGAAATATCGAGATTCTTCAGTGTCCCACTATGCTTTTAAAATAAAGGACTCAGGACAATAGACCTCCTTTCCAAGCGGGCAATAAAATTAGTTCCAGCTGGCCGAGCAAGATGGCCGCCAGCCCCGTGGCCTTGCTGCCACCCCATATGGCTGCTTGCAAGGTCAGGTTTGTTTACATGTGCAGAACAATGGAGGTACCCTGAGTGCTGTCCCTAGTAATTGAGTCATTCTAATTATTTATCACCTACATTTAGTATAATGGGCTCAATTCGGCTCCTAATTAATATTAATGGCAGGGGATGGATCGAGTAATAGCCTTGCCGTTCTGTGGCGATACTAGTGGCTTCTGGCGCGCATCTCGATAGAGTATCCAAGTTTTCTCATCGAAGCTGCTGCCTAATAATAAGGAAATCGGCGTTTCCTAACGACGAACATGATTCTTACCTCTCAGGTTCAGATCAATTAATACATAGGTTCACGCAGAGTCTCGAAGAGTTATCCCTCGTGGCACAATTCCTGCAAGCGGTGGATACAGACAGACTCCGTCTCACTCGCTGCGAATAATACAAGTATGCACCAAGGCGATACTGTCTCGTAGATTAGCCATCTTTTCACCTAACGCGCAAGCTATGTTTAAATAATCCCCGCAACTTATTGACGTAAATCACTTGATTCTACGTTACTTGCTCGCTGTATGCGGCTCAAACAATACTTTTCATAGATGACTCAATTATTAAAGCACTCACGTCCTCTCTGCAATTACTCTTAAGCCAAAGCTTTAAGTAGCTCCTAAAACAAGCATAAATTTACTGGCTTACATTACCTTAATGGTCCTCAAATACAACCCTGTAGAATTTACCATATTAAATATTCATTCAACAATTCAATGACACTGAAAAACTTTCATATCTCGATATATATTACGTTACTTTCTTAATGTTTACAAAAATACAGTATTTTTACGTTAGACATGACACGCTTTGCCCGTACTCTAGGCCTGACACACCTATTACTTTACTTATTACTGTTCCCGACCCCAGATTATTATTATTATTAATATTTAACGTTACCGTTACTTTCATCACTAACTTAGGCCTAAATAGCCGTAAACAAATCACCCTACAAGCCATATTTTACAAAAATACGAGGGGTGTAAGCTCGTACATAAATGACTGTTAAATCTTAGTCTTAAAGTGATGCTTCGTTGTATGGTGAACTATCTAATTATATCAACATTGAAAATTTGTACTCACTTTTCATTTTTGCCGGATTAATCCAGCATGCCAGCCACGAGCCTACCATGATGCTTGGTTTAAGCCATCATGCTATATCTCACACGACACATGGTATTATACACTTCACACATGATAATCATTTTTCATCAGTGGCCTTTTTCATTTTAACACAATACATATTATTTTACCATACACATAAACACTTTTAAAATCACTGCAATAAACACATATACACTTCCCGCACTATTTCACATGTGGATCCTTAACTGGACTCCTACTAACGCCTTACCCCAGAGATGTGATGCAGCTAACTTCTGACAACCGCTGGTCTCCGTGAAAGTCTATCTTGCGTGTGCGTGCGTTCGATTCCCGTCACCTTCAATTCATATCATCTCTACTGCAATCCTGTTCATTTCTTTGTCACGATTATTTGTGACGCCATCCAGGCTCCCATACTTGTAGTGACCCTGATAATAATGTGTCATTTTTAACTATGACAACACCTCCTGGTATATTCACTGTCCAAAAAACATCCTAAATTATCCCTACGCTGTAGCGAATATATACTTGCGTATGATATTGGATAAATATCTGCTGTAGATTAAATCTTACATGATGCATGATTACTATTAAGAAGCTGTATGATGCACTTCCATTGTTCTCCCAATATACTTGAGCGTCGATACTTTAACAATTCGCGCACTTTCTGGCAGCGTGTTAGTTTACGTGTTGAGTCAAGACGAACTGAAGAGGAACTGGAGATGAACTAACTTCTCTGCGCTGCTCCCCCTATATAAAGGTTTCTTGTACAACGTAGTCCGCTGGACATTCAGGACCGACTCATTTCTTGAAATAATGTATTTCCAGACAAAGTGACGTATAAACCTCGTTTGTCTAGGTGTGGATGTCCCAAAATCACTCGCGTGCAAGCGATCGCTTCGGCCAATTAATTACAATTAATTGCCTTCTTCCATAGCCTCATGACGCTACCCTGGTACTCCCCTCGTGCTGGTCTCCAAATCATTCCTCCTGCGAGTAGGCAGTGTGTTCACAGGCTCATTTATAGATATAGGCTTTAATTTAGGCGTGAGACCACTCCTAAATTATCTCTCCTAGAATATATTCACCTGGGTGTAAGTTTTACTTCATTTCAATGCTCCAATTGGCTGTAATCAATTAATTTCCATGGGCGACTACCCCTTCTCCGGTCTCAGGCCTTGTGCACTGGTGAACCTCAGAGTCATTAATCTCGAGCTGTCCCTGTGGTCCAGACGGAAATGAGTCCCTCGGCGTCACCTAAATACGCCCCTCTGCTGGCTGCGATTAGTCAAATGTCAAGCTGGTTTGCTTTCATGCGTCCAGGCTTCCAAAACGTACATATGCCTGCATTTTGTTACAATTATTCACCTTAAACAGCTATGATATTCACATTCTAGCCGTGAAATCATGCTATTATTATTATATGTCATTATAACTCATTGCTCTTCGGGTTCCCTGTAGCTGTTCCCCCTCAGAGATCAATGGTTCGATTCTGGGCAGAATCATAGGCCTGGTCTTCTCTGATAAGACCCGAGTTCGATGCCAATCTGCCGTGTCCCATTGGGCACACTATATATTATTATTATTATTATTATTATATTATGGCGTGCAACGACGAGACAAAGCCCCTCGGTGCCAGAAACAAAAACTTGGGGGCCCTAAAGGGTCCTCGAAAACTACATTATAAGGCTCTAAACCAACAGTTTCTGAAATATTCCCAGAAAACTAATTTAATTTAATTTAACAAACTAATGAAGGAATGCAAATCGGTAACCATGACAACATTATCTCAAGGGGTGGCATCCAACTTTCCATCTATTTCTGTAAGAAGCAATGTCACTTCACGGAGGGTGAGTGGATAGCGTGTCGGTCTACTAACCCCAAGATTGCAGGTTCACTCCTGGCCGTGGTAAGTGATTTTTGAAAGGCGGCAAATATTACGACACGCATGTCAAAGAACCCATTTGAATTCAGTAGGCCGTGTTCATAATGGCAAAATTAATCTCGGGAGTTTCCGCCAACACAAAGTTCCTCAATTCTCTACTAGAAAGCGCTATAGTGTTCAAGGAGCTTAGATATCTACCCTCCTTGACTTTCATAGTGATTCAAGGAACAACGAAATTCGACATTCGATCTACACTCTGGGTGTCATATTACGAAGTTTGCACCCGGCACCCGAGGCCATACGATATTATTATTATTATTATTACTCCATTTATTACATTTCTGTGAATGTTTGCAAATGGCTATAAGGTTATCACGGAACCAACGTAGACTGTATAATGCATCAATGCAATTAAGGGTGTCAAGGGGTAACCTAGAATTTTTTCATGCAATTTCACCTACAGAAGTTCTATTATATCTCCAAACAGCAATATTATTTTCAAAAATTCCTGAATTGAATCAGCATTATTTGCGACTTTTAGGAATTTGGGCCATTTGAGGCTAAAGAAACTGAATTTTCATGCACCACAAGCCTTTATAATTTATGAAAGAGGTCTTCCTGTGTATGGGGACCTAACACAACGTAGAGGGTCAGTGTTTATGTGACGTGTATTGCGTTTTGTCTACAAGGCTTTCAATTCTATTTCACGTCAGGAAGTACACGTTAGGTGAATTTAGTTTGAGAGCACATTTTAACTAATCTTTTTTTTTCTTTTTCTTTTTTTTCGACATACGGGTTCATCGTAAGGATGATTTTGTTTGATACTGTGTGGTAGATATACCCATATTTGGATATCTGGGTGATATGTTTTAGACAATAGAATTGTCTGTCTGTCTTTCTGTGTATCTTTAATCACGCCTATAACTCCTGTTCGGATGCTTGGTGCGTCGTAAAATTAGGTATGGTAAACATGAGTCAACAACCAATCATTTATAAGACCCTTGACCGCACTTTTCATACAGTAGAAGGGTGGATATAGGGAAAAACTTCTCAAAATACATGCTAAAATAGGCGAAATATAAAAATTATCCTAGAAGGACGACCAAAGCATATGTTCCGCTTCTCAATGTGAGACACAAAATTCGCGAGTCCATAAGGGGTCTCCGAAAACCACATTTTAAAGCCCTTAAATTAACAGGGTGTGTGATATTCCCAGAAAAGTAACTTCGTTCTGATAAACTTATGAAGGAATGACAAACCGCTAAGCATTGCAACAGTAGCTCAATTGATAATGTCTGATGTTAACACATAACTCCATTCGAAGAACGGGTATTTCTGCTAGTACCAATATATAAAAATGGGATGGTGTGTGTCTGTCTGTTACTCAATCACGCAAGAACCACTGGTCCGATTTAAATGAAATTTTGCATGGATGTAGCTGATTTATCTGGCTTACATATAGGCTACTTTTGATTTCGATATTTTGCACTATTTAAAAATGGTGACTATTTTCATATTTCCATTTCAAATAAATAGAGAACGCTAAGAAATAGCAAACATTTGATGGCACTGCGAGCTTTAAAATTAAATTTTCTATCCGAAAGGTCCTTATCACATTTCGTGTATCTGCAACGGTTAGCGAGTAAAACCGAAATATGTCTTATACACACGGTCAACGCCGAGCGATGTTAGTCTCTACATGAACTGTTTTATTTATAGAGGTAGTTTGAGGGGTCCGAAACTAGATTTGATTTTGAGTCTAATTTTATACTCCTTGTGCCGGTTATTGTATGTGAGTATTTGGATCTTTACGCTGTTTCACAATGTTACAGTATATCATCATCATCATCGTCATACTAATATATAAAATGAGATGGTGTGTGTCTGTCTGTCTGTCTGTGTGTTACTCAATAACCCGAGAACCACTGGTCCCATTTAAATGAAATTTTGCATGGATGTAGCTGATTTTCCAGGGTTACATATATGATACTTTTGAATCCGATATTTTACATTATTAAAAAATGGCGACCATTTTGTGACGTCACTACACCCTTTGATTTCAAAATGTATTATTTCCATATCAAATAAAAGAGAACGCTAAGAAATAGCAAACTTTTGATGGCACATACGACCTTTAAAATTCAATTTCCTATCCGAAAGGTCCTCATCACGTTTCGTGTATCTCCAACGATTAGCGAGAAAGTCCCTCATTTGTGACGACACTACACCCTTTGGTTTCAAAATTTCATATTTCCATTTCAAATAAAAAGAGAACGCTAAGAAATAGCAAACTTTTGATGGCATACACGAGCTTTAACATTTAATTTTCTATCCGAAAGGTCCTTACCACTTTTTGTGTATCTCTAACGGTTAGCGAGTAAAACCTAAATTTGTGCAATAAAACACGTCTGTTTTTTGTGAATTTCTATGGAAATTTGAGTTATTTACGCGTTTCAGACTGTTTTATGATGGATGCGCGCGAAAATAAAGTATTTGTCTGTTTGTGGACAACTTTGTTCCCTTATAACTCGAGAACGGCTGGGTGTATCAACGTAAAATTTGGTACAGATAACCATCAGAGGCACGACACTAATCATTGATGTAACTCTTCTCCGTACCTCTCATAAAAGGGGGGGGGGGGTACCCCCTTAAAATACATGCTAAAATAGGCGTAGGAGGATGAGACAAAGCTCATTTTCATCCCCTCAATGAGAGAGACGAAACTCGGGGACAAAACCACATTTTAAGGCCTTAACACCAACTGTTTTAGAGATATTCCCAGAAAAGTAATTTCATTTAATAAACTAATGAACGAATGCAAGCTGGTTACCATGGCAACAGATTCTCCGAGGTCCATCTATTGCTGCAAGACGCAATGCAATTTCATTAATTACATTAGTGTGAAAGTTTGCAAACGACTAGAAGTTTATCACGGAACCAAATTAAGCTGTAAAATTCATCAATACGTATAATGCGCTTTAGGTGGTCAAGAGGTATTCTAGAATTTTTTCACGCAATTTACACCTGCGGGTGTGGTATGGAAGGTCTATTATATTCCTATCCCTATATTATATTCTTCTTATTATTATTATTATATTATGTCGTACGACGACGAGACAAATCCCCTCGGTGCCAGAAACAAAATTCGGGGGCCTAAAGGATCCTCGAAAACTACATTATAAGGATCTACATCCAACAGTTTCTGAAATATTCCCAGAAAACTAATTTAATTTAACAAACTAATGAAGGAATGCAAATAGGTAACCATGACAACATTATCTCATGGGGTGGCATCCAACTTTCCATCTATTTCTGTAAGAAATCCATTCATCAATACGTATAATGCGCTTTAGGCGGTCAAGGGGTATTCTAGAATTAGGTGAATTTAGTTTGAGAGCACATTTTAACTAATCCCTTTTTAGTTTGAGAGCACATTTTAACTAATCCCTTTTTTTTGTCGATATACGGGATCATCGTAAGGATGATTTTGTTTGATACTGTGTGGTAGATATACCCATATTTGGATATCTGGGTGATATGTTGTCGACAATAGAATTGTCTGTCTTTCTGTTTATGTTTATGTATGCCTATAACTCGTGTTCGGATGATTGGTGCATCATAAAATTAGGTATGGTATCCATGAGAGTCAATACACCAATCATTTATTAAACTCTTCACCGTACTTTTCATACAGTAGAAGGGTGGATATAGGGAAAAACTTCTCAAAATACAGTACATGCTAAAATTGGCGAAATATAAAAATTATCCTAGAAGGACGACCAAAGCATATGTTACGCTTCTCAATGTGAGACACAAAATTCGGGAGTCTATAAAGGGTCTCCGAAAACCACATTTTAAGACCCTTAAATTAACAGTGTGTGTGATATTCCCAGAAATCTAACTTCGTTCTGATAAACTTATGAAGGAATGACAAACCTCTAATCTTTGAACAGTAGCTCAATTGATAATGTCTGGTGTTAACACCGAACATCGTTCGAAGAACGGGTACTTCTGCCAGTATAAAATAAATATAGAGTTAAGTAATTATTCCCATAAGTACACTACAAAGAGTATATTACCACAATAATCATTAAAATGTGTTGGCTACGCTGTTGGATAATGATGAAGATGATTTATTATTTATCGTATGGCTGTTAGTGCCGGGAGTGACCGAGGACATGTTCGGCTCGCCAGAGGCTGTAGCTGCTTCAAGCGTACAACCCTAGGGTGAACTACAAGTTCCGTTCAAATTCAAGTAGTTGCAACTTTCGCTACCAGATACCTAGTGGTGAACGTTGGAACTTTGATAGAGCGTTCCAACGAAATCTAACCTAAAAATTTAGCTTTACACAAGTTTAGTCTGTGGATGGACCTTTTACATGCCATAAATCTATGACATGGGACCGCCGGCTTTACCTCCCCTCCGACGGAAGACTTACTGAATGATTTTAACGCTCTTAAAAATCCGATGACTTCGGCGGGGTTTGAACCCGCTATCTTGGGCATAGCAGTTCAGCATGCTACCAACTAGGCCACCGAAGTCGCTATGATGATGATAATTCTTGTTTAAAGGGGCTTAACATCCATGATATCTGCCCCCAAATGAAAAGAAATCTTATATATAAAAGTGAAAGTCTGTATGTGGGTATGTGGGTATGTGGGTGGGTGGATTTGTTCCGTATGCAAATCTACACCGTTCCACCAATCTCAACCAAATTGTGCATACACATAGTTTAGGACCCAGAAGGAACGGCTGGCTACATGGATTTTCGATAGTCTTTCTCATTCTTCTGATATCGGCCTATTTGCACTCGAGCAAAGGCTAATAAATTCAGAAAATTAACTTATGAAGGAACGGCAAGGCCGACCATCTCTATGGCAACAGTAGCACAAGACGGGTCCACCAAGTTTCATTCTATCTCGGCAAGAGGCCATGCCACTCAAATTTCTCACTACCTCAAGAAGTGATCACCAGGTTTCCACCTGTCTCTGTAAGGGGCCATGCTACTCCATTTTCTCCATGACTACAGTCAAGACGTAAACACCAGGTCATGGGCCTCCATTCTCTATCCAAACCACGATAAGAACATTAGGAATCTGAACGCCTTAAAAATCTGAATAAGTTACGTAGTTTTATTAAATTGTATTAAAAGGGGTCGATGTAGGGAATTAAAATAATAATAAAAACAAATACATCGGCTAACCCTGCACGCGACCTAACGTAACAACGGCTATAGATATCATCACGAAACTTAGTATTAAGATAACATGAGCTTAAATTATTCTGTTATTGTTGATTGATTTAGAGGCTTGGCGACATCATGGCCATGTAGTCTCATGAACTTAAGTGTGTATGATTTTTTCTGATAACCAGTGTTACTGTGATGGCTGTAGTAGTGTGTGTATTTGTAATTCAGGTGAGGATTAAAAATGAGGCTGCTGTTGCCTTCAGTTAGAAACTATCCCTGTATTTGCTTCGAGTAGAAGTGGGAAACCACGGAAAACATCTTCCAAGTTTTGCCACGGGAGGCGCAGTGTACCCCCTTCCAGCTCTCAGACCACAATTAAAATTTCTTGGCAGAGCCGGATTCAAACTCGGACCTCCAAGGCGACAGCCGAGAATGTTAGCCACTATTCCACGTAGTCGTGGTCTAATGTCATACTCTTGATGACGCTGCTGTTAAGGTAAAGGTTCAAAATCTTCCGTATGACGGAAGGTATCACGCGCAATATATTGTATTGTTGTGTTATACTCTCCGTTAGGGTGTGTTCTACTACTAATATGTTTAGGTTTATGTTTTATTAATCCTAATGTTTTTATGCTGCATTGTTTTAATTGTTGACATTGCTAATCTGTACCGACTATCTTTTGTATTACAAATCAGGAATACAGTAACTGTGATAAGACTTGACTAAGACTAACAGAACCAGAATAATTTGTTGCAACCAGAATGAACAGTAACCTAAAATGATTAACCACGCAATGAACACTCCCTCTTTTCTACTTAAGACATGACTATACGAGTAAATAATTTGTACAGAACATTACCTCCTTCACTGCCCTCAACAAATACAGTACCGTAGCAAACCTACAGGTAACTGACGTCACCAATAATTCTCATAGTAATCATTAGAAGCCATGATCAGGCTCCTTTCGTACTTAAACATGGGTACTTGCAAATTACTAAGTAAATAATATCGTACCTTTTTCGTACACAAAAAACCTACATCCATACTAATATATAAAAGTGAGATGGTGTGTGTCTGTGTATTACTCAATCACCAAAGCACCACTGGTCCGATTTACATGAAATTTTACTTGGAAGTAGCTGATTTACCTGGTTAATATATAGGCTACTTTTTATTTCAATACTTTGCACTATTTAAAGATGGTGACCATTTAAGTGACGTCACTACACCTTTTGGTTTCAAACATTCATGTTTCACTTTCAAATAAAAAGAGAACGCTAAGAAATAGCAAATTTTGATGGCATATACTAGGTTTAAAATTTAAATTTCTATCAGAATGATCCTTACAACTTTTCATGTATCTCCAACTAATTTTGTGCTATAAAACACGGTCAATGCCAAGCGTTGTAGCGGGACAAAATGTTCCATCCTAACTCTCCCTCCGCGCAGCACCTCGCCTATCCCTTGCTTTTACTGTCACCTTCACATTTCAATTTATTTATGACCAGTAGCGAAGCTCGGGTACTTCAGCTGATGTTTGTATAAAAGGGACAGTGAGCCCCAACAATTATGCCTGATTTGGATAAAAGGGGTTAAAATGGGGACGATAGAAACCAGTAAAACAAATAGGCATATTGAACAATAAAAATAGATATGAACACAATAAAAAAATTAAAACCGACTAAAACTAAACTGAAAGTCTTAAACTCGAACCGGATGACGAGGTCTGGTGACGGCCCGTCATCACGTAGAACAAGGGAGAGGGTGTTTGGCAGTTTGAGAGTTCTTCGCAGATCGGCTAAGTCCACACACTCCTAGAGAGTGTGTGCCACGGTAAGGCGGGTGCCGTGTAAAAACACAGTGGTTGGGTTCTGTCTTTAGCAAGTGGGAGTGCGTAGCAATCACATGCCCGATCCGGAGTCGTTAGCCTCCTTCCAACTAGATCGTAAGGATGATTTCCACACCGTCTCCTTGATGGCTCTCAGTTTACGCTGTCAGAAATAGTCACCAATAAATATTTGAAGGACTAAGTGTCTTAGATTTATAGATATGTTAGACACGAATTACTATGCTGAACCATGCTACGCCGAGCGCGACGGCTAGTGTGCTGTATTCTGGTAAATAATAAATGACGTCTGAGATCGTGTTTATACAAACGTATGTTGACAGTTGAAGCTTGTTGAATAAGGGAAACAAGCAGTAGCTGCGGTCTGCATAAAATCTACTATTAAACACGATGTTCCGGTATTCTGTTTCTCAGGTCGAGCTACAGTGCGCATCACAAGTCACACTCCCTGTCGGTCGCACAGGGGCGTAAAACATGGCAGGGTCAGGACGGAGCATTAAAAAAGCGTTAAAAATCCTTCAGTATGCCTTCTGTCGGAGGGGAAGTAAAGCCGGTGGTCCCATGTCATAGATTTATGGCATGTAAAAGATCCTTCCACATACTAAACTTGTGTGGAGCTAAATTTCTAGGTTAGATTTCGTTGGAATGCTCTATCATAGGTCCAACGTGTCCAACGTGTAGGTCACCCTCTGGGTTTCCGCTGGAAGCAGCTACAGCCTCTGGCGAGCCGAACGTGTCCTCGGACACTCCCGGCACTAAAAGCCATACGATAAATAAATAAATAACCAGAAAATATTCTATCAACGATTTAACACTAACAAAACAAAAGTTTGGTGCTTTTCATTCGGTCAACACAAATGTACCCAAAAGAGCTGGGTTATGCCATAATCCTGAAATAAATTACATGAGATTAATAAATACACTAGGATGACCAGTTTCGATCGTCAAGCGATCATCATCAGATCCATTACACTTAGGCTATAACATCTATGTTTGAGAATACAGGTGAAAAGTATATACAATATGTACAATTATTTAGTTGCAGTGTTGGTAATGCAACTGTCGGTGTATGCTAAATGTAGTATATTTAATGTCGACTATAACTGGTGTCAGAGTGAACACGAAACTGCTAGAAGTTCCAGTTAGGAAGACAACCGGATAAGTATCAGCCTGTATTATTACAGTATACCCATAGTTGATTTTGTATAACCATATAATCACCCCAAAAAGACAAATTCCGGATTTTTATCACCATTTTAGAATTTCACCTAACATTAGATATACTACATTTAGCATACACCGACAGTTGCATTACCAACACTGCAACTAAATAATTGTACATATTGTATATATATTTCACCTGTATTCTCAAACATAGATGTTATAGCCTAAGTGTAATGGATCTGATGATGATCGCTTGACGATCGAAACTGGTCATCCTAGTGTATTTATTAATCTCGTGTAATTTATTTCAGGATTAGGGCATAACCCAGCTCTATTTGGGTACATTCGTGTTGACCGACTGAAAAGCACCAAACTTTTGTTTACTTGGGCAACACTGAAAAGGGGCTTCAAACCTCACAATGATTTAATACTAAGTTAGGCGGAAAATGGGAAAAGCCACCTTGCCTTGCTTAGTCGAAATTTCTATATTCTTCAGAACAAACAGTTGGTTTTTGCTCCCTCTGCCGTTTCCCGCCGAGCCGCCAACTCAGCCGAGAGTCGAGGTGCTTTGAGCTTTGTTCACTTACCACGACGATCCGAAAATGTACATTTTAGAAATATTATTTTTTGAGCCCTGGTTTAAAACTGAGGTAAGGTACTGGGACACACAAAAGCATTACCCATGCCCGGAAACAACAGTATGCGCGTCGTTATATGAAATGAAATGAAAATCCACAGCCTGCTTCCAGTCTCCGACCGGGTCAGCAATGGAATGAATGAAGCCCCCATCTAGCGGCGAGTATATGAACTATGCCGGCTGCCGAGGCCTGACGCACTCCTCTGGGGCAATGATTAAATGAATGACAGATGAAATGAAATGATAGTGGAGAGTGTTGTTGGAATGAAATTTTGACAGGGAAAACCGGAGTACCCGGAGAAAAACCTGTCTGCCTCCGTTTTGTCCAGCACAGATCTCACATGGAGTGACCGGGATTTGAACCACGGACCCAGCGGTGAGAGGCCGGCGTGCTGCCGCCTAAGCCACGGAGGCTTCGTTTTATGAAATAAACTAAGTAAAATAACATGGCTCTTCCCTCGCCCATCCCGCGTTTTGTGCACACGCTACGCATACGCCCTGCGTTGCGCCGACAAGGTTCGCAAAGCTTTGAAAAATGTCCATTTCAAATTATTTAAAAAATTAAAATATCTTTTAATGAAACACTATTTTAATTATTTAGCATCTCATATACTATATTTGCCTCCTAAAGTCAAATATCAAAATCTTAAACATAAATAATAATAATATCGAATGGCCTCGGGTGCTGGGTGCAAGCTTTGTTATTTGACACCCAGAGGGTAGCTTGCATGTCGAATTTAGTTGTTCCTTGAAGCACTATGAAAGTCAAGGAGGTTAGATATCTAAGCTCCTTGAACACTATAGCGCTTTCTAGTAGAGAAATGAGGAACTTTGTGTTGGCGGAAACTCTCGAGATTAATTCTTCCTTTATGAACACGGCCTACTGAATTCAAATAGGCTATTTGACATGCCAACATCGTATGACATGCGTGTCGTAATATTTGCCGCCTTTCAAAATTCACTTACCACGGCCAGGAGCGAGCCTGCATGCTTGGATCTTAAAAATTATAGGTAGGCCATAATGTTTATCAAAAACTTGTGTTTCGTTTAACTTAGCTTGGCATCTGAAGGGTTAATTAGAAATAATGAATAAAATTAACTTTTTTTAAATGTAGCGTTAGGCCTATATTGCCGTGTTATGTCAAGCTTTAAAGTAAAGCCTAAAACGAAAAGAAGTTCTCCCTGGTTGGTAGGCAACCGTAGTTTATAAATTTGCCCCCCCCCCCCCCCTCCCCAAGTTTGCGAGGAGTTTTATGCCCCTGCGCTCGCATAATACTAATTGATATTACTGCGCTGCCCCCATGGACGTCCAGCCAATCACACGGAAATCTCCAGAGCAAACCTCGAGTCTCCATCATGAATTAATTCGAGACAGGAACTATATTATATTCATAAGCCTCAACGGATAATCATGAAATCCTTCTTAATTAATGTAATTGTGGACGATCTGGCTGTCCAGTACTGCGATTTCTCATTTGTCATTTGTGTATTCGACGATAAATGTGCACTAAGCCCTTAAAATATACATTTATTTAATATATTTGCAAATGGGGCTAAATCCCGGTGGCAATTTGTACACTTACAGACATTTACCAACAACAATATCAAATACACTTAATGTACACAAGACGCGATTTGGAAACTACAGTAATTACATTGGAGTATTTACACAACATTTATGTCTTCTCTTGAACACATCAATATGATTGGGGAAATGGAGAAGGAAGGAAGATTGTAGTTTTACGTGACCATTTATCTTGAGAACATAAGCCACGGGTTGATTGGTGAAAGGCTCTAAGACTGTGGTAGATAATGAGTTCCAATTACCAATATCAAGGTTAATGAAAGACTATTTCCCACAGTTTGTAAGGTGCGGTCGGCCCTTATCTTTGTGCGGATGATCTGCCCTGCTCAGTATTGGAAGTGTTCAATTTCAATACATAGATTTACATACATGTGCAAACATCATATATTACGCACGCAATGAAGCACGCGATTCAAGATCGAAAAGTTAACTCTGATTTGTCCTAGCTGACCACATCACTCACATAAATGATTAATTTGTCCGTGACTGTAATTACTCTCTCGGTGATCTCCCGAGTGAGTGAGTGAGTGAGTGAGTGAGTGAGTGTGTGTGTGTGTGTGTGTGTGTGTGTGTGTGTGATATCAGGCGATCTAAGAACATGAGCGAAAAGGAACTGGGACCAGCGAATGTTCATTCAGATCTTACAATAGAGACATCTCATATTCATTTGCTTTCACAAATTCAAGATGGCACCAGTTCAAAATTTTAAAACGTTCTTCTTTTTATTTCTCTTATCCTATTCAAGTGATTGAAGAGAGGAGTCATATGTTGGACTATTATATAATCATTATCTAATGGCATTAAATTCTGCAGCTTACATTTCGTAAATCATACCAACCATGCATTTGACTTTTCGTAAAATTAATGCCACCACCTCGCTGGATGAGTATATAATAATATCGTATGGTCTCGGGTGCCAAATGCAAGCTTTGTAATTTGACACCCAAAGGGTAGCTTGCATGTCGAATTTCGTTGTTCCTTGAAGCACTATGAAGTCAAGGAGGTTAGACATCTAAGCTCCTTGAGCACTTTCTAGTAGAGAAATGAGGAACTTTGTGTTTGCGGAAACTCCCAAGATTAATTTTGCCGTTATGAACACGGCCTACTGAATTCAAATGGGTTCAAATGGTGTCGTAATTTTTGCCGCCTTTCAAAAATCACTTACTACGGCCAGGAGCGAACCTGCTAGCTTGGAGTTCATAGACCGACACGTTGACCACTCACCCACCGTAGTAAGCGCGGGATGAGTCATAAATACCGATACTGGAAGTTATATATTCTATATATTCTAGCACATACAGTACATTCTCAATATCATGGTGTTGGTAGAGACGTATGTCGTGTACCAAAAGCTATTTAATACATAACAAAGATAATAATAATAATAATAATAATAATAATAATAATAATAATAATAATAGAAACCTGGCTGTAGGTATAAAAGGCAAACCCATCTAATGCATGATGGAGAAATTAACGAGTAATGCCTCGGATGAAATGCCGCTGCCTGGGGAGCGCCAGGGCACGTTTGGAGCCGGTGCTGGACGTGACAGTATGCGAGCCGCCGGTGGTAGAGGGCTGAACAGGCGGGCCCCTACCGGGCAAGATCCCGAAATCATTACAGCCGACAAGCGTTTGCATGATGAGCCTGAGCAGAGAAGTGAATCATTATCTAGTACTTCACCTGCTGAAGGTGCTGCACAGGTAACTCAACCTGTGCTCACCCAGGCAGGACTGCCACGACAGCGTATTAAATGGACAAATGTCATGAACGAAACCATAATACGCACTTATTTTAGGGTTACTGACTTCGGACAGAATTCAGTTGGTTATAGGCAACGCTTACATTCTGAATTTCTGTTGCATTACCCTGAACTAACTGTGACCGAACAGAGAGTATCTGATCAATACAGGGCTATTCTCCGGAATAATCTTATCCCTGAAGCCAGAATGAACACCATTAAAGAAGAGGTACGGCGTGAGAAGGAAGGTGTGAATGGAGTCACTCAGAACAGTGTTCCTGAAGAACTGGAGTCGGCACAAGCTGATAGCCAGGACCTTCAAGAAGTAGATCCAGTTTCCATGCAAATTATCGATCAACACCAAATTGGAAAGTTGAAGAATTAAATGATGACTACAGTCATAGAGTTTTATGGAACTGATACAAATTGCAGGCCGAAAATACCGAAAGTCAATGGTTCAAGAAAGCTGACAAAGATACTGAGTATCATGAATCGGGATGTTTTGCCGGAACATGTTGAAGCATCTGCCAATCTGGAATCCCTTCATACTATTATTTACTGTGGTGCAGTAACTGTTGTGAGAGCTATGGGTATTGGACAACATGAACGGAAAAAGCAAATGCCATCGATGCCAAACTGGGAAAGAAGACTTGTTGGAAGGATTGAACAGCTCAGGGCAGATATTGCTAGAATGACACAATATGTTCGTGGTACAAGAACAAGAAAATTACTGAGGAAAGCTGAGCATATAATGAGACAAAACACAGCCCACACACAGCGAGATGTACCGAATTCAACACCTGAAGAGTGCTTACATACCTTGAAACAAAGGCTGCCTGTTTTATCCGCCAGACTTGCAAAGTATAGGGAGAGTATGAAGAGGAAGAAGGATAACTTCCTTTTCGCCAACTCAGAGAGAAGATTCTATCAGACTCTGGGTAAGATAAAGGTTTCTGCGGACAAAAGCTATCCGACTAAAGAAGAAGTTCAAGAATTTTGGGGAAAACATCTGTCTACACCATCTCATCATGACACTCAATCAAGTTGGGTAAGAGAAGAACAGCAAGCTTCCCAAAGATTTGAGCAAATGCAGCACGATAAATTCACCACAAATTATATTAAGGAAGTTATCAACAACTTAGCGAATTGGAAAGCCCCTGGCCCTGACCAGATTCAGAATTTTTGGTATAAGAAGTTCTGGAGCATCCACAATCGACTAGGTGAGTTCATTAATGATTCCATCCTTCATCCTGATAGCTTACCCGAATTCATCACACGTGGCATCACATATTTGCTTCCAAAAGATCTTCAGAATACATGGGATCCTACAAAATATCGTCCCATCACATGTCTGCCCACGTTGTATAAGATCATTACATCATGCTTGGCTAACAGGATATATGCACACTGTGAATGAAACAATATAATTGCCGTGCAACAGAAAGGTTGTAAAAAGGGTTCAAAAGGGTGCAAAGAACAACTAATAATTGACTCAGTTGTGTGTGGCCAGGCAAACTTAAATCACCGAAACCTTCATATGGCGTACATCGATTATAAGAAGGCCTTTGATTCTGTCCCCCATGACTGGCTAGTAGCAGTGCTGCGATTGTATAGGATCAATGAGGTATTTGTCAGTTTCTTGGAAATGGGTTATGTCAGCATGGCAAACTAGACTGTGTCTCAGTACGCCACGCGGAGATATACGAACAGATGAGATATCGATTCGGAGAGGCATCTTTCAAGGAGACTCCCTTAGCCCCTTATGGTTTGTCCTGGCAATGAATCCTTTATCTACCCAGCTTAACTCTACTCACTACGGCTTTTCTATCAAGATTGGAAAGAGAATTGGTACTCGGCTAAATCATCTGCTATACATGGACGACCTTAAACTCTATTCCGAAACAGAGTCGCATCTGGAAAACTTGTTGAGAATAGTTGAAGCATTCTCACGAGACATAGGGTAAACCACCCAGTTATTGGCACATTTAGGCCATATTTGTAGAAGAAGCGTTGTATCTTCGTTACTTGGCATGTTTCAGGTATAGTTGTGACATATTATTATACTAGAAGGATGTAGTAACATTATACACTCATTACATATTGTGTAGGATTTTTTTTTTTTATTCAAACAATTGGCATGAAAATTTTTACAAATTTCCCAATTATTGGCACAATTTTCCAGTAGTTGGCACCGACATTGTCAGTTATTGGCACTCCTAATTAAAATCAGTTTTAATTATTATTATTCAGAATTATTTAACACAATATATTTATAGTATCTAATGTTGCAATAGAATGCAAAAGTTATGAATAAAATTATGAATCCCATAAAAATACACGTAGAAAATAAAAGTAAAAAGTTGACACAAATTAGAAAAACACTTAATGCATTTCTGAACTAATTGTCAGTAATTTTGAGTCCATGTCCTCATTAACTGCTGTACATAGGCCTTTCTCTTATAATCAAAATAGTTTGAAAGAATTCCAGTGATTAAGATACATCATCACTCTTGTCATTAATATCAACATCACTACTGTCACTATGTAACAAATATGGCACACGAATAGATCATCATCTGAATCGTCTGGGATGTGTACGTGATGTTCACTGGGAATACATTTAGAGTGGTACAGTTTGTTACAGTTATTGCATTCATATCCCCTCGTGGAAGAAACACCTCTTGTACATTTGAAGCACATCCCACGAAACTCTTGATCTATCTCTTTCATAGGCCTGTAACCACTTGTGGAAGCTGAACATTTCTCATCTGAATGCTGAGCTTGACTTGCTCCAGGTATAATTTTAAGCGTAGCTTGTGATGCCAGACCTCTTGGAGTGCCTATAACTTTCTTTTTCTTCTTTTTCTGTTCAACAGCTAGTTTTTGAATTTTCTTTTCTTCTCTTTCCTGCTTTCGTTTTTCCTTCTGTTTTAAGATGTCCTCCTTCAATTTTACCTTTTCTTCGTGCAGGTCATTCCACTTCCTTGAGGTTAAAACAACGGCACTCTTTCAACTTGACGCTTTCCTTTCCTCTTGGGGGTTTCTGGCCACTGGAGGACTCTGTGTTTGCTTTTGGTTGGGGTTTTATTTACATCTTCTGTGTCATCTCTTCCTGAAGAACATTGGCTACCTTCTTCACTTCCAGAAGGTTGAGAACTTGAAATGTCCAGGTTTTCATTAGCTAGGGATACGTTGACATCAGATGTGATCACAGAAACTTCCCGTTCCATTCGCTGTTCTTCATTTTGGTAACATTCCCACAGCCGATAAAGAACAAAGAAATCTTCTCCGTGAGCTCCGTTTTCAATCACTTCCTTTATAGTTCCAAACTTCTTTATTTTCTCTTCTCCAACTATTTGAACAAATGTGTTGTATGGAAGAGTCTTGACATCTGATTTTCTTCCATTGCTGCCATGATGGTAATATTATTGCGGTTAGGAACGTTGCTACCCAAACACTTTGAGAAATCAATGTTGTTGGGATCCCATGGATACAAACCGATAGATCTGAAACCATTTTTTATTGTGTTTACCAGGTCCATTTTTTCCATCATTTCGTTCAAGTTTGGTGCAAAGTCTTCCTTAGTTATAGCTTTTCCACTGTTGTTTTTTTGCCATGTGAATGCAGCATTTTTCCACTCACTTTTGAGAGGTCTGAAGGCAGCAACATCAGCAGGCAGTAACATTCTTGTCGGATTGGGATACAACGATGTCAGAATAATTTATAGTTCTTTACACAACTCACTTAAATAGTATGTTAAATGAGTTTTATGCCCGTCGACAAACAAAATTACTGGCAATTTTATGTTATCTTCTATGAGGTATGGATGGAAAACATTAGCTATGAATTCATAGAAAACTTCAGATTTCATCCATCCATTATCCATTTTTCAGGAACCTTGTTGATAACATTGGTAGGTATTCTCTGAAGAAAATGGAAAAAATGGGTAAATTATCATTGGAGGACAAATCTTCCCATCTGCTGAGAATGTGCACATGACAGTTAGTGTAGCTTTGGCTTGACCCTTCTCCACTTCGTAGACGCTTTTACAGCCCGTGGGTGCAAGTACAATATCTTTCATAGGACACAGAATAAAATTAGTTTCATCGCCATTGAAAACGCGGCTGGGACATGAGAGTACGTTGAAAATATCTTCCTCCTTGAGGAGTTCTTCCGTGGACGTAAACCACCCTCTCACGTCTTGTTCACTTACACATGCATTTGCAGCAGTTACACCCTCGGGTGTTCTTTCAGAAATTTCCGGATGCCTTTTTAGAAAGGCCGAATACCATTTGTTGCCAGGAAAGTCATCTTTAAATGGATTAGGGCGTTTATTCTTCTGAAGAAATTCTCGCACGCTTGCCTGAATATCTTGTTTTCGCCGAGGGAATCCTTTGCGAGCACATTCAAAGATCCACCTAAAAAATTAAGAATATTGTCAGCAGAAACAATGATTAGATTGTAAATTGTCAGAAATGCAGATTATTGAAGGGCTAATACTTACCGAACAAGGGTGTTCTCCTCATCGTTGCTCAGTATAGTTTCTGGTCTATGGGATGCTTTAGTGTATTTATCACTCAATCGGAACTGTAATGTTGATCTGGGAATCCCATACAATCTGGACGCTGCTTTAAATGACACGCCTTTCTTCACTTCTTGGAGTGCCTTTTGTAGGCTTTCTTCATTGTCCGAATCTTTTCACCTAGGACGCATTTTTCATTCAGTTTGCTTTAATTTTGGGAGACTATAAAGAAGAAAGCGAAAATATATTTAAATCAATGCAATCATCGGTTGATAGTTATTCAGTTGTCTGAATATTACTTTGTAGGTGAATTATTTCAAAATTCTAGTTGTTGGCACCTGGCTATTCGAAAACCTCGTACCATGAGGCGTAGCAGGCAGCGTGAGAAGTAATGTAGTTTGTCATTGTTTTCCTCACAGAGTCAAGGTTTGCAATTGCAGCAACCCTAACCCGATGACTACACATTTCAAAACATCTATAGGGCCTGCCTGTGCCTTGAATGCCGTTACTCAGCACTACTCATACCTCAATGGCATTCATATTGTCACAGTCATGAATGAGGCTGTGAAAGATATACGCGGAACTCACATCTTACTGTACCCTATGGCAATATGATGAACACAAGAATACTGCACCCGCCAAGTCATGGTAGAAGACAGAATTATCCAGTTATTGGCACACTAATTTTCCAGTTATTGGCACTGTGCCAATTACTGGTTAGGGTTTTCATTCAATGTTGCTGCTTCGGCATTACGATTAATTCGCCATTGTTATCAAAATTAAAAGGAATTTCATTCCAAAAGTGAATAAGTTCAAAATGCTAGTTATTGGCACCAGGTGCCAATAACTAGAATTTCAAGCTTCACACAAGCCAGTTATTGGCACAGCTTAAACTTTCACGTGTTTGAGGTTAGAATGTCCGAATTTATTCCAGAAACTCCATAAGGACTTTACTAAACTATCATGTTATCATATCTTTGAAATAAGAATTGCTCATGCAGTAAAGGCACTTATTATACTGCAGTGTCTCTTAACCTACCTCTTAGAAAATCCTTTCTTAAGCAGATAACCTCACAACAATCAACATAATGTCAGCTGCCCGTGCAACCATTGCTAGGAAAGTATTGAATCAAATGAGGTACGACGAGCACAAACGTAGTTCTTCATTTGTTCCTTCAATAGCACTACCAACTTAACCAATGTCTTAATACATTAACATTTTTAAGAGGGTGCCAATTACTGGAGGGGTGCCAATAATAGGGTTGTTTACCAAATGGGATTTAGTTTGGACAAGTGTCTGACACTAAAGGTGGTGAGAGGAAAAGTACAGAAGTCCGGGTATGAGCTGGAAGATGGACAGCATATTAGGGCTATGTTGGCAGAAGACACCTACAGATACTTAGGAGTAAAACAAGCTAAGCGTATTGACCATGTGTCAATAAAGAAAGATATGTCCTGTGAATTTGTCAAAAGATTAAAACAAATTATAAAAACGCACTTGAACAGCAAAAACTTAGTGAAAGCTGTTAACACGTATGCTGTACCTGTGCTGAGCTACTCCTTTGGCATAATCAAATGGTGCAAAACGGACATCGAAGGACTTGAACGAAAAATGAGAACGATGCTCACAAAAGGAAGGAAACACCACCCACGATCTTCAATAGAGCGATTGACTCTACCCAGAAGCCTAGGTGGACGTGGGTTCGTTGACATTGATAATCAGATGAAACGGCAGATAGTCAGCCTTAGGGAGTACTTCTATGCAGAAGCGAGGTCATCTGTACTTCACAGAGCCATCAGTGAGGCGGACAGATCAACGCCACTGGTCTTGTGTCAGCAAGAGATTCAACACCTCCTACATACTGACCTTCAGAAGATGGAAGCATGGAAAGCAAAACCTTTGCACGGAAGACATCCAAATGAGGTGAGTCAAGCAAATGTTGATATAAATGCGTCAAACTACTGGCTCACTTCAGGACAGATCTTTCCAGAAACTGAAGGTTTTATGCAAGCAATTCAAGACCAAGTCATCCCTACAAGGAACTACCTCAAGTTCATTGTAAAAGATCCCACTGTACCAGATGATAAGTGCCGCTACGGATGTCAACAGTCAGAAACAATACAGCATATTACATCTGCATGTAGATATTTCCTGGCAACAGAGCACAAACAAAGGCATGATGCAGTTGCTAAAATCTTGCATCAGGAGTTGGCTGATAAGTTTCAGCTTTTGAAAGGAAAGAAAGTTCCGTACCACCAATATCAGCCAGAGTGTGTTCTTGAAAACAATGAATACAAACTGTATTGGGACCGAACTATTTTGACTGATCAATCGGTATCACACAACAGGCCGGATCTGGTGGTTGTAAACAAGAAAACTAAGCAAACTACATTGATTGATGTTGCGATTCCTAACAACAAGAATCTCCAGTCAAAACACATTGAAAAGATCAGCAAATACAGCGAGTTGGTCGACCCTATCAAAAGACAATGGCATGTAGAGCGAGTGAAGACCATACCTATCATTGTCTCGAGTACGGGCGTGATCCCAAGTACCTTGCTCCAAGGCCTTAAAGAATTGGATCTGGATACTGGGCTCTACAAACTAATGCAGAAGGCAGTAGTTCTATCGACAACCAGAATCGTTCGGAAGTTCATGGGTAGCGAAATTCTAGCTTAGAAGTTGCTGTTTCCGTAGCTATATTTTGGTTCACTGAAGCCCGTATAGTTACGTTGTAATATACCAGAAATATGTTATATGTTCTGTATAAACCGAAAATAATAATAATAATAATAATGTTATTGGTTTTACGTCCCTTTTAACTACACTGGCTTTTAGAGACGCCGGGGTACCGGAATTTTGCTCCGAAGGGGATCCTTAACGTGCCAGTAAATGTACTGACACGGCTCCCTCGCATTTGCGCACCCTCAAATGCCAACTGACTGCGCCAGGTTTCGAACCTGCAACCTTGGGCTCAGCAAGCGAGAACGTTACCCCTGAGCCACGCAGCCAGACACATACCAAAGAATATCCCTTCAATAGGCGGGAGAGTTCTTAATGGAAAAGACCAGTAGGATATATGAAAATAGTCTATTTAGTTCTTCACGGAACGTGTTACTAGTTTTCAGTTTCTCCAAAGAAGTACATTTACTAACTTTCTTCAAACTTCGCCATTTATTATTATTATTATTATTATTATTATTTGTCTATTCTTGTTGTTGCTGTTATAATTGTTGTTAGTCATCATCGAAGGAAGCATAATTTTTCTTTCACAAATTCAAGATGGCACCAGTTCGAAATTTCAGGAATAAGTTTTGCAATTTTAACTTCCATGACACTTGGATCACTGTCGAGTATGATTTTATCTATTTTCTTTTTAAGTGAATTCTGCACAGGAAGGGAGAGATAAATGTCAATAATATTCGTGTAGGCTACTGCAATGAAAGCTGACCAATATAAGAATATTACTGACATATGCAACTTTAATTGGAATAACGCGCCCTAGAGCCACACCTCACATAGAATACCTGTCGTGTTTTGTTATTTATCGAGCTGTACATATTGATGTCCAATGCGGTGACAAGTGGGTCACAATCTGCCTGATATATATTCATGCGATAGAGCAGAATTCAAAATGGATAGACGAGTAAATAAAACATCATAATTCTCACACTTCTCTCATAAAACGCAGAATCTGCTGGCAGCACTCACAATGAACGGGGCAAGAGGAATAATCATTAATATTTAAACTACATTTGTATTAGAATCTTCGTTTTATTTCAGGAAAGGCAATCATGACGTATAGTCTCTCAAATCAAGAATGAGCACACACGTGGAGGCAGCAAAGCTAGTTAGTTAGTTAGTCCTTTTTCTCCCTATATAACTTTTTTGACACATTTTTTTTAAATATATAATTTATTATATATTTTCAAAAGAAAAATATGTATTGTCCGTTGAGCCATTATATATTTGAACACAAAATGTGCTAAATGTTCCGGAGTTATGCCGGAACATTTAGCACATTTTGTGTTCAAATATATAATTTATTGTAAATAAGTTGTACATGAGTGTTATAAATCCACTAAACTTATTGAAGGCTTTATATGAACGGGATCTCATGATGTTTGCGTTTGCCTGAGAAATGAAACAGGTCATCCATTTACACCCACCCCACCCCCTTAAGTGTATAAAAATATATTAACCCATGTAATATTTTCAGATTAGAAGGTGTGGATGGATATTTTCTTCCTTTTCTAAATGACTTGGGCACATTAACGTGTAAATCAACTGAACGGCATGTTATCTTTCTTTCTTTCTTTCTTTTTTGTTTAATTCTAGAGCCCGGAGACAAAACTTAAAGACATGAGCAAAATAACCTAGTAATGTACAGGCTACTCATAATCCCTGACACACCTGTAAGGATTATTGTGTAAACCCACCGTTCAGACTTGGACAGAACAGTTATCAATAGTTGGCTCATTCCTTGTTTGATCGTCTCTACAATTCAATATTTGATTACTAATGGGAGCTCTCTGCTATTATGTTGTGTATGTTACAAATAGTACACGTCATTTAGATGGAAAGCCTAACGTCCTCCCGTCCTGTAACGTACATCTCCACAACCACCTGTCCTCTGCTAGTACGGTATTCACTATTTCCCCAGGATATACCTAGGTACAGTACGTGATCGTTGGTAAAAGACTACCACCAAGTGTTCCTGGGACGGTCTCTGGGTCGTCTGGCGCCAGGGAAACCCATTATATGACCAGTCAGGGTACGCGATTGCGGGGCATACGTGGAACATATTAGTTAAATGGCACGCGAATTGATTAAGTTTTATCTCTGTGACCTTACGTAGTAGTTCTCTAATACATTTACGGTTTAAATGATCCAGCCCTTTTTGCCAATGTTCCCCATCAGAGATACCTTCAGCGGACAAAGCCCTCACTGGTTCCTGTGAACACTCAGCTATTGAGTATAAACTAATTATTCTTGTTTTACACACTTAAACACTAAATTTTTATAAATTAAAAAAATTATCCATTAGAGACTTTACAGGACTCATTGTCAAAGACAACATTGTACACGTTTTGTCATTTTATGTACTGAGAGCAAGTTTGCAGATATATTTGGAATATAAAGTATAAGGGTACGTTCAAAAAGTAACGAGCCGGAGGCTGGAATGTGCAAACCAGTGACTACATCGGCTAATCGTGGCGTGTGTAACGAGGTGTGGTTCCGACCAGAGCGTAGAAGGTCACAGCCCGTCGCTAGAGGGCACGCGTGCACGTCACGTGACGATACAAAGCGAGCAGCAGAATGCATAATCGTCCAACGCTGCCAGTCGCATTGCAAACAGTGACATGGAGGCGCCATCCTAAGAGCAAAGAGGTGTTATTCGGTTTCTGACAGCGGAAGGAGTAGGGGGAACGGACATTCATCGCCGAATGTCACAAGTGTACGGCGAACACTGCATGTCCCTTGCAAGGGTCAAGGCGTGGCACAAGCGCTTCAGGGAAGGACGAGTGTCATTAGCCAATGATGCCCGGTCTGGGGCACCCCCCTGCATTACCGATGACAACGTCCAGCTGGTTGTTGCACTCATTACCCAGGACCGCTGGGTGACAGTGAACGCCATAGCCACCGTGGTCGCTCCACGGCAATGCACGACCTCATACGGCCAACACAGTCGCGGCACTCCTACAGAAATTCAAATGGTAGGTTCTCGGCCACCCTCCATACAGTCCAGACCTCTCTCCCTGTGATTACGCCATGTTTGGTCCCCTGAAAAGGGCTCTGCGGGGCCAACGATTCACCTCGGACGCCGACGTCCAGCTGTACGTGCGGAACTGGTTCACATCGCACCCCAGGGAATTTCATGAGACAGCCATTCACCACCTCGTGTCACAGTGGGACAAGTGCCTCAACAGCCAGGGCCAGTACTTCTAACATACAGGTACTGGTTTCTGTAATTATGTCTCCAGCCCGTTACTTTTTGAACGCACCTTATACATCAGTTACTCCTTTAATACTATCATTGCGAAGATTCAGGACAACCTCACCGACACCTTCTGACAATATCTCAGAACCATCTGCAACGCCGATTGACGTACGAACACTTGAGTCAACATCTTGCAGAGATGCCCTTTCCTTGGTCATGTGGGACGTTGCAACTGAGTTGATGACCTGTGCTGAGTGAGCCATCCTGGTAGTCAACGCATTGGTGAGGAGAGTCTTCTACCCGTCTGATGTTCGGTCAGCAGTTGATGCACGGTTCGCTTGAAATTTCTTGCTTTGCTTCAACTTCGGACATTTTCGTCGACCATGTTCAAGGATGCCACGCTCGTAACATTAAAATCATGGATCGCCTGGCTTTTTCTTGTTATAATTTTTAGCCTACTTTCAATTTTTGCAAAAAATGAAAGTAGACATAGAGATCAACACAGGGCCAAAAATTGTGTGTCTGTCTGTCTGAGTGAGTGTGTGTGTGTGTACTCTGCATGTCTGTCCCCCACCTATCAATTCAAACACGGTGAAACCGAATTGAACGAAATTTGGTACAGAGGTAGCACTAGGAAAGGGCACCTCAGTGTCACGTTTTATATCACCGCCATCTTGACGGAAACGTAATGCCGGCACCCAAATGTTCAAAGCTTAAATCAAATTACTTCAGTATGCCTTCCTTCGGAGGGGAAGTAAAGCAGGCGGTCCCATGTCATAGATTTATGGCATGTAAAATATCCTTCCACAGACTAAACTCGTGTGAAGATAAATTGTTAGGTTAGATTTCGTCGGAACGCTCTATCAAAGTTCCAACGTTCTCCACTAGTTGTCATTGATATCTGATAGCGAAAGTTGAAACTACTTTAAATGGAATGGAACTTGAAGCTCACCCGAAGGGTGTCCGCCGGAAGCAGCTACAGACTCAGGCGAGCCGAACATGTCCTCGGGCACTCCCGGCACTAAAAGCCATACGATAAATAAATAAATAAATAAATAAATAATAGCCTCTTTCACTCTAACTCCAGCACGTAACCTACAAGAGGTGCCCCTGTTAAGCCGAGCAACCCAGTGGAAGGTTGGGTATCCAATCCCAGCGGGAAGGTGGGTCGGCGAGCCGATCAGTGTTGGGGGCTCCAAGGCTCACAACCTTGGCAGTATATTGGCCGGTGTGAAATATCACCGACCCCAGATTACAGTTTTTCAACTGTCTGAACAAAGTATGGTGGAAAATTCAGCAAATGCTACTACCCCAGGTGGTAACCAATCCACCATCGCTTCGAGCGATGCATGCGGGTCTTCGGATTCTGGGGATTCTGCACCAACATGCTTGGAAGTATCGGAGACTCCAGGTAAGATCAAACACAAACATCTCAATTTCTTTGCTACCTTCAATGTGAATTCCCTTTTAAAGACGGGTAAACTGAAACAACTACTTGACACCCTTTCCAAGCATCAGATCTTGATCACGGCAATTCAAGAAACGAGGTTTACAGATGAACATGCTTTTGAGTCCCAAGGTTACAGAATTTTTAAAGGTAAAGTAGGTAAACGTGTCATAAAAAATATCCCTCACCTTGGCACTGGATTTATTGTTAGCAGAAAAATTCTGGATTCAATCACAAATTTCACTTCTCCTAACAGCCGAGTCTCGACCCTTTCTTTCCGAAGTACAAACAAGGTCTATACAATGGTTAACGTTCATGCGCCGATTAATCAGGCAAACAAGAAAGATCCAGAAGGGACGGATACATTTTGGGAAGAGCTAGAGGAGATACTCTCTGAGATCCCTGCCAAGCACTCGGTTATCTTGCTTGGAGATTTCAATGCCCAACTCGGCAGAGAAAGAAAATTCCAAAACATAATTGGAGATTACCCAGCTCACCGCAGAACCAATCGGAATGGAGAGAGACTTGTGGAACTGTGTAAGGCATTCAACCTTGTTATGAAATCCACAGCTTTCAAACATCTGCCAAGGAAACATAAAACATGGACATCCCCAAATTCCAACCTTGGTGAGTTCCAGATCGATCACGTCGCTATTTCACGTAAAGCCCATCGAGAGATCCAGAATGTGAGGGTTCTTAGAAGTGCCAACCTAGATTCAGATCATTACCTCTCTAAAATCAAAGTTAAACTCATTCCGAGAAATACTAGAAAGGTCCAGCGACGAAAGATGAATAGGTTTGACTTGCAAAAGCTACAGTCTAATGATGAGTTCACTCAGAAGCTTGAAACACTGGATCCACAAAACTGGGAACAACTACGAGATGCCATAGTATCAGCAGCTAAGGAAACAGTCCCATTAATAAAACGCAGAAAGCATGCTTGGTGGACCAGTGAATGTGAGGCGGCAATAAGGCTCAGACAACTTGCATGGCAGAGATGGAACTCACAGAAGAGTGAAGACAACTGGGAAAGTTTCTTATGTATGAGAAAACAGGCTGCAAAAACTATTCGAGGTGTAAAACGTGCTTTTGACAAGAACAAGCTGGCACAAATTGAGCTAGACTTCAAGAAGAATAACACCCGGGATTTCTATAGAACTTTTAAACAGAATCTCAGTAAATATGCTCCACCTAGCCTACACTTCAGGGACCTAAATGGAAAAGTTGCTTATAATGACAAGGAAAACTGCCAAATATTGGCAAATTACTTCGAGTCTCTCCTCAACTGCGAGGCTCCAGAATCAACATTTCAGTTCGAAGACAATCCGTATGTACACCCAGATTCCACCCCACCCACAAAAGAAGAAATTAATCAGATCATCCAGTCACTCAAAAACAACAAAGCACCAGGTGAGGACTCCATAGTTGCTGAATTATGGAAGCATGCTGGCGACAAGGCTGTTGATAAGTTAACTGAGATTATTCATGAGATTTGGGAAACGGAGGAACTCCCTAGCAACTGGACCTCAGTTCTACTTCACCCTCTTCATAAGAAGGGTGACCGAATGGATGTGAACAACTACCGTGGAATCTCTCTCCTTACAATAACATACAAGATCCTCTCAAAAGTCCCTCAAAATAGGGCAGAACAACAACTAGATTCCCAATTGGGAGAATATCAAGGAGGGTTCAGGAAAGGACGATCATGTGCTGAACAGATCATGAATCTTAAGTCTATTGTTTCATATCTAAAGCTTAGATCTAAAGATTTTGTGGTGACCTTCGTTGATTTCCAGAAGGCATACGACTCCATTGATCGATTCTCCCTATTTCATATCCTGAAGGATCTGGGATTGGACAATAAAACAAGAAAAATCATTGAGAAGACCTTGACTAACACCACCTCCAGAGTGAAATTTAGGGGAGAAATTTCAGAAGCTTTTGAAATCAGAACCGGGGTAAGGCAGGGAGACGGATTATCACCTCTGCTTTTCAACTGCGCACTTGAGAAGGTCATCCGAGAATGGCGCAAAGAATTGAACAACAATGGGTTCGTAAATGGAGTCAGATTGGGCTACAAAAATCTGAATCTGACGGTTGATTGCCTAGCCTTCGCAGATGACCTTGTAATTTTTTCAGATTCCCTTGGCATGGCAGCAGTGCAGATCAAGCAACTCAGCACTCAAGCTGCAAAAGCAGGCCTTAAGATCTCCTTTGAGAAAACCTTGTTTATTACTAACATTAAACAAGCACCCAAGGAGCTAGACATAGGAGAGGGACGCATTAAGCAAACTCAATCATTCAAATATCTAGGCGAGTGGATAGAACCCAACACATCCGAGAAGGCTGCTTTCGAATCGCGCATCCGAAAAATGGAAATGGCATATCATCTAACAAAGGGTATTTACAACAAGAAATCAATATCCCTAAATGCCAAGCTAAGACACTATCAAACTGTCATCAGCCCAGAGGCTCTATATGCTGCAGAATGCCTTGCAATGCATAGGAAAGGACTTATGGAGAAACTAGAAGCTAAAGAAAAAAAGATTCTCAGGTAAATCTTGGGCCCTGTAAAAGAAAACGATGAATACAGGAGACGGCACAACCACGAGCTCTACACATGTGTAGAAAAATAACTGATGTGATGAGAAAAAGAAGAATTTCATTTTATGGCCACATTTCACGAATGAGCTCTGTAAGGTTGACAAACAGGATCTTTACATACTTTCTAGAGAAGAAAACAAAGGGGGCATGGTTCACTGAAGTTGACAGAGATTTGAAAGAAATTGGGATTACAAGTGATGATGTACTGGAACGTGTAAAATTTAAGGTGACACTTACAACTCACCGGAGTTTCCTAGAGAAACCTAAGCTCAAAACAGGCAAGAAGTGGACATAAGAAAGGAAGCAACAACATGGAGAATTCATGCGGCAGTACTGGGCGAATGTTAAAGCTCAAAGCAGAAACCAGTTGAAATAACGTGGTCCTTAGTTGTCCGTAACGCAAGAAGAAGAAGAAGAAGAAATAAATAATAGTCTGATCTCTACCAAATTTTGCAACAACATACATTTATGTGGGAGGCGTCTTTTCACCAAACTACAAGGTCATCAGCCTAATAGTATGCAGATGGCGGCCATCTATGTGTGCAAATCGATTTCCCCTATCAATTCAAACATGGTGAAACCGAAATGAACCAACTTTGGTGCAAAGGTAACACTGGCAAAAGACACCTCAGTGCCATAACGGAAACGTAATCGCGGCCACCCAAATGTTCAAAGCTTAAATCATATTACGACTAATCTAATCATCTGATCTCTACCAAATTTTGCAACAACATACATTTATGTGGGAAGGCTTCTTTTGACTATCCTAAAAGGTCATCAACCAAATAGTGTGCAGATAGCAGCCATGTATGTGTGCAAATCGATTCCCCCTATCCATTCACACACGGTGAAACCGATTTGAATGACATTTTGTACAGGGGTTGCACTAGCAAAGGGCACTTCAGTGGCATGTTTTACATCGCCGCCATCTTGACGGAAACGTAATGGGGGCCACCCAAATGTTCAAAGCTTAAATCAAATTACGACTAACCTTATCATCAGATCTCTACCAAATTTTGCAACAATATACCTTAATGTGTGAAGCGTCTTTTACCCAAACTACATGGTCATCATCCAAATATTTTCATGATGGTGGATGTATGAATCATGCAAGTGTTATAGCCTAACCGTAACTTACAATTCAACAAGGCCTGCCCTCAACAATTCAGCTTATCGTACATAGAGAGGTTTAATCTGTCCTGAAAGAGGTGACCGGTAGGATATTCGCATATTATAATAGAAATGTATCTGAACGAAACCTGTAGATTGATAACAGGTTGATTAAAACCTACCCCAACAGATAAGCTCTACTACCTGGCTGGAATAGCACCTCCTTGTGTACGCAGAGAGGTGGCTGCCAACAGGGAGAGGCTGAGAGTGGAAGAGCCACTGCATGGATATAATCCTCCTCAGCAATGACTGAGGTCCCGAAAGAGCTTCCTGAGGACATCGGAGATGCTTACCATCTCACCGGAGAAGGCAAGGCTGGATATAAGGAAGAAGTCGACCCCTCACCCCTGCAGTTGGATGCCAGTAGCTGAAGAAATACCACCCGGACACAACGAAAGCTGGTTGGTGTGGAAATCCCTAAACAGGTTACGATCAGGAGTTGGAAGATCCCGAGACAATCAGAGGAGATGGAGCCTCAGTACATGTGACACGTCTTGCAAATGTGGACACGAACAAACCACAAGATACACGCTTCATTGTCCTCTGTGCCCTTTATCTTGTGCAGAGGAAGATCTCCTGTTAGCCACTCAGAGCGCCTTGGATGTTGCTCAGTATTGGGCACGTGTTATATTAGACAGTTTTACCCTTATATTTATAGCAACTGTACATTTGTATGTTTCCAACACGAGAAATAAATAAATAGAATATGTAACCGTAGAAGTGACTAACAGGCTTACCGTGCCATATCGTTGTGGGCCCGTGCCGCCCCTTTTAGGAATGCACTGAACAAAACAATAATACATATTTAGTATCAAATGGATTATAAAATTGCCAGAAAACGCTTAGGAAATCGTTGATTCCAACACTAAATATAATACAGTTATATTAAACCAGTTGTTCATCAAGTATTATGGTAGCGCATCCGTGGCGTAATGGTACCGACTTGGGCTCATAGCCTGGGGGTTCGTGGATCAAATCCTGGCAGCTTCAAATTTTTTACTTCGTATTTTTGTTTTTGGTATTTATTGATTTATAACTACTCACACGTTATAATGTTAAGCATAAGTGTGTATTTGCAATCAAAAATATTTATATATACTTATCACACCACATATTTCTACAATCGAATACAGCGATTAATATCCGTTGACCTTGAACCGCGGTAGAGACTATTGTTGTTTTTGTTGATTCTTTAGGGGTTTTGCGACATCATGGTTTTGTAGTCCCGTTTAGTTGGGTGTGTGTAGAAGTTGTCTGATAACCATTGTCACTATAATGTCTGTAGGCTTACTAGTGTGTGTACTTTTATACGAGGAAGGTTTTGGGTAGGAAGCTGTTGTTGTTAATGTTTCATTCGAGAAGCATGGACATCATGGTCATTTAGCCCTGTGTACTTGGGTGAGTGTTGAGTTTTGTCTGATAACGTCTGTTATTGTGATGGCTGTATTAGTGTATATATAATTCAGGTGAGGATTCATTCAATCAACGTTAAATATCCGTATAGCACGTTGTATTTCAACAAGCTACTATAACCAACATTCAATTGTACTCCTTGAAAAGGACAAATAGTTATAACTATACCCACGCATTTAGAAGAAGAAAGTAGGCTGTATGTTATTTACTGTATATCTTGTCCTTCTTGCAGAACAAAGCAGTGGCAGATGATTCACATTCTCCTGTCACTCTTCTCATCTCGCTTTCACCCAGAAGAACAACCATTACATCTTCTGAAGTGAAGTCCCCCTTTAACTACTGGTTCAGCGCCGCCACGAAATTTTCCTAGTCGTTTGAGACACCATTCCTCCTAACGAATTAGACCCATTTATCTCAAATACCTATATTACCTATATCCAAGGCTGTATCTACCAATAGGCCCCATATGCCCCGGCCTGGGGTCGCACCATGCTGAGGGACGCAAAATAAATCCACAAATTTTTGATCAGAAAATTTCCGTAAAATTGTATAGGATACAATACACGTCTACGTCCAACAAATGTTTTGCAACAGCAGATGTTTCGACTTCAGCTTTAGAACAGGAATATTTCATGATTTATTAGGAGAAAATTTAAGTCTTGAATATTAATATCAGTAAAATTTGAATAATTAATTAATTATGCATAGTTGTAGGATGTATCATGTAGTGTATATGTATATCTGAATATCTGTAAGTGTATAATGCGTCTTAATAGTACATTATGCTACGAGCCTATAATAGATATAATTAAGACACGAGTATTTTTTATAAAACGACCGTATGCGAGTTTTATAATTTCCATACGAGTGCCTTTATTACCATTATAGGCAAGTTGCATACGACTGTTTATGTTCGACGATAATTATAACTTTATTATAAGTTTTAACATAAATATTCATAAATATCTGTTCAGTCACTAGAATGTTGTGATCGGGTGCTGCGGTGAGTAGTATATCTCTCTTTTCCAAGCTCTCTGGACAACCGACGCATGCGCTCTGTGTGCTTCATTGCCATATGTTCAGATTGTGTATTCAGTAAAACTGTCACTGAAGTCGTTTCAATACAACGCGCTGTGTAGAAATTGGATTTGAAGATATTAAGGTACAGTGCTATTTCTTGTCTCATATTCACAAGTTTATTTATGCGAACATATGGACGGTGCACTTTCGGTAATTTATATAGACATGTTGGATTTTGAGCGCATGCGCGAAGGTATCCTTATCTAATTGGTCACACAAGTGTTTCTTGAGCTCTGATTGGTGGGAGAAACTGTTTCATAATGACAAATAGTGTTATAATGAGCCTCATTATGATACAGTTTTCTGACACATAATAGTTAGGGTCGAACATAAATAGTTTTAAGTTATTTTAATATCTCGTTGGCCTATTTATTAGCCTACTTTTCACATTTTTCAAAAATGAGGAAAAAGTAGACTTATGAGATCAATCCGGGAAAATGTCTGTCTGTGTGTGTGCCCTCCCCCCCCACTATCAACTCCTAAACGGCTGCGGCAATCGAAACCAAATATGGTATGAGTAAACATCTGTACCGGGACATCTCAATGTCATATTTGAAAATGATGTCAGTGTTACCAACTGCTGAAAAATCGCAATTGAAATTTGAGCTCCATGTTGGATATCTTGGAATGTATACATGGCAACTATTCCAAAATTGGCACACATATAGATAATAATACTTCAGTTTAATTTTCAGGAGGCCATACATGACAGTGTTGCCAAAATGATTATAAGCCTACTGATAGGTCCCATTTTTAAATGCATATAATTCCTACACTATCAATTGGATTTCAACCAAATTTCGTATGTACTATGTGTACATAAACATATATTACTGAGCATATTCTTAAGAGCCACCAGGACTGCCAACTGTCAATAAATGCTCTCTCTATTTTATATCCAAATACCAATATATCAGAAAGTATGAGGGCCAACAGCTTTAAACTTTGCACACGTATAGTACCTGCCATTCTAGATTAATTTGGAGTAACTTATATACTTCAGTTCTACCAACATAATTGTAAGACTGCTGATAGGACCAATTTTTAAATACATATAACTTCTATACTATCAGTTGGATTTCAACCAAATTTCGTATGTTCTATGTGTGCCATAACAGATATGACTATGCGTATCCTTAAGAGGAATCAGGGCTGCCAACTGTTAATAAATGATGTTTATATTTTTTACACTAATATCAATATATCAGAAAGTATGCAAGCCAACAGCTCTAAACTTTGCGCACGTATAGTATCTGACATTCTAGATTAATTTGGAGTAACTAATATATGTCAGTGCTGCCAACATGATTCTAAGCCTGCTGATAGGTCCAAATTTAAAACACCAGTATCTTCTATACTGGCAAATGGATTTCATCCAAAATTGGCACAACAAGAGATCATAATATTTCAGATTATTTCTGACCAATACATGCATGACATTGTTGCCAACATGATTTTACGCGCACTGATAGATCCAATGTCCAACTGCGTGTAACGACCATTGGACTTCAACCAAATTTTGTATTCTGTAGCTTAAGAGATGGCACTAAGAATACAGTCAGTCACGAGGGCTGCCAACTGTAGTGCTCTATTAGGCTACATTATGCCAGGTATATTTCGAACTAATTAGACATTTTAATATTACCAACTTAATTTTGTTATTATTCTAGATAGGTCCATATAGATTAATAATTGTCATGAATCTTAAATTTTAAGAAAAATGGGCTCTTTAGTTCGTCACGGAACTTTTTGTTTATAGTTTATATATACAAATTAAGAAACAGTTGATTCTCTCATTACTTTAATTTATTTAATTGATTTTACTTCTCGATACATTAGAATAAAATAAAAGAAAACCTCTGAGGTCTAAATTCTCCCTCCTTCACGATGGTATGAAGAGGGGGCGGCAAAAACCCACGGGCCTTGGAGTGCTTACAATCTAAATCCGGCCCTGCCTATATCGGCGAGTTTCTGCATGGTCATCGTGATGTTGAAGACGAACTCTTTCATTGTGCTGCTTTCTTGCCTGATGTAACATTTCTGGGTCAGCTCGAACTTTGGGACAATACCTCATCCCTCGAAGGCCTTTTTGAGGTTATTCCAGGTAACCTTCGAGCTGGTAGCATTATACATATAAATATAGCAGGAAGGTTTAACGGCCCGGCATATTTTGCCAGCAAACTCTGGTGTGTCCACATGTGAAGTAACGGGAATTGTTCCGTCGGCATAACCAAACAATCCCTCCAGCATAAGACAGATTTTCATTGCAAATTTCCAGCTTACGTAATTTTTCTGTCCTGCTAGTTCCTCTATATTAGGCTCTGATGTTGATACAGTAACCCCAGAGATGGCAACAGTTGAACTGGCCAGCTAGAAGAAGGTGACGCAGTAGGACCACTACGTTTTGGCTATTCAGGACACTTGACCGAAATACTTAATTTATAATGTAGTAGGTGTGTTGTGTTTTTTATAAGATTGATGGTAGGTAATAAAATGTCATACATATTAAGACAGAGGTCGTGGTATGAGTCTCACATGCGTCCAACGTCTTTACCTTCCACCAAAATAACTTGTATGCTGCTCTTTTGATATGAAAGTTCATTAATCGGCTCTTCGGTTAATCCAGTTGAGAAGAGGGACAGATAACAAACGCCTTAATTCTGTCGATAATGGAAGAGAGTAAGCGTTGTTGTCGTTGTTGTTGTTGTTGTTGTTGTTGTTGTTTTTATTGTTTAATTTAGGTGCTCCGATACCATGGTATTTTCAGTCCCGTGTACTTGGAGTGTGTGTAGAATTTGTTTGATAACCTGTTTTATCGTTGTGTCTGTAGTCGTGTGTGTATTTGTAATTGAGGCTAGGATTTGAAAAAAAGAGCGTGACCTTAAGTTAGGTATTATCTAGGCATTTGCCAGGAGTAAAAAAGGAAAACCACAGAAAATCACTTCTAAGATGGCTGAGGTGAGAACTCTGCCCAATTCATCTCAATTTTACTCACGAGTCATAGTAAAACCGTTCCAACCTTCTGATAAGAATTATTTTTGTGGCGTAGCCGGGAATCGAATGCAAGACTTTTAGGACGAGAGTCTCAACTCGTGCCTCGGGACCACATCAGGAAATAAAGCAAGAGTGATACAAATTACATTCTGACGGGAAGTGGTTTTACTAATACGATTGGTTGGTAAAGATATGGGAACTCAGCGCTTGCATCAACCTGGAATCCTCCAAGCTTCCCATGCGTATTGAATCTTGTACAATTTTGTCCTTTCTACGCACAGATACCGGCGTTTAGCTATGCACATGGACATGACCTTGAGAGCTCAGCGGTAGGAGAGTGGTGTAGAGCGGTGCGGGGAGCGGGACGAATACTTCCCTATCTGAGAACATTGACGCGCGTGACAGTAGGTTTCCACAATCAGACACAGGCACGCTCAGTGAGGCAAATGTTTTACGCTGCAGTAGTATACCGAGGGAATAGGATGGGGAAGTGCACAACTAACTGCCGGTAATTGTATGATCCAAGTGAATTTGAAGATGAAATACCACATACGTTTTCTATAGCAGGAAGCTCACGATGGCGGGTTTCCTTGCCATTAAAAGCACAGCTGGATTCAGCTCGAGGCCTTGTGATAACTAGGGCTCGGATTTTTAGGTAAATAAATATCTGCTTATGTAAATACATATTTTAAGCATTTTTTTCTATAACTACAAAAATTCCTGTTTTTCACTTATTAGCACATACAAATACATAATACTTACATTTTTTAAATCAGTATCCTAGATCTTCATGTTTATTGCATTTTTCTTAAAAGTAACTTCAACCTGTGAGCTCTCTAATCTTCATGCAGAGTGTATGTCAGCTTGTAACTGTGTTATTCTTAACTTGTCGCCCCGTGCCACTCACTGTGGAAGCCGGGGATTTCCTTGTCCATAGCCATATTGCACCACGTGCTAGACCTACCCCCTCCCCCAGCTACCTTGAACAAGTGTCACTCACATGCAGTTCAATTCTGACACTGTGAAGTGTATGGCAGTTCTATGATGCCTAAAGTAAATTCAACTACTAGTTATCGTCTGCAGCAGTATGTTGCAGAATTTAAAGATACTTTTACTTCTGATGGGGACGTTCTGTTCGGCCAACCATGTGGGAAAGCAATCAAGGCTGAACAGCGATCTCAAGTTACACAACATCTCAAGGGCAAGAAACATATTGCCGCAGTTTCGCGCCTTCAGAATAATTTTTTCGCGATAATTGTCGGTTATATGTGATGGACAACCTGAAGATGTATCTCGTTGTTTATTGTAATTCTTCAGGAGTCGGTGAGACATAGCATAAATTGCATTCGTGAGTACTGCATATTGTATATATTCACATTAATAAACTAAATTATAATTAAATATTTTTACATTTTCCCCACATATTTCAGGTACTTTTAATACATAAAAAATAAATATTTTCCCGATTGGTAGCACCTAAAAATCCGAGCCCTAGTGATAACCATTCAAACAAATAAGTAGGGTGCCCCCGAGAGAAAATAAAATATCATCATCAAAAAATAATTTCTTTAAAAGAGTTGGCGTACATTAATCGTAAGAGTAATATTTAGAATGCGGGAAGGAGACATGTTGTCTTATTCATAGGACGCTCGCGTGGATCCCGAGAGAGGACCTCGCTTTATGTCTTGTGTCTCCACTATGACAGAGTTTTATGGCCGCGTGATGCGGTAGAACTGTCGCTAGCCACACAATGCCGCAGGGCCACGCATTTCAAATACTCACCACAGGAATCACGTCCACAGGGCAAATTGTATGTGATAATGGCTGTGATAATGTTCCTAACAGGTATAGCTCAGCGTATAAAAGCACAAACCTCCCGTCCTTCCGAGCAAGGATCATCAAAGATAAAGGAGTGCAAAATCAGATATGTTAAGGACACCACGAACTCGTGGGCATACGTATTGTGCACATTAGCTGGCATCATTATACTATGCATTTTCTGGGTTTATGGTAAGGGTACAGCTATGATTATTGTAACATGTAAAAAACAGCATATTCTGAGCTGACTATGGCCATGAAATGCTTCTTATCTTTTATTGAATGTGAGAAATGAGTATGAATTTTGACATAGAAATTTTCAGAAAAAAAAATAGTAATAGTTACTTCAGGTAACTTAGTAAACCCAGCGAAGTACCGGACATTTTTATTTTATTGTTATTTCTATTAGACGATAGATACCAAAAGAACTTTAAACAAGTAGTTCCGTGAAGAACTATACAGCCTATTTTCATAAATCCTACTTATGTTAATTGCCACTATCAACATACAAAATTTCAGTTTGATTGCTGTAATAGATTCGTAGATATTGCGAACCGACTAAATATTTCGGATGGTCGCCATGTTGGATATTATATATGTAGGTCTGTGCCGTCTGGCCTTTCGCAAGATGTAGTTCGCAGTGGAAGTGTGTACCAATTAGCCTAGCGCTGGGCCCATTAAACCGGACTAAGGTTATGCAGGTATCAGAGGCGATGGATTGAACGTACATTCACTGCCATGTGAATGCAAGTTCTATTCGAATGCGTTATTCATTATGGGCCTAGCTTAGCTTAGCCTAAAGAAAATAAAGACTAAATAAGGTACACATACTCAACACATAGGCAAAGGAGAGGTAATGTATTGACCAAAGAGATAACATCAAGGAATGACGAGGAAGCATTACATGCTATGAATGAGGTTAAGTGGACGTCAAACATGTGATGTTAGGCAAAATAATGGTCGAAAGGACCGAAACGTAAATGTTATGATCGATAGGAGATAACGGTAAAGGGGGGAACACATTTTGGAAAGTATACTCGTAAAGAGTAAAATTACGTTGGGAAAAATAAAGAATAAAAGGGCTAGACAAAGAAAAAGGGAAGATTACAGGCGGAAAAGAAAAACGGTTCAGGTCCTAGAGTTATGTACTGTTACATGAAGATTATTGTGTACGTATAGCATTAAAACTTCAATCGCATGATTAGGACACAAGAAGTAACAACGAGATTTTAAAATCTCGCACAGCTGCCATCTTGTGATTATGGAAACAATTGAAATAAATTAGATGCCAGTGGATTAACATTCGTATAAGGATTTACTGTACCAAGTTTCGCTGCACTCGGATGGTTAAATTGCGAGAAACGTCCATGTGAATATTTATACTTCACGTCGCCGCCATGTTGGATTTGTGATCTCAGGTTATTTAAAGTCCTATAGGTGAACTTAAGTTTATAGCCCCTATGAACATAAAAAAAATATGTTAGATTGCTATAATAGATTCGTAGATATTCAGAGACATCTAAATATATCGGATGGTCGCCATGTTGGATTGTTAAATGTATAGGCCATAGAGTCATGTACCATTAAAGGAAAATTATTGCGTAGGTTCATTATTCAAACTTTCACTTCGAACGCATTACTACGACACAAGAAATAAAAACTTAATTTTAAAATTCGCACAGCCGCCATCTTGAGGTTATGTAAACAATTGAACTAAATTAGATACCAGTGCATTACAATGTGTATAAACATTTCCTGTACCAGATTTCATTGCGATTGGAATATTAAATCGCGAGAAAGGTCGATTTAAAATTTTCAAATTCGCTTGGCCGCTATATTCGCTTTGTAGTTAACCGGTTTTTGAAAGTCTTATGGATTAACTTCCAGTAGTGCCCTTTATCTCCGTACAAAATTTCAGGGTGATACTGCTAATAGTTTCAGAGATATAGAATGCCGGTGAAATATTTCGCATATCCGCCATCTTGTGGTTATGTAAACAATTGAACGAAGTTAGATGTCGGTGCATTACAATGTGTATAAGCATATACTGTACCAAGTTTTATTGCGTTTGGTTGGTTAAATCGCGAGAAACGTCTATTTAAAAGTCGCAAATTCGCGTGGCTGCCATGTTGGTTTTGTAGTTACCTGTTTTCAAAAGTCACATACGTGATCTTCTAGTAGTTCACTTTATCACCGTAATAGAATCCAGGGTGATATCGGTATTAGTTTCGGAGATATTGAATGCTGGTGAAATATTTCGCACAGCCGCCATGTTGGATTGGTGAGACGTAACATAATTTCAAGGGCACGATCGAGGTCGTCCTGAATAATGCTATGAACTTACCGAGTTTCATTGAAATCGCTCCAGCCGTTTAGAAGTTATTAGGGGGACACACACACCTCACACACGCACACACAAACGGACAAAACGTGATCTCATAAGCCTACTTTTTCAAAATTGAAAATAGGCTAAAAGTAGGTTGTGTTAAAAGTACAGTCAAACCTGGTTATATTAAGCCTCTGTATTGGAAAGAAATTTCTTAGTCCCGTCATTTTCACGGCAAAAAAACTCTATACAAGAAACTATTATTATTATTATTATTATTATTATTATTATTATTATTATTATTATTATTATTATTATTATTGAAAAAGCGCACAATGTGCAAAATACAAAACTGAGTAACCTGCTGTACATTATTCCAATGCCAATTGGGTTATTGATATTTGTCTTTGTCGGCAATGTTTTGCGTGATATCACACACAATCTTCAGTTGGTTGGTGGAATCACTTGTTTTGTCAGAACTTGTAGTGAAAGCCAAGTGTAGCATATCGTGTCAATATGTGTCGGAGTTCATAGTTTGCCTGTTTCCATTCGACAGTCATTATGGCGTCAGTTGAGTAGAAATCATCACAGATAGCGTTTTGCTTTTTTTTTCAGTATTTGAAGGGCACTCTCATAGGCATCAGTGCTTGGCAGTAGCATCTGCAGTCTAATGTCTTCTATGTAGAATATTTATTTTTTAAGTCAGTCAAGACAGCGCTGTTTTCCCGATACCCAAGACTCTTTTCATTTAGCGGGCTTTGATTTTCTCTAATGTTAATAGGTCGTTTTCCTTTTGTTTGTCCCAAATTATGTGGATTCCGTAAGTCGCTATTGGTGCTATGGCTGTTTTAAATAATGTCATGGCCCTTTTTATTGCGAGTTTTTGAGGCTTTTGTACCTCTGTATAAGAAAGTTGTGTTGAACTCATTTAGGCTACATCTTTATGGGAAAGAAAGTAGGGTAATGACCTCTACAGAAGAAAATGGTGCCTCTTTCTTTTCCTGTTGTTTTCCCAGGTTACTCTCTCCATCAGACTACGTCCTGTACTGTATTATCCGTACCTTACTGCACTGCATTGCTTCTATTGCCAGGCTTCAGTGTGTTTTAGGAGTAAACGCGCTATGGCATACTTACAATGTCTACTAAGCAGAAACAGTTTTCTTTGAGCAATAAACTAGAATTGATTCAGAAAATTGAAAGTGTGATGTTACGCAAGGAAGTGTGCAATGAGTTGGGTGTATTTGAATTAACTCTCAGCAAACTTCTGAAGGTTATAGATGGAATAGACCCGAAATATATCGACGGATGCGGTAATGAACAGTAACTGACTTACAACCTCCATACAACCACCATCTCTCTCTATATATATTTTTTTTATTAATGCAGCCAATGGCCATGTACTTTTCTTTTCAGGACGGGTCAGGGAAGGGATATTGGAAGGAAATCGGCCGTGGACCTTCTGAAAGGAACCGTCCTGGCATTTGCCTGGAGGTGAAAATGGGAAACCACATAAACCATTTTCAGGACGGCCGAGGTGGGAATCGAACCCACGCTCTCCCGATGCCAGCGAGGCACGAGGTAACGCTTTAGCGCTCTCGGCCACTGCGGCCGGTGGGTAGTTCCGTGAAGAACTATACAGCCTATTTTCATATATCCTAATCATGTTAATTGCCTCTATCTACATACAAAATTTAAGTTTGAAGGTTGTGATAGATTCGTAGATATTGTGAACCGTCTAAATATTACAGATGGTCGCCAGGTTGGATTTTATGTACTGTTACATTAAGATTATTGTGTACATGTGGTATTCAAACTTCAGTCGCATGATTAGAACACAAGAAGTAAAAACGAGATTTAAAATTTTAACACAGCTGCCATCTTGTGGTTATGGAAACAATTGAAATAAAATAGATGCCAGTGGATTAACATTTGTATAAACACATAACGTGCAAAGTTTCACTGCACTCGGATGGTTAAATCGCGAGAAACGTCCATTTAAATATTTATACATCGCGTCGCCGCCATGTTTGATTTGTACTCACCAGGTTACTGAAAGTCATACAGGTGAATTTATGTTCGTAGCTTCTATGTACATAAAAAAAATCAGCTTGATTGCTGTAAAAGATTCGTAGATATTGAGAACCGTCTAAATATTTCCGATGCTCGCCATTTTGGATTGTTATATGTATAGGCCATAGAGTTATGTACCAATAAAGGAAAATTATTGCGTAGGTTCATTACTCAAACTTTCAGTTCGATCGCATGATTACGACTCAATAAATAAAAACTTAATTTTAAAATTTCGCACAGCCGCCCTTGAGGTTATGTAAACAATTGGACTAAATTAGATGCCAGTGAATTACTATATTTATAATTATTTACTGTACCACATTTCACTGCGCTCAGAGAGTTAAATCACAAGAAAAGTCTATTAAAATATTTCAAATTCGCTTGCCCACCATGTTCGTTTTTTACTCTGCAGGTTTATGAAAATTACAAAGATAAACTCGTACCAGTGCCTTTTATTAGCGTACAAAATTACAGGGTAATATCTGTAATAGTTTCGGAGATATGGAATGCCAGTGAATTACAATGTGTATAAACATTTGCTGTACCAAGCTTCATTACGTTTGGATGGTTAAATCACGAGAAAAGTATATTTAAAAGTCTCAACTTGGCCTGGCCGCCATGTACGTTTTGAAGTTACCAGGTTTTTGAAAGCCTCATAGGCGAACTTCTAGCAGTGTCCTTTATCACCGTACACAATTTCAGGGTGATATCGGTAATAGTTTCGGAGATACTGAATGCTGGTGAGAAATTTCGCACAGCCGCCATGTTAGATTGGTGAGACACAATAAAATTTTAAGGACACAGTCGAGGTCACCCAGAATGGTGCTTTGAACTTACCGAGTTTCATTTAAATCGCTCCAGCCGTTTAAAAGTTATTAGGGACAAACACACACACATCACACACACATACGCACACACAGACACACGGACAAAAGGTGATCTCATAAGCCTATTTTTTTCAAAAATGAAAATAGGCTAAAAATGAAAGTTTGTCTGTTTTTTTCTGAATTTCCATGGAAATTTGCGATATTTGCGCGTTTCAGACTGGTTTATGATGCATGCGCGCAAAAATATTTTTTTTGTCTGTCTGTCTGTCTGCCTGCCTGTGGACAATTTTTTGTGTCCTTATAACTCGAGAACGGCAAATTGGAACAACGTAAAATTTGATGCAGATATCCATCAGAGGCACGACACTAATCATGGATCATTGATCTAACGCTTCTCCGTACCTCTCATTAAAGGGGGACTACCCCCTTAAAATACATGCTGAAATAGGCGTAGAAGGGTGAGACAAAGCTCATTTTCAGCCCCTCAATGTGAGAAACGGAAAACCACATTTTAAGGCCCTAAAACCAACAGTTTTTGAGATATTTCCAGAAAACTAATTTCACTTCATAAATTAATGAAAGAATGAATGCCGGTAACCAGGGTAACTGAATCTCAGAGGTCCATCTATTTCTGTAAGACCGAATGCAATTCCATTTATTACATTACTCTGAAGGTTTGCAAACGGCTATATGGTTATAACGGATCCAAATTAAGCTGAAATATTCATCAATACATAATGCGCTTAAGGGGTCAAGGGGTACTCTAGAATTTTTTCACGCGATTTACACGTGCGGGTATGGTACGGAAGGTCTATTATATACCTTCTCTATTATATAAACATGAACGTTTGTCTGTTTATTCTGAATTTCCATGGAAATTGGCGATATTTGCCCGTTTCAGACTGTTTTATGACGGATGCGCGCAAAAATATATTTTTGTCTGTCTGTCTGTCTGTTTGTCTATGGACAATTTTTTTTGTCCTTATAACTCGAGAACGGCTGGGTGGATTAACGTAAAATTTGATACAGCTATCCATCAGAGGCACAACACTAATCATTGATGTAACTCTTCTCCGTACCTCTCATAAAAGGGGGCCCACCCCCTTAAAATACATGCTGAAATAGGCGTAGAAAGGTGAGACAAAGCTCATTTTCATCCCCTCAGAATTTTTAACGCGATTTGCACGTTCGGGTATGGTACGGAAGGTCTATTATATCCCTATCCCTATATGGTTATATTATTATTATTATTATTGTTATCATCATTATTATTGCGTACAACGACGAGACAAAGCTCATTTTCAACCGCTTGGTGTCAGAAAATAAACTCGGGGCTCCTAAATAGCTGTAAATGGTCCCCGAAAATTACTTTTTAAGGCTCTAAAAGCAACAGTTTCTTAGATATTCCCAGAAAACTAATTTCATTTAATAAACTAATGAAGGAATGCATGCCAGTAACCATGACAACAGTATCTCAAGAGGTGACATCCAACTTTCCATCTATTTCTGCAAGAAGTAGAGCCACTCCTTTTATTACATTTCTGTGAAAGTGTGCAAATGGTTATAAGATTATCACTGAACCAACTAAAGCTGTAAAATTCATCAATGCGCTTAAGGGGTTCAAGGAGTACCCTAGATTCTTTTCACACGACTTAAACGTGCGATATGTCGTACAGAAGGTCTATTATATCTCCAAACAGCAACATTATTTTCAAAAATTCCTGATTTGAAATAGTGGACAATTTTTTGCTGCTTTTAGGAATTTTGGCCATTGGAGGCTAAAAAACCTGAATTATATTGCACCATAAGCCTTTATAATTTACTACCTGAAGTACCCGTGCTTCACTACGCGTCATAAATAAATTAAAATGTGAAGGTGACAGTTAAAACAGGGGATAGGTGAGGGTCTGCGCAGAGGGAGATTAAGGATGGAACATTTTGTCCAACTACACCGCTCGGCGTTGACCGTGTTTTATACCACAAATTTAGGTTTTACTCGCTAACCGTTGGAGATACCTTTCGGATAGAAAATCTAATCTTAAAAGTCGTATATGCCATGAAAAGTTTGCTGTTTCTTAGATTTCTCTGTTTATTTGAAATGGAATTATGAAAGTTTGAAACCAAAGGGTGTAGTGACGTCACAATAATGGTCGCCATCTTTAAATAGAGCAAAGTATTGAAATCAAAAGTAGCCTACATGTTGTACCCAACTGTCATCATGTGGAACATGTATTCGTGTCCCAGCTAACTCACGGTCTTTCGAGGTATGGGACGTTCCTGCCCACCATACGACCACATGCTCAGGATTTGAGTCTACCAGGTAACTACTCTACATGAAATACACAACATATTCCTAAAACAAAACATTTACTGGTATAAAATCATGGCTATACAACAAATACAAATAAAGGACAAATTATATTTAATTCCCACAAATAAAAATAGGGTTATTTTGTGAGTTTTCTTCTTAAAATAGTGCTACACTGCACTCAAATCTATTTCTAGCATCCTATCATTGATACTTTCAGACTTCCATGGGTTTCCATAGTGTTCATCATGTGACACAATTTTACTTAACTGGAGTATCACAACACAAAAGTCACATATCACATCTAAATGACATTAATAAAACATTACTCCGTTCTTATGGCATTTACTTTGATTAGCATAAATTCATTATTTTCTGCTTTAATTAACAAATATTTGTTGTGTCGTGTGAATCATCTTCCTTCTTTCCATCAATGTGAAACGCTTAAAAAGTGGTACTTTTCCCTTCCAAAATAGACATGGTTATAAATGTTTATAGTTTCACCATACAACGATTCTCTGGGTCTTGTCGGGATTATATCGTTACAAATGTGTCATGTTCTTAGAAATCGCATACCCGTCTGCATAAATTAGCGTGAACTGGCAAAATGCATTCTCAATGGATGCCTAACACTTTAATTGGTTCAGTGTTCCTGTTCAGAGAATAACTGAGCCAAATATTATCCGATTTCTATGATTCAACAATGTATGTGAGTTGCAACACATCATTTAATTCAATTGGCATCATCAAAACACTCATATCATAATTGCATATTGAAATATCGAGATTCTTCAGTGTCCTACTATGACCCTAATTTAAAGGACTGGCGGACCGATGTCCCCTCTTCCTAGCAGGCAATAAAATTAGTTCCGGCCACTGCACAAGATGGCCGCTCGCTTCAGTGGGCCACCCCACTCCTTCTCATCTGCTGGCAAGGTCATGTTTGTTTACAATTGCAGTACAGCAGAGATACGCTAAGTGTTGTTCCTAAGTAATTGAGTCATTTAATTATTTAACACCTATAATTAGTGCATTGGGCTCAACTCGGCTCCTTATTAACATTCATGGCTGGGGATGATTCCTGTGATAGCCTTGCCGTTCTATGGTGAATACTGGTGGCTTTTGGACGCGCATCATAATGAGAATACAGGATTCTCACCAGCAGCTGTCTCAATAATATAATACGGAAATCTGCGTTTCCTAAACGACGAATATGATTCTTACCTCTCAGGGTAGATCATTTATACACATGCTCACGGAGTCTCGACGGACATCATTCGTGGCCATAATTCATGCAAGCGATGGATACAGACAGGCTCTGTCCAATTCGCTACGAATAATAGAGTATGCACTAGGGCGATACTAACTCGTAGATCAGCCAACTTCTCACCTAACGCGCAAGCTATACTAGTTTGGTCCCCGCAATTATTTATTTACGTAAATCACTGGATTCTACGTTACTTCTGCACGCTATATGCGGCTCAGACAATACTTCACATAGATGACTCAATTATTAAGGCACCCGCGTTCTCTCTGTAATAACACTTAAGCCAAAGCTTTAAATAGCTCCTAACAACAAGGTATAAATTTACTGGCTTACTTTACTTTAATGGTCCTCAAATATAATCCTAAGGATTGACCATATCAAATATTCATTCAACACTTCATTGACACTGAAAAACTCTCGTATCTCATTATATTCCACGTTACTTTCTTACTGTTTACCAAAATACAGCATCTTTATATAAGACATGACACACTTTGAACATTATTTAGGCCAAAAATGCCTATTACTTTACTGTTGCCGACCCCAGATTATTATTATTATTTATCGTTTAACGTTATCGTTACATCCATCTCTATTTTCGGCCTGAATGGCCCTAAGGAAATCACCTTCCAAGCCATATTCTATTCAAGACGAGTGGTGAAAACTCGTTCAATAAGTGACTGTTACATCTTAGTCTCAAAGTGATGCATCGTTATATGGTGAACTCTTTAGTTATAATAACATTGTAAATTGGTACTCACTCTTTCATTTTCGCTGGATGGTACCAGCATTTCAGCTTCAGGCCTACCATGACGCTTGATTTAAGCCATCATGTTATATTTTACACAACACTTGATTTCACATATTTCCCACATGATAAACACACTCTTATCAGTGGCTTCTTTCACTTTAACACAATACATATTAATCACTATACACATGAACACTTTTTAAATCACTATAACACAATTTATGTACACTTATTCACTATTTCACAGGTTGATCCTTAATCGGACTCCTCCTACGCCTGATCTCAGAGATGCGATGCAATTACGCCAACCGCTAGTCTCCGTGAAAGTCTAACAGCGTTTACGGACGTTCGATCCTCGTCACCTGCAATATCGTTCAGCTCACTGTCAAGATTAAGTGGCGATGCTTCCCAAGCTCACATCATTGTAGTGATCCTGGTGATAATGTCATATACAACTCTGACAATACCTCCTGGTATAAGTAATGTTCAAAAACATTATAAGTTACTCTTTCGCTGTAGCGAATTTATATTTGCGTCAGATAATAGATAAATATCTGTATTAAATTAACTTCGACGCACTTCATGATTATACTTATGAAGCTTTATGACTTGCTTCTATTGTTCTTCAACGGCTGAGCGTTGATTCTTTAACATTACGCGCGCTTACTGGCAGCGTATTAGTTACGTGTATACTTGAGAACAGACTGAAGACAACTCTCGACGACTCTGGCTTGGTCTGCCTTAATCCTCCTTATAAAGGTTTCTCGTAAAAACTAGTCCACCGGACACACGAGTGCGACTCCTTCCTTGAAATAATACCTTTTCAGCCGAACTGACATATACACCTTGTTTATTTAAGTGTGGAGGTTTCATAAATGTTCGCGTGCCGGCTATCGCTTCGGCCAATTAATTACAATTAATTGCCTTAGTTCAGCGCGTCAGGACGCCACCATGGTGATTCCCCTCTGACTGGTCACCAAATCACTCCTCTCGAGCGTAGGCTCGGGGTTAACACGTTCATTTCGAGATATAGGCTTTAATTTAGGTGTAAGATCATCCCTAAATTATCTCTCCTTGAATATATTCACCTGGGTGTACATTTCACTCCATTTCAATGCTCCACTTGGCTGTAATTAATTAATTTCCGTGGGCAGTCCTCCACACCATAGCTTCCATCGTTGTCAGGCGGTGAATACCCGAGTCATTAATTTTAAGCTGTCTCCTCGCTCCAGACGAAAGTAGATCCCTTGGCGTCTTCGATCTCCACCCACTCGCCAAGTCCAATTAGTAAAACGTCAAACTGGCCTGCTCTCGTTCTTGTATGCTTCGAAAACGTATATTTGCTTGCATTTGCTTACAATTCTTCACCTTAAATTGCTATGATATTCACATATAGGCCGTGAAATCATGCTACATTATTATATCTCATTATTTAACGCATTGCTCTTTGGGTTCCCTAAAACTGTTCCCCCTCAGAGATCAATGGTTCAATTCTAGTTAGCATCATGTGCTTGGTCATCTCAGATAGGACCTGAGTTCGATGCCAATCTGCCGTGACCGATTGGGCACATCTTTCCCTTGCTAAGCTCGGAAAATTCATTTCACAAGTGAATTTTTCGGGCCCTTCAGATTGCATCGACTTATGCAGTATTTATTTTAAGCGGTCAGTGCTCTCGGCAATGGGATGTCTGGTTCCCCCATTCCACTCTGTCTACCGTCACGTAGACTCTTGTTCTGCCTTCTCAATTGTTCATTCATTTCCTCTAGTTCCGTAGCGGCCTCCCTCAACTGGTCGTAAAGTCCTTTCAGTTGACAGCTGCATTCTCCCCTCGTGTCCCTTGGGTTTGCGAGCTGCGAGCCTCGCTCCGTTTCTTCCTGGGTCTGCAAGCTTTTCTCCAGAGTCTTTGCGTGCATACGTAATAACTCCTCGTCCACTTGGGTGTGCATTGCTTGCTCTTCCCTCGTATCATAATCCTCTGGTGGACTATATAACTTCAAATTAGCTGCATTTACAACAACTTCTCTACCTGTTGCTTCGTCTCTGATCCGGTATGCATTATTTTGCAAGTCCCTTATAATCAGGTAGGGTCCGTGATAGGCATGCTGAAATTTTTATATTTCCTGCTCTCTGGATCTGAACTAGCGGGTTTCTTTAATAAGACGTACTCTCCCACGAGTAATGGTCTATGATAGCGTTTCCTCCTGTTTCTCCGCTGCCGTCTGTCTGCTTGTTTCTTGAGATACTCGAAAGTTCTCTGGATCCTCAACTCACGTCCAAGCTGTGCATCGACGGGTGTCCGAATGACATTATTCCATGGCCTCTGGTCTTCTATCAAGATGTAGGCTCACTGGCACTTCTCCTGTCGCTTCATGCCCGGTATTGTTGATACAGTATTCAATAATCTCAAGTACATCGATCCATTTCCAATTCTCCGTAGAGCAGTATATCTTCATGTACTTTTGCAGTTCCCTCATTACTCTTTCGGCGGAATTCGACTCCGGGTGTCGAACTGTGGACAAAATCTGTCTTATACCCAGATTTTCCAACTCCCTGCGAAATTCCACGCTGGTAAAACAGCTCCCATGATCAGATAATATGTTCTCCGGCTGTCCTAATATAGGAATGATTCTTTCCTTCAGCCTCTTACGTACCTGTTTCGTACTGGTTTTCTGAATTGGACACAGGACTACCATTTTCGAAAACACGTCTAGTGCAACTAGGATGTGTCTATTTCCTCTTCTAGCTCTAGGAAGCGTCCCAAAGTTGTCCAGTGCCAGAAGCTGACATGGCTTCTCTGGTAAGAGTGGTATAGATTTTTGCCTCATTAAGTACGAGTTAGGCTTTACTCGTTGGCAAATATCACATGTCCTGATTGTATTCCTGACTGTATCTCGAAGTTTTGGCCAAATAAATGCTTCTTTAAGCAGGGCAACAGACTTATCTACGCCTGGGTGACCAAAAGCTCGGTGTGCTAACCATACTAGCCTTCGCTGCAATGCCGGTGGTACAACAATCCTGGGTCGAGTGTGGTCTGAGTCGCTCCCTTTATGTAGCATCTGGTTAAACCATAGATACTCCGTTGATAGTGCTTCGGCTTCAACATACATCGGTGTTCCTCTGTCCAGCTTTCCCTCGAAGTAATTAATCCTCAACCGTATCCAGGGATCTTCACGTTGAAAAACGGTGATGTTCCTCAGATCATCTAAGGTCTTCTGGTCTCTATCTTCTATCTCGATAGCTAGAACTTCCTCTTCATCAGCTGTCGTGTATCTGCTTAGCAAGTCAGGTATGATATTGTCCTTCCCCGGGCAATACTCGATTTCCACTTGAAATTGCTGTATGTACAGGGACCATCTCGTCAGTCTTTGACTCGACAAGTCAGTTTTCAACAGAAATGTTAGGGCTTTATGGTCTGTCCTTAATATAATTCTAAAGCCATAAACTAGCTTTCGCCAATACTGTAAGGCATACAGTATCGCGAGTAATTCGATCTCCGTGACCGTATAATTCTTTTCATTAGATTTCAACCTTCTACTTATGAATGCAATGTAAGTTTTCTCCTCTGGCCTGTCCACATTTTCCTGATATAACATTGCTCCAATACCTATGAATGATGCGTCAGTTTGGATAATAAATTTCTGAGTGTAGTCAGGATATCCCAATTTTACATAATCTAACAGCATCTGCTTAGATTTTACGAAGGCTTCCTCGCATTTCTCCGTCCAGCGCCATCTTCCTCCTTTCTTAAGTAAGTCTTGGAGAGGTGCTACGGTCTCGGTATACTTCGGGCAATGGCTTGAAAAGAATCCAATAACGCCTAGATATTGCCTGACGTTCTTTACCTTCGTTGGTCTCGGGAAATGTTTAATAACTTCCAATTTTCCCGGATTAGGCCTGACTCCTTGTGCATCTATTACGTGGCCTAGAAATTTAACTTCTCTCCGACCAAAGTTAGATTTCTTTATATTGACCTTAAAGTTAGCCTGACTTAGGTCATATAACAGCTTGCGTAGATCTCTGACGTGTTCTTCGACTGTTTCAGATGTCAGTAGTATATCATCTACGTAACATATGGTCGTTGCTTTTACTTCTTCAGACAGGTTCCGATCTAGCGCTCGTATCAACGCTGAACCTGCTGTTTTCAATCCAAATGGGAGACGCACGAAAGAATACGTATGCTGGTCGAATAAATATCCAGTTAATAAGCTAGTTTTCTCCTCCAGAGCAAGATGGTGAAAACTTGCCGTCAGGTCAAGATTTGAGAACACAGTCTTTCCTTTGAACCTCCTGAGGACCTCCTTAATGGGCGGCACTTGGTCAAATTATGGTATGACCTTGGAATTCAAATTTCGTAGATCCAGGCATATCCTTACACTTCCGTCCTGTTTAGGTACAACTACCAGTGGGCTGACATAGGGTGTGGCTGTCTTCACAATGACGCCTGCCTCTGGCATTTCCTGTATTGCTTCTTTGACCTTTAAATAATGTTTCTCAGCTACCGGATACGGCTTCTGTTTGAATGGTGTCCAGTCGCTGACTTGGAACGCATATTGGAAATTCTTGATCCGGCCAGGTCTCGAATTGAAGACTCCTTTATACTCAAATAGCAGTTCCCTTAGCATTTGCTTATGCTCTAGACCAATTTTAGCTTCCTCGATCTTTTCTTCCAGGCATTCTTCAAATTTTGGTTCGAGGTCCTTTTCAATGTCTGCGGCCAGTGTTGCCAACTCTTCCTCGATGTCTTCTGTTGTCGACACTGCATCCCCAGTCATATCTCCGTATGTATGCCATACGTACTCTTCTGGTCTCGTTTCATTGTGCTTTAATGAGAGCTCTAAATCTTCCTTTCCCTCACTTGCGCGAAACATAACAATGTCTTGCGAGAGATCTATAATAACTTTATATTCTCTTATGAAATCCATGCCAACAATGAGGTTAAAAGGCAGCTTATTCACAAGTAGGAAGCTCTGTGAAAATGTAGAGATCCCTATCTGCAAATCTAAAAATACTTGGTATCTGCATATCATAATTTTATCTGGTATCACACCTTTTATTTTCACGCTTGAAATAGGTATTTTCAAGACGTGGATTTTACTCTGGATTTCATTATATAATGCCTGGGTTATCAAACACACTGTTGAACCTGTATCAATGAGACTTCTTATCTTCATGCCCGCAATGTTTACAATAATAATGGGTAGTTCCCTTCTCACATTGACCGTCCCTTCATCTAGGTCTTCGATAAGCTCCTCAGGTTTGGCAATCCAGTTAACTACATTCACTGTATTCCATCCTGTACTTATCTCTATTTGGTCATTTAATTTTGATGTTTTTTTCAATTGCTCCATTCTTTGTGGAGTTCTTCTGCCTGTCTTCATACTGCTGAAGTTCCAGACTCTTGGCACCGTCATCATTTTTATATATTTCGGGTGACCTTCTATTCCTAATCGCTTCATCCCAATGAACTCGTGATTGTCTCTGGTCATCTCCACGCTCTTCCATGTATCTTAAAGATGCGTGATAGCGTTCTTCCGCCTCTTCATCGAATCCGCGACTCTGCTCTTGGGATCTCCATCCTTGGTTGTTCCCATTTCGGCCGTAATTCCTTCTGTTATCAGGCTGCTGGTCTCTCGTACCGCGCTGATTCCAGTTTTTCCTTCCTCGGTTTCCACGGTTCGATCCTCCTCGATATGCTGGCCTCCAATTCTGGTTTTCACGTCCTTCACGTTGCCAGTTGGATTTTTCCGTTTCGGTGCTCGTAGACTTGCTTTTTGTCTGCACCTTAGTCGGTTCAGTCGGTGTAGTCGTCATGTTGACTTGTTCCACGTTTCGACTTTGCCTTGTGTGCTGCACCGTGGTTAGATCGAGTTGTCTCAGCACCTCCTCCATATCGATCGCAGTTTTGGCGTTTGCTGAGATTAGTAGACGTTGTACTTCGTACGGTAGCTGCTTGGCTATCGCTATGCACAAATCTGACTCTCTAATTCCTTCATCAAGTTCGCGGAAACGGCACAATTGTCCCACAAAGAATTCTGCGTACTTCGTCGTGATATTAGTACTATAACGCCTGGAATACAAGTCCAATCTGAGGTTCTGTTGTATACTTGCGTTCCAGTACCTACTTAAAAATGCTTGGCGAAATTCGTCAACGGTGTCGAACGTGTACCGAAAACTCCTAAACCATAAGGCACACTCGCCCTCAGTTAGTTTTTCAATCGCTCTCAACCTTCGCTCTGGCGGTACTTTCGCGTCATTTAAGTACTCGGAAACTTCTTTAAGCCAGTACTTGGGTGTCATGTCAGAATTACTCCCAGAATATTTCTTTGGTTTCTCATCATTAGCCCTTACAACTGTGACTATTTGATTTTGAACAGCGTTTTCATGCGGTGTTGACATGGCAATTGGCATACCAGGTGTGGTATACGGGCTGTCACTTGGCATGGCTGCATTCTTTGGAGTGGGCTGTATTTCTATCTCTGCCCATTTGTTTCTCCTATTCTCGTCTATACTTCCTTCGCTAGACCTAGGATTCCGCAACATGGATTCCTCCTGTGCGATCATTCTAGTTTCTATTTGGCTGTGCCTATTTTCTGCCCTTTCCAAACGAGCTAATACCTCTCGTTCTATTTTCTCTAGGCGACCTCGGTTTCTTTCTGCCATAGATAATACCTTTTCCTTATCATCCTTAAGGTTTTCCTTCAGGTGGGTAATTTCCCCCGCTAGACTTTCTCTTACCTCGGCAAGAGTCGTATCGCTGGCTTCAGTCTTTAAGCCTTCTCGAAGTTCCAATTCTTCTCGTAAGCCTGTAACTTCCTTTTGAATGTGACCCTGCATATGAGAGATTTCCATCCTTATTTTCGTGATTTCTCCCTGGTCCTCATCCTGCCTTTTATGAATAACTGCTAGGTCGCTCTGAGTTTGCTCTAACTCTTTCTGCACCTGCCCGACCTGTCTCTTCATATTTTACATTATATCTTTATTCTCTTGATCAGAAGTTTTTATTTCATGAATTTCCTTGCATTGGTCAAGGATATTCTGATCCTGTTTTCTTAAGGCTTCGTCTACCGCCTTGGCGTAACCTGCCATTCGCGTATTCCATTTTACGTCGCTATCCTCGAGCCTTTGATCCACGGTCTGAGTGAACGTATTAAATTGCTCTAGTTGACGTTTAGTGTTAGCTTCATTCTGACTCTGAATGTCTTTAAGCTCCATGGTCATACTGCTTAAGCTATCGTTAATCTCACGCTGTGACTCTCTGCACGCTTGCAGATTATTCTCTAGTTTTAGCTCAATAGACTCAAAGCGTTTATCGTTATCAGCTTGCATTTCTGAGACCACGCTAACAATATTTTCTTAGTTACCTCACGCTGGACAGACTCTTTAACGTCATCCATTTTTCTATTGACCTCTATTAGGTTTGATTCTAACTGCGTGTTTACTGTAGCTTGATTAGCCTCTAATCTAGTGTTTATTTCAGCTTGATTAGCCTCTAATTTAGTGTTTATTTCAGCTTGATTGGCATCCCATCTAGCCGCTATTTCATCTTTAAATGCTTTAGATTCTTCCTTTCTCTTAGCATTAGGATCATCAAAATGTTCCCTTAACTCAGCGATACACCTGAGTACGTCCTCAGTTCCAGCCATCCTGTATTTCTTAATTTGAGATTCAGGTAGGCTGCAGCTGAACATGCTGGCGCGTTCTATTGGAAAGAAAAGGATTCCGATCCCGCGACAACAACAACAACATATTACAAAGTGCCAAAACCACCTATGGAATGGGTATAGACCCACGTACCCGTCTGACAACAGTGTCTGACGTCTGAATATCATCTAGAAAGACTCACAATCGCTCAAACAGAGTTTGAGGAAAAATACTATTATTATGGTTTTCCCCATGAAAACCATGCTATTATTATGGGGTTTTCTGAATCCCATAAGCCTTCCACGTCCTGGGCGCCATGATAATGAAAAGAGGAGAGTAGGGGATCTCATGAGTGACATGATAAAATAAGAAATACTCATGCTTTGGCCGGTTTGTGCAATGACAAGATCGCTCATATTGCACTGACGCAGGCGGTTCCATAATGAATTAATACCGCCCCACGTTGGGCGCCATGATAATTAAAAGGGAGTTGTGTCATAAAGTTACATTTACATTTAAGCATGTCTTATGGAGGATTATCAACATTTATTCTGACGCGAAGGCTTATTAACAAATGGGACGCGGCCTTTTCCTATCATATCCTAATTTCTATGCTGTATTTGCTTCTACCATTAATATCTTGGCCGACTTTTAGTAGTACCTGTGACTCAATCCTAGTACAGAGACATATCCTCCATGTACCCAACTGTCATCATGTGGAACATGTGTTCGTATCCCAGCTAACTCACGGTCTTTCGAGGTATGGGACGTTCCTGCCCACCATACGACCACATGCTCAGGATTTGAGTCTACCAGGTAACTACTCTACATGAAATACACAACATATTCCTAAAACAAAACATTTACTGGTATAAAATCATGGCTATACAACAAATACAAATAAAGGACAAATTATATTTAATTCCCACAAATAAAAATAGGGTTATTTTGTGAGTTTTCTTCTTAAAATAGTGCTACACTGCACTCAAATCTATTTCTAGCATCCTATCATTGATACTTTCAGACTTCCATGGGTTTCCATAGTGTTCATCATGTGACACAATTTTACTTAACTGGAGTATCACAACACAAAAGTCACATATCACATCTAAATGACATTAATAAAACATTACTCCGTTCTTATGGCATTTACTTTGATTAGCATAAATTCATTATTTTCTGCTTTAATTAACAAATATTTGTTGTGTCGTGTGAATCATCTTCCTTCTTTCCATCAATGTGAAACGCTTAAAAAGTGGTACTTTTCCCTTCCAAAATAGACATGGTTATAAATGTTTATAGTTTCACCATACAACGATTCTCTGGGTCTTGTCGGGATTATATCGTTACAAATGTGTCATGTTCTTAGAAATCGCATACCCGTCTGCATAAATTAGCGTGAACTGGCAAAATGCATTCTCAATGGATGCCTAACACTTTATTTGGTTCAGTGTTCCTCTTCAGAGAATAACTGAGCCAAATATTATCCGATTTCTATGATTCAACAATGTATGTGAGTTGCAACACATCATTTAATTCAATTGGCATCATCAAAACACTCATATCATAATTGCATATTGAAATATCGAGATTCTTCAGTGTCCTACTATGACCCTAATTTAAAGGACTGGCGGACCGATGTCCCCTCTTCCTAGCAGGCAATAAAATTAGTTCCGGCCACTGCACAAGATGGCCGCTCGCTTCAGTGGGCCACCCCACTCCTTCTCATCTGCTGGCAAGGTCATGTTTGTTTACAATTGCAGTACAGCAGAGATACGCTAAGTGTTGTTCCTAAGTAATTGAGTCATTTAATTATTTAACACCTATAATTAGTGCATTGGGCTCAACTCGGCTCCTTATTAACATTCATGGCTGGGGATGATTCCTGTGATAGCCTTGCCGTTCTATGGTGAATACTGGTGGCTTTTGGACGCGCATCATAATGAGAATACAGGATTCTCACCAGCAGCTGTCTCAATAATATAATACGGAAATCTGCGTTTCCTAAACGACGAATATGATTCTTACCTCTCAGGGTAGATCATTTATACACATGCTCACGGAGTCTCGACGGACATCATTCGTGGCCATAATTCATGCAAGCGATGGATACAGACAGGCTCTGTCCAATTCGCTGCGAATAATAGAGTATGCACTAGGGCGATACTAACTCGTAGATCAGCCAACTTCTCACCTAACGCGCAAGCTATACTAGTTTGGTCCCCGCAATTATTTATTTACGTAAATCACTGGATTCTACGTTACTTCTGCACGCTATATGCGGCTCAGACAATACTTCACATAGATGACTCAATTATTAAGGCACCCGCGTTCTCTCTGTAATAACACTTAAGCCAAAGCTTTAAATAGCTCCTAACAACAAGGTATAAATTTACTGGCTTACTTTACTTTAATGGTCCTCAAATATAATCCTAAGGATTGACCATATCAAATATTCATTCAACACTTCATTGACACTGAAAAACTCTCGTATCTCATTATATTCCACGTTACTTTCTTACTGTTTACCAAAATACAGCATCTTTATATTAGACATGACACACTTTGAACATTATTTAGGCCAAAAATGCCTATTACTTTACTGTTGCCGACCCCAGATTATTATTATTATTTATCGTTTAACGTTATCGTTACATCCATCTCTATTTTCGGCCTGAATGGCCCTAAGGAAATCACCTTCCAAGCCATATTCTATTCAAGACGAGTGGTGAAAACTCGTTCAATAAGTGACTGTTACATCTTAGTCTCAAAGTGATGCATCGTTATATGGTGAACTCTTTAGTTATAATAACATTGTAAATTGGTACTCACTCTTTCATTTTCGCTGGATGGTACCAGCATTTCAGCTTCAGGCCTACCATGACGCTTGATTTAAGCCATCATGTTATATTTTACACAACACTTGATTTCACATATTTCCCACATGATAAACACACTCTTATCAGTGGCGTCTTTCACTTTAACACAATACATATTAATCACTATACACATGAACACTTTTTAAATCACTATAACACAATTTATGTACACTTATTCACTATTTCACAGGTTGATCCTTAATCGGACTCCTCCTACGCCTGATCTCAGAGATGCGATGCAATTACGCCAACCGCTAGTCTCCGTGAAAGTCTAACAGCGTTTACGGACGTTCGATCCTCGTCACCTGCAATATCGTTCAGCTCACTGTCAAGATTAAGTGGCGATGCTTCCCAAGCTCCCATCATTGTAGTGATCCTGGTGATAATGTCATATACAACTCTGACAGTACCTCCTGGTATAAGTAATGTTCAAAAACATTATAAGTTACTCTTTCGCTGTAGCGAATTTATATTTGCGTCAGATAATAGATAAATATCTGTATTAAATTAACTTCGACGCACTTCATGATTATACTTATGAAGCTGTATGACTTGCGTCTATTGTTCTTCAACGGCTGAGCGTTGATACTTTAACATTTCGCGCGCTTACTGGCAGCGTATTAGTTACGTGTATACTTGAGAACAGACTGAAGACAACTCTCGACGACTCTGGCTTGGTCTGCCTTACTCCTCCTTATAAAGGTTTCTCGTAAAAACTAGTCCACCGGACACACGAGTGCGACTCCTTCCTTGAAATAATACCTTTTCAGCCGAACTGACATATACACCTTGTTTATTTAAGTGTGGAGGTTTCATAAATGTTCGCGTGCCGGCTATCGCTTCGGCCAATTAATTACAATTAATTGCCTTAGTTCAGCGCGTCAGGACGCCACCATGGTGATTCCCCTCTGACTGGTCACCAAATCACTCCTCTCGATCGTAGGCTCGGTGTTAACACGTTCATTTGGAGATATAAGCTTTAATTTAGGTGTAAGATCATCCCTAAATTATCTCTCCTTGAATATATTCACCTGGGTGTACATTTCACTCCATTTCAATGCTCCACTTGCCTGTAATTAATTAATTTCCGTGGGCAGTCCTCCCCACCATAGCTTCCATCGTTGTCAGGCGGTGAATACCCGAGTCATTAATTTTAAGCTGTCTCCTCGCTCCAGACGAAAGTAGGTCCCTTGGCGTCTTCGATCTCCACCCACTCGCCAAGTCCAATTAGTAAAACGTCAAACTGGCCTGCTCTCGTTCTTGTATGCTTCGAAAACATATATTTGCTTAAATTTGCTTACAATTCTTCACCTTAAATTGCTATGATATTCACATATAGGCCGTGAAATCATGCTACATAATTATATCTCATTATTTAACGCATTGCTCTTTGGGTTCCCTAAAACTGTTCCCCCTCAGAGATCAATGGTTCAATTCTAGTTAGTATCATGTGCCTGGTCTTCTCAGATAGGACCTGAGTTCGATGCCAATCTGCCGTGACCGATTGGGCACAATGTTAACCAGGTAAATCAACTACTTCCATGTAAAATTCATGTTAATCGGACCAGTGGTACTTGCGTGATTGAGTAATACACAGACACACACCATCTCGTTTTTAGTTTCGCTTCGCTCGCGTCATAGTCGTGTCATAGTGATATTCAATGAAATGCAGGTTTAACCCCGTTAACACCCCTTTAGAACCTAAATATCCAAAAATCCCTCCTTAGTAGACGTTTTTGACACACAACAAACATATCCCCAAAATATCATTCTTCTAACTTTAATAGTTTTGGTTGGTCGATGAGAGTGAACATCCAAAAATCCTTCCTTAATGGACGTTTTTCTTCTGGAATTTCACCCCTCCCCACGGGCCCCTTAAATTGGATTTATGGAAAAACGGTCGAACCCCTATTTTTATTTTTTTATTTTTTTAAGCTGATTGATTTCCTCCGAGTTTCAAACTCCTCGCCTATGTCGTTTAAGAGATACACGCTCCGTTAGGAATCTTTCAACCCCCACTTTTCACCCCTTTCACCTCATAATATATACCATATCGATAAACCCTTAGACATGTGTCTTCTTATTTTTAGCTTACTTTTCACATTTTGCAAAAATGAAGAAAAAGTAGACTTATGAGATCGGGCAAATGTGTGTCTGTCTGTCCTTCTGATTAACTCACTTACTCGTCAAACTCAGGGGGAAATCAGCTTTAAATAAGTAAATAGGTGTTCGACTGTTTGTTTCATAAATCCAATTTAAGGGGATCATGGGGAGGGGTGAAATTATCAAAAATAAATGAAAGAAAATGCCCTGACTGACTCACTCACTCATCATCGCCCAGCCAAAATTATTGAAGTTAGAAACATGAAATTTTGGGGATATGTTCGTTGTATGTCGAAAACGTCCACTATGGAAAGAGTTTTGGATATTCAGGTTCTAAAGAGTTTTTAAGGGGGTAAACGTGCATTTCATTGAATAACAATATCTCACGAGTGGTTTCATTTGGGGATGTGATACTTGGCATATATACTAATCATTAAAAATAAGCTGACACATGTCTAATGGGTTTTCGATGTAGTGTATATAATGAGGTGAAAGGGATGAAAAGAGGGGGTTGAAAGATTCCTAACGGAGCGTGTATCTCTTAAACGACATAGGCGAGGAGTTTGAAACTTGGAGGCCTGTGGCTCATAATCACAAGATTCACGGTTACGTAAAACTACAATCTTCCTTCCTTCCTTTGAAACTCGGAGGAAATCAATCAGCTTAAAAATAAATAAATAAATAAATAAAATAAATAGGTGTTCGACCGTTTTTTCATAAATCCAATTTAAGGGGCCTATGGGGAGGGGTGAAATTCTGGAGAAAAAAAAAGTCCACTAAGGAAGGATTTTTAGATGTTCACACTCATCGACCAACAAAACTATTAATGTTAGAAGAATGATATTTTGGGGATATGTTTGTTGTGTGTCGAAAACGTCTACTAAGGAGGGATTTTTGGATATTTAGGTTCTAAAGGGGTGTTAACGGGGTTAAACCTGCATTTCATTGAATACCACTATGACACGACTATGACGCGAGCGAAGCGAGGCTAAAAATGAGATGGTGTGTGTCTGTGTATTACTCAATCCCGCAAGTACCACTGGTCCGATTTACATGAATTTTACATGGAAGTAGCTGATTTACCTGGCTAACATATGGGTTACTTTTGATTTCAATACTTTGCACTATTTAAAGATGGCGACCATTTTAATGACTTCACTACACCCTTTGGTTTCAAACTTTCATATTTCCATTTCAAATAAAAAGAGAACGCTAAGAAATAGCAAACTTTTGAGGGCATATACGAGGTTTAAATGTACATTTTCTATTCGAAAGGTATCTCCAACTGTTAGCGAGTAAAACCTAAATTTGTGCTATAAAACACGGTCAACGCCGAGCGGTGTAGTTGGACAAAATGTTCCATCCTCAATCTCCCTCTGCGAAGCACCTCGCCTATCCCCTGTTTTAACTGTCACCATCACATTTTAATTTTTTTATGACGCGTAGCGAAGCACGGGTACTTCAGCTAGTTTACTTATATTTTAAGCTGTTTTTTCCCGCCGAATTTCAAACTTCTCGCCTATGTCGTTTAAGAGATACACGCTCCGTTAAGAATCCCTCAACCCCCAATTTTCACCCCTTTCACTTCATAATATACACCACATCGATAAAACCTTAGACATGTCTGATTATTAGCCTACTTTCGATTTTTGCAAAAAATGAAAGTAGACTAATGAGATCAACACTGGGCGAAAAAAGTGTGTCTGGCTGTGTGTGTGCCTGTGTGTGTGTGTGTGTGTGAGTGTGGGTACTCTGAATGTCTGCCCCCCCCCCTATCAAATCGAACACTGTGAACGCGAATTAAACGAAATTTGGTACAAAGGTAGCACTAGCGAAGGACACTTCAGTGCCATGTTTTACATCACCGCCATCTTGACGGAAAAGTAATGGTGGCCACACAAATGTTCAAAGCTTAAATCAAATTACGACTAACCTAATCATCCGATCTCTACCAAATTTTGCAACAACATACCTTTATGGAGGGAGCATCCTTTGACCAAACTAATCGTTCATCAGCTTAATAGTTTGCGGATAGCGGCCATCTTTGTGTGAAAATGGATTCCCGCTATTAATTCGAACACGGTGAAACCGAATGGAACGAAATTTGGTACAGAGGTAGTACTAGCAAAGTGCACTTCAGTGTCATGTTTAATATCGCCGCCATCTTCACGGAAAAGTAATGGCGGCCACACAAATGTTCAAAGCTTAAATCAAATTACGACTAACCTAATCATCCGATCTCTACCAAATTTTGCAACTACATACCTTTATGGAGGAAGCATACTTTAACCAAATTAATAGGTCATTAGCCTAATAGTTTGCGGATGGCGGCCATCTTTGTGTCAAAATCGATTCCCCCTATTAATTCAAACACGGTGAAACCGAATGGAACGAAATTTGGTACAGAGGTAGTACTAGCAAAGGTCACCTCAGTGTCATGTTTTATAACACCGCCATCTTGACAGAAACGTAATGACGGCCACACAAATGTTTAAAGCTTAAATCAAATTACGACTAACATAATCATCCGATCTCTACCAAATTTTTCAACAACATACCTTTATGGAGGGAGCATCCTTTGACCAAATTAATAGGTCATTGGCCTAATAATTTGCGGATGGCGGCCATATTTGTGTGAAAATCGATTCCCCCTATCAATTCGATCATGGTTAAACCGAATGGAACGAAATTTGGTACAGAGGTAGCACTAGCAAAGGGCACCTCAGTGTCATGTTTTATATCACCGCCATCTTGACGGAAACGTAATCGCGGCCACCCAAATGTTAAAAGCTAAAATGTAATTACGACCAACCTAATAATCTAGTCTCTACCAAATTTTGCAACAACATATCTGTATGTGGGAAGCATATTCTGACCAAACTGCATGATCATCAGCCCAATAGTTTGCAGATGGTGGCCAAGTATGTGTGCAAATTGATTCCCCCTATCAATTCAAACACGGTGAAACCGAATTGAACGAAATTCGGTACAGATGTAGCACTATCAATGAGCACCTCAGTGTCATGTTTTATATCTCCGCCATCTTGACGGAAACGGAATGACGGCCACTCAAATCTTAAAAGTTTAAATCAAATTACGACCAACCTAATCATTCGATCTCTACCAAATTTTTCAGCCACATACCTTCGTGTGGGAGCATCATTTGACTGAACTACAAGGTCATCAGCCCAATAGTTTGCAAATAGCGGCCATGTATGTGTGCAAATCCATTCCCCATATCAATTCAAACACGGTGAAACCGAATTGAATGAAATTTTGTACAGAGGTAGCACCAGCAAAGGGCACCTCATATTCATGTTTAATATCCCTATAGCACGTTGTATTTCAACAAGCTACTACAACCAACATTCAATTATACTCATTGGAAAGGACAAAGAGTTATAACAATACCCATGCATTTAGGAGAAAGTATGCTATATGTTCTTTACTGAACATCTTGTTTTTAATGATTAGTTTATATACCGAATATCACATCCCCAAAGAAACAACTCATGATATATCGTTATTCAATGAAATGCACGTTTACCCCCTTAACACCTCTTTAAAATCCAAATAAACAAAAATGATTCCTTAGTTGACATTTTCGACATACAGCGAACATTATTCCCAAAATGTCATGTTTCCAACTTGAATAGTTTTCGCTGGGCGTGATGAGTGAGTGAGTCAGACAGGACATTTTCTTTCAATTATTTTTACCAGAATTTCACCCCTCCCCATGGGCCCCTTAAATTGGATTGATGAAAAAACTCTTGAACACCTATTAACTTATTTTTAAGCTGTCTTTTTCCCCTGAGTTTGATGAGTGTGTGAGTTAGTCAGTCAGTTAGGACACTTTCTCTCCTTCCCCCCCCCCCCAGAATTGCACCACACCCCATTGGCCCCTTAAATTAATTTATGAAAAGCGGTTGAACACCGATTTACTTATTTTTAAGCTGATTTTTTCGCTGATTTTCAAATTTCTCGCCTATGTCGTTTAAGAGATTAGGCCTACACGCTCCTTTTGGAATCCTTCAACCCCCCACTTTTCATTCCTTTCACCTCATAATAATACACCACATCGAAAATCCCTTAGACACATGTCTACTTATTTCTAATGATTAGTGTATATGCCGAGTATCACATCCACAAATGAAACCACTCGTGAGATATTGTTATTCAATGAAATGCAGGTTTAACCCCCTTAAGACACTTTTAGAACCTGAATATCCAAAAATCCTCCCTTAGTGTACGGTTTTGACATACATCGAACATATACCCAAAATGCCATGTTTCCAACTTCAATGTTTTTGGCTGGGCGATGATGAGTGAGTGAGTGAGTCAGGACATATTCTTTCATTTTTTCTTCAGGTTTTCACCCCTCCCGATGAACCCCTTAAATTTGATTTGTAAAAAAAAACTGTCGAACACATATTTACTTATTTTTAAGTAGTTTTTCCCCCTGAGTTTGAATAGTGAGTGAGTCAATCGGTTAAGACACTTTCTTTCCTGTTCTTTATCAGAATGTCACCCCTCCCCATGGGCCCCTTAAATTGGATTTATGAAAAAAAATGGTCAAACACCTATTTACTTATTTTTTATGCTGTTTGTTTTCGCTGAGTTTCAAACTCCTCGCCTATGTCGTTTAAGAGATACACGCTCCGTTAGGAATCTTTGAACCCCCACTTTTCACCCCTTTCACCTCATAATATACACCACATCGAAAAACCCTCAGACACGTGTCTTCTTATTTTTAATGATGAGTTTATATGCCGAGTATCACATCCCCCAATGAAACCAATCGGGAGATATTGCTATTCAATTAAATGCAGGTCTACCCCCTTAACACCCCTTTAGAACCTGAATATCCAAAAATCCTTTCGTGGTGGACGTTTGCGGCCCTTGAGGAAGCTGCATACCAAATTTCATTCCAATCCGTTCGGTGGTTTCTGAGATTTCGTGATGAATGAATGAGTGAGTGAGTGAGTGAGTGAGTGGTATTTGACAAATATATAGTAGATAGTGTCAAGTCTTTGATATGCTAAACTCGGTTGACAGTGCTGTGTGAGCAGTTGAGTAACTAACGGGATTTCAAGTAAAAATTCTCATTTTCTATACCGGTAGTGCAGAGCGCAATTCGCACCCAGTCGGCCATGTCTCGACTTGAGCTACGTTGGCATGGAAATGATCTGCCTTGCCATTCCTTCGTGAGTATATTTTATGACTCTACTAGCTATTTTACCCGGCGTTGCCCGAGAGGTGTATTTACATATTATAGAAAGATACATGCCAATATACTACGCAAGGTATATTCACTTTGCCCCTAAGTTAGTTTAAAACATATATCTCCTGGACTCTGAAGTTAATCAAGTGTAATATTAACTCACTGTAATTCTAGGCGAAAGGTACTGTGGAGTACAATAACGTAGTAGAGAATGCAACAATAACAAAAGGGCTGTATATGCACATTTCTCAAGGACCTATTCTCACAATTACAGTACTTGCCTGATAGTCTTTATTTTTTTATTTTTGTAATGGGTGTAATTTAGACGTCTTGATCATATAGTTCTCTTTCATTTTTAAATTGTTGCATCTACCTTTTTGAAAGGAAACAATATTTAAATTATTCAATATTTGGAATATAAAGTCATCATTCTGGAGTCAAATATACATACGACTTTTAACCCCGCACAAATGTGTGATTAATGAGAAATGGCTTATTCATGTACATAAGGCAGTGTGTAGTCTACTATAGCTGCATATTAGGGAATAGTATTGCTGTATTTACATGCCTATTATCTCATATTGGGCGGCTTTGGTGGCGTATTTGGTAGCATGCTGAGCTTCTATGTCCAAGGTCGCGGGTTCAAACCCGGCCAAAGTCATCGGAGTTTTGAAGAGCGTTAAAAATCCCTCAGTATGCCTTCCTTCGGAGGGGAAGTAAAGCCGGTGGGCCCATGTCATACGATATAGATTTATGTGATGTAAAAGAACGTTCCACTAACTATACTCGTGTGAAAGTAAAATTTTATTAACGCTATTATGTTCCAATGGTCACCGTAATGTTGCGGGAGTATCTATTAGCCAAGTTTGCAGCTTGGTGTCGTTGACGGTAGCATTTGGTGGAAAAAGTAGGAACTACTTAAAACTGACTGTCTGTAGTCCTTACCTGAATTACATATGACTCACAATAATACAGCCATCACAATTAACACCGGTTATCAGGCATATTCTACACACATCCAATGTACACTGGGCTGCAGGACCGCGATGTCGCAGCCCCTAAACAGAGGAACCAACCAATCTATCTCACCTTGTTAAAGTTAATTAATTAATAGTATATTTGCGCACGAAAGTGCATTTGGAATAAATACATCATAATATCACAAACACTGTCAGATGAGAAGTTAAATAAATAGACCAGCGGTGCATGGTTTTCACCGGCTTCCACCACAAACCGCGCTCGAGACCCGGATCCCACCAACCCACCGACCAGTGCGCGCCCCATGGTCTGTGCAATGCAGCAACGTATAATCCCAGTATAATGACAAATGAGATGCATTGATTGAGAACACATTGGGCTTCTTCTTTAGCCCCTAAAATATTTCGTAAGATAGGTCAAAAGCTTGAAATGGCAGACATGGAATATGAATACTTCACCAATCCGTGTATAATTAATAAAGAGACTGTATGTATCCATAAGCCATTCTAATCAAACGACTTCAAGTAACGCGACGTAGTAGAAAGTAAAGAGGTTAGCTCAAAGTATATGGTGTCTAGAAATATAGCAATGGAAAAAACAAATATAATTATAAATGTGACTCAGATTACAAATGTATTAAAATCACTAGGCAATTCTAATTTAAATGACATTGAATGAATATCAATTTAATAAATGCGATAACTTACTTCAGGTTAACACAATGTTTCATTTAGAAAATGATTTGTCTATTGTTTAATATTTTATGGGTGTAGCAAAGTCCAACAACTCAAATAGACGGTAGTAAGAAATGAAATAACGTCAGTGCTAGTTCTGGAAAATGACGTAAATACGAATGAAGCGCTACTGTGAAAATATCCTGTACGCGTCTGTGTGTTGAATGGGCAGGCAGTTTAAAGCAGCCAGAAGGGATGCGATCCAGCTGGCAGTGAAAATAATGCTGCAACCTATCTTGTCTTGTGTTAAATGAACAGGCAGTTTAAAGCTATTATCAAAGAGAACAAAATATATCAACAATGGCATTACACACGGCCGACTGAATACGAGCTGCGCCCTATACCGGCCTTGACATTCCCAGTCAGAACCCATGTATAACATGTAATTGGAAAGTTTCTACTCGTTGCTAGTAGAGCGCACTCCCCTCCCATTATAGGCGCGATAAGGAATCAGCTGTACAGTACGTATATTAAATGTGTAATCTCAAGAACCACTGGATGGATTTTGATGCTGCTTTCACCATTCTGTAAAGGTGATCTCGAGGAAGATTTGTGTAGAAAATAATTTATTTATGACCAAAGGGAGCCAAGCAGTAACGATTTCAGTGGAAAGGTCGAAAATAGAGCCTGGTGTCCGTGCGCTTTTTAAGCTTACGCTGGGCGAACCGTTAAAAATATCATGATATTATGAGTGTAAGAATTGTTCAGCGTGAGAAATTCTACAAAAAAGTCGGCGAGAGCATATCTCTATCTTCGATACATCGCCCACTATAAGTGTTTTTAATTTGGACGGGAGGGGCATTTGGCTTGCACCTCGCCATTCTTAAATTACGTCTGACAGGAATTCCTTGCATATTCATAACTGTTCCCGGGCGAAGCCGGGGCGGGTTGCTAGTGACACTATATAATTATTATCAATATAATTTCCGCATTATCAAAATTAAAATTATATCACAAAATAAAATAGCGTGCTAATAAATCTAAGAGAAATTAGACATACCTTGCACCTTCTTCGGCTACAAGGACACTACTCCAGCACCGTCTCATTAAAAGGAAAGAGAGGATCAAAATTACAGCCGGGAACAAGTAGCAGCTAATCGTGTGTTGTGTTTTGTGCTAAGAGATCTTTCGACAAATTATCAGATACCGTGTGCCTTCTTTTTCACGAAGCAGCTGTCAGGACGGGACTTACATAAACTCCTGCTGGACGTTATTCTCGAGGTTGAACAATGCGGTTTCATAATTATAATAACTGTCTCTGATAATCACAAAACTAACACTACAATGATGAGGCATTTAGGGGGAGGGAATTTGCAACCAATGGTCAATCACCCATACGACGAGTCTAGGAATGTATTCCCTAGTTTTGATCATTGTCACATTCTAAAAAAAACATTAGAAGGCAGTTTCTGTAACGAGAGATGACTGATGGTACTGGAATAATTTCAGGGAAATACTTGTCATTACTATACACAATGCAAAAGGGTGAGATCGTCAAACCGGTCAGACACCTCACTAAAAAACACATCGAACCCACTAAATTTGAAAAAAATGAATGTTCGGCGTGCCAAGGAAGTGTTCTCGTCAGAAGTTATTGGTGCCATTAGTACACTGAAAGAAAATATAGGCATGCACCCGGAAGCGTACACATTCATGGACGCAGAAGCAACCATTTTTTTGAAAAACGTTAATAAATGGTTCGCTATGCATGACGTAAGCATCACATATCATCATATTCAGTCTAGAAATCCAGATAAAGGGCATTTTTTCTCATTAAATGTCAGTCGCCTAAACTGGCTAGAGGAATATTTTCTTTCTTACCTTGAAACTTTGAAAGCTGCTAGTAACGCTGCTAGAAAGGACTTCCTGAGTTCTGAGACTTACGAAGCTACCTATACAATTAATCACGGATTCAGCTGTCCAGTGCATAAGGTATCTTCTAAAAATGGGTAGAGGAAAGTCGCCAAATATGGGGAGTTTTTTTATAGGGCTCACATTAGACATAAGAAGGAACGGAATAATTTTGGTTCTCTCACCAATGTAAACCTCAAGCGATATACTATGTATATTACAAATATGGGCACGTTTGATGTTGTAATACACTTTGATATTATTGTTAACTTTAAAAGTGCACTTTCCCCGTATTAGGCAACCGGGTTTCGTAATATGGGGAGGTGAGAAACCTCACGGATTTTATTTATAATAGGTACACTGAATAGTATACCCTACTAATTAAAGCATTAATTCCGACATATTTTTTTTTTCGTGTGGCCTCCTGAGAGGCCGAGTGCTGGTCTTTCTAGTCGACGCCCGTGGGCGACCTGCGCGTCAGGATGAGAGATGGAATGGATGAAGATGAATGAAACTGGGCAAGGATGTGGAAGGAAGCGGCCGTGGCCTGTTAGAAGGTACCGTCCCAGCATTTGCCTGGTGTTGAAAAATGGGAAACCACGGAAAATCATTTCAAGGACGGCCGACGGTGGGGCTCGAACACACGCGTCTACCGAGTCAGCAGAGAGCTTGGCCCCATGGCCTAACGCTGCGCTTTAACCAGCGTAGCCACTACTGTCGGTAATTCTGACAATGTAATGAAATCATGAACACACATAGTACAAAAATACAAAAATGAATAGTTTAAGTAAATAACAGTCCTAGTTTCCTGTTGCCGAACTTCCAAACCGTTCAGCAGAAAAATGCATAAACTTTAATGAAAACCGAGTGATTCTGATCGAATTCAACTGTAACGAGGTGCAAGGTATGTCTAATTTCTCTTAGATTTATTAGCACACTATTTTATTTTGTGATATAATTTGCATTTTGATATTGTGGGAATTATAATGATATTATAATAGTGTCACTAGCAACCCGCCCCGGCTTCGCCCGGGAACAGTTATGAATGTGCAAGGAATTCCTGTCAGACGTAATTTAAGAATGGCGAGGTGCAAACCAAATCCCCCTCCCGTCCAAACTAAAAACACTTAGTGGGCGATGTATCGAAGATAGAGATATGCTCACGCGGACTTTTTTGTACAATCTTTCATGTTGAACAATTCCTACACTCATAGTATATTGATATTTTTAACGGTTTGTCCAGCGTAAGCATAAAAAGCGCACGGACGTCAAGTTCTTTCTTCGAACTATTCACTGAAATCTAAAATCGTTGCTGCTTGGCTCCCTTTGATCATAAATAAATTATTTTCTACAGAAATCTTCCTCGATATTACCTGTACAGAATGGTGAAAGCCGCATCAAAATCCATGCAGTGGTTCTCGAGATTACCCGTGATATCCAAGAATTGGGGACTTTGTTTTACACTAAGCAGAGATAAGTCTCAGTCGTGCAATGCTTGGTGAAGAGCGCTGTGTGAGCAGTTGAGTAACTAACAAGATTTCATGAAAAAGGTCACATTATCTAGGCCGGTATGAGCGCATTCAGTCGGCCGTGTGGTAGATGTCGCGTTCAACACTACTCTTGCTCCCCCAAAGGAGGTGTGCTTTCATTTCCCGAGTTTACGTGAGACAGGGTTAGGTGAGATGATTGTCTTACGTGATTTCCGGCGATAACTTTGTTCCGGACACAAACACTCCTTCGGCTGTTGTGTGTAGTCGTCATTTTGAGAGTCCCGCACCGTAGTTGTGATCGTTTAATCGTGCACCACGGTTGCGAGGGCAGCTGTAGCAAGTCGAGACATCGTAGGTTCGAACCTATACTGAGAGTGGTTTTTCTATACTCTGTCCAGGCAAATGCCGGGATAGTACTTGACCAATGATAGTAACGCACATGATAGAGACTTCTTTGCCTCTGATACCTACGTTGATATCCTATTAACTACGTAATCAACCGTACGGTGCATCTTTTCATCCTATCTGCTACCTTCTGCACGAGGTCATAAAGGAGGCAGGGTGTGTGTAGCCCCAGCACTGGAGGTGCTACACCCTCAAGGGTTCACGGCTGTTGAGTTTGGGAGAATTCCTGAGCTGGATCTGTTTTTTCCCTTTTTCCAGTGATTCTGGGGTGGTCTCTCTCCTATTTCTCTTCCTATCTGCCTTTCATGGCACACCTTACCAAATCCGTCAATTCTCATTTTTTGAGGGTTGAGAGCATTTCATTTACCCGCATTTTATTTCCCTTATTCCTTCCTTTTTGTCCTTTCTTTTTCTCCTAATCCGTAATTTGGTTGTAAGTTGTAGTTATTTTTAGTTCTAGTGTTCATTTTATCATCATTCTTCATTTTCATCCCAAAGAATTAAGAGGCCTACAGCCTCCATGTTAGGCCCTTTAACATCAACTATCATCATCAAATTACAATTTCAGCAATATCTTTTTCGACAATGAAAACTGAAAGTCTGGTTTAAGTTGTATTCACAGTGGAAAGAATTTATTGCATGAAATGTTTGGATTGCATTTCTCAGAACTGTAATCCCCTCCACTCATTAGCCTGACCGCAGCAGTGGTCTTCCCAGCGTCATTGCAGAGAAATTGGTATCACCGATTACGAATACTATTGCGGAAGCCAAACTATCGGTTGCTTCCAAATAACTTCTGTACTAACCACTCAGCAGGAAAGTTCATTAAGTTTTATATAAATCGAGTGAACCTAATGGAATTCTATTTTAATAAAGTGCAAAGGTATGTTTAGTTTCTGTCATTTATTATCACGCTATTGTATTTTGTGGCCGGCCACGTGGTGATGGGGTAGCGTGCCTATATCTCACCCAGAGGCCCCGTGTTCGATTCCCGGCTCCGTCAAGGATTTTAGAAACTGACGTGAGGGCTGGAACGGGGTGCACTCAGCCTCGTGAGGACAATTGAGTAGCTGTCTGACAGTGAGGCAACGCCCCAATCACGAAAACCAAGATTAACGGCCGAGGGAACCCGATGCGCTGATCACGCATCACCCCAATATCTGAAGGCTAAATGGCTGGGCAGCGGTCGCTTGGTAGGCCTAGGTCCTTCATGGACTGTAGTGCCAGGGGTTATTATTATTATATTATTTTGTGATATGATTTGCATTTTGATATTGCGGAAATTATTTTTACAAATAGTGTGAAGTTTTTGTTATGCTATACTGGGTTGACAGTGCTGTGTGAGCATTTGAGTAACTAACGGGATTTGATGTAAAGAAGCTCATTTTCTATAACGGTAGTGCAGAGCGCAACTGGCATCCAGTCGGCCGTGTCTCGACTTGAGCTATGTTGCCATGGAAACGATCTGCCTTGCCATTCCTTCATGAGTATCTTTTATGAATTTATTAGTCTTTGCTCGATTGCAAAAGGGCCGAAATCAGAAGAATGAGAAAGACTATAGAAAATTCATGTAGCCAGCCGTTCCTTCTGGGTCCTAAACTATGTGTATGCAAAATTTGGTTGAGATTGGTGGAACGGTGTAGATTTGTATACGGAACCAACCCACATACATACATACATACATACATACATACATACATACAGACTTTCACTTTTATATATTAGATATTAGCCTTTGCTCGAGTACAAAAGGACCGAAATCAGAAGAATGAGAAAGACTATCGAAAATTCATGTAGCCAGTGGTTCCTTCTGGGTCCTAAACTATGTGTATGCAAAATATGGTTGAGATTGGTGGAACGGTGTAGATTTGTATACGGAACCAACCCACATACATACATACAGACTTTCACTTTTATATATTAGATAAAAGGGGTCTTCCTGTGGTTGGGCACTTGACACAACGGTTAGGGTCAGTTTGTATGTGACGTGTATTGCGATTCGTCTACGAGGTTTTCAATTTTATTTTCAAGTCAGGAAGAACACGTTAGGTAAATTTAATTTGAGAGCACATTTTAACTAATCATTTTTCTTTGTCGACAAACAGGTTACAAGCCCCTAACCATTGCAACAGTAGCTCAATTGATAACGTCTGGTTATTAATACCGAAAACCGTTCGAAGAATGGGAACTTCCGCTAGTATAAGAATAAAATAACACTTTACCTTTCAACTTTCTTGAGACCAGGTTCGACTGTAATTTCGGTAATAACAATGTTATTGGTTTTACGTCGTCCCATTTAACTACTGTGGTTCGAGACACCAGGGTGCCTGAATTTTGAACCGAAGGGGATCTTTAACGAGCCAGTAACTCTACTGGCACGCCCCCCCCCCCCCCCCATTTGTGCACGCTCAAATGCCAGCTGACCGCGCCAGGTTTCGATCCTGCAACCTTGGGACCAGCAGGCGAGAAGTTACCGCTGTGCCTCGACGCAGCCAGTCAGCCGTCCTTAAAATGGTCTTCGTCGTTACTGGCTACTGTTTCATCAGATTCGGCCTTGCGAGGAAAAGCTGAGAAGAGGCCGATTTGATTCCTACATCAGCCATCCTGGAAGTGCTTTTCCGCAGTTTTGCTCTTCTACTCCAGGCAGATGCCGGGATGGTACCTAACGTAAGACCACGGCTTCTTCCTACCCAAATCCTACCTTGATTACAAATACACACACTAGTACAGACATCAAAGTGACGCAAGTTATAAGACAACTTCTAAACATACCCAAGTACACTGGGCAACATGACCACGATGTCGCAAAACCCCTAATGAATCATCAACAACAACAACTGTTTCACATGCTAGAATAAGACCTGCGAGCACAGAATATGGAGTGTCTAGCAACTTTATGAGTTTACCAATACACTCGTTCCACTTTATGTAAACACACATTTAAAATGTTGGCTAGTTCGTTGATGCTAATCATCAATTTCCTATATTTATCGAAAATCTGTCATATAGCCGATAGGCTGATTAATGTATTGACTGTTCGCTTTGTACAATCTAAAAATTCGATGAACCAGCCGTAGGCGTCATTCAGATGAGTCTAACTACCCGTGGAGTTCCGTTACCAAACTGTTAGCAATACTGTGGAGAAATGTTAGATGATGAAGCGGCTGAACGGAAGGGGCGCTATTTCTGAGTAAGTAGATACAACGCATTGTATATCGCGGGTATAATAGGTAATGGGATGTTCCCATGTACAAGGTGTTTAAAAAAATTGCGTCTTTCTAAGGAGTGTCCTGTCGAAAATTATCAGTCCAAATCAAATAATGCAAAATTCATCGCAGCGCTCTCACGGAGACAATTGCAATGGTTTTTTTCTTTCTCATTTTTTTGGCGGTAAGTGACAAGGAACTTGCCTAATATTAGCCAAGTGGTTCACTAGAATGTTCTTGATGAGTCTTTTTTGGGGGTTTTTGAGACACCGTGCTCATGTAGCCCCGTGTAGAGAATTTGTCTGATAACCTGTGTCAATGTGATGTTTATACAAATGCGTGTACCTGTAATTGAGGTAGGTTGTGGGTAGGACGCTGCCGTGGCATTACTTAGGTACCATCTCGGCATTTGCCTGGAGTAGAAGTGAGAAACCACAGAAAGCCACTTCCAGAATGGTTGAGTTAGGGATCAAACCCGCCTCTTCTCAGTTTTGCCTCATGAAGCTGAGTGTACACCGTTGGAGCCCTCAGACCAGAAGGACCACTAGAATGAAAATGCATCTTTGAGCACTGAAAACGTTCTATTGAATCACGAAGTATTAGCGATCAATCGACGAAAAGATATCTTGAATCTCGAAGTATTAGCGATGAAATGACGAGAACGTTCTCTTAAATCACGACGTATTAGCGATGAAACGACGAAAACCTTCTCTGTCACGAAGTATTAGCGATCAATCGATGAAAACGTTCTCTTGAAACTCGAAGTAAGTTATTAGCGATTCAATGACGAAAAGATCTCTTGAATCTCGAAGTATTAGCGATCAAATGACGAAAACGAAGTATTAGTGATCAAATGACGAAAGCCTTCTTTGTCACGAAATATTAGCGATCAAACGACGAAAACCTTCTCAAATTTACTTTGTGTGGCCGTGACCTGAAGAAGGAACCTAGCCTAGCATTTTCATGAAATAAAAGTATGGCTGAGGTGGAAATTGAACTCGCTTCTGCTCAGGTTTGCCTCTCGAGAAGAGGTACACTCAGGCATACTTTCCAGCCCACACACTAGAATTAAAATTGCTTGCCAGAGCTGGGAATCGAACCCGAACCACTGTGGTTACAGCCAAAAACGCTAGCCGATACACCACGAGGAGGTCATCACTAGCTACTACAGACTTGATTGCTATGTGCTCAGCAGCATTGGATAATGACTTGTGACGTATTCATAGTCGACTATCTGGTCCACTACGACAGAAACTGTAGCTTTGGGTCACAGCCTAAATTAAACTCTATACCAGGGCAGTCTCATGAAGTGAAATTCTCTTCAAAGCTACTCGAGTTAAGTGAACACATCCTCAAGAAATTTAGTAATAAGTCAGTAATTATTTCTTATTATGGTGTTCATATCATCATTATCAGCACCATCAACCGGTAGCGGTAATTGCGTCAAGCTCTCTGTGGACTCTGTAGACGTGGGTTCGAACCCCACCATCGACCGTACTTGAAATGGGTTTCCGTGGTTTTTTCGCATTTTCAACTCCAGGCAAATGCTGGGACGGTACCTTCTGACGGCCACGGTCGCTTCCTTCCACATCCTTGTCCAGTACCATTCATCTTCATTTCATTTCTCATTAACTCGTAAGGGGCGTGGTGGCGCAGCGGCCAACCTGTTGGCCTCTCACCATGTGAGATTTTCAAAGTGAAATGGCAAGACTTGTGGTTTGGATTCCACGTAGTTAGTTGGTTATTCTTGTTTTAAGGGGCGGAACTACGAGGTCGTCTGCCCCTAGGATTCCACGTAAAAAGGAGGTCCCGTGGATCACGATCGCTAGATAAAAGGTCACGTATGACTACAAACTTCCTTTCTTGAGCTCCTCTCATGAGGTTGGCGTCAGGAAGAGGATGCGGGCGTAAAACTCATTCGTTATAGAGACTTCTCATCCCCGACCCAGTTGGAAACAGCAGGCCTCATCACTGCAAAGAATTTCGATACATGAGGAACACTGCGGTTTTTCAATTCCATCACGACCAAGGTTGCATGTGAATCCATATTTAACATATTCATGGCGGCTTCGGTGGCGTAGTTGGTAGCTTCCATGCCCAAAGTCGCGGGTTCGAACCCGGCAGAAGTCGTCGAATTTTTAGGAACGATAGAAATCCCTCAGTATGACTTCCTTCGAAGGGGAAGTAAAGCCGGCGGGCCCATGTCATAGATTTATGGCATGTAAAAGAACCTTCCACTAACTAAAGTTGTGTGAATCAAACTTTGTAGGTTAGGTTCGATTAATGCTCTTAAGTTACAATGTTCGTCAGCAGGCGCTGGTTGCGATGGCAAAAGTAGTAGCGAAGTTCACAGCTAGATGTAGTGGACGGTAGCATTTGGTAGCGAAAGAAGGAACTACTTGAAATTATGTCTGCAGTCCTTGCTTGAATTAAAAACATATAACACACACTAATACAGTCATCACAATTAACACCGGTTATCAGACAGATTCTACACACACCCAAAGTACACGGGGCTACATGACCGCGTTGTCGCAGCTCCTAAACTAAGGAACCAACCAACCAACATATTCATCACTGTACATCCTATTTCTGGACAATTTATTTCTAGACACAGCACGGTAACTTATACTTTTGATAGTAATTGAGATAATAATTAAACAACTTCCTACTTTAAGTAGTAAAGGCAAACTGTTGAGGAAACTTAAATAATTAAACACGGTCTTGTAAAAATAGATTGTTTCACTCATTTCTATAAAGAGAAATACTAAGCATTTTTACTTGAAGAAATCCATTGTTGTAGCTAATCAAACGATATACCTTTCTCATTAGATCTATTATTGGTTGGTTCCTCAGTTTAGGGGCTGCGACAACGTGGTCATTGAACCGTTTTTATCAGGTTCATTATTTTTTGTCATATTATTATTATTATTATTATTATTATCATCATCATTTCCTTCATGTCGCATTATTGTGACATACGTTTCTCTGTCTCACCTACTGCGTTCAAACTTTGTAATTCTGCGTAAATGTTTCGCCAGATGGTGAAACTTTTCACCCCTACTGACACAGTTTTACCATTGGTTGAAGCATAACTTGTTGCTAAGCTTTGCTTCTCCCATTGGCACCCTTTATGTTCTGGAGAGGGGGTGTTCTACGACTTATTTTTCTCGAGCGCGTTACTGCATTCCCTTAGAGAAGGTGGCTTCTCTTCCATTTCTGACCGTCATGTGAAACGGTCACAGCCGTGTGTGTCGGGCTTTCGCCCGTGCCCAACGCAACTAAGCGTAAGTACGATTCGATCACTTGATTTATCTGGCATGCTATCATTTGTGAATTTCAGTTTATCCATTTTTTATTTTATTTCTGTGTCTCCTTTGATTCACTTACAATTTCCTTTTCTTATGATGATGTGAATTCGATCTTTGAACCCAAGTCCCTTCGCCTTTGTTTACGTTAGTTTAGCGAAGCCTCTGTGTTTATTTGTCATCCCTACCTTTCATGTAATCGGTTTTATTTTTACTCAAATCTCTCAGGTCTGAAATATATGCTATTTTTCTACGAGGCTTAATTATGCTCTGTATTGCGTCACTACCTGGTTCGGCGTTCTTTTATGACGACCTACGGTGGATTGTCGCATCAGAGCCTTGTTTTTATGGATGGAATCGGCGAAGTTACGGAGCTGAGTTTCACGTCTTCAGTCAGATCCTCCCTCTGTTTTATTGAAATGTATGTGAGCGATGGTCATCGTGCTAATCACTGTCCATGCGCCGCATTACTTTCTTTGTTTCATCGTATGTCGTTGTGATTCGGCATTTCTACCTCTGTGTAAGCCTACATCTTCCTACGAAGCATATTTCTTAGCTGATTGATTTTTTAGCCTACTTTCGATTTTTGCAAAAAATGAAAGTAGACTTATGAGATCAACACAGGGCGAAAAAAGTGTGTCTGTCTGTGTGTGTGTATGTGTGTGTGTGAGTCTGTGTGTGTGTGTATGTGTGTGTGTGAGTCTGTGTGTGTGTGTGTGTGTGAGTGTGTGTACTCTGAATGTCTGCCCCCCCCCCTATCAATTCGAACACGGTGAATGCGAATTGAACGAAATTTGGTACAAAGGTAGCACTAGCAAAGGACACCTCAGTGTCATGTTTTATATCGCCGCCATCTTTACTAAAACTGAATGGCGGCCACTCAAACGTTCAAAACGTAAAATCAAATAACGACTAACCAAATCATCCGATCTCTACCAAATTTGGTAACAACATACCTTCGTATAGGATGCATCTTGTGACCAAACTACAAGGTCGTCCGCCATACCATTTCAGGATGGCGGCCGTGCGAATTATGTAAACTTTATAATCCATATCATGGGACCCACCGGTTCCGATTATCGAGCCGAGAATCGTTTTAACTGTTCTAAAGGATGAGGCACGTTCGAAATTAAAAGTTTATTTTGTAATACTATAGTGCAGACGTGATTTTAAAAAGCTGAGCCGATTCAGTAATACGACAAGATGGCAGCGGATATCTTGTGCCTGACTTATATTTCACTAATTTGAGTATTGCATGCAATATAGCGTACTGATACAAAATAAATAAACTTTGTATGAAATGCTTTATATATAAATAATATACTCCAGTGATGAAATCGTTTAGTATAAATCATTATTTGCTAACAAGTTCTATGTAAGTCATTTTATATAGAACGATATTCGTTGACACAATTAGCTCAGTGGTAGAGCGTTAGCCTATCGCTCAAATGCCTATGGTTCAAACCCGATCAGAGCTAAATTTTTTGCTTGAAATGTTATATGTTTATTGTTTTGTAATGACTCAGATGTTTTAAAATTAAGCGTTATATTGTGCATATTATGGTGTAAAATATATATTTAATTAAAACATAATTCGCCAGCAGATTTACTCGAGACATCTAGCTGACAAAAAGGTAACAGATTTTATTGAAAAGTTTCTTCTTCTGGCCGCTAGAATGCACTCGCTCTGTTAGGATTATATTGTTCGATATTTCACCACTGGATGTCACGACTAGTCTACGTGGGGCTCCATTGACTACTATACCATTGGCATTCTATGCGCATCGAATTTGAAGATTGACAAGATGATACTACGAAACATTTTTACTTTTTATTTTAAAGGGTTTGTAACAGCCTATTGTGCGTTATTTGAAAATGTTAATTGAAGTAAAGAACAAAACGATTTCACATAGTATCTGAACTCTACCGTTGGTGCTAGTTCAGGATATTAATTAATACTTTTATTTCAGCCAAATAGCAATCGAAAATATCCACATAGTTGGTATACACACGTCTCTGTAGGGTCATGGAAAGATTTGTTAATTCAATTAGGGTTGTGAAAGTCACACGCAGCCAGACGTGTAAAGACATGCCTCAACTCAAAGTTTGACGTTGCCCGCGTCAGGCCGATTATGTAATAATAATAATAATAATAATAATAATAATGTTATTGGTTTTACGTCCCTTTTAACTACTGTTGCTTTTAGAGACGCCGGGGTGCCAGAATTTTGTCCCGAAGGGTATCTTTAACGTGCCAGTAAATCTACTAACACGGCTCCCACGCATTTGTGCACCCTCAAATGCCAGCTGACTGCGCCAGGATACGAACCTGAAACATACGGTCCAGCAAGCGAGAACGTTACCGCTGAGCCACGCCGCCAGTCCGGTCGATTATGTCTCCAGATCCATAACATTCTTTAGATACTTCTTATCTTTCTTTCTTCAATGATGGTAGCAGTTTTTATCTAGGTTGTGGCGTTTGGTAGAGGTAAATCGTTTCTAAGGTCTTCAACAAAGAATAGTTCTATTATACTCTTTGATAATAACAACGAGTTATAACTATACTCATACATTTAGGAGAAAGTAGGCTATATGTTATTTACTGAACATCTTGTTTCTTTATTTCCTGTCCCGGTAATGTCACGTAATTTAATGTAATTTTCATTTCCTTTATTTTTTTGTGTTAATTTTGTGTTGCTTCTTCTGGCTTCGTTATATTACGTAACTCCGTGTCATCCCCCACCCCCGTTTCCTACATACGCACTCCTCCCATCCCCACCACTTTCACCCCCTACCCCATGATTTCACAACATCATGAGCGTTTTAGTTCTGTTCTTGGCGCGGGGCATTCTAGTCCAGGTCATCCTCGTAAGTAGAGGTGTTCTCTTATTCGACCCGTTCATACTCTCTATCTTTTTTTTTTTTTTGTATTTTAAATTTTGGTTATCGAGTCGCGCTTACGGTTTAGTTGCACATTGATTGTAAGTACATTTTAATTAATCTTGTTTCATCTTTGTTTGTGCTTAAGTTCATTTATACACTTTTCTCTTGATATTATTTTTGTGTACCCCTTTCTTGGGTACCATCTTTAGTCATTAATTTTATTTGTTATTAATTGATTTTAATACCTCTTCAAGTTTACCTTTCATTTTGTGTTTAGATTAATCCTTACTCTTATGCGCACCTTGTTTAGTTTGCTTTAAATACATTAATAAGTAGTTCACTTTGGTTTCGTCCTCTTTCATTTGTAATTTTAAGTTCCCTCATCTCTCGTTCGATTTCGTCGGTCTTGGCTTCGTACTGTAACGCAGTCACGACCTACACGCTTCTGGGTTCTTCGATCAATTAGATAAATTTAATTCCGCTTTTGATTTGTTTTAAAGAATTCATTCGTTTCCTTTTTTGGAAAGTATCTTTCTTTCGATCCGGAATCTTGGGCCCAGCACGCATCGAAAGAGACATCCTTTCCCCGCTCCTTAGCGATCCTGTTTACGTTGTTGTTTTCGCTTCCACTGTATTCCTCATGTCTCTGCTATTTTGTTTAACGTAAAAGCACAAAGCGGTGCAAATGGTATATCAGAGCATTGGTTATGCGTGAAATCGTCTCCTTTAAGTTACCAAACTTATATTATTTTTGCAATTATTACAATGTTGTCTTTCTGAGTTTAAGATACCTGTACTGAATTGTTCCCCCATCCCCGAAGAAAGTGTGGAGTGTGAAAGCATTTCTCGATTGAACAAGACATCCAAAGAATCTAGTTCCGAGGTGAAGAGTGCAACAAGTTAGTGAGTACTTCTCAACGTTGGAATAGGACACATTACGGTATTGTGACCTTTATTTTATTAAGTTAAAGTGTTTTACTTTTCTCCTTGTCTATTGTCATATCTAAGTCAGAATTCCCACCCGTCAAAAAGGAGTTAAATTTTATGGGCTTTGAATCTTTAACAATACCCACGCCACTATTGCAAGATACGACACGGGACCTGCTAATGATAGACCCTCCCCTTTTAGATTGCTCCATCGCCCCTGTTGGCACTGTTAATACTGCTCGCCACAACGTAAATGTTGCATCAGTAGTGAGTAGGTGGGGTTTGACTTTTTCCGGAGAAAACAATACCTCATCAGTTTTTTGTTTTATCCAACGTGTGGAGGAATTGTGTCATTGTCACGATATTAATCCCGACAGTATTGTACGTTGCTTACCTATTCTTTTGTCTGGAAAAGCGCTGATGTGGCATCGCACTTCTCCAAATTTTTATAAGTCATGGGACGAATTTGTTGGGTGTATTAAGGACCGTTTCACGCCACAAGATTTCGATTTCGCTCTCAAACAAGAAATATACTCCCGCACTCAGGCTCCTGGGGAGATGATCGACGATTATATAACCTCAGTCCGTCTGTTAGCAGCGAACCTCCCCCAACCCTTTCATCCCAGGGATCTGTTGGAAATTATATACAGGAATTTAAATCCCACTTATATATACTTCATTCGGCGTACATCTGTTTTTTCCATCGAAGACATCATATTGCAAGGCCGTGAGTATGAATCAAATGCACGAGCCTGTTCGAATTATATTCCACCTCCAAGAGCCGATAATACGATTTTCACCGAGTTAGCCTACTCCCCCCAGACAACACTGTCTAGCCCAGCTGTCGACCGAACAAAAGACGACACCTTACGGTTTAAGCCGTCTGCTCGCCGTGCTGAGTCCCTTTCTAGGAATTCTAATCCAAGCCCTTCTGTGGCTCGTAATTCTTCTGCTGTTTCCCGTGAAAGGACTACACACAACCCAACAACAATCGCACGCAATGTTTCTTCTGGTCGCATAACTTGTTGGAACTGTAATGAACTTGGACATCATTTTAAAATGTGTTCTTTAAAACGCCGAAAATTCTGTTTTGGCTGTGGGATGAATGAGGTCACGACTCGTTCCTGTCCGAATTGTAATTCCAACCAGGAAAACTCATAGGGAGGTGTTCTGAGTTCGACTCCCGGAGCAGTCCTCCATCCAAACTTGACAATGCATCTAATTTTGATGTTGTGTTACAACCAGGAGTCTCAGTAAATTTCGATAATATCTCGGCACCTGCTATTTTGGATACAGGCGCCACCAGAAGTTTCATCCACCGTTCAGTGGCAGATAGCATTCGATCTTCGCAAAAACACCCCATACAGAATAAATGTCAGTTCCTCTCTGCGGGATCGTCAGTTATCGACGTTGCCGAAACTATTATATGTCGCATTAAAATTCACGGATTTTCTTGGAAACATGTTTTTCATGTGGTTAACAATCTCTTCACTCAATGTATTTTAGGAATTGACTTTATGCATAAAACTGGTATGCAGTTGGATTTTATTAACGATTCATTGTGTTTCAAATTTCGCTCAGATAAAATGTTCCCCTTTGAAGAATGTACTTCTAACTACGTTGATGTGTCTCCTGTATTTTCCGTACATCTTCCATTCACTTTGATGTCCGAGCAACGTGATACTCTGAACGATTTAGTTGAGGAATTTTCTGATGTCCTCACAGAAGATTTAGGTACTGCTGTAAATCACGAATGCCACATTGACTTGAGCGACAATGTACCTGTTCGAAGTCCTCCATTTCCTTGTAATCCGCCCAAGCTCTTGGCCATGAAAAAGTATATCAATGATTTGCAAGATCGGGGAGTAGTGGTTCCTTCCAAATCAGCTTATGGGTCTCCTGCTTTCTTAATTCCCAAGAAAGAAGAGGGCGAGTACCGGCTAGTCGTAGACTACCGAAAATTGAACAAGAAGGTAGTCTTTGATAATTTCCCACTGCCTACTATTGAGAGTGCTTTTCAACATTTCCACGGGGCCAATGTGTATTCGATGATTGATCTAAATAGTGCCTATTATCAGATTCCTTTGGATGCTGAGAGTCGCGACTTCACTGCTTTTAACACCCCTTTCGGGTTATATAATTTCAAGCGTCTCCCGATGGGTATAGCTGTTGGTGCACAAGTCCTCAGTCGCGTGCTAGACGACATCTTGGGAGACCTGAAGTTCAATTTTGTATTTAATTATCTTGACGATTTAGTCGTATACAGCAGATCTTTTGAGGAGCATGTCGTTCATCTTAGGGAAGTTTTATCCCGCCTCAGGAAGGCCGGTCTCACTATCAATCCAAAAAAGACCTCTTTGGGCTGCACTCAAATTACATTTCTGGGTCACATTCTGTCAGCCGATGGTATCCGTGTCATACCCGAGCGCGCAGATTGCATTCAGCAGTTACCTGTACCCACCACAGTTAGGACCTTGAGAAGAGTAATGGGTATGTTCACGTTCTATTCTCGTTTTTTCCAAAACTTCTCTGACATTTCGGCACCTCTAAATGCTCTCAAAAAGAAGAATGTGAAATTTGTGTGGGGGCCAGAACAGGACAAAGCTTTCAATGTTTTGAAAGAAGCCCTTATGTCAGCACCAGTACTGCACACGCCTGATTTCGAATCAGCTTTCTTTTTACATTGTGACCAGAGGCGGTTTTAGAACAAGGGCACACGGTCACGTGCCCCACCATTAATAATCATTCTCCTTGGGTTGTAGTCGTCTTGATAATCCTTCCGTGGCAATGGCGCTTATGACGTGACCGAGCAGTTCAATCGGCTTGCTGTTCACTTACCCCGACAGCAGGAGCATGGCACGTCACAACGAGGTGCTCTGCTGGGCACATGCCTGGTGTGACCAACACAGTGTTGCCACATGCTTCCTCTTCCTGGCCCTTTAACATCATCCCCTACTTTTACAGCGGGGAGAGGCGAGAGAGGGGCTATGGGAGTTTCCTAGACTTGGGGCACAAGAATCCTGTGACTAGCCGGCGATACGGCCGTGAAAGTAGCGAGGGCGGGTCGGGGCTAGGAGGGTCGGAGAGGGGTGTTGAAGTGTACCGTTAGCAAGGAGTACCGATAGAGAGCAGATAAGTTCATAGGTAGCTTATTTACCAACCTTCAGCAATTTTCCACCAAAATAATATACGGAACATAGCGCCCGTTATTAATATGTACGGAGAAAAATCAACATGTATAATATGCATTGAGAGAGAAACGTAACATTATGACCGTAGGGTATGTACCGTAAGCGAACTTGTATTATGTTATAACGTCAGGTCTGAGAAATTTCATTATCTGGGGGAATACGCAACTGCGTGACGACGGCACTGCGTCAGTACTTGGTTCCGAAAGTTTTGGCGCCTACGATATTGAGTTACTGTATAATTGTGTTTGAGTGCGGTGGTCTTTTGCAGTGTTCAGTAATATTAATCTTACATAGGCTAATATTTGTATTGGAAGCGTGTTTTGTGAATAACGCGTACCAGTGTGTTATTAAACCTAATTAAAATATACACTGAAGGAGTATTTCGTCGTACGAGGTAAGTGGTACTTATCAACTATGAATTATGTGGCATTTTATTTTTAGACCGTAACTTAATGCTGCGACAAATTACTTTATAATTTTCACTGTGTTTTCAGGCATTGAAGGTGTGCATGTCGTTACCAAAACCGTGCAATGAACGAGGTAAAATACTTACAAAATAAGTCCTTAACTTATCAGGACAGACTATTAGCAAAGGAATTAGGCCCTCCGAAACCAGATCTGTGCATTAATCAAGTCTCTAAAGATAAAAACAGAACATATCACAGGACTTTCAATAAATCTGTGTATAAAAAATGGGATTGGTTATGTGGATGTCCGGTAGTAAATTCATTCTTTTGTTTTCCGTGCCTGTTATTTGGTGGCGATGACACATGGACCAAGACTGGCATTAATGATTTAAAACATTTACCTGAAAAAGGAAAGAAACATTGTTTGTCAAAATGCCATATGAACAATGAAATGAGTTTAGCAGTGTTAGGGAATATAAGCATAGCGCAGCAACTGGATGATGGCTACAGGATTTCTATTCGTAAACACAATGAACTTGTGGACAAGAATAGGTATATTATGTCGCGCATTATTGATGCTATTAAGTTTTGTGGGGAATTGGAATTGGCCTTGCGTGGACATGACGAAACCGACGAATCAATTAATCCAGGTGTTTTTAAGGGTCTCATCAATTACACTGCGGCGCTTGACAATGTTTTAAAGGATCACTTGGAAAATTCAAGCGTGTTTAAAGGGACATCGAAGGTCATCCAAAATGAAATTTTAGACACGATTCTGTCCGTTTGTCGGAAGAATGTTGTCGAGGAAATCAGTTCGGAAGACTTCCTCTCGCTCCAGGCTGACGAAACAACGGACGCTTCATGCAAAACCCAAATGTCCCTAATTTTTAGGTATCAAATAGCAGGTAGAATTGTTGAGCGATTTTGGGGTTTCTTTGAAGTCACCGACAGGAGCGCGCACGGTCTGGCTGCAACAATATTGGGACAGTTAAACAAAATTGAAGTAGAAAAATCTCCTGAGAAACTTATTTGTCAAACGTATGACGGTGCTTCTGTGATGAGTGGGCATATAGGTGGAGTGCAGTCGTTAATTAAGGAGAAATACCCAAACGCGAATTACATTCATTGTTACGCACATCAAGGTAATTTGATTCTCCAACACGACACTTCATCTTGCTCCCAAAGCAGAATATTTTTTCAAGATTTGCAAGGGATAGGGCCATTTTTTCAAGATCTCCAAAGAGAATGGATTGCATGATTGAAGTAGTTCAAAAGAAAATAGGTTACGCCCCTCCGACAAGATGGTACTTTCAACATAGAACTGTCAACACTGTGTTCGAAAACAAAGAAAATCTTTTGAAATGTTTTGAGCACATTAGAGACTCAGAAGTTAATGACAGAAATGCCTCAAGTCAAGCTGCAGGATTTGTGTGTACATTGAAAGATCCCCAGTTTATATACTGGCTGACTTTCTTTCATAAAGTTATGCCACACGTAGCTATTTTCTTTGATTGTATTCAGCAAACTGGTATTGATGCTGTTAAAGTCAGTGACTTTATAAAGCAGTTTTCTAAAGCGGTGACCAAAGTTCGCGAAGAATATGCGGAAAGTGAAGTGTCCTTTAGTGAGCCCGCGAGCAAAAGACTTTGTGTTGAACAAGGAAGTAGTAAGAGTAATCGTCTGGCCGTAATAGAAGTGTGTGATACTATTGTTAGTAGCATTAATGACAGGTTTCAGTTTTCGGATCACTTGTGTGCTTCAAAATTATTTCTAGTTGAAAATTTTCCATACTATTCCATTGAATTCCCAGAGAGGGATTTCCAGACAGCCGTTACATTGTTCCGTGCAATAAATGGTCCGAAACTGAGAACTGAATTGGAGGTATTGTACTGTCGTGAAGATTTGCGTAATGCTTCCGGTGCGGCACCACTTCTGCAGTTCTTTTTTAACAATAATATGTTGCGCACATTTTCAGAGTGCGTGATACTTTTAAAAATCATTGTTACTATCCCAATGACGACTGTAGAGACCGAAAGGTCATTCTCTACTTTGAAGAGGATAAAATCTTTCCTGAGAAATTCTATGGGGGCTGATAGACTGTCGGCACTTGCAATGTTGTCGATGGAGAAGAGGATGATAAACAGTATCCCAGAATTCAACACACGCGTGATAGAGGAGTTTGCTGCTGCTAAAAATAGAAGGATCGAACTATTCTACAAGAAGTGAACGATCAGGTAAGCTTTTTCTTACTTGGTATAACTCTGATTTTGTTTCATTTTTTTTTTCTTTTTTCGTGGTAATCAATCCCGTGTACCATAGACAACTTATTGTGTGTGTTAATTACTTAGTAACCTGCGTTATTTTCTGTTTATTTGACCGGGTTTGTACTGAATTATCTGTGCCTACAATTGGGAAAGGAAGGCATGCTGAGGATGACGCTCATAATCAAATCACTCAACTGTGGTTTCATAGTTCACTCATGGTACGGATTAGGGGGCAGATGACCTCGTAGTTCCTCTCCCTTAAAACAACAATAACTAACATCGAGAATTATGGTCAAGTGTTTTAGCAAAACTGATACCTGCTGCGCCCCACCCTTATCAAAGCCCACGAGCCGCCTCTGATTGTGACGCCAGTGATTTGGCCATTTCTAGTGTTTTGAGCCAGCGTGTGGATGGAAAATTTGCACCAGTGGCCTTCGCGAGTCGTATGTTAAATCAACATGAACGACGTTACTCAATTTTCGAGAAGGAAAGTCTTGCTGTGGTATTTGGATGTGAAAAATTCAGGACCTTTTTGGAACACCGTCACTTTACTGTTTTTACTGACAATGAGGCTTTGAAATGGAGTCTTTCTCACGTGAAAAAGCTTGGACGCATCAACAGGTGGATTTTGAGGTTGTCATCTTTTAAGTTTGATATCATTCACGTAAAAGGGAGCGAGAACCCGGTAGCTGACTGCCTGTCACGCATGTTTGAAGAGACCCCTAGGACTCCAATCGAGAGCGTTTCTATCAGTACACGACTTCAAGAAAATCTTTTCCTATTGCAACATTGTCCTTGGTCTTTTGTGGATATCCGGAAATTCCAGTCTGAGGATCCATTTTGCACTGACCTCCGTGCAAAAATTGCAAACAAAGATCCGGCAGTAAGCAACTTTTGTGTTCGAAATGATGTTATTGGCTATGTTCTTCCTAACTCTTCTAAATTTAGAATTTTTGCTCCATTAGCAGTACGTGATATGCTTTTGACATATTATCATGATTCTGCACTGGGAACTCATGCAGGGATGCAGCGCACTTTCCGTAAGATATCCGGTGAATTTTATTGGCCCTCAATTAAAGTAGATGCTTTTGCTCATGTCAGAAGATGTTTAACCTGCCAGCGTTCTAAACCTGCCCAGAACACTCGTGTAGGCTTCCACCAAGCTGGTATCGTCACTCGTCCCGGCGAACGCCTTTTCATTGATTACTTTGGTCCAGTCGTGAGATCATAATCTGGCAATCAAGCCATTTTAACTGTCATTGATGGTGTTTCGAAGTTTGTTTGGTTATTCCCTGTAAAGAATATCACTTCTCAGACTACTATCCATTTCTTGTCTAGATATATATTTGGAGTTTTTGGTCCTCCCAAGTACCTTGTGTCAGATAACGCCTCTGTATTCCGTTCCAAAGCTTTTGAAACTATGGTATTTAACTGGGGCATCCAGCATATTTTCTTGTCACCGTATCGACCGCAGGGAAATCACGTAGAGCGTTTTCACAAAAACTTGAAGGCTTGTATGTCCGCTTTTCACAATGCCGATCAAACCTCCTGGGATACGAACCTACAGTATTTCAGTCTCGGGTTCAATACCTCTTTCCATTCGTCCGTTCAAACTACTCCAGCTGAATTATTCCTTGGCCGAGCGCTCGTCGCCCCCTTGCTGCTCAAATGGAATATTGAATATCTTTCCGAACCTTCTCGCACCACCTCTGTTGCTCAAAAATGGGCCATCGCTACCGGTCACCTCAAGAAGGCAAAAGCCAGAGTAGCAAAGCGCTACAACTTAGGCCGTCATGATGTTAAATTCCAAATTGGGGACAAAGTTTTGTGTCGTTTACATCCTTTGAGTGACGCTACCAAACAAATTTCCAGTAAGCTGTGCTTACGTTGGTCAACTCCCAAGACTATTTCACGCTTTTTAAATCCTGTCTCAGTTGAGTTAGTGGACGATCACGATAATTCAGTGACTTCGGCCCACGTCACGCAGTTGAAAAAATTTGTCAAACGATCTTGTGAATTTGTTTTCCTTTTATTCTAATTGGATGCCCGAGCCCCTTAATAGCCGACCTAGCATGTGAGCCTATTCTGATCTTAATTCATGTGCTTCCTTTTCATTTATTCCTGTGACAAGACAGGAGACACCCGTGGCCTTTTTCTCGTACGCGAGTGTGTCGTGAATACTTGACATCTCTGTCGAGCTATATCTTTGCCTGAGGCCTTCAGCATATACCTGGTCGGTCACTATTTGCAAACCACTCCTACGCCTCTTTTGTACTGCTCCTCGGCTTAACTCCTATTGTTCGGCGACAGACAAGGACCCTTCGACACTTCCTGTTTGACCTTGTAGGAACTTTGTATTTATTTTAAATTTATTGATGTAATTGACTTCTTGTGTCATGGTTTTGAGATATCATGCACCTTTGTATTATCTTGATTTTGATGTTTATTGTGAGATCATGTATTTTGTTTGGTTTTAAATTGTCAAGTGTTCTTAGAATATCGTGTATTGTCTAGCAACCATCCAGACGGTTAGCGAGTAACAACAAGCAGCCTTTGTGTACCTGGGCTAACACAGCTGGGGGTCTTCTCGGAACTCGTTAACGGACCAGTCACCCTCCACTGGGTCTATACATGGCTTTATTTTCAGCAGCTGAAAAGGAGAGTACTTTCCCTTTCGAAGATATTATGACACTATTGCATATTCCTCGTTGACGCAACGAACGGTCCTATATACAGGGTGTCCCAATTGTTTTTTTTTAATGTGATCACGATTTAACTTTGTCTTTTCTCATCAGAGGCTGGAGAGATTTGCAGTCTAGGGGTAACGTCCATCTTGAAGATTTCGACATCCGCATCATCATGAACTAGCAAGAACAATGATCACTATTTAATATATGAACTCACTGTATTTCTTTTTGAACGCAGTACTTTTGACGTTAGTGGCTAGTGTTGACGAGCAATGACGGGGGTACCACCTTCATTTCACGGTCAGATTAGTCAACTGTTCAATTTTTTTGTATTCTCCTAGAGGTCTTTAGTACCCATATTTTTAGTATTCAACTTTTTCCCCCTTTACGATTTTTTTTGCCTGTCCATTTGTACGAAAAAAGAAATTTCCATGGCCAGGAAAATTCCTTTTGTTTGGGAGAGCAGGGGAATTTTGAACCGTTTTTATCAGGTTCATTATTTTTTGTCATATTATTATTATAATTATTATTATCATCATTTCCTTCATGTCGCATTATTGTGACACACGTTTCTCTGTCTCACCTACTGCGTTCAAACTTTGTATTTCTGCGTAAATGTTTCGCCAGATGGTGAAACTTTTCACCCCTACTGACACAGTTTTACCATTGGTTGAAGCATGACTTGTTGCTAAGCTTTGCTTCTCCCATTGGCCCCCTTTATGTTCCGGAGAGGGGGTGTTCTACGACTTATTTTTCTCGAGCGCGTTACTGCGTTCCCTTAGAGAAGGTGGCTTCTCTTCCATTTCTGACCGTCATGTTAAACGGTCACAGCCGTGTGTGTCGGGCTTTCGCCCGTGCCCAACGCAACTAAGCGTAAGTACGATTCGATCACTTGATTTATCTGGCATGCTATCATTTGTGAATTTCAGTTTATCCATTTTTTATTTTATTTCTGTGTCTCCTTTGATTCACTTACAATTTCCCTTTCTTATGATGATGTGAATTCGATCCATGAACCCAAGTCCCTTCGCCTTTGTTTACGTTAGTTTAGCGAAGCCTCTGTGTTTATTTGTCATCCCTACCTTTCATGTAATCGGTTTTATTTTTACTCAAATCTCTCAGGTCTGAAATATATGCTATTTTTCTACGAGGCTTAATTATGCTCTGTATTGCGTCACCACCTGGTTCGGCGTACTTTTATGACGACCTACGGTGGATTGTCGCATCAGAGCCTTGTTTTTATGGATGGAATCGGCGATGTTACGGAGCTGAGTCTCACGTCTTCAGTCAGATCCTCCCTCTGTTTTATTGAAATGTATGTGAGCGATGGTCATCGTGCTAATCACTGTCCATGCGCCGCATTACTTTCTTTGTTTCATCGTATGTCGTTGTGATTCGGCATTTCTACCTCTGTGTAAGCCTACATCTTCCTACGAAGCATATTTCTTAGCTGATTGATTTTTTTTCTTTTATTTCCTGTCCCGGTAATGTCACGTAATTTAATGTAATTTTCATTTCCTTTACTTTTTTGTGTTAATTTTGTGTTGCTTCCTCTGGCTTCGTTATATTACGTAACTCCGTGTCATCCCCCACCCCCGTTTCCTACATACGCACTCCTCCCATCCCCACCAGTTTCACCCCCTACCCCATGATTTCACAACATCATGAGCGTTTTAGTTCTGTTCTTGGCGCGGGGCATTCTAGTCCAGGTCATCCTCGTAAGTAGAGGTGTTCTCTTATTCGACCCGTTCATACTCTCTATCTTTTTTTTTTTTTTTGTATTTTAAATTTTGGTTATCGAGTTGCGCTTACGGTTTAGTTGCACATTGATTGTAAGTACATTTTAATTAATCTTGTTTCATCTTTGTTTTTGCTTAAGTTCATTTATACACTTTTCTCTTGATATTATTTTTGTGTACCCCTTTCTTGGGTACCATCTTTAGTCATTAATTTTATTTGTTATTAAGTGATTTTAATACCTCTTCAAGTTTACCTTTCATTTTGTGTTTAGATTAATCCTTACTCTTATGCGCACCTGGTTTAGTTTGCTTTAAATACATTAGTAAGTAGTTCACTTTGGTTTCGTCCTCTTTCATTTGTAATTTTAAGTTCCCTCATCTCTCGTTCGATTTCGTCGGTCTTGGCTTCGTACTGTAACGCAGTCACGACCTACACGCTTCTGGGTTCTTCGATCAATTAGATAAATTTATTTCCGCTTTTGATTTGTTTTAAAGAATTCATTCGTTTCCTTTTTTGGAAAGTATCTTTCTTTCGATCCGGAATCTTGGGCCCAGCACGCATCGAAAGAGACATCCTTTCCCCGCTCCTTAGCGATCCTGTTTACGTTGTTGTTTTCGCTTCCACTGTATTCCTCATGTCTCTGCTATTTTGTTTAACGTAAAAGCACAAAGCGGTACATCATGTAGCCCCGTGTACTTTGAGTGTGTGAAGATTCTGTCTGATAACCGGTGTTAATTGCGATGACTGTATTAGTGTGGGTTATGTGTAATTCAGGTAAGGACTGCAGACGGTTAATTTCAAGTAGTTCCTAGTTTTGCTACCAAATGCTACTGTCAAAGACACCTAGCCTCGAACTTAGCTACTAGATGCCACCGTAATTGGCACCGGACGGCGAACGTTAGAACTAATAGAGCGTTAATCAAATCTAACAATAAATTTAGCTCCAGATAATTGTAGATAGTGGATGGTGCCATAGCCGAGTTTGAAACCGCGATCTTGCTCATAGAAACTCAACATGCTGCCAACTGCGCAACCGAAGCCGCCTGGATCTATTATTGTGATTAGAATAATTTGTATAAAGAAGAAATTCTTATAACTTTATGTTTTACGTCCCGACTTGTGTAAATTCTAAAAAGCAATATTACAAAATTACATTCGACAGTCACTCCTCCCCACTAACCTCTTTTCACCTCTCCAGAGGAGGCACACCTCACAGGTTACCCCTGTATTTCCAGCCACATCCAGCACTGCACTGTGGAATCAGCCAATAGTTCCAGTTGATTGATCAGAACATGACTGATGCAGTTTGTCAACTCGCTATAAATACAGACAGCGTCACTTTATACATTTGCTTCACATCAGTGCGCTGTGAAAAATAGCAGATAATCCACCGTTGAATATTTTCCATTGTGTGTCTCTACATTACCATAATTATGATTAAGCTTTACCGTCCATACTCACATATTAAACAGGACTATATAAAACAGGGTTTAAAAGTCATGAAATTCTACTCATCTCCCCAAATGATGTATTTATGAATCTTAATTAAGCATGTTTTAGATTACAGAGAATCCAAATTTATTTATTTATTTATTTATATCTGTTATCCTGCTTTCGCATGAGGTGAAATCTGTACTAATTTTTGTTTTAAATTTACCACTACACCTCTATTACTACCCTATCAGGAAATTGTTACCGCTAGACGTGGAGCGTTACTGTTGTGTATACATTACGTCATCTTGCCTCGTTATGGCCTATCGCAGTCGTGTGGCTGGGCGGAGCACATTAGTTCCGATTTCTGCCACCGGTAACAATTCGCTGGTAGGGTAGTACGTATGTACTGTGATGCATGTCTTCCATCCTTGCCTGTGAATATTCCTTTCTACTAATGTATCTGTTCCATAGCAATTTTCAGGCAATGTAGTATTTGAGGAATCCTGACCTAAACCACACTCCTAACAGTCCCGTTCTGGTGCACAGATACATCCACTTCTTTAATTAAAGAGGACACTAGATGGAAATCATTTCACCTTAATTTACGGCGCTGAAATAACCGTAGGGTTATTTGTTCTAACCCAAGATAAATTTTTCCCACTACAAAGGTTCTTCGAGCTTGTGAAATGGCGCGACAGATGCGTCAATATCCAAGGAAACTATGTAGGTAATAGCCACGTAATGCTACGAGACATCATTTATGTTCTGGCGTAAGAATTTAAATAAAATGCTCTTAGCCTCATGCGGATAATTGAGTAAGAGCTTGTTATAATAAGTAGCCACCATGGCCGAAATTCAAGACAATGAGGCTGAGGGTGTCGACACACTGGTCACGCATCGCCGTTAATCCGCTGGCCGTGACCTGGTTAACATCTTTAGATACATGCGGTCTTTTGAGGCCCAATCACGTTTTCTTTCGACACTTTCTGTTCACATCACTTGTATCACGTCAAACAAATTTCCAGGGGTTGAAAGACCAGTAAAGCTCTTTTTTTTATTATGCGATAAACAAATAAGACAAGAATTTTTGGCATCCTATCGAGTGTATTCTACACCCAGTGCGCGCTTTTCGGCGGTTTACTGGTAGAGTGATCGCTTACTGATCCCATGTTTTTGGGTTCGATTTGCGACCTACGAAGTAAGAATTTTAAAGGGCGAAAATGATCCATGGCATTCCGAGTCATAGCACATCAAAGATCTCTCGTATCATATTTGGTTTTATTTATTTATCCGAGTCCAAAACACATACAAATATACATATAAATTGCACTAAATTTCATTTCTCCAGTGTTCAACTGTTAGAATGGCACAGTCATTGGCTTCTATCAAGTCCTGCATAGCACATGGTCTTGATACCATGCTGCAACTCAGAAGGTGTTCAGGGTCTTGTCTTTCACCACATCTGCAAAGTTCTTCAGTACTGTATCCCCACTTCATTAAATTGCTTTTGCACCGACTCACACCAGTTCTCAGTCTGATTAGCGTCTTCCAAGATTCGTATTGTAAACGGTAGCCTGCTGCCGGCTTCTCCTTCATTTCCCACGATCATCCCGGTGATTTTGTTTTCCAAAGTTCAATTCGGCGTGCTTCAGCTGAGGAAGGAATGGATATTGTTGTTTGGAGGAAGCTCTTTCTTGATTTTATCCTAGGTGGATGGACAACAAGTCCATACATTGGGTGTCTTGGATCTGTTTCTTGCTTTTTATTCTCTACTTCTGCCGCTACATGTCTTCTAACTTCTGGAGGTGCTACTCCCATGAGCTGAAAGATCTTATCGACAGAAGGTGGGCGTAGGCAGCCTGTCACAATGCGGCCTGTCTCACTCATGGAGGGCAACATCTACTTGGTTGGCATGAGCAGAGTTCCTCCGGACTGGGGCAGCATATTCAGCAACACAGAAACTCAGAGCAAGGGCAGTTGTACGCAGGACACAAGGCTGCGCTCCCCATCTGGAGTTTGTGAGCTTCCGAATGATGATGTTCCTGGTGCATACCTTCCGTTTGGTGTCCATGCAATGCTGTTTATAGGTTAGCGTGCGATCCTGCTTTACTCCTAAGTATTTAGGATGAACACAATGTTTCAGATTGTGACCATTCCAGGTGACGTTCAGCTGTTTTCTCGCCTCGCTATTGCGCAGGTGAAACGCGCATATTTGGGTTTTCTCGGGGCTGGGCTTCAAGTAGTTATCATTGTAGTAGATGGCTAAGTCTTCAAGAGCAGATGTCAGCTTTAACTCTACTTCTTCAAACGTTCATCCTTGAGCAGCAACAGCAGTGTCATCTGCATAGATGAATGCTCTGGTTCTAATGTTAAGTGGCTGGTCGTTAGTGTAGATATTATATAATAACGGAGCTAGCACACTTCCCTGTGGGAGGCCATTCTTTTGGTTCCTCCATTGGATTTTCTTATTCTTCAGGGTGACAAAAAAATCGTCGATTCTGCAACAAACACTGAATAAACTGTGTTAGTCGGAAGTACAGCTTCTTTGTCAATCGCTTGTGGTTTACAGTATCATAAGCAGCTGCGAGGTCCACAAAAGATACTCCAGTAATCTATTCCCTTTAATATCCATCCTCAATATACTGGGTTAAGTTCAGTATTTGACCAGTACACGATTTCCCTGGTATAAAACCTGATTGTTCCTTAATGATCTCTCTGTCATGACAAAAGTGAAGGATCTGCCACAGATCATCCATTATTATTGATTTTAAGATAAAGTTACCTTACGGATAACAGCGTAATTATTTTTAAGAGTTCATATAAAGAAAATTCGACATCTGTATCTCTGATGTGCAGCAAAACGATGACCGTCTGATGAAGATTATCTACATCTCAGATGGACGAAAGGTCCACTTTTTCAGCGCATACGCCCCACAGACATGTTTGCCTGGAAAAACAAGGGATGTCTTTTGGGATATGCTTGAAGAGAAGACGGTAGCAGTACGCCTGGAGGATTACCTCATTACCGCCGGTGATCTAAATGGACACGCCGGTCGCAGAAAGGAGGATCATGCAGCCTCGGTGGTCATGGTTTTGGGGAAAGGAACGACGATGGCCAACAAATTCTCGATTATCCTGGTCATCACGAACACTTTGTTAAAAAGGCGTGATTCGCATTTAATAACTTATTACAGCGGTACACAGGCAACGCAGATCGATTACATCCTCGTCAGGCGTCGGCACCTTAGAGACGTGTTGGACACAAAGGCTGTACCATACGAAACTGTCGCGACGCAACATCGACCAGTCATCTGCAAGTTCCGAATCAAATCGCCGAATTCCGAACACGCCTTTCGTAAGCTACCTGCAAGAATCAAATGGTGGCGCCTCAAGGAACAGGAGGCCGAGGCTGCCACAGGAATATCACTGCCACCAATTACTACAGTCGAAGATAGCTGGATTAAACTAAAGGAGGCTGCCCATGATACTACTGCATGTACTGTTCTTGGAACAACCAAACCAGGACGGCGGAAAATTGACAAAGAAACGTGGCTCTGGAGTGATGAGGTCCAAGATGCAGTAAGAAAGAAGAAGCGGCTTTACCATGAGTTTCTGGCTGACAAGACACCGTTTCGCTGGGCTGCCTACAAGATATCCCGTAGTGATGCAAAGATGATCATTGCCACAACTACAAATATGCGCATTATGCAGATCATTACGCAAGACTTGACACGCGTGGGGGTGAGCGGGAATTATATCGACTCACCAAAGTGAGGCATCGCAAAACACAGGGCATTCAGCGCTTCTATGGTATTAATGATGAAATGGGAAACTTATTGGTCGATTGGACGAAGGCAAGAGAGTGCTAGCGAAGCTAATACGAGAAGATCTCAACTGAGGAATTTCCCCAGCCAACAATCCCAGTCCGTGCTGTTGTGGAAGGACCTGTCAGAGACATTGATGTCGAAGAAGTCAAGGCTGCTCTGAAAGAAATGAAGCCGAGGAAAGCTACTGGCCCAGACGACCTCCCAGAAGGTCTCTGGGATTCTCAACAGTGGGATGCGGCAGGATGGTTAACACGCCTATTTCAGTAGATCATTAAAGGAGGTCGAACTCCGAGGGATTGGCAGCGAAGTATCACCGTATCCATTTCTAAGAAGAAGGGGAGTCCAGCTGAATGTGCTGATTACCGGCCTGACTTTTGTGTCATGCGATGAAGATATTCGAACGTGTTCTTGATAACAGGATGCGTAAGATTGTCGAGCTTTCCAGAAACCAAGCTGGATTTGTGAAGAATTGTGGCACAACCGATGCAATCCATGCTGCACGGCTCCTGATTGAAAAACATCTTGAGAAGAACAAGCCGATCCATCTAGCTTTCCTGGACCTTGAGAAGGCCTTTGATGGCTAGCACAGCGAGAGCATGGCATACCGGAATATCTTGTCAACTGGGTTCAGCTGCTTTACGTGGATCCACAGAGCTATGTTCAGGCCGCCGCAGGAGCCTCCCGTGACTTTCCCATTACCGTCGCCGTTCACCAGAGTTCAGCCGCTTTTGTTCATTCTAGTAATGGACACTGTAACAGCAGAGCTGCTCCGTCCTTCGCCATGGACGCTCCTATATGCAGACTATGTCATGTTGGCCTCCAAGACCCAGGTTGATCTGCAACGTCAAACCCAGCAATGGAACAGTCGGCTGACGCAATACGGCCTGCACCTCAATAAGAAGAAAACCGAATATATGACATCTGACATACAAGCAATCGGAATCATTCAGGTAGACGGCGAGGATCTACCGCGAGTAATGAGATCCAAGTATCTTGACTCCACGATCGCTGCTGATGGCTGACTTGCTTAAGAGGTCAATGCAAGGATATCCACAGCTTGGATGAAACGGCGAACAAGGACTGGCGTCACTTGCGAGAGGAGTATGAAAGATCACCTCAAATATAAAATCTATCGTTCTGTCATCCGAACTGTCGCACTGTATGGTTGCAAATGTTGGCCTACAACGACTGAGACTGAGTGTTGATTCGGAGTCATAGAGACCAGGATGCTGCGGTGGACAGCTGGTGTTACTAAACTGTATCGCATCCCCAATGACTGTATCAGGGAGAGATTTGGCATTGCACCCATTCCTGAAAGAAATGTGTGAGAGTCATTTAATATGGTTTGGGCATGTGCTGAGGTCAGGGGCTGACACTATACTAAAGACGGGCTACATGTTGGAAGTCGCCGGTAATAGACCAAAAGGCCGACCAAAACAGCGATGGGCCGATACCCTTCACAAAGATCTGAAGAGCGTCAATCTCCACCATGACATGGACCAGGACAGAACTAAATGGAGACATTGAATCCATGTAGCGGACCCTGCCATCAGACAAGACAAACGCTGAAGTAAAAGGAGAAGATATCAACAAAAAAGATTGCGAGTTCCGGTTTCTTTGTCAAATGGGATATTGCTGCATTCGTGTAACTTTGGGCACATATTTTCCAGTGCTGGAGATGTGGTGACTTGAGATATCTTGAAGTGAATAGTTCCCCTACCACGGTAGGTGAGACCATAAGATTCTCGTTCTTTCTTCGAATTTGGCCTACTGTGGACCACGGGAAACAGTTCCCTTGTCTTCACCCAGAATTTCTTCATCCTTTCGCTACGGTTCCTCCTCATTTCCTCTGACCAGGTGTTCTTGGTCATTCTACTGGGTCCTTGTACCCCTTGAAGTTATCAATTTTAGCTCGTAAGACAGCCTTGTTCCAGATATCATTTGGATGTACGCCAACTTTCTCCATATGATGATTATATTATTATTAATATTATTATTCTTGTCGTTTTGGCCAGCTAAGGACCATGTTAAACCAACTACTTTCTTCCTCGAACTTGAACATTTGCCCAGTAGCGTTTCATACGTTCTCGGTGCATGTAAACCAATTAATTTCTCCCTCCCCTCTTGTTTGTGTATTAATTAAGTTAAATAATTCATGCAATATTTCTTTCAGGTTATGGTGCTTAAATGTACTCCCCACCTAATATAATTGGGCACAATCGTGTCGACCGACTGAAAAGCATCCTATAATAAATACTCGTATTATCAAAACGGAGCGACAAAATTGGAGAATAGAACCTCCTAATGGCAGCAACATAAGAGGTTCACATAGTGGTAGGTGAGACCATACGATTATTATTATTATTATTATTTATTTTGCGCATGCGCTGACACATTCTCAGCATATTTGCTGGAAAGAAAACACTTACAACCCCAGATATACATCACAAGGAGCAAACTCTTGGTGACTGCATTCCGTAGTAGATTTACACTTTCCCCCCACTCCTTCAGGCCTGATTGCCCAAGAACAGCCTTACTATGCGACACGTTGATAGTATGACTGTCTTTTGCATCAGATTATAAAGGCCTGGGACTAAATTCGAATCTGCGAGAGATTCCTTTAAGTTGTTCGGAATTACGCCAGTGCTGGAGATGAGGAACTGTCAGTTCTGAAAGCTCTGTGTATTTTGACAGCTTTTCAACGTGTTTTATTGGCATGTTGTCACTGTTTGGGATTGCCACATTTATGAAGTGGGTGTGCCTCACGCATTTGTCATCAAGTTATTATTATTATTATTATTATTATTATTATTATTATTATTATTATTATTAATATTAATATTAGCACCGTTTGAGCCAGCTCTGGACCACGTTAATCCAAATGTTCTCTTCTTAGAATCTTAACATTTGCCCAGTAGCTTCTCATGCGTTATCGATGGTGTTGCTTCCTGTCATCGGGCCACTACTTATCTGTCAAAACTTTAGGCTTTTCGTGGAAACTCCCATTCGTTTTGATTTTCATCTTAATAGGTATTCACTTCTAAATAACCTCCTGTATAATTACCACTGTTTTATGTCCCTTTCTACCTTCGGAAACCGGCCTTCTTGGTTTCCTTCCCTAGAAAGAATTGTATCGCATTGAAAGCCATTCTTCAGTGTTGCCTTCGTAAATGAAATTAAAATGATTTTTTGTTGATCTACACCAGGGGTTCTCAACCTTTTTCAACCATCGTACCCCTTTAAAAAAATTAAACATCCTGCGTACCCCCAACTAACCTTTTCTTAGGCAGTAATAATGGTTATTAAAAATGTAAAAGGTATTTAGTTAGTATGTTTTAACCTTTGTAATTTTATAAGGAAAGATATTTTAATAAAACAAAATATAGTTGTTATTTTTCAGTTCCTTTTCCCAAAGGGTGATTTTTGCAATAATTGCGTTAGTTTTCATTTCAACATAGAACATATCAGAAACACTACCTTGCATACACTTATTCCAAATGTTCAGTTTTTCCAAAATATCACTTAAATATGTCAATTTTAAAAGCCAACCAAAGTCATTGAGTACTGATGATAAATTAGAATTGTGCTCGGTAAAGAAAAGATGCAATTCTTTGTGCGCATGTGGATCGAGTAGAAGGATGGCCTGCCGCGTACCCCCTGAAATGTTTCGCGTACCCCTAAGGGGTACGCGTACTACAAGTTGAGAACCCCTGATCTACACGATTGAACTCATTGTAATGGATGTTGTCCCTAAACCTGAAGATATTTACATGAGATTATTTAATAACGTGTAAGCCTATTAATACCGCGCATTTTTTCAGATTTAGGGAATGACACCCGTCACGATTTGGCTACAATCTTGTTGACCAACTGAAAAGCATTTAAATTTCATCCATAAAAATAATTAGTATTACCTTCAGAAGAATTCCCTTGCAATGAATATACACTGGTCAAAACAATTAGGGGATCAGTCGAGATATCTAGGTTCTGACGTATTGTCATCGACAGAATGACCAAAAATGGGTCGACGTCTTTCTGTCGGTTCTACGGACTGGAGACAACAACATTACGGCAACCGAGATAGTGGTAATAACAGGAAGTTGCTGCAGAGGGAGTTGGTGGGACGTGTGTTTACTCTACCAAACGAATGACACAAGCAGTTGGGTTCAGGTGGTGTAGTGAGCATGTAGTGCAATGGATCAACAACGTGACTTACCCAAAGGTATGGCATGGAGAGCCAGAGGAAGGTTGGAAGCCGGACAGACACAGAGGGAGGTGCCTGCAGCTATTGGAGTGTCCCAAAGAGTAATTTCCAGGACCTGCACACGATTTCAGACAACAGGAACCGTTAAAAGAAGGCCAGGCCAAGGTCATCCACGGGTAACATCAGCAAGAGATGACCGTTATCTCCGGTTAACAGCCCGCCGAGACGGGAGGCTGAATGCAACTCAGCTGCAACGCACCCTCCAGGTGGCAACAGGGCGCGCCTTATCAACACAAACAGTCCTAAATCGCATTCGGGAAAGTGGCCTCTACGCACGGAAACCTATGGTGTGTGTCCCATTAAAACCACGCCACCGTTTAGCCCGCAGAAACTGGGCGGAGGACCATCAGGATTGGCGTCGTAACGAATGGCGCCGGGTTCTGTTCACAGATGAGTCACGATTTTGTGTTCAGCCGGACAATCGTCGTTCCCTCAACTGGAGAAAACGTGGAACTCGGAACAATCCCGCGTGTGTGCAGGAAACAGCACCATATCATGGTCGTGGACGAATGGTGTGGGCAGGAGTCAGTATTGGCTGACGTACGGACCTCTATGTCGTTCAGAATGGCGTTTTGACTGCTCAGAGGTATCGAGACGAGATCCTTCAACCGTTTGTTGTGCCCTACGCTGGTGCCATAGGCGATGGGTTCATTCTTGTGGACGATAACGCAAGTGCCCACAGAGTTGCACTGGTGTACAACATGCTTGACGACGAGGGCATTGAACGAATTGAGTGGCCAGCCTGTTTACCGGACTTAAACCCGATTGAGCATGTCTTGGATGCACTTGGCAGACGCATTGCAGCCAGACCAGCACCTCCCACCTCGGTTGCCGAGCTGGATATTGCACTCATGGAAGAATGGCCAAATATCCCTCAAGAGCTGATTGATAACCTTATACTGTCCATGCCACGCAGGTGTGCAACTGTCCTGGCCATCCGAGGTGATCACACACCATATTAGAGGGCAACGAGAATGACTTTTTCACTATTATGGTAGCCATATATGGTGCCTCGCTCTAAGTCAACTCCATGTAAACCTCCAGTAAATAGTTGAGACAGCACAATATCGTGCTATAGCACACACAAATTACAATTGTAACCGAACTCTGAATAAAAGACGTTACCATATGTATCTTGTGAATGATATCTCACCTGATCCCCTAATTGTTTTGACCAGTGTAGTTTCCAGTACCGCCCTCTATGCTTAGGACTAGCAGGAATGAGTAGATGAGGGAAATCTGACAGCGCATCTCTTTTCGCCAAGCCACAGATTGGTGAAAGTGCTGGCAAGTATTGGAAAGTCGTCAAAGTGTTGGGGGTCAAGCAAGCCGTTCACTCTCATCATAAAGTGAGTTAGTGGATCGTGGGAAAGGCGAGGTTTATAGTACGTGGGACGCAATAAACACTACACGCGCATCCATGAAACAGTTAACATAATCACCACCGGGTGCGTATCATTCTCTTCTAATACCAAACGTTCCAGGAATGAAGTACTTTTATGTTTCATTCATGAATTATTGAACAATTAATGCTTCGGATCGTAGCAGGAAGAAATTATGATACAAAAACTGAGAAATTAATTAGTTGTCCTCAATTCAATTTATGACATCATGGTCTATACTCCGTGAACTAGAGTGTTGAATTTGTGTAATAACCTGTGTGTGTTTGGTGAACGAAATAGTGAGTAACTATAAGTATTGGGTGGATTATAATATTTGGTACACCACGTCATATTTATATTCTTAGCTGCTGGTAAGTTGTACGACTAGCTTCACTGTCCCGTGGCAGCATATTCAGCAGTCAGAAGACGACTGACCTTTGTAGTGCGTTTGATACGTCTTATTACCGTGATGGCGTCACGATAACGAAACAGCTAAGAGCACAATTACGAGGCGCAGAAGTTAAAGTTTATATTCATCAAGGCACGGTCGACTCTAGAAAGGTCGGATGGTTCAACCTGACAACACTGTAGCTACGGCTATTGTCAGTCATACTTCGTCACGAGCGCCTGAACTGAAACAGCTGTTTGCTAGCAAGAGAGGCGACAAAAACTACGGAATTAATATTGGGCCAACATAATGTACATGGTTAGCAAAACATCTGTTGATTTTTATTTACACATGACCAGTGTTACAATCGAAAATAAATGAATAGCGTGCATATGATCGTGAAAAGTTGTTATAAGAGCCAAGCAGCTGATATTAGGCATGAGTGACACGGAAGTAATTCACCAACATAAAAGTGTTTAGAAAAATAAAGAAAATTATTTTGGTTTCTTTTCGTATTTTACTACTCTGGAGTATGGTAATAAAACAATTGGCGCTGTTATAATAATAATATGGAGTAAGTAGATGCAATTGAGGGTTATGGGATCCAAAAATGTAGGCTCTCTCCCATAACATCTTCATACTGTAGGCCTATAATAAACCTTCGATTCCACCGCACATGTATGTAGATAATTTACTATCATTATAGAAATAGTCTGTTGCTGCTGGTATTCCATAACTGTATCAGATTACTTCTGTTTCCTTCCTAAAGTGCTGCAACTTTCTCTTCCCATCACCAAGTTTGCTGACATCAACAGCATCATTCCTTGCCTGTGAATAATTGTTTAGCAATACAGTGGCAATAACTGAAAGTATTTTTTTCACTTAATTGACTGATTTATGCAATCTACGAACCATTTCGAAGGTTCTCTAATCCAGGCCTGGCGCAGATTTTCGTCACTTGGGAGCCTAAACACAGGTGTGTAGCCTCCCTTACTTGGTTAATTTGCATTACAGTTGGGGATACAATATGTATCTGGAATTGTTACGGTGCCGAAACATTCCAGGAAAATCAAAGTTTAAAACATGAAGTACGATATGTGATAATTCCATGTACCGTAGGCATTTAAAAATACCATATTTACCAGATACAAAGCACACTCGTCAGTGTGTTCTCGATTAGGGATTACAGTAAAAAAAACTCATCTGGAAGGGTAGTATAAACGCTACTATAAAGCGTATAAACGTAAAAACCGTAAGGAACAAAATATGGAAGGAAATATCCCTTTGAGATAAACAAGAACACCTGCCAGACTGAACGTTTCCTCGTGTTCCCGCCTGACAAGGGTATGACTGATGAACATGTTGCCAAGTCTCAGCCTTCCGACCTGTCTAGAGTCGACCATGATCAAGGTTCTCTTCGACTTTACTTCATGCAAAAATAAGGGAAGTGAATAATCACGCTATGTACACATCAACAAAACAAAACACGAAAAACAAAACAAAAACAAGCACAAAGAACTAAGATAATAATAATGTTAATGGTTGTTGGCAACTCTGGCACTGTACATACTCTGCTAGCAGTTGGTCCCCCTGCTGAAAGGGTTGTTGACCCAAAGGGTCGTGTTGTTACCTGCATCCAGCAGCACCCTCACTTGCTTGTAGGTAGCACTGGCTACCGGACATGGTGGCGTCGCATGTACTGTAATATCTACTGTACATGTTCAGTGTTTAATCATGTATATACAATGTCAAATATATTTCGTTATACAGTCCACCACATCTTATTCTATGTATACGACAATGGTTGTACGTCCCTTTCAACAACTGCGGCCTTTAGAGACGCCTCTAAAAACTAAAAACTAATAAAAACTAAAAACTATAAAAAACTAAAAACTATTACAAACTAAAAAATTAAGCTTAAAAGAAAAACTACCAAAAACTAAAACCTATTAAAAATAAAAACTATAAACAAAAAAGTAAAAACTTAAAAGTAAAACCTACCAAAAACTAAAACCTATTAAAAACTAAAAACTATAAACAAAAAAGTAAAAACTTAAAAGTAAAACCTACCAAAAACTAAAACCTATTAAAAACTAAAAACTATAAACAAAAAAGTAAAAACTAAAAAGTAAAACCTACCAAAAACTAAAACCTATTAAAAACTAAAAACTATAAACAAAAAAGTAAAAACTAAAAAGTAAAACCTACCAAAAACTAAAAACTCTTTAAAACTAAAAACTAAAAAGTAAAGACCCAAAAACCTAACAACTACAAACTATTAAAAACTAAAAAGTAAAAAGTAAAAACTTAAGACTAAAAAGTAAAAATTAAAATGTGAAAAGCAAAAGGTAAAATCTATAGACTAAAACTGAAAACTGAGAACTAAAAACTAAAAACAGAATACTGAAAACTAAAAACAAAATGCATTAGTTTATGAAAATATGAGATCAAATGGATCGTGCCTTGAATTACCTCGAAGCATGTGTAATATTTCATGTGTTGTTCTGTGTTTACTGCCGTAGTCGTTCCAGCTGTTTCGATTTCATTAGACACACACACACACACACACATACGGACGGACAAAAGGTGATTTCATAAACCTAACTTCCATATGATCGTTCGTTTCCAAGTCCGGTTAACAATTCCAAAGTTTTGCTGCCGCAATGGCTTTGTCACTTCCTCTATAAACGTCTTTCATAGCGCAGGGATTGTCCAGAAGAGGGCAGATGAGCAGGTGTTCTGCTGCATATTCACAAGAACTGCCTGCGTCCGCCGAAAAAAATCGTCTTAGCAAATGGAGGAGTTCAGTGTCCCAAGATATGTCACCCAAGGAAGAGTTCTTGGCAGCGAACTTCCCTACCATGTATGGAAGTCTTTTAATCGTGTATGAGTGGGCATCCCCCATTGCAAGACCAACTTGAAGAAATTCGGCATTCTTCCGGCGTTCTTCCTTGTGTGACATATCTTGGGACACTGAACTCCTTCAACTGTTAAGACATTCTTTCATATGATGAAAATGGGCAATAAGAATATATCCCACAGGGAGAAACCCAAAAATATAAGGGTCCGAATAGCAGCTGAGATTAATACATTCACTTGGATGACCAGTATTCACCTGGATGACCAGAATTTCGATAATCATTACAATAAAATAGATTTTCATAGAAATAAAGTACACTCACAAGTACACAGGGATGATGACCCACACAAGCTGAAGCATCAACAACAACTTCTAAAGATATTTTGAACACCAAGTGTTGAGAAATACACGTTGAACTTCCGGAGCATCTCGTGGTGACAGGAGGTGATGTCCCTACCCAAGTGACCTATATGCATGCCAAGTGTGAAACAGGCAACTCCCCCTAATACACCTGAAGCGAATAACAATGTGTAGCGCGGGGGATGAGGTGGCATCTGGCTCACGACACGGAGCTGAGACAAGGTAAAGTATGATACTTACACAGCTTTCAGACACTGAAGACCAGTCCTCAACCTGATCCTCTGTGCTCTTGTCATACGAGCCAAAAAGTGCTTGCGAGCACAAACTCGCCTGAAATGCATTCTTCTGGTCAACTGGAATAATAACTTACTATTTTCATTAAAGTTTTGACAGTACAAAATTGTATCATTTTGTCTGTCTGTTAGGTAGTCAGCCCGAAGGCTGGTTGGATCCTCAAAAAGTACCGCCGTTACGTTATGTGGGTAGATACCCACAAACCCCCAAGGCAGTGCTATATTGAAGCGTACTAGGCAAGAAGAGGAGTGAGGTAGTTTGTCATTGCTTTCCTCACCGAGTCAGAACAGCAATACTAACCCTATGAGTAGAACCTTTCACAGCATCCACAGGCACTGACTGTGCCCTGAATGTCATTACTAAGCACCACCCATACCTCAGTAGCTTCCATATAATGATGATGATGATGATAATTGTTGTTTTAAGGGGCCTAACATCGAGGTTATCGGCCCCTAATGATCTGGGTGATAGCGAAAATGATAATGAAATGGAAACCAGAACAAAATTATCGAAGACTGAATATACGTACAAAAAGGAACTCGCATGGAAACAACTCACAATATGGTCCTACAAAAGGGATTTTAGAACGAAAAGTTGCACAAAAAGAATAGATTGAAAAAGACCCACAAAACGTAGGTTAGATTCAAAATACGTACAAAATGCAAAGTAGCGCCGAAATACTTACAAAATGCAACTGAAATTCAAAATACTTACAAAATGCAAATGAGATCGAAAATACGTACAAAATGCAATTGAGGATCAAAATACTTACAAAATGCAATTGAAATTGAAAATACACAATGCAATTCAGATTGAAATATCCCAGTTCCAATCCAAATTATTCACAAAGTGCAATTGAAATTCAAAATACTTACAAAATGCAATTGAAATTGAAAATGCTTACAAAATGTACGGTAGATTCAAACGACTCATGTGGATTGACAATACTTACAAAAAGCAATTTAGATTGAAAATACTTGACAAATGTAATTTAGATTCAAAATACCCACAAAATGCAATTGAGAATCAAAATATGTGCAAAATGCCCACCAAACAAAATGCAATTTAGATTCAAAATTCGTGCGAAATGCGGTTTTGGTTGAAAATACTTACAAAATGCAATTGAAATTCAAAATACTCACTAAAATGCCCTGACGCCTGCATTGAAAGACTTACTAAAAAGCAATTTAGATTGTCAATCTTTACAAAATGCAATTGAGGTTGAAAACAATCGCGAGATGTAATTTAGATCGAAGAGACTTACAAAATGCAACATAGATCAAAAATGCCTTAAAAAAAATGGTAAAAGGGAATTTAGATACACGGTGATTCGAGTAACAAAAACAGTGCGGGAATCTTAAAGAGAAAAGGAAATAGAAGGAAAAGAGGAGAGGAGAGGGGAGAGAGGAGAAGGTCCGCCCCAAAGGGAAGGGACAAAAAGGGGAAAACGGACCCAGCTCAGGAATCCCTCGGGGTCGCCAACGCCCGAACTCACCAGCCGTGAGCCCCTGAGGGTGTAGCATTATCGACGGTGCACCAGAAGTGGTGGGGCTACATACACCCTGCCTCCTTAAGGGCCTTGAGCACAAGGCAGGAGGTAAAAGGAAAAGAAAAAGAAGGCTGACCCCTCGCAGAAGGAGGGAATCAGAAAAGATGAGACAAGGGCCAATGAAGGCGGGAAAGGAAGAGACTCCCTAGGCCTCGGATACCCTAATACCGTCGGGGTCGGAAGAGAACAAGAGTTGACCAAGGGAGGTCGACAGGAAAGAAGAAAGAGAGGAGCCGGCACAAGTAAGTGGAAGCAATGCCGGACTCAGCTGGGGCCCCGTGGTCGCCAACCCACAACCCACTAGATGTGAGCCCCTGGGGGGTTCCATATAATCACAGCCATGAGTGAGACTAAGAACAATTATTACAAAAGCATGAGCTGTTACAATTACATGATTAATTTGGGCGTGTTTATCATTATAAATATTTGAATTCTTTCTTTCTTTTTTTTTATTCTTTTACCTCAATTACAATTCGCATCGGTGAAAAAGCCACATTTTACTCTAGCCTGTACGAACAGACAAATGCAAATGTGCAGCATTCATCAAGAGATGGCAAACAGGCCATTATCATTTTGTAAAATAATATATTTAATCTACAGTACCGGCCGCGGTGGCCGAGAGCGCTAACGCGCTACCTCGTGCCTCTCTGACATCGGGAGAGCGTGGGTTCGAATCCCACCTCGGCCGTCCTGAAAATGGTTTTCCTGGTTTCCCATTTTCACCACCTGGCAAATGCCGGGACGGTTCTTTTCAATAGGCCCACGGCCGATTTCCTTCCAATATCCCTTCCCCGACCCGTCCTGAAAAGAAAAGAAAAAAAGTACATGGTCATTGGCTGCATTAATAAAATTATAATTATAATCTACAGTAAATATCTCGGATATCCCTGTTTTATGATTAACACGACGGATGCTGATTCGACTCGACTGCCCACAAGTAAATGTATCTTACCTGCATGAGTCATACAAGCGGTTACAGCATGACTGGTGGGTGGTAAATCCTTAGGTATTTCACCACTACGGGGGGAGTGAGAGATAGAAAAAGAAAAGAGAGGCGCATGCATGTAGCATTATTATTAGACTAACTGGTACTGTCAAGTCTACACCTCGCCACTGGTTAACCGTTCTTAATCATATCGCACCACACCACCTGAGGAGAAAGGAAGCTCTGCTGAGAGTAGCAAAGAAGATCCGGTCATCTCCCTCATTACCAGTTCACCAGAAGTTTTGTTACCCATCGCCACAACGACTTCGATCTAGGAGACCTGCCAGTGTATTGGCCGGCCGACTCTTGAGGGATAATTTTAACCTAAACCGGAGCTGGCGGGAGGAGTGGTCAAATTCAACATCTGGTACTAATGCTCATGAGATAAATCCAACTCGGAAAATGAATGGATTTGACCTCCAAAGAAAACTATGGTGTCGCCTCAACAGACCGAGAACTGGGCATGGACGCTGCAATTTCTCGCGCTATAAGTGAGGCTGGATGGATTCTCAAATGTGTGAATGCAGTGAAGAGGAGCCGACCACGGACCATGTCATCCTGCCCTCTTCATGTCTACTCCTGAAACTCCAGCGACCTATTTCATCTTTCAGAAAGTGCTGTTGTGTGGTTAAAAAACTTGGACCTGGTCTTATAAATTCCTTGTCATAATCACCATACGATTGAATAAATAAATATTACTTTATCATTATTATTATTATTATTTCAATTTGGTGATACTCAGGTACTTGGTACGGCTTGAGGGTGGTCTCAAATAGGTTGAGAACGTCTGCTGTAGACATTCCAGCAACTTTAGAAATATCTGAGCTTTATCTAAGTCCAATCTTTTATGCAGAAAAGTAAACAAAGGTAATAGTAATAGTAGACTATAAAATCAGACAAGAAATTTAATTCTAGTCTGAGGGCTGGAACGGGGTACACTCAGCCTAGTGAGGCAAAACTGAGAAGGGGGTTCGATTCCTACCTTAGCCATCCTGGAAGTGGCTTTCCATGGGTTCCCACTTCTACTCCATGCAAATGTCAGACACAAGGCCACGTCCGCTTCCTACCAAAACCCTACCTCAATTACAAAAAGCACACACTAGTACAGACATCACAGTGATACAAGTTATCAGACGAATTCCACTGACTCACCCAACTACACGGGGCTATATGACTACGATGTTGCAAAGCCCCTTAAAGAATCAACAACACGTTTACGCTGGTAGCTTGGCAATTACAAACATGGCATGTCTTCCGCGACGTGATATTCAAGCCACAATCTACATAGTATAAAACAAAGTCCCCGATTCTTGGATGTTACGGGTAATCTCGAGAACCTCTGGATGGACTTTGATGCTGTTTTCACCATTCTGTAAAGGATTTCTCAATGAAGGTTTCTGAACAAAATCATTCATTTATGACCAAAGGAAGCCGAGCAGTAACGATTTCAGTGAATCGAGTCGAAGAAAAACCTGCCGTCCATGAACATTTTAAGCTTACGCTGAGTAAACTGTTAAAAATATCTGTATACTATGAGTGAAAGAATTGTTCAGAATTAAAAGTTGTACAAAACAGTCCGCGACAGTATATCTCTACATCGCCCACTTTAAGTGCATTTACGTTTTCATTTCTTCCAACAATCTCTATTCAGTGGAAATTTAAATTAGTAACTTCGGAGCAAGTGATCCTATCACCCCAGTTTCAGCTAGCATCAAACTGTCGAGTCGTGTCGAGTTAAGACTTCAGAGAAGAGTATTATGTGTTTGGAGTTGCGCTGTTCACCTCGGCATTTTTGAATTGCGTCTGGGATCTGCCGTCTGTGTGCCTTTTAAACTCACGCTGGGTAAACCGTTAAAGATACCGGGCGAAGCTGGGGTGGGTTACTAGTGCAGAAAAAAATAATATGCAATATGCATTCACATTTTGTTTTCTAAAATCATTGCTATGCTTATTAATAAGGTTAGGAAGTTTAGAAGTACAAAATATGCAAGCAAATATGCCCTAAAAACTAGCTAAATATGACCTAAAAATTATAAAATATGACCTAAAACATGGCATTTCCTTGTTTGCTAATTGCTTCTGAGCTAAATATATCTACTGGAGTGACATCCTGTTGAAAGGCGAAAGCACACTATCGTCATGTTCCGTGACCTCATGCGTTCAGTGTCGCAATCTAATTTGTCCAGAAATATGTGCTAAAAGACGTGCATAGACGAGCGCCTTCTTTGAATCAGGTCTTCTAAACCTGCTATCTGCCTGTTCCGGGAAAATAAAGAAAAATATTATCGACCACACTATTCGGAAATCCTGTTTTTGAAACTCGACGTAGATAACATGTACCTTGTTAACGACGCCTCAATTTAAACAAAAATGCTGAAATTATAACCAAATATGACCTTATATCACTAAAATATGACCAAATATGACCAAAACAATAAAAATGGCCGAAATATGCATTTATAGACAACATCAAATTGCTTTAAACGTGGTCAGGGACCCGTCATTCAAACTTATTTTTCAGATTTCGGGTAAAATGAGCTAAAAAAAATATGACTTTTCCTTAACATCCGAACCTTACTTATTAACATTAATGAGAACATTTTATTTCTTGAAAACTGTACCACAATCACCGTATAAAAAGTAACTTTTTCTTAGTTGGTATTTTTCCATTGCGCCTGGACAGCTGCAATAAGATTAGTCGCAGCTTCAAGCATACAAAGATATGCTGGACCACGCTTTCTCAAGCGGCTGGGGACAGATTCAGAGTACACGCATTATACTACTGTTGGGGGAGGCAGCCCAGCCGCGGGTGTTAGGAATGTAAAGAAGACACCGGAGGGGACAAAGAATACCAAAAAGGAAGAAATTAATGTATAATGCGAAAATTTGTTGGGGGAAAGAGAGGAAACCCACTACTGAAGCATCTTCAAAAGATGATTCACACTTAATCCTCGGAGGACGACTTCCAACTGTGACTTTTATTTAGTGCAAGCAGGGAACATGTCTAATACTCTATTCTTTTGGGGTCAGCTGTAAGACCACTCAGTGCGCTATATTATATCCAGTGAGTTTGCATCAAGAGTAATGGACTGTTGAGGAAATGATAGGTGACTCTTGTTCATTTTCAGTTATTCTATAGGAGCAGAATAAGTTACATAGAGATAATGTATTTTATTAAGACTGTTTTTTCTAACAGCGTCCAGTCTAGTCTGAAAGCCTCTGTTTGCGAACGATTCGTCTCCAGGATCCCCTATTAGCAGTTAACACTGCGGCCTCCTCTACTTCTAAGCCCCTCATCTTGAAATCGTTAACACTTAGGGCCTACTAACCAACTCTCACTACCTCTACCTGTGTTCATTAACCTCTTAGGTAATCTAGTCTCAGAGTCAGATGACCATGTTGTTGTTGTTAGAGTCTTCAGTCTTTTGACTGGTTTGATGCAGCGCTCCATGCCTCCCTGTCCTGAGCTAATCGTTTCATCTCTACATAGCTACTACACCCTACTTCCGAGGCAATCTGTTTAACATATTCTAACCTTGGTTCTCCCCCTACAGTTCTTATCCTCGACCCTTCCTTCCATAACTAAGCTTGCTATTCCTGGGTGTCTTAGTATGTGTCCCACCAACCTATCTCTTCTCTTCATTAGCAGTCGCCAGAAACATCTCTCCTCTCCCACTAGTCTTAATACCTCTTCGTTTGTAACCCTATCTACCCATCTGATCTTCATCATTATCCTGTAACACCACATTTCAAACGCTACAATTCTCCTCTTTTCTGCTGCACCAATAGTCCAAGTTTCACTTCCATAGAGCGCCACGCTCCAGACAAAGGCCTTCAAAAATGACTTCCTAACACCTAAACCTATATTCGATGTCAACAGATTCCTTTTCTGTAGAAATGCTTTCCTTGCCTGAGCTAACCTACTTTTTATATCCTCTTTGCTTCGTCCATCACTGGTTATTTTGCTTCCTAAGTAACAGAAGTCTCCTACTTCCTTTAGTTTTTCACCTGCCAATTTGATGTCCATAAAGGATTCTGATTTATTTCGGCTGGATTCCAATATTTTTGTTTTACATCTTAAAGCAACAATAACTAACTAATCTGTTCCCCAAAGTTTTCATCACATGACCTCCACTATCTCTGTCGGCTCATGCGAACAGTCTCATCTAATATGTTCATTTCTAATTTAGAACTTACCTCTTTGGCGTGGTCCCAATTCCTGATAAGATGGCTGAACAAAGACTCCGATGGCATGGCCATGTGTGGAGAGCAAGACGTAACACTGTGGTAGATACTGCCTACCAACTAAAGATTGATGGGAGAAGACCAAGAGGAAGGTCCAAACAACGGTGGAAAGACACTATAAACACCGATATGAAACCTGCAAATCTCCAACTAGGAGATGCATCTGACCGAGTGAAGAGGCGCTCTATGTTCCGAAAAGCAAACCCCATCCCAATAGGAAAACGCTAAGAAGCAGAGGATGAAGAAGATGATTTACCTCTTTATTACGAGTAACCTCCTTCCATTTCTCCCATCTATTCGTTCCGGCAGTTATTATAGCCAGCCTCATAAGTTGTCAGTCTCCTCCAGCTTATGTACAAGATATCCTGAATCTACCCAGCTCTCACTCGCCTACAATTACGTCGGGAGATATAGGGAAAGTTTCGTCGCTATAGTAACGTCTTCATTGCAGAATACTGTAGATCGCAACGGAGAACTTACTGCACTGACTTTTCTGCACCTTGAATCTCTCTCTTACTATACTACCATCCTGACAGAATACATAGCCTAAGAACTTAAAATAGTCCTCTTGCTTCTATTTACAGTAGTTCCTCCTACCTGGCGTCCTAAATTGATGCGTTTCTTCCGTACCGACGACACAGAAGATATTCCGTAAGATTCCGGCAATTTTCTCCCTCGTATGCAAAACAGTCATGTATGAAATACGTATTACATAGTCTTAAGGGGGTTTCATACACTAACAAACACACATTTCATAAAATATACAATATATCAACAAATATTTGAGACATTTCCTTGAGGTTTGGCCAACATATTCCTTCGGCGTTTTGTTTAGCAAGATTTTCTTTTTATCATTTTAAATGATGTAGTCGACTTCCTCGTTACGTTACGGCGACGTCACGAAATGTACCGAGAATGCACTGAGGTGTGTGACGTCATAGTACCACTTGGTGCATGTGTACTGAGTTCACTCGTGAGCTCTGGCGTTACGAGACGGCAAGGACACGGCGAGCGTGACGTCATCCAGTCAGCTCCCTGCTTTCACCGCACGCTCCAGCTCCCTCATGACTTGTAACTTTCTAGCGTTCTGATTGTTTCTTGATCATCTAACATTTGAAGAGTCTGTGGCTCCAGCCTTTCTAGCGTTCTGATTGTTCCTTGATCATCTAACATTTGAAGAGTCTGTGGCTCCAGCCTTTCTAGCGTTCTGATTGTTTCTTGATCATCTAACATTTGAAGAGTCTGTGGCTCCAGCCTTTCTAGCGTTCTGATTGTTTCTTGATCATCTAACATTTGAAGAGTCTGTGGCTCCAGCCTTTCTAGCGTTCTGATTGTTTCTTGATCATCTAACATTTGAAGAGTCTGTGGCTCCAGCCTTTCTAGCGTTCTGATTGTTTCTTGATCATCTAACATTTGAAGAGTCTGTGGCTCCAGCCTTTCTAGCGTTCTGATTGTTTCTTGATCATCTAACATTTGAAGAGTCTTTGGCTCCAGCCTTTCTAGCGTTCTGATTGTTTCTTGATCATCTAACATTTGAAGAGTCTGTGGCTCCAGCCTTTCTAGCGTTCTGATTGTTTCTTGATCATCTAACATTTGAAGAGTCTTTGGCTCCAGCCTTTCTAGCGTTCTGATTGTTTCTTGATCATCTAACATTTGAAGAGTCTGTGGCTCCAGCCTTTCTAGCGATCTGATTGTTTCTTGATCATCTAACATTTGAAGAGTCTGTGGCTCCAGCCTTTCTAGCGTTCTGATTGTTCCTTGATCATCTAACATTTGAAGAGTCTGTGGCTCCAGCCTTTCTAGCGTTCTGATTGTTTCTTGATCATCTAACATTTGAAGAGTCTGTGGCTCCAGCCTTTCTAGCGTTCTGATTGTTTCTTGATCATCTAACATTTGAAGAGTCTGTGGCTCCAGCCTTTCTAGCGTTCTGATTGTTTCTTGATCATCTAACATTTGAAGAGGCTGTGGCTCCAGCCTTTCTAGCGTTCTGATTGTTTCTTGATCATCTAACATTTGAAGAGTCTGTGGCTCCAGCCTTTCTAGCGTTCTGATTGTTTCTTGATCATCTAACATTTGAAGAGTCTGTGGCTCCAGCCTTTCTAGCGTTCTGATTGTTTCTTGATCATCTAACATTTGAAGAGTCTGTGGCTCCAGCCTTTCTAGCGTTCTGATTGTTTCTTGATCATCTAACATTTGAAGAGTCTGTGGCTCCAGCCTTTCTAGCGTTCTGATTGTTTCTTGATCATCTAACATTTGAAGAGTCTTTGGCTCCAGCCTTTCTAGCGTTCTGATTGTTTCTTGATCATCTAACATTTGAAGAGTCTTTGGCTCCAGCCTTTCTAGCGTTCTGATTGTTTCTTGATCATCTAACATTTGAAGAGTCTGTGGCTCCAGCCTTTCTAGCGTTCTGATTGTTTCTTGATCATCTAACATTTGAAGAGTCTGTGGCTCCAGCCTTTCTAGCGTTCTGATTGTTTCTTGATCATCTAACATTTGAAGAGTCTGTGGCTCCAGCCTTTCTAGCGTTCTGATTGTTTCTTGATCATCTAACATTTGAAGAGTCTGTGGCTCCAGCCTTTCTAGCGTTCTGATTGTTTCTTGATCATCTAACATTTGAAGAGTCTTTGGCTCCAGCCTTTCTAGCGTTCTGATTGTTTCTTGATCATCTAACATTTGAAGAGTCTGTGGCTCCAGCCTTTCTAGCGTTCTGATTGTTTCTTGATCATCTAACATTTGCAGAGTCTGTGGCTCCAGCCTTTCTAGCGTTCTGATTGTTTCTTGATCATCTAACATTTGAAGAGTCTGTGGCTCCAGCCTTTCTAGCGTTCTGATTGTTTCTTGATCATCTAACATTTGAAGAGTCTGTGGCTCCAGCCTTTCTAGCGTTCTGATTGTTTCTTGATCATCTAACATTTGAAGAGTCTGTGGCTCCAGCCTTTCTAGCGTTCTGATTGTTTCTTGATCATCTAACATTTGAAGAGTCTGTGGCTCTAGCCTTTCTAGCGTTCTGATTGTTTCTTGATCATCTAACATTTGAAGAGTCTTTGGCTCCAGCCTTTCTAGCGTTCTGATTGTTTCTTGATCATCTAACATTTGAAGAGTCTGTGGCTCCAGCCTTTCTAGCGTTCTGATTGTTTCTTGATCATCTAACATTTGAAGAGTCTGTGGCTCCAGCCTTTCTAGCGTTCTGATTGTTTCTTGATCATCTAACATTTGAAGAGTCTGTGGCTCCAGCCTTTCTAGCGTTCTGATTGTTTCTTGATCATCTAACATTTGAAGAGTCTGTGGCTCCAGCCTTTCTAGCGTTCTGATTGTTTCTTGATCATCTAACATTTGAAGAGTCTGTGGCTCCAGCCTTTCTAGCGTTCTGATTGTTTCTTGATCATCTAACATTTGAAGAGTCTGTGGCTCCAGCCTTTCTAGCGTTCTGATTGTTTCTTGATCATCTAACATTTGAAGAGGCTGTGGCTCCAGCCTTTCTAGCGTTCTGATTGTTTCTTGATCATCTAACATTAGAAGAGTCTGTGGCTCCAGCCTTTCTAGCGTTCTGATTGTTTCTTGATCATCTAACATTTGAAGAGTCTGTGGCTCCAGCCTTTCTAGCGTTCTGATTGTTTCTTGATCATCTAACATTTGAAGAGTCTGTGGCTCCAGCCTTTCTAGCGTTCTGATTGTTTCTTGATCATCTAACATTTGAAGAGTCTGTGGCTCCAGCCTTTCTAGCGTTCTGATTGTTTCTTGATCATCTAACATTTGAAGAGTCTTTGGCTCCAGCCTTTCTAGCGTTCTGATTGTTTCTTGATCATCTAACATTTGAAGAGTCTTTGGCTCCAGCCTTTCTAGCGTTCTGATTGTTTCTTGATCATCTAACATTTGAAGAGTCTGTGGCTCCAGCCTTTCTAGCGTTCTGATTGTTTCTTGATCATCTAACATTTGAAGAGTCTGTGGCTCCAGCCTTTCTAGCGTTCTGATTGTTTCTTGATCATCTAACATTTGAAGAGTCTGTGGCTCCAGCCTTTCTAGCGTTCTGATTGTTTCTTGATCATCTAACATTTGAAGAGTCTGTGGCTCCAGCCTTTCTAGCGTTCTGATTGTTTCTTGATCATCTAACATTTGAAGAGTCTTTGGCTCCAGCCTTTCTAGCGTTCTGATTGTTTCTTGATTATCTAACATTTGAAGAGTCTGTGGCTCCAGCCTTTCTAGCGTTCTGATTGTTTCTTGATCATCTAACATTTGCAGAGTCTGTGGCTCCAGCCTTTCTAGCGTTCTGATTGTTTCTTGATCATCTAACATTTGAAGAGTCTGTGGCTCCAGCCTTTCTAGCGTTCTGATTGTTTCTTGATCATCTAACATTTGAAGAGTCTGTGGCTCCAGCCTTTCTAGCGTTCTGATTGTTTCTTGATCATCTAACATTTGAAGAGTCTGTGGCTCCAGCCTTTCTAGCGTTCTGATTGTTTCTTGATCATCTAACATTTGAAGAGTCTGTGGCTCCAGCCTTTCTAGCGTTCTGATTGTTTCTTGATCATCTAACATTTGAAGAGTCTTTGGCTCCAGCCTTTCTAGCGTTCTGATTGTTTCTTGATCATCTAACATTTAAAGAGTCTGTGGCTCCAGCCTTTCTAGCGTTCTGATTGTTTCTTGATCATCTAACATTTGAAGAGTCTGTGGCTCCAGCCTTTCTAGCGTTCTGATTGTTTCTTGATCATCTAACATTTGAAGAGTCTGTGGCTCCAGCCTTTCTAGCGTTCTGATTGTTTCTTGATCATCTAACATTTGAAGAGTCTGTGGCTCCAGCCTTTCTAGCGTTCTGATTGTTTCTTGATCATCTAACATTTGAAGAGTCTTTGGCTCCAGCCTTTCTAGCGTTCTGATTGTTTCTTGATCATCTAACATTTGAAGAGTCTGTGGCTCCAGCCTTTCTAGCGTTCTGATTGTTTCTTGATCATCTAACATTTGAAGAGTCTTTGGCTCCAGCCTTTCTAGCGTTCTGATTGTTTCTTGATCATCTAACATTTGAAGAGTCTTTGGCTCCAGCCTTTCTAGCGTTCTGATTGTTTCTTGATCATCTAACATTTGAAGAGTCTTTGGCTCCAGCCTTTCTAGCGTTCTGATTGTTTCTTGATCATCTAACATTTGAAGAGTCTCGAGTCTTTCTAGCATTTTTCAGCATTTGTAGCATTTAAAATGATATAAAGTCCAGTCTTTCAGACTGACTGTCTCTTTTTATCGTGTGTTTTATTTCAACTAGATTTCAAAATGTTGTTGAGAACTTACTGCACTGGCTCTTCCGCACCTTGAATCTCTCTGAATATTGCGAAGGAGGTACTCGATTGGAACCCATAAGGAAAACAGAGAAGAGGCAGAACCAGGATGACATGGCAACGGACAGGAAGGTCAATATCCAAAAAAGTATCGCTGAAGAGAGATATATTTTCACAGATCATAAAAGCAGAGGATTCATTACACAGCATGAACCATCATGAGTTAAACAGGTACATGTACTAGGTATTTACGTAGATGTAACAAAAATTCAAGGGTTGATTTTTTTATAAATTGATTTTTTTTGTGGTTCTTGACTGTAACCAGTTCAGGTTTTCATTATATGTATGTGACAATTGAAGTTAATTCTCGAGGATGTAGACATCTAGATAATTCTATCTAATTTCAAGTGAATGGTCCAATTAACTTACTTTGACCCAGGGCTTTGATCTCTCATAAGTTCTATCCCTGTTGTTGACATTCCTCTTCTACTGTCCGTTGCCACGTCATCCTGGGTCTGCCTCTTCTCTGATTTTCTATCGGTTCCAATCGAGTGCCTCCTTTGCAACGTGGCCTCCCAGCCTCTTCATTGGGTGTCCCATCCATCTCCATTTCCACCGCGTTATTTATATTTCAGTAGGCACTTGATTGGTTCTTTCCCAGGGCATAGGGTTAATGATAACGCTTGGCCACCATTCCCCAGGATGTTCCTCGTGCATCGGTGAATTTCTACAGCAAGTGAGTCAGTTGTTTTGTAGCTTTCCAGGTTTCACATCCACACAGCAAGACACACTTTAAATTACACTCAAGAATCAGCAGTTTGGCCTTCATTGTCAATTCCATGGACCTCCGTAATTGGCGAAGAGTTGCGAAGGCTCCCTTGACTTTGCTGAGGCGGCTCATGATATCCTGTTTGGTCCCTCCATCGATGGTAATGACGTTAACAAGGCCCAATTACATAGGTTATAAAATATTAAGTTATTTTGCAATAAAAAATTATAAATCTCAGGAAGGCAGCTTAGAATGTTTAACACACTTATACCGGCTGTGAAAGGGAAATAAAGGAAGTTTGTAGTTTTACGTGACCGTTAATCTCGCGATCATGAGACACAGGACCTCCTCTTTCGTGGAATATGAACCACAGGAGGTGGCTTTTTACTTTGAAAATCTCACATGCATTGACCGGGAATTGATCCCGGTCCACCGTGGTAAGTATCCAGGCTGTGTCTCCTTACTCATTCATTTCATATAACTTATCACCAAAACCCAAATAACACAGAAACTATTGGAACTAGTCGCTTGAAAATTACCACAGAAACATAGGAAGATGTATTCTGTTAGGGGAACTTTGAAAAGTACAAAATACCTCTTAATTTTTCTTAGTGTAAAAAAAAACTCCTTAAATAAAAGTAACTTAATTCTAGATTTTCGGTGTATACAATGAAAAGTAATAATCATAATAATTAAACTATAAATGTTATTGGTTTAACTACTGCGGCATTTAGAAACGCCGGGGTGCCAAAAGTTTGCCCCGAAGGGTATCTTAAACGTGCCAGTATATTTGCGCACCCTTGAATGCCAATTGTCTGCGTCTGGGCACATCATGCAAGAACGTTACCACTCAACCACGCAGCCAGTCTGTATACAATGACTGAAACAAAGAATGGGCGCACTCATGACACCTATATGTTATTTAATTCAATGCATTGAAAGACCTAATGTCAACTTGGACTTATTATTTCATCATCCCACAACGCAGAGTAATCTAGTAATGATGGCCATACTGCCGATCCGCTTTCAGGTCTGTGTAAACCGCACTCAATGAACTCTCACAGGATCATATACTAGCGAGAAATATGTAAAATACAATATGTTCCCCTTGTTATATGGTCAGAAAATAGGTTCCTAAAAACTAACCATGACCAATAGTTCATTGTCTCGTTAATTATAAAGTAATACGTTCAGTACAATTCACGAAATATATTACTTAAAGACAACAGTTACTTGCACTTATTTTAACCTTTCCTGTGGAAAGATATTTATTTCTGACAACTGACCGGAAATATACATGTTGCATGTTATTTATACCCCTTATTTCTTTCGATTCTACGGGATGGCGAAGAGGCGAGGTCAGTTGTTATGTGGTGAATGGTGTTTGCGGCTCGATGTCCTTCCTCGCGAACCTCATCAGATGATTCTGAGAGTGAAATTTTCATGACCTAATAGCCGAAAGCCTTCAATTACTTTCCTTTGTTTTTGTTGGTTTTCATTTTACGAACTTGGACATCGTTGGTCATCTAACCTCATGTATTTTGGTGTGTGTAGTATTTCTCTGTTAACCTATGTTATTGTGTTTCTTTAATCCAGGTGAGGATTGGGGAGGAGGCGGCTGTGGACTTACTGTAATTTGCGAACTATTTTGGAATTTGTTTGGAGTAGAAGTGGGAAACCAAAGAGAACCCCTCCAAGATGGTTGAGGTGGGAATTTGAACCCACCTCATTTTTGCCTCAAGAGGCTAAGTGGGCCACGTTCCACCCCCTACCAGAATGAAATTCCTTTACAGAGTCGGGAATCGAATACAGATCTCAGGAAAGACAGCAAACAGTTCTAACCACTATATCACAAAGCAGACATGTTATAATCAAATGAATTAAGAGATAAAAGAAACCGGACAAGGAGTGAAAAGGAGCCAGTTATGAGCCTATTAGAAGATACGGCATCCCCACCCCTTTCAATTGACTGGAATTGAAAATGGAAACCACAGTAACCCATTGCAAGGACGGCCGTTGGTGGAGTTCCCTGTCTACCGAGTCTAGAGATAGCCTGGCCCCTTCACTATGTGTGTTAATACGTTAATCTAGTCGGGTTATTGAGTAGCAAAAGATGCAAATTTCATAAAACATCCATGAGGAAGCCCACGAATCTCTTCACAGTTCTAATGCAACTCTCCAGTTCAAGTCTCTTGCTTTAAACGGCCCAAGGAACACGCATGTATAGAAGGTACAAAGGCGTGAACTAACGAAGTAACTTTAGTGAGTTCCCGAGCCAAGACCTGAGAATACCCCGACGCAATCACCTGCAAAGTCATTTCTTTGCACGCCTTCATCAGGCCTGTAAGTCCCATTGCGCAAATTAAACAGGTACTGTACCTTTGTGTGGGGGAACTTGATTACACAACACAACAGCTTTGATCAGCTCCAAGCACTCTTCATCACGTCTTCCTGCACGAGATTCGTCTTACTTATAATTGGATTGTTCGTGCTCATACTCAAGAGAATACACGGAGAACAGGCCCTGCATTACTAGATAACTGATTCTCTGCAAAGCCACGTGTGATATGGAACTTGTATGGTTATAGAATGCTTTGAAGCCACTTATCAGAGTTGCTTTATTGATAATTGGTATTACACATTTTCAGTTGGTCAACACAATATAAAGCGCATTGATATGAAATACACCAAACCTCATAGAAGTTGACGCAGAATGGTTTTACCTATCAGGATCATTATGCAACAACCTACAAAAGCTTCACGTGAAACTTTTGCAGGATATTCAAATAAGTAATTTTAATTTAATTAATTGTCAATAACCCATTGAACAAGTAGAACCGAGACGAACGAAAATTAAAATTATAGAGACCATATACCAACATTTGGCAGACCTGGCGACTCTTGGTTAGTTGGTTCTTAAGTTTAGGGGCTGCGACAACGCGGTCATGTAGCCCCGTGTACTTTGGGTGTGTGTAGAATCTGTCTGATAACCGGTGTTAATTGTGATGACTGTATTAGTGTGTGTTATCTGTTTTAGGTAGATTTCATTAGAAAGCTAACTATTGCAATGGGTCCCATGTTTCGACTTCCGGAAAATTTCGACATATCTTCGCGTTTCACATCCCCCAGACCCCAAAACCACCGTCAGTTCAAAAGTTTATATATAATTTATGTATGTATTGTACCCGTTCGTCCTGGGGATGCGATGACCCATCTGCTATAACATCGCATTCCTGGAGTTCCAGGACAGAGCGGAGTTAAATGAACCTCTAGTCAAATAAGGAATGTGTCGGAAATTCAGCTGAGTTCTCGAAAAAGCAGTGGGTATCACGAGACAAAGTATCTCTAGGGTCGTTACGGGCTTAAGTTTAATAAAAATAATTCAAATATAAATGGGCGCCATCAACTGAATTCCTAGCAAACCACTTCCTTTCCGGATAAGCCTTACTCAAGACAAGGAAAGAAAAAAGGAACATCACACCATCATCAGATCACAACTAAGATAAAAACAAATTTATTTTACTTTGATAGTCAGACAGACATTTTAAATATAAATCCTACCTAAGAGTATGGTCGAATGCCAAAGTTAAATTGTCATTGTCCAAAAATCGAACCATCTCTTTTCTAATGCAAAATTATTTTTATCCACATAACAAGAAAAATTTATAAAGTTCTCTTGGGTTCTCAGGATCACTGTAGCACTATGTCTTTCGTCACTGACATTTGTGAAACCTGAGACCTAATTTCTCTTTAATTTAACATCAATGTGGATTTAAAAATGTTATTAAGCTGTCTAAACATACACATACAGGGTGATTCAAAAAGAATACCACAACTTTAGGAATTTAAAACTCTGCAACGAAAAAAGGCAGAGCTAAGCACTATCTGTCGGCGAATTAAGGGAGCTATAAATTTCATTTAGTTGTACATTTGTTCGCTTGAGGCGCTGTTGACTAGGCGTCAGCGTCAGTTGATGCTAAGATGGCGACCGCTCAACAGAAAGCTTTTTGTGTTATTGGGTACGGCAGAAGTGAATCGACGACAGTTGTTCAGCGTGCATTTCGAACGAAGTATGGTGTTCAACCTCCTGATAGGTGGTGTATTAAACGTTGGTATAAACAGTTTACAGAGAATGGGTGTTTGTGCAAAGGGAAAAGTTCTGAACGGCCGAGAACGAGTGATGAAAATGTAGCACGCATCCAGCAAGCATTTGTTCGCAGCCCAGGAAAATCGACTCGCAGAGCTAGCAGAGAGCTGCAAATTCCACAATCAACTGTATGGAGAGTCCTACGAAAAAGGTTAGTTATGAAACCTTATCGTCTGAAATTGGTTCAAGCACTGTCTGCAGCTGATAAGATTAAAAGAATCGATTTCTGTGATTTTATCCTTGCTCAAATGGAAACAGATGAATCTTTCGTTTCAAAGATTGTGTTTAGTGATGAAGCAACTTTACACACTAACGGGAAAGTCAACCGTCACAATGTCTATATATGGGGCACTGAGACTCCGCGGGAAACAATTCAGCATGAACGTGACTCGCCTAAGGTGAACGTTTTCTGTGCCATTTCAGCCAATAAAGTTTTTGGTCCCCTTTTCTTCGAAGGTGCTACTGTAACTGGACTACAGTATCTGGAGATGTTAAGAGAATTGGCTGTTCCCTCAGCTCGAACAAGAAGCACAACAATTCATATTTCAGCAGGATGGAGCGCCACCACATTGGCACTTATCTGTCCGTAACTACCTGAACGTCAACTACCCGAGGCGATGGATCGGCCGCCAGGCAGCCCGTGACAGAGCACTTCATCACTGGCCTCCAAGAAGCCCTGATTTTTGCGATTTTTTCTTATGGGGGCATGTTAAGGATATGGTGTTTCGGCCACCTCTCCCAGCCACCATTGATGATTTGAAACAAGAAATAACAGCAGCTATCCAAACTGTTACGTCTGATATGCTACAGAGAGTGTGGAACGAGTTGGAGTATCGGGTTAATATTGCTCGAGTGTCTGAAGGGGGCCATATTGAACATCTCTGAACTTGTTTTTGAGTGAAAACAAAACCTTTTTAAATACTCTTTGTAATGATGTATAACAGAAGGTTATATTATGTTTCTTTCATTAAATACACATTTTTAAAGTTGTGGTATTCTTTTTGAATCACCCTGTATAATAATCACACATATTAAATATCACGTAAATTATGGTTTGCATGGTATAATTTGAATGTTGAACATGTTAATCAAATGCTCCTAAACATCGAATAATTAATTTACACTATTTACATCGTCATTAATCTCTTATCTGTGAATTACAGAAAATTCATATTCTCATTGGTCATCATTATCGTCATCATCAAAATTAAATATTCCAAGATGGCGGCAAGTGTGACGGTTGAGTGAAGTTGCTCTTGCTACACCCTGCTTAAATAGAAAGTTAAGTTGCAGAAAGTGCTGATTCGTGTGAACTAAGTTATATTATTAGGCATCCTCTTCACTAAAAAGTAAACGCGATGTCTCTAAAGGAAGTAGCTAGGAAGATATCGGCTTTCGAAGATTCCTTGAAAGAATACCAAGCTCGTCTGGATTCAGCAGTCAGTGCCGCCAACCCACCAAACGTGCTCCAAGCGCTTGGCGATGAGTTCCAGGCGTTCAAGAAACAGGCCAGTGATGACATCTCCAGGCTTAAAGGGGAGTTGAAGGAACTGGAAAACCGGCTTCATAAACAAGACGAGGTATTGGATGAGGCTGAACAGTACAGTCGCCGAAACTGCCTCTTGTTACATGGGGTCCCTGAGCAGCCGTCTGAGGACGTCTACAAAAAAGCCCTCGAGACACTGAAAAATAAACTTTCAGTAGATATCTCACTGCTTGATGTGGATCGCTGCCACAGGCTGGGCCGCCGAAATCGAACGTCTGCTGAGGTGGTCTCGCATAGAAATCGACCGATTATTATTAAGTTCCTTCGGTATCATGATCGAGATCGTGTGTGGCGTGCGAAGCGAGCTTTTAAGGGCAGTGGGCTCATGCTAACTGAGTCACTCACAAGTGTGAGAAAAACTATATTAAATCAGGCACGGGACATATGGGGATTGCAGAAATGCTGGACTCAAGATGGACGTATTTGTGTTTTAAGGGAGGATGGAAGCAAAATTCAAATATGCACGATGATGCAGTTGAATAACGTGGCAGGGAGTAGGATGAACAAGTGAACCTTGGAAATAAATTATGTGTATAGTAATTAGCTTATATTTGTGTGTGTGTATGTGTGTGCTTGTGAAAGTCAGTGGATCTGCTCACCAGGTTGCTCAGGTAAGCTCATTTTACTTCTTACTTAATTTTATTTCCCACTGCATATTTTCATATGTTTGTTGACCAGGACAACGGCAATACCATTGACCTGCATTCCTCTCCACTCACCTCGCCCACCCCTTCTCTTCCGTCCCTTCCACCTTCAACGGGACTTGTATTGCAAGAGCAGCTTAGTAACCACCCGCGGTCTTTACAATGTTGCCACCTAAATGGACAGTCATTATTAGCTCATCTGGAGGAGATACAGGCTATTTTTGAAGTAAACAATGTACATATTATTGGAATCAGTGAAAGTTGGATGCGTAAAGACCTGCCGTCATCGGCAGCTAACCTTGATGGATACTCTATATTACGCCATGACCGTATTGACAAAATAGGTGGTGGGCTTCTACTTTATTACAGAAACGACCTAAAATGTAAGATAATTTCCACTTCCGACCCAACACTTATACTGCGACCAGAATTTATGTTTGTAGAATTAGACTGTCATAAAAAGATATTAATAGGGATTGTATACAAGCCACCTAAAATAAGACAGACTGCTGATTTTGAAGATGCATTAGCAGGTCTTGCATCGGCATACGACGACATTATAATCATGGGTGATTTTAACACTGACCTCTTAAAGCAGACTGGTGAAGCTAACAGCCTACTGAATTTATTTCTCGCCACAAACATGACGGTTTTACCCCTGAACGCTACTAATCATGTTCATTACTCTGACCATACGAGCCATACCTTAATTGATCTTCTTGTGACAAATCAACCTCAGAAAGTAATTAAACACGGACAGATCCCTGCTCCTGGCATCTCTTCACATGATCTATTGTACGTATGTTATTCTATACGAATACCTAAGTATAAACCACGCTACATTACAATACGAGACTTACGACATATTGACCAGAATAAACTACGCTATGATGCATATAACTTGCCTTGGGATAATATACGTAATTCTCAGAACATAAATTCTAAAGTAAATACATTCAATTTAATGGTACTAGAAATATTTGACAAACATGCACCAAAGAAAGGGTAAGAATTACCCGCTCTTCATCTGCGTGGCTAACGGCTGAGATAAAATCTGCTATGGCCAGCCGTGACAAACTATACAGACTATACAGACAGACACATGATGCAGTTGATTTTGAGAGATATAGAATTCTGAGAAACAGAACCAAGCAGCTAATTAGAAATTCTAAATATAAATACTTTCATGAACTGATGAAAACCAACAGCCCTAGACAAAAATGGAGTAAATTACGTGCGTTAGGGATAGGTAAGACAGTTGAACAACATGTACCAAGCATATCGCTAGAGGCTCTAAATGATCACTTCGCACGGCCAAAAGTAGCCTCTACCTCCTTCCCTAATAGTTCACTACCGGTACCCTTGTTACAACAGCAGTCTGTTTTTGACCAATTCTCTTTTAGAAATATCAGCTCGAATGAAGTTAAAGGTGTGATATACTCTATTTCATCCAATGCCACAGGTAACGATGACATTCCTATATCACTTATTAAGCATGTCTTGGGAGCTGTTCTGCCAATACTAACTCATATATTTAACTACTGCCTGACAAACGGAGTGTTCCCAGATGTTTGGAAAGATGCACTAATTAGACCTATCCCGAAGAGCTCCAAGTTTGATTCTCCTTCAGATTATCGTCCAGTATCCATCCTACCACCATTATCCAAGGTACTTGAACGTCTAGTTCATACACAAGTTACTGAATACCTTACAAAGCATTCCCTACTCAACCCCTTCCAATCCGGCTTCAGAAAGGGGCATAGCACTGCGACAGCTTTGCTACGAGTGACAGATGATATCAGATGTGCAATGGACCAACGGGACGTGACTGTACTGACATTATTAGATCTCAGCAGTGCCTTTGACACCGTCAACCCTCAGTTACTACTGCAGAAACTCCGAGAACTAAATTTTAATAGTGTGTCACTCCGGTTCTTTTCCTCTTACCTTGAAAATCGCCGGCAACGTGTGATAGTGGGAAATGTGAGTTCGGGATGGCAAAGTAAGACCCTCGGTGTCCCTCAGGGTTCGGTTCTTGGGCCACTGTTATTTATCATCCAAATAAATGACATATCAAAAGCCCTTAATTTCTGCAAATTGCAAGTGTATGCAGATGATGTACAGATCTATCATTCAAAACCGAGTGATATCAATAATGCAATCATTAAAATAAATTCTGACCTACAACAGCTTAGTGACTATGCTTATAAAAACAGTTTATTAATAAACCCAAATAAAACTCAAGTGATTATTATCGGTACCAGTAAAAACTTATATTCCCTCAAGCAACGTGACATCTCTCCAATAATTTTAAACAATAAAATCATACCCTACTCTACTTCAGTGACAAACTTAGGAATTATTATGACTGAGACCTTAAATTGGACTAAACAGGTGATAAGCACATGTAATAAAGTACACAAATCCTTATATCCTCTGAAACGGTTCGGTAATGTATTCTCTGTTCGGCTTAAAGTACAACTAATTCGCTCTCTGATACTACCTATATTTGACTACTGTGAAACTGTGTTGACTGAAATAACCTGCGACAGTAACAAGAAACTGGACCGGTGCCTCAACAACTGTGTAAGATATATATTTGGCCTGCGATATGATGATCATATATCACCCTATTATAAGGAGCTGTCGTGGCTTCGAGTGCACCAGCGTCGTGAACTCCATATATTATCACTACTGCACAAAATACTTTCCACTAATACCCCTAACTATCTTGTTTCACCGTTTTCTTACCTCTCGTCCTATCATGACCACAATACGAGATCTGGCTCCTCTCTTGCCATACCTATAAACCGTACTGCTGTTTACAACCGCTCGTTCATAATCTCTGCGTCCAGGTCATGGAATTTGCTACCTGTGAACATTAGAGACAATCCCTCTCATCGCAAATTTAAAGTGGCTTGCTGCGAGTATTTGCTGGGTGGATCCCGCTGACTTCCGGGATAAATGTTGAATGAACGAATGGATGAATGAGATGAATGATCGGATTACTGTAGTTACGTCATTTAAGGGTACTTTACTTTGTGTATTTTTGAAATTAATGATTCTACTATTATTCATATTATCAATATTCTTATTGCTATTAATATTATTTGTGCTATTGGTATTTGTAATTATAAGTCATGTAGATGTATACTCATCTAGTGGTTAAGTGTAAGAGAGGGCCTTGAGCCCTAACTTCGCCACCAATAAAGGCATTATCTAATCTAATCTAATCTAATCTAATCTAATTCATCACCATTACATCATTTAAATTCTCAACTCAAGTTGCAATTCCTTCGAATTATATCTCAATTAAATTTATTTAATTCCATATAAATTCATTAATCATCAGCTTCTTTAATTAATTATCGCCTTCTAATTCAGTTATTCATCATCATTACAATCGTCTATTAATTTATTTCAATCAGTTTATTTATTCAATCTTTAATTCATCAATCTATTTAATTCATTGATTTATTCCAAAAATTAATTTATCAAATTATTTAAATTTCAATCATCTGGTTATTTAGTTTTTCATTATTTCATCTAGTCATTCTGATTTTTATTTCATTAGGTCAGATCGTTAATATGCTTAAATCTCAGATTATTATTTCGTTAATTATTATTTTCAGAAAATCTTGTATTATCAACTTCATTTATTTGTTTAATTTCCTAACAAATTGTTTAATAAGGTTTATAGAACGTTGTCTTACAGTTTTATCACTTCCAAGTTATATCTCGTATTTAATTTATCATGCCAAAAAATATTATTGCCTCCACGACATCACGTTGGATCTAACTATCCACAACGACATTACATTTCTTCAATACTTCAAATATCACATTTGAATACAAGAATTACTCCACAAAACTCCATAAATATTCAGCACATACAGCAAGAATCTCAATAATTACGCTAGACTGGGTACGACGACCTCATGTCTGCCTCAAAATACATTATCAACGTTGCAACTATCACATGGCAACTTCCCACAAAATGCCTATCACAAACTCCACTTAACCATGTTGCATGATCTACAAAAAATATATAACTGGCTTCAAATTATCAACGCACATAATCTCCAATGACTGTAATTACTCTGATCACATCTAGACAACTTCTTAAACAATTGGAAAAATATTACTTCAGTAATTTAAGATCTGCTTTCAAATAGCATAAATTCTTTTACAATTCTTATAATTCACATCGCAGAAAAACACCAATGTGCTATAATCTCTCATATCAAAATCTGCAATCCTGATCTGCCTTAAAATAATTATGACCATTAATGATTAATCTTACAAGATTCAATTACTTTAAATCCTTCTCAAAGGTATCAAACACAATTATAAAAAATCATCAAAAGCATCAGCTGAAACAGCTGTTAAACTGAAATTACTCTCAAAAGAGTATAGCAACAAAATATTGGATTGGCAAACAAGAATTACTAAATGCAATCCTGTTGACATTTATCGTTACTTTATTTAACAAAATTTCGACTGATATGTGACTAGTAGTTCCTTGTTTGATTCACTTACATCTCGTGTACACTCGGATGATAAAAATGAGTCCCTCAATGGCGAGTAAGATGTGTAACCACCGTACAGTCGTATAAATACGAAAGACCTCGCCCCGTCGACTTGGATGATAGTTCCCTGAACGATGGGTAAGATGAGTAGCCACCATACAATCGTATAAATACGAAGGACCCCATCTCGTAGTCTATATGAGTGAATGTACCAGATAGGAATCAACAAGTTTCTAGTTGTCATATAAAAGCGATGTTCATTCACTAAAGTGAATAACTTCTTAATATCTCCAAACAATCCAATGGAAAAAAATCCCTACTGATGAATAATACACACTCGCTAGTATGCAATGAACTGACGAAGTAATTTTTGATAATCAATTGCAGATCACGAGTTCGAAATACTCGTTACACAAAAAAACTATTCATGAAAAATATCCTAGCTGGAAAAATGTCTAAAAGACCAAACATCTGCTTAATAAAGCCAAACAACGGTGAGAATTTCGTATAATGATGCCTGCCATATCATATGGTCACTCCATATTCTAGCAAATTCGAAGTATATAAATTCAAACCATGTCTTAATAATCAAATCACTCCTATTAGAAAAATATACATGTGTGCCCAGTATTCATGAAAATAATCGTATCAGGTAGTTATGACTCTTACAGTACCTTTCATAATCAGCTGTAATTAAATTTCCAAGATCGTCGATTTTCCCTACATAAAGAATTTCTCGATAGATCGGCGTGAATAGCATTCCATCCATGAAATGACGATTGCATTCGAAATCCCAAATGAATCATCTGGTGGACTCCTCTCGTCAGGAATCGAATCCATCGCTCTGCGGTGCCATCTTGTCTCTATCAGTGTCTACTCGGACATGTTGAACCTCGGATTACCCATAGCGGATATTGTCCGACTCCTCTCGGAAATGTTCATGGAAACAGCGGACCCCCTACTCTTCTTCTAAGATACGCCACTGTTCCGTTAAATGTTCAGTTTGAGTATTGCAAGTTCAATCTCAAATGACTGCTAAGTCCCACTTGAGTAAAATAAAATTTTACTTGAGAGTGTTCAAGATTACGAAACACCCTGTAGCTGTCTGTATTTGATAATTCATGAAAACGGCATAAGAAATAAATCTTATTACTGCACGATCTAATGTTCATCGGTGCCTATGCTAACAACATTCCGTTTACTTGAAATAGTTAAAGTAGCTTCGAATGCGTTATATAAAAGCATAGTCGTGAAGTTATTCATAAAAGCCTGTGTTCAAACTGCGTCGAAATGTAGCTTGAAATAAAGTCTTCAACTACTTGCAGTGCGGTTCTAAAATATCCCGGCCGTCTGTAATTGCTTCCTCGGCCAGCCCGCCTGGATCAATGACCCGCTTGGCCTTCGCTGCTCGGCGATGCAGGAACTGTCGCCTACACTCTGCCACTGACAGTTTCTGTATGTTACGTGACCTTCGCTGTGCGTCTCGCTGCGCTATAGAGCTTGCTCCTACCTGCTCGTCTAACTGAGCTCGACTGAACTTGCTTGCACTGTCTTCACGCTTATGTGCTCGGCGCAGGCACGTGGCGTAGTCCCCCACCACTGTGCTCTCTCGTCATGATCATAGTCTCGAACCCAGATCATCTCGGCTGTTCTGTTATAAAATAACTTACTTCCATAAAATTATTTCCACATATAATGCATGTTATATATCCTCTTCTAAGTTGTTTAATTACCATAATTCCATATATATCTCAATAAAGCTTCACATCTCTATCCATAATTCCATCTTCTCACAGATTTCAATGCCTCCTTGATTCTAGACCTCCTACGTCATCTGGACATTCTTCTTGACGCGATCGGTGCGCTATCTTTTCCTAATTCTTCCCAAAACCTCAACTACAGCTTAATGTCTGCTGGCGTAGCCGATAGCCTAAACTAGGTATCGGGTACATCTCACCCGTACATCTCCTTTTTTATCAGGATTGAGAAAAAAAATACACTCTCAGGCATTCTATATATAATACATGTACACGATAGCTCTACAATTCCCTTACTCAGCATGATGGTATTTCCTGATGCTAGCTGCATTAAAAGATCCTACAACTTCATCAGTATCCATTCTGACAATCTTGTAGCTATTATTCTGGTATGTTTGTTCAATACGGAACGGACCAGCGTACAATGGAGCGAATTTATGGTAGATCTTTAGCTGAAGGTTCGAAGTGACTGGCTTCCTAATCAGCACCTCATCATTTTCTTGAAATGGCTCGTGGAACCTCCTTCCTGCCTGTCTCCTGGCTCTCTTCTCCGCCTGTCTTCTGAGCCTCTCTCCTGCCATCTCGACTCTTCTTTCTTGTGTGGGTTGAGGATCTACTGGTGCCCTCACGACTCGGTCCCATGGTCTATCCGGTTTCAATCCATGATGAAGCATGGACGGAATCTGTCCTGTGCTTTCATGTACTGTGGAATTCAAGCATTGGCTAATGATGGGTATCACTTCCATCCATCTATGGTGTTGCCTTGACACATATAAGCGACACAGCTTACTTATCTCCGGCATAATTCTTTCGGCGGGATTTCCCTCTGGATACCGTACAGAATTAAACACATGCCTTATTCCTAAACGTTCCATAGCAGTAGAAAATTCCATACTAGTAAATTGCGATCCATGGTCACTCAACAAAACTTCAGGTTTCCCCATGCTCGGAATAACTGTTTTCTCAAGTCTGTTTATCACGTACTTGGATGTAGCTTTCTGTATAGGGCATAGAGATACGTATTTCGAAAATACGTCAACCGTTACCAAAACGAACTGATTGCCTTTCGTTGAACGAGGAATCGGACCGAAAATGTCCGTCGCGAAAAGTTATCTTGGCTTGCTGGGTAATATTGATCTAGGAACTTCTTTCATTAACTTAGATGAGTATTTACTTCGCTGACAACTGTCACAGGTCTTTATGACGTCGCGAATCGTTTGTCCCATTTGTCTCCAAACGAAAGTTTCTTGAGCGAGAGCCAAAGTCTTGTCTACACCTACATGAGCTGCAGTTCGGTGTATCATCCAAATAACTGGTTTGACAAGCTTGGGTGGGATCACTACTCTAAGTTTAGTATGATCCTGGTCGATATATTGGCATATAACACCTCCCATAATATGATATTTTCTAGCCTCTATCTCAGTTCTTTGAAAATCCGGATCAGTGTTGTCCATCCTGCGTGTCAGAAAACGGTAAATTCTTCGCAAAGGTGCATATCTCTTCTGAGTTTGCGCTAACAACTTCAACTTTTCTAGAGTACCATTATCCTCTTGAATCAAATTTATATGGTTGGCAAATACTTCCTCACAAGGGTTTCTGCTCAGCACATCTGCTAACAGATTTAACTTCCCCGGTCTATGTACAACAGTTGGGTTAAATTGCTGTAAGAACAGAGCCCATCTGGTGATGCGGTCACTCGCTAAGTCTGTCTTCATAATAAATTGGAGGGCTTTATGATCTGTGATCACTGTTATGTCATGTCCAAACAACACCTTCTTCCACGTTTTAAGAGCATGAACCACTGCTAATGCCTCTAACTCAGTTGCATAGTAATTCTTCTCACAATTCCTAAGCTTGCGACTGGTGAAAGCTAGATACCTATGTTTCTTGTCATCATCCAACTGATATAGGATACCACTAATACCTATTTTGGATGCGTCTGTCTCTACAAAAAATCTTCTTGTAAAATCAGGATATTCAAGCTTGATATTTTGGATCAGCATTTTCTTGGCCGCTAAAAACGCTTGATTGCATCTATCGTCCCATTTCCATCGATTTCCCTTCCTTAATGAATCCTGCAGAGGTGTCATCGTCTCAGTATATTCAGGACAATGTGTTGAAAAGAACTGACACATGCCTAAAAACTGCCGTACCTCTTTAATCTTTCGTGGTGTTGGAAACTCTGAAATTGCCATGATCTTCTTTGGATTGGGCCTATAACCATCTCCATCGATTCTATGTCCAAGAAATTCAATTTCTTCATGAAAGAACTGACATTTATTGAAATTCACCTTGAAGTACGTTCTCCTAAGATCTTCAAAAAGCATTTGAAGGTGCCTGATATGTTCTTCCGCTGTCTCAGACGCTATAATCAGGTCATCAATATAGCTTACCACATGCTCCTTAACTGCATCTGACAAATTTTCATCTAGTGCTCGGATCATTACCGGACCACTATTTTTCTATCCAAAAGGTAACCTATTGAATACATATGTTTTATGGTCAAACAAGAACCCTGTGTATTGTTTGCAGTCTTCTGCTAGCTCAACATGATAATAAGAACTAGTCAGATCGATTGTCGAAAAGAAACTCTTTCCTCTGAATCTGCGTAACAATTCACGAATAACAGGTGGTCTGTCATGTTCAGGAAGAACTCTTTCATTAAGGGCTCTGGCATCTAGACATATCCTCAGCTTACCGTTAGGTTTCTTGACAACAGCTAAAGGATTCAAATAAGCAGTTGGCATTTTCTTAATTATTCCATCTTTCTCCATGTCGCTTATCATTATGCTAACTTCCTCCTTCCATTTATCCGGAATGGGAAATAAATTTTTATGGTATGGTTTGTCATCCATCAACTTGATGCTGTAGGTAAAATTTTCTATGAGACCTGGTTTGTCATTGAATATGTCCTCATATTCTGAAATTACTTGATCAAACTGCCCCTTAATTTCTGGATTTATTTCACTTGTCATGCCTGTTTTATCTTCTATAGATCTTTCAACGCTGCATACAATTTCATCCAATATATCCTCTCTAAAGAATGTCATCTCCGATTCCTGATTTTCCATGACCCCTTCTTGAAAGTACATGCGCCTACTCTGCATATCTATGATCAGGCCACTCTCACTTAAGAAATCCACTCCTAGGATCATGTCGAAATGTAGTTGACCCACTACTAGGAACATCTGTTCAAAACTTCTGGTTCCAATCCCAACATCTAAAAGTACCTGACTTTTACATTTCATACTCTTGTCTGGGATCACCCCTTGAATTTTGCTAACAACAGTTGGCAACATTGTAATTCCTCCTAATAATTTCAATTCGTCCAGGCAACCTATGGATATCAAGCTCACCATAGCCCCTGTGTCTACAAGTGTCTTTATTTCTTTTCCCATGACTTCCACACTAATAACTGGCAATTCATGTCTATTTTCCCGTTGTACTATGTCTTCCTCCTCGATTAAATCCTCGTCCTTGACCTGATACGTCTCCACGATGACGATCGATTCCCAATGATTTGCATTTTTCTCTGGAGTTAATTTGACGTTTTTTTTTTCCTTCGCCACTCGTGCTGGCTCGATTGACATCTCTCACTGTCTCCTCGAGTGGTGAACTAGGCTGTCTATCTTCTTGCCTCGACCTCTCATGTCCACGATTATCCCGTCTGTCGTTAGGATCGTTTCTTCGGCCATCCCGCCTGTCGTTCCCATTATACTGTTGACCTTGGCTCCAATAATTTCTGCCCCGATATCTGTTGTTATATCGATTCCTGTCCTGATATCTGGAATTCTGGTTATAATTCCTATATCGGCTATCTCTCGCTTCTTGATCGTATGGCCTCTCATATGGTCCTCTATATCGATCATTTCCTCTAGCGTTACGGATGTTTCCTCGATTCCCTTCGTTCCGTCGGTTTTCCCAGGAATCCCTTCTGTCCGTTTGAGCTGCATTGTCTACGACTACCGCATTCACTTCTTGCGTGTTTCTGTTGTCGTTTCTGTTACTTCTAGGCGTAACTTGAGCGCTTGTATAGTCCAATCGCCGTAAAATGTCGTCATAGTGCTCCAGTGTATTGGCTCCCGACGCTATCAGTGATCGCTGTACCTCAATCGGTAACTGTCTCGCTATAGCTTGCAAAAGCTCTTCTTCTGGCAATGGAGGAATAAGGAACTGTAATTTAGCCAGCTGTGACGTGAAATAGTTGGCATAATGCGTCGGATGTGACGTAGAATAGCGTTTTGAGTACATCTCCGCTCTTACGTTAAGTTGATCCTCGGCACACCAAAATCTCCTCAAGAAAGCCATGGCAAATTGCTCCATGTTCGCAAAATTGCTTCTGAACGCTCTAAACCACGTAAGCGCAGATCCATCTAAGGCGCGTTCGACTATCCTTAGCTCTCTTTCTTTGGCTATCCTGTGTTCCGCCATGTAGTCTCGAATATCTCGCAGAAATTCTACTGGTGTGACTCCTGTATTTCCCGAAAACTTTCTCGGCTTGTCATCCAGATTCCTAATAATGGTGACTGGACCTGAGTATCGTTCGCTTGGACCCAACGTACTCCTATTCGAACTTGGATTATCCTGAGGGGTTGAACTAGCCCTTTCGAATGTCACATTCGGTTGCATTTGACGGTCGTCTCCCATGCTCGCTTCTTGATTAGTCATACTGCGGTCTATCGCTGTTTGATTTATCAATGTTTCCCCTGATGTGATATTCTGACTGGTGAAACTGTTAACTATGGATTCTAGTTTAGTTATCCTGTCTTCTGCTAATTTCTCCACGGTCTTGACCTGCGTCTTCAACTCATCTAACGATGTAACATCCTGCGTCTTGTTACTCACGTCTAAGTCGTTTCTTAACTTATCAATTTTTCCTTCGCACGTGTTCTTTACTGACGCGACTTGTTCCTTTAACAGATCAACATCTGTTCTAAATAGAGTTGAATCTATCTTCATCGCTTCCTTGCTTTCCGTAAACCTCGCTTCTAAGTTTGCCATACCTGCGATTAATTTTTCATCTAACCCTTCACGTTTCTCTTTTGCTTCGGCATCGACCTCACTATACCGTTCTTCCACGATTGCACCGACTCTATTTTTGAACAAAGCTAAGTTTTCATTAATCTTTTGCTCTATATCGTCGTCTATCTTCCTAATATCTTTCTGCAATTGATTTTCTAATGATTTTAAATTAGAATTGACCTCTCCTAAGACTTCCTCTTTAATGGTCCCAATTACTGTCTTTAAATCTTTAATCTCCTTACCTAGATTCGTTTCTAGACCTTTAATCTTAGTCTCGAAAGATACTTCGGTAGACCAATCTTGAATTTTGCCTACATCTGCCACTAAACCATCGATGTCGAATCTCAACTTCGATACATCTGATTTAATGTCTTTCTGTATGGACATAACGTCTGTTCTTAAAGTAAAAATATTTTCTTCTCCTCTACTTTCTAATTCAATAATATTTTTCTTAATATTTGAACATTTCCCTCTCCTTTCATGTTTACTGCAATTATGTCTAATTGTAAAGTCTTCAGCATCTCATTATTCTTTAAAGTTAAACTATTCTCTAATCTAGTTAACTTGTTTTCTAATTCAGTGTTAGTTTCTTCACTACGAGACTGTAATTTATCTTCCAATGATTTAAAATTATCTTTCAAGTTAGCTTCACTGGCTTTTAAATGACTTTCAGTACTAGTCTGTAATCTAGTTTCTAATGACTTTAAATTATCTTCATTATTTGACTGTAATCTTTCTTCTAAGGACATAAAATTGTCCTTCAAGTTAGCTTCACTATTTGACTGTAGCCTAGTCTCTAATAACATCAACTCATATTTGCTATTTGACTGTAACCTAGCCTCTAATGACTTTAAATTATCTTCACTAGATGACTGTAGTCTAGTCTCTAATGACTTTAAATTATCTTCACTAGTTGACTGCAATAATTTTACATTAGCTTCGTTACTAATCTGTAATGATTTTAAATTTTCTTCAGTACTAGTTTGTAATGCTTGTACATTCTCTTTACATTTAGCTTCTAATCTAGCTTCTGAATTATTAATTTGTTCTTTAACTTCCGTTTCCATCTTAGAAATAGTTTCTGCAATACCAGACATACCCGTCTGTAACTCTCCTAACACCTTAGCTAAATCTTCCGGCAACATAATTATATTTTCAATATAGGTTTTATATAGAGACGTTAGACAACAACACATCACAATGTCTCAATTCCTGCATTCACTTGGGTATAGGAAAAAATGTCTTATAACTAACATGATATTACTAATACGATTAACATGAACACTGGAATGGGCACACAAGTACATTGTCTGACTAAGTTTAATAAATTTTGTAACACACTTAAATGCACTTGAGATCAATCTCTCAGTAATCTAAATCTGATGTGATTCCATAGAATAAACAAAATCGAAAAGCCCCACTAGTTGGATAAAGCCAATTCTCCCTCTCTCTCTGTACCCGTTCGTCCTGGGGATGCGATGACCCATCTGCTATAACATCGCATTCCTGGAGTTCCAGGACAGAGCGGAGTTAAATGAACCTCTAGTCAAATAAGGAATGTGTCGGAAATTCAGCTGAGTTCTCGAAAAAGCAGTGGGTATCACGAGACAAAGTATCTCTAGGGTCGTTACGGGCTTAAGTTTAATAAAAATAATTCAAATATAAATGGGCGCCATCAACTGAATTCCTAGCAAACCACTTCCTTTCCGGATAAGCCTTACTCAAGACAAGGAAAGAAAAAAGGAACATCACACCATCATCAGATCACAACTAAGATATAAACAAATTTATTTTACTTTGATAGTCAGACAGACATTTTAAATATAAATCCTACCTAAGAGTATGGTCGAATGCCAATGTTAAATTGTCATTGTCCAAAAATCGAACCATCTCTTTTCTAATGCAAAATTATTTTTATCCACATAACAAGAAAAATTTATAAAGTTCTCTTGGGTTCTCAGGATCACTGTAGCACTATGTCTTTCGTCACTGACATTTGTGAAACCTGAGACCTAATTTCTCTTTAATTTAACATCAATGTGGATTTAAAAATGTTATTAAGCTGTCTAAACATACACATATAATAATCACACATATTAAATATCACGTAAATTATGGTTTGCATGGTATAATTTGAATGTTGAACATGTTAATCAAATGCTCCTAAACATCGAATAATTAATTTACACTATTTACATCGTCATTAATCTCTTATCTGTGAATTACAGAAAATTCATATTCTCATTGGTCATCATTATCGTCATCATCAAAATTAAATATTCCTCACATTAATTCTCACTTCAAAATTCTACATATTCCTGTCAGAATCCTTAATTCATCACCATTACATCATTTAAATTCTCAACTCAAGTTGCAATTCCTTCGAATTATATCTCAATTAAATTTATTTAATTCCATATAAATTCATTAATCATCAGCTTCTTTAATTAATTATCGCCTTCTAATTCAGTTATTCATCATCATTACAATCGTCTATTAATTTATTTCAATCAGTTTATTTATTCAATCTTTAATTCATCCATCTATTTAATTCATTGATTTATTGCAAAAATTAATTTATCAAATTATTTAAATTTCAATCATCTGGTTATTTAGTTTTTCATAATTTCATCTAGTCATTCTGATTTTTATTTCATTAGGTCAGATCGTTAATATGCTTAAATCTCAGATTATTATTTCGTTAATTATTATTTTCAGAAAATCTTGTATTATCAACTTCATTTATTTGTTTAATTTCCTAACAAATTGTTTAATAAGGTTTATAGAACGTTGTCTTACAGTTTTATCACTTCCAAGTTATATCTCGTATTTAATTTATCATGCCAAAAAATATTATTGCCTCCACGACATCACGTTGGATCTAACTATCCACAACGACATTACATTTCTTCAATACTTCAAATATCACATTTGAATACAAGAATTACTCCACAAAACTCCATAAATATTCAGCACATACAGCATGAATCTCAATAATTACGCTAGACTGGGTACGACGACCTCATGTCTGCCTCAAAATACATTATCAACGTTGCAACTATCACATGGCAACTTCCACAAAATGCCTATCACAAACTCCACTTAACCATGTTGCATGATCTACAAAAAATATATAACTGGCTTCAAATTATCAACGTACATAATCTCCAATGACTGTAATTACTCTGATCACATCTAGACAACTTCTTAAACAATTGGAAAAATATTACTTCAGTAATTTAAGATCTGCTTTCAAATAGCATAAATTCTTTTACAATTCTTATAATTCACATCGCAGAAAAACACCAATGTGCTATAATCTCTCATATCAAAATCTGCAATCCTGATCTGCCTTAAAATAATTATGACCATTAATGATTAATCTTACAAGATTCAATTACTTTAAATCCTTCTCAAAGGTATCAAACACAATTATAAAAAATCATCAAAAGCATCAGCTGAAACAGCTGTTAAACTGAAATTACTCTCAAAAGAGTATAGCAACAAAATATTGGATTGGCAAACAAGAATTACTAAATGCAATCCTGTTGACATTTATCGTTACTTTATTTAACAAAATTTCGACTGATATGTGACTAGTAGTTCCTTGTTTGATTCACTTACATCTCGTGTACACTCGGATGATAAAAATGAGTCCCTCAATGGCGAGTAAGATGTGTAACCACCGTACAGTCGTATAAATACGAAAGACCTCGCCCCGTCGACTTGGATGATAGTTCCCTGAACGATGGGTAAGATGAGTAGCCACCATACAATCGTATAAATACGAAGGACCCCATCTCGTAGTCTATATGAGTGAATGTACCAGATAGGAATCAACAAGTTTCTAGTTGTCATATAAAAGCGATGTTCATTCACTAAAGTGAATAACTTCTTAATATCTCCAAACAATCCAATGGAAAAAAATCCCTACTGATGAATAATACACACTCGCTAGTATGCAATGAACTGACGAAGTAATTTTTGATAATCAATTGCAGATCACGAGTTCGAAATACTCGTTACACAAAAAAAACTATTCATGAAAAATATCCTAGCTGGAAAAATGTCTAAAAGACCAAACATCTGCTTAATAAAGCCAAACAACGGTGAGAATTTCGTATAATGATGCCTGCCATATCATATGGTCACTCCATATTCTAGCAAATTCGAAGTATATAAATTCAAACCATGTCTTAATAATCAAATCACTCCTATTAGAAAAATATACATGTGTGCCCAGTATTCATGAAAATAATCGTATCAGGTAGTTATGACTCTTACAGTACCTTTCATAATCAGCTGTAATTAAATTTCCAAGATCGTCGATTTTCCCTACATAAAGAATTTCTCGATAGATCGGCGTGAATAGCATTCCATCCATGAAATGACGATTGCATTCGAAATCCCAAATGAATCATCTGGTGGACTCCTCTCGTCAGGAATCGAATCCATCGCTCTGCGGTGCCATCTTGTCTCTATCAGTGTCTACTCGGACATGTTGAACCTCGGATTACCCATAGCGGATATTGTCCAACTCCTCTCGGAAATGTTCATGGAAACAGCGGACCCCCTACTCTTCTTCTAAGATACGCCACTGTTCCGTTAAATGTTCAGTTTGAGTATTGCAAGTTCAATCTCAAATGACTGCTAAGTCCCACTTGAGTAAAATAAAATTTTACCTGAGAGTGTTCAAGATTACGAAACACCCTGTAGCTGTCTGTATTTGATAATTCATGAAAACGGCATAAGAAATAAATCTTATTACTGCATGATCTAATGTTCATCGGTGCCTATGCTAACAACATTCCGTTTACTTGAAATAGTTAAAGTAGCTTCGAATGCGTTATATAAAAGCATAGTTGTGAAGTTATTCATAAAAGCCTGTGTTCAAACTGCGTCGAAATGTAGCTTGAAATAAAGTCTTCAACTACTTGCAGTGCGGTTCTAAAATATCCCGGCCGTCTGTAATTGCTTCCTCGGCCAGCCCGCCTGGATCAATGACCCGCTTGGCCTTCGCTGCTCGGCGATGCAGGAACTGTCGCCTACACTCTGCCACTGACAGTTTCTGTATGTTACGTGACCTTCGCTGTGCGTCTCGCTGCGCTATAGAGCTTGCTCCTACCTGCTCGTCTAACTGAGCTCGACTGAACTTGCTTGCACTGTCTTCACGCTTATGTGCTCGGCGCAGGCACGTGGCGTAGCCCCCCACCACTGTGCTCTCTCGTCATGATCATAGTCTCGAACCCAGATCATCTCGGCTGTTCTGTTATAAAATAACTTACTTCCATAAAATTATTTCCACATATAATGCATGTTATATATCCTCTTCTAAGTTGTTTAATTACCATAATTCCATATATATCTCAATAAAGCTTCACATCTCTATCCATAATTCCATCTTCTCACAGATTTCAATGCCTCCTTGATTCTAGACCTCCTACGTCATCTGGACATTCTTCTTGACGCGATCGGTGCGCTATCTTTTCCTAATTCTTCCCAAAACCTCAACTACAGCTTAATGTCTGCTAGCGTAGCCGATAGCCTAAACTAGGTATCGGGTACAGTATATATATATATAGCCTATATATATATAGATATCCGTTTCTTGTAGACACGATAACTGCCGTAATTTTGCACCAATCACTTTGAATTTTTTACATAATATGTATCCCCTTAAAATCTCGGTCGAGTTCGTTAATGGGCTAAATCGGTCAAAGGGAGGCTTTTTTCGAAAAATTGAAATATCGCTATAACTCTCTTAATATTTGAAATATTGAATCCATTCCAAGTTCATACTATGTGTCGAATAAGACCCTAAAATTTATGTTTGAAAAGTTTTTTATAGCACCAACCATTGATCAAAGGGGTGGGAAAAAGTGTTTTTTTCGGGAAACATTATTCATATCTCTGTTAATAGGCACAATATGAAAACCGTACAAAATAGACAATGTTCCTCCAATAATTACCTAAAACTTTTGTCTGAAAGAATTTTCGATATGACCCACCATTACGCTACGGGGTGTGCAAAATTATTTAAATTATAAGAAAATGCCAAGTGCCAAGAGAGGTTGTCATGACAACTTTACTTTTAATTGATAAGGGATGAGCCATCAGCAGTTGCTATGACAACGCCACTGCACGAGATCACATTCAGTTTTCATATGTCTGTGGGAAGCGACTTCGGTATCGGAACTGGTAGCATGCTGAACTTCTATGCCCAAGGTCGCGGGTTCAAACCCGGCTGAAGTCGTCGGATTTACTAAGAGCGCTAAAAAACCCTGAGTATGCTTTCCTTCGGAGGGGAAATTCCAACGTTCGTTGCGAGTTGATGGTTCCGGTTGCAACTAGTAGCTAAGTTCACAGCTAGGTGTCGTTGGTGGTAGAATCTTTAATTATGTAGCCTATTTTAGGTAGATTTCATCAGAAAGCTAACTATTGCAATGGGTGCCATGTTTCAACTTCCGGAAAATTTCGACATATCTTCGCGTTTCACATCCCCCAGACCCCCAAACCACCGTCAGTTCAAAAGTTTATATATATGCATATATATCAGTTTCTTGTGGACACGATATCTGCCGTAATTTTGCACCAGTCACTTTGAATGTTTTACATAATATGTAACCCCTTTAAATATCGGTCGAGTTCGTTAATGTGCAAAATCGGTTGAAGGGGGTGAAAAAGGGTGGGGGGGGGGCTTTTTTCCTCGAAAAAGTGAAATATCGCTATAACTCTCTTAATACGTGAAATATCGAATCCATTCAAAGTTCATAATATGTGTCGGATAAGTGCCAAAAATTTATGTCAAATAAGTTTTTTGATAGCACCAAACATTGACCAAAGGGGTGGAAAAAAGTGTTTTTTCGGGAAACATTAATAATATCTCTCTTAATAGGCACAATATCAAAACCGTACAAAATGGCAAATATTCCCATAATAATTACCTAAAACTTTGTCTGAAAGAATTTTTGATCTGACCTACCATTACGCCAAGGGATGAGAAAAATGATTTCGGAATTAAAGAAAATGTCAAGTGCCATCAGAGGTTACCATGACAATGCTTCTTAATTGATGAGGGATGAGCTATCAGAGGTTGCCAAGACAACGCCATTGCACGAGATCACATTCATTTTTCCATCTGACTGTGGGAAGCGGCTAACTGGTAGCATGCTGAACTTATATGCCCAAGGTCGCTGGTTCAAAGCCGGCCAAAGTCGTCGGATTTTCTAAAGGCGCTAAAAATCCCTCAGCATGCTTTCCTTTGGAGGAGAAGTTCCAACGTTCGTTGCAAGTTGCTGGTTGTGGTGGCATCTAGTAGCCAAGTTCACAGGTAGGTGTCGTTGACGTTAGTATATGGTACAATATTAGGAACTACTACTTAAAATTGACCGTCTGCAGACCTTACCTGAATTACAGACTAATACAGTCATCACAATTAACACCGTTTATCAGATTCTACACACACCTAATGTACACGGGGTTACATGACCACGTTGTCGCAGCCCCTAAACTGAGGAACCTACAAAAATCTCTGCGGGAGATAAAATTTTGCGTGAAGAAGTAACAGACTGTCAGATAGTTACACATCAGTTCCAAACCTTGCATAAGGACAGTGTCATCACAAGTATAAAAAAATGAACCCCAAATGACAAGAAGGTTACCATCCCCATAAGACAATAAAATGATAAAAATATGCATACAAAAACGAGAAAAAATTAATTAACCTCCAAATGTAAAATACTTTCTTGCAATCAATGAGGTCTGATCCTCCTAAGAAAACCTGCATATTTTGCCTATTATAGCCTATCCCCTAGTTTGCCCGGTGAAATCTATCTCCGCCTTCCGGCGTGCCGAGAGGATTTTTTTAAATTTAAGTACTGCAACTTAGATTTTTAAATAGTTCCTACTTTTGCCGCCAAGCGCCACTGTCAACGACTACTAGGCCAAGTTCAGAACTTAGCTACTAGACGCCACCGCAGTCGGCTCTTGGCAACGAACGTAGAAACCTAAGAGCGTTGTTTACATTCTTAACCTATCCAATTTAGCTTCACACAGGTGCAATTAGTGGAAGTTTCTTTAACATGCCATAAATCTATGACATGGGACCGCCGGTTTTACTTCCCCTCCGAAGGAAGGCATACTGATGGATTTTAACCCTCTTAAAAATCCGACGGCTTCGGCCGGGTTTGAACCCGCTATCTTGGGCATGTAAGCTCAGCATGCTATCAACTACGCCACCGATGGCGCTCCTGGCGACTCGAATATATTCTTAGTTCCATCTCCTAATATACACAATGCATATGCAAAATTTGGTTGAGGTCCAATAGATAGTATGACGTTACATGTATTTAAATATTGAATTTATCAGCATGCAAAAAATCGCCTTGTTGACACTGCCATAAATGGGATGCTCAAACTTAAATTGAAATATATCTACTGTACATATGTGCCAATTTTGAAAGAACTTCATTTATTAGTATGGAAGTTGCATGACATTCAATCTTAAACCTATCAGCACGCGTAGAATCATGATGGCAGCACTGTCGTATATCGGTTACTGAAAATTAACCTACATTTTCAGGTATTTAGGTATATGTATGCAAAGTTTTGAACTGTCCGTCTGCATACTTTTTGATATATTGAGATTAGGATAAAATGTATAGAGTGCATTTTTCAGCACTTGGCAGCCCTGTTGACACTACAAAATGCATAACTTATTCATATCTGCTCCAGTGCGCAAATCACATACCAAATTTGGTTGAAATCCAATGGATAGTATGGAAGTTACATGCATTTAAAGATTGGACCTATCAGCAGACATAGGATCATGTTGGCAACACTTTCATGTATGGGCTCCTGTTAATTAGTCTGATGTAATATTATCTATATGCGTGTCAATTGTGGAACAATTCCCATGCATATCTTCCGAGATATGGTAGCACTGACGTAATTTTCAAATGTGGTCGCAAAATATTCACCCATAAGTCTTTACTCATACCAATTTTAGTTTTGATATATGCAGCCATTTAGGAGTTGATAAGGGGGGACGACGACACAGACAGACAGACAGACAGACAGACAGAAGGACAGAGAGACGGACAGACGGACACACATTTGACCGGATCGATCTCACAAGTCCACTTTTTCCTCATTTTTACAAAATGTGAAAAGTAGGCTAAACATATTCAGAAACAAATTTTATTTCATTAGTTTTGAACTTCAAGGTTTTAGTTACCAGTAGCAATACTTTGTTTTCCTAAGTATCATTAAAATGTAATATCCATTGTAACAGATCTGATTTCTTAAAATGTAAACCCTTTATTTACCAGAATAACTTTTTAAGATGGAAATATACACGTGCGCTGTGTGCAATTGAGGGAGCTAAAGATTAGTATTACCAGCCTTTTGTGCATAAAACTCGCCCGTGAATTATTTATCAGCGAAATTATCGATACCATCTGGAATAAAAGAATTAAACCGCAGAAAAACTCCACAAATAGTAGGTTTTTGTTTCTGAAACTGACATTATTTAAAGCAGATTTCATTTCATATTTGGAAGGCAATTCAACGAATACTAAATTTATGTTATAGTGAATATTTCTATTTTAGTACGGAATTTTTAGCCTACTTTTCACATTTTGCAACAAGTAGTTCCGTGAAGAAATATACAGCCTATTTTTATATATCCTAATCACGATAATTGCCTCTATCAACATACAAATTTTCAGTTTGAAGGTTGTGATAGATTCGTAGATATTGAGAACCGTCTAAATATTTCAGGTGGTCGCCAGGTTGGATTTTTATTTTTGTACTATTACATTAAAATTATTGTGTATGGTTATTATTCAAACTTCAATCGCTTGATTCGAGCACAAGAAGTAACAAGATGTTCAGTAAAGAACATATAGCCTACTTTCTCCTAAATGCATGGGTATTGTTATAATTCTTTGTCCTTTTCAAGGAGTATGATTGAATGTTGGTTGTAGTAGCTTGTTGAAATACAACGTGCTATAGGGATATTAAACATGAATATGAGGTGCCCTTTGCTAGTGCTAACTCTGTACCAAAAATCGTTCAATTCGGTTTCACCGTATTTGAATTGATAGGGGGAATCGATTTTCACACATACTTGGCCACCATCTGCAAACTGTTGGGCTGATGTTCTTGCAGTTTGGTCAGAATATGTTTCCCACATAAAGATAGGGTGTTGCAAAATTTGGTAGAGACTAGATTATTAGGTTGGTCGTAATTACATTTTAGCTTTTAACATTTGGGTGACCGCGATTACGTTTCCGTCAAGATAGCGGTGATATAAAACATGACACTGAGGTGCCCTTTGCTAGTGCTACCTCTGTACCAAATTTCGTTCATTCGGTTCCACCGTGTTCGAATTAATAGGGGGAATCAATTTTGACATAAAGATGGCCGCCATCCGCAAACTATTAGGCTAATGACCTATTAGATTGGTCAAAGAATGCTTCCTCTATAAGGGTATGTTGTTGCAAAATTTGGTAGAGATCGAATGATTAGGTTAATCGTAATTTGATTTAAGCTTTGAACATTTGTGTGGCCGCCATTACGTTTCAGTCAAGATGGCGGCGATATAAAACATGACACTGAGGTGCCCTTTGCTAGTGCTACCTCTGTACCAAATTTCGTTCCATTCGGTTCCACCGTGTTCGAATTAATAGGGGGAATTGATTTTCACACAAAGATGGCCGCCATCCGCAAACTATTAGGCTAATGACCTATTAGATTGGTCAAAGGATGCTCCCTCCATAAACGTATGTAGTTGCAAAATTTGGTAGAGATCGGATGATTAGGTTAATCGTAATTTGATTTAAGCTTTGAACATTCGTGTGGCCGCCATTACGTTTTAGTCAAAATGGCGGCGATATAAAAAAAACTGAGGTGCCCTTTGCTAGTGCTACTTCTGTACCAAATTTCGTTCCGTTCGGTTCCACCGTGTTCGAATTAATAGGGGGAATCAATTTTGACATAAAGATGGCCGCCATCCGCAAACTATTAGACGAATGACCTATTAGATTGGTCAAAGGATGCTCCCTCCATAAAGGTATGTAGTTGCAAAATTTGGTAGAGATCGGATGATTAGGTTAATCGTAATTTGATTTAAGCTTTGAACATTCGTGTGGCCGCCATTACGTTTCAGTCAAGATGGCGGCAATATAAAACATGACACTGAGGTGCCCTTTGCTAGTGCTACCTCTGTACCAAATTTCGTTCCATTCGGTTTCACCGTGTTTGAATTAATAGGGGGAATTGATTTTCACACAAAGATGGCCGCCATCCGCAAACTATTAGGCTAATGACCTATTCATTTGGTCTAAGGATGCTTCCTCTATAAGGGTATGTTGTTGCAAAGTTTGGTAGAGATCGGATGGTTATGTTAGTCGTAATTTAACTTAAGCTTTGAACATTTGTGTGGCCGCCATTACGTTTCTGTCAATATGCCGGCGATATAAAACATGACACTGAGATGCCCTTTGCTCGTGCTACCTCTGTACCAAATTTCGTTCCATTCGGTTTCACCGTGTTTGAATTAATAGGGGGAATTGATTTTCACACAAAGATGGCCGCCATCCGCAAACTATTAGGCTAATGACCTATTCATTTGGTCAAAGGATGCTTCCTCTATAAGGGTATGTTGTTGCAAAATTTGGTAGAGATCGAATGATTAGGTTAATCGTAATTAGATTTAAGCTTTGAACATTTGTGTGGCCGCCATTACGTTTCCGTCAAGATGGCGGCGATAAAAACATGACACTGAGGTGCCTTTTGTTAGTACTACCTCTGTGCCAAATTTCGTTCCATTCGGTTGCACCGTGTTCGAATTAATGGGGGTAATCCATTTTCACACAAAGATGGCCGCCATCCGCAAACTATTACGCTGATGACCTATTAGTTTGGTCAAAGGATGCTCCCCCCATAAAGGTATGTTGTTGCAAATTTTGGTAGATATCGGATGATTAGGTTAGTCGTAATTTGATTTAAGCTTTGAACATTTGTGTGGCCGCCATTACGTTTCCGTCAAGATGGCGGCGATATAAAACATGACACTGAGGTGTCCTTTTCTAGTGCTACCTATGTACGAAATTTCGTTCAATTCGCATTCACCGTGTTCGAATTGATAGGGGGGACAGGCATTCAGAGTACACACACTCACACACACACAGACACACACACACACAGACTCACACACATACACACACACACACACAGACTCACACACACACATACACACACACAGACAGACACACTTTTTTCGCCCTGTGTTGATCTCATAAGTCTACTTTCATTTTTTGCAAAAATCGAAAGTAGGCTAAAAACGAGATTTTAAAATTTCGCCCAGCTGCCATCTTGTGATTATGCTAACAATTGAAATAAAATTAGATGTCAGTGGATTAATATTTGTATAAACATTTAACGTGCAACGTTTCACTGCACTCGGATAGTTAATTCGCGAGAAACGCCCATTTAAATATTTATACTTCGCATCGCCGCCATGTTGAAATTGTACTCACCAGGTTACTGAAAGTCCTATAGGTGAGCATATGTTCATAGCTTCTATGAACATAAAAAATTTCAGTTTGATTGCTGTAAAAGATTCGTAGATATTGAGAACCGTCTAAATATTTCGGATGCTCGCCATTTTGGATTGTAATATGTATAGGCCATAGAGTTATGTACCATTCAAGGACAATTATTGTCTCGGTTCATTATTCAAACTTTCACTTCGATCGCATGATTATGACACAAGAAATAAAATAAAAATTCGCACAGCCGCCATCTTGAGGTTATGTAAACAATTGAACTAAATTAGATGCCAGTGCATTACAATATGTTAAATCATTTACTGTACCACATTTCACTGCGCTCAGGGAGTTAAATCACGAGAAAAGTGTATTAAAATATTTCAAATTCGCTGGGCCGCCATGTTCGTTTTGTACTCTACAGGTTTATGAAAGTTACATAGATAAACTTGTATTAGTACCGTTTATCACCGTACAAAATTTCAGGGTGATATCTGTAATAATTTCGGAGATATAGAATGTCAGTGAAATATTTCGCACAGCCGCCATTTTGAGGTTATGTAAAAATTTGAACTAAATTAGACTCCAGTGCAATACAATGTGTATAAACATATGCTGTACCAAGTTTAATTATGTTTGGATGGTTAAATCGCAAAAAGTGTCTTTTTAAAAGTCTCAACTTCGCTTGGCCGCCATGTTGGTTTTCTAGTTACCAGGATTTTGAAAGTCTCATAGGTGAACTTCTAGTAGTGCCCTTTTTCACCGTACACAATTTCAGGGCGATATCGGTAATAGTTTCGGAGATACTGAATGCTGGTGAAATATTTCGCACAGTCACCATGTTGGATTGGTGAGATACAATTAAATTTGAAGGGCACGGTCGGGGTCGGCCAGAATGGTACTATGATCTTACCGAGATACATTGTAATCGCTCCAGCCGTTTAGAAGTGATTAGGGGGGGGGTGGTGACACACACACACCATCCCACACACACGGACAAAAGGTGATCTCATGAGCCTATTTTTTATATAGAATGAAAATAGGCTAAAAATGAGGAAAAAGTTGACTTATGAGATCGACCCGAGCAAATGTGTGTCTGTCTGTCTATCTGTCCTTCTGTCTGTCTGGCTGTGTGTGTGTTCCCCCCTATCAACTCCTAAACGGCTGCAGCAATCGAAACGAAATTTGGTAGGAGTAAAGTTCTATACCTGGATATCTCAATGCCGTATTTGAAAATGATGTCACACCTACCAACTGCTGAAAAATCGCAATTGAAATTTGAGCTCCATTTTGGATATCTTGGAAGGTATGAATGGGAGCTATATCAAAATTGGCACATATATAGATAATCATATTTCAGTTTAATTTCCAGGAGGTCATACATGGCAGTGTTGCCAAAATGATTATAAGCCTGCTGATTGGCCCATTTTTAATGCATATAACTTCTACACTATCAATTGAAATTCAACCAAATTTTGTATGTGCTATGTGTACATAAACAGATATGACTGAGCGTATTCTTAAAATCCACCAGGGCTGCCAACTGTTAATAAATGCTCTCAATTTCTTTTATCCAAATACCAATATATCAGAAACTATGCAAGTCGACAGCTTTGAACTATGCACACGAATAGTACAAATTTAAATACATGTAACTTCTATTCTATCATTTAGATTTCAACCAAATTTCGTATGTTCTATGTGTACCGTAACAATATGACTATGCGTATTGTCAAGAGCAACCAGGGCTGCCAACTGTTAATAAATGCGGTCTCTATTTTTGTTACCCTAATATCAATATATCACAAAGTATTCAAGCCAATATCTCTAAACTTTGCACACGCATAGTACCTGGCATTCTAGATTAATTTGGAGTAACTTATATACGTCAGTGCTGCCAACAAGATTCTAAGCCTGCTGATAGGTCCAATTTAAAATGCATATAACTTCTATACTAAATAATGGATTTCATTCAAAATTGGCACAATAATAGATCGTATTATTTCAGATTATTTCTGACCAATACATGCATGACATTGTTGCCAACATGATTTTACGCGCGCTGTTAGATCCAATGTTTAATTTTGTATTCTGTACCTGAAAAGATGGGACTAAGAATATATTCAGTCACCAGGGCTGCCAACTGTAGTACTCTATTAGGCTACATTAGGCTATATTATACCAGGTATACAGTATTTGGAACTAATTTGAATTTTCTATTTTACCAACTTAATTTATTCATTATTCTAGATAGATCCATATAGATTAATCATTGGCATGAATCTTAAATTTTATGAAGAGTAGGCTCTTTAGTTCGTCACGGAACTTCTTGTTATTAATTATTGAGAGATAATGGTTAGATTATATCCTTATAATTAAAAGTTATTTCAAGTTTATTTTGGTTGAGCGTGGTTACAATTTAACCGGAACTAGTCTTACATATTTAATATAGTATAATTGTAGCAAGTTCATTGAATTAGGTGGAATAAAATTATTTTACCTATTCATAGGCATTTGAATTATCACAATGCAATTACAATTACTGGAACATACGAAAAATAACCCAAAACTATTAAAATGGAAACCACAGAAAACCGATTCAGGGACGAAGAGAAAGAAATCCTGATAATTATATTTAAATCACATGTATTTTTTAACAAGAGGCAAAACAGTAAGATCTAAGTAACTGAAATGAATTTTTTGAGAACATATCTCCAGAAGACTAGAAGAGATAAAATCTGCAACTCGAAAATTAGACAAGAACTACATATAACGGATTAGTACAGCGAATACAGAGGTCGATATTAAGATGGTTTGGCCATGTGCAAAGGATGGAAATGGGCAGAGCTGCAAAGAGGGAGATGGTGAGGAACCTTGATGGTATTAGATAGGTAGGAAGGCCGAAAAAGAGATGGATGGACCAAATCCGACAGGACATATGAAAAATTGGACTGAATGTGGCAGGAGTAATGGAGCAGGAGAAGTCGAAGGATAGACAGCAGTGGAAGAGGCTAGTTTACAACACCTGGGTGACTGGAGTTAGACACGATGATGATGATGATGATGATGATTTTCGCTCGAAGAACATCCGGGGAATGGTGGCCAAACGTCATCCTACTGCTCTGGGAAGAAACTAATCAAGTTGCTATTGAAATAGAAATAACGCGGTGGAAATGGAGTTGGATGAGACACACAATGAAGAGGCTGCAAGGCCACGTTGCAAGGGGGCACGCAATTGGAACCCACAACGAAAACAAATAAGAGGCAGACCCAGGATGACATGATGACAGGCAGTGGAAGAGGAAGGTCAACAACAGGTGAAGAGCTGAGGAGAGATCAAAGCTCTGGCTGGGAATAGCTTGAGATGGCGTTCCTGTTTTGCAGCCTCATGCTCCCCATAATGAGTTAATGGCATAAGTCAAACAAGTCAATTGGAGAATTCACTTGAAATTTTGTAGAATTCTCCATATTCTCGAGGATGAACCTCAATTATCACATATAATGAAAAACTGAAGGGGTTACAGTAAAAAGAAACACAAATTCTATTTATAAAAAATTCAAACCTGAGTCTCTGTTACATCTAAGTACTTAGTGGATGTACCTGTTAACCTCATGATGGTTCGTGCTGTGTAATAAAACCTCTGCTTTTATGAGCTGTGTAAATATCTCCCTCTTTTGCGATACATTTTGGGATACTCAGTTTAATGGAAAATAAGTCAACACAATTTTAAAAATCCAGTAAAAATCAATCACATGATTTAAAAAATTCTTGCTATACAAAACACCCAAGGAATATGTGGGCCAAACTTCAAGGAAATATCTCAAATAATTGCAGATATATTGTACATTTTATAAAATGTATGCTTGTTAGTATATGAAACACCTTAAGACTATGTAAGTAGAAGTGTTCGTATCTTAGAATAATTTTTTGTACTTGATATCTCAGAACTCTTGCTGCAGCAACTTTACATTTTGCATGGTGACGAACGACTATTGGGAACTGGTGAAATAATCTCGCAACCACCATGTTGGATTGATAACGCTTTTCAAAATCTGAAGGACACAGTCGGTAGTTTAAGTTATTACGATGTCTCATTTAAGTCCCTCCAGTCAATCAAAACATATTAATTACTCCCACACCAACGCATGCACATACGCGTGTGCACGGACAGAAGGTAATTCATAAGAAAACTACATTTTCGTATGAAGAACATAGGCACAAATACCGTGTTCCGTGATTAATGTCTCCTATTTTGGTGGTTAATGTTTTAAGGGGTCAAACATCTAGGTCATCTGCCCCTAATTATGTACGTGGAAGTGAAAATTAATTCAATGAAAAATACAACAACAGCTATAACTACTGACTTATATCTACGTAACTTACTACGAGAAGAGTTCCAAATGTTTCGTTATATCACTTCGTAGTAAGCTGTATGACTCAGTAAGGAAAGAACCAGTAAACTATCTCACCCGTCATATTTCCTTATACTTCATCATTAAATCATTCATTTGCGCCGCAAATATATATGAGAATTCGCATCGTTCAGTAGTAAAGAGACACCTTTCCAGTGCATTAATGGCGAGCTATAAGTGACAATTAAAGAGGATTACGAGATCGTAACAAGTACTTCATGGATTTACTTACATAGATAATTTTAGTGTGTTCATTCTTTATTTTCGATTGCTATTTGGCTCCAATAAAATATTAATTAATATCCTGGACTAACACCAACATATAGAGTGCAGGTACTATGTGGGTTAGATTTGTTCTTTAGTTCAAATAAAATCTTCAAAAAATAGGCTTATGATATCTCCTTTAGTCTGTGTGTGTGTGCGCGTATGCCAATGAGTGTGTGTCCCCATTACAATCTAAACAGCAAAAGCAATTTAATTGAAACTCGGTAAGGGAATAGTACTACTTTGTCCGACCCCGACTGTGCCTTTCAAATTTTGTTACGTCTCACCAATCCAACATGGCGGCAGTGCGAAACATTTCACCGGCATTCTATATATCCGAAACTATTAAAGATATCTCCCTGAAAATTAGTACGCTGATAAAGGGCACTACTAGAAATTCATCTATGCGACTTTCAAGAACATGTTAAGTACAAAACGAACATGGCGGCCAAGCGACGTCGAAACATTTAAATAGACTTCTCTCGCGATTTATCCATCCGAGCGCAGTGAAACATGGTACAGCAAATGTTTACACAAATTGTAATGCAATTACATTAAATTTAGTTCAATTATTTATTTAACTTCAAGATGGCGTCTGTAACAATTTCAAATGGCGGTTTTATTTCTTGAGTCCTAATCATGCGATCGAAATCAACGTTTGAATAATGAACCTACGCAATAATCGGCATCTAACAGTGCATTACTCTATGGCCTACATATACACACACATCAAAAAAAGTTTTGCATCACCTCGGTTCCAAGAGTTCCGGAACCTTTAAATACAAAGGGAATAGAGATCAACACAAACAACATTTCAGCTCGTTTTATTGCTCATGAGACCCACACATTGCATGTTGTACCATCATACAGCTAGACTTTCAGCATTTGTGGTCCAGATTGCAGTACACACCACTACCTCTAATACCCAGTAGCACGTCCTCTTGCATTGATGCATGCCTGTATTCGTCGTGGCATACTATCCACAAGTTCATCAAGACACTGTTGGTCCAAATTGTCCCACTCCTCAACGACAATTCGGCGTAAATCTCTCAGAGTGGTTGGTGGGTCAAGACGTCCATAAACAGCCCTTTTCAACATATCCCAGGCATGTTCGATAGGGTTCATGTCTGGCGAACATGCTGGCCACTGTAGTCGAGCGATGTCGTTATCTTGAAGGAACGCATTCACAAGATGTGCACGATGAGGTCGAGAATTGTCGTCCATGAAGACAAATGCCTCTCCAATATTCTGCCGATATGGGTGCACTATGGGTCGGAGGATGTCATTCAGGTATCGTAAAGCCGTTTCGGAGCCTTCCATGACCACCAGTGGCGTACGTCGGCCCCACATAATGCCACCCCAAAACATCAGGGAACCACCACCTTGCTGCACTCGCTGGACAGTGTGTCTAAGACGTTCAGCCTGACCAGGGTGCCTCCAAACACGTCTCCGACGATTGTCTGGTTGAAGGCATATGCGACACTCATCGGTGAAGAGAACGTGATGCCAATTCTGTGGGGTCCATTCAGCATGTTGTTGGGCCCATCTGTACCGCGCTGCATGGTGTCGGGGTTGCAAAGCTGGACCTCGCCATGGACGTCGAGAGTGAAGTTGCGCATCATGCAGCCTATTGCGCACAGTTTGAGTTGAAACACGACGTCCTGTGGCTGAACGAAACGCATTATTCAACATGGTGGCATTGCTGTCAGGGTTCCTCCGAGCGGCAATCCGTAAGTAGCGGTCATCCACTACAGTAGTAGCCCTTGGGCGGCCTGAGCGAGGCCTGTCATCGACAGTTCCTGTATCTCTGTACCTCCTCCATGTCCGAACAACATCGCTTTGGTTCACTCTGAGACGCCTGGAAACTTCCCTTGTTGAGAGCCCTTCTTGACACAAAGTAACAATGCGGACGCGATCGAACTGCGGTATTGACCTTCTAGGCATGGTAGAACTACAGACAACATGAGCAGCGTACCTTCGTCCTGGTGGAATGACTGGAACTGATCGGCTGTCGTACCCCCTCCGTCTAATAGGCCCTGCTCATGCATGGTTGTTTACATCTTTGAGCAGTTTTAGTGACATCTATGAACAGTCAAAGGGACTGTATCTTTGATACAATATACACAGTCAACGTCTATATGCCGGAGATCTGGGAACCGAGGTGATGCAAAACTTTTTTTGATGTGTGTATAATAAGTCAAGAAGGTGAACATTCGAAATATCTAGACCAAGGCCATCCAGTCATTGCGCTTGGAGAGCGCGGTCGCGCTGGGGAAGCACAGGGCAGTCAGACTAGAGCTCCTTCCCCTACCACCACTACACTGTGGCAGCGAGAAGACCTGTGATAGACGGGCGATATTCGGACCACGCTGACTAGTACAGTAGTGCGGCTGACGGCCTTTGTGGATTGTTGACATCATATTGATAGGGCTGTTCTGTCATAAAAATATACTGCATATACAAATTGAATAGTATACCGATGTATGGAATTTACAGGAAACGAACTCAAGGGTTATGTAAAGAATATTGTGATTTATTCCAAACTGAAATGTAAACATATTAGATAGTACAGATCGAGTGACTTTTGCTCCGTCTTTTTTACGAACTTTTAGTTTTAGAGGAAACAATCTTCCCCAAATTGGGTACAATATTTTTAGACATAGTTATTCGTGAACAATTGCGCAAGTTTCTATCACTCATCGTTGCACGATGTTTACGTTTGGCAAGCTTGAGGACCGAAAAGAAACTCTCACAAATGTACGTTGAGCCGAACATTGACAGAACTCTACATGCATGTTTATACAAAAGGGGGTATTCTTCTTGCGGAAAGCCGTTGTAAAATTCTTCTACACTTGGTGACATTAGAAAGCGGTCTTTAAGACGAACATTGCACTGCAATTCAACCAGCTCCGTCCATCGTTAAACTCGTCAACCGCTCCCATTTTAATCGCATTGACTCAAAAACACCCTCTACATCTTGGAAAATATCGAATCCGGTAGTGGTGACTTTAGAGCTACCAAGTCTAGGAAATCCTCGGTGATCCGTAGATCGTCATCCACCCCTCGAATGAAAATAACGAGCTGTGCTGTGTCCGCAATGTCAGTTGATTCGTCGAGGGAAAATTATACAAAATGTGCTGCCTTCTCCATTAATTGCTGTTCAATATCAACGGCCATATCGTCCATTCTGCGAGCCACAGTTTTAGGAGAAAGATAATGTTTTTAAAATTTTTCAAGTAGCTCCGTAGGACAAATACATGCCGCTGCATCCATTAGGCACTCCTTACTTAAATTTCCCTCCGCGAAGGTTTTTCCACCTTTGGCAATTCGCATCGAACATTTGTAGCTTGCTCGTAAAGTGGGTCTGACAACCTCACTCTCCTCTATCTCCTGTCAGACAAAAATACGACAAGTCACAATTGGTGTTCTTCAGATAATTAAATAATTGTTCATTCCCGTTTGTAAACAAGGATTTTAAAATTAAAACAATAACACTTACAGAAATGTGCTGCTTGAATTTTTCTTTCATTTCCTCCAACTTCGATTGGCGACTGGCGTCTATCAAACCACCGTAATCATCCCTGTGGTTGGCACTGCAGTGCCGTTCCAAGTTGTTGTTTTAACACATTAAATCTCTGTGGCACACTAAACATTTAGCATGACCTTTATAAGCTGTACACAAAAATGAAATTTCCTATTTTGATCTAAAGGCTGCTGCTTCACCACTCCTTTTGACCACTGAAAAACTGATTTACTTACATGCTGTCAACAAGCGCATTGGACTAGACTAGCGACTGATGGATCGTCTACTTACTTCGGCGCGGCGGGCAGACCACGTGCTCAAGCCAGCCAAGCTACTCCCACCACTACCGAAACTACTTTCCACCAAAGCGCTCGGAACACTGGCTTAGAACGCGTCCGGTGCCGTGAGTGGATGGCCCTTATTTAGACGGTTCTCAATATCTACTAATCTATGACATCAATCAAACTGAAATTTTGTATGTTGATAGAGGCTATGAACATTAGTTCACCTATGGGACTTTCAATAAACTGATGAGTACAATTCCAACAAGGTGTTGACGCGAATTTTAATAATTTAAATGGACGTTTCACGTTATTTAATCATCCGAGCGTAGTGAAACTGGGCACGGTAAATGCATGTACACATTTTAATCCACTGACATCTAATTTAATTCAATTGTTTTCATAAACTCAAGAAAGTGGCTGTGGGTAATTTTAAAAGCTCGTTAATATTTCTTGTGTCCTAATCATGCGATTGAAGTTTGAAAAATAAACCTACCCAGTAATCTTCATCTAATAGTACATAACTCTATGGCCTTGATATATAAATATGCAACACGGCGATCCATTCCGAAGTAGTTAGACGGTTCTCAATATCTACGAATCTATTACAGCAATCAAACTAAAATGTTGAATGTTGATAGAGGCAAATAACTAAAGTAGGATATATGAAAATTGGCTATTTAGTTCTTCACGAAATGTTTTGTTATGTATGAGAACGGATAATATGCATCATATGGGACTCTATACTCCTAGGTATGTAATCCTTAAATAATCAATTATAGCATTGCCTTTATTTTTTCCTACTTTCATTTTTGTTGGGGTGTATGCACATAGTTTACGGCGGTAACTTTTAGGATCAAAACAACCCCTGGACTGAAAACATAATTAATAACGAATGAATATTCCATCAATAAGCTTTTGTAGACTTAGAAAAGGCTTTTAATAACGTTGATTGGACTAAATTGTTTGACAGTTTGAAAACGATTGGAATAAAGTACAGGGATAGGAGGGTGATATACAATCTATACAGAAACCAGACAGCAGTCATTCGAGCTGAAGGACAGGACCGAGAAGCTGGTATTCAGAAAGGTGTAAGGCAAGGCTGCAACTTATCACCCAAACTTTTCAATCTTTACATTGAACAAGCAATGAAGGAAATTGTAGAAAAATTTAAAGTGGGAGTGAAGATTCAAGGAGAAATAATTTCAACTCTTGAGATTTGCTGATGACATCGTCACCTTGGCCGACAAGCCCGAGGATTTGAATGAGTTTTTGAATGGTATGGACTCCGTCTTACGGAAAGAATTCTTGATGAAAATTAATAAATGTATAACAAAAATACTGGAATGCAGCCGAAATAAATCAGAAACCTATATGGAGATCAAATTGACAGGTGAAAAGCTGAAGGAAGTAGGAGACTTCTGTTACTTAGGAAGCAGAATAACCAGTGATGGACGAAGCAAAGAGGATATAAAAAGTAGGTTGGCTCAGGCAAGGAAAGCATTTCTACAGAAAAGGAATCTGTTGACATCGAACATAGATTTAGGTATTAGGAAGTCTTTTTTGAAAGCCTGTGTCTGGAGCGTGGCGCTCTATGGAAGTGAAACTTGGACTATTGGTGCAGCAGAAAAGAGGAGAATTGAAGCATTTGAAATGTGGTGTTACAGAAGAATGATGAAGATCAGATGGGTAGATAGGGTTACAAACGAAGAGGTATTAAGACGAGTGGGAGAGGTGAGATACTTCTGGCGACTGCTAATGAAGAGGAGAGATAGGTTAGTAGGACTCATACTAAGACACCCAGGAATAGCAAGTTTAGTGATGGAAGGAAGGGTTGAGGACAAGAATTGTAGGGGTAGACCAAGGTTAGAATATGTTAAACAGATTGTCTCGGATGTAGGGTGTGGTAGCTATGTAGAGATGAAACGATTAGCACAGGGCAGGGTGGCATGGAGAGCTGCATCAAACCAGTCAAAAGACTGAAGTCTCAAACAACAACAACAAGCTTTTTATAAACATTGACCATTAGTTGATTCAATAAAATCACACAAGAATTACCAATATTGACGAGTGGTTTATGTTGTCTCAATGTACTGTACAATGAAACTTTCGCCAACAATATCCACGAGCTCGAGTAGAGAAGAGTTACTGTATTTTAACATTTCACTTCATTTGGCAGGAACTGTTCGTCATCTCACGAGCTGATCTAATTTGCATGTGTTAGTCTGTCGGGACCACATTAAGTGCGAGCGCATATTAAGATGAAGAAGGATCAGTGTAGTATCCTCTGAGGACCTGTACCCACTTAATGTGCTTCACTTCAGCAGGGAAAGTAGCCTCAGGAGACGCATAAGCTGCAACCTCCTGCAAGCACTACATTCTCAATTTAGCTACTTCAGATGAAGGAGATTTCAATCCAGCAACAGCATCCTCTACGGAGTATACTGTAAAGTACAATGCTACAGAGTCAACCAGTCAAAACAATGTCACTAGGCACAATGCCGCCCAGAATAAGTCAGTTCTCCATTAAGACTTGTTATTGCTAATTCATATCAGGGGCTAGGGAAATCTCCACTAGTCCCAAGTACTTCGATATGTATTGGATTTGCAAATAGCCTATGTTCCTGTGGTGGCGGAAGTAGTGTGTGTTTCTGCAATTATTAGGGTAGGTGCGCCAAGACTTGAAATAAGGTTCTGGTGGTTTCTAGAGGTGAAATATTCAGGTCATCTCTCCTTAACGAATATGAAAGAATTTTGCCCTGAAGGTGATCTTTAACGTGCCAGTAAATCCACTGACAGAGTTCCCTTGTTTTAAAGCATCCTAAAATGCCAATTGACTGTGTCAGGATTCGAGAACGATATCGCTGCGCCACGCAATCGCGAGAAACTTGAGGTACTACCTAAATGCATGTGATTATTTATTGAGATGTAATGCTCTTCAGTCAGTCAACATGATTGTACCCAATTATAATGGATAGGTGTTTCCCCAAATCTGAAAAACATTACATGAGATTATTTAAATTCCCTTGGATAATCAGTTTCGACGTCAAGCGAGCATCATCAGCTCCTTTACACTGGCCGTTCCGTATGTGGGTGATGGTATTACCAAAATACACTTTTTAAGTTACAGCAGTAATTAATTATAAGCTTGCGCAGCTTGTTAGTTGTGTGTGATTTTCTGTTATTTTGATTAGTGGTTATTGACCTCCTGATCTGCTTGTTTAGTGTGATATCTGAGATAGAAAATGGACAAGCTGGTGTTTGTATTGGGATGTATTAAGAACTTACCTGGTTGTTTGAGCGATCTTTCATCCTTTCTCGTGAAGCTGCTACCCCTCACATTGTGTACACTGAACTAGAAGGAATTTCCTTGTGCAAGCGGCTCCATAGTTATCTCTTTCCCATCCTTGGCTTTTCCCCGCACTTCTATATGTCTGTGTTTGTCTCGCAACATAATACATTGTCTTCTGGCCAAGTCCAGAACATTCTGACACTGTGCATGTTACTGTATTCTGAGCATCTTCAACTACTAAAGACCAAACTTAATTCTCGACACGCGTAGGCTAAAAAAGAAATCTCTATAGTCGCACCCGAACTATTGAGAATGTCTGGAACTCTTTAATATTGCCTTACCGACAGTAGTGGCTACGCTGGCTAAAGCGCGGCGTTAGGCCATGGGGCCAAGCTCTCTGCTGACTCGGTAGACGCGTGGGTTCGAGCCCCACCGTCGGCCGTCCTTGAAATGGTTTTCCGTGGTTTCCCATTTTCAACACCAGGAAAATGCTGGGACGGTACCTTCTGACAGGCCACGGCCGCTTCCTTCCACATCCTTGCCCAGTTTCATTCATCTTCGTCCATTCCATCTCTCATCCTGACGCTCAGGTCGCCCATGGGCGTCGACTAGAAAGACCTGCACTCGGCCTCTCAGGAGGCCACACGACAAAAAAAATCGCCTTCAATGCCAGTCTTGTTTTATTGAAGATATGGCGCAAAGCACATCATAATCCAGTAACATATTTCCCTTGTTGCACCCTTATCTAGCCTGGCTACACCGTTATGTTGTTTCATGTTTCCTATTGGGGTTGTTTTCAACACAATCATCGTATGAAAATAACAATCACTCGAACCATCATAGCACGCACAAGTTAGCCAGGTTCAATTCAATGGTATACATGGCATCAAATGTATACCGATGTCATAAGACAACTGCAATAATGAAATCAAAATAATCAAGCAAATACCCAAAGAAAATAATTTCCTACCCAGCAAAATAAATCAAATTGTAGCCAGACATAAAATAAAACATCTCAAAAGCTGGACGATAATGAGAACAAATTCGCACGGTTCAATAGCGTGCAAGCGAATACATACAAAATCAATAATTAATTAAGGAAACAAGGCATTAAAATAGCAATCACAACAAACAACACAAACGGCATCATCTACAGAATGGCAATAAACCAGACCCGTACTCTAAGTTAGGGGTACTGTATATTCATCACCGTGCCAAGACACAGAGTGTCAAGCAAATTACATAGGCCAAACTGGTAGAAGAATGGACACGAGGTATAATGGACACAAAAATGCGATACAAATATGGGACACATTCGGCGGTATGCGAGCATATATATGACGCGAGAAACAGATTCACCAACATAGGAACAGACTTAAAAATCATACATCGCGAGCCAAAAGGAAGAACCCCCGACATAGACGAAGCAATCGAAATAACTCCGCTCCCTCTCCTTGTAAACATCAGCTTAGGTACCTCGGAAATTGAATAAAGCTGGTGGTAATAGGGATTTCTAAGGGGTGGAAAAATGAGGTCATCTATTCTAATCGAAGATACCCACATAGAGATATTTTAGGTAGATTCTAATATTTCCCGTCTTATATAATTGGACATAATTCGGTTCGGCCGATTGAAAGTTATCAATGAATTGTTAATAAAGCAACACCGAAAAATAGCTTCAAAGTTTTCTGAATGAATGAATGAATGAATGAATGAAATTGGTCAAGGAAATGGAAGGAAGCAGTCGTGACCTATTTGAAGGTACTGTCCCGTTTTTATCTAGAATTATTGAAAATGGAAAACCACGGAAATATGAGTTCAAAGGTAGCCGATATTGGTCTTTAAACCCACTCGTCTACCGAGTGGGGAGGTATCTTGGCTCAACGGTCTTGCACATAAACTTGCAGGGCTACCACACCTGGTACTAATAAGGTGCATTCCCGGCATTTGCCTGGACAGACTGTAGAAGTGACTGGTTCCCTACATGACGACTGTCTGGGAGAAATGAGCCAGACGTTTACAACTGCTGTTAATAAACCAGAGCAACTATCCACTGCGGTAAGATAATATGGGTTTCTCTTCTCTGTAGCTTGAAGTGATCTTCTGGTGAAGCAAGCGGTTGTTTTGTGAAAACGAACATCTACCGCATACACCTCTTTTGTCTCAGTCATCGTACGCTGCCTAATCCGCTCTCACTGCTGTTCACACGCTTGTTGTCTAAGTGACTGTGGTTGCACAGTCATAGTTACTGGCTGTTTTAGAAGTCTTAACACTTCTCTGTGAAACTCGTGGTGCAGCGGCTAGGATTCTTAGCTGGCAACCTGGAGGTCTAGGTTTGATTCCTGGCTCGGTCAAAAAAAATTAATTCTGGTCTGAGGGTTGGAACGGTATACACTGAGCCTCATGGAGCGAAACTTAGAAGAATTGGGTTCGATTACCACCTCAGCCATCCTAGAGGTGATTTTCCATGGTTTTACCTGTTTCTACTCCAGGCAAATGTCGGGATGGTTCCTAACTGGAGTCCTCGGCCGCCTGCTCCTCAATCCTCGTCCCATTTGCAAATGCACACACTAACACCGATACCATATCAACACAGGTTATATTAGACAAATTCTACACGCACCGATGCACACCATGGTGTCGCAAAGTCTCTATATGAAACAATGGCAGCTGAGTGAACAACACAGCAGTGAGTAGCTCCGAAAACATTGTGTATTTAAGAGTGTATTCGAGGAAGAAACTAAACCATATTTGTCACCCAACAATATAAGTGTATATGTTGACCAGTTATTAATAACATCATCAATTACAATTACTAACTTCCTCGTAAATTGGTTAAATAGGAGTTTTCACTTGCATCGGCAACATGGGCGACTGTGGAGAGTGTGGTGGTAGCTTGGGGAAGGCTGGAAAGGTACAGTGTGGTTCATGTAAAAAGTGGTTCCACAAGAAGTGTGTGAATACATTGAACAGATTCACCGAGCGGCTGTGTGTGCAATGTGTGGACTATAGTGCAACAATAAGTGATAGTGTAAGTAACGAAGACGCTCCATCAATGGAGAATATTTATGGAATGCTGAAAGATTTAAAAGAACAACTTAAACTCATAAAAGACGAACAAAGAGCGAGAGAGACTGATCTAGGTAATTCAATGGAATTGTGCCATAAAAAAACTAGACGATTGTGTAACATTAATTTCAAACCAGCAGATAGAAATTAAGGAATGTAAAGGACACATTGAGTCATTAACTCAGCAGAATGTCAATCTTAAGGCGAAGCTAAAATCTCTTGAAAACCGCCTAGGATAATCTGAGCAGTACACACGTAGGAATACGGTGGAAATACACGGTGTCCCGGAGGTTCCTAACGAAAACATTATTGAAACAGTGAAGAAAGTAGGTCAAGCTCTGGATGTGGTCATCACTGAAACAATGGTGGATGCCTGTCATCGACTGCCTAATTCACCTAATCATCAACACAGTGGCATAATCATAAAATTCGTTCGGCGGGACGACAAGGAGCATCTTTTGGAGCGACGCCGGGTGAAACGGAATCTCTCCACTCGTCACGTTGGTCTTCCTGGCGATAATGTAATTTATGTGAACGAGAGTTTATCCCCGGAAAAGAGGAAGTTGCTGGCACAAGCTAGGAGCATCAGAAGAGAGAAAGAGTATGCTTTCTTGTGGGTAAGAAATGGACATATTAAAATACGCAAATCTGAAGGTTCTCGGGTCATCGTAATTCGAAATGAGGATGACCTGAACACTCTCTAATGGTATCAAAACCTAGATTATCCATTTATTATCAAAATGTAGGGGGAATTAATACAAAATTAGATTTATTCAATGAAAACCTGATCACCAAACAGTATGACTTAATTCTAATTACAGAAACTTGGTTATCTAGTAAAATCGCTGACAGTGAGGTCTGTTCTGATATATACAGAGTGTACAGGGCTGAGAGGCCTGCCAGAGCAGGGGGTGGGGTGGCTGTCTTGGTCAGGAGCGGATTAACGGTACTCAAGGTCGACAGAATGACTGGCACATTGGAATGTCTATTAGTGAAACTGGTCATTAGGGGAAATATTTGGTACGTCTGTAATATGTACATTCCACCAGCTTCAAAAGTAGAAACATACAGGGAACTATATCGGTGGTTGGAATCCAGAACAGAAATATATGATCAAAATTTAATAATTTTCGGCGATTTCAACATCCCAACAATACAAAGTACACTAATTAAAGACGACAACATTCAAACAAGAGAACTCGTAAATTTTATTAATTATTTTCAGCTAAAGTCTTATAATTCAGTACTAAACCGTAACGGGAGGACGCTGGACTTAGTTTTATCCAACAAAACCAACAAAAATGTAACTGAAAACACTGATCCACTCTTACCGCTGGATCGCCACCACCCTACACTGGATGTGGAAATATCTCTAATAATATGTCGACACCAAGTAGCCTACATATCCAGCCTAATGATACCTTTAACTTCCGGGAAGCCAATTTTGAGCAGCTGTACACTCGGTTGAGGAATGGCGCTAGGGGTCAAATAAAGGAGTGCACTGATGTAAATACTGCAGTAGACCTGTTTTACCATATTTTTAACGCAGTACTTGGCGAAACCTTTCCTATATGTAAACGACAAACGGGCAGAAAATATCCACTCTGGTTTTCTAAGGAAACAAGAAGTAAATTGAAGGAGAAGGAATACCATAGGAAGAGAAAAAATTACTCAGATCATCATAGACTACGTTTTGAAGAATTAAGATCAGAAATTAAAAAGGACATTCAATTATCTTATAAGAAATATATCCGTAATATTGAACAAAACATTAGGCGGGACTCAAAGAAATTTTGGACGTTTATTAAAAACAAGAAAAAAATAGGAACACATGCGACACCTTTAAATATAATAATGAAGAATTGGACAGGGTGATTCCATTGTTGAAGGTTTTGCGACATATTTCAAATCAGTTTATGACTCTCAGTCAGCCCAATACAAAGTCCCAGCCTGCAATTCAAATACTCTCAACACCCTTCACATAAAACTTGTCTCGAAGGAAGAGGTTGGAAATGCATTAAAAAAATTAAAACCTAAGTCGTCGGCTGGTCCTGATAATATTCCACCGTATGTAGTTAATGGATGTGCTGAAAGTCTCAGGGACCCGTTACACTTTATATTTAACTTAGCCATACTAACTTCTACGTTCCCTGACGCCTGGAAAATCACTCGCGTCTGTCCTATACTAAAATCGGGAGATCCATCACTAATTAATAACTACCGTCCTATATCTATTTTATCTGCAGTAGCCAAGGTATTTGCATTCATATTGCACGGAAGAATATCAGTATTTCTCAGACCGCTCGTAACAGATAACCAACATGGTTTCCTATCCAGGAAATCTACGGTGACGAATGCAACTAATTTTACTCAAATTATATCGAAAGAGTTAGATAAAGGAGGACAAATAGATGTCATATTTACAGATTTTGAGAAAGCGTTCGACACAATAAATCATGATATCCTTCTTAACAAATTGTGTATTTTGGGATTCTCCCACCCATTACTCAAATTATTCATCTCCTACCTCAGAGACAGGAAACAATTTGTTTTGTTCCAGAAAATTGTCTCAAAGGAATACATAGTTCATTCCGGAATACCCCAGGGCTCGAACCTTGGACCTCTGATTTTTCTAGCAATGATAAACGATTTGCCACGTTGTATAGTACACTCAAATAGTCTTTTATATGCAGATGACTTCAAAATTTTTAAATCAATTTCTTCCGCTAATGACTGCACTCTACTACAAAATGACCTAAATAATATACACAAATGGAGTATCGAAAACAAATTATACTTAAATGTACCGAAGTGTGTTGTTATGATCTTTACACGTAAGAAGAACCCAATCACATTTGTTTATGGAATTGGACCTCATTCATTGCAAACAGTAAGCGAGAAGAAAGATCTAGGAATCTTGTTTGACCGAGAGCTTGCTTTCACTTGTCATGTGCAAAAGACAGTCCGGGATGCTTACCGCATGTTAGGGTTTATAGTAAGAAACACTAAGCCATTCATTAGGACCAGTACCTGCATAAACCTTTATATTGCCATGGTGAGATCCAAGCTCGAGTACGCCAGCCAAGTATGGAGTCCCTGGCAGAAAACATGCATTAAATCCATTGAGCAAGTACAAAAGAAATTCGTCAGATATTTACACCTCAAAATAACGGGCAATTACCCACACATGGTACCCTACGGTGAACTTTTGTTGAATTTCGGCATGACTAGTTTGGAGTCTCGAAGGCAAGTGAATGATATGAAATTCCTTTATAAAGTTATTAACGGTCAAATTGATAACTCATATTTCCTATCGCTCCTAAATTTCAACATCCCTCGCTTTACTACAGGATCAACTATAACATTCAAAAATGATATAACCAATACTACTTCACATAATAATTCACCTGTATGGAGGCTTTGCAGTATTTACAACGATGCGGTTCGTGTAAACTGGAAACTATATTTCTGTCTCTCAATTAGACCGTTCTTGGAAATTATAACCCAGGCACTCTAATTCATACTTGAAATAAAATTATCACACAAAACAAAATCAACAATGTATAGCCTATATGTGGATAGGCCTGTACCCTAGTCATCAATGTTACCTTTTAGTTTACGATGTAATAATTTCAAAACCTGCTTTTTATATATTAGACATTAGGTAAAATTTAGATTGAGTTTTTATATTACCTTTAGATTAAGCTTTTTACTACTATGCATTTCAATCTTTGTTAACTTCCTAGTTTTAATAATTACATTTAGATATTAATACTTAATGTAGAAATATCAGAAAGTGTATTCTACTGTGTAGGTGCACTGTTAATGGGGCGCACACTGAGCCCTGTTGTGTACCGTCAATAAATAAATAAATAAATAAACAAACAACCACCCTTAAACCAAGTGATGTTTTAATCGTAACCTAATAATTTATTGACTTTAGTGGCTCCAGAGCTGATTCTTCTTACGTCCCCCTTTCCTTTTTACTATTTCTAGGATAGCAATAGTGATTGTTACTTCATTTTAATGGTTTGGAACATTTTGATCATTAGCCCCGTGTGAATAGAATGTGTTGGGTAACAGATGGTGACATCAGTAGTGTGTGTCATTGCAATTACTATAGAGCATCCAGCGTTTAGAAAAGACTGTGGGCTTTTACTTTTAACGGAAATCCCCCCTACACTGGTTTTGTTGCCTCACCTTTTATCATGAAGGAACTCTGAACACATATATTTTTCGTCATAGTAGCTTCCTACAATTATCTACCAATTGATTACCTTTGTTATTGCATACAAGTATCGCTTATATAACGTCTTAGTAATTTAAAAATTTTCGAGGTTAGCACACTGGAAAGAAGAGCCTCGTCCTGTGCTGCATGCTCGCCCGGAGTGGAGCACGTGCTCAGTTCCGCCGACAACATAAGTTCTAAAGCACTATCCGTCATTGGTGTTACTGTTGTGTGTCTGTTTTATTTTCTGTTCGATCGAATCATGGCTGCCGACAGTTGGGTTAGAACCCACTATCTCCCGAATGCAAGATCGCAGCTGCGCGCCCCTAACCACACGGCTAACTCACTACAATATTACAATAATATTAATCTAAACAAAACAACAAGAATACAATTGAAAGAAACTAAATTACAGCCTAACTAATAACTAAAGAGCTGACGATCAACAGTATTGCTGACATAAAAATTGTTAACATCGTCTGCATGCATCCGAGAAGGAAGGAAGGGTTGTGCTCTCGACATCTGTCAATCAGTAATGCGTCATATCACAACGAAATGAATGTCGTTATTGGTTCTCTTCGCATACAGTATCCTTAGTAATGGTTAACACCTGCAAAACTGCTCCTTCCTGGGCGTCTTCTATTTCAGGTAGCTGCTGGGGTTGTGGTTGTCTCGCTAACTTATGAAAGCGCAGTACTCGAAGCGGGTGAACATAACGTATGACGTCAGCGCTACCTCTGCCTAGAGTTAGCAACACTGTCGCCATAAGGCTCCACAGTCTTTTCTAAACGCTGGATGCTCTATAGGGTCAAGGTTTCGAGTAGGTGCACCAGAACTGTACATCACCTACCATCATGGAGAAAATGGGAAAGAACCACACTCTCCATAGCCTTTGTCAACGAAGGATTCGAACCACGGATCTATAAACTGTAATTCCCACTGTAGTCGTAGAGCGAGACTTAAACCGCTTGGCTATGCTACAAGATTTTATTAACAACTTACATATGATACTCAGATTATTGTACCACGAAACTGTTTACCGACCCGGCAAACTGTCGACTGCAAATACAGCATTTAGAGAAGATGGATTCCACTGAAGCATTTCTCTTTCTTCTGAAGTTCTTTGCTCTTCATTTCCGGTGCAGCATCCGTTGTCCGGGAGTAGGAGCAGTAGACCTGTGAGAAGGACGGAAGATAGCATCGCACCAGTGAAAAACATTCTCGTTCAATGAATGTAGCAAGGCTAAGAACTGGTAACTTGCAGCTTCAAGACAATCTCTCCTGCTTAAGGGCACGTTTCAGTAAATATATTCCAATGTTCAGTTAGTTTTTGATAAAATATATTTTGATATAACATGTTAAAGCTCTAATGTACCTTGCCAAAACATATATTATATACCAACTCGATACATTTGATTTGAGAAGCTTTTAATCTGTTTATTCTGCGCAAAGTAAAGAACGGCTAAAGTAAAGGGCACTATGTACCTGCTTTCCATTCTATGCTGACCACCTCACGGTGTAGAGGCTACGGCTAGCACTTTTGGCTGTTGCCCCGGAGGTCTGGATTCGATTCCCGGCCCTTCCAAGGAATGTAATTCTGATATGAAGGCTGGAACGGGGTACACTCAGCATCGTGACGAAAAAACGAGAAGAGATTTGTACGATTCCCATCTCAACCATCCTGGAAGTGGTTTTCTGTGGTTTCCCGACAAATGCCGGGATATTATCGAAATTTAGGTCACGGTCGCCTCTTTCCCCAATCTTGGTCTCAAAAACAAATACACACACTAACACAGTCATCACAACAATAGAGGCTATCCGACGAATTGTACTGACACACCCAAGTACACGGGGCTACATGGGGCTACGTGGTAGCTACGCTAGTTGACGTACTGTTAGACCATGGTTCAGTCTCTCTGTGGACTCGACAAAAGAGTAGATTCCAATCCCGGTCGGCCAGATTTGAAAAGGTGTCCGGTGTTTCTCATTTCGAATTAGAGGCCAACGCTGGGGCGGCACCATCTAATGGGCCACGGTCACTTCCTTCCAACTCATTGCCCAGATTTATTTGTCTTCGTTCATTTCTTGATGATGATCATCATAACATTCGGCACGTTTCCACCTACCCCATTGCAATGGCTCCCGGTATTAAGCAACATCATACCACCTCACGTAAGAAGACAGAAAGCTCTTGCTCGATTATGTTCTAGAATGCTGAATAATGAAGCTCTCCCTATTCACTATGCCATCCAGTAATGGGCCACACCCCGACTTAAGTCTCGTCAACCTGCATGGAGAACCGCTTTAAACCTGGCATCCGGTGTATTCGACCCTATGGCTACGTGGAAAGCAAAATGGGCATCTTCACCCAAACGAAGCTTCCTACGAATTGTCAACCTAACTCTAAAACGGGCGGGTTTAAACCTACCTCGTGCCACATGGTGCAAACTTGATCGTATATGTTGTGAGACAGGAAGATCTGCCAATAATATTTACAAATGGGGATGACAAGATTCCCCTCACTGCGACTGCGGCTAAGTGGCTCTAACAATCCAGCATGTTGTGCAAGACTGTCCACTCGTGCTTTCCCTGGATGTCTGGAAGAGCTGAATGAAAACAGCCCAGAAGCAGTTATGTGGTTGGAAAACTTAAATATTGAAATTTAGTATCATTTGTACTACAGTGTGTCTCGCCTTGAGAGACGTGTTAGGTTGGCGGTACATTCATGTTATAATGTTACAAGGAAAACAATAACGAATTAAGTAAATTACGCAATTAGAGTATATATACGGTACTCACTACTATCACAGGAAGTGTTGGAAGTGCTTTCCTCTTTCTTGAAGACATAGTTCAACACATTTACATTTATTTGCGAACACCTTTGCCAATGCTTCACGTTAAATCGAATGCACATGCAATTCCTAATTAAATCGCGTAGTGTCACAATGTGGACATCTCGAAGCAGGAAAACGTAAAAAAATTGCCGCCTCACATGCTCCGTAAATTTTCCGCCATCACGGAAATCCTCGTCTACTAAAAACACACTCTGTTCAGTAGTTAGCATTCCCACTAGACTCAGCTTACAGAAGAACTAGACAAGAACACAACTTACAGCGTCAACACTGTTACACACAGGCACTCACTGTCAGCAATAATGAACAGGGACTCCCCACCCAACCACTCTAATTGAAGGTCAACACGGAACAAGTGAGACTGCGTATACAGCGAGAGGAATGTACTGTAAACCTAACACATCCCGCAAGGGGAGACCCGCGTAGCTCGCCGCTGCGGAGAGAATTTGCAGACACACTGTGCATATATGATTTTGTTAGTGTCTGTATAGCTTCATACGATATATAATTGATGATGATGATTGTTGTTTTTGGCGTCAGGAAGGGCAGTCCGACTAAAAACCACCCCGACCTTCATTGACACGAGAATTATAAACGGTGTGCATATAATACAATTGGTAATACTGTGAAAAGATGCTTTTAAGGATGAATCTAATCTCAACATAGTATTAAAAAAGACCCCGATACTCGAACGTAACTGGTAATATCGAGAACTACAGGATTGATTTTGATGCGGTTTTCACCATTCTGTAAAGGATTTCTCGAGGAAAGTTTCTGTACAAAAACATTAATTTATGACCAAAGGAAGCTCAGCAGTAACTCTTTCAGTGAATCGAGTCGAAGACAAACCTGCCGTCCGTGCTGCTTTTAAGTTTATGCTGGGTAAACCGTTCAAAATATCTGTATACTATGAGTGTAAGAAGTGTTCAGCATGAAAAGTTCTAAAAACAGTCCCGGACTGCATATCTCTATCTTGAATACATCGTCCACTATAAGAGTATTTACGTTTTCATTTCTTCTAACAAACTCCATTAGGTGGAAATTTAAATTACTAGCTTCAGAGCGAGTTTACGAGCTAGCGAGAGAGCCTATCACCCCAGCTTTGGCCAGCATCAAACTGTCGAGTCTTCTCGAGTTAACACTTCAGAGAAGAGTATGTGTGTTTGAAGTTTCGCTGTTCACCTCGGCTTTTCTGAATAACGTCTGGGACCTACCGTCCGTGCGCCTTTTAGGCTTACCCTGGGTACACCGTAAAATATTCTAGGCAAAGCCGGAGTGGGTTGCTAGTAAGTAATAGCTAGGGCCTGGATTTATATGCACTAAAAAACTGAAAATATGCATGCAAATATGCACTAAAAATTAGAATATATGCACGGAAAATAATGAAATATGCACTTAAAACATGCAATTTTATTCACTTACCTATTTCCATGTATCATTTGTTGCAAAAAGAAGCATCACAATAGATAACTAGTAGTCTTTCAATGTTTTCTGGAGACAAACTATGTCTATTGTCCGTCAAAATGAGTTTATAGGCTGAGAATGATCGTTCTACATCAACTGACGTAATTGGACAGTACTTATACACGGGCACCAAAGTTTCGGAGCATACATCTGGCAAGGATACCCTAGTTCCACTCAAGTATTGACTAATTAACTTAATCTTCTTCAGTCCTGGGTTCGAATTCAACACCTTTTCTAACTTGCATTTAATCTTCTCTCCAATTTCGCCTGGAGCGGAATTCAATGAAGATGCAGGTTTCTCAACGAGATCAATTGATTCATGGAGAGGAGTACCAGAAGATTCTGAGCTCTCAATGGCTTTTGGAAGTTTAGAAAATGTGCGTGAATGAAATTCACATCTTGATAAACAGTAGTGGTTTCAAACACAACTTTTGCATCACGGACACACGCAATATGCTCATCTTCAAGTTTTGTAACCACTTCTTTCACTTCATTAAAATACTCCTGATAAAATTATACTGCAGATAACCATGTCCCCCACCTAGTCAGGACAGGTTCAGGTGGCAAAGGAACTTCAGGTAGACAATCTTTGTAGAACTGGACACGAGCTGGTGCTTTCAGAAACAGCTTCTTCCCACATCCAATTAAATTGTTAACAGCTGGAAACTGTGTGCGTATTTCTTCTGCAATGCGGTGTAATCCGTGCGCTAAACAGGTTACGTGTATGAGTTTCGGATAAAATACATGGAGGGATTTTGCTGCTTTCAACATATACGAAGCTGCATCTGTGAGCAGTACAAGCACTTTACAACAATTATCCTCAATTTCAGATGGCCACAATAGTCGCAGAGAATCATTTACAAATCTTGCTATTGTGCTATGGTTGGTTTTCTCTAGTACTTTACAAGCAAGAAGATGCGGCTTACCGGGTTCGTCTGGATGTAATTTACCAACCACGAAATTTGCTATGTAACGGCCACATGAAGCCATTGTTTCATCCACCGATATCCAGACATAGTTCCTTCCGATATCAGAACGGATCAATTCCAGGGTAGATTCATATAGCGGAGGTAGGTAATTTTTCCTAATAGTTGATTCATCTGGTATTTTTTGATTTACACAATATTTATCAAGAAATGATCACAGAATTGGATTGTTTAATTTATTCCATGGAATGTTGCTGCATACGAAAGCCCTACAAAGATCATTTGAAAATGTATTAAGAATACCGGACTTAGGCTTTACCTGCGTAAGAAGTAGTTGTTGTGGTGTGCTGTTCTTCTCCTCCTTTGCTTTAATATTTGCAGTTGTTTTTGAATGCTGTTCAAGCTGAAATTTCTTTTCACATTTTACTTCCTTTGAGCAAACTTGACAGTACACGATGACACCATCTGTTGAATAGTCCCTATTACCCGACACCCACTGATTTAGTAAATCTCTTCTCCTGCTCTTTTCCTTAGGCATTTTTAGAAACTGACATTTGAGATGCAGGGCATTAAACTGGAACGTAACTAGTGAACTGCAGATACTTCTGTCCTGACCAATTGCCCAACCCCCTGAGATTATTATCTATTGTGGTAGAGAAAGGAATTCCGGGAAGTCCAGCCAGCCTGCCTATCCATACCTAATCTATCTGTTGCCATTGTCAGTTGTGAAAGTAAAGTGCCGTTACACAGAGAGTCGAAAACACCAATTAGTGAGGGATGCACATAATATAGGCAACTAGCTAGGGATGCACAAAACAGATTTATTTTAGTAGTTCTTGTAATTGTCCTTAAATTCAGACATATATACCGGAATATGCTGTTACGTCTAGAATATGCACTAAACCTCAAAATATGTCAAAATATGCATATGCATATGCGCATATGCATTTTTTTAAAATCCGGGCCCTAGTAATAGCCTACATAAATTAAAATAAACAATTTTAATTTTCAAATTTTAACATTTAAAATATTAGTTTTGAGAGAAAAGTGCCGGTGAGAAAGAAATCATTCCTTTCAATTCATAAATTACCTGCAAAATTTTTGACACCAGACACAGTTGACACAGTCACTAACAAGTAGTTCCGTGAAGAACTAAATAGCCTATTTGCATGTACCCTACTGTTGTTAACTGCCTCTATCAACAGACAAAATTTCAGTTCGATTACTGTAATAGATTCGTAGATATTGAGAACCATCTAAATATTTCGGATGGTCGCCATGTTGGATTTTTATATAATATATAGGCCTTAGAGTTATGTACTATTACATAAAGATTATTGCCTAGGTGTATTATTCAAACTTCAATCGCATAATTAGGACACAAGAAATTAAAACGGGATTTTAAAATATCGCACAGCCGCCATCTTGTAGTTAGGAAAACAATTCAAATGAATTAGATGGCAGTGGATTAAAATTTGTATAAGCATTTACCGTACCAAGTTCCACTGCGCTCAGATGGTAAATCGCGAGAAACGTCCATTTAAATATTTAAATTTCGCGTCGCCGCCCTGTTGGATTTTTGCTCACCAGGTTATTGACAGTCCAATAGGTGAACGTGTGTTAATAGCGTTTAACAACATACTAAATTTCAGTTAGAATGTTGTCATAGACTAGTAAATATTGAGAACCGTCTAATTATATCGGACGGTCGCCATGTAGGATTTTTAGCCTATTTTCAATTTTGAAAAAAAAAAATTGGCTTATGAGATCACCTTTTGTCCGTGTGTGTGTGCGTGTGTGTGTGTGTGAGGTGTGTGTGTGTGTGTCCTCCTAATAAAATCTAAACGGCTGGAGCGATTTCAATGAAACTCGGTAAGTTCATAGCACTATTCCCGGCGACCTCGACCGTGCCCTTCAAATTTTGTTACGTCTCACCAATCCAACATGGCGGCTGTGCGAAATATTTCACTAGCATTCAATATCTCCGAAACTATTACCGATATCGCCCTGAAATTGTGTACGGTGATAAAGGGCACTACTAGAAGTTCACCTATGAGATTTTCAAAAACCTGGTGTCTACAAAACCAACTTGGTGGTCAAGCGAAATTGAGACTTTGAAATAGACATTTCTCGCGATTTAACTATCCAAACGTAATGAAACTTGGTACAGCAAAAGAAGCCGCGCGCATAGCAGAAGAAGCAATTAAGAATCCATTTATCGCCCTTTCCAACAAAAGAAGTACCTTTAACGCGACAATTCAAATGGACACATGGGAAAACCACTTCTCTGACATTCTCAACGTTCAGCGAACGACGCCAGAAACCATCCCAAGCACAAGCACTGGAACCAGAGCTGAGAACATCATCTTAACCAAAGAGGAAGTTAAAAACGCAATTATCAAGACGAAAAACAACAAAGCAGTGGGCCCTGATGGGATCTACAACGAACAAATCAAAGCCACGGAGAATTGGCTCACAGAGGCTTGGACAGAATTGTTCAACAAATGCTTGGAAAGGGGACAAATTCCAGAAGCATGGAGAAGATCTACCATAAAAGTAATATATAAAGGAAAAGGAGACACAGCAGACCCCAACTCCGACAGAGGCATCGCCCTGGAAAATAATGACCTCAAAATATTCTCAAAACTCATAACGGACAGATTGGTGAAAGAGACAGACCACCTGATGCCAGAACAGCAGTACGGTTTCAGACGACAACGGAACACCACCCAGGCGATCAGAAATTTACTAGAGATAGAACAGGCATTAAGACACCCGAAGGGGAAATACTTCACAGTTTTCATCGACTACAGAAAGGCTTTCGATCTCGTGAGCAGAGAGAAACTGCTAAAGAAACTGGCACATATGATTGGAAACGAACACAGCATTACTGATCTATTAAGGAACATACTGACCTTCAACGTAGTAAACATAAGCGATGGAATATCAGTCTCAAATGACATAGTACAGACAAACGGAGTCATGCAAGGGGACCCAATCAGCCCCATTCTTTTCAACATATTGACATCTGACATAATACAAATAATAGAACACAACAAAGAAACTTCACTGCACATGTACGCAGATGACATGGTTTTAGGTTCAACCAGCCTAACGAGTCTTCAACAGACTGTCAACAACCTTGAGACATGGGCGGAAGAAAACTCCTTGCAAATAAATGAGAGCAAGACAAGGCAAGTAACCTTCAGAAAAGGCGGAAGAGTAGCAGAAAATGAAAGAATAAAATTAAAAGGCAGACACCTTGAAGTAGTACACGCATATAAATACTTAGGTATCACACTTCAGACGACAGGTAGATCATTCAGAATCCATATCAAAGAAAAAGCGACAGCGGCTATTAGAGCCACCTACGGAATAAAGGATCTCCACAGACTCTCACTAGAATCAGCAATGAAAATATTCCACGCAGCCATAAGCCCGATAATAACATATGGGATTGAACTAGTCTGGGAAGCGCTATCACTAGCAGATTTAAGAACCATAGAGAAAGTCAAAGCAAGATACCTGAAGAGAGCTCTATGTCTCCCGATGAACACACAATCAAGATTGGTATATGTACTTACAAAGGAAACATATCACATCGAGGACATAAGACATAGGCATTTATTACCATCCACACGACAAAGCACGGAGATTCTGAAGGAAAGAAGAAAGAAGTGCGAAGAAATATGGCCGGAATTCTACACAACTGACGCCATGATGGAGAGGAAATGGACGGAACCAAACCAGGAGCTACGACATGTGCTAACAAGAATGGCCGTACATGGGTTCCATCACAAACTCTGTGAGACGGCACGCTACCATAAATTAAAAGAAGACTGCAAGTGTACGCTATGTGGTGAGAGCTATGAACGTTATCACATAGAAAAGTGCAAGAAGAGAACTAAAACAGTGACTGAATACAGCAAAGAAACTTAATGACAATATCTTGACAATAAAATTATTTTGGTATTATTGCATAATTATGAATGTAATGCATATTTAGGAATGTAACAATGGCTATTTGGCTGCAATAAATTTCATTCAAATGTTTATACACATTGTAATGCACTGGAGTCTAATTCAGTTAAATTGTTTACATAACCTCAAAATGGCGGCTGTGCGAAATATTTCACTGACATTCTATATCTCCGAAACTATTACAGATATCATCATGCAATTTTGCACGGTGATAAAGGGTACTGATACAAGTTTACCTATGTAAATTTCATAAACCTGTAAAGTACAAAACAAACACGGCGACCAAGCGAATTTGAAATATTTTAATAGACTTTTCTCGTGATTTAACTCTCTGAGCGCAGTGAAATGTGGTACAGTAAATGATTTTTCAGATTGTAATGCACTGCCATCTAATTTAATTCAATTGTTTACATAACCTCAAGATGGCGGCTGTGCGAAATTTTAAAATTAAGTTTTTATTCTTGTGTCGTAATCATGCGATCGAAGTGAAAGTTTGAATAATGAAGCTAGGCAATAATTGTCCTTGAATGGTACATAACTCTATGGCCTATACATATAACAATCCTAAATGGCGAGCTTCCGAAATATTTAGACGGTTCTCAATATCTATGAATATTTTACAGCAACCAAACTGATTTTTTTTAATGTTCATAGAGACTATGAACATATGTTCACCTATAGGACTTTCAGTAACCTGGTGAGCACAAATCCAACATGGCGGCGACGCGAAGTATAAATATTTAAATGGACGTTTCTCGCGAATTAACTATCCGAGTGCCGTGAAACGTTGCACGTTAAATGCTTATACAAATGTTGATCCACTGGCATGTAATTTATTTCAATTGTTTGCATAATCACAAGATGGCTGGTGTGCGTACTTTTAAAATCTCGTTTTTAGCCTACTTTCGATTTTTGCAAAAAATGAAAGTAGACTTATGAGATCAACACAGGGCGAAAAAAGTGTGTCTGTCTGTGTGTGTGTGTATGTGTGTGTGTGAGTCTGTGTGTGTGTGTGTCTGTGTGTGTGTGTGTGTGTGAGTGTGTGTACTCTGAATGTCTGTCCCCCCCTATCAATTCGAACACGGTGAATGCGAATTGAACGAAATTTGGTACAAAGGTAGCACTAGCAAAGGACACCTCAGTGTCATGTTTTATATCGCCGCCATCTTGACGGAAACGTAATGGCGGCCACACAAATGTTCAAAGCTTAAATCAAATTACGACTAACCTAATCATCCGATCTCTACCAAATTTTTCAACGACATACCTTTATGGGGGGAGCATCCTTTGACCAAACCAATAGGTCATCAGCGTAATAGTTTGCGGATGGCGGCCATCTTTGTGTGAAAATCAATTCCCCCTATTAATTCGAACACGGTGCAACCGAATGGAACGACATTTGGTACAGAGGTAGTACTAACAAAAGGCACCTCAGTGTCATGTTTTATATCGCCGCCATCTTGACGGAAACGTAATGGCGGCCACACAAATGTTCAAAGCTTAAATCAAATTACGATTAACCTAATCATCCGATCTCTACCAAATTTTGCAACTACATACCTTTATGGAGGGAGCATCCTTTGACCAATCTAATAGGTCATTCACCTGATAGTTTGCGGATGGCGGCCATCTTTATGTCAAAATTGATTCCCCCTATTAATTCGAACACGGTGGAACCGAATGGAACGAAATTTGGTACAGAGGTAGCACTAGCAAAGGGCACCTCAGTGTCATGTTTTATATCGCCGCCATCTTGACTGAAACGTAATGGCGGCCACACGAATGTTCAAAGCTTAAATCAAATTACGATTAACCTAATCATCCGATCTCTACGAAATTTTGCAACTACATACCTTTATGGAGGGAGCATCCTTTGACCAATCTAATAGGTCATTCACCTAATAGTTTGCGGATGGAGGCCATCTTTATGTCAAAATTGATTCCCCCTATTAATTCGAACACGGTGGAACCGAATGGAACGAAATTTGGTACAGAGGTAGTACTAGCAAAGGGCACCTCAGTGTCATGTTTTATATCGCCGCCATCTTGACTGAAACGTAATGGCGGCCACACGAATGTTCAAAGCTTAAATCAAATTACGATTAACCTAATCATCCGATCTCTACCAAATTTTGCAACTACATACCTTTATGGAGGGAGCATCCTTTGACCAATCTAATAGGTCATTCGCCTAATAGTTTGCGGATGGCGGCCATCTTTGTGTCAGAATCGATTCCCCCTATTAATTCAAACACGCTGAAACCAAATGGAACGAAATTTGGTATAGAGGTAGCACTAGCAAAGGGCACCTCAGTGTCATGTTTTATATCACCGCTATCTTGATGGAAACGTAATCGCGGCCACCCAAATGTTAAAAGCTAAAATGTAATTACGACCAACCTAATAATCTAGTCTCTACCTAATTTTGCAACACCATATCTTTATGTGGGAAACATATTCTGACCAAACTGCAAGAACATCAGCCCAATAGTTTGCAGATGGTGGCCAAGTATGTGTGCAAATCGATTCCCCCTATCAATTCAAACACGGTGAAACCGAATTGAACGAAATTTGGTACAGAGGTAGCACTAGCAAAGGGCACCTCATATTCATGTTTAATATCCCTATAGCACGTTGTATTTCAACAAGCTCCTACAACCAACATTCAATCATACTCCTTGAAAAGGACAAAGAGTTATAACAATACCCATGCATTTAGGAGAAAGTAGGCTATATGTTCTTTACTGAACATCTTGTTACTTCTTGTGGTCTAATCATGCGATTGAAGTTTGAATACCACACGTACACAATAATCTTAATGTAATAGTACAAAATAAAAGTCCATCCTGGCGACCATATGAAATATTTAGACGGTTCTCAATGTCTACGAATCTGTTACAGCAATTAAACTGAAATTTTGTATGTTGATAGAGACAATTAACATGAGCAGGATATATGAAAAAAGGCTGTATAGTTCTTCACGGAACTACTTGTTATATATATAAGCAATAGAGTTAAGTACAATTAGACGATGATTATTGCTTATGTTCATTATTCAAGCGTTGACGTGGTTCGCATGATTAGGACTTACGAAATAAAAACTTAATTTTGCATATTCGCCATCTTGGGATTAGGCCTATGTAAACAATTGAACTACATTAGATATCAGTGCATTACAATGTGTAGAAACATGTTTCACTGCGCTCGGATGGTAATATCGCGAAAAAAGTATATATAAATGTTTCAACTTCGCTTGGCCGCCATGTTTGTTTTGTACTTTAAAGGTTTCGAAAGACACATAGGTGAATTTCTAATAGTGACCTTTATCACCGTACAAAATTTCAGAGCGATATCAGTAATAGTTAGGGAGATATAGAATGCCGGTTAAATATTTCGCACAGCCGCCATGTTGAATTGGTGTGACGTAAAATTGGGTAAGTAGAATACAACACTTCTAGTGTTCTGATAGCACGGAGTAGGCCTGACAATGGAACTGTGCGTATTACTAAACAAGTCGATTTCGGTTTCTGTTGTGCAGTATGCTCATTGTGTATTTGCATTGAACTTAAAATCGTAGAACGTTTATGATGTTCAGTTTCATGCCACTAGTAATATTTCTCTGCTCGGCATTGTGTGGACCTGTATACTGATAGGCTATCTAACGTTCACACGAGTGAATTCTTGCAATAACCCATGTTTGTAGCCACATAATATTCACCTACTGAGTGACGGAACTGCTCTGGTTACCATGCTCCTTATTTGAGGAAGAGTTTCAGGAGGCAAGGCTGACTCCACGCTTTAGGCTTTAATCAACTGTTGTTTCTTTCCATCTTATTTAATATCTTTATACTATAAATTCGCTTCAAATTTCGAAATGTATTCATCACGGTTGGCTGATCCCCTTCACACGTATCGGACTCTCCTTTCTGTTTCCAATTTCCCTTGTTTTGTCTCGTCATTGCAAATTACTGCCATAAAAGCTGGGCGGGAGCTTTTAAATGCAAATACGTTCCTAACCCTCCCAGGCGAATAAATAGACCCGGGATACCTACACAGAGAAACTCAGAGGCTGGGGAGAGCAGAAACGACCTTTTGCCAAATCTGTGCCACACTGACGTAGCACTGTGATTAGGAGCGATCATAACAACTTCTGTTCACTCACTTACGCGGCATTTCCATAGTGATTTACGGCATTCTACTTCAAGTTTTATGTATAGCATGAGGCAATAAAGCTTCTGTCACTATCACGAGTTGTAAAATAGATAATCTCAGTGTCCGAGTATTTAATGTGGACGACTGTGCCAGATGTAATCTTATGTTCCACACCTTCAAACAACAATCATCATTAACGTCAATGGTGCTGACTCATTTGGTGTATTAGAGAAAACAAGATCTTCAGTAAAGAACATATAGCCTACTTTCTTCTAAATGTATGAGTATAGTTATAACTCGTTGTTATTTTCAAAGAGTATAATAGAATCATTTCTTGGTTGAAGACCTTAGAAACTATTTACCTCTACCAAACGCCACAACCTAGAAAAAATTACTACCATCATTGAAGTAAGATAGATAAGAAGTATCTCAAGAATGTTATGGATCTGGAGACATAATCGACTGGACTGGCTGCGTGGCTCAGCGGTAACGTTCTCGCTTGCTGGGCTGCAGATTCGTATCCTGGCGCAGTCAGCTGGCATTTGAGGGTGCACAAATGCGAGGGAGCTGTGTCAGTAGATTTACTGGCACGTTAAAGATCCCCTTCGGGCCAAAATTCCGGCACCCCGGCGTATCTAAAAGCAGCAGTATTTAAAAGGGACGTAAAACAAATAACATTATTATTATTGTTATTATTACATAATCGACCTGCCGTGGGCAACATCCAACTTTGAGTTGAGGCATGTCTTTACACGTCCGGTTGTGCATGGCTTTCACAACCCTAATTGAACTAACAAATATTTCCATGACCCTACAGAGACGTGTGTATACAAACTATGTGGATATTTTCGATTGCTATTTGCCTGAAATAAAAGTATTAATAACCTGAACTAGCACCAGCGGCTAGAATTCAGTTACTATGTGAAATCGTTTTGTTCTTTACTTCAAATAACATTTTCAAATAACGCACAATAGGCTGTTACAAACCCTTTAAAATAAGAAGTAAAAATGTATCATAGTATCATCTTGTCATTCTTCAAATTCGATGCGCATAGAATGCCAATGGATTACTATCAATGGAGTCCCATGTAGACCAGTCCTGAAATCTAGTGGAGAAGTATCGAACAATATAATCCTAACAGGGCGAGTGCATTCTAGCGGCCATAAGAAGAAACTTTTCAATAAAATCTGGGACTTAATAAGTAGGCCGGCGTGCAGTTACCTTTTTGGCTGCTAGATGTCTCGAGCAAATCTGCTGGCGAATTATGTTTTAATTAAATATATGTTTTGCACCGTAATATACACAATATAACGCTTAATTTTAAAACGTCTGAGTCATTACAAAGCAACAAACATGTAAAATTTCAAGCAAAAAACCTAACACTGATGGGGTTTGAACCATATGCATATGAATGATAGACCAAAGCTTTACCACGGAGCCATTTGTGCCAACGAACATTGATCTATATAAAATGACTTACATAGAACTTGTTAGCAAATAATGATTTAGACCTAACGATTTCATCAGTGGAGTACATTATTTATATATAAAGCATTTCATACAAATTTTATTTATTTTGTATCAGTACGCTATATTGCATGAAATACTCAAATTAGTGAAATATAAGTCAGGCACAAGATATCCGCTGCCATCTTGTCTTCTTACCGAGACGCCTCAGCTTTTTAAAATCATTTCTGCACTATAGTATTACAAAATAAAATTTTAATTTCGAACGTGCCTCTTCCTTTAGAACAGTTAAATCGATTCTCGGCTCGATAATCGGAACTGGTGGGTCCCATGATATGGATTATTAAGTTTGCATAATTCGCACGGCCGCCATCCTGAAATGGTACGCCGGATGACCTTGTAGTTTGGTCACAAGACGCGTCCTATATGAAGGTATGTTATTACCAAATTTGGTAGAGATCGGATAATTTGGTTAGTCGCTATTTTACGTTTTGAACGTTTGAGTGGCCGCCATTCAGTTTTGGTAAAGATGGCGGCGATATAAAACATGACACTGAGGTGCCCTTTGCTTGTTCTACCTCTTTACCAAATTTCGTTCAATTCGGTTTCACCGTGTTCGAATTGATAGGGGAGACAGACATTCAGAGTACACACACTCACACGCACACACACTCACACACACACATACACACACAGACAGACACACAATTTTTGGCCCTGTAGTGATCTCATAAGTCTACTTTCATTTTTTGCAAAAATCGAAAGTAGACTAAAAATAACCATCGGCTCCCGGTAACTGTTTGAGAACTGTGGGCTGAGCTTTATAATAAGATCACCATCGGGAATCGAAAATGAGTCTTCCTGCACGACAGCGGAGCGCGTTTTCCATCTACATTACCAAAGGTTCATGCCCACCCCATTCTAAACCATAGATGCAAAAGGCATCTTTAGAGAAAGGCAACAGGTAATTCCAACTTAAAGGTTGGTTACCCTTACTCTCAATGCAACATACTGTATGGTACATTTTAACGCATTTGACTGAAAGAAATATTCTTATAACAGATTTTGATTTCTGCACTTCTACATGATGTCAGTGCTACCAATGTTACTGGTTCTGCATGTTCAGTCTTAAGGCCTCTTTTTGTTGCCTATTTTCATAGGCTTATGAGATCACCCTTTGTCCGCGTGTGTGTGTGCGTAAGTGTGAGTGTGTCCCTAATAAAATCTAAACAGCTGGAGTGATTCCAATAAATCTCAGTAAGGTCCTAGTACTATTTTGTCCGATCCCAACCGTGCCCTTTAAGGGGGCACATACAGCTCAAACCTATGTAAAATAGGTAACATTCAATTTCAATTTTCACAGCTTCCACAGGGCCTTCCTAGTTAAACTTTTGTATGCATCAATAAAAGCTCCTTTTAAAACTGAATATTCATCAATATAGAATTTTATTACGTCTCACCAATACAACATGGCAGCTGCACGAATTATTTCACCGGCATTCTATATATCCGAAACTATTACTCATGTCAGCCTGAAATTGTTTATGGTGATAAAGGTTACTACTAAAAGTTCACCTATGTGACTTTCAGAAACCTGTTAAGTACAAAACGTACATGGCAACCAAGCAAAATTGAAATATTTTAATAGACTTCTCTCGCTTTTTAACAATCCCCGCGCAGTGAAATATCGTAGAGCAAATGTTCATAGATATTGTAATGCACTGACATCTAATTTAGTTCAATTGTTTACATAACATCATGATGGTGGCTGTGTGAAATTTTCAAATTAAGGTTTTATTTCTTGGGTCCTAACCATTCCATCGAAGTGAAAGTTTGAGTAATGAACCTACGCAATACTCGTCATCTAATAGTACGTAACACTATGGCCTGTTTGTATAAAAATCCAACATGGTGACCATCCGAAATATTTAAACGTTTCCCAAGATCTACTAAACTATGGCAGCAATCAAACTGAAGTGTTGAATGTTGATGAAGGCTAGGAACATACGTTCAACAATGGGGCTTCCAATAACTTGGTGAGCACAAATTCAACATGGTGGCGCCGCGAAATTTACGTATTTAAATAGACGTTTCTAGCGATTAAACGATCTAAAGGCAGTGAAACTTGGTACTGAACTCGAATTCAGCCCAGCTTAGGACCTTTGACCGAGCCGAGGTTCGAACGACTTGTGCACCATTGAAAGGAAAAATTGGAAATTTGGAATTAAAATAATTTTATAAATATGTATGTATTATGGGATGCAAATGATACACAATGAAAGTATTTTGGAGAAATTTGAGGAATTTATTATTTGGAAATATTCTGGTGAATGAGATTTTAACCAAGGAACAGCTCGATCATTCGAAGCTGGATTTAGTACAAAGCTTCATGTTTGGCCCGAGAAAACCTGTTTGGTTACTAAGGCTATCATAACAAAGCAATGCACACGACCCGCGGAGAAGAGGCTAGACCCAGGAGCATTTTTCAGAATATTTCAACAGCCAATCAATTAATAGCACATCATTTTTGTGGGAATCGCTTTAATATAAATTTGGCAGATATTAAGAGAAATAAGCACATCTACAAGTTTAGAATGCAATATGAAATTTATTTGGTTGAAAAGAAATATAAATTATTGTATAATAAAGCGAATATGAGTATATTTCCATTAATATACAACTGTTGGAGGCTAGCGAAGCAAAGCCAGCTATGACACGCGCCGCGAAGGACAAGCGTGGCGTCACACACTCTCATAACGACTGGCCACGAGTAGACACGTTTCACGCACGCGCACAACATAGGAGCAGTTTTTGCACACAGAAGTAGCCCGGACGATAAGCACCGTTGTACCATCAAACAACCATGGCATCGCCGAGGAAGATGGGAAGATAGCCGGCGAAACGAATTTACATGATTGGAGAGAACAGCGAGTATAAAAGCACTACAATTTTAGAACGAGACTTCGCCTATAAGTAGCACTTCACACAGAAGTAATAATTAAGAGAATTATCTACTGAAAGCAAAGATATTGCTGCAACTACTTCAAATATAAATATACAGCAGTATTTCATCACAAGCTACATCGCAGTCTACATGATGGCAGAAATCATAAGTCGGGGAGGAGAAGCTTATTATACGACTATTGAAGAAGAGATTATGGAGAACTAAGTAAAATGATAGGAGGTTAATCTATACCATGGATTGGGAGGTCAGAGTGACTCGAAAATTCAAGGATCGACACAGCTACAACTGCACACCAACTTGCAGTATTCAAATACGAATTTCTACACCACAAGCAAGATTTCCAACTTCACCAGGACGAGATATCAACCCAGGACTTGCGGATCTACACTAGCGATACCACTCTGCAGGACAGAGATAAGAAGACGAAGACCATTTGCAGCCAATCGAACTGGGAATCGCAGTTTCCAGGCCGCTGGCCGAGAATGTGACGCAACTACCGTTAGCAGCTCAAGCCGTGAAGCAGGACAGGTGGCGAGCCAAGTGAGCAGGGGTCCACCGCAGCTGACGAACGAGCTTGGTAGTAACTGGTATCGTTGGGACACGAACGATGACAGCTTCGACGCAACATTTAGGACAGCTGACATAGGTATTCCCTGGCTGTAGAAGATGTCTCAAGGTAGAACAACCGTTTGTTTCATGTCTGTAGTTTTGCTGTAGTAGTAGAGGTCCATTTTTGGAGTGACCAACATCATTTGTAGTTATTCTTATCTTTATTCTTTGTATTTTAATAGCTTAAATTTTAGAGTTTCATTGTAATTTTTGATACGTTTTCATGTGTCGTAAAAGACGTTATTTAATTCTTTTAACTTAGATTTGCGTTTCATGTATTTTTATGCTGAAGGAAACGTTGTATGACTCTAACTTTTGAATGATACTCGTTTTATAAAGGAATGCTTCGATAAAAACTAAGATGGTTCGATAGAAACTAAGATGCATCGATAAAACTTAGATAATTCGACAAGGCTAAGATAATTCGAAAATGCTAAGATAACTTGAGAATGCTTAGATTATTAGATTATTCGATTACATTGTATTTTGGAGAAGAGCGTAAACAATGACAAATTGTAAGAACATTTAAACATTATAATTGTTATTAACAATTTCTATGCGTAACAGCGAACGTATTCATTGATATGTCTATAATGCATTCTTATCAAGTAAAGCATAATTGTGAGATGCTATAATTCTATGTAATAAACATTACGATGTTATTATTCATCAGGTATAATTATTTATAACAATTGGAGTGTTATAAAATTCCTATAGCGGAATACAACTTATTAGACAACTAAATAGTCTTAAGCTATTATATTACGAATATCTATATATATAAAAATCAATGTAACGTGATAGTTTGTCTGTGGGTGGGTATGTATGTCTCCTATGCGTTCATATACCATTCGTCCGATTGCGATGAAACTTGGGTGAGATGTTGATTACACTCCAAGGAAGGTTTCTGACTGAGTAAATCCATTTTACAATAGGTAGCGCACGCGTAGATTCAACAAATGAGCGACGATGCGCGAAGCATTTCAACAAAGTCCCGTATGTGTTCATATACCATTCGTCCGATAGCGATGAAACTTGGGTGAGATGTTGTGTACACTTACGTGAAGGTTTCAAAATTAGTGAATACATTTGACAGTAGATAGCGCACAAGTAGATTCAACAAATGAGCGACGACACGCAATGCGTTTCAACAAAGTCCCGTATGCATTCATATACCATTCGTCCGATAGCTATGAAACTTGCGTAAAATGTTGTGTACACTGCAGGGAAATTTTCTGGCTTAGTACATCCACTTTACAATAGGCAGCGCACGCGTAGATTCAACAAATGAGCGACGATGCGCGAAGCATTTCAACAAAGTCCCGTATGTGTTCATATACCATTCGTCCGATAGCGATGAAACTTGCGTAAAATGTTGTGTACACTGCAGGGAAGGTTTCTAGCTTAGTAAATCCCTTTAAAAATAGGAAGAGCACGAGTAGAATCAACAAATGAGCAACGACGCGCGAAGCGTTTCAACAAAGTCCCATATAATTTCATATACCATTCATCCGATAGCGATGAAACTTGGGTGAGATGTTGTGTACACTCCAGGGAAGGTTTCTGGCTTAGTACATACATTTTACAATAGGTATCGAACCAGTAGATTCAACAAATGAGCGATGACACGCGAAGCGTTTCAACAATGTCCCGTATAAAGTCATATACCAGTCGTCTGATAGTGATAAATGTTTGGTGAATTGTTGTGTACACTCCAGGAAAGGTTTCTGGCTAAGTAAATCCATTTTACAATACGAAGCGCACGTTTATATTCAACAAATGAGTGACTACGCGCGAAGCGTTTCGACAACGTCCCGTATACGTTCACATACCATTCATCCGATTGCGATGAAACTTGGGTGAGATGTTGTGTACACTCCAGGGAAGGTTTCTGGCTGAGTACCTCCATATTACAATATGTAGCGCAAGAGTAGAATCAACAAATGAGCGACGACACGCGAAGCGTTTCAACCAAGTCCCGTATGCATTCATGTACCATTCGTCCGTAGCTATGACACTTGGGTGAGATGTTGTGTACACGTCATGGAAAATTTCTGGCTTAGTAAATCCACTATACAATATGCAGCGCACAAGTTGATTCAACAAATGAGGGACGACGCGCGAAGCGTTTCAACAACGTCCCGTATAAGGTCATATACCATTCTGCCGTTAGCGGTGAAACTTGGGTGAAATATGGTGGGCACTCCAAGGAAGGTTTCTGGCTTAGTAAATACATTTTATAGTAGGTATACACGAGTAGATTCGACAAATGAACGACGACATGCGGAGCGTTTCAATAGTCCCCTATGTCTTCTTATCCCATTAGTCCGATAGCGATGAAACTTGGGTGAGATGTTGTGGACACTTACGTGACGGTTTCTAACTTAGTAAATACATTTTACAGTAGGTAGCGCACGAGTAGATTCAACAAATGAGTGACGGAGCGCGAATCGTTTAAAAAAAAACAGGTATGCGTTCATATACTATTCATCCGATTGCGATGAAACATTGATCAGTTATTGTGTACCCGACAGGGAAGGGGACTTAGTAAATCCATTTCACAATAAGTAGCACAAGAGTAGATGCAACAAATGGGTGAAGACGCGCGAAGCGTTTCAACAAAATCCCCTATTGCGTTCTTATAACATTCTTCGATTGCGATGAAACCTTGATGAGTTATTGTGTACACGCCAGGGAAGGGCTTCGACTTAGTAATACATTTCTCAATAGGTAGCGCACGAGTAGATTCAACAAATGAGTAACAGCGCACGAATCGTTTAAAAAAAACACCGTATACGTGCATATACAATTCATCCGATTGCGATGAATCATTGATGAGTTATTGTGTACACGCCAGGGAAGGGTTTCGACTTAGTAAATCCATTTCACAACAGGTAGCGTACGAGTAGATTCAACAAATGAGTGACAGCGATGAAACTTTTGAAAGTTGTTGTGCACGCTTCCACGAATGGTTCTAAATTAGAAAATCCATTTTACGATAGCTTAGAGGCAGTTAACATGTTGTGTATCCAAAAGCACTTCAAGAAACAGAATTTCAACGCCAACACTTTCTTTGGTTGGCATTGCAACGCATGCCGGGTACAGCTTGTACACTATAAATTAGGATCATAGTATTGACAAGTAGTAGTATATTAGTTATAGTATTGACAATTGAGGTCAGATGATGCCTATATTTATTAACAATTAAAGTATAAACATGGTTAACAGAGTTGAATAGACCAGGAGATATGATAATCTGCCTGCGGTCTTGTATGGTAAAAACAACTTGAATATGAATTGTTCATATATTTAAACTTACACCAGAAGCGGAAGGTTATGAATTTATTTTTATTAATAACTAAAATAACGAGCGAACTACTAAGTAACATTGTCAACGTTTGATAACATGAACGAACAAGTTTATTATGGATCATAGAGAACGAAAAGCGCTAATGAAAGGAATAAGAAGTACTTTGTGAATTGGATTTTTTTTTTTTACGAGGGACTGTGGAAAATCTTCAAAAGACACATGTGAAGGGTCCGCACTCCACAGTAGTGTGGGATTCTTACCCACTAAAAACCACCTCCCTTTTCCCACGATGTGTTCATCACCCCGGAACCGCTCTCGCATTACTTCAGGGTGATGTGCTTACTTAGTCATTCAGACTTCTTCTTTCTTCATTTTTTCTTATGGATGTTCGAACGGATCCATTTCCCTCTTCTTCTGGCGCAGGACACATTCTATGTAAATAGCTATCTGATTCCATGTTTGATCATTTCGGAGCATCATCTGTAGGATGTTGTCCGGCGTGATTGCCCCTATAGAAGCTTGCAGATCTCTTCTATGTGTTGACCAGCGTTCACACACAAAGAATGTGTGGAGCGCATCATCCTCTTCATTACAATAATGACACAAAGGACTATTAGCCACGCCTATGTGATGCAGGAATCTCCGAAAATATCCATGGCCTGTTAGGAACTGTGTCAAATAATAATTGACCTCTCCGTGGTTTCGATCAACCCAGTCAGCCAGACGCGGAATAAGTTTCTTTGTCCATCGACCTCGTGTCTCATCATCCCACTTCTGTTGCCATCGTTCCATACAATGGTTGGGTGCAGACGTCTTTGCCTGGTGTATGTCCAGTTCTTCTTTGGTGTGCCAAACTTCCTGACGCTCTAAGGCAAGTAAATCAATTGGTGCTACTCCCGCTACCACTAGAACAGCAGGCTCTGAAACAGTGCGATATGCACATGAGATCCTCAGTGCTCCTCTTCGTTGTACTGCTGCTATCCTTTTACGATATTTCTCGAACCGTAAGGCCTCAGCCCAGATCTCAGCTCCATAGAGTAATATGGACTGGACTGTTGTCATCAGGAGACGTCGGAACTTTAATATTACCATTAATCGGTTCAAAGCGGTCAAGATATTTGCTGCTTTATCCGTCACTCTTTGAATATGGGCCCAGAATGTGAGCTTCGTATCTAGCGTCACACCCAAGTACTTCGTACTCCTTGATGAATTAATCATCGTCCCTCCCACCTGCATTGGTACAAGAGTGTTGATTCTCCTTCTCGTCAGCACAACAATCTCCGTTTTATGGTCTGCTAATGACAGCTTATGTTCCGTCATCCAATCTGTGACACGTCGCATTACCTGATTGAGTTTCAGTTGCGCCAGCTCTATATCACGAGCCACAATCAGAGCACCAACATCATCAGCATATCCTACCAATATTGCATCTTCGGGCATCTTCAGCCGAAGCAGGCCATCGTATGCAATATTCCAGAGATCTGGCCCAAGAATAGATCCTTGAGCTGCCCCAGCGGTTAATCTTTTAGTCCTATGCCCTTCCTCGGTATCGTACTGCAAAATACGGTCCTTTAGATAATCCCTCATTATCCGCATTGGATTAATGTGAACGAACATGTAATTGTTGTAATTTTATGCACGAGGTTTAATAATTTAGACAGGAGGTGAAAGTTAGGAGTGCATTCTCAACGGTAACACACTCTAGTGTAGTTATCTAGTAAAATCACTAATTCTTCTATAAGTGTATAGCAAGATGGGGCTTTCAAGGAAGTAATGCCGTGCGGAGTTGTGAGGATTGTTTATAAAGAGGAAAGGAAGGAAGTATAACATGTTTGGAGCGTAGTAAGACGCCTTTGATAAGTATTGTTCACTGTAATGCGGAAGGAAGGAACATATTGCTATATGGAGCAACGAATTGTTACAGGATGAGTAAAAAGCGCTAACACAGAGGTAATTGTTTGAATTGTTTATGCTTGAGAGCATTTGTAAATGATCCACGTAATGCATAAAGTCTTGTAGTAGGGGGGTGATAGGAGTTCTGCCCCCCCCCCAACTCCAACACTCCCTCTGACGTCACATACTAACCCGCAATACATTCAGGGGCAAAGTCAATATCCCGCAATCCCATGGTCCGATTTAGACAAATGAGGTGTCGTTGGACTCGGGTTGACGCCCTCTTTCCAATGGACCACTCATTTCAACCCCTAAATAAAACCTACCCCTACTAGGGGGTGAAATTGTAATTTTTTAGTGAAAGTCTCTTTTCAAATGCGACATGTATAAGGTGCGCTGCTAAAATGAACTTAAACGTTGTTGCTCATAAAGCGCATTCGTTTTTCTGGCTGCCACTATGGATTAACATTTTTGTTTTTGTTCTTTACGCATGCGCACTTGGGATTTTTGTAAGAGGGCGAGCTCTTAAAAAAAAAAATTGATAAGAAGGGGTTTTGGTGGTGAGTTTGCGGATATCTCTCGAACGCAAGGTCGGATTTGGACGTGTGACAAGTCAAATCGCTTGTCTCGAAGCCCTATATATGTTATTAATAGGTTAAAGTTTTGAGAATGAGGGAAACAGCCTTTTTGGGTGTAAAACCATGATTTTAGACTTTTTCCGATATCTCACGAATGCATGATCGGATTTAGTCCTATGACGTGTCAAATGGCTTGTCTCGAAACCCTCTTTATTTTGGTAATAGGTTAAAGTTTTTGAGAATGAGGGAAATAGAATGTTTTGGGGTAAAACCGTGATTTTAGACTTTTTGCTATATTTCGCGAACCAATCACGCTAGAGGCGTGTACGACGGGTCCAAGAACTCGGGGTGACATTCTCTTTGCTATGGACCACTCGTTATATTTTCAAAAAAATATTGGAAACTCCATTTTGGGGTAAACACGTGTTTTTTGTGATTTTTGCCGATTTCTCACGAACCAATAACGCTAGAGACGTGTACGAGGTGTCCTAGGACTCGGGCTAACGCCCCCTTTCAAATGTGGTAGATATTGTTTCCAAAAAATAATTCACAAAGGGCCTAACGCCATACACGTTGAAAAAACTTTTTCTTTTTCTTTACCTGTTTATAATGTTCATGAAGCGTGGTGGTTGAGAGAGACGATACTGCTGGATGTGTGTGTTTCAACGAACCTGTCGCTAACCACAAGGACCATGCTTAATAGAACAATCGCTATTTCGGCGGGTCGGTGTATGACAGAGCGAGGGTTCGTTTTCTGATATTTTACTTTTAACGTGTAAACGGTGATGAGAATTTGGTTCTATGTTGGTCGAAGCGAGTACAGAAAACAAACTTGCAGACGAGCAGGAGGTGAATGTCATTTGAGCTTATTGGAAGGCGCTGATCTGACTTGACAACAAGTGCAATGGAAAAATGACAATGAGGCTTGAAGGTGAAATAATCTGACCATCGTGGTGGCAGGGAAGAGCGAAAGGCATGTGAACACATGTGAAACCACATGAGGGCTAAACCAGTGACATCCTGTTTTGCTTCGTACGTGACAAAATGCAAGTTCATGTGAAATTTGACCTGGCGCAGGTGTTCCCCTGGGACGTTAGCTGTCCACGTGCGCGATAAATGTTAACAAGTTACATTCTGTTTGCTTCGTACGTGACAAAATGCAAGTTGACGTGAAATTTGATCTGCCACAGGTGTTCACCTTGGACGTTAGCTGTCCACGTGCCTGATAACAGAATGTTCAAAGCGTGGGAATCGCTGAATCAGTAAAAATTATGATGCAACTTGTGGGAATGATGTCACAACCAATAGATAGGCAAGAGCTGCGAACAGCAGTGGTGGGAGGTGAAGGGAGGGAGAGGGGGAGGGGTAATATATGAGAGAACACAGGTGGAAAGAGAAAGAAATATGTGGAGCTGAGGACTGTACACATAGAGCTATAGGTGGTGTACAAAATGTGTGAATAAATAAACTAAAAATTGCACAGGTTCACACAACATGTAATTTATTGATCCAAGAATTAAACGTAGAGTTAAACCCTAACCATTTGACATATAGTTTATTTCCTTTTTGTTTCGCGTACGAACATGTGTGATGTTTACCATGTGTAATGAAACATAGCTAGGTAGAGAAAGAATTAGTGTAGGCTACATGTATGGTGACTGACAAGTCTTTTACCATTGAAACTTGTTTTTCAGATCAAACTGCAGTATAGAGAGAGTATAGGTTGCAGGTATGGGTTAATAAATGACGAACGGTGTACACAAACTCTGATTTATCGATTCAAGAATTAAGAGTAGACTATCTTTAATCGATAGGTTAAAGAGGATAGCTAAAACACAAAAAAATGCTCAGTGGATACCGGGACAAGATGGTCGCTACACACAACAAGCTTTAAATACTTGAGGCTAATAATCTATACACACGCACTCGCTTGTTCTAAACTAAACTGTGTTGCTGTCAGTGCTCAGACAGTAGGCTGATGACAAAATGCATTGCTAACGGAAATATAATTGAGGCGTGCAGATGTAGAGGACGCGGACCTTAGACCTAAGTCGCTGAACTTTAACACACGGTGAACTAGATGGAGCACCGACCACCCAATGACTACACTTTTCGAGTAGAGGTTGTAAAATAAAATAAAATTTAATATCAAAAAACAAGACATAGCAAAAGGGGACGTGAGGAGTGCATGAAATGGTAAGATGAGGGATGATGGGCCTGTAATAAAATATGTACATGGTATTATAAAACAGTAAAACAATAAAACGTAAAACACACAATAAAGATCTATAAAAGGAGAATGTCGACTACGAGGAGAATGCCTAAGTCGCTGGAGATCGTTCAGTAGAGGGGAAGAAATTAACGATAGTGTTAATAGTGCGTTTCGTTCCACCACAGGCCGACTACTAGAAGGTAGTCAGAAGCATCATTCTTAGAAGTACATGAAATCGTATCTCCCACGAACTGTCTACCCGACCACCCTTACATTAAACTGTATGTCACGCCAAGCTACCCAAAGAAACAACCAACAACAGCAACGATCCTTAAATGACCCGTCAATAAACACAGAATAATTACACAACTTCACAAGGCGCTACACTTCACATGACATGCCGTGACATACAAACTCAGCAAATAAACATAGATCAGTTCAGTTAAAATGAAAACAAGCAAATCCCAAAAGAAGATAAAACCAAACGATTTCATGAACTGGTAGAATAAAACTTCTTTCGAACGAAGGCACAAGGTTCAGTTACCTTGCGGGATGCCAAATAAGCGTCAATTGCAGTCCCGGGCACGCACAACGAACACACATTCCATCATCTCGGAAGAGTAACCAATACACCTGATTTAATAACATAATGGGATCACGCATTGCTTGCTAACTGAAGGTCACAACAAAACAGAACAACACTAAACATGACCCTAGATCTTCAGTCAAATTCCCACTTAAACAAACGACATAAACCCAACCCTTAATATCAAGACTAGAACCGTGATTGTAAATGAAACATATTTCTGAAACATACATAGATAATGCTTGCCCAGACTTCAAGGATAAAAATAAAACCTAATCGGCCATCCTTGGAGTGCACGAATGACAAGCATGATAAAAACAAACCCTTGAAACATAAAATAAACTGGTGTGTGTTCCAACAAAAAGATATTACATCCAAAGCAATGAACAACACACCCTCCTACGTCTAGGCACAATTAAAATCGCGAACTAGCCTAAAGAATACCAGTCCCTAAAGGTCCCTGAAAGATCCCATACTCTAGCAAGGGGTTAGAAACTGGTAAGAAACATCTCTCATAAATACAATCGCGTTTCACAACATAAAACAAACGCAAGTAACACGCACTAAAATAAAACTCGACTAGATACGAAAAGAAACAACAACAACAAGCACCCATTTAAATTAATAAACCCATAAACAAGCAATTTGATCCTCTACTACGTGCGTATATAAACCAACTGGGGACAAAATAAACACCAATTAACTTCATAGAGAAATACGAACGGTCTCCAGTTTAACCCTACCTTAGCAGATTAAATTACGGAACTTTTAACACTGAAAGTTGGGTAGTATATATATATATATCGTGATCAGTTTTCTTCAAAACATGACACATTAAAACAGAATAGCTACAAGGACCATTTCCACTTAGCTGATACTCCGAGACGTTCTGGAAGTTCACTGATAATAATTTTATATTATAACAACTCCATTTTTACGGAATTCTTCACTATGAGACAAAGCGGGAATCGCGTAGTGTCTCCCCAACATTTATATCTTCTTAAAGCTTATTATAAAGGGCATCTCGGAACATTAGAATAGATTTGCTAGTAGTGGCAGTTATAACGGCACACGATCATCAAATTCTCCTCGCGATAACAAATCAGGCGCGATAACAATCGCCGAAGGCGTGTTCCTTAGACAAGGATGAGTACTCCAACGCGGGCGCATTCCTTTTTCCGACGTGCGGAAATTACGATCTCTTAGATGTATTACTAGAGACCGCTAGATGGAAACAACGTCGAACAGATCTTAAAATTGTACCGGCTCATCTCTCCACGCCCCAATCTTGGACGCAGTTTACAAGTCCAACGTAGAATGTAAAAAGCAATCACTACATGGATACATGTTGACATTAATCAGCTGGTAACGTGACTGTCATTTGTCTGCATCACGTGATAGTCGGGCCCTGACGTAACACGGAGCAGAGAGGATTGTGGGTTTTTCAATATCAAGACGGCAGAACCAGTCACAGCTGATTTGCAATAACTTCCCAAAGAGATAGTAAGTAATGGTTGGGCAGAGTCCATAGAAGTAGATTCCCAGGAAGGCGGAATAGCGCTTTAGTAGTAGTCATACGTATTGTCGAGGCAGATAATGTTCGTGTCAAACAGTTCTTACGCAGTTTAGTAGTTAAGTCTCTCACTACACTTGCCAGTAATGCTCATTTCTATTAACCAAGGTACAGTAATACGTTCCGCTCAAGTTAAGAAACAGGAAAATACGGGGTGACTTAGGACATCTCCGAAAAGTAAACTAACAAAATTAAATTTATGACAAAACAGTCAATACAGCCAATACAAGAAAAATGCAGTCATCACATAATCAATCTCCCAATGTTCAAAATGTGAAAGTGCCAAGAGCAGGCTCTGCTACCAATTGAGGCGTGCAGATGTAGAGGACGCGGACCTTAGACCTAAGTCGCTGACCTTTAACACACGGTGAACTAGATGGAGCACCGACCACCCAATGACTACACTTTTCGAGTAGAGGTTGTAAAATAAAATAAAATTTAATATCAAAAAACAAGACATAGCAAAAGGGGACGTGAGGAGTGCATGAAATGGTAAGATGAGGGATGATGGGCCTGTAATAAAATATGTACATGGTATTATAAAACAGTAAAACAATAAAACGTAAAACACACAATAACGATCTATAAAAGGAGAATGTCGACTACGAGGAGAATGCCTAAGTCGCTGGAGATCGTTCAGTAGAGGGGAAGAAATTAACGATAGTGTTAATAGTGCGTTTCGTTCCACCACAGGCCGACTACTAGAAGGTAGTCAGAAGCATCATTCTTAGAAGTACATGAAATCGTATCTCCCACGAACTGTCTACCCGACCACCCTTACATTAAACTGTATGTCACGCCAAGCTACCCAAAGAAACAACCAACAACAGCAACGATCCTTAAATGACCCGTCAATAAACACAGAATAATTACACAACTTCACAAGGCGCTACACTTCACATGACATGCCGTGACATACAAACTCAGCAAATAAACATAGATCAGTTCAGTTAAAATGAAAACAAGCAAATCCCAAAAGAAGATAAAACCAAACGATTTCATGAACTGGTAGAATAAAACTTCTTTCGAACGAAGGCACAAGGTTCAGTTACCTTGCGGGATGCCAAATAAGCGTCAATTGCAGTCCCGGGCACGTACAACGAACACACATTCCATCATCTCGGAAGAGTAACCAATACACCTGATTTAATAACATAATGGTATCACGCATTGCTTGCTAACTGAAGGTCACAACAAAACAGAACAACACTAAACATGACCCTAGACCTTCAGTCAAATTCCCACTTAAACAAACGACATAAACCCAACCCTTAATATCAAGACTAGAACCGTGATTGTAAATGAAACATATTTCTGAAACATACATAGATAATGCTTGCCCAGACTTCAAGGATAAAAATAAAACCTAATCGGCCATCCTTGGAGTGCACGAATGACAAGCATGATAAAAACAAACCCTTGAAACATAAAATAAACTGGTGTGTGTTCCAACAAAAAGATATTACATCCAAAGCAATGAACAACACACCCTCCTACGTCTAGGCACAATTAAAATCGCGAACTAACCTAAAGAATACCAGTCCCTAAAGGTCCCTGAAAGATCCCATACTCTAGCAAGGGGTTAGAAACTGGTAAGAAACATCTCTCATAAATACAATCGCGTTTCACAACATAAAACAAACGCAAGTAACACGCACTAAAATAAAACTCGACTAGATACGAAAAGAAACAACAACAACAAGCACCCATTTAAAGTAATAAACCCATAAACAAGCAATTTGATCCTCCACTACGTGCGTATATAAACCAACTGGGGACAAAATAAACACCAATTAACTTCATAGAGAAATACGAACGGTCTCCAGTTTAACCCTACCTTAGCAGATTAAATTACGGAACTTTTAACACTGAAAGTTGGGTAGTATATACATATATATCGTGATCAGTTTTCTTCAAAACATGACACATTAAAACAGAATAGCTACAAGGACCATTTCCACTTAGCTGATACTCCGAGACGTTCTGGAAGTTCACTGATAATAATTTTATATTATAACAACTCCATTTTTACGGAATTCTTCACTATGAGACAAAGCGGGAATCGCGTAGTGTCTCCCCAACATTTATATCTTCTTAAAGCTTATTATAAAGGGCATCTCGGAACATTAGAATAGATTTGCTGGTAGTGGCAGTTATAACGGCACACGATCATCAAATTCTCCTCGCGATAACAAATCAGGCGCGATAACAATCGCCGAAGGCGTGTTCCTTAGACAAGGATGAGTACTCCAACGCGGGCGCATTCCTTTTTCCGACGTGCGGAAATTACGATCTCTTAGATGTATTACTAGAGACCGCTAGATGGAAACAACGTCGAACAGATCTTAAAATTGTACCGGCTCAATAATCATTTCCGGTGGTATAATGTTACCAGCTATCCATTTTGTGTTGTAGTGTTAAGCAATTTTAGCTCTTGTACTGGTGGTCTTAACTCGATTTCCAGGTCTGAGGCCTAGAACGAGTCAAACTAAGAAACAAGGGCATGGTGGTGTAGTAGTTAAACTGTTAGCCTTTTCACGAGGGTTCGATTTCAGGTTAATATGCATGTCATAATCATATTAAACAAAACATAACAGAGATAACGTTTAAAACTGATTACATTTGTGTCTTTTCAAATTATTACTTAGATTACAAATACAAAGGTGAACTGGGTTTGATATACGGTTAATGCTGTCTATCACACACTAGACTGTAAGAAAGCTAAATAGCAAAAGGCGTAGGTAGAGCAGTGGTAAAATTGCTATATGTAGAGAACTTCCTAGCGGTTTTATGAACTGGCAAAGCTATATCACATAAACAGTGCAGGATACAATCCAGCAATCAAATTTGTATCTTGTGGAACAGAGAAAATGCACTTTTACCTTGATGGATAGAAAATGAGTGCAGATGAATGACCTATGCATTAGCCTACCATAGTGTTATAACCACGAGGCGGAGGTGTGACTTCTATATTTTATTGTTTAGAGACATGGCTTTTTGTAACCAGTAGATTTAGTATTTTGTAAATATTCATTTTTGTAATTGTAAACAGTGGAAACATTTTTTGTAATAGTAAATGTTAAATGTATAACTAAAAGTTATTTGGGATAAGTGTGCATGTCAAGGATAAATAGCGTGGTTGTATTTGTTTTTCAAAGACAGGTATGGTTGTGTGAATGTATGACTATAGATAGAATGATAGAGAGAGAGAGAGAAAGCTTGTGTGTGTGTGTGGGTAGCATTGATTTTTCAACCAAAGCAAACACGGCAAGGTAGGATGGTGGGGTAATTAATGTATATAGCAAATGGTAAATAGTATACTGTATTTTTTTAACACTTGTGTTTTTTTTAATGCAGTAGTAGATAGGAGTTATTTTGTAAAACAGTCTTACCTACAGTAGTGGTAGTAGTAATAGTAGTAGTAGGCCTATATGTTTTTGGAAACAAACAGAAAGAGAATGCACTATTGCCATGGCCGAGCACTTCCATGTGATTTCAAGAAAATTTAAATCAGCAAATGTGTGTTTTACAAAACTAAACTTTCAGCATGGACTAAATCATAAACGTGTCGTCTGTGATATGGAAAAAAATAGGAAATCCATGTTTCCATATCAACACAATTTAAAAACTTAAAACTGACATTTAAAAACGTAAATGGGAAATTGACAAATGTGTAAACAACAAAATGGAAAATTCTTGTTTCCATATCATGAAATTCAAAAACTTTAAACTGACATTTTCAAATCGTGTACATGGAAAATTGACAAATGGCCATGTGTAAAATGTGAAAATGAAAAAAAAATAAACAAATGGCTATCATTATTTAAAAAAATAAAAAACCGTCGAGTTCTATCGTTAAAGTGTGATTCAAACCACATCTACTTATTTGGGTCACCCGAGACTGAGTAGACCTGTTTTAGTCCCATTATACTTTTAAAATTTTATGTTAAAGCTCAAATTGAACTCAAGAGCTTTAGATTGCCAGCTAACTATTATAACCGTTACGTCACAAAGACAACTTTACACTACTCTTAATGAACAATAATAAGAAAAAAGAATAATAAGTGTTGAATTTTTTTAAAGGATGAACATGGTGACACTGTTTCTGTTGCACAGTCTGCTAGCTACTAGCCAGCAGCTGGGGTCTTAGAAAACGATACAGTTGACATTTTGTAATGAGATGTGACATGTTTCAAAGTACAGTATTATGGGTTGCTGTTGAGTAAAAACTAATCCTGTACAAGGAAGCAAGGGTTCGAACCCCTTACCTAACATTACTATTGCCTGAACATGGCTTGACGACACTGTATTATTATGATACTCGGTACACAAACCATAGATAGAGTGTATTGTTTAAGATTACTTTCTTTCTGAACCTAGGTGGAGACTTTTGATGGTTAACAATGGCATTAATATAGTAGGACGGGGGTATAGCAATTAAGAAAAAACAGACAATCCCCATACAGTATTTTTAATTATTTAATATAAGTATTTGTACAATAGTTACATTCAAAATACATTTCATTTTTCTCTATTACTATTTAGTCCTTTTTGATTCTCTTGCATATGAAGGGTAGATAACCTTGTAGTTCAGCCCCTTAAAACAACAACAACAACAACAACACAACCTTTTGCATGGTCTGTGATGTTGACGACTCTTGAGATGTGGAAAATGGGTTAAACATAACTTTTACAGCAGGGTTTAAATGTTGCTCAATAAACACTGCACTATTTTGAGTAGCAACATGTATTCTTGTACTACCTTTTTAGCATTGTCATGATTATTTGTTGACACTAACAGTGTTTCATTTGGTACACCACATTGATGATCACTCACACTTAAAACCAAACCATTTCTACTTTTTAGATTGCCTCGACATTTTTTTGACCTCTCTTTTGAGCATTGCCAAAATATTATTCCTTTTACATTTAGACGATTATAGTTATAAGAGTAGCCTTTATTGAGTAAACGTTGTTTACCTTTGTTAGTTGTAGTAAGTTCCATGGTAGCAACTAACCTGTTAGTATGATTTGCTCACTACAAAGGTTATAACAGTTCTGATAATAAAATCATTTAGCGTTGGCTTTTATATTTAATATGTACAGTTTGAAGTGATAGCAAAAGTGAGAGCAAAATGGTATCAGAGTGGTAGAAAATATAACATGTATTGTTAAGAAATAGTTTAAGCGGTTATGTGGATCCATTACATAATAATTTTTGCACGATGAAGCTCATTTTCTATATCCAATAATTCTTCCTCATATTCAGTATAACCAGCCTGTTTATAGACATGCAGTTGCTGAAGCCACCCGATTAGCTTACTTGGATTGTTCCAGTAGACAAATTTAACAAATGATTTTTAGGTGTAAACAAAGCATTACCATTATCATTATTATCTTCATCATCAACATCATCATCATCATAACCATTATCATTATCATCATCATTATCATCATCATCATCATCATTATAATCCTCATCAGTATTACTATATAGTCCTTTTTGATCCTTTTGCAATACCACATTTTGCACAGTCTGAGTTGCCTTTGATAATGTTGGGAGTTTTTCAGACATTGACAACTGTCCTAACACGACGTTCTGAGGAGATGATACATGCTTCTTAACAAACAATGCACTATCTTGAGCTGCAATATCTTTTTCTGGGACAAGTGTTTTAGCATTTTAAAGAGTTTTTTAAACAGCAATGATGTTTTATCTGGTACACTACATTGATGATCACTCACACTTCAGACATTACAATTTTTACTTTTCAGCTCACATCGACACTGTTTTGAACGATGTTTTGAACAACGCCAAATAACAGTTCCATTTTTATTGGTTCGTTTTACAATATATGTATATCCTTTATAGAATGCGTATGGCATACCATTGCTATTTGTTGATACTTCCATGTCAATTGTCAAGCATGATCTATTCTCTAGCAAAGTTCACTCGATAATATAAATAATAGTTTAAAGTGGGTGCAAAAGTGGGTGCAAAAGTGGGTGCAAAAGTGGGTGCAAGAGTGGGTGCAAATGTGGGTGCAAAAGTGGGTGCAAAAGTGGGTGCAAAAGTGTGTGCAAAAGTGGGTGCAAAAGTGTGTGAAAAAGGAAGTGAAAAAGAGGATGCAAATGTGGGTGTAAAAGGGAGTGCAAAAGTGGGTGCAAAAGTGAATGCAGAAGTGAATGCAAAAGTGGGTGAAAAAGTGGGTGCAAAAGTGGGTGCAAAAGTGAGTGCAAAATTGGGTTCAAAAGTGAGTGCAAAAGTGAATGTAAAAGTGGGTGCAAAAGTGGGTGCAGTTTATAGTAGGCACCAATTTTACTAGAATGTGATTTGAGTAAATGTAATTTCTAAACCCAAGTAGTGAGTAGTCAGTTGGTTTTGATTTATGCAAGCGTAAACATGTCTCATACACTCATGATGGATACTCAAGGCTTCTTGGTCAACAAAAACAAGTATATAGTTAAAGAGGTAGCTATTATTGATTGCACAACACTGAATCTATTTTTGAAATTTTGACAAAGGGTCTAAGTGCACTTTTGTTAATATCTCGCGAACCAATAAGACTAGGGCATTGCATGAGGTATTGTTGGACTTTTTGCCGAAGACTGCTGGTAAACACCTAAGTTCCCATGACCTTTTTAAAGATGGCGGCTGACCCACGAGGGGTGATTAAAGAGTATTCCAAGCGGCGCTTGTCGATAAGCGAACCAATAATCAAAGGGGGGTATGACAGAGCTTGACGCGATAACCCCTTTTGATTGATACCTGTTGATTTGCCCCTTTGGACTGGTCCCCGTTGACTAGTCCCTCTGGACGGGTCCTTTTTGAAGGGAGTCATTAATGACGGGCCCCTGCTGATGGGTCACTGTGGACGGATCCCTGTGGACGGGTCCCTGTTGACAGGTCCTTTTGACTAATCCCTTTGGACCAGTCCCTTTGACATAATTTGGATAAATGCATGGGCCAACCCATAGGGATCAGCCCAAAGGGACCGGTCCAAAGGGATTAGTCAAAAGGACCTGTCAACAGAGACCCGTCCACAGGGATCCGTCCACAGAGACCCGTCAGCAGGGGCCCGTCATAAATGACTCCCTTCAAAAAGGACCCGTCCAGAGGGACTAGTCAACGGGGACCAGTCCAAAGGGGCAAACCAACAGGTATCAATCAAAAGGGGTTATCGCCTCAAGCTCTGTCATACCCCCTATTTGATTATTGGTTTGCTTATCGACAAGCGCCGCTTGGAATACTTTTTAATCACCCCTCGTGGGTCAGCCGCCATCTTTAAAAAGGTCGTGGGAACTTAGGTGTTTACCTGCAGTCTTCGGCAAAAAGTCCAACAATACCTCATGCAATGCCCTAGTCTTATTGGTTCGCGAGATATTAACAAAAGTGCACTTAGACCCTTTGCCAAAATTTCAAAAATAGATTCAGTGTTGTGCAATCAATAATAGCTACCTCTTTAACTATATACTTGTTTTTGTTGACCAAGAAGCCTTGAGTATCCATCATGATTGTATGAGACATGTTTACGCTTGCATAAATCAAAACCAACTGACTACTCACTACTTGGGTTTAGAAATTACATTTACTCAAATCACATTCTAGTAAAAATTGTGCCTACTATAAACTGCACCCACTTTTGCACCCACTTTTACATTCACTTTTGCACTCACTTTTGAACCCACTTTTACACTCACTTTTGCACCCACTTTCGCACCCACTTTTGCACCCACTTTTGCATTCACTTTTGCACCCACTTTTGCACTCCCTTTTACACCCACTTTTGCATCCACTTTTGCACTCCCTTTTGCACCCACTTTTGCACCCACTTTAGCACACGCGTTTGCACCCACTTTTGCACCCACTTTAGCACCCACTTTTGCACCCACTTTTCCTCTCACTTTAAACTATTATTTATATTATCGAGTGAACTTAGCTAGAGATTAGTTCATGCTTGACAATTGACATGGAAGTATCAACAAATAGCAATGGTATGCCATACGCATTCTATAAAGGATATACATATATTGTAAAACGAACCAATAAAAATGGAACTGTTATTTGGCGTTGTTCAAAACATCGTTCAAAACAGTGTCGATGTGAGCTGAAAAGTAAAAATTGTAATGTCTCAAGTGTGAGTGATCATCAATGCAGTGTACCAGATAAAACATCATTGCTGTTTAAAAAAACTCTTCAAAATGCTAAAACACTTGTCCCAGAAAAAGATATTGCAGCTCAAGATAGTGCATTGTTTGTTAAGAAGCATGTATCATCTCCTCAGAAAGTCGTGTTAGGACAGTTGTCAATGTCTGAAAAACTCCCAACATTATCAAAGGCAACTCAGACTGTGCAAAATGTGGTATTGCAAAAGGATCAAAAAGGACTATATAGTAATACTAATGAGGATTATAATGATCATGGTGATGATGATGATGATAATGATGATGATGATGATGATGATGATAATGATGATGATGATAATGATAATGGTTATGATGATGATGATGTTGATGATGAAGAAAATAATGATAATGGAAATGCTTTGTTTACACCTAAAAATCATTTGTTAAATTTGTGTACTGGAACAATCCAAGTAAGCTAATCCGGCGGCTTCAGCAACTGCATGTCTATAAACAGGCTGGTTATACTGAATATGAGGAAGAACTATTGGATATAGAAAATGAGCTTCGTCGTGATAAAATTATTATCTAATGGATTCACATAACCGCTTAAACTATTTCTTAACAATACATGTTATATTTTCTACCACTCTGCTACCATTTTGCTCTCACTTTTGCTATCACTTCAAACTGTACATATTAAATATAAAAGCCAACGCTAAATGATTTTATTATCAGAACAGTTATAACCTTTGTAGTGAGCAAATCATACTAACACGTTAGTTGCTACCATGGAACTTACTACAACTAACAAAGGTAAACAACGTGTACTCTATAAAGGCTACTCTTATAACTATAATCGTCAAAATGTAAAAGGAATAATATTTTGGCAATGCTCAAAAGAGAGGTCAAAAAAATATCGAGGCAATCTATAAAGTAGAAATGGTTAGGTTTTAAGTGTGAGTGATCATCAATGTGGTGTACCAAATGAAACACTGTTAGTGTCAACAAATAATCATGACAATGCTAAAATGCTAGTACAAGAAAAAATGTTGCTACTCAAAATAGTGCAGTGTTTATTGAGCAACATTTAAACCCTGCTGTGAAAGTTATGTTTAATCCATTTTCCACATCTCAAGGGTCGTCAACATCACAGACTATGCAAAAGGTTGTGTTGTTGTTGTTGTTGTTTTAAGGGGCTGAACTACAAGGTTATCTACCCTTCATATGCAAGAGAATCAAAAAGGACTAAATAGTAATAGAGAAAAAAGAAATGTATTTTGAATGTAACTATTGTACAAGTACTTATATTAAATAAATAAAAATATTGTATGGGGATTGTCTGTTTTTTCTTAATTGCTATACCCACGTCCTACTATATTAATGCCATTGTTAACCATCAACAGTCTCCACCTATGTTCAGAAAGAAAGTGATCTTAAACAATACACTCTATCTATGGTTTGTGTACCGAGTATCATAATAATACAGTGTCGTCAAGCCATGTTCAGGCAATAGTAATGTTAGGTAAGGGGTTCGAACCCTTGCTTCCTTGTACAGGATTAGTTTTTACTCTACAGCAACTCATAATACTGTACTTTGAAACATGTCACATCTCATTACAAAATGTCAACTGTATCGTTTTCTAAGACCCCAGCTGCTGGCTAGTAGCTAGCAGACTGTGCAACAGAAACAGTGTCACCATGTTCATCCTTTAAAAAAATTCAACACTTATTATTCTTTTTTCTTATTATTGTTCATTAAGAGTAGTGTAAAGTTGTCTTTGTGACGTAATGGTTATAATAGTTAGCTGGCACTCTATAGCTCTTGAGTTCAATTTGAGCTTTAACATAAAATTTTAAAAGTATATTAGGACTAAAACAGGTCTACTCAGTCTCGGGTGATCCAAATAAGTAGATGTGGGTTGATTCACACTTTAACGATAGAACACGACGTTTTTTTTAATAATGATAGCCATTTGTTCATTATTTTTTTTCATTTTCACATTTTACACATGGCCATTTGTCAATTTTCCATGTACACGATTTGAAAATGTCGGTTTAAAGTTTTCGGATTTCATGATATGGAAACAAGAATTTTCCATTTTGTTGTGTACACATTTGTCAATTTCCCAATTACATTTTTAGCCTACTTTCGATTTTTGCAAAAAATGAAAGTAGACTTATGAGATCAACACAGGGCGAAAAAAGTGTGTCTGTCTGTGTGTGTGTATGTGTGTGTGTGAGTCTGTGTGTGGGTGTGTGTATGTGTGTGTGTGAGTCTGTGTGTGTGTGTCTGTGTGTGTGTGAGTGTGTGTACTCTGAATGTCTGTCCCCCCCTATCAATTCGAACACGGTGAATGCGAATTGAACGAAATTTGGTACAAAGGTAGCACTAGCAAAGGACACCTCAGTGTCATGTTTTATTTCGCCGCCATCTTTACTAAAACTGAATGGCGGCCACTCAAACGTTCTAAACGTAAAATCAAATAACGACTAACCAAATCATCCGATCTCTACCAAATTTGGTAACAACATACCTTCGTATAGGATGCGTTTTGTGACCAAACTACAAGGTCGTCCGCCATACCCTTTCAGGATGGCGGCCGTGCGAATTATGCAAACTTTATAATCCATATCATGGGACCCACCAGTTCCGATTATCGAGCCGAGAATCGTTTTAACTGTTCTAAAGGAAGAGGCACGTTCGAAATTAAAAGTTTATTTTGTAATACTATAGTGCAGACGTGATTTTAAAAAGCTGAGCTGATTCAGTAATAAGACAAGATGGCAGCGGATATCTTGTGCCTGACTTATATTTCACTAATTTTGAGTATTGAATGCAATATAGCGTACTGATACAAAATAAATAAACTTTGTATGAAATGCTTTATGTATAAATAATATACTCCAGTGATGAAATCGTTTAGTATAAATCATTATTTGCTAACAAGTTCTACGTAAGTCATTTTATATAGAACGATATTCGTTGACACAATTAGCTCAGTGGTAGAGCGTTAGCATATCGCTCAACTGCCTATGGATCAAACCCGATCAGAGCTAGATTTTTGGCTTGAAATGTTATATGTTTATTGTTTTGTAATGACTCAGATGTTTTAAAATTAAGCGTTATATTGTGCATATTATGGTGTAAAATATATATTTAATTATAATATAATTCGCCAGCAGATTTACTCGAGACATCTAGCTGCCAAAAAGGTAACTGCACGCCGACATACATACTTGAAAAGTTTCTTCTTCTGGCCGCTAGAATGCACTCGCTCTGTTAGGATTATATTGTTCGATATTTCACCACTAGAAGTCACGACTAGTCTACGTGGGGCTCCATTGATTAATATACCATTGGCATTCTATGCGCATCGAATTTGAAGAATGACAAGATGATACTACGATACATTTTTACTTTTTATTTTAAAGGGTTTGTAACAGCCTATTTTGCGTTACTTGAAAATGTTATTTGAAGTTAAGAACAAAACGATTTCACATAGTAACTGAGTTCAAGCCGTTGGTGTTAGTTCAGGTATTAATTACTACTTTTATTTCAGGCAAATAGCAATCGAAAATATCCACATAGTTTGTATACACACGTCCCTGTAGGGTCATGGAAAGATTTGTTAATTCAATTAGGGTTTTCGATTCCCGGTCAATGCATGTGGGATTTTTGAAGTGAAATGCCATGTCCTTGTGGTTCGGATTCCACGTAAAAAGGAGGTCCCGTGGCTCATAATCACAAGATTCACGGCCACGTAAAACTACAATCTTCCTTCCTTTTTTTTTCAATTAGGGTTGTGAAAGCCCTGCACAACCAGACGTGTAAAGACATGCCTCAACTCAAAGTTGGATGTTGCCCACGGCAGGTCGTATATGTAATAATAATAATAATAATAATATATATATATATATTTTTTTTTTTAGGGCAAGAAATGCATTTACGCACAGAGTGTCGGGCTCCTGCTGCTGAGTAGCAGAATACCGACTAAAACTCCCCCTTTACTTCTGAACACTAGCCTGGAACCGTTTAGCACATTAAAACAATAATAATAATAATAATAATAATGTTATTGGTTTTACATCCCTTTTAACTACTGCTGCTTTTAGAGACACCGGGGTGCCGGAATTTTGGCCCGAAGGGGATCTTTAACGTGCCAGTAAATGTACTGACACGACTCCCTCGCATTTGTGCACCCTCAAATGCCAGCTGACTGCGCCAGGATACGAACCTGCAACCTAGGGCCCAGCGAGCGAGAACGTTACCGCCGAGCCACGCAGCCAGTCCGGTCGATTATGTCTCCAGATCCATAACATTCTTGAGATACTTCTTATCTTTCTTTCTTCAATGATGGTAGCAGTTTTTATCTAGATTGTGGCGTTTGGTAGAGGTAAATCGTTTCTATGGCCTTCAACAAAGAATAGTTCTATTATACTCTTTGATAATAACAACGAGTTATAACTATACTCATACGTTTAGGAGAAAGTAGGCTATATGTTCTTTACTGAACATCTTGTTAAATGTCAGTTTTAAGTTTTTAAATTGTGTTGATATGGAAACATGGATTTCCTATTTTTTTGCCATATCACAGACGACACGTTTATGATTTAGTCCATGCTGAAAGTTTAGTTTTGTAAAACACACATTTGCTGATTTAAATTTTCTTGAAATCACCTTAATGGAAGTGCTTGGCCATGGCAATAGTGCAATCTCTTTCTGTTTGTTTCCAAAAACATATAGGTCAACTACTACTACTACTACTGTAGGTAAGACTGTTTTACAAAATAACACCTATCTACTACTGCATTTAAAAAAAACACAAGTGTTAAAAAATACAGTATACTGTTTACCATTTGCTATATACATTAATTACCTCACCATCCTACCTTGCGTGTTTGCTTTGGTTGAAAAATCAATGCTACCCACACACACACACACACACACACACAAGCTTTCTCTCTCTCTCTCTATCATTCTATCTATAGTCATACATTCACACAACCATACCTGTCTTTGAAAAACAAATACAACCACGCTATTTATCCTTGACATGCACACTTATCCCAAATAACTTTTAGTTATACATTTAACATTTACTATTACAAAAAATGTTTCCACTGTTTACAATTACAAAAATGAATATTTACAAAATACTAAATCCACTGGTTACAAAAAGCCATGTCTCTAAACAATAAAATATAGAAGTCACACCTCCGCCTCGTGGTTATCTCTTATATATAATCCAAAATTGACTCATAACCGCAGGGCTCAAACCACTGGACCTAGAAAGCTGAAATTTTGCATGTTGGTTGATCCGAGTATGTAGAGGCTCACTGAGAAACAGTTTTTGAAAATTCAATTTGTAAGTGACTTTTTTCGGCCCTTTGGCATTGACAATCCAAAATTGACTCATCGACGCAGGGCTCAAACCACTAGACCTAGAAAGCTGAAATTTTGCATGTTGGTTGATCAGAGTATGTAGAGGCCCACTAAGAAACGGTTTTTGATAATTCAATTTGTAAGTGACTTTTTTCGTCCCTTTGGCACTGAGCAAGGACAGTCGGTACAAAGTTCGGATTTAGCTCATTTTAAGCCGCCACATACGAGAAACAATACTCGGAGGTCCTGTAGGGACCCCGAAACACACTTTTTAAGTTCCTAAAATGAACGGTCTCGGAGATATTCCCAAATAACTGTGTTCCCTCTGAGAAACAGATCAACGTTACTATGGCAACCGCTGAAATTTCGCAGACCGGGGATAGTTTTCAGGCAATATCTCGAAAACCGTTCGTTTTAGGGCCTTAAAACGCTGGGTTTGGTTCCACTTCTAACCACGAACGTTGCTCCTCGCATTGATACGCGTAAAATAAGATATATTTTATTTGTAGAGGTTGCTTTTGGAGCTCGGATACGATCGTGATTTTGAGTCTAATTTTATACTCTTTCAGTTGGTTGTTGTAAACGAGCTTTCAGAAGTTTACTCGATTTTACAATGTTAAGAAACTTTCTATTTTGCACGGTATGCTTTCATTTTCTTTATAAATTTGTTTTTTGTTAACCGGATATTTTTGTTTGCCAATTTTGATGTGCTCTGTTTTCGTTTTTAACCATGATCTGCAACGTATATTCACAGTCGAATTTGTCGTATTCTACCGGCTGTCACGTTAATTATTATTGTTTCTTAATTACTCTTACTGAGGAATTGGGCAAACTTATTTCAATAAAGTTGGTATTTTATCTTTCACGGCCATTGAATCCCCGCACAAGGCACGGCTTAACCTAGAAAAGTTGCTGAGTTGTACTAATGGACTAATGGTGCAGCAGAAAAGAGGAGAATTGAAGCTTTTGAAATGTGGTGATACAGGAGAATGATGATCAGATGGGTAGATAGGGTAACAAATGAAGAGGTATTAAGACGAGTGGGAGAGGAGAGATGTTTCTGGCGACTGCTAATGAAGAGAAGAGATAGGAGGGTAGGACACATATTATGACACCCAGGAATAGCAAGCTTACTGTCGACCAAAATATTATGTGCACTCGAGTTTGAAGGTTGTCTGTGAAGTAACCAATAGATCTTCATAAAATCCAATGACATCATCATTTTCGTCGTTCAATTTTACGTTAGTTCATGTAGGTTTGGAATTTTTAATTTATATTTTAATATTTTTTAAAAAATCGCAGTTGAAACATAAGAAGTGCCCGTTTTTAAGCGTGTTTCAACCATGCGTCACATTTATGAATTATTATCTCACAAACCCGTCATCAGATCAAATCCAAATTTTAACACAATATACATTGGAATGTTGTATAACTGAGTTATTAATTTCAACATTTTGTGTGTTCAAGGACGAATGTTGTTATCATTTTTGTAAGGTAACACTTTCTGGGCTAGGGGTCGTTGGAAAATGTAGTTCTTGGTTGCGTTGTAATCCTTATACATCAAAAAGTTATGCTGTATGACTGTGAAATAGGTAAATTAATTCACTTATTTTATATCGGTTTGTATTTCTACGGAGAATTAAGACATGTTTCACCAGCTAGCCGCTCCGGGAAATGCTGTACAGCGTTGCTGATATGGAGCCTATCACTTCCGAGCGAGACGCGCCATGACGCGTGATGTAGCCCATCTTGGCAATGATGTACTGCTTTCACCGGAGCGGCTAACTGGTGAACCATGTCTTAATTCTCCGTACAAATACAAACCGATATAAAATAAGTGAATTAATTTACGTATTTCACAATCATACAGCATACCGTTTTGATGTATAAGGATTACAACGCGACCAAGAACTACATTTTCAAACATCCCGAGCCAAGGGAAAGTTACCTTACAAAAATGATAACAACTTCGTTTCTTGGACACACAAAATTTTAAAATTAATAAACCTGTTATACAACATTCGAATGCATATTGTGTTAAAATATGGATTCGATCTGATGACGAGTTTGTGAGATAATAATTCTTAAATGTGACGCATGGTTGAAAAACGCTTAAAAACGGGCACTTCTTCTGTTCCAACTGTGATAAAAAATATTAAAATATATATTAAAAATTCCAAACCTACATGATCTAACGTAAAATAGAACGACGAAAATGATGATGTTATTGGATTTTATAAAGGTCTATCGGTTACTTCTCAAACAAACTTCAAACTCGCGTACACATAATAGTTTGGTCGACAGTAGTTATGGGTGGGAGGGTCGCGGACTAGAACTGTAGGGGTAAACCAGGGTTAAACAGATTGCTTCGGATGTAGGGTGTGGTAGTTATGTAGAAATGAAACGATTAGCTCAAGAGAGGGAGACATGGAGGGCTGCATCAAACCAGTTAAAGAACTGAAGACTCAAACAACAACAATCAGGAATTTTAATTACTTAGAGAGGCATGTGGGGCAAAAGGGTCGTTGGAGGATTTCAATCCCTGGGATGTAACACTGGAAGAGATTGCATAATGTACATCAGCAGCCAAGGTGAGCGATATTTAACTATAGGTCTATTAATAGGGATATGTTTACGTTCAAATCATCAATTAGTATGGCCAAATTACATCCAGAATAGCTTAAATAAGAATACTTTTAATTCCCCATATTCCGATAGATTTGCCATTCCAGTGTGCAAGAGTGCAGTTCCCTCTTCAAACATTATTCGCAATTTCTTTAACAAAGCGCAATGACACACACTTAACAGTAGCACGTGTACATTTAGACAAAACAATTTTTTCCCATGGCCAACTGTATGTGGCGTGCTCGCGAGCATCCGGACAACAAAATTGTTATGTCTCAGCAGAAGATGGCAAAACCATAAACGTAATTTTAAAATGTGTTAACATAATGTAACACCGAACCCTGCAGACGTTCACAACTCTATAAAATTCCCACTTTGCTGATCATATCAATATACCGTATGTATCAGAATATTCAGAATTAGAATGGACACACCTATAGCCGCGATTGCTGTAATAGAATAGACCAATTATCAGCAATAATGCATAGTCCCCATTGTCTTGATCGCGGGCGAAACCGCGGGTACCTGCTAGTAACCCTATGGTAGGCTAATGCATAGGTCATTCATCTGCACTCATTTGCTATCCATCAAGGTAAAAGTGCATTTTCTCTGTTCCACAAGATACAAATTTGATTGCTGGATTGTATCCTGCACTGTTTATGTGATATAGCTTTGCCAGTTCATAAAACCGCTAGGAAGTTCTCTACATATAGCAATTTTACCACTGCTCTACCTACGCCTTTTGCTATTTAGCTTTCTTACAGTCTAGTGTGTGATAGACAGCATTAACCGCATATCAAACCCAGTTCACCTTTGTATTTGTAATCCAAGTAATAATTTGAAAAGACACAAATGTAATCAGTTTTAAACGTTATCTCTGTTTTGTTTTGTTTAATATGATTATGACATGCATATTAACCTGAAATCGAACCCTCGTGAAAAGGCTAACAGTTTAACTACTACACCACCATGCCCTTGTTTCTTAGTTTGACTCGTTCTAGGCCTCAGACCTGGAAATCGAGTTAAGACCACCAGTACAAGAGCTAAAAGTGCTTAACACTACAACACAAAATGGATAGCTGGTAACTTTATACCACCGGAAATGATTATATTTCCGTTAGCAATGCATTTTGTCATCAGCCTACTGTCTGAGCACTGACAGCAACACAGTTTAGTTTAGAACAAGCGAGTGCGTGTGTATAGATTATTAGCCTCAAGTATTTAAAGCTTGTTGTGTGTAGCGACCATCTTGTCCCGGTATCCACTGAGCATTTTTTTGTGTTTTAGCTATCCTCTTTAACCTATCGATTAAAGATAGTCTACTCTTAATTCTTGAATCGATAAATCAGAGTTTGTGTACACCGTTCGTCATTTATTAACCCATACCTGCAACCTATACTCTCTCTATACTGCAGTTTGATCTGAAAAACAAGTTTCAATGGTAAAAGACTTGTCAGTCACCATACATGTAGCCTACACTAATTCTTTCTCTACCTAGCTATGTTTCATTACACATGGTAAACATCACAGATGTTCGTACGCGAAACAAAAAGGAAATAAACTATATGTCAAATGGTTAGGGTTTAACTCTATGTTTAATTCTTGGATCAATAAATTTCATGTTGGGTGAACCTGTGCAATTTTTAGTTTATTTATTCACACATTTTGTACACCACCTATAGCTCTATGTGTACAGTCCTCAGCTCCACATATTTTTTTCTCTTTCCACCTGTGTTCTCTCATACATTACCCCTCCCCCTCTCCCTCCCTTCACCTCCCACCACTGCTGTTCGCAGCTCTTGCCTATCTATTGGTTGTGACATCATTCCCACAAGTTGCATCATACTTTTTACTGATTCAGCGATTCCCACGCTTTGAACATTCTGTTATCAGGCACGAGGACAGCTAACGTCCAAGGTGAACACCTGTGGGAGATCAAATTTCACGTCAACTTGCATTTTGTCACGTACGAAGCAAACAGAATGTAACTTGTTAACAGTTATCGCGCACGTGGACAGCTAACGTCCCAGGCGAACACCTGCGCCAGGTCAAATTTCACATGAAACGTACGAAGCTAAACAGGATGTCACTGGTTTAGCCCTCATGTGGTTTCACATGTGTTCACATGCCTTTCGCTCTTCCCTGCCACCACGATGGTCAGATTATTTCACCTTCAAGCGTCATTGCCATTTTTCCATTTCACTTGTTGTCAAGTCAGAGCAGCGCCTTCCAATAAGCTCAAATGACATTCACCTCCTGCTCGTCTGCAAGATTGTTTTCTGTACTCGCTTCGACCAACATAGAACCAAGTTCTCATCACCGTTTACACGTTAAAAGTAAAATATCAGAAAACGAACCCTCGCTCTGTCATACACCGACCCGCCGAAATAGCGATTGTTCTATTAAGCATGGTCCTTGAGGTTAGCGACAGGTTCGTTGAAACTCACACACCCAGCAGTATCGTCTCTCTCAACCAGCACGCTTCATGAACATTATTAACAGGTAAAGAAAAAGAAAAAGTTTTTTCAACATGTATGACGTTAGGCCCTTTGTGAATTATTTTTTGGAAAAATATCTACCACATTTGAAAGGGGGCGTTAGCCCGAGTCCTAGGACACCTCGTACACGTCTCTAGCGTTATTGGTTCGTGAGAAATCGGCAAAAATCACAAAAAAAACACGTGTTTACCCCAAAATCGAGTTTCCAATATTTTTTTGAAAATATTACGAGTGGTCCATAGCAAATAGAATGTCACCCCGAGTCCTTGGACCCGTCGTACACGCCTCTAGCGTGATTGGTTCGCGAAATATAGCAAAAAGTCTAAAATCACGGTTTTACCCCAAAATATTCTATTTCCCTCATTCTCAAAAACTTTAACCTATTACCAAAATAAAGAGGGTTTCGAGACAAGCCATTTGACACGTCATAGGACCAAATCCGATCATGCATTCGTGAGATATCGGAAAAGTCTAAAATCATGGTTTTACCCCCAAAAAGCCTGTTTCCATCATTTTCAAAACTTTAACCTATTAATAACAAATATAGGGCTTCGAGGCAAGCGATCTGACACGTCACACGTCCAAATCCGGCTTTGCGTTCGAGAGATATCGGCACACTTTGTAGGATAGTAGGCGACTATCTGGTTCTCTCCTCACCACCAAAACCCCTTCTTATCAATCATTTTTTTTAGCACGCCCTCTTACAAAACTCCCAAGTGCGCATGCGTAAAAAACAAAAACAAAAATGTTAATCCATAGCGGCAGCCAGAAAAACGCATGCGCTATATGAGCAACAACGTTTAAGTTCATTTTAGCAGCGCACCTTATACATGTCACATTTGAAATGAGACTTTCATTTTTAAAAAAATTCAATTTCACCCCCTAATATGGGTAGGTTTTATTTAGGGGTTGAAATGAGTGGTCCATTGGAAAGAGGGCGTCAACCCGAGTCCAACGACACCTCATTTGTCAAAATCGGACCATGGGTTTGCGAGATATTGACTTTGCCCCTGAATGTATTGCGGGTTAGTATGTGACGTCAGAGGGAGTGGGGGAGTTGGGGGGGGGGGCAGAACTTCTATCACCCCCCTACTCTTATTTTATTATGACACACCACAAGAAGTACCTGATAATTTTATCGTTGATAGAAGCATCGTTGGAGAACTGTAATTTGTGTAACAGAGACACTATGAAGCTGTCAGAGCGCGACTGACAGTGTTAATGGTAATTTTTGAACCGTGTGAAACACGAGATTTGTAAATAATGTAAATATTTAAACCATATTTTATTAATAACAATTTTATTAGAGTATATAGTAGCATTCTACGCACATTCGTGTATAATGTAGGGTTTTTGAATGGTTAATTGCATTGTTCATGAGTGAACAGCTGATTTTTATCAGACCATTTTCAATGACACAGCCACAGGGTGACTGTAAATTTATGTAAACTTTTTATGAAACTTAATATCGTTACATTACTCTAACAAGAACATTTTGATACACTTATTCTACGATTAGTATATTTATTTGACGTGTGTTTTAGTTAATTTTAACATGTTTATTAATTCTTGGTGATAGGGATTATTCATTTTATTATCTGTTATTGTTTGGAAATAAATCCCAGGCACTGGTTTTTGTTTGCCTGTTCGTTTTTTATAAAACTGATCATCATTTCATTCTAGCGATCGACATGCGATAGTACTGCGAATTAGTTACTAGAGTTCAAGTTAGTCTCAACGTTCACCGTTCACACCCGAGAGCCGAGATTCTCGTCCTACCATTTTGTGTTTAGGATAGTTTATTGTCTATGTAAATGTGTAACTAATCGGTAGTGTTATTGCATGACCGGTATGCATCGAGGGTTCCCTAGTCATTATCCTAGTAGGGTAGCGTTGATCTACCTGGCCGGGGATCGACCTCCCTACAATCCTTTTCTATCTTTGCGGATATAGGCTATGGCTATGCGGGATTCGGGTGCATATAGGTGGTAATTTCTTGGCACCCGAACGTGTTTTGGCATCGATTGTGTTGAGACAGTGTAGTCTGCAACGACAACCGTACAAGATATTTGTTAGATTTTGTGTTTATTTAGAAATGCCGATCCCAAATTTTTGGAAAGTTGTTTAAGTGAATAAACACTGCCTAATTTGAGGAGTACAGTTTGTTAGAGGCATGTTTGTTTTTCCAGTTAATGACATTTTTGGTCATATTACAGTCAAATTTAGTTAAATTCTTGTTGTCGAAACGTAATATTAGTTAGGGATTGCGAGGTGAAGGAAGATCAGTTTATTAGAGTAAGGTTAGATAAAATTGTTTACGTTAAGTTATTGTATTTTAAAACGTATGTCGAAGTATTCCATTGTAGTATTTAAATAAGTTGGTCACTCTGACATGTCCATGAAGTAGTATAGATGATACCTCCTTATTTCTCAAATGTGAAATTATTATGTCGTCGGGAGATATGAGCCATATCAGGGCTATTCTGGAGAAGATCCAGGAAAGTCAGCAGCAGTTAACAGGAGATGAAGATGCCCTCCACAAATCCACACACGATTGTACTAAGAAGTTAGATAGAGAGATAAAGCAGTCAGCAGCGACAGTTAAGTCTGAGATGAAAGGAGAGTTAGCATTAGCTCAGTCAGTTACTAAAGCTAGTATATCCTTAGTTCAGGAGGAGTGTAGGAAAACTCAAGAAGAAAATAGAAAGAATCAGGAGAAAATTCTAGAAGAAAATAGAAAGGCTCGAGAAGAAGACAGAGCAGTCCGAGAGGAAGCTAGAAAGGTGCAAGAAGCTATAAGAAAAGCCCAAGAAGAGGCCAAGTTAGCACAAGAAGAGGCCAGATCAGCACAAGAAAAGGCACAAGAAGAAGTGAGACAGACACAAGAGAAGGTTGAAAAGACGCAGGAAGAAATCAAGGAAGTCTTAGAGAAAGCTCAGGAGGAAGGAAGATTAGCTCAGGAGCAAAGCAAACTAGCGCAGACAGAAAGTAGAATTTCTAAAGGCGAAAGCAGGAGAGCTTTGGAGGAGACCAAATCAGCTTTCAATCAGGTGAAAGAAGATGTGGCCTCTATCAAGATGGAAATGAGCTCACTTTGAGAGGAAGTTAGCCAGAAGGTAGTAGAAGCTAGAGTCCAATGTAATGAGAACATCCTAAAGCTAGAAGGAAAGATACAGGAAAGCATAGGGAAAGCCACTATAGAGCAGCTTAAATACAACGATTCCTTGTTAGGTTCTCAGAAGAAACTCACTGATAAGCTCAGTGACCTGAACACCACTGTTGGTAACTTAGAAGGTAAGTTGAAAGACCAACAGAAGCTGATAACAGAGGGTATAAATGTTGACATTAAATCTTGTATAACTAAATCTGTTAGTAATTTAAGAGATGAGGTTATTAAGTCTAATAGGGATTACATGCAGGAACTGGATGGTAAAATATTGCAGGATGTTAACCAAATAGAGAAAAATGCTAACACAGGGATAATTTGAAATTAGAACTGTATAAGCAAATAGAGGAAAGTAGAAAATCGAGCATTACCGAAATGAGAGGTATTATAAATAAAACAGAATCGGAAAAAAGTGAGGAGTTGAACGTTATCCGCGCAACAGTTAATGAAATAAATCTTGATCTCGCGAAAGTAAAGTCTAGTCAGGAAAGCGAACTACGTGACATTTGTAACAAACTCAACGCACTTACTTTGGCAGAACCATGCGACCATTAGGGTTTGAAGGAAGAGATAAAATTAGGAATGCAACGGGATATCACTCAATTTTTCCTAAGCAGAGAGGAGAAATATAAAGAAGAATTAGGAAGACTTAGTAAACCAGAAGAAAGAGCTGAAGACGATACTGAAAGCATCTTTAGTCGAAGGCAGGAGCGACCACACATGATGCAAGAACCGGAACGTATTCACAGGGAATATGCAGGATAAGGGGGATTCTATGACCAAGGAGGACATAGAAATAACCCGAACGTTATCGTGATAAGAAATATTGACGATAAACCGACTCGTTTCAGCGGAGTCGGAAACATCACAGCAGTCGAATTTCTTAGAGACATGCGACATTATCTCGATGATAATCGGATACCAAGGGACCGAGAAATGCGTGTAGTTGAGAAACATCTTGAATCCGAAGCTTTAAATTGGCATAGGGCTTTTAAATACACGTACACCAACTTTGACGAGTTTGCGGACGCTTTACAACGCAGATTTTGGAGTTTGGAGATGCAGCAGGGCATTAGAGCTGAGGTAAACTCTAAAAAATATGCGCACTCTACCCCTACGCGTTATGCAACGTTCTTTACATCGAAACTCACCAGACTTCAGTATTTGGATCCACCATTGGCTGAGACAGAATTGATCCATGCGATATCGAGAAAGATGCCAAATGATGTCAGAAGACACTTAATCGCGGCAGATGAGAAATCTCTGGAAGGCATGGCAGAAATATTGAGGAGATTAGATCATGCTAGTTCCAAACCGAATGCAACGCCTAGTAGTTATACTAGAGGAAGACCGGGGCCTAGAGAAGTCCATACCGTGCTGGTAGATCTGACACAGCAGACGGAGGAGAATCGTAGTAGACCAGGTCCAAGCAGGAATAATGCGTATGGGAGGAACCGTTATGAACCGCCATATCACAGATTTCGAGAGGGAAGGCCATACCAGGCAAGAACGTGGAATAATGGTCAGAGAAGGACTGGATACCACCGGAACAATGACGCACGGAGGTACGACTATTACGACCGGAACAATAGTGGCACAGCGGGAGGATGTCGCCGGTATAAAAACTGGAGTGACGATAATTATGCCCGCCAACAACAACAACAACAACAACAGCAGCAGCAACAACAACAGCCACGACAACAACAACAACAACAGAGAGGTTGGCGCAACAACGACTACGTTGGGCAATATTACCAAGATCGTGACAGAGAAAGTCAAGACTATAGGAACAACCGTAGAGAAAATGAGGCAAGACATAGCCAAGGAAGAGAAGAGGTACAACCTCAAGCCTCGAACTCAGGAACACAGGAACAGAACCTGAGCGGGGTACAAAAAACTCCGATTGGAAAACGGAAGTAGAGGGAAGAACAGTGTTCACCAACGATAGGCATGAGATCGCCATGAACGAATTCTATCATGTACAAGATGAAGACATTATTATATGAAGGAGAGGAGCCAGAGAGAGGAAAAATAGCTAGTTTACCTATTTGGCAAATTACGACGGAAGGAGAGAATTTAAGGACACTCCTGGATACGGGAGCGAATGCATCTATCTTGTCAGAAAGTTGCTATAATAAATTGAAAGATGGGAAATCTATTATATCAATGCCAGTTTCATCTATTAAAGTTCGTGGCATATTCAACGATAAGACGATGAAATGTACAATACAAGTACTCATGAAGTTCACTATAAACGGTCATGCATATGAACAAATCTTTATTGTACTGAATAAAATTAATTTCGATGCTATACTGGGGATAGATTTCATCACTAAGATAGGTGCAGTGATCGACCTAAAGAATGGCATAGTGAAGTTTAACGAAGGGAACAACTGCGAAGAAAATGAAGACAGGAATGAATACGTAATAGAAAAGGAAACCACGGCAAAAATTTTGGAGAAAATTATTTCGGAAGTCGAATTAGAAAAGACAGTGCATTATGGTTTGAAGATAGACGATTTTGAGGTCTATGAAGGCAGATTGGAATCATTAATCCAGGCATATTCCGATATCTTCGATGATAAACCAGGTCTTATTAAGGGATTTAAATACGAAATTAAACTGAAGGACAATACACCATTTCAGAAGAAGCTATACCCTATTCCTGAGAAATACCAAGTAGAGGTTGCTAATCTCATTAAAGGAATGGAAAAGGATGGAATAATCCGAAAACAGGTAATACCTTATTTTAACCCAATCACAGCAGTGAAGAAAGCAGAGGGGAGTCTGCGGGTTTGCCTAGATGCATGAGGTCTCAACAGCCTCATAGAAAAAGAACACGACCGACCGCCTAAGATCAAAGAACTATTGAAGAAGTTCAAGGGGATGTCATGCTTCAATGTTTTGGACCTATCTTCATCCTTTTATCAGATTGAACTAACTGAGAAGAGTAAATGTTACACAGGCTTCTTGTTCGAACAGAATAGCTTTTGGTTTGAACGTGTCCCGTTTGGGCTTATTAACTCAAACCCTGCATTAATTAGAGCATTGGATAGCAAACTCACAGAAGAAGTGAAAGCTAACGTCATATGCTACGTGGATGATTTAATTGTTTCATCAGAAAATCCCGAGCAACACCTGATTCATTTAAATAAACTATTGGAGAAACTGAGAGAGGTCAACATGAAAGTTAAGTTCAGTAAATGTCACTTCTTCCAACAGAAGATTAATTTCCTGGGGCATACAATTGACCAACATGGTTACCATCCAAACCAAGACAAAATTGATGCTATTTTAAGATTTCCTCGACTGAAGAAGATCCGAGACGCGCGAGCTTTCGCCGGTCTCTATCAATTCTTTAGCAGCCACTGTCCTCGTTACTCCGAAGTTATGGCACCATTGCACGAGTTATTGAAGAACACCCGTTGGAAATGGGGAACAGAAGCTGAGAATGCATTTATTTTGGCAAAGCAGATGCTCAGAGACAATATTAAGCTCGAGTATCCGGACTTTGAACGTTCGTTTATTGTTGAGACGGACGCTTCAAAAGTCGGAATCAGCGCAATTCTGTACCAGAGGGACCAAGAGGGAAATAATCATTATATTTCATTCAACAGTAGAAAACTGAAATCCCTTGAAATAACTTATTTCACGACAGAGCTCGAGGCTTTAGCAGCGATAAACGCTCAGCATCACTGGAAGAAAATTTTAATTGGACACCAGATCATTATTAGGACAGATCATAAAGCTTTGGAATTCATGCTCAAGTCAGATTTATCTTGTGACAGGATGACTAGATGGACGTTGTTTCTGCAACAATTTAATGCCACAATAGTTCATGTTCCTGGGAAGGAAAACTTGTTGGCAGACATTCTATCCACAAATCCAACTACAGAGAGGAGCGTGAATGTCAATGTAATAGAACTGGACGATGAAGATCAGGCAGCATTAGAACGTCTGAGGAGGATAGCCATTAGTCAGAAGAGGGATACCAGTTTGAGAAATTTGTTCAGATTCTTGTCAGGAAAGATGCAGAATGACGATGAGGCATATGAAGAAACACGGAAGAAAGCTACTCAGTATGTGTTAGTAGAAGGCATTGTATGCAAGTACGTAGACACTGACCACAGGAAGGTGAGAATTGTAATTCCACCTAGGTTGAGAGTGCCCATAGTTTGGCTGGTTCACAAATCTATAGGTCACGAAGGTGTAGACAAGACGTACAGTACTGCACAGGAGAAGTTCTATTGGAGTAACATGCGGGAATCCAAATCTGTTATTATCAGAACATGTGTACTATGCCGGAAAAATAAGTATAATTCAGAGCTTTTGTAGGAGAAGCCAAAAGCCATAATACCCACTAAAACTTAGGAATTATTCAGTCAAGATATTTTCGGCCCAGTTCCTAAGGGTAGTAGGGGAAATAAATACATGATAGTCACTATGGATGTTTCTCTAAAATATTTATGATGAATCCAATGCAGAAGGCAACTACGAAAACTGTATTGTACCACTTAGAGAAAAACATAATTCCTAAGTTAGGAAAGCCCGAACGTTTACAGACCGACCATGGAACACAGTACACTTCTACAGAATTTCAACAGGCTATGGAAAGACTCGAGATTGGACATATATTTAGTTCCATTCGTAGTCCACAGACAAATCCTATTGAGAGGACTATGTTAGAGGCATCAAAATACATAAGATTATACAGTTCTGAGAACCACGCTAATTGGGTAAGTGTAGTCCCAATTATGGAGTTTTGTATAAATAACACAAGGCATCAGAGCACGAACCAAGTTCCAGTGACACTTCATTACGACGAAAAACCAGTTAGGCCGTGGAACGGAATCTTCAATCTTCCGGAAGATGACGAACCATCGTTGGAACAACGAACAGAAACCGCCAGAGAGCACTTGAATAAACAAGCGGAGAAACGGCTGAAGAGAGGTTTTGGAAAGAGGTACAGTAGACCACTGATACTCGGAGAATTAGTTCTCGTTAGGACGCCCGTCAAAGCTGACGTCAAAATTGCTAATGTGTTCGAAGGCACGTTCAAGGTTGGCAGAGTATTCAACAACAATTGCAATGAAATCGTCAGGATAGAAGACGAACGACCCATTGGGAAGTACAACCATTCAAAATTAAAAGGATTTTATCGAAGGAATCATTAACGAGGAATTCGATTTCCAGTATTTAACAAGTAGTTCCGTGAAGAAATATACAGCCTATTTTCATATATCCTGCTCATGTTAATTGCCTCTATCAACATACAAAATTTCAGTTTAATTGCTGTAACAGATTCGTAGATATTGAGAACCGTCTAAATATTTCAGATGGTCGCCAGGTTGGATTTATATTTTGTACTATTACATTAAGATTATTGTGTACGTGTGGTATTCAAACTTCAATCGCATGATTAGAACACAAGAAGTAAAAACGAGATTTTAAAATTACGCACAGCAGCCATCTTGTGATTATGCAAACAATTGAAATAAATTAGATGCCAGTGGATCAACATTTGTATAAGCATTTAACGTGCAAGGTTTCATGGCACTCGGATAGTTAATTCGCGAGAAACGTCCATTTAAATATTTATACTTCGCGTCGCCGCCATGTTGGATTTGTGCTCACCAGGTTACTGAAAGTCCTATAGGTGAACATATGTTCATAGTCTCTATGAACATAAGAAAAAATCTGTTTGGTTGCTGTAAAATATTCATAGATATTGAGAACCGTCTAAATATTTCGGAAGCTCGCCATTTAGGATTGTTATATGTATAGGCCATAGCGTTATGTACCATTCAAGGACAATTATTGCCTAGGTTCATTATTCAAACTTTCACTTCGATCACATGATTACGACACAAGAAATACAAACATAATTTTAAAATTTCGCACAGCCGCCATCTTGAGGTTATGTAAACAATTGAATTAAATTAGATGGCAATGCATTACAATCTGCAAAATCATTTACTGTACCACATTTCACTGCGCTCAGAGAGTTAAATCATGAGAAAGGTCTATTAAAATATTTCAAATTCGCTTGGTTGCCATGTTCGTTTTGTACTTTACAGGTTTATGAAATATACATAGATAAACTTGTATCAGTGCCCTTTATCACCGTACAAAATTGCAGGGTGATATCTGTGATAGTATCGGAGATATAGAATGTCAGTGAAAAATTTCGCACAGCCGCCATTTTGAGGTTATATAAACAATTGAACTAAATTAGACTCCAGTGCTTTACAATGTGTATAAACAATTGCTGTACCCAGTTTCATTACGTTTGGGTAGTTAAATCGCGAGAAAAGTCTATTTAAAGTCTCAAATTTGCTTGGCCGCCATGTTGGTTTTGTAGTCACCAGGTTTTTAAAAGTCTCATAAGTGAACTTCTAGTAGTACCCTTTATCACTGTACACAATTTCAGGGCGATATCAGTAATAGTTTCGGAGATATTGAATGCTAGTGAATTACTTCGCACAGCCGCCATGTTGGATTGGTGAGACGTAACAAAATTTAAAGGGCACGGTCGAGGTCGCCGGGAATAGCGCCATATTCTTACCGAGTTTCATTGAAATCGCTCCAGCCGTTTAGATTTTATTAGGGGGGAGGACACACACACCTCACACACACACACACACACACACACACACACACACACACACACACACACACGGACAAGAGGTGATCTCATAAGCCTATTTTTTCATAATTGAAAATAGGCTAAAAAGTCGAATGCTAAATAAAGTCTGTTTTACACTTTATTTATAATTCGGGTGAGGATATGAACTCGAATTCAGCCCAGCTTAGGACCTTTGACCGAGCCGAGGTTCGAACGACTTGTGAACCATTGAAAGGAAAAATTGGAAATTTGGACTTAAAATAATTTTATAAATATATATGTATTATGGGATGCAAATGATACATAATGAAATATTTTGGAGAAATTTGAAGCATTTTGAGGAATTTATTATTTGGAAATATTCTGGTGAATGAGATTTTAACCAAGGAACATCTCGATCATTCGAAGCTGGATTTTGTACAAAGCTTCATGTTTGGCACGAGAAAACCAGTTTGGTTAGCAAGGCTATCATAACAAAGCAATGCACACGACCCGCGGAGAAGAGGCTAGACCCAGGAGCCTTTATCAGAATATTTCAACAGCCAATCAATTAATAGCACATAATTTTTGTGGGAATCGCTTTAATATAAATTTGGCAGATATTAAGAGAAATAAGCACATCTACAAGTGTAGAATGCAAAATGAAATTTATTTGGTTGAAAAGAAATATAAATTATTGTATAATAAAGCGAATATGAGTATATTTCCAGTAATATACAAGTGTTGGAGGCTAGCGAAGCGAAGCCAGCTATGACACGCGCCGCGAAGGAGAAGCGTGGCGTCACACTCTCTCATAACGACTGGCCACGAGTAAACGCGTTTCACGCACGCGCACAACAAAGGAGCAGTTTTTGCACACAGCAGTAGCCCGGACGATAAGCACCGCTGTACCATCAAAAAACCAAGGCATCGCCGAGGAAGATGGGAAGATAGCCGGCGAAACGAATTTACATGATTGGAGAGAACAGCTAGTATAAAAGCATTACAATTTTAGAACGAGACTTCGCCTATAAGCAGCACTTCACACAGAAGTAATAATTAAGAGAATTATCTACTGAAAGCAAAGATATAGCTGCAACTACTTCAAATATAAATATACAGCAGTATTTCATCAGAAGCTACATCGCAGTCTACATGATGGCAGAAATCATAAGTCGGGGAAGAGAAGCTTATTATACGAATATTGAAGAAGAGATTATGGAGAACTAAGTAAAAAGATAGGAGGTTAATCTATACTATGGATTGGGAGGTCAGAGTGACTCGAAAATTCAAGGATCGACACAGCTACAACTGCACACCAACGTGCAGTATTCAAATATGAATTTCTACACCACAAGAAAGATGTCCAACTTCACCAGGACGAGATGTCAACCCAGGACTTGTGGATCTTCACTAGCGAGACCACTCTGCATGACAGAGATAAGAAGACGAAGACCATTTGCAGCCGATCGAACTGGGAATCGCAGTTTCCAGGCCGCTGGCCGAGAATGTGACGCAACTACCGTTAGCAGCTCAAGCCGAGAAGCAGGACATGTGGCGGGCCAAGTGAGCAGGGATCCACCGCAGCTGACGAACGAGCTTGGCAGTAACTGATATCGCTGGAACATGAACGATGACAGCTTCGACGCAACATCTAGGACAGCTGACGTAGGTATTCCCTGGCTGTAGAAGACGTCTCAAGGTAGAACAACCGTTTGTTTCAGGTCTGTAGTTTTGCCGTAGAGGTAGTAGAGGACCATTTTTGGAGTGACCAACATCATTTGTAGTTATTCTCATCTTTATTATTTGTCTTTTAATAGCTTAAATTTTAGAGTTTCATTGTAATATTTGATACGTTTTCATGTGTCGTATGAGACGTTATTTAATTCTTTTAACTTATATTTGCGTTTCATGTATATTTATGCTGAAGGAAACGTTGTATGACTCTCACTTTTGAATGATACTCGTTTTATAAAGGAATGCTTCGATAAAAACTAAGATGGTTCGATAGAAACTAAGATGCATCGATAAAACTTAGATAATTCGACAAGGCTAAGATAATTCGAAAATGCTAAGATAACTTGAGAATGTTTAGATTATTAGATTATTCGATTACATTGTATTTTGCAGAAGAGAGTAAACAATGACAAATTGTAAGAACATTTAAACATTATAATTGTTATTAACAATTTCTATGCGTAACAGCGAACGTATTCATTGATATGTCTATAATGCATTCTTATCAAGTAAAGCATAATTGTGAGATGCTATAATTCTATGTAACAAAACATTACGATGTTAAGATACATCTGGTATAATTATTTATAACAATTGGAGTGTTATAAAATTCATATAGCGGAATACAACTTATTAGACAACTAAATAGTCTTGAGATATTATATTACGAATATACACTATAAATTTGGATCATAGTATTGACAATTGAGGTCAGATGATGCCTATATTTATTAACAATTAAAGTATAAACATGGTTAACAGAGTTGAATAGACCAGGAGATATGTTAATCTACCTGCGGTCTTGTATGGTAAAAACAACTTGAATATGAATTGTTCATATATTTAAACTTACACCAGAAGCGGGAAGTTATGAATTTATTTTTATTAATAACTAAAAAACGAGCGAACTACTAAGTAACATTGTTAACGTTTGATAACATGAAAGAACAAGTTTATTATGGATCATAGAGAACGGAAAGCGCTAATGAAAGGAATAAGAAGTACTTTGTGAATTGGATTATTGTGAACGAACGTGTAATTGTGTAATTTGATGCACGAAGTTTAATAATTTAGACAGGAGGCGAAAGTTAGGAGTGCATTCTGAACGGTAACATACTCAAGTGTAGTTATCTAGTAAAATCACTAATTCTTCTATAAGTGTATAGCATGATGGATTTTTCAAGGAAGTAATGCCGTGCGGAGTTGTGAAGATTGTTTATAAAGAGGAAAGGAAGGAAGTATAACATTTTTGGAGCGTAGTAAGACGCCTTTGATAAGTATTGTTCACTGTAATGCGGAAGGAAGTAACATATAGCTATGTGGGGCAACGAATTGTTACAAGATGAGTAAAAAGCGCTAACACAGAGGTAATTGTTTGGATTGTTTATGTTTGAGAGCATTTGTAAATGATCCACGTAATGCATAAAGTCTTCTAGTAGTTCCGCATCGATCTTTATCCTATTGTTTTATTTATTGACACGACATTCCAAGCTGTATTTAACTTAATTGTTCGATACTCAGGCTTATTTTATTATGACACACCACAAGAAGTACCGGAGAATGTTATCGTTGATAGAAGCATTGTTGTAGAACTGTAATTTGTGTAACAGAGACACTATGAAGCTGTCAGAGCGCGACTGACAGTGTTAATGGTATTTTTGAACGGTGTGAAACACGAGATTTGTAAATAATGTAAATATTTAAACCATATTTTATTAATAACAATTTTATTAGAGTAGATAGTAGCATTCTGCGCACATTCGTGTATAATGTAGGGTTTTTGAATTGTTAATTTGATTGTTCATGAGTGAACAGCTGATTTTTATCAGACCATTATCAATGACACAGCCACAGGGTGACTGTAAATTTATGTAAACTTTTTATGAAACTTAATATCGTTACATTACTGTAACAAGAACATTTTGATACACTTATTCTACGATTAGTAGATTTATTTGACGTGTGTTTTAGTTAATTTTAACATGTTTATTAATTCTTGGTGATAGGGATTATTCATTTTATTATCTGTAATTGTTTGGAAATAAATCCCAGGCACTAGTTTTTGTTTGCCTGTTCGTTTTTTATAAATCTGATCATCATTTCATTCTTGCGATCGACATGCGATAATACTGCGAATTGGTTACTAGAGTTCAAGTTAGTCTCAACGTTCACCGTTCACACCCGAGAGCCGAGATTCTCGTCCTACCATTTTGTGTTAAGATAGTTTATTGTCTATGTAAATGCGTAACTAATCGGTAGTGTTATTGCATGACCGGTATGCATCGAGGGTTCCCTAGTCATTATCCTAGTTGGGTAGCGTTGATCTACCTGGCCGGGTATCGACCTCCCTACAATCCTTTTCTATCTTTGCGGATATAGGCTATGGCTATGCGGGATTCGGGTGCAGTACGGTAAATGCTTATACAAATTGTAATCCTCTGACATCTAATTTATATCAATACTTTACATAACCACAAGATGCTGGCTGAGCGAAGTTATAAAATCTCGTTTTTTGTTTCTTGTGTTGTAATCATGCGGTTGGAGTTTGAATTATACACCTTTGCAATAATCTTCATGTAATAGTACATAACTCTATGACCTACATATATTAAAATTCAACAAGGCGATAGCAAAATTACCTTTGTATATTATATTGAACTAAACGCATCAGTAGGCTAACTATATTCATCACTGCTGTGAATATCCTTTTCTTGAAATAATTTGTTCGTTCGTTCGATGTTTTTATTTATTTATTTATTTATTTATTTATTTATGTATTTATGTATTTCTGTATTTATGTATTTACAGTAGAATTCCAATTATCGAACTCGGACTATTCAAATCGCTGATTTTCCGAATCACTTTCAGAAAAAAAGGACGGAAACATATTGCGATTCGCAAAATAATGATTCTGAGTACGTGAGTAGGATATAAAGGCCGAAGCTGTTGCAGGGGCTAATGCGCAAGATGGCCGCCACGCGCAAGCCCTATATGTTATTCTTATGGAGGGGACAGTCATAGCTGGGTCAGGGGCTAATGGGAAACATGGCCGCCAGGCGCTACCACACTCTTTAATGGCGGGGGTTTCAAATCATTATTTATTTGTTATTCATTTATACATTTTTATTTATTTAATATTTAATTTATTATTTTTAGCACAGGGCTAATACACAAAATGGTCACTGCACACAACCACTTACACATGTAACATGCTAACCTAACCTTACCTAACCTAACCTAACCTAACCTCACCTCACCTCACCTAACCTAACTTTACCTAACCTCACCTAACTTTACCTAACCTCACCTAACTTCAAAGTGCAAGGAAAAAAAAGTGAGAGCTAAAAGTGTCAGCAAAATAAGTGAGCAAATGTGAGAGCACAAATAATAAACTTAGTTATAACCTAACCTAACCTATAAACCAATATAGTACAATATATTTCCGTCAAACAATACCAAACAAATTATGTTAAATTGTATTAACACTCACATTTGTGGGACATGTTTCGGTGCCATGCTGCTCCCTTCTTCAGCCACTTCATCTCCTCATTGTCATCGTGCGTTCTCAAAGATATCGCATTATAAATGATGCCCACACAAACAAACATTAAAAACAATAAAAACAATCTAAAAACACTATACTAAAAATACATATATGTATAAACTTATACAAATATATCGAAAACAGAGAATGTCTGTCACCATGTCCATGTAAAATAAAAAATTCTCTTCTACGTTGAAGTTGGTCCAATCGACCGTTTTGGCCTTAGGTATTAATCACTGTACATATTACGGAGTGGCCAGTCCTTTCAATTATAGTGTTTGATGCGAAAAATGGAACATGAATCGGTCAATGCGGACCATGATAGATTATCTGTCACGTAGATGTCATTGGAAAAGACAAATCAAGGTAACTATGTGTACACATCCAGATCAGCTGTGTCTCCGTAACCAGAAAATAAAGGTTGAAAACTCTTGTCCTGTACCATGGGTCGTAAGCAACTCTATAATCTCTTGTCAATACGGACCATGGCGAATCTTAAGTAGAAGGAATAACCTAATCTAACCTAACCTAACACACAAAAACCTCAATTAAAGATTTTAGATTTTACGTTTTAACATATTGCATTTTAACATTTTACATTTTTGATTATTTCATTTTACATTCTTTAGATTTTACATTGTACATTTTTAGCCTATTTTCAATTTTGAAAAAATAGGCTTATGAGATCACCTTTTGTCCGTGCGTGTGTGTGTGTGTGTGTGTGTGTGATTCGTGTGTGTGTCCCCCCCTAATAAAATCTAAACGGCAGGAGCGATTTCAATGAAACTCGGAAAGTTCATAGCACTATTCCCGGCGACCTCGACCGTGCCCTTCAAATTTTGTTACGTCTCACCAATCCAACATGGTGGCTGTGCGAAATATTTCACCAGCATTCAATATCTCCGAAATTATTACCGATATTACCCTGACATTTTCTATGCTGATAGAGGGAACTACTATAAGTTCACTTATGTGACTTTTGAAAACCTGGTAACTACAAAACCAACATGGCGGCCAAGCGAATATGTGACTTTTAAATAGACGTTTCTCGCGATTTGACCAACCAAACGCAATGAAACTTGGTACAGTATATGTATATATACATTGTAATGCACCGACATCTAACTTTGTTCAATTTTTTACATAATCACAAGATGGCGGATGTGCAAAATATTTCACCGGCATTCTATATCTCTGAAACTATTAGCGGTATCTCCCTAAAATTTTGTACGGAGATAAAGGGCACTACCGGAAGTCCATCTATAAGACTTTCAAATACCGGTTAACTACAAAACGAACATGGCGGCCAAGCGAATTTGAAAATTTTAAATAGACCTTTCTCGCGATTTAATGTTCCAAGCGCACTGAAACCTGGTACAGGAAATATTTATACACATTGTAATCCACTGGTATCTAATTTAGTTCAATTGTTTACATAACCTAAAGATGGCGGCAGTGCGAATTTTAAAATTAAGTTTTTATTTCTTGTGATGTAGTCATGCGATCGAAGTGAAAGTTCGAATAAGGAACCTACGCAATAATTTTCCTTTAATGGTACATGACTCTATGGCCTATACATTTAACAATCCAACATGGCGACCATCCGAAATATTTAGATGATTCTGAACATCTTCGAATCTATTTTAGCAATCAAACTGCATTTTTTAATGTTCATAGGGGCTATGAACTTAAGTTCACCTATAGGACTTTAAATAACCTGGTGATCACAAATCCAACATGGCGGTGACGCGAATTATAAATATTCACATGGACGTTTCTCGCAATTTAACCATCCGCGTGCAGTGAAACTTGGTACAGTAAATCCTTATACGAATGTTAATCCACTGGCATATAATTTATTTCAATTGTTTCCATAACCTCAAGATGGCAGCTGTGAAAAATTTTAAAATCTCCTTGTTATTTCTTGTGTCCTAATTATGCGATTGAAGTTTGAATACTACACGTTCACAATAATCTGCATGTAACAGTACACAACTCTAGGACCTACATATATAAAATCCAACATGGCGACCATCCGAAATATTTAGTCGGTTCTCAATATCTACGAATCGATTACAGCAATCAAACTGAAATTGTGTATGTTGATAGTGGCAATTAACATAAGTAGGATATATGAAAATAGGCTGTATAGTTCTTCACGGAACTACTTGTTATTTTTTTATTTAAGATTTTAGTTTTTTTTTTTTAGATTTTACATTCTAAATTAAATATTTTTTGATTTTAGATTTTACATTTTACATTTTCCGAAAAGAGTAAACTACAAGGTCACATACCTAACCTCACCAAACCTAACTTTACCAAACCTAACTTAAGCTGATCCAGAGGCTAATGCACATACACAAAGTATATAAGGGCACATGCAACTATCCTTATGCTAGTCTTATAGGCACAACATGATCACTACCACAACCGGGTATTTTCTTTTTTCATTTTGTTTAAAAATTTGTTCATTTTCCAATTTCCCATTTTCAGTTTTTTTAATGTCAGTTATAAGTTTTTCAATTTCATAATATGGAAATATGGATTTTGCATTTTGTTGTTTACACATTTGCCAATTTATCAATTTCCCATTTTCAGTTTTTTATGTCAGTTTTAAGTTTTTCAATTTCATAATATGGAAACATGGATTTTGCATTTTATTGTTTACACATTTATCAATTTCACAATTTCACATTTACAGTTTTTAAAATGTCAGTTAAGTTTTTCAATTTCATGATATAGAAACATGGATTTTCCAATTTGTTGTTTACACATTGTTCAATTTACCAAATTCCCATTTACAGTTTTTAAAATTTCAGTTTAATGTTTTTTCTATTTTGTCTATATGGAAACATGGATTTTCCAATTTGTGTTTTAAATGTTCATTTTGCATTAGGAGTGGAGAGAGGTGGGTAGTAATTAAAAATGTAGAAGCAGTGTCCATACAATATTTTTTATATTAAATACATGTACACTATTTACACATCAAACATGTTTATATATATTCTTTTCTTTGTTATAAATTGTACAGTTGGTTTTATTTTGTTTTCTATTGTATCTATTTTTAGCCTATTTTCAATTTGGAAAAATAGGCTTATGAGATCACCTTTTGTCCGTGTGTGTGTGTGCGTGTGTGTGTGTGATTCGTGTGTGTGTCCCCCCTAATAAAATCTAAACGGCAGGAGCGATTTCAATGAAACTCGGAAAGTTCATAGCACTATTCCCGGCGACCTCGACCGTGCCCTTCAAATTTTGTTACGACTCACCAATCCAACATGGCGGCTGTGCGAAATATTTCACCAGCATTCAATATCTCCGAAACTATTACCGATATTTCCCTGACATTTTCTATGGTGATAGAGGGAACTACTATAAGTTCACTTATGTGACATCTGAAAACCTGGTAACTACAAAACCATCATGGCGGCCAAGCGAATTTGCGACTTTTAAATAGACGTTTCTCGCGATTTGACCAACCAAACGCAATGAAACTTGGTACAGTATATGTTTATATACATTGTAATGCACCGACATCTAACTTCGTTCAATTGTTTATATAATCACAAGATGGCGGATGTGCGAAATATTTCACCGGCATTCCATATCTCTGAAACTATTAGCGGTATCTCCCTAATATTTTGTACGGAGATAAAGGGCACTACTGGAAGTCCATCTATAAGACTTTCAAAAACCGGTTAACTACAAAACGAACATGGCGGCCAAGCGAATTTGAAAATTTTAAATAGACCTTTCTCGCGATTTAATGTTCCAAGCGCACTGAAACCTGGTACAGGAAATATTTATACACATTGTAATCCACAGGTATCTTATTTAGTTCAATTGTTTACATAACCTCAAGATGGCAGCAGTGCGAATTTTAAAATTAAGTTTTTATTTCTTGTGATGTAGTCATGCGATCGAAGTGAAAGTTTGAATAATGAACCTACGCAATAATTTTCCTTTAATGTTACATGACTCTATGGCCTATACATTTAACAATCCAACATGGCGACCATCCGAAATATTTAGACGATACTGAATATCTACGAAACTATTTTAGCAATCAAACTGCATTTTTTATGTTCATAGGGGCTATGAACTTAAGTTCACCTATAGGACTTTAAAAAACCTGGTGATCACAAATCCAACATGGCGGTGACGCGAATTATAAATATTCACATGGACGTTTCTCGCAATTTAACCATCCGAGTGTAGTGAAACTTGGTACAGTAAATCCTTATACGAATGTTAATCCACAGGCATCTAATTTATTTCAATTGTTTCCATACCCTCAAGATGCCTGCTGTGAAAAATTTTAAAATCTCCTTGTTTTTTCTTGTGTCCTAATTATGCGATTGAAGTTTGAATACTACACGTCCACAATAATCTGCATGTAACAGTACATAACTCTAGGACCTACATATATAAAATCCAACATGGCGACCATCCGAAATATTTAGTCGGTTCTTAATATCTACGAATCTATTACAGCAATCAAACAGAAATTGTGTATAATGATAGTGGCAATTAACATAAGTAGGATATATGAAAATAGGCTGTATAGTTCTTCACGGAACTACTTATTGATTATGAATACCATTTATTATTTTTGTTTTTATTTATTTTTGTAGTGCTATTGTTTTATTTCCTAAATTGTTTTGTTTTATGTATTTGCAGGCAGAAGATTTTGATATTCATAACTTAACTCTTTAAGCATGGTTAATTATCGAGTAATGACCATAGGCATGTGTACCTATAACATCAGCATCAATCACTCTTTTATCATCACCAGGACACACAGCAATTTTGTTTAGTCTTATAGATGATATGTCATGTTGTTTAGAAGCGATAATGTTCATTGGTATTATTTTTACATTGTTTCTCATGACACAATCCTTATAATCTTGAAAGCTTATACAATTTTTGACAACACCTCTGTTAATACCTTTAATCTTTTTGATTTCTTTACCATTTATGTCTAAAGCGTACATTTTAGCTCTAAAGTCCAAACATATGCTTTTATAATTTGTCCACAAGCCTCGTCTTGAAATTTCCCCAAAGTTTTCTTGATTGATGTAGAGTAACATATGTGATCAGTAGGATAATCTGATGTGTCCAGGTGTTCTAGGAAATCCAACTTGTCATGATATACATCTGGGGTGTTAACCAAATAAATGAACGAGTCGGTATCCATATACATGAGTTTAAGATTGTTCATTCCATAATAGGGTAGCAGGACATCATAATGGTGGGAATACATTAGAGTTTTTGAAATATCCAGGATACACATTCCAATATATATAGGCTTATTGAATACAATGTTACGTTTAGCCATGTGGAAAGCAGCTAGGTTAGGACCATACATTTTTCTGTCAATAAATGTCGGCTTTGCTATTAGCTTTTCTGCCTTTTTGCTGTCAGTCACAAGACGTATGTCTATTCTTTTACGGATAGTTTCCATTGTTTTTCCAAAAATGGCATTGTTGAATAATTTGTACAGATTTTTATCAAAATCATTTTTGGCTTGTTTTCGAAGGTTGTTATTTAAATCAACGTATGCCATTAGCCAAGGTCTTTGTTTAAACTTTAACACACGATGAATTTTTATCAATTTTATTCCATGATCTAAAGCCTGTTTTAATGCCATGTAGTGAACAACATATCGCGTTCGATTTCCAAGATGAGGAATTAGTTTTTACAGAGACGAATCCTTAGGTTGTGTACACTCTGGTAGGAAAGGTAAATCGTTGTGTAGATCATGAATGTCAAATGGGTAATCAACATCAACGTCTAGAATGTATCCCACAGGATCGTCTTCCTTTAGTTTTTCTAGATCAACAGTATCTGGAGAAACCCACTGAAATCCACCATAAGGAAGGGAGTGGCACATAGCCCACCCGTATTGGTTGTTGGCATCATCATAGGTAATAAACTGCGACAGTTTCTCAGAATCACAGGTTTCCATGTATTTATTGTTAGCTTCTGCATACCGATGAGACACCTGGCTAATGCCTCCACGTATTCCAGACTCGATTAGAAGAATCTGATCGTAATCCTGTAGCAATTCCAGTTCAATTCCTGTGTAAAGGAGCATTGCCTCGAAACATAAACCAGGCGAAGTAAAAAAGTGTCCAGCATCCACTCGGTGTGTTTCTAGGGTTTTGTTTCTAAACGTTTCAAAGCTGTCTGCAAGAAGGAGTACATCTGAAGTTAGGTAGAGGTCGCTATATTCCCCTAGAGTTTTAATGTTGAACTCTTTCCAGACTTTTTGGCATGTTCATAGTCTTCTTGACTAACATTCTCTTGACTTAATTTGTTAAGGAATGCCTCTTTTGGAGGTAAACACGTTTCACATAACTTTTCCCATGAGTCAATGTAGTCATAACAAAATATCCCTTGACGAGTCATGAGCATTGCATTTTCTTTTGCAAAGTACTTGTCTGTTTCAGGTTATGATGTTAAGTTGGAAACTAAGTTTTCCAAACTACTCGGCATTAACCGAAACGTGTCCACACATCCAAGCGTAACATTTCCTACATATTTGGTAAAGGAAATGTACTTTCCTTTGGAGTTAGCGATAACATCCACTCTCTCAGTAGTACATCCCAATTGCTTTACAATGAAATTTGCATCGTAGCCACTCATATTATGTAGAAACACAGGAACGGGGTTACGTGTTTTACACCTCAAATTACAGTTATTGTGAGCACTTCCACGGTATTCCCTTGTAATATGGCAGTGGTCTCGAACTTTCCAGGCCTCTTTGGTAAATGGTTTTTGACACAAATAACAGGTTTCAGAAAATTGGAACTCTCCTTCTTGATCCTCAGTTTAAGCCTTTGGAACATTTAAGCTGTAAAGGCGATCGATTTCATTAGCTATTGAAATCAAACAGCCCATAAACTTTTCTGCAGCGTCAGGTCCACGATAAATAAGAGGTTGGCTTGGAAGGTTTGTCTTTATGTGTTCCACAGCAGGTGGGGGTTTAACGTATATACCAAAGCTCATAGGAACATGACTCTGGTATGGCACTGTCTAACTTGCTTCAGGATTGGGTAAACATGTTTGATAGGGTAACAGTATACTTTCAAAATCAGCATAGATAACGTAAGGTATTCTCAGCATTTTTTCCACGTTTAAAAATTTAACAATTGAGTTTTAAATAGGCATTTCAACCCTAGCAATGTCATGCAGGACACACAAAGCTCTATTTTCTTCAAAATTTTCCATTCCTTGTTGACCATATCGACTATCGAAGTGAGTAAAACACCGTTTACACGTATATATCTTATGTCCATGGTCCTGATGTCCTACTAGTTTATCAAAATCTTTGATAAAGACGTAGTGGTTCGGTCCGGATGATGAACTTAGCAGAAGGAGGTCACGATGGTCTTGTAGCTCATGATCCACAACCTTTAGAGGGAACAGTTGGTTGTCTTGTTCCAGTCCAAATGGATTTATGGATATGATGTTGGCTTTTTCAAATTTTGAATTGTCAGCTAGTGATGTAGGAAACAATATTACTGAAAAAAACATACTTGTTTTCCAGGTCCTTGTATTTATTAATGCGTTCAGCATTCGTTTTAACCAGTTTTGCTAAAATGCCATACATAAAACACTTTTCATCCTTTAAGTTTTGAGGATTAATGCAGGCTTTTCTTGCTTTTATAGCTGCTGGTAATGGAATATATGTGCTTCCACGCAAGGGATTGTACTTATTTATTTTCAATCGCACTCCTTCCACTGCTAACAAAGCCCAATTACTGCCTTTTATCCCAGATTCTTCCATTTCTGTAGTTAACTTTGTAAATTGTGTTTCCAAGAAACTTCTTAAGTCTGTTTCCAAAAATAGGGCCTGATTTCGTGTTTTAAAAGCACGATCTGTAATTTCATATGAATGAATCTACATTCAGCCACAAGATTAACTTTGATCGACCTGTGCATTGCTAGTTCTTTCTGCATAGCTTGTATTATTTGCTGTTTGGACTCTTTAAGGTATGAATTTAAATCCTTACACGTATCACAACGTATGAAATAGGATTTAAGTCGACCTTCAAAAGATGTCTCATATTCAATAAGTCCATTTCTGTCAGGGACCAATGACAGTAGGTAATGTTTTGTACGCTCTGCTTTTTGTCTTTTAGCTGCCGACACAACATTACAACATTCGTCATGACGACGTCCATTGTATGCATTGTTGAATTTATTACCACACGTTTTACACTCATGAAATACCCCACACGATACTTCATGTCGCTTTCTATCATAGTCTCGAAGAAAAGTCTTTCCACACTCTTTACACATATAGCTAGGAATGGGTTCTTCCATCATGAATGATGATTTCTGCAAACATTTGCTTACTGCGTATCACAGGGATAGAGGTTGGTCGGTGAGACAGTCTTTCACGATGTGAACACCATGAGAGGTAGTAGTCAACTGGAGATATTTTTGTTAAGGGTCCTCTAATATTCCCTAGTCTAGATCAACAGCGCTTTACAGCGTATGACATGGCTGTAGATTGGACAGTGAGACGGTCTTTCACGAAGTGAACACTGTAACAAGTAGTAGTAAACTGATTGTATTCTTGCTAAGGGTTCTCTAATATATCATACTCAAGACCAACAGCTACTTACTGTGTAGTACAAGGCTGTACAATAGTTGTACTGAGAGAGTGGATGTTATCGCTAACTCCAAAGAAAAGTACATTTCCTTTACCAAATATGTAGGAAATGTTAAGCTTATATTTGTGGACACGTTTCGGTTTATGCCGAGTAGTTTGGAAAACTTAGTTTCCAACTTAACATCATACCCTGAAAGAGACAAGTACTTTGGAAAAGAAAATGCAATGCTCATGACCCGTAAAGGGATATTTTGTTATGACTACATTGACTCATGGGAAAAGTTAAGTGAAACATGTTTACCTCCAAAATAGGCATTCTTTAACAAATTAAGTCAAGAAAATGTTAGTCAAGAAGACTATGAACATGCCGAAAATGTCTGGAAAGAGTTCAACATTAAAACTCTAGGGGAATATAGTAACCTCTACCTAACTTCAGATGTACTCCTTCTTGCAGACAGCTTTGAAACGTTTAGAAACAAACCCCTAGAAAAACACCGAGTGGATGCAACACACTTTTTTACTTCGCCTGGTTTAAGTTTCGAGGCAATGCTCCTTTACACAGGAATTGAACAGGAATTGCTACAGGATTACGATCAGATTCTTCTAGTCGAGTCTGGAATACGTGGAGGCATATGCCAGGTGTCTCATCGGTATGCTGAAGCTAACAATAAATACATGGAAACCTATGATTCTGAGAAACCATCTCAGTTTATTACCTATGATGATGCCAACAACCAATACGGGTGGGCTATGTGTCACTCCCTTCCTTATGGTGGATTTCAGTGGGTTTCTCCAGATACTGTTGATCTAGAAAAACTAAAGGAAGACGATCCTGTGGGATACATTCTAGACGTTGATGTTGATTACCCATTTGACCTTCATGATCTACACACCGATTTACCTCTCCTACCGGAGTGTACACAACCTAAGGATTCGTCTCTGAAAAAACTTATTCCTCATCTTGGAAATCGAAGGCGATATGTTGTTCACTACATGGCATTAAAACAGGCTTTAGATCATGGAATAAAATTGATAAAAATTCATCGTGTGTTAAAGTTTAAACAAAGACCTTGGCTAATGGCTACGTTGATTTTAATAACAACCTTCGAAAACAAGCCAAAAATGATTTGAGAAAAATCTGTACAAATTATTCAACAATGCCATTTTTGGAAAAGCAATGGGAAATATCCGTAAAAGAATCGACATACGTCTTGTGACTGACAGCAAAAAGGCAGAAAAGCTAATAGCTAAGCCGACATTTATTGACAGAACAATGTATGGTCCTAACCTAGCTGCTTTCCACATGGCTAAACGTAACATTGTATGCAATATGCCTATATATATTGGAATGTGTATCCTGGATATTTCAAAAACTCTAATATATTCCCACCATTATGATGTCCTGCTACCCTATTATGGAATGAACAATCTTAAACTCATGTATATGGATACCGACTCGTTCATTTATTTGGTTAACACCCCAGATGTATATCATGACAAGTTGGATTTCCTAGAACACCTGGACACATCAGATTATCCTACTGATCACATATGTTACTCTACATCAAACAAGAAAACTTTGGGGAAATTTAAAGACGAGGCTTGTAGACAAATTATAAACGCGTATGTTTGGACTTAGAGCTAAAATGTACGCTTTAGACATAAATGGTAAAGAAATCATAAAGATTAAAGGTATTAATAGAGGTGTTGTCAAAAATTGTATAAGCTTTCAAGATTATAAGGATTGTGTCATGAGAAACAATGTAAAAATAATACCAATGAACATTATAGCTTCTAAACAACATGACATATCATCTATAAGACTAAACAAAATTGCTGTGTGTCCTGGTGATGATAAAAGAGTGATTGATGCTGATGTTATAGGTACACATGCCTATGGTCATTACTCAATCATTAACCATGCTTAAAGGGTTAAGTTATGAATATCAAAATCTTCTGCCTGCAAATACATAAAACAAAACAATTAAGAAATAAAACAATAGCACTACAAAAATAAATAAAAACAAAAATAATAAATGGTATTCTTAATCAAAAATAGATAAAATAGAAAACAAAATAAAAACAACTGTACAATTTATAACAAAAAAGAATATATATAAAAATGTTTGATGTGTAAATTGTGTACATGTATTTAAAATAAAAAAATATTGTATGGACACTGCTTGTACATTTTTAATTACTACCCACCTCTCTCCACTCCTAATGCAAAATGAACATGTAAAACACAAATTCCATGTTTCCATATTGACAAAATAGAAAAAAACATTAAACTGAAATTTTAAAAACTGTAAATGGGAATTTGGTAAGCCTTCGTGGCTTAGGCGGCAGCACGCCGGCCTCTCACCGCTGGGTCCATGGTTCAAATCCCGGTCATTCCATGTGAGATCTGTGCTGGACACAGCGGAGGCAGACAGGTTTTTCTCCGGTACTCCGGTTTTCCCTGTCACAATTTCATTCCAGGAACACTCTCCACTCTCATTTCATTCATCTATCATTCATTTAATCATTGCCCCAAGGGAGTGCGACAGGCATTGGCAGCCGGCACAGTTAATATCCTCGCCGCTAGATGGGGGCTTCATTCATTCCATTCCTGACCCGGTCGGTCGACTGGAAGCAGGCTGTGGATTTTCATTTTTCAAATGGGAATTTGGTAAATTGACCAATGTGTAAACAGCAAATTGGAAAATCCATGTTTCTATATCATGAAATTGAAAAACTTAACTGACATTTTAAAAACTGTAAATGGGTAATTGTGAGATTGATAAATGTGTAAACAACAAAATGCAAAATCCATGTTTCCATATTATGAAATTGAAAAACTTAAAACTGACAAAAAAACTGAAAATGGGAAATTGGAAAATTGACAAATGTGTAAACAACAAAATGCAAAATCCATGTTTCCATATTATGAAATTGAAAAACTTAAAACAGACATAAAAAAGTGAAAATGGGAAATTGGAAAATTAACAAATGTGTAAACAAAATGAAAAAAAATACCCGGTTGGGGTAGTGATCATGTTGTACAGTAGCCTATAAGACTAGCATAAGGATAGTTGCATGTGCCCTTATATACTTTGTGTATGTGCATTAGTCTTTGGATTAGCTTAGGTTAGGTTTGGTAAAGTTAGGTTTGGTGAGGTTAGGTATGTGACCTTGTAGTTTATTCTTTTCGGAAAATGTAAAATGTAAAATCTAAAAAAAACTAAAATCTAAAATACAAAAAAAAAAAAATGTAAAAATCTAAAAAATGTAAAATGAAAAAATCAAATATAAAATGTTAAAATGTAAAATCTAAAATCTTTAAATGTGGTTTCTGTGGATTAGGTTAGGTTAGGTTAGGTTATTACGAAGTTTATTATTTGTGCCTTCTCATTTGCTCTTACTCTTTTGCTCCCACTTTTTTGCCCCCTACCTTTTTGCACCCACTTGTTTGCGCTCACTTTTCGCTCCCAATTTTTTGCTCCCACTTTTTTGCTCCCACTTTTTGCTCCCACTTTTTTGCTCCCTCTTTTTTCTCCCACTTTTTGCTGTTACTTTTTGCTCGCAAATTTGCTCTCTTTTGAAGTTAGGTTATGTTAGGTTAGGTTAGATTAGGTGAAGTTAGGTTAGGTTAGGTGTGGTTAGGTTATAACTAAGTTTATTATTTGTGCTCTCACATTTGCTCAATTTTTTTTTGCTGACACTTTTTGCTCTCACTTTTTTTTTTTTTTGCTTGCACTTTGAAGTTAGGTGAAGTTAGGTAAAGTTAGGTGAGGTTAGGTAAAGTTAGGTTTGGTTAGGTTAGGTGAGGTGAGGTGAAGTTAGGTTAGGTTAGGTTAGGTGAGGTTAGGTTAGGTTAGGTTAGGTTAGGTTAGCATGTTGTATGTGTAAGTGGTTGTGTGTAGTGACCATTTTGTGTATTAGCCCTGTGCTAAAAATAATAAATTAAATATTAAATAAATAAAAATGTATAAATTAATAACAAATAAATAATGATTAGAAACGCCCGCCATTAAAGAGTGTGGTAGCGCGTGGCGGCCATGTTGCCCATTAGCCCCTGACCCAGCTATGACTGTCCCCTCCATAAGAATAACATACGGGGCTTGCGCGCGGCGGCCATCTTGTGCATTAGCCCCTGCACCAGCTTCGGCGTTTATATCATACTTACGTGCGCTATTGTCCTTCCCTCCACGAACCTAGTGTAGGAGCAGTGCGAACATTATTGGGATGATGAGCTTTCTTTGACCGAGATGTTCAGCAAACAATGACTTTCATTTACTACTATTGTACCGCACTTGAACGATATATACCATGTAATAGTGTTGCCTTTTCATTTAATTACATAGGTCATTAAACATGCATATAGTACCGAAAATAAGCTTTTTTCTTTAAAATACATATGTATACTACCATGTATGTAAATCCACTTATCCGAATTATTGATTATCCGAATGGAGTCCGGTCCCAATTGATTCGGAAAATTGGAGTTCAACTGTACTTGTTTATTTGTCACCGAATGTTTCTGGGACTAGCTTATCCTTTTTTCTTCTATTGTATTTTATTGCCACTGAAAGTCTTCTTAGTTATTGTAATGTATGCAAAATTAACATTTTCAAAATATTTTCCAATGCTAACATCCAGTGAACACAAAACAGACACAAAGGTATACTGCCAGACCTCATTTCAGAAATCGTCTTACATGTGGCGCTGTACACGTATTTGCTAATACAATATAATTCGACATATCAAAAATGTACTACATTCCAACAGTATTATTGCTTTATAAAGCAGAATCAATTACGTTGACAACGGAGTACTGACATGAACTCGTACCCGTTCTCTGGCGGGTCAGAGCGGGCGAACGTGGCAACACAGCACGAACTTTCCTACGGGACTTGCCTATCGTCAACACAGACCAACATCATAATAAATATCAATCCATATAAACTAAGCCTATTTATTTACCTTATGGATATCGCTTAGGAAAGCAGGCAAGCTTGTAGTTTAACGTGACTTAATCTCGCGATATTTAACCACGGGACCTCCTTTTTACGTCGAATCCGAACCACAGGACATAACATTTTTCATCGAAAATCTCAAATGCATTGATCGAGAATCGTCCACCTTGGTGAGAGGCAAGCAGCTTGACCACTGCGCCACCACGTCATGATAAAATCTGATATTTAGATCGCAGACTTTCGCGGACGGTGTCTAGTTTATCATCTAGGCTTACGGAATGGAGTCGCGTTGTATGTCCATGATTGTATTCTGACGTTTCGGCTGTCATTGCAGCAACCTTAATCATGGATACGAGTTCGTGTCTGTAATAATAAAATGTTTGAGTACTGACATGAACTCGTTCCCATGAATAAGGCTGCTGTAATAAATAACAGGCGAAACGCCGTGAAACGATCATCGACATACAACGCGGCTCCATCCTCAAATGCTAAATAGTAAAATTCTGATATGTAGGGTATTTAAGACATAGCCCTATTTAGGATCTAAATCATCTTTATAAAAGTCCTAGACAGTGTATCAAGATTTGTTACCATGCAGAAAATTATATTCCGTAAAATAAGCTTACTTTTCTTTTCACTTTTTGCTTGACGGGCATCTCTAATATTCTAAGGTATTGAGTTTGATCCTTATGCATTTAAAATGTCTAATGCGACTCTAACTTCTAGATATGTTTCAAATTTGTAAGTTTACTAGATTCAATTCGATTCTAATAATTTATAAACCCAACATGGTGGTTGTGCGTTTTCAATTTGATATTATTCTGAAAATAGCGACTAAAATGTATACCATACATTCTCATTTCAAAGTCAACTGGCGGACACTCTTTGGTAATTCTTGGTGATTATTTTATTATTTATTAACTTTATTCAAGATGGTTGTTTAGCGTATTGATCATTATAACATATTATATTTGTGATTTCCAAGACTGGGTTTATCAATAAAACACTTTGCTTTCGCCAATTTATATGCAAAACAGTTCGGCATTTACGAACAGACATGCCCTAGAAAAAATAGCAGACAGACGCATACAAAGTCACAAACATACATACATATTGACCCAGAATGATCTCAAAAGCCAATTTGATTTTTACGAATGTTGATAAAAAATTCGGACATACCAGTATTGGAAAAATTGATCTCTTATTTGTTATACCAATCAAAGCTACAATTTGGTTCAATTAAGACAAGAAGATCTGTAAAGAAATATAAAGCCCATTTTCATGTATTATACTGGTCCTTTCTCTCTTAGAACTTATTCCCTTAAGGAAATATTTATGTACACAATTTTAGAATTTGTTCCATAACAAGCACTTCCGTAAAGAATTTTATAGTCTATTTTCATATATCCTATTTATGTTAATTGCCTCGATCAACATTCAAAATTTAAGTTTGATTGCTGTAATAGATTCGTAGATATTGAGAACCGTCTAAATATTTTTGATGGTCACCATGTTAGATATCTTAATTTTTATTTGAGTCGAAGTTGCTGTTTGATGTGAGATTGGCTGGTCAGAATATTTTTTATTTGAGTCGAAGTTGATGCTTGACAGTGTGATTGGCTGGTCGGAAATTTTTTATTTGAGTCGAAGTTGCTGTTTGATGTGAGATTGGCTGGTCGGAATTTTTTTATTTGAGTTGAAGTTGCTGTTTGATGTGAGATTGGCTGGTCGATTTTTTTATTTGAGTCGTATGTAGGCCACACAGCTATGTACTATTACACGAATATTACTGCGTAGGTGTTTATTCAAACTTCAATCGCATGATAAGGACACAAGAAATAGAAACGAGATTTTAAAATTTCGATCAGCCACCATCTTGTGAATATGAAAACAATTGAAATAAATTAAATGTCAGTGGATTAAAATTTGTATGAGCAATTACCGTACCTAGTTTCACTGTGCGCGGATGGTTAAATAGCGAGAAATGACCATTTAAATATTTAAAATTCGCGTCACCGCCATGTAGGATTTGTGCGCACCAGGTTATTGAAAGTCCCATAGGTGAACTTATGTTTAGCCTATAGCCTTTGTTAACAAACAAAATTTGAGTTTGATAGCTGTCATAGATAAGTAGATATTGAGAACCATCCAAATATTTCGGATGGTCGCCATATAGGAATTTTATATATGTAGGCCACAGAGTTATATACTACTAGCTGAAGTACCCGTGCTTCGCTACGTGTCATAAATAAATTAAAATGTGAAGGTGACAGTTAAAACAGGGGATAGGCGAGGTGCTGTGCAGAAGGAGATTAAGGATGGAACATTTTGTCCAACTACACCGCTCGGCGTTGACCATGTTTTATAGCACAAATTTAGGTTTTACTCGCTAGCCGTTGGAGATACCTTTCGGATAGAAAATGTAATTTTAAACCTCGTATATGCCATCAAAAGTTTGCTATTTCTTAGCGTTTTCTTATTATTTTAAATGGAAATATGAAAGTTTGAAACCAAAGGGTGTAGTGACGTCACTAAAATGGTCGCCATTTTAAATAGTGCAAAGTATTGAAATCAAAAGTAACCTATATGTTAACCAGGTAAATCAGCTACTTCCATGTAAAATTCATGTAAATCGGGCCAGTGGTACTTGCGTGATTGAGTAATACATAGACACACACCATCTCATTTTTAGCCTCGCTTCGCTCGCGTCATAGTCGTGTGATATTGTTATTCAATGAAATGCAGGTTTAACCCCGTTAACACCCCTTTAGAACCTGAATATCCAAAAATCCCTCCTTAGTAGACGATTTCGACACACAACAAACATATCCCCAAAATATCATTCTTCTAACTTTAGTAGTTTTGGTTGGTCGATGAGAGTGAACATCCAAAAATCCTTCCATAGTGGACGTTCTTCTTCCAGAATTTCACCCCTCCCCATGGGCCCCTTAAATTGCATTTAAGAAAAACGGTCGAACACCTATTTATTATATTTATTTATTTATTTTTAAGCTGATCGATTTCCTCCGAGATTCAAACTCCTCGCCTATGTCGTTTAAGAGATACACGCTCCGTTAGGAATCTTTCAACCCCCTCTTTTCATCCCTTTCACCTCATAATATACACTACATCGAAAAACCATTAGACATTTGTCAGCTTATTTTTAATGATTAGTATATATGCCAAGTATCACATCCCCAAATGAAACCACTCGGGAGATATTGTTATTCAATGAAATGCTGTTTACCCACTTAACACCTCTTTAGAACCTGAATATCCAAAACTCTTTCCTTAGTGGACGTTTTCGACATACAACGAACATATCCCCAAAATTTCATGTTTTTAACTTCAATAATTTTGGCTGGGCGATGATGAGTGAGTCAGTCAGTCAGGACATTTTCTTTCATTTATTTTTGATAATTTCACCCCTCCCCATGAACCCCTTAAATTGGATTTTTGAAACAAACGGTCGAACACCCATTTACTTATTTAAAGCTGTCCCCCCCCCCCCCCCGAGTTTGATGAGTGAATAAGTGAGTCAATCAGTTGGGACACTTTCTTTCCTGTTTTATTCCCCCAGAATTTCACCCCTCTCCAAGGGCCCCTTAAATTGGATTTATGAAAAAACGGACGAACACCTATTTACTTTTATTTTAAGCTGTTTTTTTCCTCCGAATTTCAAACTTCTCGCCTATGTCGTTTCAGAGATACACGCTCCGTTAAGAATCCCTCAACCCCCAATTTTCACCCCTTTCACCTCATAATATACAACACATCGATAAACCCTTAGATATATGTCGGATTATTATTAATGATAAGTTTATATACCGAATATCACATCCCCAAAGAAACAACTCATGAGATATCGTTATTCAATGAAATGCACGTTTACCCTCTTAACACCTCTTTAAAACCCGAATAAACAAAAATCATTCCTTAGTTGACGTTTTCGACATACAGTGAACATATTCCCAAAAGTTTATGTTTCCAACTTTAATAGTTTTCGCTGGGCGTGATGAGTGAGTGAGTCAGACAGGACATTTTCTTTCAATTATTTTTACCAGATATTCACCCCTCCCCATGGCCCCTTGAATTGGATTGATGAAAAAACGCTTGAACACCTAATAACTTATTTTTTAAGCTGTGTTTTTCCCCTGAGTTTGATGAATGAGTGAGTTAGTCAGTTAGGATACTTGCTCTCCTTTTTTCCCCCAGAATTTCACCCCACCCCATTGGCCCCTTAAATTAAATTATAAAAAACGGTCGAACACCGATTTACTTACTTTTTAAGCTGATTTCTTTTTCGCTGAGTTTCAAATTTCTCGCCTATGTCGTTTAAGAGATAGGCCTACACGCTCCGTTAGGAATCCTTCAACCCCCAATTTTCACCCCTTTCACCTCATAATAATACACCACATCGAAAAATCCTCAGACACGTGTCTTCTTACTTTTTAATGATGAGTTTATATGCCGTGTATCACATCCCCCAATGAAACCAATCGGGAGATATTGTTATTCAATGAAATGCAGGTTTAACCCCCTTAAGACCCCTTTAGAACCTGAATATCCGAAAATCCTCCCTTAGTAAACGGTTTTGACATACAATGAACATATCCCCAAACTGTCATGTTTCTAACTTCAATAATTTTGGCTGGGCGATGATGAGTGAGTGAGTGAGTCAGGACTTTTTCTTTCAATTTACTTTTTTCAGAATTTCACCCCTCTTCATGAACCCCTTAAATTTGATTTTTGAAAAAACTGTCGAACAGCTATTTACTTACTTTAAAGCAATTTTTCCCCCTTGAGTTTGATGAGTGAGTCAGTCAGTCAATCAGTTAGGACACTTTCTTTGCTGCCCCCCCCCCAGAATTTCACCCCTCCCCATGGGCCCCTTAATTTGGATTCATGAAAAAACTGTGAAATACATATTTACTTAGTTTTTATGCTGATTTTTTCCCGCTGAGTTTCAAACTCCTCGACTATGTCGTTTAAGAGATACACGCTCCGTTAAGATTCTTTCAATCCCCACTTTTCACCCCTTTCACCTCATAATATACACCACATCGAAAAACCCTCAGATACGTGTCTTCTTAATCTTTAAAGATGAGTTTATATGCCGAGTATCACATCCGCCAATGAAACCAATCGGGAGATATTGCTATTCAATGAAATGCAGGTCTACCCCCTTAACACCCCCTTAGAACCTGAATATCCAAAAATCCTCTTTTAGCGGGCATTTGCGGCCCTTGAGGAAGCTGCATACCAAATTTCATTCTAATCCGTTCGGTGGTTTTTGAGATTTCGTGATGAAAGAATGAATGAATGAGTGAGTGAGTGAGTGGTATTAGACAAATATGTAGTAGATAGTGTCAAGTCTTTGTTATGCTAAACTCGGTTGACAGTGCTGTGTGAGCAGTTGAGTAACTAACGGGGTTTCAATAAAGATCCTCATTTTCTATACTGGTAGTGCAGAGCACAACTGGCATCCAGTCGGCCGTGTCTCGACTTGAGCTATGTTGCCATGGAAACTATCTGCCTTGCCATTCCTTCATGAGTATATTTTATGATTTGATTAGCCTGTGCTTGAGTGCAAAAGGGCCGAAATCAGAAGAATGAGAAAGACTATCGAAAATTCATGCAGCCAACGGTTCCTTCTGGGTCCTAAACTATGTGTGTGCAAGATTTGGTTGAGATTGGTGGAAAGGTGTAGATTTGTATACGGAACAGACCCACCCACCCACATACATAAATACAGACTTTCACTTTTATATATAAGACTAGCTGAAGTACCCGTGCTTCGCTACGCGTCATAAATAAATTAAAATGTGAAGGTGACAGTCAAAACAGGGGATAGGCGAGGTGCTGCGCAGAGGGAGATTAAGGATGGAACATTTTGTCCAACTACACCGCTCGGCGTTGACCGTTTTTTATAGCACAAATTTAGGTTTTACTCGCTAACCGTTGGAGATACCTTTCGGATAGAAAATTTAATTTTAAACCTCGTATATGCCATCAAAAGTTTGCTATTTCTTAGCGTTGACTTTTTATTTGAAATGGAAATATGAAAGTTTGAAACCAAAGGGTGTAGTGACGTCACTAAATTGGTCGGCATCTTTAAATAGTACAAAGTATTGAAATCAAAAGTAGCCTATATGTTAACCAGGTAAATCAGCTACTTCCATGTAAAATTCATGTAAGTCGGACCAGTGGTTCTTGCGTGATTGAGTAATACACAGACACACACCATCTCATTTTTAGCCTCGCTTCGCTCGCGTCATAGTCGTGTCATATTGTTATTCAATGAAATACAGGTTTAACCCCGTTAACAACACTTAAGTACCTCAATATCCAAAAATCCCTCCTTAGTAGACTTTTTCGACACACAACAAACATATCCCCTTATTCTAACTTTAATAGTTTTGATTGGTCGATGAGAGTGAACATCCAAAAATCCTTCCTTAGTGGACGTTTTTCTTCCAGAATTTCACCCCTCCCCATAGGCCCTTTAAATTAGATTTATGAAAAAAAAACCAGTCGAACACCTACTTATTTTAATTATTTATTCATTTATTTATTTCTAAGCTGATTGAAACTCGGAGAAAATCAAACTCCTCGCCTATGTCGTTTAAGAGATACACGCTCCGTTAGGAATCTTTCAACCCCCACTTTCATCCCTTTCACCTCATAATATACACCACATCGAAAAACCATTAGACATATGTCAGCTTATTTTTAATGATTAGTATATATGCCAAGTATCACATCCCCAAATGAAACCACTCATGAGATATTTTTATTCAATGAAATGCACGTTTACCCCCTTAACACCTCTTTAGAACCTGAATATCCAAAACTCTTTCCTTAGTGGACGTTTTCGACATACTACTAACTTATCACCAAAATTTCATGTTTCTAACTCAAATAATTTTGGATGGGCGATGATGAGTGAGTGAGTCAGTCAGGACATTTTCTTTCATTTAGTTTTGAGAATTTCACCCCTCCCCATGAACCCCTTAAATTGGATTTATGGAAAAAAAAACGGTCGAACACCTATTTACTTATTTAAAGCTGTTTTCCCCCTGAGTTTGATGTGTGAGTAAGTGATTCAATCAGTTAGGACACTTTCTTTCCTTTTTTTCCCACGAATTTCACTCCTACCCATGGGCCCCTTAAATTGGATTTATGAAGAAATGGTCGAACACCTATTTACTTGTTTTTAAGCTGCTTTTTCCGCAGAATTTCAAACTTATCGCCTATGTTGAATAAGAGATACAGTACACGCTCCGTTAAGAATCCTTCAACCCCCAATTTTTTCCCCTTTCACCTCATAATATACACCATACCGATAAACCCTTAGACATATGTCTGCTTATTTTGAATGCTTAGTTTATATGCCGAATATCACATCCCCAAATGAAACAACACGTGAGATATTGTTATTCAATGAAATGCAAGTTTAACCCCCTTAACACCCCTTCAGAACATGAATATCCAAAAATCCATCCTTAGTGGACTTTTTCGACATACGACGAACATATCCCCAAAATTTCAAGTTTCTAACTGCAATAGGTTTGCTGGGGGATGATGAGTGAATATCAAAAATCCTTCCTTAGTGGACTTCTTTCCCCAGAATTTCATCCCTCCCCATGAGCCCCTTAAATTGGATTTATGAAAAAACGATCGAACACCGATTTACTACTTTTTCAATCTGATTTTTCTCCCTGAGATTTTTACTTTTGCCTCTGTCTTTTAAGAGATACATGCTCCGTTAAGAATCCTTCAACACTCACTTTTCACACATACACTTCATAATATACACCACATCGAAAAACCCTCAGACATGTGTCTTCTTATTCTTAATGATGAGTTTATATGCCTAGTATCCCATCCCAAAGGAAACCAATCGGGAGATATTGTTATTCAATTAAATGCAAGTCTACCCCCTTAACACCCCTTTAGAAGCTGAATATCCAAAATTCCTTCCTTAGTGGACGATTTCGACATACAACGAACATAGCCCATTAATGTCATGTTTCTAACTTCAATAATTTTGGCTGGGGGATGATGAGTGAGTGAGTAAGTCAGGACATTTTTTTCCAATTACTTTTCAGAATTTCACCCCTCACATGAACCCCTTAAATTGGATTTATGAAAAGAAAGGTCGAACACCTATTTACTTATTTTTGAGCTGTTTTTCCCCCCTGAGTTTGATGAGTGAGTGAGTTAGGACACTTTCTTTCCTGATTTTTTCCCCAGAATTTCACCCCTCTCCAAGAGCCCCTTAAATTGGATTTATGAAAAAACGGTCGAACACCTATTTACTTATATTTTATGCTGTTTCTTCCCGCCGAATTTCAAACTTCTCGCCTATGTCGTTTAACAGATACACGCTTCGTTAAGAATCCCTCAACCCCCAATTTTCACCCTTTTAACCTCATAATATACACCACATCGATAAACCCTTAGACATATGTCTGATTATTTTAACGATTAGCTTATATACCGAATATCACATCCCCAAAGAAACAACTCTTGAGGTATCGTTATTCAATGAAATGCATGTTTACCCCCCTTAACACCTCTTTAAAACCCGAATAACAAAAATCATTCATTAGTTGACGTTTTCGACATACAGCGAACATATTCCCAAAATTTCATTTTTCTAACTTTAATAGTTTTAGCTGGTCGTGATGAGTGAGTGAGTCAGACAGGACATTTTCTTTCAATTATTTTTACCAGAATCTCACCCCTCCCCATGGGCCCCTTAAATTGGATTAATGAAAAAACGCTTGAACACCTATTAACTTATTTTTTAACCTGTCTTTTTCCCCTGAGTTTGATGAGTGAGTGAGTTAGTCGGTCAGTTAGGACACTATCTCTCCTTCTTCCCCCCAGAATTTCACCCCACCCCATTGGCTCCTTAAATTAATTTATGAAAAAACGGAGGAACACCGATTTACTTATTTTTTAAGCTGATTTTTTTTCGCTGAATTTCAAATTTCTCGCCTATTTCGTTTAGGAGATAGGTCTACACGCTTCGTTAGGAATCCTTCAACCCCCAATTTTCACCCCTTTCACCTCATAATAATACACCACTTCGAAAAACCCTTAGACACATTTCTGCTTATTTTTAATGATAAGTTTATATGCCGAGTATCACATCCACAAATGAAACCACTCGTGAGATATTGTTATTCAATGAAATGCAGGTTTAACCCCCTTAAGACCCCTTTAGAACCTGAATATTCAAAAATCCTCCCTTAGTGTATGGTGTTGACATACAACGAACATATCCCGAAAATGCCATGTTTCCAACTTCAATATTTTTGGCTGGGCGATGATGAGTGAGTGAGTGAGTCAGGACATTTTCTTTCAATTTTTTCTTCTTCAGAATTTCACCCCTCCCGATGAACCCCTTAAATTTGATTTATCAAAAAAACTGTCGAACACATATATCCTTATTTTTAAGCAGTTTTTCCCCCTGAGTTTGAAGAGCGAGTGAGTCAATCGATTAGGACACTTTCTCTCCTGATTTTTACCCAGAATTTCAGCCCTCCCCATGGCCTCCTTAAATTGTATTTATGAAAACAAAACGGTCAAACACGTATTTACGTATTTTTATGCTGATTTTTTCCCGCTGAGTTTCAAACGCCTGGCCTATGTCGTTTAAGAGATACAGGCTCCGTTAGGAATCTTTCAACCCCCACTTTTCACCCCTTTCACCTCATAATATACACCACATCGAAAAACCCTCAGACACGTGTCTCCTTATTAGCCTATTTTCAATTTTGAAGAAATAGGCTTATGAGATCACTTTTTGTCCGAGTGTGTGTGCGTGTGTGTGTGTGATTCGTGTGTGTGTCCCCCCCCTAATAAAATCTAAACGGCAGGAGCGATTTCAATGAAACTCGGAAAGTTCATAGCACTGTTCCGGGCGACCTCGACCGTGCCCTTCAAATTTTGTTACGACTCACCAATCCAACATGGGGGCTGTGCGAAATATTTCCCCAGAATTCAATAACTCCGAAACTATTACCGATATTGCCCTGACATTTTCTATGGTGATAGAGGGAACTACTATAAGTTCACTTATGTGACATCTGAAAACCTGGTAACTACAAAACCAACATGGCGGCCAAGCTAATTTGTGACTTTTAAATAGACGTTTCTCGCGATTTGGGTAACCAAACGCAATGAAACTTGGTACAGTACATGTTTATATACATTTTAATGCACAGACATTTAACTTCGTTCAATTGTTTACATAATCACAAGATGGCGGATGTGCGAAATATTACACCGGCATTCTATATCTCTGAAACTATTAGCGGTATCTCCCTAAAATTTTGTACGGAGATAAAGGGCACTACTGGAAGTCCATCTATAAGACTTTCAAAAACCGGTTAACTACAAAACGAACATGGCGGCCAAGCGAATTTGAAAATTTTAAATAGACCTTTCTCGCGATTTAATGTTCCAAGCGCACTGAAACCTGGTACAGGAAATATTTATACACATTGTAATCCACTGGTATCTAATTTAGTTCAATTGTTTACATAACCTCAAGATGGCGGCAGTGCGAATTTTAAAATTAAGTTTTTATTTCTTGTGATGTAGTCATGCGATCGATGTGAAAGTTTGAATAATGAACCTACGCAATAATTTTCCTTTAATGGTAGATGACTCTCTGGCCTATACATTTAACAATCCAACATGGCGACCATCCGAAATATTAAGACGATACTGAATATCTACGAATCTATTTTAGCAATCAAACTGCATTTTTTTAATGTCCATAGGGGCTATGAATTAAGTTCACCTATAGGACTTTAAATAACCTGGTGATCACAATCCCAACATGGACGTTTATCGCAATTTAACCATCCGCGAGCAGTGAAACTTGGTACAGTGTATCCTTATACGAATGTTAATCCACTGGCATCTAATTTATTTCAATTGTTTCCATAACCTCAAGATGGCAGCTGTGAAAAATTTTAAAATCTCCTTGTTACTTCTTGTGTCCTAAATATGCGATTGAAGTTTGAATACTACGCGTTCACAATAATCTGCATGTAACAGTACATAACTCTAGGACCTACATATATAAAATTCAACATGGCGACCATCCGAAATATTTAGTCGGTTCTCAATATCTACGAATCTATTACAGCAATCAAACTGAAATTGTGTAAGTTGATAGTGGCAATTAACATAAGTAGGATATATGAAAATAGGCTGTATAGTTCATCACGGAACTACTCGTTTTTAATGATGAGTTTATATGCCGAGTGTCACATCCCCCAATGAAACCAATCGGGAAATATTGCTATTCAATGAAATGCAGGTCTACCCCCTTAACACCCCTTTAGAACCTGAATATCCAAAAATCCTTTCTTGGTGGGCGTTTGCGGCCCTTGAGAAAGCTGCAAACCAAATTTCATTCCAATCCGTTGGTTGGTTTCTCAGATTTCGTGATGTATGTGTGAGTGAGTGAGTGATTGAGTGGTATTTGACAAATATCTAGTAGATAGTGTCATGTCTTTGTTATGCTATACTCGCTTGACAGTGCTGTGTGAGCAGTCGAGTAACTAACGGGATTTCAAGTAAAGATCCTCATTTTCTATACCGGTAGTGCAGAGCACAACTCGAATCCAGTCGGCCGTGTCTCGACTTGAGCTATGTTGCCTTGGAAACTATCTGCCTTGCCATTCCTTCTTGAGTATATTTTATGATTTGATTAGCCTGTGCTTGAGTGCAAAAGGCCCGAAATCAGAAGAATGAGAAAGACTATCGAATATTCATGTAGCCAGCGGTTCCTTCTGGGTCCTAAACTATGTGTATGCAAAATTTGGTTGAGATTGGTGAAACGGTGTAGATTTGTATACGGAACCAACCCACCCACATACATACATACAGACTTTCACTTTTATATATAAGATATTGGATGACGATTATTGAACTGGTTCATTATTCAAACGTTGACTTCGATTGAATGATTAGAACACAAGAAATATATGAAAATGAAAATCCACAGCCTGCTTCCAGTCTCCGACCGGGTCAGGAATGGAATGAATGAAGCCCCCATCTAGTGGCGAGGATATGAAGTGTGCCGCCTGCCGAAGCCTGTCGCACTCCTTCGCACAGCTACGATCTTGAGTTTCATCTAGCGGCGAGGATATGAAGTGTGCCGCCTGCCGAAGCCTGTCGCATTCGCACAGCTACGATCTTGAGTTTATGTTAACAATTGAACTAAATTGGATGCAAGGGCATTACAATGTGTATAAACATTCGCTGTACCAAGTTTCACTGCGTTCTGATAGTTAAATAGCGAGACAAATCTATTTAAATGTTTCAGCTTTGCTTGGCCGCCATGTTCATTTTGTAGTTAACAGATTTTTAGCCTACTTTTCACATTTTGCAAAAATGAGGAAAAAGTAGACTTATGAGATCGGGAAAATGTCTGTCTGTCTGTCTGTCTGTCCTTCTGTCTGTCTGGCTGGCTGTGTGTGTGTGTCCCCCTATCAACTCCTAAACGGCTGCAGCAATCAAAACCAAATTTAGTATGAGTAAAGATGTGCACCGGATTAGCTCACGTCCATATTTGAAAATGATGTCAGTGCTACCAACTGCTGAAAAAACGCACTAGAAATTTGAGCTCCATGTTGGATATCTTGCAAGGTATGCATGGGAGCTATTCCAAAATTGGCACACATGCAGATAATACTATTTCAGTTTAATTTCCAGGAGGCCAACAATGACAGTGTTGCCAAAATAATTTTAAGCCTTCTGATAGGTCCAATGTTTAAATGCATATAACTTCTACACTATCAATTGGATTTCAACCACATTTTGTATGTAACATCTGTACATAAACATGTATGAATGAGCATATTCTTAAGAGCCAACAGGGCTACCAACTGTTAATAATTGCTCTCTCTATTTTTTATCCAAATACCAATATATCAGAAAGTATGCAAGCCAACAGCTTTACACTATGCACTCGTATATTCTGACATTTTAGATTAATTTGGAGTAACTTATATACGTCAGTTCTACCAACATGATTATAAGCCTGCTGATAGTACCAATTTTTAAATACATAAAACTTCTATACTATCAGTTGGATTTCAACCAAATTTCGTATGTGCTATGTGTACCATAACAGATATGACTATAAGTATTGTTAAGAGCAATCAGGGCTGCCAACTGTTAATAAATGCTGTCTATATTGTTTTTACCCTAATATCAATATACCAGAAAGTATGCAAGCCAACAGCTCTATACTTTGCACACGTATAGCACCTGACATTCTAGATTAATTTGGAGTAATTAATACAAGGCAGTGCTGCCAACATGATTCTATGCCTGCTGATATGTCCAATTTTAAAATACATGTAATTTCTATACTAACAAATGGATTTCATCCATAATTGGCACAACAAGATATCATAATATTTCAGATTATTTCTGACCAGCACACGCATGGTATTGTTGGCAACATGCTTTTACGCGTGCTGATAGATCCAGTGTCTAACTGCATGTAACGTCCATTGGACTTCAACCAAATTTTGTATTCTGTACCTTAAGAGATTGAACTAAGAATATATTCAGTCACCAGGGCAGCCAACTGTAGTGCTCTATTAGGCTACATCATACCAGGTATATTTTGAACTAATTAGATATTTCGATATTACCAACTTAATTTTGTCATTATTCTAGAGAGGTTCACATACTGTAGAATAATCATTGGCATGAAAAGTAGGCTGTATAGTTCTTCACGGAACTTCTTGTTTGAAAGTCACATTAGTGAACGTTTAGTTGTGCTCTTTATCATCGTACAACATTTCATGGTGATGTCAGTAATATTTTCGGAGATATAGAATGCCAATGCAATATTTTGCACAGCCGACATCTTGAGTTAATGTAAGTAATTAAACTAACTTAGATATCGGTGGATTGCAATGTGCATAAACATTTGCTTTACCATGTTTCACTGCGCTCGGATGGTTAAATCGCGAGAAAGATCTATTTGAATGTTTCAACTTTGCTTGCCCGCCATTATCGTTGTATTCTTTTCAGGGCTTTAATGTGACATAGATAAAATTTTAGTAGTGTCCTTTATTACCGTACAAAATATCAGTGATATCAGTAATAGTTTCGGAGACGTAAAATGCCGGTGAAATATTTCGCACAGCCGCCATGTTAGATTGGGGAGACGTAATACAATTTGAAGGGAACGGTCAGGGTCAAACAGAATAGTACTATGACCTCACCGAGTTTCATTGAAATCGCTCCAGCCGTTTAGATGTAATTAGGGACACACACACATACAAACACACACGGACAAAAAGAGATCCCATCAGCCTATTTTTAGCCTACCTTCGATTTTTGCAAAAAATGAAAGTAGACTTATGAGATCACTACAGGGCGAAAAAAGTGTGTCTGTCTGTGTGTGTGAATGTGTGTGTGTGAGTCTGTGTGTGTGTGTGTGTGTGTGTGTGAGAGAGAGTGTGTGTACTCTGAATGTCTGTCCCCCCCTATCAATTCGAACTCGGTGAGCGCAAATGGAACGAAATTTGGTACAAAGGTAGCACTAGCAAAGGACACCTCAGTGTCATGTTTTATATCGCCGCCATCTCGACGGAAACGTAATGGCGGCCACACAAATGTTCAAAGCTTAAATCAAATTACGACTAACCTAATCATTCGATCTCTACCAAATTTTGCACCAACATACCATTATGGAGGGAGCATCCTTTGACCAAACTAATAGGTCATTAGCCTAATAGTTTGCGGATGGCGGCCATCTTTGTGTGAAAATCGATTCCCCCTATTAATTCGAACACGGTGAAACCGAATGGAACGAAATTTGGTACTGAGGTAGCACTAGCAAAGGGCACCTCAGTGTCATGTTTTATATCGCCGTCATCTTGACGGAAACGTAATAGCGGCCACACAAATATTCAAAGCTTAAATCAAATTACGATTAACCTAATCATCCGATCTCTACCAAATTTTGCATCAACATACCATTATGGAGGGAGCATCCTTTGACCAAACTAATAGGTCATTAGCCTAATATTTTGCGGATGGCGGCCATCTTTGTGTGAAAATCGATTCCCCCTATTAATTCGAACACGGTGAAACCGAATGGAACGAAATTTGGTACTGAGGTAGCACTAGAAAAGGTCACCTCAGTGTCATGTTTTATATCACCGCCATCTTGCCGGAAACGTAATCGCGGCCACCCAAATGTTAAAGGCTAAAATGTAATTACGACCAACCTAATAATCTAGTCTCTACCAAATTTTGCAACAACAAATCTTTATGTGGGAAGCATATTCTGACCAAACTGCTAGATCATCAGCCCAATAGTTTGCAGATGGTGGCCAAGTATGTGTGCAAATCGATTCCCCCTATCAATTCAAACACGGTGAAGCCGAATTGAACGAAATTTGGTACAGAGGTAGCACTAGCAAAAGGCACCTCAGTGTCATGTTTTATATCGCTGCCATCTTGATGGAAACGGAATGACGGCCACCCAAATGTTAAAAGCTTAAATCAAATTTCGACCATCCTAATAATTTGATCTCTACCGGATTTTGCAACAACATGCCTTTTTGTGGAAAGCATCTTATGACTGACTACAAGGTCATCCATCAGCCCAATATAGCGGCCATGTATGTGTGCAAATCCATTCCCCAGATCAATTCAAACACGGTGAAACCGAATTGAATGATTTTTTTACAGAGGTAGCACTAGCAAAGGGCACCTCATATTCATGTTTAATATCCCTATAGCACGTTGTATTTCAACTAGCAACTACAACCAACATTCAATTATACTCCTTGAAAAGGACAAAGAGTTATAACAATACCCATGCATTTAGGAGAAAGTAGGCTATATGTTCTTTACTGAACATCTTGTTTCATAAATGAATACAGGCTAAAAATGACAATATGTAATGTTAATCAAGTTGATAATATTGAGGCCAGTTGTACAACAAGAAGAAAGGCTGAACTGTGGAACGTAAATAGCAGTGCCGAGCAGTCTGGGGGTGAGCTAATATCCGGAGAACTCCACATGCGGCGCAAACTGCTTCAGCAAGCAAACGTCACATAAAGAAAACAAATCGTCGGCTATTACAAGGGGAAGAAAATCGAACGTTGCCTAAAGACAACTAACCTCGCTACACTGTTCCTGTTTCCGTATTTACTACAACACGGAAACTGTAGTGCCAGAGTTTCCTTTCCCGTGGGGAATCATGAAAAGCCTTCCTACCTTTAAAATCATGCTGAACTTCTGTGCCCAAGATCGTCGGTTAAAACCCGGCCAATGACGTCGGATTCTTTAAGAGTGTTAAAAATCCCTCAGTTTGCCCTCCCTTGGTTGGGAAGTAAATCCGGCGGTCCCATGTCATAGACTTATGGCATGTAAAAAACCTTCCACTAACTACAATTGTGTGAAGCTGAATTTGCAGGTTAGATTTGATTAACGCTTATTATTTACAACGTTCGTGGTCAGGTGCTGGTTACGGTGGCATCTAGTAGCCAAGTTCACGGTTAGGTGTCGTTGACGGTAGCATTTGGTAGCAAAATTTTAAAACGTAGCATGCTGAGCTTCTATGCCCAAGATAGCGGGTTCAAACCCGGCCGAAGCCGTCGGATTTTTTAAGAGCGTTAAAAATCCCTCAGTATGCCTTCCTTCGGAGGGGAAGTAAAGCCGGCGGTCCCATGTCATAGATTTATGGCATGTTAAAGATCTTTCCACTAATTACACCTGTGTGAAACTAAATTGGATAGGTTAAGAATGTAAACAACGCTCTTTGGTTGCTACGTTCGTTGCCAAGAGCCGACTGCGGTGGCGTCTAGTAGCTAGTTCTGAACTAGGCCTAGTAGTCGTTGACGGTGGCGTTTGGCGGCCAAAGTAGGAACTATTTGAAAATTCAAAGTTGCAGTCCCTACTTGAATTTAAAAAACAGATACACACACTAATACAGTCATCACAATTAACACCGGTTATCAGACAGATTCTACACTCACCCAAAGTACACGGTGCTACATGACCGCGTTGTCGCAGCCCCTAAACTAAGGAACCAACCAACCAAAATTTAAAACTACTTGAAATTGATCATCTGCAGTCCCTACCTGAATTACAGATAGCACACACTAATATAGCCATCACAATTAATACCGGTTATAAGACAGATTTTACACACACACAAAGTACACGGGGCTACATGACAGCATTGTCGCTCCCCCTAAACTAAGGAACCAACCTACCAACCTTTAAAATACGAACTACTGTCGACCAAAGTATTATGTGCAATCGAGTTTGAAGGTTGTTTGTGAAGTAACCAATAGACCTATATAAAATACAATAACATCATCATTCGTCGTTCTATTGCACGTTAACTCATGTAGGTTTGGAATTTTTAATTTACATTTTAATATTTTTTGTCGCAGTTGGAGCACAAAAAGTGCACGTTTTTAAGCATGTTTCAACCATGCGTCACATTTAAGAATTATTATCTCAAAAACTCGTCATCAGATCGAATCCAAATTTTAACACAAAATACATTGGAATGTTGTATATCTGGTTTATTAATTTCAAAATTTTGCGTATCCAAGAAAAAAAGTTGTTATCATTTTTGTAAGGTAACTTTTCCTCGGCTCGGGGTGGTTGAAAAATGTAGTTCTTGGTTGCGATGTAATCCTTATACATCAAAAAGTTATGCTGTATGACTGTGAAATACGTAAATTAACTCACTTATTTTATATCGGTTTGTATTTGTAGGTGGAAATAACACATCGTTCACCAGCTACCCGCTTCCGGAAAAGCTGTACAGCGTTGCCGAAATGGAGCCCATCACGCATCATGGCGTGCCTCGCTCGGAAGTGATGGGCTCCATCACAGCAACGCTGTACAGCTTTCACGGAGCGGGTAGCTGGTGAACGATGTGTTATTTCCGCCTACAAATACAAACCGATATAAAATAAGTGAGTTAATTTACGTATTTCACAGTCATACAGCATAACTTTTTGATGTATAAGAATTACATCGCAACCAAGAACTACATTTTCCAACCACCCCGAGCCGAGAAAAAGTTACCTTACAAAAATGATAACAACTTTTTTTCTTGGACACGCAAAATTTTGAAATTATTAAACCAGTTATACAACATTCCAAGGTATATTGTGTTGAAATTTGGATTCGATCTGATGACGGGTTTTTGAGAGAATAATTCTTAAATGTGACGGATGGTTGAAACACGCTTAAAAACGTGCACTTTTTGTGTTCCAACTGCGACAAAAAATATTAAAATATAAATTAAAAATTCCAAACCTACATGAGCTAACGTACAATAGAACGACGAAAATGATGATGTTATTGGATTTTATGTAGGTCTATTGGTTACTTCACAAACAACCTTCAAACTCGAGTACACATAATACTTTGGTCGACAGTAGAGGCTTCATCTTACAACCAGACATGCCGGAGATGTGCACCACTATGTGAGTGAAATGCAAAGTACATTACGTGATGGCTACTAACTTTTCATGAAACGGTATGAACTATTATTTGATATGTGGAGCAATATGGAAGTACCCAAATGTATTAATTTTAGTTAGTTAGTTAGTTATAGAGATTTTAAGGGTCGGAACAGCGAGGTCATCTACCCCTCTCAACAAAGTTTGAATTTAAATTTACAGGTGGAAGCCCAAATATGAAAATGGACTAGAAATAATAAAACAGAAAAAAATCAAATCAAATTAATAATGATGGTATATTGGCTTTCACGGTCAGTGAATTAAAACTCAGCAATTTTTCTAGTTTTAAAAATAATAATTATAATGATAAACAAAAATTCGGAGAAATGAATATTCTAATTTCAAAAATGAACTAAGTCATTGAGTCAATGATCATTTGGAAATTTATATTGCGGGCCCTAACCCACTCTCACGTATTATTGATTTTGCAATATTGATTCATAGAGCATATACCGTGCCTTTTTTAAAAGTTTCCATATTAATCTCTTATTTGTTATACAAATCAAAGCTATAACTTAGTTTAATTAAGGCAAGGAGATTGGTGAAGAAATGAAACGCCTTTCTTCATTCATTATACTGGTCCTTTTCCTCTTGGAACTCAGTTAAATCACGTATCCATAATTATGATGGTCTATTATTATCAACGATCGCGTTGTAAGGAAATACGGACAACAGTTTCTACCATACATTGAAGACCCCAGACTTTCAAACTTTGGCTACCTCATTACGTAGAACTAATATAGGGCCTATGTACGGTAGACAGGACATTTTAAATATAAAGATGCAATATGATCTTATCGCGATGTTGGAAATTACCCCGTTCTAAGCCAACGATGACCACCTCGTGGGGCCGTGGCTAGCATTGTTGGCTGTCATCCCCTAGGTACCGGGTTCGATCCCCGGCTCTGCCAGGAATGTAAAAGTCTTTGTATGGTCTGGTACGGGGTCTCCCAGCCTCGTGATGCATATTGGCAACCTACCGGATGCTATGACAGGAGGAGGAGTGGAAAGGATTTGGCCACACTACCACACGCAAACTCCGGCTCGGGATGCCTGGTTAGTGATCCCTTGACAAATTCAAGGGCTCTAATTCAGGTGGCTTACGTCCCTGGAGGAGATATGGCACTCTAATTAAGAAAAAAAAGCCAAAGATGCAACAATTCTTCGAAGTGCTCTCATCGGCACACCTCTTGTCTATGCCAACATATTTTATAGACTGACACATCAGAGATCAAGCACAACACCCCATAGGTAGTCCCAAAACCGTCAGGCATGTTGGCCCGTGGTTAAGAGATGCCTCGTCATTATCGTACATTGTACTGGGTGATTGGGGTATTACTCATACGATATCCCAGATCAGGAAGTGGCGTAGGATGTAAATAACATTTTAATGGAACATTCTCCCACTGATGTACCTCAGTGCTAGCCATTCATGTGAAGTACCATAGCGAGAGAAAGGGCCTCAGGACACACAAGAGGTCAATATGGTTATGGCGTCTTTACAGACCTATATTCCACTCGCGCAGCCATTTTCATGCCACCAGAGCGGCAATTATCAGCAGCCTTTGACGTGGCGAGTAGTGGAGTAGGGGAGGGAGTGGGGGGACGCCCGGATACGTTGAGACGGTTAAGTGAGCGCACGCTTCCTGGTGTGGGAGGAAGGAAACGTTTAGGAGATGAATAGCTGACTGCGAGAAGAAATGTATTCAGGATGCGAACCGATCAATTGCCCATCCAAAAGAAAGAAGACTAGTTGAATTCAACTCGACTGAAAATAAAATGAGCAAGAAAAGATGCAGTGTCTAGAAATGTTCCGTGGAAATGTCGTATCGCCTTCCGATTATTGTGACGTCATTGGGATCTCACTGCACTACTTTAGCTTCCATTTCAAATAGTCCGTATTACGCAAAACTCTACTTGAGTTATTAACATACGTAGACTAGTATAACGCACAAAAGTCAATGGGTGGAAAATACAGTATAAACAGTTAATTTTGGAACCTGAAACATTGAGGCCATCGGACGTAAGTATTTGGGTCGTCATGGAAGCTGTCAGATAGCCTGTGTTGTTGTGGTCTGTGCATGTGTAATAAGGACTGAGGCTGTAAGAGGTCAGCTGTAGTCATGGCTAGCTACCAACCCCTAGCATTTATCTAGAATAACATGGATGGATTGTTCCTAATTGCCGTCATGAAGCTGAGTCAACGCCCTTCCATGCCTAGAACCAGAATTTTAATCCTTGCGAAAACCAGGAACTGTTGGGACATTTGTAAACCTTAATAATACCGTAAGTGTTTGTCGGGAGAGTTCAGTTGATGCTGTGGATGCCTGCTCAGAATGAGATACTTGCGTTTGATTCCCGACAGCAGCCTAATTATTAATTCTTTCATAAATAAATAACCTCCGACAAGGACGGTCCAAAGCCCGGCTGAAAAAGGAGGATGATTGGAGTGGATATCTCGTCCCACTCTGAAAAACCAAACTAGAGAAGAGTTGAACATCTTACTCCACATCTGTGAGTATGGACACAGTGAGGAGGCAGCCCATCCACCATGATAGGGTGCTGTGGGCCAATCACTCACACATCTGAACTTATTCGATTACTGAAACTGCAACAGAAAATAACCGGACTGATAAACAGTTGACAATTTTTGGCATGAAAATGATTAAGAAAATTGGGTGATGGAATATAAGAACTTTACGCCAAACAGGCAGGCTATAGCAGGTCTGTGCAGAAATGAGAAAATCCTGGGCAGACCTGCAGAGCCTGGCTGGAAGGAGAAATCAGGGGAGGAATTTTGTTGCAGCCCTTTACTCCGAGAGTGGACATAGGAATTAAATCAAGTAAGACAAGTCCTAATAAATAGGTAGTTCAAGTTACGTTGAACGTGCCACTGATACGTGGAATACTATTAATATTATGCCAGTCGATGCACCCACGTTTGTGACCGATGATCTCTATGTTTCAAAAATAAACAGAGTAAGTTGGTATCATTGCTAATTATAGTGGCTTCGGTGGCGTAGTTAGTAGCATGCTGAACTGCTGTGCCCAAGATAGCGGGTTCAAACCCGGCGAAGTCATCGGATTTTTTAAGAGCGTTAAAAATCCTTCAGTATGCTTTCCTTCGGAGGGAAGTTTAGCCGGCGGTCCCATGTCATAGATTTATGGCATGTAAAAGATCCTTCCACAGACTGAACTTGTGTGGAGCTAAATTTCTAGGTTATATTTCGTTGTAACGCTCTATCTAAGTTCCAACGTTCACCACTATGTATCATTGATATCTGGTAGCGAAAGTTGGAACTACTTGAAATTGAACGGAACTTGTAGCTCACCCTAGTGGTGTCCGCTTTCAGCAGCTACAGCCTCTGGCGAGCCAAACATGTCCTCGGACATTCCCGGCATAAAAGCCATACGATAAATAAATAAATAAATAAATAAATAAATAAATAAATAAATTGCTAATTATGTTCACGTTAAACTTCATCTCAACAAATTTTTGCGTCTCTCCCTTTACTCAGCTGTTCAACATCAAAATAGACATTTTGAATTCATGAGGACATGGAGCAAGTCCGATTTAATTTGCTAATATTGACTTTATGAGAAAAATGACATTTTGTAACGTCACGTCAAAAAGAGTAGTTCGAATCTTGGAGTATTTTAATGGAATATCTGAATTGAGAATTCTTTTGTAACTGTTATACAGGGTGTATCTTAATTATACCGACAAAAAATCAGGGATGCTCTGCATGTTATGTAAAAGACGATGCCGCAATCGGATTGGCGGAGAAAAATTTTCCCTCCGAGAAAATGAGGTTACTTTGTTACATCCGGGTGCGCGATTCAAATCTACGAACTCACCGTATTTGCTGAGCTAGAGAGCAAGCCGCTGGCCACTGCTGTGCTTCAGGCAAGGGAAGGAAGTGTGATAGAAGGAGACAGAGATATGCTGGCGGGCATGCGCAAGTTTCCTCGATCGCCTCGGCTTGCCGCATGCCCACCAGCATATCTCTGTCTCCTTCTATCACACTCCCTTCCCTTGCCTGAAGCACAGCAGTGGCCAGCGGCTTGCTGTCTGGCTCAGCAAATACGGCGAGTTCATAGATTTGAATCGTGCGCCCGGAAGTAACAAAGTAACCTCATTTTCTCGGAGGGAAAAATTTTCTCCGCCAATCGGATTGCGGCATCGTCTTTTACATAACACGCAGAGCGTCCCTGATTTTTTTGTCGGTATAATTAAGATACACCCTGTATATTAACAATTAATTCATTTTCATTCAATATAGCTCAGCTCACACACTCATAGAAAATAACGCATCAGAAGCATTCATCGCAATGACACTGCCAAACAAAGGCTTATGTATAACTGATTATAATACTACAATGTACAGGCCATGTAGGCTATTCAAATTATAACTATAAGTTAGATCAAAAATCATATTAGTCTCACGACTACAAATGATGATGATAATTGTTGTTTTGAGGTGCCTAACATCTAGGTTATCGGCCCCTTATGGTCTGGGTGATAGCGAAAATGACAAGGAGATGGAAACCATAACGGAAACTAACGGAGATTGAAAATACTGACAAAAGATTGAAAATACACACAACGTGGAATTTAGATGGAAAAACTGAAAAATGGTATTTCGATGGAAAATATTCACAAAAGTTATTTAGAATGAAAATACGCACAAAATGCAGATTATGGTCAAAATAAATTTACAAAGTGCAACTTAGATTCAAGATACTCACAAAATGCAGTTTGGATTCAAAATACGTACAAAATGCGATTTTGATTGACAATACTTACAAAATGCAATTTAGATTGAAAATACTTACAAAATGTAATTTAGATTGAAAATACTCACAAAATGCAGTTCAGAATCAAAATACTTACAAAATGCCCATCCTACAAAATGCAATTTAGATTGAGAATATTTGAAAAATGCAGTTTAGGTTGAAAATACTTACACAATGCAATTGAAATTCAAAAGACTCACAAAAATGCCGCCCTGAAAAATGTAGAGTAGATTCAAATTATTCACAAAATGGAATTAAGATATACGGGGAGACAATTCACAAAAACAGTGCGGGAATCTGAAAGAGAGAAGGAAATATGATGAAAAGTAAAAGAAGGCTGATCCCCAGAAGAATGAGGGATCAGGAAAGATGAGAGAAGGGTCCGGGAAAGGAAGAAACTCCCTAGGCCTCGGATAGCCTAATACCGTCGGGGTCGGAAGAGAACAAAAGTTGACCAAGAGAGGCCGACAGGAAAGAAGACGGAGAGGACCCCGGCACAAGTAAGTGGAAGCAATGCAAGACTCAGCTGGGATAAAGTTGAGCTTTTCTGAAGCAGACGTCAAAGATCCTGCTACAACTGTTGCAACTGTGTGATTTTTGGCATGGTCGACGAGCCTAACTCAGTTGTTAAAGTACACTGCTTTCCAATTCACAGAGGATGTAAACGTACTCCCCCTCAGCTAGCAAGTATTGATGACACCCTAGGTTGAAGTTGCCACTCACTCGACGCAATTTGTCTGTCGACATGTTATTCGTAAATACTAATTCCTAAAATAAACCTGATCTGTATATAGGCTAGTCCATTTTGACAGTGACCAGAAGAATGGCGTTTTAACTGTTCATGTGGAATAGCTGAGAGTTTTTATCGGCGTTTAACAGCCGCGTTTTGACGGTCACGTGTAGTTTGCAAATTTTAAAGGTGGTCTCATGCCGCCAACCAGTGGCGTTTGAATAGATCGTGTAGAATGGGCCTAATATGCGCAAATGCGAAGGACTCGTGTCAATAGATTTACTGGCACGTTAAAGAACCCCTTCGAGGCAAAATTCTGGCACCCCGACGTCTCTAAAAGCTGCAGTAGTTAAAAGTAGGGCTTCCGATGAGACACGGATTGAGGTGTACCCGTGTAACCCGGGACCCATGTACACCGGTAGGTACGCTCGAAGAATCCGTGTAGCAGTAAATACACGTGTACATGGGTACACGAGTAGTACCACCCGTGTAACCGTGTATGAAGTTCCACGTACATGGGTTTCACGGGTATATATGTCTTATCGTGTGCCCGTGTGGTGCTTGAAACGTTTTGTCAACTTTGGAAGAATGTTTTTGACATTTTGTTGTACTAATGCCCCGTTTAATTGAAAACAAATGTAGAATCAGGAACACGAACACAACAAACATAAAAATATAAAGTTTTTTCTATTACGAAGAATAAGTGAAACGACAACACTACGTATTTTGTAGAAGGATGTTTTCGAAATACTATGAACACGGCACCGAGTGATTCAAATTTTCCGGTACCGCGCATCCCTTATTCGTTAGGGTGCCCCAAGTGGGCAGAATTCTAACCTGATGGAAGAATACGCGTTCACGTTCAGTACGATCATAGGAGTCAAACCACTGCTGATACGCGCAGCGTAGTAGAAGAAAAATGGGGAAAACAAGCCGTTGGGTGTGGAAGTACGCGGAAAGGAAAGGAGATAGGGCATATTGCTCTCTATGTTCTCCTACCGAAAACAATGAGTATTCCTGTGCTGGTGGGTCCTCGGGAGCCATCTGACGCCACTTGAGAATGATTCACCGGAAGATGGAAAATCAACAAACGTCGCCAAGCAAACGCGGGTAAGTAATAAATGAATGCAAATTGTGTAACGCCATATGCGTAAGCGTACCATGGTTACCACGACCTCCTACAGAAATGTCTTTCTGTTTTGACAATAAATAGTACTGTTTGCGTTATTTTTGTTTATATACTACCAACTTCTGTGAACAACACACTTTCACGACTAGACGCAAGCGCGTCCGCGACATTCCCACCGCCTCCAGTCAGTAGGCCATGTCGTCAGCGACGAAGGCGAAGTGGTGCCGCGCCGGCGCCGTGGCGCTGCCTTCTCCAAATGGAACTGGACATATGTTGAAAATTACCACTTTCCCAGACAGTTCAGTCTAGTGCTGACTACTTGACTGATTCGCTACGATCTGTATTATATTCGGTTCATGCCACCGTCACACACGCTTATCCACTTACCGCGCGCCACCACGGCAGCACGCCGCCGCTCGCTCCGACGCTCCATTGCGCACCGGGCTTTAGAGCACACGTTAACAAGGAATTAAAATATACAGCGACAGTTCTTCGCTTAAGTCATACAACTCTTCCGATGACGTATAATATTTAGATGGTGGATTGTTAAAATGAGGGAAATCGCGTTCCGTAAATTAGAAAAGGCCCCAACAATTAGACTGTTGGGCTTATCAGGAACGCAACGGTGGCGGCCTACGGGAGCTTCAGGACGGGCGTGTGGTGGCACAACGGCGGCGTTGGCGCCACGCCGACAACTTTGTCGGTGGTGCGCAGTGTTGTGGGTTTGTGCCTGGAGGCGTGTGCTGTCTACATAGACAATTTTACAGATATTAGCGAATCAGTCGAGTCATCCTGCTCTCCGCCGGACAGGCGTCCATTTCAATCGTTGGCAAGTGCAATATTCGCGGTGCTGGCGCGTACCAGCGAAATGGAAGGCGGTGATCTTGTTTATCTCCAATGCAACTTTCCACGATTTGCGCTTATAATGCACAGGACCTTCCTCGTTCTGAAGGCTTTCATTTCGCACCGAAATTTAAAATGATATGGTATAATTACAGGCATGAAGCGGAGGCCTCAAAGGAAGACACTGGAGATGGTGACCATGTTGATGATGAGGAGCAGGAGCAGGTATGGTCATCCCGAGCCAAGAGACGACGCAGACGACGCGTGGAAGGTAACACACACCGTCCGTGCGATACCATACGCTCAGAGGAAATACGCCACGCTCTTGCGAGGATGGTTGCTGTGAACTAACTGCCTTTGAAATGTTGTGCCAGTGATGGGTTTAGACAGATCATGGCAGTTATAAAGCCCAATTATTTGTGTATTTCAGAGGATGTCCTTAAGCGGAGACTGGCCCTACTAGCCGAAGGTGTCAGAGAGAATGTGCGGGGTGTACTATCAGCGGCATCAAGCGTTGCCCTTACATCTGACTGTTGGACAACTCGCTCACAAACGTCTCTCCTGACGGTAACGGCTCACACCATCGACTCCCAGTGGGTTCCAAAGGCGATGACGCTTACCACGCATGAAATGGAAGACCACCACACGGCAGAAAATCTGGATCGGAATTGCAATTGATTGCAGAAGAATGGGATGTTCAGGACAAGATCACCGACATCGTCACTGACAAAGCCTACAACGTCGTCAACGCTGTGCGCACTCTTTGATGTGCTGGAGAAGGATACAGTGACTTGTGCTGCACATTCAGTACAGCTTGCTGCAAACAAGGCTCTTGCTCACGAAAGGCTGCTAATGTGTGTCTGAAAGCAAGAAAGGTAGTTGGCCATTTTCGGCACTCTAACGTTGCCTCCAGTGCCCTGACAAAAATGCAAGTACAACATTCAATGCCCGAACAAGCCCTGATTCAGAGCTGCAAAACCCGCTGGAATTCAACTTTTGCCATGATCGAGCGCTTTTGAAAAACAGGAACCCCGTCAGCAACGTCCTAGGTGACCGGACATGCACGCCAAAGGGCACAGCACAGAAGCTGCAAGTAACTGAACAGGAGTGGCATTACATGGAGGTTTTAACCAAGCTCCTTAAACCTGTGGAAGTGGTAACCACTCTCTTGTGCGGTGACAATTCTCCCATATCGATGGTCCGGCCACTAATACAGACGATAAAACCACCTCAGCACCCAGGAGTTGTCGGACGACAGCTTCCTAGAGGACGCGCAGTCTACCTTGGTCAGTGAATTGAACGATCGGTTCGGCCTCCTATGGATAAATGATAGTACTATCACAGCCAGAGAGATTGCATCTTTCCTCGACCCGAGGTATAAGGATTTGGTAGATAGACAACAGAGGCTCGATGACGTATTCGCGTGTGTTGCATAAGCTTCAGAGCGATGCACCTGCTAAAGTCGTGGTTAATCCCGATCAACCCTCCACCAGTAGTGCCCTGGAGTTCTTGTTTCAAATGCCATGTGGGAGAAGGAACAGCCCGATATCTCAATTTGAAGATTTTCTTTCGGAGGCACTGATACGTTTTGACATGAACCCGTTCGAGTGGTGGAAAGCAAGGAAACACAAATATCCTGCGATTGCTGCTCTAGCGAAAAAATACTTGTGTATTCCAGCAACATCCACAAGCTCCGAAAGGTACTTTTCCTCTGCTGGAAACATTGTCACAGCCAAACGGAATTTTCTTCTGCCAGAAAATGTAAACCTCTTAGTATTCTTGTTCCAAAACAAAGTTTTCTTAAAGTAAATTGGTCAATGAGCCTTAATTCTAGAAATTGTTGTTCTTATTATACTGTTCTATTTTGTATTCGTTTCCTACACCTGATATTTTCATTTTGTTGTTTAGTTACATTCTGGTCAAATGACAGTGCAAATAATAAATTATTATTCTGTTACATATAGTTTTTTATCTACTCCTATTTCATCCTCGGAACTAACCTTTATAATCAATCAAATAATTAATTAATTTCACACTGCTTCGAATAAACGCGCGCAGACACATTGCACTCGCAAACATGATTTCTAAATTCATGTATAAACGGCACGATATCGCCGTGGACAGTTGTTCGAGCAAGGTTACCGGCCACGGCACTCTTTCACAATATTCGGTGCGACCCGTGTACCCGGTCGTAATTACACGGGTACACGGGTACACGGGTAAATAGTAGACCCCGGATTCTTAGCACACGGATCTTAAAAACACGGTTGTGCGGGTACACGGGTAATAGGGAGCGCTAGTTAAAAGGGACTCACACGTGGAAAGCTATCTCTACTACCTATCCACGCATCGTACTGAAATTGACACGGAAAAACATATTTAGAACTAGAAAAGCGTCCAGCAATATGGGACATGACTACTCACATATTACTGTATGGAACCCGGATCAGCCTTTCTCTCAGAAATGCATAGACTGCAGTTCATGAAACATGTGACAGACATCGTACAATAATTAAATAATTCCATTTCATCTCCGGCGGTCCCATGTAATAGATTTATGGCATGTAAAAGAACCTTCCACTAACTACAATTGTGTGAAGCTGAATTTGAAGGTTAGATTTGATTAACGCTCTATTAGTTACAACGTTCGTGGTCAGGTGCTGGTTGTGGTGGCATCTAGTAGCCAAGTTCACGGTTAGGTGTCGTTGACGGTAGCATTTGGTAGCAAAATTAAAAACTACTTGAAATTGATCATCTGCAGTCCTTACCTGAATTACAGATAGCACACACTAATATTGCCATCACAATTAACACCGGTTATAAGACAGATTTTACACACACACAAAGTACACGGGGCTACATGACAGCATTGTCGCAGCCCCTAAGCTACTTCTTCCACTTCTATCATACTGACTTCAAATACTAAAAGAGCGTGTCGCAGGGAAGTCGGGAGACGGGAGTCAAGTACTGTAGCTTAGAAGTGGAGTGGCGCGATAGCACCGCCGACGCGTCGAAGGTCGCCTTAGGTGTTGAGTCACTTACAAGGGAACATGACCAACTTGATTTTATGTTTTTAGGAGAAAAATAGTTCAGTTACATTGTATTAGATTCAGTAATCGGTCCCGCGTGAAAATTAAGGTCATAATTTATTAAGATGCAATGCAGTTATAGTACAGGACAGCTGCACAGAAACAAAACTTTTGAAATGACCTTAATGAGACAAATTGTAGGTGACAATGTCCTCTACATTTTTTTGTTTAAAAGACTTTTCTTTAAAATACGTCGATTCAGAGAAAAACGCTTTTCAATGTTTTTTTTGAGTTTTCCGACAAAATGATCGTGCAAATTTTTCTAAAATTCAGAGTTAAGCTTTTTTTGTGCTTTTCTAACGATTTACAAAAAGCCAACCATAGCACAGTTTTTGGAACAAAACCATTCCAGCTGTACTGTATAATTAGGACCATCTGAATGTACAGTTCTGAACATCCGCCCTCCCTGCTCGTGCGTATCCTACTAGCGTCGCTTTACTTGCAAGAGCTAAGAACTGTGCAGTAGAGTGACAACCAGGAAACAAACGAGTGATGCGGTGGGAGGGTGAGAGAGGGAATGGAAGTGGGGAACAAACAAGGCGAAACCGTGCAACCTAGAAGGATTTTGAAGATCAGCACTTAGCCAAATGTACCACTCAGGCTGACAGGAATATGCAGCCACTCTTTTATGGGAATTAGTCTCCAATTCAAAGCAACAAGAACAATTTCTATCCAGCGACACGTTGAAGTCTTGCCCGACTTTAAGAGTCAGCTATTTTATGCTTGACTTAGTGTTGCCCCTAAGTGCATCAGATAGGGCTAGAGCTCTAATAGGTAATACAAACCTGAATAGATCCCAGCAAGAGAAGGGCTGCTTTATTGCTTCATTTAAATAGAGGGCAGGCGGATAATTATGTGCATGGGGCTGAATGCTCAAAGATAAGAGCTCTAGAGACTGGAGAGAACAGAGAGGCAATACAATACGGTGATATCATCTGGACTGCTTCTATTTTACTTACCCATCAGTCGAAGACTTTCTTAATTCTACAATAGCATGTTTGTAAATACGAATTACCAACACGCTTCTTCGGTGAATCAGTAGTAGACGGTGTGCAGATCTAAGGATGACAGATTCAACCACCCAAGCCCGGACCTCAGGGGTGACAGTCAAGAATGCTAGTCTAGTCACTGTGCAACGAGGTTATCTTACGAGAGAATCGATAACCTTCGTAAATAGTAGTCAAAAACAATGAAATAGATATTGGCATTGGTTTAGCATCCCTATTAACTATCGTGGCTTTTAAAGGCGCCAGAGTGCCAGAATTTTGCCCCGAAGGGGATCTTTAATTTAATAGTAAATTTACTGACTCGTATTTTTGCACCTTCAAATGCCAAATGACTGCGCCAGGATTCAATCCATCAACCTTAGGTACAGCAGACGGGAACGCTACCACTTGACCACGCAGCCAGTATAAGGAAAGACACGAAGAATAAGTTCATGGAAACAAATGTTTAGACTAGAGTGTCACTGAGAGAAAATTAGTGTTGGATGAACCTGTACGCCCCTTGGGTCAATGAAGATTCAAATGTTACATGTGTAGGCTATGCACCTACCAAGAATTAGTCATCACGGGATGGCATTTTACTGTATTCTGTAAGTACGTAGTTCTTCCTTCTTCACCAGCACCCTCAGTTCATACTCTGGATTGTCGTGGAGACCACCACATTTAACGTGTCAATATTTGAACAATCTGAGGACCATTCCTCAACTCCCTTCTCCACCAGAAACATCAATTATTAGAGACTGAAAGAATGGGGGACACCCTTACTTGTGGAAACTCTCGGGGCAGTTATTAACGATCATACAGAGTATTTCAAAATCTAAGGGCAAATCCACTAGGAGTTGAAAACCATCATTAACAAAAATGGAATCCTCAGAATTTGTTGACCGAGTTCAATGGCGAACTTAGACAAAACAATGAGAATACTTTGGAGTGCCTATTCAAACCTTTTGTATGAATGCTGTAAAACTGGACTTCCCTGTATTGTCTGCCTTCAAGTACAGTATTATTGAGCTTATTAATTTCGTTCTGACCAGCCTTCGTGAGAGGACTGCGACCCACCGCGTATTGTTAGTGAAGGTTGGAAAGTACTGTAGCAGGATATCCTGGTAATCGATCGGACTATGTTATGGCGGCAACATTGGTGTCTTGCATGCATGATGGGTTGACGCTCTATCAAGCTGACACTAGCGCTGTATGTGACTAGTCGGTACAAACTACATTTGCCACCCAGTTAATGATTAACGCACCCGTTTCTGAGAAGCGGGTATCCAGTTAAGTTATCAGAGCCATTCTACATTTTGAATTCCCTTCATACCCATTCAATGAGGGTGTCGATTGGCTTGTTGACTATAGACTTTCTATACTTCCAAAGCTGAAATTTTCCATAAACATAGTTTTTATACCCGGACTATTGCTGTTTCGAAATTTAGCATATTCTTCTGATTTTGGCTTTAGGTACTCGGGTAGGCTCAAATAGACTAAATATTGAGGTTGTTGTAGATGGAACAGACACATCTCATTTTATACTCCTCACTGTGAGAAATTACTTAAAAATCTGAGATTAAATAACTTTGTTTTTTGTGCTTTTATGCAAATTTTAAAATGCAATTATCTTATAGAAACAGGAATCATTCCGTCATTTTAGGGCTATTTTATACTGGTTGTGACACTTTTCTTAAGGGAGATTCTGACACTCAAGCGAATATTAAAACATGCAGTACGGTACTCAATAAGTTGTAGCCTATATATACCCTAATGCTTGTTTGATGTGTTATCTTCGTTAATCGGGAAATTCTATTGGCCTCTTTTAATACTGGAAATAAGCCAAAAACTTTCGGCGCAAGATGTTCCAATTTGTCGTATGAATGTAGTTAGTTCTGTTATTCGTGATATATTGTAATTGTTAGGTAAAAGTCATATATTTTGAAGAAACTATGACTCATCATGTTTTATCACCATATTTTCAAATTGATAGATTAAATTACCACGGTGCAGCAGGTCTCTTGTATTCTTACTCAGTTGTGGATTAGGTAGAAGTATTATCAATTAAGAAGCAGAAGCCAGTCAGTGCTAAGTACGTAAAGACGCTGCGGCTACAGGAAGGTCACAAGGTTTACTGTGTTCCATTCCCAGCTAATGCATATTAGAGACACCACATAAGACAGATGTCCCGTGGGTTAGAAATGAGAGATTATAGATCAAGTAAATAGTCACGCTTTCATTCAATGCTATGCTATAGTTGATCGTTGAAGTTAATCGTTAGTGATGACGACTAAAATAGTAATTTTACACGGCGAAACCTACATTTAAACAAGATGTTCACCAAATAGCATATAGCCTACTTTCTCTTAAATGCATGGGTATTGTTATAACTCTTTGTCCTTTTCAAGGAGTATAATTGAATGATGGTTGTAGTAGCTTGTTGAAATACAACGTGTTATACGGATATTAAACATGAATATGAGGGGCCTTTTGCTAGTGCTACCTCCGTAAAAAAAACCTACAATTCGGTTTCACCGTGTTTGAATAGATACGGGGAATCGATTTGCATACATACATGGCCGCTATCTGCAAACTATGGGGCTAATGACCTTGTAGCTTGGTCAAAGAACGTTTCTCACATAAAGGTATGTTGTTGCAATATTTGGTAGGGATCAGATCATTTGGTTGGTCGTAATTTGATTTAAGCTTTTTACATTTGGGTGACCACCATTACCTTTCCGTCAATATGGCGGCGAAATAAAACATGACACTGAGGTGCCCTTCGCTTGTGATACCTCCGTACCAAATTTCGTTCAAATCGGTTTTACCGTGTCTGAAAAGATAGGAGGAATCGATTTGCACACATACATGGCCGCGATCCACAAATTATTGGGCTGATGACCTGTAGTTTGCTCAAAAGATTCCTTATACATAAAGGTATAAGGATTAAATATTTCGTAGAGTTCAGATAATTAGGTTGGGAGTAATTTGATTCAAGCTTTTAACATTAGGGTGGCCACCATTACGTTTTCGTCAAGATGGCGGCGATATAAAACATGACAGTGAAGTGCCCTTTGCTAGTGCTACCTCTGTACCAAAGTTCGTTCAATTCAGTTTTAGCGTGTTTGAACAGATAGGGGGAATCCATTTGCACACATACATGGCCGCCATCTGCAATCTATTGGGCTGATGTTCTTATAGTTTGGTCAAAATATGCTTCCAGCAAAAAGGTACATTGTTACAAAATTTGGTAGAGATCAAATTATTAGGTCGGTCGTAATTTGATTTAAGCTTTTAACAATTGGGAGGCCACCATTACGTTTCCGTCAAAATGGTGGCAATATAAAACATGACACTGAGGTGCTCTTTGCTTGTGATACCTCCGTACCAAAATTCGTTTAATTCGGTTTTACCGTGTTTGAAAAGATAGGGGGAATCGATTTGCTCACATCCATGGCCGCCATCCGCAAATTGTTGGGCTGATGATCTTGTAGTTTGGTCAGAATATGCGTCCTAAATAACGGTATGTTGTTGCAAATATTGGTAGAGATTGGATGATTATGTTAGTCGTAATTTGATTTTAAGCTTTGAACATTTGTGTGGCCACCATTACCTATCCGTCAAGATGGCGGCGATATAAAACATGACACTGAGGTGCCCTTTGCTAGTTATACCTATGTACCAAATTTCGTTCAATTCGGTTTCACCGTGTTCGAATTGATAGGGGGGGGGGGGGGGACAGACATTCAGAGTACACACACACACTCACACACAGACAGGCACGCAATTTTTGGCCCTGTGTAGATCTCATAATTCTACTTTCATTTTTTTGCAAAAATCGAAAGTTGGCTAAAAATCTGTAGTTTAATAAATAAGAAGTTGAAATTGGAATTCTGACAAATTGAACTACAGGTGTTATTTATTTATAATACTAGAGAGTGCATTCTGCTATTGTTTATAAGATACTAGCTATTTTACCCGACGTTGCCTGGGAGGTGTATTTACTTGTTATAGAAAGATACATGCCAATATATTTCGCAAAGTGTATTCACTTTGCCCCTAAGTGAGTTTAAAACATAGTTCTCCAGGGCTCTGAAATTAATCAAGTGCAATATTAACTCACTGTAAATCTAGGCGAAAAGTACTGTGGAGTACAATAACGTAGTAGAGAATGCATCAATAACAAAAAAAAGGGCTGTATATGCACATTTCTCAAGGATCTAGTCTGACAATTACAGTACTTTCCTGATAGTCTTTATTTTTGTTGTAATGGGTGTAATTTAGACGTTTTGTTCACATAGAGCTCTTTAATTTTTAAATTATTGCATCTACTTTTTTGAAAGGAAACAATATTTAAATTATTCAATGTTTGGAATATAAAGTCATCATTCTGGAGTCAAATATACTTACGATTTTTAACCCCGCGCAAATGGTGTGATTAATGAGAAATGGCTTATACATATACATAAGTCAGTGTGTAGGCTATTATATCTGCATATTAGGGAATAGTATTGCTGTATTTCCATGCCTATTATCTCATATTGGGCGGCTTTGGTGGCGTATTTTGTAGCATGCTGAGTTTCTATGCCTAAGGTCGCGGGTTCAAACCCAGCCAGAGTCACCGGATTTTGAAGAGCGATAAAAATCCCTCAGTATGCCTTCCTTCGGAGGGGAAGTAAAGCCAGAGGGCCCATGTCATAGATTTATGTGGTGTAAAAGAACCTTCCATTAACTACACTCGTGTGAAGGTAAAATTTGTAGTTTAAATTTGATTAACGCTATTAAGTTCCAACGTTCACCGTCAGGTTGTGGTAGCGGTGGTACCTTTTAACCAAGTTTGCAGCTAGGTGTCGTTGACGGTAGCATTTGGTAGCAAAAGTAGGAACTACTTAAAACTGACAATCTGTAGTCCTTACCTGAATTACATATAACACACAATAATACAGCCATCACAATTAACCTCTGGTTATCAGGCAGATTCTACACACATCCAAATTACAAGGGGCTGCATGACCGCGTTGTCGCAGCCCCTAAATAAACATAGGAGCCATCCAACCTATCTCACCTAGTTAAAGTAAATGCAACAACGTATAATCCCAGTTTAATGTTAAATACGATGCATTGATTGAGAACACATTGGGCTTCTTTAGCCCCTAAAATATTTCGTAAGATAAGAAATATATTCTCTAAATCCATACCGTAATGATCACTAAAATGCTAGAGCAGAGTTCAGGGAATTCGTGATAACTACGCCATTACACAATATCATTCGTAAGTAAGCACTAAAATGGCTAAGACATAGGAAATCAGCAAAATGTGGGATGAACACCCTTTTTATTTGAAGAAATAATAGATCAGATATATGTACAAAGAACAGCACTCGTTTGTCAATAACCCAAGTGTTGCCATGGCTACCGCTAGCCTTAGTCAACACTTTATGTATATCCTCTTTGGTCAGCACTAATATCTTTGGATTGTCTCTGTCCATTGCGGTACCTGGTGTCATTCTGTGTTACCACCGCCACATCGGTCCAGGTGGCAAATTGTGTTACTACCACCGTAGCTACTGTTTGGTCCTTATCATCCAAAATCTAATCACAAAGAAAATAATGCTACTTTAAGAACAATCTGCAATAGTATGTCGAATGCAGGGTTTGCCAATGTATTTCTTTTTAAATTTCATTTCCCTATTACGACCCCTGTTAATAAAAGAGATACGGTTTCAGATTTTTATTGGGTTCAGATTTCTAATGTTTTATCGTACTTTAGATAATAAATGGTGTGGCCACTGCCTGCTGGATCGCATCCCTCCTGGCTGCTTTAAACTGCCTGTCCATTAAACAATATTACAGTATTGGTTTATGCGTACAACCTCGTTTCCAAATATAGGCGCTGTGTTCGCAGCTTTTTCAAGTCACTGTTACAGACATTTGTTTTGTATTGATGTTAATGGAGAAGTTGTGTTTTGTATTTTTTGATGGCGTATTGATGTGTGTGCTTTTGTAAATCAGAACAGGTCAAGTTTGAATGCCGAGGAATCTCATTTCATGAGTTACCATCGGACAATTCACGGGACTTATAAATACACACTAATACAGCCATCACAATAAGACGGGTTATCAGACAAATTCAACACACCGCCAAGCACACGGGGCTACATGAGCACGATGTTCCAAAGCCCCTAAATTAATCAACATCCCTTTCTTCGGCGGCCGGATGCATTTCTTTTCCCTGTCTTTTATTTCCCTTATTATTTTCTTTTCATATCGTCTAGTATGTAAGTAAAATTTAAATTATTTGGAAGTAGTTGTATTTTTTAATCATCCCTACCGTATAAATACGGGAGAATGAGCTAGACATTTCGCCCCTTGAAAACCATCACCTCCACCACCATGTATGTTTCGCTTTCCTTTAAATTGAAAATTTGCCCGTAAGTATGTGTCTAAATTAATATCATGTTTGCAACCGCATTGCCCACCAACAGCTGAAAGTGAACTTCTGCCAGCAAAGAGATAAGCACAATTTCAGCCCTAAGTATCTGGCATCACCTTTGACCGTTCCTTAACCTTCAAGAAACACTTGGAATACACAGGCCAAAAACTCAAATCGCGGAACAATATCATGAAGAAATTGGCTGGCACATCATGGGGTGCTGATGCAACTTCACTACGCACGACTGCCCTCTCCAAGGTTTATCCTGTAGCAGAGTATTGTGCCCCAGTGTGGCACGGTAGAGCTCATACTAAAAAGATCGATGTTCATCTGAATGAAAGTATGAGGCTCATAACAGGTACACTGAGATCCACCACCAACTCCCTGGTTAAACACTATCAGTATCATATCACCTCCAGACCTAAGACGACAGGAAGCAACAGTACGTGAGTGGAGAAAGGTACATCAACAAAATCACCTACAGAATCTCCCAATTCATGAAGTGCTTAATGATCTTTCCTCCAGTCGTCTTGGATCAAGGAACCCAATATGGCATAACATACCTGACATTAATTGCACGGAACAATGGCGCCAAAACTGGAAGTCTGCTCCTGTGAGACATCAAGGTATTCTAGATCCTACTATAAGACTTCCGGGATTTAACCTGAAGAGAAACCAGTGGGTAAAGTTAAATTGCCTAAGAACAGGTCACGCCAGATGTAACGCCATGCTACATAAATGACGACTTCATGATTCTCCTGCCTGTGACTGCGGAGCTCCTCTCCAAACCGTAGAGCATATTATTCAATAATGTCCGATGAGGAAGTATGCTGGATTACCTCAAGATGTTGTTTCTGCTGCATCTCCCTTTCTGGACTGGCGTCAGCAACTGAACATCTCGTTGTGAATGCGAACGCAACCTATGTTCTTGTGATTTATATATTGTACATATGATTTACTTATTTATATATACATTTATTATATTGTAATTCATCTAGTTGCTAGACATACGATAAATAATAAATAAATATCATATTATCCATAATGTAGAATTTTGAGCTTATGCCGTGTTTTATTTAATCAAACTCGACGCGTTTCGAAAGAAACCATGTCTTTCTTCATCAGGAATAAACGGAAATACGACTAAATTGTTGCTAAGAGAAAGCAACAAAGAAACTAATAAAGGTGCCCTAAGATGGACGCCATTTTAGCCCCATGTTAGGGACAACGAAAAGCAGCAGTGTATTACTTTCTGACGGTTCTGATAATAGGTAGCCTGGACACACTGAGAATGTAGCCGGTGTCGCGGTTGAAATTATCTGGGTGTTTACGTATTTCAACCGCCTCCCTGATGATTCTGGGACGATATTGCTTTATACGGGCAAGAACATCCACTCCTTGGAACATGAAATCATGGCCAGGTGTTAAAGCATGATCAGCAACAGCTGATTTATCAGGTTGAATGAGCCTGATACATCTATTATGTTCCTTAATTCGAGTACATATCGTTCTCGAAGTCTGCCCAATATAAGCCTTGCCACAAGTACAGGGACATCTGTAGATACCCACTGCTGCTTTTCGATGTCCCTAACGTGGGGATATAATGGCGTCCATCTTGGGCACCTTTTTTAGTTTCTTTGTTGCTTTCTCTTAGCAACAATTTAGTCGTATTTCCATTTATTCCTGATAGACAAACATGGTTTCTTTCGAAACTCGTCGAGTTTGATTAAATAAAACACGGCATAAGCCCAAAATTCTACATTATCGATAGTGTCACGGGCCGTGAACGGCTAAATGATAAATATCAGATTCTTTATGCTGTTGAATAATAAAAGAACTAACTTAGTGCCATGTTTTAACGTTTTTTCAATCTCGATATTAAGCCTCAAAACTTAAAAACCCATCGTTTTGTATTGTTTTTTATTTCCTTTATACTGAAAATTTGCTTGTATGTGTCTGAATTAATAGCATATACTTTACGCTGATTGAATAACAAAATAACTAACTTAGTGCCATGTTTTCGCGTTTTTTCGATCTCGATATTAAGCCTCCAAAGTTAAAAACCCGTCGTTTCAGGTATCGTCCCCTTAAAAAGCCGCGGAAGGTTGGCGCTGCAACCTAGTGGCGAATTAATATACAGTACAAGCTGTACCCGGCATGCGTTGCAATGCCAATCAAAGAAAGTGTTGGCGTTGAAATTCTGTTTCTTGAAGTGCTTTTGGATACACAACATGTTAACTGCCTCTAAGCTATCATAAAATGGATTTTCTAATTTAGAACCATTCGAGGGAGCGTGCACAACAACTTTCAAAAAGTTTCATCGCTGTCACTCATTTGTTGAATCTAATCGTACGCTACCTATTGTGAAATGGATTTACTAAGTCGAAACCCTTCCCTGGCGTGTACACAATGACTCATCAATGATTCATCGCAATCGGATGAATGGTATATGCACATATAGGGGTTTTTGTTTAAACGATTCGTGCGCTGTCACTCATTTGTTGAATCTACTCGTGCGCTACCTATTGAGAAATGTATTACTAAGTCGAAGCCCTTCCCTGGCGTGTACACAATAACTCATCAAGGTTTCATCGCAATCGAAGAATGTTATATGAACGCAATAGGGAATTTTGTTGAAACGCTTCGCGCGTCGTCACCCATTTGTTGCATCTACTCTTGCGCTACTTATTGTGAAATGGATTTACTAAGTCCCCTTCCCTGGCGGGTACAAAATAACTGATCAATGTTTCATCGCAATCGGATGAATAGTATATGAACGCATACCTGATTTTGTTTAAACGATTCGCACTCCGTCACTCATTTGTTGAATCTACTCGTGTGCTACCTACTGTAAAATGTATTTACTAAGTTAGAAACCGTCACGTAAGTGTCCACAACATCTCACCCAAGTTTCATCGCTATCGTCGTTCATTTGTCGAATCTACTCGTGTGCTACCTACTGTGAAATGTATTTACTAAGCCAGAAACCTTCCTTGGAGTGTCAACCATATTTCACCCAAGTTTCATCGCTAACGGCAGAATGGTATATGACCTTATACGGGACTTTGTTGAAACGCTTCGCGCGTCGTCCCTCATTTGTTGAATCAACTTGTGCGCTGCATATTGTATAGGGGATTTACTAAGCCAGAAATTTTCCATGACGTGTACACAACATCTCACCCAAGTTTCATAGGTACGGACGAATGGTACATGTATGCATACGGGACTTGGTTGAAACGCTTCGCGTGTCGTCGCTCATTGGTTGATTCTACTCTTGCGCTACATATTGTAATATGGATGTACTCAGCCAGAAACCTTCCCTGGAGTGTACACAACATCTCACCCAAGTTTCATCGCAATCGGATGAATGGTATGTGAACGTATACGGGACGTTGTCGAAACGCTTCGCGCGTAGTCACTCATTTGTTGAACATAAACGTGCGCTTCGTATTGTAAAATGGATTTACTTAGCCAGAAACCTTTCCTGGAGTGTACACAACAATTCACCAAACATTTATCACTATCAGACGAATGGTATATGACTTTATACGGGACTTTGTTGAAACGCTTCGCGTGTCATAGCTCATTTGTTGAATCTACTGGTGCGCTACCTATTGTATGTATGTACTAAGCCAGAAATCTTCCATGGAGTGTACACAGCATCTCACCCAAGTTTCATCGCTATCGGATGAATGGTATATGAAATTAAATGGGACTTTGTTGAAACGATTCGCGCGCCGTTGCTCATTTGTTGATTCTACTCGTGCTCTACCTATTTTAAAGGGATTTACTAAGCTAGAAACCTTCCCTGGAGTGCACACAAAATCTCAGCCTAGTTTCATCGCTATCGGACGAATGGTATATGAACGCAAACGTGACTTTGTTGAAATGCTTCGCGCGTCGTAGCTCATTTGTTGAATCTAATCGTGCGCTGCCTATTGTAAAGTGGATGTACTAAGCCAGAAAATTTCCCTGCAGTGTACACAACATTTTACGCAAGTTTCATAGCTATCGGACGAATGGTATATGAATGCATTCGGGACTTTGTTGAAATGCTTCGCGCATCGTCGCTCATTTGTTGAATCTACGCGTGCGCTACCTATTGTAAAATGGATTTACTAAGTCAGAAACCTTCCTTGGAGTGTACTCAACATCTCACCCAAGTTTCATCGCTATCGGACGAATGGTATATGAATGCATACGGGACCTTGTTGAAATGCTTCGCGCATCGTCGCTCATTTGTTGAATCTACGCGTGCGCTACCTATTGTAAAATGGATTTACTAAGTCAGAAACCTTCCTTGGAGTGTACTCAACATCTCACCCAAGTTTCATCGCAATCGGACGAATGGTATATGAACACATACGGGACTTTGTTGAAATGCTTCGCGCATCGTCGCTCATTTGTTGAATCTACGCGTGCGCTACCTATTGTAAAATGGATTTACTAAGTCAGAAACCTTCCTTGGAGTGTACTCAACATCTCACCCAAGTTTCATCGCTATCGGACGAATGGTATATGAACACATACGGGACTTTGTTGAAATGCTTCGCGCATCGTCGCTCATTTGTTGAATCTACGCGTGCGCTACCTATTGTAAAATGGATTTACTAAGTCAGAAACCATCCTTGGAGTGTACTCAACATCTCACCCAAGTTTCATCGCAATCGGACGAATGGTATATGAACACATACGGGACTTTGTTGAAATGCTTCGCGCATCGTCGCTCATTTGTTGAATCTACGCGTGCGCTACCTATTGTAAAATGGATTTACTAAGTCAGAAACCTTCCTTGGAGTGTACTCAACATCTCACCCAAGTTTCATCGCAATCGGACGAATGGTATATGAACGCATAGGAGACATACACACACACCCACAGACAAACTATCACGTTACATTGATTTTTATATATATAGATATCCAGTACGCGTCTGAGTGTTGAATGGGCAGGCAGTTTAAAGCAGCCAGGAGGGATGCGATCCAGCTGGCAGTGAAAATGCCGCGGCGATCACAGTGGGTTGATGCTGCAACCTATCTTGTGCTAAATGGACAGGAAGTTTAAAGCAGCTTGGAGGGATGTGATCTAGCTGGCAGTGGGTGTTGCATGGCCTCTCACCGAGATAGATAGAAACTTGGTGGCCCCGTCTTGAGCTAGTGTTGCCATGGATATGGCCGGCCTTGCCATTATTGTATCAGAATATTTTCTAACTATATTTGCCTTTGCTCGAGTGCAAAAAGGCCGAAATCAGAAGAATGAGAAAGACTATCGAAAATGCATGTAGCCAGTGGTTCCTTCTGGGTCCAAAACGATGTGTATGCAAAATATGGTTGAGATTGGTGGAACGGTGTAGATTTGTATACGGAACCAACCCACATACATACATACATACATACATACATACAGACTTTCACTTTTATATATTAGAAGAAGATACCTGAGTGCATGTTACTTCATATATGTGCCAGTCTCTTATTGTTTATTTCACCGACGACGACGCTCGCTAAATCGCAGCGTTAGGTCATGGGGTCAAGCTCTCTACTGACTTGGTAGACGCGTGGGTTCGAGCCCTGCCGTTGACCGTCCTTGAAATGGTTTTCCCCCATTTTCAACACCAGGCAAATGTTGGGACGGTACTGTACCATTATACTCATATTGTTATGATGTATAGTGCAGTTTGAAGTATATGTTGAAGATCGGCGCGATCCACGAGTTGCTAACCGAAGCTGGAGTCGGCCGCTCGATTACGGTACTTGCCGAGGATCGACGTGCACGCAAGAAGCCAGGTGCATATGATTACAACATGGCGACTATCGACCCAGTTTATTGATCGGTCACTAGGACTAAATATTTATCAGCAATAAGAAGAAAGAGAATAACATGCAAGATTTGCAACATTATACGAGACCATGGAACAGAGCATAATGTATATTTTGTTATTAATACAGGTTTAGTATCTGTTGCAGATATTATAAATTATGATTTACATCCACCAATGAGAGCGCAGTTCGATTACTGTCACGCCTGAGTGGGGGTAGCGTGAGGCCAGGTGGGTGGACACACAGTCAGCTGTGGGCAGATAACATTACGGAGTGCTTAAGAGCATGTCTCATCGTGAAGCTTGTGAACGCGTTTCGTGATTGTAATGTGACGCGAGGTTTATGTCCAACACTTCAAAGTATATGCAGAGCCAGTGTCGAAGGACTTTGTTCGTTTTCACGAGATGCAATCTATACCGCTACAAGGGTAAAGCAGTATTAGAAACTGAAATATTTCAATACAGCAAGCTGCTTGTCAACACAGCAAACTTTGGTTCTGAAAGCAGTCTCCGTTTTCATTGCGTTGATGCCGAGTGCACAGCAATGGTATTGAACTCTAGACACTATTCCTCATCGCGAACAGACATATTCTTAATCAAGATGTCAAGAGGAATAATTTTAGTGCTGTTCATTTCTTTTATAATGGCAGGCTAAATAACGCAGCAACATGAACGCTACTAGACCGGCATTGTATCGAACATTTCAATGAACTATCGCCATGGCCCCAGTGATGACTGATTCTGATTGTGTGACCACTTGTGTCTACCTCATTAGAAATCATGAATGCTATTCGCATGGGCAGTCATTCGTCTTTCGTTCATTAATATTCGGCCCGTTACGAAGAATGCGACCCTACAGAGAAACGAACTGTGTGCTGGAAGATGTTGGAGACGTGAAGTAGCGATTCCTGACTATTTACCCAGGATGGGTAATAGCCTTCCGAACTGGGAAAATGTACGGTTTGGAGAAGGTATACCCTGGTTCGATTCCCGACAACCTGGGGAATGCTAGTTACAGCTACATATGGAGAAGTGTGATATGCAGGGCATATCAATGCTCGCTCTTGGAAATTCATCTATCAACAATGTACAGCCTACACAACTTCATCTCTCGTAGCTAAGTGTAGATATTTCAATGTTAATTTACGCCATTATTATTTTTTAAATGTTTATGTTTTTTGTGTAGTATGTCGGACTGTGGAATTCAGGCTTGACGTTTTTAATCATGACTGATTTCACATTCGACAGGTTTTAGACTTCCATAAGAAGTGCAACCCATTTTCAGCTTGTAATTAAGCATGTTTAAGTAGATTTCATCTTAAATTCAGTAATATTTCATGAAGCTTTCTTAGGGTAGTGAAGAGGACATCGATAGTCATTTTGTGATTCAGTGTAGTTTATCAACGTGGTGAGCTCTTTATTATGTCAATTTGTGACATTCTTCGCATCGTTAGACTGTGTTTTTGTTGAGCTACATTTTCCTACTGCATTTTCGAACTTTATACATCCGAGTGTTTGGATTATGAATAGAAGACTGATTTTGATATTAAGTTTTGAGTTTTGTGAAGTTTATTTTATACTTTTATAGAGGAGTTTGATTTCTCGCTTTTATTAGTAACCATTATTTGTGTTGGTGAAGGACAGAGGCTGGTAATGTTTTCTAACCAGACAATTGTGCTAATAGTTATGATTACTATGTCCGGTGGTGTAGAGGCATTACTTTGTTTCTCGAATTCATCCGTGCTGGGGTGTACCGAACATTGGCTTGGTCAACTTACTCTTTATTTGTATTTAACTTGTTTCATGTTAGCCTCTCGCGTGAAGGCATAGTTGAGATCCTTGGTCGGAGGAATTTATCAGTGTTTTTGATTATCGTCATTTGACTTTAATATATCTCTGAAACATCATTCACTTTTTTAAGCAGCGTATATCCCAAAGTTAATAAATGTATAAATACATTCTGATTGAGGAGAGTCGATGCTATTGCAATCTCTCATAGCTAGGTATTAATTCTAAAAGGATATTTTATTATTGAGAAAATCCAACCAACATCATTGAAAACTAATGTAAACTATGTATAAATTTAAACAACGATGTAGTAACAACAATTATCAGCTGAGAATGAAATTCGTCATTAAGCAATGAAGGTGATCCAGTTACGTTAAAATATGTATGATTATAATAAATTAATTCTGAATAGAGTACTCAGGGGAGAACATTTGTATAAGAATAGAGCCGCGTGAAGGCAGTGAAAGAATGAAATAAACATTAAGATATTTCATGGAAACTAACCCATGATAATTGTGATTGTGTAGTCAAATATAAGTTGACTTATTTTCAAGTCTAATTCAGCGTTGTACTACAAGCATTTTGTTGTTGCTTAGAAGCATGCTAACTGCAAAGTAAAACATTAAAACATGTATTAAATGATGTCAACCTTAATATTCTGGATTTAATCACCATGCTGACGAGGGTTTTTCAGTTATCCTGATCAGTTATTTTGGTGAGTGCAATAATTATTAAAGTGATAGATTACCTCTATTAAGCTTTGTCATCTGGTTGACAAAGGACCAATTTAAATATTTTCGAATCAGTTAAAGGAAACTAATGATCTTATTCTAATGGAAGAATGTTAAACTGAGGCCTGCGAAATAAAAGGAAACACACTTGGAGTGTGCCATTGTATATAGATATATTTTCCAATGTAGATTTTGTACATAAATGATAGTGCTAATTGTAGGATTAATAATGACCTCCTCACACGTGGAATTAATTTCAATAAGGCTTTTGAGGCATTGCTTGTGCCATAGTAGGGTATTATCTTAAAGAGTGTTAATTTTTTTTATGGAGAATACAGTGTGTCTAGTGATGACTAGAAGTTGTATTCAGGTCACTGTGATTTGAGCTTCCGGTTGAAGCTGTAATTGTTTTTCATTTCTTGTAACTTTCTGATAGCACTTTCTGCTATTTTGACTTTGTGAATAAATTTTGAAGAATTTTATTTTAATTCTTTTAGAGTGGTATTTTATAGATGCGATAGGAGGTCACGTTAAGGAAACCATCGCAGGCATTTCAGTATAATTCCACGCTTTAGTGATTTTGTTTTTCTCATTCTTGTGTTCATCCGAGCAAAATTTTTCATTTGTTGCTATGGTTTTTCTTGACGTTCCCTCAGATGGTAATCCTTGTGTCCCATTATCCTCGTCTCTTGTTGAGTGGAATCTGGGTTTTTTTAGTCGGGGTTTTCAGGTTCTGCAATCCAGCTACTAACGAGGGATATCAACAAGCTGACGGTAGGTATTTCGGGGACAGTACCTTCTGACAGACCACGGCCACTTCCTTCCACATCCTTGCCTAGTTTCATTCATCTTCATCCATTCCATCTCTCATACCGAAGGGCAGGTCACCCACGGACGTCGTCTAGAAAGACCTGCACTGAGCCTCTCAGAAGGCCACACGGCAAAATGAATTGTGTATTTATTGTTTATAAGTCTATTATGTTATTTCAAAGTGCTTTATTTAACTGGTATTTCAGCTTCATTATTGTGTTGTTGATGTTGTTTTCCTTCTAGATTTAAAGTGTTGCAATTATTTAGTTTCGAAGACCAACTCGGTTCTCTCCCAACTTCATCAATGTCATGAAACGCAATCAAATCACTACAGTTGAGCTGTGTTAATGATATTTATTTCGGTGCCGCTGGTTAGGTTATTCATTCATTACCAACAACGGTGGCTACGCTCACCAAAGTGCAGCGTTAGGTCATTGGGCCAAGCTCTCTGCTGACTCGGTAGATGCGTGGGTTCGAGTCCCACCGTCGGCCGTCATTTAAACGGTTTTGCGTGGTTTCCCATTTTCAACACCAGGTAAATGCTGGGACGGAACCTTCTGACAGGCCACGGCCGCTTCCTTCAATTCCCTAGTTTCATTCATTTTCATCCATACCACCTCTCATCCCAGCGCGCAGGTCGCTCACGGGCGTCGACTAGAAAGACCTGCACTCGGCCTCTCAGGAGACCACACGACACAAAATAGCATTCATTCATTAATTTACTTTATTTGCAAATAGGGGTAATTTATTGGTGACAAATTGTACAATTAGAGAAAATTACCAAAAATAATATCAAACAAACTTAATGTACACAAATCACGATTTAAAAGCTAAGGTAATAAATTACATCGTAGTATTTACACAAAAACTCCGTTCTCTTAAAAACTTCAATATGTTTGGGGCAAGGCTCTAAGACTGTGGCAGGTAATGAGTTCCAATTATCAATACCACGGTTAATGAAAGAATATTTCCCATAATTTGTACGCTGTGGTCGCTGTGGATGATCTGTCCTGCTCAGGTAGGTGGGATTTCCCAAACGTTTGCTTAGTTCTCCCCATGCTGGCCGATTAGTGTAAGTGTTAGACATAGCGTATTGTCAGGATTTCGTCCTTCTATCTTCCAGAGATTCCTACACTAGATTTTATATCATTCGAGGTAACGTACACGACTTCTAGGATTAAAATCGTTAATTGATAACATAGTAAAAACATACAATACGAATGTGTGATTAGGCCTATATAAATGCTTTTAGCCGGCAAGTACCAAAGGCCGTTCGAAGAACAGGAATTTCAGCTAATATTTTAAAAACACTCCACAATAGTACGTCAGTATTGAATAGGCATCCGCTGATACATATTGAACTGCAGCCCTATTTAAGCACATGCCATATCGTGTGGAAATTCCTTGGAGAAGACACTCCGGTCCGTCACTCAGCAAGATTCGACTTGATTCAGGTGCCAACTTAGCATATTCAACAAATGAAGAAGACTCACGAAGAGCACAAGTTTGAAATGTATGTATATGAAATGCGGTGTATGTACAGTACAATTTATGGTTAGTTGGTTGGTTCCTTAGTTTAGTGGCTGCAACAACGCGGTCATGCAACCCCATGTACTTTGGGTGTTTGTAGAATATGTCTGATAACCAGTTTTAATTGTGGTGGCTGTATTAGTGTTTCAGGTGAGGACTGCAGACGATCAATTTCAACTAGTAGTTTCGACTTTTGCTACCAAATGCTCGTCCACGACACCTAACAGTGAACTGGGCGACTAGATGCCATAGCAACCAGGGCCTGGTGGTGAACGTTGGAACTAATATAGCGTTATCAAATATAGGCTAACCTACAAATGTTAGCTTCACACAAGTGTAGTTAGTGGAAGGTGCTTTTTCATGCCATAAATCTATGGCATGGGCCCGCCAGCTTTATTTACCCTCCGATGGAAGGCATACTGAGGGGTTTTAACCCTCTTAAAAAATCCGATGAATTTGGCCGGGTTTGAGCCCGTGAACTTGGGAATAGAAGCTCAGCATGCTACCAACTACGCCACCGAACCCAATTTACACACAGCATATTTTAGTGAAGGTGGTTCCTTGCTAAAGCCGAACCAGGCTGTAACTGAAAACGTAACCCGGATAAGCCATAACAACAGTAATAATAATAATAATAATAATAATAATAATAATAATAAAACATATCAAAAGTTTTATCTGATAGACATCACGGTACCACTAATCCAAAACCTTAAGACCACTCCGGCACAAAAGAATTCAACAATTATTCACCGTTTGCAGAAGATCACGATGATGCAGTGAGTAAACCCATGAAAATTTTACCACTGAGATCAGCAACGGAAATAGGTCCTAATGCTCTTGTAACAGGCCTGGAGGAACTAAAATAAAACATCTGATTGCCAGAATGCAGAAGACAGTGTGGCTAGATACATGTCACAGTAATGTAAGGCACTTGATTGTAAACTTCGTACTGTATCTTGTAAGTTGAGATTCACCATATCCATGATGATGATAATACTACTACTAATAATAATAATAATAGCTTGATAATAATATTAGATGAGTTCAGTGTAGGCATCGGTGCAAGCAGCTGCTCGAGAACGGACAACACATCGCTCAAACAATCAGCAAAGTTCACAGCCCACTATAAACCGACCATTTAATAACAATCACAAATATGTTATGAAATTCATCATATTTATTAGGTTTCATTATTGGCATCATGATCAGAAGTAAAATACCATGAGTATACTATATTATATAATATATTCTAATTTCATTATTTATTGACTAAGGTGTATAAATTTAATAAATACTCATGGTATTTTACTTCTGATCACAGACATCCCACTAAACAAGCAGACTTGAAGGATTTATTTCTTTTTTCATGTGCCTCCTGAGAGGACGAATGCAGATCTTTCTACTCGACGCCCGTGGGTGACCTGCGCGTTGGAATGAGAGATGAGATGAACGGATGAAAGTGGACATGGATGTGGAAGCAAGCGGCCGTGGCCTGTCAGAAGGTACCGTCCCAGCATTTGCTTGGTGTTGAAAATGGGGAAACCACGGAAAACTATTTCAAGGACAGGCGACGGTAGGAATCGAACCCATGCGTCTACTGAGTCAGCAGAGAGCTTGGCGCCGTGACCTAACGCTGCGATTTAGCGAACTAGCCACTGCTGTCGGTTCTTGAAAGTCAATCACCACTAACAGTATCCTAACAAACAAGAAAGACATAACTTACAAACCGTGACACCGTGACAGTTTAATATGATGATGATGATGATAATTGTTGTTTTAAGGGGCCTAACATCGAGGTTATCGGCCCCTGATGAAATGAAATGGCGTGAAATGAAAGGATGAAGATAAAAACAGCTCACTGCTATGGATGAAACGAAAATGGTTTAGATAAAATAGACAGTGAGCCCCTACAGCTATGCCTTATGTAGCAGGGAAAATACTTACAAAAAGGAACTCAGATTGAAACTACTCACCAAATGGAGAGCGGCAATACGTACATAAGGGAATTTCGAACGAAAATACTCACAAAAGGAATAGATTGAAAAAAGCACAAAATGTAGGTTAAGTCCAAAATACGCACAAAATGCAACGTACAGTCGAAATACCTACAAAATGCAAGTGAAATCAAAATACTTACAAAATGTAAATGAGATTGAAAATACGCACAAAATGTAATGGAGATTCAAAATACTCACAAAATTGCAATTGAGACTTAACTACTTGAACAAAGCGGGGTAGGTTGAAAATACAAAATGCAATTGAAATTGCTTACAAAATGTATGGTAGATTCAAACTTCTCATTAGGTTGGACAATACTTACAAAATGCAATTTAGATTGAAAATAATTACAAAATGTAATTTAGATTCAAAATACCCACAAAATTGCAATTGGGACTTAACTACTTGAACAAAGCGGGGTAGGTTGAAAATACAAAATGCAATTGAAATTCAAAAAACTCACAAAAGCCCCGGCCCGGATATTGAAAGACTTACTAAAAAGCAATTTAGATTGTCAATCCTTACAAAATGCAATTGAGATTGAAAAACACTCACAAAATGCAATCTAGATCGAAAAGACTTATAAAAAGGCAACGTAGATTAAAAATACCTACAACAACAAAAACATCGCTAAAAGGGAATTTAGATACACGGGGAACCAAGTAACAAAAACAGTACGGGAACCTGAAAGAGAAAAGGAAATATAAGGAAAAGAGGAGAGGGGAGGGGAGAGAGGAGAGGGTCCGGCCCAAAGGGAAGGGACAAAAGGGGAAAACGGACACAGCTCAGGAATCCCTCGGGGTCGCCAACTCCCGAACTCACCAGCCGTGAGCCCCTGGGGGTGTAGCATTATCTAGGGTGCACCAGAAGTGGTGGGGCTACATACTCCCTGCCTCCTTAAGGGCCTTGAGCACAAGGCAGGAGGTAAAAGGAAAAGAAAAAGAAGGCTGACCCCTCACAGAAGGAGGGTGTCAGGAAAGATAGGACAAGGGTCAATTAAGGCGGGAAAGGAAGAGACTCCCTAGGCCTCGGATACCCTAATACCGTCGGGGTCAAATGAGAACAAGAGTGGACCAAGTGAGGTCGACAGGAAAGAAGACGGAGAGGAGCCCGGCACAAGTAAGTGGAAGCAATGCCGGACTCAGCTGGGGCCCCGTGGTCGCCAACCCACGCCCACTAGAAGTGAGCCCCTGGGGGAGACAGTTTAATAACTGCTGCAACTAAATAAGTTGTATATTGTAAATACCATCACGCATACGCTTAGACATACATATAATAGCCTAAATGTAAAGGATCTGATGATGACCACTTGACGATCGAAACTGGTCATCCAAGTGTATTTATTACCCTCATGTATTTTTTTTTTTTTTCAGGATTAGGAAAACACCCATTTGGGTGCAATGTTGTTTACAGACTAAAAATCATTAAATTTCAATAATAAAAACAAGATGTTCAGTAAAGAACATATAGCCTACTTTCTCCTAAATGTATGAGTATAGTTATAACTCGTTGTTATTATCAAAGAGTATAATAGAACTATTCTTTGTTGAAGACCTTAGAAACCATTTACCTCTACCAAACGCCACAACCTAGATAAAAACTGCTACCATCATTGAAGAAAGAAAGATAAGAAGTATATCAAGAATGTTATGGATCTGGAGACATAATCGACCGGACTGGCGGCGTGGCTCAGCGGTAACGTTCTCGCTTGCTGGGCTCTAGGTTGCAGGTTCGTATCCTGGCGCAGTCAGCTGGCATTTGAGGGTGCACAAATGCGAGGGAGCCGTGTCAGTACATTTACTGGCACGTTAAAGATCCCCTTCGGGCCAAAATTCCGGCACCCCGGTGTCTCTAAAATCAGCAGTAGTTAAAAGGGATGTAAAACCAATAACATTATTATTATTATTACGACCTGCCGTGGGCAACATCCAACTTTGAGTTGAGGCATGTCTTTACACGTCTGGTTGTGCATGGCTTTCACAACCCTAATTGAATTAACAAATCTTTCCATGACCCTACAGAGACGTGTGTATACAAACTATGTGGATATTTTCGATAATATAATCCTAACAGAGCGAGTGCATTCTAGCGGCCAGAAGAAGAAACTTTTCAATAAAATCTGGAAGTTACCTTTTTGGCAGCTAGATGTGTCGAGTAAATCTGCTGGCGAATTATGTTTTAATTAAATATATATTTTACACCATAATGTGCACAATATAACGCTTAATAACATTTTCAAGTAACGCAAAATAGGCTGTTACAAACCCTTTAAAATAAAAAGTTAAATTGTATCGTAGTATCATCTTGTCATTCTTCAAATTCGATGCGCATAGAATGATAATGGTATAGTAATCAATGGATCCCCACGTAGACTAGTCGTGACATCTATTGGTGAAATATCGAACAATATAATCCTAACAGAGCGAGTGCATTCTAGCGGCCAGAAGAAGAAACTTTTCAATAAAATCTGGAAGTTACCTTTTTGGCAGCTAGATGTCCCGAGTAAATCTGCTGGCGAATTATGTTTTAATTAAATATATATTTTACACCATAATGTGCACAATATAACGCTTAATTTTAAAACATCTGAGTCATTACAAAACAATAAACATATAACATTTCAAGCAAAAAAACTAGCTCTGATCGGGTTTGAACCATAGGCATTTGAGCGATAGGCTAACGCTCTACCACTGAGCTAATTGTGTCAACGAATATCGTTCTATTTAAAATGACTTACATAGAACTTGTTAGCAAATAATGATTTATACTAAACGATTTCATCACTGGAGTATATTATTTATATATAAAGCATTTCATACAAAGTTTATTTATTTTTTATCAGTACGCTATATTGCATGCAATACTCAAATTAGTGAAATATAAGTCCGGCACAAGATATCCGCTGCCATCTTGTCTTATTACTGAATCAGTTCAGCTTTTTAAAATCACGTCTGCACTATAGTATTACAAAATAAACTTTTAATTTCGAACGTGCCTCTTCCTTTAGAACAGTTAAAACGATTCTCGGCTCGATAATCGGAACTGGTGGGTCCCATGATATGGATTATAAAGTTTGCATAATTCGCACGGCCGCCATCCTGAAATGGTATGGCGGACGACCTTGTAATTTGGTCACAAGACGCATCCTATACGAAGGTATGTTGTTACCAAATTTGGTAGAGATCGGATGATTTGGTTAGTCGTTATTTGATTTTACGTTTTGAACGTTTGAGTGGCCGCCATTCAGTTTTAGTAAAGATGGTGGCGATATAAAACATGACACTGAGGTGTCCTTTGCTAGTGCTACCTTTGTACCAAATTTCGTTCAATTTGCATTCACCGTGTTCGAATTGATAGGGGGGGACAGACATTCAGAGTACACACACACACACACACACACACACACACACAGACTCACACACACACATACACACACACACACACACACACACACATATACACACACACAGACAGACACACTTTTTTCGCCCTGTGTTGATCTCATAAGTCTACTTTCATTTTTTGCAAAAATCGAAAGTAGGCTAATAATAATAATAATAATAATAATAATAGAGCCATTTTGAAATAAGTAACTTCCAGATCGTGCCGTTATCTATCATAGTCGACTACGAAAATTTGAACAACGTGAATTTAAACTATCTAGATAAGAGCACGGAAGGGAACTTTGTAATAATTTCAGGTTTCTAGGCGTCTCTTGCGGGGGTTCACCTAGGTGAACCAAATCAGACTATTCAGCGGGCTCTTGGTGACTCTGCCCGGGCCGCCACAGGGGTAGTGCATCTTACACTGCGGTCCATACTAATAGCACAGCACTGTGCTACTTTGGTGCGGGAACCAAGAGCTCTCACAGCTTTTCTCCTCCCTATAGAGGTTTCAAAAGGTCACATAGAGCCCACTGAATAGCCTGAAGGGGTGCATTTAGGCATATAATTAACCTTCCGGTGGTCACGATCGAAACTGTTATTTATTTATTTATTTATTTATTTATTTATTTATCGTATGGCGTTTAGTGCCGGGAGTGTCCGAGGACATGTTCGGCTCGCCAGAGGCTGTAGCTGCTTCCAGCGGACACCCAGAGGGTGAGCTACAAGTTCCGTTCAATTTTAAGTAGTTCCAACTTTCGCTACCAGATGTCAATGATACCTAGTGGTGAACGTTGGAACTTTGATAGAGCTAGTAGTCGCGTGGATAACACACGTAGGTCAATTTTATTGGGTATTTCATTTGCTATCTTTTGTTTAAATATTTAAATTTTCGATTTTATAAGAAGGATGTAGTGTGAGACATATACTAATCATAGACAAATATGAAATACCAAATGATTTGGCACAGAATGAAAAACTCACTTAATTTGAACTTTAAAAAGAAATTTGGTATTATTTCCAGTGTTGAGTAAAAATATGTAATATTGGCGAACAGATGAGTATTTTTCTACAACTTTATTGTTCGTAATATATTCAGTTCCCACATTCTTTACAATGCTATACCTATAGCTTACAAGTAAACTAATGCATTTCAAGCGTATTTCCGCAAATAGTCGCGTGGAGTAGTTGTAATCCAGATTCCTAATATTCTTATCGTGGTTTGGAGAGAACATGGAGGCCCATGACCTGGTGTTTACGTCTTGACTGTAGTCATGGAGAATATGGAGTAGCATGGCCCCTTACAGAGACAGGTGGAAACCTGGTATGCCACTGACACACTAGTGACCATTAATGTAATATTTCACGGTGATTGTAGTGGGGAGACCTTCTAGGAAAGGTACTGACTGACCAGTATGTACCAAAATCTAGTATATTATGTTCGCAGATATAAAACAAATGAACCTGGATAACAACAGTAATCCACGCAACCATTGCGCGAAAGCTATTCTGTGTACTTTGTAATATTTTTTCGAAGTTGCCATAATGAATCTCACATGTGTTTTTCAAAGCATGAGTATGGTGATCTGATGAGTGTATTGGAGTGGTAGAGAACTGAAAATGCGTGTAAACGCTGTAACGCACGATATTTGATTTCATGTGCTATGGATATGAGTATTAAAAATTCATCAGTACACAGTAAGCGAAAGTTAACCTTTAATTACGAAAACAAATGAGTGCATTAACCCAACTATTGTACCGTGAATGTGACGTGCATTATCCTTTCATACAGCTATGCGTGAAATGTGCAATTACAAGCCTGACTTCATTCAGCATGTGCTCAGATTAGCAGGGAAAATAAAAATGAATTTCTACTACCAAATTATTCTTCATAAATATGATGTTGTTGATTATTTTTTTATTTTACGAGCTTTGCGACTTCGTGGTCATGTAGCCCCGTGTACTTGAGTGTGTGTATAATTTGTCTGATAACTTATGTTACAGTGATGTATGTATTAGTGCGTGCGTGTATTTGTAATTGAGGAAATATTTGAGTAGAAAGTGGCCGTAGCCATAAGTTAGCAACAACCCTGGCATTTGACTGGAATAGAAGTGGTAAACCACGGAAAACCACTTCCAGGACAACTGAGGTAGGAATCACCTGCCTCTTCCCATTTTTACCTCACAAGGTTTCAGCTCTCCAGCCAGAATTAAATATCTTGGCAGAGGTGGGAATCAAACCCGGTCCTGCGCGATGACAGCTCCTGTCCATCTAGCAAATGTAAAATGATAATAATTGCATAGCATCAGATATTTGGTACAGATATTTTGAGGTAATGCCACTAAACGATCATTCACCAAATTATACGTAAAACAGGGAAACGTGTATCTTTATGTCATTCTAAACTTGATGATCAAAATCCATGGAGCCTCCTGTTTACCTGGAGAATGAACCTCTTAACATGGTTTATCTTCATTTTGAAACTCGCAGTTGTTTTGGACAGAAATTATACCCAACTTGAAAAGCGTACAATTTGATCAATCAGGTATTATGCGCCCGTTCTAAATCAATTTCATCCACCTCCCGGTGTAGCAGCAAGCATTCTTAGCTGTCATCACAATGTAATTGGGCACAATTTGAGTTGACCTACTGGAAAGCTTCCTTTTAGCTTTTCTTTAGTAGCTTAGACCTGTCGTGACCTACCTGGCCTGTGAGACGTTCTGGCAGGTTGACAGCTCCTCCGTCGATTTTCCCTACTAGCCGAGCGGTTTTCTAGATAAGGGAACTTGAGGTTTCACAGACTCGTCCCGGAACTACCGGAATAAAAGATGAAATTCCCTTGGACTACTGCCGATTTATTAAGCCCTTGGCAGTCGAAGTATATATACACTATATACAAATTATGTGAAGTTACTGCTGGAAGTGCACGCAGGTCTGTAATAGCGCTACTAAGTCTTACTGATACTTGACATCTAGTATGTCTCCGCGAGGCTGAATTCTGCTCGCGCGTGTTACGACGTTACTCTGGCAAGAACTGAGGCGTGAGAGCTACTGTTACTCTGCCGATCCACTACTCTGCAAGTCTCTGTGACTACTACTCTGATACTCTGTAATAACTCTGTCGCTCGCCATTTTGGATACCATTATATCCCATTGGAGATGACCCAGAGTCCATCTTCCCCTTCCACTGAGGCCTGGTCCATTTCATCCTCAGTGCCTTAGCAAGTGCTGCTCCCTAAGCTAGCGGCGAAATCCCCATACTCGCGTCTACGTGACATCCAAGGTTCAATTTCTGGCCTAGCTTGTGACAATGAATCACTCTCTCTACAATACAAAGTGCTCGACCAACGTACTGTTGTACTATCAATATTTACAGACCTCTGTACACATCCTGGCTCCAGCAATCCTATCTCCTCCAGAAATACATCTCTGGCTTACAAATGCTCACATCCAACTTAGTAATAATAATAATAACTCTATTGCCCTTATGTATAATGTTCCTTCGAACCGCAGTCCTGGGTTCTGAATCATGGAGGTTCACAGTCACGACAGACCATGCCTCTCCAGATTAACTGTTCACTGCCCTGGCCGGAAACTGCTCAGCTGACAGTGAAAAGAGGTATTGTATTGCCCGGTGTGAGGAGAAACTATCAGAGCGGAGACCAATGACAGCCTATCTCTACCGGGCAGATGGTGAGGACAGCACTGAGCCGAGTACTGAGCTACGAGCGAGAGCCCTCACATGATGCGCACAAGCCAGAGAGACCTGTCTTTGACAATAAAGGGTTACAGATGAGTGAACTGTACCGTTCTCGAGTTAGAGGTTCAATACTACCAATTATTTCAATGACCATCCTTGGCTTTGTTTACCCCTGGCTCATCTGCATTATCTCCGACAAAGTCATGCCGATTATACCTCATCCAGTGCTGTGGGGTCTTTTGACACCTCTAGCGCTCACTCCAAATGTGTCTCTACCCTCAACATCCTGTGTAGCTTTCATTCAGTTCAAGACCAACTCACAGGTCGAGTGGTTGTGCTTTGTAGGCAGCAGCTTTCTCAGTAACGTGTTTCAAATATTATGTGGAGGTGTTTATGATCCCACAGCAACATTTCTTCTACGATGTTTGATTTACTTTAATTTCATTTAAAGGATTTGATAAGTTTTCTTATTTCGTATGTCAGTGTGTTATCCTAGGATCCAAGACTTTATGAACAGTGCTTTAGAGGAAGAGGTCGAAGGAAGTGGCAATCAGTAGTGCATTATTTTAGGATTTTTATATTGAAAACATGTTTTAAATGACACTCAGAGCACTCAGACTATTGGGGTCCAGTTTCGTAAAATCGTAAAGTTAAGCTATTTTGAGTATTGTGCCAAAAGTTGGCAAGCTAGAAGACCCGGAAAAGTGGCACAAGGCGTGTTTAAATAACTCTATCATATTTCAAAATACAATTTCGGAAATGACTTCCGGCATAAATAATATTTTGAAAAGACATGATAAAACAACTTTTGTTAAAATGGAACTTGTTCTCCAGTTTTAAATGAAATTAAAGTTTGATAGTTATAATCTACTGTTTGATTCATTATGTTCAAGTTGTGGCAAGCATATTTTTTATTTTCTCAAAACGGAAGTAGATATTTCTATTTCGATTTGCCCATGTATGGCTCAACACTAGCGCTCGTAGTGGTAGATTTAGTGGACTACATGCGACAAAAGATGTGGTATAACGCTTGGTATCCATGACTTGTCAGTTAAGTGTGTGTCACCATGCCACCAACACGTACAAGTTGTTTGGTTAATACACAACATATTTAAAGGTGGTATAAACAATTTAAAAGCAGAAAGTAGTAAGATTCAGCGACGAACCTGGAACGAGTCGGAAACAAGATGAAGACATTGTAATCATTGAACGATCAACAACTACAAATGAAATTACCTCGCCAACACAAGAAAATGACAGACGACACTCGTATGGTTCCATTCAAACAATACAAGGACACCAAGCGTTAGACCACATCCTTTGTCTTATATAGTTCACTAAATCTATCACTACGAGCGCTATTGTTGACCCAAACATGGTCAAATCAAAATAGTAATATCTACTTTTGTTTTGACTGAAAAGTCATGCAAAACAACAGTTAGACCACATTCTTTGTCATATGTAGTTCACTAAATTGATGTAAAGTTTATTATTTATTTTCCTTTTTGTTATCCTGAAATCTTAATTTCTAAGTCATGTTTTCAACACTAAGTTCCTAGAATTCTGTTTTCTTTCAAACATTTTCTTAAAAAAATTGAAATAATAGGTATTTGTGTTCATTTTTTTTGTGGCATCCATTCTGACCCCTCAACACTTTCTATGATCCAAAGTCTTCACGACACTGGTTGCGGGTGAACAAGGACCGTTCCACTAGATCACAGAGATCGTGCCAATAGGTCAGACACAACCCGTGAGGGTTTGCTCTGTCTATAGCTGTGGGGTATATGAAGCTGTTCTCTAGGTCATAATTGCTATTTACTTTTTACTCTTTGACAATGATTTGTGGTGTGTTTTTATTAAATTGCAATAAATGTTAGCTTTTGTTCTCACGGCGATCCCCAATAAAGGTCGCTTATTTTTATTTCTAGTTGAGAACGTTTCATATTATGTTAGTTTGAAACGTTAATTAACTTTCATTTCTTTTTATCATAAAACAATCACAATTCACTACAACACAGGGAGCAGATATTAAATATTACGAGTAAAATAATTATCGGCTACAAAACAATTCTACGTGTTCAGTATTCGTAAAGCCGCAAAAAAATCCAGATAAATAAGAGGAGACCAGTAGTCTGGGTCAGAATTATTCCCACCTAATGAATTAATGATGAAAAATTGAAGTGATAGAAACCAATTTCCATTGTTGCCTAATTCTATTAAGGAAAGTTCTCCAGTTGGCCAACACAAATTGTGCCCAATTACATTAGGCGGGAAAACAAGTATTTATATAGCCTAACCTGATATAAACAAGATATTATTACAAAATAACACGCTTTTGTATACAAAATGGGGTACTTAATAGGATGTCATGTTTCGATCGTCAAGCTTTCATCCTCGGATCCTGTTCAATTAGGCTTAATATACGACGTTTATGAATTACTCTTATGCAAAAATATATATAACAAAATTTAGATTACAAAAGATTGTAAAAACTCGTATAACACGTCAAGCTTATTTACAGATAGAATAGTTCACTTCTACGGTTTTAGCGTTATTATTATTATTATTATTATTATTATTGTTAATGTAGTTTAAGTGGTATATTGCCTGTAACCTTTAGAATATTATTGTGAATAACTTCAGGAATTATGTTGTCTGCACTATTTTGTTATTACTGTTCTAAATCAACCGTTCCTATTTAAACAAGTGGCCTAATTGCATTGTAATATCTCGTGTGGTGAATACACAAATGTTACATTGCACTAAAATGGGATAAAGTTATGCCAACTTATCTGGTTTTATAATCTGTAGTGTCCGTCTTCGTATTAAGCTCTCCACGGACCAAGGATCATCTAATATAAGAGATTCGTCACCTTTGGTTATAAAAGTGCCTAGAGATAAGGCCGCCACGAGCTATGTTGCGTTCTGGCATTTCTGGCAACACAAAGAGAGAAATGTCATAAGAATGTTTAATATTGAGACCTTATGGCATATTGCATATCCATCTAGTCTCAAGTTTGTGTTTCCAACATTAATTCTATACGCAGACCGGCACAGCAGATGCAGAGTACAGAGGCGGCAAATACTTTTATTGGATGTGTGCAGAAACGTGTACGAAGAATAGCAGGAGGGGTGAGTGGTCATAAATGCACTTAGCAGGTTTCCAGGGTGTGCCGAGGGTGTACATATACCGTGAGAAGACGAGCGAGGGTAGGACAGGCAGGTCGTTGAACGCAGGAATTTGTGTGGGAAAATTGCAGTTTGGCAAGGTCACAGCTCCAAGTTTTGGTACCGCCCAAATGTGACCTACTTAAGAATTAATGACCGGAGAGCAATGCGAGTTGTATGTATGGAAGCGGGAGACTCTCAACCTCCCAGAAATGTAATTTGATGCAATTTGAATGTAAGGCTGATTTAATTCAGTATAAAATGCCTGATGTGGGGGCGTTTCAGCATCAGCCAATGAGTGGATAAGCGTCACCAAGCCGTGTTTGGCGCGTAAATTGGCAGACAATGAGGGATGATTACTGAGTTCATTTGATAAGGAGCCCACGATCGATTCTTGGAAAGGACATCACCAATGAGACATTGAGATTACGATGAGTGCAGTGATATAAGTCAATTCGGGACAGAGCTATTATTTTGGAAATAAATCTCATATTTCCCCCTCCTACGGCCGGTTATGCCTCAAAAACTTAAATAGCTCCAACTGGGAGAGTGAGGTCAGTCGATTTTGTGATTCTGTCACGGACGCTCCACGTCAGTCGAGTTCGTGATTTGGACTCTGTTAATTTTCATGTCAAATGGTAAATTGAGACAGCGTGGCATTTTTTTTGAGATCATGTCTAGATACTATAGCATACGAGTGCGAGTACTTGTTAGTGGCGAGATAAGACATTGATATGCGCTAGTTCGCGAGTGCAAGTTCGGCTGAGAAATAGGCTAGCCATTGCGCTAGGTAAACATATAAGTTGTGTCGATAGGAGCTACGGTGGACAATCTGGATGAATTGAGTAGTTCAGATGGTAGCACTTAGGAGAATGATAGGATTATCGGCCCGGAACAGTGAGTGCGAGTTACTTTCTTGAATGTCGCATTAAAAAAGTCTATTTCTGTGTTCTTCGTTACCACGAGGTACCCGAAGCAAGAGGAAGCTGATGCCGAGATTGGCACAATGGGAGGATCTTCAATTGTGGAATTCGTCATGCGTGGAATGATGGCGTAAACCCAAAACCTTGGGGCACGCTGCGATGATGAAGAAAATCTGGGACCCAGGAATAGTGATAAGTACAGCAAATTATCTTGCATAATTTAGTTGGGGGTGTACGGATCAGCATAAGTGCAATGGCTGTGTACATATTCAATTTTTTAATGTTAGTTATGCTTTTGTTGATGTGTTCGTTGATACGACATGCGTGTAAATATGTATCGTGTGGTCATGGTTTTCAATGTAGTTTGGGGAGATTATCATTCAGGGGAATTCTGGCCATCAGCTACTGTCACTGTAGATACATTTTCAGTTGAGAAGATGGGGGAGAGTTTGTACAATGGTCGTAAGCAAACCAGAGCATATTGAATATTATGTGGTAAATCAGGTTCGTGGATCGCCTGTGGTAAGTTCTACCAGGTAATGGTTTTTGTTGCAATCTTCGATTGGTGACGGACAAGGCAGGCAAACCCGGCGATTTGAGGTATTTAAATTGGAGTATGGCTGGATGTACTGATGCATATTGGTAAGTCGTGGATGTTGTGCCCACGTGTATTTGGTTGAGTTGGTGGAGGTTGGTACCCACCCATATTGGTAAGTCGTGGATGTTCAGAACCACGTAAGTATTTTGGTAATTCCGTGGACGAGGTAATTCCCACGAGGTAAAAATCACGGCCGTGATGCTGGGGTCGGTCTGACGCCCGTAGGCAGCGTGCTAAGTGATGATTCTGCGAGGCTAGTTGAATTGGGCTATAGTGAGCTCATGCTTCAATCAGTACACGTCAGCTGTGGAGGGAGTGAAAGCAGGTAGCCACTCCTCGCCGCGGGGTGATTTGCTTGGCCTTGAGTTCTGTCCGAGGTTAATTGGTAAAAGTTAAAATGGCTGGTTTGTTTACATATTTTATTGTTGATTCTGGGATTTTGGTCTGTTGTGTTTTGGTTTTATTTGTGAACCCACGTTACTAGTGTATCAGATTTTGTACCCTCTGGGTGGCCGCTAGACGGTATTAATGGATGTCTTGATAAATGTTTCACACGGGAACTGTTGTATGTGAATGAGGTAGGCACGTTGTATCTTAATGTAGTGTTTGTGTGGCCGCACTGCATGCTGACCGTACACGACTCTAACGGAGGTCGTGAAGGGAGGTCTGTTTGCCAAACGGAACGGTCTCGTCTGTACGATTCACTTTTTCCAAATAGAGAGCGTTAAAATGAGGTTCCAGCCTGAAAATTTCAGTTGATTTGATGCTCCGTTGGAGTGTATAGTGTTATGATCTGATTAACGTAATGATTCATTTCTTGTGGCATTAATTTAGTCTTTTGTTTGTTCCATTTTGAACTTACCAGGGGTGAGAGTGCGCCACTTTGATTTTGATTTTATTTTATTTGGATTTGTTTTATTTGGGGTTCCATGATCCTGCAGTGTTTGATCAGGGGAAGCTGAGGCTTTGCCCGAACTAATTAGATTATGGTACCCTGGTTGTACCATCTCTGTAGACTTTATGGCAGAGAAGGATAGTGATGACGCAGTTTATTTCTTTGTGGTTCTACGTTGTTTATTAAGGGATTGTTTTTTTTTGTTTTGTAGTTCTTCTAAGAATAAATTTTGTTTCCTTGTTCCCCTGGCATATGATTTATAGTTTTAAGTTCCCATGATCCAAATTTCGAAATTCCTAGGATGAAAAGTGTTAATTAGCCACCGAACGAGCCGCGCCCGAGATAAGATTCAGCATCCTAGAAGGCCTTTGGAAGGGTATAATATATCGTACGTAAACCAACGGCATTGCTTGCAAAAAGTATTTTTTTTGTAATATGTATGCGTAATATGAAATATTTACATGTCTCCAAAGAAATGCTTTGCATATGCTTGCTGATTTTAAAAAGAAACATAACAATCAATTGCTTCCTAGTTGAAAACACATTTGCTGAAACTAGTTCTCTCACGGTTCTAGCATCTTAATTTAATATATATAACAATTAAATATTGATCTATTCATGTGTACACATGCCCGTAAGTTCATATATCATCATCAATATGCCCACTGCTTTCATAATGAAACTCCCATAACCTCACTTATGGACCACGATTATCTACCCGCCAGCCCCTTATAACTGCTACCCATGGCAAAGCAACAATGTCATTGAAATAGAATCGAAAGGAGGAAGTGAAACAAGATATTGAATTGCAAACGTTATTTTTACTCAATCAGAGCACGTATTATTCACACTACAAGTAAGTAATATAGCAATAGCGGGTCACTAACGCAGACAGTTCTTATAACGTATGAAATGTTTTTTTGAATAAAAGCAACTCAGAAGACGGAACCACAAACAATGATGATGATGATAATTGGTGTTTTAAGGGGCCTAACATCAAGGTTATCGGCCCCTAATGATCTGGGTGATAGCGAAAATGATAATGAATTGGAAACCAGAGCAAAATTATCTGAGACGGAAAACACGTACGAAAAGGAACTCAGATGGAAACAACTCACAATATGGTCTTACAAATGGGAATTTAGAACGAAAAGTTGCACAAAAAGAATAGATTGAAAAACGACCCACAAGACGTAGGCGAGATTTAAAATACGTAAAAAATGCGTCGAAATACTTACAAAATGCAACTGAAATTCAAAATACTTACAAAATTCAAATGAGATCGAAAATACGTACAAAATGCAATTGAGGTTCAAAATACTTACAAAATGCAATTGAAATTGTAAATACACAATGCAATTCAGATTGAAATAGGCCCTATCCCAGTTCCAATCCAAATTATTCACAAAGTGCAATTGAAATTCAAAATACTTACAAAATGCAACTGAAATTGAAAATGCTTACAAAATGTTCGGTAGATTCAAAGGACTCATGTGGATTGACAATACTTACAAAATGCAATTTAGATTGAAAATACTTGACAAAATGTAATTTAGACACAAAATACCCACAAAATGCAATTGAGAATCAAAATATGTGTAAAATGCCCACCAACAAAATGCAATTTAGATTCAAAATTCGTGCGAAATGCGGTTTTGGTTGAAAATACTTACAAAATGTAATTGAAATTCAAAATACGCACTAAAAGGCCCGTCTACCTGCATTGAAAGACTTACTAAAAAGCAATTCAGATTGTCAATCTTTACAAAATGCAATTGAGGTTGAAAACAATCGCGAGATGTAATTTAGATCGAAAAAAAACTTACAAAATGCAACGTAGATCAAAAATGCCTTAAAAATCGCTAAAAGGGAATTTAGATACACGGTGAACCAAGTAACAAAAACTGAAACCACAAACAACACGAGGCCGCAAACACCACTTCGAAACGCAATCCAAAGAATGAAAACAACTCCCGCCGATCGGCAGGGTGCGAGCGTTGATCAGTGACAACTTCGGAACCTTGGTACTAAAATTAATCCTTCATTCGTTGGCTAAACTGATAGAACGCAGCTTTACAGCAACTCTTTGGCTCCCTATTAACTGTCATCCCCCTGCTTCGAACTGACGCTCCGAGAAAATGCTAGTTTCATGTTTACCGCCTGTGGTGCGCTCTACTTGCTATTCTGAGCACAACTCAAGCTACGTCTAAGTGCTGTCAGCTCCATTCTGGCAACTTAAAACTTTACGTGGTTTTAAAATGATAATACCACCGGCCGCGGTGGCCGAGAGCACTAACGCGCTACCTCGTGTCCTGTACATGGCCATTGGCTGAATTAATAAAATTATTAAAATGATAACACCACGTGAACGTACTATATCGTCGTTGAATATGCAAAATGAGGTTCATTTTGATTTTCTTATTACGCAACTCAACCGAATTAACGTACACACGTAGGTCTATAATTTGCTGGGTATGTTGACTTTATTTTATTTTTAGTTGTGATTGAAATGATGGACTGAAGATATCATTCCAATCAGCCGGTGAAACTCCAGACTACCTGCGGAGCACTTGATCTAAGCATCTCCTCTTAGCTGGTAGCACTAAACTCGCTTCAATGCGCGAGCTCTCACGTCCACCGGCCAAAAATTGTGGCGCAAACTGTACCGCGCACTTATGATGACAATAATGATAAAAATAATAATGATAATAATAATGACTAGAGTTGTAAGGTAACAAAATTAACATTCGGGATACTGGTGACAGAGGTTAGCATAGTTATGACTGGACTGTCGGACCTTGTTTGGCCAACACACGTAAAATGTCCCAATTTGACCCGGTACCCTCCCTTCTATAACACCCAACAGAAGCATCTCTCTTCGCCCACTCATCTCCATACCACTTCATTTGTTACTCTACCTGCCCACCTACTCTTCATCATTCACGTGTAACACCACATTTCAAATACTCTTGTTCTCCTCATTTCTGCGGCAACATTAGCATAATTTTCACTCCCATAGAGCGCTACGCTCCAGATAAAAGCTTTCAAAAATTACTTCCAATACCTAAATCAAGGTTACATTTGATGTTAACAGATTTCTTTTCAGTAAAAAACCTATTCTTGCTTGTTCTAATACACTTTTCATATCCTGTTTGCTTCATCCGTCACTGTTTATTTTGCCTCTAAAGTAGCAGAAGTATCCCACATTCTTTAACTGTTCACTTGCCAACTCGATGTCAATAGAGTTTTTTGATTTCTTCCGGCTGCACTCCAATTATTTTTCTCTTTTTTCGTTTTCTTTTACGTACTAGAACGGTATCGTTGTCATTTATTGTCTGCGCGCCAGCAGAAGTCAGTTTGACACGCTGTGACGAGGAGCGGGTGTTCGGCTCCGCGCATGCGCAGACTGTCTATTACTGTCCTAAATATATCGGTTGCAATCTCCAAGGGTGCTTGTTGTTTATTCGGCTTAAAATGTGGGTATTTGCCTTTCAACAACCGACATTTTCTCATGGCTTTATGTTTATTTTTAAAAGAGCACAGAGTACAAATAAAGAAAAATGCGTTGAGTGAGTGAGTGAAAATGGTGATGACCACATTCATGTTTTTCGAATGCGTGGTACACAGTATGCGGTAAGGCACCTAAAGTTCAACCCCAGCTGACTTCTTGTGGCACGCTGACAATACGTCACCCAACTGCTGTCAGTTTCAAATAATTGCACCATCACAGTGGTCTATACGATCTCTCATTAACTCTTCTAACTTCGGACTCATCGTAAGAAAACACCCTTCTTGTTGGAGACTTACCGGACCTCATCCCTTACCACGGGAATGATAAGAGACAGAAAGCAAATGCATATAATTCTGAGAAAGTTAGTAGCTTGACACTCGAATTACCTTTATAATACTTCTGAAGGCACTGTGTCAGAGCAGAATTCCAAGAAATAAACTGTAGCATGGTAAATTAATATGAATAGAAAATAATTTAATTTTGACGTTCCTTTTTTCTCGCATGGAGAGGACGAGAAAATAGCTATGTAGAAGTAAAATGAGAAAGTGGGTCTCGTGAAGTAATTTAATATTACTGTATTCACAAGTCTTCAAAGAGAAAATGAGTGGGCGTAGCAAGGAATGGTTCATATGGAACGTTATTAAATTCATATTTCTGGAAATATCTAGTCTGTAGTTCGTTCATAAAGCCAGAAAGTTCTTGCATCATCATGAATTTTACTAGAGCTTTCTTGTGGACTGTGTAGATAAGTTTGCTTTATTATTATTATTATTATTATCATTGTTGTTTGAGTCTTCAGCCTTTTGACTAGTTTGATGCAGCTTCCCTGTTCTCAGCTATTTTTTTAATTTATCTCTACCTAGGTAGCCTACTGCACCACATCCTACATCCGAAGCAATTTGTTTGACAGGTTTTGTCCCCGACCCTTCCTTCAATAACTTAGTTTGCTATTCCTGGGTGTCTTAGTATGTGTCCTACCAACCTATCTCTTCTCCTCGTCAGCAGTCACCAGAAGCATCTCTCCTCTCCCAATCATATTAATAATTCCTTATTTGTTTCTCTATCTACCCATCTTATCTTCAACATTCTCCTGTAACACAACATTTCAAACCCTTCTATTCTCCTCTTTCCAGCCGCGTCAACAGTTTAACTTTCACTTCTATAGAGTGCCACGCTCTAGTAAAAGGCTTTCTTAACTGTTTTTCTAATATCTAAATCTATATTTGATGTCAACAGTTTTGTTTTTATTTTTTTTAGAAATGCTTTCCTTGTCTGAGCCAACGTACTTCTTACAACCTCTTAGCTTCGTCCATCACTGGTTATTTTGCCTCCTAAGAAGCAGAAGTCTCCTACTTCATTTAGCTTTTAACCTGCCAATTTGACGACAATTGGGGTTTCTGTACTTGTCTATAACTTTAGTAGTTTGCCAATACTGCTACTACTACTACTACTACTACTAATAATAATAATAATAATCTTATTTTAATTTTATTAATAACAATAACAATAGTAATAATAATAATAATCTGATGGCTTCAACTACCATGCTGCTCCTTCAAATTGGAGCCATTCTGCCTCAAGATCTCACGCTGTTTCTTCTCGTGCACAGTTCTTCTGCAGTGCTACGTCTCTGCTCTTCAAAAACAGCAATCCCTAGATGAATGGGGCTTCTCCATGTTGAACGATCTACGCGTGCAATTCCCAATTACGATAATTGATGTTATAATTCTTGAGGGTGGATTATGGGCAATGTATATATTTTCAATATATGTCTGAGGCACCGTTGGTGGAATTTCTCAAGATTCTTTGTGACGCCGGTAGGTTGCCCACGTCTCACATCCATATAGGAGAGCGGATAGTAGGCTACACCACCAGATTTGTACACGAATATCTTGGTAGAACAATTGATGAGGTGATTGTCTTAATACCTCTTTATTTGTAACCCTATCTACCCACCTGATCTTCATCATTCTCCTGCAAAGGTTGGCTCCGGTGAGCGGCGGGTGGGTTGAGCGGCGATTCTCAGGTAGACGAGGGTCCGAAGTGATTAGCCAGTTTACAACCCTTCCGTTGAGCGGCGGATTCTTTGGTCACCCTCTTTCTCTACCTTAGTAGGCTACTTAATGTAATTGCAACACAATGTGGCTGAGATAGGCGTAATTGATGCGCGAACTAATTAATGAAGGTAATGTATTAAAAGATACAAATAAAATTCGTTGTCCGGCAGTAGCCTAAGTATGTTCGCTAAGTAAGAATGGCTACGGATTTACTGGATGTTTTAAAATTTCTTACAAATATGTGTTAGATATTTTTAAGTTACTAGTTAAAAAACGGGATACCTTTGTTCAACAGAAAATGCCACAACAACTGCAGTGAAACCATTTTGTGTACAAGAAACGCATTGGAAGAATACGAAGTACTAAGCTCGTGCGATCAACTCACTTCGACGCGCCTGCGTTCTGATTGACCGCCGGGAAGTGACGTGATTGCAACTACGCTGTATCGACGTTCTATTAATACAATGGCTATAACATAACGAACATTATATTCATTTTATCATCAAACTATTTTAAAACAAGAAAAATTGAAATAAGAGGGAGTGTGACTCGCCACACAGCATGTTTACATCGCGTACTGGAATGACCTCACAGTTGCATACTTTGGTGAGTTTTTATCAGCTATCGTTGACAATTATTGTATTGCCGTAGTTAGATTACATTACCTTCATTAATTAGTTCGCGCATCAATTACGCCTATCTCAGCCACATTGTGTTGCAATTACATTAAGTAGCCTACGAAGGTAGAGAAAGAGGGTGACCAAAGAATCCGCCGCTCAACGGAAGGGTTGTAAACTGGCTAATCACTTCTGACCCTCGTCTACCTGAGAATCGCCGCTCAACCCACCCGCCGCTCAGCCCACCCGCCGCTCACTGGAAGTCACCCCTGCAACACCAAATTTCATAGTCAACAGGCAACCTCTTCAGAATGTTAATTGCTTCCCGTATCTTGGAAGTCACCTCTCTTGAAAAGGTAATATTGATTCAGAGATCCTTCATCGTCTGCAATGCGCTGGATCAGCATTTGGAAAGCTTTGTTAGAGAGTCGACTTTGGTGAGTTGCTGTACCCACTCCCGGGATGGTTATAGGCATAGTAAATCCAATTTAAAATAGATTGCGCGCGAGGAGTGTGAACAAATGAGTGTTTGCGCGTGAATCCTTTCAAAAACAAACAAAAACGCATTTCTTATTTGGTAGCGCACGAGTAGATACCATTTGGAACAAGACGAGTAACGCTATCTACTTGAAATTTCGGGCAGCCCTCTCCATTCGCTTCATTTAGGCCCTTTGGCACAAATACCTAATTTGATTGATCGTCTTTTATGCGTTCATACACCATCCATCCCATTGCAATGAAAGTTCGGTGAGTTGTTGTGCACACTCCTGGGATTTTGATAGGCAGAGTAAATCCAATTTACAATAGATAGCGCGCGATTCGTTTCAACAAAGATCGCATCCGTTCATATACCATCCATCCGTTTGCGATGAAAATTTGATAAGTTGTTGTGCACATTCCTGTAAATGTTTCAGATTTTGTAAATTCATTTTACAATAGGGAACGCACGAGTAGATTCAACAAATGAATGACGGCGCATGATCGTTTCAATACAGTCCCGTATGCGTTCATATACCATTCATTTGATTGCGATGAAACTTTGGTGAGTTGTGCACGCTCCCACGAATGATTATGAATTAGTAGATTCAACAAATGTGTAACGGCGAGCGTATCGTTTCAACAAAATCCCGTATGCGTTCATATACCATTCATGCGATTGCAATGAAATTGGTGAATTGTTGTTTTCACTCCCGTGAAGGTTTCTGATTTAAAATCCATTTTACAATTAGTAGCGCACGAGTAGATTCAACTAATGAGCGACAGCGCGTGAATCGTTTCAACAAAATCCCGTATGCGTTCATATAGCCTACCATACATCCGATTGCGATGAAACTTTGGTGAGCTGATGTGTACACTCCTGCAAAGGTTTCTGACTCAATGAAGCCATATTACAATAAGTAGCGTACGAGTAGATTCAACATATGGGTGACGGTGTGCGAATCGTTTCAACAAAGTCCCGTATGCGTTCATATACCATTCATTTGATTGCGATGAAACTTTCGTGAGTTGGTGTACACACTCCCACGAATGATTCTGAATTAGTAAATCCATTTTACAAAAGTTTAGAGGCAGTTAATGGAATTAGAAGAAAAATATTGTGTGTCCAAAAGCACTTCAACAAACAAAGTTAAAACGCCAACGCTATATTTGTTTGGCATTGCAACGCACGCTGGGTACAGCTAGTAAAGAATACAATATAGTAGGCTAACTTATTAAAGTTTTTAAATTTCCTTGTGTGTAAAATTTAATTTTCCTGTAGATTTAGTGACTTTGAAGCGACAACCGTTGCCAACTCTATCCAGAACTATGTCAGAGTAGATTATCATCAAGTAAGATCTAAAAAAGAATATAGGTTATTTTGAAATTATGTTATCATAACATACATTGATGACTGATTCAGATTACATGGACCTATTGCTTGTCTGGAGGCCTTCCAGCGTTACATCTTTAATTAAATCAAATAAAGTAAGACTAAACACTTAAAAGTATAATATGGTTGTTTCTGTATCTTGCCCTGTCTGGCTCCAGTCCATTTAATAACGCCTGGCGATGTATGGACTGTATACCCCTGGCCCATGCCCTATGCTCATTGAGGTCCCGAGGGAGTTTCTCATTTAGATGTGGCCATGCTCTGCAGTTTAATATCCGCGGTACATCTCGCAACCGTTCTAGTTCCTCTCCATGATCCAGCCTCTTGCGCTTCTATAGAGTGGGCAACAGTATTGTGATAATGCAGAGTGTACAATAGTAAATAGTTGAAGAGCTTAGGATAAGACTGGGGGAAAATGGTCTCCCTTAACAATAGTTGGGTTCTTCTTCTGTCGAGGAATATCAAACTTCACCACGGATGGGTTTCTTTGCTTGGGTCTCATAAGCTCAGTTGGTTGGATTTTACCTCAGTTCAGGGGCTGCGACAACACGCGGTAATGTAACCCCGTGTACTTTGGGTATGTGTAGAATCTGACTGATAACCGGTGTTAACTGTGATGGTGAATTAGTGTGTGTTATCTGTAATTCAGGTTAGGTCAGCAGACGATCAATTACAAGTAGTTCCTACTTTTGCTACCAAATGTTACCGTCAACGACACCTAGCTGTGAACTGGCTACTAGATGCCACCGCACCCGGCACCCGGCGATGCACATTGGAACTTAGATAGCTTTAATCAAATCTAACCTACACAATTAGCTTCACACAATTGTAGTTAGTGGAAGGTTCTTTTACATGCCATTATTATTGTATTATTTATCGTATGGATTTTAGTGCCGGGAGTGTCCGAGGACATGTTCGGCTCGCCTGAGTCTCTAGCTGCTTTCAGCGGACACCCTTAGGGGGAGCTACAAGTTCCGTTCATTTTCAAGAAGTTCCAACTTTCGCTACCAGATAACAATGATACCTAGTGGTGAACGTTGGAACTTTGATAGAGCGTTCCGACGAAATATAACCTAACAATTTAGCCTCACACATGTTTAGTCTGTGGAAGGATCTTCTACATGCCATAAATCTATGACATGGGACCACCGGCTTTACATCCCCTCCGAAGGAATGCATACTGAAGGATTTTTAACGGGTTTGAACCCGAGATCTTGGGCATAGAAGCTCAGCATGCTACCAACTATGCCAACGAAGCCGATTTTTAGCCTATTTTCATTTATGAAAAAATAAGCATATGGGATCAATTTTGTCCGTGTGTGTGTATGTGTATGTGTGTGCGTGCGTGTGTGTGTGTGTGTGTGTGTGTGTGTCCCCGTAGTAAAATCTAAACAACTCGAGCCATTTCAATGAATCTCGGTAAGGACATTGTACTATTTTGCCGACCCAATTGTGCCCCTTCACATTTTATTACGTCGCACCAATCCAACATGGCGGCTGTGCTAAATATTTCACTGGCATACTATATCTCCGAAACTATTACTGATATCACCCCAAAATTAAGCACGGTGATAAAGGGCATTCTTATAAGTTCACCTATGTGACCTTTAAGAATTTGTTAAGTACAAAAACGAGCATGGTGGCCAGGCGAACTTGAAACATTTAAATAGACTTCTCTCGCAATTTAATCATCCAAACGCAGTACAACTAGGTCAGCATATGACTTTACAAATTGAAATGTACTGACATCTAATTTTGTTTAATGGTTTACATAACATCAAGATGGCGGCTTTGCGAAATTTTAAAATTAAGTCTCAATTTCCTGTGTCCTAATCATGCGATCGAAGTCAATGTTTGACTATTGAACCTACACAATAATCCTCAACTAATAGTACGTAACTCTTTAGCCTACATATATTAAAATCCAACATGGTGACAAGCTGAAATATTTAGACGATTCTCAATATCTATTAATCTATGGCAGCAATCAAACTGAAATTGTGTATGTTTTAGAGAATATAAACATGAGCACACCTATGGGACATTCAATAACCTGGTGAGCATAAATCCAACATGGCGGCGACGCAAAATTTAAATATTCAAATGGACGTTTCTCGTGATTTAAAAATCCGAGCACAGTGAAACTCGGTAGGTAGGCCTATATGCTTCTATAAATTTTAATCTACTGGCTTCTAATTCATTTCAATTATTTTAATAACCACAAGTTGGCGGTTGTGCAAAATTTTAAAATCTTGCTTTTATTTCTTGTGTCTTAATCATTCGATTGAAGTATGAATAATAAACCTACACAATAATCCTCATGTAATAGTACACAACCCTAAGGCCTATATATACAAATCCAACATGGTGACCATCCGAAATATTTAGACTGTTCTCAATATCTAGGAATCTATTACAGCAATCAAACAAAAACTTTGCATGTTGATAGAGGCTATAAACATAAGTAGGATATATGCAAATAGACTGTATAGTTTTTCACGGAACTACTTGTTGTTTAAAGTCACATGGGCGAAGGTCTAGTAGTGTCCTTGATCACCGTAGAAAATTTCAGTGTGATATGAATAATAGATTATGTGATATAGAATGCCGGTGAAATAGTTTCACACAGCCGCCATGTTGCATTGGAGCGACGTAATAAAAAGTGAAGGGCAAGGTAGGGGTCGTCTGAAATAGTACTATGACTTGACCAAGTTTCATTGAAATCGCTCTAGCCGTTTAGATGTTATTAGGGGGGAATCACGGATGCACACACCCCCATACACACACACACACACGGACAAAGTTGATATCATAAGCCTATTTTTAGCCTACTTTCATTTATGAAAGAATAGGCTTATGAGATGACCGTTTGTCCGTGTGTGTGAGTGTTCCCCCCTAATTACAGTACTTCTAAACGGCTGGAGCAATTTCAATAACACTCGGTAAGGTCATAGTACTATTTTGGCAGACCCCGAACGTGCCGTTAAAATTTTATTACGTCTCACCAATCCAACTTGGCGACTGTGCAAAATATTTCACCGGCATTCTATACCTCCGAAACTAGTACTGATATCACCCTGAAATTGTGTACGGTGATAAAGAGCACTACTAGAAGTTTATCTATGAGACTTTCAAAACCCTGTTAACTACAAAACGAACATTGTGACCAAGCGAAGTTGAAACATTTTAATAGACTTTTCTCGCGATTTAAGCATCTGAGCGCAGTGAAATATGGTACAGTATATGTTTATACACATTGTAATGCTCTGGCATCTGATATAGTTCAATTGTTCATATAACCTCAAGATGGAGGATGTGCGCAATTTTAGTTAGTTAGTTATTGTCTTTTTAAGGGGAAGAACTACGAGGTCATCTGCCCCTGTGCGCAATTTTAAAATTAAGTTTTTATTTCTTGTGCATTAATCATGCAATCCAAGTGAACGTTTGAATAATGAACCTACGCAAAAATCATCATCTAATAGTACACAACTCTATGGCCTGCATATACAAAAATCCAGCATGGCGTCCATCTGAAATATTTAGACGGTTCTCAATATCTACGTATCTATTACAGCAATTAAACTGAAATTTTGTATGTTGATAGAGGCAATTAACATAAGTAGGTATAAGAAAATAGGCTGTGTAGTTCTTCACGGAACTACTTGTTTCATAAATGAAAATATGCTAAAATTAGCCTTATGAGATCACCCTTTGTCCGTATGTGTGTGTGTGCGCGTTCGTGTGTGTGTCCCAACCCCCACCCCACACCCCCTAAACTCCTAATAACTTCTAAATGGCTTTAACGATTTCAATGAAACTCGGTTAGGTCATAGTAGCCTACTATTTTGGCCGACTCGGACCGTGCTCTTCAAATTGTATTACGTCTCACCAATCCAACATGTCGGCAGAGCGAAATATTTCACCAGCATGTTATATCTCCGAAACTAGTACTCATAATAAGTTACCCTGAAATTTTGTACGGTGATAACGGAAATTACTAGAAGTTCACTTTTGTGACTTTTGAAAACCTGTTGACTACAAAACGAACACGGCGGCCAAGCGTAGTTTAAACATTTAAATAAAAGTTCCTCGCGATTTAACCATCCGAAAGCAGTGAAACGTGGTACAGCACATGTTTCTACATATTGCAATGCACAGACATCCAATTTAGTAAAATTGTTTAGATAACCTCAAGATGGCGACTGTGCGAAATTTTAAAATTATTATTTTTATTTCTTGTGTCTTAACCATGGGATCGAAATGAACGTTTGAATAATAAATCCACGCAATAATCCTCATCTAATAGTACATAACTCTATGGCCTACATATATTAGAATCCAACATGGTGACCATCGGAAATATTTAGACGGTTCTCAATATCTCTGTATGTATGACAGCAATCAACCTGGAATGCTGTATGTTGATAGTGGCTATAAACATAAGTTCACGTATGGGACTTTCAATAACTTGGTGAGCACAAATCCAATATGGCAACGACGCGAAATTTAAATATTTAAGTCGACGTTTCTCGCGATTTAACCATCCGAGCGGAGTAAAATTCGGTACGTATATACTTATACAAATTTTAATCCAGTGACATCTAATTTATTTATACTGTTTTTATAACCACAAAATGGTGGCTGTGGGGAATTATAAAATCTCGTTTTTTTTATTGTGTCCTAATCATGCGATTGAAGTGAATATTATTTTTTTATACCAAAGGGCCCGTCAGCTAAGCTCCGGATGTACTGCAGCATTGAGGCTTATTATACTGCCCTGTGTACTCAGTACCAATCCATTATCCCTGTGTCTTCACTAAGATAATGCAGTCCCATGATGGGCTCTGTTTTAATTTCTTTTGGTTCAATTGTCGATCTCCCAAATAGATTGAATCTTCTGCGATCTAGAGCTTCGCAAGTACAGATTATGTGATGGGCTGTCTCCATTTCCTTCCCGCATAGTCTGCAGTCTAGGTTTCCTTTGATTATGCCCATTTTGTTTAGGTGCTTTTTCACGGGAGCATGGCCCTTGAGAAGAGCCACTATGTATCATACCTGATTTTTTTTATATTTGAGTAATTTTTCAGCTATTTTCTTACATGGTTCGTTGATGAACATTTTCCCATGTTTAATGCCAGGGTTGGTTTTCCATCTATCCCTGGTGTTACGGCTGTGAGTTTGTGTCATCACTCGCCGCATGAGTCACAACTGCCCCAGGGCTGGGCTGTGGCCTGCCTCCTGTATTGCGTGTGCCTTATGCAACAGGGCTACTAGGACAAAGGGGTAGTCCAGAATATTCGTGACTGGACCAGCGATGGAAACCTCGAGAAGCCGTGAACCCTGGATGGATCTAGAAGCATTTATTGAGTCACCGACCTGCTATATAAGTGCGACCTGTCTAGCAGTTGTCGTTGTGTTTTACGAGCGAGTGCGAGCGCGTATCCTGAGCGACAGAAGTGTGGAGACTTGCGAAACCGACTAGTGAAGCCGATTCTCGTGACAGCGAAGGGAGTGAGGAGCTTACAGGGGACTGCCTGTGTTTTGAGCGAGTGTGCTTACTTAGTGCGAAGAGAGGTCATTGTGGTGAGTTGCAAAACAGTGAGTGACAGAGCTAGTGCAGCTATTTCCATCCAGCGTACGGGGCCACCTCATTACGAGGGATTAACTGTGGTCTGTTGATAAGTGAAAGGGGAAGTATTCTCGACTTGAGGAAACTGGAGTAAGGTTCCTATTGCTTGTATTTGCTGAAGAGTAGTGTAATTTTCTGGCCGCAATAAAGTTAATTATTTCTTTAAGCAGTAATTGGTGTTGTGCTTCCTACCCACCGTAATCCATTTAACAAAGGTGCCACTAGGGGGTGGCACGTAACAACTGGTGTCAGAAGCGGGATTACGAACTCAAGCACAGCACCTGACGGTCCTGGTTTCAAAACCCGAGCAGGTCATTTTCTCTAATTTTCATGTGAGTGCATGCCCTTTACAAGGCAAACAACTAAAATGGAGGTGCAATTGGCAGCATTGCAAGAAAAGTTAAATGGCATAGAAGAAGGCCAGAAGAATTTAACCAATGACCTAACTGCCAAAATGGAAGACGGCCAGAAGAAGATGGAGGATGGCCAGAAGAAGATGGAGGATGGCCAGAAGAAGTTAGCAGAGGACCTGAAGGACAGCCAAAATAAGTTAGCAGAGGACCTAACCGCCAAATTTCTGGATGGCCAGAAAAATCTGGAAGAGTGTCTGCTGACGAAATTAGAGGAGAGCCAAAGGAAATTAGAACAGGGCCTACGTGAGGAAGTCGCAGCAGTGGAAAAGAAGTTCGACGCCTTACAAGTGGAAGTTGCCGAGCTGCGCCAACGCCCGCTGATGGGGGTGGAGGAGAAATTCAACGTCTTACAAGTGGAAGTTGCCGAGCTGTGCCAACGCCCGCTGATGGGGGTGGAGGAGAAATTCAACGCCTTACAAAAGGAAGTTGCCGAGCTGCGCCAACGCCCACTGACGGGGGTGAAAGAGGAATTCAACGCTCTACGAGAGGAAGTTGCCGAGCTGCGCCAACGCCCGCCCACCGTTACACCGGGAATATCAGGAACGGGACATAGCAGAGTGACGCCCCCAACCTTCGACGGAAATGTCCCGTGGAGCACCTACTTACGTCAGTTCGAGGCAGCCTGTTCCATAAATAACTGGAACAACACAGAAAAGGCTACAGCTCTCATTGTAGCGCTGAGAGGCGACGCCCTTAACGTCCTTCAGGCCATCCCGACTGGATCCCAGGACTACGCTGCACTGATCGCCAATATGGAGTCCCGATATGGAGATAGCCATCTTCAGCAGGCCTACCAGATGCAGCTCCGGACCCGGGTACAGAAGAACGCGGAAACCCTGCAGGAGTTCGAGATGGACATCGCACGCCTCGTAAGGCTCGCCTACCCAACAGCGCCGGCCGACTTTCTGGAGCAGATAGCGACGCAGACTTTCACCGACGGGCTACGGGACTCGGACACTCAACAGGCGCTGCGACTCGCGCGCAATAAGACCCTGGCAGATGCGCTGAGCCACGCACTTGAATTCGAGACGGCAAAACAGGCATCTAGAATGCACGCGCGGGTGCGTCAAGTGGACGTCGACGAACCAGCAAAAACCAACGAGACCAAGCCCCTGGCCGACGAATTGATGGAGGCGCTAAGCCGTTTCATCGATAGTCGCTGCACCACCAGCAACGACACAGCCGGAAGACAACCGGAGAGGCGGCCCGGAAGAGGACTACCGACCTGCTGGGCCTGCGGTAAGAAAGGCCACCTGAGCAAGGACTGCGGTGATCGCCGCCGCCGAGGGTATCCGACGGGAAATCAGTCGTCTGAAAACCGCGCGGCCCAGGGAAATGAGTATTAGCCAGCCTTGGGGGGCAAATGTTGGCTTGTGACAGTCGTCAAGCCCCGGCAGTCCAAGTGCGTGTGACGAAGTTACGGAGGGACAATAGCAGCCTGATGGTCGACGGAGTCATCAACGGAGTGACCTGGCCCATGCTGATCGACACGGGAGCATCGAGGACCATCGTCAATCCCACTGTGATCCCGAAGTGGAGAGTGCAACCCACACAAAGGAACCTCCAGCTAATAACCGCGACCGGAGAGACCGCACCGGTACATGGCGAAGCATCACTGGAGTTCGTCATTGGTCGACGGGTGATAAAGCATCTAGTGCTTGTGTCTGACGTATCAAACGAAGTGATCATCGGACTGGACTTCCTGGACCAGAACAACATCATCTTGGACCTGAGTACCAACACTCTGCACTTCGGAGGTGAGGAACTTGCTTTGCAACCGGCGCACGAGTCCATCGCCGCACGACGAGTAAGGCTGAGAGAGGACGTCATCGTTCCCGCCAGGACGGAAGTCTGCGCTGCCGTAATTGTCGACGGAACAGCTGAGGGAGTGGCGGCTGTCATCGAGCCAAAATATGAGGACATCCAGACAAAAGGATTGCTAGTTGCCATGACTCTCATCAACACGACGTCTCGGCCGTACGTCCGCCTGTCCAACCTGAACGACTACGACATTACGGTTCACCGGGACACCAACCTAGGAGTCTGCGAGCCCGTTACCTGGATTGCCCGCATCACCGACACGACGGACGGACACCTGCAGACGGACAACCGAAGAAGACGTGCCCTGCCAGAAGAACTACAGAAGCTGTACAAAGGATCCCAGGACCATTTAGACGAAGAGCAATCACGCCAACTTCAGGACCTGCTACGCGAATTCCAGGATGTCTTCTCCGTGGGGAGCAAAGACTTCGGCAGGACAAGCTTGGTCCAGCACAGAATCGACGTTGGGGACTGCGCACCGATTAGGGCCCCATTCCGACGTGTCCCGCTCGCCAAGCAAGCCGAAGTCGACCGGATGGTAGAAGAGATGAAGGAGCAAGGGGTGATCGAGCCATCACATAGTCCTTGGAGTTCTCCGGTCGTGCTTGTGAAGAAGAAGGACGGTTCCACCAGGTTCTGCGTGGACTACAGGCAGGTGAACGACGTCACGAAGAAGGACAGCTACCCTCTACCCCGGATCGACGACACGCTGGACACCATATCAGGGTCAAGATGGTTCTCCACCTTGGATTTGAAGAGTGGCTACTGGCAGGTGGAGGTCCACCCTAAGGACCGCGAGAAAACGGCGTTCTCTGTGGGCAGCGGGCTCTGGCAGTTCACCGTCATGCCATTCGGTCTGTGCAACGCCCCTGCGACCTTCGAAAGGCTAATGGAGTCCATTCTGAGGGGACTACACTGGTAGACCTGCCTGGTCTACCTAGACGACGTCATCGTTCTGGGGAGAAGCTTCGAGGAGCACTACAGCAACCCGAAGGAGATCTTGTTGAAGCTACGGGCTGCCCAGCTGAAGTTGAGCCCCAAGAAGTGTCAGCTCTTCCAGAAGCGGGTCCAGTACCTTGGGCATATCGTCTCCGAGGAAGGGGTGCGCACCGACCCAGAGAAGACCGCAGCTGTGAGGGAGTGGCCAGTTCCGAAGGACAAGTCCCAACTACGAAGCTTCCTGGGACTCTGCATTTATTACCGTCGCATCGTGAGAGGATTCGCCGACATTGCCAAACCTTTACATCGACTGACTGAGAAGGACCAACTCTTCACGTAGACAGCAGAATGCCATAGTGCCTTCGAACAACTCAAGCAGGCTCTGTGCCTACCCCAGACCTGGAACAAGGTTCATCGTCGATACCGATGCCAGCGACTTTGGCATAGGGGGAATCCTGTCGCAAATAGTGGACGGCGAGGAGAGAGTAGTGGCCTACTTCAGCAAAGCCTTGTCAATGCCAGAGAGGAACTACTGCGTCACCAGGAAGGTGCTGCTCGCCATCGTGAAGACCATTGAACACTTCCACAAGTACCTCTACGGGCAAGAATTTCTCATCAAGACTGACCATGCATCCCTGCGGTGGCTCCTGAACTTCAAGCAGCCCGAGGTTTAACTCGCGCGGTGGTTAGAGAGGCTTCAACAGTACAACTTTGAGATTCAGCACAGGAAAGGCCAACTGCATTCTAACGCCGACGCCCTGTCACGAAGACCGTACCCCGAAGACTGCACCTTCTGTGCCCGAAGGGAGGAGAACACCGGGATACTGTGCCGACGGACTACTGTGGAACTTCAAGGGAACTGGAGCCGCGAATCTTTCACGCGGGCACAAGCAGAGGATGATGACCTGGGACTGATAGCCGAATGGAAGAGGGCCTGTGTCCCCAGACCCGGGTGGAACATTGTGAGTGACTGCAGCCCAAAGTTTAAGTCCTACTGGGCACAGTGGGACTCGCTGATTGTAAGGGATGGCCTCATCTGCCGTACCTGGGAGAGCACCGACGGGAAGACATCTCGGGAACAAGTCGTCGTTCCAAAGGCTATGACGGAGGAAGTCCTGAAGGAAGTTCATGGAGGATCATCTGGTGGACACCTAGGGATAAAGAAGACCATGGAGAAGCTGAGAGAGCGGTTCTACTGGATCGGATGCCGAACAGACGTGGAGAACTACTGCGCGAGGTGCCACGATTGCGCAGCCAGCAAGGGCCCTGGACGAAGACGACGGGGTCCACTGAAGACCTACAACGTGGGCGGCCCCATGGAGAGAGTGGCCATCGATGTTGCTGGGCCATTCCCGTTAAGCGAGGCAGGGAACCGCTACATATTAGTCGTCAGCGACTACTTTACCAAATGGCCGGAGGCGTATGCGCTCCCTAACCAAGAAGCCGCGACGATTGCAAAGACCCTGGTGAAGGAATTCGTCAGCCGGTACGGAGTACCCCTGGAGCTGCACTCCGACCAAGGGAGGAACTTCGAGTCGCAGGTGTTCCAGAACCTATGCCAGCTGCTAGGAATCCGGAAGACAAGGACAACGCCGCTACACCCTCAGTCCGACGGGATGGTAGAGCGATTCAATCGCACCATCGAGAACCATCTCCGAATAGTCGTCAGCGAGCACCAGAGGGATTGGGACAAGCATCTTCCACTATTTCTCCTGGCCTACCGCGCCGCCGTGCATGAAGCCACCGGGTGCACACCAGCCCGGGCCATGTTTGGGAGGGAGCTCCGTCTACCTGTCGATCTTGCCTTCGGCCGACCTGGGAATGATCCGATCCCGGTAAGCCAGTATTGTCAAGAACTGGTCGACCAACTGGAGGACGTACACGCGTTCACGAGGAGGAAACTACGGATCGAGACCGACCGAATGAAGACCCGATACGACCGGCAGACGGATGCCGGCGGATTCCACGAGGACGACCGGGTCTGGCTCTTCAACCCATTACGGAAGAAAGGCCTGTCACCCAAACTGCAGAAGTCCTGGGAGGGCCCGTACCGAGTCGTGAAACGGATCAACGATGTCGTCTACAGGATCCAGCGGAGCCCGAGGACAAAGATGAAGATCGTGCACCGAGATCGCCTGGCAGCCTACGGAGGGACACAGACGGACCAATGATTGATCGGGACGATCAGCCTTTTTAGGAAGGGGGTGGTGTTACGGCTGTGAGTTTGTGTCATCACTCGCCGCATGAGTCACAACTGCCCCAGGGCTGGGCTGTGGCCTGCCTCCTGTATTGCGTGTGCCTTATGCAACAGGGCTACTAGGACAAAGGGGTAGTCCAGAATATTCGTGACTGGACCAGCGATGGAAACCTCGAGAAGCCGTGAACCCTGGATGGATCTAGAAGCATTTATTGAGTCACCGGCCTGCTATATAAGTGCGACCTGTCTAGCAGTTGTCGTTGTGTTTTACGAGCGAGTGCGAGCGCGTATCCTGAGCGACAGAAGTGTGGAGACTTGCGAAACCGACTAGTGAAGCCGATTCTCGTGACAGCGAAGGGAGTGAGGAGCTTACAGGGGACTGCCTGTGTTTTGAGCGAGTGTGCTTACTTAGTGCGAAGAGAGGTCATTGTGGTGAGTTGCAAAACAGTGAGTGACAGAGCTAGTGCAGCTATTTCCATCCAGCGTACGGGGCCACCTCATTACGAGGGATTAACTGTGGTCTGTTGATAAGTGAAAGGGGAAGTATTCTCGACTTGAGGAAACTGGAGTAAGGTTCCTATTGCTTGTATTTGCTGAAGAGTAGTGTAATTTTCTGGCCGCAATAAAGTTAATTATTTCTTTAAGCAGTAATTGGTGTTGTGCTTCCTACCCACCGTAATCCATTTAACAAAGGTGCCACTAGGGGGTGGCACGTAACACTATGTTCCTTTTTGATCCAGTCTTTAATAGCTTCTCTTATGGAGCATTTAGATACTTCTAGAGCCGGCTCTGGTCCAGGAAAGGTTGTTGCCGATACCTTTCGGGCGAGTTCATCGGATTTTTCATTCCCTTCAATGACCTTGCGTCCTGGGACCCATATCAATTTGACGTTGTTATGTTCCCCCAGTTTAGTTAGGGCATTAAGACATTCTTCCACCAGTCTTGAGTTCACTTTAGGGCTTATTAAAGCCTTCAGTGCTGCCTAGCTGTCTGAGAATATAATAATTTTCTTATTGTCATAAGATTTTTTATATTTTCATATTTGCATTGTAGTATTGCATAAACGTCTGCCTGGAATTCCATGGGATATTTTCCCAGGGGAATGTTGATGCATTTTCCTGGTCTCTTTCCTTATACTCCCGAGCCTACCCCTGAGTCATCTCTTGACCCGTCTGTGAACCAGATCAAAGTTTCCTCAGGATGCTCTGGTTCTGTCTTCCAGGAGTCTGTTTCAATTATTACTTCAAATGTTTTATTGAAGTTATATTGTGTAGGAGTGTTGTCTGATCGCATATAAAGTATGGAATCTTCTACAGTTTTTATTATTTTAGATATTCCTGATTGTGAGTCAGAAATACTTCCAGATTTACCCTGTTTCAGCCTATGGATTGCCATCCTTGCTTCCCCTTTAATCAGAATGTCAAGAGGGGCCAGATCTAGTAAGGTCTCCATAGCCGCTGTGGGGGTAGTTTTAAATGCTCCAGCAATTGCTAGGCAAACTTGTCTTTGAATTCTTCCCAGTTGTACCAGAGTTGTTTTATTTTGCACCTTGGTCTACCATACCAGTGCACCATATGTTATTGAGGTTCTTAGTACCCTAGTATACAACCAGTGTATCATCTTAGGTTTTAGTCCCCACGTATTCCCATACTTCCTCCTCATAGTAATGAAGGAGGTTACAAATTTATTGTATATTTTGTTCAAATGCTGGTTCCAGGTTAACTTGGAGTCAATAATTACTCCCAAGTATTTAACCCCTCCCTTCATTTTAATTTCTTCACCTTTTAGAAGCAGGGAGCTTGTTTCCTTCATGTTTCTTCTTCTGGTGAATGGGAAAATGGCTTTTTATGAGGGCTTATTTCAAGTCCCTCATTTTCTGTCCAATTATATACAACGTTAAGTGCCATTTGCATTCGTTCCTTAACGGTGTTAGCAAATTTTCCTTGGACTATAATGACGATATCGTCAGCATAGCAAAGATATTGAAGTCTAGTTTACTTAATTTTTTGAGCAGTCCATCCACAACAAGGTTCCACAGCAGAGGGTATAAGACCCCTCCCTGCGGACATCCCCCCGCAACCCTTGCAGACAGGCTGCTTTCCATACATGTTGTGTGTATCACTCTGCTTTTAAGCATGGCTTCGATCCACCTGCAAGAGGTTTCATCTAGTCCTCGCTCTCGGGCATCAGTGATCATTGATTTAAATGAGGTATTGTCGAAGGCTCCTTCTATATCCAGAAAAGCTCCCAACGGTACCTCATTTTGTTCCAGAGTTTTTCCCAGACTTTGTACTACTTGGAAAAGAGCTGTCTCTGTTGACATACCGGCTTGATAGGCATACTGGTTCCGGTGCAGAGGTCTCTCAGTCAGTGCATCATCCCTGATGTGTCTGTCAAGCATTTTCTCTAGAGTTTTTAGTATAAAATACATGAGTGTGAGAGGTCTGTAAGACTTAGCACGGTCTATAACTTTCCCAGGTTTGGGTATGAATACCGCCCTACAGTATCTCCACCCCATTGGTATATAACCTAGAGCTAAACTGGCTCTAGGTATATTAATCATAATCCTCGCAAGCATTTGAAAGCCTTCTTGGAGCATGATGGGTATTATTCCATCACTTCCTGGGAATTTATACGGTTTAAATGAGAAGATTGCTCATGTTAAAGTTTCATAGTTAACCACCTTCCTGGCTATTCATCAGTCTCTCCTGTCAGTTTTCCAGGATGGAAACTCCAGTTCCAGGCTGTCCCAGCCTCCGGGAGGTTCTTCTATGATTTCCGAACCTGGGAAGTGTACATGAAATAGTTCTTCCATGGTCTCTTCCGCAGTTCGGGTGTATTCTCCATTTTCTCTTTGGAGTGAGTTTATGCTGTTTCGGCTATCTTTAGAGAGAATTCTTGGCACATTCCGGAGTCTCATCTATCTCCGTACAGTACCTTCTCCAAGACTCTCTCTTCGCCGATCTTAATGCTTTGTTGTAATCAGTAAGGGATCTCCTATATTCTTCCCATTTTCCTGATTTTTAACTGCATTAAACAGTTTTCTTACCTGTTTTCTTTGGTCTGCTAGGTCTTTACTCCACCAGCGGATATTCCTGTTGGACTGCCAGGCTACCAGAGGTCAGGTTTCTTTGTAGGCTGAAATTATTGCATCCTGTAATTGCTCTGTAACAATTTCAACTTCTTCTGTACTATTAAAGTTTCTATTTATTCCCCTGAGATTCTGATCTAGTTGTCTTTTGAAGCTGTCCCAGTCAGTTCTCCGGGGATTTCTATAATATTCTGTTTGTCGTTCTAATCCCGCCATGTCGAATATTATATATCTGTGGTCTGAACAACTTACTTCCTCAGATACATGCCATTCACTTACTCTGTTCCCTATGTATGGGGTAGAAAAAGTTATATCGATAACCTCCTTTCTTTTTTTAATAACAAAGGTTGGTTTATTTCCTTAGTTCATTATGTTCTAATTACGTTCCAGAATGAAATCTAACAGGGAATCAACTCTGGGGTTGTTGTTGGTGTTTCCCCAGGCCAGGTTATGTGAGTTGGCGTCGCATCCTAAAATTAGGTGTTCGCCTTCTTTATCACACCTTGCTACCAAGTCCATTACTGTACTTCCTTGGTTGGTGGTAACTGTTCATCATCATAGGGAAGGTATGCAGATCCAAGGATGATTCTCCTTGACCCTTCCTTTGATGATGTCTGAATTGCCACTGGCGTGAGGTCTCTGGAACAGAAATCCATCAACGGCAGTATCATTATTCCTTTTTTTTAGCAAGTATACAGATTCTGGGAGTCCGGTTTGTCCGACTGAATATCACTTCGCCTCCAACCCCTCCCAATCCCTTTATTTTGCCTTTTACAGTCCAGGGTTCCTGAATGAGAGCCAGGTCACAGTCTCTCATCATCACGCACAGTGCTGCCGAGGCAGCCCTGCTATGCTGAAGATTTATCTGGACCACTTTCATTCGCACCCATGGGTCTGGGTTTACCCTTTAATGGTTTAAAAGTTATCTGACTTAGGCTGCAGAAGACCTCAAATTGAATGGCTTCTAGCTTTTCATATGAGTCGAGGTCCACCGAGAATGCCAAAGTTTGGCCTTTCTTGGTCACCTCTCGGCTCATAAGTTGCCATTCACTTACCTCAAGTCCTGAATTCTGTGCCTTCAGTCTCTTTTTGATAGTTTCCAAATCATTTGTTGCTGGGACCCAGACTAGGACCCTTGGCCTCCTTGGAAGATCTTTGGAGTCTACAACTTGTAACTCCATTCCCTCCCAAGGGCTGCCAAGACTGCCTATAGCTCCGGATAACCAGTGCTTTGTTTGTTCGTTCTCACATGTCATCCAAAGGATACCCTGTGAGAATGTATTGACTAGAAATTGTGGTGACACCTGTTCAGGGTTATCATCCAAAATTTCCAGAATTTTTCCTTTCACCAGTTCTGCTTGTTCCTGGGTATTTTTTTTTTTTTGCCGTTACGGCTACCTTAATACCTTTAACAGCGTCCCTTTAGCTCAAAGGTTGAGTTGGTTCATTCCTTCGATGCTTAGGTTCTCGCTGTTAGGGGTACTTGATTCTGAGCGAGGTCTTTTTTGAGTTGAGGTCTTTTCGCTCCTGGACGGTTTGTTTTCCGTCCAGGTCCCTTCTCTCATCTTCCTTTCCCTCGTTTGTTTTTTCCTTTGTGCTCCAGAGAGTTTATTAGGTTTAATCCCAGTTCCTGACGTACCTGGTGGTGTAACCTCTCCTGGAGTTATTTCAGTCACCTCCATCGTGGAGTCTTCTAATACCGACAAGTCTGTGGATGAGTCCATTCCTTTTATCGTCATAGTTAGCTTTCGCTTGAGGTTTTTCTTGGTTCTCCATAATGGTCCCACGAGTATCGGAGAAATAAATGGTCCACTCCGACAGAGCTCCGATTGTCCGAGCAAGGCTACCTTCTCAGGGAGTTCGCCCAGTTTCCCTGAGGCTCCGTTATAGACACATCACCCATGTGTCATGCACCCCTTCGGCATGGATTAAGGCAAGCCACACTTAACACTTTGGGGTTGGGGAGGTAGTCCGCGATCTCTTATTCAATAAATTCAGAGAAACACCTGTCCGGCTCGTCAGTGGTCAACTGTCGCTACCAGACAGGTGCCGGCTATCCGCCACCTGACGACGCGTCACGATAAACACTCAAGGTCCAGCGTTAGGGTTTGCAGGATGTTACTCCTTGCCAGGGACCCCCCCGCTGAGGAAAGATATTTATATACTGTAAATCTCAATTACTCTCCATTGTGTCTCTGTGTTCCCTCAATACAACATTTATTTTCTTCTTGAAAACTTTAAACTGTTAGGAGAAGGTTCCAAGACATTTTCTGGTAACTCATTCCTTGTTTTAATACCCCTATTTATAAAATAATACTTACCTAAATTTGTTTTTATTATGGTGTTTGAAGCCATTTTTCAGTGTTGCCTTTGTAAACGTAGTTTGATGTTTTTCAGTCGTTCAACACGATTGTACCCAATTGTGATGGGTTATTCCCTAATCCTGAAAAATATTTACATGAGATTAACAAATACACTTGGATGGCCAGCTTCGATCATCAAACGATCATCATCAGATCCATTACACTTAGGCTATAAAATCTCTGTCTGAAATGTATAGACTAAGTGTAATGGATCTGATGATCGCTTGACGATAGAAACTGGTCATCCAAGTTTATTTGTTTATCTCATGTAACTTTTTTTTTCAGGATTAGGGAATAACCCACCATTGGGTACAATCTTATTGAACGACTGAAAAACATCAAACTACGTAATTTATTTTTTGAATTTTGGGCCTGATTTTGTATTCGTGATCTCTCCTACCCATAAAATCTGGCCCATGCATTCTGTTTCACAATTCATTCGAGGCTGGCTCCCCTGTTTAGGCCTATGTTTTGTACATCTCCTAATCACTCCAACTACAATGAGAATGTTACCGGTAACAGTGGAATATTTGATACCTTCTCTGCTATTAGGTGCATTCAAGTCATCTCCGTGCAGCTAAATAGTGATGATGATGATGATAATTGTTGTTTTAAGTGGCCTAACATCTAGGTTATCGGCCCCTAGCTGAATAGTCTCTGACCGGTTGTTTTTCCACCAGCAACAACACATCTTCTTTTACCACTGCTTGCTAGCAACACGTGTAAAATGCAATGAGATCTAAAGCGTTTTACGAATCTAGGTAAGAACTGAGCAGCTTGTGTCGCTTTGCCTCTGAATTATTCAAACTTCAACGAATTGGCTATTGGAAAAGGTAAGTTGCACAGGTAGAGGTTTATAGGCTACAGCAGTGCTATCATATAGAAGCAGATTGTTAAAATTTTTCAGACTGTGCAGTAATTAAAAACGTTCATTGCATTGTATTTCGTATATTTTGAAGTCTAGTACGCTCGTAATTTAATCACTTTATTGAACCTATGAGCATTTATGATCTAATTTGTATTATACTTCCAATTCTTTGAAGGCAACTTCACAATAAAATGGATAGTGTGACAACCTGTGGATCGAAGATCGATATTCCACATGATAATTTTTGTTGTAGTTGGTTCTTTAGGGGCTTTACCACGCAGCCAGTCATGGAGATTGGAGGTTGGAAACCCAAGCGCTGACAGCAGATATCATGACTGTGTTTTTTCTACGTTTTATCTTAACAGTCTTTCGAGGCAAATGTGGGGATAGTACCTTATTTCAAGTCTCGCGGTACCTATACCATTCCTGACCCTAACAGTTACTGCTACACACACTACTTTAGTCACTACAAAAAAACAGGTTATAAGACCAATGCAACACACAACGTTCATGGGCATGATGATCAAAGACGTCCCATGTTCCTACTAATACGTATTAATAACAGAAAGGTCCCTATAAAGTACTGCTAAGTGTTAAAAATAACGAAGGAAGAACAGTTTATGACATCCAAAATGGAAGGGTAAACAATGTTGAACATGGAATTCTTGTAAAAAAAAAAACAATAACAACAACAAAACAAGACTTGAAAGGATGGTAATCCTACACTACCCTAACCCCCTTCCGAAAAATAAACCTCAAAGATATTTGATTTATGTAATGCCCATTCGACGAGTTGACTCGTGCGAGCAGGTTAAACCAAGCTGTGTCCTACCTGGTGGTGGTGGTGGTGGTGGTGGAACAACCGGCCAGAGACTATTTACCTGCACTGAGATTACCTGAATACACCAAATAGCAGAGAAGTTATCAAATATTCCACGTTGCCGGTATCGTTCTCATTGCAGTTGGAGTGATTAGGAGCAAGGAACAGCTCATATGGAGCGCTGAGTGTTTGATCTGGCGCGCATATTGCTCCTTGTAGCAACTACCGCATTCCACATACCGGGCATTCCTCGTCTCTCGTTTAACGAATTGTTCTTGTCAGAATTCTTCCTCTCAAACGACCAAACGTCTACAGAGAGCCGAGGTGCAGACACCATTTAAAGGGGATAGATATCTTGAGATTCTGGTCATCAACAACAATGGTTAGCAATATTGTTGTATAGTTGGGGCATCTAAAAATGAAGGGAAGACAATATTGAGCATGGAAGTCTTGTTAAAAAAATAGATAAAGAAACAAATCGAAACAAGAACAAGAGGAAAATGTATGGCAATGATGCTTTAGAAATTGTAGATGCCGTAAATTTTAATTTATCCGTGAGAGATGATAAGTTAAAAATGTCTGAAAAAAACATGAATATAACCAATTCCTTATTGATGAAGTTGAATATCATATGAAAATGAATACCTTAAGTTTAAGTCAATATTGAGTATTTTCACAGTAACATTATCACAAAGATATTCATTCTTACTCACATTATCTTATCATTCCCAACCTCAAAATTTCTACGCATATATAATACCCACATTACTGATAATTTCACCTTAAATCTGTTTTTTTTTTCGAGAACTATATCTTTCGACTTATACTTATAACAGTTCCGATTTGCTAGATTTTTAATATCTCTTTTTGGCCTCTAGACTAATACTAGTACTTTTAGAAATATTTTTGAAAACAGCTTTGTTTGGAAATAAAATTGAAAGTAGCCTAAGCAACTTTACTTATATTATACTAGCAGTAGTACCCGGCTTCGCCCGGTGGAATGATGATAATATTTCAGTCTCCTTAACACTCAACGTCATAAATTATATTTATTTATGTATTAATTTCTTACAATATCAAACCCAGTGACAATGTGTATACTTAAGTCACTATGGGAAGGCTCTGTAAAATAATGATCATTCTCGTGATATTTGTCTCCAGTCCGAGTCGAGATATGTCGTTAGCGGTCCCAGAATTCGTGACATCTCAGTCGTAGAAGACTATATGTTGTGGTGATTAGAAATATAATGGACTTAAAATCTATGTCATTTTCCCCCAATGACGTTGAGGGCGTAACATCTAGGTAATTTGCCCTACTGATCAGGATGATATTGAAAATTACTACATAACTGACATGAAACTTAGAAAATAATAGAAAAAGTTTATTTTTAGGACTCACATTTCGGGAAAGACTTGATTATTTTTTGCCAAAGAGCTCCCACTTAGATCGCTATCTGGTTAAAAGTTTCGTCTTGTTAAGGTTTAAACTGTACGATAAATGTCTGAAGCAATTCCTCCAAGAGAAGCTTCCAGATTTCTCAGTCGATATATCGTTAACGTTCCTGAGCATCCAGTTGTCTTTTCTTCTGACGCAAAACATCTTCTACATAGTGATGATGAACATAGAAGCGACTACTGGCACATATAACTTATCAACTAATGGGAAAAATTGATACTTTAAAGGAATGAAAGGAATAAAATAGAAAAGAGATGTACGATATACCATAACACTCGCTGTGAATTTTCTACGTGACCGGCTTACATGTTTCGGTACAGGTTCTCAAGAAGAGGAACCAGATCATTGGCATAAATGAATACAGTAACAGTAGATTAAATAGTATCCTAGACAGATGACTCGCAAAGTAACACGGCCTAATATACGATGTAATGGTTGAACTTCAGAGAAATGTTTCATCTCACTTCGCAGTTGCTATTTAATAAATACTAACATGTTTGTAGCTAACATTGAAATTAATGGAGTGCGTTAGGATAAACGATATTCCTTGTTTTTTCCTCTGGTGTATAAATAAATAAATGTTTAGGTGTGCCCAATCTTGAGCAAGCTACGTATAACTGATCATGAGAGGGGATCATGCAGGGAATTGCATTAGCTTGAAATCAAAAGGCATATCAGTAGGGACCAAAGGAATTCGGGGAATGAAGATATCTTCTACTTTGGCATGGCCTGTCAATACGACTACTACTGAACGGGTATATCAAACTTACAAACTAATGGAAATACACATTTTAAAAATCGCAGGCGATGAAGACTGTGGTGTTACTTAGTAGTATAATGGACGTAACATCTAGGTCATTTGCCCTTTTGATGAGGATGGTAATGAAAACTACTGTTGAATTGACACGAAAAACTTGCAAACTACCGTGGTAGAAAGAAATATTTCAAAATTCACAGGCGATGAAGAGTTATTGTGTGTGGTGATTAGTGGTATAATGGGCGTAACATCTAGGTCATTTGTCCTTATGATGATAATAATAAGGTAATGAAAAATGACTACTAAACGAACATGGTGTAATTTTAAATCTGATATAGGTAATTCAGATTTCTACCTTCGATGTCTTCCAATGTCTGAACGTTATTTTCTGGCTTAGGCCTATACTCGAAGCGTGTAGTGAAAGAGCTTATCGAGTACTGCTCGGGTCCAAGCTGCACGAACTTGAGAATATCGCAGATGATGACGATATATTATGATGACAGACGTTCGGGTGGGGGTTCCCGGTCCTATTCACATTGACCGGTGAATCACTCATTCTTTCGTAACACTACAGTGGTTTGAGCAAAGACGCAATATGAAACTCAGCAATTCTTCTAGGTTTGTGCCGTGTCTTGTGTGGGGTTTCGCCTAGGACAACAAGCTAGGCTCATCGGCGGGCTCTTGGTGTCCCCGCCCGGACCCCCACTGGAGTGACGAACTGCGCGCCACCTCCCTTTATATAAGGTGCAACTGCACCACTTGACTACGAGAATTAAAAGTTCAAGCAGCCTTAACCTCCCTATGAAGGCTTCCAAAAAGATGGTATATTGGCTTTCACGGCCGGCGAATTAAAACTCAGCAATTCTTCTAGGTTTGTGCCGTGTCTTGTGTGGGGTTTCGCCTAGGACACCAAGCTAGGCTCATCGGCGGGCTCTTGGTGTCCCCGCCCGGACCCCCACTGGAGTGACGAACTGCGCGCCACCTCCCTTTATATAAGGTGCAACTGCACCACTTGACTACGGGAACTAAAAGTTCAAGCAGCCTTAACCTCCCTATGAAGGCTTCCAAAAAGATGGTATATTGGCTTTCACGGCCGGTGAATTAAAACTCAGCAATTCTTCTAGGTTTGTGCCGTGTCTTGTGTGGGGTTTCGCCTAGGACACCAAGCTTCCATCTTTTTGGAAGCCTTCATAGGGAGGTTAAGGCTGCTTGAACTTTTAGTTCTCGTAGTCAAGTGGTGCAGTTGCACCTTATATAAAGGGAGGTGGCGCGCAGTTCGTCACTCCAGTGGGGGTCCGGGCGGGGACACCAAGAGCCTGCCGATGAGCCTAGCTTTGTGTCCTAGGCGAAACCCCACACAAGACACGGCACAAACCTAGAAGAATTGCAGAGTTTTAATTCACCGGCCGTGAAAGCCAATATACCATCTTTTACGCAATATGAACATCAGCATAGTCAGCAATACCAGGTAACACGGCAGGGTCTGGACATTTCTCTCATGTCACCTCGCGATGAATCAGCAAGCTATTCTCACACCTGCCCCCCTCCACCCACCAATGTCTCACAACTTGTGGGACGTGGGTTTGCGACCACGGGACCCCAGCTGAGTCCAGCATTGTTTCTACTTACTGGTGCCGGGCTCCTTTCAGTTCTCTTTCCTGTCAGCCTCCCTTGGTCAAACTCTTGTTCTCTTCCGACCCCGATGGTATCAGGGTATCCGAGGCCTAGCAACTCTTTCACTTTCCCGCCTTAATTAGCCCTTGTCTAATCATTCCTGATAGCCTCATTCTTCGAGGTGTCAGTCTTCTTTTTCTTTTCTTAATATCTCGTGTCTTCTGCTCAAGACCCTCAAGGAGGCAGGGTGTGTGTTGCCCCACCACTTCGGGTGCACCCTGGATAGTGCTACATCCTCAAGGGCTCATGGCTGGTGAGTTCGGGAGCTGGCAACCCTGAGGGTTTCCTGAGCGGGTCCGGTTTTACCCCTTTTTTCCATTGCCTTTGGGACGGACCCTGTCCTCTTTCCAGGAATGGAGTGGTCTCTCCGCAATTTCAAGCGGACAGTGTTACTCGCAGGGTACCAAAGGGTAAGTATACACATTTTGGTTCTGATCGGTGAAACGGTGTAGATTTGTGCAAAAGGGCCTAAATGCAGAGAATGGAGTGGCCTGTCCGCAATTTCAAGCAAACAGTGTTACTCGCAGGGTACCAAAGGGTAAGTATACAGATTTTGGTTCTGATCGGTGAAACGGTGTAGATTTGTGCCAAAGGACCTAAATACAGGGAATGGAGTGGTCTGTTCGAAATTTCAAGCAGACAGTGTTACTCGCAGGGTTCCAGATGGTAAATAACAACTTTTGGTTGAGATCTGTGAAACGGTGTAGATTTGGGCCAAAGGGCCTAAATGCAGGGAATGGAGTGGTCTGTCCGCAATTTCAAGCAGACAGTGTTACTCGCAGGGTACCAAAGGGTAAGTATACAAATTTTGGTTCTGATCGGTGAAACGGTGTATATTTGGGCCAAAGGGCCTAAATCCAGAGAATGGGGTGGTCTGTCCGAAATTTCAAGTGGACAGGGTTACCCGCAGGGTTGCAAAGGGTAGCTATACAAATTTTGGTTCGGATCGGTGAAACGGTGTAGAAGTTTGCCAAAGGGCCTAAATGCAGGAAATGGGGTGGTCTGTCCGAAATTTTAAGTGGACAGTGTTATTCACAGGGTTACATAGGGTAAGTATACACATTTTGGTTGAGATCGGTGAAACGGTGTAGATTTGGGACAAAGGGCCTAAATGCAGGGAATGGGGTGGTCTGTCGGAAATTTCAAGTGGACAGGGTTACCCGCAGGGTTCCGAAGGGTATGTATACAAATTTTGGTTCAGATTGGTGAAACGGTGTGGATTTGTATACATAACAGACAGACAGCCAGACAGACAGACAAACATTGAGCTTTATATATATAAATATTGCCGATGAGAAAAATCACAATGTGGCCGATACTGGTGAAAAATACTTATTATTGATTTAAGTTATTACTTTTCAGATTATATTTAAAATGTCTATATGTTTTGGGCCTCTTTTAAACTTAATGAAAAAATGAAAACAGACAGCCTGCTTCCAGTCGACCGACCGGGTCAGGCAATGGAATGATTGAAGCCCCCATCTAGTGGCGAGAATATGAAATGTAGCGGCTGCCGCAGCCTGTCGCACTACCCCGGGGCGAAGATTAAATGAATGACAGATGACATGAAACGACAGTGGAGTGTGTTGCTGGAATTAAATTTGTGACAGGGAAGACCGGAGTACGCGGACAAAAACCTAACTGTCTCTGTTTTGTCCAGCACATATCTCACATGGAGTGAAACACGCACGCAGCTTTGAGAGGCCGGCGTGCTACCACTTAAGCCACGGAGGCTCTCTTTAAAACTTACCGTAATACAAAATCAAAATCCTACGTTTATATTAATTTTTATTCTAAAACAAATTAAAATTAAAATGTTTGTTCCCACGCTTGCAATATCTCCATACCAGATAGAGGGCTGGAAATAAAATTATTTCGTACAATCAGTAGGCATGTTGCTCCTTACTAGTACAGAAACAAAATGTTCAGTAAAAAACATATTATACTGACCGGCAAAAAAAAAGTGGAACACTTCAATTCTTTATGTAATTTCTTAATTTATTCCACTAAAATGTATCGGTTTTCCAATATTTGCATTATTCATGTAAATGTTAGATGGTTGGCTACAGAAAATACTGAATCATGTTTTACAACTCCCTTTAACTCACAAATTTCGTTACATTTCACAAATCTAACAATTTTCTATTTTTTACTAATGTTCTTTTGGGCTGTTTTTTTTTTTTTTTTGCCAAACAAAACAGTGTTAATGTTTGCACTGCACTGCACGGGAACACTGGTCACTAAAACGAGTGTTTCCACCCTTAGCGTCCATGACAGCTTGTTAGGCTCATCGAAGATTGGGGGTAATTGGTGGTAATAAACCACCCTAAGAAATGTCAATTTCTATTCACGGATGTTTCAGATGTGTGTTCTAATGCGTGAAAAGCTTTTAAAATGTGATAACATCTTTTTCATGGCTAATTTTATACTTTTTAAATTACTGTTCCACTTTTTTGCCGGTCAGACTTTCTCCTAAATGCTTGGGTATTGTTATAACTATTTGTCCTTTTCAAGGAGTATAATTGAATGTTGGTTGTAGTAGCTTGTTGAAATACAACGTGCTATACGGATATTAAACATGAATACGAGGTGCCCTTGGCTAGTGCTACCTCTGTAAAAAAATTATTCATTTCAGTTTCACCGTGTTTGAATTGATACGGGGAATCGATTTGCACACCTACATGGCCGCTATCTGCAAACTATTGGGCTGATGACCTTGTAGTTCGGTCAAAAGATGGTTCCCACAAAACGGTATGTTGTTGCAAAATTTGGTAGAGATCAAATGATTAGGTTGGTCGTAATTTGATTTAAGCTCTTAACATTTGTGTGGCTGCTATTCCGTTTCCATCAAGATGGCGGCGATATAAAACATGACACTGAGGTGCCCTACGCTAGTGCTACCTCTGTAGCAAATTTCGTTCAATTCGGTTTTACCGTGTTAGAATTGATAGGGGGAATCTATTTGCACACTACATGGCCGCCATCTGCAAACTATTGGGCTGATGACCTTATAGTTGAGTCAAAAGACGCTCGCCATACAAATATATAATGTTGCAAAATTTGGTAGAGATCGGATGATTAGGCTAGTCGTAATTTGATTTAAGCTTTGTACATTTGGCTGGCTGCCATTACGTTTCCGTCAAGATGGCGGCGTTATAAAACATGTCACTGAGGTGTCCTTGGCTAGTGTTACCTCTGTACCAAATTTCGTTCAATACGGTTTCACCGTGTTTGAAAAGATGGGGAGAATCTATTTTCACACATACATGGCCACCATCTGCAAACTATTGGGCTGCTGACCTTGTAGTTTAGACTCAAAAGACGCTCGCCATACAAATATATGCTCTTGCAAAATTTGTTAGAGATCGGATGATTAGGTTGGCCGTAATTTGATTTCTGCTTTGAATATTTGGGTGGCCGCCATTACGTTTCTGTAAAGATGGCGGCGATATACAACATGGCACTGAGGTGGCCTTTGCTAGTTTTAACTCTGTACCAAATTTCATTCAATTCGGTTTTACCGTGATCGAATTGATAGGGGGGGGGGACAGACATTCAGAGTATATACACACACAGACTCACAAAGACAGACACACATTTTTTGGCCCTGTGTAGATCTCATAAGTCTACTTTCATTTCTATGCAAAAATCGAAAGTAGGCTAATTATCATTCCTTGAGCCGAAATCACAACACGGAGAAAATAACATAAATTTTGTTCCGCCATGCTTGTTTACTTCTCTCTATATATATAACAAGTAGTTCCGTGAAGAACTATACAGCCTATTTTCATATAACCTACTTATGTTAATTGCCACTATCAACATACACAATTTCAGTTTGATTGCTGTAATAGATTCGTAGATATTGAGAACCGACTAAATATTTCGGATGGTCGCCATGTTGAATTTTATATATGTAGGTCCTAGAGTTATGTACTGTTACATACAGATTATTGTGAACGTGTAGTAATCAAACTTCAATCGCATATTTAGGACACAAGATGTAACAAGGAGATTTTAAAACGTTTCACAGCTGCCATCTTGAGGTTATGGAAACAACTGAAATAAATTAGATGCCAGTGGATTAATATTCGTATAAGGATTTACTGTACCAAGTTTCACTGCACGCGGATGGTTAAATTGCGAGAAACGTCCATGTGAATATTTATAATTCGCGTCGCCGCAATGTTGGATTTGTGATCACCAGGTTATTTAAAGTCCTATAGGTGAACTTAAGTTCATAGCCCCTATGGACATTAAAAATGCAGTTTGATTGCTAAAATAGATTCGTAGATATTCAGTATCGTCTTAATATTTCGGATGGTCGCCATGTTGGATTGTTAAATGTAGCCTATAGGCCATAGAGTCATGTACCATTAAAGGAAAATTATTGCGTAGGTTCATTATTCAAACTTTCACTTCGATCGCATGACTACATCACAAGAAATAAAAACTTAATTTTAAAATTCGCACTGCCGCCATATTGAGGTTATGTAAACATTTGAACTAAATTAGATACCAGTGGATTACAATGTGTATAAATATTTCCTGTACCAGGTTTCAGTGCGCTTGGAATATTAAATCGCGAGAAAGGTCTATTTAAAATGTTCAAATTCGCTTGGCCGCCATCTTCGTTTTGTAGTTAACCGGTTTTTAAAAGTCTTATAGATGGACTTCCAGTAGTGACTTTTATCACCGTACAAAATGTTAGGGAGATACCGCTAATAGTTTCAGAGATATAGAATGCCGGTGAAATATTTCGCACATCCGCCATCTTGTTATTATGTAAACAATTGAACGAATTTAGATGTCTGTGCATTAAAATGTATATAAACATTTACTGTACCAAATTTCATTGCGTTTGGTTGGCCAAATCGCGAGAAACGTCTATTTAAAAGTCGCAAATTCGCTTGGCCGCCATTTTGGTTTTGTAGTTATCAGGTTTTCAAAGGTCACATAAGTGAACTTATAGTAGTTCCCTCTATCACCATAGAAAATGTCAGGGTAACATCTGTAATAGTTTCGGAGATATTGAATGCTGGTGTAATATTTCGCACAGCCACCATTTTGGATTGGTGAGTCGTAACAAAATTTGAAGGGCACGGTCGAGGTCACCCGGAATAGTGCTATGAACTTTCCGAGTTTCATTGAAATCGCTCCTGCCGTTTAGATTGTATTAGGGGGGGACACACACACACGGACAAAAGGTGATCTCATAAGCCTATTTTTAGCCTACTTTCGATTTTTGCAAAAAATGAAAGTAGACTTATGAGATCAACACAGGGCGAAAAAAGTGTGTCTGTCTGTGTGTGTGTGTGTATGTGTGTGTGTGAGTCTGTGTGTGTGTGTGTGTGAGAGTCTCTGTGTGTGTGTGTGTGTCTGTGTGTGTGTGAGTGTGTGTACTCTGAATGTCTGTCCCCCCCCTATCAATTCGAACACGGTGAATGCGAATTGAACGAAATTTGGTACAAAGGTAGCATTAGCCAAGGACACCTCAGTGTCATGTTTTATATCGCCGCCATCTTTACTAAAACTGAATGGCGGCCACTCAAACGTTCAAAACGTAAAATCAAATAACGACTAACCAAATCATCCGATCTCTACCAAATTTGGTAACAACATACCTTCGTATAGGATGCGTCTTGTGACCAAACTACAAGGTCGTCCGCCATACCATTCCAGGATGGCGGCCGTGCGAATTATGCAAACTTTATAATCCATATCATGGGACCCACCAGTTCCGATTATCGAGCCGAGAATCGTTTTAACTGTTCTAAAGGAAGAGGCACGTTCGAAATTAAAAGTTTATTTTGTAATACTATAGTGCAGACGTGATTTTAAAAAGCTGAGCTGATTCAGTAATAAGACAAGATGGCAGCGGATATCTTGTGCCTGACTTATATTTCACTAATTTGAGTATTGGATGCAATATAGCGTACTGATACAAAATAAATAAACTTTGTATGAAATGCTTTATATATAAATAATATACTCCAGTGATGAAATCGTTTAGTATAAATCATTATTTGCTAACAAGTTCTATGTAAGTCATTTTATAAAGAACGATATTCGTTGACACAATTAGCTCAGTGGTAGAGTGTTAGCCTATCGCTCTAATGCCTATGGTTCAAACGCGATCGGAGCTAGGTTTTTTGCTCGAAATGTTATATGTTTATTGTTTTGTAATGACTCAGATGTTTTAAAATTAAGCGTTATATTGTGCATATTATGGTGTAAAATATATATTTAATTAAAACATAATTCGCCAGCAGATTTACTCGAGACATCTAGCTGCCAAAAAGGTACTTATTAACTTCCAGATTTTATTGAAAAGTTTCTTCTTCTGGCCGCTAGAATGCACTCGCTCTGTTAGGATTATATTGTTCGATATTTCACCACTAGATGTCACGACTAGTCTACGTGGGGCTCCATTGATTAATATACCATTGGCATTCTATGCTCATCGAATTTGAAGAATGACAAGATGATACTACGATACATTTTTAGCCTATTTTCAATTTTGAAAAAAATAGGCTTATGAGATCACCTTTTGTCCGTGTGTGTGTGCGTGTGTGTGTGTGTGTGTGCGTGTGTGTGTGATTCGTGTGTGTATCCCCCCCTAATAAAATAGAAACGGCTGGAGCGATTTCAATGAAAATCGGGAAGTTCATAGCACTATTCCCGGCGACCTCGACCGTGCCCTTCAAATTTTGTTACGTCTCTCCAATCCAACATGGCGGCTGTGCGAAATATTTCACTAGCATTCAATATCTCCGAAACTATTACCGATATCGCCCTGAAATTGTGTACGGTGATAAAGGGCACTACTAGAAGTTCACCTATGAGACTTTCAAAAACCTGGTGACTACAAAACCAACATGGCAGCCAAGCGAAGTTGAGATATTTAAATAGACTTTTCTCGCGATTTAACTATCTAAATGTAATGAAACTTGGTACAGCAAATGTTTATACACATTGTAATGCACTGGAGTCTAATTTAGTTCAATTGTTTACATTACCTCAAATTGGGGGCTGTGCGAAATATTTCACTGACATTCTATATCTCCGAAACTATTACAGATATCACCCTGCAATTTTGTACGGTGATAAAGGGTACTGATACAGGTATACCTATGTATATTTCATAAACCTGTTAAGTACGAAACGAACATGGCGACCAAGCGAATTTAAAATATTTTAATAGACTTTTCTCGTGATTTAACTCTCTGAGCGCAGTGAAATGTGGTACAGTAATTGATTTTGCAGATTGTAATGCACTGCCATCTAATTTAATTCAATTGTTTACATAACCTCAAGATGGCGGCTGTGCGAAATTTTCAAATTAAGTTTTAATTTCTTGTGTCGTAATCATGCGATCGAAGTGAAAGTTTGAATAATGAACCTAGGCAATATATGTCCTTGAATGGTACATAACTCTATGGCCTATACACATAACACTCCTAAATGGTGAGCTCCCGAAATATTTAGACGGTTCTCAATATCTATGAATCTTTTACAGCAACCAAACTGAATTTTTAATGTTCATAGAGGCTATGAACATATGTTCACCTATAGGACTTTCAGGAACCTGGTGAGCACAAATCCAACATGGCGGCGACGCGAAGTATAAATATTTAAATGGACGTTTCTCGCGAATTAACTATCCGAGTGCCGTGAAACGTTGCACGTTAAATGCTTATACAAATGTTGATCCACTGGCATCTAATTTATTTCAATGGTTTGCATTATCACAAGATGGCTGCTGTGCGTAATTTTAAAATCTCGTTTTAACTTCTTGTTGTCTAATCATGCGATTGAAGTTTGAATACCACACGTACACAATAATCTTAATGTAATAGTACAAAAATAAAAATCCAACCTGGCGACCATCTGAAATATTTAGACGGTTCTCAATATCTACGAATCTGTTACAGCAATTAAACTGAAATTTTGTATATTGATTGTGGCAGTTAACATAAGTAGGATATATGAAAATAGGCTGTATAGTTCTTCACGGAACTACTTGTTACTTTTTATTTTAAAGGCTTTGTAACAGCCTATTTTGCGTTACTTGAAAATGTTATTTGAAGTAAAGAACAAAACGATTTCACATAGTAACTGAATTGAAGCCGTTGATGTTAGTTCAGGTTATTAATTACTACTTTTATTTCTGGCAAATAGCAATCGAAAATATCCACATAGTTTGTATACACACGTCTCTGTAGGGTCATGGAAAGATTTGTTAATTCAATTAGGGTTGTGAAAGCCATGCACAACCAGACGTGTAAAGACATGCCTCAACTCAAAGTTGGATGTTGCCCACGGCAGGTCGTATATGTAATAATAATAATAATAATAATAATAATAATAATAATAATAATAATAATAATAATGTTATTGGTTTTACATCCCTTTTAACTACTGCTGCTTTTAGAGACACCGGGGTGCCGGAATTTTGGCCCGAAGGGGGTCTTAAACGTGCCAGTAAATGTACTGACACGGCTCCCTCGCATTTGTGCACCCTCAAATGCCAGCTGACTGCGCCGGAATCTTGGCCCGAAGGGGATCATTAACGTGCCAGTAAATGTACTGACACGGCTCACTCGCATTTGTGCACCCTCAAATGCCAGCTGACTGCGCCAGGATACGAACCTGCAACCTAGGGCCCAGCAAGCGAGAACGTTACCGCTGAGCCACGCAGCCAGTCCGGTCGATTATGTCTCCAGATCCATAACATTCTTGATATACCTCTTATCTTTCTTTTTTCAATGATGGTAGCAGTTTTTATCTAGGTTGTGGCGTTTGGTAGAGGTAAATCGTTTCTAAGGTCTTCAACAAAGAATAGTTCTATTATACTCTTTGATAATAACAACGAGTTATAACTATACTCATACATTTAGGAGAAAGTAGGCTATATGTTCTTTACTGAACATCTTGTTTCAAAATTGAAAACAGGCTAAAAATGAAAGTTTGTCTGTTTTTTCTGAATTTCCACGGAATTTTGCGATATTTGCGCGTTTCAGACTGTTTGATGATGGATGCGCGCAAAAATATTTTTTTTGTCTGTCTGTTTGTTTGTTTGTTTATTTGTCTGTGGACAATTTTTGTGTCCTTATAACTCGAGAACGGCTGAGTGGATCAACGTGAAATTTGATACAGATATCCTTCAGAGGCACGACACCCATCATTGATGTAACTCTTCTCCGTACCTCTCATAAAAGGGGCCCTACCCCCTTAAAATACATACTGAAATAGGCGTAGACGGGTGAAACAAAGCTCATTTTCAGCCCCTCAATGTGAGAAACGAAACTCGTTTAAGGCCCTAAAACCAACAGTTTTTGAGATATTCCCAGAAAACTAATTTCACTTCATAAATTAATGAAAGAATGCATGCCGGTAACCGTGGCAACTGAATCCCAGAGGTCCATCTATTTCTGTAAGACGCAATGCAATTCCATTTATTACATTACTGTGAAGGTTTGCAAACGGCTAGAAGGTTATAACGGATCCAAATTAAGCTGAAATATTCATCAATACATACAATGCGCTTAAGGGGTCAAGGGGTACTCTAGAATTTTTTCACGCGATTTACACGTGCGGGTATGGTACGGAAGGTCTATTATATCCCTTCTCTATTATATAAAAATGAATGTTCGTCTTTTTTTCTGCATTTCCACGGAAATTTGACATATTTGCCCGTTTCAGACTGTTTTGAGACGGATGCACGCAAATTTTTTTTTGTCTGTCTCTCTGTCTGTCTATCTGTTTGTCTGTGGACAATATTTTGTGTCCTTATAACTCGAGGACGGCTGGGTGGATTAACGTAAAATATGATGCAGATATCCATCAGAGGAACGATACTAATCATTGATGAAACTCTTCTCCGTACCTCTCATAACAGGGGGGCCTACCCCCTTAAAATACAAGCTGAAATAAGCGTAGAAGGGTGCGACAAAGCTCATTTTCAGACCCTCAATGTGAGAAACGAAACTCGGGGGCCTTAAAAGAACCCCGAAAACCACATTTTATGGCCCTAAAACCAACATTTTTCGAGATATTCCCAAAAAACTAATTTCACTTAATAAATTAATGAAGGAATGCATGCCGGTAACAAAGGCAACATAATCTCAGAGGTCCATCTATTTCTGTAAGACGCAATGCAATTCCATTTATTATATTACTGTGAAGGTTTTTAAACGACCATAAGGTTATAACGGATCCAAATTAAGCTGAAATATTCATCAACACATATAATGCGCTTAAGGGGTCAAGGGATACTCTAGAATTTTTAACGCGATTTACACGTGCGGGTATGGTATGGAAGGTCTATTATATCCCTATCCCTATATTGTTATATTATTATTATTATTATTATTACTATTATTTTAATTATTATCATTATTATGGCGTACAACGACGAGACAAACTCATTTTCAAACCCTTGGTGTCAGAAACAAAACTCGGGGCCCCTCAAGAGCCGTAAATGGTCCCCGAAAACGATATTTTAAGGCTCTAAACCCAACAGTTTCTTTGATATTCCCAGAAAACTAATTTCATTTAATAAACTAAAGAAGGAATGCAAGCCACTAACCATGACAAAAGTATCTCAAGAGGTGGCATCCAACTTTCCATCTATTTCTGGAATAAGTAATGCCACTCCATTTATTACATTTCTGTGAAATGTTGCAACTGGCTATAAGGTTATCACGGAACCAACTAAAACTGTAAAATTCATCAATGCGCTTAAGGGGTTCAAGATTTTTTTCACACGACTTACACGTGCGATATGTCGTACAGAAGGTCTATTATATCTCCAAACGGTAACATTATTTTCAAAAATTCCTGATTTGAAATAGTAGACTGTTTTTTGCTGATTTTAGGAATTTGGGCCATTGGAGGCTAAAGAAAACTGAATTTTCATGCACCACAAGCCTTTATAATTTATAAAAGGGGTCTTCCTGTAGTTGGGCACTTGACACAACGGTTAGGGTCAGTTCGTATGTGACGTGTATTGCGATTCGTCTACGAGGTTTTCAATTTTATTTTCACGCCAGGAAGAACACGTTAGGTAAATTTAGTTTGAGAGCACATTTTAGCTAATCATTTTTCTTTGCCAACAAACAGGTTCCAAGCCCCTAAACATTGCAACAGTAGATCAATTGGTAACATCTGGTTATTAATACCGAAGACCGTTCGAAGAATGGGTACTTCTGCTAGTCTTATATATAAAAGTGAAAGTCTGTAGGTATGTATGTATGTATGTATGTATGTATGTGGGTATGCATATTTTTTCCGTATACAAATCTACACCGTCCCACCAATCTCAACCAAAGTTTGCATACACATTGTTTAGGACGCAGAAGGAACGGCTGCCTACATGAATTTTCGATAGTCTTTCTCATTCTTCTGATTTCGGCCCTTTTTCACACGAGCAAAGGCTAATAAATTCTTAAAATATACTCATGAAGGAATGGCAAGGCAGATCGTTTCCATGGCAACATAGCTTAAGTCGATACACGGCCGACTGGATTCCAGTTGCGCTATGCACTACCGGCATAGAAAATGAGGTACTTTACATGAAATCCCGTTAGTTACTCAACTGCTCACACAGCACTGTCAACCCCGTATAGCATAACAAAGACTTGACACTATTTGTAAATACAATTTCCGCAATATCGAAATGCAAATTAGATCACAAAATAATATAATAATAATAACCCCTGGCACTACAGCCCATGTAGGGTCTAGGCCTACCAAGCGACCGCTGCCCAGCCATTTAGCCTTCAGATATTGGGGTGATGAGTGATCTGCGCATCGGGTCCCCTCGGCCGTTAATCTTGGTTTTCGTGATTGGGGCGTTGCCTCACTGTCAGACAGCTACTAAATTGCCCTCACGAGGCTCAGTTCAGTTTCTAAAATCCTTGACGGAGCCGGAAATCGAACCCGGGGCCTCTGGGTGATAGGTAGGCACGCTATCCCATCACCACGTGGCCGGCCACAAAATACAATAGCGTGATAATAAATGACAGAAACTAAACATACCTTTGCACCTTATTAAAATAGAATTCCATTAGGTTCACTCGATTTATATCAAACTTAATGAACTTTCCTGCTGAGTGGTTAGTAGAGAAGTTATTTGGAAGCAACCGATATTTCGGCTTCCGCAATAGTATTCGTAATCGGTGATACCAATTTCTCTGCAATGGCGCTGGGAAGACCGTTGCTGCAGTGAGGTTAATGAGTGGAGAGGATTACAGTTCTGAGAAATGCAATCCAAACATTTCATACAATAAATTATTTCCACTGTGAATACAACTTAAGCCAGACTTTCAGTTTTCATTGTCGAAAAAGATATTGCTGAAATTGTAATTTAATGATGATAGTTGATGTTAAAGGGCCTAACATGGAGGCTATAGGCCTCTTAATTATTTGGGATGAAAATGAAGAATGATGATAAAATGAACACTAGAACTAAAAATAACTACAATTTACAACCAAATTACGGATTAGGAGAACAAAAGGACAAAAAGGAAGGAATAAAGGAAATAAAATGCGAGTAAAAGAAATGCTTTCAACCCTCAAAAAATGAGAATTGACGGATTTGGTAAGGTGTGCCATGAAAGGCAGATAGGAAGGGAAATAGGAGAGAGACCGCCCCAGAATCACTGGAAAATGGGAAAAAAAGAGATCCAGCTCAGGTATTCTCCCAAACTCAACAGCCGTGAGCCCTTGAGGGTGTAGCACCTCCAGTGGTGGTGCTACACACACCCTGCCTCCTTTATGACCTCGTGCAGAAGGGACGAGTTATGACGAAAAGAAAAACCAAGAGATCTGACCCTTCGAAGAATGAGGGTATCAGGAAAGATGAAACTCTGTCTCACGTAAACTCGGGAAATGAAAGCACACCTCCTGTGGGGGACCAAGAGTAGCGTTGAATGCGACATCTACCATCGGTACTTGCAACTGGCATATGTCATGCAATGTAGATATGTTTTGTTCTCTTTGATAATAGCTTTAAACTGCCTCTTCATTTAACACAAGACAAGATAGGTTGCAGCACCATTTTCACTGCCAACTGGATCGCATCCCTCCTGGCTGCTTAAAACTGCCTGCCCATTCAACACACAGACGCGTACAGGATCTTTTCACAGTAGCGCTCCATTCGTATTTACGTCTTTTTCCAGAACTAGCACTGACGTTATTTCATATCTTAGCCTACTACCGTCCATTTGAGTTTGTTGACTTTGCTACACCCATAAAATATTAAACAATAGACAAATCATTTTCTAAATGAAACATTGTCTTAACCTGAAGTAAGTTATCGTAATTATTAAATTTATATTCATTCAATGTCATTAAAATTAAAATTACATAATTATTTTAATACTTTTTTTAATCTTAGTCACATTTATAATTATATTTGTTTTTTCCATTGCTTTATTTTTAGACACCATATACTTTGAGCTAACCTCTTTACTTTCCACCACGTTACGTGTTACTTGAAGCCGCTTTGATTAGAAAAGGCTTATGGATCTTTAAGCATACAGGCTCTTCATTAATTATACAGGGATTGGTGAAGTATTGATATTACATGTCTGCATTTCAAGCTTTTGACCCATCTTACGAAATACTTTAGGGGCTAAAGAAGAAGCCCAATGTGTTCTCAATCAATGCATCTCATTTGACATTATACTGGGATTATATGTTGTTGCATTTACTTTAACAAGGTGAGATAGATTAGTTGGTTCCTCTGTTTAGGGGCTGCGACATCGCGGTCATGCAGCCCCGTGTACTTTGGATGTGTGTAGAATCTGCCTGATAACCGGTGTTAATTGTGATGGCTGTATTATTGTGTTTATATGTAATTCAGGTAAGGACTACAGACAATCAAATTTTACTTTCACATGAGTGTAGTTAGTGGAAGGTTCTTTTACATCACATAAATCTATGTCGTATGACATGGGCCCACCGGCTTTACTTCCCCTCCGAAGGAAGGCATACTGAGGGATTTTTAACGCTCTTCAAAACTCCGATGACTTCGGCCGGGATTGAACCCGCGACCTTGGGCATAGAAGCTCAGCATGCTACCAAATACGCCACCAAAGCCGCCCAATACGAGATAATAGACATGTAAATACAGCAATACTATTCCCTAATATGCAGCTATAGTAGACTACACACTGCCGTATGTACATGAATAAGCCATTTCCCATTAATCACACCATTTGTGCGGGGTTAAAAATCGGAAGTATATTTGACTCCAGATTGATGACTTTATATTCCAAATATTGAATAATTTAAATATTGTTTCCTTTCAAAAAGGTAGATGCAACGATTTAAAAATGAAAGAGAACTATGTGAACATGACGTCTAAATTACACCCAATACCAGAAAAAAAGAAGACTATCAGGAAAGTACTGTAATTGTGAGACTAGGTCCTTGAGAACTGTGCATATACAGCCCTTTTTGTTATTGATGCATTCTCTACTACGTGATTGTTCTCCACAGTACTTTTCGCCTCGATTTACAGAGAGTTAATATTGCACTTGATTAACTTCAGAGCCCAGGAGAACTATGTTTTAAACTCACATAGGGGCGAAGTAAATATACCTTGCGTAATATATTGGCATGGATCTTTCTATAACATGTAAATACACCTCACGGGCAACGCCGGGTAAAATAGCTAGTCACTGATAAACACCAGCTGTTGAAAACATACCTATTTCTCGGGAAGAAAAAATCCCCATCAGATGGCAGAATATGCCAGAGATTAACTCGGCACTTGAGAACGAACGGGGAATATGAAAACAATAAACGTTCTCAGCGTCGTCTATAGACGGGTGTAGCAGTCATCGGGTTAAGTGCTACGCTAGAGCTACCTAGCAGTCAGAAGTGAAATAACCATGCAACCATTCATATCGATATAGCAACGCCGCGAATGAAACTCGATTACTGTAGTCGTGAGGAGCTATTTAACGTACATGGCTACGCCACAGACAAATACTCTGGCTGTAAGTTATTTGATTTACTACAGCCAGAGATAATTACCAATTATTATTATTATTATTATTATTATTATTATCCCCAAGTTATCCACGCAAAACAGAGGAAAAGGAGCCCGGTTTACAGGCACCAGTCTCTGATACTTCCCGCATTCACCTTTTCTAAGGTTATGCTGTTACAGCATGAGAATAGTAGAATTATGTGAAAATAAAAAGATAAAGAAGAAGATGTTAACGTCCCTTTGAAGTAATAACGATTACAGACTAGAGTAAGACAAAAATTTGCCATGGAGGAACCGTAAACGTGTCAGTAAAATAGGGCTCTTACACTCTCATTAAAGTACCAACCGACTCGGTTGAAATTTGATCCCGCAACCTTGAACACAGTAACGGAACACATCACTCATTGCTCTACATAATACCATCATCGGCATCATCATCATCACCTTCATCATAATAATAATATTATCGTAGGGCCTCAGATGCCGGGTGCAAGCTTTGTTATTTGACACCCAGAGGGTAGCTTGCATGTCGAATTTCGTTGTTCCTTGAAGCACTATGGAAGTCAAGGAGATTAGATATCTAAGCTCCTTGAACACTATAGCGCTTTCTATTAGAGAAATGAGGAACTTTGTGTTGGCGGAAACTCCCGAGATTAATTTTGCCAATTATGAACACGGCCTACTGAATTCAAATGGGTTATTTGACATGCCAACATCGTATGACATGCGTGTAGCAATTTTTGCCGCCTTTCAAAAATCACTTACCATGGCCAGGAGCGAACCTGCAGGCTTGGAGTTAGTAGACAGACACGTTAACCACTCACCCATCATCATTTAAACATGCACATGAAAACAAGTAAGAGAGAGTTCAGAATTAATCTCAGTATTGGTATTCATATCATGCGCAACATTTACCGATCAGGATAACACAAGGCCATGGAACCAGGCTATCTCCAAACTCGGTTGACGAGTGGGTTACAACGTCGGCCATCCTTGAAATGGTTTACCGTGGGTTCACATTTTATATTCAGGTAAATGCGGAGATGGCATTCCCTACTTTGCCACCGCTATTTCTTTCAAGTACTTAATATATTTTCATTCATCTCATTAACTCACTTAATGTAAAGAAGGACAACCGGCCGTAAAAACCATCCACCGCATAGAAACTCACCTCTGACCCCTAGGAACGGAAATATTAAGGAGTTGACATTTATTATTTAAATTTTTTGTTGTTGATTCATTTATGGGCTTTGATACATCGCGGGGATGTAGCCCCTTGCATTTTTGTGTCGGGTGTGTGTAGAATTTATCATATAACCTGTGTCATAGTGGTGTCTGTATAGGTAACTGGAGTTAGGATTTGTGTAAGAGGCAGTCGTGGCACCATCCCGGCATTTGCATGAAGTGAAGTGTGAAAACCACGCAGGTGGAAATAAAACCCACCACTTCTTAGGTGTGCTTCATAAGTGACTGAGCGTAACCCGCTCCAGCCCACAGAACAGAATTAATATGTCTTGGCATAGCCGCAATTCGAAGGAAGGAAGGAAGAAGTAAAGGAAGGAAATAAGGTTGAAAGAAAGGAAGAAAGAAAGGAAGAAGGCAAGAAAGGAAGAAAGAAAGAAAGAAAGAGAGAAAGGAAGGAAGAAACGAAGGAAGAAAGAATGAAAGGAAGAAAAAAGGAAAGAGAGGAAGGAAGAAAGGAAGGAAGAATGAATGAAAGAAATGGAGGAAGAAAGCAAGAAAGAGAGAAAGGAAGAAAGGAAAGAGGAAGGAAGAAAGAAAGAAAGAAAGGAAGGAAGAAAGAGAGAAAGGAAGAACGGTGATAGGAAGGAAGAACGGAAGGAAGAAAGAAAGGAAGGAAGAAAGAGAGAAAAGAAGAAAGGAAAAAGGAAGAACGGAAGGAAGGAAGAACGGAAGGAAGGAAGGAAGAATGAAAGGAAGGAAGAAAGAAAGAATGAAGGGAAGAAAGAAAGAAAGAAAGAAAGAAAGAAAGAAAGAAAGAGAGGAAGGAAGAAAGGAAGGAAGGAAGAATGAATGAAAGAAATGAAGAACGAAAGAAAGGAAGGAAGAGAGAAAGAGAGAAAGGAAGGAAAGAAGAAAGGAAGGAAGAAAGGAAGGGAGAATGAGAGAAAGAAATGGAGGAAGAAAGGAAGAAATAGAGAAAGGAAGAAAGGAAAAAAGAAGGAAGGAAGAAAGAAAGGAAAGAAGGAAGAACGGTAAAAGGAAGGAAGAACGGAAGGAAGAAAGAAAGAAAGAAAGAAAGAAAGAAAGAAAGAAAGAAAGAAAGGAAGGAAAGAAGGAAGGAGGTTTGTTGATTTACGTGACCTTCAATCTCGCGATTATGAGCCACGGAACATCCATTTTTACGTGGACTCCAAACCACAGGACGAGATATTTCACTCCAAAAATGCCGGGATTCGAATCCGAATATCAGGAGTGACAGCCAAGAATGCTAGCCACTACGCCAGGAGGCGGACTTACAGTCTACCATTTAAGCACGCACGAGAAAGAAAGTGATGGAGAGTCAAGTCATAAATCGCAATATCGCGCTCTGCATTTCTATTCTTTGAGCGAGGAGCAGTTTTTATTGCCTCGCTGTCGTTCCAGGTGCGATAGTGCCTTTGATCCCCACCAAGTGAGCAAACATCGCACCGTGGCGCTATGGCCTCCAATTGTACACAATCGATTGGCTCCTACTGGAGAGCAAGGGGCGAAGGGGGCGGATGATAGATTACCTTTCTTTTCGCCAGCAAATCTTGTCGATTTTCCTTGGGTTTATTCAATCTGTTTCCTTCCGCTTTAATTGAGGTTTGTTGTGGTCCTCTCGACTGATCACAGACGAGTAGCCTATTTACCTCCGGACCTGTCACTCAATTGTAGTTGCGATGTTGATTCATTTGGGGCTTTGCGACACCATAGCTACACAGTCTCGTGTACTGGGGTGTGCGTAGGATTTTGTCTGATAACCTGTAGCATTGTGATGTCTGTACCTTCAGCACCTTAACGTTATTAATATCCTGGAGAACTCAAACAACGCCTATTCTCTGCACGGTAAAGATATTGTAAAGGAACGTGTTGTGTGACCTAGGAGGTTCCAAAAATTGAAACCGCAGTTTTAGGATTTAAGAAAGGGGATCTTTATCGTTCCAGTGAAAATACTGGAAGCGGCTTCGGTGGCGTAGTCGGTAGCATGCTGAGCTTCTATGCACAAGATAGCGGGTTCAAACCCGGCCGAAGCCGTCAGATTTTTTAAGAGCGTTAAAAATCCCTCAGTATGCCTTCCTTCGGAGGGGAAGTAAAGCTGGCGGTCCCATGTCATAGATTTATGTCATGTTAAAGAACCTTTCACTAATTGCACCTGTGTGAAGCTTAATTGGATAGGTTAAGAATGTTAACAACGCTCTTAGGTTTCTACGTTCGTTGCCAAGAGCTGACTGTGGTGGCGTCTAGTAGCTAAGTTCTGAACTTGGCCTAGTAGTCGTTGACGGTGGCGCTTGACAGCAAAAGTAGGAACTATTTGAAAAATTCTAAGTTGCAGTACTTAAATTAAATAGCAGATAACACACACCAATACAGTCATCACAATTAACACTGGTTATGAGACAGATTCTACACACACCCAAAGTACACGGGGCTACATGACCGCGTAGTCGCAGCCCCTAAACTTAAGAACCAACCAACCAACCAAAATACTGGCATGGCTCCCTTGTATTTGTGCACGATCAAATGCCACCTGACTGGCTGCGTGGTGCAACGGTAAACTTTACACCTACTATATACAAACTTAGGCTTTCACGGCCGGTGTTAGAATCTAAGAAGTGATTATCCGGGCTGTTAGGCCATGGTCCAGTAGGGCTGTTGTTTCCCGACGTTTCAGCGAAGACTGCGTTCGCCATTATCTAGGGTCTTCTCTTTCCGATGGTCAGAGGTAGACTGAAGTTGCGCTTGTCCGCCACCGCTATATATAGTGTACGACCGGGTCGGTTCACTGCGCGGTCCGGAACTTTCCGCGCCAGGAGTGGAGCGCGCTGATTGGCTGCCAGTACCGAGAGGTGTGCAATGCTCAGCCAATGGTTTGATGTTAGTTGATCTGAGGACGGGACTCAAGTAACGGTACCGCTCGCGCACTGTCACGGCCCATCCGTAAAAACTGGAAACCTTGCGCGACGGTGCCATACTTGAGACTTCTTCGGCGAAGCCACACCCCCTCATCACGGTCTGCCACGGCATTTGACCGACTCATTCACATCACATCACTATCTCCACATACATACAGCCACTCTAGCAACATGAACACTCGCAGTAAACTGCCCATCCCCACATTTGATTATACAGAACCCCTCTATTACACACATCCAATCCGCACTTCCCCCTACACCAACATAGTCATGATCTTGCAATCCATGGATCCCGTTGCCTTAAGGATGGAGGTCATAGAGGTACTAACACCGATATGGCCTACCATCATAAGCATCGAGGAGACAATAAATGGATTCATCATCATCACTCCCACGCACAACAGGCACATAGACCTTATCAGAAATGCCCTCTGCACACACCCTGGCTTCCCCCCTAACTTCCCTATACATACAAGAAGGGTTATTTTTGAACCACCTCCCCCAAATCCCATAACTAGATCTGACATTAACATCATCTCCATCAACCCCGAGCCACACCTTATCTTTTTCACCATAACAACAGAAGCTCAAACTCAAACAGAAACCCAATCCAACCTAACCACCACAACCTTAGAACCAATCTCCTTGTCCCCAGCACCTGAAACCAACATACAAACCCAATCAGAACCCGCCCTAGAATCCAGTGCCCCCCCTCCCGAACTCAGTATCCATGAAGACCCGACTCCATCAAGAAACACCACTCCCCAATTGCCAAACACGCACAAAGCCACATCTCCCGCACTGAACGACATCTCCCCTATTCCCCCCACCCCCACACCAACAAAAACACCGACGTCGCGACGTCCATTTCAGGCGCCGCGACGACCAATGCCCAGACCACACCCAACACTGGTCATTCAATGCTTTCATTGCCAACGCCTGCACCACACAGCGGCTGACTGCACTCACAAGGCCAGATGCAACAGGTGCGGTGGCCCTCACCGGCACCATGAATGCACAGTGCCAAGGGAGTCTCCCACATGTTCAAACTGTGGTGAGAAGCACGCAAGCTCGTTCCCTGGCTGCAGCTACGTAAAGAACGCCATTAAACACCGGCAATGGAAAGCACGACAACGCCCTAAACACAGCCCCAGCCATAAGCACATTCCCTCACTTCTATCCCTCACAGTCACTCCTCCATCAAGTATCCCCCCTCCCTCAAGCTTCCCCACACACCCGCCGAACCCTAACGCCACTGCCACCACGCTTATCGTCACCCAAATATTGCAGCTACTCCAACAACTCACTACTACACAGCTGCAATAAGCATACAGACCCTGCCTGGCACTGAACTCAGTACTGTGCGCGCGCCTGCCCGGGGGTAGGCCACGGCATACCCACCTGGGATGGCGCGTCGCGCGGCTGGGAACAGACGCCAGAAACACGACCCACTACTCAATACATCATTCCATTCTACCCTGCGAGGCTTATTATTATCAACTTTTATATTTTTTACAACAATATACCTACTATAGGTCTCTCAAAATTGTTTCATACTACCAAACTAACCCACTAGTGGTCTTTCTTCCTTCCTATATAACGCCTAAAACTTTAAACTTCACTTCTTTATACTTATTACCACAAACTGAAGCTGCTGCTACTGGCGGACATGCGAGACGCGAGTATCATGTGTACTGCTGTTAAGTGAACTAATATGTTGCTAGTCTCAAACACACCCTAGTATACACGGCTAACTGTAAATCACATATCTAACAACTTACACGCTAACACAGGCGGCGTCGTGCCAAGTACCACGGCTCGGCGCAGCCTAATTTCACACAACACACCACACATAATTACTTTTTTCACCTCTAGACACAGGGTAAAAGGAGCACGAATGAGCACCAGTCCCTGCACACAGGCCATCCTATGGATGACCTATCTAGCCCGAGATTAGATGCCAGATTTTGTTCACCCGTTCGCTCTCTTCTTTACGGTTGAAATTGTTAGGGTGTTTGAAAATTTCAATAGCCTCTCGCTGCAGCCTCGCGTGGTAGTGGACGGTGCTGGACAGCACCTCTGTGCACCCGTAGTGAACATCATGGCCTTTAAGAAGGGAATGCTCTGCCACCGAGGACTTCTCCATCTGGCCCAGCCGGCTGTGTCGCTCGTGTTCCTTCAGCCTGGTGGCAATACTGCGCTTCGTGGTACCAATATAAACCTGACCGCAGCTGCAAGGTACCCTGTAGACGCCCGCACTGGAATGGGGATGGCGCTTGTCCTTGGCAGATCTGATTAAATCGCGTATCTGTCTCGTAGGCCTGTATACGGTCCTGATGTTATGATGGCCGAGTATTTTGCCTATCCGGTCAGTATCCTTGTGAACGTACGGGAGGTACGTCACTGCTGTCGGCCGATCCTGTTCCCTCTCCGTGGACGCCGGTCGTCTGGGATGACATGCCCGTTGGATCTCCTTACTGGTGTAACCATTGGCGCGGAGAGCTGTGTTGAGGTGACGTAGTTCCTCTTTCAGGTGGTGGGACTCACAGATACGCTTAGCACGGTTGACCAGAGTCTTGATGACGGCGTTTTTTTGTTTAGGGTGGTGGTTCGATGCCTTCTGTAGGTACCGGTCAGTGTGGGTAGGCTTCCTGTAGACAGTGTGCCCCAAGCGAAGGTCCGGAGTTCTCGTAACCATGACATCAAGGAAGGCGAGAGAGTGTTTTTTCTCCTTCTCCATGGTAAACTGGATGCTGGCATTTAGGCTGTTTAGGTGATCCAGGAACCGTTGTAGCTCTTCCTCTCCATGACTCCAGACCACAAATGTATCGTCCACATACCGTAACCAGACTTTCGGCTGGAGCGGCGCAGTCTCCAGGGCCATGCTTTCAAACTTCTCCATGAAAAAGTTAGCAACAACCGGGCTCAGTGGACTACCCATGGCGACGCCATCGGTCTGCTGATAGAAGTTACCATTCCACAAGAAGTAGCTAGCAGTGAGGCAGTGACTGAACAGATCAGCGATGTCAGAAGGGAAGATCTGGGAGATGTGGTCCAGAGTGTCTCTCAAAGGTACCTTGGTGAAGAGGGACACCACGTCGAAGCTCACGAGACGATCAGTGGTTTCCAGTTCAATCTCCTCGAGTTTCTGGATGAAATGGCCGGAATCAATGATGTGAGTCTGTGTGTTGCCAATGTGAGGTTGGAGCAAGGATGCCAGATGCTTCGCCAGGCTGTAGGTCGGTGAACCAATGGCACTTACGATGGGCCGTAATGGTACGTTCTCCTTGTGAATTTTAGGCAAGCCGTAAAGTCTAGGCGGCAGGGCTTCACTCTTGATGGTCATCTTCTTGTCATTATCTGGTAGTGAAGAGGCTTTGATCAGAATGTTAGTTTCCCTTACTACACGGTTTGTGGGGTCTTTAGGCAGCTGTTGATAAGTCTGAGGATCCAGCAGTTCCGAGATCTTGGCGGTATAAGAATCGGTGTTCATGACGACAGTGGCGTTTCCTTTGTCAGCCGGTAGAATAACGATGGTCTCATCTTGGTTCAGCGTTTTTATGGCCTTCCTCTCCATCGCCGTGAGGTTACTCTTGGTATCAGGTGCTTTCCGAAGAATTCGGGAAGTTTCGCCTCGGATTTCCTCTGCCTGCGCTGCAGGGAGATGGCGGATAGCTGCTTCAACGTTCGCGATGATGTCTTCAACAGGAACCATACGGGGAGTGACCGCAAAATTCCCACCTTTAGCCAGGAGGGTCTTTTCCGCTTCAGATAAGTTACGGTCCGTCAGATTGACGACCGTGCTGGAGGTCTCGAGTGCCGTACCAGATGAAGATGGAGCCGTCTGGCAGCGCTCGAATTTGTTCTTCTAGCGTTTGCTTGCCTGGTCGAAGGTGGACTGCATAGAGTAGTTAGTTATGCTGTCTACTTTATCCCAATCCTGCGGTGAGAGTTCTGTGCTGAGTCGGAAGTGAAGTTCCAGAAGTGTCTTTTCAGTGCCAGCAAGTTCCTTGCGAGTGTGGTGAATCCGTTCCCGTAATAGCGAGAGCTCGGCCCGGTCGTAGATGCGGTGCGACTGCGTTGAACCGAAGTGTCTTTTCATCCTAAGAAACTTAGGAACTGTCCGAGAATCTCTGCATCTGAGAAGAAATGTAAGCGTCGAAAGCAGGGTAGCTTTCTTCTTCCCAAGCTTCTCGAAGCGTCGAATTGAAACTGAAGTTTCCTCCCCGTAGAGTCGACGTATATACAAACTTAGGCTTTCACGGCCGGCGTTAGAATCTAAGAAGTGATTATCCGGGCTGTTAGGCCGTGGTCCAGTAGGGCTGTTGTTTCCCGACGTTTCAGCGAAGACTGCGTTCGCCATTATCAAGTGTCTTCTCTTTCCGATGGTCAGAGGTAGACTGCAGTTGCGCTTGTCCGCCACCGCTATATATAGTGTGCGACCGGGTCGGTTCACTGCGCGGTCCGGAACTTTCCGCGCCAGGAGTGGAGCGCGCTGATTGGCTGCCAGTACCGAGAGGTGTGCAATGCTCAGCCAATGGTTTGATGTTAGTTGATCTGAGGACGGGATGCCTTGATAATGGTGAACGCAGTCTTCGCTGAAACGTCGGGAAACAACAGCCCAACTGGACCACGGCCTAACAGCCCGGATAATCACTTCTTAGATTCTAACGCCGGCCGTGAAAGCCTAAGTTTGTATATACGTCGACTCTACGGGGAGGAAACTTCAGTTTCAATTCGACGCTTCGAGAAGCTTCGGAAGAAGAAAGCTACCCTGCTTTCGACGCTTACATTTCTTCTCAGATGCAGAGATTCTCGGACAGTTCCTAAGTTTCTTAGGATGAAAAGACACTTCGGTTCAGCGCAGTCGCACCGCATCTACGACCGGGCCGAGCTCTCGCTATTACGGGAACGGATTCACCACACTCGCAAGGAACTTGCTGGCACTGACAAGACACTTCTGGAACTCCACTTCCGACTCAGCACAGAACTCTCACCGCAAGATTGGGATAAAGTAGACAGCATAACTAACTACTCTATGCAGTCCACCTTCGACCAGGCAAGCAAACGCCAGAAGAACAAATTCGAGCGCTGCCAGACGGCTCCATCTTCATCTGGTACGGCACTCGAGACCTCCAGCACGGTCGTCAATCTGACGGACCGTAACTTATCTGAAGCGGAAAAGACCCTCCTGGCTAAAGGTGGGAATTTTGCGGTCACTCCCCGTATGGTTCCTGTTGAAGACATCATCGCGAACGTTGAAGCAGCTATCCGCCATCTCCCTGCAGCGCAGGCAGAGGAAATCCGAGGCGAAACTTCCCGAATTCTTCGGAAAGCACCTGATACCAAGAGTAACCTCACGGCGATGGAGAGGAAGGCCATAAAAACGCTGAACCAAGATGAGACCATCGTTATTCTACCGGCTGACAAAGGAAACGCCACTGTCGTCATGAACACCGATTCTTATACCGCCAAGATCTCGGAACTGCTGGATCCTCAGACTTATCAACAGCTGCCTAAAGACCCCACAAACCGTGTAGTAAGGGAAACTAACATTCTGATCAAAGCCTCTTCACTACCAGATAATGACAAGAAGATGACCATCAAGAGTGAAGCCCTGCCGCCTAGACTTTACGGCTTGCCTAAAATTCACAAGGAGAACGTACCATTACGGCCCATCGTAAGTGCCATTGGTTCACTGACCTACAGCCTGGCGAAGCATCTGGCATCCTTGCTCCAACCTCACATTGGCAACACACAGACTCACATCATTGATTCCGGCCATTTCATCCAGAAACTCGAGGAGATTGAACTGGAAACCACTGATCGTCTCGTGAGCTTCGACGTGGTGTCCCTCTTCACCAAGGTACCTTTGAGAGACACTCTGGACCACATCTCCCAGATCTTCCCTTCTGACATCGCTGATCTGTTCAGTCACTGCCTCACTGCTAGCTACTTCTTGTGGAATGGTAACTTCTATCAGCAGACCGATGGCGTCGCCATGGGTAGTCCACTGAGCCCGGTTGTTGCTAACTTTTTCATGGAGAAGTTTGAAAGGAAGAAAGGAAGCTTGTAGTTTAACGTGACCGTTAATCTTGAGATCATGAGCCACGGGACCTCCTTTTTACGTGGAATCCGAACCACAGGACATGGCATTTCACTTCGAAAATCTCACATGCATTGACCGGGAATCGAAGTTTGAAAGCATGGTCCTGGAGACTGCGCCGCTCCAGCCGAAAGTCTGGTTACGGTATGTGGACGATACATTTGTGGTCTGGAGTCATGGAGAGGAAGAGCTACAACGGTTCCTGGATCACCTATACAGCCTAAATGCCAGCATCCAGTTTACCATGGAGAAGGAGAAAAACCACTCTCTCGCCTTCTTTGATGCCATGGTTACGAGAACTCCGGACCTTCGCTTGGGGCACACTGTCTACAGGAAGCCTACCCACACTGACCGGTACCTACAGAAGGCATCGAACCACCACCCTAAACAAAAACACGCCGTCATCAAGACTCTGGTCAACCGTGCTAAGCGTATCTGTGAGTCCCACCACCTGAAAGAGGAACTACGTCACCTCAACACAGCTCTGCGCGCCAATGGTTACACCAGTAAGGAGATCCAACGGGCATGTCATCCCAGACGACCGGCGTCCACGGAGAGGGAACAGGATCGGCCAACAGCAGTGACGTACCTCCCGTACGTTCACAAGGTGACTGACCGGATAGGCAAAATACTCGGCCATCATAACATCAGGACCGTATACAGGCCTACGAGACAGATACGCGATTTAATCAGATCTGCCAAGGACAAGCGCCATCCCCATTCCAGTGCGGGCGTCTACAGGGTACCTTGCAGCTGCGGCCAGGTTTATATTGGTACCACGAAGCGCAGTATTGCCACCAGGCTGAAGGAACACGAGCGACACAGCCGGCTGGGCCAGATGGAGAAGTCCTCGGTGGCAGAGCATTCCCTTCTTAAAGGCCATGATGTTCACTACGGGTGCACAGAGGTGCTGTCCAGCACCGTCCACTACCACGCGAGGTTGCAGCGAGAGGCTATTGAAATTTTCAAACACCCTAACAATTTCAACCGTGAAGAAGAGAGCGAACGGGTGAACAAAATCTGGCATCCCGTCCTCAGATCAACTAACATCAAACCATTGGCTGAGCATTGCACACCTCTCGGTACTGGCAGCCAATCAGCGCGCTCCACTCCTGGCGCGGAAAGTTCCGGACCGCGCAGTGAACCGACCCGGTCGCACACTATACATAGCGGTGGCGGACAAGCGCAACTTCAGTCTACCTCTGACCATCGGAAAGAGAAGACCCTTGATAATGGCGAACGCAGTCTTCGCTGAAACGTCGGGAAACAACAGCCCTACTGGACCACGGCCTAACAGCCCGGATAATCACTTCTTAGATTTTTACACCTACTGTGCCAATATTACAGGATCGAATCCTGACGCAATCAGTTGTCATATGGGGGTGCATAAAAGTGAGGGATCCGTGTCAATGAATTTAATGGCACGCTTAATTATCCCTTTCGAACCAATTTCCAGCTCTCCGGCGTCTCTAAAAGCCCCACCAGTTGAAAGGGACGTAAAACCAAAAACATTATTATTATCAAATGTTAACTGATTCCGCCAGGATTTGATCCAGCAACTTGGGGCATAGCAGGCGAGAACGTTACCACTGCACCACGATTCTGTAATACGGTAGATTACGAAGAAACGACTGAAGAAAACTTTAAAAACTTATATTAGAGAATTGTTATTGTAGGTGCTTAGCGACATCGTGGCCATGCTGCCCCGTGTACTTGGGTGTGCGTCGAATTCCTCTGCTAACCTGTGTTATTGTGATGGTGGTTTTAGTGCGTGTATTTGTAATTCAGCCGAAGAATTGGAATGAGACGGCCATGGCCTTAAGTTGGGAACCATCCAGGCATTTGTCTGGAGTAGAAGTGAAAAACCATGGAAAATCACTTCCAGGATGGCTGAGGTAGGAATCGAATCCATCTCGTCTCAGTTTTGCCTCACGAGGCTGATTGTACCCCGTTCCATCCCTCAGACCAGAATTAAATTTCTTAGCAGAGCCTGAAATCGAACCCAGGCCTTCGCAGTGACAGCGATGATGATGATGATGATGATAATTGTTGTTTTAATGGGCCTAACATCTAGGTTATCGGCCCTTAATGCAGTGACAGCCAGAATGCTAGCCACTACGCATGAGATAACTAAAACGCAACGTAAAACATTTGTCGGTATTTCATCCTGAAACCCTGGATACGAATTGGAGCCAAATTAGCTGCGAATATGAAAACTACAAAACTCAGCCTGCGTAAACACAGACTGCAGTGAGAGAACATAACTCGTATTTTGAGACAGTTCGTTTTGAAAAGCGTAACATATATCAATATTTCTGTCATCAAAACAAGCCAGTAATATTTAAAAATGAATGTAATTAATGTCACTGAGTCGATAATCAAGCAGTGCGAGGTGCAGCCCATTGCAGGCAGTCAGCTGTCACCCAGTGAGTGATGAACGATCAGGGATTGGGACCGGAAATAAGCACTCATCAGCCGTGAAACTTCACTAACATGTGTTTTATCTGCTACCACCAACACTCGATCAGCCATCCGCACCCAGACCTGCAGAATACAATACACTGGTCAGTGCGATCAAATTGAGGCAATCGACAGAATCGCTTTTATACGTAAAGAAACTCCCGACATTTAACGTTTTTCAATCGATCAACACGATTCTGCCCAATTGAAAATAATGAGTGTATCCCTAATCCAGAAAAAGAGTTACTTGTGATACACTAGGATGACCAGTATCGATCGTCAGGCGATCATCATCAGATCATCTACACCGGTGGTTCTGAATCCGTAGAAGACTGCGGACCACTCAGCCTGAAATTGAATCATGTACGGACCACCCCCCACCCCTCTGCCCCTAATATTTATTTTAAAGAAGTTTCAATTCAAAACCTGATAGTCATCGCCGCGAACACCTTTGGACGATTCTCGTTCAATGCACATCGTTTTCGAAATCCCCATTTATTGCCCACATTTTTATACGTGATGGTGAACCCTTTCTCCCGCGGACCACTCCCGAGGCACTCGCGGATCACCTGTGGTCCAAGGACAACCGGTTAAGAACCACTGCTCTACACCTAGGCTATTAAATCTATGTCTACAAGTATGGGTAATATATAATATCATATGGCCTCGGGTTCCGGGTGCAAGCTTTGTAATTAGACACACAGAGGGTAGCTTGCATGTCGAGCTTCGTTGTTCCTTTAATCACTATGAAAGACAAGGAGGTTAGATATATAAGCTCCTTGAACACTATAGCGCTTTCTAGTAGAAAAATGAGGAACTTTGTGTTGGCGGAAACTCCCGAGATTAATTTTGCCATTATGAGCACGGCCTACTGAATTCAAATGGGATATTTGACATGCCAACATCGTATGACATGCGTGTCGTATATTAGCCGCCTATCAAAAATCACTTACCACGGCCAGGAGCGAACCTGCAAGCTTGGGGTTAGTAGACCGACACGCTAACCACTCTCCCACCGTGGCAAGCTAAGTATGGGTTATGATATTTACAATATTATACATTTGTAGGCTATAGTTGCAGTGGTAATTAAACTAGCACTTCTAGTCAAGATGTGTGATTTTAGTGCAGGCAGCGGGAGGTTTCATGTGCGTGGAAACGAACCACGATTCACTCAAACAGCTAAGTGCACAATCCACAATAACCTGACCATTTAATAACAATCACATAATCACAATAAGCAAACAAACTTGAAGGTCAACCACCACTATCAGTATCTCAACAAAATATCACCATCTACCTAACAACTCCCTTCCAAACATTGATATATTCTCTCCTTATACAACATTCAACGAAAACATTAGAGGATCCCTTTCATCCTCAATTCTAAACAGACGAAGGAGTGTTTGTGTCCGGAACAAAGTTACCGCCGGAATCACGTAAGACAATCATCACACCTAACTCTGTCTCACGTAAACTCGGGAAATGAAAGCACACCTCCTATGTTCTTCCTATTTAAAGTGCAAAATGACAAACAACAGTATGACATACTGGATTTGAGCAGCGGCGTTCAAACCATAGTTTATAATTTACCCCAGTATTTTACAATTTCATCAGCAAACATTCCAAACAACGTAGGAATTAAGTATATTAATACCGACTACTTACAATAATTGAACTGAAACAAAACTTCGTTGTTCTAAACGTAACACTGTGAGAAACAAATTTAATAAACCTATTGAACAGCTGCTTACTAATCGCGCCTATACTTGGGTGGGAGTGCGTTCTATCGGCAAGTAGATATTTTTTTTTTCAATTACACGTTATGCATGGGTTCTAACTGGGAGGGAATGGCAAGGCCGGTATAGAGCGCAGCTCGCATCCAGTCGACCGTGGACGAGACCACCAAGTTTCCATCTATATCTGTAAGAGGCCATGCCACTCCATTTTCTCTACGGAAACAGTAGTTCAAGCTATGACCACCAAGTTTCCATCCATCTCTGTAAGACACCATGACACTCCATTTTTTTACATTATGACGAATGGTATCACGCGTAATATATTGTATGTAATGTCTACTAGAATCGAAGTTTTATACTCTCCGTTAAGGTGTGTTCTACTACTGATATGTTGACGTTTATGTTTTCTTAATCACTAGCTGTACCGGCATGCGTTGCAACGTCAATCAAAGAAAGTGGCGATGAGACTTTGTTTGTTGAACTGCTTTTGGATTCCCAATATTTTTTTCTTCTTACGTTAACCACCTCTAAACTATTATAAAATTGATTAACTATCTCAGAAACGTTCATGGGAGCGTGCTCAACAACTCACCAAAGTTTCATCGCAATGAAATGAATGGTATATGAACGCATACGGGTCTTTGTTGAAACGATTCGAGCGCCGTCACCTATTTGTTGAATATACTCGTATGCTACCTATTGTAAAATGGATTTTATATACGACCCTGACTATTATATGTCTGAAAACTGTATCATAATGATCGTCATTATTACAATATTTTTCATTATGAAACAGTTTCTCCAGCCAATCACAGCTCAAGAAACAGTTGTTTGACCAATTAGATAAGGATACCTTCGCGCATGCGCTCAAAATCCAACATGTCTGAATAAATTACCGAAAGTGCACCGTCCATATGTTCGCGTAAATAAACTGGTGAATATGAGACAATAAATAGCACTGTACCTTAATATCTCCAAATCCAATTTCTACACAGCGTGTCGTTTTCAAACGCATTCGGTGACATTTTTACTGAATACTGGTACTCAATCTGCACATATGGCTTTGAAGCACACAGAGCGCATGCGTCGGTCGGTCAGAGAGCTTGGAAATCAGAGATATCCTATACTCAGGGCAGCACCCGATCACAAAATTCTAGTGACAATCTCAACAGATATTTATGAATATTTATGTTAAAACATATAATTAAGTTATAATTATCGTCGAACATAAACAGTCGTATGCAACTCGCCTATAATGGTAATTAAGACACTCGTATGGAAATTATAAAACTCGCATACGCTCGTTTTATAAAGATACTCGTGTCTTAATTATAGCCATTATAGGCTCATTGCATAATGTACTATACTAAGTCGAAACCCTTCCGAGGCGTGTACACAACTTCTCACCCAAGTTTCATCGCTATCGGACGAATGGTATTTGAACGCATACGGGACTTTGTTGAAACGCTTCGCGCGTCTTCGCTCATTTGTTGAATCTACTCGTGCGCTACTAATTATAACATGGATTTACTAAGCCAGAAACCTTGCCTGGAGTGTACACAACAATTCACGAAAGTTCCATCGCTATCGGACGAATGGTATGTGAACGCATACTTTGTTGAAACGCTTCGCCCGTCGTCGCTCATTTCTTGAATCTACTCGTGCGCTACCTATTGTTAAGGTGACTTACTAAGCCAGAAACCTTCCCTACAGTATACACAAAAACTGACCCAAGTTTCATCGCTATCGGACGCATACGGGACTTTGTTGAAAAGCTTCGCGCGTCTTCGCTCATTTGTTGAATCTACTCGTGTGCTACCTATTGTAAGTGGATTTACTAGGCCAGAAACCTTCCCTGAAGTGTACACAACATCTCACCCAAGTTTCATCGCTATCGGACGAATGGTATGTGAACGCATACAGGACTTTGTTGAAACGCTTCGGCCGTCGTTGCTCATTTGTTGAATCTACTCGTGCGCTACCTATTGTAACATAGATTTACTAAGCCAGAATCCTTACCTGGTGTGTACACAGCCTCTCACCCAAGTTTCATCGCTATCGGACGAATGGTATATGAACGCATACGGGACTTTGTTGAAATGCTTGGCGCATCGTCTCTCATTTGTTGAATCTACTCGTGCGCTACCTATTGCTAAGTGGATTTACTACGCCAAAATCTTTCCCTGAAGTGTGCACAATATTTCACCCAAGTTTCATCGCAATGGGATGAATGGTATATGAACGCATGAGGTTTTTTTTTTGAAACGAATCGCACGCAATTTCATTGAAGCTACTCACACGCTATCTACTGTAAATTGGATTTACTATGCCTATAACTTTCCCGGGAGTGTGCACAACAACCCACCATAATTTGGTCGCAATCGGATGAATTGTATATGAACGCACCGCCAACACTCATTTGTTTAAACTACTGGCGCGCTATCTATTGTAAATTGGATAAACTACGCCTATAACCATCCCGGAAGTGTGCCAAACAACCCACCGAAATTTGGTCGCAATCGGATGAATTGTAGGCTATATGAACGCATCGCCAACACACATTTGTTTAAACTACTCGAGCGCTCTCTATTGTAAATTGGATTAACTATGCTTATAACCATCCCGGAAGTGTTCACAACAGCTCACCAAAATGTAGTCGCAAAATCGAAAAATTGTTTATGAACGCATAGAAGACGAACAGACGAACATCCTTTTTTAGCCTATTTTCATTTTATGAAAAAAACAAGATGTTCAGTAAAGAACATATAGCCTACTTTCTCTTAATGCATGGGTATTGTTATAACTCTTTGTCCTTTTCAAGGAGTATGATTGAATGTTGGTTGTAGTAGCTTGTTGAAATACAACGTGCTATAGGGATATTAAACATGAATATGAGGTGCCCTTTGCTAGTGCTACCTCTGTACCAAATTTCGTTCAATTCGGTTTCGCCGTGTTTGAATTGATAGGGGGAATCGATTTGCACACATACTTGGCCACCATCTGCAAACTATTGGGCTGATGTTCTTGCAGTTTGGTCAGAATATGTTTCCCACATAAAGATATGGTGTTGCAAAATTTGGTAGAGACTAGAATATTAGGTTGGTCGTAATTACATTTTAGCTTTTAACATTTGGGTGGCCGCGATTACGTTTCCGTCAAGATAGCGGTGATATAAAACATGACACTGAGGTGCCTCTTGCTAGTGCTACCTCTGTACCAAATTTCGTTCATTCGGTTCCACCGTGTTCGAATTAATAGGGGGAATCAATTTTGACATAAAGATGGCCGCCATCCGCAAACTATTAGGCTAATGACCTATTAGATTGGTAAAAGGATGCTCCCTCCATAAAGGTATGTTGTTGCAAAGTTTGCCAGAGATCGAATGGTTATGTTAGTCGTAATTTGATTTAAGCTTTAAACATTTGTGTGGCCGCTATTACGTTTCTGTCAATATGGCGGCGATATTAATCATGACACTGAGATGCCCTTTGCTAGTGCTATCTCTGTACCAAATTTCGTTCCATTCTGTTTCACCGTGTTTGAATTAATAGGGGGAATCGATTCTGACACAAAGATGGCCGCCATCCGCAAACTATTAGGCGAATGACCTATTAGATTGGTCAAAGGATGCTCCCTCCATAAAGGTATGTAGTTGCAAAATTTGGTTGAGATCGGATGATTAGGTTAATCGTAATTTGATTTAAGCTTTGAACATTCGTGTGGCCGCCATTACGTTTCAGTCAAGACGGCGGCGATATAAAACATGACACTGAGGTGCCCTTTGCTAGTGCTACCTCTGTACCAAATTTCGTTCCATTAGGTTCCTCCGTGTGCGAATTAATAGGGGGAATCAATTTTGACATAAAGATGGCCGCCATCCGCAAACTATTAGGCTAATAACCTATTAGATTGGTCAAAGGATGCTCCCTCCAAAAAGGTATGTTGTTGCAAAGTTTGGTAGAGATCGGATGGTTATGTTAGTCGTAATTTAACTTAAGCTTTGAACATTTGTGTGGCCGCCATTACGTTTCTGTCAATATGGCGGCGATATAAAACATGACACTGAGATGCCCTTTGCTAGTGCTACCTCTGTACCAAATTTCGTTCCATTCGGTTTCACCGTGTTTGAATTAATAGGGGGAATTGATTTTCACACAAAGATGGCCGCCATTCGCAAACTATTAGGCTAATGACCTATTCATTTGGTCAAAGGATGCTTCCTCTATAAGGGTATGTTGTTGCAAAATTTGGTAGAGATCGGATGATTAGATTAATCGTAATTTGATTTAAGCTTTGAACATTTGTGTGGCCGCCATTACGTTTCCGTCAAGATGGCGGCGATATAAAACATGACACTGAGGTGCCTTTTGTTAGTACTACCTCTGTACCAAATTTCGTTCCATTCGGTTGCACCGTGTTCGAATTAATAGGGGGAATCGATTTTCACACAAAGATGGCCGCCATCCGCAAACTATTACTCTGATGACCTACTAGTTTGGTCAAAGGATGCTCCCCCCATAAAGGTATGTTGTTGCAAAATTTGGTAGAGATCGGATGATTAGGTTAGTCGTAATTTGATTTAAGCTTTGAACATTTGTGTGGCCGCCATTACGTTTCCGTCAAGATGGCGGCGATATAAAACATGACACTGAGGTGCCTTTCGTTAGTACTACTTCCGTACCAAATTTCGTTCCATTCGGTTGCACCGTGTTCGAATTAATAGCGGGAATCGATTTTCACTCAAAGATGGCCGCCATCCGTAAACTATTACGCTGATGACCTATTGGTTTGGTCAAAGGATGCTCCCCCCATAAAGGTATGTTGTTGCAAAATTTGGTAGAGATCGGCTGATTAGGTTAGTCGTAATTTGATTTAAGCTTTGAACATTAGTGAGGCCGCCATTACGTTTCCGTCAAGATGGCGGCGATATAAAACATGACACTGAGGTGTCCTTTGCTAGTGCTACCTTTGTACCAAATTTCGTTCAATTCGCATTCACCGTGTTCGAATTGATAGGGGGGGACAGACATTCAGAGTACACACACTCACACACACACAGACACACACAGACACACACACAGACTCACACACACACATACACACACACAGACAGACACACTTTTTTCGCCCTGTGTTGATCTCATAAGTCTACTTTCATTTTTTGCAAAAATCGAAAGTAGGCTAATAAATAGGCTTATGAGATCACCTTTTGTCCGTGTGTCTATGTGTGCGTGTGCGTGTGAGATGGTGTGTGTGTGCCCCCCCTAATAACTTCTAAACGGCTGGAACGATTTCAATGAAACTCTGTAAGATCATAGCACCATTCTGGCCGACCCCGACCGTGTCCTTCAAAATTTTATTGTGTCTAACCATCCCAACATGGCGGCTGTGCGAAATATTTCACCAGCATTCAGTATCTCCGAAACTATTACCGATATCACCCTGAAATTGTGTACGGTAATAAAGGGCACTACTAGAAGTTCACCTATGAGTCTTTCAAAAACCTGGTAACTACAAATCCAACATGGGGCCAAGCGAAGTTGAAATTTTGAATAGACTTTTCTCGCGATATAACCATCCAAACGTAATTAAACTTTGTACAGCAAATGTTTATACATATCGTAATATATTGGCATCTAATTTAGTTCAATTGTTAACATAAACTCAAAATGGCGGCTGTGCGAATTATTTCACCGGCATTCTATATCTCCGAAACCATTACAGATGTCACCCTGACATTTTGTACGGTTATAAAGGGCACTGGTACAAGTTTATATATGTAACTTTCATAAACCCGTGAAGTACAAAACGAACATGGCGGCCAAGCGAATTTGAAACATTTTGAATAGATTTTTCTCGTGTTTTACACTGAAGAAAATTGAAATTGCAACACCCTGAAGGCATTGGTCGTTTGTGTTGATTTTCAAGATATGGAACGATGCCATGTAGGTATGTAAACGATCAAAGTTTTAGACCCATTGGATTGTTGCTACAGGTCTCCCCACGTGATTGGTCGCGGGTGAATCAACTCCAGTATACGGAATCTGGTGTAGCATAGTCGACTTGCAGTCTGTGCAGTGAAGTGTTCCCCGTCAAACATGTCACGACGACAGAGAAGAGCTCGCTATCAACAACTGCCGACGTTTGAGAGGGCTTGGATAATTGGGCTGTGTGAGGCTGGATTATCGCTGAGGACTGTCGCTGCACGTGTTGGCCGACAGGCATATACGGTACAACGTGTATGGCAGCAGTGGTCAAATGAATGTCCCCACACTCATAGACCTGGCACAGGCCAAGCGCGACAGACAACTGTAAGATAGGATCGCTGCACCATTCGGATGGCCCGGATGGAACCCCATGCAACAGCAGCGCAAACTCGAGCAGCTGTGGCACCCCACGTAATCGCTTACGTGCAGCTGGCTTACGATCCCGTGTCCCTGCAGAAGGTGTTCCATTGACCCCTCAACAGCGACGTGTAAGGCTGGCCTGGTGTCGAGAACGATCGACGTGGGCCGACGAATGGCATAGGGTCGTCTTTAGTGATGAATTGCGCTTCTGTCTTGCCCGCAGTGATCGCCGGAATCGTGTGCGCCGCACCGGGGAGAGGAGCCACCCACACCTTATAGTCGAGAGGCACACAAGGCCAACACCAAGCATTATGGTCTGGGGAGCTATTGGCTTAAATGTGAAATCACAATTAGTGCTCGTTGAGGGCACTGACTGCTCGACCGTATGTTGATATGGTACTCAATCCAGTGGTTGTCCCTATAATGGCGAACATTGCTAATGGGACGTTTCAGCAGGACAATGCCCGGGTTCACACTGCACGCATCTCCAGAGAAGCTCTCCATGACTTCACAACCTTAGAATGGCCCGCCAGATCCCCGGACCTCAGTCCTATTGAGCATGTGTGGGACATGATGGATCAACAACCGGCCAACCGTCCTCAGCCTCCCACAACTCTGGTACAACTGACCCGTGAAGTGCATCAAGCATGGGCCACAATTCCTCAGGAAGCGATCCAGGCCCTTATTGACTCCATGCCTCGCCGAATTCATCAATGTATTGCAGCTCGTGGTGGGCACATCATGTATTGATTGTTGTCCAAACTGCGGTCAGAGAGACCTGAAAGTGTAATCATTGAATCACAACCGAACACTCGTCCTGCATGTTCAATTGCAGCAATGTAGCACCACTCCTTCTGGGTGTTGCAATTTCCACTTTCGTCAGTGTAACTCTCTGAGCGCAGTGAAATATGGTACAGTAAATGATTATACATATTTTAATGAACTGGCATCTAATTTAGTTCAATTGTTTACATAACCTCAAGATGGCGGCTATGCGAAATTTTAAAATTAATTTTTTATTTCTTCTGTCGTAATCATGCGATCGAAGTGAAAGTTTGAATAATGAACCTACGCAATAATTTTCCTTTAATGGTACATAACTCTATGGCCTATACATATAACAATCCAAAATGGGGAGCATCCGAAATATTTAGACGGTTCTCAATATCTACGAATCTTTACAGCAATCAAACTGAATTTCTTTATGTTCATAGAGGCTATGAACATAAGCTAACCCATAGGATTTCAGTAACTTGGTGAGCACAAATCCAACATGGCGGCGACGCGAAGTATACATATTTAAATGGACGTTTCTTGCGATTTAACCATCCGAGTACAGTGAGACTTTGCACGATAATTGCTTATACAAATGTTAATCCACTGGCATCTAATTTATTTCAATTGTTTTCATAACCACAAGATGGCAGCTGTGCAAAATTTTGAAATTAAGTTTTTGTTTCTTGTGTCGTAATCATGCGATCGAAGTGAAAGTTTGAATAATCAGCTACGCGATAATTTTTCTTTATGGTACTGCCCCCGTAAATTGAATTATATAGAGACCACGGTGGCTATTTTGGAAATTATGAAGAAAGTTATGGCTGTCATAGTTATGGCGTGGGTAGTCATGACGTAAGCATGGATGACGCAGACGTTATGCCAGCAGGCTACTTGAGCTGAGATTCTCAGTGACGTCAGCATTTATTCGAGAAAGATCCGAGATTTACGACGCAGTCGCAGGAAACGTGGAATTCTGCTGAGGAAGAAATTATGCTATTGGAGGGGAGGCTCGAACCAATGAACGATAGTTTGAAGGAAGACGGAGATTGCTGAAACTATGGTATTTTTAATACTTTTTGGAATGCAGAATTGTGGAAATCCATTTGCAGTAGAGGCATTGATCCGGAATTTTGGTGAAATTTATTTTCAGTTTTTGAATTTTGAAAATCCGTCATGTATTGACGAAGTTGGAACTTCTAGCGATGACGCAGTAACACGCTATGGAAGGGATGGATACGCCCCTCATGAAGTTTATAAAAGGCCTTGCGCAGAAGAGAGCGGTCTCATATCTCAATCGTCAGATCTCAAATCGTCAGAACCTAAGCTCAGATCTTCAGTCTCAGTTCTTATATAGTCATTTCGGTGAGACGTCGAGTGAAATTAGTAGAAAGAGTCGTCTTTATAACGCGTGGTGAAGCCACCGCATTAAACGAGATTCGAGCAGACAAGCAGTGCAAGTTTACAGTGAGTAAAACTAGGTGAAGTTAAAACGCACATTATAACGCGTCTACAAGGTTAGCTATGAACAGTTAGCGTTTGCCTATAAGCTAATTCTATTGTGCAGTGCTACATTAAGGAGTGTAGAAAAGTTGAACAATTTCGCGGAGTTATTTTGGAAGATATTGGCAATTTTAGACGACTGACAAAAGTGATTTTCTCGCCACCTGAGAAGCACTTTATATCGTCCGATTCTACGCCACGGCTGACACGGCTAGTGCAATAGGGAGACTTCAGATTGCTTTTGTGACACAACGCTACAGTATTATGGAGCAGTTTAATATGGCAGTTTGTTCTACTATTACCATAACCGAAGAGAAGATGGAAGGCTAAAGGACTTTAATGCGATTGGGACATATATTAACGGAGTAAGATAGCAGCATGGAACTTCGCTAATTGCCATTCCACACAAGCGAACATGTGGTGAATAACCATCTACACCCATGTTTCGTGGCTCAACGCTGAATACTATCAAACAGCAATGGAAACGATTTCATACTCACTGAATATGAATATTTCTTCGGAAATTACTACAAAAACTTCATGGCGATTTTCTACTGGAACTTCAGGGATTTTTCAAGAGAGGTCAGGGTAGTCCCGACTCACAAAGAAGAATTTGCCGGAAGGATGTCTTTCGTCTACACGGAGCAGTGCGATTTCCGGAGAAGGAAGCAGTTCGATTCTCCGAGGGTGCTGTTTCCTGTTTGGAGGATGGAGCTCATCTTCAAGTTGGTGAAATGGATCCATCAGCAGTCTTCTTTGGGGAATTTTCCTCTGGAACGTCAATCGGCAGATAAGGTAGTCGTGAACGTTTATTGTTTTATTTGAGTTTTTTAGCGATATCTGAGCAACCATTTTCCCATATTTTCTGTCCTCATGTATTTTGCCCCATATTCTTGTTTGAGATTCCTATTCTCAGTACACCTTGGTGAGTTATGCCTTTTTCGACAATTTATTAAGACATTGTTATGTCATGGGCAGAGTTAAATGATTTTGGATCAGTTGAGACTGATATTTAGATTTTTCAGTAATTAATATTTTTTTTGTAGTCACGATTTGACTGTAAGTTAATGATTTTTATGGCAGATTTAAATTCAGACAGCGTGTCACTTTATTAAAGTAATTCTACCCCAGTTTAATTACTTTGACCAATTTTCTGTCATCATCAAGAAGGAAGAACATTTAAATGATTTTAGAGCGTTAAAATCCATTACGTTGTCGACGATCTTGGAAATACTAGTCGTTATTTGAATTGATTGCAACACAGACATTTGTCGTCGGTTATGAACGACCATTGCATCCTGCTGGGACATAAGGTCATTATTATTACTGACCATAAAGCACTACAGTTTATGCTGCAAACTGACATGTCGAGTGATAGACTGACACGTTGGGCTTTGTTCACCCAACAGTTTAACGCCACTATCGTCCACCAGCCTGGGAAAGATAACTTACTGGCTGATGCTCTATCACGTAACCCTATTAAAAATGTGCAGATACACCATGTACAATTGGAGCAAGAAGATCAAGAAACCGTTAGGAGGTTAGCCCGAATCGGTGTGTCACAGAAGAGACACGCTCCAATAAGGAAAATGTACAGGTTCCTCAAGGGTTACATGGACAATACTGATGTTGACTATGCAGCTACACGGAGAAATTCACGACACTTTGTCTTGAGTGGAGACATCGTATGCAAGTATGCTGACTCTGCGCATACAAAACTCCGAATAGTCGTGCCACCTAAACTTGTTGTCAATTTAGTGTGGGTAGCTCATCACGCTACTGGACATGCCGGTTTAGATAAAACTCTTAATACTCTTAAAGAGAGATTTATTTGGACTAACATGCGTTCCAGCATTGCCAAGGTCATTCGATCATGTGACAAATGTCAAAGAGCAAAGTATGCTTCTGCTTTATTAAAAGGAAAACCGAAGGCTATGATTCCTTCTAAACCAAACGAACTAATGGCGACGGATATATTTGGCCCCTGTCCGAAGGGATATCAGGGTAACCAGTACCTGTTGGTTACCGTGGATGTTTTCTCAAAATTTGTTACAATGAGTCCCATGCAGAAAGCTAACACGAGGAACGTTGTAAGCAGACTGGAAAATGCTGTATTTCCTAAAGCTGGTAAACCAGAATATCTACTGTCTGATCATGGAACGCAGTTTACATCCTTGGAATTTGCTGCGGATATGGAAAGGCTTGGTATTAACCACTTATTTTCAAGCGTGCGTTACCCAGAATCGAATTCCTCAGAAAGATATATGGCTGAATTTTCGAAATTCTGTCGAATTTTCTGTCCAAATGATCATTCTGGTTGGGTGAGATTTGTGCCCCTTATTGAGGAATGTCTGAACTCTACAGTGCAGGAGAGCACAGGAGAAGTGCCAATGCGACTTCATCTAGGAAGAAACCCAGAAAGGCCGTGGGATAATCTTTTCAACCACGTTCCTAGAGATCCCGACCTAGGAAGGCAGCAGAGGATTGAAAAGGCGAAGGAACAACTCCAGAAAGCAGCAGAGAAACGATTGAAAAGAGTAGCTGGAAAACGTTTTGGTGCACCCTTACAAGTTGGAAATCTTGTATTACTACGCAGACCTGTCAAGGCTGATATGAGCAAGAAAATCTATCCCAAGTTTGGAATTGTGTTTATGGGTCCGTTTAGGATTACGAACGCCTATGGAAACAACTGTTATGAGCTCTACGATGATGAGAATAATGTCGTTTACGGCAAGTTCAATGCTGGAAACTTGAAAAGATACTATCCTAGAGTAAGATGTTAATCTTAAATTTTGATAGACCAGACAGGCGTATATAAGCGTATTCACTATTAAATTTGTTTGTGATTGGCAAATTTTTACTTCATTTCGATTCATGAATGAAATCCACGAAGGTTTAAGATAACAGTTTTGAAACAATTAATGATTATAAGAATTTTTGAAGTGGAACTATGAATGTATAATCGCTAGTGCAGCGGACGTGTTGAAAGTCGCTGATGTATAATGCCCTTGAATTAATGAAGGAGGTTCCCACAGTAATTAATGATGTTGAAGAATTTGTTAATGGAGAGTTTTGTAAGTTCTGTGGAAGATTTTGATGCCATATATATTAATATATGATGAATTTTGGGCCTATTTTAATGCAGTTTTGTGCATTATTTTGTAAGCGAAGTATTTTCCGATGGAGTGTATTATCTTAGTCCTTTGAAAATTAATCAAGTGAATTTACTGTTATAATTAACAAGAGTATTGAAAGAATTTGAGATAAGATTTTGAATGAAGATTACCGTCACAAATAATTATAATAATTATTACAACCTTTATTAAACCAGATTGTGACATTAAATATGTATAACTAACCTTCATTGGTCGATTATATTGACACGATTATGAAATTACCAACCGGATGAACATGTGGTTAAATGTATTTCTTAAATGAATAATTTAAATAATTTAAATGTTAATATTGTAAATAATAATGTAAATATCTTTGACAATAATGTGGAACGAATGTAATGTTAGAGGCGTGTTTAATTTTTTTTATTGTCTTTGACAAATATTATAAACAATTTCTAATTGTTATAAATTATTTTTGAGCTTTTTGTTATAAACATTTAGGAGTTTGTTTCATACTCTAAACAACGCTTATTAAACATTTGATGCTAATTAACAAGTTTAGGGATTGTCAGAATAATCCAGTGGTGTGTGAGTAAAGCATTTGAAAGATTTGCGTAACTATATTTGTGTTGTCTTGCGGACATTTAAAGCTTTTGAGAGGGAACTGGACTCTTACGCAACATAGCAGGACAAGTGAGTCCATTTGACAGGTGTACGACATGTTGAAGGGTAGACTGCAGCTGGCCAGACAACTGGTTATCAGCGGGCGAGGTCGTCCGCATTGTGGCCTTGTGCCTATATATAAGTGTGATGTTTATTAAAAGAAAACAAATGCTCTATATATGTGTCTCGTCCTGACTTCCTTATCCAGTCCAAGTGTGCTATGAATGTTACGTTATTTTGAGCTCGTGGGAGCTAACATATTGTTTGATAGCTTTGCAAGTCCTACAGGAGGACATAGTCAGATTGACATGGGCTACTGATAGCCACATTTATTTTGTTGAGTTGTTAAAATCATACCCTTTATTTGAAATAAAAGCTTTTGTACAGTTCAAAGTCCTTGTCTTCGTTCTGGTTCATTTTTAAATGTCATGGTGGACGTTATTGTGGGAGCATACTTTAGAGATCCTGTTGTCAACCCAATCCCCGAGATAATTTTTAAGAGGTAAGTAGAGGTAAGTATGAACCCCCGTCTATTTTGGTGTGTTCCACAATGATTTCTTGTTAACTTCTGTGCTCAAACCTCGGTAGTATCTGTCAGTGCCATTTTCATTGGTGTAGCTGAGCCGGTGCGGTTGATTTTTGGCAATCCGATTGAGGGGGCGGATATCTGACAGCCTACTATCCGGGTAAACGGGGACAGTACATAACTATATGGCCTATACATACAACAATCCAAAATGGCGACCATCCGAAATGTACAGACGGTTCTCAGTATCTACGAATCATTTACAGCAATCAACCTGTTTTGTTTTATGTTCATAGAGGCTATGAACATAAGTTCATCTATAGGACTTTCAATAACCTGGTGAGCACAAATCCAACATGGCGGTGACGCGAAGTATAAATATTTAAGTGGACGTTTCTCGCGATTTAACCATCCGCGTGAAGTGGAACTTTGTACACTAAATGCTTATACAAATGTTAATCCACTGGCATCGAGTTTATTTCAATTGTTTTCATAACCACAAATGGCAGCGTGCGAATTTTTAAAATCTCGTTTTTACTTCATGTGTCCTAATCATGCGATTGACGTTTGAATACCACACGTACACAATAATCTTTCTGTTATTCGGGTTATATTGTAATTGGTAATCATCCTGCTCTATGACTATGCTAATTTGTAATAGAATCGGATGTTAAATTATGAATTTAGTTGATATCATGCCAATAACACACGGTAATTCAACTACGAATATATATTATTATGCGATAATTTTCTACAAGAACCAAACAGTAAGTAATGATACTTTGCCATAAGAATAGCTGACACCATTAAATCAAAATTAAACACTATCAAGAGAGTAATTGTGAGACTGACTTCTCGGGGAATTGTGTATTTACATCCCTTTTTACTATTGTGCATTCTCCACTACGTTATTGTACTCCACAGTACTGTACCTTTCGAATATTTACAGTGAGTTAATATTGAACTTGAGTAACATCAGAATCGAGGAGAACCATGTTCTAAACTCACTTAAGGGCAAAATGAATAACCACTGCGAAATACACACATCAAAAAAAGTTTTGCATCACCTCGGTTCCCAGATCTCCGGCATATAGACGTTGACTGTGTATATTGTATCCAAGATACAGTCCCTTTGACTGTTCATAGATGTCACTAAAACTGCTCAAAGATGTAAACAACCATGCATGAGCAGGGCCTATTAGACGGAGGGGGTACGACAGCCGATCAGTTCCAGTCATTCCACCAGGACGAAGGTACGCTGCTCATGTTGTCTGTAGTTCTACCATGCCTAGAAGGTCAATACCGCAGTTCGATCGCGTCCGCATTGTTACTTTGTGTCAAGAAGGGCTCTCAACAAGGGAAGTTTCCAGGCGTCTCAGAGTGAACCAAAGCGATGTTGTTCGGACATGGAGGAGGTACAGAGATACAGGAACTGTCGATGACAGGCCTCGCTCAGGCCGCCCAAGGGCTACTACTGTAGTGGATGACCGCTACTTACGGATTGCCGCTCGGAGGAACCCTGACAGCAATGCCACCATGTTGAATAATGCGTTTCGTTCAGCCACAGGACGTCGTGTTTCAACTCAAACTGTGCGCAATAGGCTGCATGATGCGCAACTTCACTCCCGACGTCCATGGCGAGGTCCAGCTTTGCAACCCCGACACCATACAGCGCGGTACAGATGGGCCCAACAACATGCTGAATGGACCCCACGGAATTGGCATCACGTTCTCTTCACCGATGAGTGTCGCATATGCCTTCAATCAGACAATCGTCGGAGACGTGTTTGGAGGCACCCTGGTCAGGCTGAACGTCTTAGACACACTGTCCAGCGAGTGCAGCAAGGTGGTGGTTCCCTGATGTTTTGGGGTGGCATTATGTGGGGCCGACGTACGCCATTGGTGGTCATGGAAGGCTCCGAAACGGCTTTACGATACCTGAATGACATCCTCCGACCCATAGTGCAACCATATCGGCAGAATATTGGAGAGGCATTTGTCTTCATGGACGACAATTCTCGACCTCATCGTGCACATCTTGTGAATGCGTTCCTTCAAGATAACGACATCGCTCGACTACAGTGGCCAGCATGTTCGCCAGACATGAACCCTATCGAACATGCCTGGGATATGTTGAAAAGGGCTGTTTATGGACGTCTTGACCCACCAACCACTCTGAGAGATTTACGCCGAATTGTCGTTGAGGAGTGGGAAAATTTGGAACAACAGTGTCTTGATGAACTTGTGGATAGTATGCCACGGCGAATACAGGCATGCATCAATGCAAGAGGACGTGCTACTGGGTATTAGAGGTAGTGGTGTGTACTGCAATCTGGACCACAAATGCTGAAAGTCTAGCTGTATGATGGTACAACATGCAATGTGTGGGTCTCATGAGCAATAAAACGAGCTGAAATGTTGTTTGTGTTGATCTCTATTCCCTTTGTATTTAACGGTTCCGGAACTCTTGGAACCGAGGTGATGCAAACCTTTTTTTGATGTGTGTATATCGGCATGTATCTATCTATAACATATAAACTCACCTCCCGGGCAACGCCGCGTACAATAGCTAATATAATATACATCACTCACCATAAGTGCTTTTACGTTTTAATTTCTTCCATCATTCAGTGGAAATTTCAATTACTAGCGAGCTTATCACCCCAGCTTTGGGCAGCATCAAACTCTCGAGATATGAGTATATGTGTTTGGAGTTTCCCTGTTAACCTTGTTTTTTCTGAATTGCGTCTGGGATCTGCCGTCAGTTCGCCTTTAAGCTAACGATGGATAACCCGTTATAGATACTGGGCGAAGCCAGTCATATAATAATCAAGAAAACAAAACATAGCCTAAAGCTTCAGTTGACAATACAATTATGTAGTTCTTATTACTTCTAGATAATTTTTGGAATTCTTGCCACTGCAACATGAATCCCTACTGCTATATTTGACCTTAAATTACGGTACATTTCTGTTCTGCGTTATTTATGAATTTTTGGAGTATGAAGTTACATGACTCTGAAATAGTAAGTACAAATGAATCATACTTGGTTTCACGTTCATTAAAGCAATTCAATGTTCACATGATCATCGTCATTGCATTGCTGATAGATTGCCCCGAAAGGAGTGTTTTATCGTTCAGAAGGGAAGTCCTGAATACTGGTGCAATTTAGGTGTATTCCAGAGAATACTCGCTGGAATGCGGATTGAACATTTATATTTTTAGGCTCTATGGTGAGGTATCTGTAGAAGAAAGCAAGGTTTAGCGTTACATTATTTACACATGTTTAGCAGAGTAATTGTACATTATATTGCTTTGTGTTTTCTCTGTGTTGTGTAGCATAACAAAATAAAGAGGCATTGATTCATTTAAGGGCTTTGCAATATCGTGATAATGTAGCCCCGTGTACTTCGGTGTGTTACTGTGATATCTGAACTAATGTGTCTATTTGTAATTGAGGTAGGATTTGTCTATGAAGCGGCCGTGGCCTTCAGTTAGATACCATCCCGGCATTTGCCTTAAGTAGAAGTGGGAAATTACGATAAACCACTTCCAGGATGGCTGAGGCAGGAATCGAACCCGCCGCTTCCTTGTTTTGCCTTACGAGGCTGAATGTACCCCGTTCCAATCCTCAGATCAGAATTAAATTTATGGGCGTAGCCGGGAATCGACCCATGGCCGACTGGGAAGAATGCAAGCCGCTGCACCAGGAATTAGACAGGAGCAGATGACCTCGAAGATACTCCCCTTAAAACAGCAATCACCACCTATCATAAAATGTTGTCTTCATAGAAGTTGTTGTTTGTTGTTGCTTATTTAAGGAGTTGCAACAGCGTGGCCATATAGCTCCGTGTATCCGGTTGTGTGTGTGTGTGTGTGTGTGTGGAATTTGTGTAATAACCTGTGTTATTGTGATGGCTGTAGTAGTGTGTGTATTTGTCAAAATTGGGAATAGCATTGAGAAGGAGGCGGCCATGGCCTTGAGTTTAGGAACCTTCCCAGCATTTGCCTGGGGGTAGAAGTGGGGGAAACCACGGAAAACCACTTCTAGGATGACTGAGGTGGAAATCGATCTCTTCTCTTTGTTTTGCCTCACGAGGCTGAGTGAACTTCGTTCCACCTCTCAGACCAGAATTAAAATTATGTGGTGGCACCGGAAATCGAACCCGGACATCCGGGGCGACAGCCAAGAATGCTAGCCTCTACACCACGAGGTGGTCTGTTGTCTGCTTTAGAAGGAAATGTAATAAAATATGATCTCAGAATAATTCCTTTGGAATTATGGTAGAGTTTTCCCATCTTCACTTCTCACAGAATGCCCCAGCCTGCGGCGAGTAGAAGTCAATACGAGGTTAACACCGATCGAGAATCGAAGCCGCGGCTTGCTGGAAGGGCTGACCACTGAATGTGGTTTTTGTATAACAAGGGGCTGTAATGAATTGCAGACCTGGTAGTAATAAGTTGGTGATTTAGAATGCCATCCATCGCCCTGGCTAGATGTTGTGTGAGGACCAGGCTAGCCAGGTTAGTGCTGGCTCGCTGCAATAGGACGCCTCGACACCTTTTGAAGTGGCCAAGATCACATGACAGAGAGTAGCCATGAATATTGGAGGCGTAGGGGCGTACTGAAGCAAGGGCAAACTTTGCTCGCAGGGGTCTGGGTGCCGGACAAAGCGGCATGGCAGCGACGTGGCCAGTGTTGAGGGACGAGGGGGATATTCAATAAAGGGACCAGCACACGTACAACCTTCTCTATCGCTGAAGCGTAAAGAAGACCATCTTTACCTGAAGTATCATGGAGAACACTTGGCTCTTCTCTGTCCGGTATAACCTTAACAGCTCTTTCCGTTAGTCTACTTACCTCTCATTCAATAAGGAGTAGAAAGTAGTATTAGCCTACGCTATCACTTATGGGCCGTCCATATATTGCGTAATCACTTTCAGGTAGATTTCATTAGAAAGCTAACTACTGCAATGGGTCCCATGTTTCGACTTCCGGAAAATGTCGACATATCTTCGCGTTTCACATCCCCCAGACCCCAAAACCACCGTCAGTTCAAAAGTTTATATATAATTTATGTATATATATATATATATATATATATATATATATGTATAGATACCAGTTTTTTGTGGACACGATAACCGCCGTAATTTTGCACCAATCACTTTGAATTTTTTACATAATATGTATCCCCTTAAAATCTCGGTCGAGTTCGTTAATGGGCAAAATCGGTTGAAAGGGGGGGATGGGGGGATGGGGGGATGGGGGTTTTTTTATTCGAAAAAGTGAAATATCGCTATAACTCTCTTAATACACACATCAAAAAAAGTTTTGCATCACCTCGGTTCCAAGAGTTCCGGAACCTTTAAATACAAAGGGAATAGAGATCAACACAAACAACATTTCAGCTCGTTTTATTGCTCATGAGACCCACACATTGCATGTTGTACCATCATACAGCTAGACTTTCAGCATTTGTGGTCCAGATTGCAGTACACACCACTACCTCTAATACCCAGTAGCACGTCCTCTTGCATTGATGCATGCCTGTATTCGTCGTGGCATACTATCCACAAGTTCATCAAGACACTGTTGGTCCAAATTGTCCCACTCCACAACGACAATTCGGCGTAAATCTCTCAGAGTGGTTGGTGGGTCAAGATGTCCATAAACAGACCTTTTCAACATATCCCAGGCATGTTCGATAGGGTTCATGTCTGGCGAACATGCTGGCCACTGTAGTCGAGCGATGTCGTTATCTTGAAGGAACGCATTCACAAGATGTGCACGATGAGGTCGAGAATTGTCGTCCATGAAGACAAATGCCTCTCCAATATTCTGCCGATATGGGTGCACTATGGGTCGGAGGATGTCATTCAGGTATCGTAAAGCCGTTTCGGAGCCTTCCATGACCACCAGTGGCGTACGTCGGCCCCACATAATGCCACCCCAAAACATCAGGGAACCACCACCTTGCTGCACTCGCTGGACAGTGTGTCTAAGACGTTCAGCCTGACCAGGGTGCCTCCAAACACGTCTCCGACGATTGTCTGGTTGAAGGCATATGCGACACTCATCGGTGAAGAGAACGTGATGCCAATTCTGTGGGGTCCATTCAGCATGTTGTTGGGCCCATCTGTACCGCGCTGCATGGTGTCGGGGTTGCAAAGCTGGACCTCGCCATGGACGTCGGGAGTGAAGTTGCGCATCATGCAGCCTATTGCGCACAGTTTGAGTTGAAACACGACGTCCTGTGGCTGAACGAAACGCATTATTCAACATGGTGGCATTGCTGTCAGGGTTCCTCCGAGCGGCAATCCGTAAGTAGCGGTCATCCACTACAGTAGTAGCCCTTGGGCGGCCTGAGCGAGGCCTGTCATCGACAGTTCCTGTATCTCTGTACCTCCTCCATGTCCGAACAACATCGCTTTGGTTCACTCTGAGACGCCTGGAAACTTCCCTTGTTGAGAGCCCTTCTTGACACAAAGTAACAATGCGGACGCGATCGAACTGCGGTATTGACCTTCTAGGCATGGTAGAACTACAGACAACATGAGCAGCGTACCTTCGTCCTGGTGGAATGACTGGAACTGATCGGCTGTCGTACCCCCTCCGTCTAATAGGCCCTGCTCATGCATGGTTGTTTACATCTTTGAGCAGTTTTAGTGACATCTATGAACAGTCAAAGGGACTGTATCTTGGATACAATATACACAGTCAACGTCTATATGCCGGAGATCTGGGAACCGAGGTGATGCAAAACTTTTTTTGATGTGTGTACGTGAAATATTGAATCCATTCAAAGTTCATAATATGTGTCGGATAAGTGCCAAAAATTTTATGTTTGAAAAGTTTTTGATAGCACCAAACATTGACCAAAGGCGTGGAAAAAAGTGGGTTTTTCGGGAAACATTAATTATATCTCTCTTAATAGGCACAATATCAAAACCGTACAAAATGGAAAATATTCCCCTAATAATTACCTAAAACTTTGAAAGAATTTTTGATCTGACCTACCATTACGCCAAGGGATGAGAAAAATGATTTCGGAATTAAAGAAAATGCCAAGTGCCATCAGAGGTTACCATGACTTCGCTTCTTAATTGATGAGGGATGAGCTAACAGAGGTTGCCAAGACAACTTCATCGCACGAGATCACATTCATTTTCCCATCTGACTCTGTGGGAAGCGGCTAACTGGTAGCATAATGAACTTATAGGCTAAGCCCAAGGTCGCTGGTTCAAAGCCGGCCAAAGTCGTCGGATTTTCTAAGAGCGCTAAAAATCCCTCAGCATGCTTTCTTTGGAGGGCAAGTTCCAACGTTCGTTGCTAGTTGCTGGTTGCGGTGGTATCTAGTAGCCAAGTTCACAGCTAGGTGTCGTTGACGTTAGTATATGGTACATAATTAGGAACTACTACTTAAAATTGACCGTCTGCAGACCTTACCTGAATTACAGACTGATACAGTCATCACAATTAACACCGTTTATCAGATTCTACACACACCCAGTGTACACGTGGTTACATGACCACGCTGTCGCAGCCCCTAAGCTGAGGAACCAACAAAAATCTCGGCGGGAGATAAAATTTTGCGTGAAGAAGTAACAGACTGTCAGATAGTAACACATCAGTTCCAAACCTTGCATAAGGACAGTGTGATCACAAGTATAACAAGTAGTTCCGTGTAGAACTATACGGCCTATTTTCATATATCCTACTTATGTTAATTGCCACTATCTGCATACACAATTTCAGTTTGATTGCTGTAATAGATTCGTAGATATTGAGAACCGACTAAATATTTCGGATGGTCGCCATGCTGGATTTTATATATGTAGGTCCTAGAGTTATGTACTGTTACATGCAGATTATTGTGTACGTGTAGTATTCAAATTTCAATCGCATAATTAGGACACAAGAATTAACAAGGAGATTTTAAAATTTCGCACAGCTGCCATCCTGAGGTTATCGAAACAATTGAAATAAATTAGATGCCAGTGGATTACCATTCGTATAAGGATTTACTGTACCAAGTTTCACTTCACTCGAGTGGTTAAATTGCGAGAAACTTCCATGTGAATATTTATAATTCGCGTCGCCGCCATGTTGGATTTGTGATCACCAGGTTATTTAAAGTCCTATAGGTGAACTTAAGTTCATAGCCCCTATGGACATTAAAATATTCAGTTTGATTGCTATAATAGGTTCGTAGATATTCAAAGCCGTCTAAATATTTCGGATGGTCGCCATGTTGGATTGTTAAATGTATAGGCCATAGAGTCATGTACCATTTAAGGAAAATTATTGCGTAGGTTCATTATTCAAACTTTCACTTCGATCGCATGACTACATCACAAAAAATAAAAACTTAATTTTAAAATTCGCACAGCCGCCATCTTGAGGTTATGTAAACAATTGAACTAAATTAGATACCAGTGCATTATAATGTGTATAAATATTTCCTGTACCAGATTTCAGTGCGTTTCGGAACATTAAATCGCGAGAAAGGTCTATTTAAAATGTTCAAATTCGCTTGGCCGCCATGTTTGTTTTGTAGTTAACCGGTTTTTGAAAGTCCTATAGATGGACTTCCAGTAGTGCCCTTTATCTCCGTACAAAATTCCAGGGAGACACCGCTAATAGTTTCAGAGATATAGAATGCCGGTGAAATATTTCGCACAACCGCCATCTTGTGGTTATGAAAACAATTGAACGAAGTTAGATGTCGGTGCATTACAATGTATATGAACATATACTGTACCAAGTTTCATTGCCTTTGGTTGGTGAAATCGCGAGAAACGTCTATTTAAAAGTTGCAAATTCGCGTGGCCGACATGTTGGTTTTGTAGTTACCAGGTTTTCAAAGGTCACATACGTGAACTTACAGTAGTTTCCTTTATCACCATACCAAACGTCAGGGTAATATCGGTAATAGTTTCGGAGATATTGAATGCTGGTGTAATATTTTGCACAACCGCCATGTTGGATTGGTGAGTCGTAACAAAATTTGAAGGGCATGGTCGTGGTCGCTCGGAATAGTGCTATGAACTTACCGAGTTTCATTGAAATCGCTCCAGCCGTTTAGATTTTATTATGGGGGGGGGGCACACACACGCACACACACGGACAAAAGGTGATCTCATAAGCCTATTTTTTTTTTCAAAATTGAAAATAGGCTAAAAATGAACCCCAAATGACAAGAAGATTACCATCACCATAAGACAATAAAATGATAAAAATATGCATACAAAAACGAAAAAAAAAAAAATTAACCTCCAAATGTAAAATACTTTCTTGCAATCAATGAGGTCTGATCCTCCTACGAAAACCTGCATATTTTGCCTATTATAGCCTATCCCCTAGTGTGCCCGGTGAAATCTACCTCGGCCTTCCGGCCTGCCGAGAGGTATTTTTGGTTTATTTTTGATGCTCTCTTCCCCCATATCATCAAGCGTAATCTCGCATATACACCTCCACCCCTCTGTTACGTAATTGCTGTATTGTTCAGAGCAATAATAGTCTACCTAATTTTTCTGATTTCGTTATTTCTTATCCGTAAAAGTTAATGAAACAAAAATAACAATGTCAGAGACATGGGGACATCAATTAATGTAAAAACTATTTCGCTGCAGTTTCCTGAGTGCTACGGGGGCAAACAGTAACACTCTTTGTTTTTCCATACTGGTTAGCACTCGAATGAACTTGGTAACGCATATCTGCCGTTTCTCTCTTTATTTTGCGCATAATTTTATTTTTAAATTCCCTTCGATTCACTTATACACTTAGATCATATTGATGCTCATAGTTTTATTTTCACTTCAATTTAAATATCAACATCAGCAGTTGAAGATGAACACAAGTTAATCAAAGATTGTACTATCAATACAGGGTGTAATTGATATGATGAAAGACCGTTACACTGTTGATAGAAGAGACTATTTTAAGCTTCCTAGGTGAAACATTTGTCACCTATCTTGAAATTGAAAATTAATCATTAAAATGTCAATGTTTTTAGATTTTTTTTTCAGAAACTAATCAAGCAGAAAGTGGTGTGGCAGGCTGGGGGAAACGAGGCGGAGCGACGTGTGACGACGCGCAGAGGGGAAGTTGTTACGTAATTGGAGCATGGACCTTACCGGTTGACTTGAGGGGTGGTAGGCTATCAGCTGTTATGAGGAAAAGCGTTACCGTCTCGTAAGAAAATGTGTATTGCCGTTGTTCTTGTTGTTGTTGTTGTTCACAACGCACCAATGGCTTCGGACGTTAGGACCGGTAGTATTGTGTAGCCTACTTTGTAAGTGTGGAATTCATTGATTGATGTTCATGTATACAATAATTTCGATACTCAGCCCTGGTGTATCTTTGGCGTCCGTGTCGGACTTTCTGTTGACTAGTTTCTGAAAATACTAAAAACATTCACTTAATGAAATACAGCATGACAAAATTCCGACACCCCGTACTCTGTTCAGAACTAGGCATTTAAGACGGAAGTAAAATACTTGATGTTTTGTTTGAGATGCTTGGCGATTTTGGTCATTTAGCCCCATGTAGCTCGGTGTGGGTAGAATTTGTGTGATAACTTGTGTTTTTGTGGTTTCTGTAGTAATGTGGGTATTTGTAATTCAGGTGAGGATTCGGAAGAAGGCGACGGCCCTGTGGTGTTGGGACAGCGCAACAGCCTCTCACCCGGAGGCCCTGGGTTCGATTCCCGGCTCCATCAGAGATATTAGAAACTAACGTGAGGGCTGGAACTGGGCGAACTAAGCCTCGTAAGGGCAATTGAGTAGCAGTCTGACAGTGAGGCAGTGCCCCAGTCAGGAAAATCAAGATTAATGGTCGAGGGGACCCGATGCACTGAACACGCGTCACCCTCATATCTGCAGGCCAAATGGCTGGACAACGGTCACTTGGTAGGCCTAGGTCCTTCATGGGCTGCACTGCCAGCGGTTATGGTTATTGGGAAGAAGGCGGCCGTGACCTTAAGTTAGGAACCATCCCGGCATTTGCCTGGGGTAAAAGTGGGAACCCATGGAAAACCACTTCCAAGATTTAATACTAGTACGTTACCACATGTACATAATTGTGAATTGTCCCATCCCATCTCCAGCCCTGGGGTGGCCATAAACTGGAGAGGGAGGGGTGTTGATTTATTGGTCAATCAACAATGTACATACTTATGAAAATACACGGAAATAAAATAAAATACAAATACATTGTTATAATAGTGTTATAATTATAATCATAATAATAATAATAATAACAATAAAGCAAATATAGCGAGTTGGTCGGCCCTACCAAAAGGCAATGGCAGTAGAACGGGTCAAGACCATAGTCTACCTATCATTGTCTCAAGTTCGGGCGTGATACCAAGTACCTTGCTTCAAGGCCATAAAGAACAGGATCTGGATACTCAACTGTAGAAACTAATACAGAAGGCAGTACTTCTCTCAAAAACCCGACTCGTCCGTAAGTTCTTGGGTATCGATTTCGACTTTCCAGCCTAGAAGAGGCTTTTTCAGTACAGTAACTATACTTTGGTTCCCTGAAGCCCGCATAGATATGTTGTGATATACCAGCACTGTGCTATAAGTTATGTACTGTATAATACAATACTAATAATTAAATGATAGCAAGGCTGTGTAGCTTAGGTAGTACAGTGTCATCCTTCTCGAGGGTTCGATCTAGGTTCAGTCATGTTATAAATGCCGATGGATGTAATGGCACGTACATGAAACTCTGTGAACACAACATTCCGGAATCTCGACATCCCCGAAAAAAATAAAAATAGTGTGTCAAAGAACTTATTCTTCTTCTTTCTTCGAATGAGCCAACTATGGACTACGTAGGTTAACCAAAATGGTTTTCAGCTTGATGAGTTGTGATTGGTTTCGCGTTCTTATGAGTCTTCTTTCTAGCCCGTATCTCCTTCATTTTCTGACTTTGTAATTGTTTAGCAGCGTCTGACCCCTTTGGCCTCTGCCCTTTCTTAAGCGTAATCTCTGGGTCTTCTTTTAACATACTATTATTATTATTATTATTAGTAGTAGTAGTAGTAGTAGTAGTGGCCCCGGGATGGGTTTTTTAGTGGGTAAGAAGCCCACACTCTTGAGGAGTGCGGACCCTTCTCAAGGTCTTATGCAAGATTTTTCCACTTCCCTCGTAAAAAGAAGTAGTAGTAGTAGTATTAGACTATTAAACAAATTATGAGAGATTGTCTTTACTGAACGTTATTTATTTTTAAGGAAGCTTGTAGTTTAACGTGACCGTTAATCTCTGGTTCATAAGTCACGGGACCTCCTTTTTACGTGGAATCCGAACCACAGGACATGGCATTTCACCTCGAAAATCTCACATGCATTGACCGAGAATCGAACCCGGACCGCCTTGGTGAGAGGCATACAGCTAGACCGCTGAGCCACCACGCCCCGATTATTAATTTTTAAGTAGGGTTCCAATTGTTTAGAACGTTCAGGAAATAAATATTTTTGGTAACAATGATGATGGAAGAGATTTGCACTCTTGTTGTGATGGTTGTTGTTGCTAATTCTGTTAAGAGGCATGGGTCCTTTGGTTATCGGTCCCGTGTATTTAGGTGGGAATTGGGATTATCTGATAAACTGTGTTTCTGTGGTTTCTGTAGTAGTGAAAAAAAGTTTGTAGTTTTACGTGTCCGTTAATCTCGTGATCATGAGCCAGGGGACCTCCGTTTTACGTGGAATTCGAACCACAGGACATGGCATTTAACTTTGAATAAAACACACATGCATTGACCGGGAATCAAACCTGGTCCGCCGTGATGAGAGGCCAACAGCTGGATCGCTGCGCCATCACGCCCAGACTTGCATATCGGCCGGTAATGGTAATCTATCCAAACACTAGCACCACATGTAGACGATGATGATAATAATAGGCTAATAATAATAATAATAATAATAATAAAAATAATAATAATAATAATAATAATAATAATAATAATAATGGTGGCATAATGGGAGTGATATGCGCAATACATTGGATTCACCAAGTGAATCCAACTAGCCTCTGTCACTCCAACTCCAACATGTAATCTACCCGAGGTGCCACTGTTAAGCCGAGCAACCTAGTGGAAGGTTGGGTAACCAATCCCAGCGGGAAACTAGGTCGGCGAGCCGATCAGTGTTGGGGGAAATGCAAAGATGGTCAACAGCTACAACGGCGGAAGAGGAAAATAATTCCCAACGGCGAAGAAGGTGGAAGAACTATCTTTGATGCAACTTAAATCCATTAGTGTCTGTACTGGTATCCAGCGGCTAATGGTCAGCGTCTGTTAGCTCAGTGAGCTCGGCTGGAAACACGATGTTCCAAAGGCCTCAAGAACCTCTGGTCCTATATGGTCCTGGCACTCACCAGGCCAAACAAAAATCAGGTACAAGCAAACATGAACTGTGCAAGCAATCACAACTCTACCCCAGGTGGTACCCAATCCACCCGTCCACAATCGGCAACTGGACTTTCGGATTCTGGGGAGTCCAGGCAAGCGCAGCAGAGAGAGTCGGAGATCTCTGGTCACCTTCCCTACAAACGGAAAACATTCATTGGAACACTAAACATTAATACTCTAATTCAAATTGGAAAATTATACAATCTCACGCAAGAAATCGACAGACAAAAATTCTCATTCTTGCTCTTCAAGAAACTAGAATGACTGACAACGAAACTATGGACTATGGAAATTACCGCATTTTCAAGAGCAAAACATTACAGAGAGTCGCGAAAGGTGCACCAATCTTCGGAATGGCTTTTCTTGTCCACAAATCCATCATTAACTCTGTCAAAGAAGTCACACCCGTTAATGATCGAATTATGACCATGTGCATCCAGAGCGCCAACAAGAAATACACTCTTGTCAATGCTCATGCACCTACTAACATCGACAACAAGAAAAATCCTGAAAATGTTGAAAAATTTTGGAAAAAACTGGAAAAATTATGAATAGCATTCATCAAGATGACGTGAAAATCCTGATGGGAGATTTCAATGCCCAACTTGGCAAAGAAAAAATCTATCGAAAAATCATTGGCAAAAATTCTGCACACCAAAATACAAACAACAATGGCACACGATTGGTAGACATTTGCCATCAATTCAATCTCAAAGTTATGTCTACGCATTTCAGGAAACCTGCAGACAAACAGAAAACTTGGCGATCTCCCATTCAACATCTCGGTGAATACCAAATTGATCATGTTGCCATCTCCCATGCACACTATAGAACCATCCATGACGTTCAAGTCCGACGTGGGGCAAACATTGATTCAGATCATTATCTCACAAGAATCAAAATGAAATTTTCACCCAAGAGGATTCATAAAAAAATATATTACACCCCAAAATTTGACACATCCAAAATTCAAGAAACAAAAATCGCAAAAAAAAATGGGATAAAGAACCAGTGAACAATTGGACGGACTTCTGCAGCAAAATTATCAGAAAAGCCAAAGAACTGATTCCACTAAAAAAGAAAGCAAAACACCCCTGGTGGGATTCCAACTGTGATCAAGTCATTATTGATCGCCGAATCGCATTCCAAAAATACAATAGCCACAAATCTCCAGAAACTTTACAACACTTTCTCGGCGTCCACAAACAGGCAACCAAAATTATCAGGACAACTAAACGTAATTTTATAACTAAGCAACTTCAGTCAATCGAGGATGACTTCAGGAATCACAACAGTCGAGATTTTTATAAAACCTTCGGGAACAGAATTAAAGGTTACACACCGCAAAATTTGACTTTCAAGAAACAAGACGGAAGTCTCGCACTCACTAACCAAGAAAACAGTGAAGAACTAGCACGTCATTTTTCTGACCTCCTCAATTGTCCTGAACCACCTGAGCTATTTATACACACAGTCCCAGAACACATACGACCCGAAGCCAAACCACCAACACAAGAAGAGATCCATCACCACATCAAAAAACTCAAGAACGGAAAGACATCAGGAGAAGACGGAATCAACGCAGAACTATTGAAAAATCTAGGACCACGATCACTACAGGAAATCACACAGATCATTCAGGACATTTGGCGAAGTGAAAAACTACCGGACGAATGGAAATGCGCACTCATCCACCCACTCCACAAGAAAGGAGATAAATCTGATGTGAATAACTACAGAGGAATTTCCCTCTTACCCATCGCTTATAAAATCCTCTCCGCCTGTCTTTTACAACGCACGCAAGAACAACTCGAGCCACTCATCGGTGAATATCAGGCTGGCTTCAGACCAAACAGATCAGCCGTCGAACAAATCTTCAATCTGAAATCCACCTTGAAACTTCGAGCCACACGAAATCTTCCAACCATCTGTACACTTGTCGACTTTCAGAAGGCTTATGACTCCGTTGATCGAAAATCTCTTTTTAATGTACTCGAAGAAAACCATCTCGATCCGAAGACGAGACGACTCATCCAACAAACCTTAACCGACACAATTTGAAAGGTCAAATTCATTCGAGAGATCTCCCAACCTTTTCCCATTAAAACTGGTGTTCGTCAGGGTGATGGACTTTCTCCATTGCTGTTCAACATCGTTCTCGATAAGGTCATCAAAGAATGGGAAAAAGAATTAAAAAGTCGCAACATATGGAAACCTGTCGTGTTTGGAAGACAGAAGGATAATATCAATGTTACATGCTTAGCTTTTGCTGATGATTTGGCAATCCTCTCCGGAGATGAACGAACAGCAAATCACCAGATTGAAGTCCTCAAAGAATGTGCTGGGAAAGTAGGGTTGAAAATCTCCTTCACAAAAACTGAATTCATGGCTAAAAAACACATTGAAACCCAAACTTTGGCAACAAAATACGGTTCAATCAACAAGATTAATCATTTCAAATACTTAGGTGAAATTATTGAACCTACAGGCACAGAAAGAATAGCACAAAGAACTCGTGAACTCAAAATGCGGAAAGCATATGGGAAAACCGCAAACATCTATAACAAAAAATGCATGAGCATTAACACTAAAATTCGACATTACGCGACGGTCATCAAACCCGAAACACTCTACGCCAGTGAGACCTTAAACCTCAATTATAAAGGGGATCTTGAAAACATCAAAAAAGCTGAAAGGAAAATCATCCGAAAAATTATTGGTCCAAGACTTACAGATGAAGGATATCGTTTACAATCGCACAAGATCACAGAAAAATATTCAAATATTGAAACCGATTTCCGTAAACGACGCTTGAAATTTTATGGACACATTATGAGGCTAGATGACAATCGATTAACAAAGAAAATATTGATGTACTCACAAAAATTAAAGACGACAACGGTTTGGATTAAACAAGTCCAAACTGATCTCAATAACGCCAACATCACACCCACAGATATCGAAGACCGCAAAACTTTCAGACATAAGATCTACACTTGGGAAGCTGCATCAGAAGATAAGCTCAGCAGACCTAGGGGAAAATGGACTGACGAACGTCGAGCTAAACATAGCGACATGATGAAAGAATTCTGGAAGAACAAGAGAAATAACAGCAACAGATCATAACTTGCTTTATGTGATCCTGTATGGGTCGAAACATACTAAATAAATAAATAATAATAATAATAATAGTATAATAATAAGAATAAGAACAAGAGTCAGCATGTGTAGTTCTGGTGGTAGAGTGCTAACCTTCCCTGGGGTGCGATCTACGTCCAGTAATGTAGTAAATGAATGGGATCTAATACGATCATGTCCATAGATTTCATGTCACATACAAGAAATCCTACGTACATAAAAGTCCGGCAACTCGACATACCAAAAAGAAACATAAAAGAAGTTAGTGTGCCTAAAAGCCTATTATTACTATTATTAGTAGCCTTCTATAATAAAAATATTATTAATATTTTAATTACAGTTGTTGCACTATCTTCACACAAAAATAGACCAACAGTTCCTTAAATTAATTTACCAAATCTTCAGGATTTCTATTTTCTATGCATAGTCTATGAGACTGGCAAAATCCTAGACAGATCCACCATCACTAGTCATGTAGCCACTCCCCATGAAGGTGTGAATCAGCTGTTCATAGGCTCCGTTTGTGTATTTCAATGCCATTGGCAGACAAGGCGAGTAGGTCACTCGACTTCAGACTCTTGTCAACATTCCTCAGCGTAGGAGGGGAGGGCGAAGGGGAGAAGTCAGCTGTGCTGCTGAGAGGAACGCAGTGTAAGACCTTTTCCAAGACATTGACTGACGATTTTTGTGATTTAATTCCACCTACACTAATTAAGATACGACTAAATTTCATGAAGATATTTGCTTATAATAGTCTCTCCTATCACCAGTGCAATGGACTTCCATCATATCAAATACACCCTGTATAATTTGTTTCAATTTAAAGTACTGCCTAGGTGAAAATTAAAACATTTTACCTAATTATATGCATATTAATTTATACATCCATACGGATAAATGTTTCTTAGATATGTCACATTTCATATCAATGCCCAGTATAATTTGTCTTGTGGCAAGCCCGTCGAAAGTCAGTTCCTTAATCGGAATTCAATGTGCTTCAGTACAAGTAGGGATCAACACGACTAGTATATTTATTAATCTCATGTAATTTTCTTTCAGAATTAGGGAAACGCCAATAACATTGGGTACAACCATGTTGACCGACTGAAACATATTATATTTCGATTATTAAGGCAACACTGAAAAATGGCTTCCAACTCGATGATGCCAGTTTATTAAATAAATTTTGCGTGTTTTCGTTTTCGTTTTTGTTAATATAAGCAGGATAGTTCATGGTTACGTAGGTCATACCAATGAATTTTCTGGTAAGCAAACACGGGTACCACTGATCAATCGTCTGTTCATGAAGCGACTGGATTGTTGATGAAGTCACCAATATCACTAAGAGTCTATGGACTGATATGGATACTAGGTAGGGAATGCTAATGTTATGACACCCATTGTGGAGGCTCTCCCAGCCGACTTCCATTGTCCCGACACGCTGAGAAACAGCTACTGGCTGATATCGAACGCCCCCAGCCTTCACTCTGGAATATTTAGCAGGCATGGAGAGTCTCAAATGTGAGGCAAGAGCTGCAGGCACCAAACAAGGGGATAAAACTCTGTACAACGATATGTATTTGGATTTTTTTTTTCTCTGCTAAAACTTCATGGGTAGACCAAATGTTGTACTAACCCTGAGTCAAAATAGCAATAATGCCTTATTATTGCCGAGAGGTTTTCAACCTCCAATTACCCAAGGTCCACAATATTCAATTGCGACAAATTTCGTGTCAAAATGGTAATTTTAAAATATTAATATATTTTAAAAATACTAATATTAATATTGAGTTTTATACAGTGGCGTGGTGAACTTGTTGGAACCCTTCCTAATTGGCGCCATGAGCCCGATGAAATCACCGAATCAGTTTATTTATTCATAATATTATTATTATTATTATTATTATTATTATTATTATAACGGCATTATTATAACAGTAATATTATTTACATTACCATTATAATGTTTTGCCTACATTTCACATTTTGTAAAAATAAGGAAAAAGGAGACGTGTATGGCTTTCTGTCTGTCTCTGTGTGTCCCCCCCCCCCTATCAACTCCTAAACGGCTGCAGCTATCGTAACCAAATTTGGCATAAGTTAAGAATATCTCACGGTCATATTTGAAAATGACGTCAGTTCTACCAATTGCTGAAAAATCCCAATTGAAACTTGAGATCCATTGTGGATATCTCGGAAGGTATGCATGGGAGCTGTCCAAAATTGGCACACATATAAATAATAGTATTTCAGTTTAATTTCCAGGAAGCCATACATGACAGTGCTTCCAACATGATTCTACGGCTGCTAGTAGGTCATATAGTTACATGCATGTAACTTCCACACTATCAATTTCATTTCAACCAACTGTCGTATATGTGCACCATGCCAGATAATGACTATGCGTATTCTTTAGGGCAATCAGGGCTGCCGACTATTAATAAATTCTCTCTTTATTTTTTATCCCAATACCAATATAGGTTTATCAGAAAGTATGCAAGCCAACAGCTTGAAACTTTGCACACGTAATCTATAGTACATGGCCTACTACATTAAATTGGAGAACGAATATACATTAGTGCTGCCAACATGATTCAAAGCCTGCTATAGGTCCAATTTTTAAATGCATGTAACTTCTATACTAACAAATCGATTTCAACCAAATTTCGTATGTGCTTTGGGCACCATAACAGATATGACCATGCATATTCTTAAGAACCAGCAGGGCTGCCAACTGTAAATAAATTCTCTCTCAATTTGTTTACTCTAATATCTATAAATTAGAAAATATGCAAGGCAACAGCTCTAAACTTTGCATACGTATAGTACCTAACATTCAAAATGAATTTGGAGTAATTACGTCAGTGCTGCCTACATGTTTTAAGCCTGCCGATAGGTCGAATTTTTAATTTTTAAAAGGCTCTTTAGTTCGTCACTGGACTACTTGTTTGCATTTGAATTTACTCACTATGTACTGCATGTTAACAATCAATTTCATTTTTGTCCATATATTGTTCTTCTTCCGGCCTTGACATCCTCCCAGCATTTATAGAGTCTATCAATCAGTGCCTTCTGTCGTACTTCTGGTAGGGGCCATCTCCGTCTCCTGGACTCAGATTCCACTTTAAAATGTTGTTAGTTTTTAACCATCTGTCGAACTTCAAATCTGTGGAGGATTTTATTTTCTGGAATACCAATTTTCATCCAATCTTTCTCACTTTCTAGAAACCATCTCCATTTGGTCGCCTTGGGCTTTGTGAAACTCCAGATTTTCTTAGTCAGTCGGTCATCAGTCATACAGAAGATGTGCCCCTTGAATATCAATGTTTTCTTTTTGATGTACGACATTATTGGTTCTATCTTCATGGATAGTTTTTCATCGGATCTCAATCGTAACTGGACATCCACCCATCTGTTGCCTAATATCTTCCGTGTTATACTTGAAAAATGAAAATCCACTGCCTGCTTTCAGTCTCCGACCGGGTCAGGAATGGAATGAATGAAGCCCCCATCTAGCGGCGAGGATATGAAGTTTGCCGGCTGCCGAAGCCTGTCGCACACCTCTGGGGCAATGATTAAATGAAAGACAGATTAAATGAAATGATAGTGGAGAGAGTTGCTGGAAAGAAATTGTGACAGGGAAAACCGGAGTACCCGGAGAAAAACCTGTCTGCCTCCGTTTTGTCCAGCACAGATCTCACATGGAGTGACCGGGATTTGAACCACGGATCCAGCGGTGAGAGGCCGGCGTTCTGCCGCCTAAGCCACGGAGACTTTCCGTGTTATACTTCGTTCTCGTTTAAATAATTTATCGACTTATCCTTGTCTACACAAAGTCAAAGATTCCGAAGCATACAGCCCTTCCTGTTTAATTGGCACCTATACTCAAAGTCTTATTATTATTACAGATGTCTTGCATCAGATGGAATGCCCGGTCTATTTCCCAGATCCTGTCATTCTTGGATTATTATTATTATTATTATTATTATTATTATTAAACTATGACAATTATAACGATCCTCAGTATGGTAAAGTACTCGTATTTCTCTAGAAAGCAGAATAGAAACCTCTAGCCGAGTAACTGACCTTCATAATTGGATGAAATTGTGAACATCATTTCAGACATAACATTGCATTTTAAGGACATGACGGGATAAAAACTGTTGAATTAAAGGGAACCTTTTTTGAATTCTGTTGTTCTCATAGCAAAATGTAATCCAACTTTCATGGTCCATGGGAAAATCCCAGAAGAAGCAACAAAACAACGACATCTCACATCTCTTTCAGCTACTTGTCAAAACACAACGTTATACACAGAGTGGCCAAAAGTGACGGGAAGGTTAGTCCCTTCAGAAAATGTGCCGTGTATAACTCTTAAGCGTTGCGACTAGCTGTGGCGGGGCACAGCAGTCTGTCCAAGACACGAGTGTAGTGAAAATTGCAACGCATCGCGAGTTAACCGACTTTGAACATGGGATGATCATCGGTGCACGGCGCATGGGTCATAGTATTTACGAGATTATACGTAAATTCGGGTTTCCGAGGTCAACAGCGCCGAGGGTGGATCTTCAATATCGCAGAGATAATGTTACCGTCCGCGTAAACCGCTTCACGGGACGACCACAGGTGTTTAACGATCGGACTTGCGTCGCCTCAGCAGAACATACGCAGCGATTGAAGGGCTACTGTGAGTCAGATCGCCCAGATGAATGTTGGGAGTCAGGAACCCATTTCTTGTCGAGTCGATGCCTCCCCGTATTACTGCCGTTTTGAGGGCTCGTGGAGGAGCACCTCATTGTTAACATCATATTCCGTGCCTTCCCATGACTTTTGGCTACTAAATGTAAATATGGCATTGTTATAAAATAATGGTTGGTTGGTTGGTTCCTTAGTTTAGGGGCTGCAACAACGCGGTCATGTAGCCCCGTGTACATTGGGTGTGTGTCAAATCTGTCTGATAACCGGTGCTAATTGTGATGTCTGTATTAGTGTGTGTTATCTGTTTTTTGATTCAAGTAAGGACTGCAGACATTGAATTTCAAGTAGTTCCTACTTTTGCCGCCAAACGCCACCGTAAACGACTACTAGTTCAGAACTTGGCTACTAGATGCCACCGCAGTCAGCTCCTGGTGACGAACGTAGGAACTTTAAGAGCATTGTTTAACCTATAAGTTAATTTAGCTTCACGCAGGTGTAATTAGTGGAAGGTTCTTTAACATGCCATAAATCTATGACATGGGACCACCCGCTTTACTTCCCCTACGAAGGAAGGCATACTGAGGGATTTTTAACGCTCTTAAAAAATCCGACGACTTCGGCCGGGTTTGAACTCGCGATCTTGGGCATAGAAGCTCAACATGCTACCAACTACGCTACCGTAGCCGCCCGGTGCTTTGGGATAAGCATGAGACTTGTTCTCAAACTAAACTGTCGCTTCGGTGACATCACAACTGGTAACAGTGATAGCTACACACCATAATAAAAACAATTCAAAAAATAATGATCATCACACTATCTCATGCCACATCTAGGCTATGCCATAGGCAGTGGTGGATCCAGGCCATGCGGGGCCCTAGGCGATATGATAAGGTGGGGCCCACAACAATAGGAAATAAAAAAATATGAAATCAAATGGAAAGTAGTTTTGTAAAAATAATAAAAGAATAGTTTCAATATTTTGAGTACACTACAGTACATTTTTTAATAATATGAAAGAAACCTTTAAGTCCCCTTGAAGAAGACTATGTAAACAATAAAATATTACTTTGCCATTTTTTTCCGTCTGATGTCTTCTATCATTTCACCGAAATCTAAACTTGCTAAACGGTCAACAGTGGTCATAGCTGCACTGAAAAAAAAATATATAGATTAGTTTGAAAAGTATAATTAATTAAATTAAAAAAAAACTGGCGCGGGGCCCCCAGGACCGCGGGGCCCTGGGCGGTCGCCCTCCTCGCCCTCCCCTAGATCCGCCCCTGGCCATAGGGATGCAATCGTGCATTACTAGTTAATTACTATTTATGTGAGTCTTTCGCTCAAAATTCCCATTATTACAAATAACTAATCATCCTTACTTCCTACCGAATCAGCCTCCGTAGCTTAGGCGTCAGGACGCCGGCCTCTCACCGCTGGGTCCGTGGTTGAAATTCTGGTCACTCCATGTGAGATCTGTGCTGGACAAAACGGAGGCAGACAGGATTTTCTCCGGGTACTCCGGTTTTCCCTGTCACAATTTCATTCCAGCAACACTCTCCACTATCATTTCATTTCATCTGTCGTTCATTTAATCATTGCCCCAGGGGAGTGCGACGACTTCGGCAGCCGGCACAGTTCATATCCTCGCCGATAGACGGGGGCTTCATTCATTCCATTCCCTGACCCAGTCGGTCGCCTGGAAGCAGTCTGCGGATTTTTCAATTCCTACCGATGCCTCCCTTCCCTGATGCACCGGCGCAGTTGCTCAGGACAAACCCCTCTCCTAACGCCGCTTGTACCTTGTCCCTTGCCACTTGCGCCCCCCCCCCCCCACCCCTCCCCCGTGAGCAAAGAATATGATATCGCTGAAGACAAACAAACTTGGTAGAATTTCATTTTTCTTTTGGAAATATGAAATATTGGCTTCATCGAGCATCAAGGGCTTTAAAATTGTACATGTAAATCCGTGAATAACAAAGACAAAAAAACTTTTTAACGGAATACTATCCAGAAAAGAAACAATCTTATTCTTTCATTATACAATAAATAAAATTAACTCTATATTAGTAATGTTACTAATTTGGAACTGAAAGAACGAAAGATCTTGAGAAAAATCATGGGTCCCATTTAAGAGAGAGGTGAATGCAGAATCAGAATGAGCTTTACCAACATTTACAAAGCATAACATCAACAATGAGAATGATGAGACTAATCTTTTGCGGTCACATAGTTACAATGGATGACAACGGACTGACCTCATGAATCTTCAACCTCATTTCTAGGGAGAGGGGAAGGGGACAAATGCAAAATGGACGAGACTTGTTCGAAGAGTCCTCGAAGGTTTAGAAATTCATGGGATGGATATGTTCAACAGGGATAAATTTAGAAATCAGATCCAGTCATTGACAACTAAAACATTGGGCCCTGGGGTGGGAGTGAAGTGTACTCAGGAAAGGAATGCAACCCATAGTGCAAAGATGAAAGGATATTGGGCTAAGAAGGAAGCTCGCCAGAGTTAGGAACCACGTGGTCCAAGGGGCCTCAACGAACTTAGAAGAAGAAGAAGTGATGATACTGTAATTGAAAGTGCAGAGTTCCCACTTGAAGGAGTCAATGAATAATCAAACTGGAGCAAATGTAACCTTAATTTAAAGGCATCCATGCCAGGTGAATTTTATTCGATTGCCCTACTTATTACCCTCTAATGTGGAAGTAATTTCATGGTGGATGATATAAGATGTTATTAATAAATAATCCTCAGCAAATTCTTAATCTGCTTTGAGAATGTCCTCCACAATAAAGAGTGAACGATGGTTTAAATATATATTGCAAGAATACCCGAAATTTAATTTATGTATCGATAATGACCATTAGTCACAAAATTTTGAAATTGAACATACATTACACTCTTGTGAATGATTATTATTACATGTCTAGGGAGTTGAAAGTGTCAAGTCCGCAGGTTAAATATTCAATTACCCTGCACGTGACTATAGAGTAGCAAATTGCTGACAGTCAGACGATCCTTGTGATATGCTTGCTATAATACATAGAAATGCATTCTACTAACGATTCTTCTCAGATCCAAGAAGCTAAAAGTCTCAGGCCTATCAATGCTCGGAGTTTGTCAGTTGAATATGCTGTAGAATAAACCCTAATTACAGTCTTTGGCAATGGTTGTAAGGAATAAACAAAGTAACAAATAAATAAATAGTATTAACTAATAAAGTAAAACAAATTAAAATTAAGTCGCATATAAATTATTTTTAATTCAATTTAATTTAACTTAATTTCATTTTATTTTTTAAAGTAAATTCACTTTATATTTAATTTAATTAAAGTTGAATTCAGAGTCCCCCAGAAAAATATATACACTCTTTACGGAACAAAAACTATTTATTTTGTGTTTCTTTTACATTTAAATTTTGATTACACATGTAGTACTGTCTTCAGTGAAACATATGGTTACATGAGATGTTCAAAATGTTCACAGTTGGCTGCCAGACACATAGCAGAACGACGAGCGGTAGCTGCAATGACGTCCGTCAATGTTTGAATGGGGACCGCTGCACATGCCGCTGTAATCTCCTGGCGAAGGGCCTCCAGCGTGCGCAGCTTACGTCGATAGACTTGATTGTTCACAGTTCCCCACAAGTAAAAGTCCATAGGGGTAAGATCTGGCGACCGTGGGGGTAACTCAATGGGCCCTCTTCGTCCAATCCAATGTCCCGGCAGATGGTCATCCAGGAAAGCTCTTAAGACTTGGTTTCTCAGAACCGACGCATGCGAGTTGCGAGGTGCGAAGCCGACGTTGCGTACTTTCGTCGCAATGACGCTGCGAGGCTCGTGGTTTCTCAGCTGCGAGGCAGATCTCAGTTGCCGAGCACATGTCTTGTCCAATGGATCTCGCAGCCTGTGTGCTAGTCTTGGAAGAGGAAGCGAATGATGTAGAGGAAATTATCCTGCGTTGTTTTGGTGGAGAAGGCAGCGATATCTTTAAACTTCCAACTTCAGTGCGATCATTTTTTCCATAAGGTGTCTGTCATAACGTTGTTTTTGTAGCTCTTGTATTGTAAATTATACGACACTGGGTGGATTCGCACTTCTTCAATCAGTTTCTCGCCCATTTCCTCCGTAAAGTTCAGCGTGATGCTTAAAACAGTGGAAATATAAGAACAGACACAATGTCGCCTATGCCTCGCACTGCTGTCGCTTCGCACAAATCTGGCGGGACGAATCAGTGCGGGGTGACGCTGCGAGGTCTCACTGCGAAGTTGCGCAGACTGCGCACCGCGCAGTGTGTGAAACCACTGCTATAAGACCGTGTAGTCTGGATATGTGCGAGGCCTCGCACCTCGCAGGCGTCGGTTCTGAGAAACCAAGCCTTTACTGCTACATGGTAGTGTGGTGACGCCCCATCCAGTTGGTAGAAGACTGCATTATCGGCTCCATAAAGCGCACGTACAGCTGGTAAAATTAATGTGCGTAACATTCCCTAGTACACTGCTCCAGGGTCCTGTAAGCCCCTCGACGACACTCCACACCACACATTAACCTCTGGTAGATCGACCGCCTTGTCCACATGAACATGCGGATTTTCCGGAGCCCAGTAGACACAGTTATGGCGATTCACTGTTCCATTAAGTTTAAACTGGGCTTCATCAGACCACACTAACTTCGTCAGATATTGTTCATCTTGGGTGACCATTTGCTGATACCATTCGCAAAATTGCATTCCACGATCGGGATCATCCTCATTAAGCACGTGCAGTAATCGTGGGATGTAAATTTTCCGCTTAGCTGTTTTCAAAATCCGTCGAACACTTGTACTGCAAATCCCCACTTCCCGCGCACATTGCGTAGCAGACTTCTGTGGAGAATTAGCAAACCTTTCCAACAGGTGAGCCGACAAAGCAGGACTAGTAGCTGTACGCGTTCTTCCCGATCTTCCTTTGTGAATATCACAAATCGTTCCATGCGCATCAAACTTCTCAGTAATGCGTTTTATTGTTAGGCGAGTTGGGGGTTCTGTTTCAAACTCCCTCCTCCACTGACGTTGCACTTCAACGGCATTACCAAACCTGATAAACCACTACAGAATGTACTTTCGCTGCTCGAACGTTAAGCGTGCTCCAGCCATTTCGTTTCCCCACTATCGTGATGTAAGTACCGACATCTGTTGAGCGAAAAACCATACTACAACATTTTAAAACAATGATAACAGTTGGCAATGTCCATATCATAATCTGTGGTCCATATCCCTTTTCCCCCCCTGTGGGTGGGGGGTTTAGAATACACCCACGGTATCCTCTGCCTGCCGTAAGAGGCGACTAAAAGGGGGGACCTTGGCTATACTTTAAGGACTCCGCGTTGGTTTGTGAATTGGACCCCCAGTGGGTGGGAGGAAGCGAATACATCCACGGTAATCCCTGCCAGTCGTAAAAGGCGACTAAAAGGGTTTCTCGGACCGGTCCCCTTTCGAGGGTTTGACAGTCAGCTCTAAAAGACATACACCCGTGCGGTATAACTCTCATTAGGTTATATCGCACTTCTTTCCGTTACTGCTTTCAGAGTCTGGCAACCAAAATGTATATATGTGCGTGCTGTTAGGGGATGGGCCACTTACGCTTGCGACTACGCTCGAAAGCCTGTTCCGGTCTTGGCCGCGCCGACAGGTGGATGTGCCTTGTACCCGTGCAGTAGTATCCGCCTGACAACGCAGGTCCCCGCACAGCCGAATGTCAGAGCTGTAAAATCCAGTATATGCCAAGGAGTACATGCCGATACGGCTTTGTAAAACATCGTACCCCCGGGCAATGCCTTCCAAGCTAGGCGGGCCTTGTCCTGGCTGGGTAGCGCCTACTGTGACGGCCCGTGATCGGATGTCGTTGGCATTCGGGGAGGATGATCTGGCCATGGGGTCAAAAAGAAAAATCCCCAAACAGGGTGGTCCTACACCCAAGTCTTTAACATTTGATTCCCTACGGGGATCAACCCCTGGGAACAATCTGTGCGTGAAAATCTGGGTGCTAACACCCCCCAAGTTTCTGGTAGCTACCAGAACAGATGGGGGTGATATCAAGCTGGTAAATAGTATTTAGTTTTCTCGCCACATAGAAGGTGTCTATGGTGAGCTTGAGAAAGTACAAAAGATGAGGAACGGTAGCTTGTTGCTCAAGACTAGGACTGGTGAGCAAGTTGAACAACTTTTGCAATGTGACTACTTTGGCGAAATACCCGTAAAAGTGGAAAAGCACACGTCCCTGAATCTGGTCCGAGGAGTTATTTTCCACCGGGACCTGATTCTGAACACTGACGAGGAGCTCAAGGAGGATATGCAGCACCGTCACGTGACTGATGTCCGGCGCATTACGCGCAAGGTCAATGGTCAAATCGTGGATACTGGTGCTTTCATTATTTCCTTTGAGCTTTCGGTGCTCCCGGAGAAAGTCAAGGTAACGAGTTACCGTTGTGACGTACGGCCTTATATCCCTCCACCAATGAGGTGTTATAAGTGCCAGAAGTTCGGGCCCTGAAATCTGCGGAACATGCGGTAAGGTACCACACGAAGCGGAAGAGTGCACAACACCCTATCAGTGCACTAATTGCCCTGGATTTCATTCTCCTCGGGACAGGAACTGCCCTGTCTTCCTGAGTGAGAAGAAAATCCAGGAGATCAAAACCCTGGATGGTCTCATCTACCAGGAAGCCCGCAAGACGTACCATACCGCGATTGCTCCTTCGCCTACGATTGATTATCGAGCTATAATACCCAATTTGGGTCCGTCTACCTCATCTTTTGTACCAGCTGCGAAACCTGCAACTGAGTTTCCTGTTCCGAAACCAGCACCTATGATTATGGCAAAAAGCCCGAAGGTGACTTCAACTCCACCTTCGGCCACCACGAAGGCTGTGCGAGCGAAGGCTGCTCCGCCCGCACAGCAGGGGAGGAAGTTGAAGACTTACTCCCCACCCAAACGGTCGGCGAAAGCCGCGCCGAAGCCGGCGGAGGCGGCATCGTCAACCAGGGTCAGGAATTCGACTCCTGACCCGTCTATATATCTTAAAGAGGCGGGGAAGAAGGGACCCGCACTACGCATTCCCTTTCTCCAAAAAAGGGGAAGCCATCCGCCCCACCACCTGCAGATGCTTCTGCGCCTGGGGACGTTTCGGTCCCCAGATCTGCGCGCTCCCCACGGAGATCCCCCCGCCGCCGAACTGCTTCTAGGATATCTTCCGCCGAGTTGATTCACTCCACGACCTCGCCTGAGGACATGGAGATTATAGTCGACATAGTGGCTGATGATCCTCCAGAGGTTAAGTTGTAGCTTGCTGCTCCAACTTATCCCTAGTTTATAAGTTCACACAACGGCACTGTTACAGTGGAATTGTAACAGTTATGACAGGCATTTGACAGAGATCCGTCAGCTTATTGCACAATACGCAGCGAGTATAGTCTGCCTACAGGAAACAAACCTCAGACCTGATCACGAGACTGTTTTGAGAGGTTTCCGATTATACTCTAAAGAGCGACAAGACGCCGCCCGGGCTTCCGGAGGGCGTTTGTACCTTCGTTCGCTCTGACTGCTATAGTGAGGAGTTTCCACTCGCCACTCCTCTGGAAGCTATTGCAGTTCGCGTGTCCTTGCCTGCTATGACAACTGTTTGTAACGTGTACCTTCCACCGAACCAGCCCCTTGATATTAATGACGTCTTTGATCTTGTTGATCAACTTCCAGTCCCTTTCCTAATCGTGGGTGATTTCAACTCTCATCACCCCCAATGGGAATCACCATCTTCCTGCCCCAGAGGAAGGGACGTGGAGGGCTTAATTCAAGGGTTGGATTTATCTCTATTAAATACAGGGGAAGCTACACATTTTAGCTTAGAGGACGGCACGTACTCACACATTGACTTGAGTGTGTGTAGCCGTGCGCTGGTCCCCCTATTTGGTTGGTATGTACACGACGACTTCTGTGACAGTGACCATTTCCCGATCGTTCTTACACTTCTGAACCAGAAGGCCGTGGAGTTCCCCAGTCGTTGGGTGCTTAAGCGGGAAAATTGGCCCTCGTTTCAAGAACGAGCTGTGTTCGTTGATCTTGGTTGCCGGAGCGTCGATGACGAGGTGCTTCTTGCTGCCACCGAAGAGTCCATTCCATCTTTTTCTGTGACTCCTCGTCGCAAACTCGTCCCTTGGTGGACAGAGGATATTGCAGCGGCAATACAAGACCGTCGTCGAGCTCATGAGCACTACCGTCGGCGTCCAACCATGGCCAATTTGGTGGCGTTTAAGAAATTTCGTGCCAAGGCACGGATTCTTATCCGCCAGAGTAAGAAAGAATCATGGGAACGGTATGTGTCATCTATTACGGCACATACCCCCTCCTCTCAAGTGTGCACTAAACAACGACTTATCTCGGGTATTCAGACATCTTCTACTGTACCGGGAATTTCCATCGATAATGAATTGGTTACAGATCCGTACCGCGTTGCAAACCATCTCGCATCTTATTTTGCGGATATATCCGGTTCCGACAACTATGATCCTGCCTTCGTGGCCATGAAGTGCGAGGCAGAACGTTTCCAGCTCAGTTTTGCTTCCCGCGCTTCGGAGGAGTACAACGTGCCCTTTACGGAGTGGGAACTCCGCGGAGCGCTGGCGCTCTGAAGGGTCACCTCTCCCGACCCGGATAATATTCACAACCAGATGCTTAAACACCTTAACGATGAGAGCATTCGTTATTTGCTCAGGGTGTTTAATCGTATCTGGTTGGAAGGTGTGTTTCCAGCCCAATGGCAGGAAGGTATCATTATATCTATCCTGAAGCCCGATAAGGATCCCAATTTGACAGGGAGTTACAGACCTATTTGTCTCACTAACGGTCTGTGCAAGCTCTTAGAGAGGATGGTCAATCGGCGTCTGGTGTGTGTCCTGGAGAAGCGAGGACTCCTGTCTGAATACCAGTGTGGATTCAGGGCGTCTCGGTGTACCAACGACCATCTGGTACGCCTGGAGACCGCCAAACAGGACGCCTTTCTCCGGAGACAGCACTTAGTCGCTGTTTTCTTTGACCTCGGGAAGGCCTATGACACCACTTGGCGTTACAGCATCCTCTCTACCCTGCATCAATGGAAATTCCGAGGTAACTTGCCGGTTTTTATTGCGAATTTTCTGTCCCTTCGCCTATTCCGTGTCCGAATAGGGGGGACATATTCGCAATATCATATACAGGAAAGCGGAGTCCCACAGGGATCGGTGCTTAGCGTAACATTATTTGCGATTGCCGTGCACGGTATAGTCGCTGCTGCTGGTCCAGCAGTGGTACCGTCGCTATATGTAGACGATTTTGCTCTACATTATAGTGCGCAAACTATGGCGGTCGCTGAACGACAGCTGCAACAAGCTATTCGGAGAGTGGAACGCTGGACACTAGAGCATGGCTTTCGGTTCTCAACCGCTAAGACCTCGGTTGTCCATTTCTGCCGAAAGCGCACTCTCCGTCCTGATCCTGAGCTTTATCTGGGCGATGTAGCTTTGCCTGTTGTTGCTGTGTACCGGTTCCTTGGGCTCCTTTTCGATGAGAAATTGACGTGGGAGCCACACGTGCGGTGTTTGAAAACTGCCTGTGTTAAGAAACTCAATATGTTGCGGTTTCTTAGCGGCACATCGTGGGGGGCGGACCACGCGGTGCTCCTACGTTTTTATAAGGCACTGATTTTATCTAGATTAGATTATGGCAGTGTTGCATATGGTTTGGCCCGTAAGTCAGTGCTTGTTCAACTGGACAGTGTCCACCACGGCGGTGTGAGGCTGGCGACTGGAGCCTTTCGGACGAGCCCAGTCGTCAGCTTGCTTGCCGAGGCTGGCGTACCTCCTTTACACCTGAGGCGCCAACAAGTACTGCTGACCTATGCTGCAACTATTCGACAGATGCCACTTCATCCAAGCTATCCATGTTAGTTTCCAATCCGAATCGCCGGCTGTATGAAGCGCGAGCCCGAGCCACTCGGCTGGCGGGGATTCGCTTGGATGCCTTATACCGGCAGTTCCGATTTCCTGCTGTCTCCTGTATCGTCCGCGTACCTAGCAAGGCCCCTCCGTGGATGGTCTCTCGCCCCGATATCATCCTGGATCTGCACACCGGCCCCAAGTCGGACACGGACTCCTCCGTCCATCGGAGGCTGTTCCAGTCCGTGGTGAGCCAGTATCCCGGATCAGGGCTTCTATTCACGGACGGTTCGAGGGTAAACGAGAAAGTAGGCTGTGCATTTGTGGTTGAGGATCGTCGGTTTCTCTTTTCACTTCCCGAGGCCTGTGGCGTGTACACAGTGGAGCTCTATGCCATCTTAGAGGCTCTGCGGTACACGTTATCAGACGATCGCCAGCACTTTCTTGTGTGTACTGACTCTCTGAGTGCACTGCAAGCGATCGATGTGTGTTTCCCGAAGCATCCGTTGGTCCAGCGTGTGCACGACCTGCTCGTCAGTGCGTGTAACGCGGGAACCGGGGTGACCTTTGTGTGGCTTCCTAGCCACATGGGTATTGTGGGAAACGAGCTTGCTGATCAGGCGGCGAGAGAGGCAGTCGCACTGCCCTCGCTACCGTATAAGGTGCCTGCTAGTGATGTGCGCTCTCAGTTGCGGCATTCGATCCTGTCGCATTGGGAGGAAGCGTGGCGTGCCACGCCTCCACCCAACAAACTGAGATGCATCAAGGGGACAACGAAGGTGTGGAAATCTTCCTTCCGATCTCTCCGGAAGGAAGCTGTGGTACTCTGTCGACTCCGGATCGGTCATGGGATTGCTACTCACTCCCACTTGATAAAGAGAGAAGACCCTCCTGAGTGTACTTGCGGTGCCCGTTTAACTGTGGCACACATTCTCTTGGAGAGTGTGGATCTGGCCGATCTGCGAAGGACTCTTAAACTGCCTAATACCCTCTCCCTTATTCTCCGTTATGACGGGCCGTCAGCTGACCTCGTCATCCGGTTCATGAGGGAGAGTGGTTACTTTTTTAGGTTTTAATTTAAGTTAAGACTTTTAATTCAGGTTAAGTCTGTTTTATGTTTTTTATTGTGTTCATCTATTTTATTGTTCACTATGCCTTATTTGTTCTATTGTGTTTTACCATCGACCTTTTATTCTTTTTTATTCAAATAAGGCATAATTGTTGGGGCTCACTGTTTATTTTATATAAACCATTTTCGTTTCATCCATAGCAGTGAGCGGTTTTTATCTTCATCCTTCCATTTCACGCCATTTCATTTCATCAGGGGTCGATAACCTCGATGTTAGGCCCCTTAAAACAACAATTATCATCATCATCATCCATATCCCGATATCGTCTGACAAAGAGTGTATATGTCGTAGTCAGATAGTGAAATCCGTCATTTCATGAAGATCCTAGGCACTTCATGAAAAGCCGGCATATGATGTAAAAAGAGATAGTTACACCATCTGACGCGTTTCTTCATGAAGTGACGGACCGATTTAGGCAGATGGTGTAAGAAATGATTTTACATTATCAGCCGAGGCACTTCATGAAGATCCGGTGTTTGTTGATTCGGCACTTCATGAAATGACTGACACAATGAAGCCGTACATTAATTCATTTAATTGTTCTATTCCAAGATATAAATTAATGCTTGTTTATTATGGTTTTCGAAATTAATTTTCACATAAAAACCTAAAGCTAATCGTGAAATACCGGATACTCTTTACTCTCTATCTCTTTTTTTTCTTGAAGTTTGTATTTTTATTTTTATATATTTTATTTGTACAGAATTTTTTTCTAATCTGCAATGCTTACTTTCATAATTTCATTTGTAGTTTTTCTTTTTGTTCTTCATTTGTGTATCTTTTTTCTCTCTTTCCTTCACTGATGCAATTTGTATTTTTAGCCTATTTTCATTTATGAAAAAAATAGGCTTATGAGGTCACCTTTTGTCCGTGTGTCTGTCTGTGTGTGCGTGTGCGTGTGTGTGTGTGTGTGAGGATTTGTGTGTGTGTGTGTGTGTGTGTCCTAATAACTTCTAAACGGCTGGAACGATTTCAATGAAACTCGGTAAGTTCATAGCACTATTTCGGGCGACCCCGACCGTGCCCTTCAAATTTTGTTACGTCTCACCAATCCAACATGGCGGCTGTGCGAAATATTTCACCAGCATTCAATATCTCCGAAACTACTACCGATATCACCTTGGAATTTTGTACGGTGATAATGGGAACTACTAGAAGTTTACCGATGTGACGTTTTTGAAAACCTGGTAACTAAAAAACCAACATGGCGCCCAAGCGAAGTTGTGAAGTTTAAATAGACGTTTCTCGCGATTTAACCAACCAAACGCAATGAAACTTGGTACAGTATATGTTTATACACATTGTATTGCACAGACATCTAACTTCGTTCAATTGTCCGCCCACCCCTACAGTCATCATATAAATATAATTTCAATTCACACCCAATCACACGGGACTGATGATTGAGGTGACCCAAGACCTCCAAATGAATTAACAACAAAACTGGAACGATAACTTACAGGCAAGATACACACAATGAAGGAAAATGCAGAATCATTCTTTCAAATATTTCTGTCTATAATAAATAGGCTGAAATTCGAGATTTTCTCGAAGGTGAACCCTCCACTAAATCAACCAAATGTAAAGCTTTTGTGTATTCAGCCCTGTGTACTTGGGAGTGTGTAGAATCTGTCTGATAATCAGTATTATAATGGTATTTGTAGTAGTGTGTGTATTTGTAGTTCAGGTTAAGATTGAGAAGGAGGCGGCCGTGGTTAAGTTAGGAACCAACCCGGCATTTGCCTAGAGGAGAAGGGGGAAACCAAGGGAAACCAATTCCAGGATGGCTAAGGTAGGAATGGAACTCTTCTCAGTTTTTCCTCCCGAGGTCGACCATAATTATGTTCCTATCCGTGGTAACCATAGTTGATTTCATAAGTCTATTTAACGAGTAGGCCAATATGCTGGTTCGAATCCCGTCGCTGACTGTGGCGTTTTCCCCCAGGTCTTTTCACACACCCTCTCAGCAAATGCCGGGATGGTACTTCATTTCAAGTCTCGAGACACCTTCCCAAATTCTTTACCCACACACTACTTCTATCATCACGCAAACACAGGTTATCAGAAAACAACCACCCAAATACACTGGGCTGATGATCAAGATGTCCCTAGCCCTTAAAAAAATATACAAGAAAACAACTATAAAACAAGGCAACAACTGAACTAGATTAAAATGTTAGTTGGCAAAAAAATATCCTTCAGTGGGGTTTGAAGCCAACACCATACCCCGAGACCACAAGTTCACTATTAATGTTCGCTGCTAAGAGCTGTACAAGACCTGTGTATTACGCGCCCGTAACTGAGTTTGTTCTTGTTGTTTTAAAGGGCGGAACAGCGAAATAAAGTCATATTATACTATCGGTTATCTATCTCTCATGTTTTAAAAACAAAATGGATCTGAACGACGTTCTTCTTCCGTTCACAGTACGGCAGCATAATATTCCTTCTAGGCGCAAGGCCAAGCAAGATGCTGGGGAGGGAATTAGGGGATAAATGAAGTCCAGACCATTAGACATTTGTACCATATGTCACAGTGTTCACTTTCTGAGGAGATAACAGCCCTTTAGTGTCCGCATTTTTATCTGATTTATTCTTGGAAGTCTCACTTCCCTCACACGTGATCACCGCTGCCGCTACGGTACTTCATGAAGTGACGGGCTGGATTTCCCGTCAGATGATGTACAAAATGAATTACTCTATGTGACGGCGATATTTAGTCATTTCATGAAACCACGCGTCAGATAGTGCAACTGTACCTTTTTACATCATATGCCGGCTCTTCATGAAGTGCCTAGGATTTTCATGAAATGACGGATTTCACTATCTGACTACGACATATACATTTTTCTGGCGGACTCTGTATTTTAATGTAATTATTTTGTTGTTTTAATTTAAAAGTTAAAAATGAAATTTTAATTATAATTTAAAAAATTAAAACTTAAGCAATTTTTAAAATAAATTTAAAAAATTAATACATTTTAAAATTAGAATGAATTTAGGTAAAGTGAATTAAAGTAAAATAAGGCAATGTAAAATTAATTAAATGAAATTGAGTATGATTTTCTATGAATGTTTATCTATCTCTCTGTATAGACCTTCATTTGCCCTCTTCCTGCGTGTACTATCTTTTTTTTCCAGTCCTGGGATCTTTCTCAATATTAGTCGTTCTTTCTTCTCCAGGTCCTGCATTTCTACTTTCTTACTCAGTAAGTGGCGTTCTGAATTGTAAAGTCAAGTGACTTTGGCTAGACAACCGTTATCATCATTATTATTATTATTATATTCTCTCTTGTAATCGCGTCTATTGTTGCAAAAGGCGGAAAACGATCACAAACGGCATTGTACTGCAAGTTGGTGATCTTCTGTTTCATTTATGTGGTGGAGAGGTTCAAAAGCTTTCGAAATGTTAATGTAATATAATATAATTATGTATATTACAATAATAATAATAACTATTATCATTATAATAATATAATAATAACAATAATTATTATTATTATTGAAGTAATGTGAACAAAATAGCAACTTGGTAGGATGTAATCTTGGATTAAAATAGGCGACACAATGCAGTGTGTATAGGATAGTGTATAGTGAGTGTAGGTTAATCAAACGTCCACGAATGTTAGTCGAGGATATAGCTTACATTAAGTTCTTGAGTAAGGTAAATGCCTTGTCTTGTACGATGACAGCCCATCCGTTGGCAAGAGACATTAATAAACTTGTTTCGTGATCTACAAAAGCAAACGAAGAGGTCTTGCGTGATCTGCGCTGTCGCGGAATATTGCATTCTTTACCATGAAATAAAATATAAAAGAAGAGTTAACATTTCCAGACAGACATCTAATTTTAATGCTATTTCAGCAGGAAAAAAGGATTTAAAGCCTTAAAAAGTTCCATGCTCGCAAACCAAAGTAGTTTCCTGACTGCTTTGTGACAGTTGGACGTCTCCAATACTTAACTAAAAATTAGCCTCATTACAAATGTATAAGCTTGGCACAACTCTTGACGTTATCAAGAACCGACTCTCTTTGTTACAACTCGAAATAATATGTAAACTGGCTTTCTCAACTGCATAGCTATAATAGGTTACACTGAAGGAATATACAAGTGCCAATTAAAAGTCCCGGCAGTCTCAGGGTCTCTCTGTCTGTCTGTCTGACTGTCTGGTTGTCAGTCCGGAGGCTGGTTAGATTCCTTAAATGCTTCATTATGTGTTATGATGGTAGAAATCCCAAACAAACTGGTGTTGTGTCATTTGAAGAGCTTGGACTTCGTGGTCATTTAGCTTCCTGTAATTTTGTGTGAGTGTGTGTGTAGAATTTTGTCTGGTAACCTGTATTATTGTGTATTCCGTAGTAGTTTTTGCTGGCCTCGTGGTGTTGGGATAGTGCACCAGCCTTTCACCCGGAGGCCCACGGTTCGATTCCCGCCTCCTTAAAGGATTTTAGAAACTGACGTGAGGACTGGAACTGGGTGCACTCAGCCTCGTGAGGATAATTGAGGAACTGTCTGACAGTGAGATAGCGCTCCCGTCACAAAATAAAAACAAGATGTTCAGTAAAGAACATATAGCCTAATTTCTCCTAAATGCATGGGTATTGTTATAATTCCTTGTCCTTTTCAAGGAGTATAATTGAATGTTGGTTGTAGTAGCTTGTTGAAATACAACGTGCTATAGGGATATTAAACATGAATATGAGGTGCCCTTTGCTAGTGCTACCTCTGTAAAAAATTCATTCAATTCGGTTTCACCGTGTTTGAATTGATCCGGGGAATGGATTTGCACACATACATGGCCGCTATTTGAAAACTATTGGGCTGATGACCTTGTAGTCAGTCATAAGATGCTTTCCACAAAAAGGCATGTTGTTGCAAAATCCGGTAGAGATCAAATTATTAGGATGGTCGAAATTTGATTTAAGCTTTTAACATTTGGGTGGCCGTCATTCCGTTTCCGTCAAGATGGCGGCGATATAAAACATGACACTGAGGTGCCTTTTGCTAGTGCTACCTCTGTACCAAATTTGGTTCAATTCGATTTCACCGTGTTTGAATTGATAGGGGGAATCGATTTGCACACATACTTGGCCACCATCTGCAAACTATTGGGCTGATGATCTAGCAGTTCGGTCAGAATATGCTTCCCACATAAAGATTTGTTGTTGCAAAATTTGGTAGAGACTAGATTTTTAGGTTGGTCGTAATTACATTTTAGCCTTTAACATTTGGGTGGCCGCGATTACGTTTCCGTCAAGATGGCGGTGATATAAAACATGACACTGAGGTGGCCTTTTCTAGTGCTACCTCTGTACCAAATTTCGTTCCATTCGGTTTCACCGTGTTCGAATTAATAGGGGGAATCGATTTTCACACAAAGATGGCCGCCATCCGCAAAATATTAGGCTAATGACCTATTAGTTCGGTCAAAGGATGTTTCCTCCATAATGGTATGTTGATGCAAAATTTGGTAGAGATCGGATGATTAGGTTAATCGTAATTTGATTTAAGCTTTGAATATTTGTGTGGCTGCCATTACGTTTCCGTCAAGATGGCGGCGATATAAAACATGACACTGAGGTGCCCTTTGCTAGTGCTACCTCTGTACCAAATTTCATTCCATTCGGTTTCACCGTGTTCGAATTAATAGGGGTAATCGATTTTGAAACAAAGATGGCCGCCATCCGGAAATTATTAGGCTAATGACCTATTAGATTTGTCAAAGGATGCTTCCTCCACAAAGGTATGTTGTTGCAAAATTTGGTAGAGATCGGATGATTAGGTTAGTCGTAATTTGATTTAAGCTTTGAAAATTTGTGTGGCCGCCATTACGTTTCCGTCAAGATGGTGGTGATATAAAACATGACACTGAGGTGCCCTTTTCTAGTGCTACTTCTGTACCAAATTTCATTCCATTCGGTTCCACCGTGTTCGAATTAATAGGGGTAATCGATTTTGACACAAAGATGGCCGCCATCCGCAAACTATTAGGCTAATGACCTATTAGAATTGTCAAAGGATGCTTCCTCCATAAAGGTATGTTGTTGCAAAATTTGGTAGAGATCGGATGATTAGGTTAGTCGTAATTTGATTTAAGCTTTGAATATTTGTGTGGCCGCCATTAGGGCATAGTCACTAGTTGCGGATCGGTCACTAGTTAAGGATCAGTTCGTCTGTACAGTTAGTTTCCAAAGTTACCGACAGGTGTCTCTTGTTGTATGCTCGGTGGCCACAGCAGCTCGGCTCTCTGTCGGTTGTGAGTGATTAAAGCCTATTGTCAAGACGTATGAGGGTTTGTTCCAATTATTGGCAGAAAATTTAAGAGAAAAATAAGGTAAGTGAATTAAAAAATGTGTAATGACTTCTGTAGTTACTTCAGAGCTCTCAAATTTACTTAAAATAAAGTCATAGGTATATAGTTTGTAGAGATAAATATACGACTTCACATGAAGCTTTTAGTCTTGCCTTGCGGGCATGTTGTTGATTACCTTGCAGTGGAACCGGAAGCATGCCGGGGAGCGCGCTAAATTCAAATGCACTTCAAGTTTAAATACATTTTAAACTAAAATCTTGGTAATTCAAGTGTTCACAAATATTACAATATGTTTTAAATTCCATCTGAAAATGTGTTTTGATTATTTAAATGATGTATAAAACAACATAACTGACAATATTACCCAACTGATGAACCATTTTGGCCATTGGTACTTAGATTGTGAAATGATTTTAAATGACATTAAAAGGCTACATCTATAATACGGTTTTTAAATGATAATAATAATAATGACAATATCAATAATGCAATTTGAGTATGCCTAACTGCTCAGTATCGTAGATAACCTACCAAAAAATTGTCAGACCCAAAAAATATTAAAAAACTAGATATCCCAATAGTTTCTCAATTCTTTGAATTTAGATGCCGAGAAGCTGCACTGACGAAGACCTAGCAAGGGCGCTGTTCGGGAAGGAGGTCTTTCTATAAGGGAGGCTCAAAGGACGTATTCGGTGCCATTCAACACGATTCGGAGGAGAGTGAATGGTTCTGTTGATGTGCATTGCAAGATATCAGGACCACTACCTTTCTTGGGTACAGAATGTGAGAAAGACATTTATGAAGCAGTTGTGCAGTTGAAAAAAATGGGCCACTGTTTGAGCAGGAAGGAAATATTAAAACTTGCAGGTGCAATAGATGGCAAAAGAGAGGTGAAAGTTTTCAAGAGTTCCTGAGAGAAATGGAGGAAAAAGAAAAGAACGAATCAGCAAAAAGAAGAAAAGTCAAAGCAGTAGTGAAAGCTCTGAAAGCAATGACGATGAGAATGATGACACTACCTGTGATGAATGTGGTGGGGCATTTCAATATGATTTTAGAGGAGAAAGATGGATACAATATTAAACAAAATTTGGCAAATGATGCTCAGCCAAGAAAGTTTCTATGTACCAAATGTAAATAGTAGGCTATTGAACAATGAACTGCAGTGTTTAAAGTGACTCAAATTAAAGAGCTTCTTGTTTATAACATGTACTTTTGATTCTTACAAGTGAAAATTAAGTTTTCATTAATCATTTAAACATGGAAAATCATATTTTAAAAAATCGTCAATTTTGATCCAAATTTAGTCCCTGTCACTATTTGTGGATCACATTGCTTATCTTTTCTATGGGGTGTTATAATCTCATCCGCAATGCATTTATATGATTCTTGTGTTATTTTCTATTAAAATATACAATATACAATGTTTTTGGTTTACTGATCCTCAACCAGTTCCTGGAATCTAATTGTGGATCAAATGTCACTTTTTAATTTTCTAAAAACCTATTTACTGAATGGACGTTGTTGTAAATGTAAGTGGCCTTAAATTATTGTAGAGGGGTCAATAAATGAAAATTTAAGTGAATCTCGGTTCTCAACTTAATTTCCATCTCCGATGTCAGCATATATGCTTAGGTAGATACGGAACTAGTGACCTTACCCTACGTTTCCGTCAAGATGGCGGCGATATAAAACATGACACTGGGGTGCCCTTTGCTAGTACTACCTCTGTACCAAATTTCATTCCATTCGGTTCCACCGTGTTCGAATTAATAGGGGTAATCGATTTTGACACAAAGATGGCCGCCATCCGCAAACTATTAGGCTGATGACCTATTAGTTTGGTCAAAGGATGCTGCCCCCATAAAGGTATGTTGTTGCAAAATTTGGTAGAGATCGGATGATTAGGTTAGTCGTAATTTGATTTAAGCTTTGAACATTTGTGTGGCCGCCATTACGTTTCCGTCAAGATGGCGGTGATATAAAACATGACACTGAGGTGTCCTTTGCTAGTGCTACCTTTGTACCAAATTTCGTTCAATTTGCGCTCACTGTGTTCGAATTGATAGGGGTGACAGACATTCAGAGTACACACACTCACACACACACACACACACACACACAGACTCACACACACACATACACACACACAGACAGACACACTTTTTTTTCGCCCTGTAGTGATCTCATAAGTCTACTTTCATTTTTTGCAAAAATCGAAAGTAGGCTAATAATGGACGAGGGAACCCGACGCGCTGACCAAGCGTCACCCCACAATCTGAAGGCCAAATGGTTTGGCAGCGGTCACTCGGTAGGCATAGGTCCCTCATGGGCACTGGTGCCACGGGGTTTGGGTAGTGGTTTGTATTTTTGTATGACAGGTGAGGATTGGGAAGGAGGTGGCCGTGGCCTTAAGTTAGGAATCATCCCAGCATTTGCCTGGAGTAGAATTGATAAATCCTCGGAAATTCTTTTCCAGGATGGCTGGGGTGGGAATCAAACTCTCCTGTTCTCAGTTTTACCTCACGAGGCGGAGTGTACCCCGTTCCAGCGCTCAGACCTTGCGGGAATCGAATGCGGACCTCAGGGGCGAGGACCAAGTATGCTAGCTACTGCGTCTCGTAGCAAACCTCTATAGTTCCCCCGTAGTATTCGTAAAGCGTGGTCTAGCACACATGGTTACAATACTGGTAGGACAGTAGGAACAAGGTAGATTCGGTTACCACCTCATGCATCCTTGTGGTAGTTTTCCGTATTTATCCATTTCTACTGCAAGCAAATGCTTGGAAATTACCTATTAAAACTGTGTATTTCCCAATTCCATTGTATGCATTATCCGTTATCATTCCCGATTCAATGGGGTCGATTATAATAAACATTAATTTCTACGTGGAAGGTGGTTTCTATGACCGGATAATCTCCTTGACGCCTATCTCATGAGAAGGGTGTTAATGCAAGATGAAATCTGGAGCAAGGGCGAATATAAGAAATCCATTTAATTTGTTGACGCCATATTATTAATTACAGTATGGGTGATTCAATGGTAACTGACACATTCGTCCCCAGTATCTTAAACATTATGTCTAAGTGACTAGGCCGCACAATGTTTGCAATGAGATTAGCGCGGTGTCCGTTGGAAGAGAAAAGGCGAATACAGAGTGATACTGCGTCTGACCGACTGGTTAGTATGTATGAAATTGGTCTGTGTTCCTGCAATGTTAGTGAAACTTGTACATGCCTTTTGTTACTCGTACACGTCTATACAGGTTTGATTCCAGAATGATTTCACTGTGTGAGTAATGCATAGTTTCTGTTAAGTAACTTTCGTCCTAATGTGGTGTTTATGAGATGAAAAATCGATGATGGAAAACAATAATGGTTCCAGAAAAGACAGAAACATCCTGAGAAGTGGATTGTGAATGTGTTTAAGAAGAAAAGAAATTCTGGCAAGGCATATGTGTCAAAAAGGATTAAAAAGGATGTTCCTGAGTGCACGATGGGTGAACTTTGCGAACGTAGCCATAAATGTTTTCAATATGTAGGGATCGATGTTGTTACAGAAATTACAGTGGTTGTATTGTATGTAATTTCATTGCATATTCGCCTTTGATATCCTTACTTTGTCCAAAACCTTGATTTGCAGATTCAACCTTTCTCCTCCCGGCTCCTGAAATTATTTATTTATTTATTTATTTATTTAATCATCGTATGGCATTTAGTGCCGGGAGTGTCCGAGGACATGTTCGGCTCGCCTGAGTCTGTAGCTGCTTCCAGCTACAAGTTCCGTTCAATTTCAAGTAGTTCCAAGTTTCGCTACCAGACATCAATGATACCTAGTGCTGAACTTTGGAACTTTGATAGAGCGTTCTGACGGAATCTAACCTAACAATTTAGCTTCACACAAGTTTAGTCTGTGGAAGGATCTTTTTCATGCCATAAATCTATGACATGGGACCGAAGGCTTTACTTACCCTCCGAAGGAAGGCATATTGAAGGAGTTTTAACGCTCTTGAAAAATCTGACGACTTCGGCTGGGTTTCAACCCGCTACTTGGGCACAGCAGTTCAGCATGCTACCAACTACGCCACCGAAGCCGTTTTCAACTCCTGAAATGAGTGAAGATGAATTAAACTTGACAAGGAATTGGGAGGAAGCGGCCGTGGCCTACTAGAAAGTGCCGTCCCTACATTTGCCTGGATATGAAGATGAAAACCCATTGAAAACCATATCATAAACGTCCCACTGTGGGGCTCAAAACCAGTATCTATTGAGTACTTAGATATCTTGGTCCCACGGTCTAGTACTCCGCCTTAGCGCGTGAATTGGCAATTACAAATGCACATAAGCAGAGACACCAGAGTAACATTAACTTATCAGAGAGATAACGATCTAATTATGCGTCACTGTATGTCGATGACAGGTACAGAGAGAAAACACACTTCAGTAACTTAAGGTACTTAAGGCACTATTCAACGATGGCCTCCCTGTGGATATCAGCCTGTGCGACAGACTTACTTTCAGAGTAATAGACCACTTTCTCATTGTGGTGAAACTGAAACGAAGAAGAACTTTCCTGCGAGTGTGGTAATGTATAAAACCACTCCCAACTTTACAACTGCTGCAACATGCTGACAATTCTGCAAACGACCTAACATATTGTAGTTCATGACAAAAGCGTGCATTAAGCGCCGTTTTGGGCTCATACGGTGCAATTCTAATACAGTGATGAATAGAATAAAGCTTCGGGTTGAATGTTGGACTGGGAACGTGTTCGAAGCATGAATTATTTTGTCCCTGATACAGCTGAAGTTTATTCCCACCTCCCTTCAAATTCAGTCTGCAATTATTTCCAAAAAGGTCAATGAGGTCCAAATTTAAGTTTCTAATAAAGTTCCTTAGTTCTATACACAAAATTTTAGGGTGTAGGCCTATATAAAGAGCCGAAGAAAATTCATTCTTCTCTGAATACAAATTTTAAAAAACCTAGCACGGTTTTTCTACATAACAAATGAGGTTTAGGGGGGGGGGGGGAAGGATTGACTGTGAAATTGGAAGGAAGCAAGCAGCTAGTTTTACATGACCGTTAATCTTTCGATCATGAGATACGGGACCTCGTTTATACGTGCACTATAAAAATCACCAGATATGACATTTCATGTAGAAAATCTCACTTACATTAACCAGGAATCAACCTGGGCCACGTTGGTGAGAGGCAAGTAGCATAATTGTCGAGCCAAAAATTTTTAAGACCCGGTTTCTCATACGAAGTTATTAGTAAATTATTACTAGGCCTACTGGAATTTGGCAAGAAATAAACTCATCTCTTATAGTTACACACGTGAAGTATGCTACATGGAACTAGTGAACAAGATGTTCCCATTTCTAAAAATAGGCGACCAAAAAGAACAGCAAAGCAAGCAGGACTGACGAATGCTCATAAATGTCCCTTTAAATGTATAATTGTAGTTCTTTTGTGTGGTTTTTATGAAATAAATCCTTTCCCTTTTCATAGTTAGTTATTGTTGTTTTAAGGGGTGGAACAACGAGGTCATCTGCTCCATTTTACTCTTTCATTCATAATCTTTAATTTATACGATGTAAAAGAACCTACCACAACAATTGGTAGAATGTAGCCAAATTTTCAGGTTATATTTGGCTGTTAGAAACGCTCCATCAAGTTCCAACGTTCGCCGCTCAGTGGCCTTGGCATCTGGTAGCCGAAGTTGGAACTACTTGAAATCGAACTTGCTGGGGAGCCCACGGGCGTTCAATTAAAACACCCTGCTATGGCTATTGGCTGAAATTCATACATAATTAAATAATGTTTAATTCTTATTAACTACACTTGTGAGCTTTGGACGACCGTAAAACTATTGTCATGAAAAAGCACATGATCGTTATCAGTAGAAATTAGGAGAAAGAAATCTACCCGTCCAATACCATGCATTGGGGTTTCATAATAATAATAATAATAATTATTATTATTATTATTATTAATGCAGCCAATGGGCATGTATATTTTTTTCTTTTCAGGACGGGGGATGGGTCAGGGGATGGACTTCGGAAGGAAATCGGTCGTGGACCTACTGAAAGGAACCGTTCCGGCATTTGCCGAGGTGGGATTCAAATTCATGCTCTCCCGATGCCAGCGAGGTACGAGGTAGCACATTAGATCTCTCAGTCACCGCGGCCGGTGTTAGCCTATTATTATTAATATCATTAGCCAACGGCCTGGTCCTGTTTAAACACCGGATCCCATGAGGACTCCGCAGTTAAGCAGCATTGGGCGTGGTCGGAACTTGGATGGAATGCCAGGTCTTGGGGACCACGTGCTGTTGTCGGGGAGCGGAAGGCTCTGGCCACCCTACCGCACGCAAACTCCGGCTCAGGATACCCTCTTCGGAAACACGGACCTGCCTTCGGGCAGAATACACCAAAAAAGAAAGAATTATGAAGTAGGACTAAAATGGCTTTAATAATGTTATTAGTTTTACGTTCCTTTTAACTACTGCGGCTTTTAGAGACGCCGGGCGCCGGAATTTTGCCCCGAAGGGGATCATTAACGTGCCAGTAAATCTAATGACATGGCTCCTTCGCATTTGCGCACTCTCAAATGCCGACTGACTGTGCCAGAATTCGATCCTGCAACCTTGAGCACAGCAGGCAAGAACGTTGCTGCGTCGTCGACACACGTTCGTCCTTCTTTGAAGCGTTTGTACCACAAAATTGTTTTACTTTGACTGATACTTTGGTCGCAAGTGCTTCCACAAACATGCTATGAGTTACTGTAGCAGCATTTTTATAAGCTGATAGCAAAATTTGATGCAGTCTCTTTGCTCCTTAAATTCTGCCATTTACACGCTTTAAAATATCGCCGTATCACTAAAACACTAAACCTCAACGTTACACAAACGCACGAAAGTCAAGAACGTCACCGCTCACCGTCACAGCTGTTGGCACTCGTATTCGTATGTCCGCTTCTATTAGATCGGGTATGAGGTCATGATCTCTTACTTGACAATACAGTAGCTTCACGGTCAAACGTCTTGCCAAAGATAATGAGAGTAATTAATAAGAAATTAATGATGAGTGAAATAGGGCTAGGAGTTGAAAAGAGGAGTAACACTGAATGAGACATCACCGTATGATAAGATTTTCCAAAGTACTGAAATTAGTCAAAATACCTATTTTCATCATCATCTTCATTTCCTCTTTTCCAGCTGACACTGGGTGGGGGCAAATATGGTTCCTCTCCACGTTGTTCTGTCGTTCCACCATTCCTCTTCGACACCGTGTTCCAGTTCAGGTTCCGTTTACTAATGCTATTCTTCATGGAGTCCATCCAACGCATTCTTGGTCTACTTCGTCCTCTCTTCCCTGTCATCCGTCGTTCCAGTGCTCGTCTTGGTAGCCTTACTTCATTCATCCGTTTGACATGTCCAAACCATCTCAATCTGTTTAACTCCAGTTGGTAATTTAGTTTCTGCACTCCCAATTCTTTTGGTTCAAAGAACTATGAAAAAAGAACCAAAATACCTATTTTAATCATGAAAAATAAATCAGGAAATGATCTCTATATATATAACAAGAAGTTCCGTGATGAACTAAAGAGCCTACTTTTCTTAAATTTATGATTCATGCCAATGATTAATCTGTATGGACCTATCTATAATAATGACGAAATTAAGTTGGTAATATCGAAATTTCCAATTAGTTCGAAATATACGCGGCATAATGTAGCCTAATAGAGCATTACAGTTGGCAGCCCTGCTGACAGAATATATTCTTAGTTCCATCTCTTAAGGTACAGAATACAACATTTTGTTGAAGTCCAATGGATAGCATAGACGTTACATGCAGTTAGACATTGGATCTATCAGCGCGCGTAAAATCATGTTGGCAGCAATGTCATGCATGTGTTGGTCAGAAATAATCTGAAATATTATGATCTATTATTGTGCCAATTTTGGATGAAATCCATTTGTTAGTATAGAAGTTACTGGTATTTTAAAATTGGACCTATCGGCAGGCTTGAATCATGTTGGCAGCACTGACATATATTAGTTACTCCAAATTAATCTAGAATGTCAGGTACTATACGTGCGCAAAGTTTAGAGCTGTTGGCTTGCATACTTTCTGATATATTGATATCAGGGTAAAAATATAAACAGCATTTCTTAACAGTTGGCAGCCCTGATTGCTCTTAAGAATACGCATAGTCATATCTGTAATGGTACACATAGCACATACGAAATTTGGTTAAAATCCAATTGATAGTATAGAAGTTACATGTATTTAAAAATTGGTCCAATCAGCAGGCTTAGATTCATGTTGGTAGCACTGACATACATTAGTTGCTCCAAATTAATGTAGAATGTCAGGCACTATACGTGTGCAAGGTTTAAAGCTGTTGGCTCGCATAATTTCTGATATATTGGTATTTGGATAAAAAATAGAGAAAGCATTTATTGACCGTTGGTAGCCCTGGTGGCTCTTAATAATACGCTCAGTCATATCTGTTTATGTACACATAGTACATACGAAATTTGGTTGAAATCCAATTGATAGTGTAAAAGTTATATGAATTTAAAAATGGGACATATCAGTAGGCTTAAAATCATTTTGGCAACACTGTCATGTATGGTCTTCTGAAAATTAAACTGAAGTATTATTATCTCTGTGTGTGCCAATTTTGGATTAGTTCCCATGTATAAATTCCAAGATATCCAACATGGAGTTCAAATTTCAATTACGATGTTTCAGCAGTTGGTAGCACTGACATCATTTTCAAGTGTGACATTGAGATGTCCCGGTATAGATCTTTAGTCATAACAAATTTGGTTTCGATTGCTGCAGCAGTTTAGGAGTTGATAGGGTAACACACACACACACAGACAGACAGACAGACATACAGACAGACAGACAGACAGACAGACAGACAGAAGGACAGACAGACAGAGAGACATTTTCCCGTATCGATCTCATAAGTCCACTTTTTCCTCATTATTGCAAAATGTGCAAAGTAGGCTAAAAATGAAAGTTTGTCTGTTTTTTCTGAACTTCTACGGAAGTTTGCGTTATTTGCGCGTTTCAGACTGTTTTATGGCGGATGCGCGCGAAAATAAAAATTTTGTCTGTCTATCTATATGTCTGTCTGTCTGTGTACAAAGTTGTTCCCTTATAACTCGAGAACGGCTGGGTGGATCAACGTAAAATTTGGTACAGATATCCTTCAGAGGCACAACACTAATCATTGATGTAACTCTTCTCTGTACCTCTCATAAAAGGGGGCCTACCCCCTTAAAATACTTGCTGAAATAGGCGTAGACGGGCGAGACAAAGCTCATTTTCAGCCCCTTAATGTGAGACACGAGACTCGGGGGCCCTAGGGCCCTCGAAAACCACATTTTAAGCCCTAAAACCAACAGTTTTTGAGATATTTCCAGAAAACTAATTTCATTTAATAAAATAACGAAAGAATGCAAGCCGGTTACCATGGCAACGGAATCTCATAGGTCCATCTATTGCAGTAAGACGAAATACAATTCCATTTATTACATTACTGATATAGTTTGCAAACGGCTATAAGGTTATAACGGAACCAAATTAAGCCGTAAAATTCATCAATGCCATATAATGCGTTTAAGGGTATCAAGGGGTACTCTAGATTTTTTCACGCGATTTATACGTGCGAGTGTGGTACGGAAGGTATATTATATGCCTATCCCTATATTGTTATATTATTATTACAATTATTATTATTATACTACGGCCTACAACGACGAGACAAAGCTTATTTTCAGCCCCTTGGTGTCAGAAACAAAACTCGGTGCCCCTAAATAGCAGTAAAGTGTCCCCGAAAACTACATTTTAAGGCTCTAAAACCAACAGTTTATGAGATATTCCCAGAAAACTAATTTCATTTAATAAACTAATGAAGAAATGCAAGCCAGTAACCATGACAATAATATCTGAAAAGGTGACATCCAACTTTCCATCTATTTCTGCAAGAAGTAAAGCCACTCCATTTATTAAATTTCTGTGAATGTTTGAAAATGGCTATAAGGTTATTACGGAATCAACTAAAACTGTAAAATTCATCAATGCGCTTAAGGGGGTCAAGGGGTACCCTAGATTTTTCACACGACTTAAATGTACGTTATGTCGTACAGAAGGTCTATTCTCTCTCCAAACAGAAACATTATTTGCAAAAATTCCTGAATTGAAATACGGTAGGTTTTTTTTTTTTTTTTTGCTTTTAGGAATTTGGGCCATTGGAGTCTAAAAAAAACTGAATTTTCATGCAAAACTAGCCTTTATAATTTATTAAGTCCTCCGGATGGGGACTTGACACAACAGTGAAGGTCAGTTTTATTTGACGTGTATTGATTGCGTTTCGTCTACGAGGTTTTCAATTTTTTTTCACGCCAGGAAGTACACGTTAGGTAAATTTAGTTTCAGAGCATATTTTAACTAATCATTTTTCTTTGTTGACAAACAGGTTCCAAGTCTCTAACCTTTGCAACAGTAGCTCAATTGATTACGTCTGGTTATTAATACCGAAGACCGTTCGAAGAATGGGTACTTCTGCTAGTGTAGTAATAAATGTTTACTCCTCCGCTGTCCATAACCCACCCAAGGTCCCCAATTTTGATCACGACTTATTTAGTAAAATTCCAGCTGTGTCCGCCATTATGCACGTGAATTATCGTCAAATACAGTATTGCCAACCCCGCGCTTAGAGCACCACTGAAAAATTTTGTTTATTCCAGACCAATGGCTTTTGCCTAGACTATTAATTATTAAGTAGCGTGGCCCAGAGCCGCGTTAGCCATATATACTGTACAGTACATCCTTGGTTTTTGTCATTCACAGTGGGGTAGTCACGCATCAATAATCATTGTTCAGACCAGACCTGTGTGGTGTGGTGTAGGGGCAGATTACCTCGCTGTTCCGCCCGTTAAAACAACAAAAACTAACAGTAAAAATGAAACAACAATCACTACTTCGTAACTTTTCTAAAGTACAAAAATTAGCCAAAATACTTGTTATAATGGTCTGGAAAAAATCTGGAGATGTAATAATAGATGTTTACTTCTCCGCGGTCTATAACCCACCCTACTTCCCAAATATGATCACGGCTTATATAGATGAACGGCCAGCTGTGTCCGCCATTACGCTCGTGAATTATCGTCAAAGACAGTATTGCCAACCCCGCACTTACGGTACTACTCAATGGTTTTTCTTCAACGCTGCCCCGTTAGCTTCCCACGGCCAAGGCTGCACCTTGAACCGACCATTCTAACCATCGTTTTGTCCAATGCAATGGTTTCCGAAAATGGTTAGAACCTAACACGCCCAATCCAATGGTTCTTGACAATGGTTAGGCCTACAGCCTAACGCGTCCAGATCAATGGTTATTATTGTCAATCGTGCCCCGCTAACACGTTACATGTGTCCTGTGGTGGATTTTGTATCGGACGTGTTGGCAACTAGTGACGTCAATGTGTGTGTGCCTCGTTGTGAGCGGTTTGGTGTCAGTTTAAAATACTAAATACACTGTCGAACATGGCTTCCCTTTTGAAATGAGCAATAAACAAAATCACATATTTCCGTGATTTAGCACATTATCTCCAGTGCAACAGTGACCAAGGTTAGTAACTTCAATTCATGTCCCCCCGGAAGATGAAACAAGGTATGAAAAGTATGCCTTCCTTCGAAGTGGAAGTAAAGCCGGCGGTCCCATGTCATAGATGTATGGTATGTTAAAGAACCTTCCACTAATTACACATGTGTGAAGTTAAATTATAGATTAAACATTTGACAAACGCTCTTAGGTTCCGACGTTCGTCGCCAGGAGCCGACTGCGATGGCATCTGGTAACCAAGTTCTGAACTAGTAGTCGTTGATGGTGGCGTTTGGCAGCAAAAGTAGGAAATACTTGAACAAATTCAATGTCTGTAGTCCTTACTTGAATTGAAAACAGATAACACACACACACACTAATACAATCATCACAATTAATATCGGTTATCAGACAGATTCTACACACACCCAAAGTACACGGGACTACATGACCGCGATGTCGCAGCCCCTAAACTGAGGAACCAACCATCATATATTATCGAAATGAAAGCGAAACAAGAAGTTCCGTGAAGAACTAGCCTATACATCCTACTTTTCATGCCAATGATTATTCTACAGTATATGAACCTATCTAGAATAATGACGAAATTAAGTTGGTAATATCGAAATATCTAATTAGTTCAAAATATACCTGGTATAATGTAGCCTAATAGAGCACTACAGTTGGCAGCCCTGGCGACTGAATATATTCTTAGTTCAATCTCTTAAAGTACAGAATACAAAATTTGGTTGAAGTCCAATGGACGTTACATGCAGTTAGATACTGGATCTATCAGCACGCGTAAAAGCATGTTGCCAACAATACCATGCGTGTGCTGGTCAGAAATAATCTGAAATATTATGATATCTTGTTGTGCCAATTTTGGATGAAATCCATTTGTTAGTATAGAAGTTACATGTATTTTAAAATTGGACATATCAGCAGGCATAGAATCATGTTGGCAGCACTGCCTTGTATTGATTACTCCAAATTAATCAAGAATGTCAGGTTCTATACGTGTGCAAAGTATAGAGCTGTTGGCTTGCATACTTTCTGGTATATTGATATTAGTGTAAAATAAATATAGACTGCATTTATTAACAGTTGGCAGCCCTGATTGCTCTTATCAATACTTATAGTCATATCTGTTATGGTACACATACCACATACGAAATTTGGTTGAAATCCAACTGATAGTATAGAAGTTACATGTATTTATAAAATTGGTCGTATCAGCATGCTTATAATCATGTTGCTAGACCTGACGTATATAAGTTACTCGAAATTAATCTAAAATGTCAGAATATACGTGTGCATAGTTTAAAGCTGTTGGCTTGCATACTTTCTGATATATTGGTATTTGGATAAAAAAAATAAAGAGAGCAATTATTAACAGTTGGCAGCCATGGTGGCTCTTACGAATACGCTCAGTCATATCTGTTTATGTACAGATATTACATACAAAATTTGGTTGAAAACCAATTGATAGTGTAGAAGTTATATGCATTTAAACATTGGACCTATCAGAAGGCTTAAAATTATTTTGGCAACACTGTCATGGTTGGCCTCCTGGAAATTAATCTGAAATAGTATTATCTACATGTGTGCCAATTTTGGAATAACTCCCATGCATACCTTGCAAGATATCCAACATGGAGCTCAAATTTCTAGTGCGTTTTTTTAGCAGTTGGTAGCACTGACATCATTATAAAATATGGACGTGAGATATTCCGGTGCACATCTTTACTCATACTAAATTTGGTTTTGATTGCTGCAGCCATTTAGGAGTTGATAGGGGGGGGGGGACACACACACAGCCAGACAGACAGACAGAAGGACAGACAGACAGACAGACAGACAGACACACATTTTCCCGGATCGATCTCATAAGTCTACTTTTTTCTCATTTTTGCAAAATGTGAAAAGTAGGCTAAAAATAAAGTGACCGTTGTTTCATAATTAATAAACTAACTAACCTGCGCGGTATATTTTGTATCCGACATGTTGGCAACTGGAGTGAAGTCAATATGTGTGCCTTGGAGTGTGCACCTTGTTAACGTATAAAGAGACCGCATGCGCTGTAAAACATGGCTGCTGTCGTTAAATTAGGAATAAATTGAAACACGTAATTACGTAGTTTAGCACATATTTCCGGTGCAGTAATGATCGGAGTTAGTAACTTCAATTGGTAATGTCGCCCAGAAGATGGAACAAAAGCCACGATGACGTTTGATGCAAGTGTAAAAATCACGATGACGTCTGATTCAGAATTCATAAAGGAAGTGCCCGTGGTTTATTAGGAGTTACCGTCACAGCGTTTATTTGCAGTTAAAAATAGGAATCCATTTGGGTGTTTCCTCGTGTAACTATCCCGGCAGGCTCTCTTTGTAGAAAGTATTTTGAGTAAATATACGTGGGTACTGCAGATAAAATTATGCCTACGCATTACCAAGAGTAAAACGCAAAGAACAAATTCCAAAACACGGAAAATTCGAAGTGAAAGGTATACTTGAGTCAATATTGTAACCGTGCAACTTCATGCATTGAGGTTGCATCATGCCTAATTACAGCATAAATAACAAAGGATTAAACTGGTAAAACAAAGTGAATTAAATAGGTCTATAATCATTTGGAGAAGAAGAAAGGAGCCAAGAGCACGCACTGGGAGATAACGATGTTGCTCTTGTCTGAAGTAAATACAGCGAGGAAGGACCGTCGAGAAAGAAGAAGAAAGGACCCTCTGTTCTTTACGCAGCAGATGAGAGTGTGGGAGTACAAGCCCTGCCTACTTGTCAGCATTATTCATGAAATAATCAATCAAAATTCACGAGAAGGACATTATTGAAAAGGCAAAAATTCATAGACAATTATCGTGCCATGCCATAACCTATTGCTACTGCGATACGACCTGAAGCTGTGGTTACATTTGAATATACAGGGTCTTTCATATAAAGTAAGAACGCCAAGCGGCGGGTTTGTTATCCGCTAGTGTGTTGGCCTTGACCGAGCTTGTGGTGAGCCGTGGCCCCCTGCTCTAAGCGTGTGTACAATCCTCTATGAAATATTACCTTATAAAAGTTGCTGGAAGTGTCGTCCTTCCTGGGTTATACAGGCATTGTATCTGGTAACCACATTTTGGCTGACGCGAGTGAGTCATGCCACTGTATTTTTTCTGATTTTTTATTTTGTGTTTTTTATTGAGCACTGAACCAGTAGTGTCAAAGTTATTTACAATTACGTGAATCTGTGCTAGTGAAGGTGGCACTTCATCAGGAAATTGCTGAACAAATGCATCACGTACCCGCCGAGCCGAATCGTAATTAAAATAAATGTTACATACAAAAATACGATGTTGCAATGATAACTGTCTCACCATGTTAGCAGCTGTGGTTCATACTGGCGACTGAACACCTGCACGCTTATTGCAAGGTCAAGTTTGTACTATGCGCGCACTTTCAATACTACAGCAGGGGGCCGTGGCGCGTCACAAGCTCGGTCAAGCCGGCTTCAGCAGCGAATGACAAAACCGCCGCTAGCCGTTCTTACTTCATATGAAAGACCCTGTAGATCGGTATCTGGGGCACTTGTTCCGGTAACCATCCTGCGTTTGGGTCGATTTCATTGACTGAGTGAAAACCTTGGTCTACAGAGTGTTTCTGGACTAGAAATGAGCGAGCTGGTTCGGTATAAAGCGTCCGGGTTTCCCATGCTTGTGTTGGTTGACTAGTACCAGCTGCTACGACCTCGCTATCCTACTGTCTGGTGTTTACAATGGGCCGTGATCCTGATGTGTTGCCTGCCGCAATCAGACCTACACAACTGGCAGTAGGGGTGAAGGTGTGTGGGGAAATTACAGGCTGGACATGTTCTTATTCACCTTCATATACTATTTGCGCCCGATAACCATTAATAGATACAAACAATGGAATAGTCTCCTTAATTTCCAATTGAACAACGTGGATTCTATTCATAACACGGAATGGATACTTCTTGGATTATTCTTCATTGCGATGTTCCCCGAGTTCACCGTATTTATTAAGCATGGTAACAATAACTTCAAATGGGACATTGGGGGAATAGTCATGATACACATAATTTTCAGGAGGCTATCAGCTACTGACACATTTACATAGGCTATGCTATCCTGGCATTGGTGCAGGCATGTTTTGTTGGCTGTGAAAGACGTTTAAATGCCGATAAAATAGTATATAAGATATTACCTTACCTTTCCCTGGCTGTCCACCTGTAACATTTGAATTTGATCTACTGTCAGCTTCAGGCTGAGTTCTACACAGTTATGTAGGCTACATCTCAAACGATAGAGTAGTGTTTCTGCTCCGCACAGATAACTCTATTTTCCTCACAAACGCCGTTGCTATTTCGTTATATTATAACTGAACTAGGTAGAAGAATATTCAACTTACTGCTAAACAAGGCACTGAAAAGTTAACACGTATTGCTCTGCAGTCCGAATGCATGTCACACGAGAGCACTGTTCACTCGTAGCAAGGTACGATCTTCTCATACCACTGCTCGCGGTCAACTGTTTATTCTGTCACTCGAATATTTCAACTTCAGACTAGATCGCCCCGCTACATATCTGCAAGAGAGATGTTGCTGAGACATTAGGGGGTTACGCTATAGATCTGCCTTGTTACTATAGAATTTACTGAACTGTAGACTGTGGTTATTTTCTGTATTGCATGCGAGTCTCCTCCATACAGGGTCTGGGATTGAGATACGACATATTATTATGAGATGGATGTTTCTCACGGTTGGATTCTCCTTCAGACACCAAATTCATGAGAGTTCATGAAAGATGAAATTAATGAAAATAAATTGAGCTTAGCAACGAGTTGAAAGGAAATGGCTGTGACCTTCAGTCATGGCATTTGCCTTGAGTTGAAAATGGGGAAACCACGAAAATCCACTTCATGGATGGCCGACTGTGGGACTCAAACCCACTCGTCTACCAAGTCTAGAGCAACCTGACTCCTTGGCCTTGCACCTTGGCTCCAGTTGGACATCCAACGGGTAATTATACACCGGAAGAGGGATACTGGTTAATATTACCCCTCCAGGCATTCACAACCCGATGGGACGTGGGTTGGTGTAACGCGTCAAACTTGTTTAGAGATATTGTTAACTGCTATAGGTGTTGCATTATTGTCAATGTATATTGACGTATGTTAGCCTGTGATCTATTGAATTATTATTGTGACTAGATTCAGGAATGATGTTTAAACTACAGGACGTATCAAAATGAATATCGGGGCCTTAAGGCTTTGTAGTATTTATTTCAGTTAACTTACAATTATAAATAACACATCAAATGAAAGAACAACTCGCACAGTTTGTTCTACAAGTGTTCAATGTGAGTACCATTCGTCACACAGGACACATCGAGTAGTTGTTGCAACAACTGCTTCAATCCTGTTTCTTAAGTCGATTAGATCAGCTGGTAGCGGAATGATCCTGGAAATGCTAATTCACGGCTAGCCCTCCAAATTGATTTCTTAGGGCTACGCGTGGAACACTCTCTCACTCGTTCTACATGTTCTTCAATCTTTGATGGTCGGCCGGTACTTTTTCCTTTACAAAGATAGCCAGTGTCTTCAAACTGATGGTACCATCTACGGATGTTATTATCACTCGGAGGATTACAATGAGACTTACTACGGAACGCACATAGCACTGTAACTACAGATTCAGTCCTTGCAAACTCTAAAACGCAAAAAGCTTTCTGCTCCCTGGACGCTATCTTGGCTACTAGCGCTTCTAACGGAAGACGGAGGAACCGGAGCATGCGCATGTGCACAGGTACGAACATATGTAGCACACATTGTTTGAGCTGCCGTTTCATTTGATGTATTACTTATAATCGTAAGTTAACTGTAATAAATACAGGGCGCCCGGGAATGTTCTTCGCAGTGGCTACATGCATCTGCGAGTGGTTGCGTCACCAGTTTAGTTGGCAGCACAGTGTCCTTGATAGGGTGAAGGCCACATGTGAGGGCTGTGGGCTGTCGAATTCGTCAGTGTGTATTGCAATAAGCGAGAATCTGTGTCATTAGCACTTCTAGCATCATTATGAATGGCTGTGGTGAGTATAACGTTTACTGTTTTTTTGTTATGATACAAGCGACAGCCGTGCTGCAAACCTAACTGGTGATGTAATCTTTCGCAGCAGCGTGTAGGCACTGCGGAGAACATTCCCGGGCGCACTGTACTACAAAGCCTTAAAACCCCGATATTAATTTTGATACACCATGTAATTTGTTAATTATGTCCTAAATCAACAGGTCCCTATTTAAACTGGTGGCCTATTGTATGTGATTAAGATGTCAATGTGGCTAACATCCAAAGATACACTGCGTTAGAAGGGAATAAAGTTATTTAAACTTAGCTGTTATTTGAAGCATGTGTCCTATATGGCATCCACTCTTGTTCACTGTTCATCTTGGACACAGGTTTAAGAACTTACTGTATGTAATCTAAACATTGTGTATATATTTGTGTATAAGTGTAATTCATAAACATCGAAAATTTATTAAGCCTAAGTAAGCAGGATCTGATCATGAACGTTTGACGATCGAAACATGTCATCCAATTAAGTACCCCTCCATTTTTAGCCTACTTTTCACATTTTGCAAAAATGAGGAAAAAGTAGACTTATGAGATCGGGCAAATGTGTGTCTGTCCTTCTGTCTGTCTGTCTGTTCTTCTGTCTGTCCGGCAGTGTGTGTGTCCCCCCCCCCTATCAACTCCTAAACGGCTGCAGCAATCGAAACAAAATTTGGTAGGAGTAAAGATCTATACCTGAATAGCTCACGGCCATATTTGAAAATGATGTCTGTGCTACCAACTGTTGAAAAATCGCAATTGAAATTTGAGCTCCATGTTGGATATCTTGGAAGGTACGAATGGGACCTATTTCAAAATTGGCACACATATAGATAATAATGTTGTAATTTTATTTCCAGGAGGCCATACATGGCAGTGTTGCCAAAATGATTATAAGCCAGCTGATAGGTCCAAATTTTAAATGCATATAATATCTACACTACAATTGGATTTCAACCAAATTCCGTATGTGCTATGTGTACATAAATAGATATGACTGAGCGTATTCTTAAGAGCCACTAGGGCTGCCAACTGTTAATAAATGCTCTCAATTTTTTTTATCCAGATACCCATATATCATAAAGTATGCAAACCGACAGCTTTAAACTATGCACACGTATAGTACCTGACATTCTATATTAATTAGGAGTAACTTATATACGTCAGTGCTACCAATATGATTCTAAGCCTGCTGAGAGGTCCAACTTTAAAAACATGTAATTTCTATACTATCATTTGGATTTCAACCAAATATCGTGTGTGCTATGTGTACCATAACACATATGACTATACCGATTCTTAAGAGTAACCAGGGCTGCCAACTGTTAATAAATACTGTCTCTATTTTTGTTACCCTAATATCAATATATCAGAAAGTATGCAAGCCAATAGCTCTAAGCTTTGCACACGTATAGTACCTGGCATTCTAGATTAATTTGGAGTAACTAATATAGGCCTACGCCAGTGCTGCCAACATGATTCTAAGCCAGCTGATAGGTCCAATTTTAAAATGCACGTAACTTCTATACTAACTAATGGATTTCATTCAAAATTGACACAACAATAGATCATATTATTTCAGATTATTTCTGACCAATACATGTATGTCATTGTTGCCAATATGATTTTACGTGCGCTGTTAGATCCAATGTTTAACTGCATGTAACATCCATGCTATCCATTGGACTTCAACCAAATTTTGTAATCTCTTCCTTAAGAGATGGAACTAAGGTTATATTCGGTCACCAGGGCTGTCAACTGTAGTTCTCTATTAGGCTACATTGTGCCAGGTATACAGTATTTCGAACTAATTAGAAATTTCGATATTACCAACTTAATTTAGTCAATATTTTAGATATATCCATATAGATTAATCATTGGCATGAATCTTAAATTTTAAGAAAAGTAGGCTCTTTAGTTCGCTGTGGAACTTCTTGTTGTAAATGAAATGAAAATCCACTGCCTGCTCCAAGTCGACCGACCGGGTGCTAACTGGATATTAACCGTGCCGGCTGCCGAAGCCTGTCGCACTCCCCCGGGGCAATGATTAAATGAATGACAGATGAAATGAAATGATAGTGTAGAGTGTTGCTGGAATGAAATTTAGAACAGGGATAACCGGAGTACCCGGAGAAATACCTGTCTGCTTCCGCTTTGTCCAGCACAAATCTCACATGGAGTGACCGGGATTTGAACCACGAACCCAGCGGTGACAGGCCAGAGTGCTGCCTCCTAAGTCACGGAGGCTCGATATTTTTGTACGTAAAGGATTGTTATTTTGTAATACATATCTTATATTTCTCATGTTAGGGTGTATAAATACTTGTTATCATTTTGAATGATCTAGTCGACTTTGTCGTTACGTTATGGTGACGTCACGAAATGTACCGAGAATGCACTGAGGTGTGTGACGTCATAGTACCGCTTGGTGCATGTGTAGTGAGTTCACTGGTGAGCTCTGGAGTTACGAGACGACAACGACACGGCGAGCGTGACGTCATCCAGCCAGCTCCCTGCTTTCACTGCGCGCTCCAGCTCCCTCATGACTTGTAACTTACTAGCGTTCTGATTGTTTCTTGATCATCTAACATGTCAAGAGTCTTTGGCTTCGAGCGAAGCGATTAGCCTCCAGCTTCTCTAGCATTTGTAGCATTTAAAGTGATATAAAGTCCAGTCTTTCAAACTAACTGTCTCTTTTTTGCCCACCTAATGTAATTGGGCACAATTTGTGTTAACCGACTGAGAGGCTTTCTTTAAATTAAAAGAAAGAAAAGGAAGGAGAAGATTATTGTCACGTAGGTGGTGGTGGTTTGTAAATTGACGTTATCATATACTGTACTGTGCAATAAGCTCTCTCCCCTATGAACCGGTACGCATAGAACAATTTACCTTCACTTCAAATTACCCGAGACTCTGTCGGTCGGTAATTACGGCAGCTCATCTCCGGCCCGCAGATCCTCTTTAATAAAACATAGGCCTTAGCTTTCCGTCTTACACGTGGCTGCGAACAGCCTCCCTATTGTCTTGTCAGAACCTGCTGGATCAGCGAGGTTTATCACAGAAAAACTGTTTAATTCCGTTATGAAGTGGGCCCTTCATCATCGTTACTATACGATATTCATTAACTTTAATTCAGAACAGAAAATGTATATTTACTAGTCCTTTAACAATACAGGGCACGGCGCAATCAAATTTGGCTTCATAAGAACGGTTTAAACCAGAGATGATAATGATGATGATGATGATGGTTGTTATTTTAGGTAGTCAAACATCTAGGTTATCGGACCCTAATGGTTTGGGTGAGCGTGACAATGATGAAACAAATAAATGTAACTTAAATTATCTACGGTACTAGAAAAGGACAAAAAATTAATAAGAGAATAAACGACAGGGAAAAGAAAACCCCACAACCTTCCGAGAATAAGGACTGAGGAAATTGAAAAGAAGTAGAGCCATGAAAGGAAAGTGGGTGTACTCCATATTCAATGGAAGGAAGGAAATACGAACCCAGCTCAGGAATCCCTCGGGGTTGCCAACCCCCGAACTCACCAGCCGTGAGCCCTTGAGGGTGTAGCACCATTCAGACTGCACCAGAAATGATAGGACTACATACACCTTGCCTCCTTCAGAGCCTTATGTATAAGGCAGGCGATACTGTGAAGAGAAAATAAGAGGTCTGACCCCTCGAAGAAGGAGGATATCAGAAAAGAGTAGCCAAGGGCAAATAAGGCGAAACATTGAAAGACTCCCTAGACCTCGGGTATCCTAACACCTATGAAGGCTTCCACAGCACAAATCTAGAAAAATTGCTGAGTTTTAATTCACTGGCCGTGAAAGTCAATATACCATCTTTTTGGAAGCCTAGATTGGGAGGTATGGTTGCTTGAGCTTTTAGTTCTCGCAGTAAAGAGGCGCAGGTGCGATAATCAAAAGGGAGGTATCGCGCAGTTTGCTACGCCTGTGGGAGTTCGGGGACGGACACCAAGAGCCTTCTGATGATCCAGCTTGGTGTTCCTAGACGAAACCTCACACAAGACACGGAATAAACCTAGAAAAATTGCTGAGTTTTAATTGACTAAATTAAGCTGAAGGATTCACTCCAAGTCCAAAAATTAAATTGTTTAGAAACTTGAAAAAAAAAACAGTATATCTTCATTTGTGCTGAATGAAATAAAAATTGCTTTTAGACTTAATATTGCCGCACTAATAGCTTTACATTGCACATAAAGGAAATATATTATTTCTGAAGAAAGTTGAGAAAACCTTAAAAAAAAACTTTGGACTAGTCTGGGTTTTGCCGAAATCTTAGTTTAATTAAAAAATCAAAAATATTTTAGTCCTCATATACGATTATTTATTATCTAAATCCTAACAAAATACAAATCATTATTGAATGCCAAACATTCCAGGTAACTAATTGTCTTGAAAAAGCATTGGAAAAGCATCGGACTTGTCTTAATTATGTAGAATCCCCAACATTTCACACTCGTATATAACGTGACCTGTCTGCTTCTTGGAGACAGCGATAATATCTGTACGTAGAGCTGGCCTTGAAGAGGAAGAAGGTGTATTTATCTCAAAAAAGTCCACTTCTGGACTTGTCTGGTTTTTGGAATGGACCCTTCAATTAGAAGCCATACATTCAGTAGAGTTAAACATTTTTAAAATAGGACTGCCTTCTCAAACAATAACTGCAGAATAAGTTTTTGCGAATAGTTGTTTAAAGACGCACATTGCGCAACGCTGACGAAGAGCGTAACATATTATCTTGATGAGTGAAGAACATGTGTAGAGTCTAAACTAATTATGTGTACAAAATGTTGAAGGAGACGATGTTCTGTCAGAGTATTCTGCGTTACATAAAGGCTGGCAGGCTGGCGCAGTCTCATTAAGCTAACCCAATTGGTTTGTCACGCAGTGGATTAGTGTGGTCCTTGGAGTAATGCATTCTACAGGAGCATCTGGCCGGTCCCTGTACCTGCCCGGTAAGCAAACATTACCATGTGCAAATATTATGAAGACATGTAAACTAGCGGCTGCTATTACAATAATACCCCCTCCCACACAGTCTATTATCCTTGCTGAATAACAATGAGAAGGTGGTATTGTGCAACCATTTCTGCGGAAGTTATATGACTTTTAAATAGTCTATCTGTTCAAATATGTGGGCAAACAAAGACCACTGCACAGTATTTGTTCCTCAATGATACATTTTTGGCCTACTTTTCACATTTTGCAAAATTGAGGAAAAGTAGACTTATGAGATCGGGCAAATGTGTGTCTGTCTGTCTGTCTGTCTGTCCTTCTGTCTGGCTGGCTGTGTATGTGTCCCCCCCCCCCCTCCTATCAACTCCTAAACGGCTGCAGCAATCGAAACAAAATTTGGTAGGAGTAAAGATCTATACCAGAATATCTCACGGCCATATTTGAAAATTATATCAGTGCTACCAACTGCTGAAAAATCGCAATTGAAATTTGAGCTCCATGTTGGATATCTTGAAAGTTATGAGTGGGAGCTATTTCAAAATTGGCACACGTAAAGATAATAATATTGCAGTTTAATTTCCAGGAGGCCATACATGGCAGTGTTGCCAAAATGATTATCAGCCTGCTGATAAGTCCAAATTTTAAATGCATATAACTTCTATACTATCAATTGGATTTCAACCAAATTTCGTGTGTGCTATGTGTACTATAACAGATATGACTAGGCCGAATCTTAAGAGTAACCAGGGCTGCCAACTGTTAATAAATACTGTCTCTGTTTTTGTTACCCTAATATCAATATATCAGAAAGTATGCAAGCCAATAGCTCTAAACTTTGCACTGGCATTCTAGATTAATTTGGAGTAAGTAATATAGGCCTACGCCAGTGCTGCCAACATGATTCTAAGCCTGCTGATAGGTCCAATTTTAAAATGCATGTAACTTCTATACTAACTAATGGATTTCATTCAAAACTGACACAACAATAGATCATATTATTTCAGATTATTTCTGACCAATACATGTATGTCATTGTTGCCAACATGATTTTACGCGCGCTGTTAAATCCAATGTTTAACTGCATGTAACGTCCATGCTATCCATTGGACTTCAACCAAATTTTGTATTCTGTACCTTAAGAGATGGAACTAAGAATATATTCAGTCACCAGGGCTGCCAACTGTAGTTCTCTATTAGGCTACATTATGCCAGGCATACAGTATTTCGAACTAATTAGAAATTTCGATATTACCAATTTAATTTCGTCATTATTCTAGATAGATCCAAATAGATTAATCATTGGCATGAATCTTAAATTTTAAGAAAAGTAGGCTCTTAAATTCGTCACGGAACTTCTTGTTGGTTTAGATTTCAAACCCGTCTTTAAAATAATGCTAGGAACAAAGTTTTCTTTGTTGTGATAGTGTTTGTATCTGCGCATACAAAACAAAATGTTCAAATTAATTTAATCACAGGAAATTATACAAAATTTAAACCACGATTATTTCATTTGTTTGGAGCATAACCACTGTTAAAACTTTGGCTACCATTATAATCTGGCTGTAATTATAATAACTTTCCACTCAGAAACGCCCTTAAATTTAATTAGAATGTAATCTACTCAGTTCTGCTAGACGATTTAAGAAGAAAGGATGGTTCTGATTCCACCATCCTAAGAATGGTTTCCCGTGGTTTTCCACATATACTCCAGTCAAATACCGGAATGGTGTCAATCCTATCTCACATTACGACAGTGGTTAATGTCATTTTCTGTTATGTCTGAGGTCCCAGGTTCGATTTCTGGCAGTTTCAAAGAATATAACCCTGGTCTCCAAAGGATTCCCACTCCAACCCATCGTGGTGATCAATATAGCTTCCCTCTGTTACTGGAGTCAAACGACTGTATCGTAACTTAAAGCCACGTCTGCCTACTGCCCAACCCTTCCTTATACCGGGTGAGTCTTTTGCCCGTTAATTTTCTAGTTCTCGGCCACATTTCCACTTTTGTAAAGGTCTTGCTTCCATGTCGTCATAAATCTTGTAAAGTCGTTTAGGGTCATTGTGGCTTGGCTAGAGACGGGGTTCTGTCGACCATGCTGGCATCAGACATTGGAAGTGTGGCCAAAAACTAGAAACATAAGGGGCAGAAGACTCACCCGGTATACACAGTCTAGTACAGTTATCACTTTAACACAGGTTATCACTAGGGCTCGGATTTTTAGGTAAATAAATATTTGTTTATGTAAATACATATTTAAGCATTTTTTTCTATAAATACATAAATTCCTGCTTTTCACTTATTAGCACATAAAAGACATAATATTTACATTAAAAAAAATAAGTTGCTAGATCTTTCAGTTTATTGCATTTTTGTTCTGTGTTACTTCAACGGGGAAGGACCTGTGAGCTATCTAATCTTCATGCAGGCCGTATGTCAGCTTGCAACTGTGTTATTCTTAACTTGTCACCCCGTGCCTCTCACTGTGGAAGCCGGGGATTTCCTTGTCCATAGCCATATTGCACCACGTGCTAGACCTCCCCCCTACGCCACATGCGGTTCATTTCTGTAAGGCAATTCTACGGTGCCTAAAATAAAAGCAACTACAAGTTATCTTCTGCAGCAGTATGTTGCAGAATTTAAAGATAACTTTACATCTGATGAGGGCATTCTGTTCTGCCTACCATGTGGGAATGCAATCATGGCTGAACAGTGATCTCAACGTTACACAACACCGCCCCTTAAAACAACAATAACTAACTAACTAACACCTCAAAGGCAAGAAACATACTGCCGCAGTATCGCGCCTTCAGAAGAAGTGTTTCGCGATAATCGTCGGTCATTTGTGATGGACAACCTGAAGATGTATCTCGTTGTGTATTGTAATATCAGTGAGACATAGCATAAATTGCATTCGCGAGTACTGAGTATTGTTTATAATCACATTAATAAACTAAATTATAATTAAATATTTTTACCTTTTTGTCACATATTTCAGGTAGTTTTAATACACAAAACAAGATGTTCAGTAAAGAACATATAGCCTACTTTCTCCTAAATGCATGGGTATTGTTATAACTCTTTGTCCTTTTCAAAGAGTATGATTGAATGTTGGTTGTAGTAGCTTGTTGAAATACAACGTGCTATAGGGATATTAAACATGAATATGAGGTGCCCTTTGCTAGTGCTACCTCTGTACCAAATTTCGTTCAATTCGGTTTCACCGTGTTTGAATTGATAGGGGGAATCGATTTGCACACATACTTGGCCACCATCTGCAAACTATTGGGCTGATGTTCTTGCAGTTAGGTCAGAATAGGTTTCCCACATAAAGATATGGTGTTGCAAAATTTGGTAGAGACTAGATTATTAGGTTGGTCGTAATTACATTTTAGCTTTTAACATTTGGGTGGCCGCGATTACGTTTCCGTCAAGATAGCGGTGATATAAAACATGAAACTGAGGTGCCCTTTGCTAGTGCTACCTCTGAACCAAATTTCGTTCATTCGGTTCCACCGTGTTCGAATTAATAGGGGGAATCAATTTTGACATATAGATGGCCGCCATCCGCAAACTATTAGGCGAATGACCTATTAGATTGGTCAAAAGATGCTCCCTCCATAAAGGTATGTAGTTGCAAAATTTGGTAGAGATCGTATGATTAGGTTAATCGTAATTTGATTTAAGCTTTAAACATTCGTGTGGCCGCCGTTACGTTTCAGTCAAGATGGTGGCGATATAAAACATGACACTGAGGTGCCCTTTGCTAGTGCTACCTCTGTACCAAATTTCGTTCCATTCGGTTCCACCGTGTTCGAATTAATAGGGGGAATCAATTTTGACATAAAGATGGCCGCCATCCGCAAACTATTAAGCTAATAACCTACTAGATTGGTCAAAGGATGCTCCCTCCATAAAGGAATGTTGTTGCAAAGTTTGGTAGAGATCGGATGGTTATGTTAGTCGTAATTTAACTTAAGCTTTGAACATTTGTGTGGCCGCCATTACGTTTCTGTCAATATGGCGGCGATATAAAACATGACACTGAGATGCCCTTTGCTAGTGCTACCTCTGTACCAAATTTCGTTCCATTCGGTTTCACCGTGTTTGAATTAATAGGGGGAATTGATTTTCACACAAAGATGGCCGCCATCCGCAAACTGTCAGGCTAATGACCTAGTCATTTGGTCAAAAGATGATTCCTCTATAAAGGTATGTTGTTGCAAAATTTGGTAGAGATCGGATGATTAGGTTAGTCGTAATTTGATTTAAGCTTTGAACATTTGTGTGGCCGCCATTACGTTTCCGTCAAGATGGCGGCGATATAAAACATGACACTGAGGTGTCCTTTGCTAGTGCTACCTTTGTACCAAATTTCGTTCAATTCGCATTCACCGTGTTCGAATTGATAGGGGGGGACAGACATTCAGAGTACACACACTCACACACACACACACACACAGACACACACACACACAGACTCACACACACACATACACACACACAGACAGACACACTTTTTTCGCCCTGTGTTGATCTCATAAGTCTACTTTCATTTTTTGCAAAAATCGAAAGTAGGCTAAAATGAATATTTTCCTAATTTTTAGCACCTAAAAATCCGAGCCCTAGTTATCACACAAACTTCACACACACTCAGGTCACTGGACACAAGGTCCACATAATTGCAATCCCATCATTCTTTTAAATTTCTACGATAAAATCACAATAACTGTCATTATACGACAGATTCATTCACCTAGATATACAATGTATGTCATAGCTGATGATTACAAGTTAAACGCGTCTGGCTCTAGGTGAACACAGGAATGATTGTCTACTGAATGCCACTAGTTACGTCAGACCACCTCGTGATGTAGTAGCTAGCATTCTTGGCTGTCGCCCCGGAGGTTCGGGTTCGATTCCCAGCTCTACCAAGAAATTTAATTCTGCTCAGAGGGCTGGAAAGGGGTCTACTCAGCCTCGTGAGGCTAAACTGAGAAGAGGTGGGTTCGATTCCCACCCAGCAATTTTGGAAGTGGTTTGCCGTGATTTCCCACTTCTGCTCCAGGTAAATTCTGGGATAGTTGCTAACTTATAACCATGGATACCTCCTTCCCAATCCTCACCTGACTTAAAAAAAAAGTCCTCTCGGCACGCCGGAAGGCGGAGGTAGATTTCACCGGACAAACTTGGGGATATGCGAAAATAGGCAGAATATGCAGGTTTTCGTAGAAGGATCAGACCACATTTATTGCGAGAAGGTATTTTATAATTGGAGCTTAATTAACTTTGTTCTTTGTCATTTTATGCTTATTTTAAACATTTTATTGTCTTATGGGAACGGTAACCTTCTTGTCATTTGGGGTCCATTTTTAGCCTACTTTCGATTTTTGCAAAAAATGAAAGTAGACTTATGAGATCAACACAGGGCGAAAAAAGTGTGTCTGTCTGTGTGTGTGTATGTGTGTGTGTGAGTCTGTGTGTGTGTGTGTGAGTCTGTGTGTGTGTGTGTGTCTGTGTGTGTGTGAGTGTGTGTACTCTGAATGTCTGTCCCCCCCTATCAATTCGAACACGGTGAATGCGAATGGAACAAAATTTGGTACAAAGGTAGCACTAGCAAAGGACACCTCAGGGTCATGTTTTATATCGCCGCCATCTTGACGGAAACGTAATGGCGGCCACACAAATGTTCAAAGCTTAAATCAAATTACGACTAACCTAATCATCCGATCTCTACCAAATTTTGCAACAACATACCCTTATCGGGGGAGCATTCTTTGACAAAACTAATTTGTCATCAGCGTAATAGTTTGCGGATGGCGGCCATCTTTGTGTGAAAATCGATTCCCCCTATTAATTCGAACACGGTGCAACCGAATGGAACGAAATTTGGTACAGAGGTAGTACTAACAAAAGGCACCTCAGTGTCATGTTTTATATCGGCGCCATCTTGACGGAAACGTAATGGCGGCCACACAAATGTTCAAAGCTTAAATCAAATTACGATTAACCTAATCATCCGATCTCTACCAAATTTTGCAGCAACATACCCTTATAGAGGAAGCATCCAATGACAAAATGAATAGGTCATTAGCCGAATAGTTTGCGGATGGCGGCCATCTTTGTGTGAAAATCAATTCCCCCTATTAATTCAAACACGGTGAAACCGAATGGAACGAAATTTGGTCCAGAGGTAGCACTAGCAAAGGGCACCTCAGTGTCATGTTTTATATCGCCGCCATCTTGACTGAAACGTAATGGCGGCCACACGAATGTTCAAAGCTTAAATCAAATTACGATTAACCTAATCATCCGATCTCTAGCAAATTTTGCAACTACATACTTTTATGGAGGGAGCATCCTTTGACCAATCTAATTGGTCATCAGCCTAATAGTTTGCGGATGGCGGCCATCTTTGTGTGAAAATCGTTTCCCCCTATTAATTCGAACACGGTGAAACCGAATGGAACGAAATTTGGTACAGAGGTAGCACTAGCAAAGGGCATCTCAGTGTCATGTTTTATATCGCCGCCATATTGACAGAAACGTATTGGCGGCCACACAAATGTTCAAAACCTAAGTTAAATTACGACTAACATAACCATCCGATCTCTACCAAACTTTGCAACGACATACCTTTATGGAGGGAGCATCCTTTGACCAATCTAATAGGTTATTAGCCTAATAGTTTGCGGATGGCGGCCATCTTTATGTCAAAATTGATTCCCCTATTAATTCGAACACGGTGGAGCCGATTGGAACGAAATTTGATACAGAGGTAGCACTAGCAAATGGCACCTCAGCGTCATGTTTTATATCGCCGCCATCTTGACTGAAACGTAATGGCGGCCACACGGATGTTCAAAGCTTAAATCAAATTACGATTAACCTAATGATCCGATCTCTACCAAATTTTGCAACTACATACCTTTATGGAGTGAGCATCCTTTGACCAATCTAATAGGTCATTCGCCTAATAGTTTGTGGATGGCGGCCATCTTTGTGTCAGAATCGATTCCCCCTATTAATTCAAACACGGTGAAACCGAATGGAACGAAATTTGGTACAGAGATAGCACTAGCAAAGGGCATCTCAGTGTCATGATTAATATCGCCGCCATATTGACAGAAACGTATTGGCGGCCACACAAATGTTTAAAGCTTAAATCAAATTACGACTAACATAACCATCCGATCTCTACCAAACTTTGCAACAACAAACCTTTATGGAGGGAGCATCCTTTGACCAATCTAATAGGTCATTAGCCTAATAGTTTGCGGATGGCGGCCATCTTTATCTCAAAATTGATTCCCCCTATTAATTCGAACACGGTGGAACCGAATGAACGAAATTTGGTACAGAGGTTGCACTAGCAAAGGGCACCTCAGTGTCATGTTTTATATCACCGCTATCTTGACGGAAACGTAATCGCGGCCACCCAAATGTTAAAAGCTAAAATGTAATTACGACCTACCTAATAATCTAGTCTCTACCAAATTTTGCAACACCATATCTTTATGTGGGAAACATATTCTGACCAAACTGCAAGAACATCAGCCCAATAGTTTGCAGATGGTGGACAAGTGTGTGTGCAAATCGATTCCCCATATCAATTCAAACACGGTGAAACCGAATTGAACGAAATTTGGTACAGAGGTAGCACTAGCAAAGGGCACCTCATATTCATGTTTAATATCCCTATAGCACGTTGTATTTCAACAAGCTACTACAACCAACATTCAATCATACTCCTTGAAAAGGTCAAAGAGTTATAACAATACCCATGCATTTAGGAGAAAGTAGGCTATATGTTCTTTACTGAACATTTTGTTATACTTGTGGTCACACTGTCCTTATGCAAGGTTTCGACACTGATGTGTAACTATGTAACGGTCTGTTACTTCTTCACGTAAAATTATATCTCCCGCAGGGATTTTGGTTGGTTCCTCAGTTTAGGGGCTGCGACAACGCGGTCATGTAACCCCGTGTACTTAGGGATGGCTGTATTAGTCTGTAATTCAGGTAAGGACTGCAGACGGTCAATTTCAAGCAGTAGTTCCTAATGTTGCCACCAGGTACTACCGTCAACGACAACTAGCTATGAACTTGGCTACTAGATGCCACCGCAACCAGCAACTCGCAACGAACGTTGGAACTTCCCCTCCAAAGGAAAGCATACTAGGGATTTTTAGCGCTCTTAGAAAATCCGACGAATTCGGCCGGCTTTGAACTCGCGACCTTGGGCATAGACATTCAGCATGCTACCAGTTACGTCACCGAAGCCGCTTCACACTTAGTCAGATGGAAATCTGAATCTGATCTCGTGCAAGTGCGTTATCTTGGTAACGTCTGATGGCTCATCCCTCATCAATTTAGTAGTGTTGCCATGGCAACCTCTGATAGCTCTTGGCATTTTCTTATAATTCCGAAATCATGTTTCTCATCCCTTGGCATAATGGTGGGTCATATCAAAAATTCTTTCAGACAAAAGTTTTAGGCAATTATTATGGGAATATTGTCCTTTTCGTACGGTTTTGATATTGAGCCTATTTAAAGAGATATGATTAATGTTTCCCGAAAAACCCACTTTTTCCCACCCCTTTGGTCAATGGTTGGTGCCATAAAAACTCTTCAAACATAAATTTTTGGGATTTATCCGACACATAGTATGAACGTTGAACGGATTCGATATTTCACATATTAAGAGAGTTATAGCAATATTTCACTTTTTCGAAAAAAAGCCCCCCATTTTCACCCCCTTCAACCGATTTAGCCCAGTAACGAACTCGACCGAGATTTTATAGGTATACATATTCGGTAAAAAATTCAAAGTGGTTGGTGCAAAATTACGGCAGTTATCGTGTCCACAAGAAACTGGTATACATATATATATGCATATACATACATAAATTATATATAAGCTTTTGAACTGACGGTGGTTTTGGGGTCTGGGGGATGTGAAACGCGAAGATATGTCGAAATTTTCCGGAAGTCGAAACATGAAATCTACCTCTGTTTGGTTCCTCAGTTTAGGGGCTGCGACAACGCGGTCATCTAACCCCGTGTACTTTGGGTGAGTGTAGAATCTGTCATATAAACGGTGTGAATTGTAATGGCTGTATTAGTCTTAATTCAGGTATGGACTGCAGATGGTCAATTTCAAGCAGTAGTTCCTAATGTTGCTACCAGGTACTAACGTCAACAACACCTAGCTGTGAACTTGGCTACTAGATGCCACCCCAACCAGCAACTCGCAACGAACGTTGGAACTTCCCCTCCAAAGGAAAGCATACTGAGGGATTTTAGCGCTCTTAGAAAATCCGACGACTTCGGCCGGCTTTGAACCCGCGACCTTGGGCATAGAAGTTCAGCATGCTACCAGTTACGTCACCGAAGCCGCTTCCCACTTAATCAGATGGAAATACTGAATCTGATCTCGTGCAAGTGCGTTGTCATGGCAACGTCTGATGGCTCATCCCTCATCAATTTAGTAGTGTTGCCATGGCAACCTGTGATAGCTCTTGGCATTTTCTTATAATTCCGAAATCATTTTTCTCATCCCTTGGCGTAATGGTGGGTCATATCAAAAATTCTTTCAGACAAAAGTTTTAGGTAATTATTAGGGGAATATTGTCGATTTTGTACGGTTTTGATATTGTGCCTATTAAGAGAGATATGATTAATGTTTCCCGAAAAACCCACTTTTTCCCTCCCCTTTGGTCAATGGTTGGTGCTATAAAAAAACTCTTCAAACATAATTTTTTGGGCTTTATCCGACACATAGTATGAACGTTGAACGGATTCGATATTTCACATATTAAGAGAGTTATAGCAATATTTCACTTTTTCGAAAAAAGCCCCCCATTTTCACCCCCTTCGACCGATTTAGCCCAGTAACGAACTCGACCGAGATTTTATAGGTATACATATTCGGTAAAAATTCAAAGTGATTGGTGCAAAATTACGGCAGTTATCGTGTCCACAAGAAACTGATATACATATATATATATATATATATACATATATATACATAAATTATATATAAACTTTTGAACTGACGGTGGTTTTGGGGTCTGGGGATGTGAAACGCGAAGATATGTCGAAATTTTCCGGAAGTCGAAACATGGGACCCATTGCAATAGTTAGCTTTCTAATGAAATCTACCTAATACACACACTAATACATCCATCACAATGATACAGGTTATCAGAAAAAGTACCCACACACAAACACACACAAGTACACAGGGCAGAATGACCACGGTGTCCAAGTTCCTCAAGTGAAACAAAAACTAGTTACGTCACGCTAGCTGTTGTAGTCTGTGAGTTTAAAAAATAATTTTAATAATAATAATAATAATAATAATAATAATAATAATAATGTTATTTGTTTTACGTCCTTTTTGACATCTGCGGCTGTTATAGATGCCGAGGTGCTGGAATTTTGACCCGAAAGGAATCATTAACGTGCCAGTAATTCTACTGAGATGGCTCCCTCGCATTTGTTCACCCTCAAATGCCATCGAACTGCGCCAGGATTTAATTTAATTTAATTTAATTTTGAGTCGGCTACGGTACAAGGCAGGGTTTATTTTAATAATAATACAAATAATAATAAATTATTAATAATTATTAATAACTTGCTGTACCCGGCATGCGTTGCAATGCCAATCAAAGAAAGTGTTGGCGTTGTAACTTTGTTTGTTGAAGTGGTTTTGGTTTCCCAATATATTTTCTTTTTCCGTTATCCATCTCTAAACTATTGTAAAATTGATTTACTATCTCTGAAAAATCATGGGAGCGTGCTCAACAACTCACCAAAGTTTCATCACAATGAAATGAATGGTATATGAACGCATACGGGACTTTCTTGAAACGATTCGAGCGCCGTCACCCATTTGTTGAATATACTCGTACGCTACATATTGTAAAATGGATTTAATAAGTCGAAAACCTTCCCTGACATGTACACAATAACTCATGAAAGTTTCATCGCAATCGGATGAATGGCATATGAACGCATACGGGATTTTGTTTAAACGATTTGCGCGCTGTCACTCATTTGTTGAATCTACTTGTGCGCCACCCATTGAAAAACGGATTTACTAATTCATACACCTTCGCAGAACTGTACTCAACTCACCAAAGTTTTATCATAATCGGATGAATGGTATATGAACGCATACGGGACTTGGTTGAAACGATTCACGCGCTGTCGCTCATTAATTGAATCTACTCGTGCGCTACCAATTGTAAAATGGATTTACTAAATCAGAAATCTTTGCGGGAGTGGAAACAACATTTCTCCAAATTTCATTGCAATCGCATGAATAGTATATGAACGCATACGGATTTTTTTTTAAACTAAACGCGCGCCGTTACTCATTTGTTGAATCTACTTGTGCGCTACGTATTGTAAAAAGGACTTACTAAGTCAGAAACCTTTCCTGGATTGTGCACAACAATTCAATAAGAGTTTCATAGCGATCGGATGAATGGTATATGAACGCATACGGGACTTTGTTTAAGCAATTCACGTGCCGTCGCTCATTTGTTGTATCTGCTTGTGCGATACCTATTGTAAAGTGGATGTACTAAGCCAGAAACCTCCCCTGAAGTGTACACAACATCTCACCCAAGTGTCATTGCTATCGGACGAATGGTATATGAACGCATACGGGACTTTGTTGAAACGCTTCGCCCGTCGTCGCTCATTTGTTGAATCTACTCGTGCGCTACCTATTGTTAAGTGGATTTACTAAGTCAGAAACCTTACCTGAAATGTACAGAACATCTCACCCAAGTTTCATCGCAATGGGATGAATGGTATATGAACGCATATGGGACTATGTTTAAGCGATTCGCGTGCCGTCACTCATTTGTTGAATCTACTCGTGCGCTACAACTTTCATATTTATTCACCTTTTAAACCTTCTCTGGACTTCCACAAATAATTCAAGACCAAAATTAGCCAAATCGGTCCAGCCGTTCTCGAGTTTTAGCGAGACTAACGAACAGCAATTCATTTTTATATATAAGACTAGCAGAAGTACCCATTCTTCGAACGGTCTTCGGTATTAATAACCAGACGTAATCAATTGAGCTACTGTTGCAATGGTTAGATGCTTGGAACCTGTTTGTTGACAAAGAAAAATGATTAGTTAAAATATGCTCTGAAACTAAATTTACCTAACGTGTACTTCCTGACGTGAAAATAAAATTGAAAACCTCGTAGACGAAACGCAATACACGTCAAATAAAACTGACCTTCACTGTTGTGTCAAGTCCCCATCCAGAGGAAGACCCCTTTGATAAATTATAAAGGCTTGTGGTGCATGAAAATTCAGGTTTTTTAACATCCAATGGCCCAAATTCCTAAAAGCAAAGAAAAAAAAACTATTTCAATCAGGAATTTTTGAAAATATGTTTCTGTTTAGATATATAAAAGACCTTCTGCATGACATATCGCACATTTAAGTCGTGTTAAAAAATCTAGGGTACCCCTTGACCCCCTTAAGCGCATTGATGAATTTTAAAGTTTTAGTTGATTCAGTAATAACCTTATAGCCATTTGCAAACATTCACAGAAATTTAATAAATGGAGTGGCTTTACTTCTTGCAGAAATAGATCGAAAGTTGGATGTCACCTTTTGAGATAATGTTGGCATGGTTAATGGCTTTCATTCCTTCATTAGTTTATTAAATAAAATTAGTTTTATGGGAATATCACAGAAACTGTTGGTTTTAGAGCCTTAAAATGTAGATTTCGGGGACCCTTTACGGCTATTTAGGGGCACCGAGTTTTGTTTCTGACATCAAGGGGCTGAAAATAAGCTTTGTCTCGTCGTTGTAGGCCGTAGTATAATAATAATTATAATAATAATATAACAATATAGGGAGCCTCCGTGGCTCAGGCGGCAGCACGTCAGCCTCTCACCGCTGAGTCCGCGGTTCAAATCCCGGTCACTCCATGTGAGATCTGTGCTGGACAGAACGGAGGCAGACAGGTTTTTCTCCGGGTACTCCGGTTTTCCCTGTCAACATTTCATTCCAGCAACACTCTCCACTATCATTTCATTTCATCCGTCATTCATTTAATCATTGCCCCAGAGGAGTGCGTCAGGCCTCGGCAGCCGGCACAGTTCATATCCTCGCCGCTAGATAGGGGCTTCATTCATTCCATTCCTGACCCGGTCGGAGACTGGAAGCAGGCTGTGGATTTTTCATAACAATATAGGGATAGGGATATAGTAGACCTTCCGTACCACACCCACACGTGTAAATCGCGTTAAAATATCTAGAGTACACCTTGACCCCCTTAAGCGCATTATATGACATTGATGAATTGTCCAGCTTAATTTCGTTCCGTTATAACCTCATAGCCGTTTGCAAACTATCTCAGTAATGTAATAAATGGAATTGTATTGCGTCTTACAGCAATAGATGGATCTGTGAGATTCCGTTGCCATGGTTACCGGCTTACATTCTTTCGTTATTGTATTAAATGAAATAAGTTTTCTGGAAATATCTCAAAAACGGCTGGTTTTAGGGCCTTAAAATGTGGTTTCGTTTCTCACATTGAGGGGCTGAAAATGAGCTTTGTCTCGCCCTTCTACGCCTATTTCAGCAAGTATTTTAAGGGGGTAGCCCCCTTTTATGAGAGGTACAGAGAAAAGTTACATCAATGATTAGTGTCGTGCCTCTGAAGGATATCTGTACCAAATTTTACGTTGATGCACCCAGCCGTTCTCGAGTTATAAGGGAAAAACTTTGTCCACAGACAAACAGACAGACAGACAGACAGACAGACAGACAGACAGACAGACAGACAGACAAAAAAAATTGTTTTCGCGCGCCTCCGTCATAAAACAGTCTGAAACGCGTAAATAACGCAAATTTCCGTAGAAATTCAGAAAAACCAGACAAACTTTCATTTTTATACATATAGAGATATTATAATCATAATAATGTTCATTGTTTTATGTCCCTTTTAACCTCTGCGTCCTTAGAGACAATTCGTCCTGAATGGGATCTTTAATGTTCCAGCAAATCATCTTACACGGGTTTCTCGCATTTAAGTCTCCTTAAAAGCCAACTGACTGGTTCGGTATTCTCTCCCACAACCTCAGGTATAGCGGGCGAGAATCTAACCGCTGTTTCCCTCATCCTGCGCAAAGACAGACGTATTTACATCGAATAGTCGATCACTGTTGGCCACCCCTGATTTAGGGTAGCGATTTGCGAGGCCTTGCCACACTTGTGCAGGGTTAATCAAAGTGGCCGCGGCAATTATTTTAAATGGCGCTCCATTTGGCCAGTGGCGATGGGTGTTTACTTTAAAATGAGGTGTCGCAGCTGCAGAGAGTGACCCCGCCTTGCTGTAATGTAACGTGCATATTTATAAAAATCAAGGAATTCCCCTGTTGTATCTTGGCAAGAGCCATCATCCCGCCGAGCAAGTTCACAGATGATATCAATACTTAATATGCAATTTACAGCGCGTGAAAAATTCATGGTGCCCTCGCGGGAGTCATAACTTCCTGTACTGCGTACTCGGGGTAATAATATACAGCGGAGCACATGCCGCAGCACTACGTGAGGACCCCGCCCTACGGCCCTTTGCCCCCAGCTTCTTTGCTTTTCTTTTCGTACAATTAGTCCTAGAAATTTGGGGCAAATATACAGGGTGTCTGCAAATGAGTTACGGATATACTACTTTGAACCAAAAATTGATCTTCAACTTTTTTTGTCCCCTAAGCAAAAGCTCATCAGAAAATCTACAAAGTAATGTTAAGCTCAATGCTGCTTTCAATTTTTACTTCCCGATGCCCCACTTGCCCCTCCTGTATATCTGGAGTCACGCGATGTACTCTGCTGTATTACTTGCCAACTGTACAGCCTATAGAGGCCTACGCCAGTTGATATTGTGCGGTCCTCATTCGTGCGCTCATCTCCGTTCACTAGTAAAAGTTGTGACAATTTATTTCATACCTATGCATTTTCTTGGGCATTTCGAATACTAATAAGTTTTAGTAACTTTCTTCACTGCTTAAGTTTAAATTCGAATGCATTGCACTAAGTCATAATACATAAGAGAAATGAAACAGTTTTCGTTGGCGTTTAAACAAACAGTTTCAGAAAAAAAAACATGTTAAGCAACATTAGCCCTGGTCAGAACTTGTAAGCATGACCGGTGCTGGGGGACCACCTGTTCTTGGCGGGGGAAAGGAACTGGCCATCCTATGGCAAGTAAACTCTTGCCCAGGGCCTCCTTTTCCAAGCTGCAAACCAGCCTTCAGAATGAAAATGCTATATTTTTATTCAATAATGGGCATTAGGGGCTTAGGGCATATTTGATCATCAGCCCCGTGTACATGGGTGTGAGTTGATTTTATCTGATAACCTGTGTTTCTGTGATGACTGTAGTAGTGTGTGTAGATGCAATTATTAGGATATGGGATGAGAGTGGTGCCCCGGCATTTATTTGGAGGGATTGTGGAGAAAGAATGGGGAAAATCACACTTAATAATATACTATAGCGGCTCTAAGCGCCGGGATTCAAACCTTTGAACTTCCTTCAGCTGTCCTTCGTGGTCGTGGTGAGCTATTTAACACGCATGGCTACGTCACGGAGTTTATTCTGTTCTACATGACCTGACAACTCCAATAACTGTTATATCTAGTGTTAATGGTTTACATTGTATTGTGATCACATAATATTGGAGTGGACACGGACGGCTCTGTGCTGGTGGGGAAGACAGTGGCTGGGGACGTCACGCACAGTACTCAAAGTTAACCTCAGTGTTTCGGACACTTGTTACTGTGTCTGACACTTGCCTGCAGTCGACTGTGGTCTTGAGCGGGAGATTAGAGGCTGAGGGTTGAGGGCTGAAGGGCACGTAGCGAACTCGTAGAGTAGTTCCCTGTGTATCACCGTTACAATCACTCTGTTATTGCTTGTTCTGGACAGATCATATTACACTCGGGAACAGAAAGAAAATTTTTGTATGGTGTCTGGAATTTAAAAACAGATTCTGGGTATATTTACGCTGCTGATTCCAAAACTGCTGTCCAATTTGGCCCATTAGCTCCAGTTATTTTAGGGGTACCTTCTACTTGCATACGAATTTTCATGCCTCCACTAGTTTTGACGACAACAAACAGTACTGTGAGGAATTTCCCAAAATATTATTGTAACCAGTTTCTTTGGTGACTGAATAATCTCAGATCACCTGATTTAACCAACGTTTTCTTATGTTTGTATGCAATATCTTGTGTATTATCAGCTCCCAATGTTGCACATGTGTCCAATTATTTGTTCAAATGTTATGACTCATTAAAGTGGAAATGTCTGTTCCCGAAGGAAACAGGATGTTAAATGTCCAATTGAGCTATATACATTAACAAATTCACAAATAAAATTTGATAAAGTGATCCGGCTAGCTCAAAAAAGTTGCCAGCGTACCAATGGGCTCTTCAGTTGATATGGTACATCTCACCAAGACGCGTGCCTACTACATACCGAGAAGGCCGCTGCAAGGCACAAAATGTCGCCACGAGCAGCGCCAATGTACTACGGAAGTCAAACTCCCTTTCAAAATAGTGTTAGCTTACCTTGCTAATCCATATTGGAAATGTCTGTTCCCGAAATAAACAGGATGTTAAATGTTCAATTCAACTATGTAAGAAAGCAAAGACAACTCCGTACAGGCCATGGAGGCCCTGGGAGAAGTGGAAGGTAGAGGCTTCAACTTTTTGTGATATCGGCACTTCATTGGATGGAGTTGTCAGCTCCATGCCCGGCCATTTTTGCTCCCAGGAATCACCCTGGTACTCATTTCCGGTGTAGGTTGAGTGAACCCCCGAGCCATTTGCGTCTCCGAAATTGGTAGTTTTGTTTCTAAAACCCACTACCTGGGTGGGGATCGAACCCACTCCCTTTCAGTTAGAAGCTCAGCGCCTTACCGACTGCACCACGCAGCCCCAATTGAGATATGTGCATTAACAAATTCACAAATTAAATTTGATAAAATGGTCCGGCAAGCTTAAAACAGTTGCCAACGTTTCGCCCCAGTACACCATTGGGCTCTTCAGTTATTATGGTACACCTCACCAAGAAGGCGTGCCTAGTACATACCGAGAAGGCCACTGAAGACACAAAATGTCGCCACGAGCAGCGCCAATGTACTACGGAAGTCAAAATCCCTTTCAAAATAGTGTTAGCGTACCTTGCTTGCCGAACCATTTAACAAGTTTCATTTGTGAATTTGCTAATAATCATTAAAGTTGTTCAGGTTTATATGGATCGCTCTGTACAACAAATCGTTTATTTGAAGTGCATCACACATTTATAATTAGTAGAATCTGCATGTATGTGGGAATTCACATCGCTCAGTACTCAGGAGACATCTTACCTACGTAACCTATTACAAGATAAGGGGTAATTTTGGATGTTTACAGGGTCTTTGTAAGCGAATAGTGAGAGTATTTCTTGAGTATTTATTTACTTTTAGTATATTTTGTAACATTATCGTGTTGGAAGATATTATTTAGTGTAGCCTTAGCTGTCGAAGTCAATGCGCTTCAGTGTAGACAGTGGAAGTGGCAGAAGTTGCACGAGAGCGGATCCCGCATCGCTCAATCAATGAGCTAAGTTCATATTCAGTTCCACCCTGATCGTTCACTAACAATCACAGATATCCCACTATACAAGCAAACTTGAAGGTCAATCACCACTAACAATATCTTAACAAAAAATCATGTATAACTAACAAATGTTGACAAGTTTCGCAAGTTTATACTAACTGCTGTAACTAAATATATGTACATATTGTAAATACCACTACCCACATACTAGTAGGCATAGATGTAACAGCCTAAGTGTAAAGGATCTGATGATGATCGCTTGACGATCGAAACTGGTCATCCAAGTGAATGTATTTATTAATCTCATGTAAATTTATTTGAGGTTGATGGATTTTTTTTATTTCGTCGATTTACCCTCTAGGTTGGTGGTTCCCACGGACTTAGCGAGGGAACTCACCACTACCGCCTCTACGGGCAGTGTCCTGTAGCTTGGAACATCTGGTCGGGGTGGATACAACTGAGGAGGTGTGATCAGCAGTTCGCCCAGGCGGCCTCATCTGCAAAGCGAACAGGGGCCTCATGAGGGATGGGAAGGGAGGGGAAGATTAGGTGGATAGGAAAGGAAGCAGGAAGGAGGTGGCCGTGGCCTTACAGGAGATACCATCCCGGAAAACCACTTCGAGGATGGCTGAGGTGGAAATCGAACCCCCTCTACTCATTCGGACCACCCGAGGCTGAGTAGACCCTGTTCCAGTCCTCATACCACTTTTCAAATTTCGTGACAGAGCCGGGAATCGAAACCAGGACCTTCGGGGCAGCAGCTAACCATGCTGACCGCTACGCTACGGAGGCGACGGTTTATGGAAGTACCCGTAATATTGATTGTGCTGGATAAGAGTGCATTGCATGCACAAATGGGGCTTCTTAGCCCTATGCATGTAATCTTAAAAATAAACAATCAATATATCTGCCCGCGTTAGGCTCGTCTCTTCCTCAGCTGTTCTCTCGTGGCATTTGACAACGCATCATGAACTGCAATCATGTCAGAGAAACGTTAAATAGAAACGGACATTAACAAAATAGTGTTTACAGCATTCATATCTGAAGTTTGTCACAGTAATGAGTTAATAAATCACAGTATTGGCATACTTAAACAATATTAACAACAACGCAACATTTACAGAAATGCTGTATAGGAAATCAGCAATAATATCCGTAAATAAGAACGACACATTACATAGCCTACGTTATAAAAGAAATTGTATTTTCCTTCCTTTCCTTTTATCGTTTTGGACCCCGCAAGATCTCAACTCTTTTTCTTGTATTTTAATAATTGTAAATGTATTTGTACGTAACATATTCGTCATGCCTTATCTAAGCCTAGACGAACAGGATCTGATGATGATCGCATGACGATCGAAACATGTTATCCAATTAATTACCCCCTCCCCTTGTTTGTGTGTTAATATATTAATTGATAAATAATTCATGTAATACTTATTTCAGGTTACGGTGTTTAAAAAGTTGTAGCCTACTCCCCGCCTAATATATGAAGAGCATTCTATAATAAATTTTAAAAGAAACGACCAACTGCACCTATTGACTCGCGACGACGTCATTCTTTTGTGTGTGTCATTGCGCAGCTGTTGCTTCCCTGCCTTTGTACAGTATGTGCTCCTCACTCGAATTCGTTTGACTCGGAGCGTGAATATTTGTGGCGTCATCACTTCATATAATATCCATCCTCATTACGAAGCACAAATCGCCCTAAAATTGTCAACAAGAAAGAGCTCACAAAGCCTCTTTGGAGACCACACACTATTACTTATTATTGGAGTTCGTAATCTTACAAATTTCTTAATCTAGTGTTAGAGTAGCCAAATTTCTGAAATATAATGCTATTAGAACGGATATATTAACACTGCGCTATTACATTATCGTGCTTCGGAATCAGGCCACTTATTCTTTAGTCAGAAAGGCTGGTTTATTATCACGTGCATTATTTAGAATGATGAACTAATTAAATATTCCATTTTAGTTCTATGACGTTGGCGTACTGGCCTACTTTGATGTGTGTACAACGCGGCAGGCATTATTGACCCTGTAGGACAGTCCTCTTTGTCAGAACATACGAAGCTAAATGCGGTGCCGGTACCTTGAGTAAACACTGAAGAGGCTGCGTGGTGCAGTGGTAAAGTTCTGAACCCAGGTTAGTTAGTTATTGTTGTTTTAAGGGGCGTAAACTCGATACATCTGTCTCACAAGGAGAGGTCGCCAAGTGTTTTAAGAGAAAAGCGTTCAAATTTGGAGGGTTTGCTCTTTATAAAAAAAATATTTTGCCCCTGTTCAAGCGTTTTTGTCAATGGGCCTTAGTGTGTTCAAAATTGAACGTTTAAAAGTAATCCTCAAACGTTTGTAGTCCTATTCCCGCACATGTTCGCGGATCGTCTCCGTGGCGTAGTCACTAGAGCGTTGGTGTGGTGAATTGAAAGTTTCGAGTTCGAATCAGACCTTGGACAGCACCTTTTGTTTTCTTTTACTGATACATCCCTTATTGACTTTTGGGTTTTCTATAATGTATTTGCTGTGGTCCCTTCGGTTTTGGAGCTATGTAGAAATAATCCCAGCACACTGCACCCCGTTCTGCCAACCAAGCGATATCTAATTTTTACGACTAGTAATAAAACAAGTAGTTCCGTGAAGAACTATACAGCCTATTTTCATATATCCTACGTATGTTAACTGCCACTATGAACATACAAAATTTCAGTTTGATTGCTGTAATAGATTCGTAGATATTGACAACCGACTAAATATTTCGGATGGTCGCCATGTTGGATTTTATATATGTAGGTTCTAGAGTTATGTACTGTTACATGAAGATTATTGTGTGCGTGTAGCATTCAAATTTCAATCGCATGACTAGGACACAAGAAGTAACAAGGAAATTTTAAAATTTCGCACAGCTGCCATCTTGTGGTTATGGAAACAATTGAAATAAATTAGATGCCAGTGGATTAACATTCGTATAAGGATTTACTCTACCAAGTTTCACTGCACTAGGATGGTTGAATTGCGAGAATCGTCCATGTGAATATTTATAATTCGCGTCACCGCCATGTTGGATTTGTGATCACCAGGTTATTTAAAGTCCTATAGGTGAACTTATGTTCATAGCCCCTATGAACATAAAGAAATTCAGTTTCATTGCTATAATAGATTCGTAGATATTCAGAGCCGTATAAATATTTTGGATGGTCGCCATGTAGGATTGTTAAATGTATAGGCCATAGAGTCATGTACCATTAAAGGAAAATTATTGCGTAGGTTCATTATTAAAACTTTCACTTCGATCGCATGAATACCACACAAGAAATAAAAACTTAATTTTAAAATTCGCAAAGCCGCCATCTTGAGGTTATGTAAACAATTGAACTAAATTAGATACCAGTGTATTACAATGTGTATAAACATTTCCTGTACCAGATGTCATTGCGGTTGGAACATTAAATCGCGAGAAAGTTCTATTTAAAAATTTCAAATTCGCTTGGCCGCCATGTTCGTTTTGTAGTTAACCGGTTTTTGAATGTCTTACAGATGAACTTCCAGTAATGCCCTTTATCTCCGTACAAAATTTCAGGGTGATACCGCTAATAGTTTCAGAGATATAGAATGCCGGTGAAATATTTCGCACATCCGCCATCTTGTGGTTATGTAAACAATTGAACAAAGTTTGATGTCGGTGCATTACAATGTGTATAAACATATACTGTACCAAGTTTTATTGCGTTTGGTTGGTTAAATCGCGAGAAACGTCTATTTAAATGTCGCAAATTCACATGGCCACCTTGTTGGTTTTGTAGTTACCAGATTTTCATTAGTCACATAGGTGAACTTCTAGTAGTCCCTTTATCACCGTAAAAAATTCCAGGGTGATATCGGTAATAGTTTTGAAGATATTGAATGCTGGTGAAATATTTCGCACAGCCGCCATGTTGGATTGGTGAGACGTAACAAAATTTGAAGGGCACGGTCGAGGTAGCCCGGAGTAGTGCTATGAACTTACCGCGTTTCATTGAAATCGCTCCAGCCGTATAGAAGTTATTAGGGGGGGGACACACACCTCACTCACATACAGACTCACGGACAAAAGGTGATCTCACAAGCCTTTTTTTTTTTTTTTTCAAAATTGAAAATAGGCTAAAAATAAGTGCGACTTTTGAATACTTTGCTTATTATATGAAATAAAGGTGTAAGCATACTCTGTTTAGTGTTTGCAGATCAAAGGTCTCATTAAGAAAATACAAAAGATGGTTCATGCTGTAAACGGGGACATAGATCTGTCTACGAGGGAAGATGCTATCAAAATCCATTCACTGATTCATCACCAACTTTCATCTAATGATTTCGTAGACATGATAAAATATGCTTTCTTTGTAGAAAAGTTAACAGACGAATGGACAGTATTTGGAAATGTGAACATCTGTTTTACGCATGAAGTGATGGGGTCAAGGTGCTATCCTTGCTCCTCGCCTGCATTTATTAAATATGCTCTTTGTCGCGAAATGCTTTGCTTCCAATGTTTTCTTGAAAAATACCACCCAAATAAGTGTAAAAATGGGTCAATATCAAGCGATTCATTGTCAGACGAACAGTGGAAATTTGACAAATATTGTAGATAATGTAAACAATAACGTAAATATTAATAAGTAGAAAAAGCAACAAAAATAAATAAAGTACCGGTACTTGATGTAATCTGCCAACTTAAATATTGTACCACAAGCATAAAATAAAAGAAAATTATCAAAGAAAGAAAAAGGAATTAATTTAAAAACATTGAGGTAAGTTTCGATCGCGCTAGCTACTACGCTACGGAGACAAGCCGCGATCGTCTGCGGGAATAAGACTACAAAAGTTTGAGGATTGATTTTAAGCGTTCAATTTTGAGCACACTAAGGCCCATTGGCAAAAACGCTCAAACAGGAGTAAAATATTTTTTTTCGAAGAGCAAACCACCAAATTTGAACACTTTTCTAGTAAACCATATGGCGACCTCTCCGTGTCAGTATATTACAGGATAATAATTTGGTCCCTGGCGTTTGTAGAGGTACAGTAGTAAAAATGCACGTAAAGTCTTTACCCGTTTGATGGGGCCGACCAACTTACTTAATATTTGCTTATCTTTTCAATATGCTTTGATAAGAGATTCTTGTTAGGGATCACAACGTTGGCTTGTTTTGCGACAATCAACAGATCCGGCCTGTTTGGGCGATACCGATTGATCAGTCAGAGGAGTTTAGTCCCAATACAACTTTTAGTCATTGGTTTCAAGAACATTCTGTGGCTGATATTGGTAATACGGAACTTTCTTTCGCTTAGAAGCTCCAACTTATCAGCATATCACTAGTTACATATACAGTATATGCATGTGTGAAATAACCGTTCGATGATAATAACAATTGAGTAGTGTGTATACGTATGTAATATGACAGTAAATAAATCTGTTACTTTGTTTTAGTTAAGCACACAGTACTCAATAATAATAGTAATAATAATAATTATTTATTTATCGTATGGCTTTTAGTGCTGGGAGTGTCCGAGAACATGTTAAGCTCGCCAGAGTCTGTAGCAGCTTTCAGCGGACACCCTTAGGGTGAGCTACAAGTTCCGTTCAATTTCAAGTAGTTCCAACTTTCACTACCAGATGTAGTGAACGTTGGAACTTTGATAGAGCGTTCCAACGAAATCTAACCCAGAAATTCAGCTTCACACAAGTTAAGTCTGTGGAAGGATCTTTTACACCCCATAAATATATGACATGGGACCGCCGGATTTACTTCCCCTTCGAAGGAAGGCATACTGAAGGATTTTAACGCTCTTAAAACATCCGACGACTTCGTCCGGGTTTGAACCCGCTATCTTGGGCACAGCAGTTCAGCATGCTACCAACTACGCCACCGATGCCGCTATGGCTAGGGGTTCAGCTGCATAGAGGACCTCGGGCCTGATTACAGCGTTATAGTGCCTTAATTTCGCATTCATGGATAAGGATTACTTCTGGTAAACTTTTCTGCATCGATTGTATGCAATATTCAGTTTCAAAATCCTTTCTTCAAATGCTTCATTGTTCTTGAGGTCTTCACTGATCCATTCCCCCAAATATTTAAAATCTTCGACTTTACGGATTCTGTTGTTGGGTAGAAGGTATTCTGGTGCAAATCTGTCTTTTATCATGAACACTGTTTTCTTGTAAGACAACTGAAGGCCAGTCTTGGAGGCTATAGATTGGAGAGTATTGATCTGGTCTATTGCTGTTTCAACCGAATCTGCTAGCATAGCGACATCATCTGCGAAAGCGATACAGTCCACTCGGGTATTGATTTTGAGTTTCCTGCTTATTACTCTTAGACCTGTTTCAGGGAGTGTTTTTCTCCATTCTAGGATTATTTTCTCTATTACACAGTTAAATAATATGGGCGAGATTCCATCTCCCTGCCTTACTCCTGTTTTAATCTCAAAAGTGTCAGAGATTTTCCCTCTAAACTTCACTTTAGATATGGTGTTTGTTAGGGTACATTTGACGATGTTCAGTGTTTTACGATCTAGTTCGAGTTTTTGCAGGATATGGAACAAAACTGCTCTATCAACAGAATCGTAAGTCTTTTTAAAGTCAATAAATGTGATCACGAAAGTGTTATACTGTATCTGTGTCTGCATAATGATGGATTTAAGGTTGTGTATTTGTTCAATACATGATCTGCCCTTCCGGAAACTTGCTTGGTACTCCCGAACTTATTTATCTAGCTGAGACCCTAATGTCTTCAGTAGGATGAAAATGAAAATCCACAGCCTGCTTCCAGTCTCCGACCGGGTCAGGAATGGAATGAATGAAACCCCCATCCAGCGGCGAGGATATGAACTGTGCCGGCTGCCGAAGCCTGTCGCACTCCTCTGGGGCAATGATTAAATGAATGACAGGTGAAATGAAATGATAGTGGAGAGTGTTGCTGGAATGAAATATTGACAGGGAAAACCGGAGTACCCGGAGAAAAACCTGTCTGCCTCCGTTTTGTCCAGCACAGATCTCACATGGAGTGACCGGGATTTGAACCACGGACCCAGTGGTGAGAGGCCGGCGTGCTGCCGCCTAAGCCACGGAGGCTCTCTTCAGTAGGATCTTAGAGAGAATTTTATGTTACCGAGAGAAGGGAAATGACTCTATAATTGTTAGCATCATCTCTATGCCCCTTCTTATGCAGAGAGTGGATTAGAGTAGTGGTCCATTCTGCAGGGATTTCTTCCTTAATCCAGGTGTCTTGTATAATTTTAGTCAAGATGTCTATAGTTCTGCTATCTGCATACTTCCATAGCTCCGCTATGATTGAGTCTTCTCCGCTGGCTTTGTCGTTCTTGAGTTCTTTGATAGCCTGTTCCACCTCACCCTTTAATGGCATTGGAGCATCTGTTTCAATGTCTTCAGGCTTGTTGAAGGTTAGTTGTTCCTTTGGTGGTTTACAATTTAGTAACTCTTCAAAGTATCTCGCTAGTATCTCAGAGTTTTCTTGATCAGTTATGCCTTTCCTACCTTTCGGGTCTTTGAAAATAAGCGACAGTGGCTTATAGTTCTTGGTGCTTCTTTTGAATGTTTTGTGGAAATTTCTTGTATTGTTTTTCCTGAAGTATTGTTCTATGGATACAAAGGTGTCCTTATCAAAGGTCCTTTTTGTCTTTCAGATAGTTTTTGGCGGTTTGATTTCTTATTTCAAGGAATTAGGACCAATTTTGTTGATTTCTGTTCTTGTTCCACCTTTCCCATGCTTCTTGTCTCTCCCTTATGGCGTCCTCACATTCTTGGTTCCAACATGGGTGTTTATATTTCCTCATAAGAGGGACTGTTTCTTGTGAAGTTGTGATTACTGCTTCTTTCAGCTGTTCCCAGGTTTCCGAATGTGAATTTCCGATGCGTTCACTTAAGAGTTCTTTGAAAGTCGTGTGGTCTTTAATTTTAATGGTATCATATTTTGGGATGGGTTTCTGTGCTTTCTTCTGGTTAATTTTGTGGTTTCTGGGGATAAAGTTAAGTTTTACTTTGGAGATGTGATCAGAGTCAACTTTCGCATTTCTGAGTACTTTCACATTCCAGATATTTTTATGAGATTTTGATGGCTACGTGATCAATTTGATACTCTTCTGATCGTGAGCCCCGCGTCTCCCATGTCATCTGTTTCCTTGGAAGATGTTTGAACCATGTGGATTTCAGTCTTAACGAAAACATTCTGCAAGTATCTATCAAACGCTTACCATTGAGGTTAGTTTTCTTATGGACTGGGTATTGGCCAACTATATAAGAATACGTCTTTTCTCTATCTGTGCATTGAAATCGCCAATTAAAATGAGAGTATGGTGATGGGGAATTCTTTGAATTGTTGATTGAAGGTCTTCTCAAAATTGTTCCACAGCCTCAGGATTCCTGTAATTATCTTGATTAACTGAAGCATGGGCACTGATGATAGTGTACCATTTGTTGTTACTTCGGAAGGACAGGGATGAGAGTCTGCTTGAGGTCGAGGAGAATCCTGTTATTGAGTCGATCATCTTCTTTGATACAATAAATCCTGTTCCGAACAAGTCGGTGCCTTTGAGAATTTTCTTCCCTGGGTTGTCTTTCAATATTCGGTAACCCACTGACTCAAAGGGATCCTCATCCCCAAACTAAGTCTCTTGAACTGCCATAATTACTAACTGCTGTTGAGACATCAGATTGGTGATCTCTTTCAACTTCCCTATCCTTTTGAGTGAATTGGATTTGAAAGTCTCTATGTAACTTATTTTCTTTAGTCTTAATTCAAATACTGAGCATGACGGTGAGGGCTCCCCAGACTCCGATGGCCTTCTTATACCCCCTTGGTTGGTGGCAGTGGATTGAAGGGTAGCCTTATTACCACCTGGGGTAGTTTTCCCTCGGATTATTTCCTCCATGCTCTACCATTTTGGTTAAAATGGGTTTGATATGCCTGAGTTTCTTCAGGACTTCTGATACTACTTAGGTTGCTAGCCCAAGAGATAGAAAACGGTCGCCCCTAACATGGGTAACAGACACCGACCAGTTCGCCGCCCGATACGGGTACAGACACGAAGGGATTTGTTGATTGAAGATAGTTCCTCCACTTTATCAACCGTTGGGACAGTTTATCCTCTTCCGCATTCAAAACCGTTATTTTTTTATAATCGTTTCGGTCGTCTATGGGCCACGTTATTTCAACTGCCTTTTCCCTCTTTCTTTCACATTGGCCCAGTATTCGCGCATTCTTCTTCGGTGAGCTTCCTTCCGTTCTTCGGTCTAATTCTTGCCGGTTTTCAATATAGGTTTTGGCTGAAAACTCTGTTCGTCCCCAAGTTTCTTCTTCAATGAGTCACGTTCCAAGATGTCCCCATGTGATATCCCCAGTTCTTGTAGGACTTTTTCCACCTCTGTAAACCAGATCCCTTTGGTTTTCTTTCCCGCAAAGTAGGCACAGATTCGATTGGACAATCTTCCAGAGTTCATTCGTATTAAATGGCCATAAAAGGAGAGTCTTCTTTTGCGAATGGTGTCCGTTATTTTCTCCACGTGTAGATAAAGTTCATCGTTGTGTCGTCTTCTATACTCTCCTCGTCCCTTGACCGGGCCCAAGATCTTTCTCAGAATCTTCCTCTCTTTGGTTTTGAGTTGTTCTGCCAGGCCTTTCTTATTCATCGCCAGGCATTCTGATGCATATAACGCCTCCGGGCGAATAACGGTAACGTAGTGCCTCAGTTTGGCCTTGAAGGACATTGATCGTGTTTTGTAAATGTATTTGGTTAAATGGTAAGCCATTTCCATTTTGTTAATCCGTGCCACGAAAGCTTCCTTTTCACGAATGTTGGGATCAATCCATTCACCCAGGTATTTGAATTTTTCTACCTGTGTTATTATGTCCTCCATTCACCCTAAGTTCTCTGGGTTCTGACTTGATGTTCGTTATAAACTGCGTTTTCTGAAACGAAATCTGAAGACCTGCCTCTGCTGCTTGCCCAGTAATTGATTGATTTGTTGTGTGGCCGTGTTATTATAATTATTATTATTATTATTATAAATATTAATATTATTATTAATAATATTATTACAGCGATTTTCGGATTAATTAGGAGCTGAGGGGACGAGAAATTCACGATGTTCTGCTCTACTCCATGCGAGACAACCAACTGATGTTAATACCTGTACTAGAACAACGCAACCATATACACTCATATTCATTAAGAATACACTTTTTGCATGTGAACATGCTGAGCGTATGACGCACAATGTATGTAGAGTAATGAACTCCGGTAATTAAACCTGTAAATGTGATATTTATTACCTCACCTGTACAGCTACATGCTCGGTGCATGTTACAACAACACAGTAATAATTTAAATTCATTAAGAGAATCAATTACAAGTCAAAATACAAAAACATGCGCACTTTATGTGATAAATGGCACCGTCTGTCTGAAATAGCACTCTCATAATAGCACTCTCGGGTCAAAGAGGCGGGAAGGTGGTACAAAGAGCTGCGGCTGGAGTGAGACAGCGTCACAATTAATTAACCACACAGATGTCTTTCCGACATTCGCTGCCTCAGTCGATACCTGCTGCGCTCTAACGTGGCTCCAGTAACTCAAGTCTCTGTTTTGGCAATGCCATTATGTTCTACCTTTCGCCATAGACAATCCAGGTTCTATTTCAGACTTTCCTATGAAGAATTTTAATCCGGGAAGTTTAGTAATTAGGAAATCTTAGCGATATTCGGTTAATCGATTAATGATCGATTTATGGAATAGTTTTAAATTAATCGAAAATGATTAATCGACAGAGCGTCCATTCGATTAATCGACTAACCAAATAATTGATTTATCGGCTAACCAAAGAATTGAATAAGCGATTAGTAGACAAAAGAAAAGAAAAGAAAAGAAGTTTAAATGAGAAGTCATAGATTAAGTTGAGTTACGCTGATTTTTGGAATGATGTATACAAATCTATAAAAGTTAGTTTGTGCCTAAATATACAAAAGTGTCCTTCCTTGTCTATGTTAACAATAACCAAATAAGACTCAGTGACAGTGGAAGGACAAACATCAATCAAATTGGGAAGGGTTTCGATAAAAGAAAGATTTTGAATTGTTGTTCAATGTTTACAATTTAGGACTGAACATTTTTGTTTTACTTTTTTAGCCCAGTTTTCACAAAGAAAGTGAAAACATATGATACAATATACAAATTTCAATTAATTAAATGTATGTTGTGCTTCTGTGAGGGCGTAGTGAAAGAGCCAAGTACATAGATTAATCGACAAAACAATCAATTTTATTCAACCAACCAAATAATCAATTAAACGACCTATCGATTAATTGATTAAATCACAATCGATTAATCGTAAATTTTAGCAAGTAATCTGATTTTTTCTTCAATTAATCGATTATTTCATAAGTCAAATTAATAGATTAAAAGTACCAGCCCTAAATTTTATCCTAGAGACTTTAGGATAGTTTTCATTTTTGCCTTTTGTAAAGTAAATGTGCCAATAAAAAGGCCCACTTAACGTTTAAAATTTTTTTGTATTTTAGTAGAAGGGGTAAAATCTGAACATTGTCCTGATTATGACTTTATGCTTTTTGGGATACTAATTACGAATCAGTTACAATTACAAGATGATTTTTTTTACTCTGACATCTTTGATGATAGTATCACCTTGACCGATTCACCAGAGGATTTAAATGACGACCGGGTTCATTTACCGACTGTGCCAAGAAATTCAATTCTGGTCTGAGGGCGTACATTTAGTACCACAGCCACCACAATGACACAGGTTATTGAACAGATATTCTACCCACACACTCAAGTACACGGGGATACATGACCACGATGTTGCTAAGTCCCTAAATGAATCAACAACAACAACGACATAAGACTTGAAATTGAGACCACAGTCAAAATTTGAAACCGAATGTTCTGCATTCCGTGAAGGAATGTTTAATAGCTTTTAAAGGCCTTGGCACACAGAATGCGGGCTCGATTACGGGCAGGACGTCGTGAAAATCAAGGCGGGAGGGCACACAGGCCACTTGTACGTTTCGTAGCTAATCAAGGCCAAATAAATGGATAGAGCGTCAGGGACTGACACCGTGGCCTGCTCGTTCTCCCAATCTCAACCCATTAGACTTCTTAGGGGCCGATGACCTAGATGTTAGGCCCTTTAAAACAACAATTATCATCATCATCATTTGACTTCTACTTATGGGGTCATTGAAATGCCATTGTTTTTGCCATACCTATTCATAACTCGTACATGCTTCATCAGAGAACAGAGCAAGGATGTCAGCAGATACGACAGACGCCGGGAATATGGGAGCGTGTGAGACAGTCAATGAGGCGCCTACATTACAGCTCGTGGTAGCCATTTTGAGCACCTTCTGTAGAGACCTGTAAGTAGTAATGTACACTTGATCAACACAAATGACCAACCTGCATAGTGAAGCGGTCTGTGTTATGTACACCACAAACAATGCTTGTAACAGGGAAACGAAAGCAAGTACACCTTATGTTTACAGTTACAGGACATGTTTTGTTGTCAGGTCCTCTATCGAATCCCTGGAGTCTTCCCACATATTTAGTTACATCTGCTGGAACCGACTATAAAGTAATTCACAACATGTCCTCGATCATACAAAATGGGTAGTTTCTCACCTATTGAGTTTGTCAGTGTCCATTTCAAGAAAGAACGCTGCACAATGTGTGGACAACAGACTCTAAACACACTGATCGCTGCCTGTTACGTCCTGGTTGAGATCGTTATCGCTGACCGGTGGTGTGTGTCTGGCAAAGACGATGCAATATTAAGAAACACTGATTTGCGTTCAGCTCGTTGCGGACGGAGAACGTGATCGCCTTAAATATCCCGGACAATTCCTTCTAGGATGACCGGAAGTAGTATTTGAGCCTAACCATGCAAATAGAAACGAACTTCAATCAGTTCATCATAATCCTATAATTTGAGACTTTTTAAGACTGAATTTTACCCCCGTACAGTACGTCGTGCCCTTGAAGTAACTACTGTAAGTAACTGAAGTTGAAAATTGTGAAAACCGATGACAAGCCCATTACATTTTCTTGCTTACCTTAAAAAATGTAATTTGTGGCTTTACCCCACATGTGATTTGATAAGCGGTGTCTAAACCATTAAGTTGGCAAATTACCATATTCGAGCTCTAAAACACTCCTCTAATGGGGATGCGATATGAGTTGAAGACTGAAATGTTAATAATGGCCTGGTAGTAGCGAATGGGCACTATATGCAGTACAATGCTCGTATTTTACAGGCTTGCTATCGTCAGGACAGCCCAATACAAGCAGTAAGCAATTACGCTGACAGAACTGAGAAACGGACGGCACGTAGCCTATACTGTTTTTACTTCGGAGATAAATTTTAAACCAAGACGGGCTTAAAAAGAGAATTCCGAGTGGAAGGAAAAACTACTAGAGCCATTTCGATAGTCGGTCGCTTTATGGGGCCATTTTGGTGCTGCTCTGCATGGGGTACGGCTATCAATAAAACACCCGCACGACTCTATCTGAGAGGCGGACCTCCCCAATACGCCAAGACTAATACAATTTGCGGCTATTGTAAGCTTCCGATTTACTGGTAAATATATTACTCATGCACTTACTCTAGCCAGCCTATTCACAAATGAATGGCCTTACACCGATTGTAAATTACAGTAGCGATATTCTACCTGTCCGTTTAACGTTTTAAATTGGTGGCTTCGGTAGCGTAGTTGGTAGCATCCTGAGCTTCAATGCCCAAGATCGCGGGTTCAAGTGGTCGGATTTTCTAAGAGCGTTAAAAATCCCTCAGTATGCTTTCCATCGGAGGGAAAATAAGCCGGCGGGCCCATGTCATAGATTTGTGGCATGTAAAAGAACCTTACACTAACTGCAATTGCGTGAAGCTAAATTTGTAGGTTAGATTTGATTAACGCTCGCTAAGTTCCAACGTTTGCCACCAGGTGCCCGTTGTGATGGCATCTAGTAGCCAAGTTCACAGCTAGGTGACGTTGACGGTAGCATATGGTAGCAAAAGTAGGAACTACTTGTAACTGATCGTCTGCAGTCCTTACCTGAATTACAGATAACACACACTTAACACAATTAACACCGGATATCAGACAGTTCTACACACACCCAAAATACACGCGGCTACATGACCACGTTGTCAAAGCCCCTAAACTGAGGTACCAACCACCAACCAACCAACGTTTCAAATTAAAATGTAAAGAAATACGTACAGTATTTTCTCCTGTAAACTCAAAGAACCGAAGGCTTCATTTTCGTGAAGCATTTACAAGGTAACCACTTCATTCGAAATAAGCAAAAGAAATATCTGTGCTTGTTTACCCCTTATTATTTCCGTTTTAACGCGGTCAAAGATGAGATGTTGCAATTTAATTTGAGGGCTTGGACATCGTGGTCACTTAGCACCGTGTTCTTACTTTTGTGTGTGTGTGTGTGTAGAATGTGTATGATAACCTGTTTTATTGTGGTATCTGTATTAGTAAGTGTGTTTCTAATTTAGGGGAGGATTGGGAAGGAGGTAGTCGTGGCGTATTAGAAGGTACTTTTCCGGCAATCGTTGGATGGCTAAGATGGCTGAGATAGGAACCGCACTCACCATTCCCCGGCATTTACCTAGAGTAGAAGTGGGAAACCACGAAAAACCAATTCCAGGATGGCTGACGTGTGAATCAACCCACTTCTGCTCAGTTCCAACCTTCAGACCAGGATAAAATTTCTTGCTAGAGCCGGGAATTGAACCAGGATCTCCAAGCTGACAGCCAAGAACACTAACCGCTACACCATGAAGTAGTTTGAGATTAAAACAGCTTCTATATAGCGGGTATTTTTACTCTCGAAAATCCTTCCTTATGCCAATCTCATGAGAGGATTTAATGTGAGATGAAATGTATGAAGGTGAATGAAACTGGGCAACCAGTTAGGAAATGTAGCAGTGGCGTATTAGAAGGTACTTTTCCGGCATTCTCCAGATAGGTGATGTGTGAATCGAGCCCACCTCTTGTCAGTTTCTGCCTCACAAGGCTGAGTGTACCCCGTTCCAGCCCTCAGACCAGAATTAAATTTCTTGCCAGAGCCAGGGAACGAGTCCAGACCTCTGAGGCGACCTCTGGGGTAGCTACTCCGTTGAGTCTTGGAGCGTGCCTTGTGGGTAACACCATCAGAAGGCAGCCGAGAAAATAAATCCTAGCCTTACAGAAAATAAATCCAGGGCAAGTATCCAAGTTGGGTTTTGAATATACGAGATACGAGTGAAAGGGAGTGTTGTTCTCGGTAAAAGAACAGGTATTAATTTAGCGTATGGATTTTAGTGCCGGGAGTGTCCACCAGAGGCTATACCTGCTCCAAGCGGACACCCCTAGGGTGAGCTACAAGTTCCGTTCAATTTCAAGTAGTTCCAACTTTCGCTACCAAATGTCAATGATACCTAGAGGTGAACGTTGGAACTTTGATAGAGCGTTACAACGAAATCTAACCTAGAAATTTAGCTCCACACAAGTTTAGTCTGTGGCGAGATCTTTAACATGCCATAAATCTATGATATGGGACCGCCGGCTTTACTTCCCCTCCGAAGGAAGGCATACTAATAACACAGGTGGACCTTGCATATGAGAGTAGAGTTGTGTCAGCATGACGAGCACTTGGAGCAAGGCACGAGTGAGTCGCAATATGCGTTGGCCCCTTTAATCAACCAACCGAAAAAATTATGGGTCAAAGGAAAAGCGACTGGCCACAACGTTATAATGTGGTCAGCAATGAAATAACTTCTCTCTACAAAGAAAGGGGCCAGGAGTTAATGAAATGGCTCAGAGAGATATCACTTGAGTTTCAAACGGTGAGGAAACAAGCTGTTATATTATTTTTAAAGTGAAAAGGTCTGAATGAAAGTGAGTTGACAAGCCGGTTGTAATGGATGGCAGTGGTGAAAACCACAAACATCTCTCTCTACTTACTTGACTGGCTTGCGTGACTCAGCGGTAAAGTTCTCGCCTGCTGTCCCCAAGGTTGCAGGATCAAATCCTGACGCAGTCAGTTGACATTTGAGGGTGCGCAAATGCGAGGGAGTCGTGTCAATAGATTTTCTGGCACGTTAAAGAAACCCCTTCGGGCCAACATTCTGGCACCTCGGCGTCTCTAATGTGCAGAGTAGTAAATAGGGACGTAAAACCAATAACAGAATTATTATCCACATACATTATTGTATAGAATACTTGTGAAATCAAATTTCGTATAGTACATCTCGTTGCGCAGTAGCTAGCATTCTTGGCTGTCACTGTGGAGTCCTGGTTCTGTTTCTCGGCTCTGCCAAGAAATTTAATTTTTGTCTGAGGGCCGGAACGGGGTACACTAAGCCTCGTGAGGCAAACCGGAGTAGACGTTGGTTCGAATCCTACCCCAGTCATCCTGGAAATGATTTTCCGAAGTTTCCCACTTCTACTCCAGGTAAATGCTGGGATGGCACCTAACGTAAGATCACGGCCGCTTTCTACCCAAATCCTACAAGTCCACACACTAGTACAGACACCATAGTGATACAAGTTATCAGACAACTATTAGTCTACCCACGCCCAAATACACGATTCAATTTCATTTAATTTTATTTAATTTTATTTTACACGCATTTTATATTGTTAACGGGTCTGATTGAACATGATGTCTCAAGGTCCCAAGTGAATTAACAGTTACAAACAAAGGACAGAAATAAGCCTGTAGTTGATTGTGACTTTTATTACACCAGTGAAGATATATCGAACTTGGTTGTATGCCTTACTTGAAAGAAGACTAAGAAGTAAAGAAAAAAAAAAGAAATTAAACTTAAAAAATTTAAAAATTTTGAAAGGTAAAAAATTTAAAAATTTCAAATTTCAAATTTAAAAAGTAAGCTATATTTAAAAAAGAGTATGAAGTTTATAAAATTAACAATTTTATAAATTAAAATAAAATGTAAAAAGATGAAAAGTTGAAAATTTTAAAAACTAATAAGGAATTTTAAATTTTAATTTTGAATTTTTTTAAATTATATGTAAAATTTAAAATCTAAAATCCTACATTCAAAATTTAATTTTTAAAATTTGTAATTTAAAAATTTAAAATGTAGGGGTTGAATTTTAAATTTTGAAATGGGAAATTTCAAATTCAAAATTCTAAATTCTAAATTAAATAATTCAAATTAACGATTTTTCTTTTTTTATCACTTATCCTCCCAGCTCGGCTTCACCCACGAACTCGGCGAGTGATCATTCCTTTACCGCCATAAGGACAGTGTCTTGTAGCTGGACAAACTTTGTATGCAGATACAACTGAGGATGGTGACAGACCGATCGCCCAGACGACTGCTAACTTGGGTCTAATTAAGGAAAGGTCAATGAAGGGAGAAGGAAGGAAGTCGGCCGTTGGCCTGTTGAAAGGATCGAAAATGAAAATTTAAAAATAAATTATAATTAAAATGAAAAACAAGATGTTCAGAAAAGAATATATAGCCTACTTTCTCCTAAATGCATGGGTATTGTTATAACTCTTTGTCCTTTTCAAGGAGTATAATTCAATGTTGGTTGTAGTAGCTTGTTGAAATACAATGTGCTATTGGGATATTAAACATGAATATGAGGTGCCCTTTGCTAGTGCTACCTCTGTAAAAAATTCCATTCAATTCGGTTTCACCGTGTTTGAATTGATATGGGGAATGGATTTGCACACATACTTGGCCGCTATTTGCAAACTATTGGGCTGATGACCTTGTAGTCAGTCATAAGATGCTTTCCACAAAAAGGCATGTTGTTGCAAAATCTGGTAGAGATCAAATTATTAAGATGGTCGTAATTTGACTTAAGCTTTTAACATTTGGGTGGCCGTCATTCCGTTTCCGTCAAGATGGCGCGATATTAAACATGACACTGAGGTTCTCTTTGCTAGTGCTACCTCTGCACCAAATTTCGTTCAATTCGGTTTCACCGTGTTTGAATTGATAGGGGGAATCGAATTGCACACATACTTGACCACCATCTGCAAAATATTGGGCTGATGATCTTGTAGGTTGGTCAGAATATGCTTCCCACATAAAGATATGTTGTTGCAAAATTTGGTAGAGACTAGATTTTTAGGTTGGTCGTAATTATATTTTAGCTTTTAACATTTGGGTGGCCGCGATTACGTTTCCGTCAAGATGGCGGTGATATAAAACATGACACTGAGGTGCCCATTGCTAGGGCTACCTCTGTACAAATTTCGTTCCATTCGGTTCCACCGTGTTCGAATTGATAGGGGGAATCGATTTTCACACAAAGATGGCCGCCATCCGCAAACTATTACGCTGATGACCTATTACTTTGGTCAAATGATGCTCCCCCATAAAGTTATGTTGTTGCGAAATTTGGTAGAGATCGGATGATTAGGTTAGTCGTAATTTGATTTAAGCTTTGAAAATTTGTGTGGCCGCCATTACGTTTCCGTTAAGATGGCGGCGATATAAAACATAACACTGAGGTGCCCTCTGCTAGTACTACCTCTATACCAAATTTCGTTCCATTCGGTTTCACCGTGTTCGAATTAATAGGGGGAATCGATTTTCACACATAGATGACCGCCATCCGCAAACTATTAGGCTGACGTCCTATTAGTTTTGTCAAAGGATGCTCCCCCCATAAAGGTATGTTGTTGCATAATTTGGTAGAGATCGGATGATTAAGTTAGTCGTAATTTGATTTAAGCTTTGAACATTTGTGTGGCCGCCATTACGTTTCCGTAAAGATGGCGGCAATGTAAAACATGACACTGAGGTGTCCTTTGCTAGTGCTACCTTTGTACCAAATTTCGTTCAATTCGCGTTCACCGTGTTCGAATTGATAGGGGGGGACAGACATTCAGAGTACACACACTCACACACACACACACACACACACAGACTCACACACACACACAAACACACACACACACAGACAGACACACTTTTTTTCCGCTCTGTGTTGATCTCATAAGTCTACTTTCATTTTTTTCAAAAATCGAAAGTAGGCTAATTAACCACAAATTTTAAAATTAAAAACAAGATGTTCAGTAAAGAACATATAGCCTACTTTCTCCTAAATGCATGGGTATTGTTATAACTCTTTGTCCTTTTCAAGGAGTATGATTGAATGTTGGTTGTAGGAGCTTGTTGAAATACAACGTGCTATAGGGATATTAAACATGAATATGAGGTGCCCTTTGCTAGTGCTACCTCTGTACCAAATTTCGTTCAATTCGGTTTCACCGTGTTTGAATTGATAGGGGGAATCGATTTGCACACATACTTGGCCACCATCTGCAAACTATTGGGCTGATGTTCTTGCAGTTTGGTCAGAATATGTTTCCCACATAATGATATGGTGTTGCAAAATTAGGTAGAGACTAGATTATTAGGTTGGTCGTAATTACATTTTAGCTTTTAACATTTGGGTGGCCGCGATTACGTTTCCATCAAGATAGCGGTGATATAAAACATGACACTGAGGTGCCCTTTGCTAGTGCTACCTCTATACCAAATTTCGTTCCATTTGGTTTCAGCGTGTTTGAATTAATAGGGGGAATCGATTCTGATACAAAGATGGCCTCCATCCGCAAACTATTAGGCGAATGACCTATTAGATTGGTCAAAGGATACTCCCTCCATAAAGGTATGTAGTTGCAAAATTTGGTAGAGATCGGATGATTAGGTCAATCGTAATTTGATTTAAGCTTTGAACATTCGTGTGGCCGCCATTACGTTTCAGTCAAGATGGCGGCGATATAAAACATGACACTGAGGTGCCCTTTGCTAGTACTACCTCTGTACCAAATTTCGTTCCATTCCGTTCCACCGTGTTCGAATTAATAGGGGGAATCAATTTTGACATAAAGATGGCCGCCATCCGCAAACTATCAGGTGAATGACCTATTAGATTGGTCAATGGATGCTCCCTCCATAAAGGTATGTTGTTGCAAAATTTGGTAGAGATCGGATGATTAGGTTAATCGTAATTTGATTTAAGCTTTGAACATTTGTGTGGCCGCCATTACGTTTCCGTCAAGATGGCGGCGATATAAAAATGACACTGAGGTGCCTCTTGTTAGTACTACCTCTGTACCAAATTTCGTTCCATTGGGTTGCACCGTGTTCGAATTAATAGGGGGAATCGATTTTCACACAAAGATGGCCACCATCCGCAAACTATTACGCTGATGACCTATTGGTTTGGTCAAAGGATGCTCCCCTCATAAAGGTATGTCGTTGCAAAATTTGGTAGAGATCGGATGATTAGGTTAGTCGTAATTTGATTTATGCTTTGAACATTTGTGTGGCCGCCATTACGTTTCCGTCAAGATGGCGGCGATATAAAACATGACACTGAGGTGTCCTTTGCTAGTGCTACCTTTGTACCGAATTTCGTTCAATTCGCATTCACCGTGTTCGAATTGATAGGGGGGGACAGACATTCAGAGTACACACACTCACACACACACACACAGACACACACACACAGCTCACACACACACATACACACACACAGACAGACACACTTTTTTCGCCCTGTGTTGATCTCATAAGTCTACTTTCATTTTTTGCAAAAATCGAAAGTAGGCTAATAATATACAATGGAAATTAGTTTATAAATACACGTATAAAATGTTATTATTAGTATGTAAAGGACCCTGTTATCTCCCCCCTTTGTAAGCTGTGCAAAAACTGTTTACGTCTGGTTGTATAACATTTCCCAATAAATATTGGGATTGTAGACTATTCGTGTTGACCGACTCAAAAGTTACATTTTCAATTGTTAATATAGCAATACTGAAACAAGATGTTCAGTAAAGAACATTTAGCCTACTTTCTCCTAAATGTATGAGTATAGTTATAACTCGTTGTTATTATCAAAGAGTATAATAGAATCATATCTTGGTTGGAGACCTTAGAAACTATTTACCTCTACCAAACGCCACAACCTAGAAAAAAACTACTACCATCATTGAAGAAAGATAGATAAGAAGTATCTCAAGAATGTTATGGATCTGGAGACATAATCGACCGGACTGGCTGCGTGGCTCAGCGGTAACGTTCTCCCTCGCTGGGCCCTATGTTGCAGGTTCGTATCCTGTCGCAGTCAGCTGGTATTTGAAAGTGCACAAATGCGAGGGAGCCGTGTCAGTAGATTTACTGGCACGTTAAAGATCCCCTTCAGGCCAAAATTCCGGCACCCCGGCGTATCTAAAAGCAGCAGTAGTTAAAAGGGACGTAAAACAAATAACATTATTATTATTATTATTGTTATTATTACATAATCGACCTGCCGTGGGCAACATCCAACTTTGAGTTGAGGCATGTCTTTACACGTCTGGTTGTGCATGCCTTTCACAACCCTAATTGAATTAACAAATCTTTCCATGACCCTACAGTGACGTGTGTATACAAACTATGTGGATATTTTCGATTGCTATTTGCCTGAAATAAAAGTATTAATTAATAACCCGAACTAGCACCAACGGCTAGAATTCAGTTACTATGTGAAATCGTTTTGTTCTTTACTTGAAATAACATTTTCAAATAACGCACAATAGGCTGTAACAAACCCTTTAAAATAAAATAAAAAAAATTATCGTAGTATCATCTTGCCATTCTTCAAGTTCGATGCGCATAGAATGCCAATGGTATACGGTACTAACCAATGGAGTCCCACGTAGACCAGTCGTGACATCTAGTGGAGAAGTGTCGAACAATATAACCCTAACAGGGCGAGTGCATTCTAGTGGCCATAAGAAGAAACTTTTCAATAAAATCTTGAAGTTAATAAGTAGGCCGGCGCGGCGTGCAGTTACCTTTTTGGCTGCTAGATGTCTCTAGCAAATCTGCTGGTGAATTATGTTTTAATTAAATATATATTTTCCACCGTAATATGCAAAATATAACGCTTAATTTTAAAACGTCTGAATCATTACAAAACAATAAATATATAAAATTTCAAGCAAAAAAAAAAATAACTCTGATGTGGTTTGAACCATAGGCATATGAGTGACAGGCCAACGCTTTACCACGGAGCCATTTGTGCTGAGGAACAACGTTCTATATAAAATTACTTACATCGAACATGTTAGCAAATAATGATTTATACTAAACGATTTCATCAGTGGAGTATATTATTTATATATAAAGCATTTCATACAAAGTTTATTTATTTTGTATCAGTACTCTATATTGCATGCAATACTCAAATTAGTGAAATATAAGTCAGGCACAAGATATCCGCTGCCATCTTGTCTTCTTTCCGAGACGGCTCAGTTGTTTAAATCAATTCTGCACTATACTATTACAAAATAAACTTTTAATTTCGAACGTGCCTCTTCCTTTAGAACAGTTAAATCGATTCTCGGCTCGATAATCAGAACTGGTGGGTCCCATGATATGGATTATAAAGTTTGCATAATTCGCACGGCCGCCATCCTGAAATGGTAAGGCGGATGACCTTGTAGTTTGGTCACAAGACGCGTCCTATATGAAGGTATATTATTACCAAATTTGGTAGAGATTGGATAATTTGGTTAGTCGCTCTTTGATTTTGCATTTTTAACGTTTGAGTGGCCGCCATTCAGTTTTGGTAAAGATGGTGGCGATATAAAACATGACACTGAGGTGCCCTTTGCTTGTTCTACCTTGTTCGAATTGATAGGTGGGGACAGACATTCAGAGTACACACACTCTCTCACACACACACAGACTCACACACACACGCACACACACACACACAGATAGACACACAATTTTTGGCCCTGTAGTGATCTCATAAGTCAACTTTCATTTTTTGCAAAAATCGAAAGTAGGCTAAAAATGGCTTCAAAGATATCTACTGTATATTATTTAATGAAAGTAAACTTTAAATATATAGACTACTAGCAGAAGTACCCGTTCTTCGAACGGTATTCGGTGTTAACACCAGATATAATAATAATAATAATAATAATAATAATAATGTTATTGGTGTTATGTCCCTTTTAAGTACTGTTGCTTTTAGAGACGCACCAGACATTATCGATTGAGCTACTGTTGCAATGGTTAGCGGCTTGTAATTCCTTCATAAGTTTATCAGAACGAAGTTAGTTTTCTGGGAATATCACACACACTGTTAATTTAAGGGCCTTATAATGTGGTTTTCGGAGACTCTTTATAGACTCGCGAATTTTTTGTCTCACATTGAGAAGTGCAACATATGCTTTGGTCGTCCTGCCAGGATAATTTTTATATTTCGCCTATTTTAGCATGTATTTTGAGAAGTTTTTCCCTATATCCACCCTTATACTGTATGAAAAGTACGGTGAAGAGTTTTATAAATGATTGGTGTATTGACTCATGTTTACCATACCTAATTTTACGATGCACCAAGCATCCGAACATGAGTTATAGGCGTACATAAGGATACACAGAAAGACAGACAATTCTATAGTCTACAACATATCACCCAGATATCCAAATATGGGTATATCTACCACACAGTATCAAAGAAAATCATCCTTACGATGAACCCGTATGTCGACAAAAAAAAAAAAAAGATTAGTTGAAATGTGCTCTCAAACTAAATTCACCTAACGTGTACTTCCTGACATGAAATAGAATTGAAAGCCTTGTAGATGAAACGCAATACACGTCACATAAAAACTGACCCTCTACGTTGTGTTGGGTCCCCATACACAGGAAGAACTCTATCATAAATTGAAAAAGCTTTTGGTGCATGAAAATTCAGGTTCTTAAGTCCCAAATGTCCCAAATTCCTAAAAGCCGCAAAAAATGCGAATTCAATTCAGGAATTTTTGAAAATAATGTTGTTGTTTGGAGATAAAATAGACCTTTTGTACTATATGACGCACGTAAAAATTGCATGAAAAAATCCTAGGTTACCCCTTGACCCCCTTAATTGCATTGATGAATTATACAGTCTACGTTGGTTGCGTGATAACCTTATATTTGCAAACTTTCACAGAAATGTAATAAATGTAATAAATTGCTTCTTACTGAAATAGATGGAAAGTTGGATGCCACCCCTTGAGATAATGTTGTCATGGGTACCGAATTGCATTCCTTCATTAGTTTGTTAAATTTAATTTAATTAGTTTTCTGGGAATGTTTCAGAACCTGTTGGTTTTAGAGCCTTATAATGTTGTTTTCGAGGACCCTCCGAGTTTTATTTCTGGCACCGAGGGGCTTTGTCTCGTCGTTGTACGCCATAATATAATACTAATAATAATAATATAATATAGGGGTAGGAATATGATAGACCTGCCATATCACACCCGCAGGTGTAAATCGCGTGAAAAAAATCTAGAATACCCCTTGACCCCCACAAGCGCATTTTACGTATTGATGAAATTTTCAGCTTAATTTGGTTCCATAAAAACCATCTAGCCGTTTGCAAACTTTCACACTAATGTAAATAATGGAATTGCATTGCGTCTTACAGCAATAGATGGACCTCTGAGAATCTGTTGCCATGGTTATCGGCTTGCATTCGTTCATTAGTTTATTAAATTAAATTAGTTATCTGGGAATATCTCAAAAACGGTTGGACGTAGGACCTTAAAATGTGTTTTTAGGGCCACCGAGTTTTATCTCTCACATTGAGGGGCTGAAAATGAGCTTTGTCTCGTCCTTCTACTCCTGTTTCAGCATGTATTTTAAGGGGGTATGCCCCCTTTTATGATAGGTACAGAGAAGAGTTACATCAATGATTAGTGTCGTGCCTCTGATGGATATCTGTACCAAATTTTACGTTGATACACCCAGCCGTTCTCGATTTATAAGGGAACAAAGTTGTCCACAGACAAACAGACAGACAGACCAAAACATTATTTTCGCGCGCATCTATCATAAAACAGTCTGAAACGTGTAAATAACTCAAATTTCCGTAGAAAAAAACAGAAAAATTTTCTTTTTTATATATGTAGAGATATACTGCACCGCTCGGTGTTGACCGTGTTTTATTGCACAAATTTAGGTTTTACTCGCTAACCGTTGGAGATACACGAAAAGTGATAAGGACCTTTTGGATAGAAAATTGAATGCTAAAGCTCATTTATGCCATCAAAAGGTTTCTATTTCTTAGCGTTCTCTTTTTATTTGAAATGGAAATATCAAATTTTGAAACAAAAGGGTGTAGTGACGTCATAAATGTGGGTTTTACTCGCTAACCGTTGGAGATAAACGAAAAGTGAAGCTCGTATATACCGTCAAAAGTTTGCTATTTCTTAGGGTTCTCTTTTTATTTGATAAGGAAATATGAAGTTTTGATTAAAGTGTGTAGTGAGGTCACTAAAATGGTCGCCATTTTCTAATAGTGCAAAATATCGAAATAAAATGTATCCTATATGTAAACCTGGTAAATCAGCTACATCCATGCAAAATTTCATTTAAATCGGACCAGTGGTTATTGCGTTATTGAGTAGCACACAGACAGGCAGACAGAAAGACAGACACACACCATCTCATTTTTAGCCTACTTTCGATTTTTGCAAAAAATGAAAGTAGACTTATGAGATCAACACAGGGCGAAAAGTGTGTCTGTGTGTGTGTATGTGTGTGTGTGAGTCTGTGTGTGTGTGTGTGTGTGTGAGTGTGTGTACTCTGAATGTCTGTCCCCCCCCCCTATCAATTCGAACACGGTGAATGCGAATTGAACGAAATTTGGTACAAAGGTAGCACTAGCAAAGGACACCTCAGTGTCATGTTTTATATCGCCGCCATCTTGATGGAAACGTAATGGCGGCCAGACAAATGTTCAAAGCTTAAATCAAATTACGACTAACCTAATCATCCGATATCTACCAAATTTTGCAACAACATACCTTTATGGGGGGAGCATCCTTTGACCAAACTAATAGGTCATCAGCGTAATAGTTTGCGGATGGCGGCCATCTTTGTGTGAAAATCGATTCCCCCTATTAATTCGAACACGGTACAACCGAATGGAACGAAATTTGGTACAGAGGTAGTACTAACAAAAGGCACCTCAGTGTCATGTTTTATATCGCCGCCATATTGACGGAAACGTAATGGTGGCCTCACAAATGTTCAAAGCTTAAATCAAATTACGATTAACCTAATCATCCGATCTCTACCAAATTTTGCAACAAAATACCTTTATAGAGGAAGCATCCTTTGACCAAATGAATAGATCATTAGCCTAATAGTTTGCGGATGGCGGCCATCTTTGTGTGAAAATCAATTCCCCCTATTAATTCAAACACGGTGAAACCTAATGGAACGACATTTGGTACAGAGGTAGCACTAGCAAAGGGCATCTCAGTGTCATGTTTTATATCGCCGCCATATTGACAGAAACGTAATGGCGGCCACACAAATGTTCAAAGCTTAAGTTAAATTACGACTAACATAACCATCCGATCTCTATCAAACCTTGCAACAACATACCTTTATGGAGGGAGCATCCTTTGACCAATCTAATATGTCATTCGCCTAATAGTTTGCGGATGGCGGCCATCTTTGTGTCAAAATCGATTCCCCCTATTAATTCAAACACGGTGAAACCGACTGGAACGAAATTTGGTACAGAGGTAGCACTAGCAAAGGACACCTCAGTGTCATGTTTTATATCGCCGCCATCTTGACGGAAACGTAATGGCGGCCACCCAAATGTTCAAAGCTTAAATCAAATTACGATTAGCCTAATCATTCGATCTCTAGCAAATTTAGCAACAACATACCTTTATGGAGGGAGCATCCTTTGACCAAACTAATAGGTCATTAGCCTAATATTTTGCGGATGTCGGCCATCTTTGTGTGAAAATCGATTCCCCCTATTAATTCAAACACGGTGAAATCGACTGGAACGAAATTTGGTACAGAGGTAGCACTAGCAAAGGACACCTCAGTGTCATGTTTTATATCGCCGCCATCTTGACGGAAACGTAATGGCGGCCACCCAAATGTTCAAAGCTTAAATCAAATTACGATTAGCCTAATCATCCGATCTCTAGCAAATTTAGCAACAACATACCTTTATGGAGGGAGCATCCTTTGACCAAACTAATAGGTCATTAGCCTAATATTTTGCGGATGGCGGCCATCTTTGTGTGAAAATCGATTCCCCTTATCAATTCGAACACGGTGGAACCGAATGAACGAAATTTGGTACAGAGGTAGCACTAGCAAAGGGCACCTCAGTGTCATGTTTTATATCGCCGCCATCTTGACGGAAACGTAATCGCGGCCACCCAAATGTTAAAAGCTAAAATGTAATTACGACCAACCTAATAATCTAGTCTCTACCAAATTTTGCAACACCATATCTTTATGTGGGAAACATATTCTGACCAAACTGCAAGAACATCAGCCCAATAGTGTGCAGATGGTGGCCAAGTATATGTGCAAATGGATTCCCCCTATCAATTCAAACACGGTCAAACCGAATTGAACGAAATTTGGTACAGAGGTAGCACTAGCAAAGAGCACCTCATATTCATGTTTAATATCCCTATAGCACGTTGTATTTCAACAAGCTACTACAACCAACATTCAATCATACCTACTCCTTGAAAAGGACAAAGAGTTATAACAATACCCATGCATTTAGGAGAAAGTAGGCTATATGTTCTTTCCTGAACATCTTGTTATATATTAGTATAGCAGAAGTACCCGTCCTTCGAACGATGTTATATACACACATCAAAAAAAGTTTTGCATCACCTCGGTTCCCAGATCTCCGGCATATAGACGTTGACTGTGTATATTGTATCAAAGATACAGTCCCTTTGACTGTTCATAGATGTCACTAAAACTGCTCAAAGATGTAAACAACCATGCATGAGCAGGGCCTATTAGACGGAGGGGGTACGACAGCCGATCAGTTCCAGTCATTCCACCAGGACGAAGGTACGCTGCTCATGTTGTCTGTAGTTCTACCATGCCTAGAAGGTCAATACCGCAGTTCGATCGCGTCCGCATTGTTACTTTGTGTCAAGAAGGGCTCTCAACAAGGGAAGTTTCCAGGCGTCTCAGAGTGAACCAAAGCGATGTTGTTCGGACATGGAGGAGGTACAGAGATACAGGAACTGTCGATGGCAGGCCTCGCTCAGGCCGCCCAAGGGCTACTACTGTAGTGGATGACCGCTACTTACGGATTGCCGCTCGGAGGAACCCTGACAGCAATGCCACCATGTTGAATAATGCGTTTCGTTCAGCCACAGGACGTCGTGTTTCAACTCAAACTGTGCGCAATAGGCTGCATGATGCGCAACTTCACTCCCGACGTCCATGGCGAGGTCCAGCTTTGCAACCCCGACACCATGCAGCGCGGTACAGATGGGCCCAACAACATGCTGAATAGACCCCACAGAATTGGCATCACGTTCTCTTCACCGATGAGTGTCGCATATGCCTTCAACCAGACAATCGTCGGAGACGTGTTTGGAGGCACCCTGGTCAGGCTGAACGTCTTAGACACACTGTCCAGCGAGTGCAGCAAGGTGGTGGTTCCCTGATGTTTTGGGGTGGCATTATGTGGGGCCGACGTACGCCACTGGTGGTCATGGAAGGCTCCGAAACGGCTTTACGATACCTGAATGACATCCTCCGACCCATAGTGCACCCATATCGGCAGAATATTGGAGAGGCATTTGTCTTCATGGACGACAATTCTCGACCTCATCGTGCACATCTTGTGAATGCGTTCCTTCAAGATAACGACATCGCTCGACTACAGTGGCCAGCATGTTCGCCAGACATGAACCCTATCGAACATGCCTGGGATATGTTGAAAAGGGCTGTTTATGGACGTCTTGACCCACCAACCACTCTGAGAGATTTACGCCGAATTGTCGTTGAGGAGTGGGACAATTTGGACCAACAGTGTCTTGATGAACTTGTGGATAGTATGCTACGACGAATACAGGCATGCATCAATGCAAGAGGACGTGCTACTGGGTATTAGAGGTAGTGGTGTGTACTGCAATCTGGACCACAAATGCTGAAAGTCTAGCTGTATGATGGTAGAACATGCAATGTGTGGGTCTCATGAGCAATAAAACGAGCTGAAATGTTGTTTGTGTTGATCTCTATTCCCTTTGTATTTAACGGTTCCGGAACTCTTGGAACCGAGGTGATGCAAAACTTTTTTTGATGCGTGTATTAACACCAGACATTATCAATTGAGCTACTGTTGCAATGGTTAGTGGTTTTTCATTCCTTCATAACTTTATCAGAACGAAGTTTGTTTTCTGGGAATATCACACACACTGTTAATTTAAGGGCATTAAAATGTGGTTTTCGGAGACCCCTTATAGACTCGCGTATTTTGTGTCTCACATTGAGAAGCGCAACATATGCTTTGATCGTCCTTCTAGGATAATTTTTATATTTCGCCTATTTTAGCATGTATTTTGAGAAGTTTTTCCCTATATCCACCCTTCTACTGTATGAAAAGTACGGTGAGGAGTTTTATAAATGATTGGTGTATTGACTCATGTTTACCATACCTAATTTTACGATGCACCACGCCTCCGAACACGATCTATAGGCGTACATAAAGATACACAGAAAGGCAGACAGACAATTCTATTGTCTACAACATATCACCCAGATATCCAAATATGGGTATATCTACCATACAGTATCAAACAAAATCATCCTTACGATGAACCCGTATGTCGACAAAAAAAAAAAAAGATTAGTTAAAATTTGCTCTCAAACTAAATTCACCTAACGTGTACGTCTTGACGTGAAATAGAATTAAAAGCATTGTAAAGGAAACGCATAGAATACACCTCACATAAAAAATGACCCTCTACGTTGTGTTAGGTCCCCATACACAGGAAGACCTCTTTCATAAATTATAAAGGCTCGTGGTGCATGAAAATTCAGGTTCTTTAGTCTCAAATGGCCCAAATTCCTAAAAGCCGCAAAAAATGCTGATTCAAGTCAGGAATTTTTGAAAATAATGTTGCTGTTTGGAGATATAAAGGAAGATTGTAGTTTTACGTGACCATTAATCACGAGATCATAAGCCACGGGACCTCCATTTTACGTGGAATCTGAACCACAGGGCATGGCATTTCACTTTGAAAATGTTTAGAGATATAATAGACCTTCTGTACTATATGTCGCACGTGAAAATTGCATGAAAAAAATCTAGGTTACCCCTTGACCCCCTTAATTGCATTGATGAATTATACAGTCTACGTTGGTTCCGTGATAACCGTATAGCCATTTGCAAACTTTCACAGAAATGTAATAAATGGAGTGACATTACTTCTTACAGAAATAGATGGAAAGTTGGATGCCACCCCTTGAGATAATGTTGTCATGGTTAGCGATTTCCATTCCTTCATTAGTTTGTTAAATTAAATTAAATTAGTTTTCTGCGAATATTTCACATACTTTTGGTTTTAGGGCCTTATAATGTAGTTTTCGAGGACCCTTTAGGGCCCCCAAATTTTGTTTCTGGCACCGAGGGGCTTTGTCTCCTCGTTGTACGCCATAATATAATAATAATAATAAAATATAGGGATAGGAAAATAATAGACCTGCCGTACCACACCCGGAGGTGTAAAACGCGTGAAAAAATTCTTGACCCCCTTAAGCGCATTATACGTATTGATGAATTTTACAGCTTAATTTGGTTCCGTGATAACCTTCTAGCCGTTTGCAAACTTTCACACCAATGTAATTAATGGAATTGCATTGCGTCTTACAGCAATAGATGGACCTCTGAGAATCTGTTGCTATGGTTACCGGCTTGAATTCGTTCATTAGTTTATTAAATGAAATTAGTTTTCTGGGAATATCTCAAAAACGGTTGGTTTTAGGGCCTTAAAATGTGGATTTCGGGGACCCTTTAGGGCCCCCGAGTTTTGTCTCTCACATCGAGGGGCTAAAAATGATCTTTGTCTCGTCCTTCTACTCCTATTTCAGCATGCATTTTAAGGGGGTAGGCCCCATTTTATGAGAGGTACGGAGAAGGGTTGGATCAATGATTAGTGTCGTGCCTCTGATGGATATCTGTACCAAATTTTACGTTGATACACCCAGCCGTTCTCGAGTTATAAGGGAACAAAGTTGTCCACAGACAATCAAACAGACAGACAGACCAAAACATTATTTTCGCGAGCATCTATCATAAAACAGTCTGAAACGTGTAAATAACTCAAATTTCCGTAGAAATTCAGAAAAAAACAGACAAATTTTCTATTTATATATGTAGAGATATACTGCACCGCTCGGTGTTGACCGTGTTTTATTGCACAAATTTAGGTTTACTCGCTAACCGTCGGAGATACACAAACAGTGATAAGAACCTTTTGGATAGAAAATTAAATGCTAAAGCTCGTGTATACCATCAAAAGTTTGCTATTTCTTAGCGTTCTCTTTTTATTTGAAATGGAAATATGTAATTTTGAATCCAAAGGGTGTAGTGACGTCACAAAAGTAGGTTTTACTAGCTAACCGTTGGAGATACACGAAACGTGATAGGGACCTTTCGGATAGGAAATTAAATTTTAAAGCTCGTATGTGCCATCAAAGGTTGCTATTTCCTACTGTTCTCTTTTTATTTGATATGGAAATATGAAATTTTGAAACCAAAGGGTGTAGTGACGTCACTAAAATGGTCGCCATTTCTTAACAGTGCAAAATATCGAAATTAAAATATCCTATATGTAAACCTGGTATTTCAGCTACTTCCATGCAAAATTTCATTTAAATCGGACCAGTGGTTCTTGCGTTATTAGGTAACAGACATACAGACAGACAGACAGACAGACAGACAGACAGAAAGACAGACACACACCATCTCATTTTTATATATTAGTATGATGCACAGTTATGTTCCTACCACAGAAGAGGAGAGTGGGATGGTGAGTGATGAACATTATGATGGTGTGGCCAACACCACAACTGTTTGTATCAGTCAGGTCAAACAACAACTTTGAAAAAAGACTGTTAACGGGGCTTTGGTGGAGCTGGTTGTGGATTGGATTGCCCCAGGAAATCTGGGGCGAATGGATCCAAGAACGAAAGAATTACGAACAAATGAAACAGTACACGGTTATCTCCTCCTGGTAACCAATTGATCAATACATCAAGTTAGTCTAAATACAGTACATACTAATTTATAACGTGTACAGGAGAAAAGGGCTCCGAATACTATAATAACTTACTGGATTCTGTGTACCTCTGCTAGTTAAAAAGACTTATAGGTGACAGAACAGGGTGAGAATAAACGTGGAATGAATGTGGCACTTTAAATATTTCCTGAAATACAGTGTTACACTTACAATACCCAGGCCGAGCCAAGTTACGAGATTCATATCTCATTACACTGCGCAACGCGCATTTCACAAGAAATAAATATCACGACCACAAGCGGCGCTTTATTTAGCGTCCACAATAGTCTCTCAACTGTTTTAAAACATTGCACTCCCTTTGAAGTAGTCAACACTCACATCTACCTCTGCCATTGTGTTATATTCCCACCGTTGCCGTATGCATTAGCTTCGTAATTCGCCTTTTCAAACTTCATAAAACTACAGCCAATTATGACTATTGGACAACTTAAAGAGTTCATACTCGCGGTGAGTGGAATGTACTTCGGTAAAAGAAAATCGCTACTATTTTCTAGTCTGGAGCTCAGTTCCAATTGAGATAATAGCCCCAAAGTAATACGATCACTGTGGAACTTGGTACACAGAACCTCTGCTATAATCTAAATCAGTGATGCACAGCTGAGCGGTCCAGGAGAATTAGAGAAAGAGCTTGAGAGCGTATCCGTCTGCTTAAGGCCCCTACACACGTCCTGACACGACTACCCTACCCGACCGATTGGGCCCCACCGTCGTGTCGGGACCTTTCCTACACACGTCCTGACACGACACCCCTACCCAACCAAACAAGGGGAAGCTACCACCGCCAGCCCAGTTTAGAACAAGCGCTTGTGGTACTAAAGTGTTCTTAAAATGGCTCCGTATTTAACACGAAATCAAAAGATAGGTGTAGCTTTGTGCGCAGTTATTATTTCAGATGCTGAACGAAGAAAGAAAAGAAGAGTGTGGTCCAAGACGTGGTTGCAGAAGAGGAAATCTACTTACCTTCCGCGCTTCTCTTCTGTAAGCGGCTCGCATGTTTTCCATTTTTTAATAACTCTCACTGTAGCATAAGGTGTTATTTTTGTCATAAATTTCCAGCAGTAAACTGTAGCATTCATTTCTCTTGTCTCTGTTGGAATAACTCTCATCTTCTACATCTCATAAACACCGGCACTCCCTCCAACATTCCAGGAACTCGACCATAGTCCCTTTTTCCGCGTCCATGTTCGTGAAATGTTAATCGACAAATGAGTCTGAAGGGACGGTTGGGTAGTGAAGTCCTGTCCTACGCACGTTCCGATCCGACACAGAGAATGGTGGGGATTAGGGCGGTTGGATGGTTCTCCCGACACGACCACCCTAATCTAGGGCCTGACAGTTTTCACCACACGACAAGCCTACACACGGTCCAACTGTCGGGTCAACCGCTGTCAGGCCCTAGATTAGGGTGGTCGTGTCAGGACGTGTGTAGGGCCCTTTAGCTTGGCCGTGAAGGTAGGGGAAGTGGTCACGGGTAGTGGCAAGGCTTCGAGTGCTGACCCAAATTGCGTACAGAGCGTGTATAACTGTGCGCGCTGTCACTGATTATCATGCACGCGTTTTATAAGTAAAACACTGTGCTGTATTATAACTTCCTGGGAAACAGAAATATTATACGTTTTCTTTTGTTACGATTGGTGTTTTAAAGGGACCAACATCTAGGTCATGTGTTCAAGAATATTATTGGAAATTAATGTTACCATTATATGGGAATGTTCTAAACACTAATAACGTCAGTCACTTGAGTGTGATATTTACAAGAGGTAATTAACTTAGAACTAGCAAAGATGTTAATCATGAATGCACAATTCCAACAGGAAAACCAATATAACGTGGTGAGAAGCAGCTTAGAGGAACAATGATGATTTTTTATTTGTTTGTAAACAAATGGCGCATATATACTTGTATATCCAAGTAATTTCTTTGTTAAACCTGGAGGCATGGTTGCCTGTCTGAATGTCATCGAGTACGTAACTATGACGCCAATGTTCACCATCAATAAAACAACCTACAGATCAAAAACTAGTAGACATATTTTATTGTGGAGAAAGTGATACACCAAATTGGTAAATCAGAGTCATAAATCAAACTAATAATAATAATGATCACAAAAATAATATTAATTTTATTGGTCGTACGTCCCTTTCAACTACCGCGGCTTTGGAGTCACTGGAGTGCCGTAATTTTGCCTTGAAGCGGATATTTTTATTACAGGGATTAATTTATTATTGGATGTGATCTCTTGAACTGCCGTTGCAATGGCCATTCCTTGGTGAGTTAACGAGATCGAGGTTAGTATTCTGGAAATATCTCGGGGACTGCTGTTTTTCAGGGACTTGGCATGTATTGTGACTTTCATTGAGTGGCGCAAAATTTGCTATGTTTGGTCCTTGTACAACTTCGATATTTTGCCTACAGTAGCCTATGTTTGAGGGCTCAAATCAGAAGAAAGGAAAAATGTATCCAGAGTGCATGATAGCTGTGATTTATTCTGGATCCTATTTCCAGTCATTCGTCTCTCCATCACTCGTTTCACCATTCTTTCATCATTCTTCTTTCCACATGTCCATACCATCACAATCTGTTTTGCTCCAGCTTATTCAGCTTCTGTACATTTACTTCCTTTCTAATATTTTCATTTCTCACTGTATGTCTCCTAGTCTTCCGTACCATATTCCTCATGAACTTCATAATAATAATGTTATTGGTTTTACGTCCCTCTTAACTACTGCGGCTTTTAGAGACAATGGGGTGCTGGAATTTTGCCCCGAAGGGGATCTTTACCGTGCCAGTAAATCTACTGAAACGGATCCCTCGTATTTGCACACCCTCAAATGCCAACTGACTGCACCAGGATTTAATCCTGCAACCTTGGGAAGAGCAGGCGAGAACGTTACCGCTGAGCCACGCAGCCAGTTCAGGAATTTCATTTCGACTGCATATATTCTACTTCCATCTCTCCTAGTCATCGGTCAGGTTTCTGCTCCATACGTCATAAGTCTTATACATCACTTCTTCAGCCTGCAGTGGTATGTCATTTACAATAATAGACAACGTATTATTCATTCATTCATTTCCGTGGCCGGTCAACATTTCCAAAAAAACTGCAGCTGCAATGGCCTTGTTACTTCCTCTAAAAACATCTTCTATTGTGCATGGGTTGTCCAGGAGGGGGCAGATAAGTAGGTGGCTTGGGTCTTGTTCAGCTCCACATTCACAAGAGGTGTCTGCGTCTGCTGGAAGAATCCCCCATTTTTGCAGGTTGGTCTTGCATTGAGGGACATCCACTCTTAAGCGGTTGAGGGACCTCCACACAGGATAAGGTAGGTCGGCGCCAGGAGCCAGTTCTTCCTTTGGTGACATGTCTGTGGGCAGTGAGCTCCTTCATCTGTTGAGACGAGTTGTCTCTGGTGTTCTCTCCAGCGGCAGAGTCCTAGCAATGAAACTCTTGCGGGATCTGAGGCGAGACCTTGCTGCCTGGTGACCATATAGTGGATGTCGATGGTCATTCTCCTGCTTCGTTCCCTCGGCGTCCGCAGCAGTGGCCCTCCGGATGTTGGGTGGGGTTATTCCAACAATAGGGTATAGTTTGTGCACTGGTGTTGGTTTCAGGTACCGTACGTAATATTGTTAGGAAAAAACAATATACATGGAGTGAAAATATATCACTGTTCCTCAATAGGTTATGTTATTGCGTTGTTACCTTGCTATCGATGTGAAGCACGGACACGCTGAATGACGTCAGAAAAGGCTGACTACGATCATAACAGCAAGAAATGAGAATATAAATGATCATTTTTAGCCTATTTTCAATTTTGAAAAAATAGGCTTATGAGATCACCTTTTGTCCGTGTGTGTGTGCGTGTGTGTGTGTGTGTGTGTGTGTGATTCGTGTGTGTGTCCCCCCCTAATAAAATCTAAACGGCAGGAGCGATTTCAATGAAACTCGGAAAGTTCATAGCACTATTCCCGGCGACCTCGACCGTGCCCTTCAAATTTTGTTACGACTCACCAATCCAACATGGCGGCTGTGCGAAATATTTCACCAGCATTCAATATCTCCGAAACTATTACCGATATTACCCGGACATTTTCTATGGTGATAGAGGGAACTACTATAAGTTCACTTATGTCACTTTTGAAAACCTGGTAACTACAAAACCAACATGGCGGCCAAGCGAATTAGCGACTTTTAAATAGACGTTTCTCGCGAGTTGACCAACCAAACGCAATGAAACTTGGTACAGTATATGTTTATACACATTGTAATGCACCGACATCTAACTTCGTTCAATTGTTTACATAATCACAAGATGGCGGATGTGCGAAATATTTCACCGGCATTCTATATCTCTGAAACTATTAGCGGTATCTCCCTAAAATTTTGTACGGAGATAAAGGGCACTACTGGAAGTCCATCTATAAGATTTTCAAAAACCGGTTAACTACAAAACGAACATGGCGGCCAAGCGAATTTGAACATTTTAAATAGTCCTTTCTCGCGATTTAATGTTTCAAGCGCACTGAAACCTGGTACAGGAAATATTTATACACATTGTAATCCACTGGTATCTAATTTAGTTCAATTGTTTACATAACCTCAAGATGGCGGCAGTGCGAATTTTAAAATTAAGTTTTTATTTCTTGTGATGTAGTCATGCGATCGCAATGAAAGTTTGAATAATGAACCTACGCAATAATTTTCCTTTAATGGTACATGACTCTATGGCCTATACATTTAACAATCCAACATGGCGACCATCCGAAATATTTAGACGATACTGAATATCTACGAATCTATTTTAGCAATCAAACTACTTTTTTTAATGTTCATAGGGGCTATGAACTTAAGTTCACCTATAGGACTTGAAATAACCTGGTGATCACAAATCCAAAATGGCGGTGACGCGAATTATAAATATTCACATGGACGTTTCTCGCAATTCAACCATCCGCGTGCAGTGAAACTTGGTACAGTAAATCTTTATCCGAATGTTAATCCACTGGCATCTAATTTATTTCAATTGTTTCCATAACCTCAAGATGGCAGCTGTGAAAAATTTTTAAATCTCCTTGTTTTTTCTTTTGTCCTAATTATGCGATTGAAGTTTGAATACTACACGTTCACAATAATCTGCATGTAACAGTACATAACTCTAGGACCTACATATATAAAATCCAACATGGCGACCATCCGAAATATTTAGTCGGTTCTCAATATCTACGAATCTATTACAGCAATCAAACTGAAATTGTGTATGTTGATAGTGGCAATTAATATAAGTAGGATATATGAAAATAGGCTGTATAGTTCTTCACGGAACTACTTGTTGTAGATTTAGGGTACAAATTATATGGCTACATTGTTAGTAATTATTTAGTGAAGCTGACAATATGGAATTATGCTGTTTACACAATGCAAACGTATTATTTTGTTTTGCTTATTCATTTATTTCTGTTTTTTATTTGTTCATTGTTTATGTTGTAATCCTAATATACCGTTATCTAGTGGTAAAATGATATTACAGAAGGGACAATAGGGCCTAATAATCCTTCAAAGAAATACTTGCTTAAAACATGACATTCTCTTTAACTCAACCCTCGCATCTACCTTAGCCATTGTGCTATATTTCCATCATTCCAGTAAGCATTAGCATCATAATACGCTTTTGGTTAAAGGCATCTAAAACTTCATAAAAGTAAAGACAACATGGGAGCTTAAAGGGATTTGTTTCAAGGCTCTTGGAATGTAAGTTACTGTGCTACGGCAGAAGCAAATCGTCATTTCAGGTGTTAAGCCGCGTGTTAATGCAGGTAATTAGGGAGAAGTAACAGATCTACTTTATATAGTCGTTAAGAAGATGAAATTATCATGGTGAGCAGGCTTAACCTGTGTTGATTCACGGCAGCCATGCTAACTCTTGCACAATACGGTAGGGTTTGCTGTCTCATGCCAATGATTCTTTACCTAACTAGCTGTGACCAGACCTGACCCCTGCTGCAAGTAGGTCAACAGATTATTATTATTATCATTATTATTATTATTATTATTAGTCGCCTCCGAAGTGTAGCGGTCAGCATGGTTAGCTGCCCCGGAGGACCTGGGTTCGATTCCCGGCACTGCCACGAAATTTGAAAAGTGGTATGAGAACTGGAACGGGGTCTACTCAGCCTCGGGTTGCCCAAATGAGTAGAGGGGCTTCAATTCTCACCTCAGCTATCCTCGAAGTGGTTTTCCGTGGTTTCCCACTTCGTCTTCGGGTAAATGCCGGGATGGTACCTACTGTAAGGCCACGGCCGCCTCCTTCCCACTTCCTTACCTCTCCATCCCCATCTTCCCCTCCCTTCCCATCCCTCATGAGGCCCCCCATGTTCGCTTTGGAGGTGAGGCCGCCAGGGCGAGGTGCTGATCACACCTCCTCAGTTGTATCCACTCCGACCAGATGTTCCCAGCTCCAGGACACTGCCCGTAGAGGCGGTAGTGGTGAGTTCCCTCGCTGAGTCCGTGGGAAACACCAACCTGGAGGGTAAAATCGATTTTTAAAAATGCATTATTATTATTATTACTTAGCTCACTACTAAAGCTAAATCAGTCCTTACTCCCACACCCTCGAGACAATATATTTCTGTAACGAGTCCAAAGGGTTCATTTTAAGAACATTCAAATCCACGGCTTCATTTATTTGCTAAAGAAAGCTTTTCAGTTGGTCCACAGGATTGTGCCCAATTACATTAGGCGGGAGAGGAAGTATTTCATCACCATAACCTGGAAGAAATATAACATGAGATATTTCTCTCGGGAAAACAAGTATTTAACCAGTGATGGTACGCGGCAGCCGCGCTAACTCTTGCATAACACTGTATGGTTTCTTAGTGGAACTCGCCATCTGCCTCGTGCCAATGAATCTCCACCTAACTAGCTGAGACCAGACCTCAAAGTAATATTCTATGAGATATTTCTTTCAGGTTAGGGTGTTTTAATACTTGTTTCCCCACCTAATGTAATTGGGCAAAATTCGTGTTGACCGACTGAAAATCTTTCTATAATAGAACTAGACAAGACTGAGAAATGGCTTCTAACACTTCAAGAATTCAATAATTTACAAAAAGGAAGCTACAGAATTCAGTGGTAATAAATAATAAGTCTTACATATTTCATTATAAGAAACTTCTCTTCGTTCGCTTGAATAAGACACGAGAAATAAAAAAGAAAATGTTTCTAAAATTTCGAACTAACGCCATCTTGAAATGTCATAAACAATTGAACAACGTTATATATCTATATACTAAGCTCTAAATAAAGATGTTTTAAAATATTTGAAATTCGCAAGGCCGGCATGTTTTCTTTTTTATTTATCAGATTTTAGAAACACACAAATATGTACTTTCTTAATAGTCCTGTATCACCATACAAAATGTCAGTTTGATTGCCATAATTGCTTCGGAGATACTGAGAATCGGTTAAATATTTCGCATGTTAGATTGTTGATATGTAGACCATAGATTCCAGCACATGAAGATTATAATGGATATTACAGACTTTCATTTTGATCGCTTTATTAGGACACTAGAACTTAAAAATGTGATTTTAAAAATTCGCACAGCTGCCAGTTAGAATGTCCCATAAATTTGAATTAATATTCGACGCCAGTATATTAAGCCTTGTAAAAAATATACCGTCGCAAGTTTCACTGCGCTCAGTCGATTAAGCCAATTAAATATTTAACAAGTAGCTCTGTGAAGAACTAAATCCTATTTTCATATATCCTACTTATGTTAATTGCCACTATCAACATACAACATTTCAGTTTGATTGCTGTAATAGAGTCGTAGAAATTGAGAATTGTCAAATATTTCGGTTGGTCGCCATGTTTGATTTTTATATATGTAGGTCTTAGAGTTATGTACTATTACATGAAGATTATTGTGTACGTGTAGCATTCAAATTTCAATCGCATGATAAGGACACAATAAGTAAAAGCGAGATTTTAAAATTTAGCACAGTGGTCATCTTGTGGTTATGCAAACAATTGAAACAAATTAGATGCCAGTGGGTTGACATTAGTATAAGCATTTACTGTACCAAGTTTCATTGCACTCGGATGGTTAAATCACGAGAAACGTCCATTTAAATATTTATAAATCACGTCGCCGCCATGTTGGATTTGTGCTCAGGTTATTGAAAGTCCTATAGGTGAACTTATGTACATAGCCTCTATAAACATAAAAAATAATTCAGATTGTTTGCTGTAAAAGATTCGTAGATTTAGAGAACCGTCTAAATATTTCGGATGGTCGCCATGTTAGATCGTTATATGTATAGGTCATAGAGTTATGTACCATTAAATGAGAATTATTGCGTAGGTTTATTATTCAAACTTTCACTTCGATCGTATGAATACGACATGTGAAATGAAAACTTAATTTTAAAATTTCGCACAACCACCATCTTGAGGTTATAGTATAAACAATTGAACTAAATTAGATGCCAGTGCATTACATTAAGTATAAACATTTACTCTACCATATTTCATTGCGCTCAGGTGATTAAATCGTGTGAAAAAACTATTAAAATGTTTCAAATTCGCTTGGCCGCCATGTTCGTTTTGTACTTTACAGGTTTTAGAATGTTACATAGATAACCTTGCAGTAGTTCCCTTTATCACAGTACAAAATTTCAGGGTGATATCAGTAATAGTTTCGGAGAAATTGAATGCCGGTTAAATATTTCGCACAGCCGTCATCTTGAGGTTATGTAAACAATTGAACTAAATTAGATACCAGTGCATTACAATGTGTATGAACATTTGCCGTTCCAAGTTTCATTGCGTTTGGATGGTTAAATCGCGAGAAAAGTCTATTTAAAAATCTCAACTTCGCTGGCCTCCATGTTGGTACCAGGTTTTATGAAAGTCTCATAGGTGAACGTCTATTAGTGCCCTTTATCGCCGTACAAATTTCAGAGTGATATCGGTAACAGTTTCGGAGATAATGAATGCTATTGAAATATATCGCACAGCCGCCGTGTTGGATTGATGAGACCTAACAAAATTTGAAGGGCACGGTCGATGTCGGCCAAAATGGTGCTATGACCTTAGCGAGTTTCATTGAATTCCCTCCAGCCGTTTAAGAAGTTATTAGAGGGGTACACACACACAAACAAACAAACAAACAAACAAACAAACAAACACACACATATACGCACACACACATAAGCCTATTTCTTCAGCCTGGTTTTGTGCTCACCTGGTTAGTGAAAGTTACAAAGGTAAACTTATTTTAATGGCATATAAAATTTGGGTTTAATTATGGTATAGATTCGTCGATAATCAGCATGGTGAAATATTTTGGACAGCCATCATGCTGAGTTGTTTTATATGTAGGCCAGAGAGTCATGTTATAAATATTATTGCGTTGGTTATTTAGACCAAATGTCACTATGATCGCTAATTAGGACACATGAATTGAAAACATAATTTTAAATTTTTCCAGAGCCGCTATCTTGAGGTTTTCAAAACAATTCTTTTAAATTAGCATTTTATAAAGATTACCATGCCAAGTTTCACTGCACTTGGGCGATTAAATCATTAGAATAATCCATTCAAATATTTGACATTTGCAAGGCCGCCAAGTTGGCTTTGAGCTTATCAGGCCAGAATTAAATGGCACATCCAAAATAAATTAAAATCATAACTTGTATGCCTGGAGTTGCAATGCTTAGCCTACAAGAAGAACAGGGAAGGTGGCTCTGTATTTTATGGACTGTGTGGTGAATCGAATCTATAATATAGTGGGGAAGGATAGAGAGGAGATCTGTGACGAAAGCAGGTATTCTAACCGTCCCCAAGATATTATTTTATGAAGTTCAACGTTTTAATTACTTTGTTTTTGTCGTGAACTCAATTTGATGGACATGTAGGCCCGTGTGCTCTAGTGTCCGTGGAATCAGGTACCATCCCGGCATTGGCCTGGATTAGAAGCGGGTAAACAACAAAACTCATTTCTAGAATGGCTGAGATGAGGCCCCTTCTCAGTGCTCATTATAAGGCTGAGTACAGACAGCAGTGGCTACGCCGGCTAAAGCGCAGCGTTAGGTCATGGGGCCAAGCTATCTGCAGACTCGGTAGACGCGTGGGTTCGAGCCCCACCGTCGGCCGTCCTTGAAATGGTTTCCGTGGTTTCCCATTTTCAACACCAGGCAAATGCTGGGATGGTACCTTCTGATAGGCCACGGCCGCTTCCTTCAACATCCTTGCGCAGATTCATTCATCTTCATCCATTCCATCCCTCACCCAGCCGCGCAGGTCACCCACGGGCGGCGAATAGAAAGACCTGCAATCGGCCTCTGAGGAGGCCACACGAAAAAACAAGTAGTTCCGTGAAGAACTATACAGCCTATTTTCATATATCCTACTTATGTTAATTGCCACTATCAACATACACAATTTCAGTTTGATTGCTGTAATAGATTCGTAGATATTGAGAACCGACTAAATATTTCGGATGGTCGCCATGTTGGATTTTATATATGTAGGTCCTAGAGTTTACTGTTACATGCAGATTATTGTGAACGTGTAGTATTCAAACTTCAATCGCATAATTAGGGCACAAGAAAAAACAAGGAGATTTAAAAATTTTTCACAGCTACCAGCTTGAGGTTATGGAAACAATTGAAATAAATTAGATGCCAGTGGATTAACATTCGGATAAAGATTTACTGTACCAAGTTTCATTGCACGTGGATGTTCAAATTGCGAGAAACGTCCATGTGAATATTTATAATTCGCGTCACCGCCATGTTGGATTTGTGATCACCAGGTTATTTAAAGTCCTATAGGTGAACTTAAGTTCATAGCCCCTATGAACATCAAAAAATGCAGTTTCATTGCTAAAATAGATTCGTAGATATTCAGTATCGTCTAAATATTTCGGATGGTCGCCATGTTGGATTGTTAAATGGATAGGCCATAGAGTCATGTACCATTAAAGGAAAATTATTGCGTAGGTTCATTATTCAAACTTTCACTTCGATCGCATGACTACATCACAAGAAATAAAAACTTAATTTTAAAATTCGCACTGCCGCCATCTTGAGGTTATGTAAACAATTGAACTAAATTAGATACCAGTGGATTACAATGTGTATAAATATTTCCTGTACCAGGTTTCAGTGCGCTTGTAACATTAAATCGCGATAAAGGTCTATTTAAAATGTTCAAATTCGCTTGGCCGCCATGTTCGTTTTGTAGTTAACCGGTTTTTGAAAATCTTATAGATGGACTTCCAGTAGTGCCCTTTATCTCCGTACAAAATTTTAGGGAGATACCGCTAATAGTTTCAGAGATATAGAATGCCGGTGAAATATTTCGCACATCCGCCATCTTGTGATTATGTAAACAATTGAACGAAGTTAGATGTCGGTGCATTACAATGTATATAAACATATACTGTACCAAGTTTCATTTCGTTTGGTTGGTCAAATCGCGAGAAACGTCTATTTAAAAGACGCAAATTCGCTTGGCCACCATGTTGGTTTTGTAGTTACCAGGTTTTCAAAAGTCACATAAGTGAACTTATAGTAGTTCCCTCTATCACCATAGAAAATATCAGGGTAATATCGGTAATAGTTTCGGAGATATTGAATGCTGGTGAAATATTTCTCACAGCCGCCATGTTGGATTGGTGAGTCGTAACAAAATTTGAAGGGCACGGTCGAGGTCGCCGGGAATAGAGCTATGAACTTTCCGAGTTTCATTGAAATCGCTTCTGCCGTTTAGATTTTATTAGGGGGGGACACACACACGAATCACACACACACACACACACACACACACACACACACACACACACACACACACACACACACACACACGGACAAAAGGTGATCTCATAAGCCTATTTTTTCAAAATTGAAAATAGGCTAAAAAAGGCTGAGTAAACCCCGTTCCGGCGGCTTCGGTGGCGAAGTTAGTAGCGTGCTGAGCTTCTATGCCCAAGATCGCGAGTTCGAACCCAGCCGAAGTTGTCGGTTCTTTTAAGGGCGTTAAAAATCCCTCAGTATGCCTTCCTTCGGAGGGGAAGTAAAGCCGGCGGGCCAATGTCATAGATTTGTGGCATGTAAAAGAACCTTCTAACTACAAGTGTGTGAAATTGTAGGTTAGATTTGATTGACGCTCTATTAAGTTCTAACGTTCGCTGCCAGGTGCCGGTTGCGGTGGCATATAGTAACCAAGTTCGCAGCTAGGTGTCGCTGACAGTAGCATTTGGTAATAAAAGTAGGAACTTCTTGAAAATTGATCGTCTGCAGCCCTTACCTGAGTTACAGATAACACACACTAATACAGACATCACAATTCACACCGGTTATCAGACAGATTCTACACACACTTAAAGTACACGGGGCTATATGACCACGTTTTCGCTGCCCCTAAACTGAGGAGACAACAAACCAAACCCCGTCCCAGTCCTCATACGAGATTTAAATTTTTCAACAGAGTCGGGTATCGTAACCGAACCTCCTCGCTGACAGTCAATAATTACACCACAAGGTGATCGACAACATTTTTATAAAATATCCTGTTGCGTCTTTTTGTATTGACACTTGGCTCGTATATTTCGTAGGATAATGCTAGAAAGTAGATTGCCTGTCCACCTAGGTGAATCATTACATGGCATTCTACACACCTCACGACGGTGTATCAGTTTTCATGAAGTTGACTGTACACGGCAGGGTGGATTATTGAGCAGAAGCTGCTAGTACGAGCATTAACAGTAAGTGTATCGGCACGAGGGAGAAGAATTAGTCTTAGCTCTCCCTGCTGCAGACAACATTAATCCCTGGGTGATGGGTTTCCGAGGGTCTATGTTTGTATTCATTTACATGAAACCCTGGGGATAGTGGAGGACAGGGGAGATGACACCAATCACAGCCACTGGCCCTTAAGGGTGACTCACGAGTTCCCTCTTATAGCCCTTATTACGAACTGGTAGGTGTAATCTTCTGTCTTGGAACTCAACAACATATTTTCCTCATAAGTAGGAGAATGAGGGGGAAGTACATATTCCACCCCCGTCCCAGTGGAAGACTGACACAAGTCATAAAGTGCATTTTTACAGGACAAGCATTTAAAGATTTTGAGCCACTTTGAAAAACAGTACATATTACTTAAGGAAAGTGGAATTAATATATTATGAACTTCTATCATTCATTAGTGTTATACAATTAAATGCAAAGAGTTGTGGTGTATTACGTTCATTTATGAATTAATTTATTGTAATTGAGTAATAATAATTTTGAGCTATGGCATTTTTCTATTCAGCTTTTCCTGAATTTTTAACATTTATGGTAGGTACGGTTAACACAATTTTTAGCCTACTTTTCACATTTTGCAAAAATGAGGAAAAAATAGTCTTATGAGATCGATCCGGGAAGATGTCTGTCTGTCTGTCTGTCCTTCTGTCTGTCTGTCTGTGTGTGTGTCCTCCCTATCAACTCCTAAACTGCTGCAGCAATCGAAACCAAATTTGGTATGAATAAAGATCCATACCGGGGCATCTCAACGTCATACTTGAAAATGATGTCAGTGCTACCAACTGATGAAAAATCATAATTGAAATTTCAGCTCCATGTTGGATATCTTGGAATATATACATGGGAACTATTCCAAAATTGGCACATATATAGATAATAATACTTTAGTTTAATTTTCTGGAGGCCATACTGATATGTCCAATGTTTAAATGCATATAACTCCTACACTATCAATTGAATTTCAACCAAATTTCGTATGTACTATGTGTACATAAAATGATATGACTGAGCGTATTCTTAAGAGCCACCAGAGCTGCCAACTGTCAATAAATGCTCGCTCTATTTTTTTTAAATCCAAATACCAATATATCAGAAAGTATGCGAGTCAACAGCCTTAACCTTCGCACACGTATACTGCCTGACATTCTAGATTAATTTGGAGCAACTAATGTATTTCAGTGCTACCAACATGATTCTAAGCCTGCTGATAGGACCAATTTTAAAATACATGTTACTTCTATAATATCAATTGGATTTCAACCAAATTTCGTATGTGCTATGTGTTCCATAACATATATGACTTTGCGTATTGTTAAGAGCAATCAGGGCTGCCAACTGTTAATAAATGCTGTTTATATTTTTAGCCTACTTTCGATTTTTGCAAAAAATGAAAGTAGACTTATGAGATCAGTATAGGGCGAAAAAAAAGTGTGTCTGTCTGTGTGTGTGTATGTGTGTGTGTGAGTCTGTGTGTGTGTGTGAGTGTGAGTGTGTGTACTCTGAATGTCTGCCCCCCCCCCTATCAATTCGAACACGGTGAGCGCAAATTGAACGAAATTTGGTACAAAGGTAGCATTAGCAAAGGACACCTCAGTGTCATGTTTTATATCGCCGCCATATTGACGGAAACGTAATGGCGGCCACACAAATGTTCAAAGCTTAAATCAAATTACGACTAATCTAATCATCCGATCTCTACAAAATTTTGCAACAACATACCTTTATGGGGGCAGCATCCTTTGACCAAACTAATAGGTCATCGGCCTAATAGTTTGCGGATGGTGGCCATCTTTGTGTGAAAATTGATTGCCCCTATTAATTCGAACACGGTGAAACCGAATGGAACGAAATTTGGTACAGAGGTAGTACTAGCAAAGGGCACCCCAGTGTCATGTTTTATATCGCCGCCATCTTGACGGAAACGTAATGGCGGCCACACAAATGTTCAAAGCTTAAATCAAATTACGACTAACCTTATCATCCGATCTCTACCAAATTTTGCAACAACATACCTTTATGGAGGGAGCATCCTTTAACAAATTTAATAGGTCATTAGCCTAATAGTTTGCGGATGGCGGCCATCTTTGTGTCAAAATCGATTACCACTATTAATTCGAACACGGTGAAACCGAATGGAATGAAATTGGTACAGAGGTAGCACAAGCAAAGGGCACCACAGTGTCATGTTTTATATCGCCGTCATCTTGACGGAAACGTAATGGCGGCCACCCAAATGTTCAAAGGCTTAAATCAAATTACGACTAACCTAATCATCCGATATCTACCAAATTTTGCAACAACATAACTTTATGAAGGGAGCATCCTTTGACAAGTCGAATAGGTCATTAGCCTAATAGTTTGCGGATGGCGGCCATCTTTGTGTCTAAATAGATTACCCCTATTAATTCGAACACGGTGAAACCGAATAGAATGAAATTTGGTACAGAGGTAGCACTAGCAAAGGGCACCTCAGTGCCATGTTTTATATCACCGCCATCTTGACGGAAACGTAATGGCGGCCACACAAATGTTCAAAGCTTAAATCGAATTACGACTAACCTAATCATCCGATCTCTACTAAATTTTGCAACAACATACCTTTATGGAGGAAGCATCCTTTGACAAATCTAATAGGCCATTAGCCTAATAGTTTGCGGATGGCGGCCATCTTTGTGTCAACATCGATTACCCCTATTAATTCGAACACGGTGAAACCGAATGGAATGAAATTTGGTACAGAGGTAGCAATAGCAAAGGGCACCTCAGTGTCATGTTTTATATCGCCGCCATCTTGACGGAAACGTAATGGCGGCCACACTAATATTCAAAGCTTAAATCAAATTACGATTAACCTAATCATCCGATCTCTACCAAATTTTGCATCAACATACCATTATGGAGGGAGCATCCTTTGACCAAACTAATAGGTCATTAGCCTAATATTTTGCGGATGGCAGCCATCTTTGTGTGAAAATCGATTCCCCCTATTAATTCGAACACGGTGAAACCGAATGGAACGAAATTTGGTACAGAGGTAGCACTAGAAAAGGCCACCTAAGTGTCATGTTTTATATCGACGCCATCTTGACGGAAACGTAATCGCGGCCACCCAAATGTTAAAGGCTAAAATGTAATTATGACCAACCTAATAATCTAGTCTCTACCAAATTTTACAACAACAAATCTTTATGTGGGAAGCATATTCTGACCAAACTGCTAGATCATCAGCCCAATAGTTTGCAGATGGTGGCCAAGTATGTGTGCAAATCAATTCCCCCTATCAATTCAAACACGGTGAAACCGAATTGAACGAAATTTGGTACAGAGGTAGCACTAGCAAAAGGCACCTCAGTGTCATGTTTTATATCGCCGCCATCTTGACAGAAACGGAATGACGGCCACCCAAATATTAAAAGCTTAAATCAAATTTCGACTATCCTAATAATTTGATCTCTACCGGATTTTGCAACAACATGCCTTTTTGTGGAAAGCATCTTATGACTGACTACAAGGTCATCAGCCCAATAGTTTGCAAATAGCGGCCATGTATGTGTGCAAATCCATTCCCCAGATCAATTCAAACACGGTGAAACCGAATTGAATGATTTTTTTTACAGAGGTAGCACTAGCAAAGGGCACCTCATATTCATGTTTAATATCCCTATAGCACGTTGTATTTCAACAAGCTACTACAACCAACATTCAATTATACTCCTTGAAAAGGACAAAGAGTTATAACAATACCCATGCATTTAGGAGAAAGTAGGCTATATGTTCTTTACTGAACATCTTGTTTACCCTAATATAAATATAGGTTATCAGAAATATATGCAAGCCAACAGCTCTAAACATTGCGCACGTATAGTAACTGCCATTCTAGATTAATTTGGAGCAACTAATGTACGTCAGTGCTACCAACATCATTCTAAGCCTGCTGATAGGTCCAATTTTAAAATACCAGTAATTACTATACTAACGAATGGATTTCATCCAAAATAGGCACAACAATAGATGATAATATTTCAAATTATTTCTGACCAACACATGCATGACATTGTTGCCAACGTCATTTTACGCACGCTGCGTTAAGTCCAATGTTTAACTGCATGTAACGTCCATGCTATCCATTGGACTTCAACCAAATTTTGTATTCTGTACCTTAAGAGATGGAACTAAGAATATATTCAGTCACCAGGGCTGCCAACTGTAGTGCTCTATCAGGCTACATAATGCCAGGTATATTTCGAACTAATTAGAAATTTCTATATTACCAACTTTATTTCGTCATTATTCTAGATAGCCTAGTTCCATATAGATTAATCATTGGTATGAATTTTAAATTTTAAGAAAAGTAGGCTCTTTAGTTCGTCACGGAACTTCTTGTTCATTATTTTCGTGACATTTATTTGCTTATTTATTCATTATTTTGAATAAATAATCCTGTACATCTTACACGAAAAAAATTACAACAAAACTGCAGTTTCTTACTATGTACTTGAATTGTACAGATGATGTGTGAAGAAAACTGAATTAAGTGCAGTAGAATTGCTGTCTTTGAGATTTTAATTGTGGCAGTTATCCGGGAAATAGACTTGATCAAATGGAGTTATATACACCAAATAACCAAGAATACATTTTTTTTTACATGTGGCAGTCCTCCACCGGCTGCGGTGCATTATGTTGGATTGACAACTGACATCTTATTTGCAGACTTGTTTTGATGCTTACATTATTCATCTTCTTTCTTTCTTCTTTCTGCCTACTTTAGACCACGCTACTTCAACCGCTTTCCCAATATTCTTGCATTCGCATTCTGTGAGCCTTTTATTCCTTCATCAGTCCACTTCTTGCCGGCTTTGGCTTTTCTTGGAAGCTCGTGTTGCTCGAAGTCTTCTCTTGAGAGGTGCACGTTCCTGGATGACGTCAAGTGTGATTCATACTTCTCGAAGATTTTTAGCCTATTTTCAATTTTGAAAAAAATAGGCTTATGAGATCACCTTTTGTGTGTGTGTGTGTGCGTGTGTGTGTGTGTGTGTGTGAGGCGTGTGTGTGTGTGTCCCTAATAAAATCTAAACGGCTGGAGCGATTTCAATGAAACTCGGTAAGTTTATAGCGCCAATCCCGGCGACCTCGACCGTGCCCTTCAAATTTTGTTACGTCTCACCAATCCAACATGGCGGCTGTGCGAAATATTTCACTAGCATTCAATATCTCCGAAACTATTACCGATATCGCCCTGAAATTGTGTACGGTGATAAAGGGCACTACTAGAAGTTCACCTATGAGACTTTCAAAAACCTGGTGACTACAAAACCAACATGGCGGCCAAGCGAAGTTGAGATTTTTAAATAGACTTTTCTCGCGATTTAACTATCCAAACGTAATGAAACTTGTTACAGCAATTTTTTATACACATTGTAATGCACAGGAGTCAAATTTAGTTCAATTGTTTATATAACCTCAAAATGGCGGCTGTGCGAAATATTTCACTGACATTCTATATCTCCGAAACTATTACAGATATCACCCTGCAATTTTGTACGGTGATAAAGGGTACTGATTCAAGTTTACCTATGTATATTTGATAAACCTGCAAAGTACAAAACGAACATGGCGACCAAGCGAATTTGAAATATTTTAATAGACTTTTCTCGTGATTTAACTCTCTGAGCGCAGTGAAATGTGGTACAGTAAATGATTTTGCAGATTGTAATGCACTGCCATCTAATTTAATTCAATTGTTTTACATAACCTCAAGATGGCAGCTGTGCGAAATTTTAAAATTAAGTTTTTATTTCTTGTGTCGTTATCATGCGATCGAAGTGAAAGTTTGAATAATGAACCTAGGTTATAATTGTCCTTGAATGATACATAACTCTATGGCCTATACATATAACAATCCTAAATGGCGAGCTTCCTAAATATTTAGACGGTTCTCAATATCTATGAATCTTTTACAGCAACCAAACTGAAATTTTTTATGTTCATAGAGACTATGAACATATGTTCACCTATAGGACTTTCAGTAACCTGGTGAGCACAAATCCAACATGGCGGTGACGCGAAATATTAATATTTAAATGGACGTTTCTCGCGAATCAACTATCCGAGTGCCGTGAAACGTTGCATTTTAAATGCTTATACAAATATTGATCCACTGGCATCTAATTTATTTCAATTGTTTGCATAATCACAAGATGGCTGCTGTGCGTAATTTTAACATCTCGTTTTTACTTCTTGTGTTCTAATCATGCGATTGAAGTTTGAATACCACACGTACACAATGATCTTAATGTAATAGTACAAAAATAAAAATCCAACTTGGCGACCATCTGAAATATTTAGACGTTTCTCAATATCTACGAATCTGTTAAGCAATTAAACTGAAATTTTGTATGTTGATAGAGGCAATTAACATGAGCAGGATATATGAAAATAGGCTGTATAGTTCTTCACGGAACTACTTGTTTCAACTTCGATGAACCAGGGTCCCTTGGATTTCTTGTTAACAAGGAAGTAAAAGATTCTGTTGGTCTGTCCCTGCGAGGTCATGCGTGTTATGTGGCCATAAAATTGAATCCTCCTTTTCTGAACGGTTTCTGTTATCTTCTCAATGTACCGATAGAGTTCGTTACAATGCCGTATCCTGTACTCGTCATTTTCTCTGATTGGACCAAGGATCTTCCTCAGGATTTTATTTCTTTGGCTTCTAACTTTTCAATCAGACCTATTCTATTCATTTCTTTTTATTCATCTTATTATACATCTTTCATACTTTTAAGACTTGGGACATCACTGTTCACATCCCATTGTGCGTACATATTATTATAGATTAAATAAACTTATATTTTTGTGTCGCGTATGTTATACCAGTGCGTGCAGTGGTGAGACAGAGACTGCGAGCATAAAAAACGGCATCCCTCCATTTATCATTTATCAGAGCATTTCAAACCATCATGGGCCATGGGATTAAAACCCTTCAGCTTCCCGTGTTGATGATCTTAACGAGCTAGGATAGCCTGGTCAGACGGTCTTCATATCAAAAATATATTTAATGCAGTCAAATAGCCAAATAGTATAATATTACGATATCTTGGTACAACTCTTTAACACTCTCACATCTGTGCATAATCACTTCTAATAATAATGGTGAAGTGCGCACAAGTGTGCAGAGTGATAAATAACCTAAGATTCAACACTGTTTTTGAGCACTGTTGCAGTTCAGCATATGGTATTTGTCACATTTCAGTTCACAGAATTTACAAATTCACTTATCCGTCACTACATGAATATTAAAACTCAGCCAGTTTTTCTAAGTTTATCCCGTGTCTTGTGTGGGGTTTCGCCTAGGAACACCAAGCTGGCTCATCAGCGGGCTCTTGGTGTCCGTGCCCGAACCCCCACAGGAAAATTGTTAATGGAACACACTTTATGGTGGAAGCCTCGTTATGATGTACCTCACTTTTTGGTTTGGTCCTGTAAAGCTCCTGCTTATCATGGCGCATGTTACATACAAGTCTTATTCGACTTCGCTTCTCTTCTTCAGGTTTTCTGTCATCAGTACTGTAGCCGGGAGTAGTGTCGCGTAATGAAGATCTTCCATCAGTGAGGGCTCCCTCGTAAGGATGTTTACATATATCTTGATGGGGTGAATTTGGATACCTCAATTGCTCACTTGAGGAAAGTAGCCTTCACTTTCTGCCGTTCCTTTTGGTCCTTCTCTTTCAGGTTTTCCCATACTAGGTAGGCCTATATGCCATACGTCAAATTTAGGATAAAGTTTGCTCTGAAAGGCTTCATTGCCACCTCTAGGGATAAATATGATTTATGAAAGAAGGCAGTTGTGGCCTCTTTTGCGCATATCCCAAAAGTGATCCCAGTTGTTTGAAGGGTTACTTCCAGGTTCCTAGTTCATCACTGTTATCTAAGTGTCAATATTTCCGTGGTTTTCCACTTACCTCCGTTTCGGAGGGTCATCTGCACAGTCTTCTCCCTATTTCCTTTAGGTCGTTGTCGTCTGTCCATACAGTACTAAGTTTCAACTATCATTTGGATAAATTTCTTTGATTCACAGAATGCATCACTAAATGCTCTAGTAGCGTGATATATTTTGGCACTAAACTCCTGAGGATTTGAATGAGTTTTGAATGGTATGGACTCCTCTTGAGGAAAGAATTCATGATGAAAATTAATAAATGTAAAACAAAAACAAGATGTTCAGTAAAGAACATATAGCCTACTTTCTCCTAAATGCATGGGTATTGTTATAACTCATGTCCTTTCCAAGGAGTATAATTGAATGTTGGTTGTAGTAGCTTGTTGAAATAAGTGTCATATGGATATTATTCATGAATATGAGGTGGCGGCGTGGTGGCACAGCGGTCAAGCTGTTGGCCTCTCACCACTGCGGACCGGGTTCGATTCCCGGTCAATGCATGTGAGATTTTCAAAGTGAAATGCCATGTCCTGTGGTTCGGATTCCACGTAAAAAGGAGGTCCAGTGGCTCATGATCTCGAGATTAACGGTCACGTAAAACTACAATCTTCCTTTTATGAATATGAGGTGCCGTTTGCTAGTGCTACCTCTGTACCAAATTTCGTTAAATTCGGTTTCACAGTGTTTGAATAGATAGGGGGAATCGATTGGCACACATACATGGCCGCCAGCCGCAAATTATTGGGCAGATGACCTAGTAGTTAGGTCAAAAGATTTTTCATACATAAAGGTATAATGTTACAAAATTTGGTAGAGTTCAGATAAAAAGGTTGGTCGTAATTTGATTTAAGCTTTGAACATTTGGGTGGCCGCCAACACGATTCCGTCAAGATTGCGGCGATATAAAACATGACACTGAGGTGCCCTTTGCTTGTGCTACCTCTGTTCCAAATTTCGTTCAATTCGGTTTCACCGTGTTTGAATAGATAGGGGGAATCAATTGGCACAAATGCATGGCCGCCATCCGCAAATTATTGGGCAGATGACCTCTTAGTTTGGTCAAAAGATTCTTCATACATAACGGTATAACGTTGCAAAATTTGGTTGAGATCAGATGAATAGGTTGGTCGTAATTTGATTTAAGCTTTGAACATTTGGGTGTCCGCCATTACGTTTACGTCAAGATGGTGGCGATATAAAACATGACACTGAGGTGCCCTTTGCCAGTGCTACCTCTGTACCAAATGTCGTTCAATTCGGTTTCACCATGTTTGAAAAGATACGGGGAATGGATTTGCACACAAATATGACCACCATCCGCAAATTATTAGGCAGATGACCTCGTAGTTTGGTCAAAGGATTTTTTCATACCTAAAGGTATAATGTTACAAAATTTGGTAGAGATCAGATGAATAGGTTGGTCGTAATTTGATTTACGCTTTGAACATTTGGGTGGCCGCCATTACGTTTACGTCAAGATGGCGGCGATATAAAACATGACACTGAGGTGCCCTTTGCCAGTGCTACCTCTGTACCAAATGTCGCTCAATTCGGATTCACCGTGTTCGAATTGATAGGGGGGGGGGCAGACATTCAGAGTACACACACACACTCACACACACACACACACACACACACACACACACAGACAGACACACAATTTTTGGCCCTGTAGTGATCTCATAAGTCTACTTTCATTTTTTGCAAAAATCGAAAGTAGGCTAATATTGGAATGGAGCCGAAATAAATCAGAAACCTCTAACGACATCAAATTGGCAGGTGAAAAACTAAAGGAAGTAGGTGACTTCTGTTACTTAGGAAGCAAAATTACCAGTGATGGACGAAACAAAGAGGATATAACAAGAAGTTCCGTGACGAACTAAAGAGCCTACTTTTCTTAAAATTTAAAATTCATATCAATGATTAATCTACTGTATATGGATCTATCTAGAATAATGACGAAATAAAGTTGGTAATATCGAAAATTTTAATTAGTTCGAAATACTGTATACTTGGCATAATGTAGCCTAATAGAGCACTAAAGTTGGCAGCCCTGGTGACTGAATATTTTCTTAGTTCCATCTCTTAGGGTACAGAATACAACACTTGGTTGAAGTCCAATGGATAGCATGGACGTTACATGCAGTTAAACATTGGATCTAACAGCGCGCGTAAAATCATGTTGGCAACAATGGCATGCATGTATTGGTCAGAAATAATCTGAAATATTATGATCTATTGTAGTGCCAATTTTGAATGAAATCCATTAGTTAGTATAGAAGTTACATGCATTTTAAAATTGGACCTATCAGCAGGCTTAGAATCAATTTGGCAATACTGACGTATATTAGTTACTCCAAATTAATCTAGAATGCCAGGTACTATACGTGTGCAAAATTTCGAGCTATTGGCTTGCATACTTTCTGATATACTAATATTAGGGTAACTAAAATAGAGACAGTATTTATTAACAGTTGGCAGCCCTGGTTACTCTTAAGAATCGGCATAGTCATATCTGTTATGGTACACATAGCACACACGAAATTTGTTTGAAATCCAAATGATAGTATAGAAGTTACATGTATTTAAAGTTGGACCTCTCAGCAGGCTTAGAATCATGTTGGTAGCACTGACGTATATAAGTTACTCCAAATTAATATAGAATGCCAGGTACTATATGTGTGCATAGTTTAAAGCTGTCGGCTTGCATACTAACTGATATATGGGTATTTGGATTTTAAAAAATGAGAGCATTTATTAACAGTTGGCAGCCCTGGTGGCTCTTAAGAATACGCTCAGTCATATCTGTTTATGTACACATAGCACATACGAAATTTGGTTGAAATCCAATTGATAGTGTAGAAGTTATACGCATTTAAAATTTCGACCTATCAGCAGGCTTATATCATTTTGGCAACACTGTCATGTATGGCCTCCTGGAAATTAAACTGCAATATTATTATCTATACGTTTGCCAATTTTGAAATAGGTCCCATTCATACCTTCCAAGATATCCAACATGGAGCTCAAATTTCAATTGCGATTTTTCAGCAGTTGGTAGCACTGACATCATTTTCAAATATGGCCGTGAGATATTCAGGCATAGATCTTTACTCCTACCAAATTTTGTTTCCATTGCTGCAGCTGTTTAGGAGTTGATAGGGGGGGACACTCACACAGCCAGACAGACTGACAGAAGGACAAACAGACAGACAGAAGGACACACACACACACATTTGCCCGATCTCATAAGTCTACTTTTTCCTCATTTTTGCAAAATGTGAAAAGTAGGCTAAAAAGTAGGTTAGCTCAGGCATGGAAAGGATTTCTACAGAAAAGGAATCTGTTGACATCGAATATAGATTTATGTATTAGGAAGTCATTTTTGAAGGCCTTTGTCTGGAGCGTGGCACTCTATGGAAGTGAATCTTGGACTATTGGTGCAGCAGAAAAGAGGTGAATTGAAGCGTTTGAAATGTGTTGTTACAGGAGAATGATGAAGGTCTTATGGGTAGATAGGGTTACAAACGAAGAGGTATGAAGACTAGTGGGAGAGGAGAGATACTTCTGGCGACTGCTAATAAAGAGGGCACATGAGTAGGACACATACTAAGACACCCAGGATTAGCAAGCTTAGTTATGGAAGGAAGGGTCGAGGACAAGAACTGTAGCGGTAGACCAAGGTTAGTATATGTTAAACAGATTGCCTCGGATGTAGGGTGTGATAGTTATGAAGAGATGAAACAATTAGCTCAGGACAGGGAGGCATGGATAGCTGCATCAAACCAGTCAAAAGACTGAAGACTCAAACAAACAACTAAACGCTAAGCCATACGTTCCAGACAAAAAGGAAAATGGGGTCTAATGTGTACGAACGACTAATGAATGGGTATACAAAGGTAAAATGTATCAATTCTCCAAAAAAATAGATCAACACGATGTTTTTATATGATGTACAAGGTGTTTTTAAATTGCCGTGATTGATTTGTTGTTGTTTGAGTCTTCAGTCTTTTGACTGGTTTGATGCAGCTCTCCATGCCTCCCTGTCCTGAGCTAATCGTTTCATCTCTACATAGCTCCGACACCCTACATCCGAGGCAATCTGTTTAACATATTCTAACCTTGGTCTACCCCTACAGTTTTTGTCCTCGACCCTTCCTTCCATAACTAAGCTTGCTATTCCTGGGTGTCTTAGTATGTGTCCTACCAACCTATCTCTTCTCTTCATTAGCAGTCGCCAGAAACATCTCTCCCCTCCCACTCGTCTTAATACCTCTTTGTTTGTAACCCTATCTACCCACCTGATCTTCATCATTCTCCTGTAACACCACATTTCAAATGCTTCAATTCTCCTCTTTTCTGCTGCACCAATAGTCCAAGTTTCACTTCCATAGAGCGCCACGCTCCAGACAAAGGCTTTCAAAAATGACTTCCTAATACCTAAATCTATATTCGATGTCAGCAGATTCCTTTTTTGTAGAAATGCTTTCTTTGCCTGAGACAACCTACTTTTAATATCCTCTTTGCTTCGTCCATCACTGGTTATTCTGCTTCCTAAGTAACAGAAGTCTCCTATTTCCTTCAGCTTTTCACCTGCCAATTTGATCTCCATAGAGGTTTCTGATTTATTTCGGCTGCATTCCAGTATTTTTGTTTTACATTTATTTATTTTCATCATGAATTCTTTCCGTAAGACGGAGTCCAAACCATTCAAAAACTCATTCAAATACTCAGGCTTGTCGGCCAAGATGACGATGTCATCAGCAAATCTCAGAGTTGAAATTATTTCTCCTTGAATCTTCACTCCCATTTTAAATTTTTCTCTAATTTCCTTCATTGCTTGTTCAATGTAAAGATTGAAAAGTATGGGTGATATGTTGCAGCCTTGCCTTACACCTTTCTGAATACCAGCTTCTCTCTCATGTCCTTCAACTCGAATGACTGCTGTCTGGTTTCTGTACAGATTGTATATCACCCTCCTATCCCTGTACTTTATTCCAATCGATTTCAAAATGTCAAACAATTTAGTCCAATCAACGTTATCAAAAGCCTTTTCTAAGTCTACAAATGCCATGAACGTTCTCTTAGCTTTCCTTATTCTACCTTCCAAAATCAGCCTAAGACTTGGTACAGCTTCCCTTGTTCCTACATTTCTCCTGAAACCAAACTGGTCTTCACCCAACTCCGTTTCTATCTGGCTTTCAATCCTCTTGTAAATTATTCTAGACAGGATCTTTGAAGCATGAGTAATCAAGCTGATTGTACGGTAATCTTCACATCTGTCAGGTCCCACTTTCTTTGGTATAGGGATGATTACATTCTTCTTGAAATCAGGGGGTACCTCACCTGTCTCATAAATCCTACACACCAAGTGAAATAACCTGATCAGACCTTCATCTCCTATGCAGCGTAGCAACTCAATCGGTATATCATCTATGCCTGGTGCTTTGTTCCTGCTTAAGTCTTCCAAAGCTCTATCAAATTCTGATCTCAATATTAAATCTCCTTTCGCATCCTCATCAATTTCCTCCTCCCTTTCCATTACATGATTCTCAATCTCCTTTCCCTTATACAAACTCTCTATGTAAGCTTTCCATCTCTCAACCCTTTCTTCCCTATCTGTTAGAGGCTTTCCATTTGTGTCCTTAATATTACAGCACTTAGTCTTCTTTTCCCCAAAAGTATTCTTAATCCTTCGATAAGCTGTGTCTACTTTTCCTAATTTCAGGCAATTTTCTATACCTGCACATTTCTCTTTCAACCATTCTTCTTTCGCTTATTTAGTTATATATTTAGTTATATATATATATATTTATTTATTTATTTATTTATTTATTTATTTTGCTACGTAGCCTTCAGGATTAGCTAGATAAGGCCACAAAGTAGATATCCTTCCGATCCTAACAGAGCGACTCATGATGTTTTGTCATTTTATGATATTCATGGATTACTATGCCACATTTTGTGTCTGAAGAACTGAATAATTATTTCCCTGTCACTGGACAAATCCTGATACTCAGTTATTATTACCCACATTCAAACCTAACGATATTTCGAGTCGTAATTTTGAAGTCGCAGTCCTGCAGTGTTGAGTTTGAGGGACTGTGGCGTGTAAAGCACATGTATTATTTAGCGTTACGTGTAACGAGCTTTCGACCACACGTCCATTGGTTAAATAACGGTAAAACCTCATACATTGGGGACGAATGGGAATAACTAGCTCTTGGCCACATCAAAGGATCTGGCAACTGTGAATGTGGCGACGCCAGGAATTGTACAAATTAATTCATAGCAGCGCACGTGAGTAGAATTCATGGAATTACATAAAAAAATGAATTCTGCTACTCGTCATACATTGGGATCTTCGTAAATGTCCTCGATGCACAAACAAGAGACTATGGACGCTTGGATGATCATTCCTCTATAATAGCATTAGTAGGGACAGGGAAACTAGGAGTTTATTTTGGTACTGAAAGTAGTGTAGTTTTAATTAAAAGTGAGGCTTTTTTGGTTGCTGTTGTTTTTGTTATTAGTTCGTTTAGAGGATTGGGACATCTTGACATCATCCCAGTATATCATGAGTCCGTCGAACAATGCCTTCTCTCGTGCTTCTTTTGGCAGAGGCTCCCTCCGTCTTTAGGATTCAAATTGCACTTTAAAATAATAACATTACTAATCTTATATATTAAAATAGTTTTCAAACAAGATGCTCAGTAAAGACCATATAGCCTACTTTCTCCTAAATGAATGGGTATTGTTATAATTCTTTGTCCTCTTCAAGGAGTATAATTGAATGTTGGTTGTAGTAGCATGTTGAAATACAACGTGCTATAGGGATATTAAACATGAATGTGAGGTGCCCTTTGCTAGTGCTACCTCTGTAAAAAATTCCATTCAATTCGGTTTCACCGTGTTTGAATTGATCTGGGGAATGGATTTGCACACATACATGGCCGCTATTTGCAAACTATTGGGCTGATGACCTCGTAGTCAGTCATAAGACGCTTTTCACAAAAAGGCATGTTGTTGCAAAATCCGGTAGAGATCAAATTATTTGGATGGTCGAAATTTGATTTAAGCTTTTAACATTTGGGTGGCCGTCATTCCGTTTCCGTCAAGATGGCGGCGATATAAAACATGACACTCAGGTGCCTTTCGCTAGTGCTACCTCTGTACCAAATTTCGTTCAATTCGGTTTCACCGTGTTTGAATTGATAGGGGGAATCGATTTGCACCCATACTTGGCCACCATCTGAAAACTATTGGGCTGATGATCTAGCAGTTTGGTCAGAATATGCTTCCCACATAAAGATTTGTTGTTGCAAAATTTGGTAGAGACTAGATTATTAGGTTGGTCGTAATTACATTTTAGCCTTTAATATTTGGGTGGCCGCGATTACGTTTCCGTCAAGATGGCGGTGATATAAAACATGTCACTGAGGTGGCCTTTTCTAGTGCTACCTCTGTACCAAATTTCGTTCCATTCGGTTTCACCGTGTTCGAATTAATAGGGGGAATCGATTTTCACACAAAGATGGCCGCCATCCGCAAAATATTAGGCTAATGACCTATTAGTTAGGTCAAAGGATGCTCCCTCTATAATGGTATGTTGATGCAAAATTTGGTAGAGATCGGATGATTAGGTTAATCGTAATTTGATTTAAGCTTTGAATATTAGTGTGGCCGCCATTACGTTTCCGTCAAGATGGCGGCGATATAAAACATGACACTGAGGTGCACTTTGCTAGTGCTACCTCTGTACCAAATTTCATTCCATTCGGTTTCACCGTGTTCGAATTAATAGGGGTAATCGAATTTGACACAAAGATGGCCGCCATCCACAAACTATTAGGCTAATGACCTATTAGATTTGTCAAAGGATGCTCCCTTCATAAAGGTATGTTGTTACAAAATTTGGTAGAGATCGGATGATTAGGTTAGTCGTAATTTGATTTAAGCTTTGAACATTTGGGTGGCCGCCATTACGTTTCCGTCAAGATGGCGGGGATATAAAACATGACACTGAGGTGTCCTTTGATAGTGCTACCTTTGTACTAAATTTCGTTCAATTTGCGCTCACCGTGTTCGAATTGATAGGGGGGGGGGGCAGACATTCAGAGTACACACACTCACACACACACACACACACACACACACACACACACAGACTCACACCACACATACACACACACAGACAGACACACTTTTTTTCGCCCTGTAGTGATCTCATAAGTCTACTTTCATTTTTTGCAAAAATCGAAAGTTGGCTAAAAATGTCACCCTTTACTAAAACTGAAATATCTCGGGAAGTATTTGCGCTACGACGACGTTTGTTGTCTTAAAATATAATGCCCGTCAAGCACCGTCGATTGATACCCACCTTACTTGATTATATCATTCGAGTATTAAAATAATTGCGAATATTACTTCCTTCAAGGTCTCACGAAAATAAAATATCGAATGACTAGTCGGAGATATTGTCGCTTGGCGACAACGACTATAACTGTATCATGATATTCAACGCCGCCCCAATAATAAATCTAACTTGATATTAACAGAGAGTTCCCTAATTACGTCATGATATCGTTAACTTCTACCTGCTCCACTCGGGCGCTAATGTCGCATGTATCTATACATGATATTGTTAACTTCTACCTGTTCCACTCGGGCGCTAATGTCGCATGTAACCATAAAATAAGTATAAGGGGATTCTGTGCACATAATTGTATTAAAACTTCTCAAAAATGGATTACTTTGAGACTGGAATGCTCATGCACAATCAGCAGTCATTTTGCTAATGACACTGTCATGTCAACATCTGTTTGAATGACAACAAATACTGTATACGAAAGACAACTAATTTCACGAAGATGCCGCTACAGTCGAATGTTGGAACCACCATTGTGTATTGTGTATCCAGCTACAAACTGTCTTCTTTTCGTTTCATCATTCGTCCTTATAGGTTGTGTGTTCAATCAAAACAATGAATCATATTATGATGAATGAGAGGCGACACTCAATTACAAATGTTATAAAGATTAAAGGTGACGGTAATTGTCTGTTCAGGTCAATGGCATATTGTGAGTACAACAATCAGAATTTATTTACACAGGTTAGAAAGCGAATTGTAAAACATGTTACAGACAAGTGGAATAATTATTCTTCCTTTATTGTTGGCAACAGCGATATGTAAAAACTGCTATCAATACGAGCGATGATTACAAAATGTATATGTCTATGATTGGTGTTCATGGAGGTCATGTTGAGTTAGTTGTCGCTGCTCAAGTTTGCAAAATGGATATTTATTCGTGGATTACTACTGTCGTATGGAAGGTGACCGGTTAAAATATATACGTCATCAACAAACGAAGTTACGAGTTGATGCATATGCCGGTTTAGCAGACGCCTTGCATGTACGAGCAGAAAATGAAAATCTCAGAGTCGGTCGTATTGTAGTTTTGCCATCTTCTTTTACAGGTAGCCCAAGGAAAATATTGCAAAATTATCAGGATACGATGGCGATAGTGAGGAAGTTTGGAAAGCCAGATTTATTAATTACGTTCACCTATAATGCGGGCTGGCCAGATATACTTAACAGCATTCATCTCTGGGAAACGGCTAATAATAGGCCTGATATTGAAGTGAGAGTTTTCCATTGCAAAGTAAAGGAATTGCTACGATTGATTAATGTTAGGGAAATTTTCTGTAAAAGCATATCTATATACAGTGGAATTTCAAATACGAGGTCTCCCGCGCATCCATTTACTCCCAACATTAACGGAAAATTGTAAGTTTCAAGAAATTTCTGACATTGACAGTGTGGTGTCAGCCAAAATACCAGATCTCGAGGATGAAGCGCTGTACGAGTTGGTAAGGCGTCATATGGTACATGGTCCTCGCGGATCTTTGAATCCTTCTTCAGTCTGTAAGAAAGACGGTGTATGTAAGAAAGATTTCCCTAAACAGTTTCAGCAAGAGACCAAAGATAATGCCAATGGTGATCCTTCGTATAGGATAAGAAATAATGGACGGATTATTATAAAAACAATTCGAGGCATTGACATTGAAATCGATAGTCGATTCATTGTTCCCTACAATCCATTTCTTTTACTTTACTTGCAAGCTCATATTAATGTTGAAATATGCTCAAGAGTTCGGAGTGTGAAATACATCCTCAAGTATCCTATATATATATACTGTATATATATTAAAATCCACAAGTATGTGCATTAAGGCATGACTGCTGCATTTTTAACATATGTCCTGAAGGCGAAACGGTGAACTACGATGAAATTACTTCTTTCCTAAATGCTAGATATATTGGTCCAACAGAAGCCGCATTCGGTATATTTTCATTTCACATGCACGAACAGTCACATTCTATCGTGCGATTACCAGTTCACTTGCCAAACTTACAAAATATCAATTTTAAAAATGATAACGCTCCTGATATTTTACTTCAAGCACAGTTGCGCAGCACGGAATTACAAGCGTGGTTCAAGTTAAATCAAGATTCGCAAGCCAGAAGTCCGTATCGTGTGATCCACCCGCCCCTTATTATTTAGTTTTATGAAACCCAACTAACATAGCATTTCTCCCGATGGTCGATATTGCTCTGCGCTCTGACTGTGTGACAGCATTGTAATTGGGTCATGGGTCTAGCAAAGAAAAACCGACCTTAAACTTTTCCCCGCCAAATACTACGGCCCATTCTACTAACATATGACTTTCTGCTCCTTGAAATAACACACATACAAGTAATACAATCGAATTAATAGCTTACGCCACGTGATCTGTAATAGTAGAAAGTTAAATCAACACCACAAACCGTGATTGAAGACTTTGAGATGGACTTAAACATTTGAGGTGGGACGGCTACAGTAACAAAAGCACGTTTAGCGTGCGGTATTTACCATGTCTTGGTGGCTGCGAGGTTTAATGCCTGACCGTACTTGGTGGACGCGAGCGGGTAGAATGTTGCTTCGAATCCAGTAGTAGGCATACTTTTTTTGAACGAAAGCCCACATTACATTTAGTCGGGATGTAACTACATTGCCACATTTATTGCCTTACGACGAATTTTTGTGAAGAGTTCGTTGAATTGTGATGATTTATAAACAGAACACGATCGAATTGGTACGTTATGCCACGTGACCTGTTATGGCAGAACATTTAAAAACTGGCATGAATATTAACATAACATCTCGAAGTGTTGCTCCGGAAGTCCGGGTTCGATTCCCAGCTCTGCCAAGAAATGTAATACTTGTCTGAGGGCTGAAATTGGGTACACAAAGCCTCGTGGAGCAAATATGAGAAGAAGTGGGTTCGATTCCCACCTCAGCCACCCTGGAAATGGTTTTCCGTGGTTTCCAAATTCCGGGACGGATTCTATCTTAAGGCCACGGCCGCCTCCTTCCCAATCCTTAATTGCAAATACACACATCATTACAAGCCCGCAATAACTCAGGTTATCAGACAAATTCTACACACACACACACCAAGTAAACATGGCGAAATGTTCTAGGCCCTCAAATGAAACAAAACAACAACATATCCAAGGATATTCTGATCGCCAGTGCTTGCATCGAAGTATACGTATTCCGTAGAAATTCCCATTGTATTATTAGCAAAAAATCGTGTGTCTGTCTGTGTGTGTGACGTGTGTGTGTGTGAGTGTGTGTGTGTGTGAGTGTGTGTACTCTGAATGTCTGCCCGTCCCTTCCCCCCCCCCTTTATCAATTCGAACACGGTGAAACCGAATTGAACGAAATTTGGTACAGAGGTACAACTAGCAAAGGGCACCTCAGTGTCATGTTTTATATCGCAGCCATCTTGACGGAAACGTAATGGCGGCCACCCAAATGTTCAAAGCTTAAATCAAATTACGAATAACCTAATCATCCGATCTCTACCAAATTTTGCAACAACATTTATTTATATGGCGAGCGTCTTTTGACTACACTACAAGGTAATCAGACCAATAGTTTGCAGATGGCGGCCATGTATGTGTGCAAATCGATTCCCCCTATCAATTCAAACACGGTGATACCGAATTGAACGATATTTGGTACAGAGGTAACAGTAGTAAAGGACACCTCAGTGTAATGTTTTATATCGGCCGCCATCTTGACGAAAACGTAATGGCGGCCATCCTATTGTTAAGAGCTTGATTCAAATTACGACCAACCTAATAATCTTATCTCTACCAAATCTTGCAACAACATACCTTTGTGTGGGAAGCATATTTTGACCAAACTACAAGATCATCAGCCCAACAGTTTGCATATGGCGGCCAAGTATGTATGCAAATCGATTCCCCCTATCAATTCAAACACGGTGAAACCGAATTGAACGAAATTCGGTACAGAGGTAGCACTAGCACAGAACACCTCAGTGTCATGTTTTATATCGCCACCATCTTGACGGAAACGTAATTGTGGCCACCCAAATGTTCAAAGCTTAAATCAAATTATGACTAACTTAATCATCCTATCTCTACCAAATTTTGCAACATCGTATACTTGTATGGCGAGCATCGTTTGACTGAACTACAAGGTCATCAGCCCATTAGTTTGCAGATGGCGGTCATGTATGTGTGCAAATTGATTCCCCTATCAATTAAACACGGTGTAACCGAATTGAACAAAATTTGGTACAGAGGTAGCACTAGCAAAGGGCACTCCAGTGCCATGTTTTATATCGCCGCCATACTGACGAAAACGTAATGGCGGCCATCATAATATTAAGAGCTTGAATCAAATTATGACCAACCTAATAATCTGATCCCTACCAAATTTTGCAACGACATACCTTTATGTATAGAGAATCTGTTGACCACACTACAAGGCCATCAGACCAATAATGTGCAGATAGCGGCCATGTTTTTGTGCAAATCGATTCCCCCTATCAATTCAAACACGGTGAAACCTAATTGAATGATTTTTTTTACAGAGGTAGCACTAGCAAAGGGCACATCATATTCATGTATAATATCCGTAAAGCACGTTGTATTTCAAGAAGCTACTACAACCAACATTCAATTATTCTCCTTGAAAAGGACAAAGGGTTATAACCATACCCATGTATTTAGGAGAAAGTAGGCTATACGTTCTTTACCGAACATCTTGTTTTGTTATTAAATTTTAACAAAAAGTCTTAGCATATCTTTAGGCCCGTATCACACGACACTCGCTGGCAAGGAAGCTGGTGTGATCGCTGGTACAAAATCCTGTATAATTCTGTTCTCCTCGTCAGTACACCTGCTTGTATGACCGAAGTGTGTCACACGCTAGCATTTTGGACGCTAAGTTGTATGAAATAAAACCGAAGGGCTGTCGTTTGAGGGCATTAGTTGCTGTTCTTTCGCCTTATTAACGCAAAGCGGTCGCGAAAATTGCTTTAAGTAAATTAGAAAACCTGCCAGGTACTGAACGAATGCATTCCAATCAATATTTAAGATCTAACTGAAATAATTGAATATTTTACCATACGCGTTAATAAGAAGCGCAACAAAAACCTCCAGAGTGTGTTGGAAATGTGTGCAAGTGTTATTGCGCCCGCTCGCTCTTTCGAAGATCCCGGGTTCAAGACCATCCAACGGCAGAATTTTAAAATTCTTTTAAACTATTTTATTATACCCTCCCTACCTCGTACAGCAAGATTTCAACTTGGTTTTGTTCCCATTATCTACGAAGACGATAGGGAAAGTTATTTTCTTGTCTCATTTAAATGGTTATTTTCCCTAAATACTGTTCTAAACCATGTCGCCTCCGTAGCGTAGCGGTCAGCATGGTTAGCTGCCACCCCGGAGGTCCTGGGTTCGATTCCCGGCTCTTCCACGAAATTTGAAAAGTGGTATGAGGACTGGAACGGGGTCTACTCAGCCTCGGGTGGCCCAAATGAGTAGAGGGGGTTCGATTCCCACCTCAGCCATCCTCGAAGTGGTTTTCCGTGGTTTCCCACTTCGTCTTCTGGCAATTGCCGGGATGGTACTGTCCCCGTTTACCTGGATAGTAGGCTGTCAGATATCCGCCCCCTCAATCGGATTGCCAATGGTCAATTGCACCGGCACAGTTACATCAATGAAAATGGCACTGACAGATACTATCGAGATAAGAGCACAGAAGTTCACAGGAAATCATTGTGGAACACACCAAAATAGACGGGGGTTCATACTTACCGTTACTTACCTCTTAATTATCTCGGGGTTTGAGTTGACAACAGGATCACTAAAGTCCGTTCACACAATAACCTCCACCATGACATTTAAAAATGAGCCAAGACGAAGACGAGAACTTTGAACTGTACAAAAGCTTTATTTCTAATAAAGGGTATGATTTTACTAACACAACAAAATAAACGTGGCTATCAGTAGCCCAAGTCAATCTGACTACGTCCTCAGTAGGACTTGCAAAAATTATCATACAACATGATATAAAACATTTTAGCTCCCAAGAGCTCCAAATAACGTAATATTCATAACACTATGGGATTGGAAAAGGACGTCAGGGTGTGACATATATAGAGCATTTGGTTTCCTTTTAATAAACATGAGAATGGTATTTATAGTCGCAAGGCCGGAGTGTGTACGACCTCACTCTGATAACCATATGTTGGCCCAGCTGCGAGCTACCCTCGAACCTGTTGCATACTGGTCAAATGCATTCCCTTCTCACGTGCTAAGTTACGCAAGGGTACAGCTTGCTCTCTCAAGCTTTTAAATGTCGACAAGACAACTCACATTATATTTACGCAAATCTTTCAAGTACTTTGCTCACATCCTATTGGATCATTATATTAATTCCTTAAATTTGTTAACTTCAATCCAAATGTTTAATTAGCTCTTAAATGTTTATAACAAAATCACATAAATTATTTATAACAATTAGAAATTGTTTATAATATTTGTCAAAGACAATAAAAATATTATATACACGCCTTTGACATCACTCTCGTTCCATAATATTTTCAAAAATATTTACAGCAATTATTTACAATATTAACATTTAAATTGTTTAAATTATTAATTTCAGAAATACATTGACCACATGTTCATTCGTTTGGTAATTTTCATAATCGTGATTAATATAATCGACCAATGAAGGTTAGTTATACATATTAATGTCACAATCTGGTTTAATAAAGGTTTTAATAATGATTTGTGACGGCACTCTTCATTCAAAATCTTATCTCAAATTCTTTCAAAACTCGTGTTAATTATAACAGTAAATCACTTGATTTATTTTCAACGAACTATGACAATCTTACTCCAGCGGAAAATCCTTCGCTAACAAGTTAATGCACAAACTGCATTAAAAATATGCCCAAAATCATCATATATTAATCTATATGGTATTAAACTTCCACATAACTTACAAAACTTCCACAAATAATTCTTTAACATTTATTCCTGTGGGAACTTCTTTCATATTCAAGGGCATTATATCTCAGCGACTTTCAACACGCGCTGCACTATCGATTATACATTCATAGTTCCACTTAAAAATTTTTATAATCATTAATTGTTTCAAAACTGTTTTTCTATTTAACCTTCGTGGATTTCATTCATGAACTGAAATGAAGTCAAAACTTGCCAATCACAAACAAATTTAATAGTGAATACGCTTATATACGCCTGTCTGGTCTATCAGAATTTTAAGATTAACATCTTAAAAGAAATGTAGTATGAAAATACTATCTTCAAATAAAGTGCGACTAAAACTGCAAAGTAGTCGAATAGAATCCAATTAGACTGGGGAATGCAAACATCGTTATATAAATCTCTAATTGAGAAAATCTCCTAACAAAAGTTCTGGACTTTAATGCATTCAATAATTCATTATTAAAGTTACTCTTTCACAAAAGTGTCTATGATGCAATGTTCATTCATAACTGACGATAAATGTCTGTGTTGCAATCAATACAAATAACGACTAGTATTTCCAAGATCGTCGACAACGTAAGAGATTTTAACGCTCTAAAATCATTTAAATGTTCTTCCTTCTTGATGACGACAGAAAATTGTTCAAAGTAATTGAACTGGGGTAGAATTACTTTAATAAAATGACACGCTGTCTGAATTTAAATCTGCCATAAAAATCATTAACTTACAGTCAAATCGTGACTACAAAAAAAATATTAATTACTGAAAAATCTAAATATCAGTCTCAACTGATTCAAAATCATTTACTATGCCCATGACATAACAATGTCTTAATAAATCGTCGAAAAATGCAAAACTCATCAAGGTGTACTGAGAATAAGAATCTCAACAAGAAAATAGGGCAAAAATACAAGAGGATAAAAATATGGGAAAAATGGTTGCTCAAACATCATTAATATACTCAAATACAATAAACGTTCACGACTACCTTATCTGCCGATTGACGTTCCAGAGGAAAATTCCCCAAAGAAGACTGCTGATGGATCCATTTCACCACGTTAAAGTTGAGCTCCATCCTCGAAATAGGAAATAGCACCCTCGGAGAATCGAACTGCTTCCTTCTCCGTGAATCGCTCTGCTCCTCGAAGACGAATAGACATCCTTCCGGCAATAATCTTCTTTGTGAGTCGGGTCCACCCTGACCTCTCTTGAAAAATTCCCTGAAGTTCCAGTAGACAATCGCCATGAAGTTTTGTAGAAATTTCCGAAGAAATTATTCATATTCAGAGTATGAAATTGTTTCTATGGCTGTTCGATGGTATTCAGCCTTTAATCACGAAACATGGGTGTAGATGGTATTCACCGCATGTTTGCTTGTGTGGAATAGCAATTAGCGAAGTTCCATGTCGCTATCTTACTCCGTTGAAGTATGTCCCAATTGCAATAAGCCTTTTAGCCCTCCATCTGCTCTTCGGTTGTAGTGTTAGAAGAACAAACTGCCGTATTCAATTGCTCCATTATACTGTATCGTTCTGTAACCAAGCAATCTGAAGTCTTTCTATTCCACTCGCAGCGTCAGCCGTTGCGTTGATTCTGGCTTCACAAAAGTGCTTCTCTTGTGGCGAGATAATCACTTTTCTCAGTCGTATAAAACTGCTAATATCTTTCGCACTAATCGGTCGAAATTGTTCAGCTTTTCTCTATAACTGCATCAAGCACTGCACAATACAATTAGCTTATCGGTGACCGCTAACTGTTCGAAGCTAAACTTGTAGAAGCTTTCTAAGGTCCGTTTCAACTTCACCTAGTTTGACTTGGATCTCGTTAATATAGTGGCCTCGCCACACGTTATAAAGACGATTCTTTTCACTGCTGTTCACTTCGACGTCTCACTATAATGAATGTATAAGAAAAGAACTTTCACAATAGACTTCGATGATCTGAGAATGAGATCTCAGAATAATCAGAGAACGAAAGGAGAGTCCTCTCTTCTGCGCAAGCCCTTTTATTAACTTCTCGAGGGGCGTTACCATCCCTTCCAAAGCGTGGTACTGCGTCATCGCTAGAAGTTCTAACTTCGTTAATACATGACGGATTTTCAAAATTCAAAAACTGAAAATAAATTTCACCAAAATTCCAAATCAATGCCTTTACTGCAAATGGATTTCCACAATTCTGCATTCCAAAAGTAATAACAATACCATAGTTTCAGCAATCTCCGTCTTCCTTTAAACTATCGTTGATTGGTTCATGCCTCTCCTCCAATAGCATAGTTTCTTCCTCAGCCGAATTCCTCGTTTCCTGCGACTGCGTCGTAAATCTTGGAACATTCTCGACTAAATGCTGACGTCACTGAGAATCTCAGCTCAAGTAGCCTGCTGGCATAACATTTACGTCATCCGTGCTTACGTCATGACTACCCACGTCATAACTATGACAACCAGAACTTTCATTATAATTTCAAATATAGCCACCGTGGTCTCTACATAATTCAATTACGGGGGCAGTACCTACTGTAAGGCCACGGCCACCTCCTTCCCTCTTCCTAGCCTATCCATCCCAATCTTCCAACCCTTCCCATCCCTCATGAGGCCCCTGTTCGCTTTGCAGGTGAGGCCGCCTGGGCGAAGTGCTGATCACACCTCCCCAGTTGTATCCCTCCCTACCAGATGTTCCAAGCTCCAGGACACTGCCCATCGAGGCGGTAGTGGTGAGTTCCCTCGCTGAGTCCGTGGGAACCACCAACCTAGAGGGTAAATTGACTAAATAAAATTAAAAAAAAAACTGTTCTAAACCATGGATGGATACTATTCGTTATAATTAATATATTTTTAGTCGATTTTACCCTCCAGGTTAGGTTTTCCCACGGACTCAGCGAGGGATCCCATCATTACCGCCTCTACGGGCAGTGACCTGGAGCTTAAAACATCTCGTCTGGGGATACAACTGTGGAGGTGGGATCAGCACCTCGCCCAGGTGGCCTCACCTGCAAAGCGAACAGGGACATCTTGAGGGATGGGAAAGGTGGGGAGGATAGGGAGGGATAGGCAAGGAAAAGTTCGTGGCCGTACGGTAGGTAACATCCCGGCATTTGCCCGAAGGCGAAGTCGGAAACCACGGAAAACCACTTTGAGGATGGCTGAGGTGGGAATCGAACCCCCTCTATTTATTTGGACCACCCGAGACTGAGTAGACCCCGTCCTAGTCCTCATACCACTTTTCAAATTTCATGGCAAAGCCGGGAATCGAACCCAGGACGTCCGGGGTGGCAGCTAATCACGCTGACTACTACGCAACGGAGGCGACTCTATTCGTGATAATTAGAATTTTAATAGTTCAATATTTATAATAATATGACACGTTCTGTAATTACTGGCTTGCTGCGAGGCTCATCGGTAACGTTCTCGCTTGCTGTGCCTAAGGTTGCAGGTTCGTATCCTGGCGCAGTCAGCTGGCATTTGAGGGTGCGCAAATGCGAGGGAGCCGTGTCAGTAGATTTACTGGCATGTTGAAGATCCCTTTCCGAGCAAAATTCCAGCACCCCGGCGTATCTAAAAGCCAGAGCAGTTAAAAGGGACGTAAAACCAATAATGTCATAATTATCTGTATTTACTGTAGGTTTGGGGCAGATGACCTCGTAGTTCCGCCCCTTAAAACCTCAATAACTAACTAACTAACTATTACTGTAAGTGTATAGCAAGCGCTTTTCGCACAGACACCGTTGAAAGAAATTATAGTTTCGGTCTGAAGTATTTATTTATTTGTTATGTGGGTCGTCTGAGTGAGTCGGAGTTTTCCTTTAAACAAAGGTGGTCAAAATTTCGAACACTTGCTACCTTGAATATACAGGATACCTTGCTTTCGTTCTACAGATCATTATGTCGTCGTCCAATCTGGCTGCGTACCATCGGATAAGTACGGTCCTTTTGAGGACCAAATAATAAATCACTCGTTGGAACAGATAGATATGCGTCCATAATACATCCACAATAAACGACATTAAGCAAAAAAAAAGTACTAGTTCAAGATTCGAATCTACTACAATGCGACTTCGTTGACGCTACTCTTGATTTAGCCACCATAGCTACCGAGAACCATGGTATATTGCTGGCACGCATTGAATCTATTCGTAGACACTTCCTGTCAAAACGTAAGCATGTGTTATTCGGAGCTCTAATCGTTTCAATCATGCATTATATTTGAGATCATTGAAAGAAAACTGCCACTATTAATTTCTACTATATTCGCGAGGATGTACTCAACGGTAAAGTTGTACAATGGACGTAAAGGAACAGGTACTAATGTTTTTAGGATGACTGTGATATACGCGTTAGTTGGGTTGCCTTCCTCCAAAAAAAATAAGGGGCTGGCGGACCACACTGTATATCCTGAAACACCAGTACATTACGTCTGGAATTAGAGCAACTGCCAGTGGCAAAAAGGAAAAAATGTTTCTAAAACTATAGGCAGAATGTATAATGTTTCGCCTACAGAAACAGAAAGGTATTATTTACGCCTGTTATTGCTTCACGTCATAGGTGCTACCAGCTTCCAGGATCTACGAACATACAAAGCAGTTGTCTATTCTACTTTTAATGAAACAGCTAAGGAGCGAGGTTTGCTGATTGACGATTCTGAAGGGCAGCGTTGTTTGGCAGAAGCGTCACAACTTCAGATGCCTTCACAGTTACGCCAACTGTTTACTTACATATGTATCTTTCAGACCCCTTCAAATGTAAGATAGTTATGGGACATTTTCAAGAATTCATTATCAGAAGATTATCTGCAGTTTCACGAACCTAACATTGTATATCAGTTCTCTCTTATACAAATTTCTAATACATTAAAGCTCCATGGTCTTCCCATTACTTCTCTCGAATTGTCAGCTATTATTGATAATTTCCTTCAGACAAATTTACCAATGAAGTATCCAAAACTTAATGAGGATCAATTAAGTCGGATGATAAACGAAGCAAATGGAAACCAAATGGCTATAATTACAGAAATTTTGGGATTAGTACAAAACAGCAATGAAAGGATGAGTAATGCATAATTCATTGAAGGTCCAGGGAGCACCGGGAAAACATTTCTTTACCAATGCTTGATTCACAGTTGCACAAATTTGGGGTTAAATGTAGTTTCTGTTGCAAGGACTGGTATTTCAGCAATGTTACTACCTCAGGGGCGCACTGTACACAGCCAGTTCAAGTTACCTCTACATTTACATGAAAGTTCTGTATCAGGAATAAAATTTAACAGCAAGGAAGCTTTTTATGTTCGTTCAGCAAAACTTATCATCTGGGATGAAGCCTCTATGGCTGTGATGTGTGATCGGTTGCTCACGGACATCATGAATAACGACGTGCCTTTCGGAGGAAAAATTATCATATTGGGTGGAGATTTTAGGCAGGTATTGCCTGTTGTGCCTCACGCATCTAAAGCAGCATCAGTCCAAATGTAAGTAAGGTTCTCTCCTTTGTGGCCATTATTCAAAATTTTTAAACTCAACAAAAGTATGCGAGCGGATACAGATCAACGTGACTTTGCAAACTTCTTGATACAAATTGGTAACGGTGAATACCCTCATGTCGATGGAGAAAATTCAGAATTAGTCCCACGATGAAAAGTAGTTCACGCTTTTCAAAAATAGCGATTTTAGCACCTAACAATGAGCATTCTAAAGAAATCAATGACAAAGTTTTAGAGATAATCCCAGGATCATGGAGAACTTAGATCAGTGTGAATATTGATTTCTGAATATGAGAGTGAACTTCTACAATTCCCAATATAATTTTTAGACAGCATAGGCATAAGTGGATTGCCACCTCATATCCTTCGACTAAAAGAAGGCTCAATTGTGATTTTATTGAGAAATATTAATGTTACCCAAGGCCTATTGAACGGTACTAGACTGTTGGTTTGGAAGATGCATGACAATTGCTTACACCTGAAAATTATTACTGGCGTAATTGTTGCAAACAATGTCCTTCTCCCTCGCCTTGACCTTACGCCATCAGATACTTCTATGCCATTTTCCTTCAAAATGAGGCAGTTTCCAGTACGTTTGGTTTTTTGTATAACAATCAATAAAACTCAAGATCAAACACTAGATCAAGTAGGCATTTATTTACCTCAACCGTTGTTTAGCCACGGACAACTTTACTGTATGTCGCACTATCGCGAGCACAATCCTTTCATGACGTCAAAGTTCAAATAGAACCAAAAGGCAAGTGAACAGCAAATGTCGAATGGAAGGAAGTACTATTAGAATTTTGAAACGAATATTGTGGAGGAGCACAGACTTCAGCAAACGGACTACAGGCTAAATAACAATTATACAAGGACGTCCGCATCCCTATTACGATAACTGTCCTGTGGTAATGGTAAAAAAAATACTATTGTCCTACAACTGTGATTACTATCCTACATGCTGTTATTTCATTCCCTCGGTTCTATAACAAAGATATACTCAATCAAATTTACGGCTTAATAAATATTAATTCCTTCTGTGTGAGTTATCTTTTCATTTCTCATCAATCGCCTTTACTTACTATTCTATCTGTAGGGGTGGAGGCGATAGCTGTCTTTACAGAGATGTGCAAATTATTAGATTCGATGTCAGTTTTCCAAAATTGCAGTTTTACTTTTCACGGTTTAATGCACTAAGTATGTTTACAAGGCGATTAAATTACTTCAAATGTTTAACCAAGACTCCTAATTATATTTTCACTTAATTAACTCAAATTAAAATGATTTTTTAGAATTTCCACTAACAGAGGAGCCTTGCAAATGCAAAATGCCACACGTTTCGTTTTTATCACTTCATTCTACTTTACGTGTGAATTTAGAGCGGAGGGATTTGGGGTATTTTAACTGATGAACGCTATTGAACTATTCAAAGATTCATGAACTATGCATTGAAATCACCTGACTTGAATTCTAAAGTCAATGAAAAATTGAAAATGGACCCAGCTCAGATATCCCTCGGAATCCAATAATCTGGAAGTTTCCAGACGCAATTCCTTATGGGAAAAGGTGTAATTCCACGGGAGAGGAAACACTACTAAGTAGGACAACAAAAGAAGTTGGTCAATAAAATGATTATGAATAAAAGTAATTATGACTAATTAAAATTATTTATTTATTTCTATTACTTTGCACACCTCTATATGTTAACCAAGAGTAACATATCGAAATTCAAATATAAGAGACCCATCTTCTATTTTAAATTTATACCATTGTTCATAAGTAGACAACACACCAAATTGTACCGCTGTAGCCTTAAATTGTGTGGATATCTCTATCTACTTAGTATAAAACAAAGTTCCCAATTCTTGGATGTAACGGGTAATCTCGAGAGCAACTTGATGGATTTTGATGCGGTTTTCACCATTCTGTAAAGGATTTATCGATGAAGGATTAGGTAGAAAAAAACATTTATTTATGACCAAAAGAAGCCGAGCATTTACGATTTCAGTGAATTGAGTTGAAGAAAAACCTAACGCCCATGTGTCTTTTAAGCTTACACTGGGTAAACCGTTAAAAATATCGATATTCTCTGAAAATTGATCAGCATGAAAAGTTCTGCAAGAAAGTCCGCGACAGCTCCCAAATCGACCACTGTAAGTGTTTTTACGTTTTCATTTCTCCCAGCAATCTCCATTCAGTGGAAATTTAAATTATTAGCTTCAGAGTGAGTTGACGAGCTTGCGAGCGACCTATCACCCTAGCTTCAGCCAGCATCAAACTGCCGAGTCGTGTCGAGCTAATTCTTCAGAGAAGAGTTTAGCTTATGTGTTTGGAGTTAACTGTTCACCTCGGCCTGACGTCCGTGCGCCTTTTAAGCTTACGCAGGGTAAATAATGGGACACACACACAGAGGACAGGCACACACCCACACATTTGATCTCATAAGTCTACTTCATCATTTACCCAAAAGCGACGGTACCGTAAATGTCTGTTCAGGTCACTAGCATGAAGACATGCAAATGTCATATGGACAGAAGTGCTGTAGGATTGTTGAAGTGAATGCTGCGGAGCAGCACGGGTCTTCTAGTATGAATAAAAAAAGATTCGAGCCTTACAGTAGTCGCATATGGTGTGTAACATCTGACATGTTATCCTACACGTGTACTACACAGCTTGAACATTCTTAAGATGTTAATTTACGCTACGTTTTCATACTGGTACTATGATGAATGTATAGATTGAATTGGAGATATGCTATTGTCACACTTGTGGCGCAGCGGTCAAGCTGTTAGTCTCTCACCAAGGCAGACCGCGTTCGATTCCCGGTCAATACATGTGAGATTTTCGAATTGAAATGCCATGTCCTGTGGTTCCCATTCCACGTAAAAGGGAGGTACCGTGGATCATGATCGTGAGATTAACGGTCACACAAAACCACAAGCTTCCTTCCTTCCTTCCTTTTACATGAATAATTCATAATAACAAAGTGACACACAACGTCGACTCTACTCTGAAATACTGTGTGCACACTCCTCAGTAACTATAACATTCATTATTCTCAAGGCTCTCATACAATTCGTCGTAAACAATCAAAACATGGCTTCCTACAATCATGAAATGACCTAGTCTCACAAATGATGAAAATACAGCTTTTATTCCACTCATATAACAACATTCTGTTATGCATTTAATATTTGATTACTCACCCACAGTTTGTCAATAATGCCGCTTACTTAAATGTCATTTGTCGTCTTTATTTTATCATACACTCAACAACATTAGTCTCAAGTTTTCACTTCCTACCCCATGTGATATTCAACCTTGAACGTGAAGCTTCATAAACTGCTCAATGACAAATGAAAGTCGGTGAAACATTTGCCACTGTGCTCGTCAAACCAGTGCCTGCTAAATGCACTGCCTGCTGTATTATCATAACATTCTCGCGCTACAGAGCACTCACTGCCTTGTTTCCAATACACACATTTTCAATTGTACAAAAATCACGCTGCCTTTGCATGGTACCACTGCCAGCTAGTACACTTACGTTTGATCGATCGAGCGGGCAATGCATACTTCCTTTGTCTACCACTGCCGGCTAGTACACTTCCGTTTGATCGATCAAGCGGGCAGTGCATACTTCGGTTGTCTACCACTGCCAGCTAGTACACTTCCGTTTGAACGATCGAGCGGGCAGTGCATACTTCCGTTGTCTAACACTGCCAGCTAGTACACCTCCGTTTGATCGATCGAGCGGGCAGTGCATACTTCCGTTTGATCCACCACTGCCACCTCGATCGTTCCGAACCACTTCCGTCCCCAATTTTCAAAATCACTCACACAAAACTATCCAGTACCCGAGCGGAAAGATGTTACACATCAATAATAATAATAATTATTAATATTCCCTTCTACGTCATGCTCGATTAAGGAGTGCGATTGAACTTATTTAGCTGATGGTATTGCCTTTCTCTTCTCCCAAAATCTATTCATCTTCTCGCTGTGGCTTCTCTTGCGATCTTCTGGCCAGGTTTTGTTGGTGATAGTGCTTGTATGGTCTGCAAAGCGGTGATTATCGACTAATTCTCTGAACTTAGCTCTGTCTAGTACAATGGCATCTATGATGCCTATTTCCTGAAGATCTTTTCCAACTTCAAGCAGCCAGGTTTTTTAACTTTCAGTGACAGGGCAAGGTTAAGAATCCTTTTTTAATCAGTCTCTGATTGCCCAGCCTAAGGATATGCCCGTAATATTTCAATCGTCTCTTCCTAAATTATTATTATTATTATTATTAATTTTATTATTATAAATATAGTAATAGTAATGAAAATAATACTAATAATAAGATCATGATAAGAAGGGCATAATGGAATTGATACGTACATAGGATGAACGAAGTCAGACTGACCAAGAATATTTTTAATATAGTTATGATTAGTCCACTGAAAAATAATTGGGTAAATGTACCAGTGGAAGACCTCAAGAAACTAAACAACTCTACAGAAGTCATGGTAGACAGGAATATGTACAGAGAAAAAATTAGAAAACAGAAATTTGAGCAAACGCCCAAAGAAAAAACAAAACCAGGAAAGAAGTGGACAGAAGAGAGAAAGAGGGACCATGGTGAATTTATGAGAGGTTCGTGTGAAGAAGGAAGAAAGGGACAGAAAAAGAAAACATGAAAATTGATTGTGTATTAACCCCTCCACTGGGTCAACTCTTGTTCTCTTCGATCCCGACGGTATTAAGGTATCCGAGACCTAGGGAGTTGTTCACTTTCCCGCCTTAATTGGCCCTTTTCTCATCTTTCTTGATCCCATATTCTTCGAGGAATCAGACTTCTTGTTTTAATTTTCGTGATATCTCCTGCCTTCTGCTGAAGGCCCTAAAGAGAGCAGGATGTGTGTAGCCCCACCACTTCTGGTGCACCCTGGATAGTGCTACACTCTCAAGGGCTCACGGCTGGTTAGTTCGGGATTTGGCAGCCCCAATGGATTCCTGTTCTGTGTCCAGTTTTTACCCTTTTTTCATTGCCTTGGGGCGGACCCTCTCCTCTTTCCCTTTCCTGTCTGCCTTTCTCAGCTCTCCTTCCTTCCAAGTCCTTCAATTCTCATTCTTCGACGGTCGAGGGCATTTCCTTTCCTCTTGTCTTTTATTTTCATTCTTCTTCTGTTTCCCATTTCCTATTCTGTAGTTTGTAAGTCAGTAGTTAGTTTTATTTGTAGGTTTCATTTGATCATCTTTCATTTTCACTATCACCCAAACCATTAGAGGCCGATAACCTAGATGTTAGGCCCCTTAAAACAACATCTATCATCATCATCATCATCATCATCTTTTCTCTGATACCGATTCGTGCTTCAGTTCTTTCTCACATTCCTGGAAACATCTCCACTTGGTAGCCTTTGGTTTTGTGAAATTACTGAATTTCTTAGTCAATCGTTCATTAGTCATACGGAAGATGTGCCCGTAGACAGGTAATCTTTTCTATTTAATCGACAATGTTATTGGTTCTATGTTACTGTATCGACCCTAATCGTGGTTGCCCGTCAAGTCTACTCAAAGTAAAAGTCACCGAACCAATCAGACCTTCTTGTTTAAGAACAGTGCTTAAGTTCCTAAGCTATTATTATTATTATTAGAAGTAGTAGTATTGTTCAAAACGACGACTCGTCTGAATACTCCCATTTAGTATTGGTGCTAAATCGTCTAGTCTAGTCGGGATTCGAATTGACATTTCTTTAAAATACAAACATATTTCTATCTGATCAGTGTCTGAAATTGAAACAATCATCCCCCACTCCCAATCAATTGATACCCTGTTCAATATGTAGCACAGGGATCGAATGGAACAAGAAAATATCAACGTGTACATTCCGATATTGCGTTGTTTAATTCAATAAATTTCACGGCCTGTCTTGCCGCTGCTCGCGCCAGCTTAGCAAAAGCTCGTAGCAATGTTATTTATCAGGCAGCCGTGCATAAGAAGAACCATACGCCAAGTTGAACAAGAGACATGTGAGAAGTAATTCCTTGTGAAGGTCCAGAGGGGTGATTTAAGCTGCATTACTTAGCATACTGTACATCACAGCATTGTATCAATCATAAGCATTCATCTCGGTGAATTCTCTTCCTTATTGCTTAAGTTAGAGGCACTGCGATATTATTCCGTACATATAATTAGCAAATCAATTAGAACGTACACTCCTTCCTTTTCATCTACTCAAGTTTGTCATTGTTTTCATTGAGGGTTTGTATATCAAGGTCATCAGCTTCGTTATGAAATTGTCAACCTTTATTATAATGGAATAGCCTCGTCTATGTAGTATTGTGTGTATTTATACCAGAAACTAAATTTGAGGAGGTGGGTATGATTTTAATTTAGGAACCATCCCAGCATTTTCCTGGAGTAAAAGTAGGATTAAGGTTTCGGACACTTTCCTTCCAATCCTCGCCTTAATTATAAGGCGCGATCAAGTTTACGTTTGTCGGCCGTACAGTCCAGAATCAGTATGTGAATTAGCCATGCGCATTGAGGCACACATCCAACCGACGCACCAGGTTGAAGATCCCCGTGTGGTAAAACACTGTGTCTTGCTGCGTGAAGAAGTCCATAACCACCCGCTGCACATCCCCGTCTGACAGGAATCATCGACCCTTCAAGGCCTTTTTAATGGACTATAGGACGGTTGGTCGAACTTCTCCCACTTAGTTGGCGTACCTTCTGCGTTACGACCAATGCGGTATAGGGACGTTCATTATCATGAAGCAGCAGCACCTCTTGCCACAGTTTTCCTGGACGTTTCTCCTTAATTGCACGCCGTAATTTCTTTAGAGTCGTGTTGTATCGTTAACCCAGTGATGGAGATACCAGGTTCCTTGAAATAAACAAGCAATATAAATAAAAATAACCCCTGCCACTACAGCCCATCAGGGCCTAGGTCTACCAAGCGATCGCTGCCCATCCATTTGGCCAGCAGATATTGGGGTGATGCGTGGTCAGCGCATCGGGTCCCCTCGGCCTCAATCTAGGTTTTCGTGACCAGGGCGCTGCCTCACTGTCAGACAGCTACTCAATTATCCTCGCGAGGCTGAGTGCACCCCGTTCCAACCCTCACGTCAGTTTCTAAAATCCCTGACGGAGCCGGGAATCGAACCCGGGGCCTGCGGGCATGAGGCAGACGCGCTACCCCGACACCACGGGACCGGCAATAAATAAGCAATGGGCCCAAGTAATCAAATAACATCACCTTTGCAGCGGTTGGTTGGCTCCTGAACTTCCCGGGGCGAGGGGACGAAGGATGACATAACTGCATCGTCGACGCTTTCGATTCCGGTTCCCAGTTGTGGCACCAGCTTTCGTTGCCTGTAACAATGCGCTCCAGAAACGCGTTGCCCCCATCATTGAAGCGCATCAGGTACTGCAGGCAAACAGCCATCCGTTGTGATTTTTGTTCGGCATTCAACGTTCTGGGTATCACTGCAGCAACGCCCTCAAACGGAAACTTTTTGATCACAACTTATACAAATACAGACACCACAATAACATAAGCTCTCTCAGTCTTCAAGGTTCATATTCCACTTTAATACCTGGCAGCACTTCTTATTTCTCTAAATTCACTTCTATTGTGGGTTTTCTTTTTTAGGATACCAATTTGCATCAGTTCTGCTTCGTATTCTTGGAATCATCTCACTTGGTTGCCTTTGGTGTCGTGAAATTACAGAATTTCTTAAGTCAGTCGTTCATTAGTCATATGGAAATTATGCTCGTAGAACAGCAATCTCTCCTATTTAATCATCATCGACATTAACAACAACCAAAATCATCAACAACAGTTGATGTTCCGCCTCTTAACACTACAATAACTAACTTACTAACAACAGCTGGGCAACAATTCCAAGAATGCACGTTTTATGTTACTACACTGGGGGAAGACAATATCCTAACACCAAGAAGGGGTTGTGCTAGATCAGTGGTTCCCAACCTGGGGGCGATCGCGCTCAAGTGGGCGATTTGGGTTATCAGTGGGGGGGGGGACAATAAATAAGTGGGGGGAGATTTGGGGGCGGTGAGTATTCATAGGGGGACAAATTAAAATAGTACTGTACAGTAGAAGTTGCCGGGTACTACACGGAAAATATGCGCCAAGGGCGCCTCCCGTTCGCTCGTTCAACATTCATCGCCAAGTTTGATATTCACGAGGTAAATATTGGCCGTAAGGAGCTGATTAAGTTTCCGACCCCTAAAAAGTGTTGTCAGATAACGAGACTCCTGAACACCCAGAAGACAAAATCCTAATTTTTACTGATCACCTTGACCAGTTAAAAACTGACATGGAATCAAGATTTGACCAAGTTACAAATTCCAGATTGGATTCTAGATCCATTCTAGTTTGAAGCTGTGGATATGCTTGATAACTCCTTGTAGACGGAGTTTCTAGATCTGAAGTATGAATGTGAGCCGAAAATTGAACCACTTCTCATATCGTTCCCGTCAACATATTTAGTTGAAACATGATTTAGTTCCTCACAAAGCAAAGAAATAAATTGGACATTTCTCTCAAAGGAGACTTGCAAACTTGACGAACATAAAGCCGGATATTCAAGCGTTAACTGAAATCCACCAAGCACAAGGCAGCAATTGAAAAGGTAAAATAAAACAATAACAAAGTTTTCAAACTTCCATCTAATTTTTAGCCTACTTACGATTTTTGCAAAAAATGAAAGTAGACTTATGAGATCACTACAGGGCCAAAAATTGTGTGTGTGTGTATGTGTGTGTGTGAGTCTGTGTGTGTGTCTGTGTGTGTGTGTGTACTCTGTATGTCTGTCCCCCCCCCCTATCAATGCCAACACGGTGAAACCGAATTGAACGAAATTTGGTACAGAGGTAGAACAAGCAAAGGGCACCTCAGTGTCATGTTTTATATCGCCGCCATCTTTACCAAAACTGAATGGCGGCCACTCAAACGTTCAAAACGTAAAATCTAATAGCGACTAACCAAATTATCCGATCTCTACCAAATTTGGTAACAACATACCTTCATATAGGACGCGTCTTGTGACCAAACTACAAGGTCATCCGCAGTACTCTTTCAGGATGGCGGCCGTGCGAATTATGCAAACTTTATAATCCATATCATGGGACCCACCAGTTCCGATTATCGAGCCGAGAACCGATTTAACTGTTCTAAAGGAAGAGGCACGTTCGAAATTAAAAGTTTATTTTGTAATACTATAGTGCAGAAGTGATTTTAAAAAGCTGAACCGTCTCGGTAAGAAGACAAGATGGCAGCGGATTTTTGTGCCTGACTTATATTTCACTAATTTGAGTATTGCATGCAATATAGCGTACTGATACAAAATAAATAAACTTTGTATGAAATGCTTTATAAATAAATAATATACTCCGCTGATGAAATCGTTTAGTCTAAATCATTATTTGCTAACAAGTTATATGTAAGTCATTTTATATAGAACGATGTTCGTTGGCACAAATGGCTCTGTGGTAAAGCGTTGGCCTATCACTCATATGCCTATGGTTCAAACCCCATCAGAGTTTTTTTTTGCTTGAAATTTTATATATTGTTTTGTAATGATTCAGAGGTTTTAAAATTAAGCGTTATATTGTGCAGATTACGGTGGGAAATATGTATTTAATTAAAACATAATTCACCAGCGGATTTGCTCGAGACATCTAGCAGCCAAAAAGGTAACTGCACGCCGGCCTACTTATTAACTTCACGATTTTATTGAAAAGTTTCTTCTTATGGCCACTAGAATGCACTCGCCCTGTTAGGGTTATATTGTTCGATACTTCTCCACTAGATGTCACGACTGGTCTACGTGGGACTCCATTGGTTAGTACCGTATACCATTGGCATTCTATGCGCATCGAACTTGAAGAATGGCAAGATGATACTACGATAAATTTTTACTTTTTATTTTAAAGGGTTTGTAACAGCCTATTGTGCGTTATTTGAAAATGTTATTTCAAGTAAAGAACAAAACGATTTCACATAGTAACTGAATTCTAGCCGTTGGTGCTAGTTCGGGTTATTAATTAATACTTTTATTTCAGGCAAATAGCAATCGAAAATATCCACATAGTTTGTATACACACGTCACTGTAGGGTCATGGAAAGGTTTGTTAATTCAATTAGGGTTCTGAAAGCCATGCACAACCAGACGTGTAAAGACATGCCTCAACTCAAAGTTGGATGTTGCTCACGGCAAGTCGATTATGTAATAATAACAATAATAATAATGTTATTTGTTTTACGTCCCTTTTAACTACTGCTGCTTTTAGATACGCCGGGGTACCGGAATTTGGGCCCAAAGGGGATCTTTAACGTGCCAGTAAATCTACTGACACGGCTCCCTCGCATTTGTGCACCCTCAAATGCCAGCTGACTGCGCCAGGATACGAACCTGCAACCTAGGGCCCAGCAAGCGAGAACGTTACCGCAGAGCCACGCAGCCAGTCCGGTCGATTATGTCTCCAGATCCATAACATTCTTGAGATGCTTCTTATCTATCTTTCTTCAATGATGGTAGTAGTTTTCTTCTAGGTTGTGGCGTTCGGTAGAGGTAAATAGTTTCTAAGGTCTTCAACCAAGAAATGATTCTATTATACTCTTTGATAATAACAACGAGTTAAAACTATACTCATACATTTAGGAGAAAGTAGGCTATATGTTCTTTACTGAACATCTTGTTTCAAATTTTAATTGTCAACTTTCTTATTTTTTCCAGATTCCAATTTAGAAATGAAAACATGTACTCCTGTTTTGAAAAGGTACGTCAATGATCTTGGTTAATTATTTCACGACAATGTTATTAAAAATATCTGTAAGAATATACATTTCTAATTTTTTCTATTTTATTTAAGTGTGACCGGAAAAAAATGCTTTGGTTGTTTTTATATACGGTAATAAAATTGTTCAAAATAATAAAACTGCTTTATTATTTACACTTTACTTCAAACTAAAGTTAGGCATATAATGAAAATGAAAAGGGGACGATAGGTGATAGTTAACCACCATAAAGGGGAGATGGGTCACAAAAGGTTGGGAACCACTGTGCTAGTTTAACAAACGTTGGTAGGCGTGTTCATATACCTGAAAGATGACGTTGATTCAAATTACCTACAAATCGCATTAGCGTGGCGCTAGTAGTGGCTCCATGACGTTGCTCATCAGTTTTGCTTTAAATACAGGCTGGAGCGAGAGTGTTAGTAGCCTGTGAGATTGGACGGAGTGACTGTGAGTGGGTCAGGAATGCCTTTACGACAACGAAGCGACCAGCATCAACAGCTCACTGCGTTTCAACGAGGTCGTGTAATAGGACTACGGGAAGGTGGATTATCCTTCCACGCTATTGCAGAACTACTTGGCAGGAATGTCTCCACTGTGCATGCATGCTGGCAGCAGTGGTCACGAGAAGGTACGGTCGAAAGAAGACCGGGCACCGGACGTCCCCGTGGCACCACCATGAGGGAGGACCACCGTATTCGGCGTATAGTTTTGCCGCTTCGGCCAGCGTCTGCAGCAGCAATTTAAGCGGCAGTTGGCACCACAGTGACGCAACGAACGGTTCGAAATAGGTTACTTGAAGGACACCTCTGAACCAGACGCCCTGTGGCGTGCATTACACATACCCCAAACCACCGCCGTCTGCGACTTCAGTGGTATCAAGCGAGAGCTCATTGGAGGATGGAGTGGAGGTCCGTTGTGTTTTCCGATGAAATCCGATTCTGTCTTGTTGCCAGTGATGACCGTGTGTTGGTTAGAAGGAGGCCAGGTGAGCGCCTGCATTTCAGTTGTCTGCGGGCTCGACACACTGGACCTACACCGGGCGTTCTGGTTTGGGGAGCAATTTCCTATGACAGCAGGAGCACTCTCGTGGTTATCTCACGCATCGTGAATGCAGATGTGTACGTCCGTCTGGTGATTCAACATGTACAGGTCTGACGTTTATTTATGGCCGGTGGCCGTGAAATCCGCGCATCCTCTGTGCTAATCGTTCAACCTCCTTCCTTCTTTCCTTCGTTCCTTCTGATTGTACGTGCGTGCATGGAGTTGTTACTGCACATGCTCACAATAAGAATGGTTCATGGCTGGTCGGAGACCTCTACGCAACAAGCAAGCACCGGCCAAAAATAAACGTCAGACCTGTAGTGCTGTCATTCATGAACAGCATTCCTGGGGGTGTTTCCCTAAAATATAACGCACGCCCACGTGACGCTGTTGTAACTCAACGTGCTCTACAGAGTGTCGACATGCTGCCAGCGAGTACCTCCTTGACTTTGCTCGATTCCCCGATCTGTCCCCAATCGAGCACGTATGGGACATCATTGGACGACAACTCCAGCGTCATCCACAACCAGCATTGACCGTCCCTGTATTGACCGACCAAGTGCAACAGGCATGGAACTCCATCCCACAAGCTGACATCCGCTACCTTTACGACAAAATTCATGCACGTTTGCATGCCTGCATTGAACAGTCTGGCGATTATCCCGGTTATTAATGGAGCAGCATGGCACCATCACGATGGCTTTTCTGGCGTGGGCATTAACCTGTAGTCTTGTACCTTTAATCAATTAAATGTGTTACTTCTCCAAATATACTGCCGAAATTCCTATGCTCTACATTCCTTAATTCATGCTGTTGGGATATTTTCTTCCACCGGTGTATTTTATTTCATTCAGAATTAGTATTTCCATGACGTACGTATTCCTTTAGTCCAGCGGTTCGCAACCTGGGGTACTGCGCCCGAAATTTGGATGATTTATGATGAAAATGATATTATCCGAGCCCATGATAAAATTTAACATTGGAATATAAATCTTGGAAGTTGGCTCAAGGCGAGATTTGTTAGCGAACGCAAGCTATGGGAGAAACCCATCACGTGATCAGAGACGCCCGGAATATTCTAGATCATTGGAGAGTGCATAGCAACAAGGAAATTGCGCGAAATATTATCAGTTAATTGTTATTAAATATATCATAGGATATATGCTTTCAGCCAATGAGAGGAGGGTTTATGGAAGCAGACATGGATTTTTATCTAGTTAATGGGATTAACTATGCCTTTTAAGCCCTATGTAACAATTTTACCCCATTGAAAACATTAAAAAAAATTAAAAGATGATTTTACTACTACTTTGAATGACGTTAAACGGAAAAAATTCACCGTAATAAGGATTATTACAAGTACGCGCCACTAACTGCGCGGGATTAACAATGGCGCGAATTTCAGACGAGTTGAAGGAGAAACGACAGCCAAGAGCGTTCTTCTCTCGACTGACTTCATAGTGACAAGACGTATCGCGCGGAGGTAATTCATTCCCGTAGACGTGATACAGTGTGAGGTCCTACGTGACAATAGGCAGCGGTGTTACCGGCCAACATTTTCGAGAGCCCCGCATCAAACTAGGTGAAGTTGAGTGGTGGATATTTTGCTTAATAGCGGACAAGTGTTCCACTTTGTCGAGATAGAAGTGTTTTCATTTTGCTTATCCAGTGATAAGGCTTCACCACAAGAAGATTCAGTAAAATCCATCGAGTATTTTAAGAGATATTTGAGACTTTGTGTTGTCAGATAAAGTTACTCAACTCCGAACGGAGAATATCATTTTAGTGCAGTGCGACTTCAACCCAAGCAAGTCCACGTTGCAGCACGAAGTAAGTACAGTGATTTTGTATGAACATTGTGACTTTATTGTGGATGAACATTATGATGGCTACAGACAATTATGAAGTGGAATTGGTTTATGACATTTTAAGTATGTGTGTGATGATGTATTAAACTATTACGCGTCTGGGACATATCAAGACAAAGTTGTGATAGCAACAATGGAACAACGTTAGAAACAATGAGAACATCTATAACATCTAGATAAATAGAATGCCGAGAAAACATGATGCATTATGTACACTTCCATCCAGTACATTTAATGTATTTCCATGTACATTCATTCTCGACTATGAGCAAATATAATCTTTCATTGACCAACCAAATGAACTTTACTATCTACGATAGTGAATCGACATTCAACTTACGAATTTATTTTTGTAACGATGATGCTATCCAGAATATATTGCTCAATGATGATGGAGGTTTCTAGAGATGTCGGCGATTGAAGAAGCATCACCAGAAGACAGAAGATATCAGCCTGATGATTGTTCGAGATGGAATTCGAGTCCGAGGAACGAAGTTCGATACCAGGAGGGGACGAATATGCCGAGAAGGAATCCTTTCCATTCTCGAGGAAGCAGCTCGTATCCGATGGAAGGGACTGGGTTTGATTTCAACAAGTCATACCTGGATGACGATCCAGTTGGGTATTTTCTGATACCCGTCCATGAACTTCAATTTTCTACAAGACCAAGGTGGAGATGTTTTCCATTATCATTTTGTTTGAGTGTGTTTGATGGCATTTGGAAACAACAATTCTCCATACTTGTTTTATGTATTTTCACTTCGATGTTTAGTAAATTTTATTCTTCGAGTCTTATAAGATGAAAGTCAGTTTATCATCTATACTTGTTAAATATTTTATGATTCAGTTTCTGAACTGAAGTCATGGTTTGAGAAATTTATTTTCCATTTGGAAAATCTTTAAGGAAGTCATTATTCTACGACTTCGATTTTATTCAAGACTTCAGACTTTTAGTCTAGGACATTCATTAAATTCCTTTTGTTGAAAATGAACTTGGGTGTTCTTTCTGTAAGAAGAAATATATATTTAGGAGAAGAAATCTACGAGGGGTATAATGTGAAATATTACCTAATATAATAGACAATTCGACGATCTAAGCACATAAGCTACATTCGTTATGAATACGACGTGAAAGTGAATAGTTATGAACATTCCTTGTGTAGAATGAAGATATATTCAGTTAATGACAAACTTATTTCGAATTGGAAGGAAGACTTTGCTCTTCATAAATATGGGCCTAATTGATTTGAGACATATCTTTTGAGAGATAACTTATTCGATCTTAGGAAAGTTTAGTTAAGACTTTTTCCGGTTGTGATCGATCCTTATTGAGCGATAAGATAACACGAGATGTTATCAAGGCACACGTGTAACACTACGTTATGTGTCAACTTAGTATTAAACCGTGCACTTTTTAGAAATGACCAGTAAGAGGAAACATGTATATTTTTAATAAATATTTCGAGACATGGTGTTTTATGTCTGAGTAATTTTGTTTAGTAAGCCTTGAAAGATCTATAAATACCATCGTTTGAGAACGACCAATGAAATTGTACAACAGATATCACTGTTCATTGATATGTTGTATTTTTGAGACAAGAATAAGATCTAAGCTAGGAGAGAGCTACACCAGTACAGTGGAACCATTGTTGAGAACAAGAGTGTTAATGACATGTGAGTTTTATAGTGGAGTTAAGGAGGTTTTTGCCATAATAGTTCTTTGTAATACGAAGGGGATAACCGTATTTATTGTCATGAAGTACTGAGGATTGCATAAAAGTAGCATTGTTGTATTTTAAAGAGAGTCAGTGAAGACTTCTCATGTGATCAGATCTGCGACACGAATGTCGTTTATTGGCGGAACTTCATTAGGAAAAGATTAAATGTCCCTGTTCTCTAAATTAATATTAACTTTATTAGACTGGATTTGTAACGACTATGTACTCATCTTGAATGATCGGTGATTGGGATTCCGATACTGTCTTTTAACTTGATATGACAATAAAGTTGTCAAGCATTGTGTAAATATAAGGCTATAGTAATTAATACTATGAGAAAGGAGCGTTGATAATGAAACTAACGCGGTCGTATCGCTCAAGAATAAGTCTTAGAAGCGGTAGACACTTGTATATAGTGTATAAATATTTTTATTTTGTTAATAATGAAGGTTGTTAATTTTGCTAATTATAATAATTTTGAATTTTTTTTAACTTATGTTATAGCTAGAAGGAGTGAATGTATTTCAAATGAGTGTTTGATTTTTATTGTTACTACAGTGTGTACGCTAGCATAGTTGGTCATGAACAACGATCGTAATTGTAAGAATGATAATTTCAAGTATGAATGAGTTTCAACTAGAATTAGCTGAGGTATGAGGGTTTTTGTAAAGCTTTATTTTTATGAAACGCGAGAACTGCGTTTGCGTGTTCATTTGCTAGCATTGTGAGTCTAGTGTCGACCACAGCAGCTGAGAAACAAGCAGGTCCCGTTTCTGGCAGGGTCGAGAAACAAATGAATGGAATTCTCGCACCTGTTGTCTCGCACAGACAAGAAGGCTATGACATAACCAGTCCAGTTGTTCACGGACACGCGACTGAAATATGCCAATAATTTAAATTGGAATGCTCGCTTTGAAGAAGCAGCAGTTAAATGTAGAGATTTATTTTAACACTTGCAGACGGCAGAGCGTCTTTAAATTTCAACAGTTTACGCATGCATAAATGTAGGGAGTTTTTATTTGAGTGTCAGTGCCGTAAATGTATATTTAAATTTAGGGTGTTATGTAGATTTTGAGTTGTTATTTAGTTCTGTTAATAAATTTATATTTTTCTACACGTTTGTTCGGTGTTCCTTTATTGCTCTATAAATGAGACATGTTATGGAACAGCCTAAAATAGATAGGATGTCCTTTCCTTTCGAAAAAGCCCCGAGAAAAGCAGGTAAGTTTGTACATTTACGTATAAAAGCTAGTTTGTTATATCCATAACATGTTTCAAGCTTGCTGTGTATAATCTTGGAGAAGTCACTGGCGGCACTGTGATATGATCTTAAGCCGGGACGTTCACTTTTCAAAAATCCAGCTACGCTTTGGATGACCAGCGAGTACCTCCTTGATTTTTACGGGTACAGTACGCATACCCCTTGGTGATGCGTAACGAACCGGTCAGGAGTACCCCAAAAATTAACGGTAATGTCGGGCGCCATGTTCCCATCGTACGTGTCAGTCGTAAAGTACCGACGCGCAGTGCCGTCTTATTCACGCACGCCAAGATCAATGCTCCCCCTCGACAACCCACCCTACCCCAACCCCAGCCACTTACACCACTGCACTGCTGTTGTCTAGATTTTTCCATTTTGCCAAGCTAATCGCTAGAATTTACAAGGTTTTATTAAAATCAAAATTAAACAAGATGTACAGTTAATAACATAAGCCTACTTTCTCCTAGTTTAGTTAAGTTATAACTCTTTGTCCTTTTCAAGGAGGTTAATTGAATGTCGGTTGTAGTAGCTTGTTAAAATACAACGTGCTATACGGATATTATACGTTGGTTGATTGAATCATCACCTGGATTTTATTAACCCATATTAATACAGCCATCACAATAACACAGGTTATCACACAAAACTCAACACACACACACACCCAAGTACATGAGGCTAAATGACCATGATATACATGCATCTCAATTGAAACAACAACAACAACAACAACAACAGCTTCCTACCCAAATCCTTCCAGGTTATCAGTCAACTTCTACACACAACACTCGACTTCAGCGATTAAAATTCGTTGTCCTTGATCCGCGGTAGAGTCTATTGTTGTCGTTGTTTTGGTGTTGATTCTCTATGGGTTTTGCAGCATCATGGTCTTGTAGCCCCGTGTACTTGGGTGGGTGTAGAAGTTGCCTGATAACCTGTGTCACTGTGATGTCTGTAGGCTTACTAGTGTGTGTACTTTTATGCGAGGAAGGATTTGGGTAGGAAGCTGTTGTTGTTGTTGTTAATTCATTTGACATGCATGGACATCATGGTCATTTATCCCCGTGTACTTGGGTGAGTGCTGAATTTTGTCTGATAAACTGTGTTATTGTGATGGCTGTATGAGTGTGTGTGTATATATAATTCAGGTTAGGATTCATTCAATCAACGTATAATATTCGTATAGCACGTTGTATTTCAACAAGTTACTACAACCAACATTCAATTATACTCCTTGAAAGGGACAGAGAAATATAACTATACGCATGCATTTAGGAGAAAGTAGGCTATATATTCTTTACTGAACAGCTTGTTTCATAAGTGAATATAGTCTAAAAGTGAATCATTGTTTGATCGTCCGTTATGCGTACATATACCATTTCTCCGATTGCGATCAAATTTTGGTGAGTTGTTGTGCACACTCCCGGGATGGTTATGGCATAGTAGATCCAATTTACAAGAGATAGCGTGCGATTAGCTTCAACAAAATGGCACGTGGTTTGTTTCAACATATGCCATTAATACGATTGCGATTCAATTTTGGTGAGTAGTTGTGTACATTCCTGCAATATGCAAAATACACGGCCAACCTAAAAAAAATGTAAAGCTGTAATTTGGCATAGATGTTCCCTAGTACCCTAGAAACAAATCCTGAAAAGTCCCCATCTTTGCGGTGTCCGCGTCATAGTTTTTGGAGGGTTCAAAAGGGCTTAAATGGAGCCTAAGTGCGAATAACAGCATTTTTGCTTCCTGTGTTCAAAATATTGATCCAAATTTAGTTCTCGCGAGCTTTAGCAATTAATAAAAAATGAACTAGTAGGATAACGGACTTATCAGGCCTAATTATCGCTATTGATGAAGGAAGAAAACGACTAATTTAACATTTTTAGAACAATTTTTACACGAAAATTTGGTTAAATTGTCATTAGCAGGTCATTATTTTTTAAACAGCTGCTGATATTGACTAAAGACCCAGAATGAAAGTTATAAAGCATACTTTTAGCTTTACATTGCTACATTACCCATGTCTATGCGGGAAACGGTTACCGAGTTACGGTCCCAAAGCATAACCGCTGTTTAAAAGGCTACGCTTTGGATGACCAGCGAGTATCTCCTTGATTTTTACGGGTACAGTACGCATACCCCTTGGTGATGCGTAACGAACCGGTTAGGAGTACCCCAAAAATTAACTGTAATGTCGGGCGCCATGTTCCCATCGTACGTATCAGTCGTAAAGTACCGACGCGCAGTGCCGTCTTATTCACGCACGTCAAGATCAATGCTCCCCCTCGACAACCCACCCTACCCCAACCCCAGCCTCTTACACCACTGCACTGCTGTTGTCTAGATTTTCCATTTTGCCAAGCTAATCGCTAGAATTTACAAGGTTTTATTAAAATCAAAATTAAACAAGATGTACAGTTAATAACATAAGCCTACTTCCTCCTAGTTTAGTTTAGTTATAACTCTTTGTCCTTTTCAAGGAGGTTAATTGAATGTCGGTTGTAGTAGCTTGTTAAAATACAGCGGTCGGCCTGTCGGAGCAGGCCAACAATACTCGAAACAATTAATTCAGCTTCTAAACAGTCTTGGATTTTCAGTAAATGTGGCGGAAGTCTACAGGTACGAAATGTCAGCGCTTCGTAAAGAACGTCCAATCCCGAATGCTGGAGCGTTCACGCAGTTTTGCTTTGACAACGCTGACTATAACATAAGGACATTGGACGGGCGAAACTCATTTCACTGCATGGGAGGAATCAAGTGCGCAGGTCCAGCGCCTGACATTGAAATATCTCCACTCCCACGTACACGAGAAGTTCCTAATGCTGGTGTGATTGCGGAAAGTTCAACATTTCGTGGTATCGGAAGCCCTCTTCTCCTGGTTCAAAGGACGTCAAGATTAAGGAGTTAACTATAGAAGCCCCAAACTCTGTGGCTATTGCGTCGATGATGGACTCCTTGTGGTTATCTGGACGGTGGTCAGGTATTAATTTACCCGCTTCGTGGAACGGCTTTATGAATACGCCACTGTCTGCTCATGCTCAAACAGCTCCCCAGACGACGTCAGTTGTTGCACTGCCGTTCATTAACTTGGAACCGAGCAATCCATCAACTATACATATATTCCGCGTTGAAGTTTGCCTCAAGCGAGTACGCGGAACTGAAACAAAGCACTTGTTTCGTAATCTTTGACCAGCCCCTATACGCGAAAGCTGCAGAGATAGTCGCATCGGACACTTCAGAGGAACTCAAAAACGTGGTTGTTCGTCTAGGCGGATTTCACCTTCTAATGTCGTTTCTCGGGGAAATCGGCTACGTGATGAAACGAAGCAGTTTGGAGGAGCTCTGGGCGGAAATATACGCTAAATCGTCAGTGATTCACATGTCTGGACACGCATATTCTAGGTAGGCTTGCAATTAGCTCGCTCTTAAAAATGATTACGTTATACCTTCAATGTTATCAATAACGCGAAACTGTGCAAGTTCTAGGGCCCTCAGAGCGCATTTTCTGACAAAACAGGCTGTCGGGACAATGTTACTCAACATGAACGACGGGCTGAAGGATGACAAGGACGAAATACAGGCGCTTTTTACCGCATTCCAAGAAGGCACCACCAACGAGTGCTATCATAACCTTGCCTTCAACGTCTCAAAGAGTCGCTTCATGGCACATTTTCTTCAATGAGCCAGAAATCTCGCACAGGAAAGCTGTGGGTAGAGTACATCAAACAGCAAGCCTGGAAAATATTGAAGGATTCCGCATCTTTACGCGAGGAAATGAAGGTATTCGTCTCTACGGCTCCAGTTGAAAAGGCCATAATATCAGCTGGAGAGAAGTTCGCCATTTGTCTCTACGATAGTGCCAAATCGGAGTGCAAAAGCTTCGACGAACTTCGGATAGTGAAATACAGCCCAAAAATTGCCAAACAACCGGTCACAGCGTCATTTCAGCAGGCTTCACTTCCGCCGACTTCGGCGGCATGCAAACAACATTCACTGCGGGTATATTTGCAAGTTCAAGCATGGTTAGGATTTTCTTTGGGCCCGACCCAATGGGGATGGAAAATCCAACACTCAGCTTTAGAACCAGTGGCAACTCATCTTCCAGCTGTTCCAGATCATCGCCTCAATTTGGTGTCCTGCAACTACAAGAGCTCTTGTGTCAGCCGGTGTGAGTGTGTACGTTCCGATTTAGAATGCTCTTTAATGTGTGGGCACTGCAGTGGAAAAACATGTGGCAAGGTCACATTTGATGGCTCAGATGATGAGGAGGACTATTGAGACTAATGTAAGCTTTGTTTTGCAAGTGTTCTTTGTCTAAAGAAAGCTTTTTAAGCTTTGTTTTGTTATTATTTGCATTATGCATATTATGAATGTACGTTTAACTGATAACTGGCAGATAGCCTAGATGTTAGGCCCCTTAAAACGACAATTAACTGATAACTGCATTAAACTCGTTGTGTTCTATGCAAACTGTTTCTGCTAGTTTACCTGGATACAAAGGAATACCATCCTAAAAGTTCTTGAGCAAAGATACAAAATGGTGTCAGCAAAGGTGAATAGATGGAGCCCACCAGCGTAAATGGGCGTTCGGTCAGAAAGCGACTGCCACACTTCCACTTTTATATTAGTAACTGTATCTCTGCTGCTCTTTGTCGGATGAACATGGGCAATGTATTGTTTTAAAGCTACAAGTGTGATTTACAACTTTTACTTCGGGTCTTTAGTCGCTATCAGCAGCTGCTTACACGATAAGTCCCAGCTAATGACAAATTAGCTAAATTTTCGTGAGAAAAGTTGAGCTAAAAATGTTTGATTACTCATCTGTTTAAAAGTATGCCAATAATTACGACCAATAAGAGCGTTATATTTAACGCAGTCCTTCTCTTATTACTATCAGAGCTCATTAGAACTGATTTTTGATCAATATTTTGAACGCAGGAAGCAAAAATGCTGTTTTTGGCACTCAGGCCCCATTTAAGCTTCTTTGAACTCTCCAAAAACTATGACGCGGACGCCGCAGAGATGGGGACTTTTCAGGATTTGTTTCTAGGGTACTAGGGAACATCTATGCCAAATTTCAGCTTTACATTTTTTTTAGGTTAAAACTTAATATGCCTGGGTTACAAAGGTTTCTGAGTTAGTAAATCCATTTTAGATTAGCTGGCACACGAGTAGGTTCAAGAAATGAGACACAGCACGCGATTCATGTCAACAAAGACCCGTATACGTTCATATATCACTCATCGAATTGCGGTGAAACTTTGGTGAGTTGTTGTGTATCCTCCCGCGACGATTTCTGATTTAGTAAATCCATTTTACAATAGGTAGCGCACGGGTAGATTCTACAAATGAGTGACGGTGCACGATTCGTTTCAACAAACTCCCCTATGCGTTCATATACCATTCATACGATTACGATGAAACTTTGGTGAGTTGTGTGTACACTCCTGCGAAGGTTTTTGACTTAGTAAATCTATGTTACAATAGATAGCGCACGAGTAGATTCAACAAATGTGTGACGGAGCGTGAATCGTTTCAACAAAGTCCCGTATGCATTCATTTAACACTCATCCGATTGAGATAAAACTTTGGTGGAGTTGTTGTGTACATTCCTGCAAAGGTTTCTGACTTAGTAAATCCATATTACAATTGGTAGTGCACGAGTAAATTTAACAAATGAGTTAGAGTGCGCAAATCGTTTCAAAATATTCACGTATGCGTTCATATACCATTCATCCGATTGCGATGGAACTTTGGTGACTTGTTGTGTAAACTGCTGCGAATGTTTCTGACTTAGGAATGTCATTTTGCAACAGGCCGTGCAAAGCAGTTTCAACAAATAACTGACGGCACGCAAATCGTTTCAACAAAATCCCGTATACTTTCATATACCATTCATCTGATTGCGATTAAATTTTAATGAGTTATTATGTACACTCCCGTTAAGGTTCCTGACTTAGTAAACCAATTTCACAGTTGGTAGCGCACTAGTAGATTCAACAAATGAGTGACAGCATGCGAGTAGTTTCAAAATACTCCCGTGTGCGTTCATATACCATTCATCCGATTGCCATAAAAAATTGGTGAGTAGTTGTGTACACTCCTGCAAATGTTTCTTAGTTAATAAGTCAATATTACAATAGGTAGTGCACGAGTAGATTTAACAAATGTGTGGCAGCGCGCGATCTGTTTCGACAAAGTCCCGTATGCGTTCATATAACATTCATCCGATTACGATGAAACTTCGGTGAGTTGTTGAGCACGCTCCAACTAATGTTTCTGAGATAGTAAATCCATTTTATAATAGGCTATTTTAGAACCAATTAACGGAAAAAGAAAGAAAAATATTCTGTATCCAAACACTTCAACAAACAAAGTTACATCGCCAACACTTTCTTGCATTGGCATTGCAACGCATGCCAGGTACAGCTAGTAAGTATATTATATAAGATTTTCGATTGCAAATACACACTATATAACATTACAACGCGTGAGTAGTTATAAATCAATAAAAAAACAAGTAGTTCCGTGAAGAACTATAGAGCCTATTTTCATATATCCCACTAAAGTTAATTGCCTTTATCAACATACTAAATTTCAGTTTGATTGCTGTAATAGATTAGTAAATATTGAGAACCGTCTAAATATTTCGGATGGTCGCCATGTTGCAATTTTATATATGAAGGGCTTAGAGTTATGTACTGTTACATGAAGATTATTGTGTGAGTGTAGTACTCAAACTTCAATCACATGATTAGGACACAAGAAGTAAAAAAAGAGATTTTAAAATTTCGCACTGCTGCCATATAGTGGTATGGAAACTATTGAAATATATTAAATGCCAGTGGATTAACATTTGTATAAGGATTTACTGTACCAAGTTTCACTGCACTTGGATGGTTAAATTACGAGAAATGACCATGTGAATATTTATACTTCGCGTTGCCACCATGTTGGATTTGTGATCACCAGGTTACTGACAGTCCTATAGGTGAACTTATGTTCATAACCCCTATGAACGTAAAAAAAATCAGTTTGATTTCTTTAGTAGATTCTAAACATTCCGGATGGTCGCCATGTTGGATTGTTATATGTATAGGCCATAGAGTCATGTAACTTTAAAGGGAAATTATAGCGTAGGTTCATTATTCAAACTTTCACTTCGATCGCATGATTACGACACAAGAAATAGAAAACTTAATTTAAAAATTCGCACAGCCGCCATCTTGAGGTTATGTAAACAATTGAACTAAATTACATACCATTGCATTACAATGTGTATAAACATTTGCTGTACCAAGTTTCATTGCGTTTGGATCATTAAATAGCGAGAAAAGTCTATTTAAAACTTTCAACTTCGCTTGGCCGCCATATTCGTTTTGTAGTTAACGGCTTTTTAGGTAGATTTCATTAGAAAGCTAACTATTGCAATGGGTACCATGTTTCGACTTTCGGAAAATTTCGACATATCTTCGCGTTTCACATCCCCCAGACCCCAAAACCACCGTCAGTTCAAAAGTTTATATATAATTTATGTATATATGTATCTATCTATCTATATATATATATATATATATATATATATATATATATATATACTAGCTGACCCGGCAGACGTTGTCCTGCCAATCAAAGAAAGTGCTGTAACTTTGTTTCTTGAAGTGTTTTTGGATACACAATATGTTTTTCAATTTCTGTTAACTGCCTCTAAACTATCATGAAATGAATGAACCAATATAGAAACATTCGTGGGAGCGTGCACAACAACTCTCCAACGTTTCATCGCAATTGGATAAATGGCATAAAACGCATACGGGATTTTGTTTAAATGATTCGTGCGTTGTCACTCATTTGTTGAATCTACTCCTGCGCAACCTCCTGTGAAATGGATTTACTAAGTTAGAAACCCTCACGTAAGTGTACACAACATCTCACCCAAGTTTCATTGCAATCGAAAGAATGGTATATAAACGCATCCGGGACTTAGTTTAAACGTTCGCACATCGTCGCTCATTTGTAGAATCTACTCGTGCGCTACCTATTGTAAAATGGATTTACTGATCCAGAAGCCTCCCCTGGAGGGTACACAACATCTCACCCAAGTTTCATCGCTATCGGACGAATGGTATTTGAACGCATACGGGACCTTGTTGAAACGCTTCGCACGTCGCCGCTCATTTGTTGAATCTACTCGTGCGCAACCTCCTGTGAAATGGATTTACTAAGTTAGAAACCTTCACGTAAGTGTACACAACAACTCATCAAAGTTTCATCTCAATCGATGAATGGTATATAAACTTATACGGGATTTTGTTGAAACGCTTCGCGCGTCGTCACTCATTTGTTGAATCTAGTCGTGCGCTACCTATTGTAAAATTAATTTACTAAGCCAGAAGCCTTCCCTGGAGTGCACACATCATATCACTCAAGTTTCATCGCTATCGGACGAATGGTATTTCAACGCATACGGGACCTTGTTGAAACGCTTTGTGCGTCGGCGCTCATTTGTTTAATCTACTCGTGTTTAACCTCCTGTGAAATGGATTTACTAAGTTAGAAACCTTCACGTAAGTGTACACAACAACTCATCAAAGTTTCATCGCAATCGTTGAATGGTATATAAACTTATACGGGATTTTGTTGAAACATTTCGCGCGTCGTCGCTCATTTGTTGAATCTACTCATGCGCTACCTACAGTAAAATGAATTTACTAAGTCAGAAGCCTTCCCTGGAGTGCACTCAACATCTCACCCAAGTTTCATCGCAATCGGATGAATGGTATATGAACGCATACGGAACTTTGAAACGCTCTAACGTGCAGAGACAAACAGAATTCGACATCACTGCCACCTTTGGTATAAAACACAACTTTCCGCCATGGGCGGAGTGTATGTTATGGCGGTAGTTGCACAGGTTGCGAACAGGTGGCTCTACGTGCAGAGACACACAGTCCAAAAGGATCAGGCTAGCGGTTTCCATGACGACTGTTTATGACCGTATATTGTGGTTCTAAATTTTGGTGTAAATTGTGGTTCTAAAATTCTAAAATTCCACCTATCTGGTCAAATTGTGAATCTAAACCATACATGGACCCACCCTAACATTCATACAAAATTTCATCAAATTCGGCCCAGGCGTTTAGGAGGAGTTCAGTCACACGTGTCGAAGAATTATATATATATAAAGATATATATATCAGTTTCTTGTGGACTCGATAACTGCCGTAATTTTGTACCAATCACTTTGAATTTTTTACATAATATGTATCCCTATAAAATCTCGGTCGATTTCGTTAATGGGCAAAATCGGTCGAAGGGGGTGAAAATGGGGGGCTTTTTTCGAAAACGTGAAATTTCGCTATAATAACTCTCTAAATACGTGAAATATCGAATCCATTCAAAGTTCATAATATATGTCGGATAAGTGCCAAAAATGTATGTCCAATAAGTTTTTTGATAGCACCAACCATTGACCAAAGGGGTGGAAAAAAGTGGGTTTTTCGGGAAACATTAATCATATCTCTCTCAATAGGCACAATATCAAAACCATACAAAATGGAAAATATTCCCCTAATAATTACCTAAAACTTTTGTCTGAAAGAATTTTTGATATGACCCACCATTGCGCCAAGGGATGAGAAAAATGATTTCGGAATTTAAAAAAATGCCAAGTGCCATCAGAGGTTACCATAACAACGCTTTTAAATTGATAAGGGATGATCTATCAGAGGTTGCCAAGACAACGCCATTGACGAGATCACATTCATTTTTAGCCTACTTTTCACACTTTTCAAAAATGAGGAAAAAGTAGACTTATGAGATCGATCCGGGAAAATGTGTCTGTCCTTCTGTCTGTCAGTCAGTCCTTCTGTCTGTCTGGCTGTGTGAGTGTGTCACCCCCCCCCCTATCAACTCCTAAACGGCTGCAGCAATCGAAACCAAATTTAGTATGAGTAAAGTTGTATACCGGAATATCTCAGGCCCATATTTGAAAAAGATGCCAGTGCTACCAACTGCTAAAAAAAACGCACTAGAAATTTGAGCTCCATGTTGGATATCTTGGAAGGTATACATGGGAGCTATTATAAAATTGGCACACATGTAGATAATACTATTTCAGTTTAATTTCCAGGTGGCCATACATGACAGCGTTGCCAAAATATTTTTAAGCCTTCTGATAAGTCCAATATTTAAATGCATATAACTTCTACACTATCAATTGGATTTCAACCAAATTTTGTATGTACATAACCAGATATGACTGAGTGTATTCTTAAGAGCCACCAGGGCTGCCAACTGTCAATAAATGTTATCTCTGAATGTATGCAAGCCGACAGGTTTAAACTATGCACACGTAAATTACCTGACATTTTACATTAACTTGGAGTAACTTATATACGTCAGTTCTACCAACATGATTCTAAGCCTGCTGATAGGACCAATTTTTAAATACATGTAACTTCTATACCAACAAATGGATTTCATCCAAAATTGGTACAAAAAGATATAATATTTCAGATTATTGCTGACCAGCACTCGCATGACAATGTTTCCAACATGCTTTTACGTGTACTAATAGATCCAATGTCTAAATCCATGTAACGTCCTTTGAACTTCAACCACATTTTGTATTCTGTACCTTAGGAGATGGAAGTGAGAATATATTCAGTCACCAGAGCTGCCAACTGTATTGCTCTATTAGGCTACATTATGCCTAGTATACCTTATTTCGAACTAATTAAGACATTTCGATATTACCCACTTAATTTCGTCATTATTCTAGATAGTTTCATATACTGTAGATTAAGCTATGGCATGAATCTTAATTTTAAGAAAAGTAGGCTCTTTAGTTCGTCACGGAACTTCTTGTTCCATCTGACTATTAGGGAAGCGGCTAACTGGTAGCATGCTGAACTTCTATGCCTAAGGTCGCTGGTTCAAAGCCGGCCAAAGTCGCCGGATTTTCTAAGAGCGCTAAAAATCCGTCAGCATGCTTTCCTTCGGAGGGGAAGTTACAACGTTCGTTCCAAGTTGCTGGTTGCGGTGGCATCTAGCAGCCAAGTTCACAGCTAGGTGTCGTTGACGTTAGTATTTGGTACAAAATTAGGTACTACTACTTAAAATTGACCGTCTGCAGACCTTACCTGAATTACAGACTAATACAGTCATCACAAATAACACCGTTTATCAGACAGATTCTACACACACCCAATGTACATGGGGTTACATGACCACCTTGTCGCAGTCCCTAAACTGAGGAACTAACCAACATCTCTGCGGGAGATAAAATTTTGCGTGAAGAAGTAACAGACTGTTAGATAGTTACACATTAGTTCCAAACCTTGCATAAGGTCAGTGTTATCACAAGTATAAAAATGAACCCCAAATGACAAGAAGGTTACCATCCCCATAAGACAGTAAAATGTTAAAAATATGCATAGAAAGACGACAAAATGTTAACTAACCTCCAATTGTAAAATACTTTCTCGCAATAAATGAGGTCTCATCCTCCTACGAAAACCTGCATATTTTGCCTATTATAGCCTATCCCCTAGTTTGCCCGGTGAAATCTACCTCCGCCTTCCGGCGTGCCGAGAGGAATTTTTATATATAAGATATATATATATATATATGTATATCAGTTTATTTTGGACACGATAACTGCCGTAATTTTACCGAATATGTATACCTATAAAATCTCGGTCGAGTTCGTTACTGGGCTAAATCGGTCGAAGGGGGTGAAAATGGGGGGCTTTTCTCGAAAAAGTGAAATATTGCTATAACTCTCTTAATATGTGAACTATCGAATCCGTTCAACGTTCATACTATGTGTCGGATAAAGCCCAAAAATTTATGTTTGAAGAGTTTTTTTATAGCACCAATCATTGACCAAAGGGGTGGGAAAAAGTGGGTATTTCGGGAAACATTAATCATATCTCTCTTAATAGGCACAATATTAAAACCGTACTAAATGGACAATATTCCCCTAATAATTACCTAAAACTTTTGTCTGAAAGAATTTTTGATATGACCCACCATTATGCCAAGGGATGAGAAAAATAATTTCGGAATTATAAGAAAATGCCAAGAGCTATCAGTGGTTGCCATGGCAACACTACTAAATTGATGAGGGATGAGCCATCAGACGTTGCCAAGATAACGCACTTGCACGAGATCAGATTCAGATTTCCATCTGACTAAGTGTGAAGCGGCTTCGGTGACGTAACTGGTAGCATGCTGAATGTCTATGCCCAAGGTCGCGAGTTCAAAGCCGGACGAAGTCGTCGGATTTTCTAAGAGCGCTAAAAATCCCTCAGTATGCTTTCCTTTGGAGGGGAAGTTCCAACGTTCGTTGCGAGTTGCTGGTTGCGGTGGCACCTAGTAGCCAAGTTCACAGCTAGGTGTCGTTGACGGTAGTTCCTGGTAGCAACATTAAGAACTACTGTTGAAATTGACCGTCTGCAGTCCTTACCTGAATTACAGACTAATACAGCCATCCCTAAGTACACGGGGTTACATGACCGCGTTGTCGCAGCCCCTAAACTGAGGAACCAACCAAAATCTCTGCGGGAGATATAATTTTGCGTGAAGAAGTAACAGACCGTTACATAGTTACACATCAGTGTCGAAACCTTGCATAAGGACAGTGTGACCACAAGTATAAAAATGGACCCCAAATGACAAGAAGGTTACCGTTCCCATAAGACAATAAAATGTTTAAAATAAGCATAAAAAGACGAAAAACAAAGTTAATTAAGCTCCAATTATAAAATACCTTCTCGCAATAAATGAGGTCTGATCCTTCTACGAAAATCAGCATATTCTGCCTATTTTCGCCTATCCCCAAGTTTGTCCGGTGAAATCTACCTCCGCCTTCCGGCGTGCCGAGAGGACTTTTTTTAAGTCTCATATATGAACTTCCAGTAGTGCCCTTTACCTCTGTGCAAAATTTCCGAGTGATACCGGTATTAGTTTCAGAGATATAGAATGCCGGTGAAATATTTCGCAAAGCCGCCATATTGAGGTTATGTAAACAATTGAACGAAGTTATATGTCGGTGCAATGCAATGTATTTAAAAATATACTGTACCAAGTTTCATTGCGTTTGGATGGTTAAATCGCGAGAAACGTCGTTTTAAAAGTCTCAATTTCGCTTGGCCACCATATTGGTTTTGTTGTTACCAGGTTCTCAAAAGTCACATAAGTGAACTTTTAGTAGTTCACTTTATGACCATACAAAATTCCAGGATGATATCGGTAATAGTTTCGGAGTTATTGAATGCTGGTGAAATATTTCGCACAGCCGCCATGTTGGATTGGTGAGACGTAAGATAATTTGAAGGGCACGGTCGGGGTCGCCCGGAATATTGCTATGAACTTACCGAAGTTCATTGAAATCACTCCAGCCGTTTAGATTTTATTAGGGGGGGGGGGGGGGGTTACACACACACGCACACACACACGGACAAAAGGTGATCTCATAAGCCTATTTTTTTTTTTCAAAATTGAAAATAGGCTAAAAAAGTAAAAAATTTGAACCTGCTTTGATCGATCCACGAACCTCTAGAAAATGAGACTAGGACGCTAACACCACGCTACACACGCCCATTACTAACACCAGTTTAACAACTGGTGTTGTAGCCTATAACTGCCTAACATATTTTTTATTTGGATGAACGATTTCATTAGTGCTTTCTGTCGGTTTTTATAAACCAAATTTTACTAAATATGTATTATCTTCTACAATACATTCCTAAAAGGATATACACTTACGAAACTACTGAAATATGGACTTGCGAGCAAACAATAGCCTCCATTTTGACCCAACGGGACGGCACGGCCCATCACGATATGACATGGTTAGCCTGAACTGTTAGTCGCTGCTACGGTTACATACGAGGTACGTCCAGAAAGTAAGTTCCGTTTGGTAATAACATTAAATTGTGTACAAATACAGAAAAATTATTTATTGCACAAAATTCTACAACCCTTAAACTACTTTTCCACATAACTGCCGAAATGTTGCAGGCATTTGTCGTAGCGTGGCACGAGTTTTTGTATACCTTCTCCATAGACGTGTGCCGCCTGTGTCTTCAACTAGTTGTACGTTCCGCTGCAGCGCAGTTCCGCATATGCTCAGTAGACGCTCTGTATCAAGGAGAAGAAACGTGCGCCATTTGGAGAGCGCTGTCAGCCACGTACGCGTTGTTGTGCATGTGTACTCGTACAATGTCGGTGTTGATTGAAAATCCCGCCGCTTGTGAAATCAGATCTGTGATTCGTTTTCTGAATGCTAGGAAAGTGAAACCAATTGAAATTTATCGGCAAATTTGCGAAGTGTATGGACAACATGCGATGAGTGATTCAATGGTGAGAAGGTGGGTCCGACAGTTCAATGAAGGACGTAGTGAAGTGCACGATGAAGAACGAAGTGGGCGTCCATCTTTGGTTACAGAAGAACTGGTTCACGCGATTGATGACAAGATCCGGGAAAACCGCAGGTTTACAATTAGTGCTCTCGCTATGGAATTTCCCCAAATCTCACGATCACTAATTCATGAAATTGTTACCGAAATACTGAACTTTCGTAAACTTTGCCGACGTTGGGTATCAAAGATTCTTACGGAGCAACACCAAAAAAAAAACGGATGGGTAGTGTACCTCAGTTTTTGACCCGTTACAATGAAGGCGGCACCTAATATAAAGGGAGGTGGCGCGCAGTTCCTCACTCCTGTGGGGGTCCGGGCGGGGACCCCAAGAGCCCGCCGATGAGCCAGCTTGGTGTCCTAGGCGAAACCCCACACAAGACACGGCACAAAACTAGAAGAATTGCTGAGTTTTAATACACCGGCCGTGAAAGCCAATATACCATCTTTTTGGAAGCCTTCATAGGGAGGTTAAGGCTGCGTGAGCTTTTAGTTCTCGCAGTCAAGTGGTGCAGTTGCACCTAATGTAAAGGGAGGTGGCGCGCAGTTCGTCACTCCTGTGGGGGTCCGGGCGGGGACACCAAGAGCCCGCCGATGAGGCAGCTTGGTGTCCTAGGCGAAACCCCACACTAGACATGGCACAAACCTAGAAGAATTGCTGAGTTATAAACTACAGGGACTTTGTTTTATATGTGACGGGGATTTTTCTCACGCCCGCTCACCCACGTTGTGAGCCTGTCTCCCGCCAAGCACTTTGGCGTAATGTGGCGCCCGCCTGGCATTGAGTCATTGAGTATAGGAATCTGAATGTCACGTAATGAAACTCGCATTGGAACAGCACACTAAGCACTAAACACGTGAACAATTGGCTAAACTGAACCTCACGCTGTTAAAGCTCTCAGCAGACTGCAAAGGAGGGACGCTTGTGGTGCCAAAAAGCGCATTACGGCAAAGTGCTTGGCGGAAGACAGGCTGGCAGCGCAGGCTAGTGGGCGAGCGAAAATCCCCGTCTCATATAAAACAAAGCCCCTGTAGCAAACAAATCCAAAAATTCTAATAACGATAAAAAACTAAAATTTTAGTTTAACAAAATATTCTTATTCAACTAACGATAAAATAGTAAAATCACCACTGTATGACACCACACTACTGTGTGTCGTACCACAATATGACACCGAACCAGTATGTGTTACACCACTATATCCCGCCGCACTACTGTGTGTTCCGCCACTGTATGCACCAATAACTTTAACATACGAAATGTTGTTTGTCTGCTATAAATGTGTTGAAAGATCTGATGTGGATATGTATTATCTGTCATTGTAAAATACTGTGATATTTTATCATTTCAAATGATCTTGTCGACTTCGTCGCTATGCTTGGGTCCAACGTTATGCATTACGGAGACGGAAGTGACGTCATGCAGCCGCGCGGGAAGTGACGTCGTGCAGCCACGCGGGAAGCAGAAGCTAATGGTTATTGGAGTCTATTGAAAGAGTCCTGGGGCGTCGAGAGACCTGGGACTTTGAGCGAAGCGAACACAAGAATTCAGGAGACTTCTAAAGAGATATACAATATGCCATATAAGAATATAGGTGCCTTCTAAAGAGGTGTGCAGGATGTCAGAGCAAAATACAGTACAAGATGCCAGATAACAATACAGGGTGACTCCTAAAGGGATATACAAGATGCCAGATACGAATACAAGGTGACTCTTAAAGAGGTGTACAAGATGGCAGAGAAGAATACAGGGTGACCCCTAAAGAGGTGCACAATATGTCAGACAAGAATACAGGGTGCCTCCAAATGAGGTGTGCAGGATGTCAGAGCAAAATACAGTACAAGATGCAAGATAAGAATACATGGTGACTCATAAAGAGATATGCAAGATGCCAGATAAAAATACAAGGTGACTCTTAAAGAGGTGTACAAGATGGCAGAGAAGAATACAGGGTGACCCCTAAAGAGGTGCACAATATGTCAGACAAGAATACAGGGTGCCTCCAAAAGAGGTGTGCAGGATGTCAGAGCAAAATACAGTACAAGATGCAAGATAAGAATACATGGTGACTCATAAAGAGATATGCAAGATGCCAGATAAGAATACAAGGTGACTCTTAAAGAGGTGTACAAGATGGCAGAGAAGAATACAGGGTGACCCCTAAAGAGGTGCACAATATGTCAGACAAGAATACAGGGTGCCTCCAAAAGAGGTGTGCAGGATGTCAGAGCAAAATACAGTACAAGATGCAAGATAAGAATACAGGATGACTCCAAAAGAGATATGCAAGATGCCAGATAAGAATACAAGGTGACTCTTAAAGAGGTGTACAAGATGGCAGAGAAGAATACAGGGTGACCCCTAAAGAGGTGCACAATATGTCAGACAAGAATACAGGGTGCCTCCAAAAGAGGTGTGCAGGATGTCAGAGCAAAATACAGTACAAGATGCAAGATAAGAATACATGGTGACTCATAAAGAGATATGCAAGATGCCAGATAAGAATACAAGGTGACTCTTAAAGAGGTGTACAAGATGGCAGAGAAGAATACAGGGTGACCCCTAAAGAGGTGCACAATATGTCAGACAAGAATACAGGGTGCCTCCAAAAGAGGTGTGCAGGATGTCAGAGCAAAATACAGTACAAGATGCAAGATAAGAATGCATGGTGACTCATAAAGAGATATGCAAGATGCCAGATAAGAATACAAGGTGACTCTTAAAGAGGTGTACAAGATGGCAGAGAAGAATACAGGGTGACCCCTAAAGAGGTGCACAATATGTCAGACAAGAATACAGGGTGCCTCCGAAAGAGGTGTGCAGGATGTCAGAGCAAAATACAGTACAAGATGCAAGATAAGAATACATGGTGACTCATAAAGAGATAGGCAAGATGCCAGATAAGAATACAAGGTGACTCCTAAAGAGGTGTACAAGATGGCAGAGAAGAATACAGGGTGACCCCTAAAGAGGTGCACTAGATGTCAGACAAGATTACAGGGTGACTCCTAAAGAGGTGAACAAGAAGTCACACAAGAATACAGGGTGACTCCAAAAGAGATATACAAGATGCCAGATAAGAATACAAGGTGACTCTTAAAGAGGTGTACAAGATGGCAGAGAAGAATACAGGGTGACTCCTAAAGAGGTGCACAAGATGTCAGACAAGAATACAGGGTGACTGCTTAAGAGGTGTACAAGATGTCACACAAGAACAGGGTGACTTCTAAAGAGATATACAAGATGCCATATAAGAATACAGGGTGCCTCCTAAAGAGGTGTGCAGGATGTCAGAGCAAATTACAGGGTGCCACTTAACGAGGTGTACAGTATGTTAGATTCAATTCAAATACAGGGTGACCCTTAAAGAGGTTTGCGAGATATCAGATTCAAATAATGGGTGACTCTTAAAGAGTTGCAAAAGATGTCAGACTCAAATACAGGGTGACCCTTAAAGAAGTGCCCGCGCGGGAAGCCTAAGTTAATGGGTAATGGAGTCAGTTGAAAGAGTCCTGGGGCTTCGAGCGAAGCGAGAAGCCCTCCTGAGCCTTTCTAACATGTGTAGCATTTGTATCATGCGTCATTTGAAATGATATAACGTCTAGTCTTTCAGACTGACTGTAATTTTTAAACTACGCAACGTATTTCCATGGGAAAAGAATGTTATTCCATCTTGTTATTTTCAATAGTTATACAGTTTTTATTGATTTTCTGACAATGCATAATTTACTCAAGTGGAATTATGTGTTTATAGATGTAATGACTTCATTAATTGATATAATGGAAGTAAACTCTCGTAATTAAATCAGCCCACTCTTTGTAATAAAATGGCTTATGTAAGTACAGCTGTGGGCAGAGCAGAGTTGAAAGTGAGAGTGTTCGACAAGACAAGTAATTACACGACTCGTTAGTGTCGGCTAGCCCCACAGAGATGAATTCTGTAAAACAAGCGGCGTAAAGCTTGGCCTCATCTTTACGGTCGTGACTCTGAGCCGGATTATATGAAAGCTGATTATGTGGCCGCACTGGCAGAGGTGCTAATATACGACTGTACGTGTTCCCTCTGCCTCATTTCCTTTGCCAACCAACACCTCTCTTTGCAATGATTTTCATATTGCAACTGGCCTTACGAAGAACATTTCAAAGCCTAATTTTTGTTGTAATCAACTTCACGTTTCTCTCATGATTTATATTCAAATACGTTGAAAATTGGAATGTAGAAACGAGTTCATTCTGCAAGAATGAAATAATGACTGTATGAGAAGCATAGTTTCAAAGACAGAAGTAATACATCATCGAAATCTATATCGACATGCAGATACTGCATGTTTTCATCGTATCATTACGGACACATACCTACTGTATGTGGATCGTTCACATAAAGAGCAGACATTTACATATATTTAATTTTAACCTGAGAATAGATAGGTCTACTTGTTTCAAAATCGAATACAGTGCCTCCATATTGTTTCAAGTGCAGATGTCATCATTTCAGACAATTATGGGCCGATTTCGTATAAAATGACATTACATAGGTCCAGTGGCGTATCTATGGTAGGTGATCAGAGGAATCAACTATACCGCCACTCAGAGCCAAATAATCGAAATATGAAAGGTTTAAATTTTTTATAAAACCAATATCTGGTAAGTTTATACTCGCTAATTTGAAATAATTCATTTTCTCTCGCGTAAATGTTAACTTAACACTTATTGAAATAATAAAATGCTCAGGAATAGCCTGTGTCATTTTGAAGAGTGAATAATGTTGTATTGCTATTTTAAGTTAAAACTTGAGTTGCAAAGTATAGTGTGCTGTATCCTAATATATGCCCGAGGAACCGCATTCACCTGCCCCTGGATGTTGAAACAGCGGTGGATCGGATCTCACCTTTCCTCCTCTCCATCCTTCCTCAGCCTGGTCTGGAATCCTGGTCTCACACTACTTCGGATCTGCATACATCTAGTGGTCAGGCTTCGTCAATATTCGTCATATAGATTCTTGAAGTTATCTCGTACCGTTTCGTTTTTGGATGTGGATTTGGAATTTCTAAGTCACTCCTTCCATTCTTACGATATTTAATCATCTAGTTTCCCATTGCATGGTGAGATGGTGCTCCATTTACTTGTTCTCAGAACGAATTTCAAATATCCCCCTTAACCAGGATTCTGCCTTTCCATGATAGAAAATCGTATAATAATTTTGTAGAATTACACAACTTCTATGAGTGATTTAATGCCGTTTGTACATTCTCGTAGTATTTTTGTGTAGCTTGGGCAAATTATAACAATGCTTTCCAAAATATTGTTGAAGTATAGTTTTTCAAAAATTATGTCCTTGTAGTTGATAATCTTTGCTATCGATGAATATTTTATAAAGTCTTTTCTGCTCGGTTAAGTTGCTGGAATTTCACTCTCACAATGTTCTAGTTTACGATAAAATGCAGTATAACATCGATGATAAATTGTCTACTTGCTGCCAGTAATGTAGATTGATTTCCAATATTCACATAATAAATGCTTAATGTTCATAATGCAATTCGTCGGCACTTTCACTAACTTAGCTGGACTAACGCGAGACTATGCGCTTAATACAAGACTTCGCGCACTCAAATCTAGCGAGCTCTATCACACGTTCATTCCCTAGGACATTTCAAAATGAACTCTCTCTCCCGAAAATCTGCTGATAGCGTCCTCTTCAATTTTCGCGCTAAAATGCCCGCGCTTTTAAAAACAAGTAGTTCCGTGAAGAACTATACAGCCTATTTTCATATATCCTGCTCATGTTAATTGTCTCTATCAACATACAAAATTTCACTTTAATTGCTGTAACAGATTCGTAGATATTGAGAACCGTCTAAATATTGCATATGGTCGCCAGGATGGATTTTTATTTTTGTACTATTACATTAAGATTATTGTGTACGTGTGGTATTCAAACTTCAATCGCATGATTAGAACACAAGAAGTAAAAACGAGATTTTAAAAGTACGCACACCAGCCATCTTGTGATTATGCAAACAATTGAAATAAATTACATGCCAGTGGATCAACATTTGTATAAGCATTTAACGTGCAACGTTTCACGGCACTCGGATAGTTAATTCGCGAGAAACGTCCATTTAAATATTTATAATTCGCGTCGCCGCCATGTTGGATTTGTGCTCATCAGGTTACTGAAAGTCCTATAGGTGAACATATGTTCATAGTCTCTATGAACATAAAACAATTCAGTTTGGTTGCTGTAAAAGATTCATAGATATTGAGAACCGTCTAAATATTTCGGAAGCTCGCCATTTAGGATTGTGATAAGTATAGGCCATAGAGTTATGTACCATTCAGGGACATTTATTGCCTAGCTTCATTATTCAAACTTTCACTTCGATCGCATGATTACGACACAAGAATAAAAACTTAATTTTCAAATTTCGCACAGCCGCCATCATGATGTTATGTAAACAATTGAATTAAATTAGATGGCAGTGTATTACAATCTGCAAAATCATTTACTGTACCACATTTCACTGCGCTCAGAGAGTTAAATCACGAGAAAAGTCTATTAAAATATTTCAAATTCGCTTGGTCGCCATGTTCGTTTTGTACTTTACAGGTTTATGAAATATACATAGGTTAACTTGTATCAGTACCCTTTATCACCGTACAAAATTGCATGTTGATATCTGTAATAGTTTCGGAGATATAGAATGTCAGTGAAATATTTCGCACAGCCGCCATTTTGAGGTTATGTAAACAATTGAACTAAATTAGACTTCAGTGCATTACAATGTGTATGAACTTTTGCTGTACCAAGTTTCATTAGGTTTGGATAGTTAAATTGCGAGAAATGTCTATTTAAAAGTCTCAATTTCGCTTGACCGCCATGTTGGTTTTGTAGTCACCAGGTTTTTGAAAGTCTCATAGGTGAACTTCTAGTAGTACCCTTTATCACCGTACACAATTTCAGGGCGATATCGGTAATAGGTTCGGAGATATTGCATGCTAGTGAAATATTTCGCACAGCCGCCATGTTGGATTGGTGAGACGTAACAAAATTTGAATGGCACGGTCGAGGTCGCCGGGAATAGTGCTATGAACTTACCGAGTTTCATTGAAATCGCTCCATCCGTTTCGATTTTATTAGGGGACACACACACACACCTCACACACACACACACACACACACACGCACACACGCACGGACAAAAGGTGATCTCAGAAGCCTATTTTTTCAAAATTGAAAACAGGCTAAAAATTGCTGCCGAAATAGGACATTTCTTCTCATTTCCAAATATGTTGGAATATTCTCTAAACTTTTCTCCATCAAACCCAGCACTTTTTTATTACTTTTCTTCTGGAGGTAATTATTATAATAATTGTAATAGCAAGTGAAGTATAATTACCAATATGAATATTCTGATTGGCCAATCACGCCACGTGACCTCCCCTCCATCATCTCCGATCGTGCGTAAAACGCGTGCTAGGTGGTCGGCCAGTCACTTGCTATCTCTTCTCCCTTGCTCTTTCTCTGTCGACATGACATCTACCTATCGTGACCCAGAAAATAGGTTTCTCTGTGGTCAGCGACTACTTCTTCCTCTTCCCTTGTGAAGCAATAATAACTTGCCGACATATATCAAACGTTTTGACGTGTCCACTATGCCGCTTCTGGTTCTGTCTTCATTAAGAATACAAGAGACAACTTCCTCGCTTGCTAAAAATTGTACCATGAATACGCGTGGCCTCTCTGGTTCGACTCTCGACTTTATAACTTTCTTGAAAATGGTCCAAATGACTCCAAATGTTGGATTACTCACAGAATACTTCCACAAATGCCAAAACTGACTTCAAATCAGCAAAATGTTGGGTTCAGTACTAATCGTCATAAAATATCGGTGAACAGAAAAGGGCCAGATGATTTCGCGAAGAAAACTGGACTTTGAAATTGAATATCAACAAAACTGTTGATTTTCGATGTGTCTACAGACCGTTCGAATAATATGATGGAGGGGAAAATAATAGTGTTCATTGTCGTTCGCGGGATATGCTTACAGTGCTTTAGTACCATACGGGATTCAAGCAGAGAAATATCGACCTTCCTGACAAAATGCGTTAGTTGGGCTGCATAAAACAATTATTAGTATCAGTTGATTCCCCTGGAATACTGTCCATTGTACAGTATCTCCTGAGTGGAATAATCTCACTCTGTTTCTAAATGAGTTGTTTCTGTTGCTTATTTTAGGGGCTGCGATATCGTGGTCGTATAGTCCCATGTACTTCGGTGTGTATGGAATTTGTTTCATTGTGAAGGCTGTACTATTGTATGTATTTGTAAATTGGGGAATGCGATTGGGAAGGAGGGAGCTGTGGCCTAAAGTTAGGAACCATACCAGCATATGCCTGGAGTATAAGTGGGGAAACCATGGAAAACTTCTTCCAGGATGGCTGAGGTGGGAATCAAACCCTCCTCTACTCAGAATTACCTCACGAGGCTGTTCCTTGATAGTGTGACATTGTCGCTCTGATCGGACCACTGGCCAGTGGACGGAGTGCAGCGGGTAGTTCGTCGACGAGAGGGAAAGAGGCTGTTTCCCGGCGAATCAGCTCCAAATGCCCCTAAGTGAAATGCTCTGAATGAATCTGGACTGTTTCATCTTCAGAATGTTCACGTTTGCCTCGCCTATACATAACTAGACAGGTATGGAAGTTTCAAGGTTCTCTGTCACCGAAATATATGTGAATACGCAGCGGAGCGCAAGTGTGTTCAGTTCTAAGGAGTACAGTTCGGAGGGCAAGATTTGAGAGTCAGTTCAGTGAACTGTGTTGATTGATTGATTGATAGAGACAGTCTAGTCGCGTCTAGTCAGCGAGCGCAGTTACGTCGAGGAGATCGTGGCGCGTATCTGCCAGCGAGGTGACCAGTGACTGTTAAGTTCTGTGAAACGAAGAGATAACAAGTGTCGCTTTTTTTAAATTATTTATAAGGATGTATCAGGCTGAATGGGGAAGGTGTTAACCGCTATCCGATTCCTTGCATTTACCCCTGCTTCGAAAAATTCGCCCACTGGACATATTTCTTTACACAAATTGCTGTAATAATTATCAAATATTTGAACTGTTCGATTTAATTTAGTAGACTAGTCGAAATGTTCGAATGATTCGAACAACCGAAATTTTCATACATCCGCATTGTTCGAACATTCGATTAATATATTTCAATTTCGAATTGGTGAATATTCGAATATTGGTGAATGGGGAAGGTGTTAACCGCCATCCGATTCCTTGCATTTACCCCTGCTTCGAAAAATTCGCCCACTGGACATATTTCTTTACACAAATTGCTGTAATAATTATCAAATATTTGAACTGTTCGATTTAATTTAGTAGAATAGTCTAAATGTTCGAATGATTCGAACAACCGAAATTTTCATACATCCGCATTGTTCGAACATTCGATTAATATTTTTGAATTTCGAATTGGTGAATATTCGAAGTAGTCGAATTAATGGAATATTCGAATGATATGCACTGCCCTAACCTTATCTTACCCATCACCGCTATTGCTCTTGCTGAGCCCGGGCCTTCTCAATCACAGCAGTCCACGCTTTACGGTCCACGGCGAGCTGTCTCCACCCACGAACTCGTACAGTAGTTGTCGTATCTGATTGAGATTTCGTAACAGTTTTTTTCCGCAGTGGGGTCGTTGGCCTCACGCTCAGCATTACATAGAGCGTCTCTACATTAAAAGACATAATGGAATTAAATGTAGTATTTGCCTCTCACTCGCACTCCTACGTCCTGCAATTAGCTTGGACCTCTTCTACCGCGGCGGTGTTGCCATTTCCCAATAATGCAAAGTGATAAATTTAAAAAAAATGCGTGGTCTTATAGATAACTCTCCCCACTTTATGATGATGTAAAACTAAAAGCCATAAATAATTAATCGTACATGGCCCTATTTTCACCGACAGTAGTGGCTACGCTGGCTAAAGCGCAGCATCAGGTCATGGGGCCAAGCTCTCTGCTGACTCGGTAGGCGCGTGGGTTCGAGCCCCACCGTCGGCCGTCCTTGAAATGGTTTTCCGTGGTTTCCCATTTTCAACACCAGGCAAATGCTGGGACGGTACCTTCTGACAGGCCACGGCCGCTTCCTTCCACATCCTTGCCCAGTTTCATGCACCATCATTCATTTCATCTCTCATTAACTCCTCTCATGAGGTTGGCGTCAGGAAGGGCATCCGGCCGTAAAAACCATCGCCACAAAGACTTCCATCGCATCTCATCCCCGACCCCGTTGGAAAAAACGGGAATAATAAAGGGTAGACATACATACATACATACATACATACATACATGGCCCTATTTTCACAGTTACGATACTTTAGCGCGAATCTATAGTTTTGCAGATATAAGACTTATCATGCCATAGATAATGAACTAATGATCACAAATGAACTAATGATCACAACAGCTATTTCTGATTGCCTGATGTTGGTAGAAGATACCCTATTTCTCAGGGCAGTAATTATTTTCATAATAAGAATGTTATGATTTTCTTCTCAAATATTACCTGAAAACTCTACGATGATATCACAGAAAAGTTAGGGAGTGAGAAACGTTTTGCTGTTAACTTTACGTTGGTGACCAAGCGAGAGGAAATGTTCATAAATGTCTGAAATAGTTTTATATAGTGGGCTGCTCCTTCCAGCCTTTCGGATTGCTGCCCATTAACATCAGAGTGGGTCCCCTAGCCTTTGTAAGTTCCCTTACTAACTGCAAGTCAGCAGGTGGTGTCTGGTGGTTCCTCCGCCTTGTCCGTTGTTGGGACATTACCGGTCATCGTCTTCCGCCTCCCAAGCCGTTGACCATTCCGACAGCCCTAATCTACACACACCAAAATATACTGGGATGTTTATCAATGTTGCCCCTTGATAACAAGTAAAGTAACAAGAGCATGTCGACTTACTGGAGGATCATGTTGGATGATAACATGCGCGAAACACTGTAGCAACCAAACCCTCTACTGGTTAATAAACTGTTGTTAACCCTCTCACTCCCCACGCTGGCGATACTTGAGTTCCCAAGCCTTGGCAAAATCAGCTATAATTGAGGGATTACCTGGGAGAAATGGAATGCTCGAAATATCATCAAAGCCCTTATATTGTGAAATGTTCACCTCATTAGCTAGTAGTTTATATGTTTAACGTGTATGGTTATGCAGACGCCAGGCTGCTATTGCAGAAGCAAGTGTGCCTATACAGGTGCACTAACCCACATGCTTCAGACGTAAATATACAGTACTAGCTGAAGTACCCGTGCTTCGCTACGCGTCATAAATAAATTAAAATGTGAAGGTGACAGTTAAAACAGGGGATAGGCGAGGTGCTGCGCAGAGGGAGATTAAGGATGGAACATTTTGTCCAACTACACTGTTCGGCGTTGACCGTGTTTTATAGCACAAATTTAGGTTTTACTCGCTAACCGTTGGAGATACCTTTCGGATAGAAAATGTAATTTCAAACCTCGTATATGCCATCAAAGGTTTGCTATTTCTTAGCGTTCACATTTTATTTGAAATGGAAAAATGAAAGTTCGAAACCAAAGGGTGTAGTGACGTCACTAAAATGGTCGCCATCTTTAAATAGTGCAAAGTATTGAAATCAAAAGTAGCCTATATGTTAACCAGGTAAATCAGCTACTTCCATGTAAAATTCATGTAAATCGAACGAGTGGTTCTTGCGTGATTGAGTAATACACAGACACACACCATCTCATTTTAGACTCGCTTCGCTCGCGTCATAGTCGTGTCATATCAATGAAATGCAGGTTTAACCCCGTTAACACCCCTCTAGAACCTGAATATAAAAAAAAACTTAGTAAACTTTTTCGACACACAACAAACATATCCCCTTCTTCTAACTTTAATAGTTTTGGTTGGTCGATGAGAGTGAACATCCAAAAATCCTTCCTTAGTGGACGTTTTTCTTCCAGAATTTCACCCCCTCCCCATAGGCCCCTTAAATTGGATTTATGAATAAACGGTCGAACACCTATTTATTTTATTTATTTATTTATTTATTTATTTATTTATTTATTTATTTATTTATTTATTTATTTATTTATTTATTTATTTATTTATTTATTTATTTATTTATTTATTTATTTATTTATTTATTTATTTATTTATTTATTTATTTATTTATTTATTTATTTTTAAGCTGATTGATTTCCTCCGAGTTTCAAACTCCTCGCCTATGTCGTTGAAGACATACACGCTCCGTTAGGAATCTTTCAACCCCCACTTTTCATCCCTTTCACCTCATAATATACACCACATCGAAAAGCCATTAGACATGTGTCAGCTTATTTTTTAATGATTAGTATATATGCCAAGTATCACATCCTTAATGAAACCACTCGTGAGATATTGTTATTCAATGAAATGCACGTTTACCCCCGTAACACCTCTTTAGAACCTGAATATCCAAAACTCTTTCCTAAGTGGACGTTTTCGACATAAAACGAACTTATCCCCAAATTTCATGTTTCTAACTTCAATAATTTTGGCTGGGCGATGATGAGTGAGTGAGTCAGTCAGGACATTTTCTTTCATTTATTTTTGAGAATTTCACCCCTCCCCATGAACCCCTTAAATTGGATTTATGAAAAAAAAAACGGTCGAACACCTATTTACTTATTTAAAGCTGTTTTTTTCCCTGAGTTTGATGAGTGAGTAAGTGAGTCAATCAGTTAGGAGACTTTCTTTCCTGTTTCCCCCCCCCCCGAATTCCCCCCCCTCCCCATGGGACCCTTAAATTAGATTTATGAAGAAATGGTCGAACACCTATCTACTTATTTTTAGCCTACTTTCGATTTTTGCATAAAATGAAAGTAGACTTATGAAATCAACACAGGGCGAAAAAAAAGTGTGTCTGTCTCTGTGTGTGTGTGTGTAAGTGTGTGTGTGAGTCTGTGTGTGTGTGTGCGTGAGTGTGTGTACTCGGAATGTCTGTCCCCCCCCTATCAATTCGAACACGGTGAACGCGAATTAAACGAAATTCGTTAAAAAGGTAGCACTAGCAAAGGACACCCCAGTGTCATGTTTTATATCGCCGCCATTTGACGGAAACGTAATGACGGCCACACAAATGTTCAAAGCTTAAATCAAATTACGACTAACCTAATCATCTGATCTCTACCAAATTTTGCAACAACATACCTTTACGAGGAGAGCATCCTTTGACCAAATTAATAGGTCATCAGCCTAATAGTTTGCGGATGGCGGCCATCTTTGTGTCAAAATCGATTCCCCCTATTAATTCAAACACGGTGAAACCGAATGGAACGAAATTTGGTACAGAGGAAGTACTAGCAAAGGGCACCTCAGTGTCATGCTTTATATCGCCGCCATCTTGACGGAAACGTAACGGTGGCCACACAAATGATCAAAGCTTAAATCAAATTACGACTACCCTAATCATCCGATCTCTACCAAATTTTGCAAAAGCATACCTTTATGGAGGGAGCATCCTTTGACCAAGCTAGTAGGTCATCAGCCTAATAGTTTGCTGATGGCGGCCATCTTTGTGTGAAAATCGACCCTCCCTATTAATACGAACACGGTGAAACCGAATGGAACGAAATTTGGTACAGAGGTAGCACTAGCAAAGGGAACCTCAGTGTCATGTTTTATATCGCCGCCATCTTGACAGAAACGTAATGGCGGCCACACAAATGTTCAAAGCTTAAATCAAATTACGACTAACCAAATCATCCGATCTCTACCAAATTTTGCAACAACATACCTTAATGGAGGGAGCATCCTTTGACCAATCTAATAGGTCATTAGCCTAATAGTTTGTGGATGGCGGCCATCTTTGTGTCAAAATCGATTCTCCCTATTAATTCGAACACGGTGAAACCGAATGGAATGAAATTTGGTACAGAGGTAGCACTAGCAAAGGGCACCTCAGTGTCATGTTTTATATCTCCGCCATCCTGACGAAAACGTAATCGCGGCCACCCAAATGTTAAAAGCTAAATTGTAATTATGACCAACCTAATAATTTAGTCTCTACCAAATTTTGCAACAACATATCTTTATGTGGGAAGCATATTCTGACCAAACTGCAAGATCATCAGCCGAATAGTTTGCAGATGGTGGCCAAGTATGTGTGTAAATCGATTCCCCCTATCAATTCAAACACGGTGAAACCGAATTGAACGAAATTTTGTACAGAGGTAGCACTAGCAAAGGGCACCTCAGTGTCATGTTTTATATCGCCGCCATCTTGACGGAAACGGAATGACGGCCACCCAAATGTTAAAAGCTTAAAGCAAATTAAGACCTTCCTAATAATTTGATCTCTACCAGATTTTGCAACAACATGTCGTTTTGTGGAAAGCATCTTATGACTGACTACAAGGTCATCAGCCCAATAGTTTGCAAATAGCGGCCATGGATGTGTGCAATTCCATTCCCCATATCAATTCAAACACGGTGAAACCGAATTGAATGAATTTTTTTACAGAGGTAGCACTAGTAAAGGGCACCTCATATTCAGGTTTAATATCCATATAGCACGTTGTATTTCATCAAGCTACTACAACCAATATTCAATTATTCTCCTAGAAAAGGGCAAATAGTTATAACAATACCCATGCATTTAGGAGAAAGTAGGCTATATGTTCTTTACTGAATATCTTGTTTAAGCTGATTTTTTAGCCTACTTTCGATTTTTGCAAAAAATGAAAGTAGACTTATGAGATCAACACAGGGCGAAAAAAGTGTGTCTGTCTGTGTGTGTGTGAGTCTGTGTGTGTGCGTGTATGTGTGTGTGTGTGTCTGTGTGTCTGTGTGTGTGTGTGTGTGTGTGTGTGTGTGAGTGTGTGTACTCTGAATGTCTGTCCCCCCCTATCAATTCGAACACGGTGAATGCGAATTGAACGAAATTTGGTACAAAGGTAGCACTAGCAAAGGACACCTCAGTGTCATGTTTTATATCGCCGCCATCTTTACTAAAACTGAATGGCGGCCACTCAAACGTTCAAAACGTAAAAACAAATAACGACTAACCAAATCATCCGATCTCTACCAAATTTGGTAACAACATACCTTCGTATAGGATGCGTCTTGTGACCAAACTACAAGGTCGTCCGCCATACCATTTCAGGATGACGGCCGTGCGAATTATGCAAACTTTATAATCCATATCATGGGACCCACCAGTTCCGATTATCGAGCCGAGAATCGTTTTAACTGTTCTAAAGGAAGAGGCACGTTCGAAATTAAAAGTTTATTTTGTAATACTATAGTGCATACGTGATTTTAAAAAGCTGAGCTGATTTAGTAATAAGACAAGATGGCAGCGGATATCTTGTGCCTGACTTATATTTCACTAATTTGAGTATTGCATGCAATATAGCGTACTGATATAAAATAAATAAACTTTGTATGAAATGCTTTATATATAAATAATATACTCCAGTGATGAAATCATTTAGTATAAATCACTATTTGCTAACAAGTTCTATGTAAGTCATTTTATATAGAACGATATTCGTTGACACAATTAGCTCAGTGGTCAGTTGGTCACTGGTCGTGGCCGAGTGCGGTACGTGTGTGCGCGCTGTGTGACCGCATTGGAAGAGGTTACGGTTCCTAATACCGGTGCTTCCTTAGTTCCACGTGTGTACTGACCTTCCGTGTGTCATTCGGACAATACTTTTTAAGTAGTGTTCCAGATAGGACAACAAAACCAGAAACCCAGAAAACCCCGCTGAAAATCATGTCCGGATACCAGAGAAAAAACACCGTACGCTGCCAATGGGACAGGCAGAGTTCTCGCCCCTCACCAGGAGAAATTCACCGCTGGATTGGCGATACCCTCCGGTTGACTGTCGACCAAGTAGAAGCCATCCAGTTAAATGCGCACGAAAAAACCATGTACATCAAGGTAATCACCATCTCTATTTATCAGAAATTGTTAAATACTTTTGCAGATCCTATTAAATTTCAGTATGATTCAGGTGAAATGACCAATGTTAAGCTCTCCACAGCGGATTCCAATTTTACCACAGTGCGTATATTTAATGTCCCACTCGAAGTACCCCCTGAAATTTTCAAATCCGTCCTGTCGAAATATGGCACTGTGAGTGACGTCAGGAAAGAACAATGGTCTTCTGCTTATCAGTTCCCGGTGTATAATGGAATACGTGCCGTAACTATGGAAATCAAGCAAGATATCCCCTCCACTGAGGCCTTTGGTGGCCATTCTGGCTATATAACGTATAATGGACAGAAACAGACCTGTTTAATTTGCAATGCTACCACACACCTACGTATTAACTGCCCAAAGAAAATGATTCCCCTCGGTATGACTCCTACACAACAACGACGTGTACAATACTCGGAAGTTGTGACGCAGCAAACGTCATATGAAAACATGCTCATTGATCAGTCAGCTGAGACAACACCAGGAGTGACCTCGGATACATCTGACGCAGAACTGGTACCTTGCCCTGAACAGAGCTGCGAGACACAGAGTGCCCCTGTGCTCTCGGCAACCTGTATCGCAGCTTTAGAACCAACTCTGCCGTTACTACAGGCTGCCACAGAAATTTTGTCTTCACTGCCCCCGACTTCGCTGGTCCCTACCGACTCACTTAAGAATGTCGATCGGGGATCCGAGAACGTCTCTAAGAAGATTAAAACAAATGCCTCGATTGCCGTACCAGCCCCGAAGAATAAAACTGGCTCCACAAACGTTTCCGCAGCTGTGAAAAAGAAACAAAATCTTCTTTCTACGTCATCTAGGGACCCACGAACGCTCTCAACCGCTGACAGCCGGCCTATGAATGGCAGTCAAAAGGAACTATCTCAACCTAATTTGACATAGTGCACCAGGATAATTCTCACCTGTGTCTTCTTTCGAGTCCACCTTCCAGTATGTCTAGCACAGCCTTTATACTTCTCTTAATGGCGCAATTTCTCACTGTGGCCACTGTGAATATCAATGTAATAGAATGCCCTCTGAAATTTCAACTGTTGGAGAGATTCCTTCGAGATGCTGACATTGACATTGCTTTCATTCAAGAAGTTGCTATACCGTGTTTACCCATATCTGCCTTCTACAAACAATACATCAATACCGGTAATACGAATAGAGGGACCGGATTCCTCATAAGACATGATATCCCACTCGCAGGTGTGCTATGTCATCCATCAGGACGCATAATATCTGGACACATAAACAATACCACCCTGATAAATGTATATGCCCCATCCGGGTCTAATAAACGTGTGGAACGGAAAATGTTCTTTCAACAGAGTATACTGCCTCATCTGCACGACGTTAAGGAAAAACTTATTCTTGCAGGGGATTTCAATTGTATTCAACGCCCAGAGGATTCCACTAGTCCATACAGAGGTGTCAACCCGGCTCTCAGGACCCTTCTTACCTCCCTACACCTCATTGATGCTATGGATAGTTTAAGGGTGCCCCTGCCCCATTACACCTGTATAAGTCACAACTCCTCATCACGACTTGACCGCATCTACTTTTCACAGGAACTTATCCAGCCTAGACGATATGAAGTGATTCCTGCCAGTTTCACTAACCATCATGCTGTCGTATGTACAATCTCTTACCCCCATCCTATATTTCAAATAGGAAGAGGTTATTGGAAGCTGAATTGCTCGCTGTTACTGGAGGAGGAATGCCAAGATATTTTCAGACAACACTGGATTCGATGGGTCCAACAAAAATGCAAATTTCGCGACTGCACAGACTGGTGGGATATTTTAGTTAAACCAGGGATCCGCCGCGTCTTTAAGAACATATCTTACCAACGAGGTCGGGAAAGACGGGATACAGTTGAATTTTACTATCGAGTTCTTCGCCAGCTCCAGCAAAGATCTGATGCTGGGGAGCGTATATATGACCAGATCCGGGAAGTTAAAACCAAGCTCCTGTCTCTACAGCAACGAACGCTCGCTCATATCAACGTGGCTTTAAAAGATTGTACAGTGCTCCCGGACGAAAGTGCAAGTGTATACCATATCGCCAAAGGACAACGTGAGCGGCAACGTAAATATATCCACCGCCTCCGCACCAGTACTGGAAGTGTCGTCACCTCCCCTGACGCTATACGTAGTGAAATATCATTATTTTATCAACGGTTCTACGCTAAGGCTCCCATTGATCCACAGCAGGTGACCCTATTGCTGTCATCTTGCAGTACCAAACTATCTCCGGACAACAAAACTCTGCTCAGCGCGGATATTACGGATGAAGAGATTCACTCTGTGGTTAAACGACTCCCAAACAACCGCTCACCTGGCATTGATGGACTGCCATATGAAATGTATAAACACTTCTGGCCTCTCATTGGCAAAGAATTTTGTCATGTCCTGCGTACCATTCTCCAACGTCGTGCTCTTTGTCAATCACATCACGAGGGTACCATAGTCCTCATACCAAAAACATCCTCTCCCATGGCAGTTGGTGACTTCCGACCAGTTACTCTGCTCTGCAGTGACTATAAAGTCCTTACCAAAGTACTTGCATGCCGATTGAAGACTGTTCTACCTGATATCATTGGTGATGAACAATGTTGCAGTATTCCTGGAAGAACTCTGTTAACAAACTTAGCGATACTACGGGACCTACACCTAAAAGCCGAAATGCTCCCCACTGAGCCAATGAGTTTTCTCACCTTAGATCTTGATAAAGCTTTCGACCGCATCAGTCATGAATACTTGTACATGGTCTTGCAACACTTCGAATTTCCTGAAATCCTTATTGACTACATTCGTATGATAAATTGTAATGCTACGTCTAGAGTGCTCGTCAACGGTTTTCTTTCCCCTCTGATTCCAATACAACGATCAGTTAGGCAAGGATGTCCCCTTTCTATGCTACTTTTTGTCATTGGCCTTGAACCGTTCATTCGGACTACCCAGGTGAAGCTACAGGGTTACAAACTGTCCACACATGTTTTTGGAATGTGCGCCTATGCTGATGACGTATCAATATTGATCCGCAATGAAGAAGACATCTCCCACATCGATAGCGTCCTTCAGCTCTACCATATCGCCTCTGGAGCACAATCGAACCCCCAGAAAACTGCTTTGCTTCCGCTCAATACTTACTCAGTGATTACCCCACAGCCCTGGTTCCGGATAGTAAATGAGGTGAAAATTCTTGGCATTACCTGGAAGCAATCGCTTCTGGACACAGTGCAAGTTAACTGGACTAAGGTCATTGCCAAAGTTAGGGGAGTCCTGATCCAATTTGGTCAAAGAAACCTCAATATAGTGCAACGGGTCATGGTCCTCAACGTGTTTGCGCTCTCGAAAATATGGTATGTCGCAAAACTTTTCCCACTTCCCAAAATGTTTGAGAGCCAATTGGCAAAATATACAGGTTGGTTTATATGGCAAGGATTTTTGTTCCGAGTACAACGGGAACAGTTGTATCTCCCATCCCGGCAAGGCGGGCTAGGGCTAACAGCTCATGGCATGAAATGCCGTGCACTCCTCTGCAAGAACGATATCACCATTCTTTCCCAACATGACACTTTTACGAAAGCGCTATACAAAGATATTCGAAACACAGCCCGTGGATGTGATAGAGCTTTGCCGAAGATATTTAGGGACCATCAACAGCACCTTCTGGAAACTGTTCGCCAAATGCCATCAGGGATTGTTCCAACGACGAAAAGTATCTATAACATGTTGCGGCAAGTGGTACACTCCAAACCGCGAATAGAGGCCACCACCCTCTATGTCCATTGGCCCACTGTTTGGAAAAATTTTGGGGCTATGTCCATTTCTTCTGCTGTACACTCCCAAGTTTTTATCTTCCTCAACGATCTCATCCCATCCCCCAGGGTCTCACATCTTGTGGGCGTGGGTTGGCGACCACGGGGCCCCAGCTGAGTCCGGCATTGCTTCCACTTACTTGTGCCGGGCTCCTCTCTGTCTTCTTTCCTGTCGACCTCGCTTGGTCAACTCTTGTTCTCTTCTGACCCCGACGGTATTAGGGTATCCGAGGCCTAGGGAGTCTCTTCCTTTCCCGCCTTAATTGGCCCTTGTCTCATCTTTTCTGATACCCTCCTTCTGCGAGGGGTCAGCCTTCTTTTTCTCTTCCTTTTACCTCCTGCCTTGTGCTCTTGGCCCTTAAGGAGGCAGGGTGTATGTAGTCCCACCACTTCTGGTGCACCCTAGATAATGCTACACCCTCAGGGGCTCACGGCTGGTGAGTTCGGGAGTTAGCGACCCCGAGGGATTCCTGAGCTGGGTCCGTTTTCCCCTTTTGTCCCTTACCTTTGGGGCGGACCTTCTCCTCTCTCCCCTCTCCACTCCTCTTTTCCTTTTGTTTCCTTTTCTCTTTAAGATTCCCGCACTGTTTTTGTTACTCGAATCACCGTGTATCTAAATTCCCTTTTAGCGATTTTTTTTAAGGCATTTTTTGATCTATGTTGCATTTTGTAAGTTGTTTCGATCTAAATTACATCTCGCGATTGTTTTCAACCTCAATTGCATTTTGTAAAGATTGACAATCTAAATTGCTTTTTAGTAAGTCTTTCAATGCAGGTTGCCGGGCCTTTTAGTGAGTATTTTGAATTTCAATTGCATTTTGTAAGTATTTTCAACCAAAACCGCATTTCGCACGAATTTTGAATCTAAATTGCATTTTGTTTGGTGGGCATTTTGCACATATTTTGATTCTCAATTGCATTTTGTGGGTATTTTGAATCTAAATTACATTTGTCAAGTATTTTCAATCTAAATTGCTTTTTGTAAGTATTGTCAATCCACATGAGTCGTTTGAATCTACCGTACATTTTGTAAGCATTTTCAATTTCAATTGCATTTTGTAAGTATTTTGAATTTCAATTGCACTTTGTGAATAATTTGGATTGGAACTGGGATATTTCAATCTGAATTGCATTGTGTATTTTCAATTTCAATTGCATTTTGTAAGTATTTTGAACCTCAATTGCATTTTGTACGTAATTTCGATCTCATTTGCATTTTGTAAGTATTTTGAATTTCAGTTGCATTTTGTAAGTATTTCGGCGCTACTTTGCATTTTGTACGTATTTTGAATCTAGCCTACGTTTTGTGGGTCTTTTTCAATCTATTCTTTTTTGCAACTTTTCGTTCTAAATTCCCTTTTGTAGGACCATATTGTGAGTTGTTTCTATGTGAGTTCCTTTTTGTACGTATTTTCCGTCTTCGATAATTTTGTTCTGGTTTCCATTTCATTATCATTTTCGCTATCACCCAGATCATTAGGGGCCGATAACCTCGATGTTAGGCCCCTTAAAACAACAATTATCATCATTATTATCGATCTCATCCCAACCGCTCTACGGCGATATACCATCCATCTTGAAGCTTACCCATGGTGTACTATATGTGGTCAAACTGATACGGCGATACACCGCTTCACATCATGCACGCGAGTTGCCTCCACGTGGCTGTGGTGTAAGGGAAAAGTATGTCAACTATTAAATGTGCCCTCGGATGACCTTGATGACAGGAAGTTGGTTCGTTTGTCGGTGACCGCCTTCCCCCAAATTAAACAGACTGCCATTGTGTGGATAATGGGCCAATATGTACACTTCGTGATGGACAATGATCAACATTTCTCTTTCCTGGATCTCAGGTATCACCTGCAAAAAGAGCGTTGGAAGCTTAGTGAAAGTGGACAATTGTACGATAAATATGGACACTATCTGGATTTCTTGTGATGTATTAGTATGGTATTTATCATATCTGAAAATTCTGTAATTCTGTAAAGAGCTAATAAAAAAAAAGTGGTAGAGCGTTTGCCTATCGCTCAAATGCCTATGGTTCAAACCCGATCAGAGCTAGTTTTTTTGCTTGAAATTTTATATGTTTATTGTTTTGTAATGACTCAGATGTTTTAAAATTAAGCGTTATATTGTGCATATTATGGTGTAAAATATATATTTAATTAAAACATAATTCGCCAGCAGATTTACTCGAGACATCTAGCTGCCAAAAAGGTAACTGCACGCCGACCAGATTTTATTGAAAAGTTTCTTCTTCTGGCCGCTAGAATGCCCTCGCTCTGTTAGGATTATATTGTTAGATATTTCACCACTAGATATCACGACTCGTCTACGTGGGGCTCCATTGATTACTATACCATTTGCATTCTATGCGCATCGAATTTGAAGAATGACAAGATGATACTACGATACATTTTTAGCCTACTTTCGATTTTTGCAAAAAATGAAAGTAGACTTATGAGATCAACACAGGGCGAAAAAAGTGTGTCTGTCTGTGTGTGTGTATGTGTGTGTGTGAGTCTGTGTGTGTGTGTGTCTGTGTGTGTGTGAGTGTGTGTACTCTGAATGTCTGTCCCCCCCTATCAATTCGAACACGGTGAAACCGAATTGAACGAAATTTAGTACAGAGGTAGCACTAGTAAAGGACACCTCAGTGTCATACTTTATATCGCCGCCATCTTTACCAAAACTGAATGGCGGCCACTCAAATGTTCAAAACGTAAAATCAAATTACGGCTAAACTAATCATCCGATCTCTACCAAATTTGGTGACAACATACCTTTATATAGGACGCGTCTTTCACCCAAAATTCAAGGTCATCGGCCATGCCATTTCAGTATGGCGGCCGTGTGAATTATGCAACCATTTTAATAAATAGCTTAAGACCCACCAATTCCGATTATCGAGCCTAGGGGGGTTTAAGCTATCCTGAAGGTCGTGATCCGTTATTTATTATAATTTAATATTATAATATTATACAGTATGAGTGTCTTAAAAGAGCTGAGCCGTTTGTGTCACACGACAAGATGGCAGCTGTCCTCATGTGCCTGTCTTATATTTCAGTAGTTTTAGTATGTTGTATGTGATATACCGTACTGATACAATAATATAAACTTTGTATGAAATGATCTTTAATGAAGATGTACTGCAGTGAAGAAATCGTTTATTTAAAGTCATTATTTGCCAACAGTTTGTATCTAATATGTCAGTTAAGAACACCTGACGTCATGGATACGGTTAGCTCTGGGCTAGCATGTTAGTCTGACACGCAGTTGACTGGGGATCGAATACTGCTACAGTTAGGTTTTTTTTTCTTGAATTCTTTTACAAATGATGTGCACGAGCTTTTCCCACAGATACTGAATAAAATGTCATTTAGCTCAAAGGAGAGGATAAAGTATACACTCGTATATTAATAAAATCACAGTCCCAGCATCGCACATAAACAGAAGACATTAGAAAAAGGAGAATAGAAGAACTAGATACACGTTGTCATTAACCACAGCCTTCTTAATGCCTCTGTACGGTGCTGTCCTCTTGTGGGTTATGTGGGTAATATTGTTCCAAACATAACGCTGTGTAAATGCCTGAGCTGGCCTCCTGAAGTATGGCAATTTTGTAATACTGGTAGTTCAACTATTAGCCACGATCGCGCTCCGAATACCTTTAAACACTGCCAGCTGGATCGCCTCCCTCTTGGCTACTTTAAACTGCCTACTCATTCAACACCCATAGAACACTGCCATCGTAGTACATTACGATAGCAGTGCATAGGCGTACAAGATAAAGATTAATTAACTGATAGGTCGCAGCACCACCTACTGTGATTGGGGCGGAAGATGATTGGGGCGGAAGATTCTTAATTTTGCAGGCTGGCTTAATATAGAGATTAACGGACCTGAATGCATTACAATAAGTTAGTAGTTTTGTTATTCAATCATCATAAAGTATATAATATTTATCTTGACACTTACTGGCTTATTATCAATATAAAAGAAAACAAACAATACATTGTGGTTGGGGTGATTGTTTTAGGGATGAGGACAAAGAGTCATAAAGATACCCATACATTTAGGAGAAAGTAGGCTATATGTTCTTTGCTGAACATCTTGTTACTTTCTATTTTAAAGGGTTTGTAACAGCCTATTGTGCGTTATTTGAAAATGTTAATTGAAGTAAAGAACAAAACGATTTCACATAGTATCTGAACTCTATCGTTGGTGCTAGTTCAGGATATTAATTAATATTTCTATTTCAGCCAAATAGCAATCGAAAATATCCACATAGTTGGTATACACACGTCTCTGTAGGGTCATGGAAAGATTTGTTAATTCAATTAGGGTTGTGAAAGTCATACGCAGCCAGACGTGTAAAGACATGCCTCAACTCAAAGTTGGATGTTGCCCGCGTCAGGCCGATTATGTAATAATAATAATAATAATAATAATAATAATAATAATAATAATAATAATAATAATAATGTTATTGGTTTTACGTCCCTTTTAACTACTGTTGCTTTTAGAGACGCCGGGGTGCCAGAATTTTGTCCCGAAGGGGATCTTTAACGTGCCAGTAAATCTACTAACACGGCTCCCTCGCATTTGTGCACCCTCAAATGCCAGCTGACTGCGCCAGGATACGAACCTGAAACATACGGTCCAGCAAGCGAGAACGTTACCGCTGAGCCACGCCGCCAGTCCGGTCGATTATGTCTCCAGATCCATAACATTCTTGATATACTTCTTATCTTTCTTTCTTTCTTTCTTCAATGATGGTAGCAGTTTTTATCTAGGTTGTGGCGTTTGGTAGAGGTAAATCGTTTCTAAGGTCTTCAACAAAGAATAGTTCTATTATACTCTTTGATAATAACAACGAGTTATAACTATACTCATACATTTAGGAGAAAGTAGGCTATATGTTCTTTACTGAACATCTTGTTTTTCGCTGAGTTTCAAATTTCTCACCTATGTCGTTTAAGAGATAGGCCTACACGCTTCGTTAGGAATCCTTCAAACCCCCACTTTTCACCCCTTTCACCTCATAATAATAACCACATCGAAAAACCCTTAGACACATGTCTGCTTATTACCCTATTTGCATTTTATGAAAAAAAAAATAGGCTTATGGAATCACCTTTTGTCCGTGTGTCTGTGTCTGCGTGTGTGATTCGTGTGTGTGTACCCCCAACCCCCCCCCCCCCCCTAAAAATTCTAAACGGCTGGAGCGATTTCAATGAAACTCGGTAAGATCATAGCACCGTTCTGACCGACTCCGACCGTGCCCTTCAAATTTTATTGTGTCCCACCAATCCAACATGGCGGCTGTGGGAAATATTTAACCATCATTCATTATCTCCGAAACTGTTACCTATATCACCCTAAAATTGTGCACGGTGAGAAAGAGCACTATTAGAAGTTCACCCATGAGACATTCAAACACCTGGTAACTACAAAATCAACATGGCGGCCAAACGAAGTTGAGACTATTAAATAGACTTTTCTCGTGATTTAACCATCCAAACGTAATGAAACTTGGTACAGCAAATGTTTATACATATTGTAATGTACTGGCATCTAACTTAGTTCAATTGTTTACATAACCTCAAATTGGCGGCTGTGCGAAATATTTCACTGGCATTCTATATCTCCGAAACTATTACTGATATCACCCTGAAATTTTGTACGGTGATAAAGGGCACCAGTACACGTTTATCTATGTAACTTTCATAAACTTTTAAAGTACAAAACAATCATGGCGGCCAAGCGAATTTGAAACATTTTAATAGACTTTTCTCGTGATTCAACTCTCTGAGCGCAGTGAAATGTGGTACAGTAAATGATTATACACACTGTAATGCACTGGCATCTAATTTAGTTCAATTGTTTACATAACCTCAAGATGGCGGCTGTGCGAAATTTTAAAATTAAGTTTTTATTTCTTGTGTCGTAATCATGCGATCGAAGTGAAAGTTTGAATAATGAACCTACACAATAATTTTCCTTTAATCCTACATAACTCTATGGCCTATACATACAACAATCCAAAATGGCGAGCATCCGAAATATGTTGACGGTTCGCAATATGTACGATTCTTCTTCAGCAATCAAACTGAATTTCTTTTATGTTCATAGAGGCTATGATCGTAAGTTTACCTATAGGACTTTCAATAACCTGGTGATCATAAATCCAACATGGCGGCGACGCGAAGTATAAATATTCACATGGTCGTTTCTCGTAATTTAACCATCCGAGTGCAGTGACACTTGGTACAGTAAATCCTTATACAAATGTTATTCCACTGGCATCTAATTCTTTTCAATTGTTTCCCTAACCACAAGATGGCAGATGTGAGAAATTTTAAAATCTCGTTTAACTTCTTGTGTCCTAATCTTGCGATTGAAGTTTGAATACTACACGTACACAATAATCTTCATGTAACAGTACATAACTCTAAGACCTACATATATAAAAATCCAACATGGCGACCATCCGCAATATTTAGTCGGTTCTCAATATCTAGGAATCTATTACAGCAATCAAACTGAAATTTTGTATGTTGATAGAGGCAATTAACATAAGTAGGATATATGAAAACAGGCTGTATAATTCTTCACGGAACTACTTGTTTTTTGTGATTAGTTTATATGCCGAGTATCACATCCACAAATGAAACCACTCGTGAGATATTGTTATTCAATGAAATGCAGGTTTAACCCCCTTACGACCCCTTTGGAACCTGAATATTCAAAAATCCTCCCTTAAGTGTATGGTTTTGACATACAACGAACATATGCGCAAAATGCCATGTTTCCAACTTCAATATTTTTGGCTGGGCGATGATGAGTGAGTGAGTGAGTCAGGACATTTTCTATCCATTTTTTTTCTTCAGAATTTCTTCCCTCCCGATGAACCCCTTAAATTTGATTTATCAAAAAACTGTCGAACACATATTTACTTATTTTAAAGCAGTTTTCCCCCTGAGTTTGAAGAGCGAGTGAGTCAATCGGTTAGGAGGACACTTTCTTTCCTGTTTTTAGCCTACTTTCGATTTTTGCAAAAAATGAAAGTAGACTTATGAGATCAACACAGGGCGAAAAAAGTGTGTCTGTCTGTGTGTGTGTGAGTCTGTGTGTGTGCGTGTATGTGTGTGTGTGAGTCTGTGTGTGTGTGAGTCTGTGTGTGTGTGAGTGTGTGTACTCTGAATGTCTGTCCCCCCCCTATCAATTCGAACACGGTGAATGCGAATTGAACGAAATTTGGTACAAAGGTAGCACTAGCAAAGGACACCTCAGTGTCATGTTTTATATCGCCGCCATCTTTACTAAAACTGAATGGCGGCCACTCAAACGTTCAAAACGTATAATCAAATAACGACTAACCAAATCATCCGATCTCTACCAAATTTGGTAACAACATACCTTCGTATAGGATGCGTCTTGTGACCAAACTACAAGGTCGTCCGCCATACCATTTCAGGATGGCGGCCGTGCGAATTATGCAAACTTTATAATCCATATCATGGGACCCACCAGTTCCGATTATCGAGCCGAGAATCGTTTTAACTGTTCTAAAGGAAGAGGCACGTTCGAAATTAAAAGTTTATTTTGTAATACTATAGTGCAGACGTGATTTTAAAAAGCTGAGCTGATTCAGTAATAAGACAACATGGCAGCGGATATCTTTTGCCTGACTTATATTTCACTAATTTGAGTATTGCATGCAATATAGCGTACTGATACAAAATAAATAAACTTTGTATGAAATGCTTTATATATAAATAATATACTCCAGTGATGAAATCGTTTAGTATAAATCATTATTTGCTAACAAGTTCTATATAAGTCATTTTATATAGAACGATATTCGTTGACACAATTAGCTCAGTGGTAGAGCGTTAGCTTATCGTTAAAATGCCTATGGTTCAAACCCGATCAGAGCTACGTTTTTTGCTTGAAATGTTATATGTTTATTGTTTTGTAATGACTCAGACGTTTTAAAATTAAGCGTTATATTGTGCATATTATGGTGTAAAATATATATTTAATTAAAACATAATTCGCCAGCAGATTTACTCGAGACATCTAGCTGCCAAAAAGGTAACTGCACGCTGACCTACTTATTAACTTCCAGATTTTATTGAAAAGTTTCTTCTTCTGGCCGGTAGAATGCACTCGCTCTGTTAGGATTATATTGTTCGTTATTTCACCACTAGATATCACTAATAGTCTACGTGGGGATCCATTGATTACTATACCATTTGCATTCTATGCGCATCGAATTTGATGAATGACAAGATGTTACTACGATACAATTTTACTTTTTATTTTAAAGGGTTTTTAACAGCCTATTTTGCGTAACTTGAAAATGTTATTTGAAGTAAAGAACAAAACGATTTCACATAGTAACTGAATTCAAGCCGTTGGTGTTAGTTCAGTTTATTAATTACTACTTTTATTTCAGGCAAATAGCAATCGAAAATATCCACATAGTTTGTATACACACGTCTCTGTAGGGTCATGGAAAGATTTGTTAATTCAATTAGGGTTTTCGATTCCCGGTCAATGCATGTGAGATTTTCGAAGTGAAATGCCATGTCCTCTGGTTCGGATTCCACGTAAAAAGGAGGTCCCCTGGCTCATAATCACAAGATTCACGGTCACGTAAAATTACAATCTTCCTTCCTTTTTTTTCAATTAGTGTTGTGAAAGCCATGCACAACCAGACGTGTAAAGACATGCCTCAACTCAAAGTTGGATGTTGCCCACGGCAGGTCGTATATGTAATAATAATAATAATAATAATAATAATAATAATAATAATAATAATAATAATAATAATAATAATAATAATAATAATGTTATTGGTTTTACATCCCTTTTAACTACTGCTGCTTTTAGAGACACCGGGGTGCCGGAATTTTGGCCCGAAGGGGATCTTTAACGTGCCAGTAAATGTACTGACACGGCTCCCTCGCATTTGTGCACCCTCAAATGCCAGCTGACTGCGCCAGGATACGAACCTGCAACCTAGGGCCCAGCAAGCGAGAACGTTACCGCTGAGCCACGCAGCCAGTCCGGTCGATTATGTCTCCAGATCCATAACATTCTTGATATACTTCTTATCTTTCTTTCTTTCTTCAATGATGGTAGCAGTTTTTATCTAGGTTGTGGCGTTTGGTAGAGGTAAATCGTTTCTGAGGGCTTCAACAAAGAATAGTTCTATTATACTCTTTGATAATAACAACTAGTTATAACTATACTCATACATTTAGGAGAAAGTAGGCTATATGTTCTTTACTGAATATCTTGTTTTTTTTTCAGAATTTCTCCCCTCCCCATGGGCCCCTTGAATTGGATTTATGAAAAAAAAAAACGGTCAGACACCTATTTACTTATTTTGATGCTGATTTTTTTCCGCTGTGTTTCAAACTCCTCGCCTATGTCGTTTAAGAGATACAGGCCCCGTTAGGAATCTTTCATCCCCCACTTTTCACCCCTTTCATCTCATAATATACACCACATCGAAAAACCCTCAGACACATGTCATCTTATTTTTAATGGTGAGTTTATATGCCGTGTATCACATCCCCCAAAGAAACCAATCGGGAGATATTGATATTCAATGAAATGCAGGTCTACCCCTTAACACCCCTTAAGAAGCAGAATATCCAAGAATCCCTTCTTAGTGGGCGTTTGCGGCCCTTGAGGAAGCTGCATACCAAATTTTATTCCAATCCGTTGGCTGGTTTCTGAGATTTCGTGATGAGTGAGTGAGTGAGTGAGTGAGTGAGTGGTATTTGACAAATATCTAGTAGATAGTGTCAAGTCTTTGTTATGGTATACTTGGTTCACCGTGCTGTGTGAGCAGTTGAGTAACTAACGGGATTTCAAGTAAAGCTCCTTATTTCCTATACCGGTAGTGCAGAGTGCAACTGGCATCTAGTCGGCCGTGTCTTGACTTGAGCTATGTTGCCAAGGAAATGATCTGCCTTGCCATTCCTTCATGAGTATATTTTATGAATTTATTAGCCTTTGCTCAAGCCTCCGTGGCTTAGGCGGCAGCACGCCGGCCTCTCACCGCTGGGTCCGTGGTTCAAATCCCGGTCACTCCATGTGAGATCTGTGCTGGACAAAACGGAGGCAGACAGGTTTTTCTCCGGGTACTCCGGTTTTCCCTGTCAAAATTTCATTCCAGCAACACTCTCCACTATCATTTCATTTCATCTTGTCATTCATTTAATCATTGCCCCAGAGGAGTGCGTCAGGCCTCGGCAGCCGGCACAGTTCAAATCCTCGCCGCTAGATGGGCGCTTCATTCATTCCATTCCTGACCCGGTCGGAGACTGGAAGCAGGCTGTGGATTTTCATTAGCCTTTGCTCGAGTGCAAAAGGGCCAAAATCAGAAGAATGAGAAAGAGTATCGAAAATTCATGTAGGCAGCCGTTCCTTCTGGGTCCTAAACTATGTGTATGCAAAATTTGGTTGAGATTGGTGAAACGGTGTAGATTTGTATACGGAACCATCCCACCCACCCACATACATACATACATACATACATACATACATACATGCATACATACAGACTTTCACTTTTATATATAAGATAATCAATCCCTAGCCAACAATAAACCACTGCAAATACATTCAAATATCAAGGTTATCAAATTGCATCATTACTTCCTCTAAGGCATTATTGCCCTGGTCACAAGTGGCATGTGCGTCCTACGGCCTGAGGACACGAGCTTTCACACCTACACACTATTCTACCTCTTCGAAGTGGACGGACTACTCGACTCGGGGTGTTGTGGATTTTTGTCGCCCTTCAAAAATCCCATTCCCTTGACCGAACCCGCGATCTTGTGATCACAAGGCCGATACACTATCTCTGACTCATCAAGGAAGCTGCGATAATGTGGTCAAATCCATCCACTGAAATTGTCCCGCGGTGTGGCCATACGCGTTAAATTGTGCACCACGGCCGCGAGGGCAGCTGATGAAAGTTCAGAGATCGTAGGTTTGAATACCTCCACTGGCAGCGGTTATTCTGAGTGTGGTTTATCCCCAGGTTATTCCACACTCCCTAGAGGCAAAAGCCAGAATAATACCTTACTTCAAGTTCCGAGGTGCTCCTAATTCAGCTACACGCAGTACTACAGTCATCCTAGAGCCCGGATTTCTAAGCGTAATGCTTAGAAATGCTTATAAATGCTTTTTTCGCTGAAATACGGGTTTGATTACTTATTTTATGATTTGTAACTAAAATAGTAATTTACCCAAATCATGTAGCCGACATTTAAAAGTAAATTTTCACTCCTAGCCATCATTTTATCATTCAAGCAATTCGTTCCCCATTTTATATCCACTAATAAGCAATACGGCATAAGTGTAAAAGGGGGAAGGCCCAGGATGTTGTGAAATAACACTGCTTAGTTGAAATTACGAGAGAAACTTGGAATGGCCCGCCGAATATCTTCTACTGCGATTAAGCCGTAAATAATGAGCAGCTTCGAGGATGTTTTGATAAATACACAAGCAGAAGAGTGCCGGACGACTGTACATGGCAAAACATATCATTTGCAACAGTGTTTTCACGACGTAATTTGTCATGTTCGGGATCAATATTAAAGCACGTACAAATTGTGATTTCTCATTGATGAAACCACAGATGCAGCAGGACAATGTGTTTGTAATGCTGTAGTTGGTGCTTTGAAAGCTGGCAGTAGACCACATCATCTTAATATACAAGTACGGTACTCGTTAGCTACCTTGTGGCCAGAAAGGGCACGGTATAACAATTTATTGTTATTTCTCAGTGATGCTGCTACACACAATACATTGTTAAACCAGGAACTGGATTAAAAGTCCTTTATCCTAAGGTAGTTCACCTGACCTATCTTGCTCACGGTTTACATCGTGTCGATGAAACAGTTAGGAGCCAACATAAAGGCGTGAATCTTCTTGTCTCTAGCGTGAAGAAAGTTTTTGTCAAGTCAACAATTAGCCCTTTGAGCCCTGAACCTTAAAAAATTGGTAAATAATGTAATTTTAAAATTTCATAAGCCTTTATATGCTTCAGTTTGACCACATAATTTTTTTCAAAACTCTTACTTATACCTAAGTATAAGTTTTTTAGGTGGTACTGTACGAGTACCGTCAGTCCTCTACAGGCAACAGGCAATGTACTGACTTCGTGTTTAGAATAGGACACAAATTCTTATTCATTTGTAGATATTTACCAAAGTTAAGAAATATGTTGGTTCTGTGGGTGATAGCCACCTCCGTGGTGTATTGGTCTGCGTGCTTAGCCCTCCCCCACCGGAGGTCCGAGGTTCGATTCCTGGCTCTACCACGAGATTTGAAAAGTGGTATGAGGACTGGAACGGGGTCTACTCAGCCTCGGGTGGTCCAAGTGAGTAGAGGGGGTTCGATTCCCACCTCAGCCATCCTCGAAGTGGTTATCCGTGGTTTCCCACTTCGTCTTCGGGCAAATGCCGGGATGGTAACTGCCGTCAGGCAATAGCCGCCTCCTTCCCTCTTCGTTTTCTATCCCTGCCATTCTTCCCATCCCATCCCATCCCTCATAAGGCCCCTGTTCGCTTGACAGGTGCGGCCACCTGGACGAGGTGCTAGTCCCGCCTCCCCAGTTGTATCCCTCGACTCGATGTCAAGCTCCAGGACACTGCCCATAGAGGCGGTAAAGGTGGGATCCCTCGACGAGTCCGTGGGAAAAACCTTCCTGGAGGGTAAACTGACCACGAAAACAAAAATGTTACACACAATAAATTTATTTTTGTCAGAAATAAATAGGCCAACCAAGAAATATACACGTTGCATAAATATGAAAAGTAGAAAATTAATATACTCTGAAACCAGAAGGGCAGTTAGAAGTGTTTGAGCCCAAGAAGTCATTGCTACACGTGTATCTCAAGGTATTCAACAAAGCCGTCTTTACTCTCGTTGACAGGCGTCTTCGGTGGCGCAGTTGGTAGCATGCTGAGCATTTATGACCTCTTGTTGGATTTAGGGTTCTCCATGGACACAGGTCCTTGAGCTACCGACCTTCTGTATTCAAACACTGAAATTGTACCAAAGAGTTCACAATACATAATGTAAGAATTTAAGAACAGAATATATAACATTCCCCAGAAAAGTCTCAGCTTTCGCCTCTTGGAATTGCGATCAAAGTTATTGTACAGAGCTCGCAATCGATCCGCAATGTCTACATCAGGTAGAGTATTTCCTCTAGAAGAACATTATTTATATCTTCTAATGTTAAAAACCTTGTGGGCATTCATATCTCACACTTTATCATGCAAACAATGCTAGAAGTTCTACATATACACACTTTGGAATACCTCCGTAATGAACTTCCCGCCTAAACATTACCTCAACAATTGTTTCCTTGACAACTTCCCATCGAGCCCTGACGGTACTTAGGAGTACCAAGTAGTTTATTGGTTCTGGAAATGAACATCAGTGTTTGAGGCAAGATTTGAGATGATGTACTTGCTTTCATGGCAATAATACACATTAGGGATCGAATAAATGTTTGCTTCATTGCAGAAAAACACACAGAAATATGTCTTTGTTTGTGCACCTGAAACCTGACCAAAGAATGTGTACATGCAATATTTCAGTGCTGGGTTCTGGAGGCAGTTCAGGGAAATAGTGTATGTAGCATATTTGGGATGCTTTGGCAAGGTACTGAGAAGTACCGCCAGGCCATAAGTGGTTCATATTAGCAACCACTACTTTTAAATACGACTTCAAATGTTATGGTACTTTAAAGTACCGTCAGTGCTCAAAGGGTTCGAGTTCAAATATTTCATGAAATGCTTCCAAATTTGTCTCCTCAGCCATTTTTAACCCGGTGGGGTTCGTGGTTAAAGCCTGTGTCATACTATATAAAACATTTCTATGAAGTAACAAGATGTTCAGTAAAGAACATATAGCCTACTTTCTCCTAAACGCGTGGGTATTGTTATAACTCTTTGTCCTTTTCAGGAGTACAATTAAATGTTGGTTGTAGTAGCTTGTTGAAATACCACATGCTATACGGATATTAAACATGAATATGAGGTGCCCTTTGCTAGTGCTACCTCTGTAAAAATATCATTAAATTCGGTTTCACAGTGTTTGAATTGATATGGGAAATCGATTTGCACACATACATGGTCGCTATCTGCAAACTATTGGGCTGATGACCTTCTAGTTCAGTCAAAAGATGCTTCCCACAAATAAGTATGTTGTTGCAAAATTTGGTAGAGATCAAATGATTAGGTTGGTCGTAATTAGATTTAAGCTTTTAATATTTGGGTGGCCACCATTCCGTTTCCGTCAAGATGGGGGCGATATAAAACATGAAACTGAGATGCCCTTTACTGATGCTACCTCTGTACCAAATTTCGCTTAATTAGGTTTCACCGTGTTAAAATTGATAGGGGGAATCGATTTGCACACATGCATGGCCGCCATATGCAAACTATTGGACTGATGACCTTGTAGCTTGGTCAAAGAACGCTTCTTATATAAAGGTATGTTGTTGCAAAATTTGGTAGAAATCAGATGATTAGGTTGGTCGTAATTTGATTCAAGCATTGAACATTTGGGTGGCCGCCATTACGTTTTCGTCAAGATGGCGGCGATATAAAACATGACACTGGAGTGCCCTTTGCTAGTGCTACCTCTGTACCAAATTTTGTCAGTTCGGTTTCACCATGTGTTTGAATTGATAGGGGTATCATTTTGTACACATACTTGGCCGCCGTCTGCAAACTATTGGACTGACGACCATGTAGTTTAGTCAAAAGACGTTCGCCATACGTATATATGTTGTTGCAAAATTTGGTAGAAATCATATAATTAGGGTCTGGCTGCGTGGCTCGGGGGTAACGTTCTCGCTTGCTGAGCCCAAGGTTGCAGGTTCGAAACCTGGCGCAGTCACCTGGCATTTGAGGGTGCGCAAATGCGAGGGAGCCGTGTCAGTAGATTTACTGGCACGTTAAAAATCCCCTTCGGGGAAAAATTCCGGCACCCCGGCGTCTCTAAAAGCCAGGTAGTTAAAAGGGACGTAAAACCAATAACATTATTATTATTATTACATATAATTAGGTTAGTCGCAATTTGATTTAAGCTTTGAACATTTGGGTGGCCGCCATTACGTTTGCTTCAAGATGGCAGCGATATAAATCATGACACTGAGGTGCTATTTGCTAGTACTACCTCTGTACCAAATTTCGTTCAATTCGGTTTCACCGTGTTTGAATTGATAGGGGGACTCGATTTGCACACATACATGGCCGCCATCCACAAAGTATTGGGCTGATGACCTTGTAGTTTGGTCACAATAGTCTTCATACATAAAGGTATAATGTTGCAAATTTGGTAGAGATTCGTTGATTAGATTGGCCGTAATTTGATTTAATCTTTTAACATTTGGGTGGCCGCCATTACGTTTCCGTCAAGATGGCGGCGATATAAAACATGACACTGAGGTGCCCTTTGCTAGTTTTACCCCTGTACCAAATTTCGTTCAATTCGATTTCACCGTGCTCGAATTGATAAGGGGGACAGACATTCAGAGCACACACACTCACACACAGACACACAGACAGACACGCAATTTTTGGCCCTGTGTAGATCTCATAAGTCTACTTTCATTTTTTGCAAAAATCGAAAGTAGGCTAAAAACAGTGTTGTATCTTTAAATGCAGAAGATGCAGCCAGCATTGCCGCAGCACAGGAATATTTTGCTAATATTTGCATCCAAGATAAGATCGAGTACATCCATAACCGTTTCTACAAAATACCTGCTATTATAACATAGTAGACCATAAACTCCCAGATGAACAGTCTGGATTCCCAATGACATTGAAGACACCCTAAGACATTCAAGTGGCAAATTTCACGTAGTGTTTGTCGATTACGCGAAAGCCTTTGACTCGTTAAGCAGGTCGCTAATAATTGCGAAACTAGTACCCATAATGGGCGAAAACAACAAGCTCACGACACTGATAAGCAACATTCTGACCACAAATTATATATAAATTGATGACCGTGTCGCAACTTCGAATTTGATGACACAAACCAACGGTGTTGCAAGGAGACCCACTCAGTCCCCAATTGTTCAACATTGCAACGTACGATGTCCTCAAGTCCGCCAGGGTCAGTTTCTCCCAGATGATTTCTATCCCATATGTGGCGATGGGCGCTATTTTCGCGTCAAATAATCTCATAGCGGTTCCCAAAGAGAGCTTCGAGAGTGCCATATATGGCTTTAGTTGCCGCCGTTGCAGGAGACTTGATGTGGACTCTGTAGGCTCTATCTGTTGTCTGCATTTTCAATCCTAAGTATGTGAATGTACTGTATTTACTGCCTTGAGGGGATTCAATCCTAGTATATCCAGTCTACCGAGGCCTCTCTGCCACCTTTCCGTCATTGGTACTGTTTTGAGTGAATTCCTCTTCGATATACGTTTCTGTAACAGAAGGCTTTTTAGGATTTTTTCACCGTGTTTCGTAACCAGGGGTTTTCGTTAATATCTTAATGAGTTTTTCAAAGGCAGTTTTAACAATTCCGCGAGTCTCTGAAGACAACGTTACTGACATTTCGTCTATCAAAGAAAGTGAATGTTCCAAGGTATTATTTGGATCTGCCAACTATGTTATTATTGAACTGATTGGTCCGCACGTCTTGTGTAGTTCCCTGACAGACACTTCGGCTGCAATATCGTCAGTCTCGTCTCTGTAGCTTGCCTGTATGACACACACGATGCATGAGCTCCTCTAAACTCATACGCAAACAAACTTGTGGTGTAGCGGCTAGCATACTTGACTGTCGTCCCGGATGTCCGTGTTTGTTTCCAGGGTCTGCCAAGACGTTTTAATTCTGGTCTGTGGGCTGGGACGGGGTGCACTCAGCCTCGCGAGGCAACACTGCGAAGAGGAGGGCTGGCATTCTTGGAAGTGGTTTTCTGTGGTTTACCACTTCTACTGCAGGCAATGTCGGGATGGTTCCTTATTTAAGGCCACAGCGACCACCTCCCCAATCCTCATCAGAATTACAAACACACTCATTAATACAGCCATCACAATGAAACAGATTACAGACAAATACCGCACACACATGAGACTACATAACCACGATGTCACAAAGTCCCTAAATCAATCAACAACAACATAACTTATACGCACATTGAGCAACTATTGGGAAATACAAGCACAACAGGATTATTTTCACGGTGTTGTTAATCATTTTGAGGGGCTAGGGACATCTTGGTCATCAGCCTTGTGTAGTTGGGTAACTGTCTAACTTGTCTGTTAACCTGTAATTATGTGATGAGTCTAGAGCCCGGATTTGTAAGCACAAACAAATGGTGAAATAATCAAGCATATAAGCACCAAAAATGAAACAAATATGCACTCAAAATAAGCAAATAAGAAATTAAAATTAAATCTTAAATATATTATTTCATAGCATTCTTATCTCAAAAAAGCTTGTTACTGTCCCCAATTGTTCAACATTGCAACGTACGATGTCGTGACGGCAAGTGCGCTAGGAACGGAAAAAGTTAAAATATACCTATACGCTGACGATATGGTCATTGGTTCGAGTTCCGTACATGAAGTGCAAAAAGCCATAACAAATCTAGACAGTTGGGCAAAGGATAACAAGATGAAAATTAACACAGAGAAAACAAGAAACTTGGTGCTTTTCACATGTTCCTGTAACGCCATGCGAAGTTGAGAGATCATTTTCACTGTGTAAAACATTCTTCACTGACAAACGAAGGAGCTTCACACACAAAAATCTCAAGATGACCTTCCTGTTGTACTGTAACAAGCTTTTTTAAGATAAGAATGCTATGAAATAATATATTTAAGATTTAATTTTAATTTCTTATTTGCTTATTTTGAGTGCATATTTGTTCCATTTTTGGTGCTTATATGCTTGATTATTTCACCATTTGATTGTGCTTACAAATCCGGGCCCTAGACTCATCACATAATTACAGGTTAACAGACAAGTTAGACAGTTACCCAACTACACAAGGCTGATGACCAAGATGTCCCTAGCCCCTCAAAATGATTAACAACACCGTGAAAATAATCCTGTTGTGCTTGTATTTCCCAATAGTTGCTCAATGTGCGTATAAGTTATGTTGTTGTTGATTGATTTAGGGACTTTGTGACATCGTGGTTATGTAGTCTCATGTGTGTGCGGTATTTGTCTGTAATCTGTTTCATTGTGATGGCTGTATTAATGAGTGTGTTTGTAATTCTGATGAGGATTGGGGAGGTGGTCGCTGTGGCCTTAAATAAGGAACCATCCCGACATTGCCTGCAGTAGAAGTGGTAAACCACAGAAAGCCACTTCCAAGAATGCCAGCCCTCCTCTTCGCAGTGTTGCCTCGCGAGGCTGAGTGCACCCCGTCCCAGCCCACAGACCAGAATTAAAACGTGTTGGCAGACCCTGGAAACAAACCCGGACATCCGGGACGACAGTCAAGTATGCTAGCCGCTACACCATAAGTTTGTTTGCGTCTGAGTTTAGAGGAGCTCATGCATCGTGTGTGTCATACAGGCAAGCTACAGAGACGAGACTGACGATATTGCAGCCGAAGTGTCTGTCAGGGAACTTAGCTACACAAGACGCGCGGGCCAATCAGCGACTAATGGAAATACCCTGTCGACCTAACGAAATTATGGCAGCCATTTTGTAGGCTTTTAGCCAAACCCATGGGAGGATTATGCGGCATCAGGACGCCAACGTCAATTGGTATTACGTGTTGACATCAGCGCCGCCACACGGAAAGTAACAGAGAGCTGGAAATAAATAAGAGACAATAAGGAACGAAAGAGAAAGTTAAAAGTACATTATGTTACGCTTCACACACAGCGATGAAGAAACGAAAGTTCTATTTTATTAATAACCTGTTTTCTATCTGTGAAAAATACACTTATGGGATTTTCATTGCCTAAAGCGATATCAATGAAACTTGCTAAAACGTTACTTGCACCCCGTCCGACACAGGCATTGCCGTTAAAATTTCTATAAGTATCACGAATCCACCATGGTGATCACACGAATTATTTACACATAACCTTAATCCACTAAAGTGCATTGTATCATTGGTGTATTCGCTACATTAACAATGGTCCACCAGTTTAAATAAGAACGGTTAAATTAGAATCATAAATAACAAAATAGTGTAGACAACATAATTCCTGAAGTTCATCACAATAACAATACAATAGATCACAGGCTAACATACTAAACTACATTAATAATAACAAAACATCGGAACTATAGAAGTGCTTCAAGTCGAATAAGCAATTAAGTAAATAAGATTGACACGTTTTACGAGTTTATACAAACTTTTGTCATCTAAAAATTGTATATATAATTGTGCATAAGTGTAATACATAAACATCGTACGTAGCCAAGTCCAAGTGAGCAGGATCTGATGATGACCGCTTGACGATCGAAACATGTCATCCAATTACAGTAAGTACCCCCCCCCCTCCCCCGCCCCCCATTTTTGTACAGAAAGGCGTATTATTTTGTGATAAATATCTTTTATTTCAGTTTAGGGTGTTTAAATACTTGTTTTCCCACCTAAAGTAATTGGGCACAATTCGTGACCGACTGAAAAGCTTCTTTAACACGAATTGTTTCACCAGCGCTCAATATGTCCTAAGCTATTGCAACAGTTACCCTGAAATTGTATATAGCCTAGTGACAAAGACATATAAAGGAACTACATGAATAAGACCGTATACGCACAAAATCAACATGGTGGCCAAGCGAATTGACGTTTCTGGTAATCTAATCCTCCAAGAACAATACAATTTGGGCATGGTGAATATTTAACAAAAGCTAAATAAACTGTTGTCCAATACAATTCAATTATATTACAATATTAAAGATGACAGCTGATTGAAAATTTAAAACCTTTTAAATTTCTAGTATCCTATTATAGCGATCAAAACGAAACTTCGTATAATGAACCACTGCTATAATGCTTATTTTTTGTTATTTCTATTTAATTACAACATGCAAGTCAATTTCTCAGCGATCAACTCGCACAACTGGCCATAATGCGATATCTATGAAACTTGACGAAATGGATCATTGCCATACACTTAACATAGAAGTGTATATAGCCTACATCTATTTTTTTCCTCCCCAATCCTCACTTGACTTGCAAATACTCACACTATTACAGCCGTCACTATAACACATGTTATCAGGCACATTCAACACACTCAAGTACACCACGATGTCGCAGAGCCTCTAAATAAATCAACAACAACAACAATTTATGCACTTATTTATTTGCCAGAAACAGAAGTGGAAAACCGTGGGAAGCCACTTCTTGAATGACTGAGGTGGAAATTGAGCCCACCATTTCTCACCATCTACAAGAGGTTGAGTATACCCCATTACGCCCAAGGTCGCGGGTTCAAACCCGGCCGAAGTCGTAGGATTATTTAAGAGCGTTAAAATCCCTCAGTTTGCCTTCCTTCGGAGGGGAAGTAAAGCCGGTGGACCCATGTCATAGATTTATGGCATGTAAAAGAACCTTCCACTAACTAAGCTTGTACGAAGCAAACTTTGTACGTTATGTTTGATTAATGCTCTTACGTTCCAACGTTCATCACCGGGCGCTGATTGCGATGGCATCTAGTAGTAGCCAAGTTCACAGCTAGGTGTCGTGGACGTAGCATTTGGTAACGAAAGTAGGAGCTACTTGAAATTATCGTCAACAGTCCTTAATTGAATTAAAAACAGATAACACACACTAAGACAGCCATCACAATTAACACCGGTTATCAGACAGATTCTACACACACCCCAAGTACACGTGGCTACATGACCGCGTTGTCGTAGCCTCTAAACTAAGGAACCAACCAAACCCCATTACAGTTTTCAAATTAGAATTGAATATCTTGGCTGAGTCAAGGATCAAACTCATGACCTATGTGGCAGGGGCCACAAAATCCTTCACTCAACTGTTTAGCAACGTATTTTCATCTAGGCATTTTTCCAGCATGATATTGTTGTTGTTGCTTAATTTAGGTACTAGGACGATCTTGTCATCAGCATTGCGGTAGCCTACACGTAATTGAGTTGAATTTGTTTGATAGCCTGTGAAGGAAGGTAGGAAGGTTATAGCTTTAAGTGACCGTTCATCTGGCCCTAAACTGAGGAACCAACCAACCAATTATGTACCACAGGGCCTCCTTTTTACGTGGAATCCAAACCGATCGATATGACGTTGCATATGGAAAATCGCACATGCATCAAACAGGACTTCAACCCGTTCTGCCTTGGTTAGAGGCATGCAGTTTGACCACTGCACCATCACGCCCTTTGATAATCTGTGTTTGTGTATTGGCTAGGCTAGTGCAATTGTTAAGGGCAAGGATTAAATGGCATGCCCTGGTAATTGAAATAAGTGGTCAAGTATACACCGTAATACGTACGTGTCTATGGGGATTATAATGTAGTCGATGACGTCACGGATGACGTGCAGATGTTGATGTTCGTTTGTTTGATGTGATTTCAATTGCCGCTATATTACTCAGCTGTATGATACAAGGTTTCAAACAGTGCATCGTTTCATGCGGATGTAGTCACATGTGTTCAAGTGTGAGGTTTGGTTATGAGTTACGAATGTTCATACATTTCATTTAGTTGTTCAAAATCAGGATCTCCCTATTCAGGCTGATATACCTGCTGCGTGTCTACCCAGACAGCTACGAGACTTATCAATGAGAACTTTGACTTAATCCAACAGTGGCCTCATAAGTGGAAGAGTTTTGCTCCACATGAGTGCTGAGACATGCCATCGGTCACATCTAAAGTACCTGGCTTTGATCTTCTTCGTCGGATATGGTCGAAATTAAACCAGATCAGGACCAATTCTGGTAATTCTGCGGATGCTTTGTTCAAGTGGGACAGTTTACTTTCTCCAAAGTGTGACTGTGGAGCCGATAGACAAACGGTGAAGCACATTATTCAGGACTCTAAGATCCTATGGTGGTAACATAATGGTTTTCTCTCGGTGACTCCTGCATCAGTGGGGTATATTTTGAATGTAGATGTTACATTATGAGACTAATGTATCTGTTCTTTTTTTTATGTGTAACATCTTTCCACTCAGTGGCCGGATATTTTTTGTGACAGTGATTTTGGAAAAGGGACGAAAATGGGACGGAAATATGTAAGAGGAAACAATGAGCGCGCGTGGTGGCGGAGATTGGTACCACGACGTACTGTCGGCCAACATACAGCCCTGTGTGGAATATATATCGCATACGGTTTACTTCAAGGCTTGGAGAACCCATTAAAGACATTCCTACAATAAATCATTTTCAAGTTGTCGTTCTTTGGTGTGAAAATATTCATTATATCATATTTGCTGAAAACAATTATGATTCATTAAATCTTCATACTTTTGCTGTGGAATGTATATCGCATACGGTTTACTTCAAGGTTTGGTGGCCCCATTAAAGATATTCCTACAATAAATCATTTGTACCACGACGTACCTCGCACATGCGCACCGGGTAGGATTTGGCATTGGAGTTTTACAAGTAGTTATTTCAATGACGAACAGAGTTCACTGTTAACTAGGGATTTTCGCTCCCGGCAGACACAAGTCCCCCGGACGAGATTTGGAAGTTTTCTACAATATTACATTTCTTCTTAGCTAGGGGTGTCCTAGGACTCGGGGTGACACCCCCTGTTTTTCTATAGCCCCCTTAATTTAACCACAGGACCCAAAATAATAGGTCAACGGCTTTTTAATATCTCGTGAACCAATAATGCTAGGGACTTGTATGATATGTCCTAGGAGTCGGGGTGACACCCCCGTTTTTCTATCCCCCTCTTAATTTAACCAAAGGACCCAAAAACTAATAGGTCATCGGATTTTTAATATTTCGCGAACCAATAATACTAGGGACATGTATGAGGTATTGTGGGACTCGGGGAGACGCCTCTTTTTCTTCATGATTTTGTGATTTGCGGAGATGGATAAATCCAGAGCAGAATATATGCGAAATTATCGAGAAAAGAAACGTGAGAAAAAAATAAAAACTGGAGGAGTACAGCCGAAAAAAAATTGACTTCACATATATTTCATCTCAATTTCATAGTAGGATAACATGTCAGATGTTACACATCGTATGCGACTACTGTAAGACTCGTATCTTTTTTTTTTTTTTTCAATATTTCATTAAGCTGTAATATGATGTAAGTGTGTAACATACCATAGATTAATAATGATAATTGAAAAGTTGCACTGTACTCTTCCAAAGCCATGGTAAGTAAAGTAATTGGTCGTTACGAGGTTAAACGATTGTCTGAACGAATTGATATTGTAACTTTTAGTCGGTCAACAAAAAATAATTCCAAATACTGGAACATGTGAAACAAGTAGTTCCGTGAAGAACTATTGAACCCTTTATCCTCAGGCTATATAAAGGATTCTAATATTTATTCATCATCTTTTGATACATTTCTACAGATATGAGAGCCAGACGGTGTTGGGATATATTGAGAAATCAGTGGCCGAGAGGACACAATGGTTTAAGCTCCTGTGGTATTTTAGGAGGATGCGTATATATTATTGAGACATAGAGCAGGTGCAACTTTTAGCGCGAATGTTGGCTTGGGGACGCACACTATGGCTTGTTGCTATGAAGATTGGCGCCAAGGAAGAAATCGAATGCTACAAGGTAATTGGTCTATCATCATGTGAACCACTCCCTACGGCAGAAATGTTTGTAAAAACGCGCAAAGACATACAAGAGTCTAGGCCAATAGTATCAAGACGCCTTGTCTTAGCGGGAACTCAGCTTGGGAACGCGCACGGGTAGATTAACGCGGGAGTTATCTACAGATTAATTCCACGATCGATTCAAGCCGGCTACAGCAAAATCGTAACCTCCACACTGCTACGAACTCTATGATACCGATCACATGCTAGTCTGATAGTTATTATGGAATATTTTTTAATAGATCCCCTTCCACACCTACCCTAGTCTGTGTCATTTATAAGGATCCAAGATGCTTCGAGGAGGACCACTTATTTTGTACGTCTGAGGGCGTAACGTCGACCACTTATTTTGAACGTCTGAGGGCGTAAGGTCGACCACTAATTTTTGTTCGTCTGAGAACGGAACTCATTACTTATTTATTATAGTATAACTTCAGTGATTTATTTGTAGTCCCAGTACTACCAGATACTTACTTACTTACTTTCCGTGTCCGGGAGACACACTAAATTCTTCCTTTCCAGAACTCTGCAGCTCTTATCCCTCGGTCTGTGGCCAACATAAGGTCTTCCTGGCTGCAGGTTTCATTAAGATCTTTGCACGTGAGCAGGTGTTGTGGAGTCTGGATTTCTCCACAGGCACATCGTGGATCTTCTGCATATCCCCACTTCACAAGGTTGCTACGACACTTAGGCACTCCTGTTCTCATCCGGTTTAAGGACCTCCAGGTGGTATAAGGCAAATGACTACCACTGCTCAGTTCTTCTTTAGGGGTAAACCCCTCTGGTACTATTTGTTTCCAGAGTGACACACGCCGGACGTCTGGCTTGGTATGGAGGGGTACTGTTCTCTTAATAAAACTCTTCCTGGATCTTAGGCGAGGAGTGGTCACCTTGTGGTTGAACATAGAATGTCTGGGATCTGTTTCAAGCTTTTGTCTCTCTTTCTCTGCTGCCACCCTGCGTCGAATAACTGGAGGTGCAATGCCAGCGAGAGGGTAGATCTTCTGCACAGGAGTAGGTCTCAGACATCCAGTGACAATACGTGTGGACTCGTTAAGAGCTATGTCCACTTGCTTGGTATGGGCAGATGCTCCCCACACTGATGATCCGTACTCTCCTGCTGCAAAGCAAAGTCCCAATGCTGTTGAACGTAGAACGTGAGGGTTCGCTCCCCATGTTGAACCTATCAACTTCCACATTATGCTATTTCTTGAGCTGATCTTGCACTTCAATTCTCTACAATGTTTACTACCAGATAGGACCAGTTCATCGAAGTAATTCACCAAATAGACTGTCAAGGAATATAGTACTTGATAGGTGAATATAGTAGGAATTATATCGTGTGTGTATCTGACAAAACTTTATTTAATTCAGCACGTGATGACGTCCAAGAACGAGGATGGATCTGGGAACCAGCAGGACATTTGCCTGAAGATGTCAATGACCAGATAAACATCTTAAAGGAGATGGCTGCAGACGTAATTCCTGGCGCTGTTTTAAAGGATTGAGTACCAAATAAATTTTATTTATTTATTAAGTCAGCTACGGTGTTATGGGATATTTTTGTAAATATTTGTTTGCTTGCTTGGTAATGTAGATTATTAGTTTTTGTTTTACTGACACATTAAATATGGGACTAGCCGAGCGTTGCGTAATTTTTATATTTTGTGATTGTATTTGGTTTAACTGTACGGCGCGAGACGCGCAGCCGATGCCCGATCTCGCTTGCGTAAATCGCGGTCAAGCATTATTATTCGGAGATTTGCCTTACAACAAAAATGGAACTGAATTAATTTTGAGATTAAAAAAATAGAATTTGGAGGGTAAAAGATTATTTGTGAGTAGAATCTTATGACGGATCAGGATTGTTTTCGATAGTTGCTTTCCAGCAGATTTGAACGGGATGGCACTTTGCACCCGAGTTTCTGTTGTGTGTTCTTGTTAATGTGTCAATGGACGCAGTAGTATTGTTGATCTGTTTGAGCCGACCCAGAGAGTGAGTGTGTATGAGATTTTGTCCAAGCTATGGGTGCGTATGTGATTTTATGATGTGCTAGCAAGAATATATCATTGTGATTATTCTGACTTGCTCCATGTCAACCCAGTTCATGACCTCGCGGGGCTGAACTCGTGGTATATATTTGTTTCTCGCCATCCAGGGGATGCGTGAGATATGTTGATATTTCCTAAGGGAACTGCACTTAGCTTGCCAGACAGAGAGAGCTATTTGAAGGACAGCGTGACTCATACAAGAAGGGGGAGCTCAATCAGATAACGTGTCTAGTCATTAGTAACAGATCTGCTTTCTTATACTGCATTTATGATGTTGTTTTAAATTCACAAAACTGATCGGTTATAATGAGTATTGCTTGATTAATTGGGAGCTGTCCATACTGTAAGGTAGCCACCGGAATTCGTGTTTGTCTGGCGTTTCATATAAATGTAAACATTTTTTTTTCAGCCGTTAGGCATGTATTTTGTTGTTGTTGGTTCAATATTTTTGGTGTGTTTATTTTGATGCGTTCTTGACCCGTGTCGAGTTAGGGTGCGCGGAGCTATGTCCCCAAGTTGATGAGAGCGGTTTTTGGCCTATTTCTGGCATGCTCTTTTTATTCCCTGTGCTCCTGCACCAGCTAGAATCTCCGGGAGATTCTTCATTCTGCTTATATTATTAGATCTTGCATGTGTCAGTAGTAGTTGTAGTGTATTAATTAAGGGTGGGTCCCATAGCCGTAGTGTGATTTAAAAGATGCACTCCGTAAGCAACATGTCTGTTTCAGTTGTAAACGGACTCGTATCAGTACTCAGTTTCTTATTAACGAACAGTAAACCAAACATTATATGACTTCTTGACCAGAGAATAATGGAATTGTATCCATATGTTGTGACGAGTGAGTTCATACCGCTCACATGCTTATGTTATGATTTTATCAATTATGTGAAGCTGCATTCACATTGTCTTGTTGTGACGAGCAAGTTCCTACCGCTCAGTGTTATTATTATTATTTATTAAGGAGGTAAAAGTCAGGGAGGATTTGTTTTATTATTATTATTATTATTATGCACATATTTTTAGTCATTAAATTTATTTTATTCTACTTGTTATTCATTTTATTTCTAGTATAGCCTCTGTCATGAACCTTTCTATTCATTAGAGCATGTTGTTTTAAGCGAACTTTGCTGTGTAACGCAGTCAGGACTGAACACGACCCCGTAGACGACTCTCGACAAAACCATACTTTATTGAAGGGTGCACTATACAGCCTATTTTCATATATCCTACTCATGTTAATTGCCTCTATCAACACACAAAATTTCAGTTTGATTGTTGTGATGGATTCGTAGATATTGAGAACCGTCTAAATATTTCAGATGGTGGCCAGGTTGTATTTTTATTTATGTACGTGTGGTATTCAAACTTCAATCGCATGATTAGGACACAAGAAGTAAAAACGAGATTTTAAAATTTCGCTCAGGTGCCATCTTGTGGTTATGAAAACAATTGAAATAAGTTAGATGCCAGTTGATTAACAATTGTATAAGCATTTAACGTGCAGAGTTTCACTGCACTCGGATGGTTAAATCGCGAGAAACGTCCATTTAAATATTTATACTTCGCGTCGCCGCCATGTTGGATTTGTGCTTACTAAAAGTCCTATAGGTGAACTTATGTTCATAGACTCTATGAACATAAAAATGTCAGTTTGATTGCTGTAAAAGATTCGTAGATATTGAGAACCGTCAAAATATTTCAGATGTTCGCCATTTTGGATTGTTATAGACTATGTATAGGCCATAGAGTTATGTACCATTAAAGGAAAATTATTGCGTAGCTTCATTATTCAAACTTTCACTTCGATCGCATGATTACGACACAAGAAATAAAAACTTAATTTTAAAATTTCGCACAGCCTCCATCTTGAGGTTATGTAAACAATTGAACTAAATTAGATGCCAGTGCATTACTATAGGCTATGTATAATCATTTACTGTACCACATTTCACAGCGCTCAGACGGTTAAATCACGAGAAAAGTCTATTAAAATGTTTCAACTTCGCTTGGCCGCCATGTTCGTTTTGTACTTTGCAGGTGTTTGAAAGTTACATATATAAACTTGTAGCAGTGCCCTTTATCACCGAACAAAATTTCACGGTGATATCTGTAATAGTTTCGGAGATATAGAATGCCAGTGAAATATTTCCCACAACCGTCATTTTGAGGTTATGTAAACAATTGAACTAAACTAGACGCCAGTGCATTATAATGTGTATAAACATTTGCTGTACCAGGATTCATTACGTTTGGATGGTTAAATCGCAACAAAAGTCTAGTTAATTATCTCAAATTCGCTTGGCCGCCATGTTGGTTTTTTAGTTACCAGGTTTTTGAAAGTCTCATCGATGAACTTCTAGTAGTGCCCTTTATCACCGTACAAAATTTCAGGGTGATATCTGTAATAGTTTCGGAGATACTGAATTCTGGTGAAATATTTCGCACAACCGCCATGTTCGATTGGTGAGACACAATAAAATTTGAAGGGCACGGTCAGGGTCGGCCAGAATGGTGGTATGATCTTACCGAGTTTCATTGAAATCGCTCCAGCCGTTTAGAAGTTATTAGGGACACACCCACACACACACAGGAATCACACCCGCACACACAGACCACAGACAAAAGGTGATCTCATAAGCCTATTTTTTCATAAAATGAAAATAGGCTAAAAATACCTTGTAAATATTACAAGTGATGAAGATACATAGGCCATATGGTATGTTGCTATGGAATATTGAAGAAGGAAAAAGTATCTTAATCACAAGTAATTTATTTCAGGTTATATTTTCACATGTTCCAGAATTTTGAATTACTTTGTGCTGACCGACTGAAAGTCACAATATCAACTGTTAATAAGGCAACAGTGAAAAATGGCTTCGAAGCTATCTTTGTCTGGACGAAATCATTGGCCGCTACTGGGTTACACCACTGTCCAGACGGAAACTGATAATGATGATGATGATGATGATTGTTGCTTTAAGGGGCCTAACATCTAGGTCATCGGCCCCTAATGGTTTGGGTGATCGTGAAGATAATGACATGTAAACTATAACTAAAACTAACTACTAACTTATAAACTAGAAGAAGAAATGGAAAACAAGGAGCATAAGGCAAATAAAGGACAGGGGGAAAAGAAATGCCCTCAACCCTCGAAGAAAGTGGATTGCGGGACTGGGAAGGAAGGAGAGCCATGAAAGGCAGATAGAAAAGGGAAAGAGGAGAGGGTCCGCCCCAGAGGTAAAGGATAAAGGAGGAAAACCGGACCCAGCTCAGGAATCCCTCGGGATCGCCAACTCTCGAACTCACTAGCTGTGTGCCCTTGAGGGTGTAGCAATTTCTAGGGTGCATCAGAAGTAGTGGGGCTACATACACCCGGCCTCCTTGAGGGCCTTGAGCAGAAGGCAGGAGATAAGTTGAAAAGAAAAGGAAGGCCAATTAAGGCGGGAAAGGAGGAGACTCCCTAGGCCTCGGATACCCTAATACCGTCGGGGTCGGAAGAGAACAAGAGTTGACCAAGTGAGGTCGACAGGAAAGAAGACGGAGAGGAGCCCGGCACAAGTAAGTGGAGTTAATGCCGGACTCAGCTGAGGTCCCGTAGTCGCCAACCCACGTCCCACTAGATGTGAGCCCCTGGGGGGAGACGAAAACTACTGCTTGTACTACAATTAAAGGGGTCTGGGGCGTAAGCCCAAGGTTAGGTTTGTGTTTGTATGTTAAGCCTTATTAATACAGAATTCAACTTGTAAGCATCGTTTAAACCTTTACTGTAGTGTTGTCCATGACGTCATGGATGCCACCATATTCAGTCTGATGAATGTAGTAGTGTAAGGTATCGCGATCTATACTACTGCCGAAAAGGGGTACCATTTCAAAATAAAATTGGAGGGAGTATTCAAACACGCAAATTTGAGCCACACTCAGGATCATAACCCTCCGTGCTGAAATTTGAACCTTAGACCCCCGAGCTTGCCGCCCTCCATTACAGTCATAACGCGTAACTTGGAGTGCTCGAATACGCTGCTGAGCAACCTTATGAAGCAATTCTAGCTGGCTGGAAATGAAGCTCTGGTTAGAGGCAGACTATTTAAGTGTAATTTTTAAAATATGTGGTTCAATCTCAGGTTTATTACGTCAAGAAATTTATCTGACGGTGAAGTAAGGCTGAGATGAAAGTTAAGTTAGGCCCCAGCACTCATGTAAACCGCTGAGCAGGTGAGTATAATGAACAGAAAATTAGGAATGAATTATGTATGGAATTAATCACGAACGAGGGGAGGTGAGTCGCTAGAGAGAGCAGGCTCATAAGCCGAGTAAAATATGTATAGGTATTACATTAGCCCAAAATGAATTATGGAAAGAGAAAAAGTGAGGAACGCTACTTTTAATGAATTTGTGTGGCCAAATATTACAGTAGACTACGCATGACCGCCTATGGCTACTGGATTGTAGTCAACTAGAAAACACGTAGCAGTATTGAGGTCACATTGAATTGCGTATAACCAGGCCTCATACGCACTTGCCGTAATAGAATAATGGACTGTAACAAGGCCAGCGAGCATGGAGCGTTGTGTGCCAAACACAAGGTGGACAGGACAACATGCGTAACTACAGTCGTACTGCAATATGAACTCTCCTGCGTATTCCCACCACTAAAATAACTCAGTCAACACTTGCTCCGTCAACTACGAGGACAATGCCATCAAATAACACTCTTTCTTTCTTTCTTTCTTTCTTTCTTAAATTTTTACCCCGGCGCAGCCATGCACGTTAAATAGCGCATCATGACAGCGATGGGGAGTAGGTGCAAGTCCTGAGATCTGAGGTTCGAATCCCGGCTGACAGAGGCTATCTAGAGTATGGTTATTCCCCGGATTTTCCCACTCTGCCTCCAGGCAAGTGTTTGGGTAATGCCTTATGTTACGTCCCAGGGCACCTTCCCCATCTTACAAGGGAAGTATCAGGTAAGACAGGTTGAAACCTATCTTGGAATTTTGTGGACGCAATCGTTGTTCAATAAGAGCAAAATGTGCCGAAAATCAGCTGCCAGATTGAATAGCAAGGCTCCGAAATCATGTGGCGAATATCTCATATAAATCAATGGGAGGTAGCAAGTACCGTACATGTTGGGATGGACAGCCCTAACCGCCCAAGCACTCAAGGTCAGTGGGAAGGAGCAGCACGCTCCTGTCAGAAGTATACGCCCCGCCTCGCTACCACTCCGTATGCGACAGGTATGTCCATCTCCTCCAGCCGTCATGTCTGCGTACGAGGATGTCAGGTACGATTTCTAAGCATTGCGGTTCAATCTGGCGGCTGATTTTCCGCACGTTGTCCTCTTATAGTACAACGATTGCGTCCACAAAATTTCAAGATAGGTTTCGACCTGACTTACCTGATACTTCCCTTGTCAGTCTCTGTTACAGCTACAAACAGTACTACAGTCATCACAGAAACACAGGTTATCAGCAAGCTCAACACACACCCATGATCAGGGGTCAAAAAATGAATTAATGAATTAATAACAAAAACTATAGTAGCCTAATTCATGGATTTTGATTAATTTACACACTACTATTTTTCAACACCTTCATAAGTAGGCCTACATTCAGGGGCGTGATGGTCCAGTGGTCAAACTGCTTGCCTCTCACCAAGGTGGACTGGGTTCAATTCCCAGTTAATGCATGTAACATTTTTGAGGTGAAATATCACGTCCTGTGGTTCGGATTCCACGTAAAATGGATGTCCCGTGACTAATGATCACGAGATTGATGGTCACGTAAAACTACAAGCTTCCTTCCTTCATAAGTGTTGCAAGATGGATCATTTCGAATTTAGTGGACTCAGCACACGTTTTTTGATGTTGTTGTTGTTGTTTCATTTGAAGGACTTAGACATCGTGGCCATTTAGACACGTGTATTTCGGCGGGGGAGGGGAGGGTTGCATTTGTCCGATAACCCGTCATATACGTCTATTATAGGCCTATGTGTTCTCTTGATGGGATAACACTTCAGACTTTGATCGGTCCCTCTACCTACTGTACTAAGCCCCCGTCTACCCCCAAAAGCTACTTACTTGGTGGATATATGCACAAGGTATACTGCAAGTCAGGCGATCAATCTCACGCCTTGCCACCTGTTTGATGATTTATTTAAGAGCAATTAGTACCGCCTTTGTTAACTAAAGCCTCGAGTATACAGCACCTCATAATCTCATACTTGAGATGAAAGGAGCTATATGCCAAGGGTTCGTTTTGTAGTTCCTTTATTTAACAAGTGATTATCTCACTGCATTACATAGATTTTCTGCCTCTTCAGAACATCCAATGGCAAATGAGACAACACACCTAGGAAAATATCAGGTGCGTTCAAAAAGTAACGAGCCGGAGGCATAATTACAGAAACCAGTACCTGTATGTTAGAAGTATTGGCCCTGGCTGTTGAGGCACTTGTCCCACTGTGACATGAGGCGGTGAATGGCCGTCTCATAAAATTCCCTGGGCTGCGATGTGAACCAGTTCCTCACGTACAGCTGGACGTCGGCGTCCGAGGTGAATCGTTGGCCCCGCAGAGCCCTTTTCAGGGGACCAAACATGGCGTAATCACAGGGAGAGAGGTCTGGACTGAATGGAGGGTGGCCGAGCCCATTTGAATTTCTGCAGGAGTGCAGCGACTGTGTTGGCCGTATGAGGTCGTGCATTGTCGTGGAGCGACCACGGCGGCTATGGCGTTCACTGTCACTCGGCGGTCCTGGGTAATGAGTGCATCAAACAGCTGGAGCTGTCATCGGTACTGCAGGGGGGTGCCCCAGATCGGGCATCATCGGCTAACGACACCCGTCATTCCCTGAAGCGCTTGTGGCACGCCTTGACCCTTGCAAGGAATATGCAGTGTTCGCCGTACACTTGTGACATTCGGCGATGAATGTCCGTTCCCCCTACTCCTTCCGCTGTCAGAAACCGAACAACACCTCTTTGCTCTTCGATTGACGCCTCCATGTCACTGTTTGCAATGCGACTGGCAGCATTGGACGATTGATGCATGCTGCTGCTTGCTTTGTATCGTGAACCAGTTCCGCACGTACAGCTGGACCTCGGCGTCCGAGGGGAATCGCTGGCCGCGTGCCTTCTTGCGACGGGCTGTGACCGTCCATGCTCTGGTCGGAACCACACCTCGTTACACACTCCACGATTAGCCGATGTAGTCACCGGTTTGCGTATTCCAGCCTCCGGCTCGTTACTTTTTGAACGCACCTTATAAGTGGTAATTCCGGAGGAGACCAGAACATGACTTTTACACTTGCACTTGGATAATACAGTAAAATCTGACTTCAACGTACCCTTTATTAAACGATCCCGTGAACTTAGGGATGAAAGACATGTTAACTTCCCTTCATTAAATGAAAACTGCGTAACACGGAGAACGTAAATCAAAATATGCATTTCAACGGAAAAATTCTGAGCTCGGGAATGCAGTGTTTAGCAAAATATACAGGCGTTCTATGAAAGTCTACCTTGTTTGCTGTAACAGTTGATTCTTTAGCTAAGAAGAAATAAGCAAAAAGGTCTTCTTCCTTTTGTTCTCCGACTTATGGGTATAGTGTGCCATTATTTGCCTGTTTCCTGTTGTACAGGATTTTCGGTTTAATGGGCTGTCAACCAACAAATGCCTGACTTTATGTTCATTATAAGGTTTGCTTGTACAGTAGTCTACTGTATTAATTCACAGCGGAAATACGATGAATAAGGTGAAAATCCACAGCCTGCTTCCAGTCGACCGACTGGGTCATGGAATGGAATGAATGAATCCCCTATCTAGTGGCGTGGATATGAACTTAGCCAGCTGCTGAAGCCTGTCGCACACCCCTGGGACAATGATTAAATGAATGAGAGATGAAATGATAGTGGAGAGTGTTGCTGAAATGAAATTGTTACATGGAAAACCGGAGTACCCGGAGAAAAACCTGTCTGCCTCCGCTTATTCAAAAACGCTGAATAAGGTAAGTAGTCCATTATATTTTTCACATTATGTTCATGATATGCATATCCATGGTTTAATTATTTTAGCATAGACCTACCTCCGTTAACCAGAAACCTATCTTTAACGGAAGAATTTGTGAGTCCCGTTTGATTCCGTTGAGGGGAGGTTTCGTTGTAAATGATTTTCATACATTGTTTCACATTCTGGAGGGCATTACCAATTGAACTCACTGCCCATGATAACTGCAGGACGGAATATGTGTGCTAAATTACGAAAATAGGTGTTTTTATTTCATGTTCATTCAACGACAGCAGCCATGTGTCTCACTGCTTGTAATAATTATTGTAATTATGTGAAAAAGCATTAATTGACAAAACAATTCGTCTGGATAAATATTATTGATGCGTGAGTACACCCACTGTGCGTGATAAAACCCAGAGGTGCATATATGGTTTACGCGGCGATTAAAGGAACATGACAATGAGCTGTCCTTTGCCAGTGCCATCTCTGTGCCAAATTTGTTTCAATTTGGTTTCGTCATGTTTGCATTTATAGGGGGACCGACATACACACATACACACACACACACACACACACACACACACACAGAGAGAGAGAGACAGACACACGAACGTTTGGCCCGTGTAGATCTCATAGGAAGTTTGTGCAAAAATCGAAAGTCGAATAAAATGTGGTGAGTGACTGACTGACATCTCTGAAATTATACATTTCATACTGAGTTAGTTTACTGATTATAATTCTGTAATCATTTCCTTAAAAAGAGCAATAGGGGTGTCAAAACTTACCCCTTCCAGACTAGACTATATACTCGCTCAGAAAACCTACAACTGAAGTTTACTCTACCAGCAAAGGATGCATATAACGACCTTATACGGGAGCGATATGAGAAAGTGGAGGACATCGATGAAAAATTTTATTGCACCAGCGCCATGACTGACAGGAATTGAACGTAGCCAAACCAGACACTCAGACATATTGTGACAAGACTTGCGGTGCATAGGTTCCATCATAAAGTGTTTGTCAAGACAAATTATCATATACTAGATGGCCTGTTCGCCATCTCTTGATGAATACAGTACTTTTGCATTTGTCAGTTGGCACAGGCTAGAGTAAAAGGTGGCTTTTCACCGATGTCTCAGTCTCACTCATGGCTGTGATTATATGGAAGCTACTGAGGTATGGGTGGGGCTTAGTAATGGCATTCGGGGCACAGTCAGTGCCTGTGAATGCTGTGAAAGGTTCAACTCATAGGGTTAGGACTACTGTTCTGACTCAGTGAGGAAAGCAATGGTAAACTACCGCACTCCTCTTCTTGCCTAGAACACCTCAAAATAGTGCTGCCTTGGGTTTTTGTGGGTATCTACTCACATAACGTAACGGCGGTACTTTTTGAGGATCCAACCAGCCTTCGGGCTGACTACCTAACACAGATGACAGTTGTGGTTTTAAACTCTGTAAATTTCAGTGTTCCAAATACCTTGTTTTATGCTGCAAGCAAAAAAAGTAAATCAGTGACGATGTTTAGTACAGAACCTTCTATATTCTATATTTGTCATGCACACGTGCGAATTTATTAAATTATTATTCTGTAGTCACATTATTTTACTCGCATACAATTGTATAGGCATCGGTTTATTGCACACAAAAAAAAACTGATCAAAACATTGTCAATAATATAAATGTAGTTCTCTCACTTTAAATAACATGTATGAATAACATAAAATAATATTTGTAATATCAATACATAATGTAGGTGACAGACGAGCATAACGCTGCGTTTTATTTTTAGTTTGAAAGTTACGTCATAAACGTCTTCACTATCTGTGCACGTGGGTGGAGCACATAATGGTTTTCCAATGCTTCCTTTGCAATGAGAGATTTGAAACTTTACAGAGTGTCTCAAACCTTTCGGGTCAAATTGATACAGGTGTTAGAGGATCCTCAACGGAATGTTTTGAGATAGGGAACCAATGGGCGGAAATGCATATTTAATACTGTATGGACATACACAACTTACGCCTCATACCAACAACGTAGCTCATATTAATTGTTCGAAGGGACGACCACCAGTCTCAATACACGTGTTGCAACGGCGCATGAAGATTCTCTCTCAAAGATTCCTGGTGTCTGCTTTACAAGGAGACAAGCAGCTTGGACCCTAACAAGCAGGTCTTCATACGATTCTACTGGGGTTTCATACACCGACGACTTGACTTTATATACCTGGTGTTCCTTTGAGATGTGCTGCCACAGTTCTTGGAGACTGCACTTCTTGTTGTCCGCGAAAATATGTGGTTGCAACACGACGCACAGTGTGTCAAATCCCATATCTAGGTGGAAAAAATTCACTGTCGCAAATGAAAGCGGTAACTGGCTCATTCGATAGTGAACAAACCAGATGGTGACCTTCGGTCTTCCTTTCCGCTCTCTGGTGCGTAGGAGGGAGGTTATATGTGCTGAAACGTCTTCCTGGCAGTTATCAGGTCATTTGATAGGAGGTGCCGGAGTGAACCGAACGTTGTGATTCTAGTGAATTCAACGAGGTGTTGTCTTCTGCGGGTCATAGAATAGTGAAAAGAGGTACTGTATGTGTTCGCACTTTTATACATAATACAAGCATTCTGCACTAAATAAATAATTTACTTTATGAGTGCCTCATAGTGCCACTTTACTTTAAACGTCATTCGATAGGAAATTTGATGTAGATTCAGGATCTGTAGTGGTTTGGTTGCGCACGAATGTGCATGATGGTTAATTTTCTTATTTTCAGTGACTACGTGGGCATTACCACGAGAAGAATTTTTCAATGCGTGGCGGTCGTGTCGTAAATAGGGGCGTACAGACGCCATATTTCAATATGTTATGAATAAATTTGATGCTACAACTCTTACTGACATTCAGGTGCAGGAGCTAAGAAACGAAATTAAGTTGATATCCCATAATATTAACAACAAGAAGTTCCGTGACGAACTAAAGAGCCTACTTTTCTTAAAATTTAAGATTCATGCCAATGATTAATCGATATGGATCTATCTAGAATAATGACGATATTAAGTTGGTAATATCGAAATTTCTAATTAGTTCGAAATACTGTATACCTGGCATAATGTAGCCTAATAGAGAACTACAGTTGGCAGCCCTGGCGTCTGAATATATTCTTAGTTCCATCTCTTAAGGTACAGAATACAAAATTTGGTTGGAGTCCAATGAATAGCATGTACGTTACATGCAGTTAAGCATTGGATCTAACAGCGCGCGTAAAATCATGTTGGCAACAGTGTCATGCATGTATGGGTCAGAAATAATCTGAAATAATATGATCTATTGTTGTGCCAATTTTGAATGAAATCCATTAGTTAGTATAGAAGTTACATGCATTTTAAAATTGGACCTATCAGCAGGCTTAGAATCATGCTGGCAGCACTGACGTATATTAGTTACTCCAAAGTAATCTAGAATGCCAGGTACTATACGTGTGCAAAGTTTAGAGCTATTGGCTTGCATTCTTTCTGATATATTGATATTAGGGTAACAAAAATAGAGACAGCATTTATTAACAGTTGGCAGCCCTGGTTGCTCTTAAGAATACGCATGGTCATAGCTGTTGTGGTACACATAGCACATACGAAATTTGGTTGAAATCCAAATGATAGTATGGAAGTTACATGTATTTAAAGTTGGACTTCTCAACAGGCGTAGAATCATGTTGGTAGCACTGACGTATATAAGTTACTTCAAATTAATATAGAATGTCATGTACTATACTTGTGCATAGTTTAAAGCTGTCGGCTTGCATACTTTCTCATATATATTGGTATTTGGATAAAATAAATTAAGAGCATTTTTTAACAGTTGACAGCACTGGTGGTTCATAAGACTACGTTCAGTCATATCTGGTTATGTACACATACAACATACGAAATTTGGTTGAATTCCAATTGATAGTATAGAAGTTATATGCATTTAAATGTTGAACCTATCAGTATGCTTATAATCATTTTGGAAACACTTCCATATATGGCCTTCTGGAAATTAAACTGCAATATTATTATCTATATGTGTGCCGATTTTGAAATAGCTCCCATTCATACCTTCCAAGATATCCAACATGGAGCTCAAATTTCAATTGCGATTTTTCAGCAGTTGGTAGCACTGACATCATTTTCAAATATGGCCGTGAGATATTCAGGTATAGATCTTTACTCCTACCAAATTTTATTTCGATTACTCCAGTCGTTTAGGAGTTGATAGGGGGGGGGGGGACACACACACAGCCAGACAGACAGAAGGACAGACAGACAGACAGACACACATTTTCGCGGATCGATCTCATAAGACTACTTTTTCCTCATTTTTGCAAAATGTGAAAAGTAGGCTAACAAGAAGTTCCGTGAAGAACTATACAGCCTACTTTTCATGCCAATGATTATTCTACAGTATATAAAACTATCTATAATAATGACAAAATTAAAAAATTAAATTGGTAATATCGAAATATCAAATTAGTTCAAAATATACCTGGTATAATGTAGCCTAATAGAGCACTACAGTTGGCAGCCCTGGTGACTGAATACAAAATTAGGTTGAAGTCCAATGGACGTTACATGCAGTTAGACACTGGATCTATCAGTACGCGTAAAAGCATGTTGCCAACAATACTATGCGTGTGCTGGTCAGAAATAATCTGAAATATTATGATATCTTGTTGTGCCAATTTTGGATGAAATCCATTTGTTAGTATAGAAGTTACATGTATTTTAAAATTGGACATATCAGCAGGCATAGAATCATGTTGGCAGCACAGCCTTGTATTAATTACTCCAAATTAATCTACAATGTCAGGTGCTATACGTGTGCAAAGTATAGAGCTGTTGGCTTGCATACTTTCTGATATATTGATATTAGGGTAAAAAAAATATAGACAGCATTTATTAACAGTTGGCAGCCCTGATTGCTCTTAACAATACTTACAGTCATATCTGTTATGGTACTCATAGCACATACGAAATTTGGTTGAAATCGAACTGATAGTATCGAAGTTACATGTATTTAAAAATTGGTACTATCAGCAGGCTTATAATCATGTTGGTAGAACTGACGTATATAAGTTACTCCAAATTAATCTAAAATGTCAGAATATACGTGTGCATAGTTTAAAGCTGTTGGCTTGCATACTTTCTGATATATCGGTATTTGGATAAAAAATAGAGAGCAATTATTAACAGTTAGCAGCCTTGGTGGCTCTTAAGAATATGCTCAATCATATCTGTTTATGTACAGATATTACATACAAAATTTGGTTGAAATCCAATTGATAGTGTAGAAGTTATATGCATTTAAACATTGGACCTATCAGAAGATTTAAAATTATTTTGGCAACACTGTCATCGTTGGCCTCCTGGAAATTAAACTGAAATAGTATTATCTGCATGTGTACCAATTTTGGAATAGCTCCCGTGCATACCTTGCGAGATATCCAACATGGAGCTAAAATTTCTAGTGCGTTTTTTCAGCAGTTGGTAGCACTGACATCATTTTCAAATATGGACGTGAGATATTCCGGTGCACATCTTTAATGATACTAAATTTGGTTTTGATTGCTGCAGCCGTTTAGGAGTTGATAGGGGGGGGGGGGGGAGGGACACACACACAGCCAGACAGACAGACAGACAGACAGAAGGACAGACAGACAGACAGACACACATTTTCCCGGATCGATCTCATAAGTCTACTTTTTCCTCATTTTTGCAAAATGTGAAAAGTAGGCTAAAAATGGGGGAGTGCAGGAAGAACAATGACACGTACATAGGTAATCTACCTATGGAAGCTATTGAGTTACTTAATAATCCCCAAGGAACTTGGACATCAAATGATAAAGACCAGTATAGCAATGACTACGATGCTCTGGACTCGAAAGAAGAATCAGGTGACGGATGAACATTAGACATTTTGTTATTATTATATTAAGGGAAGTGAGATTAATGAGAACATTACTTGACGAATGGACGTTTTCTTTTTATTTTCAATAGGAGAAATAGGCCTAATATTCAATATATGTTGTCTTTATTCCCATGCTTTCCTAGAGAAAAAATATTGTTTTCGTGTGTGGAGTGTGTTTACTAAAACTAAGTCATTAACAGGACTGTAAAATTACATTTTATTATGAAGAAATATTGTTTACATGATTTTGACGAATATTTTATTATTTTTAGAAAATAAATATTATTTTTTGTGCATATTTCGTTGTTCTATGTTTAATAACAATTTAATATACGTTTTTTTAATCTGGATGATTTTAACCGACAGTAGTGACGAAGATGGAGACACTGCTGTGTATGTGGGGCTTGCCCTTTCTCTATCTGCCGTCCATAAATTGTAGGCACAATTTTTGGTAAATAAATAATAATAATAATAATAATAATAATAATAATAATAATAATAATAATAGTGGCTACGCTGGCTAACGCGCAGCATTAGGTCATGGGGCCAAGCTCTCTGCTGACTCGGTAGACGCGTGGGTTCGAGCCCCACCGTCGGCCGTCCTTGAAATGGTTTTCCGTGGTTTCCCATTTTCAACACCAGGCAAATGCTGGGACGGTACCTTCTGACAGGCCACGGCGGCTTCCTTCCACATCCTTGCCCAGTTTCATTCAACATCATTCATTTCATCTCTCATTAACTCCTCTCCAGGGGTTGGCGTCAGGATGGGCATCCGGCCGTAAACACCATCGCCACGAAGACTTCCATCACATCTCATCCCCGACCCCGTTGGAAAAACGGGAATAATAAGGGGTAGGCATACAATCGGGATGAATTTACATACAGTGACTTCGTCTATTCCCTCAAATAAGGTGAAACAAGAATACTTGACTGAAAGTCTCATTGTTATACATATTTTATCCAGTTCTTAGCCTACTTTTCACATTTTGCAAAAATGAGGATAAAGTAGACTTATGAGATCGATCCGGGAAAATGTGTGTCTGTCTGTCTGTCTGACCTTCTGTCTGTCGGTCTGTCTGGCTGTGTGTGTGTGTCCCCCCCCCCTATCAACTCCTAAACGGCTGCAGCAATCAAAACCAAATTTAGTATGAGTAAAGATGTGCACCGGAATATCTCACGTCCATATTTGAAAATGATGTCAGTGCTACCAACTGCTAAAAAACGCACTAGAAATTTGAGCTCCATGTTGGATATTTTGCAAGGTATGCATGGGAGCTATTCCAAAATTGGCACACATGTAGATAATACTATTTCAGTTTAATTTCCAGGAGGCCAACGATGACAGTGTTGCCAAAATAATTTTAAGCCTTCTGATAGGTCCAATGTTTAAATGCATATAACTTCTACACTATCTATTGGATTTAAACCAAATTTATTATGAGTAAAGATGTGCACCGGAATATCTCACGTCCATATTTGACAATGATGTCAGTGCTACCAACTGCTGAAAAAACGCACTAGAAATTTGAGCTCCATGTTGGATATCTTGCAAGGTATGCATGGGAGCTATTCCAAAATTGGCACACATGTAGATAATACTATTTCAGTTTAATTTCCAGGAGGCCAACCATGACAGTGTTGCCAAAATAATTTTAAGCCTTCTGATAGGTCCAATGTTTAAATGCATATAACTTCTACACTATCAATTGGATTTCAACCAAATTTTGTATGTAATATCTGTACATAAACAGATATGGCTGAGCGTATTCTTAAGAGCCACCAGGTCTGCCAACTGTTAATAATTGCTCTCTTTATTTTTTTATCCAAATACCAATATATCAGAAAGTATGCAAACCAATAGCTTTAAACTATGAACACGTATATTGTGACATTTTAGATTAATTTCGAGTAACTTATATACGTCAGTTCTACCAACATGATTATAAGCCTGCTGATACGACCAATTATTAAATACATGTAACTTCTATACTATCAGTTGGATTTCAACCACATTTCGTATGTGCTATGTGTACCATAACAGATATGACTATAAGTATTGTTAAGAGCAATCAGGGCTGCCAACTGTTAATAAATGCTGTCTATATTTATTTTACACTAATATCAATATACCAGAAAGTATGCAAGCCAACAGCTCTATACTTTGCACACGTATAGCACCTGACATTCTAGATTAATTTGGAGTAATTAATACGAGGCAGTGCTGCCAACAAGATTCTATGCCTGCTGATATGTCCAATTTTAAAATACATGTTACTTCTATACTAACAAATGGATTTCATCCAAAATTGGCACAACAAGATATCATAATATTTCAGATTATTTCTGACCAGCACACGCATGGTATTGTTGGCAACATGCTTTTACGCGTGCTGATAGATCCAGTGTCTAACTGCATGTAACGTCCATTGGACTTCAACCAAATTTTGTATTCTGTACCTTAAGAGATGGAACTAAGAATATATTCAGTCGCCAGGGCTGCCAACTGTAGTGCTCTATTAGGCTACATTATACCAGGTATATTTTGAACTAATTAGATATTTCGATATTACCAACTTAATTTCGTCATTATTCTAGATAGGCTCATATACTGTAGAATAATCATTGGCATGAAAAGTAGGCTGTATAGTTCTTCACGGAACTTCTTGTAAATTGTATGTTTACCACTGTCATAAACTATCAAATACACATACAAATCGTGTTTTTACTACCATAAATGGATGATTCTTGTGTTGCTTTCGGTCATTTTTTACACCTCACCTTACCCCTCACCCCTATATATTTACCCCGAAGATCGTACACTTTGGACGATGCCAGAAATGAATTCAGCGACCTCGAAAACGGTATATTGCCAACTTTTAATAGAATCCCATCACTATTAACGAAGTTAAAAAAAAATTCCACATAGATTTGGGATTCGACACACTGTGCGACGGTGCGCCAGACCACTTCGATGTTGATGTTCGCGAGTACCTGAACAACACGTACCCTCAAGGTTGGATGGGAAGGGGAGGTCCTGTCCCATGGTCAGCGCGATCTCTGGATCTCACTCTTCTAGATCATTTCCTATAGGGTTACATCAGATTTCCTTCTCCTTATGGCAGTCATGGAGCATGGCTACACCGCCAAGGCGTGTATAGTGGTACAACTATCTTCACAGCCATTACTTCGTATTCTGCATACCGTTTGTGGTCTACGACATCTTGTACTCCTTTGTTACCATTGGTTCACATTAATAGCCCGTAGGGTGTTGCGACGTATTGCAAGAGAACCAATTTGATATGGTATCAGATCTCAAACAGCCTAGTGTGAATATTGAAATCCGGAGATCGTAGGTTCGAATCCAAGTGCTGACAGCGGTTGTCCTGAGAGTGGCTTTCCTCAGGTGTTTCCACATTCTCTCCGGGAAAATGCCGGGGTAGTACATTAATCTAGTCCCGGGGCACCTACCTCATGCCTGTTACACAGTTACACACGGTACTACAGTCATCACATAAATACGGGTTATCAGACACATTCAACACACACACCCAACTAGCCGGGGCTGGTCAAGATGTCCCAAACCGCTAAAATGAATTGACAACAACAATATAGGGTCTTGTTGGCATGTCATAAACGGGTCTTCTTCAGATATACTAGCAATTTAGAATTACATAATAAGCTAGTCCCTCATAAAAGTAGTTTTGTTATATACAACGGATCACACAGTTTGCATGCCAACCTCGTGGCGTAGTGACTAGTATTCTTGGCTATCACCGTGGAGGTTTAGGTTCGATTCCCGTCTCTGGCAATCATTCAATTCTGGTCTGAGGACTGAAACGGGATTCACATAGTAACATGAGGCAGAAGTGCGAAGAGGTGGATTCGAACCCTACCTCAGACATCCCAGAAATGGTTTTCCGTACTTCCTCACTGCTACACCAGGCGAATAATGGGTTGCTACCGATATTAACACCACAATTTCCTCCTATCGATATCCTAGCCCCAATTACGCAGACACACGCCAGTGCAGCCATCATAATGACACAGGTTATCAGACGAATTCCACACACACACATAAGTACACGTACAGGTAGCTACATAACCACGATATCGCAAAACTGTAAAATGAATCAAAAACAACATACGGTTTATATGCCGTGTGGATATATTAACATTTGCATTAACTTTAGTATCGCATATTTCTCTCTATTAGTTTTTGGTGTGTAATATCTTTCCACTCGGTTGCAGGATATTTTTGTGGCAGTGATTTTGAAAAATGGGACAGAAGTGGATAGGAATATTCGAAGTGGCACCAGCTGGCACACTTCCGTTCCATTGAACGGAAGTGTGCTAATCGAACGGAAGTGTGCTAGCTGACAGTGGTGGATCGAACGGAAGTGTAAGACGCACTGCCAACTCGATCGGTCGATTCAGCTGGCAGTGGTAAGATCCAGCTGGCAGTGGTAAGAGAAACAATGAGCGCGCGGTGTCGGAAATTGATATTATGACGTACTCTCGGCCATGTGGAATGTATATGACATACTGACCGGTAAACGCTCATGCGAAATCTGGTGTCAAGTGATTGAAACAAAGCACATGGTACATGTTCGAAGTCTTCGTATCAGTATTTAAATGGTAAAATGCCTTAATATCAAACATTGTAAGTAGTCGGCATTGCCGGTATTATGTTTCTGCACAATGGATATTCAAATATTAACCCACATAACGGTAATGCAGTCATCAATATAATATAATCGTTGTGGTTATACGAGAATTGAGCAAGCCTTCATGAACTATTGCTGAATACATTCTCTTTACTCACAAGAGGGCCTATTCATAAGGCATTTTAAACTCAATTTCACGCAGGAACATTATCGAAACAAGCAAAATATAAATGAAACTTAATTCCGTAATGCAGTATTATTGGAACGTGGAAATATTTGTGCACAATATTTGCGTAGTCGAAACAGCCGTGGGGTTAGCGCCTATGATTGTGAATCTAGAGATCTCGGGTTCGAATCCCGGACGGGGTAGATATTTTTGCTACCAGGTTATCATTTTAAACGATATTTATCATATAAATATGACTTATTTTAACAGAATCCATATGAAATTACGTGTTGGTCTGTGAATCAAGAGGACCTGTTTATAAGGAATTTAAAGTTATGAGCGTTGTTGCGTCTATTAATCTAGTTGATCCATATCGTATTCATTATTTAGGCAAGTGCTGGTGGAAGCTACAAATCATCTAATAAAATGAGTTCCGTATTATAAACTACAATATCTGTAATACACTCCCTTTTACAATACAGTAATATTTGTGCCAATAATAGTATAAAAAAGACACGGATAGTCAGTCTGAAAGACTAGACTTTATATCATTTTAAATGCTAGCAGCCGAGAACTAAGAAGGCAATGCACGAACAGAGTTTCAAGATTCTATTTTGTTTCTTCACTGCCTACTTGATTGTTCTCGCACTGCCTTCTTGAAACTCTGTTCTCGCACTGCCTTCTTGGTACTCGGCTGCTACATCGTATTATGACATCACATACTTCAGTGCATTCTCGGTACATTTCGTCCCGTCACCGTAACGTAACGCCAGACCTCGGCGTAACTAAGAAGTCGACAAGATCATTTAAAATGATAATACCGGTGTATCAACAATTTCACGTGACGTTTCTTCTATGTCAGATGTTACACATCATATGCGACTACTGTAAAGCTCGTATTTTAGGTAGATTTCATTAGAAAGCTAACTATTGCAATGGGTACCATGTTTCGACTTCCGGAAAATTTCGACATATCTTCGCGTTTCACATCCCCCAGACCCCAAAACCACCGTCAGTTCAAAAGTTTATATATAATTTATGTATATATGTATCTATCTATCTATCTATATATATATATATATATATCAGTTTCTTGTGGACACGATAACTGCCGTAATTTTGCACCAATCACTTAGAATTTTTTACATAATATGTATCCCTATAAAATCTCGGTCGAGTTCGCTAATGGGCAAAATCGGTCGAAGGGGGTGAAAATGGGGAGCTTTTTTCGAAAAAGTGAAATTTCGCTATACCTCTCTTAATACGTGAAATATCGAATCAATTCAAAGTTCATAATATGTGTCGGATATGTGCCAAAACTTTATGTCAAATAAGTTTTTTGATACCACCAACCATTGACCAAAGGGGTGGAAAAAAGTGAGTTTTTCGGGAAACATTAATCATATCTCTCATAATAGGCACAATATCATAACCGTACAAAATGGAAAATATTCCCCTAATAATTACCTAAAACTTTTGTCTGAAAGAATTATTTATATGACCCACCATTACGCCAAGGGATGAGAAATATGATTTCGGAATTTTAAAAAATGTGAATTGCCATCAGAGGTTACCATAACAACGCTTTTAAATTGATGAGGGATGATCTATCAGAGGTTGCCAAGACAACGCCATTGACGAGATCACATTCATTTTTAGCCTACTTTTCACACTTTTCAGAAATGAGGAAAAAGTAGACTTATGAGATATATCCGGGCAAATGTGTCTGTCCTTCTGTCTGTCTGTCTGTCCTTCTGTCTGTCTGGCTGTGTGTGTGTGTGTCCCCATATCAACTCCTAAACGGCTGCAGCAATCAAAACCAAATTTAGTATGAGTAAAGATGTATACCGGAATATCTCAGGCCCGTATTTGAAAAAGTTGCCAGTGCTACCAACTGCTAAAAAACGCACTAGAAATTTGAGCTCCATGTTGGGTATCTTGGAAGGTATACATGGGAGCTATTCTAAAATTGGCACACATGTAGATAATACTATTTCAGTTTAATTTCCAGGTGGCCATACTGTAACGGTACTGTTGGTTGTGTATGTAAATTTGGAACAATATATAAGATCAAAACCTGCCAGATTATTAATTTCTGTATCCATTTTTTTTTACCTGACTTACCATTTGATATGGCCCATCAGTGGTCACCGGATCTGAAGTTATATGTAAGAGTGTTGGGCGCCAAGGGTTCGATCTGAGAGCGATAACCCAATAAATCATAAATAACTTTACGTCCTAGCTCAGGTAGAACATTCACCAGACTCCATCGACTCAAGTCGTGGTATGACTTAGTCATTAACCTGAATAACATTTGCTTCGGGGAAAAGAGGATGGCTTATATCTATTTCTATCATCTAGAAAGGAGACAGACTGCATTTACTTTAAATATAAATTTAATGGCATCAAAAACAAACAAGTTAGGAAAATGCATTAATTAATGACTTAACGTAGAAAGTAAACAAAAGAATTTAAGACAGGCAAAAGTTGCAAGAAAACGGAGGCGTTATGAATTTAATTTAATCTAGATCTGAATTTAATACTTTAGGTTGATTTATTCAAGAGTGAAGAAAGAGAGCTTGTGCATAAGGTCAATGAGCTTACCAAACGATGAATCGGCTTTATTGAAGAGTCTCTCCCCAAGAGAAAGCTGCTGTTGTAGGTGGTAGAAGTCCATCTTCATACGAGGAATTTATCTTAAATAACTGGCTACTATTAATTCTGAGGTATGTAGGCTACTCAGAATGAATAATGGTGGTGGATTGTAAGTCCCTAAACCACTCTTATGATGTTGGCGAATGACACTGCCAACACCATAATGTATCGGACTGGCCTAAGTCTTGAATACCACTCCTGCAATACTGTTCTACCTGCGACTGTCTTCCACCAAGTCTCGTTGAGTTGTCCCTTTCACATAAAGGAGTCTCGTCCCAAGTCGTACCACGACCGTCTGTATTGTTCAGCTCACCTCTTTCCACTCATCTACCCTCGTCCTTGGCCGCACCCTTACTCATTACCGTGGGCTCGGCACGCGGCTATTGTTGTTGAGTAGGTACGCAGGTAAGTTATTCCTTCACATCGTGGTGTTCTGGGAGAAGACGTAAGCTCAAGAAATGACCCATAGTGCTCAAGCGCTAGCTAATTACAAAAACAGCCTCTGACTTCTGTCAACTTAATACCGTAACAAAACCTAATCATGATAATACATTATATGGACTAAACCTACACTTAATTACTTGTGGCTAATTAACTGCCGAAATAACACATGATATAAATAACGAATGTCAAAATTTTGACATAACGTCAGTGGCGTAATCGTACCCTTCAAAATAAGGATACATTCGTCCCGGAAAATCACGCAGACTATCGTTTACTATATTCCGCGTGATCTTCCCAAGACACGTGTAAATTAACATAGAACCCTAATATAACATAATACACATAATAAATTACCCTTATAGACATGTATATATACAATCAACATTTCTTCTTTTGGTTTAACACCAATGTTTTTTGCTCAGGCTATTATGTCTCAATCGCATATAGCTTATTGTTTTCTTTTTATTGTCTTGCGGTCATTACCGCTCATTGTTTATTTTACCTATATGTGTAAGAAAAAAAAAGACATATATGTGTTCTCTTATTTCCCCTTTGTCACATTTTCTTATTTCAAATCACACGAGTTCACTTTGTGATCTGCAGTTTGATTTCCCAAACCACCTTGTATTGCAAGTTCGTTGATTTTGGAATTCCCATTTTGAGTGCTTTGAGTGAGGTCAATCACACACACAATCACTAGTAATTTGGTTGTGCTATATGACTCTATCACCCAAACTCTCTCTCTCATATGTCATTACGTGTATATCACTGAAAAAAAAACAACACTAGAAATACATACAATCCATCATATTTCTGTCCTGTTTGTCCCTTTAGATATAACTCCCTTTAAGTACCAAACTCCATACCAGTTCTCCCTTCATCTCGATTCCCTCTCCTCTTTAACAGTTCATCTCACACAGATCAATGATACTGACCACATCTGATACCTTATTAATACCTAGGTATTTACCATTTTGATTTACCTGCTCAACAGCATAATGTTTGCAATATTGCCTGTTTCTGGGTCACTTAAGATATATACTTCCGAAGGCTATTTATGTTGTACGTGCCGTATAATCGAGTAGACGTATCGTCTTCTAGTACATAGGCAGTATTGCCTATACGTTTGGTAACCGTGTAAGGGCCTTCATATAAAAAAAAGAACTTGCTCATCACTTTCTCTAATTTATTCGACTGCTTCGGTACTCTTAACAGGACTCTGTCTCCCGGATTGAATAGGTCGAATTTCGTTTGCTTTTGTTGGCGAATTCTTTTTGCAGCTGACTTTGATAAATTATGTTTCGCCAACTGGACAATGTAATCCATCCCTGGTAGTTTCCCCTCATTTAAGCCCAATACTCTAGCTAGTTCATTCTGAGGTCTTTTACCGAAGTGAACTTCGTACGGTGTCATCTTCGTGCTCTCGTGCTGGACAGAATTCAGCCAAGTCTCGACTTTGGGAAGATGTCCAACCCAAGCCGAATGTTTGTCATTCACCAGAGTGCGAAAAAGACGAGCCACTTCCCTTAACGGTCTCTCCGCAGAATTTCCTTGGGGGTATCTTACAGAGGAATGAACCTGTGTGATACCAGCTTCCTGCATACTGGTTCTCCATTTCTTTGCAGTGAACTGTGGTCCACTGTCAGATAATATCCTGAGCGGAACGCCAAACTCGGGTATATACTTGTTAATGATCAGTCGGCTACATGCGAGTCCCGTGGCTTTCCTTAGCGCATACAGTTTGATGTATTTACTGAATGCATCAATAACTATGAATATATATTCGTAGCCGTACTGACCTCGAATGACTGGGCCAAATAGGTCCACACACAGTAGTTCGCCGGGACTACTTGTGAGAACTGCCTGTCTTTCCCCAACTAGATATCTTACTGGATACTTGCTCCTCTGACAGGTGTCACACTTAGCTATGGTTTTTCTAATGTCCCTTCCCATTTTCTCCCAGATAAAGTCATGAGCAATTTCATAAAGTACTTTGCTGGCTCCAAAGTGTCCCAGCTCCTTATGCATAAACCATAATAATTCCTCCCTCAAAGTGCCCGGTACACATATTGCCCAGCGATCCCTCCTACATCTTCTTGCGAGAAGGCCGTCCTGCATTTTATATGCGAACCTTCCCACTTTCACTATGTCTGAGTTGCCCCCTTCCAACCTAGCGAGTGCCTCACCCAAGATTACATCATCACGCTGTTCCACTAGCATGTCTTTCAGTTTCTGTAACGATGCCTTATTGCCTTGATCTACACAAGCGCACAATAAAATCCCTTCTTCTGCTTTAATAATAGAATTATCCCTGCTTAGACTGGAGTCACGTGATAACATGTCGGCTAGGATATTATCTTTACCCTTAATGTGCATAACTGTGAAGTCATATTCTTGTAATGCTAGAATCCAACGGCTTACTCTATTTGAACTTAATTTGCATGTTTTCATGTACAACAATGCGTGGTGATCTGTGTGGATCTCAAATTTACTTCCGAGTAGATACATACGGAATTTCCCTAAACTAAATACTATCCCAAGTAGCTCTAATTCTGTGATGGTGTAGCGTTTCTCAGCGGCAGAAAGTCCACGCGAGGCTAAGGATACAATCCGTAAATTTCCCTCCGTATCTCTCTGGCACAAGACTCCTGCTATACCTATATGTGAGGCATCTGTCATCACCACATATTCCTGGTCTCTTATTGGATATTTTAAAACAACTGCTTGTTCAAAACCTCGTTTCAGAGCTTGAAATGCCTCGTCATGAGTCACATCCCATCTCCATCTGCTTCCTTGCTTTAAGAGGTCCCTGAATGGTTCTACTAACTTAGAATATTTTAACACAAAACGTCTAAAAAAAATTACAGATTCCTAAATACGTCTTCAGCTGTTTAACATTTTGTGGCACACTTGCATCGAGGATTTTGTTAATCCGACTTTCTTCTGGAGTTACCCTTGAACGTGACACACTATGACCCAGGAAAGTTACTTGTGACTTACAAAACGTAGATTTTGACAATTTCAGGGTGAACCCTGCTTTATCTAGTCTCTTAAAAACCGTGTCCAAGTGAACCAAATGCTCTTCAAAAGTACGCGAACTAATTACAAGATCATCAATATATATAGTTACATAATCTCCCGTGTTATCACCTAAAGCTATGTTCAGTGCTCTTATCAGCGCTGCTGAACTGCTCTTTAATCCATAGCGTACCCTGCAAAATTGGTACAGATTGTACTGATGACTAAAAGCGGTAAAGGCTCTATCTTTAACTTTAAGAGGAACTTGCCAGAAACTAGAACTTAAATCAACACACGTAAAAAATTGTTTTCCCTCAAAAGTTTGCATTAGCTCCTCTATAGACATAGATTTTAATTGGTCTGATGAAATGTGTGCATTAACTAAACGCGCGTCTAAACATATCCTGACGTTTCCATCTGCCTTAGGTACTGTAATAAGTGAATTTACACAGGGACTGTTAGAATACTCAATTATACCGTCCTTAAGCATCTGATTGATCTGACTTTCTACGGCTTTCTGATAGACAAAAGGCACAGGATAGCGGTGACCGGTAAATACCGAATTGTCAACAACGTTCAAAGAGTGGACATAACAATTGGCTCTACCAATTCGATCTTCAAATATCCTACTATTATTTGACAAAACATCGTAGAGAAGCATACACTTATCTTCCTCTACATCTCCAAGAAACGCAGCTTCACGTAACGAGTCATCGAGACTGTCGTTCGTAACCACACTGCCTACAAAAGTTACTGACTCTTGCTCTATAGCTTGAGACATCTCATTTAACGTACACATCACTCCTACTACGCTACTCCTATATTGTTCATTGAACGGTATCACCACTTCCGCACCACCAAATTTAAATGTAATACAGCACTCTTCATAACATATGTTTCCTGACACCCTAGTCAGCCAATCAGAACCCAAAATAACGTCGTACACTAGATTTGGAATTACAAGGCACACTTGCTTCTCTACGTAACTGTTTATATTTATTTCTATTAACACCTGCTTTGATATAATTTTAGACTTCCTACCCACGGCTGTGATTACAAAAGTACTCTTAATTGGCAATTCTTCGAAGTTAACCCCAGTTCCCTTTAATTTATCATAATAAGCATTGCTTATGCAACTTCTTACACAGCCACTGTCTATTAACACATTCGTACACGTCCCGGACACGTGTAGCTTAATGATCGGACTTATATTACCCGCCACTGGTAGTATTGCTTCGTCACATAGTTCACTTAACAAATCATTCCTTACGTTTAGGTCATAGTGTTCCTGTATCAGGGTTAAAACAGGGCACGTTGCAGACTGAGATCCTGACCTTATGATGCAGTCTGGCTCGCGTTTAAATTACTATTATTGTCTCTAGCTTCACAAGTGGTCGCAACGCTGGTCTGGCTATTACTATTCACATTCTGTTGGTTACTATTTTCATTATTACCTACGGGATTACCTCTCCCATATCCTCGGTTCTGATTAACATTAGGGTTATTACCGTAGTTACCCTGTCCGTGTCCGTTGCGCCCATCATTACCCCTACCTTGATTTCCTCGCGAATCATAATTCCTGCCTTGCGAGTAATTATTCCTGTTTTGATAGGGCGTCACTAAATTATTACCCCGGTTTTGGTAATTGTTTCCACTCTGACCCCTATTTTGATAATTGCCTCCTTCGCCACTGTTTCCCTGCGTTCCTTGATTTCTTGCATCCTGAGACTGATTGTTATAATTGCCCTGGTTTCTAGTGACTGTTTCTTCACTTGAACCTTTCCCTAGCGCATCAAAGGTACCTAGTAGGCTCTCTACTTGCGTGACAGTTTTTACATTTTGTATGCATGCCGCCTCTTTGATTCGGTAAGGGAAATGCCTTAACAGGAGCCTTACGACATCTTTTTCCTCTCTCAGTCCATCCAAGTATTTACAAACCAACACTTGCCCCAGGAAATACTCCGTCATATTGAGATTACCCCTTGCGTTGTATTTTCCACACACGATTCCCTCACGATACCGTGATTGTATGCTCTCACTCCAAAACTTATCACAAAATTTATGTCTGAAGTCTGTGATATCTTCAAAACCGTCCCTATAAACTGCAAACCAGTTTTTGGTTTCCCCTACGAAGGCCTGTTCTAATATTTCAACAACATTACACCATTCGATGTTTCCGTCCTCCAATCTTTCTTTAAACCTCACTTCAATAGTATTTAGAAACTCCATGGGGCATCCTTGCCGATTGCTAAATTTCCCTAACTCTATTTCTTTATGCGTGCTATTCATATATGTCGTTCGACTCTGACCTGCTTCTTGTCTTATTCTAGACTTTAATTTATTTTCAAGCTCGGCAATTTTCTCCTCTGCTCGTTTCTCTATACTACTAACTTTTGCGTATATGCTCCCATCTGTTGCTTCAACTTTATCATTCAGCCTATTCTGTGTTTCTTGAATTTTACTTATACTTTCCTTACTCTGTTTCTTCAAATTTTCAACTTCTTTACTAATTTCTGCTTGAACCTTGTCGATTTTGCCGCCCAGCTGTTCTTTAATTTCCGTTGTTACTCCCTGAATCTTTTTAATTTCTCCCCCCAACTGTTCTTTAACCTCCATAGTTGTACTCTGAACTTTTTCAATTTCTCCTCCCAATTGTTTCTTAATTTGCTTCGTCTCTAACTGTATTAACTCTTTAGATTCCTCTGCTCGCTTACTTATTTTATTCTCAAGTTCATCTTGCACCCTCCTCAATCTACTCTCCATGTCAGCTAGGATTTCTTTCGTCTTCTCTTCCATCACACCCCTGATTTCACCCTTAATTTGCTCAAATCTCTTATCCATCTCCTTACTGTTTTGATCCAATTTACTATTAAGTTCTTTATTACTATCGTTTAGTTTACTACTAATTTCTTTACTGTTTTCCTCCAATTTATCGTTTAGTTTACTACTAATTTCTTTACTGTTTTGATCAAATTTCGTATTTAATACCTGTATAAGACTCGCAAACATGCTCTTCATATCTCCCGGACTTTCTTTCTCACCATCATTACTGGGATTTACCTCCGACATCATCCCTGTGCTGCTTTCACCTTCCTCTACTAACTTACTACGTGCTTCATCCTCTTTCTCCTTCCTCATCTTACTCCCTAGCTGTTTTTGACTACGTAGTAACATATCGTCTTCTGAATCACTCATTCTGACTCACGTTGATATATAAAATCCCCCAAAATGCAGGTACAGAAATATGTCACTTTTCCCTCCACAAATGTTATCAGGTTTTCGTCCCACGTTTATGGCGACAATGTAACGGTACTGTTGGTTGTGTATGTAAATTTGGAACAATATATAAGATCAAAACCTGCCAGATTATTAATTTCTGTATCCATTTTTTTTTACCTGACTTACCATTTGATATGACCCATCAGTGGTCACCGGATCTGAAGTTATATGTAAGAGTGTTGGGCGCCAAGGGTTCGATCTGAGAGCGATAACCCAATAAATCATAAATAACTTTACGTCCTAGCTCAGGTAGAACATTCACCAGACTCCATCGACTCAAGTCGTGGTATGACTTAGTCATTAACCTGAATAACATTTGCTTCGGGGAAAAGAGGATGGCTTATATCTATTTCTATCATCTAGAAAGGAGACAGACTGCATTTACTTTAAATATAAATTTAATGGCATCAAAAACAAACAAGTTAGGAAAATGCATTAATTAATGACTTAACGTAGAAAGTAAACAAAAGAATTTAAGACAGGCAAAAGTTGCAAGAAAACGGAGGCGTTATGAATTTAATTTAATCTAGATCTGAATTTAATACTTTAGGTTGATTTATTCAAGAGTGAAGAAAGAGAGCTTGTGCATAAGGTCAATGAGCTTACCAAACGATGAATCGGCTTTATTGAAGAGTCTCTCCCCAAGAGAAAGCTGCTGTTGTAGGTGGTAGAAGTCCATCTTCATACGAGGAATTTATCTTAAATAACTGGCTACTATTAATTCTGAGGTATGTAGGCTACTCAGAATGAATAATGGTGGTGGATTGTAAGTCCCTAAACCACTCTTATGATGTTGGCGAATGACACTGCCAACACCATAATGTATCGGACTGGCCTAAGTCTTGAATACCACTCCTGCAATACTGTTCTACCTGCGACTGTCTTCCACCAAGTCTCGTTGAGTTGTCCCTTTCACATAAAGGAGTCTCGTCCCAAGTCGTACCACGACCGTCTGTATTGTTCAGCTCACCTCTTTCCACTCATCTACCCTCGTCCTTGGCCGCACCCTTACTCATTACCGTGGGCTCGGCACGCGGCTATTGTTGTTGAGTAGGTACGCAGGTAAGTTATTCCTTCACATCGTGGTGTTCTGGGAGAAGACGTAAGCTCAAGAAATGACCCATAGTGCTCAAGCGCTAGCTAATTACAAAAACAGCCTCTGACTTCTGTCAACTTAATACCGTAACAAAACCTAATCATGATAATACATTATATGGACTAAACCTACACTTAATTACTTGTGGCTAATTAACTGCCGAAATAACACATGATTTAATAACGAATGTCAAAATTTTGACATAACGTCAGTGGCGTAATCGTACCCTTCAAAATAAGGTTACAATACATGACAGCGTTGCCAAAATAATTTTAAGCCGTCTGATAAGTCCAATTTTTAAATGCATATAACTTCTACACTATCAATTGGATTTCAACCAAATTTTGTATGTAATATGTGTACATAAACAGATATGACTGAGTGTATTCTTAAGAGCCACCAGGGCTGCCAACTGTTAATAATTGCTCTCTATTTTGTATCCAAATATATCAGAAAGTATGCAAGCCGACAGCTTTAAACTATGCACACGTAAATTACCTGACATTTTACATTAATTTGGAGTAACTTATATTCGTCAGTTCTACCAACATGATTCTAAGCCTGCTGATAGGACCAATTTTTAAATACATGTAACTTCTATACCAATAAATGAATTTCATCCAAAATTGGCACAAAAAGATATAATATTTCAGATTATTTCTGACCAGCACTCGCATGACATTGTTGCCAACATGCTTTTACGTGTACTAATAGATCCAATGTCTAAATCTATGTAACGTCCTTTGGACTTCAACCACATTTTGTATTCTGTACCTTAGGAGATGGAAGTAAGAATATATTCAGTCACCAGAGCTGCCAACTGTATTGCTCTATTAGGCTACATTATGCCTAGTATACCTTATTTCGAACTAATTAAGACATTTCGTCATTATTCTAGATAGGTTCATATACTGTAGATTAATCTCTGGCATGAATCTTAATTTTAAGAAAAGTAGGCTCTTTAGTTCGTCACGGAATTTCTTGTTCCATCTGACTATGAGGGAAGCGGCTAACTGGTAGCATGCTGAACTTCTATGCCCAAGGTCACTGGTTCAAAGCCGGCCAAAGTCGCCGGATTTTCTAAGAGTGCTAAAAATCCGTCAGCATGCTTTCCTTCGGAGGGGAAGTTACAACGTTCGTTGCAAGTTGCTGGTTGCGGTGGCATCTAGCAGCCAATTTCACAGCTAGGTGTCGTTGACGTTAGTATTTGGTACAAAATTAGATACTACTACTTAAAATTGACCGTCTGCAGACCTTACCTGAATTACAGACTAATACAGTCATCACAAATAACACCGTTTATCAGACAGATTCAACACACACCCAATGTACACGGGGTTACATGACTACCTTGTCGCAGCCCCTAAACTGAGGAACCAACCAACATCTCTGCGGGAGATAAAATTTTGCGTGAAGAAGTAACAGACTGTTAGATATTTAAACATTAGTTCCAAACCTTGCATAAGGACAGTGTGATCACAAGTATAAAAATGAACCCCAAATGACAAGAAGGTTACCATCCCCATAAGACAGTAAAATGTTAAAAATATGCATAGAAAGACGAAAAAATGTTAACTAACCTCCAATTGTAAAATACTTTCTCGCAATAAATAAGGTCTGATCCTCCTACGAAAACCTGCATATTTTGCCTATTATAGCCTATCCCCTAGTTTGCCCGGCGAAATCTACCTCCGCCTTCCGGCGTGCCGAGAGGAATTTTATTTTAATTATTATTTCAACGCATGCCTCGGTGTTCCGAATTGGTTTGCTTTATTTACATGGACCTATTGATGACATTTAATCGGAAATAGTATTATTTTTATTGTATTTATGCAAACCCCTGTAACGTACGTTTACATAAAAATCATCAGTGTTGAACTAAAAAGCACTAAACTCTTGTTTACAAAGGCAACACTGAAAATATGGCTTCAAACACCACAATGTTTACGGCTAGTCAGGCAAATCGTGAAGCCAATCAAATCACTCAGGCTTAAACTCATGAATTTAGACAAGTCAATTTGGTTCAACAAAAAATGTATAGAACTAAACCTCACCCCTAAATACGTACCTATTAAAACCGTACCGAACACACCAGCCTCGATCATTTCAACCAAACAAGCCAAAGCGCTTTGGATAAAAAACGAATTAAGATTTGCATACATAAGAAAGCAAAAAATTAACCAACAATTATACGACATTCAATTGCAACTAAGTAATTTCTGGCACGCAGCCCAATGGGACAGCTTCACCGAGCACCTACATGACACCATCAAAATCAGAGCAACGAGGAAGCATGAAACGCTAGAAAATAAATTAAGAAAACTAGGAGAAACCCAGAACCATCAATCTAACAAACAACACACGAATAACAATGAATTCAATTTCCACAGCAGAGTAAACAACAGAACGAACGTAACCTTTTCTCAAGGTGAAATGAATATGTTAGACAAAGGTTTGAAATACAACTGCACAGACGCACACACGAACCACAATATAAAACAGTTAATCACAGATATTGAGATAGCCAGTCACAAGCTCCCAGCAGAAGACAGGGAATTAACCAAAAATCTCGCCACCAACGAAGCCAAAAAAATCCTCAAACGAGAGGGCGATAGCAATAACATTCAAAACAACAAACAACTCAAAGAAATAAAGTCGTTGAAACAAAAAATAAAAGAACATGACTTAATCATCACAAAAGCAGATAAAGGAAACACTACAGTAATTTTGAACAAAACAGAATACATTGAAAACGATTAACGGTCACGTTAAACTACAAGCTAGCTTGCTTAATACATTGAAAAAACAGTCGAATTCCTAAACAACAACGAAATCAAGGAATTAACAAAAGACCCCACCAACAAATTCCAAAAACAAATAAAAAGTGCGCTAAAAGAAACAGAATACATACTGACCAAAGCCGAAAAATCAAAACTAATAAACATGAACCCGAAAATACCGTCATTGAGGGGACAACCAAAAATACACAAAAAGGAATGCCCAATGAGACCAATAGTCAATTGTAGGAATGCCCCTAATTACAAAATCAGCAAAGAGTTACTAAAAATCTTAAAATGCCGTCATTCCAACGACAAAAACTACTCTGTAAAGAACACAACAGAACTAGTAACAGCATTGAACACCCTACAAATGAAACCTAGCTTCAGGCTAGTATCCTTCGACGTAACTAACATGTACACCAATATTCCGATTATTGAAGCAATCAACACTATCGAAAACAACTTAAAATCCAACAATTCGGTAAAAGAAATTGAAGAGATTGTGAGATTACTGAGGGTCGATCTCACCCAAAACGTGTTTCAATTCGACAATAAAATATACACACAGAGAGAAGGCCTAGCAATGGGATCGCCACTAAGTGGGTTAATCGCTGACATCTTCATCAATGCACTAGAAAATGCGTTCTTAGAAAAGACTTCAACAAAGGGAATAGTAATATGGAAAAGATACGTAGATGATGTAATTTGCATCTACGATACTGAACTAACAAGCGAAGAAACAATTCTCCAATCCATTAATAGCCTTCACCACTCTATCAAATTCACTAAGGAATCCGAAATAGACCGGAAAGTAAATTATCTCGATATAACTATTGAACGTAAAGACAACGACCTTTCATATTCCATATTCCGGAAAGCAACACAAACCTCGCATGCAATCGACAATCAGTCTAATCACCCCAGTACGCACAAACTAGCGGGTTTCAATTCAATGGTGCATAGGGCTTTAAACATACCCATGTCAAAAGACAACTATAATAAGGAAATAAGAACTATTATGCAAATAGCAAAGGAAAACAACTTCTCGCCAAGCAAAATAAATCAAATTATAGCCAAACATAAAAATAAAGATAAAACGATTCCCAAACCGGACAGTAATGAGAAAAAATTTGCGCGTTTCAACTATGTCAATGCGAATACATATAAAATCACTAACCTATTCAAAAAGCAAGGCATAAAGATAGCTTTCATGACGAAAAACACAACCGCTAGGTACCTCCTAAATAGTAATCTAAATAAACGTGACCCGTATTCAAGGTCAGGGGTATATTCTATAACGTGCCAAGACACCGATTGTCAAGCTAATTACATCGGGCAGAGTGGAAGGCGAGTAGACACACGCTATAATGAACATAGGAATGCGATAAGATACGGAACACATTCAGCCGTGTGCGAACATATGTGTGACGCAGGGCACAGCTTTACCAACATAGAGTCGGACCTTAAAATAATCCATCACGAATCGAAAGGCAGAGCTCTTGACATAAAGGAAGCAATCGAGATACACCTAGCCAAACGAAACAATCTAAATGAACACACGTTCATGGAGAGCTCACCCCTCTTCACGCTACTAAAAAACACACCCTGTCGGAAACAAAACACAATTTAGCGACACAGCCAAGCTAGATAAAAAAGGGGGGAAATTAGGGGGTTTTTAATAGGTAAGTGTTATCTGGATCAGGTGTACGATGTACTTTTCTTCTACAATAAACCAAGGCCCATATTCGCGGCAGTATTAAAGGTGCCGGGACGTCCTCATAAGACCGTCAACGCTTAGTTCGAATGGGTTATGCTCCACGCGTGGCGAGGGCTAATCCACGGTCTTTAATACTTGTAGACCCACCTCATTCAATAACATACATCTTATCTAGGTTGGCAACACCTCACATAAACACATCGCTATCACTCCCCACAGCACGTAGGGGCAAGGGGGGGGGAGAAGACAGTAAAAACCAGTCGTTAAGATAACCACCGCAGTCGACCGCACAGTGAGTTCCAGTGAGCACGAAAACTGAGAGTAGCTGTAGTACGGAAGACAATCAGGTAAGTAGTTAGCCTAAAATTTTATAGTTTAACCATAGTTTACAACCATATAATCTCTCTAAAGTACAATCTCCGGATAGCTATCACCATTTAGCATTTCACCTAACATATATACTGCATTTAGCATACACTGACAGTTGCAGTACCAATACTGCAACTAAATAATTGTACATATTGTAAATATTTTCACCTGTATTTCAAACATGGATTTTGTAGCCTAAGTGTAATGGATCTGATGATGATCGCTTGACGATCGAAACTGGTCATCCTAGTGTTTTATTAATCTCATGTAATTTATTTCAGGATTAGGGTATAACCCATCTCTTTTGGGTACATTCGTGTTGACCGACTGAAAAGCACTAAACTCTTGCTTAATTATACGTAAAAAACAATAGATTCCAATAACATTCAGTAGAATATAATGTTGTCCTTTATTGTTGTATTATACGCTCCGTGTGCTGAGCAACGCGTGTAGCAGTATATAGTACATGACTGCTAGTCAACCGATGAACAAAGCAACGATGTTGATGTTGATGATGTTCACGATGTTGATATGAGTCGTCCAGTTGCAAAACTCGTTTAATCCACTTGTGAATAAGAATCATTTTCATGAGAAACGTTTCTCTGTGCTTTGCCTCGCGTATCTTTTGTGTTTGTTGTTTTCTACTTTTTTCTTTTTGCTTTGTGTTTGCTTGTGTTTGCTTTGGTTTTTGGTTTTGTGTTTGCCTTGTGCTTTTTACTTTTTGCTTTTATTTCTTGGTTTTGGTTTTATGTTTGTTTCTGCTTTTGCTTCTTTTTGAATTTTACTTTTTTCTTAGTATTCCACTGTTTTTTGTTTTCTGCTTTTGTTTTTGAATTTTGCCTTTTGCTTCGTGGTATTATGTTTGTTTTCTGGAAAATCAAAATAAAACGTAACAAAATAAAATAAAACAAAATAAACAAACCAAAATCAAAATAAAACAAAATAAAATAAAACAAAATAAACGAAACAAAATATAAACAAAATAAAATAAAAAGAAACAAAAAAAAACAATTTAAAACAAAATAAAACGCAATATAATAATACAAAATCAAAATAAAACAAAACATAATAAAATTAAATTAAACAAAGCAAAATAAAACAAAATAAAGTAAAATAAAATAAAACAAAGTAAACTAATTAAATAAATAATTTTACGACATGATCCTTATTCACAAGTGGATTAAACGAGTTTTGCAACTGGACGACTCATATGATGTTGATGTTATGTTGATGTTGATACCGATGTTATGTTGAATATGATGTTGATGTTTATGTTGATGATAATAATAATATCGTTTGGCCTCGGGTGCCTGGCGCAAGCTTTGTAATTTGACACCCAGAGGGTAGCTTGCATGTCGAATTTCGTTGTTCCTTGAATCACTATGAAAGTCAAGGAGGTTAGATAATAGATATCTAAGCTCCTTGAACATTATAGCGCTTTCTAGTAGAGAAATGAGGAACTTTGTGTTGGCGGAAACTCCCGAGATTAATTTTGCCATTATGAACTCGGCCTACTGAATTCAAATGCGTTCTTTGACATGCCAACCTCGTATGACATGCGTATCGTATTTTTGCCGCCTTTCAAAAATCACTTACCACGGCCAGGCGCGAACCTGCAATCTTGGGGTTAGTAGACCGACACGCTATCCACTCACCCACCGTGGCAAGCTTATGTTGATGATGATGGCAATGTTTATGTTGATGATGTTGAAGATGTCGATAAACGCTATCAATCAATTCTTGAATGCTGCTTACTAAAACACAGAAATCGTGACTGAGGTTAATTTTCCCGTCAATGTCCGGGAAATCTCTATTTCCGACTCTAAGTAACAAACTAGCAAACAGATTATTATCTTCTGAAGATAAGAGTCCTCTCATGTTAGTTTTGACTGCCAGTTTTGTTATATCCGGCCAGATGTAAGATCTTCTTAATGAAGCGTTCACTTCGTCGGCTTTCGTTCCTCTGGTAACAACTGGTAAGATTTGACGAAAATTTCCGGCTAACAAAACTGTGCAGCCACCCATAGGTGTGTTCCGATTCCTTAGATCATGCAAGGTCCTGTCTACAGCTTCAATGGAAGTTTTGTGCGACATTGTAGCCTCATCTCATACAACTAAAGAACAATTTTGGATTAAACTGGCAGTGTTACTTGGTTTTGAAATATTACATACGCTTCCATCATTACTGCTGACTTTCAATGGAAGTTTAAACGTTGCAAGTGCTGTTCTTCCCCCTTCCAAAAAGAGTGGCTGCAATTCCAGATGATGCAACAGCAAGAGCAATATTACCACCAGGCCTCACTTTGGCGAGCAACAAATTAATCAAGAACGTGTTGCCTGTGCCTCCAGGGGCACCTTACCTTCCTTCTTAATGATGCTAGATATGATGGCGTCATGAGCTTGTTTCCGATCGTGGTTCAGACGGTGTTCTTCTTGAGCAACGGTTTGATGGAGCCGAGGAAGACGTCTTGATTTCTCTTGTGACAATCGAGAAATTATTTGTTGCTCTGTTTCATTGTTACGTGATAAGCGCTTTTCAGCCAATTTTCAATTGTGAAAAAATAGGCTTATGAGATCACCTTTTGTCCGTGTGTGTTTGCGTGTGTGTGCGTATGTGTGTGTGTGTGTGTGTGAGGAGTGAGTGTGTGTGTGTGTCCCTAATAAATCATAAATGGCTGGAGCGATTTCAATGAAACTCGGTAAGTTCATAGCACTATTCCGGGCGACCCCGACCGTGCCCTTCAAATTTTGTTACGTCTCATCAATCCAACATGGCGGCCGTGCGAAATATTTCACCAGCATTCAATATCTCCGAAACTATTACCGATATCACCCTGGATTTTTCTACAGTGATAAAGGGAACTACTAGAAGTTCACATATGTGACTTTTGAAAAACTGGCAACTACAAAACCAACATGGCGGCCACGCGAATTTGCGACTTTTAAATAGACGTTTTTTCGCGATTTAACCAAACAAACGCAATAAAACTTAGTACAGTATATGTTTATACACATTGTAATGCATCAACATCTAACTTGGTTCAATTGTTTACATAATCACAAGATGGCGGATGTGCGAAATATTTCACCGGCATTCTATATCTCTGAAACTATTAGCGGTATCACCCTGAAATTTTGTACAGAGATAAAGGGCACTACTGGAAGTTAATCTATAAGGCATTCAAAAACCGGTTAATTACAAAACGAACATGGCGGCCAAGCGAATTTGAAAATTTTAAATTGACCTTTCTCGCGACTTAATGTTTCAACCGCAATGAAATCTGGTACAGGAAATATTCGTACACATTGTAACACACTGGTATCTAATTTAGTTCAATTGTTTACATAACCTCAAGATGGCGGCTTTGCGACTTTTAATATTAAGTTTTTATTTCTCGTGTCGTTATCATGCGATCGATGTGAAAGTTTGAATAATGAACCTACGCAATAATTTTCCTTTAATGGTACATGACTCTATGCCCTATGCACTTAACAATCCAACATGGCGACCATCCGAAATATTTAGACGGCTCTGAATATCTACGAATCTATTAAAGTAAATCAAACTGAATTGTTTTATGATCATAGGGGCTATGAACTTAAGTTCACCTATAGGACTTTAATTAAACTGGTGATCACAAATCCAACATGGCGGCGACGCGAAATAAAAATATTCACATGGTCGTTTCTTGCAATTTAACCATCCGAGTGCAGTGAATCTTGGTACGGTAAATCCTTATACGAATATTAATCCACTGGCATCTAATTTATTTCAATTGTTTCCATAACCACAAGATGGCAGCTGTGCGAAATTTTAAAATCTCCTTTTTACTTCTTGTGTCCTAATCATGCGATTGAACTTTGAACTTTGAACGTACACAATAATCTTCACGTAACAGTGCATAACTCTAAGACCGACATATATAAAATCCAACATGGCCACCATCCGAAATATTTAGTCGGTTCTCAATATCTATGAATCTATTACAGCAATAAAACTGAAATTTTGTATGTCGATAGAGGCAATTAACATAAGTAGGATATATGAAAATAGGCTGTATTGTTCTTCACGGAACTACTTGTTTTTCTTCGATGTCAATGAACTATGACCATATCCGTTTTACATCTCGGCATGATGGCTAAAATCACTGACTGGACTATTAATAATAACAAATTCTTGTCAGACGTAATTTATGAATGGCGAGGTGTGTATTTTGCTGAACCCGAATGTGCATTTTGTGGAACGAAAAGTTTACAGGCGAAATGAAGAAATGATGAGTTGCACTTCCAGGAAATGGCGAGGTGCATGAAACACAAATCTCCCTTCCGTCCAATCTTAACTTGACTGTGTATCTTGCGGAACGGAAAGTTCACAGGCGAAATGAAGAAAAGCCGAGTTGCACTTCCAGGGAAACTCCAAACACATGCACCCTTCTCTGAAGTCTTAACTCAACACGACTCAACGGTTTGCTGCTGGCTGTATCTGGGGTAATAGGTTCGCCCGCTAGTTAGGCTGTAACAGGGGTGATAGACTCGCCCTTAGCTAGCTCGTAAACTGTCACCTCAGCATTTGCGTGGACATGGTTGGAAGAAATGAAAACGTAAAAACACTTATAGTGGGCGATGTATAGAAGATAGAGATATACTCTCGCGGACTTTTCTGTAGAAATTTTCATGCTGAACAATTCTTACACTCATATACAATTCATCCGATTGCGATGAAATTTGGGTGAGATGTTCTGTAAACTTCAGGTAAATCCACTTAACAATAGGTAGCGTACGAGTAGATTCAACAAATGAGCGACGACGGGCGAAAGGTTTCAACAAAGTCCTGTATGCGTTCACATACCATTCTCCGATAGCGATGAAACTTGGGTGAGAGGTTGTGTGCACTACAGGCAAGGTTTCTGGATGAGTCAATCCATGTTATAATAGGTAGCGCACGAGTAGATACAACAAATGAGCGACGACGTGCGAAGGATTTTAACATAGTCCCTTTAGCGTTCATATACTATTCGTCTGATAGCAATGAAACTTGGGTGAGATGTAGTGTACATTTCAGGGAAGGTTTCTAGCTTAGTAAATCCACTTTACAATAGGTATCGCACAATTAGATTAAACAAATGAGCGACGACGTGCGAAGGATTTTAACATAGTCCCTTAAGCGTTCATATACCATTCGTCCAATAGCGACTAAACTTGGGTGAGTTGTTGTGTACACTCCATGGAAAGTTTCAGGCTTAGTAAATCCATTTTACAATTGGTAGCGCACGAGTAGACTCAACAAATGAGCGAAGACGCACGAAGCGTTTCAACAGTCCCGTATGCGTTCATATACTATTCGTCCGATAGCGATGAAACTTGGGCGAGATGTTGTGTACACTTCAGGGAAGGTTTCTGCCTTAGTAAATCCGCTTTACAATATGTATCGCACAAGTAGATTCAACAAATGAGCGACGGCACGCGATTCGTTTAAACAAAGTCCCGTATGCGTTCATATATCATTCATCCGATTGCTATGAAACTTTGGTGAATTGTTGTGCACACTCCAGGAAAGGTTTCTGACTGAGTAAATCCTTTTTATAATAGGTATCGCACGAGTAGATTCAACATGAGTAACGGCGCGCGTATCGTTTAAAAATATTCCGTATGCGTTCATATACCAATCTTGCGATTGCAATGAAATTTGGTGAACATATGTTGTTTCCACTCCCGCGAAGATTTCTGATTCAGTAAATCCATTTTGCAATTGGTAGCGCATGAGTAGATTCAACTAATGAGCGACAGCGCGTGGATCGTTTCAACCAAGTCCCGTATGCATTCATATACCATTCATCCGATTGTAATAAAACTTTGGTGAGTTTAGTACAGTCCTGCGAAGGTGTATGAATTAGTAAATCCATTTTTCAATGGGTGGCGCACAAGTAGATTCAACAAATGAGGACGCGCGAATCGTTTAAACAAACTCCCGTATGCGTTCATATGCCATTCATCCGATTGCGATGAAACTTTGATGAGTTGTGTACACGCCAGGGAAGGTTTTCGAATTAGCAAATCCATTTTACAATAGGGAGCGTAAGAGTACTGTATATTCAACAAATGGGTGACGATGCTCGAATCGTTTCAAGAAAGTCCCGTATGCGTTCATATACCATTCATTTCACTGCGATGAAACTTTGTTGAGTTGTTGAGCACACTCCCAAGATTTTTTTTGAGATAGTAAATCAATTTTAAAATAGTTTAGAGGTGGTTAACGCGAAAATAAAATAATTTTGGGAATTCAAAAGCACTTCAACCAAGTCACATCGCCAACGCTTTCTTTGATTGGCATTGCAACGCATGCCGGGTACAGCTAGTGCTTAATAAATATTTCCAAACACAATTTATGTTGTGTGATCATTTTGATACACCACGCCCGATCTCGTCCCGCGCAACACCACTGACATAAGGTTAAAAATTGTCCAGTTTTGCCGTTAGGAGGCAGTGCAAGTGGAACGCCAAAATTGGAGAGTCAATCGTCTAAATGGCACCAACTAAAAAAATACTATAATTATAAGGTTGTATGTATGAAATAATGCTCTGGAGGGGATCTTTTAATGTCCCAATTAATCTACTGACACGTCTCCCCCCCCCCCATTTAAGCACCTCAGAAGTCGGTTCACTGGGATCCCATAACCTTGGGACCAGCAGGCGAGAAAACTACCACTGCGCCACGCAAAAGACAAACAAAGCCAACTCCGTACAGATCATGGAGGCCCATGGAGTAGTGGATGGTAAGGCACTAGATTGGATGGAGTTGTCAGCTCCATTCCCAGCCGCCTTTGCTCCCAGGAATTGCCCTGGTACTCGTTTCTCTTGTAGACTGAGTGAACTGCAGGGCCAAGTGAGTTTCTGAAAGTGGAAATTCTGTTTCCAAAATCATTACCTCATTAGAGGCTCAGCGCCTCTACGATTGGACTACGCAGCTCCCGTTGCACCACGCAACCAGTCTCAACAGTTCTATTCTAGTTTGCTTACGTAACATTAATATTATTATTATTATTATTTACTATTAGAAGTTGGTTATAATTTTCTCCTTATGCTCGTTCTTACTTGAGCCATTAAATGTCGCCTCATACATTGTTCATGGTCAAACATAATATCGTAATGCTATTCAACGAAGCTCCTGTCAACTGACAGCGCATCTGATCATATCGCGGTTCAACGAACTACTGAGTAGTTTAGTTAAGCGATCACAGCACAATAGTTAAAAATCAACTGTCAGCTGTTATTATTACCGTGATTCAGGTCTAGATTAAAACTTAATTTTCAACACTTTATCAAGTTGTGTTTCAATACTCAAGCTAATTTAATGGTGAATTACTTTTTCAAATTTTCCACTGTAGTGGATAATAAAGCCATGGAGTCACAGCTGAACAAGGAATCAACTTTTATCGCCGCGTGGTCTTGGCGTATTAGCTGACGCTTACAGGCTGGCGGACTTGTTCCGGATGAGTGGCGCCCAATGCAGCATGAAACAGGAAACACCAGTCGCTACTGGACGTGTGGCCAGCGACACCCTACAGCACATGTGCTTCTGTACTATTTATCAACAAGCAGACATGTTGTATTAACAATAGATTAGGATAAATACCTCTAATTAAGAAGTGCTGATGAAATGGACGTGACCGGGACTCAAAGGTAGACCCTAACATTCTCTAGAACTTGGCTGACAAGACTTTTCATAGATATACTGGGACACGTAAGTTTATATCTTTCTTCAGCGTGCCACTTGCCCTGATATTAATTCAATATATTCCTCTACCTAGAGCAGATGTGTCAAACATGCGGCACGCGGGCCATATGCGCCCTCATTAAATGTTATGTTAAGTACAAAACTATGAACTCCAAAAATATTCTTTAAAAATAAAAGTTGCTAGGAAAATTAATGTTAATCAGTCCATAAAAGTAGTCTAGTGTCTTGTATATAGTTCAATGTACATTAATTTTAAAAATCGAGAATATTTTTCTGGCAGAATGGTTTGTTAGAGTTAGGAAGGAGAAACTACTGTATTTTAGTACATTATGCAACGAGCCTATAATGGCAATAATTAAGACACGAGTTTGTTTATAAAACGAGCGTAGCGAGTTTTATAATTTCCATACGAGTGTCTTAATTACCATTATAGGTGAGTTGCATACGACTGTTTATGTTCGACGATAATTATAACTAGTTTATGTTCGAACATAAATATTCATAAATGTCTGTCGAGATTTCACCAGTTTTATGTACTGAACAGAGCGCATGGGACGCAGAGAACACCTTGTATTTGACCATGGCCTCCTGGAATGCCTCACTATGACACTCGCCACGCAGTGAAATTTAAAATAGGGGGCATGGAAGTGAGCGCAGGTGCGATGCTATCCTCACCTAATTGGTCATACAACTGTTTCTTGAACTTTGATTGGTGGGAGAAACTGTATCATAATGAAAACTTGTATTATAATGAGTCTCATTATAGTACAGTTTTCTGACATATAATATGTAGAACATACAAATATTTATGCACGGAAACAAAACCTTTCTAAAAGGTCGCCAGAGTGTCCATCTTAGTGTCACACCACTCTCCATCTACACTCACTTCTCTAGTACAAAGGGCTCATTGCCCACTCCCAAACTCTCTTACTTTTATTCCATTAAACCATAATACACAGCCCAATCGTATTTATAAATGTAAATGTACTTTTTCAATTTTAAAGGGACAAAACCTAATATACATATTAATTTTATTTTGGCATACGGACTTCAATTCATTAAGTCGAGTTAGCCACCCAAAAACAGACAATACACAAAACAATTAACCTGTTTACAAAGTAATGCTTGGAATGTAGTTCATACCTCTGAAAACAATTCGTAAAATTAAACCTAGAAGTATTTAACAGTTTACAAACAGTGTGTGTTATCAAGTACACAATTTAAGAATTCAGCGAAGGATCTACGAAATTAACAATATTAGTATGAATCTGAAACAACAACAAAAAACTCAGAAGGACAAAAAAGTAGTGTAATAAGAGTTCCGCTAAATATGTTTCAGGCCAATTGATATTATTCCAATGAGTCAAGATGGTGTCTGAGAATTAGGATAGTCTCTAAGAGATTTAAACCCTACGTCTTTAAGCGGTTCAATAGTGCTTCCGATTATCCCCACGGTTTTTAAGCTATAAACGTTTTAAGGATTATAATCCCGGAACCGATTATAGCACCCATAACCTGAATGTTCTCTAGCCGATACTTTTCTGTTTAACAGTTCATTAGAAGTGCAACTAAAGATGTTCTTCAACTACCCATCGATGTTCCTAACTGGATGCTCTAGAGTAAATCTTTAAAAGCCTTGGTCTCTTCTGCGCAGCATGGGAATCCCGTCACCAATAGGCTACATAAATACGTGTATAACTCTTCAATTGATACGTAACTCTTAAATTTTAGCCACTCAAGATCTTAGGAGAGAAAGTAGCCTATGCAATGATTGTCAGACCTCGCCACTGAAGAAGACAGCCATCTGTTGGACAAGGATACGAACATAATTGTGATTGGAAAGATCCATCTAGAACTCAAGATGTGTGAATTCCATAGCATTTTGCCTCAGTGTTTTGGTGGTGGGAGCGCGAGACAAATCCCGAGATGTCTCGCTGAATTTTGTAGATCTTTCTCCCTCGATCAAGTGTCCTAGGGAAGAACGTAGTGATGGCCCCGAAAGGATCTATCTCCAACTTCCAAAATCACTGTCACTGAACAGAACTAACAGCACATTCCCTAATTTTTAAATGATGCCCTTTTGCGAACTCCAGTGGAAACGTGATACAGAGCGTTGGAAAAGTCTCTCCGCAGCGACGAGTTATGCGGGTCACGCCTTGCGGGACGTGTTAGGTTGGCAGCACATTCATGCCGCTGTATACGCAGTTTCACCGCAGTGGTTGGCATAAGCATTCACTTATTCTGTGTTGACCTTCAACTGCAGTGATAGGGTGGGTAATACCAGTTATTATTGCCGACAGTGAGTGTCTGTACGTGACAGTGTTGACGCTGCAAGTTGTGTTCTTGTCAAGTTCTTGTGTAAGCTGAGTCTAGTGGGAATGCTACCTACTGAAGAGCGTGTGTTTTTAGTGGACGAGGTTTTCCATGCTGGTGGAAACTTTACGGAGCATAGTGTGTTAGTGGTGAATACCGAATATATAGTTGCATTACTTAATTTAATGTTATCGTTTCCTTGTAGCAACATAACATGAATGTACTGCCAACCAGCATGGAGATACACGCGCTGCAGAGACACTGTACTTTGTCTTTTAGGAAACCTGGACATCTAGAAGGTACAGGGCCAATAAAGCCTACAGGCCTATATTATTATTATTATTATTATTATTATTATTATTGATGTGTAACATCTTTCCACTAGGTTGCTGGATATTTTTGTGGGAGTGATTTTGAAAAAATGGGACGGACGTGGATCGGACGGAAGTGTCTAAGACGCACTGCTAGCTGGATCGCGTCCCTCCTGTCTCCTAAGGCAGCCAGGAGGGATGCGATCCAGCTGGCAGTGGTACCATGTGGAATATATACCCCATACGGATTTATTCAATGTTTGGAGGCGCCATTACAGATATTTCTACGACAAATCATCTTCAAGTTGTCGTTCTTTGGTGTGAAAATATTCATTATATCATATTTGCTGAAAACAATTACGATTTATTAAATATTCATACTTTACCTGTATTCTTATTTAATGTAAGCACTCGATGTACTGTCAGCCATGTGGCTATGCGGAATCTATATCGCATCAACAAACACTCCAAACAACGCAGGAATTCAGTATATTAACACCGACTACTAACAATAATTGAAACTTCGTTGGTCTAAACGTATCACTGGGAGAAACACATTTAATCGCTCCTATACTTGGCAGTGCGTTCTTTCGACAAAAAGAGGCCATTTTCAATAACATCTCTGGCATGGGTTCACTAACTGGCCGGTATAGAGCGCAGCTCGCATCAAGTCGGCTGTTCTCCCGTATACCGTAGTTCAACTAGTTAAAGGTAGATGACACTACTGCAGATCCATTGGAGAACTTTGTTTCAATTAAATAATATTTTCCATTGCAAAATGCGCAATATAACGCTCAATTGTATAACGCCTCAGTACTAAAAAAACAATAAATATAAAAAATCAAGCAAAGAAATATAACTCTCTTAGGATTAGAACCCCAGCCGGCTGGTTGAGGGACCAACGCTCTAACCACAGACCTAATTATGTCCTCCCAAAATGAATGTTACCAATCGATTAAGATACTACGTCTTAGCCAATAATGACTTTGACTAAACGATTTCTTCACTGGAATATATTTCAAACAAAGTTCATTTCATATACAATTCCTATTATTTTTATATCTGTAGGCTATCTGTATGCATCATTACTCAAATTAGTGAAATATAGTTCAGAACGAGAGATCAGCTGCTATCTTGTCTGCAACCGAGACGGCTCAGCTTTTTAAGGCCACTTCTGCACTATAATATTACAATATACACTTTTAATTTTCTATTGCAAAATGCACAATATGTTATCAATCGATTAAGATAAAACGTCTTAGCAAATAACAATTATGATTTATTACGGTCAGGATTAATTGGCACTGGAGTTTTACAAGTAGTTATTTCAATGACTAACCGAGTTCACTGTTAACAAGGTATTTGCGCTCTCCGGACACACGTAGTAGGATAACATGTCACTTGTTACACATCATATGCGACTACTGTAAGGCTCGTGAAATTGTATTATTATTATTATTATTATTATGTGCGAATATATATTTGGCACTGGAGTAAGATATATCCTTTTTTTTTGTTTTGTTTTTGATGTGTAACATCTTTCCGCTCGGTTGCTGGATAGTTTTGTGGGAGTGATTTTGAAAATTGGGGACGGAAGTGGATCGGAACGATCGAGCTGGCAGTGGTGGATCAAACGGAAATGTGCACTGCCCGCTCGATCGATCGAACGGAAGTGTACTAGCTGGCAGTGGTGGAAAACGGAAGTATGCACAGCCCGCTCGATCAATCGAACTGAAGTGTACTAGCTGGCAGTGGTGGAAAACGGAAGTATGCACTGCCCGCTCGACCATGATGTACTCTCGGCCATGTGGAATGTATATGACATACTGAACGGAAAACGCTCATGTGAACTCTGGTGTCAAGTGATTGAAACAAATGACATAGTACATGTTCGAAGTCTTCGTATCAGCATTTCAATGGTAAAATGCCTTAATATCAAACATTGTAAGTAGTCGGCATTGCCGGTATTATGTTTCTGCACAATGGCTATTCAAATATTTACCCACATAACGGTAATGCAGTCATCAATATAATATAATCGTTGTGGTAATACGAGAATTGAGCAAGCCTTCGTGAACTATTACTGAATACATTCTCTTTACTCAAAAGAGGGCCTATTCATAAGGCATTTTAAACTCAATTTCACGCAGGAACATTATCGAAACAAGCAAAATATAAATGAAACTTAATTCCGTAATGCAGTATTATTGGAACGAGGAAATAAGTCACCATCTTGTGCAAAAAATTTGCGTAGTCGAAATAGCTGTGGGGTTAGTGCTTATGACTGTGAATCTAGGGATCTTGGGTTCGAATTCCGGACAGGCTAGATATTTTTGCTACCAGATTATCATTTTAAACGATATTTATCATATCAATATGACTTACATTAACAGAATCCATATGAAATTAGTCTGTGAATGAAGAGGACCTGTTTATAAGGAATTTAAGGTTATAAGCGGTGTCGCGTCTATTAATCTAGTTGATCCATATCGTATTCTTTATTTAGGCTAGTGCTGGTGGAAGTTACAAATCATCTAATAAAATGAGTTCCGTATTATAAACGACAATATCTGTAAAAGAGTCCCTTTTACAATAGATTAATATTTGTGCCAATTATAGTATAAAATATCGGTGTATCGAATTTCATGTGAGGTTTCTTCTATGTCAGATGTTACACATTATATGCGACTACTATAAGGCTCGAATATTTTTTTAAATCTTCAACCTTGGCTGGCTGGGTAGTTGGAACTCGCTTTGTACCGTGGATCTAGAAGCACAGATTGCCCTAGAATGTTGCCCCTTGACCCCATAATGGCGATCAAATATATCTCCCTTGTGTTGCCATTTGTTACAAATGTTAACAGACCACAGAGATACAACGAAAATATACCTTCAGTCAATAAAGTTATTATAAATGTTCTTAAGTACCGGTTTCGGTCGCATTATGACCTTCATTAGCAATGTAAAATGAATATTTATAAATAGACAACAAGTATGAAGTTGCAAGTTCGTGAAAGTATATAATAGAGGTAAAACAATCATGGTGTTGTGGAGAGAAATAGTTCAACAAGTAAAAATTAAATTTACAAAATAGGAAAGTTTCAATAATATTTGTAAAATGTTTTCTGTCTAAATTATTTAAAATATTAATAAAACCAGATTTCTTACTCATATTGATTGATTCACGGTCACATAAAACTACAATCTTCCTTTACACATATTGATTAATTTGGAAAATATTTCTCCTAAAGCAGCTCGATGTAGGAATGCCATTGTTGAGGAACCGATGTATTTGTACTGTGCTAAGTTATCATTTAAAGGTTGGAAGAACGTACGTTTTATTGTCTACTAGCTTCGGCCGGTATGTTTAACGGTCTGGTGTATTCTTGGAATACACGGTAAGATAGAGTATATTTTTTAATGCTCTTTGCTTGTTCATCCCTTCCTTTTTCTCAAACACCAACAGTGATCTCCTATGTTCTCTTTGTTGTTTAGGGTTCTCATGTTTCTTGTGAGTCTGTTCTAGATATATATCTTCCATGACTCACCTAGCGTCATCTAGCAGCGAATCTCTGAAGTTCCTCAATTCTTCCCGGTGCAAGAGGACTTCCTTATCAATCTGGCCACCAGATCTCGTCGCCATCGCCAGTTATCATCTCCGTGATCATGAGAACTTCGTCTACTTGTTCACCCACCAGGCTGCGATAGTGTCGCCTACTATCAACTCTTTGAAGACCATCTCATCAAGAGAAATTAACTTTTCAATGTTGGTTATGCTTATATGTTTTTCTTTCGTCTCCTACCACCACTCTTTTCCCTTTCCTGGTCCCTCTGCGTTTCGCTGAGTGTGTCTCACTTGTACGTCGGCAGTCGACTTAGTCAGTCAAAGCTCAACTAGAGCTAGCCTCCTCAAATAAAGAGGCATTCTCTTCATTCCACGCCATGCTGGAACTTTAAGTTTATCCGTCAAAGGGAACTTCACCATCGTCATGAAGCAAAGATAAGTACAGACTTCAGGTTTTAACCTCATTCTCATCGTCTTCTAAAATCTACATGCTTTTAACGACCATTTTATAGACAGTGTGAGATTATTATATTTGGGGCAATAATCATCCTTCGCGGGATTTTCCATGTTGAGCTTTTGTCCGTCTAAACCAATTTTAATAGAAAGCAGCATTTCTTATGAGAAATCTTCTCACAACGTGGGAATTACCCACTGTCTATAAAATACTCAGCTCATTCCACTGCTGGAATAACTTTGGCCCTATTCTTCAGTTAGGATTGTTCTGGAACCTTCCAGATTCTGCACTCTATCTACCAGTCGCGCCGTCATGTATTTTCCACTCACATGTGGGGATACTATTTTAAATTAAGGAATTTTCCTTATAAATTACTGCAATAGCTAAATTTTCTTCCACCGTTGGGATTTTATCTGGCGCATTTAATTGTAATCTACAACTTTCTCAAGCAATAGACTTTCGCCTACCTAGTGCAACTAGTTATTTTCCATCATTGCAATAACTTTCTTTGCCACAAAACTTTCGTGCTACTACAGTGAACTTTTCATCCATTTTAACAGACTATAGTGAAAACCAGTGCTTGTTCAACATTTCTACCGCGTCGCGATCGTCCGATTATTATAAATACGGCCATGAACACTCATCCTTAATCCCAGTTGATCTTTCCCAAACCCTTTACTAACAAACCAAAATAATAAACTTGTTATTTTAGGTCTTTTTCAATGAGGTGTCACTCTAAAGACGTGCCCTCCCCCTTTGCTTATATCTCATTAATTAATTTCTGCATAACTACGTGTTTGGTACACGTTTCAAACTTACATTGTTTCTCCCTTATAATTAAGGAATACAATTCTTTCAACTCATAAGCGAGTTATTTCTAGGTTTCACGAAAGGGAAACTTGCCCCATTTGGCTCGTGATTCCTACTTAAACATAGGATGTCTAGAAATTTCCTTTCGACTTTCTCTTCAGGTTTCACATTAAGTGACCTGCCCTATTTGTGTAACCACAAAAAAGGCAATTCAGCTTTAATATAAGAAGTTATAGGAACTTCTATTTTATTCTTTCTGTTTTTGTTACTGTTATTTCCGAAGTTGTTACTTTTTTCTAGAATATTTTCTCAGAAATTTCTTGAAGTACACACCTTGTACTCGATTTACTGTCTAACTTTAATCACTTTAATTGTCTTTAACTTTTGTATTTTATCTTCGCCAGTTCAAAATCTTGCGAGGATTTTAAAACATATAAAGGTTTGAAACCAAAAGAATTGTTAATTGCCTGGCGCAAACTTTAGATGTTTTTCGTAGGTCTGTGACCCCATCTGTTATAAAGTCTATATTATATATTTGTCAACAAACTACTACGTATTTGTTAAATTCATTACGCTCTTCTGCATTGTTAAATAAATTAAAGTTCCTTTTTTGACTCATCATTTCTCTAACACAACGGTTAGGCAAGATCCTGTCTTCCCTGACTCTTCCTAGGTTCATGCCCTCGTCAATGCAAATAAATCTCTTGATAGAGTTTTCATCCCTTGTTGCATTTGAGCAAGAACTCTTAGTTGACAACTCGGTAAAGTCTCTCTTAGCGTTAATAGCTGATTCTAACTGACCAGTAAGTCAAGCATAGCTCGCTACGCCAGCTTCCTGCTTGTAGAGATTCTCTCCAACTCTTATGGTTGGTTTTTCAAAATTTAAGTGTTTCTCCTTGCCTAAACTTTTAGTCGGCTCCTTGCTGGGTAAAAGCTTAGCCATTTCCAAATGCAACTATTGGTGCACTTACCAAAATTATTCCCAAAAGTATAATTGTATTATTCCTATCCTTCTTGGAAGCATTTGGTCAATCTTTAGGAATTCTACAATTTCGAAAACAAAAAATATCGAAACCTATTCAAATTAATGGCATTCTTCAAATTGCTTTGAACAGATACATAATAAATCTGTTACTCTTTGTCTTGCCAGACCATCACCCTTCCCCATAGTAGGCATATGTATGCTTGAGAGGGAATACTCTAAAGCCACTCTCTTGAAAACCGCCCAAGTTGTAGCTGCGTTTCCCGTCAGCTTTGCCCGGGTCCCCACTCACTTTAGGTATCGGAGAGAGGATTTGCAATGGCAACCTCCTCTGAGTACATTTAAAGTTAAACTTATAACTTTCGTGGGACTCTCCTCCTATTTCTCCATCCTTTATTCTCCAGTCCGAAACCCACTTCCTTTTCTTTATCATCTTCCCTTGGTGGTTAGGTTATTCCCCAGTCAATAATCTACCCTAAAATTGGTCCCAGAAACCCGGGAGGGTCCATCTGTTATTTTCTATTCTTTTTCAAGGGTTATTTGACAATACTTTGCAAATTATTAATATCTGCTTTGAATCTTTCAGCTATAACTACATCGTGCAAAGCCTGTGAAGTGGATTGAGGCCGCTCCTGTCTCCTTTGGTGTGTCCCTTTCTTTCAACTTATTTGCTGCTGCCAGCTTGACAGCATTTCCAAGGTTCCACAGTTTCGTAAGTTATACTTTAATCTACCTACCTTGTCATGGCTCCTACTGAAAAGGATAAGGATGAAAAACTCACTTCTAAACAAGCATCCTATAAAGGGCAAATTACCCGATTCAGAAAATACATCAAAGAGCTAGATCCCTCAGAAGCTCAATTAGACTTGTTGAAACATCGTGTAAGGGTTTTTGAACGTTCATATGAAAATTATTGTAACATCCAAACTGAAATAGAAACTTGTATGCTCAATCAAACCGAAGATCGAGTCGAAGTAGAAAACCAATATTACGAAGGTATAGGTTCTGCTTTCAAAATAATACGCCAACTCGAAGAAGAACAGAAAAAAAAGACGCTTCTGTTCTTGGTTCCCTTCACGAACAACAAACTTCTTTTTGCGATGGTACACATAAGCCCAAACCAATTCTACCTAAGATTAATTTACCCCACTTCTCTGGAGACGAATCTACTTGGGATTCTTTCTATGAATTATTTTGCTCTCTTGTTCATGACAATGAAGACATTCAAGTCATCTACAAGTTTCATTACTTGAGATCTATCCTCCGAGGTCAAGCTCTGCAGTTAGTTGAGGCACTCCCTTTAAGTGCCGAAAATTACCCCATTGCCTTTAACTTATTGAAAGAAAGATACGGAAATTTACGGTTACGTATTCAACGCCATGTGGAGGCTCTACTTAACCTACCTGCGTCACAGCACAATGACGTCACTAGTTTGCGTACTCTCATTGACACTACACAACTTCACGTTAAAGCTCTGTCCCAATTAGATCAACCCACTGAACACTGGGACACCTTCCAAATACATTTAGTGGTTTCTAAAATTGATGTTGCTACCCTCAAAGCTTGGGAAATTGAACTTTCTAGAGAAGACGATTACTCTTACGAGCATTTAGTCACTTTCATAAATGCTAGATGCCAACTCTTAACCGCTTTAGCTAATCAAAGTGAACCCTCATCCCCGAGTACTAAATTTGAATTAATGTATCTTAAACCCAAAAGCGAACGCTTAGCGTCTAGTACTCAAAAACCTGGGTCCAGTTCATCTAAACTTAAATCTAGCACTACTGGTTACCCAACTAGGTCTAGTGAACGCCGTATTGCTAGCTCTCTTCTTTTAAACACTCAAAGTGAACCCCGCAAGAGTTTAAATGAACCTTTAAAGTGCATACTTTGTAAAGATTCCCATGCCTTATATCTCTGTAAATCCTTTAAAGAACTGTCAGTCGACGACATGAGAAAATTAGTTTCCCAAAACAAACATTGCTTCAACTGCCTAGCGCCCACGCATTCTGCTTCAAATTGCAAGTCCACAAGACTTTGCTTCCATTGTGAAAAGGCTCATCACACTTTGCTACATCGTCATGATAAGGCAAGGTCATTGACAACGTCTACTTCTCAGAAAAGTGATAATGCTAACAGTTCCAATGCTTCATCGTACATTCAAAATGCCAAGTCCACTCGTAGTGCCCAAGTATTGTTGTCTACTGTCCAAATCGAAGTTCAGGATAACTTTGGCAACTGGGTCCGTGCACGCGGTCTTCTCGATTCAGCGGCAACTCATGATTTTGTGTCTAATTCTTTGATTAGAAAACTAGGCCTACCTGTAAACCCCACTTCTATTAACGTATCGGGCATTAACAGCTCAAAATCGCAAGCTTTACAGTTCTCAAAGCTAACCATAAGAGACATTTGTCACAGAAACAACTTTCTCAAACTGAATTGTCTCATTCTCAATAGCATTGGAGAAGATACTCCAAGTCACTCTGTAGATATTTCAGGATTAAATATTCCCTCGCATTTAAGGCTAGCAGATCCTTTGTTCAACATACAAAACCCCATTGACATACTCCTTAGCGCCAATGTTTTCTGAAATTGCCTTCGTAAACAGGTTCGCAAGTTATCCTCAAACGTGGTCGCCAGAGACACTAATTTTGGATGGATCGTCACCGGTCAACTTCCCCATTTTTCTCCCCAACCCGCATCGCAATGTTACTTCGCCAATACTGATCTGGAACAGTTTTGGAGACTCGAAAGCGTTGATCCTCCTAACGTGACCTCTTCAGAAAATGAATTCTGTGAGCAACATTTTCTGAACACCACCACTCGCTCTTCTGATGGTCGGTTCATTGTTCAAATGCCAAGATTACATAATCCCCCTAAACTTATTAACTCTCAACCCAAAGCTCGAAAAGCTCTCATTGCTATCGAGAGCAAATTCAAAGAACCTCTCGTTAAACAGCAGTACACTGATTTCATGGATGAGTATGAAAGCTTAGATCATATGGAAGTTGTTAACAAATCTGATGATGAATTGCACCCCCCAATTGAAACGGTTTTCTTAAATCATCATCCCGTGTGGAAAAACCCTCTTGTAAAGGATAAAATCCGAGTTGTTTTCAATGGTTCATCACCTGACGTTAATGTCAACAGCCTTAACGATACTCTTTACTCTGATCCTGCTATTCAGTCAGATCTATCTGCTATACTCTTAAACTTTCGATTATTTCCCATAGCTGTTATAGCGGATATAAAACAGATGTACCGCCAAGTTTTAATTCAGCCTGAACAACGAGATCTCCAAAGAATCTTGTGGCACGATGACATCAGTAAGCCTATTAAGGTATTTCGTTTAAACACAGTTACTTATGGCTTAAAACCTTCCGCTTTCCTTGCTATCCGATCCCTACACTTGCTAGCCTCTCAAGAGGGTCATTTATTTGATTCTAAAGCTTCTGAAGCACTAACCACGTCATTCTATGTTGACGATTATTTGCAGTCCTTCCCCACTCTGGAGGAAGCTTCTTTCGTGTCCTTAGAACTTCAAGCATTGCTAAGGAATGGAGGTTTCCCACTTCATAAGTGGAATTCCAACTCCCCTGAGTTTCTCGCCCAGTTTCCTATTGAAGACGTAGATCCCTCCTCTGTCAAAATTTGTGGAAACTCCGAATCCATAAAAACTCTTGGATTTAATTGGTGCACTAGCACTGACACTCTCATCTATAAAGACAAATTCTCTCTGAAATTGCAAAAATTTTTGATCCGCTTCAATTCCCTGCCCCAGTTATCGTTATAGCCAAACTCTTCATTCAAGAGCTGTGGTCGCTCAAATGTGAATGGGATGACACTGTTCCCCTTTCTTTTCTTAACAGATGGCTTTCTTTTCGCATCAATTTGCTTGATCTTTCCCTTATTAAAATTCCTAGGAATTTAATTAACGCTCATTCTAATGCATCTTTTTTCCTTCATGTGTTCGCGGACAGTTCCGAAAAAGCTTACGGTTGCTGCGCATATTTGGTTTATCGCGGTTCATTAAATGGATCTTCAGTTTCCAACCTTGTTTGTGCCAAATCGAAGGTGGCTCCTCTTAAAACTATCACTTTGCCTAGACTTGAATTGTGTGCTGCACTCATGGCTGCAGAACTTGTTAAGAAATTACGGGAAGTATTAAAAGTCGAATTCTCGCAAATCTATCTCTGGAGCGATTCCATGATCACCCTTTCTTGGATCGCCAAGAACCCCGCTCACTGGCAAATTTTGTTGCAAATAGGGTCTCCAAAATTCAAACTCTTTCTTCGAGATGTCAATGGAGGCATGTGCCCAGCGCTGACAACCCAGCCGACATTATCTCTCGTGGATGTTTACCCTCTCAATTGGCAGCTTCCCAGTTGTACTGGCATGGGCCCTCGTGGTTAATCGAAGACTCTTCTTGTTGGCCTTCTAAACCTCCAGCTACAAACTCCAACTTGCCTGAAGCCAAAGTATCTCTATCTACTGCTTCGTGTCTCGTTTCCAACGTTTCTCATCCCTTGTTGTCCCGCTATTCTTCCTTTCATAAATTAATTCGAATTGTCGCCAATCTTCTTAGATGGAAATATCTTGTGGTTGACCAACCTCTTCTCTCCAAACCACACATTACAAATCATGAATTGAATCTCGCTGCCATTAAGGTTTTACAACTGACACAGCAAGAAGCCTTTTCTTCTGAATTGTCTTTACTTTCTTCTAAAAGGGATCTTCCCAAATCCAGTCGTCTTCGTGCTTTGGCCCCGTTCCTTGATGACAATGGGTTACTCAGGGTGGGTGGTAGGCTCTCTCAATCTCTGCTCTCTGAAGACAAAAAGCATCCCGTTATTTTGCCTTCTAAACATCACGTAACTTCCTTAATTATACGTGACTTTCATTATCGCAATCTGCATGTTGGTACACGCACTCTGCTTTGCCTCTTAAGGGAAAAGTACTGGATTATAAATGGAATTCACGAAGTTTCCTCTGTAATTCACAAGTGCATTCCCTGCTTCAAAGCGAAACCTAAAGTCAATACTCAATTAATGAGCGATCTGCCTTCCTTTCGCTCTTCTCCTATACGCCCATTTGCTCTAACTGGTGTGGACTATATGGGTCCGTTCCAATATCAACGAAATTCCCCTGAAGCTAAACGCAAATTGTTTGGTAAGCTCTATGTTTCTCTCTTTGTTTGCATGGTTACTGGCGCAATCCATTTGGAACTATTAACGAATGCTTCTACTTCTTACTTTTTATCAGCTGTCTCTCGCTTCGCTGCTAGGCGTGGTGTTCCTTCAGAGATGTTTTCTGATAACGCTTCCACCTTTCAGGGCGCAGCGTCCTTGTGGAAGAAAGCTCTCACATCTGCTCCTGCCATGGACCAGAGATCTAATTTTTCGTATTCAAAGGGTTTCAAATGGCGTTTTATACCCCCTACGCTCCTCATCACGGTGGTAGGTGGGAATCCTGCGTAAAACTCACTAAATGTCATTTAAGAAAGGTTTTAGGTAATCGCATTCAGACTTATGAAGAATTCAATTCACTGTCCGTTCTGATGGAAGGTGTTGTTAATGCTCGCCCTTTAACTCCGCTTTCCAATGACCCTGATGACCTGCTTCCACTCACACCTGGTCACTTCCTTATAGGCACTTCTCTTTCTGCCCCTCCTCCCCTTTCCAGCTATTACAGGGATTCTAATCGACCTATTGTTTGGCGTAAACTTGAAGCCCTCCGCAATTCTTTCTGGAAGAGGTGGAACTTGGAATATTTAACTTCCTTGCAACGGAGACAGACGTGGTTTCTTTCCAGTCCCGACATTAAAGTGGGGGACTTGGTCCTGGTTAGGGATGTTTCTCCTCCCCTGGTCTGGATTTCTGGTAGAGTGACCGAGTGTTAACCTGGGAGGGATGGGAGAGTCAGGGTGGCCAGAATCTTGACCACTAACGGTCAGATCACAAGACCACTCTCTTTAATTGCTCCATTACCTTTAAATGTTTAATTGTTTATCCTGCTCTCTGTTGGTGTTTGACCCTCCCAGCTTGGTGTATTCTTGGAATACACGGTAAGATAGAGTATATTTTTTAATGCTCTTTGCTTTTTCATCCCATCCTTTTTCTCAAACACCAACAGTGATCTCCTATGTTCTCTTTGCTGTTTAGGGTTCTCATGTTACTTGTGAGTCTGTTCTAGATATATATCTTCCATGACTCACCTAGCGTCATCTAGCAGCGAATCTCTGAAGTTCCTCAATTCTTCCCGGTGCAAGAGGACTTCCTTATCAATCTGGCCACCAGATCTCGTCGCCATCGCCAGTTATCATCTCCGTGATCAAGAGAACTTCGTCTACTTTTTCACCCACCAGGCTGCGATAGTGTCGCCTACTATCAACTCTTTGAAGACCATCTCATCAAGAGAAATTAACTTTTCAATGTTGGTTATACTTATATGTTTTCCTTTTGTCTCCTACCACCACGCTTTTCCCTTTCCTGGTCCCTCTGCGCTTCGCTGAGTGTGTCTCACTTGTACGTCGGCAGTCGACTTAGTCAGTCAAAGGTCAACTAGAGCTAGCCTCCTCAAATAAAGAGGCATTCTCTTCATTCCACGCCTTGTTGGAACTTTAAGTTTATCCGTCAAAGGGAACTTCACCATCGTCATGAAGCAAAGATAAGTACAGACTTCAGGTTTTAACCTCATTCTCATCGTCTTCTAAAATCTACATGCTTTTAACGACCATTTTATAGACAGTGTGAGAATATTATATTTGGGGCAATAATCATCCTTCGCGGGATTTTCCATGTTGAGCTTTTGTCCGTCTAATCCAATTTTAATAGAAAGCAGCATTTCTTATGAGAAATCTTCTCACAACGTGGGAATTACCCACTGTCTATAAAATACTCAGCTCGTTCCACCGCTGGAATAACTTTGGCCCTATTCTTATGTTAGGATTGTTCTGGAACCTTCCTGATTTTGCACTCTATCTACCAGTCGCGCCGTCATGTATTTTCCACTCACATGTGGGGATACTATTTTAAATTAAGAAATTTTCCGTATAAATTACTGCAATAGCTAAATTTTCTTCCACCGTTGGGATTTTCTCTGGCGCATTTAATTGTAATCTACAACTTTCTCAAGCAATAGACTTTCGCCTACCTAGTGCAACTAGTTATTTTCCATCATTGCAATAACTTTCTTTGCCACAAAACTTTCGTGCTACTTCAGTGAACTTTTCATCCATTTTAACAGACTATAGTGAAAACCAGTGCTTGTTCAACATTTCTACAGCGTCGCGATCGTCCGATTATTATAAATACGGCCATGAACACTCATCCTTAATCCCAGTTGATCTTTCCCAAACCCTTTACTAACAAACCAAAATAATAAACTTGTTATTTTAGGTCTTTTTCAATGAGGTGTCACTCTAAAGACGTGCCCTCCCCCTTTGCTTATATCTCATTAATTAATTTCTGCATAACTACGTGTTTGGTACACGTTTCAAACTTACATTGTTTCTCCCTTATAATTAAGGAATACAATTCTTTCAACTCATAAGCGAGTTATTTCTAGGTTTTACGAAAGGGAAACTTGCCCCATTTGGCTCGTGATTCCTACTTAAACATAGTATGTCTAGAAACTTCCTTTCGACTTTCTCTTCAGGTTTCACATTAAGTGACCTGCCCTATTTGTGTAACCACAAAAAAGGTAATTCAGCTTAAATATAAGAAGTTATAGGAACTTCTATTTTATTCTTCCTGTTTTTGTTATTGTTATTTCCGAAGTTGTTACTTGTTTCTAGAATATTTTCTCAGAAATTTCTTGATGTACACACCTTGTACTCGATTTACTGCCTAACTTTAATCACTTTAATTGTCTTTAACTTTTGTATTTTACCTTCGCCAGTTCAAAATCTTGCGAGGATTTTAAAACATATAAAGGTTTGAAACCAAAAGAATTGTTAATTGCCTGGCGCAAACTTTAGATGTTTTTTCGGAGGTCTGTGACCCCATCTGTTATAAAGTCTATATTTTATATTTGTCAACAAACTACTTCCTATTTGTTAAATTCATTACGCTCTTTTGCATTGTTAAATAAATTCAAGTTCCTTTTTTGACTCATCATTTCTCTAACACAACGGTTAGGCAAGATCCTGTCTTCCCTGACTCTTCCTAGGTTCATGCCCTCGTCAATGCAAATAAATCTCTTGATAGAGTTTTCACCCCTTGTTGCATTTGAGCAAGAACTCTTAGTTGACAACTCGGTAAAGTCTCTCTTAGTTTTAATAGCTAATTCTAACTGGCCAGTAAGGCAAGCATAGCTCGCTACGCCAGCTTCCTGCTTGTAGAGATTCTCTCCAACTCTTATGGTTGGTTTTTCAAAATTTAAGTGTTTCTCCTTGCCTAAACTTTTAGTCGGCTCCTTGCTGGGTAAAAGCTTAGCCATTTCCAAATGCAACTATTGGTGCACTTACCAAAATTATTCCCAAAAGTATAATTGTTTTATTCCTATCCTTCTTGGAAGCATTTGGTCGCTCTTTAGGAATTCTACAATTTCGAAAACAAAAAATATTGAAACCTATTCAAATTATTGGCGATCTTCAAATTGGTTTGAACAGATACATAATAAATCTGTTACTCTTTGTCTTGCCAGACCATCACCCTTCCCCATAGTAGGCATATGTTTGCTTGAGAGGGAATACTCTAAAGCCACTCTCTTGCAAACCGCCCAAGTTGTAGCTGCGTTTCCCGTCAGCTTTGCCCGGGTCCCCACTCACTTTAGGTATCGGAGAGAGGATTTGCAATGGCAACCCCTCTGAGTACATTTAAAGTTAAAATTATAACTTTCGTGGGACTCTCCTCCTATTTCTCCATCCTTTTTTTCTCCAGTCCGAAACCCACTTCCTTTTCTTTATCATCTTCCCTTGGTGGTTAGGTTATTCCCCAGTCAATAATCTACCCACGGTCTACCCAGCGAAAGCTTAAAAGGGGCACAGACGGCAGATCCCAGACCCAATTCAGAAAAGTCAAGGTGAACAGCAAACTCCAAACTCCAAGAACTTAAAAACACTTCTAGTGGGCGATGTATTAAAGATGGAAATATGTTGTCCCGGACATTTTAATAGAAATTTCCATGCTGAACAATTCTTACACTCATAGTATATACATATTTTTAACGGTTTACCCAGCGTAAGATTAAAAGGCGCACGGATGGCAGATTTTTCTTTGACTCGATTCACTGAAATCCTTTCTGTTCGGCTTTCTTTGGTCTTAAATGAATGTTTTTCTACATAAACCTTCCTCGAGAAATCATTTACAGAATGGTGAAAACTGCATCAAAATTCATCCAGTGGTTCTTGAGATTACACGTTACATCCAAGAATCGGGGACTTAAAGTATGTAGAGATATGCTTCTGATATTGCACATTCTTTCATGATCAAATATTAATCACTAATACAATAATTGTTAGTTAACAATTCCCCAGCAACGTGAATATTCTGTATTAAGTGATGTTTCCACGTCAACTTCATATTTGTGACCAAATCTGGTACTTTAGAATATAAATTATAATTTTATTGATTGAAGGTATATTTTCGCTGTCTCTCAAACGTTGTCAATAAGGGTCAATTTCTAGACATAGTTATGTTCCTGTCTCTACGCACAGATGGAAGCTTAAATGCTAAACCAAGCGTAGCTTTGTTTTGAATATTCGAAAGTAAAATGTATATAATACACCAAAAGTAAAAGTAGTTTATTCAGAAATAATATAATCAATTATAATTTTATCATTTCAAATGATCTTGTCGACTTCGTCGTTATGCTTGGGTCCAACGTTATGCATTACGGAGACGGAGACGAAGTGACGTCATGCAGCCTCGCGGGAAGTGACGTCATGCAGCCACGCGGGATGCGAGTGCGTGACGTCATGCAGCCACGCGGGAAGCAGAAGCTAATGGTTATTGGAGACTGTTGAAAGAGTCCTGGGGCGTCGAGCTACCTGGGTATTTGAGCGAAGCGAACACAAGAATACAGGGTGCCTCCTAAAGAGGTGTGCAGGATGTCAAAGCAAAATACAGTACAAGATGCCAGATAAGAATACAGGGTGACTCATAAAGAGATGTACAAGATGCCAATTAAGAATACAAGGTGACTCTTAAAGAGGTGTACAAGATGGCAGAGAAGAATACAGGGTGACTCCTAAAGAGGTGCACACGATGTCAGAAAAGAATACAGGGTGACTTCTAAAGAGGTGTACAAGATGTCACACAAAAATACAGGGTGACTTCTAAAGAGATATATAAGATGCCAGATAAGAATACAGGGTGCCTCCTAAAGCGGTGTGCAGGATGTCAGAGCAAATTACTGGGTGACACTTAACGAGGTCTACAATATATTACATTCAATTCAAATACAGGGTGATCCTTAAAGAGGTTTGCGATATATCGGATTCAAATAATGGGTGACTCTTAAAGAGTTGTAAAAGATGTCAGACTCAATTACAGGGTGACCCTTCAAGAGGCGCCCGCGCGGGAAGCCTAAGTTAATGGGTAATGGAGTCTGTTGAAAGAGTCCTGGGGCTTCGAGCGAAGCGAGAAGCCCTCCTGAGTCTTTCTAACATGTGTAGCATTTGTAGCATGCGTCATTTGAAATGATATAACGTCTAGTCTTTCAGACTGACTGTAATTTTCTCTTACATTGTAATAGTTTGGGTCCTGAATATATTCACTGCAGTGAATAAAATACTGCTACATATCACTACATCGCTAGCCCAGAGAAGCCAATATGAAGTTAGTATAATACGCTGTGGTCATTAATAATCAAATTAGCGTTACTCCACCAAACTTAAACCAGAAACGCTCTGCTACTCTCAAACTCCCAATTCTCAAGTAACAAATGCACCACACTTAATCCTAAACAAACGATCGAAATCTCACCAGAATAAAATAAATCGCCTAAAGCGCCTAACATGGTGAAGCTAAATAAATATGTTTTCACTAACTCCTAAATCAAAATTATATACAGTAACTTCATAAAAGTGTAAAACGAATCTAGCTCATAGGCACCAGACTCTTCCCCCACGTAATTACCAAACATGACTGGTAATACGTCTCATTGCTTGAGAGTAGTACTGTACCATATTGTAGTTACCTTGCGAGGCTCCTTCGATCGATGAATAAATTGTGCCAATACTTTCTTTGAGAGGATATGACTGTCAACGATATTGCGTTTTTTACAATGATGAAGTTAAATGAGAGAAAAAATGCATCCTTTTTGCGTCCCGAATAATTTACAAGAAACACATAGGGACAGTCCCGACAAAACCGAGACAACTGGTCGTGATGGCCATCTCACAACCACGGAAAGCCACTTCCAGGATGGCTGAGGTGGGAATCCAATCCACTTCTTCTCAAATTTGCCTCACGAGACCAAGCATATCCCATTTCAGCCCTCAGACCAGAAAAAGCATTTCTTTGCTGATCCGGAAATGGAACCGAGACCTCAGGGATGACAGCCAAGAATACTAGGCACGCGCCATGAGGCGGACTAAAAGAAGTTGAGTCGAATTCGCCCTATTCACAGGTCAATATTTGCCAATAGGCAGACCGAGACATCTTCTAGGATGGCTGAGGTGGGAATCGAACCCACCTCCTCTCAGTTCTGCCTCACGAGGCTGAGTGTACCCATTTTCAGCCCTCGGACCGGGATTACATTACTTGACAGAGCCGAGAATCGGACCCAAACCTCAGAGGTGAAAGCCAAGAATGCTAGCCTTTATGCCACGAGGTGGTACTTATTGTGCCGGGGCACATACCACATCTCCAAGCCTAATAACTACAGTTACACACACTACTAAAGCCACAACAGAAACACAGATTATGCGATAAAATTAACACCCGCTCAAGTACACAGGGCTGATTACTTACAACACTTTAAACCTTCTGAAATGTTCATGGAATTGAGTATCACACCTCTGCTTTTAAACCAGTGATATGACAGTAAGTTTTACCAAAGCCCAACATCCTGCACTGCCTGGGGAAGAAGCCTCAGATTAAAGGACGATCAGGGAGTCCTAGCATCTTCCCGGCATAAGCCGGTGACAAAAGCCGAGCTGAGAGAAGCAGCAAGAATCGATCGCCAGTAGATAAACATTTGCTTGGCCCGTAATAGTGGCCGAGTTACGAGAGTCGACCAGTATTACTCGATATCTCTTGATATCTATTACAAAGGCCTTCTGCAGCATCTCTGGAGACCTAATTCACCTGCCCTCATCCATGAGAATATACGTACTTCAACTCTTGCTTAAGAAACATATTCAAGGATCCTCACGACGAAAATCGAATATGATAATAGTTTTCTCAACGACTCACAGCGACCTTTGACATTTATACCTATAATATGCTTCGTAGTTGAGAAATAGGAGAGAATATGGTGAGCTTGTAATATAATAGGTTCGTATAAAGTGATGGGGTTCCATATCGACTATACTACGGAGAATGGAACATTCCCACTAACCTCTTTTAGAGCATTATACGGTGCTTATCCTTACGTGTCAGAGACAAGCTTGTAGTACAGTGGACTCTTAAAATAGAAACTCCATGGGAAAAGAGAGGAACGACGATTAATTCAAAATCTGTTGTTGGTGTTGATTATTTTAGGGGTTTCGCGACATCGTGGTCATGAAGTCCTGTGTACTTGGATGTGTGCAGAATTTGTCTGATAACTCGTGTAACTGTGATGTCTCTACTAGTGTGTGTATTTTTAGCTTGCTTTCGATTTTTGCAAAAAATGAAAGTAGACTTATGAGATCTACACAGGGCCAAAAATTGTGTGTCTGTGTGTGTGAGTGTGTATATCTGAATTGAATTGATAGGGGGGCTATCAATTCAAACACGACGAAGCCGAATTGAACGAAATTTGGTACCGAGGTAGTACTAGCAAAGGGCACCTCAGTGTCATGTTTTATATTACCGCCATCTTCACCAAAACTGAATGGCGGTCACCCAAAGGTTCAAAACGTAAAATCAGATTACGACTAAACTAATCATCCAATCTCTACCAAATTTGGTAACAACATACCTTCATATGGGATGCGAGTTGCATCCAAACTACAGGGTCATCATCCATACCATTTCAAGATGGAGGTCGTGTGAATTATGCAAGCATTATACAGTATTCTATAACTTAGAAACCTCCAGTTCCGATTATCGAACTAAGAATGGTTTAAGCTGTCCTAAAGAACGTGGGCAGTTCGATATTTTAAGTTCACGGTAGCCGTGACATTAGAAAGCTGAGCCGTCTCGGTTACAAGACAAAATGGCAGCTGATATCTTGTGCCTAACCTATATTTCACTAATTTGAGTATTCCATGTGATATAGCCTACTGATTGAAATAATATAAACTTTGTATGAAATGCTTTATAGCAATAATATATTCGACTGAGGAGATCGTTTAGTCCAAATCATTATTTGCTTAGACGTTGCTTGTAGGTCAATTGATAACGATGAATTCCGGTGGACATTTATGTCTCTGTAGGAATGCATTAGTCCTTCACCCGTTTGGCCGGAGATTAAACCTATTAGAGTTTTGTTTTTTAGTTTTGCTTAAATTTTGTATATTTATTGTTTTGTAATTACTCAGACGTTGCAAATTATGCGTTATATTGTGCATTTTGCGATAGAATAAAAGTTCTTCACCGGATCTGCACGAGAGAAATCTACCAACAATCAGATGAACTATATGTTGCTAACCACAGCCGATTACATGCGAGCTGGGCTCTACACCGGCCTGTTGCAACCTATGCCAAAGTTTCGTCTTGAGGCCGCTAGAAAGCACTCGCCACCAAGGATAGGTGCGAGAAAAAATCAGCGGTGTAGTAGGTTTCAAGACGAAAGGCTAGTAGGGGAGTAGTAGGAGTTCTGCCTCCCCCCACCACTACTCCCAATGCGAGCCGATAACTCCCGAACCCGTGATCGGAGATTCACGAATGAGGTGTCGTTGGACACAGGCTGACGGGGGCTTTCCAATGGACCACTCATTTCAACCCCTAAATAAAACCTACCCCTACTAGAGGGTGAAATTGTAATTTCTTAGTGAAAGTCTCTTTTCAAATGCGACATGTATAAGATGCGCTGCTAAAAAGAACTTAAACATAGTTGCTCATATAGCGCATGCGTTTTGCTGGATGCCACTATGGACCAACATTTTTGTTTTTCTTTTGTACGCATGCGCACTTGGGATTTTTGTAAGAGGGCGAGCTCTTTAAAAAAATGATTGATAAGAAGGGGTTTTGGTGGTGAGGAGAGAGCCAGATAGTCGCCTACTTTCCTACGAAGTTTGCCGATATCTCTCGAACGCAAGGTCGGATTTGGACGTGTCACATGTCAAATCGCTTGTCTCGAAGCCCTATATATGTTATTAATAGGTTAAAGTTTTGAGAATGAGGGAAACAGGCTTTTTGGGGCTAAAACCATGATTTTAGACTTTTTCCTATATATCACGAATGCATGGTCGGATTTGGTCCTATGACGTGTCAAATGGCTTGTCTCGAAACCCTCTTTATTTTGGTAATAGGTTAAAGTTTTTGAGAATTAGGGAAACAGAATTTTGTGGAGTAAAACCGTGATTTTAAACTTTTTACTATATCTCGTGATCCAATCATGCTAGAGGCGTGTACGACGGGTCCAAGGACTCAGGGTGGCGTCCTCTTTGCTATGGACCACTCGTTATATTTTTTATAAAAAATGTGGAAACTCGATTTTGGGGTAAACGCATGTTTTTTATTATTTTTGCCGATATCTTACGAACCAATGAGCCTAGAGACGTGTACGAGGTGTCCTAGGACTCGGGATCACGCCCCCTTTCGAATGTGGTAGATAATTTTTCCAAAACATAATTCATAAAGGGCCTAACGCCATACATGTTGAAAAAAAATCTTTACCTGTTTATAATGTTCATGAAGCGTGGTGGTTTAGAGAGACGATGCTGCTGGATGTGTGTGTTTCAACGAACCTGTCGCTAACCACAAGGACCATGCTTAATAGAACAATCGCTATTTCGGCGGGTCGGTTTATGACAGAGCGAGGGTGCGTTTTTCTGATATTTCCTATGGCAGATGGATGGAGGCTAATATTTGAAAATGTGCGAAGCATGCTAAGATTTTTTTTACCCCCGAAAAGGATCTTTAACGTGTAAACGGTGATGAGAACTTGGTTCTATGTTGGTCGAAGCGAGTACAGAAAACAAACTTGCAGAGGAGCAGACGAGCAGGAGGCGAATGTCATTTGAGCTTATTGGAAGGCGCTGATCTGACTTGGCAAAAGGTGCAATGGAAAATGACAAAGACATGGATGACGCTTCAAGGTTAAATAATCTGACAATCGTGGTGGCAGGGAAGAGCAAAATGCATGTGAACACATGTGAAACCACATGAGGGCTAAACAAGTTACATCCTGTTTGCTTCGTACGTGACAAAATGCAAGTTCATGTGAAATTTGATCTGGGTGTTAGCTGTTCACGTGACCGAAAACAAAATGTTCAAAGCGTGGGAAAAAATGATTATACATGCAACGTAACATACATAAAGACATGTCGTTATCATTTCCACTCTTACTCAGGTGACTACCTTTGAATATATTGCGTTCGTGAAACCCCTGGTCTTGTATAACAGTTTTGGTGTTGGTGGAAAATAGTTATCCTTGTTGTGAGGTAGGTATATATTTGTTCATTTATACATTTATTGATTTATATATATTTACAAGCAATTATTTATTGATTAGGTAATTATTGATTTTTTAATTTATTTGTTTGCAGATAACTGGTATACCTTACATGTCTGAGAGAGAAGAAACCATTGCACTTTTGAGCCCACTAGAAGGAAACAGCAATAAGCCACTGCAAGTAAAGGTGGGATTATTTTTTTAAACTAACTTGTTTCATTTTTTGTTTCATATTTTACTTTATGAAATGCATGTACTAACCTGAATTTAGGTATTTATAACGGTTTATTTTATTTATTTTTAGAAACTTGGAAAGAAAAGCCTTACCACCGTAGCAATCGCTGAAAACCTGAGACGCAGTAAAGTGCAACCATTGTTTCCAGGCAGTGAACTATTTAAAACTCAGGTAAGCCTAACATAAAATGCTATTCCGTTTTACCACTACTGAAAACTCGTAGACAAAAAATTCATTACTTTTACATGATTAGGACGATGATTGCTTTCATGATTAATGACTATGTATTGGCAACCGGTACAAGACCATATTGGTTGTTTACCGGGAAAGTACAAGGCCATATTGGATTCTGCAAAGAACAAAAATTTTAATTGAACTGACAGGTCGTTCCCTATAATAATAATAATAATAATAATAATAATAATAATAATAATAATAATAATAATATATTAATAATAATAATAATAATAATATTAATATCGTATGGCCTCGGATGCCGGGTGCAAGCTTTGTTATTTGACACACAGAGGGTAGCTTGCATGTCGAATTTAGTTGTTCCTTGACTATGAAAGTCAAGGAGGTTAGATGTTAAATATCTACTTTCTTTAAACTCTATAGCGCTTTCTAGTAGAAAAATGAGGAATTTTGTACCCTATGAACTCAACGAATATTCACAGGTTTGAACATGATAATCTGAACAAAATGACATGACATTATTATTCTTTGTTTATGTATTGGTTAAAGGGGAATGTAAATGACTGCAGCTTTATAAAAAGAAAATAAGTACATGGGTTACTGTTAGTGCCGACATACAGTTTATTATAATTTTTATGGTGTTTTGATATATTAATGGCAATTAACGTTAAAGTTTTATTTACAAGTATTGATTGATTGATTGAGTGATTGGTTATTTTGTTTGCTTTTAGGTGTCGTCATGCGCCATTAACGTAATGAACAGACAGTGAACAAGCATACATTGTTCTTTAAAGTACTCTGTGCAACGTTAATAACTTACAATAAGAAAAAGTTTTATTATAACACATGGCGTTAGTACCAAATACAACAAGAGAGCAAGTTGGTTTACCACGTGGGTTAAATTTTAAATCAGAACATGACCGTTGGTTAACATTTGAATCCTGGCCTGTAGGCTTTTTGTCGACACATGAACTTGCAAAAGCCTTTTTTTTTACTGGAACCGAGAAGATGTGGTGCGCTGTGTGTTTTGTCGTATTGAACTTTCACACTGGGAAGAAGGGGATGATCCCTTTAGAGACCATTTGCGATGGTCTCCTTGTTGTCCTTACATGCTTGGAAAACAAGAAGGTAACATACCCGTGTATTCATTTTACCGAACCACAAGACCATTGGCCGCTACTTACGTTGCTGAATTACAAATAAATAATAATAATGATGTATTACAAGTCAACAACGGTAGTGTCGATATATGTGGTCCATATGCCATAGACAGTGTTGAATTGGCATATGCTTTTGAAAAATTGGGAGTTTGCAAGACTAAAGCACTAGCACACTCAGAGTACAGCTCTGTTGAAAGACGTTTAGAATCTTATAAAAATGTTTGGCCATTAATATTAAAACACCTTACCAAACAGCTAAGTGAAGCTGGAATTTTTATACTGGGGAAGGGGATAAAACAATATGTTCTATTGTAGATTTGCTTTAAAGGATTGGCAAATGACTGATGACCCTTTTGTGCAACACGCTCGTTGGTTACCTAACTGTAAATACATGGTGTTGCTTATAGGTCAGGAATTTGTGAACACTATTCGTAAAGAAAACGTGATTGCAGCGCAAGACATAAACGTGCCTTTAGAGTTAGAATATGTGGATCAAATAATGAGGCTGAAAAAAAAAAGACTTGTCACACGAACAGATACAAAAGTGTGACAACAAGTATGTAAAATTTGTTATCAAGATGAACTAGGTGTTGTATTTTTGCCTTGTGGACACATGATAGCCTGTGTCAAGTGTGCATTAGAACTCAACACTTGTGCTATATGCAGAAAAGCAGTATTTGCTACAGTTAGGACATTTCTTGCATAAATTGTAAAATTTATTAGCCATGCATAGTGCAAAATCCCTAATTGCACAATATTATTAAAGCTGTTTTAGAGTGTACTAGACATGCTTTTCTTTTGTTTATAGACTACTACAATGAATGTTTTGAATGCTGTGGGTCAAGCATGTGGCTTAGAGACAAAGAAGCTCAGCGAATTGCCAACGCATATTCCATTCCGCATTAACAAATTTCGGAAATTGAAAACAGCATATGGTGATCGTGTACTTTGTGTATGTGAAAACTTTGAGACATTTCTGCCTACACGGTTTAATGATATGTCGGAGAGTGTTTTTGATTAAGTCAATAAAGCTTTACAACCTGTACACTTAATTTATGAAGGTTTTAAAAACAATAGGTGCATGGTTCGTTTTAATTAAATAAAAAAAATCAAATAATAATAGAAGATATAAGTCATGACAATGGACTGAAAGAAAAATATGTGTATAGAATAATAATTTCTTAGTGTTTAGTATTGTCTTAAAAATATTATCATGAAACCAAAAAGAATGTATATAAAGTTTGTAAATAAATGAAAATAATGGTACAATGTTGTTTCATTTTCTATAGAAATCAGAATATTTAACATTGCAGAGTATACATGATTATGACAATAAAAAGCACACTTAATACAATTCTTTGCCTTTACGATAGTGTGATATAATTTTAAAAACAAAGCTTGTTGTAGATCTTTTTTCTTCCACGGTAAACAATAGGCATGAAAACGTTATTGTCTTGTTTTGGATCATTATCACTATCATAATCATAAGCAGCATGATCTATATCACTATTATTATAATCACTATAATTATCCTCAACATTATCCTCAACATTACTAAAACCAGTTAAATATTCCTGTTCCTCTTACTGTTCCTGTTCCTCTTCCTCTTCCTCTACAGTGTCCTCATGTAGAGTCTGCGTGGCTTTTGATAATGTTAAGGGTTTTTTGAACATTGAATTATTTTCAATAGTAGTATTGTTTTTTAGCACTTGTTTTTTAACATTTTCATGATTTTCTGTTGACAGTAACAGTGTTTCATGCAGTACACTACATTGATGATCACTGACACTTAAAACCTCACTATTTTTACTTTTTAGCTCACTGTGACATTGTTTTGAACGTTGTTTTGAACAATGCCAAATAACAGTTCCATTTTTATTGGTTCGTTTCACAATATATGAATATTCTTTATAGAATGCCTGAGGCTTACCATACCTAGTCACAGATACTTCCATATCAACTGTCAAGCATAGACTAAGCTCTAGTAAAGACAACTTGGTAATAAGAACAATAGTTTAATGTGCGAGACTATATGGGTGCAAATGTGGGAGCAAAAAAGTGGGAGCAAAAGGTGGGAGCAAAAATAGGGAGCAAAATGTGGGAGCAAAAAGTGGGAGCAAAAATTGAGAGAAAAAAGTGGAAGCAAAAAACAAAGGAGCAAGTATGGGAGCAAATGTGAAAGCGAAAGCGGGAGCAAGTATGGGAGCATATGTGAAAGCAAAAGAGGGAGCAAAAAGTGAGAGAAAAAAGTGGGAGCAAAAAGTGTATGCAAAAGTGAGAGCAAATATGAGAGCAAAAAAAAGTAGGATCAAGTATGGGAGCAAATGTGAAAGCAAAAGTGGGAGCAACAAGTGAGAGAAAAAAAGTGGGAGCAAAAAGTGTAAGCAAAAGTGGGAGCAAATATGAGAGCAAAAAAAAGTGTGAGCAAATATGGGAGCAAAAAGTGGGACCAAAAAGAGGGAGTTAAAAGTGTAAGCAAAAGTGGGAGAAAAAATTGGGAGCAAAAAGTGGGAGGAAAAATTGGGAGCAAACATTGGGAGCAAAAAGTGGAAGCAAAAAAAAGTAGGAGCAAGTATGAGAGCAAATGTGAAAGCAAAAGTGGGAGCAAGTAGGCTATGGGAGCAAATGTGAAAGCAAAATTGGGAGCATAAAGTGAGAGAAAAAAAGTGGGAGCAAAAAGTGGGAGCAAAAGTGGGAGGAAATATGAGAGCAAAAAAATGTGAGAGCTAGAGATGGGACTGTCGACTACTTTTAACCATCGACTGACTAGTCATTCATTGGAAGAAACTATCGACTAGATAGTCGACTACTTTCAGTCGAATGGTTACCTGAATTCGCATTGCTCCTAAGCGTGTTGTTTCATGTATTCGACTGAAAGTAGTCGCTTCTAGGCAGCGTACAAAGCACGGCAAGCCGTTACTGGCTGAGTTGAGTCGTACCAACATATGAAAATCAAACTTCTCCTTAACCCACCTATTTTTGCAGACGTTAGTTTGGACTACTCGACGCTCGGCAACATGCAATTGGTCAAAGTTATTTATTTATTTATTTTTACTGTGCTTCGAAATGGTGGTTTACGTCGTGTAGAGTGCAGCCCTTATTTGCAATGTTGCACATTTCATTTAATGCAAAATGTGTGAGTAAATGTTCCCCGATACCGGTATTGATACAGGGCACATTACCTCTATGTACTGTAAATAAGTGAAGTAATAGACCAATACGTAATTAACCTAAGAGTAAATTAAATCACTATTACTGAGAGGGAGTTCTTAAGTACCGGGAACAATTCCTTAGCCAACATTGAAATAATCACAATTCATATTTTAATGCCAAAAAATAGTAAATGTAAAATATGTCCATAGAGTCATAAACAAGTTAGGCTATGTGTTCACTAATTTAATCCACTCTGAAGTACTAAGAACGTAGAGCTGAAATACGACTTGAACAAGAAAATTACGGCCTACAGTAAATACACACGAAAATAGAACACTTTAGAACAGCAACATGGGCGAACTTTCAGTGGAGATGTTGGCAACAATGTAAATACTAAGTTTTTTTTTATGCGCGCGCTATCCATGTGCTGAAACAATTGACGACCAGAACGTAAAACTATCCGAGCGCGTTCTACATGTTAAAAGTTAAAACACAATTGGGATATGTCGTTTGCAAACGACTTGTTTATGTTACGGTGAGTAGTCGTTGAATTCATTCGACTGTTTTTTAAAAGCAGTCAAACAAGTCGATGGATTTAACATTTTTCAGTCGACTGCTGCGGTGCTGCCCATCTCCAAACAATTGACGACCAGAATCAATTTGTGCGTACGATCAAGCTGTCCTCACAGTACCCGCTGCAATAGATGTAGAGATTCACATCATCACTCTATCTTATGATGGATGTCAGTACATAAAATCAGCCATAAGGCAACGGCAGTTTAACCACAGACAACGCTACAACTCTTCCATCCCTGCCCTCATGTCTTTGCCACTAACCCCTTCCCCCCTCCCACACAGCACGCCACTGCTCTGACACAGTTGTTAGGCCTGCTACAACAACTCTCAGCCATAACCCTGTAAACTACAGCTAAACCAAACCCAGAACCCCCTAATACACTCGATTTGCAGAGCCATAAAATCCATAAAACAACTCCGCAACAAGCTTCACAAAAACCTAAATTATAAACGAAAAGACTACTCCACAAACACCAAAATCAGTAAACCTCCCTCATTTCAGCCACACTACACCTTAAACAGACATAGAAAGCATAGTCTTGACCCCTTCATGGAGTAGGCTATTGTCTAAACACGATCATGTCTCCTTCAACTTTACTGAAGACTTCATTAAATTCTATTAAAAAATCATAAACTCATTCCACAAATCTTAAAATCAGTATGCATCCCTCTTTTCAGTTAATCTATTCATTAAACAAACATAGAAGGCGTAGCCATGACCCCTTCATGGAGTAGGCTATTGTCTAAATCTGACCACGCATACTAAAACCTTACTCTAATTCAAAATTACGGCTAAATGATCCTTCTGACTGGGAGGCAAAGGTATTTACCGGCTTGCCTAGGATGATGTGCCACAAAACCGGTATCTGGAGTTCAAACATAACCTAAATATTGAATGACAATATTGAATTGTCCAATAACTTGGACAATTGGATTTAGGCTATGTCATTGAAAGAGTCAACGAACTGTATAAAACTATAGGCACCTACAGGTATACATAACTTATTAATTAAAGCTCTACAATAAACATACAGCACAATGAATTGTAGCATGAAGTTATCCTGAAGAAGTCGTTTGATTGGAATGACTACTTAAATTCGAATGATTCCATTCGCTTGGAATTAGTCGTTTGCCAACGACTTATTTCATTCGAATGATTTCCAATGATTGCTTTGGGATCAGTCGTTTACAACGACTACTTTTATTCGAATGATTCCATTCGCTTGGAAGTAGTCGTTCGCCAACGACTTGTTTCATTCGAATGATTTCCAACGATAGCTTTGGGATCACTCGTTTGCAAACGACTTGTTTATGATACGGTGAGTAGTCGTTGAATTCATTCGACTGTTTTTTAAAAGCAGTCGAATAAGTCGATTGTTTTAACTATCGACTAATTCGACTGTTTTCAGTCGACTGCTGCCCATCTCTAGTGAGAGCAAATATGGGAGCAAATGTGAAAGCAAAAGTGGGAGCAACAAGTGAGATAAAAAAAAGTGGGAGCAAAATGTGTAAGCAAAAGTGGGAGCAAATATGAGAGCAAAAAAAAAGTGAGCAAATATGGGAGCAATAAGTGGGAGCAAAAAGAGGGAGTTAAAAGTGTAAGCAAAAGTGGGAGCAAAAATTGGGAGCAAAAAGTGGGAGCAAAAATTGAGAGCAAAAATTGGGAGCAAAAAGTGGGATCAAAAAAACGTAGGAGCAAGTATGAGAGCAAATGTGAAAGCAAAAGTGGGAGCAAGTATTGGAGCAAATGTGAAAGCAAAAGTGGGAGCAAAAAGTGAGAGAAAAAAAGTGGGAGCGAAAAGTGTAAGCAAAAGTGGGAGCAAATATGAGAGCAAAAAAAAAAGTGAGAGAAAATATGGGAGCAAAAAGTGGGAGCAAAAAGTGTAAGCAAAAGTGGGAGCAAACAAGTGTGAGCAAATTGTAAGCAGAAAGTGGGAACAAATGTGAAAGCAAAAGTGGGAGCAATATGTGAGAGCAAAAAGAGCGAGCAAATGTGAGTGCACAAAGTGGGAGCAAAATGTGTGAGTAAAAAGTGGGGGCAAATGTGGTGTTTTACTAAAACAATCTCACCTAACCTAACCTAACTTCACCTAACCTAACCTTCCAACTCTCAGATCAAAAATTAAATTCTGGCCATAGTCGAGTTGGAACCCAAAATCTCTGGGATAACACCCAAGTATACTAGCCACTACACCGCGAGATGGGCAAATTATCATGCAACAAAACACAAAAATAATAGTTTCCTGTAGTGTAACTCATTGGCTGACAACCATAGTTGAGGATTCAAACCCAAGACCTCAGGACTTTTGTTTTGAACATTATTAGAAATATTATTCCATTTACATTTTGCTGTTGCTTATAGTTATAAGAGTTGGCATTAATATGGGAGCAAAAGTGAAAGCAAAAAGTGAGAGCAAGCATGGCTGGTTGTTGAGACTTTCATATCAACTAATACACATAAATTAAATGTTAGTAAAGTGACTAGGCTAATAATAATAATAAAAAATAACAGTTTAAAAAATTCAAAGGGGATTGATATTTTTCAGTGTGTAATTTCCAAAGTACTGTCAAGAATAATAATTACATGAACAGATTCCAAGGACTCTAGAGTGGTTTTGAGGTTAATGATTGGCTAGGAGTGAGATAGAGCTAGCTAACCTAAGTTAACCTCAGCTCACTAAACCTAACCTTGTCACATGACATGTTCTACAAGTATAGACTTGCTTTGAGACTGGCTATGATGTCACAGATAAATGGCGGTGGGAGGCTGGCAAAAAGGAAAATGTTTTTGTGTAATAAAAAGTCGTGTCCAGCCTCCCACCGCCATTCATCTGTGACGTCATAGCCAGTCTCAAAGCAAGGCTATATTTGTAGAACATGTCATGTGACAAGGTTAGGTTTAGTGAGCTGAGGTTAACTTAGGTTAGCTAGCTCTATCTCACTCCTAACCAATCATTTACCTTAAAACCACTCTAGAGTTCTTGGAATCTGTACATGTAATTATTTTTCTTGACTGTACTTTGGAAATTACACCCTGAAAAATATCAATCCCCTTTGATTTTTTTAAACTGTTATTATTATTATTATTATTATTATTAGCCAAGTCACTTTACTAAAATTTAATTTATGTGTATTAGTTGATATGAAAGTCTCAACAACCAGCCATGCTTGCACTCACTTTTTGCTTTCACTTTTGCTCCCATATTAATGCCAACTCTTATAACTATAAGCAACAGCAAAATGTAAATGGAATAATATTTTTAATAATGTTCAAAACAAAAGTCCTGAGGTCTTGGGTTTGAATTCTCAACTATGGTTGTCAGCCAATGAGTTACACTACAGGAAACTTTTATTTTTGTGTTGTGTTGCATGATAATTTGCCCATCTCGCGGTGTAGTGGCTAGTATACTTGGGTGTTATCCCAGAGGTTTTGGGTTCCAACTCGACTATGGCCAGAATTTAATTTTTGATCTGAGAGTTGGAAGGTTAGGTTAGGAGAAGTTAGGTTAGGTTAGGTTAGGGGAGATTGTTTTAGTAAAACACCACAATTGCCCCCACTTTTTACTCACACATTTCGCTCCCACTTTGTGCACTCACTTTTGCTCGCTCTTTTTGCTCTCACTTATTGCTCCCACTTTTGCTTTCACATTTGCCCCCACTTTCTCCTCCCATATTTGCTCACACTTGTTTTACTTCCACTTTTGCTTACACTTTTTGCTCCCACTTTTTGCTCCCATATTTGATCGCACTTTTTTTTGCTCTCATATTTGCTCCAACTTTTGCTTACACTTTTTGCTCCCACTTTTTTTCTCTCACTTTTTGCTCCCACTTTTGCTTTTACATTTGCTCCCATACTTGCTCCCACTTTTGCTTTCACATTTGCTCTCATACTTGCTCCTATTTTTTTATTCCACTTTTTGCTCCCAATTTTTGCTCCCAATTTTTTTGCTCCCACTTTTTGCTCCCAATTTTAACTCCCACTTTTGCTTACACTTTTAATTCCCTCTTTTTTCTCCCACTTTTTGCTCCCATATTGGCTCACACTTTTTTTGCTCTCATATTTGCTCCCACTTTTGTTTACACTTCTTGCTCCCACTTTTTTTTATCTCACTTGTTGCTCCCACTTTTGCTTTCACATTTGCTCCCATATTAGCTCTCACTTTTTTTGCTCTCATAATTGCTCCCACTTTTGCTCCCACTTTTTGCTCCCACATTTTTTTTCTCTCACTTTTTGCTCCCAATTTTGCTTTCACATTTGCTCCCATACTTGCTCCCACTTTTGCTTTCACATTTGCTCTCATACTTGCTCTCATACTTGCTCCTACTTTTTTTTGATTCCACTTCTTGCTTCCAATGTTTGCTCCCACTTTTTGCTCCCACTATTTGCTCTCAATTTATGCTCCCACTTTTGCTTACACTTTTAACTCCCTCTTTTTGCTCCCACTTTTTGCTCTCATATTTGCTCACACTTTTTTTTGCTCTCATATTTGCTCCCCTTTTGCTTACACTTTTTGCTCCCACTTTTTTTCTCTCACTTGTTGCTCCCACTTTTGCTTTCACATTTGCTCCCATACTTGATCCTACTTTTTTTTGCTCTCATATTTGCTCTCACTTTTGCATACACTTTTTGCTCCCACTTTTTTCTCTCACTTTTTGCTCCCTCTTTTGCTTTCACATATGCTCCCATACATGCTCCCACTTTCGCTTTCACATTTGCTCCCATACTTGCTCCTACTTTTTTCTTTGCTCCCACTTTTTGCTCTCAATTTTTGCTCCCACTTTTTGCTCCCACATTTTGCTCCCTATTTTTGCTCCCACTTTTTGTTCCCACTTTTTTGCTCCCACATTTGCACCCATATATGCTCGCACATTAAACTATTGTTCTTATTACCAAGTTGTCTTTACTAGAGCTTAGTCTATGCTTGACAGTTGATATGGAAGTATCTGTGACTAGGTATGGTAAGCCTCAGGCAATCTATAAAGGATATTCATATATTGTGAAACAAACCAATAAAAATGGAACTGTTACTTGGCGTTGTTCAAAACAACGTTCAAAACAATGTCGCAGTGAGCTAAATAGCAAAAATAGTGAGGTTTTAAGTGTCAGTGATCATCAATGTAGTGTACTGCATGAAACACTGTTACTGTCAACAGAAAATCATGAAAATGTTAAAAAGCAAGTGCTAAAAAACAATACTACTATTGAAAATAATTCAATGTTCAAAACACCCTTAACATTATCAAAAGCCACGCAGACTCTACATGAGGACACTGTAGAGGAAGAGGAAGAGGAACAGGAACAGTAAGAGGAACAGGAATATTTAACTGGTTTTAGTAATGTTGAGGATAATGTTGAGGATAATTATATTGATTATAATAATAGTGATATAGATCATGCTGCTTATGATTATTGCTAGCCGCCCACCACCGTGGTGGGTATGGGAACGGGATGGGCCTTCTTACCTTTCTTCAGAGGTCCGCGTCGCCTCCACTGCAAAATCACCTCCAGAAGACATGCCCCAACAGAAGAACACCAAAAGGGGTGGAAGGAGGGTGGAGAAGAGGGGAACGCACAAGCTCGACCACAGACACCCCCCAATAACCAACAGAACTGTCGCGGACGAAATAATGCCACAACAGTTGCTTAATAATTTAAAAGAGAATTTAATTATCAGATGGATGCAAGAAAAAAGAAATTTAATAAAATCAATTAAAAAAAGGAAGAAATTCTATCACCAAGACACCCTCTGAAGATGCACGTGGCTTAAGGCCAAAATAAGACAATTATCTTAGAAAACTAGATAAGGCTTTACATGCTTGCTTGCTGAACCAAAACAAAAACATTAAATTAAAAAAAAATTAAGCCCAAAGGAAGAAAATTAGAAGACAGGCATTATTAAATGAGAAAGGGCTTGATAATGTACTAGAACGCAATACCGATCCGACATGCAGATATCCTGGCCACGACGCAAAAAGAAAAATTCAAAATTAAATTAATAAAATAAAATTGGATCAGAAAATAAATCCATAATTTGCATGACGGAGAAAAACACAGGAACATTCACCAAAAACACAAAGTTAAACCAACAAGGTTAATAAAAAACATACTAAGCTAACACCACAACACGTTTGAGTTTTCCGCTCAACGCCAAGATAATGCTCTCAAGACCAGAATGCACCCCGGCAAAACAAAAACAAACATGGCCACAAAAAAGGAGACCGCATGTACGATCGAATTACGGCAAACAATTAGCAAAATTAAATTTTAAAATCACCAGAAAGAAATGAAAAGAGGAAAACAATTTCACCTAAATACTATTAACACGAGGCTGGTGCATCGGATCGTAAATTAAATTAATAATAGGGCAATCCCAAGTTCTGCCAAAAACTAAATAAATAAAAATTCACAACGTAAAATAAACTAGAAATGTGTCTCCAGAAGGTACGAAGAAAAATAACAAAATTAATATATATCTGGTAACATTATTAAAACATTAAAAAAATTAGGCCTACCAGGCGAAACAAAACACAGCATCACAACATACATGCAAGGCCAATATTGGAGCTCCCATAATAAAATATACAAGGTTTATAATAACATTACGTACCTTAAAAAACTTCTCAGAGGAGACACAATAAAAATAAATTAATCAACACACAATTTAAATAAAATATTATACGGCACTAAATGTGCCTCAAAAATGGCCCACCCAGCACATGCTTCGTTTGAAGTCACAAGCACTCCTGTAGATGCGATTTTCATTTCATACGTCCTCTTCACGGCGAAACGATGAAAGTTAAAACCTTACGAGCACAGGCATTTTCTTAGTTGAATTAAGTCATGTTTCGTAGAGGCTGGGGGCCACCGCCCCCAGCGCGACGGAGAGATACTCTTTCACGAACAGCAGGCTAGTTGCTTCCTTGACGACAGGCAATAAAGCCCACAAGATGGCGGAGAATCAGAGTCAAAATAGCATTGCATTCATGTTAATGTAATTGTCCAATCACAGCATGACACCTCAAGCAACAATGTGATTATTAAGTAATTAATTTGGCGGTATCATGTATATACAGTCTTTTGTTTCATGACGTAGAATAATAATATCCTTCAAATAATTCTCGATTAGGATGACACCAGAAGGCAGCACAAACACACTCTAGCGGTTAATGAAGCAACTCCGACTAGGGGAGCCGTCGTCCGACAGCAGCTGCCATCTCGTGTTCAAAATCGGAACCAAGCCACCAGGCGGTCGTTTCAAAGGTCGTGAAGTCACATCCAGGGAAGATACATGTTTGAAAACGTTGGAACGGGCATTGCACGTAACAGTCTCCCTCCCTTGAGCGTGAACACCGTTCACGAATATGCCTAGGTATAGGCAGTACTCCAAAACTAGTCGATTCACCAATCATGTTTCCAGAAGATAATGTTCACCAGTTTACTCCAATTGATGGACGAAACGGCATCGTTTTGGTTAGGAAGATTGCAGGGTCAGATTACCAGTGAAGGGATAATTGATCACCTCGCAAACCACTTAGTTAGCAGCTTCACTGTGTCCATAATTCTTCAGAAACGCAGAACACCAGCACCTGCAGTGCTTTCAGAGTCCGAGACACGTTAGATAAATTTTCAAAAAGTCCAACGTTGTTAGCTTTAGACGAAGTAGGTGGAAGCAATGTGCCAGATATCATGCGACGCGTGGGCAGCCATTTACAAAACAGAAGTTAATCTTATTTTAAAAATAAAGGTTTACAGAAATTACTAATTCTTAACATATTTTATAAAAGAGAAACAAAGTTGAATTTAAAAGAAGAAAGAAAATCCTGACCATGACCTAGATCCGTGCTTACAATCTTGCATTAAACAGAGTTACCTTTTTACAGTACACGCGTAGAACGACTATACATTTAGCAGGAGCTACGGTAGAGGAATGACCACTCAAATTCCCAAGGAAACTGGTATATATAAATTACCATGAGTTAGGTCTCCCACCAAGTCCAACTTACATGCTAGCACCTTTTATGAAAACATCAAAATTAGTTTCAATTTTACAATTTACCATAAAATGGGAATTACCCAGCAGTTACAAGTTGTATCCCAGTAAAGTTTCTATACCCAGTTCAAAATTCCAGAAGGAACAGATGCCTGAAGGCTCTACATTATACAAAAATCGTTTTACAAAATATATGGTAGCATTTCCTCATTACAATTCTCTCCACCACGTTTAATGTGCGACAGATGCACTCTGGAAATTTTGTTGGCCTTAGGGTTTCGAATAAGAAGAGTAACAGGAGTCAAGAATGCCTCTACGTAACAGGGGCCTTTGAAACGAGGGGTCAACTTGCTAGAAACTTGATTACTGACGCCCTTGGGCTCGAAATTGCGAACGTACACAACATCACCAATTTCCAAATCAGTTGGCTTGCGACAGGCATTGTGTCGCTTGGCAAGTTGGTCATGTGATACCTTAATACTCTCTCTAGCCTTGTCGAATTTCGCCCTCATATCCTCGGGCGTGAAACTGTCTGGAAGGAGATCGTGCAGGTTCCACAGATTAGCCCTAAACGAAAACATTAACGAAAAAGTGGTGGCTTGCGTGCTCTCATGCACGGCGGTGTTGAAAGCAAAATTGAGCCAATGCAAATTAGAATCCCACTTGGAATGGTCGTCGTGGTGGAAAGCAATCAGAGCAGAACGGAGATTACGATTGACTCGCTCAGCGAGAGAGGGGTTAGGAAAATAGGGAGTGGTGGTTACATGCGAAATAGCATAATCAAATAAGAATTGACGGAACTGATGAGATAAAAAGCACTTGGCATTATCTGATACCAGGAACTGACATGGCCCAAAAGATGAAAAGATGGAATTAAGACACTTTATGACGGAACTGGTCGTAGCCTGTCTGGTGGGGAAAATCCAACTAAACCGGGTGAAACCGTCAGTGCAAACAAGCGCAAATTGGTTTCCCCGACAAGAGCGAGGGAACGGACCAACATGGTCGATAAAAAGCCTCTCCATGGGTCTAGATGCCGGTTCGGATGACAACAGGCCAACCTTAGTAGAAACCGGAGGTTTGCTAATTCTACATGAAGCACAATGCTAATGAGCCTCCTGATATCGCCATTCATACTTCGCCAAATGAAAAACTGTCTGATTTTATCTCAGGTCTTGAATACTCCTAGGTGGCCACCAATAGGAGATCCGTGATAGTAACGAAAGATTTCCGGAATGAGGACCGACGGGAGCACAATTTTAGGTAGACGGTCATGACGAGACGAACAGCACAATACACCATCTTTCAGAGAGTAGGGCTTGATCACTTCACCAACGGTAAATCAGGCTAGATAAGGAGGGATCTTCTTTCTGGAATCGTCTCACATCTTCAAAAAGCACAGGGGAATTCCTGAGAACGACATTGACATAATTTACAGGGGACACAAGGTTTACGGGTTCACATCCTTGAATATCCTCTTCGGCTGCTTCCTCATACATGCGGCTTAATGAAACAGCTACCGCATTTTCGGACCCACGAATATGGTGGACAGTGAACTGGAACGACAGAATCCTAGTTGCCCATCTGGCAATCCTACCAGTTTTACGGGGTTTCCCTAACACCCAGTTCAAGGCCTGGTTATCGGTCTCAAGGAGAAACTTAGTGTGCTCAAGATACATACGGACTTTTTCCAGAGCGAACAACACAGCTAAACCCTCAAGTTCGTATATGGAATACTTCCTCTATGTGTCCGTTAAGGTACGAGAAGCGTATGCAATGGGTTGCCTACCCAGATCAGACTTTTGCAGTAGGACACAACCAACGCCACGACCAGATGCATCAGTCTGCACAATGAACTGCTTCCCAAAATCCGGAATGGCTAATACAGGGGCGTTAGAGAGCGCAAGCTTAAGATCTTCGAAGGCTGCCTGCTGAGAGGGACCCCACTCAAACTTCACAGCCTTTTTGCGTAACTGATTTAGAGGAGCAGCACGGTCGGCAAAATTACTGATGAACTTACGGAAGAAGTTCACCATACCAATATAACGAGCAACACCCTTGGCGTTCTTGGGTGGTTTAAACTCTCTGATGGCCTGCGTACGAGACTGGTCCACGGAGATACCAGGGTGCGGAAACAATATGGCCCAATAAGGAAATTTTGGGCTTGGCAAAGGAAACCTTGGACAATTTGACGGTAAGGCCAGCGTCACGCAACCGATCAAGTACAACCTTCAGATGATCAACGTGTTCCTCGAAGGACTCAGAATAGATCACCACATCATCAAGATAGTGGTACACAAATTTGAATTTAATTTCTGAAAACACCTTGTCGAGAAGTCTGCTCAACACAGCGGCTCCGGTGGATAGGCCAAACGGGACATGGGCATACTGAAACAGGTTCCAGTCAGTGGAAAAAGCAGTAACATGCCTGGATTCCGGAGAGAGGGGAATTTGGAAGTAAGAAGAATTTAAATCGAGGATCGTGAACACCTTCGCGTTGCGAAACCAACTAAAGCATGTATGAAGGTTCGGCAAAGGGATGGATTGTAAAACAACCTTTTGATTAAGAGCCCTATAGTCGACCACCGGCCGAAAACCACCGTTAGGTTTTGATACAAGGAATACAGGGGATGAGTAGGCAGAGATAGAAGGTTGGATTACACCTTCTTCCAACATCTTGTCGATAATCTTCCGAAGTTCAGCCATCTTGGGTGGGGCAAGGCGATACGGGCTGGAACACACCGGCACAGAATCGGTTAGCTCAATCTTGTATTCCATCAAATGGGTTACACCTAACTTGTCCGTAAATACATCACTATACTCCTGACATAACCTCTTAATGGCATCCTTTTGAGGACTCGTTAAATTTTCCACATCGAGATCCTCAATAGTCACAGGTTCACTAACCGAATTGACAGCAGGAGAATATACATCCGGGTTAAATGATAATTTAATTTGTGGATTAAACTTAAACCATAAGTTGCGAGCACCAAAATCAAGAAGCATACCAACGTGGGACATGAAATTAGCTCCAATGACCACGGAACAAGAAAGATTTCTGGCAACAAAAAATTTAAACTTCCAAGAAAAATTTAGAGTATGGATTTTGACTGTCATACTACCCAAAATATTTAAGTTTGAACAATTTGCCGAAATAAAAGATTCATTGATAGGCTCTAACTCAGGTAATTTGCAAACACTCTTCCTAGATAAAAACCAGTCCTCGCTTATAAAGGATGCGACACTACCAGAATCAAGCAATGCAGAAACGGGCTCGTCATTAACACAAATTTCAATAAACAGGGATATTCCTTCAGCCACAGGAGAAATTCCAAAATAATTATTCACTCTAAAACGATTACAATTAGACGACGAGGACACCCGCACCACAGGTTTCACATTATGTTTAGAATTAGGCTGACTTGCCACGACATTGCTCACCGACAGGTTAGGTAGGTCAGAGACATAAGCAGAAATAGCACGTGATGAATTAGTTTTCAAGGAGTTACCAAGATTTTCACTAGTAGGGCGACCAGAAACTTCACAGGGTTTTCCCAAATTCACATGCACAGAAATATCCTTAGAAGTAACACCCGAATTTGTCTCCACAATATCCCGTCATTGGCGATACACAACTTGGTTATTCGGACACACCTTCTTGACATGTCCCACGCCACCGCACGTGTGGCACTTAATATTGGGTCTTGGATGGAACATAACCTTAGGCGGGGGACGAGACATCAAAGAAGGAGGGGACGAGACATCAAGGAATGAGGAGGAACATTAGCTACACGAAGGGAATCTGCATGTTTCACAGCCATAGCCTCTATAACGACCTGTTTCAGCTCGACAAATGACGAAGGCCTGGTACACATAGTCATGTATGACCTATATTGAGGCGAAAACCCATTCACAATAGATGTCACTAACTGTCGTTCAGTTAAAGGGGATGCAAATACCTGAGCATATACCTTAATATCACTGACATAGTCGCTAAGTGACTCGTCCAACCTTTGGACACGATATAAAAACATTTTGCTCGAGCGTACTAAGGGCACTCGCAGGAACAAAAAACCACAACACTTCCCTAATAAACATGGCTAAGGACATGCGGAGGTGGATAGCTTCAATTAGCTTATCGCGCAGCATACCAGATGCAACAGGATATAACGGTTGGAAAATCTGATTTTCCGACATCCCAAAAATCGAGGCATGGTTACCCAATTCGACCACTTGCTTTAAAAATAGGACCACCTGGGTAACGTCCTCTAGGTTGAAATGCTTCAACTTAGTTAAGAAACTAGAAATAGGGTGAGGAATCGACCCATAATTAACTGTAGGCGAGAACGTAGCATTTGGAAAAGAGACATTATTACCGGGGCAGCTCCCTCGCACACCTTCTACAGGAGACAAAACATTTACATTGCCAGAGAAAGAACTAAGATGCAATGGGTCGGCAGAACCCAGGAAATCATTAGGTGACCTAACATGAGAAGAATGACCGTATCCAGGGTTAAGTGGTCTGGACGAGCCAGAGCCAGAAGCAGGCAATAGAGGGGCAGGCAAACCACTACTAGTAATCGATCCCAAAACCTCAGACCTAGTAAACAGAGGTGATTCACGTTCAACCCCAGAGGAACTCTCCAAATTCTCAAGGTTATCTATTAAGTCAATTAAATCGAAAGCACTATTATTGTCAGCCATTTTGAAAAACACAGAACGCAGGCAGACAATACAGAAAGAAACACATTTTAGGAATTACGAGGACAGTTTACACTTCCACAACAATACCATAACTACCAATTACCAACACCATATATTAGGTTGACACTCTAACACCGCCAACATATTATACAAGATCATGCACAATGCTGCCCAGAACTGCAGAAGTCATCCCTTGCTTGGCTCGAGAACGGGAAGCTAAATTACAAAAATTGCCACAAACCGCATGGCGAACAGCTTCAGACAGGGCTCCACGATGCCTTCACTCGTAGCATGTAGGCTATCAGAATATTAACAAATCCACATTCCCCATTCCAAGAACACATGCCAGCCACTTACCGAGCATCTTTTTCAGTGGGAATGTTGCATACAAACAGGATAAAATACAGCAGCAAACACCTCGCTTGGAACAGGTCACTGTTATCTCACCACATGGATATTCAGAGGCAAACATGAAATTAAACAAACGACAAGGATTAGCTTTAAATAACATCAAGTGCACTGACATGACACATCCCATCAACAACCGCTCTATCAGCACTAGAAGGGTCCATAAAATGAGCCTGCGGGTATGGAGGAGGGGATAGTTACAGAAACGAACACGGGCTCGGTCTGCTACCAACTGCGAGCCGCCCAACACCGTGGTGGTTATGGGAACGGGATGGGCCTACTTACCTTTCTTCAGAGGTCCGCGTCGCCTCCACTGCAAAATCACCTCCAGAAGACATGCCCCAACAGAAGAACACCAAAAGGGGGTGGAAGGAGGGTGGAGAAGAGGGGAACGCACAGGCTCGACCACAGACACCCCCCAATAACCAACAGAACTGTCGCCGACGAAATAATGCCACAACAGTTGCTTAATAATTTAAAAGAAAATTTAATTATCAGATGGATGCAAGAAAAAGAAATTTAATAAAATCAATTAAAAAAAGGAAGAAATTCTATGACCAAGACACCCTCTGAAGATGCACGTGGCTTAAGGCCAAAATAAGACAATTATCTTAGAAAACTAGATAAGGCTTTACATGCTTGCTTGCTGAACTAAAACAAAAACATTAAATTAAAAAAATAAGCCCAAAGGAAGAAAATTAGAAGACAGGCATTATTAAATGAGAAAGGGCTTGATAATGTACTAGAATGCAATACCGATCCGACATGCAGGGATCCAGGCCACGAGGCAAAACGAAAAATTCAAAATTAAATTAATAAAATAAAATTGCATCAGAAAATAAATCCATAATTTGCATGACGGAGAAAACACAGGAACATTCACCAAAATCACAAAGTTAAACCAACAAGGTTAATAAAAAACATATTAAGCTAACACCACAACACGTTTGAGTTTTCCGCTCAACGCCAAGATAATGCTCTCAAGACCAGAATGCACCCCGGCAAAACAAAAACAAACATGGCCACAAAAAAGGAGACCGCATGCCCGATCGAATTACGGCAAACAATTAGCAAAATTAAAATTGAAAATCACCAGAAAGAAATGAAAGGAGGAAAACAATTACATCTAAATACTATTAACACGAGGCTGGTGCATCGGATCGTTAATTAAATTAATAATAGGGCAATCCCAAGGACTGCCAAAAACTAAATAAATAAAAATTCACAACGTAAAATAAACTAGAAATGTGTCTCCAGAAGGTACGAAGAAAAATAACAAAATTAATATATATCTGGTAACATTATTAAAACATTAAAAAAATTAGGCCTACCAGGCGAAACAAAACACAGCATCACAACATACATGCAAGGCCAATATTGGAGCTCCCATAATAAAATATATAAGGTTTATAATAACATTACGTACCTTAAAAAACTTCTCAGTGGGGACACAATAAAAATAAATTAATCAACACACAATTTAAATAAAATATTATACGGCACTAAATGTGCCTCAAAAATGGCCCACCCAGCACATGCTTCGTTTGAAGTCACAAGCACTCCTGTAGATGCGATTTTCATTTCATACGTCCTCTTCACGGCGAAACGATGAAAGTTAAAACCTTACGTGCACAGGCATTTTCTTAGTTGAATTAAGTCATGTTTCGTAGAGGCTGGGGGCCACCGCCCCCAGCGCGACGGAGAGATACTCTTTCACGAACAGCAGGCTAGTTGCTTCCTTGACGACAGACAATAAAGCCCACAAGATGGCAGAGAATCAGAGTCAAAATAGCATTGCATTCATGTTAATGTAATTGTCCAATCACAGCATGACACCTCAAGCAACAATGTGATTATTAAGTAATTAATTTGGCAGTATCATGTATATACAGTCTTTTGTTTCATGACGTAGAATAATAATATCCTTCAAATAATTCTCGATTAGGATGACACCAGAAGGCAGCACAAACACACTCTAGCGGTTAATGAAGCAACTCCGACTAGGGGAGCCGTCGTCCGACAGCAGCTGCCATCTCGTGTTCAAAATCGGAACCAAGCCACCAGGCGGTCGTTTCAAAGGTCGTGAAGTCACATCCAGGGAAGATACATATTTGAAAACGTTGGAACGGGCATTGCACGTAACAATTATGATAGTGATAATGATCCAAAACAAGACAATAACGTTTTCATGCCTATTGTTAACCGTGCAAGAAAAAAGATATACAACTAGCTTTGTTTTTAAAACTATAACACACTATCGTAAAGGCAAAGACTTGTATTAAGTGTGCTTTTTATTGTCATAATCATGTATACTCTGCAATGTTAAATAGTCTGACTTCTATAGAAAATAAAACAACATTGTACCATTATTTTCATTTATTTACAAACTTTATATACATTTTTTTTGCTTTCATGATAATATTTTTAAGACAATACTAAACACTAAGACATTATTATTCTATACATATATTTTTCTTTCAGTCCATTGTCATGACTTATATCGTCCATTATTATTTGACTTTTTTATTTAATTAAAGCGAACCATGCACCTATTGTTTTTAAAACCTTCATAAATTAAGTGTACAGGTTGTAATGCATTATTGACTTTATCAAAAACACTCTCCGACATATCATTAAACCGTGTAGGCAGAAATGTCTCAATGTTTTCACATACACAAAGTACACGATCACCATATGCTGTTTTCAATTTTCGAATCTTGATAATGCGGAATGGTATATGCGTTGGCAATTCGCTGAGCTTCTTTGTCTCTAAGCCACATGCTTGACCCACAGCATTCAAAACATTCATTGTAGTAGTCTATAAACAAAAGAAAAGCATATCTATTACACTCTAAAACAGCTTTAATAATATTGTGCAATTAGGGATTTTGCACTATTCATGGCTAATACATTTTACTATTTATGCAAGAAATGCCCTAACTGTAGAAAATACTGCTTTTCTGCATATAGCACAAGTGTTGAGTTCTAATGCACACTTGACACAGGCTATCATGTGTCCACAAGGCAGAAATACAACAACTAGTTCATCTTGATAACAAATTTTACATAATTGTTGTCACACTTTTGTATCTGTTCGTGTGACAAGCCTTTTGTTTCAGCCTCATTATTTGATCCCCATGTTCAAACTCTAAAGGCACTTTTATGTCTTGTGCTGCAATCACGTTTTCTTTACGAATTGTGTTCACAAATTCCTGACCTTTAAGCAACACCATGTATTTACAGTTTGGTAACCAACGAGCGTGTTGCACAAAAGGGTCATCAGTCATTTGCCAATCCTTTAAAGCAAATCCACAATAAAAACATATTGTTTTATACCCTTCACCAGTATAAAAATCGAGCTTCACTTAGCTGTTTGATAAGGTGTTTTAATATTAATGGCCAAACATTTTTATAAGATTCTAAACGTCTTTCAACAGAGCTGTACTCTGAGTGTGCTAGTGCTTTAGTCTTGCAAACTCCCAATTTTTCAAAAGCACATGCCAATTCAACACTGTCTATGGCATATGGACCACATATATCGACACTACCGTTGTTGACTTGTAATAAATCATTATTATTACTTATTTGTGATTCAGCAACGTAAGTAGCGGCCAATGGTCTTGTGGTTCGGTAAAATGAATACACGGGTATGTTACCCTCTTGTTTTCCAAGCATGTAAGGACAACAACGATACCATCGCAATTGGTCTCTAAAGGGCTCATCCCCTTCTTCCCAGTGTGAAAGTTCAATACGACAAAACACACAGCGCACCACATCTTCTCGGTTCAAGTAAAAAAAACGGCTTTTGCAAGTTCATGAGTCGACAAAAAGCCTATAGGCCAGGATTCAAACGTTAACCAACGGTCATGTTCGGATTTAAAATTTAACACACGTGGTAAACCAACTTACTCGCTTGTTGTATTTGGTACTAACGACATGTGTTATAATAAAACTTTTTCTTATTGTAAGTTATTAACGTTGCACAGAGTACTTTAAAGCACAATGCATGCTTGTTCACTGTCTGTTCATTACGTTAATGGCGCATGACGACACCTAAAAGCAAACAAAATAACCAATCACTCACTCAATCAATCAATACTTGTAAATAAAACTTTAACGTTAATTGGCATTAATATATCAAAACACCATAAAAATTATAATAAACTGTATGTCGGCACTAACAGTAACCCATGTACTTATTTTCTTTTTATAAAGCTGCAGTCATTTACATTCCCCTTTAACCAATACATAAACAAAAAATAATAATGTCATGTCATTTTGTTCAGATAATCATGTTCAAACCTGACAATATTCGTTGAGTTCATAGGGTACAAAGTTCCTCATTTTTCTACTAGAAAGCGCTATAGAGGTTAAAGAAATTAGATATCTAACATCTAACCTCCTTGACTTTCATAGTCAAGGAACAACTAAATTCGACATACAAGCTACCCTCTGTGTGTCAAATAACAAAGCTTTCACCCGGCACCCGAGGCCATACGATATTAATAAGATTATTATTATTATTATTATTAGTATTATTATTAATATTATTATTATTATAGGGAACGACCTGTCAGTTAAATTAAAATTTTTGTTCTTTGCAAAATCTAATATGGCCTTGTACTTTCCCGGTAAACAACCAATATGGTCTTGTACCGGTTGCCAATACATAGTCATTAATCAAGAAAGCAATCATCGTCCTAGTCATGTAAAAGTAATGAATTTTTTGTCTACGAGTTTTCAGTAGTGGTAAAATGGAATAGCATTTTATGTTACTCTTACCTGAGTTTTAAATAGTTCACTGCCTGGAAACAATGGTTGCACTTTACTGCGTCTCGGGTTTTCAGCGATTGCTACGGCGGTAAGGCTTTTCTTTCCAAGTTTCTAAAAATAAATAAAATAAACCGTTATAAATACCTAAATACAGGTTAGTACATGCATTTCATAAAGTAAAATATGAAATAAAAAATGAAACAAGTTGGTTTAAAAAAATTATCCCACCTTTACTTGCAGTGGCTTATTGCTGTTTCCTTCTAGTGGGCTCAAAAGTGCAATGGTTTCTTCTCTCTCAGACATGTAAGGTATACCAGTTATCTGCAAACAAATAAATTAAAATATCAATAATTACCTAATCAATAAATAATTGCTTGTAAATATATATAGAAACCAATAAATGTATAAATGAATAAATATATACCTACATCACAACAAGGATAAGTATTTTCCACCAACACCAAAACTGTTAAACAAGACCAGGGGTTTCACGAACGCAATATATTCAAAGGTAGTCACCTGAGTGAGAGTGGTAATGATAACGACATGTCTTTATGTATGTTACGTTGAATGTATAATCTTTTTTTCCCACGCTTTGAACATTCTGTTATCGGTCACGTGGACAGCTAACACCCAAGGTGAACACCTGTGCCAGGTCAAATTTCACACGAACTTGCATTTTGTCACGTACGAAGCAAACAGGATGTAACTTGTTTAGCCCTCATGTGGTTTCACATGTGTTCACATGCATTTTGCTCTTCTCTGCCACCACGATTGTCAGATTATTTAACCTTGAAGCGTCATCCGCGTCTTTGTCATTTTTCATTGCACCTGTTGTCAAGTCAGATCAGCGCCTTCCAATAAGCTCAAATGACATTCGCCTCCTGCTCGTCTGCTCCTCTGCAAGTTTGTTTTCTGTACTCGCTTCGACCAACATAGAACCAAGTTCTCATCACCGTTTACACGTTAAAGATCCCCTTCGGGGGTTAGAAAATCTTAGCATGCTTCACACATTTTCAAATATTAGCCTCCATCCATCTACCATAGGAAAGATCAAAAAACGCACCCTCGCTCTGTCATAAACCGACCCGCCGAAATAGCGATTGTTCTATTAAGCATGGTCCTTGTGGTTAGGGACAGGTTCGTTGAAACACACACACCCAGCAGTATCGTCTCTCTCAACCACCACGCTTCATGAACATTATAAACAGGTAAAGAATTTTTTTCAACATGTATGGAGTTAGTCCCTTTGTGAATTATGCTTTGGAAAAAATATCTACCACATTCGAAAGGGGGCGTGATCCCGAGTCCTAGGACACCTCGTACACGTCTCTAGGCTCATTGGTTCGTAAGATATCGGCAAAAATCATAAAAAACATGCGTTTACCCCAAAATCGAGTTTCCACATTTTTTATTAAAAATATAACGAGTGGTCCATAGCAAAGAGGACGCCACCCTGAGTTCTTGGACCCGTCGTACACGCCTCTAGCATGATTGGTTCGCGAGATATAGCAAAATGTTTAAAATCACGGTTTTACCGCAAAATATTCTGTTTCCCTCATTCTCAAAAACTTTAACCTATTACCAAAATAGAGGGTTTCGAGACAATCCATTTGACACGTCATAGGACCAAATCCGACCATGCATTCGTGATATATCGGAAAAAGTCTAAAATCATGGTTTTAGCCCCAAAAAGCCTGTTTCCCTCATTCTCAAAACTTTAACCTATTAATAACATATATAGGGCTTCGAGACAAGCGATTTGACACGTCACACGTCCAAATCCGACTTTGCGTTCGAGAGATATCGGCAAACTTCCTAGGAAAGTAGGCGACTATCTGGCTCTCTCCTCACCACCAAAACCCCTTCTTATCAATCATTTTTTCAAAGAGCTCGCCCTCTTACTAAAATCCCAAGTGCGCATGCGTACAAAATAAAAACAAAAATGTTGGTCCATAGTGGCATCCAGCAAAACGCATGCGCTATATGGGCAACAACGTTTAAGTTCATTTTAGCAATGCACCTTATGCATGTCGCATTTGAAAAGAGACTTTCACTAAAAAATTACAATTTCACCCCCTAGTAGGGGTAGGTTTTATTTAGGGGTTGAAATGAGTGGTCCATTGGAAATCCCCCGTCAGCCTGAGTTCAACGACACCTCATTTGTGAATCTCCGACCACGGGTTCGGGAGTTACCGGCTCGCATTGGGAGTAGTGGTGGGGGGAGGCAGAACTCCTACTACTCCCCTACTAAGGCTCATTATCTAGGCTGGTTGAGGAGAGCACAGCTCGAATCCAGTCGGCCTTGGTGCCAACTTTGAGGTGGCCCATGCGATACCATGTAAGGGCATGTAAATGCAGAGAAATATCTCTGACGCAATAGGGTTATCTTATTCGAAACTTTTCCGTCAGATGTCATGTTCTACATATGGGACTCCGTTCGCATTCATTACGCATCGAACTGAAGAATGACATAATGAAGTACATAATATGAGAACATTTTTATTTTATAGCGTTTGTAACAGCCTATTGTGTGTTAGTTGCAAAATGTTATTTGAACTAAGGAGCAAAACGATCCCACATTGTACCTGTAGGCATACGCTATCTGTCGGTGCTAGGTCAGGATATTCCTAGTCTGTGAAAGTGAGACTCTGTACTTCATTTGCAGGTCTTCAATGCAGAAAGTCTCCTTGGCAAGTTCATAATACTAGCCTGGATTTTGTGCATTTCGAGATTCCCAGGGCAGCTTTCAGTAGGCGTATAGATCGTTTACGCCTTAGCGTGGGCAGCTATCGCGGTGAGCGGTAAAAAATAATGGTGACGGCAATATACCAGGTGAATCACCTGCCCCCAATAATATACTTTTATGCAGCCCAACATTACTAGCGTTTATAAGGAAGATCGACATGTCTCTGCTTGCATCCCGTGTGGTACTAATGCAAACGATACTGAACACTATTACTTTTCCCTCGATGTGACTACAGACTAATACGAGGAGAAAATAATAATGTTCAGTATCGTTTGCGGGATATGCCTGCAGTGTATTAGTACCATACGGAATGCAACCAGAGAAATATCGACCTTCCTGACAAGACGCGTTAGTTGGGCTGCATTATACAATACTACTAGGAGCAGCTGATTCACCTGGTATAAAATGTATTTAGAAAGGTATGTTCTGCCTGATTAATGTACATTTGGCAATGGGTTCGTTACCCTCTGCCGTGGTGTGGTATCTTCTTGTAAGATAAGACACGAGTGAAATACTAAAAGCCAACTCGAGAAGTTTAAGAGCTCCTTTCACGTTGACACAGGAGGTAATGACACGTCTGTGATGACACCATTGTACGAAACGGAGGTTCATCCATTACTCACTCCAGTGATTTGACGCGCCTCCAGACATGTCAAATGCAACAGGCAAAAACCTGACAGTGAAAAGGGGATCTCACTGCCAAAGTTACACTTCTGTATGGATTTCTCTTTGACGTTGTGACGCGACGGTAGGAACATTGATAATCTAACTTCGAAATCCATCACCTGACTCATATCACGGAGAAATCTTTAACTGACATCTAAAGAAAATACCCTTGTAAATACACCTCATAGCCCCATAAGCGGCCTTGGTATTCCAAGCGACCACTGCCCAGCCAATTGGACTACAGATTGCGGCTTGACGCTTGGTCAGCGCATCGTTTCTCCTTGGCCGGTAATCTTAGTTTTCCAGACCGGGGCGCTGCCTCACTGTCAGACAGCTACTCAATTGTCATCACGAAGCTGAGCGCACACTAGCCCTTACGTCAGTTTTTAAAATCCTTGACGGAGCCGGGAATCGAACCCGGGGCTCTGGGAGGGAGTCAGGTGCTCTTCCCCAACACTAATGGACTGACATATACACCTCATAGTTCAGGTAAAGATATATAAGTATATCGTATGTAAGTACAGGTTGTTACAAATTGTTACAAAAGTTTCTTACGTCACGCTGCACCTTGTGGTGTAGCGGCTAGTATTCTTAGCTGTCACCACTGAGGTACGAGTTAGATTCCCGGTTCTGGCAAGAAATTTAATTCTGGTCTTAGGGCTGAAATCGACTGGATCAACTAGCAAGGCACAGCGGACTTGAGGATATAACCAGAGGAATATCATTTAGCAGTTACAGAATCCCATCGATCGAGATTCGACAGAAGCTCATTGGAAGATGGGGCTGGGTGTAATGTCGTAACTCAATGGGAGAGGAGATCAGAACGAATGGTAATATCGTTTTAGCGGATGAGCTACCGGAGTGGCGCTAACCTATCAAATATTCAAGAATCGTTACTGTAGCTGCCTCTTACTTTTAATTTATTCATTTGGTCTCTTCTGAACTTGGGATGCCAATTTATTGCACCCTGCGCTCGGTACACGGAAATGAGGTCCATCATCGCGTAGCCCGGGGGATGTAATCCCATCTACTGAATTCAATAGCCAAACCTAAATCCTTGATTGCAAATATACGTGACGAGACATTGGTTTAACACTAGAATGGTAGCGCTAATTGCAACGTTGTTATCGGCGACGACCACGATTCTAGAAACTTATAATAAATACCATCTACGTCAACTTTCATTTAACTCTCTAGGCTAGCAGAATGGACACTGCTTTTGAATAATTTTGATTGATTTATTTTCTTTTTGATATCGACCATTTCTTTAATTTTTGAGCTGGTTTTCACTGATTTTGACTAATTATAATTTTTTTCTCTTTGGATTTTGACCAATTGAACAAAATTAGATTTTGTTTTGACTTTCTCAACTTTTTGATAAATTTTGATTATATTTTGTTTTGTATTTTGGCTGATTTTTATTTTTTGTGTTCTTTTTTATTTTAAGTAGGTATTTTTTCGTATTTTTAATATTTGACATTTCTTGACACATTTTGACTAATTTTGATTGTTTTTTGGGTTTTATGGATTTTGATTTTTGTGTCTTTTTATTTATTTTTTATTTTGGCTAATTTGCTTTGTATTTTGGGACTGCCAAACAATGGTGGGGATTGGACAAAGGGAGAAGTAGACGTGTATCACGTTTTCATCGCGGAGGCGAACGCTACCATTCTAGTGTTAAAGAAAAGAGAGTCATACGCAACCAAAGGCTGTGCATTTTATAAAGATCAAATTCGTCACATTTACTAAGTGCAAAATAAATTTCTAAACAATTTGTATTATAAGACGTTCAATGTATTTTATCCATTTGACACATCGACTCAGTTTTTATGAAATTTGTTCAACTTCGTGTCTTTGAAAAATAGAAGGTCATTTATTTCTTTGCAACTAATGAGGATCATTTTAACTGGAACAATTGACTCCCAAGAGTTACTTAGATTCGCCACTTTTAATGTACCAAGGGTAAGATCTCTAAAGCAAGAAATGTTCACCATTCTAATTCAGCGGCTTCGGTGGCGTATTTGGTAGCATGCTGAGCTTCTATGTCCAAGATCGCGGGTTCAAACCGGCAGAAGTCGACGGATTTTTAAGAGCGTTAAAAATCCCTCAGTATGCCTTCCTTCGGAGAGGAAGTAAAGCTGGCGGTCCCATGTCATAGATTTATGGCATGTTAAAGAACCTTTCACTAATTACAGCTGTGTGAAGCTAAATTATATATACGTTAAACATTCGACAAACTCTCTTATGTTCCAACGTTTGTCGCCAGAAGCCGACTGCGGTGGCATCTGGTAACCGAGTTCTGAACTAGTAGTCGTTGGCGGTGGCGTTTGGCGTAAAAAGTAGGAACTACTTGAAAACATTCAATGTCTGCAGTCCTCACTTGAATTGAAAACAGAGAACACACACTAATACAGTCATCACAATTAACACCGGTTATCAGACAGATTCTAAACACACCCAAAGTACACAGGGCTACATGACCACGTTGTCGCAGCCCCTAAACTGAGAAACCAACCATTCTAATTCGTCATTGGTTAAAATATTATCACTTTATAATTCAATCGATGTAGATGTAGATTTCGCTGGCATTAACTCATTCAATAAACAAGTAGGTATAAAAGCAACTGTTCCTTGAATGCTGGGTACTCTTTTCTCCATTATTTGCCTACTTTTCGCATTTTGTAAAAATGAGGAAAAAGTTGACTTGAGATCGATCCGGGAAAATGTGTGTCTGTCTGTCTGTCCTTCTGTCTGTCTGGCTGTGTGTGTGTGTGTGTGTGTGTGTCCCCTATCAACTCCCAAACGGCTGTAGCAATAGAATCCAAATTTGGTATCAGTCAAGATCTCTATCTGAATATCTCAATGCCGTGTTTGAAAATGATGTCAGTGCTACCAACTGCTGAAAAATCGCAATTGAAATTTCAGCTCCATGTTGTATATCTTGGATGGTATGCATGGGAGCTATACCAAAATCGGCACACATGTAGATAATAATATTTCAGTTTAATTTCCAGGAGGCCATACATTACTGTGTTGCCAAAATGATTCTAAGCCTGCTGATAGGTCCACTTTTTAAATGCATATAACTTCTACACTATCAATTAGATTTCAACCAAATTTCGTATGTACTATGTGTAGATAGACAGATATTAGTGAGCCTATTCTTAAGAGCCACAAGGGCTGCCAGCTGTTAATAAATGCACTCTCTATTTTTTTAATCCAAATAACAATATATCAGAAAGTATGCAAGCCGACAGTTTGAAACTATACACTGGTATACTACCTGACATTCTAGATTAATTTGGAGCAATTAATGGACCTCAGTACTACCAACATGATTCTAAGCCTGCTGATATGACCAATTCTAAACATATATAACTTCTACACTAGAGCCGGGCAAAAAGCTCCTGAGTTCCGATCGGTCTCGTTGGACGAGAATAAAAAACGGAAATGATGGTTCCGGAACTGGTATTACCAATAATGTGGGCTCGATAACGATTATTCTCGACATTATCGCTCGTTCTCGCTTGGGCAATATGGCGCTGCCTGAAGGCACTGAGGCTTGTTTGTGTAAGGATTCAATGGAAATTGTTCTTTCCGTTGACTGGAGTCTGCGAATTGAAAGAATCCACTCAACTTCAACGATATCATATTAACAGACTACCCAAGGTATATTGAGCATATCATCCTAATAACATATGGAAGGAGATTTTGATCGTAAGTCGGCATTTTTTGGTCATTAAATTTCAGCAAAAGAAAATTCTATTTGACGTGTAGGCTACATATTAAGATCTTTTCGTGTAGTGCCACATTCAAGCACTACCGTATGAAACTTTCTCGTAATAAAACCTGAAAATTCATGCACTCACTATATTACTAAAGCCCCTGTGATGAAACTGTGTTCTGTCGTATTATTTTTGTAGTAAGATACTGGTAAAGTGGTCGTCATAAACAATAAAACGTAACGAAACAAAAATTAAAATTACTACCCCTACCGAGTATCGAACCCCGACCCTTCTATTCATGAGTCCAGCGCGCAACCAATTCAGCCACTGAGACTATTGTAGACTGAGGGAAAATGGTACAAAGATACACAGTGAAAACTTTTGCGTTGGATACCTGACTCTCTTTATCTCAAATGCTCCTACCAGTTTGAATAATATTCTCTAGTCGTGGGGCATACGAAAAAATAATGTTCACTTTCAAGAATAAGATTGATTTTATCTTTCGTCATAATGGCTTTGCCATATGCATAAACCACCGCCATTACAATCGCGTTCCTACGCACGTGCTCACACGTTGCATCATGGGTAGAGAGAGCAACGATATTACCTTGTGATCGAACGAGACTTGGGAGTATCGGACGAAGTGACATTCCCGCGATAATGAATTGTTCTCAGTGCAACTCCCGTCGCACTATTCTCACTCAAACTGTCATATCATTGGCATTTATGGACAAATCAGTGAAGTGTTTGCACTGACATGATTAATACACCGCATACCACAAACTGGTATTGTTTTCAAGCAAAAAATCAGAGTTTTTAGTAGATGAAATTAGTTGAAACTTTTCAGCGTAATATTTTCCAAGTGTATTTTCACCATCGCAGCCAATTTTTGCACTATAGTTGCCTCTAATAACAACCAGTTACAAGGTGGAGAAGAAGATTGAAAGTATTCTTTAAAGCAAATTGCTAGACAGTAGGGCTAAAAATTCATGAGTCATACACGAGAGACTTTCTTGTAGCTCTTCTCTGCTACGCCAATTATTTGAGTTTATTTTACTTTAGGGGCTACAACATCGTGATCATTTTTGTGTTCTTGTGTGTCAACTTTGTCTAATAACCTGTGTTATTATGGTGTCTGTAGTAGCGTGTGTATATTAGCCTACTTTCGATTTTTGCAAAAAATGAAAGTAGACTTATGAGATCAACACAGGGCGAAAAAGTGTGTCTGTCTGTGTGTGTGTATGTGTGTGTGTGAGTCTGTGTGTGTGTCTGTGTGTGTGTGTGTGTGAGTGTGTGTACTCTGAATGTCTGTCCCCCCCTATCAATTCGAACACGGTGAATGCGAATTGAACGAAATTTGGTACAAAGGTAGCACTAGCAAAGGACACCTCAGTGTCATGTTTTATATCGCCGCCATCTTGACGGAAACGTAATGGCGGCCACACAAATGTTCAAAGCTTAAATCAAATTACGACTAAACTAATCATCCAATCTCTACCAAATTTTGCAACCACATACCTTTATGGGGGGAGCATCCTTTGACCAAACCAATAGGTCATCAGCGTAATAGTTTGCGGATGGCGGCCATCTTTGTGTGAAAATCGATTCCCCCTATTAATTCGAACACGGTGCAACCGAATGGAACGAAATTTGGTACAGAGGTAGTACTAACAAAAGGCACCTCAGTGTCATGTTTTATATCGCCGCCATCTTGACGGAACCGTAATGGCGGCCACACAAATGTTCAAAGCTTAAATCAAATTACGATTAACCTAATCATCCGATCTCTACCAAATTTTGCAACTACATACCTTTATGGAGGGAGCATCCTTTGACCAATCTAATAGGTCATTCACCTGATAGTTTGCGGATGGCGGCCATCTTTATGTCAAAATTGATTCCCCCTATTAATTCGAACATGGTGGAACCGAATGGAACGAAATTTGGTACAGAGGTAGCACTAGCAAAGGGCACCTCAGTGTCATGTTTTATATCGCCGCCATCTTGACTGAAACGTAATGGCGGCCACACGAATGTTCAAAGCTTAAATCAAATTACATTAACCTAATCATCCGATCTCTACCAAATTTTGCAACTACATACCTTTATGGAGGGAGCATCCTTTGACCAATCTAATAGGTCATTCACCTAATAGTTTGCGGATGGAGGCCATCTTTATGTCAAAATTGATTCCCCCTATTAATTCGAACACGGTGGAACCGAATGGAACGAAATTTGGTACAGAGGTAGTACTAGCAAAGGGCACCTCAGTGTCATGTTTTATATCGCCGCCATCTTGACTGAAACGTAATGGCGGCCACACGAATGTTCAAAGCTTAAATCAAATTACGATTAACCTAATCATCCGATCTCTACCAAATTTTGCAACTACATACCTTTATGGAGGGAGCATCCTTTGACCAATCTAATAGGCCATTCGCCTAATAGTTTGCGGATGGCGGCCATCTTTGTGTCAGAATCGATTCCCCCTATTAATTCAAACACGCTGAAACCAAATGGAACGAAATTTGGTATAGAGGTAGCACTAGCAAAGGGCACCTCAGTGTTATGTTTTATATCACCGCTATCTTGATGGAAACGTAATCGCGGCCACCCAAATGTTAAAAGTTAAAATGTAATTACGACCAACCTAATAATCTAGTCTCTACCTAATTTTGCAACACCATATCTTTATGTGGGAAACATATTCTGACCAAACTGCAAGAACATCAGCCCAATAGTTTGCAGATGGTGGCCAAGTATGTGTGCAAATCGATTCCCCCTATCAATTCAAACACGGTGAAACCGAATTGAACAAAATTTGGTACAGAGGTAGCACTAGCAAAGGGCACCTCATATTCATGTTTAATATCCCTATAGGACGTTGTATTTCAACAAGCTCCTACAACCAACATTCAATCATACTCCTTGAAAAGGACAAAGAGTTATAACAATACCCATGCATTTAGGAGAAAGTAGGCTATATGTTCTTTACTGAACATCTTGTTTTTAACTGAGGGTAGGAGTGGTAGGGAGGTGACAGATGCGAACTCAATTCAATGTGATCTTCCTGGGGTGTATCACTTCATACTGCTTTAAATTTTTCAAATGTAAGAACGAGGAATGGTTTACACTCCGGAGTTATTACAGAAGGCTTTGACTTTATACGTGCAGCGGCTTGAGTGACACGTGCAGCGGCGTGAGTGAGTCTGCTTTTTCCTTTAAATAGATACTGTCGATAACGCCGAGAAAAAATGAGTTCCGGTATTACCGAGACTCCCACTCAGTACCGGTATTATCGAAACTGAAGATTCTCGTCCAGCGGAGAGACCTGGCTTTGAGTGCGCTTGGTGGGGGGCGATACTAGCCATGCGGAAACTTACGATCCCGATCGGAACTAGAGCAAATTTGCCCGGCTCTATTCTACACTATCAATTGGATTTCAACCAAATTTCGTATGTGCTATGTGTACTATAACAGATATGACTATGCGTATTCTTAAGAGCAACCAGGGCTGCTAACTGTTAATAAATGCTGTCTCTATTTTTTTACCCTAATATCAATATATCAGAAAGTATTCAAGCCAACAGCTCTAAACTTTGCACACGTATAGTACCTTACATTCTAGATTAATTTGGAGTAACTAATATACGTCAGTGCTTCCAACATGATTCTAAGCCTGCTGATTGGTCCAATTTTAAAATACATGTAACTTATATACAAATAAATGGATTTCAGCCAAAATTGGCACAACAATAGATCATAATAGTTCAGATTATTTCTGACCAACACTTGGATGACATTGTTGCCAACATGATTTGATGAGCGCTGATAAGTCCAATGTCTAACTACATGCAACGTCCATGCTATCCATTGGACTTCAAACAAATTTTGTATTATGTACCTTAAGAGATGGAACTAGGAATATATTCAGTCACCAGGGCTGCCAACTGTAGTGCTCTATTAGGCTACATTATGCCAGTTATATTTCGAACTAATTAGAAATTTCTATATTACCAACTCAATTTCGTCATTATTCTAATTAAGTCCATATAGATTAATCATTGGACTGAATCTTACATTTCGAGAAAAGTAGGCTCTTTAGTTCGTCACGGAACTTCTTGTTTTTGTATATTCTTTATAACCTATTTTCAATTATGAAAACATTGGCTTATAAGATCACCTTTTATCCGTGTGAGTATGTGTGTGTGGGGGGGGGGGGGGGGGTGTAGGTGATTCCCCCTAACAAAATCTAAACAGCTGGAGCGATTTCAATGAAACTCGGTAAGGTCATATCAATATTTTGGCCGACTCCAACCGTGCTCTTCAAATTTTATTACGTCTCACCCTCCAACTCGTTGGCTGGGCGAAATATTTCACCGACATTCTATATCTCCGAAACGATTACCGATACCACCCTGAAATTTTGTAAGTTGATACAGAGTACTACTAAAACTTCACCAATGTAAATTTCGAAAACCTGTTAAGCACAAAACGGCCATTGTGGTCAAGAGAAGTTGAAACATTTAAATAGTTCTTTCTCGCACTTTATCTGTCCGAGCGCTGTGAAACATGGTACAGCAAATGTTTATACACATTGCAATGCACTGACATCTAATTTAGTTCAATTGTTTACATAACCTCAAGATGACGGCTGTGCCAATTTTTAAAATCAAGTTTTTATTCCTTGTGTCCTAATCATGCGATCAAATTCAACGTTTGGATAATGAGCCTACGCAATATTCGTTATCTAATAGTGCATAACACCATGGCCTACATATATAAAAACTCTACATGGCGACCATCCGAAAATATTTTGACGGTTCTCAATATCTACTAATCTATGAGAGCAATCAAACTGCCATTTTTTTGTGTTGATCAAGGCTACTTTATATAACCTAGTGAGCACAAATCCAACATGGCGGCGACGTGAAATTTAAATATTTAAATGGACGTTTCTCGCGATTTTCCATCAGAACGCAGTGAAATTTGGTACGGTAAATGCTTATACAAATTTCAATTCACTGACATCTAATTCATTTGAATTGTTTCCATGACCACAAGATGGTAACTGCGGATTTTTAAAATCTCGTTTTTAGCCTATTCTCAATTTTGAAAAAAAATTGGCTTATGAGATCACCTTTTTTCCGTGTGTGTGTGCTTGTGCGTGTGTGTGAGGTGTGTCCCCCTAATAAATTCTAAACGGCTGGAGCGATTTCAATGAAACTCGGTAAGTTCATAGCACTATTTCGGAAGACCCCGACCATGCCCTTCAAATTTTGATACGTCTCACCAATCCAACATGGCGGCTGTGCGAAATATTTCACCAGCATTCAATATCTCCGAAACTATTCCCGATATCACCCTGGAATTCTTTACGGTGATTAAGGGAACTACTAGAAGTTCACGTATGTGACTTTTGAAAAACTGGTAACTACAAAACCAGCATGGCGGCCACGTGAATTTGCGACTTTAAATAGACCTTTCTCGCGATTTAACCAACCAAGCGCAATAAAACTTGGTACAGTATATGTTTATACACATTGTAATGCATCGACATCTAACTTAGTTTAGTTGCTTACATAACCACAAGATGGCGGATGTGCGAAATATTTCACCGGCATTCTATATCTCTGAAACTATTAGCGGTATCACCCTGAAATTTTGTACGGAGATAAAGGGCACTACTGGAAGTTCACCTATAAGACTTTCAAAAACCGGTTAACTACAAAACGAACATGGCGGCCAAGCGAATTTGAAAATTGTAAATAGACCTTTCTCGCGATTTGATGTTCCAAACGCAATGAAATCCGGTACAGGAAATTTTTATACACATTGTAATGCACTGGTATCTAATTTAGTTCAATTGTTTACATAACCTCAAAATGGCAGCTGTGCGAATTTTAAAATGAAGTTTTTGTTTCTTGTTTCGTAATCATGGGATCAAAGTGAAAGTTTGAATAATGAACCTACGCAATAATTTTCCTTTAATGGTACATGATTCTATGGCCTATACATTTAACAATCCAAACTGGCGACCATCCGAAATATTTAGACGGCTCTAAATATCTACGAATCTATTATAGCAATTAAAATGAATTTTTTAATGATCATAGGGGCTATGAACTTAAGTTCACCTATAGGACTTTGAATATGCTGGTGATCACAAATCCAACATGGTGGCGACGCGAAGTATAAATATTCCACAGGCATCTAATTTATTTCAATTGTTTACCACAAGATGGCAGCTGTGCGAAATTTTAAAATCTCCTTGTTACTTCTTGTGTCCTAATCATGCGATTGAAGTTTGAATGCTACACGTACAAAATAATCTTCATGTAACAGTACATAACTCCAGGGCCTACATATTTAAAAATCCAACAAGGCGACCATCTGAAAGTTTTAGACGGTTCTCAATATCTACGAATCTATTACAACAATCAAACCGAAAGTTTGTATGTTGATATAAGCAATTAACAGAAATAGGATATATGAAAATAGGCTATTTAGTTCTTCACAGAACTACTTGTTTTCTATTTGTACAGTTTTTTCCTATTCTATAGTGTATATTTTCACAATTTCTTTTATAGCTTTTATTTTTGTTCTTCAATTGTGTACTTTTTTTCTCTCTTTGCTCATTGATGTATTTCGTATTTTTAACTAGTAGCGTTAAATAATTACTTACTACTCTAAGGTCGTAGGACGTTACCCTCGCTACATAAATCATACAACTAAAAGAAAAAAATGTGTGTGCTTGCAGGAAACATGATACAGCACATTGAACCAAAGCTGCCTAGTATTCGGGCAAGAAAACAAGCTAGCAGTAGTGGACTGCTTATTGATTATTTGAGTTAACTACATAGGCTTCTCTGCGCTCCTTCCTGTGGACTGCAGAATTCTTATAAGTAGGGCTCGGATTTTAAGGTAGATAAATATTTTTTTAATGTAAATACATATTTTAAACATTTTTTCTATAAATACATAAATTCCTGTTTTTCACTTATTAGCACATAAAAATACATAATATTTTCATTTTTAAAATCAATATGCTAGATCTTTCAGTTTATTGCATTTTTCTTATGTGTTACTTCAACCTGTGAGCTAACTAATCTTCATGCAGAGCGTATGTCAGCTTGTAACTTAACTGTGTTATTCTTGTCACCCCGTGCCGGGAATTTTCTTGTTCATAGCCATATTGCACCACGTGCTAGACCTTACCTCCACCCAGCTACCTGGAACAAGTGTCACTCGCATGCAGTTCATTTCTGGCACTGTGAAGTGTAAGGCAGTTCTACGATGCCTAAAGTAAAAGCAACTACAAGTTACGATGATGATGATTGTTGATTTAAGGGGCCTAACATATACCACAAGTTATCGTCTGCAGCAGTATGTTGCAGAATTTAAGGATAATTTTACTTGCCAACCATGTGGGAAAGCAATCAAGGTTGAACAGCGATCTCAAGTTACACAACACCTAAATGGCAAGAAACATATTGCTGCAGTTTCGCACCTTCAGAAGAAGTGTTTCGCGATAATCGTCGGTTATTTGTGATGGACAACCTGAAGATGTATCTCGTGTATTGTAAGTCTTCAGCTGTCAGTGAGGCATAGCACAAATTGCATGGGGGAACCACTAAAATATATACGTTAATATGGAATGTATTTGAGCTTATGCCTGTGTTTCTTCACATCTCTACATAATATGAAACAAAGTCCCCATTCTTGGATGTAACGGGTAATCTCGAGAACCACTGGATGGATTTTGATGCGGTTTTCACCATTCTATAACGGAGTTCAGGCAGAAGGTTTCTGTAGAAAAACATTCATTTATGACCAAAGGAAACCAAGCAGTACGATTTCAGTGAATCGAGTCGAAGAAAAACCTGCCATCCATGCGCCTTTTAAACTTACGCTGGGTAAACCGTTAAACAAATCTACATACTGTCAGCGTAAGAATTTTTCATCATGAAAATTTCTACAAAAACGTCCGCAACAGCATATCTCTATTTTAATACAAAGCCCACTATAAGTGTTTTTCGATTTTATCAGGTGTCAGTGACAGTGGCATCTCTGGTAGCTAAAATTGGAAGTACTTGTAATTGAACATGACGGGGAGCCTATGGGCGTTTAATGAAAATCCATTCAGTAGAAATTTAAATTACTAGCTACAGAGCGAGTTTACGAGCTAGCGAGTGAGCCTTTCATCAGCCTTCGGCCAACATCAAACTGTCGAGTTAAGATTTCAGAGAAGAATATATGTGTTTGGAGTTTCGCTGTTCACCTCGGATTTTCTGAATGCTTCTGTGACCTGCCGTCCGCGTGCCTTTAAAACTTACGCTGGCTAAACCGTTAATATACCGGGTCGGGTCGCTAGTTGTTAAATAAATAAATAAATACACTTTTCTATGAACTCAGTGGCGTGGCCAAGCACGTTAGGTAACAGCTGAGGAAAGCTGGATCGCAGGTTCAAATCCCGGCGATGACAGCGATTGTTCTCATTGATAATAATAATAATAATAATAATAATAATAATAATGTTATTAGTTTTTACGTCCCTTTTAACTAACTTACTGAGGCTTTTAGACGCCGGAGTGCCAGAATTTTTCCCCGATGGCCCCTTCTCATTTTTTCATCCTCAAATACTAAGTGACTGTGCCTGGACTCGAACATTGGGATCAGCAGGCGAGAACGTTACTGCCACGCCACGCAGCCAGTCATATCCTGAGTTCCATATACGGTGATAAAATCTGAAGTGAATGTTCGTCAGTGGTTCAGATGCAATGACCATCATCTACTATGGTTAATATCATAATGTTGTTAAATGTGTTAAAACCACAGACAAACAGAATTGTGAAAGCACCATGACAGCTGAAGTGACGTGATTGAAGTTGTATCCTTTTAAGCTGTGGGTTTACTCTGTCACTATTATTGACTTATTATTCAGAGATACTATACATATTCAACTGTAACATAAAGTACGGTGGATTAAAGGGGTATCACAGCAATATGACAACATTGAATATAGGTAGACCAGCGTAGGGATATGGTGGCCCCATCGCCCAGTGGGAAACAACTGCAATCAGCCACCCGAGTATTGGCGGGAAAACCATACCTAAGTGGGTATAGGCTGGTTCACAATCGCCCGGGAACGGGAACGGAAACGAGAATGGGAACGAGAATGAGGACGGGAACGAGAACGAGAAGGAAGTTGAAATTCACGCTACCTTATGGGTCGATTCACAATCAATCTCCGGGAATGAGAAGCTAAAAGTAGCCCGGGAAGGCCAACGGGAAACATGGTTAAGTTTCAGGTTTTTACGTTCTCGGAGCTTCCCGCAGCCAATCAGAAACGATGTACCTGCACATGCGCAGGACGGAAGGAGTAGCCGAAGTTCGCCATCGCGATGTCATCGTCCTCGATTACCATCATGAAATTATTCTAAAGCGCATACACTTTGTACACAATAGAGTAAACAAACTTAGTATAGACGAGTGATAGCTAATTGCCCGCGCATGTGCAAGTTCACGTTCCCGGGCCAATTATGAACCACCCTTAAGGAGGAAATGCCTGCCCAAACCCTGACCATCTGGGGCACCCTGTCTCCAGGGGATAAATATGGAGGATGGGAAGGTAACCCAACAAACCGCTCTGCGTTGGGCTAATCACACATGTGGAGGTAAAGTGATTCAGAGAACTACAAGTAGCCTCGGATTGGACGGATACAAACGACGATGACCGGAGTGGAACATGAGATTCGGAACATGGAACATTACAGGACAAACATGTAAGTAAGATTACTGCAACACATATGGAGTTTCTGAGGAGGGCAGTAGGAAAGACGAGAAGAGATCGAGTTCGAAATGAGAGTTAGAGAGAAATTATAGAGCGGAATGGCAGATATGGCTCAAACGAGACTACCCCGACGCTTGAAGGCATAAGGGAATTGAAGCAGAGGAAGAAGAAGAATATAGGTGGTAGATTTATTTGCCGTAGCAGGTGCCTTAATGATTCCACTTATCTTCAACAAATTTTGAGGTTTGATATTAAATAATCCTTGTGATTAGATATGCTATGTTTTATGTCTGATATTCACTTCAAACGTACAATTTATGTTAATAGGGCTTCTATCATTTTCTGTGTACAGTAGAGGTGTGCGTGGATGTTTTGCTAATCGTATGTTTCCTGCCACTGGCTGGTTGCATAGGTGCCGCATAATTATGATGAAGATGCTCGGAATAATTGCTGCTGTTTCCTGAAAAATCTTATATGTATTGCAGTATATAAAATTACCCCGCTGAATCTATTTGGGCAAAAGAGTGACGTCTGACTGAAAAGTATAAATTGATATTTTGTACAGGTAACTATGAAAGAATTGCTTCAAAACTTCACATGTGGAATTTATATTACATGCAATGAGTAGCTAATGAAGAAGAAAACCCTGCAGCGTAGCCGTGCACTTTAAATCACTCACCACGACTGCGAGAAGGGGGGAGGGAGTCACGATGACACTAAATCCGGAGATCGAAGGTTCAAATCCTGGAGCTGACAGTGGCTGATCTGTGCATGCTTTTCCACGGGGTTTTCCAAAATCCCAGACAAATGCTGGGAGAGTAATCTACCTTATTTCAAATCCCGGTGCACCTACCGAATTACTGTTCCTAATACACCTGCACACACTACAATATTGTGACCGTGATAGCGCAGTAGTCAAGCTGCCTGCATCTCACCAAAGTGGACTGGGTTTGATTCCCTGTTAATTCATGTGAGAATATCTACGTGAAATGCCATGTCCTGTGGTTCGGATTCCACGTATAAATGAGGTCTGATGATATAATAATGTTATTGGTTTTACGTCCCTTTTAACTACTCTGGCTTTTAGAGACGCCGGGGTGCCGGAATTTTGCCCCGAAGGGGATCTTTAACGTGCCAGTAAATCTACTGACACGGCTCCCTCGCATTTGCGCACCCTCAAATGCCAGCTGACTGCGCCAGGATACGAACCTGCAACCTTGGGCTCAGCAAGCGAGAACGTTACCCAAAACTACAAATGTATTGCCTTTTTTTTAATCTAATACAGTTATCACAGAAACACAGGTTTGATGACCTTGATGTCCCAAGACCCTAAAATGAATCAGAAACTATAATTAACTTTGCAACCAGATCAGTCTAAGCTTTTACATTTTGTACAAGAATATTTAACCTTCATTGTAGTATCATATTCATATACGGTAACCGATTATTTATCTCAGTTACTACCTCTTGGCGTAGCGGCATGCATTCTTGGCTCTCGGTCCAGGTTCTATTACAATAAATTTAATTTTTGTCTGAGGGCTGGAATAGGGTACACTCAGCCTCGTGGGGCTCACTTCTACTTCAGGGATAGTTTCTAACGTAAGGTCACGGTCACCTCCTTTCAAATCCTAACCTCAACGCAATCTAGTAAAGGCAGCATATTGACACGTGTCGTAAGGACACCAAATGAATCAACAACAACTTACTGTTATATGCTCGTAACTAGCCTCAAAGCCACTCATTGTTATAAAGCAGAATATCACGTACGATAGAGCCAAATGGCTGTCTGTGAGGTATCAACAAGTTTTGAATGTTCTTGCTCTTGTTGGCTTTAGCGACAGGAAGTGTGCTCTACGGATCATAGCACCACATCAACCTACTTGCAGCGTTCTTGGAGCATATCCATCGCCTGTCGAGCGGCCGCAACAAGTTCCACAGACAGCATTTCTTATCTCCATATGTTTTAGGGCCGTAGATCTATCTGGAATTAGCGTGGACAGTTGGGAATGGACACATTTCCGATACCTGGTTATCATGGGTCATCTATGTATGTCTACAGTATGTCAGCAGCATACGATGCTGTTTCTTTTTGTCGTGTGGCCTCCTGCGAGGCCGAGTGCAGGTCTTTCTAGTCGACGCCCGTGGGAGACCTACTCGCCGGGGTGAGAGATGGAATGGATGAAGATGAATGAAACTGGGCAAGGATACGGAGAAAGCGGCGGTGGCTTGTAGAAGGTACCGTCCCAGCATTTGACTGGTGTTGAAAATGGGGAAACCACGGAAAATCATTTCAAGGATGGCTGAAGGTGGGGCTCAAACCCACACATCTAGCGAGTCAGCAGAGAGCTTGTCCCTATGACTAACGCTGCGCATTGGCAGCGTAGCCACCTCTGTCGGTTCACGTTGCTATGAGAACACAAGCTGTATGCCTAAGTGGTTAGCATGCTAGGCTTTGGGGCGAATGGTTCCGCCATTTTAACTTGGTATGATTAGTTTGTGTAACGTGGGTATTTGTGATATCTTTATCATTCATTTCATCATCACCATCATCATCACCACCATTATCATTATACCGGGTGAGTTAGCCGTGGTCGTTACGGCGTGGCTGCAGGCAGTTGCTCAGATCCGGGAGGCGAAGAGGTTCGAATCCCCCCGCCAGCAACCTTGAAGATGATCTTCTGTCGTTTCCCATCTTCCTTCCAGGCAAATGCCGGGGTTGGTCCCTAACTATAGACAACAGCCACTACCTTCCAATTCCTCGTCCATACACTCATACTCCCCCCCACTTCAGACAACACTCCACACGCGACTGTACTTGTAGCTCACCCCACGGGTGTCCGCATAACAGTAGCTACAAACTCTGGTGAGCCGAACATGCCCTCGGACACCCCCGGCACTAAAAAGCCATACGCTAAAAAACAATCATCATTATCATCACCATCATGACGCTCAGGTCGCCTACGAGAGCCCACTAGAAACACAAGCACCAGGCCTCTCCAGAAGTTGCATGCCACAATTATTATTTAACTATAATGCTTAGAAAGCTAAAACGATATTATCCATTGCTATAAAGCGGCCTTAGAGCGGTTAGCAGTTTAAAAACTGGACAGAAAAAAAATGAAATTTTAACGAACCACGGAATATCTATTCAAAGTAGTAACTCCATTTTGCATTTAACCAACCAAACGCAATGAAACTTGGTACAGCAAAGGTTTAAACACATTGTAATGCAGTGGCATCTAATTTAGTTTAATTGTCTACATAACCTCAAGATGGCGGCTGTGCGAAATATTTCACCGGCATTCTATACCTCCGAAACTATTACCGATATCACCCTGAAATTTTGTGCGGTGATAAAGGGCACTACTAGAAGTTCAGCTATGAGACTTCCAAAAACCTGTAAAGTAAAAAAACGAACATGGCGGCCAAGCGAAGGTGAAACATTTTAATAGACTTTTCTCGCGATTTGACCATCTGAGAGCAGTGAAATATACACACATCAAAAAAAGTTTTGCATCACCTCGGTTCCAAGAGTTCCGGAACCGTTAAATACAAAGGGAATAGAGATCAACACAAACAACATTTCAGCTCGTTTTATTGCTCATGAGACCCACACATTGCATGTTGTACCATCATACAGCTAGACTTTCAGCATTTGTGGTCCAGATTGCAGTACACACCACTACCTCTAATACCCAGTAGCACGTCCTCTTGCATTGATGCATGCCTGTATTCGCCGTGGCATACTATCCACAAGTTCATCAAGACACTGTTGGTCCAAATTGTCCCACTCCTCAACGACAATTCGGCGTAAATCTCTCAGAGTGGTTGGTGGGTCAAGACGTCCATAAACAGCCCTTTTCAACATATCCCAGGCATGTTCGATAGGGTTCATGTCTGGCGAACATGCTGGCCACTGTAGTCGAGCGATGTCGTTATCTTGAAGGAACGCATTCACAAGATGTGCACGATGAGGTCGAGAATTGTCGTCCATGAAGACAAATGCCTCTCCAATATTCTGCCGATATGGTTGCACTATGGGTCGGAGGATGTCATTCAGGTATCGTAAAGCCGTTTCGGAGCCTTCCATGACCACCAGTGGCGTACGTCGGCCCCACATAATGCCACTCCAAAACATCAGGGAACCACCACCTTGCTGCACTCGCTGGACAGTGTGTCTAAGACGTTCAGCCTGACCAGGGTGCCTCCAAACACGTCTCCGACGATTGTCTGGTTGAAGGCATATGCGACACTCATCGGTGAAGAGAACGTGATGCCAATTCCGTGGGGTCCATTCAGCATGTTGTTGGGCCCATCTGTACCGCGCTGCATGGTGTCGGGGTTGCAAAGCTGGACCTCGCCATGGACGTCGGGAGTGAAGTTGCGCATCATGCAGCCTATTGCGCACAGTTTGAGTTGAAACACGACGTCCTGTGGCTGAACGAAACGCATTATTCAACATGGTGGCATTGCTGTCAGGGTTCCTCCGAGCGGCAATCCGTAAGTAGCGGTCATCCACTACAGTAGTAGCCCTTGGGCGGCCTGAGCGAGGCCTGTCATCGACAGTTCCTGTATCTCTGTACCTCCTCCATGTCCGAACAACATCGCTTTGGTTCACTCTGAGACGCCTGGAAACTTCCCTTGTTGAGAGCCCTTCTTGACACAAAGTAACAATGCGGACGCGATCGAACTGCGGTATTGACCTTCTAGGCATGGTAGAACTACAGACAACATGAGCAGCGTACCTTCGTCCTGGTGGAATGACTGGAACTGATCGGCTGTCGTACCCCCTCCATCTAATAGGCCCTGCTCATGCATGGTTGTTTACATCTTTGAGCAGTTTTAGTGACATCTATGAACAGTCAAAGGGACTGTATCTTGGATACAATATACACAGTCAACGTCTATATGCCGGAGATCTGGGAACCGAGGTGATGCAAAACTTTTTTTGATGTGTGTAGTAGAGTAAATGTTTATACACATTGTAATGCACTAGCATTTAATTTAGTTCAATTGTTCACCCAAGCTCAAGATGGTGGCTGTGCGCAATTTTAAAATTAAGTTTTTATTTCTTGTATAGACTATTAATCATGCGATCAAAGTGAACGTTTGAAAATGAACCTACGCAAAATTCGTCATCTAACAGTACATAACTCTATGGCCTACATATATAAGGATCCAACATGGCGACCAACCGAAATATTTGGACGGTTCTCATCTATAAATCTATGACAGCAATCAAACTGAAATTTAGTATGTAGATAGAGGCTATGAACATAAGTTCACCTATGGGAATTTCAATAACCTGGTGAGCACAAATCCAACATGGTGGCGACACGAAGTATAAATATTTAAATGGACGTATCTCGCGATTTAACCATCCGAGCGCAGTAAAACTTGGTACGGTAAATTCTTATTTTAATCCACTGGCATCTAATTTATTTCAATTGTTTTCAATACCACAAGATGGCAGCTGTGCGAAATTTAAAAATCTGACTTTCATTTCCTGTGTCCTAATAATGCGATTGAAGTTTGGATAAAACACCTACACAATAACCTTCTTGTAATAGTAGGCCTACATAAGTCTAAGACCTACATATACAGGGTGTTACAAAAAGGTACGGCCAAACTTTCAGGAAACATTCCTCACACACAAAGAAATAAAATGTGTTATGTGGACATGTGTCCGGAAACGCCTAATTTCCATGTTAGAGCTCATTTTAGTTTCGTTAGTATGTACTGTACTTCCTCGATTCACCGCCAGTTGGCCCATTTGAAGGAAGGTAATGTTGACGTAATGTTAGAGCTCATTTTAGTTTCGTTAGTATGTACTGTACTTCCTCGATTCACCGCCAGTTGGCCCATTTGAAGGAAGGTAATGTTGACGTCAGTGCTTGTGTTGACATGCGACTCATTGCTCTACAGTACGAGCATCAAGCACAAAAGTACGTAGCATCAACTGGTTAGCGTTCATCACGAACGTGGTTTTGCAGTCAGTGCAATGTTTACAAATGCGGAGTTGGCAGATGCCCATTTGATGTATGGATTAGCACGAGGCAATAGCCGTGGCGCGGTACGTTTGTATCGAGACAGATTTCCAGAACGAAGGTGTCCCGACAGGAAGACGTTCGAAGCAATTGATCGGCGTCTTAGGGAGCACGGAACATTCCAGCCTATGACTCGCGACTGGGGAAGACCTAGAACGACGAGGACACCTGCAATGGACGAGGCAATTCTTCGTGCAGCTGACGATAACCCTCATGTCAGCGTCAGAGAAGTTGCTGCTGTACAAGGTAACGTTGACCACGTCACTGTATGGAGAGTGCTACGGGAGAACCTGTTGTTCCCGTACCATGTACAGCGTGTGGAGGCACTATCAGCAGCTGATTGGCCTCCACGGGTACACTTCTGCGAATGGTTCATCCAACAATGTGTCAATCCTCATTTCAGTGCAAATGTTCTCTTTACGGATGAGGCGTCATTCCAACGTGATCAAATTGTAAATTTTCACAATCAGCATGTGTGGGCTGACGAGAATCCGCACGCAATTGTGCAATCACGTCATCAACACAGATTTTCTGTGAACGTTTGGGCAGGAATTGTTGGTGATGTCTTGATTGGGCCCCATGTTCTTCCACCTACGCTCAATGGAGCACGTTATCATGATTTCATACGGGATACTCTACCTGTGCTGCTAGAACATGTGCCTTTACAAGTACGACACAACATGTGGTTCATGCACGATGGAGCTCCTGCACATTTCAGTCGAAGTGTTCATACGCCTCTCAACAACAGATTCGGTGACCGATGGATTGGTAGAGGCGGACCAATTCCATGGCCTCCACGCTCTCCTGACCTCAACCCTCTTGACTTTCATTTATGGGGGCATTTGAAAGCTCTTGTCTACGCAACCCCGGTACCAAATGTAGAGACTCTTCGTGCTCGTATTGTGGACGGCTGTGATACAATACGCCATTCTCCAGGGCTGCATCAGCGCATCAGGGATTCTATGCGACGGAGGGTGGATGCATGTATCCTCGCTAACGGAGGACATTTTGAACAATTCCTGTAACAAAGTGTTTGAAGTCACGATGGTACGTTCTGTTGCTGTGTGTTTCCATTCCATGTTTAATGTGATATGAAGAGAAGTAATAAAATGAGCTCTAACATGGAAATTAAGCGTTTCCGGACACATGTCCACATATCATATTTTCTTTCTTTGTGTGTGAGGAATGTTTCCTGAATGTTTGGCCGTACCTTTTTGTAACACCCTGTATAAAACTCCAACATGACGACCATCCGAAATCTTTAGACGGTTCTCAATATTTACGAATCTATACAGCAATCAAACTGAAATTTTGTATATTGATAGAGGCTATAGATAGAGTAGGATATATGAAAATAGGCTGTATAGTTCTTCACGGAACTACTTGTTATTTTAGCCTATTTTCATTTATGAATAAATAAGTTTATGAAATCACCTTTCGTCCGTGTGTGCGTATGTGTATGTGTGTATGTCCCCCTAATATCTTCTAAACGACTGGAGTGATTTCAAGGAAACTCGGTAAGGTCATAATACTATTTCGGCCGACCCTGACCGTGCCCTTAAAATTTTTATGACGACTCACCAATCCAACATGGCGGCTTGTGAAGTATTTTACCGGAATTCTATATCTTCGAAAGTATTACTGATATCACCCTGAAATAGTGTACGGTGTCACCTGTAAAATACAAAACGAACATGACAGGCATGGCAAATAGAAATCCATTGCGTTTTAATGTGATAGTTCTTTATGAGAATTATAAATGAGGGGAATATTTGCTATCATGTTTCTACGATATATCTACTGGAATAGAATTATAAAAGAAGGTAAATGTTGACGAATTGTAACTAACTGTTGAATGTGTACGTTGTTTATGTAGCTTAATATTGCGTTACGTTTGCTGTGGTTCAGTGACTCGGGCGGTAGCGTCTCAGGCTCGAATTAAATTATGCATCGTCGGAGGAGTTTGAATCCCTCCTCCGATACTACATATGGGGCGTGTGTTGCGCCCATATTACAAGGTCATCAGCGATACCATTTCAAGATGGCAGCCGTGTGAATTATTCAAGCATTATAACCCATCACTTGGCACCCACCAATTTCGATTATCGAACCGAGGGTGGTTTAAGCTATCCTAATGACATGACCCGTCTATGTCACATGACAAGATGACAGCTGACCTCTTGTGCCCTCCTATATTTCAGTAGATTGAGTATGGTGCATTCGATATAGCCTAATGATAGAAATAATATAAAATTTGTATGAAATTATTTAGTATAATGAAGATGTACTTCAGTAAAGAAATAATATAATATAAACTTTGTAAGAAGTGATTTATTATAATGAAGATGTACTGCAGTGAAGAAATCGTTTATTTCAATACATTATTTGCTAACACGTTGCCTGTAAGTCGGTTAATATCATTAAGATGTTACGGACATGTTTGGCTCTGTGGTATACTGCTCGTCTCTCACGTGGTCAGCTGGGGTTCGAAACCAACTAGAGTTCGCTTTATTTTCTTGAATTATTTTATATTTTATAACTACTCAGACGATATAAAGTTAAGTGTTATATTGTGTATTTTACAACGGAAATATATGTTTAATTAAAAGTCCAGGCTATTGAAACCAGATTTTGATAGCGGCTTCAGCATCGCACATAAACAGAAGACAAAATAAAAAGGAGAATAGAAAAACAAGGTACACGTTGGTTGTCATCCACTGCCTTCCCAATGGCTCTGTACGGTGCTGTCCTCTTGCGGGTTACGTGGGTAATTGTTCCAACCATTCCGCTTTGAAAATCTTTGGCCTCCTAAAGTATTTTACAATCTTGTATAGTTCAACTTCTAGCCATGACCACGCTCCAATTACCTTTAAGTGACGTAAAGAAGAGTGCGCAGTTCCTTGTATAAGAATAGCGAAAGTCGATCATTGCTTGCTAATGCCTCCTACCAGGTTCTAGGGTTATGACAATATGTCAGATATGTCCTAGCCAGGGAAACCATTCTGATTAAGGACTTAAGAATGCAAATGCGACTTCAGCAAACTCGGGCTATTACGAGAACTAGAGGAGAAAAAGGACTTGATCGAGGAAAGTTTCTGCACTACCGATGAGGATGAATGAGGAATCGAGTTGAGACACCTGATGACATGCTTTGCGGTACACGGTTTTCATCATCATACTTGTGCTAGGAAATATTTTCACCAAGCCAATCAGGAGTGTATATGTGTTCTACGCAGTGGACAGTGAGATACTTACCACGGGATGAAGTGCAAGAAAAGAAGAGTATCACTAGTTCAATTTTGCTCTTCTTGACTTACGTATTGTGACCGAAATCCACCATGTTGCTCGGCTACGCTGATTGTGGATGATTTAGTTGCCGAGATTCGGGAGCCAGGAGTCTAGTATTTACCTCAGAGCAACCTTGAAAACATTTGATCTAAGCGGCATATTGAGATGTATTCTAGCAAACATATTTTTGTAAAAGACCCGAGTTATGGAAATATCCTTCGTATTTGTCAAGCAAAGATAACAAAAAAATTCATTTGACAATTGACCTAATATATCGCAGAAGGAAGTGGAACATCTTTGAAGGTAAGGCACTACTAAAGTCTTTGACCTTGTCGTGACGCAGCCAATAAGGGATGATACTTTCCCCACTCACTACTTATAATCAGTGACCAGGACGACTGGTCGGCTCTGTGTAGCACATGAAGAGAGTTCATTCCACGCTAGTCTATTCTGGTTTAATCTGTGTGCGGAGAGACCATTCTATTCTATTCTTTTATGTCCATCTGACAAGTGTCCGCTGAGACGAACATTACACGTTCAGGAAGCGTGTGTTCACACCGTGCAATTAGTATTACAACTTGCTTGTGAAAAACCGGTATTTGTGATAACTTATTTACAAGTGACAGGTAAAACTAAAATCAGTGATTTCTGCTAGAGGCTGACGTGAGTAAAACTGTACATTTATCAAGTGAACACAGCAACACATCGGACTTTACAAATACACAGTGGAAGCCGGTGCTAGGAGACATCGACATGCAACATGTTACAGCAGACTTTGTTATGCTATGAAACCTGCCATACAGTCAGTCAATGTTGAACAATTTCTACAACAGTAATTACATCTCATTCAACAAAATACATTCAACAAATAACTGGATTGCTAGCATGAGCATCAATAAATTATTAATAATATCGAAACAACACCACACATTCCAAATCAATGGAATATATGGAACATTTCCTACACAGTGGCGTACACCTAATTCTACTAAGGGCGTGTATGACGTCATCCACTATGATACTTTTGCTCAAGAATATGGGAACATTTATGGAACTTTTAATACACTTCAAGATGATGGCTTAAGCATTTATTAGGGAAAATATATGGTGAGGACGAATCCAGGATTTGGAGAGGCTGAATACCAGGCACCTTGATAATGTTGGCGTTACTCAATTTTATCAGACGTCGATCTTGCAAATTAAAGAACAGATTCAAAATTAATTCGTCGTGGGAAAACATGGGAAACACTTTGACCGTCAACATGGGCAAATATTCAGACCACACCCTTCTAAACACTAATGGCAAACCATCACCTTGATTTAATTATGTTCTTTCTTCCAGGTGGCTAAAATATATTTCGAATGAATTTCCATACTATGAGAGCAAATTATTTTTAAGACATTGAGATTATTTCACACACATAAATTCCGATATAAAAAAACATATTTAATCATTCTAAACTTAGGATTTTTTCCTCATGGCAATTTTTACCATGAAGGCGATTGCGAACGGAACGTTTGACTTTTTGCAGCGCTAATGATTGTAGCCTATTGATTAATTTATGGCACTGTAATTATAATTATGATTCATGATCTATGATCCTAGACATTACAGTAATTTAATTCAGTTTGCACAAGAATACAAAGCCTATGATGATCATTCACATTAGTGGAATTTTTGACCAATTTAGGAATGCAGATTAATGGAGTTATAATGATTTTAGGATTATTTGTTATACTTTTAATACACTTCACTGTACTTTGAGTATAAGCACAATGAATTATGAGTTGTAGACACTTTATAGTGGTCTTATGATGGCAGCTGTTGGACATGAGAAATACCATTCCAACTTATTAATAAATTAATTAATTTCTTCGAGGATACAGTTGATGATTATGATTATGCCAGGATATATTGGGGCTTATGCAGTCCTAGGTTTAATGAAATTTGAATGTGCTTTATATTTGTAATCATATTAAGTATTTCCAATGGTGTAAAATAGTGCAATGAGAGTTACTGCATCACTGTTCAATTAATCGTCATAATATAAGAAATGTTATCAGAGTTACACGAGCTGGTCAATTTAAAATTAATAATTCCTGCAGATCTCAGGTGAATCATTTGTATTCTAATTTAATTTATGCTGAAATTATAATATCGCAATTTGAATAATTAAATTGATTCAATAAGGATATGATAAACTCAGCTAATGATTTGTAAATGATATGAAAGATTAGGATGTCATTTAAAGACAGTTATTGTGCGGCTATAACATGTTATTGTTATTTATAGCTGATATAATTTCCATAAAGAAACTTTAAATTATTTTGATAATTAATTAATAATAATAATAATAATTTCTTTCTACAAGTTAATTTCGTCAAATTAATTGATGATGATGATGATAATTGTTGTTTTAAGGGGCCTAACATCTAGGTTATCGGCCCCCAAATTAATTGATTAACAGTCATCATTGACAATCTAATGTCTGTAAATATTATAAATGTGTGAAATTTATGAGTAATTTATGAATTCAGTTAGCAGTTATGGGAAGAAAAAATGTATAATGAATTTAATTCTATTTTTTTTACCTGAAAGTTAAAGTGAAGTGTATTTTTGTAAATTATTATTATTCAGCTAATCATCGAACACTTGAACTCTAATGATTTCTTTTGCGAGTACTTCCCAGATTAAGTCACTTAGGGTAGCTCAATGGCATAGATGGACATTTTGAATTTTTATGATCCCAACCTAATGATCGTCATTGAGTGATAGGAGTGTAAATTTATTTCTTTTTTTTTCTGTGTTCGTCTGCTCCTAAATACATTAAGGACATTGATTTTAAGGCTCTCATATTATTCCTATAGTTTCTAACTTCTCCCGAATCAGTGATATTTTCATATCGAGAGATATTTGTCCTATTAAACCTTACATGCTTACGCATTTAACCGACCCGAGATAATTGGTCTCCTGCCTGCCCGAGCTAATTTTTCGATTTTCTTTTGTAGGGACAAATATTTCCAGGACTTGATTTTTTATCGCCTGTGTCCTTTCTTCGGTTACGCGTTGAAATCGCCGGGCCAACGTGGCGTCGGGGAAACGGGCGCAGTATCATGTAATGTAGCCTACAGACTTAGCACATTGAGCGCAATAAATTTATTATTAAATATTGTTCGCAAAAGTGTAGTAAATAAAATATGGGAAGTGTTGTCGTTTGATAGTAATTTGAAGTTGATTCGCATTATGAACGCAAAGCGGGTGGGAAACTTGCTTTAAATAAAGTTGAAAACATGCCGGGCACTGAATTAAAGAAAATAAAGTATCGTTCTGATGCATTTATTTCATAGGAATAATCACATAACAAATCTATTTGTTTATATTGCTGCTAGGATTTCGACTAGAACATAAAAGGAAGTTTGTAGTTTTACGTGACCGTGAATCTTGTGATTATGAGCCACGGGACCTCCTTTTTACGTGGAATCCGTACCACAGGACATGGCATTTCACTTCGAAAATCTCACAAGCATTGACCGGGAATTGAACCCGGACCGCCTTGGTGAGAGGCATACAGCTAGACCGCTGAGCCACCACGCCCCCTCGACTAGAACAAGAAAAGCAATTAAATTCGTTGTTGTACTCAATCTTTCATGAAAACTGCCTGGAAAATGGCACCTGATCAATTCCGTGAGTTGCATAAAAGTTATCTTGGAAAGCAGAACCTAACCTTGAAGGTACAATTCTCACGGGAATAATGGCGTCTTTACCAGCGTGTATACGCGTACTGGCAGAAGCTTCCATGCCACGCGTGTCGTGTGATACAGGCTTTACTACCAAAGCCTAGCTTGCTAACCAATTAGCCCCGGTGCCGTAAGAACACTCGACAAAAGTACCACATTGAGTAGCGTAGTCGGTACTAGGTCCAGTAAGTACCATAATGAGTGTGTATAAGGAAAATCATTGGCATAGTATAACGTACAATACACCAAGTAGCATTTCAACAAGCTACTACAACGAACATTCAATTTATTATAGTCTACTCCTTGATTAGGACAAAGAGTTATAACTATACTCATGCATTTAGGATAAAGTAGGCTATATGTTCTTTGCTGAACATCTTGCTTATTTCCGTATTCTTCTTTCTTGCTATTGGTATTACATTGTCTAAACATACTTTACTTTCATCATTACCGTAGTTAAAGAATTCTCCGCGATTCACGATGCTATATACTTTAAAATTAGTAAACTAAAATGTACGTAGTATTCCAAGCACTCGCGCGTGCACAATCGCTTTCGCCATGAGAGACAATATTGGCGAACATATTTCTTTTGAAGGGATAGGACATCGTGGTCACGTAGCCCCGTGCACTTTGGTGTGTGTGTAAAATTATCTGTGATAACCTGTGATGGCTGTATTAATGTTTGTATTTGGTTGGGGATGGGAAGGAGACTGCCAAGGCTTTTAGTTAGGAACCATTCCGGTATTTGCCTCAAGTTGAAGTGAGAAACCACGGAAATCCACATCCAAAATGGTTGTGGTTGGAATCAATAATCCACCTCCCCTCAGGTTTACCACACGAGGCTGAGGGCACCCCGTTCCCCGTTTCAGACTAGAATTAATTTTTTTGGCAGAGCAGAAATTAAAACCCGGACCTCTGGGGCTATAGCCAAGAATGTAGTTTTAAGAGCGAGCTGTGTTAATAGGATTTTTGACATGCACGGAACATATTATTCTAAAACTGCATCCATTACAGTGGCTGGTGAAGTGAGTCTATGCTCATTTTAGTAGTTGGCGAAGTGATTCTAAACTCGCCAACATAATTTACTAACGTTGAAACGCAAAGAATTGTACCTATAACAGGTGATGGAAATTGCATATTTAGAGCAGTTTCGTACTGTTTATATCAAAATGAAAACGTCATCCTGAGGTGCGTTTGCAAGCTATTGCAAAAGTTGTTGCTGGCAGGGATAATTATAAGGTTTTTATTATTGGTGATCAGTCTCGTCGCATTCTCGTCAGCAACCAACTTGAGTATCAAAGTCTCTGGACGGCGAATACACTGGTCATATTCAATTTCATTGTAAAATCCAATTGTTTATTATTTGTTTAGAGTACATATCAATGAGTCTAACCATACTGTTGATTTTGGCAATGGAAGTATTATTTGCCATTTATTAATTAGCGACTACCGGGTGAGTTAGCCGTGGTCGTTACGCCGTGACTGCAGGCAGACGCTCACATCCGGGAGGCGAGGAGGTTCGAATCCCCCCGCCGGTAACCTTGAAGATGGTCCTCTGTGGTTTCCCATCTTCCTTCCAGGCAAATGCCGGGGTTGGTCCCTAACTACATAGGCCACAGCCGTTACCTTCCAACTCCTCGTCCTTACATTCAAACTTTCCTCCCCAGACAACACTCCACACACGGCGGTACTTGTAGCTCACCCCATAGGTGTCCGCTTAGAAGAAACTACAATCTCTGGCGAGCCGAACATGTCCTCGGACACTCCCGGCACTAAAAGCCATTCGCTAAAAAAAAAAATTTAAGTAATAATTTAGCGACTACTACATTGATGCATGACACTATAGTGTTATCGAATATGACGTTAATTTGGGGAGAAATACTACTATAAATAAACCCCTTTCGACGAAAAAGAACATTAGCCGCATAGAGGTGAGAAATCACAGAGAATACGAAGCCACTTTTAAATCCAATATAAATACGTCATTTCAGAAACTATTCCAGATATTTTGCACTAGTCTACAGTGTAGGGTCCTTGACGAACAAATGTAATCATTGTTCTGCATTGTATTTCTATTGCGAGATATCTACGCTTGGTTACTCTGGCCTTTGCTGTTGATCTCCCAGAACATGACATAACGTATTTCACAGGCTGCAACAATTTTTCGCTGGACGATATCTCAACAATGCTATGTCATTCGTTTTCTTTAGTGCCAACGTTGCTGTGCCACATGAATACGGTCCATGTTGTTTTAAAATGTATGGAATTGCACTCCATCGCATTCCTTCCTTATATTTCAAAAGTATTAGTGACCGTTTTTGCGGCCAGTTGTATTTAATAGAATCCTCAGAAACTAATCAAATACGATCTGCAAATCAAGAGAATTCTTAAATTGGGGAGGGCACACTTCATATTTGAAAGACTATTTTACAAGAGCATAACACCTACATTCAACATTCAAAGTACCTCCAAATTAATTAGCAATCCAGTTGACAATATTCGATTAGTATATGTATGAAAATTACTTGGATTTGGAAATAATAAGTGCAGTTAAAATTAGGATTTACCTCATCAAGTTTTCAGTCATGTGCACTGTATGTTGCAATATTGAGAGTGAAATCTTTCGACGTCCTTTAAGTTGCAATAGTGCCAAAAATGTGGCACAAGGAATGTATCTACTGTGTAAGAAAATTCTTCAGTAAATATTTCATTATTGACCGTTATGTTTTAACGGGTTTCAACACCGCCGTGGTTGGAAGAGAACAACAGTTGGTCAATGGCGATGAACAGAAAATCGACGGTGAGGAACCGGACACAAGCAAGGTGGAAGTATTGCTGAGCTCAGCTCAAGTAGCTTTGGTGTCAATCCATGCCCTACTAGTTGTGAGCTACTAGGAACATTGTGAAATACGTCATCATCCCAAGGTTGGTATCTCTGGACCGTAAAACAAAACAAACCGAAATATTTTGGAAGTAAGGAAACAGATAAAGGAGAAGACCAAACAGAGAGTGCAGACAAAGGAGTTACAATCCAGTATGGGCTGGAACAAGATTGGATCCGTCTGTTCTGAGTTACGCGTGAGTGATGAATTGGCTGCAATAACGTGATGACAAAACTCTGGTGCAGGATCACCGTGAACAACACCACCTGCACACGTCTCAGGCTTTAATGAATAATAGCTTTGTGGTCATTAGGAGGAAATGTCGATATATCGATCGTGATAAAATGCTATGGAACAATTGCATTACCTCGATTATAACGCCTAGATTAATCATATTGTCGTTGCGAGTAGAAAGCCTCTAGATGTAGTTCTGTTTACATTGCTTTCTTTTCGAATGTTCAACGTGTAAAGCTAGTAGTAGTTGTCATTGTTGCTGCATAATTTGAGGGGGCTTGGACATCGCGGTCATTTAGCATCGACCGTCAAAAGCTGTCACACATATCAGTATTTTCAATCATCGTCATCATCATCATCAACAACATCATCATCATAGGCTATACAAAAAAAAACGCTAAGGTTTATGTTTCGCAAAACTCAAGCCCTTATGCCAGAGGGAGTTAGAAGATGCGGTTTGTACCAAAATCTTCAAAATCATCTCACTAGTTCATAGTGAATCTTGCATTTCATGAAAACTCAACGGAAGTAATGTTTTTGTTTATAAAGTGCGGTTAAACAAACAAACAAACAAGATGATAGACCCTGCCAGAAATGTGTCGAATCCAGCCCACACAAAAGTAAAGCGGCCAGCATTTTTGGCTCTTGCCCCATGGGTAGGTTTTTGCTAAGAATTAACCTTACCCACAAGGGAAGATGAAGAGAGAAGTAAAGGGAAGTGGGTTTCGAACTGAGGAACAAGTGTGGATAATAGGACGAGAGTCCAACATCAAATACCAATAATGTTTGGAGAAAAGTGTCGCTGCAAAGCCCGTGAAATCACTAAAGTGAGTGGGGACCTGAACACAGCTAACAGGAAACGCAGCTAGAGCCTGGGCTATTTGCGAGCGAGAGGAGATGGTACCTTCCCTTCCAAGCCAAGATTCGGCTACTATGGGGAAGGGTGGTGGTCTGGCAAAGAAAGAAATGATGATTTTCCTATGTACCTTTTTAAAGGAGTTTGTTTTAAACAAATATTTTGAAGAATGCAAATAGTTTGAACTGGCCGTGATGTTTTAATTCTTGAAATTGTAGAATTTCTAAAAAGCGACCGAATGTTTCCAAGAAGGATAGGGATGAAGCAATTATACCCTTGGGAATAATTTTGGTAAGAGCACCAATAGTTGCATTTAGGAATGGCTAAGCTTTTACCCAGCAAAGCGCCGACTAAAAGTTTAGACAATGAGAAAATCTTAAATTTGGAAAACCAACCATAAGTTGTAGAGAAAAATCTCAACAAGCAGGAAGCTGGCGTAGCGAGCTATGCTTGCCTTACTGGTCAGTTAGAATTAGCTATCAAATCTAAGAGAGGCTTTAATAAGTTTGTGACTAAGAGTTCTTGCTCAAATGCAACAAAAAGTGGAACCGTTATTAATTTTATTTGTGAGGTTTTAAAAGTTAAGCCCATAGGAAGAGTAGGGGAAGACAGGATCTTGCCTAATCATTATTTTAGAGAAATGATAAAGCAAAAGGATAAATTTAAATTTATTTAACAATGCAAAAAGGTGTAATCAATTTGACACATATATAATTTAATTATATAAACAATTGGGGTCGCAGACCTCCTAAAATCATTTATAGTTTGCACCAGGCAATTGACAATTTTTAGCCTACTTTCGATTTTTGCAAAAAATGAAAGTAGACTTATGAGATCAACACAGGGCGAAAAATTGTGTGTCTGTCTGTGTGTGTGTGTGTGTGTGTATGTGTGTGTGTGTGTGTGTGAGTCTGTGTGTGTGTGTGTGTGTGTGTGTGTGTGTGTGAGTGTGTGGACTCTGAATGTCTGTCCCCCCTATCAATTCGAACACGGTGAAACCGAATTGAACGAAATTTGGTACAGAGGTAGCACTAGCAAAGGGCACCTCAGTGTCATACTTTATATCGCCGCCATCTTTACCAAAACAGAATGGCGGCCACTCAATCGTTCAAAACGTAAAATCAAATTACGGTTAAACTAATCATCTGATCTCTACCAAATTTAGTGAAAACATACCTTTATATAGGACGCGTCTTGCACCCAAACTTCAAGGTCATCGGCCATGCCATTTCTGGATGGCGGCCGTGTGAATTATGGAACCATTTTAATCAATAGCTTAAGACCCACCAATTACGATTATCGAGCCTAGGGTGGTTTAAGCTATCCTGAAGGTCGTGATCCGTTATTTATTATAATTTAATATTATAATATTATACTGTATGAGTGGCTTAAAAGAGCTGAGCCGTTTGAGTCACACGACAAGATGGCAGCTGTCCTCATGGGCCTGTCTTATATTTCAGTAGTTTTAGTATGTTGTATGTGATATACCCTATTAATACAATAATATAAACTTTGTATGAAATGATCTTTAATAAATATGTACTGCAGTGAAGAAATCGTTTATTTAAAGTCATTATTTGCCAACAGTTTGTATCTAATATGTCAGTTAAGAACACCTGATGTTAAGGATAGGGTTAGCTCTGGGCTAGCGTGTTAGTCTGACACGCAGTTGACTGGGGATCGAGTACTGCTACAGTTAACTTTATTTCTTGAATTCTTTTACAAATGATGTGCACGAGCTCTTTCCACAGATACTGAATAAAATGTCATTTAGCTCAAAGGAGAGGCTAAAGTATACACACGTTTATTAATAAAATCACAGTCCCAGCATCGCACATAAACAGAAGACATTAGGAAAAGGAGAATAGAAGAACTAGATACACGTTGTCATTAACCACAGCCTTCTTAATGCCTCTGTACGATGCTGTCCTCTTGTGGGTTATGTGGGTAATATTGTTCCAAACATACCGCTGTGTAAATACCTGGCCTCCTGAAGTATGGCATTTTTGTGATACTGGTAGTTCAACTATTAGCCACGATCGCGCTCCGATTACCTTTAAACACTGCCAGCTGGATCGCCTCCCTCTTGGCTACTTTAAACTGCCTACTCATTCAACACCCATAGGCCACTGCCATCGTAGTACATTACGATGGCAGTGCATAGGCGTACAAGATAAAGATTAATTCACTGATATATCGCAGCACCAACCTACTGTGATCGGCGCGGAAGATTCTTAACTTTGCAGGCTGGCTTAATATAGAGATTAACGGACGTGAATGCATTACAATAAGTTAGTAGTTTTGTTATTCAATCATCATAAAGTATATAATATTGATTTTGACACTTACTGGCTAATTATCAATATAAAAGAAAACAAACAATAACTTACATGTTGGTAGAGGTGATTGTGATAGGAATGAGGACAAAGAGTCATAAAGATACCCATACATTTAGGAGAAAGTAGGCTATATGTTCTTTGCTGAACATCTTGTTTGGTTTGAAACCTTTTATAAGCACTAAAATCTTCGTGAGATTTTAAAATGGTGCTAAGATTAATAAATAGAAGATAATTAACGTAATTAAAGTTAAACAATAAATCAAGTACAAGATGTGCACTTTAAGAATTTCTAGATGGGTATCTTAGAAATATGAACAAATAACAACTTCGAAAGTAACAACAACAACAACAAAAACAGGGAGAAATGAAATAGAAGTTTCTATAACTTCTTATATTAATACAGAATCACGTTTAGAGGTTATACAAATAGGGCAGGTCACCTGTTGTGAAACCTGAAGAGAAAAATTAAAAGGAAGTTTCTAGAACTTCTATATTTAAACAGAATCAAGAGGAAAAAATGGGGCAAGTTACCCTTACGTGAAACCTGGATTAAAGAGATTATTGAAAGGTTTGGTAGACAATAACCAATTCTTGGGCTAGCAAGAAAAGAAATAGATTAATAAAGAGTTTCTAACTGCTGATATTTATACAGAGTGAATAAATGGAATGTGGAGAAAGTTGGGAGGGCGCCTAAGGTTTGGCGAGGCCTCGTTGCAAAATAAATAAATAAATAAATTTAAAAATTAACCTAATTTGTTAGTAAAGAGGGGTTGAGGAAGAGGAAATAGGAACTTTGTAGAGAGAGTTCTTGGCCTATTTTATTTATTTCGGACGAGCGCGACGCGGATGAGAAATCGAACGAGCACTGTTTCACTGTAGTCTATTGACGTGGCTAAAAAGTTCACTATTGTAGCACAGAAAGTTTATAGCAAGGAAAGTTATAGCAATGGTGAAAAATAACTAGTTGCACTAGATTTGCGAGAGTCTATTGCGTTGAAAAACTTGTAAGTTATAGTTGAATGCAGCAGAAAAATTCCAACGGAGGAAGAAAAATTTGGTGTTGAATAGCTGTTCATAAGGAAGATTCCTTGGTTAGAAAAAGTATTCCCATATGTGAGTGGAAAATACTAGAAGGTTTAACTTGTAGATGAATTGTTTGGCATGGAAAATTCCAGAACAATCATAACGGTTGAAATTGACAGAAAAAGTCCAGCGGTGGAACGAGCTAAGTTTTCTACAGACAGTGGGTAATTTAAAGATGTCCCACGTTGTGAGAAATAATCTCAGTTAATAAGCATAAGAAATGCTGCTTCATGTTAAGATTAGCTTAGATAGACAAAGCCCAACCTCGAAAATCCCGCGAAGATGGTTATTGCCCCACATTTAGTAATATCACACTGTCTGTAAAATGATGGTTTAAAAGCATGTAGCTATTTAAAAGCAATTAAAATGAGTTGAAGAACGTTGAAGTAGTACTTAGCTCATTTCTGATGAACGGCGATTCTCCTAGTTGACCGTTAGTTACGATCTGGACATGGCGTCCAATTTGAAAGTTTGTCTCTCGAGGAGAGGAGACGAGCTCTAGGTAAGCTCCGACTGGAAGTCTTGACGACTGTAGCACAAGTGAGGCCAGCTCAACGAAGCGCGGAGTGACCAGGGATGGGAAAAGAGCGGGGGTAGGAGACAAAGGAATATACATAAGAATAACCAACATTGTAAACATTATTTCTCTTGATGAAATGGTCTTCAAAGAGTTGATAGCAGGCGTCACTAGCGAAGCCTGGTGGATGAAAAATAGACGAAGTCCTCTTGATCACGGAGATGATAGCTGGCGATAGCGACGAGATCTGGTGGCCAGATTGGTAAGAAAGTCCTCTTATACAGGGGAAAAATTGAGGAACTTCAGAGATTTGCTGCTAGATGACGCTAGGTGGGTAATGGAAGATATATATCTAGAACAGATTCACAGTTAGTATAAGCAAAGTATACCAACAAAGAGAAACCAGGAGATCACTGTTGGTGTTTGCGAAAAAAGGAAGGAATGAAATAAAGCAAAGAGAAGCAAAAGCTCACTCTGTCTAACCGTGTATTCCAAAAAATACACCACCCCAGAGGTCCAGGTTTGATTCTTGGCTCGACCAAGACTGAGGGCTGGAACGGGGTACACTCGGCCTCTTGATGCAAAACTGAGAAGAGGTGTGTTCGATTTCTACCACGACCATCCTCTAAGTGGTTTCTCATGGTGTCCTAAATCTATTCCAGGTTTGATAAAAATATGAATATCTCTGGAACCATACACTTGATGTTCATGAAACTTTATCTGCTTATAGAATATGTGTGTAGTAATAGGTGAATGAATTCACAGAGTCCTGGGTTCATAAATTCGTATGTGAACAATTATTATCGTTGCAAGTGTAAAAAATTATGCATCGGTGCATTATTTCTAAACCCATTCATGCTATAAAGCCAAGATTCAGTTTCCAGCTCCCGTAGTGTCTGTATTGTAATCCTAACCTACAAAATAATAACATTTTCGGGATATGCAATCTTAGGAAAGGATTAAATTTAAAAAACATTATTATTATTATTTCCAGTGTTTAGACCTTATTCTATATTTTTGAAGGTTTAAAGCACTGTACGTAGCCTTCATAGTAGTTCATAGTAGTTATTTTGTACGAAATAAACATTATTAGTGGGAAAATTAGTTCAAAGTGAAGTGTGTACCTGCACGACTTGCTTTCTTCTAAAACATCCCAGACCTGTAGCCTCCTGCTCCTGCCTCTTTCTCCTTGTATTGGTATGCCATATTCATTCTTCTTTTCTTTATTCTTAGTTAATTTTAATGATTGTCTACTCATATTCCCAATTACTGCACTTTCACTAGCAATATCAATAAAACTATACAGCAAAAGCGGTCACATGAAAAGCACATGTCTATGAGCACTCACAAGTAGCAAAGAACATAAAGCCTCGTCTCCAAGCGTATACTGGTTCTATCTACTGGCCTCAATACCAACTACTGTCAGGCATAGAGATGCGGTCAATTTGAATCCAGATAATTATGACAAAATCCTGCAAAAGCTGAGAGAACTGGGACTATTAAGCGCCACGCCTACCTTACAGCATGAACTAAGAGCCATAGCAATTAAATTAATTGAGATATCATCATGAAATAAGTTGATTTTGATAAAGCAATATAGTGGCCTATAAATGAGCTAATAAAAATGGATATATTTTTGGTTAACGCCCCCTTAAAGCCACGGCCACTTCCTTCGCAATCCTCACCTGAAGTACACACACTACTACAGACGACACAAATACACAGGTTGTGAGACGAATTCTGTGTGACCCAAACATACGGAGTTAAATGACTCGATGTCCATGCCTCTCAAATAAAACAAAAGCATAAAGGAAAGGGCGAAATTATACGTGCCGACAAACGAGTCACTATCCAGTATGAGCTGGAACAAGATTGGATACATCCCATCAATTTACGCGAGGTGACGAAGTGTCCATGTATAGTCCAATGGAGTCCAGCGCCATGGTAAATTGGTTAGCATGCCAGGCTTTGGCCCTAAGGGTCCCGCGTTCGATTCCCGGCCGGGTCGTGGGGATTTTAATCTTCTGTGGTTAATATCCCTGGCTCGGAGACTGGTATGTTTGTGAGGTCTTCATAAAAATCAAGAAATTACAGACAACGAACACAGAGAAAGTAAAACTCTAAGAGTGAAAGTAATAATAAACAAGTAGTTCCGTGAAGAACTTAATAGCCTATTTTCATATATCCCCATTAAAATTTTCCTGCCTATTACAAAGATTTTTCAAGGAACACTATAGAAATATTTAAATTTTGCATCACCGCCATGTTGGATTTGTGTTCATCAGGTTACCGGTATGTTAAGGCCCATTTGTGAACTTACGATAATGGCCTCTACCAACATACAAAATTTCATTTTGATTACTGTAATAGATTCGGAGATATTCAGAACCGTCGAAATATTTCGGATGATCGCCATGTTGGATTATTCTGTATGTAGGCCAAAGAGTTATGTACCATTAGATGAAGAATATTACATACTGTAGGTTTACTGTTCAAATGTTCAATCCAATCGCATGATTAGGAAACAAAATGTTAAAAAAAACGCACAGCTGCCATCTTCTTATTATGAGAAAAATTGAATTGAATCAGATGCCAGTAGATTAAATCCTGTATAAACATTTATGTTGCTAAGTTTCACTGCGCTCGGTTGGTCGATAAAATGCCATTTAAATATTTTAAATTCGCATGGCCGTCATGTTGGCTTTGTACTTACCATGTTATTATGCATCACACAGCTGAACTTAACTGAGTATTCTCTAACACCGTACACAATTTCAGGGTGATATCAGTAATAGTTTCGGAGATATAGAATGACGGTAAAATATTTCGCACAGCCGCCATGTTGGATTGGTGAGACGTAATAAAATTTTGAAGGGCATGGTCGGGATCGGACAAACTAGTCATACCGAGTGTCATTGAAATCGCTCCAGCCGTTTAAATTTTATCATTGGGACACAAACACAAACGCACACACACATACACACACACGAACAAAAGGTAATCTCAAAGGCCTTTTTTTTTCTTAAATGAAACTGGGCTAAAAGATATGGTCAGAGCGCCACCGTACAAAGCTAGGGGAAGTGGGTTCGAGTCCCGCTGGAGTCAAACACTTTAATTCTCTAAATTCCTTCTATATGGCTTGCACTAATTGTACATTGCACGACCAAATAGCTGAAAGCCTTCATTTATATAAGTAACATTGTAAATTAACTCTTCAGTAAGCCCATTAGAAACCTTAGGCTCGGAAAAAGACAGCGCAGTTAACTTAATGAATGGTTAGATTTGTAATGGAGCTGATGGAAGAATAAGAACACCACCAAAGTCCTGCCACCTGTTGACTGCACAGCTAAGGTTTGCTCAGGCAAAAGGAAAATTTACATCTCTTGTCTAGCGCCACAAAGAACAGCATTGTCCTTGAGGGGAGGTAGTGGATTAATGAGCGCTACTCTAGTTAACCGCAGTAGTAACACCATTCGTAATGAGCTCTCCCCGGTCTTGCCGAGTGATCTGGGCAACGCTTCACCGCTGGACTGGATACTGGAGTTCGGAGATCAGGGTTCTAATCCTGGCACTAGTAGTGGCCATTCTGAACGTGTTCTTCCTACACTCACCCCACAAAATTTCTAGATGCTACTACTGTATTTCAAGTTCCTGGGTGCCTACCCCAGTTATACACCCTAGTAAAAGTTACACACACTACTTCAGTCATCAAAATAACACAGGTTATCGGACAAATTGAACCAACATACACACAAGTATATGGCAAGAATGACCACGATATCCTAAGCCTATAAAATAAAGTAACATTCTAAACTACTTGCTGTTTGGTGTAGGTGAGATTCAGCAACGGAGGAAAAATACATTTATTCGTTCATTCACTTCCTGATTTATTTATTTACAAAACTCTATCAAGTTATGGAACTTCCCTAACGGACAAAGTCTATATTACTGTGGTTTCAAAAATAATAATATTAAACCAATATTACAAAATCCATTCTTTATATCCTATCGGTTAGATGAAAATTGAATTATTTATGAAACATTTCACTTAAACCACACAAGTGGATGTGTATGGATTAAATATAATAGACCTACGTTCAAGATGGTGGCCCTGCGTACTATTAAAACAATAAGATCGAGAAACTATAATATAATTGTGCAATTATCTCGAATCTTGCTAAAAAAAAAAGAAGTATATTATGAAGGACCTCAGTTACACGAGTCAAAAAGCCTCGGACTTGAATTAAATTTCTCGGCAGAGCAGGGAATCGAACTCGAGTTCCCACGCAGACAGTCAAGAATGCTAGCCATAAGCAACGAGGTAGACTCTGGTGTATCAATACGAATTACAAGGGCATATTAAATTTCCCATCGTGATGTTGGTGTAGCCTATAACTCAGAATGTTTGTCTCTGAGGAGCCCGGGTTCGATTCTCTGCTCTTATAAGAAATTGCATTCTGGTCTGCAAGATGGAACGGGGTACACTCAGCCTCGTGAGGCAAAACTGAGAAGATCTTCTCCACGGCCGCCCTGGAAGTGGTTTTCCGTGGTTTTCCACTTCTACTCCAGGCAAATGCCGGGATGGTATCTAACTTAAGGCCACGGTCGTCTCCTTCCCAATCCTTACTTGACTTGCAAATACTCACATTAATATAGCCACCACAATAAGACAGGTTATCAGGCAAATTCCACAAACACACACACAAATACACGGGGATACATGACCATAATGTCGCAAAGTCCATAAATCTTATATATAAAAGTGAAAGTCTGTATGTATGTATGTGGGTGGGTTGGTTCCGTATACAAATCTACACCGTTCCACCAATCTCAACCAAATTTTGCATACACATAGTTTAGGACCCAGAAGGAACCGCTGGCTACATGAATTTTCGATAGTCTTTCTCATTCTTCTGATTTCGGCCCTTTTGCACTCAAGCACAGGCTAATCAAATCATAAAATATACTCATGAAGGAATGGCAAGATAGATAGTTTCCATGGCAACATAGCTCAAGTCGAGACACGGCCGTCTGGATGCCAGTTGCGCTCTGCACTACCGGTATAGAAAATGAGCATCTTTACTTGAAATCCCGTTAGTTACTCACCTACTCACACAGCACTGTCAACCGAGTTTAGCATAACAAAGACTTGACACTATCTTCTACTATATATTTGTCAAATACCACTCACTCACTCACTCACTCACTCATTCATCACGAAACCTCAGAAACCACCGAACGAATTGGAATGAAATTTGGTATGCTGCTTCTACAAGGGCCACAAATGCCCACTAAGAGAGGATTTTTGTATATTCAGGTTCTAAGGGGGTGTTAAGGGGGTAGACCTGCATTTCATTGAATAGCAATATCTCCCGATTGGTTTCATTGTGGGATGAGATACTCGGTACATAAACTCATCATAAGAAGACACGAGTCTGAGGGTTTTTCGAAGTGGTGTATATAATGAGGTGAAAGGGGGGTGAAAAGTGGGGATTGAAAGATTCCTAACGGAGCGTGTATCTCTTAAACGACATAGGCGAGGAGTTTGAAACTCAGCGGAAAAAATCAGCATGAAAGTAAGTAAATATGTGTTTGATCGTTTTTTTTTTCATAAATCCAATTTAAGGGGCCCATGGGGAGGGGTGAAATTCTGGGGGGGACAGGAAAGAAAGTGTCCTAACTGATTGACTGACTGACTCACTCATCAAACTCAGGGGAAAAACTGCTTTAAGGTAAGTAAATAGCTGTTCGACAGTTTTTTTTCATAAATCAAATTTAAGGGGTTCATGGGGAGGGGTGAAATTCTGAAAAAAGAAAATTGAAAGAAAATGTCCTGACTAACTCACTCACTCACTCATCATCGCCCAGCCAAAAGTATTGAAGTTAGAAACATGACAGTTTGGGGATATGTTCATTGTATGTCAAAACCGTCTACTAAGGGAGTATTTTCGGATATTCAGGTTTTAAAGGGGTCTTAAGGGGGTTAAACCTGCATTTCATTGAATAACAATATCTCCCGATTGTTTTCATTGGGGGATGTAATACACGGCATGTAAACTCATCATTAAAAAGTATGAAGGCACGTTTCTGAGGGTTTTTCGATGTGGTGTATATTATGAGGTGAAAGGGGTGAAAAGTAGGGATTGAAAGATTCCTAATGGAGCGTGTATCTCTTAAACAACATAGGCGAGGAATTTGATACTCAGCGGAAAAAAATCAGCATAGAAAATAAGTAAATCTGTTTGACCGTTTTTTCATAAATCCAATTTAAGGGGCACATGGGGAGGGGTGAAATTCTGGGGGGGGGAACAGGAAAGAAAGTGTCCTAACTGATTGACTGACTGACTCACTCATCAAACTCAGGGGGGAAAACTGCTTTAAAGTAAGTAAATAGCTATTCGACAGTTTTTTTTCATCAATCAAATTGAAGGGGTTCATCGGGAGGGGTGATATTCTGAAGAAAAACAAATGAAAGAAAATGTCCCGACTCATTCACTCACTCATCATCGCCCAGCCAAAAATATTGAAGTTGGAAACATGGCATTTTGGGGATATGTTCATTGTAAGTCAAAACCGTGCACTTAGGGAGGATTTTTGGATATTCAGGCTCTAAAGGGGTCTTAAGGGGGTTAAACCTGCATTTCATTGAAAAACAATATCTCACGAGTGGTTTTATTTGTGGATGTGATACTCGGCATATAAACTAATCATTAAAAATAAGCAGACATGTGTCTAAGGGTTTTTCGATGTGGTGTATTATTATGAGGTGAAAGGGGTGAATAGTGGGGGTTGAAGGATTCCTAACGGAGCGTGTAGGCCTATCTCTTAAACGACATAGGCGAGAAATTTGAAACTCAGCGAAAAAAATCAGCTAAATAAATAAGTAAATCGGAGTTCGACTTTTTTTTTCATAAATTAATTTAAGGGGCCAATGGTGTGGGGTGAAATTCTGGGGGGGGGGAAGGAGAGAAAGTGTCCTAACTGACTGACTAACTCACTCATCAAACTCGGAGGAAAAAGACAGCTTAAAAATAAGGTAATAGGTGTTCAAGAGTTTTTTCATCAATCCAATTTAAGGGGCCCATGGGGAGGGGTGAAATTCTGGTAAAAATAATTGAAAGAAAATGTCCTGTCTGACTCACTCACTCATCACGCCCAGCGAAAACTATTAAAGTTGGAAAAATGAAATTTTGGGAATATGTTCTCTGTATGTCGATAACGTCAACTAAGGAATGATTTTTGTTTATTCGGGTTTTAAAGAGATGTTAAGGGGATAAACGTGCATTTCATTGAATAACGATATCTCATGAGTTGTTTCTTTGGGGATGTGATATTCGGTATATAAACTAATCATTAAAAATAATCAGACATATATCTAAGGGTTTATCGATGTGGTGTATATTATGAGGTGAAATGGGTGAAAATTGGAGGTTGATGGATTCTTAACGGAGCGTGTATCTCTTAAACGACATAGGCGAGGAGTTTGAAACTCGGAGGAAATCAATCAGCTTAAAAATAAATAAATAAATAAATAAAATAAATAGGTGTTCGACCGTTTTTTCATAAATCCAATTTAAGGGGCCTATGGGGAGGGGTGAAATTCTGGAAGAAAACGTCCACTAAGGAACCCAAACTATTACATATTAGCAGAATGATATTTTGGGGATATGTTTGTTGTGTGTCGAAAACGTCTACTAAGGAGGGATTTTTGGATATTCAGGTTCTAAAGGGGTGTTAACGGGGTTAAACCTGCATTTCATTGAATAACAATATGACACGACTATGACGCGAGCGAAGCGAGGCTAAAAATGAGATGGTGTGTGTCTGTGTATTACTCAATCACGCAAGTAGCCTACCACTGGTCCGATTTACATGAATTTTACATGGAAGTAGCTGATTTACCTGGTTAACATATTGGTTACTTTTGATTTCAATACTTTGCATTATTTAAAGATGGCTACCATTTCAGTGACGTCACTACACCCTTTGGTTTAAAACTTTCATATTTCCATTTCAAATAAAAAGAGAACGCTAAGAAATAGCAAACTTTTGATGGCATATACGAGGTTTAAAATTACATTTTCTATCCGAAAGGTATCTCCAACCGTTAGCGAGTAAAACCTAAATTTGTGCTATTAACACGGTCAACGCCGAGCGGTGTAGTTGGACAAAATGTTCCATCCTTAATCTCCCTCTGCGCAGCACCTCGCCTATCCCCTGTTTTAACGGTCACCTTCACATTTTAATTTATTTATGACGCGTGGCGAAGCACGGGTACTTCAGCTAGTAAATCAATAAAAACAACAACAACAACAGCAACTGTTTCAATAGTTAAAGAATGTTCACACCAATAGCCTTGGGATTTATCAGCACTTGCTCCTAATTGTTGAAAACAGTAGAACGCAAATTCACTGCTTTGGCGACTGTGAATTATTCTTACTGTGAATAAATAGGCCTATGTTGTCGTGCAAACATTGTATGGAATTGCCAGTAATGCCACGATCATTTGTTGTTATTTTTTCATCCTCGACACGTGAGGAATGGGTTCTGGAAGTTTTGACATGCCTTTTTGTTACACCCTATGACTTGATACCGAAGGAGAGGTGAGTGTGCAACAGTTGTAATGGTGCTCCTGGTAAATAATGACGTCAGCCCGATAGATGTGTTATTGTATTGTTGTGGCGAGCCACACTTTCATTAGGTAGAGAGCTCTGGAATCTCGCCCTAGGTGTTTCTTCTCCTGTGACGGATGATCTCGTCGCAACAATAGCAAGGTACTTGCTCGCCACTCGACTCGTAACAGTAAGTAATTGAAGGCCACTACGCACACCATTGTTTCCTACAAATTTATTACCAAATACCAGATTTGTTTAATACTGATTGAAATAGGAAATTACTGTATGTATGTATTTTGTTATAAATAAATTAACTAATTAATGTATTTATGTTTAACGAATAATTAATTAGCTTATTCCTTTTATTAATTAATTAATTAATGTATTCTTTCATTCATTTATAGTATCATAATATATATAATAATCAAGATAATTACTAGATAATGTTAAACTAAGCTTAAATTTGAATGAAAAAGAAAAGAAAATTCACAGATATTTTATGACTATTTAAACACAATACCAGATAACGTAAACTTAAGTCACATTAAAAAAACATAAAATCCTTAAATAATTCTTCATTAATCAGACCAAAATGCTAGAATAAGTTGAACTATACAGTACTTAATTTAAAAGAGTCCACCTGGTGGTTTAGCAGTTAACATTGTTGACTGTAGCCTCGTAGGTCCAGATTCGATTTCCGGCTCTGCCAAAGTATTTAATTCTCATTTTGGCATATATCGAAACCTGTTCAGAGGAGTCACAATGGGGTGAATTCAAGATTTATGTAAGTAGGAAAAGATAATTGTGTTCTTCCAATTAGTTCAGTAATGACCATATCCCAGCGGCAGTATTGAAACAAGCCTCTGTGGCAGGGAAGGTGAGTCAGCACGTCAGCTAATGGGTTATTGCGGCGTCACCATTCAAGGATTCTTGCCTGATGACCAAGGAACGGTTCTAGGACATGCAATGAGAACGCTGCCTACAGCATGACAACACCATCACTGGTCTTTTGAATCCGAATGTGGCTGCCTATGGATGCAACTTCATCGTGTCTCCACCAAATCTGAATCTGCTCATCCGCATAATGCAAAATGAACTTTCTGGATCATCAAGGCCTTTGTTTAAAATTCGACGTGACTACCCACCATTGTCAGATATTCGAATGTGGTACATACATCGATGCTGTGATACTAGTCATGAAACGTAACTTTCACTTTTCAGGTTAATTAACGTATTGGAAGACATTAGCTCATTTGCTGCAAAAGTGGCTTAATATATAATTCAAATTATGATGTTTGTGGGAAACTGATTTTAAAGATTTGAAGGCTTTTATTTAACTTTGAATTATTAAATAACTAGCAACCCACCCCGGCTTCGCCCGGTATCTTTAACGGTTTACCCATCGTAAGCTTAAAAGGCACACGGACGGCAGATTCCAGACGCAATTCAGAAAAGCCGAGGTGAACAGCGAAACTCCAAACACATATCCTCTTCTCTGAAGTCTTAACTCGACACGACTCGACAGTTTGATTCTGGCCAAAGCTGGAGTGATAGGCTCGCTCGCTAGATCGTAAACTCGATCCGAAGCTAGTAATTTAAAGGAAGGAAGATTGTAGTTTTACGTGACCGTGAATCTTGTGATTATGAGCCACGGGACCTCCTTTTTACGCGGAATCCGAACCACAGGACATGGCATTTCACTTCGAAAATCTCACATGCATTGACCGGGAATCGAACCCGGACCGCCTTGGTGAGAGGCATACAGCTAGACCGCCACCACGCCCCTTGTAGTAATTTAAATTTCCACTGAATGGAGATTGTTGGAAGAAATGAAAACGTATAAACACTTACAGTGGGTGATGTATTAAAGGTAGAGATATGCTGTCCCGGACGTTTTTGTAGAACTTTTCATGCTGAACAATAATTCTTACACTCACAGTATATAGATATGTTTAAGGGTGTACCCAGCGTGAGCTTACATACCGCACAAACGACAGGCTTTTCTTCGACTCGATTCACTGAAATCGTTGATGCTTGGCTGCCTTTGGTCATAAATAAATGGTTTTCTACAGAAACCTTACTCAAGAAATCTTTTACAGAATGCTGAAATCCGCATAAAAGTCCATCCAGTGGTTCTCGAGATTACCCATCACATCCAATAATCGGGGACTATGTTTGATACTTTGTACGGATGTCAATGTTTTGACGCCATATTGAATTGGGGATGTATTACTTTTGCAGCAAATGAGTAGGATACACCAACACAATTAAGAAGTATCAGTGTTCTTGATGTAATTGCTATATTTCCCGAAACTGGCGCAACGAATTATGTAGTCCCTCATATATTAATAGAGTAGTGTCGATAAACAATATTTTCCAGCACTACATTGGGTTAAAAACTGAAAAAGTACAGATATCTAGTTATGCCACAGTAGCAGCAAATGAGCGATATTTATTTAGATCATGATGAAATATACTTGCATTTAAGGACAACACCAACACCCTGCCCAAGGCCAGCCTCGAACCGGCAGCAATTTCGCTAACTGGACCTGAGCTACGCCCGCCGGAAATTAAATCCACTGGCACGGCTCCCTCACATTTAAGCACCCTCGAATGCCAACTGACTCCACCAGGATTCGATCCCTTAACCTAGGGTACAGGAGACAAAAACCTTAGCGATGCATTACGCAGCCAGCCCCCTGTTCAGTTAAATGCATACAGCAGATAGCATACAAAACATATAAGTTTCCGGCTTTTCAACAAGAAAAAAATTAACAGTTCTACTCCTTCAAGCTAGGAACTTAATGTAGAGTGCATGACTTGAGAATGAAGATTTTAGGATAACAAAAGAGAAAAGAAATAATAAACTTTACATTAACTTAGTGAACTACAGTACATACGACAAACTGCTAGTGTGAATGACTTGTTAGTTAAAACAGAAATATATATTTCGATTTTATTTGACCATATATGGGTTAACACTAGCACTCGTAGTGATAGATTTAGTTGTTTCTTCTTTTTTCTTTCTTCTTATAGCGTATGGCTTTTAGTGCCGGGTGTGTCCGAGGGCATGTTCGGCTCGCCAGAGTTTGTAGCTGCTTCTATGCGGACACCCATGGAGTGAGCTACAAGTACCGTCGCGTGTGTAGTGTTGTTTAGGGAGGAAAGTGTGAATGTAGGAGGACGAGGAATTGGAAGGTAGCGGCTGCGGCCTATAGGGAGATGGGAAACCACAGAAGACCATCTTCAAGGTTCCCGGCGGGAGGATTCGAACCTTTCCGCCTCCCGGATGTGAGCGACTGCCTACAGCCACGCCGTAACGACCACGACTGACTCACCCGGTATAGATTTAGTGAAATACATACGACAAAGGATGTGGCCTGACGCTTCGTGTCCGTATATTGATTGAAGGAAATCGTACGAGTATCGTCTGTCTTCGTCTTCTGTTGGCGAGGTTTGCGTTTCTTTGAAGTAATTTTATTTGCAGTTGTTGATCGTTCAATGATTTACAATGTCTTCATCTTGTTGCGAACTCGTTCCAGGTTCGTCGCTGAATCGTATTACATTCTGCTATTTAATGGTATATTATTCAACTTTTGAATATTTAGTGTATTAACCAAACGCCTCTTACGTGTTGGCGACGTTGTGATACACACTAAACTGACAAGTCGTATGATAGATCTTTTCAAAACACGCATTTTGACACTTTTCCGGTTCTTCTAACTTTTCAACTTTTGGCTCAAGCACATTATTCAGGAGCCTATGGTGGCAACATATAGGATTTTCTCTCAGTGACTCCTGCATCAGTGGACTATATTTTGAATTTAGATATTAAATTATGAGAATAACTGTTCTCTTTTCTCTTCTTTTTTTTTCAATATTTCATTAAGATGTATTATGATGTAAATGTGTACCATACCATAGATAAATAAATAAATAACTTTTGGCACAATGATCAAAATAGCTTAACTTTATATTTTGGCTAATCTGGACCCATCGAGTGCTCTTAGTGTCATTTTTAGCCTATTTTCACTGATGAAAAAATAGGCTTACGAGATCATCTTTTGTCTGTGTGTCTGTGTGTGTGATGATTTTTGTGTGTCCCCCCCCCCATAATAACTTCTAAATAGCCGGAGTGATTTCAATGAAACTCGGTAAGTTCATAGCACTATTCCGGACGACTCCGACCGCACCCTTCAAATTTTGTTACGTTTCACCAATCCAACAGGGTGGCTGTGCGAAATATTTACCGGCATTCTATATCTCTGAAACTATTACTGATAACACCCTGAAATTTTGTACGGAGATAAAGAGCACTACTGGAAGTTCATCTATGAGACTTTCATAAACCAGTTAACTACAAAACGAACATGGCGGCCAAGCGAAGTGGAAAATTTTAAATAGACTTTTATCACGATTTAATGATCCAAACGCAATGAAACTTGGTACTGCATATGTTTATACACATTGTAATGCACTGGTATCTAAGTTAGTTCAATTGTTTACATAACCTCAAGATGGCACTGTGCGAATTTTAAAATTAAGTATCTATTTCTTGTTTCGTAATCATGCGGAATGTTTGAATATTGAACCTGGCGACCATCCGATATATTTAGTCGGTTCTCAATATCTACGAATCTGTTACAGCAATCAAACTGAAATTTTGTAAGCTGATAGTGGCAATTGACCTAGGTGGGATATATGAAAATAGGCTTTAGTTCTTCACGGAACTACTTGTTAAAAATCTTTTCAACGTTAAAACTTTAGTATTGACCTATTAACACACTGTAAACAGTATCAGTCTATGTCTATGGAGAAGATATCTTAACTCGGTATATCTTCTGGAGGAGAGACAAGCTTCCCAGTGTCCCTGTAGCACATCTTCGCGCGGTTACAGAATGGATGAGCTGCTGCGATAGACAGTGGGGCGAGAGACGTGTGGAATGATGGTGCGCATTGCTGGCCAATGTTCCGTGTCGTAGCCCACCCGCTGATGGCAGGTTATTTAAGTGTCCTCTCCTTTTCGCTCAAACACCTCCCCTTGCCACTTTCAGTAAATAACCTCTTTCTCTTTCCATATGTCACTCTAGAATTAAACGTAGTATTTCCTTATGTGGTGGGGAGACACGTTTTAATGGCACTCCCTCTAATCATTAACTATAAGTGTGTAAAAAATATAATTAGAACCATTTCGTCGTATAATAAACTACCTCAGTGGATCACTGGTAGATCCTACAATGGCGGGTTACACTCCCTGCCGAGGAAGTCAGATGTGTGAAGGGTGGGAATTATCCAAGGCACCCCAAGTCGTAGAAATTCGACTCACAAAAGCTCTTGAGTTACACGTGGTAATATCAAGAAAAAATGCAATCTCATCATTGGACGACCAGCGCAAAAAAGCTTTAATCACTTTAACAAATATATTATCGTGTTTTTTGTTTTCTCTTCTACGTGGCAGTAAAAACCAGAACATCGAAATGCGTGAATAAATCGCGTAATTGACATCACCACAAACGAATAATCCCAGGTAGCTGAAGCAATGCAATTAATATTATTATTATTAGTATCACATTCATTTCACCACATAAGTGGGCCATATCGGCTTGTTTGCAAGACGGTATGGCTAATTCTCTTAAGATGGCACATTGAAAAACGAGCGAACAATGGAACAGGTCTCCAGGATGACGGCCTTCTTCATGGTGATATGTAGACCAGGATGTATTCCCAATATTCCTAGATTGCGAGCCAATGATTTAGGGATGATGCCGGTAGAGGAAATTACTATGGGCAGAACCACTACACTTTCCTGTCTCCACATTTGCCGTACTTCCTCAGCCAAGGGCGAATATTTGGTGATCTTCTCACAGCAGGTTTGTTGCAGATTGTGGGAATTGGGCACTGCAATATCAATGAGATAGGTTCTCTTCTGCACCTTGTCCACAAGAACGATATCTGGCCGGATTGCTGGTATCAGTAATAACTGATCGGTCCCATAAAAACTTGTGACTAGGATTTTCTAAAACGGCGTCAGGAACATACTGATAGTAATGCAAAGTATTTTCAGATAATAAGTGCTTTTGAGCAAGGTGTAGGTGCATTATTTTGGACACTTGGTTGTGCCTTTTCATGTAATCAGTACAGGAGATTGCTTGGCAGCCTCCTGTGATATGTTGTATTCATTCATTCATTTCGTATAGGCCATCTATGGACCGCGTCATTCCAACTGTCTTCTACTGGCTTTGATGTTTGCCCAGTATGCCCGCATTCGTTCTCGGTGGACTTCCTTCCGTTCCTGGGTCCAAATCTTTCCCGTTTTCAGCTTCGGTTTTTCTTGGAAACCTTTGCAAGCTTGAAGTTTCCTTTTGAGTGGGGCGCGCTCCTGAATGTCTGTTGGTGATATCCCCACTTCTTTCAGATCTTTATCCAGTTCAATGAACCAGGCCCATTTTGTTTTCCTTTCCTGAAAGTAAGTTATGTTGCGGTTGGTCAGTCTCGCTGGGCTCATTCGTTTCATATGTCCAAAAAATGTTATCCTTCTCTTCCGGATGACGTCACTTATCTTCTCCACATGAGTATATAGTTCATGGTTATGCCGTCTTCTGTATTCCCCGTTGTCTTTGATGGGACCCAATATATTTCTCAAAATTTTCCTTTCTTTGGCCTCGAGTTTTTCTACCAAGCCTTTTTTGTTCATCGTGAGGCATTCAGAAGCATACAAGACCTCCGGACGGATGACACTGCAGTAATGTTTTAGTTTTGCGTTGACGGATATTGATCTTTTCTTATAGATGTCCTTAGTTAAATGGTAGGCCATTTCCATTTTGCTCATGCGTGATGTGAATGCTTCTTTCTCTGATACATTAGGTGTTATAATTTCTCCCAGGTACTTAAACGTTGCAACTCGCTTAATTTTTCCTTGTTCCACAGCAAGGTGTTTGGGCGCCGGTACTATATTAGTTATGAACACAGTCTTCTCAAAGGAGATCTGGAGTCTTGCCTTCGCTGCTTGTGCACTAAGCTGATTAATCTGTTCCGTGGCTGTCTCTAATGAATCAGAAATGATTGCAAGATCATCGGCAAAGGCTAGACAGTCAATTGTGATGTTCCGGCTTCTGTAACCCAGTCTAACTCCGTTTTCAACTCCTTGTTTATTGAGTTCTTTACGCCACTCACGGATAACCTTCTCGAGGACACAGTTGAAGACTATTGGTGAGAGACCATCTCCTTGCCTTACTCCTGTCTTGATTACAAAGGTGTCTGATATTTCGCCCCTAAACTTCACCTTCGAGGTGGTTTTGGTCAGCGATTGTTGGATGATCGCTCTGGTTTTCTTGTTGAATTATTATTATTATTATTATTATTATTATTATTATGTGGTTAACAAAACATCCTGTGATTTATAGAAATAAGATAATTTTGAAGCGAATTGAGCGTATTTTTCTATAAAAGTGAGATTCATGGAAAATTGTGACTATTGAATGTCTTTGTTCGTATTCTTGGTTGTCGTCCCAGTAGTCCAGGTTTGGTCCGACGGCTAGAACGGAGATCTGTGTCTCATTCACACCTCAACCACTCTAGAAGTAATTCTCCGTGGATTCCCATTTCTACTCCAGGAAAATGCCGGAATGGTTCTTAATTTGAGGCCATGGCCACCTCCTTGCCAATCATCACCTGAATTACATACTACTACTACTAATGCTTCTACTACATACACCACAATAACGTAGGTTATAATACAAATTCTATATAGGCCTACAGAGTAATAATATACACGTATATAGCAGGTGAATCAGCTGCCCCTAATATTATTTTATGCAGCCCAACTAGCGTTGTTGTCAGGAAGGTCGATATTTCTGTGCAAGCATCCAGTATGGTACTAATGCACTGCAAGCATGTCCTGTAAACGAAACTGTATGTACACACATCAAAAAAAGTTTTGCATCACCTCGGTTCCAAGAGTTCCGGAACCTTTAAATACAAAGGGAATAGAGATCAACACAAACAACATTTCAGCTCGTTTTATTGCTCATGAGACCCACACATTGCATGTTGTACCATCATACAGCTAGACTTTCAGCATTTGTGGTCCAGATTGCAGTACAGACCACTACCTCTAATACCCAGTAGCACGTCCTCTTGCATTGATGCATGCCTGTATTCGTCGTGGCATACTATCCACAAGTTCATCAAGACACTGTTGGTCCAAATTGTCCCACTCCTCAACGACAATTCGGCGTAAATCTCTCAGAGTGGTTGGTGGGTCAAGACGTCCATAAACAGCCCTTTTCAACATATCCCAGGCATGTTCGATAGGGTTCATGTCTGGCGAACATGCTGGCCACTGTAGTCGAGCGATGTCGTTATCTTGAAGGAACGCATTCACAAGATGTGCACGATGAGGTCGAGAATTGTCGTCTATGAAGACAAATGCCTCTCCAATATTCTGCCGATATGGGTGCACTATGGGTCGGAGGATGTCATTCAGGTATCGTAAAGCCGTTTCGGAGCCTTCCATGACCACCAGTGGCGTACGTCGGCCCCACATAATGCCACCCCAAAACATCAGGGAACCACCACCTTGCTGCACTCGCTGGACAGTGTGTCTAAGACGTTCAGCCTGACCAGGGTGCCTCCAAACACGTCTCCGACGATTGTCTGGTTGAAGGCATATGCGACACTCATCGGTGAAGAGAACGTGATGCCAATTCCGTGGGGTCCATTCAGCATGTTGTTGGGCCCATCTGTACCGCGCTGCATGGTGTCGGGGTTGCAAAGCTGGACCTCGCCATGGACGTCGGGAGTGAAGTTGCGCATCATGCAGCCTATTGCGCACAGTTTGAGTTGAAACACGACGTCCTGTGGCTGAACGAAACGCATTATTCAACATTGTGGCATTGCTGTCAGGGTTCCTCCGAGCGGCAATCCGTAAGTAGCGGTCATCCACTACAGTAGTAGCCCTTGGGCGGCCTGAGCGAGGCCTGTCATCGACAGTTCCTGTATCTCTGTACCTCCTCCATGTCCGAACAACATCGCTTTGGTTCACTCTGAGACGCCTGGAAACTTCCCTTGATGAGAGCCCTTCTTGACACAAAGTAACAATGCGGACGCGATCGAACTGCGGTATTGACCTTCTAGGCATGGTAGAACTACAGACAACATGAGCAGCGTACCTTCGTCCTGGTGGAATGACTGGAACTGATCGGCTGTCGTACCCCCTCCGTCTAATAGGCCCTGCTCATGCATGGTTGTTTACATCTTTGAGCAGTTTTAGTGACATCTATGAACAGTCAAAGGGACTGTATCTTTGATACAATATACACAGTCAACGTCTATATGCCGGAGATCTGGGAACCGAGGTGATGCAAAACTTTTTTTGATGTGTGTATGTATGTCTGCCCCTTATTATTCCCATTTTCAATGGGGTCGGGGGTGAGATGTGACGAAAGTCTATGTGGCGAGTGGTTTATATGACCGGATGCCATTCCTGACGCCAAACTCATGAGAGGAGTTCATGAAAGATGAAATAAATGAAGATGAATGAAACTGGGCAAGTATGTGGAAGGAAGGGGCCGTGGCCTGTCAGAAGGTACCGTCCAGCATTTGCCTGGAGTTGAAAATGGAAACCCACGGAAAACCGTTCCATCCTGTAAACGATACTTAACACTATTATTTTTCCCTCGATGTGACCTCAGACTAATACGAGTGAAAAATAAAAGTGTTCAGTATCGTTTGCGGGATATGCTTGCTGTGCATTAGTACCATACGGGATGCTTGCAGAGAAATATCGACCTTCCTGACAACTCGCGTTAGTTGGGCTGCATAGAACAATATTATTAACCTTTCAAGTACTGAGTTAGCTGTTTGCAACCTCAGTGCTGAATATTTTCTTTCACATGTAAAGACAAATTGTAGAAGCTGTAAATTTTAACTTACCGCAAGGAGGGAGGGTTCTTGAAATGTCTGTAGGTTTTGAATATTTATTAATCGAAATGCAAATTCAAAATCATATAAGAATTAATATAAACATATGATTTTGAATTTGCATAAACATTTTAAGACAAATCAAAATTTTCGTGCCCATGCCCTCATCATCTTCATACCAGGTAAAGGGCCCAAATTAAAATAATTTCCTGAAATTATTTGATCCAAATTCAGAACAGGTGAAAAACATTATTGTTGTTTTGCCATGCCTGTCTACATCACAGATGAACTCCAGCTGTTGAGGACAGGCATGAGGCCTATACAAAGTGATCCGGTAGGTCCTTCTGGAAGAAATATTCCTAGTCAAGTAATAGGCCTACTACATAATGCCCAACAAATGGCAGAACATTCCAGAGATCAATATGTTAAAAATAAAAGTTCTCGTTCACCGTCTATGGACGGTCGTAGCAAGCAACGGGTTAAAGGAAGCTGATTCACTGGTATATACATCCAAGTAAAAGGGGGCAAATTGACCACAATGTTCAAGCACCTCAAATGAAGCTCCTCAAGGAGTCATGAGTACACTAGTGTAAAATGTGTTGTGTCCACTTGTGAACTGCGCTTGGAATGAACGTGAAAGATTAAGTACTATCCCCATACATTGCAAACAATGAAACAAATCCCCGTCCACCCCTATGTATGATACGGATGATTTAATGTTATAACATTTCCTTGTATTAATGCTAACGAAATTCTTGTCTCACATGTAGTGATTTTTTTCCATTGCTATGTTTCATTGGCCTTCAACAGTAAATTTATAAGGTGGAAGCGATACAGGTAGCGAGCGGTCCCGAGCGATTCTCATTCAAATGAGGGCGCACACAATGCACCTTCTCTCCCCTGTAATTACATTGCGCTATTGTAACGGAATGTAAATCATTTCCCTGGATAAACAGTTTTAAGTATTTATACCAACTTGGGGACGGAGTTCCTGCTCACACCAAACTAAGACAAGTTGGTAATTGCAAGGAAATCATAAGTGCAAAGAACAAAGACATCTTTAAGGTGGTGTCGAAGAGAAAAGTTTCATTTAATACAACTCGTGAATTAAGGGCGATCATTGAATTTAATTGCCACTCTTAAATTGTAACATTCACAAAACAGAGCAAAAAGGTTACGTATTAAACAGCCAATCAATGTGACGCTTCTAAACTGAGTGGCTGAGATTGTAAGCCCAAGATTGCGGGTTCAAAGCTGGACGAAATCGTCGGATTTTTTAAGAGCGTTAAAATTCCCTCAGTAGGCCTATGCCTATGCCTTTTTCGGAGGGGAAGTTAAGTCGGCGTGCCCATGTCATAGATTGAAGGCATGTAAAAGAATCCTCCACAAACTACACTTGTGTGAAGCTAAATTTCTAGGTTAATTGAATGCTCTTTAAGTACGAACGCTCGCCGCCAGGTGCTGGTTGCGGTGGCATCTACTAGCCAAGTTTGCATCTAGGTGTCGTTGACGGTTATTAACAACAATTATACATCCGCCTTGGTCAATACATAAACGAAAGGAAATATAATTAGATTTGCTCCTGGTACATGTTTCAGGGATTAAATGCTATTATCCCCTTCAACATCCAATATTATTAACTGAAAAAATATATAAAATAGCGTAGCACTGAAAAAAACAAATGGCTATTGGACTTATTATGGTGCACTATATAATTAGGTCACAGAAAAATATTTTAAAGAATAGAGCAAAATTAAAAAAATATGGGACCATGATGATATTCAGCCATCAAACACAAGTGAAGATATACGTAGGGAACCAGTGGACAGTTCATTCACATATCCGCTCCAAAACCCAAGTCAAAGCTTGAAATGGCAAAAATGGGACCACAATACTTCACCATATGTACACAACCAATGAAAAAGCCTTTTGCTTAACAGGTCCATAAGCCAAATCAAATGCCTGCATGCAAACGTAACGAACATGGAAGGAAAAACTTTTAAGTGATCTTTATATCTTGTGGTGGAATTTCTTCCTGTTTGGCCTATATGATTGGCGTTACAATAATTACAACTTAATCTGTAAACACCGGACTTGCTGAATTTATCTTTCAAGTTGAAATAATTGGAATTTAAAAAAAATGCTCTGATTGGTATTGTTTGTTTTGTAAGCTATTTTCATGTTATGCTTCTTGAATTTGTACGTCATGTTATAAGTAAGATGATTAAAATAAATACAAACTGCGTATGAAGGATTTTCTTTATGGTCAGGTTGAAGTTGTGTGATGAGGCTTATTTTTAGCCTACATTTCGCATTTTGTAACAAGTAGTTCCGTAAAGAACTAAATAGCCTATTTTCATATATCCTACTAATATCAATTGCCTCTATCGACATACAAATTATCAGTTTGTTTGCTGAAATAGATTCGTAGATATTGAGAACCGTCTAAATATTTTGGATGGTCACCATGCTGGATTTTTATATTATGGGCCTTAGATTTATGTACTATTACATGAAGATTATTGTGTAGGTGTTTTATTCAAACTTCAATCGCATGATTACGACACAAGAAATAAAAGTGGGATTTTAAAAATTTTCTCAGCCGCCATCTTGTGGTTATGAAAATAATTTAAATGAATTAGATGCTAGTCGATTAAAATTTGTGTACGCATATGCCGTATCAAGTTTCACTGCACTCGGATGGTTAAAACGCAAGAACAGCCTATTTGAATATTTAAATTTCGCGTCGCCGCCATGTTGGATTTGTGCTCGCCGGGTTATTGAACGTCCCATATGTGAACTTATGCTTATAGCCTCTATACACTTTAAACATTTCAGTTTGATTGCTGTAGTAGATTAATAGATATTGAGAACTGTCTAAATATTTCTGATGGTCGCCGTGTTGGATTTTAATATATGTAGGCCATAGAGTTAGGTACTATTAGATGATGATTATTGTGTACGTTCATTATGCAAATGTTGATTTCGATCGCATGATTAGAACACAAGAAATAAAAATTAATTTTCGAAATTCGCACAGCCACCATCTTGAGGTTATATAAACAATTGAACTAGATTAGATGACAGTGCATTACAATGTGTATAAACATTTGCTGTACCAAGTTTCATTGCGTTAGGATCATTAAATCGCGAAAAAAGTATATTTAAAACTTTCGACTTCGCTTGGCCGCCATGTTCGTTTTGTAGTTAACCGGTTTTTGAAAGTCTCATTGATGAACCTCCAGTAGTGCCCATTGTCTTCTTACAAATTTCATGGTGATACCGGTAATAGTTTCAGAGATATCGAATACCGATGAAATATTTCGCACAGCCGCCATCTTGAGGTTATGTAAACACTTGAACGACGTCGGGGCTTTACAATGTGTATAAACATATACTGTGCCAAGTTTCATTGCGTTTGGTTGGTTAAATCGCGAGAAACGTCTATTTGAAAGTCGCAAATTCGCTTGGCTGCCATGTTGGTTTTGTATTTACCAGGTTTTCAAATGTCACATAGGTGAACTTCTAGTAGTTCCCTTTATCACCGTACAAAATTTCAGGGTGATATCGGTAATCGTTTCGGAGATATTGAATGCTGGTGAAATATTTCGCTCAGCCGCCATGTTGGATTGGTGAGACGTAATAAAATTTGAAGGGCCCGGTCGGAGTCGCCCGGAATAGTGCTATGAACTTACCGAGTTTCATTGAAATCACTCCAGCCGTTTAGATGTTATTAGGGGGACAAATACACCATCACACTCACCATCACACACAAACGCACACACAGACAGACAGACACACGGACAAAAGGTGATCTCATAAGCCTATTTTTTTTTCATAAATGAAAACAGGCTAAAAATGAGGAAAAAGTAGACTTATGAGATCGATCCGGGAAAATGTGTGCCTGTCTGTCTGTCCTTCTGTGTGTCTGTCTAGCTGTAGCAATCGAACCCAAATTTAGTATGAGTAAAGATCTCTATCTGAATATCTCAATGCCGTATTTGAAAATACTGTCCGTGCTACCAACTGCTGAAAAATCGCAATTGAAATTTCAGCTCCATGTTGTATATCTTGGAAGTTATGCATGGGAGCTATACCAAAATTGGCACACATATAGATAATAATATTTCAGTTTAATTTCCAGGAGGCCATACATGACAGTGTTGCCAAAATGAATCTAAGCCTGCTGAAATGTCCAATTTTAAATGCATATAACTTCTACACTATCAATTGGATTTCAACCAAATTTCGTATGTACTAAGTGTACATAAACATATAGGACTGAGCGTATTCTTAAAAGCCACAGGGCTGCCAACTGTTAATACATGCTCTCTCTCTCTCTATTTTCTTACCCAAATACCAATATATCAGAAAGTATACAAGCTGACAGCTTTAAAATATGCACACGTATAGTACCAGACATTCTAGATTCATTTGGAGTAACTAATGGACCTCAGTATTACCAACATGATTCTAAGCCTGCTGATAGGACCAATTGTAAATACATGTAACTTCTATACTATCAATTAGATTTCAACCAAATTTCGTATATGCTATGTGTACTATAACAGATACCAAAATTGGCACACATATAGATAATAATATTTCAGTTTATTCTTAAGAGCAACCAGGGCTGCCAACTGTTAGTCAATGCTGTCTCTATTTTTTTACCCTAATATCAATATATCAGAAAGTATTCAAGCCAACAGCTCTAAACTTTGCACACGTATAGTACCTTACGTTCTAGATTAATCTGGAGTTAATATACGTGAGTGTTTCCAACATGATTCTAAGCCTGCTGATTGGTCCAACTTTAAAATACATCTAACTTCTATACAAATAAATGGATTTCAACCCAAATTGGCACAACAATAGATCATATTAGTTCAGATTATTTCTGACCAACACACGCATGACATTGTTGCCAACATGATTTTACGCGCGCTGATAGATCCAATGTCTAACTACATGCAACGTCCGTGTTATCCATTGGACTTCAACCAAATTTTGTATTCTGTACCTTAAGAGATGGAACCAAGAATATATTCAGTCACCAGGGATGCCAATTGTAGTGCTCTATTAGGCCACATTATGCCAGTTATATTTCGAACTAATTAGAAATTTCGATATTACAACTCAATTTCGTCATTATTATTCCTACAATAGACATCATTAAGAAGAATCTAACAGATAATAGCAATCTATCCAAAGTAGATATTGATGAATTCATTTGCATCTTAAATATTATTCTATATAATAATTACTTTACATTCAACAGTAAAGTTTATAAACAAAATGATGGCTTAGCTATGGGCTCTCCATTGTCAGGAATACTTGCTAACATTTACCTCGACCATTTAGAAGAAACTAAACCAAAAGATAAAATCATGGGGATTACGTTTAGGGGTAGATACGTTGATGATGTGTTCATCATTACTGACGATAATATTCAAAAGATTGATCAAATTTTAGATCAACTCAACAATATTGATAATAATATTAAATTTACCATGGAATCCGCCACAAACAATAAGATTAATTTTCTTGACACCATCATTTTCAAAAAAGATAACAGACTGCATTACCAAATTTTTTGGAAACCCACGCAAACCCATTATGTTATAAGGCAAGATTCAAACCATCCTGGATGTCATAAAAAGCCACCTTCATTAGCCTTGTGAACAGAGCCATGAATTTACCTCTTTCCAAGCTAGATTTTGACAAAGAAATTGCGTCAATATATCAAATTGCCAGAGTTAATGGTTATAATCATCAATACATTTATAATATTATCAACAGATTTAAAAATAAGCCCATCACACAACTCCAACCTGAGCATAAAGAAAAACCTTCATACGCAGTTTTTACTTATTTTAATCATCATACTTATAACATCACTAACAGATGTCAAAAATCATAACATTAAAATAGCTTACAAAACAAACAATACCATAGCATTTTCTTTAATTCCAATTATTTCAACTTGAAGGATAAATTCAGCAAGTCTGGTGTTTACAGATTAAGTTGTAATGATTGTAACGCCAATCATATAAGCCAAACAGGAAGAAATTCCACCACAAGATATAAAGATCACTTAAAAGTTCTTCCTTCCACGTTCGTTTCGTTTGCATGCAGGCCATTTGATTAGGCATATGGACCTGTTAAGCATAAGGCTTCTTCATTGGTTGTGTACATATGGTGAAGTATTGTGGTCCCATTTTTGCCAATTCAAGCTTTGACTTGTGTTTTGGAGTGGATATGTGAATGAACTGTCCACTGGTTCTCTACGTATATCTTCGCTTGTGTTTGGTGGCTGAATATCATTACGGTCTCATATTTTTTTAGTTTTGCTCTATGCTTTAAAATATTTTTGTGTGACCTACTTATATGGTGCACCATATTAAGTCTAATAGCTTGCTATTTTATAATTTTCTACGGATATTAATATTGCCTGATGAAGGGGATAAAAGCAATTAATCCCTGAAACATGTACCAGGAGCAAATCTAATTTTATTTCCTTTCGTTTATGTATTGACTACAGTAAGGCGGATGTGTAATTGTTGTTAACAAATATGTAGTACGTCAATACGGAACCATCATGGAAAGTAATTTAAGGGGATAGTCTGGTAAAAATGAAACTTATTCCCTAATTTATGAATTGGTCTCAAATTTCAAACATATAGTTTATGAGTAGTATTAAATACAATTACAAACTTACAACTCAATTTATCGAACCGTTTTTGAGAAATATATTTTTAATTTTATTTTTAAGGGTGTTTCGAAAATCATCGTTTTTATAGTAAATTTACTTTAATGTGTTTGAAAAATTGATGCCTGTATCTCATTATATAGCCAAACAGTTTTGTGTAAGGTTTTTTTGGGTATCTTGTGTGGTGACCTTTAAATTATTTTTCAAAATTTTGAATCATCTCATTGAAATAATTAAAACATATACTTATCAATATTTTCGTTTCTAAATACTTTAAAAAATGATGCTCAAGACTGTTAGCACTATTAGAAGGGGTTATCTCCAAAAAAATCATCAAATTCAGAAAATATTTACTAGGAAATGTTATATTTAAAAGTTCAATTTCACAAATTAAAGATAAACGCAGTCAAAGTTACACAATACAATCGTCCGCCGATCCTTGCTCTAAAATCTACCTGGGATGTATGCTGTTCCTCATTTTCTCTTTCTAGCTTCCTCAGCGTGTCTGGCCGTCAATCTTGATGCATGTCTTCTTCGTTTTTCGAATTCTAAGCACCGTTTTGCCTTTTGTTTCCTTTGTCTCTAACTTTGGTCAATCGCTTCCTTAATGCTGACAGTGGAGTGGTCTCTGTTGTTCTTGTTGCTTCTGTCAGATAGCACCCTTGATTGAACTGTGAAACAGCTTCTGTCACAGCTAGTTCTACATTTTTCTTGGATACAAATACATTCTTTGGGCACTTTGACCAGATTATACTATGTATACACTCATTTGTTTACAAACGACTTGTACATTATGATCACAGAGCATAAATAAATACCTGCTTCTCAAAGAACACTGGAATACCTGGAATGCTCAAGAGATGGCACCAAAGTCCAATTCACCCCTTACATTCAGAGCAAACAAGCAACATTGTGACAGCTTTCATATGATGCCACGCCCACTCCACAGTTGCAGGCTAGTATTTAATTATATTTTTTCCACATTTCTCTTTGGAATTTCACAAAATCCTTTTGTACTATGAAAGCACTCATATGAATGAACATATTTAGGCAAAAAAATAAAAAACTCAAAAATTCAATATTTTATTGCCAGACTATCCCCTTAAATAATAGAGTCGTTGACGGTAGCATTTGGCAGTAAATGTAGGAATTACTTGAAATTGATCGTCTGCAGTCCTTGCCTGAATTAAAGATAACACACACATTAATACAGCCATCACAACTAACACCGGTTATCAAACAGATTCTACATACACCCAAAGTACACGGGGCTACATGACCACTTTTTGATCTTTGTAGAGAAATGATACATAGACTTATTATTATTCAATATAGTCGTCATTCTTGTTCAAGGAGGCCCTACTTAAATTAACAAATTTTGCACGCACTTTAACACTATACCAGCCAATCAACACTTCTGGAGAGTAGCACACTACGACAGATAAGTGAACATTACAAATAGTTTTATAGTGCGTACTAAATTCGTTAAATAATTTATTTATTATTACATTGTGTTATTCTAATTTGTATACACGTGCATATTCACCTTTACTCACGTAATTCATAAAATCCTTTAAGACAAGAATTAAACATAACGTATAACGAGATTCAAATTGCGAATTGTATTAAAAAAGCACCGAAGAGTAACTACTTTAGTAGGGCAATAATATTAGTGAATATTTAAACCTCAACACAGTGATCAGGATATGAAGATGGCCACTTGAGTGTCGAAACGCGTAATCCTAAATTGCCCCATTTAATTGTGATAATAGTGATAATTAACTAATCCATGAAATGTTTTCCAGGAGTGTATTTACATATTTATATTTTGTACCCCGCCCATTCATTGGGAATATTCGCGTTGACCTACTGAAGAGCTACAAATGACAGTATCAAATAAACTGTTTCAAATTACTTTTAGCAACAGTAATGTAATAATGCACAAATGTTTGCTATTAATTATACTCATTCACCAGTTTTTTTAAATTGTATTTTAGCGTATGGCTTTTGATGCAGGGAGTGTCCGAGGATATGTTCGGCTCGCCAGAGTGTGTAGCTGCTTCTATGGGGACACCCATGGGGTGAGCTACAAGTACCGTTGCGTGTGCTGTGTTGTCTGGGGAGGAACGTGTGAATGTAAGAATGAGGAATTGGAAGGTAGCGGCTGTGGCCTATAGTTACAGGCCAACCCTGACATTTGCCTGGAAAGAAGATAGGAAATCACAGAAGATCACCTTCAAGGTAGCCGGTGGGGGGAATTGAACCTCCTTGCCTCCCGGACGTGAGCGACCACCTGCAGCTACGCCGTAACGACTACGGCTAACTCACCCAGTTCAGTCAGTGACAGTGGTCACGGCCGTATGACACTTCCAATCAAAGTAACACACATACATACAGTGCATTATTAATCGCTGATAAGTCTGAAGTTATCGTAAACAAATACTTATTTTACTGCGAAGGGGGTGAAATAGATGTGTAAATAATAATAATAATAATAATATAATAATAATAATAATAATAAATCCTGACTGAAACCGGCTGGAAACTTCGGAGCAACAATGAAGTCTATAAAAATGTGGACAGAATCTCGGAGACCATGAAGAAGAGGAGGTTATCGTTTCTCGGACACTTGTTCAGAATGGACAAAACTAGACTAACCAAACAGTTATTCGACTACCTGTGGAACAAGAAGACAACAACGACATGGATTAAGGAAGTTCGAAAAGATCTCGAAAATTCCAACATCCAGGAAGTTCAGATGTCAAACAGGGAAACATTTCGGTACATAATTCAAAATTTGGAAGGGTTTCACATCACAAGAACCACAAAGAAGGGAAGAGCCTGGACGGATGCGCAGAAGGAACAGCATAGCGCCCATATGAAGGAGTACTGGAGGAAGAGGAAACTTCAGGCAAAGAAAAAATGAAATTGTAGCGTGATCCGAAGTGGTCAATTCGCAAATAAAATTTTAAAAAAGAAGAAGAAGAAATGGTTTGGAAAAATCTGCTGTAGAATAAAGAATACAAGAGATGGAAAGTGCGTATGGCATAACTAGGAATACCTACAACGAAAAGTGTTTGTCTAAATATCTTAAAATACAGCACTACAGCACCGTAGTCAAACCGGAATGCCTGTATGCGAGTGAATGTCTCGTACTGAACTACAAACTGGATGAATTATAAGTAGTAGAAAGAAGAATTATACGCAAATTACTCGGTCCTTTAAAAACTACAGAATTCTGGAAATTAAGAAGTAATTATGAAATATATCAAAAAATAAAAAAACATATCAGAAACAATACGGAAGAGGAGATTGCTATTTTTTGGGACATTTGTACAGGATGGATGACAGTAGGTTACCAAGCAGATTATCACATTCCAGTGGAACGAGAAGTCCTGGGTACACGAAGTCAAAAAGGATTTGGAAAGAAACAATATCAGAGAAGAAGCTACATCACAGGGAGATATTCTTAGGCAAAACGTGCTAAGAATTGAAGGATTCCAAGGGAGGAAGGGAAAGAAAACCAGCTGAAATGGTCCGAGGAAAGGAAAAGGAAACCTAGTGAGATGAGGAAGGAATACTGGAGGAAGAAGAAGGAACAGCAAAGGACAAAGCATTGAAATTGGCTCGTGGTCCCTAGACGACCGAAACGAAAATAATAATAATAATAATAATAATAATAATAATAATAATAATAATAATAATAATAATAATAATAATAATAATAATAAAAGGCAGAAGATGTAGGAGAATAGTGTATTCATATTCAAGAACACTATAAAATAATATGGGTGTTCAAACGAGCACTCAGTATGTATCGTCTTTCAGAAAGGGGTACAACAGTAATAAAGATTCACGGGTAAAAAGCAATGGGAGAAGGCATTGTGACGAGGGATAACTATTGAAGACAGCAGAAAGAGCTCCTTCAGGCGATCAGTAAGCCTTCAAATGCAATGGGCCTCCAGAGAACGAAATCTCTCCGACAACTTAAAGAATTGCGGGAATTGGAACGTATAACAATGGAGTTAAATCAATATCCATTCCAAATTGAAGTGCTTATGTCTGAAGAGCGCTTTCTAACATTGTGTTTAAACCATGCGACTCCTTTGTACGTATCGTCCTACAATATCGTCAAAATGGCAATGATTCGATCGAAGCTGTCCTTCTCCGCCTTGATGTGTTTCAAGGGGGGAATGCAATCATGTAAATATATCCGCCAATGTATTCTCGAAACAGATTTAGCTCCATAGACAAGCGCTGAGTGGGTTGAATGCTTGCAAGCGCTTCAAATCTTTTTCTTTTCAGTTGAATTCCTTAAGAAAGTCAGAGTAGACTATATACCACATAAGAAACAATTACTTTCGAGTTTCGTAAGCCCCACATCAATTCAAACGCAATTCATTCTTTCAAGCACAGATTTATACTGTGTAATGTCCAGTTGTAACCGTTATGGGGTTTTCTGAGACGTGCCACTGTTCCGCCACAAATGTAATGATTACTACTTTGCTCGTTAATGATATTCATTGACAATAATTCGAATTTTCTCGGATAGGCGACAAGCAGACAGCTTGGACCCAAGCAAGCAGGTCTTCGTCTGTTTCTACTGGGGTTTCATACACCAACGACATGACGTAAACCCACAGGAAAAAATCCAGAGGTGTAAGATCAGGCGATCGCACTGGCCATGGGGCAGGACCTCCCCTTCTAACCCAACGATGAGGGTACGTGTTTTTCAGGTGCTCGCACACATTAACATCGAAGTGGCCTGGTGCACAGTCGTGTTGAAACCACATGCTTTTGCGGACAACAAGCTGCCTGTCTCCTTGTACAACAGAAACCAGGGATCTTCATGTGCCGTTGCAATTCATGCAATGAGACTGGCGGTTGTCACTTTGAACAATTACTATGAGCTACGTTGTTGGTATGAGGTGTAAGTTGTGGAGCCTACGTCCATAACACAATAAATATGCAATTCCGCCCATTGGTTCCCTATGTCAATATATTCCGTTGAGAACCCTCTAATATCTGTATCAATAACAACCAAACGATTTCAGACAACCTATATACAAAAATCTGTGAATTTTAATGTTTGTGATGGGACCTAATTTATATTTCAGTTCTTTGGTTATGAACAGGTATAAAACAACTTCTCTCCTACAATTTAAACATATGATTTCGAATTGTCTAACTGGCACTGTCAACAATAGTCATCCATTTCCTTTGAAGAGGACCTTCATAGCAAGATTGAAACTTTGGAAATAAATAATTCAAAACATGGCACAAACCCAAAAATGTAAATTAATAATATATTAGGCCTATTAAGATTTCAAAAACATTTGTTTTCCTATAGAAAGCGACGGACATGCAATACGACTGCTCACCAAAGTGGAGCGAGGATATTTGGATTAGCTCTGTTAATTACACAAAGCTTCTAAGCTCCCGAGGTGTTAGTGTGGATCATCGTCCATTAGCTTGAGTGCGTGGTAGCTCAGTAGCTTTGTCGCTTGCAGCGTTTCAAATCTAGGGCAGAGTATATGGGAATTTCAAAAAATATTATTCTTAGATCCTATTATGGTTAAAATTTTGGATATTTAAAATTCGCGTTTTGTTTGTTTCTATGTACTGGTTTTCCCCCTTAATTGTTAGTTTGCTCGATTTCATATTTAACTGCATATTTTAGGTGCCATCGTGTTGTTTTAGGTAGATTTCTTTAGAAAGCTAACTATTGCAATGGGTCCCATGTTTCGACTTCCGGAAAATTTCGACATATCTTCGCGTTTCACATCCCCCAGACCCCAAAACCACCGTCAGTTCAAAAGTTTATATATAATTTATGTATATATGTATCTATATATATCAGTTTCTTGTGGACACGATAACTGCCGTAATTTTGCACCAATCACTTTGAATTTTTTACATAATATGTATCACTATAAAATCTCGGTCGAGTTCGTTAATGGGCAAAATCGGTCAAAGGGGGTAAAAATGGGGGGCTTTTTTCGAAAAAGTGAAATATCGCTATAACTCGCTTAATACATGAAATATCGAATCCCTTCAAAGTTCATAATATGTGTCGGATAAGTGCCAAACATTTATGTCAAATAAGTTTTTTGATAGCACCAACCATTGACCAAAGGGGTTGGAAAAAGTGGGGTTTTCGGGAAACATTAATCATATCTCTGTTAATAGGCACAATATCAAAACCGCACAAAATGGACAATATTCCTTCAATAATTACCTAAAACTTTTGTCTGAAAGAATTTTTGATATGACCCACCATTACGCCACGGGGTGAACAAAATGATTTAAATTATAAGAAAATGCCAAGTGCCAAGAGAGGTTGCCATGACAACTTTACTTTTAATTGATAAGGGATGACCATCAGCAGTTGCTATGACAACGCCACTGCACGAGATCACATTCAGTTTTCATATGTCAGTGGGAAGCGACTTCGGTATCGGAACTGGTAGCATGCTGAACTTCTATGCCCAAGGTCGCGGGTTCAAACCCGGCTGAAGTCGTCGGATTTACTAAGAGCGCTAAAAACCTGAGTTTGCTTTCCTTCGGAGGGGAAGTTCCAACGTTCGTTGCGAGTTGCTGATTGATGTGGCATCTAGTAGCCAAGTTCACAGCTAGGTGTCGTTGACGGTAGTATTTTTAGGTAGATTTCATTAGAAAGCTAACTATTGCAATGGGTACCATGTTTCGATTTCCGGAAAATTTCGACATATCTTCGCGTTTCACATCCCCCAGACCCCAAAACCACCGTCAGTTCAAAAGTTTATATATAACAAGCTGTACCCGGCATGCGTTGCAATGCCAATCAAAGAAAGAGTTGGCGTTGAAATTCTGTTTCTTGAAGTGCTTTTGGATACACAACATGTTTTTCAATTTCCGCTAACTGCCTCTAAGCTATCATAAAATTGATTTTCTAATTTAGAATAATTTAGAACTTTCAAAAGTTTCATCGCAATCGGATGAATGGCATATGAATGTATACGGGATTTTGTTTGAACGATTCGTGCGCTCTCACTCATTTCTTGATTCTACTCGTACGCTACCTATTGAGAAATGGATTTACTAAGTCGAAACCCTACCCTGGCGTGAACATAATAACTCATCAAGGGTTCATCACAATCGAAGAAGGTTATATGAACGCATAGGGGATTTTGTTGAAACGCTTCGCGCGTTGTCACCCATTTGCTGCATATACTCGTGCGCTACCTATTGTGAAATGGATTTACGAAGTCTAAACCCTTCCCTGGCGTGTACACAATAACTCTTCAATGTTTCATCGCAATCGGATGAATGGTATATGCCCGTATACGGGGTTTTGTTTAAACGATTCGTGCGCTGTCACTCATTTGTTGAATCTACTCGTGCGCTACCTATTGAGAAATGTATTACTAAGTCGTTGCCCTTCCCTGGTGTGTACACAATAACTCATCATGGTTTCATCGCAATCGAAGAAGGTTATATGAACGCAATAGGGGATTTTGTTGAAACGCTTCGCACGTCGTCACTCATTTGTTGCATTTACTCTTGCGCTACTTATTGTGAAATGGATTTACTAAGTTGAAACCCTTCCCTGGCGTATACACAATAACTGTTCAATGTTTCATCGCAATCGGATGAATAGTATATGAACGCATACCGGATTTTGTTTAAACGATTCGCGTCCCGTCACTCATTTGTTGAATCTACTCGTGCGCTACCTACTGTAAAAGTATTTACTAAGTTAGAAACCGACACGTAAGTGTCCACAACATCTCACCCAAGTTTCATCGCTACCGGACTAATGGGATATGAAGACATAGGGGACTGTATTGAAACGCTCCACGTGTCGTCGTTCATTTGTGGAATCTACTCGTGTGCTACCTACTGTTAAATTTATTTACTAAGCCAGAAACCTTCCTTGGAGTGTCCACATATTTAACCTAAGTTTCACCGCTAACGGCAGAATGGTATATGACCTTATACGGGACTTCGTTGAAACGCTAATGGGATATGAAGGCATAGGGGACTGCATTCAAACGCTCCGCGTGTCGTCGTTCCTTTGTCGAATCTAGTCGTGTGCTACCTACTGTGAAATGTATTTACTAAGCCACAAACCTTCCTTGGAGTGTCCACCATATTTCACCCAAGTTTCACTGCTAACGGCAGAATGGTGTATGACTTTATAGGGGACTTTGTTGAAACGCTTCGCACGTCGTCCCTCATTTGTTGAATCAACTTGTGCGCTGCCTATTGTATAGTGGATTTACTAAGCCAGAAACCTTCCATGAAGTGTACACAACATCTCACCCAAGTTTCATCGCTATCGGACGAATGGTATATGAATGCATACGGGACTTGGTTGAAACGCTTTGCGTGTCGTCGCTCATTTGTTGATTCTTCTCTTGCGCTACGTATTGTAATATGGATGCACTGAGCCAAAAACCTTCCCTGGAGTGTACACAACATCTCACCCAAGTTTCATCGCAATCGGATGAATGGTATGTGAACGTATACGGGACGTTGTCGAAACGCTTCGCGCGTAGTCACTCATTTGTTGAATCTAAACGTGCGCTTCGTATTGTTAAATGGATTTACTAAGCCAGAAACCTTTCATGGAGTGTACACAACAATTCACCAAACATTTATCACTCTCAGACGAATGGTATATGACCTTATACGGGACTTTATTGAAACGCTTCGCGCGTCGTCCCTCATTTGTTGAATCAACTTGTGCGCTGCATATTGTATAGGGGATTTACTAAGCCAGAAATTTTCCATGACGTGTACACCATCTCACCCTAGTTTCATAGGTACGGACGAATGGTACATGTATGCATACGGGACTTGGTTGAAACGCTTCGCGTGTCGTCGCTCATTTGTTGATTCTACTCTTGCGCTACATATTGTAATATGGATGTACTCAGCCAGAAACCTTCCCTGGAGTGTACACAACATCTCACCCAAGTTTCATCGCAATCGGATGAATGGTATGTGAACGTATACGACGCGTTGTCGAAACGCTTCGCGCGTAGTCACTCATTTGTTGAACATAAACGTGCGCTTCGTATTGTAAAATGGATTTACTTAGCCAGAAACCTTTCCTGGAGTGTACACAACAATTCACCAAACATTTATCACTATCAGACGAATGGTATATGACTTTATACGGGACTTTGTTGAAACGCTTCGCGTGTCATCGCTCATTTGTTGAATCTACTGGTGCGCTACCTATTGTAAAATGTATGTACTAACCAGAAACCTTCCCTGGAGTGTACACAGCATCTCACCCAAGTTTCATCGCTATCGGATGAATGGTATATGAAATTAAATGGGACTTTGTTGAAACGCTTCGCGCGCCGTTGCTCATTTGTTGATTCTACTCGTGCTCTACCTATTTTTAAAGGGATTCACTAAGCTAGAAACCTTCCCTGGAGTGCACACAAAATCTCAGCCTAGTTTCATCGCTATCGGACGAATGGTATATGAACGCAAACGTGACTTTGTTGAAATGCTTCGCGCGTCGTAGCTCATTTGTTGAATCTAATCGTGCGCTGCCTATTGTAAAGTGGATGTACTAAGCCAGAAAATTTCCCTGCAGTGTACACAACATTTTACGCAAGTTTCATAGCTATCGGACGAATGGTATATGAATGCATACGGGACTTTGTTGAAATGCTTCGCGCATCGTCGCTCATTTGTTGAATCTACGCGTGCGCTACCTATTGTAAAATGGATTTACTAAGTCAGAAACCTTCCTTGGAGTGTACTCAACATCTCACCCAAGTTTCATCGCAATCGGACGAATGGTATATGAACACATACGGGACTTTGTTGAAATGCTTCGCGCATCGTCGCTCATTTGTTGAATCTACGCGTGCGCTACCTATTGTAAAATGGATTTACTAAGTCAGAAACCTTCCTTGGAGTGTACTCAACATCTCACCCAAGTTTCATCGCTATCGGACGAATGGTATATGAACACATACGGGACTTGTTTGAAACGCTTCGCGCATCGTCACTCATTTGTTGAATCTACGCGTGCGCTACCTATTGTAAAATAGATTTACTAAGTCAGAAACCTTCCTTAGAGTGTACTCAACATCTCACCCAAGTTTCATCGCAATCGGTTGAGTGGTATATGAATGCATAGGAGACATACACACACACCCACAGACAAACTAACACGTAAGATTGATTTTTATATATATAGATTTATGTAATATATGTGTATATATATATCAGTTTCTTGTGGACACGATAACTGCCGTAATTTTGCACCAATCACTTTGAATTTTTTACCGAATATGTATACCCATAAAATCTCGGACGAGTTCGTTACTGGGCTAAATCGGTCGAAGGGGATGAAAATGGGGGACTTTTTTTCGAAAAAATGAAATATTGCTATAACTCTCTTAATATGTGAAATATCGAATCCGTTCAGAGTTCATACTATGCGTCGGATAAAGCTCAGAAATTTATGTTTGAAACGTTTTTTGATAGCACCAACCATTGACCAAAGGGGTGGGAAAAGTGGTTTTTTCGGGAAACATTAATCATATCTCTGTTAATAGGCACAATATCAAAACCGTACAAAATGGACAATATTCCCCTAATAATTACCTAAAACGTTTGTCTGAAAGAATTTTTGATATGAGCCACCATTGCGCCAAGGAATGAGAAAAATGATTTCGGAATTATAAGAAAATGCCAAGAGCTATCAGTGGTTGACATGGCAACACTACTAAATTGATGAGGGATGAGCCATCAGACGTTGCCATGACAACGTACTTGCGCGAGATCAGATTCAGATTTCCATCTGACTAAGTGTGAAGCGGCTTCGGTGACGTAACTGGTAGCATGCTGAACTTCTATGCCCAAGGTCGCGGGTTCAAAACCGGCCAAAGTCGTCGGATTTTCTAAGAGCGCTAAAAATCCCTCAGTAAGCTTTCCTTTGGAGGAGAAGTTCCAACGTTCGTTGCGAGTTGCTGATTGAGGTGGCATCTAGTAGCCAAGTTCACAGCTGGGTGGCGTTGACGTTAGTATCTGGTAGCAACATTAGGAACTACTGCTTGAAATTTAGCGTCTGCATTCCTTACCTGAATTACAGACTAATACAGCCATCACAATTCACACCGTTTATCAGACAGATTCTACACTCACCCAAAGTAAACGGGGTTATATGACCGCGTTGTCGCAGCCCCTAAACTGAGGAACCAACCAACATCTCTGCGGGAGATATAATTTTGCGTGAAGAAGTAACAGACCGTTACATAGTTACACATCAGTGTCGAAACCTTGCATAAGGACAGTGTGACCACAAGTATAACAAGTAGTTCCGTGAAGAACTGTACAGCCTATTTTCATATATTCTGCTCATGTTAATTGCCTCTATCAACATACAAAATTTCAGTTTAATTGCTGTAACAGATTCGTAGATATTGAGAACCGTCTAAATATTTCAGATGGTCGCCAGGTTGGATTTTTATTTTTGTACTATTATATTAAGATTATTGTGTAAGTGTGGTATTCAAACTTCAATCGCATGATTAGAACACAAGAAGTAAAAACGAGATTTTAAAATTACGCACAGCAGCCATCTTGTGATTATGCAAACAATTGAAATAAATTAGATGCCAGTGGATCAACATTTGTGTAAGCATTTAAAACGTGCAACGTTTCACGGCACTCGGATAGTTAATTCGCGAGAAACGTCCATTCAAATATTTATACTTCGCGTCGCCGCCATGTTGGATTCGTGCTCACCAAGTTACTGAAAGTCCTATAGGTGAACATATGTTCATAGTCTCTATGAACATAAATATTTCAGTTTGGTTGCTGTAAAAGATTCATATATATTGAGAACCGTCTAAATATTACGGAAGCTTGCCATTTAGGATTGTTATATGTATAGGCCATAGAGTTATGTACCATTCAAGGTCACTTATTGCCTAGGTTCATTATTCAAACTTTCACTTCGATCGCATGATTACGACACAAGAAATAAAAACTTAATTTTAAAATTTCGCACAGCCGCCATCTTGAGGTTATGTAAACAATTGAATTAAATTAGATGGCAGTACATTACAATCTGCAAAATCATTTACTGTACCACATTTCACTGCGCTCAGAGAGTTAACTCACGAGAAAAGTCTATTAAAATATTTCAAATTCGCTTGGTCGCCATGTTCGTTTTGTACTTTACAGGTTTATGAATTATACATAGGTAAACTTGTATCAGTACCCTTTATCACCGTACAAAATTGCAGGGTGATATCTGTAATAGTTTCGGGGATACAGAATGTCAGTGAAATATTTCGCACAGCCGCCATATTGAGGTTATGTAAACAATTGAACTAAATTAGACTCCAGTGCATTGCAATGTGTATAAATATTTGATGAACCAAGTTTCATTACGTTTGGATAGTTAAATCGCGAGAAAAGTCTATTTAAAAGTCTCCACTTCGCTTGGCCGCCATGTTGGTTATGTAGTAACTAGGTTTTCGAAACTTTCATAGGTGAACTTCTAGTAGTACCCTTTATCACCGTACACAATTTCAGGGCGATATCCGTTATAGTTTCGGAGATACTGAATGCTAGTGAAATATTTCGCACAGCCGCCATGTTGGATTGGTGAGACGTAACAAAATTCGATGGGCACGGTCGACGTCGCCGGGAATAGTGCTATGAACTTACCGAGTTTCACTGAAATCGCTCCAGCCGTTTAGATTTTATTAGGGGGGGACACACACACACCTCACACACACACACACACACACACACACACACACATACACGGACAAAAGGTGATCTCATAAGCCTATTTTTTTCAAAATTGAAAATAGGCTAAAAATGGACTCCAAATGACAAGAAGGTTACCGTCCCCGTAAGACAATAATAAAATGTTTGAAATATGTTTAAAATGAAGAAAAACAAAGTTAATTAATCTCCAATTATAAAATACTTGCACGCGATAAATGAGGTCTGATCCTTCTACGAAAACCTGCATATTCTGCCTATATTCGCCTATCTCCAAGTTTGTCCGGTGAAATCTACCTCCGCCTTCCGGCGTGCCGAGAGGACTTTTTTTTGGTGTAGAAGTATAAACCCGTGGAAGGTAACTTACAAGATTTATATGTTGCAATTCGAACCCACCTCTGTTGAGTTAAGCATCACGAGGCAGACTGTACCCCGTTCCAGCTCTCACATGAGAATTAAGATTTCTTGGCAGAGCCGGGAATGGAACCCAGACCTCCGGGGTGTCAGCCAAGAACGCTAGCCGCTACAGCACGAGGTGATCAATTCAGTTTCTCATTAAAATGCATTTGGTACTATAAAAATTTCATTTCTTCCGGAACTTTTAGACATATAAGGTTGAAACTTTTAACTGGGTTATATTTAAACACAGCCATTTTTAGCCTACTTTCGATTTTTGCAAAAAATGAAAGTAGACTTATGAGATCAACACAGGGCGAAAAAAGTGTGTCTGACTGTGTGTGTGTATGTGTGTGTGTGAGTCTGTGTGTGTGTGTGTGTATGTGTGTGTGTGAGTCTGTGTGTGTGTGTGTGTGTGTGTCTGTGTGTGTGTGAGTGTGTGTACTCTGAATGTCTGTCCCCCCCTATCAATTCGAACACGGTGAATGCGAATTGAACGAAATTTGGTACAAAGGTAGCACTAGCAAAGGACACCTCAGTGTCATGTTTTATATCGCCGCCATCTTTACTAAAACTGAATGGCGGCCACTCAAACGTTCAAAACGTAAAATCAAATAACGACTAACCAAATCATCCGATCTCTACCAAATTTGGTAACAACATACCTTCGTATAGGATGCGTCTTGTGACCAAACTACAAGGTCGTCCGCTATACCATTTTAGGATGGCGGCCGTGCGAATTATGCAAACTTTATAATCCATATCATGGGACCCACCAGTTCCGATTATCGAGCCGAGAATCGTTTTAACTGTTCTAAAGGAAGAGGCACGTTCGAAATTAAAAGTTTATTTTGTAATACTATAGTTCAGACGTGATTTTAAAAAGCTGAACTGATTCAGTAATAAGACAAGATGGCAGCGGATATCTTGTGCCTGACTTATATTTCACTAATTTGAGTATTGCATGCAATATAGCGTACTGATAAAAAATAAATAAACTTTGTATGAAATGCTTTATATATAAATAATATACTCCAGTGATGAAATCGTTTAGTATAAATCATTATTTGCTAACAAGTTCTATGTAAGGCATTTTAAATAGAACGATATTCGTTGACACAATTAGCTCAGTGGTAGAGCGTTAGCCTATCGCTCAAATGCCTATGGTTCAAACCCGATCAGAGCTAGGTTTTTTGCTTGAAATGTTATATGTTTATTGTTTTGTAATGACTCAGATGTTTTAAAATTAAGCGTTATATTGTGCACATTATGGTGTAAAATATATATTTAATTAAAACATAATTCGCCAGCAGATTTACTCGAGACATCTAGCTGCCAAAAAGGTAACTTCCAGATTTTATTGAAAAGTTTCTTCTTCTGGCCGCTAGAATGCACTCGCTCTGTTAGGATTATATTGTTCGATATTTCAACACTAGATGTCACAACTAGTCTACGTGGGGATCCATTGATTACTATACCATTATCATTCTATGCGCATCGAATTTGAAGAATGACAAGATGATACTACGATACATTTTAACTTTTTATTTTAAAGGGTTTGTAACAGCCTATTTTGCGTTACTTGAAAATGTTATTAAGCGTTATATTGTGCACATTATGGTGTAAAATATATATTTAATTAAAACATAATTCGCCAGCAGATTTACTCGAGACATCTAGCTGCCGAAAAGGTAACTTCCAGATTTTATTGAAAAGTTTCTTCTTCAGGCCGCTAGAATTCACTCGCTCTGTTAGGATTATATTATCGAAAATATCCACATAGTTTGTACACACACGTCTCTGTAGGGTCATGGAAAGATTTGTTAATTCAATTAGGGTTGTGAAAGCCATGCACAACCAGACGTGTAAAGACATGCCTCAACTCAAAGTTGGATGTTGCCCACGGCAGGTCGTAATAATAATAATAATGTTATTGGTTTTACATCCCTTTTAACTACTGCTGCTTTTAGAGAAACCGGGGTGCCGGAATTTTGGCCCGAAGGGGATCTTTAACGTGCCAGTAAATGTACTGACACGGCTCCCTCGCATTTGTGCACCCTCAAATGCCAGCTGACTGCGCCAGGATACGAACCTGCAACCTAGGGCCCAGCAAGCGAGATCGTTACCGCTGAGCCACGCCGCCAGTCCGGTCGATTATGTCTCCAGATCCATAACATTCTTGATATACTTCTTATCTTTCTTTCTTCAATGATGGTAGCAGTTTTTATCTAGGTTGTGGCGTTTGGTAGAGTTAAATCGTTTCTAAGGTCTTCAACAAGGATAGTTCTATTATACTCTTTGATAATAACAACGAGTTATAACTATACTCATACATTTAGGAGAAAGTAGGCTATATGTTCTTTACTGAACATCTTGTTAAAACATTACTTTAGATTAATATTTCCAAATAGAAGTATTCATGAAAATGCTGTCAAAATTAGACAATTTTAAAGAAATTGTTATTTATAATACATTCATTTCTAAAGAATACTATTTTAAAGACAGCGCAAGGGAACATTCCTGAGAAATATCGATTAGTATTTTTTTTAAGTCGCCTCCGTGGTGTAGTGGTCAGCTGCCACCCCGGAGGTCCGAGGTTCCATTCCCAGCTCTACCACGAAATTTGATAAGTTGTATGAGGACTGTAACGGGGTCTACTCAGCCTCGGGTGGTCCAAATGAGTAGAGGGGGTTCGATTCCCACCTCAGCCATCCTTGAAGTGGTTTTCCGTTGTTTCCCACTTCGTCTTCGGGCAAATGCCGGGATGATATCTACCGTCAGGCCACGACCACTTCCTTCCCTCTTCCTTGCCTATTCCTCCCATTCTTCCCATCACGTTCCTTCCCTCATGAGACCCCCTGTTCTCTTTGCAGGTGAGGCCACCTGGGCATGGCGCTAGTGATGTAAAATACCCAGGTATTTATAAATCGGGGTAAATACCCAGGGTAAATACTCGGGTAAATACCCAATTTGGGTAAATACCTGGGTATTTTAGATTTTTCATTAAAAATCCTGTGTCGTGGTAAGTTGAACCTTACAAAAGGGTACCGGTATGCAAACTATTCAACATTCAATTTTTAGAAATGTAACAACATTAGATAGTTAATAAAATTAGAATTGGGAATTAGATCAGGAGATAACATTCAATAGTTATAACCTTAAAAACTCAGGGTTACAATTGAACTAGGCCTTTTTGCAAACATTGAGATAAAAGTTGGGGGAAATTTATTCAGAGCATTGGCCAAGTTCTACAAAAGGTGTAATATACAGTTTTCAACACACTGTATATGTTTTTCGGAACAGTTTATAATATCATTGATATATAAAATAAATAATCAAATACCCAAAAAGACTAGTAAATAGAAAATTAACAGTTACACTAAAAACATTCTAAACAAATAGAGGCCTTACTTTATTTAGGTTTAATGAAGCTTAACAAAAGTATTAGGCTATCCATACATAATGAATCTATTCAGGCTTAGGCCAATATTCCAATTTACAATGAAAAATATCAATTGATTAGTATAAGTACAACTTTCAAATCAAGTTGAAATTTTGTTTATTATATTTTTTTTTAATTTACAAAAGAAATTCAAAGTACATCACAAGACATACAACATATTTTGATGTAAAAAATATATCACAAAGTAATAAAATATTTTCTAATGTGAGTTTTGAAGGATCAATATTGTTCCTGATTTCAATTTAAGGCATCAAATACCTGTGTTTCAGTCCTTGTTTGTCCATCACTTCGTCAACACCTCAAAAAGTGTTCTACAAAGCTCAAAAAACTGAAAATACCCTCATTTTGGGTATTTAAATAACCATTGGGTATATACCCAGGTAAATACCCAATTTATATTTACCTTCCCACTGGGTATTTACCCAGCCCAAATCACTACATGGCGCTAGTCCCGCCTCCCGAGTTGTATCCGCCCACTCGATGTCAAGCTCCAGAATACTGCCTTGGTGGCGGTAAAGGTGGGATCCCTCATTGAGTCCGTGGGAAAAGCCTACCTGGAGGGTAAACTGACTACGAAAAACCAACGAAAATTTATAAAAGTTAAAAAAGGTATATTTAGGAAGAAAATCCACATTTTTGAACCTATTCCTCTGAAACTTTTACCACATCACACATGACACCCAACCATCATTTGTTTGCATCAGAAACTTTGTTTTCTGTTTTCAGTTCACTGAATTTTTGAATGCAGAATAAATATGATAATTGTTTAAATGCCTTAAAATTAAGCAACTAAATATTATAATATGTTATCATCAAATTTCAATTACTGTGATCTTATATTTAACGAATATTATGTTCTGGACTAGAATCGTCCAGTTATCTGCAACAGGCAGAGTGTAGAAGTTTCTTTTATTTTTCAAAAAAGAAATGCAATTTTATCATTTCTTAAAATAAACAAAGTGGCTAAAGTTTTCAAAGTGTCCGAAAATCCCTGGAGGACAGCATTCCTATATTCATTAGCTTTAAATTTATGTATCTTTACTTAGTATAAAACTAAGTCCCCGATTCTTGGATGTCACGGGCAATCTTGAGAACCACTGTATAGATTTTGATGCGGTTTTTACAATTCTCTAAAGGAAATCTCGAGGAAGGTTTCTGTGGAAAATAATTTATTTATGATGAAAGGAAGTCAAGCAGTAACGATTTCAGTGAAAACGTCGAAAAAGAAACCTGGCGTCCGTGCCTTTTTAAGCTTACGCTGGGCAAACCGTTAAAAATATCAAGATACTATGAGTGTTAGAATTGTTCAGCATGAAAAGTCCTACAAGAAAGTTCGGGAGAGCGTATCTCGCCCACTATAAGTGATTTTACGTTTTCATTTCTTCGACCAATCTCCATTCAATTACTGATGCGACAGTTTACGAGCTAGCTAGGGGCGAACCTATCACCTCACTTACAGCCTAGGTAGCGGGCGAGCCTATTACCCCCAGATACAGCTCTCTATGGCAGATACAGATACAAACTGTCGAGTCGTGTTGAGTTAAGACTTCAGAGAAGAGTGGTAGAGTTTGGAGTTTCCCTGGAAGTGCAAGTCGGCTTTTCTTCACTTCGCCTGTGAACTTTTCGTTCCGCAAAATACACAGTCAAGTTAAGATTGAACGGAAGGGGGATTTATGTTTCATGCCCCTCGCCATTCTTAAATTACGTCAGACAAGAATTCGTTGCACATGCATCTCCATGATAATATAATTAATAGACCAGTCAGTGATTTTAACCCATCATGCCGAGACGTAAAGCGGATATAGGTCGTAGTTCATTGACATAGAAAAAAAGCGCGTATCACGTAATGCATTCATAATTGTTCCCGGGCGAAGCCGGGGAGGATTGCTAGTCAATAATATTCCTATGTCATTTTTAACCTATTTTCAATTTTGAAAAAAAAAATAGGCTTATGAGATCACCTTTTGTCCGTGTGTGTGTGTGTGTGTGAGGTGTGTGCCCCCCCCCCCCCCAAATAAATTCTAAACGGCTGGAGCGATTTCAATGAAACTCGGTAAGTTCATAGCACTATTCCGGACGACCCCGACCGTCCCCTTCAAATTTTGTTACGTCTTACAAATCCAACATGGCGGCCGTGCGAAATATTTCACCAGCATTCAATATCTCCGAAACTATTACCGATATCGCCCTGAAATTGTGTACGGTGATAAAGGGCACTACTAGAAGTTCACCTATGAGACTTTCAAAAACCTGGTTACTACAAAACCAACATGGCGGCCAAGCGAATTTCAGACTTTTAAATAGACTTTTCTCGCGATTTAACTAACCAAACGTAATGAAACTTGGTACAGCAAATGTTTATACACATTGTAATGCACTGGAGGCTAAGTTAGTTCAACTGTTTACATAACCTCAAAATGTCGGCTGTGCGAAATATTTCACTGACATTCTATATCTCCGAAACTATTACAGATATCACCCTGAAATTTTGTACGGTGATGAAGGGTACTGATACAAGTTTAACTATGTAACTGTTATAAAACTGTAATGTACAAAACGAACATGGCGGCCAAGCGAATTTGAAATATTTTAATATACTTTTCTCGTGATTTAACTTTCTGAGCGCAGTGAAATGTGGTACAGGAAATGTTTATACACATTGTAATGCACTGGTATCTAATTTAGTTCAAGTGTTTACATAACCTCAAGACGGTGGCTGTGAGAATTTTAAAATTAAGTTTTTATTTCTTGTATCGTAATCATGCGATCGAAGTGAAAGTGTGAATAATGAACCTACGCAATAATTTTCCTTTAATGGTACAGGACTCTATGGCCTATATATTTAACAATCCAAGGTGGCGACCATCCGATATATTTAGACGGCTCTGAATATCTACGAATCTATTATAGCAATCAAACTGAAATGTTTAATGTTCTCAGGGGCTATGAACTTAAGTTCTCCTATAGGACTTTAAATAACCTGGTGATCACAAATCCAACATGGTGGCGACGCGAAGTATAAATATTCATTTGGACGTTTCTCGCAATTTAACCATCCGAGTGCAGTCAAACTTGGTACAGTAAATCCTTATACGAATGTTAATCCACTGGCATCTAATTTATTTCAATTTTTTCCATAACCACAAGATGGCAGCTGTGCGAAATTTTAAAATCTCCTTGTTACTTCTTGTGTCCTAATCATGCGATTGAAATTTGAATGCTACACGTACACAATAATCTTCGTGTAACAGTACATAACTCTAGGACCTACATATTTAAAATCCAACATGGCGACCATCCGAAATATTTAGTCGGTTCTCAAAATCTACGAATCTATTACAGCAATCAAACTGAAATTTTGTATGTTGATAGTGGCAGTTAACATAAGTAGGATATATGAAAATAGGCTGTATAGTTCTTCACGGAACTACTTGTTGATGTTGATTTTGTTAATTTGAAAGGCATAAAATATTAATCATATTAATTCTGAGAATAATGTAAATGATGTTGCACCTTTTTATATGACCAAGTAAACTAATTTAGACATATTAAATGCGGCAATTCTCCGGGAGTGATGAACCTGGATCCTACACTTGCGTTTAGCTAATATATTTCATTTTAATGACTTTCATACCGTAAGTGATATTCCGGAATATTTAAATGCAAGTAAGATGCTGTGTGGCCACGCCCATTGGACATGTGCACACGAGCCCCCTTAAAATAGGTTCTTTAACTACTTACAGGTGGAATATTGACATGAAATATGTATGTTAATTTGAAGCTTAAAGCTTCCATTTACAATGAAAAAACTAAAATGGATGTTGGTCAAAAATGTAATTTCAAACGTATATACGTACCTAAAGTGCACCTGCTTATAACGCGAATGAAACATGAGACTTTCCACTCGATAATACGATACCAACAGCCGTGAATAGAGACTTCTCTTGCGTTATGTGTGAATCTTGAGCGTAGTTACAGGCTTATTCTGTAAGCGCAGTTCCTTCAAGTGGAAGCAAGTGGAGGCAGTCTCTATGGCAGGCAGGCAGGATGATGAGCCGCAGTCCCTCGTGATCAACTCCTCGGGCGGACAGTTATTGAATTTAATGGGACTCTTTTCCTCAAGATCGAACATCCTCTTCAATCTACTTGCCACGGGCTAGACTGCTCGACCGGAACCTGCCTATACGACTCCTCGTCAATCTCGCGTCCTCTCCATTTCCTTTCGCAAGTAGTTAGCAATCAGGATGATATTGTACCATTCACATCGGTGACCTATAAAAATGACAACCATACGATAGTAAATGTAACGACTTTAGAAAAATAAAAACGATACAAGTAGTCTAAAAGGAATGACAAAAGCTAGCCAAGATATTTCTTAACATTATCAGAGATAGAGAAATAAAATAAAATATTGACAGCAATTCCAACAGATTGCGTTGCAGTGCTCCCGGCATCCAAATACTCAGGATCCCCTGACGACCTCGTGATGTAGTGGAAAGCATTTTTGTCTGTGACCCTTGAGTTCATGGTTCGATTTCCGGCTCTACCAAGAAATGTAATTCTGATCTCTGAGGCCTGGAAACGGGTACACTCAACCTCGTGAGGCAAAATTGAGATCCCCATCCCAAATAGTCTACAAGTTGTTTTCTGTGATTGCCCACTTCTACCCCCAGGCAAATGCCGGGATGGTTTAAAAGTTAAGGCCACGGCCGCCACCTTCCCAATTTTCTCAGTACACATTACTATGGAACCCACAATAACCAATGTTATCAGACAGGATACATATACACTCAAGTGCACGGGGTTGAAATGATCACGATGCCAAAGTCCCTAAATTAATCTGCATTAACAAGAACTTGGGACAACACATCATAAGCTTGCCCGTTGAAATCAAAATGCTAACCTTACATCCAAACTTTCACCTAGAACACAACATTCCGATGTGTATGTTCGGTTTAGGTTATCAATATTCAGCTGAATTCCTTAAAATTATGGTAATCCAGTATACCCAAATGATGTAAATAACCTTAGAAATCAACTACAGGCTATATGCATGGAAAGGACACTTTCAATGAAAGAAAGGTCACGGTAGTTTGATAAGTCTGGTAAATTTTTATGAAAGAGCGAGATTTTTAGCCTATTTTCAATTTTGAAAAAATAGGCTTATGACATCACCTTTTGTCCGTGTGAGTGTGTGTGTGTTTGTGTCCCCCCCCCCCCCCCCTAATACATTCTAAACGGATGGAGCGATTTCAATGAAACTCGGTAAGTTCATAGCACTATTCCGGCCGACCCCGACCGTGCCCTTCAAATGTTGTTACGTCTCACCAATCCAACATGGCGGCTGTGCGAAATATTTCACCAGCATTCAATATCTCCGAAACTATTCCCGATATCACTCTGGAATTTATTAGGGTGATAAAGGAATCTGCAAGAAGTTCACCTATGTGACTTTTGAAAAACTGGTAACTACAAAGCCAACAAGGCGGCCACGCGAATTTGCGACATTTAAATAGACGTTTCTCGCGATTTAACCAACCAAACGCAATAAAACTTGGTACAGTATATGTTTATACATATTGTAATGCACCGACAACTAACTTCGTTCAATTGCTTACATAACCACAATATGGTGGATGTGCGAAATATTTCACCGGCATTCTATATCTCTGAAACTATTAGCGGTATCATCCTGAAATTTTGTACGGAGATAAAGGGCACTACTGGAAGTTCGTCTATAAGACTTTCAAAAACCGGTTAACTACAAAACGAACATGGCGGCCAAGCGAATTTGGAAATGTAAATACACCTTTCACGCGATTTAATGTTCCAAACGCAATGTAATCTGGTACAGGAAATGTTTATAGACATTGCAATGCACTGGTATCTAATTTAGTTCAATTGTTTACATAACCTCAAGATGGCGGCTTTTTTATTGTTCATACTCTCTGCATGCTCCACTACATAAGTAGTACTCATGCACTTACATTACATTTTATAAATGAACAAAATAAATTACATTATAATAATTCAATAATTACTAGATGACTTAGTCTTAACAATATCAAACAATATTATTCATCGTTTTTCCTTAGAGCTTGAAAATCCAGAGCATTAACACATTTAGAAAATTCCTTCAAATACTTTTTTAATAGCACAGATTTCTGAATCGGCCAGTTATCATCTCTAATAACACTATTGATCAAGAATTGCCTAATATTTTTCACTTCACTGCACACGAAAATTATATGATCTATAGTCTGAGGGCTACCATTACAGGAACACTCGGGATTACGTATAATTTTAAGTCTGTGTAAGTACGAAGCAATATTTCCATGTCCAGTCAGTATTGTAGTCATATTAGGTGTTAAGGTGATTTTGGATTTTAATCTACCTGCAACTGTTGGAAAGAATTCTTTTGTAAGTGTGCCTTTTGAAGTTTGTTCCGATTTTTGCTGCCATTCATGAATTGATTCTTCTTTGAGATTGCTTTTAAAAGTAGAGATGGGTATTCTATCGAAACAAACCTCGCTTAATTTTGTAGCCTCCTTTGCAATTTTATCAGCCAGTTCATTGCCTGCAACACCTGTATGTGCCTTAACCCATTCAAATTTTATTATCCATTTTAGCCTATTTTCAATTTTGAAAAAATAGGCTTATGAGATCACCTTTTGTCCGTGTGTGTGTGCGTGTGTGTGTGTGTGTGATTCGTGTGTGTGTCCCCCCCTAACAAAATCTAAACGGCTGGAGCGACTTCAATGAAACTCAGTAAGTTCATAGCACTATTCCGGGCGACCTCGACCGTGCCCTTCAAATTTTGTTACGACTCACCAATCCAACATGGCGGCTGTGCGAAATATTTCACCAGCATTCAATATCTCCGAAACGATTACCGATATTACCCTGACAACTAGTGATAAAGGGAACTACTATAAGTTCACTTTGTGATCTTTGAAAACCTGGTAACTACAAAACCAACATGGCGGCCAAGCGAAGTTGCGACTTTTAAATAGACGTTTCTCGCGATTTATCCAACCAAACGCTATGAAACTTGGTACAGTATATGTTCATATACATTGTAATGCACCGACAACTAACTTCGTTCATTTGTTTACATAACCACAAGATGGCGGATGTGCGAAATATTTCACCGACATTCTGTATCTCTGAAACTATTAGCGGTATCTCCCTGAAGTTTTGTACGGAGATAAAGGGCACTACTGGAAGTCCATTTATACGACTTTAAAAAACCGGTTATATACAAAACAAACATGGCGGCCAAGCGAATTAGAAAATTTGAAATAAACCTTTCTCGCGATTTAATGCTCCAAACGCACTGAAATCTGGTACAGGAAATATTTATACACATTGTAATGCACTGGTATCTAATTTAGTTCAATTGTTTACATAACCCCAAGATGGCGGCTGTGCGAATTTTAAAATTAAGTTTTTATTTCTTGTGATGTAGTCATGCGATCGAAGTGAAAGTTTGAATAATGAACCTACCCAATAATTATCCTATAATGGTACATGAGACTATGGCCTATACATTTAACAATCCAACATGGCGACCATCCGAAATATTTAGACGGCTCTCAATATCTACGAATCTATTGTAGCAATCAAACTGAACTTTTTATTGTTCATAGGGGCTATGAACTCAAGTTCACTTATAGGACATTAAATAACCTGGTGATCACAAATCCAACATGGCGGCGACGCGAAGTATAAATAATCACATGGACGTTTATCGCAATTTAACCATCCGAGAGCAGTGAAACTTGGTACAGTAAATCCTTATACGAATGGTAATCCACTAGCATCTAATTTATTTTAATTGTTTCCATAACCTAAAGATGGCAGCTGTGCGAAATTTTAAAATCTCCTTGTAACTTCTAGTGTCCTAATTATGCGATTGAAGTTTGAATACTACACGTACACAATAATCTGCATGTAACAGTACATAACTCTAGGACCTACATATATAAAATCCAACATGGCGACCATCCGAATTATTTAGTCGGTTCTCAATATCTACGAATCTATTACAGCAATCAAACTGAAATTGTGTATGTTGATAGTTGCAATAAGTGGGCTATATGAAAACAGGCTGTATAGTTCTTCACGGAACTACTTGTTTCTTTTTAGAATAGCTGTAGTCCTTCTTATATTCTCAATTAGTTCGTTATGATTTCTGAAGTCCGCAATGGAGTCAATTGCTATTTTACTATCTGTGTAAATAATTACTTTCTTATCTTCATCATCCTCTGTCCTAGTAGTATCTAAGAACTCCAGAGATTTATGTATAGCTGGCGGCTGTGCGAATTTTAAAATTAAGTTTTTATTTCTTGTGTCGTAATCATGTGATCGAAGTGAAAGTTTGAATAATGAACCTACGCAATAATTTTCCTTTACTGGTACATGACTGTATGGCCTGTACATTTAACAATCCAATATGGCGACCATCCGAAATATTTAGACGGTTCTGAATATCTACGAATCTATTATAGCAATCAAACTAATTTTTTTTATGTTCATAGGGGCTATGAACTTAAGTTCACCTATAGGACTTTAAATAACCTGGTGATCACAAATCCAACATGGCGGTGACGCGAAGTATAAATATTCACATGGACATTTCTCGCAATTTGACCATCCGAGTGCAGTGAAACTTGGTACAGTAAATCCTTATACGAATGTTAATCCACTGGCATCTAATTTATTTCAATTGTTTCCATAACCACAAGATGGCAGCTGTGCGAAATTTTAATATCTCGTTTTTACTTCTCGTGTCCTAATCATGCGATTGAAGTTTGAATGCTACACATACACAATAATCTTCATGTAACAGTACATAACTCTAGGACCTACATATATAAAATCCAACATGGCGAGCATCCGAAATATTTAGTCGGTTCTCAATATCTACGAATCTATTACAGCAAACAAACTGAAATGTAGTAGGTTGATAGTGGCAGTTAACATAAGTAGGATATATGGTGTACAGAACCCGCTGATGAGCCAGCTTGGTGTCCTAGGCGAAATCCCACACAAGACACGGCACAAACCTAGAAGAATTGCTGAGTCTTAATTCACTGGCCGTGAAAGCCAATATACCATCTCTTACAGAAGATGAACCTCGCTCTGGCCGCCCAATTGACGTCTCCACTCCGGAAAATTTCTAAAAAGTTCACGATCTGGTATTGGAAGTTTGCAGAATGAAAGTGCGCGAGCTAACTGATACTTTGGGCATCACAACTGAACTAGTACATTTTCATTCTCCATAAAAAAAAACTGACCATGAGACAATTTTGTGCGCGATGGGTGTCGCGATTGCTGCCTTTGTACCAAAAACTTATTCGAAAGAACATTTCAACGCTGAATCTGGCAATGTTTAGGCACTACCCACAAGAGTTTTTGCGCAGATTCATAACCAGCGATGAAACTTGGATCGATCACTACACTCCAGGGACCAAACGGCAATCGAAACAATGGACAAAAAGTGGTGAACGTGCACCGAAGAAAGAGAAGACCGTTTTGTCAGCAGTAAAAGTGATGGCTACTGACTTTTGGGATTCTCAGGCCATAATCCTGATAGATTTCTTGGACAAAGGCAGAACCATAACTGGGCCTTATGATGATGCTCTCTTGGATCGTTTACAACGGAAACTGAGAAACGACCAAGATTGTCACACAAGAAAGTACTCTTAAGTATTAAGAAAAGTGCACTGTATATCAATACTTTCACCGGAATTAAATGCTTTGCAATCAAACGCCAAGTATAAGAAGAAATAATAAAACTGATATAATTATCATATTTGAGCATTAACTTTCATCCACGAGGGGAGCTACTGTGCACACTAAAATGTATTAACGAGTGGCCGCGCTATCCACCATAATGTATTATGGGAACTACATAAATTAATTACAAGACCGAAAACACCTGCCAAAATAGTTAATCCCTCATTTCATGATTCAATGGTGGTTTAAAACAGACTTACCACGGCCTCAAGAACAATTTTCCTTGGCAGTGCCACTGGTTTTGGGTTTGCCAACTGCAGTGCTTGCAGCAAATCCACTTTGGTTCCATAATTCCAAGTGATAATAAAACCGACTTAAATAAAATAAGGTTCTGAAATGTCACATTCATTCACCAGGGTAGCCACCTGGCACAAATTTTAACCACCGATTCCGGTATTACGTACAATAATGTTGATACAGAAATTCTGTAAAATAATATCCTTGGCTCAATGCAAGTATACAAATGTATTTTTCTTGGTGCTCAATTTTTAATTCAACAAGATGTTCAGTAAAGAACATATAGCCTACTTTCTCCTAAATGCATGGGTATTGTTATAACTCTTTGAATATTGGTTGTAGTAGCTTGTTGAAATACAACGTGCTATAGGGATATTAAACATGAATATGAGGTGTCCTTTGCTAGTGCTACCACTGTAAAAAATTCTTTCAATTCGGTTTCACCGTGTTTGAATTGATATGGGGAATGGATTTGGACACATACATGGCCACTATTTGCAAACTATTGTGCTGATGACCTTGTAGTCAGTCATAAGATGCTTTCCACAAAAAGGCATGTTGTTGCAAAATCTGGTAGAGATCAAATTATTAGGATGGTCGTAATTTGATTTAACCTTTTAACATTTGGGTGGCCGTCATTCCGTTTCCGTCAAGATGGCGGCGATATAAAACATGACAATGAGGTGCCGTTTGCTAGTGCTACATCTGTACCAAATTTCGTTCAATTCGGTTTCACCGTGTTTGAATTGATATGGGGAATCAATTTGCACACATACTTGGCCACCATCTGCAAACTATTGGGCTGATGATCATGCAGTTTGGTCAGAATATGCTTCTCACATAAAGATATGTTGTTGCAAAATTTGGTAGAGACTAGATTATTAGGTTGGTCGTAATTACATTTTAGCTTTTAACATTTGGGTGGCCGCGATTTCGTTTCCGTCAAGATGGCGGTGACATAAAACATGACACTGAGGTGCCGTTTGCTAGTGCTACCTCTGTACTAAATTTCGTTCCATTCGGTTTCACCGTGTTCGAATTGATAGGGGGAATCGATTTTCACACAAAGATGGCCGCCATCCGCAAAATATTAGGCTAATGACCTATTAGTTTGGTCAAAGGATGCTCCCTCCATAATGGTGTATTGTTGCAAAATTTGGTAGAGATGGGATGATTAGGTTAATCGTTATTTGATTTAAGCTTTGAACATTTATGTAGCCGCCATTATGTTTCCGTCAAGATGACGGCGATATAAAACATGACACTGAGGTGCCCTTTGCTCTTGCTACTCTGTACCAAATTTCCTTCCATTCGGTTTCACCGTGTTCGAATTAATAGGGGGAATCCATTTTGACACAAAGATGGCCGTCATCCGCAAACGATTAGGCTAATGACCTATTAGATTGGTCAAAGGATGCTCCCTCCATAAAGTTATGTTGTTGCAAAATTTGGTAGAGATCGGATTATTATGTTAGTCGTAATTTGATTTAAGCCTTGAACATTTGTGTGGCCGCCATTACGTTTCTGTCAAGATGGCGGCGATATAAAACATGACACTGGGGTGCTCTTTGCTAGTGCTACCTCTGTACCAAATTTCGTTCCATTCAGTTTCACCGTGTTTGAATTAATAGGGGGAATCGATTTTCACACAAAGATGGCCGCCATCCGCAAACTATTAGGCTAATGACCTATTAATTTGGTCAAAGGATGCTTCCTCCATAAAGGTATGTTGTTGCAAAATTTGGTAGAGATCGGATGATTACGTTAGTCGTAATTTGATTTAAGCTTTGAACATTTGTGTGGCCGCCATCACTTTTCCGTCAAGATGGCGGCGATGTAAAACATGACACTGAGGTGCCCTTTGCTAGTGCTACCTCTGTACCAAATTTTGTTCCATTCGGTTTCACCGTGTTCGAATTAATAAGGGGAATCGATTTTCACACAAAGATGGCCGCCATCCGCAAAATATTAGGCTGATGATCTATTAGTTTGGTTATAGTATGCTCCCCTCACAAAAGTATGTTGTTGCAAAATTTGGCAGAGATCGGATGATTAGGTTAGTCGTAATTTGATTTAAGCTTTGAACATTTGCGTGGCCGCCATTACGTTTCCGTCAAGATGGCGGCGATATAAAACATGACACGGAGGTGTCCTTTGCTAGTGCTACCTTTGTACCAAATTTCGTTCAATTCGCGTTCACCGTGTTCGAATTGATAGGGGGGGGGGGGGTCACACATTCAGAGTACACACACTCACACACACACACAGACTCTCACACACACACATACACACAGACAGACACACTTTTTTCGCCCTGTGTTGATCTCATAAGTCTACTTTCATTTGCAAAAATCGAAAGTAGGCTAAAAATACGTTCCAATAAAACTTGCCTCATTTTGAATAATATTTCTGCTCACGTTTCGTCGCGCCTACGGCAAAGTGCGAAAGCTTTGCACCGGTCTACTAGTCTTTTTATATTCCATTATTGTGAGTCAATATTAAGCGCTGACTGAATTTAAAAGTTTTCCAATCGCTAGTTAGAAACAAATGTGTGCAGTCCAGTAGGTAGATTCAACTCAATGGCGGACAACACATACACGTATCGCTCATTTTCTATAACAGTGGCATAACTCAAAATGTGATGTGTGTAGGAAACTGTATCTACTGATGTAAAGACATTTACTAAACCGTGGATTAGTTCAATAATTGCAATATTACCTTGCACCAGATGAGTAACAGTCACTAACGTAATTAACAAGTTTCTGTGTTCTTGATTTAATTGCTATATTTTCTAGAACTGGCACAACGAATTATGAAGCCTCACGTTACCAAGAATAACGACCGAGTAGTGTAAATTTAATAAATCGACAAAGAATGTATTTCAGCTCTACACCAAAATAAAAGCTAAAAAGTTGCAGATTTCGACTTCTGCGATTGTTTTCCCAAATGAACTTTGTGTTTATCATCATCATGTTTAAAAGCATTCATTCATTTTAATGTGTGGCTGTCACCTTTCAGCGTACAGTCTAGTCTGCAAGCCTCTGCGTGCAAAGGAGTTGATTCCATGATCCCCTATTAGCAGTTAGCACTGCGACCTCCTCTGTTTCTACACCTTGTATCTTGAAATCATTAAACACTGAATCTAACTATAACCTCCTACTGTTTCTCTTACCCTCAATGGCAGAGTTCATTAACCTCTTAGGTAATCTCTCCTCCCCATGCTCTTCACATGACCCTCACCGTCCGTGTCTGTTTACCTACCTTCATCACTGTATTACAATAACCTTCCTGCCATTGCTCCCATCTATTTGTATAAGCAATCATTCTTGCTACCTACCTATACCTTATGTATCAGATATCCTGAAACTACCCAGCTCTCACTTCCATATAGCAAGGCCAGTCGAAACACTGTGCAACGTACAGTAGAGAGAGTTCCGTCGCTACACTAACTTCTTTCTTGCAGAATACAGTATATTGCAACTGAGAACTCACTGTATTGACCTTTCTCACCTTCACTCTATCTCAATAAGTTATACTACCAGCTTGAGAGAATATAAATTCCAAGTACTTAAAATGATCCACCTGTCCCAATTCCGTTTCTCTTAATAGGCGTGTTCATCTGAGATTTGTATGAACAGTTTTGAGTCGACGAGTTTCCAACACCTTACCCTTTTTCTCTGCTTTAATATACACTGTCATGTTACGCATGACAAAAATGGCGGAACATCGGGGTTATCTGCCTCTAAACTAGTAGTATAATAATAATAATAATAATAATGCAATTTTTCTCTTGTATTGTACTCCTTTTATGGCGTTATGCCCAACTAAGGAATTTCTCAGATGAATTTGAATCAGCTTCCTTCTCCTCCCAAATTTCTTTATTCTCACACTATGATTTTTATTCCTTTCTGCAGTTCATGAAGTGGTGGTTCTCATTCGGGGGTTTGCGGCAAAGTGATATTTGTTCACCAACAATATGAATCTAGACTTGTCCCATAAAATTACGTCTGTTACGTTCACTTCTTGAAGGTCATATTCAATTTCAATTAGCCAGTTATTCTCGGCTTTTAATGAGGAGGCATTATTAAATATCCTTAGTAATTCTTTCATTGTCCATTCTTTGAATATGTCCATACAAATTTTATCGTCTTTTTCTAATAGTGTTTGATATTTTCTCGGAATATTGGTATAACTCGTGAGACCTCGTCTTCATCAACACTCCCTCTATGCACACTGGGCCAAAGATATTCCAGAGGATTTTCCAGTCTTGTTTTTCTAACTTTTTAGTTAGTGATCTGCCTCCAACGAATTGGGTTTCTGATGCGTATAATGCTTCTGGTTGAATTATCGTCGTAGTATTGTATTGTATTATTATTATTATTATTATTATTAATATTATTATTATTACTATTCTATTACTACTTCTTGTATTTATTTTCTACTCATATAACCTTCATTTTGAAAATGCTCAACCAAAACCATTCTCACTTAATTCCCAAAACGAAGAATTGTTGCTAAATGTGACATTTCGAGACATAGCTCTCTGAAGGTGTTGCACAATTGAAAATGATGACAGAAATGAATCAGGGCAAATCAGGAAGCCATTTTTACTATCAAAGAATGCTTTCTAGTGGCCACATTGCTGTGGACGACATCAGTGTCGATTGGCAAATATTAGCTCAGCCTGACATTAAAATCCTCCGCCACTTCGTTCACATTGACAGCTGTTTCAGTCCGGCAGAGCAATATGCTTTTAGTTTTCACATCCCATGGCGCACAAAATATGATCGTTGCCAGAATTTAATGCTTTCAAATATAAAAATGAGATTTCCAAGTCCATTACTATCAATTGTCGATGTTTACGTTGGTTGGAAAAAAAGTTTGTGTTGGTGTTTTTAATTTAATCAGTTCAATGCCCTAATGGAACTCAATAGATTCAGTTAGCTCGCCCAAATACAGCCGGCCTCGTAACTCACTCACGTCGGGAGGAAGTTACCGTATTTACTCTACTTTAATATCCACTGTTATGTTACGCAAGACAAAATGGTGCAACATCGAGGTTATCTGAACCTGAAGTAGTAGGATACAGGTTTTTTTAAATTTTGTATACGATTTTCTGTTTATTCTATTTTTACCCTATTTTCATTTTATAAAAAAATAGACTTATGAGATCAACTTTTGTCCGTGTGTGTGTGTGTGTGTGTGTGTGCATATGTGTGTCTGCCTGTGTGTGTGTCCCCTAATAACTTCTAAACAGCAGGAGCGATTTCAATGAAACTCGGTAAGGTTACAGTACTATCTGGGCCAACCCCGACCGTGCCCTTCAATTTTTATTACGTCTCACCAACCCAACATGGCGGCTGTGCGGAATATTTCACCGGCATTCTATATCTCCGAAACTATTACTGATATCACCCTGAAATTTTGTACGTTGTTAAAAGGCACCACTAGACGTTCACCTATGAGACTTTCAGAACTCTGGTAACTGCAAAACCAACATGGTGGCCAAGCGAATTTGAGACTTTTAAATAGACTTTTCTCGCGATTTAACCTTCTGTGCGCAGTGAAATATGGTACAGTATATGTGTATACACATTGTAATGCACTGGCATCTAATATAGTTCAATTGTTTACATAACCTCAAGATGGTGGCTGTGCGACATTTTTTTAAAGTTTTTATTTCTTCTGTCGTAATCATGCGATGGAAGTGAAAGTTTGAATAATGAACCTACGCAATAATTTTCCTTTAATAGTACATAACTCTATGGCCTATATATATAACAATCCAACATGGCGACCATCCGAAATATTTAGACGGTTCTCAATATCTACGAATCTTTTACAGCAATCAAAATGATTTTTATGTCCATAGAGGCTTTGAACATAAGTTCACCTGTAGGACTTTCAAAAACCTGGTGAGCACAAATCCAACATGGCGGCGGACCGAACTAGAAATATTGAAATGGACGTTTCTCGCGATTTAACCACCCGAGTGCAGTAAAACTTGGCTCCTAATAGAGAAATGATCATGCTCATAAAACAAATATTAATAAATCCTTGTGGTAAATGGATAAGTGTAATAACTTCCTTTACGAGATAGCGAATCATCGTTGCCAGATGTTCCTTGGCTGACTGAAAGGCGGGGAAGGAATACAGTCACAAGAAAACAACGCAAAGTGCCTCCCTGATCTTGATTCCACGTGTTGATCAGACTACAAGAGACACATGATGTTTTGTATTGGGACCCAAAATTCACTTGATTGATCCTTACGTTGGCAAAATCACAAAAGTTTATATAATAACAATAATAATTTATTTTATTGAATTTACGTCCCTTTTAACAACGGGACTTTTAGAGACGCCAGGGTCCCGGAATTTTGCACCGAATGGGATCTTTAACGTGCCATTAAATCTATCGACACGGCGCTGTCCCATTTGCGCACCCTCAAATGCTAACTGGCTGCGACTTTGGGCACAGCGAGCGAGAACGTTACTGCTGAGCCACGCAGCCAGCCACAAAAGTTTGCATGGACATTGTTGTTGTTGTTTTAATAGCGGCTTGGATATTGTAGTCATTTTAGCTCCAAGTACTTTGGTGTGTTTATAATTGAAACAAGTATTAGGAAGGAGGTGGCCGCGGCCTTAAATTAGGGATCATCCGGTATATGCGTGGAGTACAAGTGTGAAATTATGGAAAGTCACATCTAGGATGACTGAGGTAGGATTTAACCAATTCTATCCCTCAAACCAGAATTAAAATGTCTTGTCAAAGCCGAATCTCCGGGGCGTTAGCCAAGAACGTTAGTCGCTACACCACGAGGTTGATGACAGTAGTAGTGTGTTGCTGTATTAGGGAGAGGGATGATGCAGGTGTTCTGGGACTTCAAGTAAGGTACTATCTCGGCATTTTCCTGGAGGGAATGTGCAAATAAACGGGGGAAAACACACTGAGGACAGCCGCTGTCAGCGTCGGGACTCGAACATGTGATATCTCGACTTGTTGCAGCTGCCCTTTCGGCACGATTTAACCAGCATGACTACACCGCTGAGCAGGGAAATTCTCACACGGTCATATTGTCAGAAATGTGCTCTGTCCACCTCGTTTACGTAGCGACTAGCATTATTGGCTGTCACCACTGAGGTCCGGATTCGATTCCGGGCTCTGCCAAGAAATTTAAATCTGGTCTTAAGGCTGGAACGAGGTATTTGCAACCTCGTGAGGCAAAACTGAGATTACTACCTCAGCCATCCTGGAAGGGGTTTTCCATGGTTTCCCACTTCTACCCCAGGCAAATTCCGGGATGATACCTAACTTAAGGCCGTGGCCGCTTCCTACCCAAAATCCTACCTCAATTACAAATACACACACTGGTACAGACATCACAATGATACAGGTTATCAGTTGAAGTTATAGAAGCCATTTTTCAGTGATGCCTAGTTCTATTAAAGAAAGCTTTCCAGTCAGTCAACACAAATTATGCCCAATCACATTAGGCGGGAAAACAATTAGACTATTTATATACCCTTACATGAAATTTTTTAAGGACCCCCTTTGTTTTGTACATAGGGGTATATAAATACAGTACTTGTTTTCCCGCCTAATGTAATTGGGCATAATTTGTGTTGACAAACTGGAAAGCATTATTCAACAGGTTTATTATCACACAAATTCTACACACACCCAAGTACACGGGGCTACATGACCACGATGACGCACAGCCCCTAAAAAAAACATCAACAGAGCATGAGAAGGCGAAACACTGAGTGTATAGTGGGAACAGCCTACAACTCAGATGGTAATATTATCAACTCTCAACATTACTGAGGACATTATACTGTCGGTGGTTATGCTACTGTTGAAATAATTATGTTTCTAGAAATACTCGTGGCTGGAGGCAGCCAGGCGGACGTTCTCCCTAGGGACATGTGGAGGGTGGGGAGAGTTGACATGGCTACTTTGCACAGATTACATGATCCCCTCACTCAGGGTATACGAGCGGCAAGTGTGAAGCGAGCCACACTGCATATGGAGTAACTCTGCCAAACAACTTCCACTTCTGTCTTGCTTCTTTTATTATTCTGTCATGCAAATCAAGTACGGTTCTAAAAATTCGTAGAAAGCCGTCGCGCACCATCTATTGTTCCAGAAAATACATTGCATTATTTTCCATGACCCCTTCTCTAAAACCAACGCATACATTAACACTCATTGCAATCGAACTTCACCATATATATCTACGCAATATTTTATCAGTCAAAGACCATCTTCTTCATCATACCATATATAAAATTTTCAATCAATCAAGGAATACAACGAATTTCCAAACCATGCACCCCTCAGTGAAATGAAAATCCACAGCCTGCTTCCAGTCTCCGACCGGGTCAGGAATGGAATGAATGAAGCCCCCATCTAAGCGGCGAGGATATGAACTGTGCCGGCTGCCGAGGCCTGACGCACTCCTCTGGGGCAATGATTAAATGAATGACAAATGAAATGAAATGATGGTGGAGAGTGTTGCTGGAATGAAATTTTTGACAGGGAAAACCGGAGTACCCGGAGAAAAACCTGTCTGCCTCCGTTTTGTCCAGCACAGATCTCACATGGAGTGACCGGGATTTGAACCACGGACTCAGCGGTGAGAGGCCGGCGTGCTGCCGCCTAAGCCACGGAGGCTCAGTAAAGAGCTTTATTACTTCTTATAAAAAACCATCGCAAGATTTAAAAAAAATTACATCTATTTATAAAATAAATTTTACCATTACCAGATATTTTAGATCTACATATTTTTGAGAAAAAAATTATAGTACTCTATCATCAATTTTAAAGCACACATTGTTACAGATCTGTTTCTTGAATACTTTTTAATGAAAAATTATTATCAAAGAAAGGGAAAACCCAAGGTAAATATTAATCAACTTTTCTAGTAATACAATTAGTTTTAATTAATTTTATAAGTTAGTGAAAAGAGCCACAATGTGGACAAAACTGGTATAATATATTATATTTTCAAAACTATTTATTGACTAAGGTGTATAAATTTAATAAATACTGAAAACTCTGCAATTCTTCCAGGTTTGTGCCCTGTCTCGTGTAGGGTTTCGCCTAGGACACCAAGCTGGCTCATCAGCGGAGTCTGGGCGGGGAAAGAGCCCGCTGATGAACCAGCTTGGTGTCCTAGGTGAAACCCCACTTCAAGACACGGCACAAACCTAGAAGAATTGCTTAGTTTTAATTCACCGGTCGTGAAAGCCAATATACCATCTTTTTGGAAGCCTCCGTAGGGAGATTATGGCTGCTTGAGCTTTTGATTCTCGCAGTAAAGAGGCGCAGTTGCGTCTCATATAAAGGGAGGTAGCGCGCAGTTCGCTACTCCTGTGGGGGTCTGGGTGGGGACACCAAGAGCCCGCTGATGAGCCAGCTTGGTGTCCTAGGCGAAACCCTACACAATACACGGCACATACCTAGAAGAATTGCTGAGTTTTAATTCACTGGCCGTGAAAGTCAATATACCATCTTAATAAATACTCATAGTATTTTACTTATAATATAACGTCAATAAGGAAACCTTCTTAATATGATTAATTTAATATCATTACGTAGCAAAGACTGTGGCAAAGACTTCCTCCTATGTGTATTTCTCGGTGTTGAGAAATATAAGATATTCATATTGTATATATTCTGACAAATCTTTGTGGGTTAAAACATGGAAACTTTAGTGAAAATTGAAAATGAAACCACTGTCGAGATTCGAACCCATGTCGCCTACATCACTGACAGCGTATTTTCTCACCTAGACCATCAATAGTCCACGCCACGACCAAAGCCCGCTTCCAAGTCTTCGATGATTAGATGAAAACGGCACTGCGTATCGATTTACTGAGCAGTAGACGAGATATTCCTCACCCCGATAATTTACAACCAGCCAGTCTGAACTTGTTTATGGATCTTCTTGATACACAGCATTAGCTCGTCTTTGTGCAGTCACTTCTGGAAAATGAGACCACAGTTGGGATTTTGATTGAAGCTCCTGCATTCACTGATGCGTATTTTTCAAGTAAAAATTCACACTATCACGACCGGCGTTGAAATAGGAATCTCTGTTTCGCGGGCTTATAGGCCGTGTTCTAAGAACATTTTGTTGTCCTGACGTTTCTCTGAAGACTGGTGAAACAGAGATTCGTATTTTTCAACTATGTCACTAACGGCTCACTCCACGAACATATCCCACTCCTAAGTCAAGTTCAAACAGAACACATCGAGATCTCACCCATCTCGTTCATTCGCAGGATCTACCCACGTTAGCAATTAATTCGTGATGGCGCAAACATGCACGAACCCATGATCGAAGAGGGGAAAGGGGGAGAAGGAAGGTATTGGAGAGAGTCACTGCTGTGTGCACCTGGGAGACACACTAACGTGCAATACCGCTACAGTTACAGTACGAGTTGATGTAAACATTTCCGTAGCGACGAGAGAACTGTACGTTCCTCCCCTCTCAATCACGCTGCAGCACATGGACTCGCCCGCATACGAAACTCATTGCTTACGCATGTGTCATCAGGTATTAATTGCTGTCTACATGGACAAGTGGGCTGTGGACAGTATCGTGATTGGAGATGGGATGGGTAGTTCTTCCACTTGCGCGCAATATTCAAATTATTCATACTTTTGGGATATTGCATGTGAAAATAAAAACTTTTTTTTATTTATTTTTTAATTCTTAATTTTTGTGGAAATGGGCAGGGCACGTCGCGAGACTCAACCAGAGCAGATAGACGCAGAAGGAAGGAAGGAAGGAAGCTAGTAGTTTAACGTGACCGTTAATATTGAGATCATGAGCCACGGGACCTCCTTTTTACGTGGAATCCGAACCACAGGACATGGCATTTCACTCCGAAAATCTCACATGCATTGACCGGGAATCGAACCCGGACCGCCTTGGTGAGAGGCATACAGCTAGACCGCTGAGCCACCACGCCCCCCATATAGACGCAGAGAACAACCATGTGGGACCCATACACAGGCTAAAGAAGCCGCGGCAGACAGAGAAGAAGATGGGCGGACGACTCGCAACAGTTACTAGGATCACACTGGTGTAGGACAGCAAGACGCAGAACGGATTGGAAGGAGTTAGAAAGACGGTGGTTCAAGTAAATGTGGGAATTGTTAAGTGATAAAAGTGTTACGATATAAGTGTAAAGTCAAATAATTTGAACAGACACAATATCAGTGTTAGACTAAATGCTACGTGTAAACTTATCTAGATTTGGCAACGTCACACAAATAAACATAGCACTGACCTCAGAAAGCACACAGGAACAAAGGGGGGAGAAAGGAAAAAACAGTTTCGTCCAGTTAACACCCAGGTTAGTCGACCAAAACTGGTGCTATAGTGAACACGAAACTGCTTGAAGTTCCAGTCAGGAAGACAACCGGATAAGTATCAGCCTGTATTATTACAGTATAACCATAGTTGATTTTGTATAACCATATAATCACCCCAAGCAGACAAACTCCGGATTTTTATCACCATTTTAGCATTTCACCTAACATTACATATACTACATTTAGCATACACCGACAGTTGCATTACCAATCTTCTTCTTCTTCTTCTTCTTCCTAGCGTTGTCCCGCTGGTGCAGGGTCCGCTTTTTTTTTGGTCATTGACCTCCATTTTGTCCGGTTTTGTGCGTCAGCTGGATTTAGGCCGGTAATTTTTAAATCACCATTTATTGTGTCTTGCCAACGCTGCTTCGGTCGTCCGCTGGGGCGTAGGCCTTCAACCTCAAAATGAAGGACAGAGTTATTAACAGTATCAGGCGCTGCACGCAGGGCATGGCCATACCATCGGAGCCGTTTCTCTCTCATTTTGTCCACAATTGGGGCGACACCCATTTTCTCCCGAATTGTGTCATTTCTAACATGGTCAATAAGGGAGATGCCCATTGTCCAACGGAGCATTCTCGTTTCCATGGCGTGCAGGCGACGTTCTGAAATTTTGTCGGATGGTCGACATTCAACTCCATACAGCGCAACTGGCCGTGCCACTGTCCGATATATTTTCGATTTGAGACGAAGTGGCATTTTCTTGTCGCAAAGCACACCCGTGACCTCCTTCCACCGCAACCAGGTTGCGTTTACCCTGGCTCTTACTTCATCATTGAAGTTGCCATCACTCTGAAGACGAGATCCAAGGTACCTGAAGCATTCTGTCTTGACTAGATTTTGTCCAGCGACTTGAATGGTACCGTCGCTTGGGTTTAACTCCAGATACTCCGTCTTTTTCACATTCAGACATAGGCCATACTGGGAGAGGCGGTTATTCCTATCTTCAACTTGACATTGGAGTTTTTCTCGGGTGTCATCTGCAACCATTATATCATCTGCATACAGAAGGGTCCAAGGAACATTCCGTTGCAGGTCACGAGTGATAGTGTCCATCACAAGAACAAAAAGGGACGGTGATAGTGCTGAGCCTTGGTGGACGCCGACATTTACAGGAAAGTTTTCCGAGGTGCCAACAGCACAACGTACTCTACTGCTGGTGTTCGTGTATAACATCCTGACCACATTTACAAATGACTCTGGCACACCATGGTTGCGGAGCGCATACCAAATCAACTCATGAGGAACACGATCGAAGGCCTTTTCAAGGTCAAGAAAGGCAATATGCAGAGGCTTTCTTTTCTCACGGTGCTTCTCCATCAGTAAACGTGCTGCGAAGATGGCGTCAGCGGTTCCAGCCCCCTTGACAAACCCGCACTGGTTGGAGCTGATTTCGGTGATGGCACGTAGGCGTCGATCAAGAATCCTCTCAAAGATCTTCATTGTATGTAAGAGAAGACGTACTGGGTGATAGTATGAACATTCCGATGGGTCTCCTTTGTTCTTGAAAATCGGTACTGTAATGCTTGTAGCCCAGTTAATAGGGATGTGGCCAGAGTCCAATATGGCATTGAAAAAGGTAACAAGCCAATCTATCGCAGTAGATTGCAGTTCTTGAAGTTTCCAGAAGTCAGCAGGGAGGTTGTCTGGCCCAGGAGATTTACGGTTTCTCATGCTTTTTAGGACAGTGGTAACTTCCTGTGGAGTGATTTGGGGGATAGGCCCACTAGTTGGGACACCTTCTGGGATTGTTGGATGCGGAAACTCTATGTTTGAGATCTCCTCGAAATGCTCTTTCCATCGCTTGAGAATAGCATGTTTGTTCTGTAGTCTTTGGCCTTTCTTGCTCTTTATGCACACATAGTGTTCAATATCCCTTGCTGTTCTTGCTCGGGCTTTGGCCAGACGGTAAATATCCTTTTCACCATATTTGGAGTCCAAGTTAAGATAGAGGTTGTTGTAGTGGTTGGCTCTTGCTTCAGCCACGGCTTTATTTGCCTCTCGTTTAGCAGTGACGTACCTTTCTCTGATCACGTCTGTCTTTAGAGAAAGCCTGCTTTTATATGCTTTCTTCTTATCACGGACTTTATCTTGTACCTGATCTGTCCATAGCCATGTCTGCTTGTCAATAAGGCGACGCCCTGGCTTTGTGGTACCCAATGTTTCTGCTGCAGCAGTAGTCACTGACTCACAGAGATCAGTCCATGTGGTGTCGATGGAATTTGGAATGACAAGAGGAAATGTTATACTGTTAACCAATGCTGATTTCTGGTCGTGTAGTTTCCACCACTTTACTTTTGTTGAGACTCTTGTACATCCACCTATCCTGCGCTTACTGATCCTCAGGTCTGCAATGAGTAGTTTGTGTTGGGTGGCAACACAATCGGAAGGTACAACCTTCACATCTAAGACTGTTCGGAAGTTACATCGCCGTTACAGTACAAAGTCGATCTGGCTTCTGCTGTCACCACTGGCGTATGTTACGAGATGACTGGTGCGCTTCTTAAAGAAAGTGTTGCTTATGAGAAGGCTGTTTGCTTCTGCAAAGTCAAGGACTCGGCATCCGTCATCATTTCGTCTACCATAGCCATTTCCACCATGACAACTATAACCATTCTTATTTTGACCAACATGTCCATTTAAGTCACCACATACGAGTAAGAACTCCTCCTCTGGGCACAACAAGACAAGATCCTGGAGTTCTTGCCAAAACCTTTCTTTCTCACTCTCATCACAGCCAGTTTGTGGGGCATATGCACTAATGATGTGTAAGCGACAAGATGGCATATCTATGATGACAGTCATGAGGCGGTCTGACTGTCGATTGACCTCGGCAACCTGATCCCTTAAGTTGGCACAAACAACAACAGCAACCCCATTTCGGTTGCTTGTCCCATGGTAGATGAGCTTGTATCCATCTCCTATTTCACGAGATTTCTGTCCTCTCCAACGAGTTTCTTGAATGCAGGCAATGTCCACTTTCCGTCTTTTGAACATATCTGCTAGTTCTCGGCTTCGTCCTGTAAGAGTTCCGATGTTCAACGTAGCAATACGTAGCGGTGAACTCTGATTCCGCTCTTGATCCAGTAGCCCTCGTCCATGCACTGCAGTCAGACGAGGCTGACGCACGTCGCTTCCGGGGGACGTCCTAGCATTTACCAATGCAGATGAGGTTGTCATGATCCATTAGTTGCGACAAAGAATAAACCAACCGGCCTGTCGCCCCAGCCTGACGTCGGGTGCATTTTATACCTACTGCCAGGTGATAGTTAGGCCACTCATAACATGGTAATAATCAGTTGCATTACCAATACTGCAACTAAATAATTGTACATATTGTAAATATTTTTCACCTGTATTCTCAAACATAGATGTTATAGCATGAGTGTAATGGATCTGATGATGATCGCTTGACGATCGAAACTGGTCATCCCGGTGTATTTATTAATCTCATATAATTTATTTCAGGATTAGGACATAACCCATCTCTTTTTGGGTACATTCGTGTTGACTGACTGAAAAGCACCAAACTCATGTTTTTTTGTAAGCTTAGAGATGTGATTCACATACTTAGGAAGTAAACTATGGATACTAGGTATTAGTAAAGTCAGAACAGTATGACTATCATAGTGCCAAAATTAACCGTCTCACGTGACTAGCTCACCACGTGAGATATAGTCAATGAGCTCCCCCTTTCGAGGGAGGCCTTTGCGCTTATAAGGACACTACAGGCTTTATTCATTCATGCATATGATGATATAGGATCAGCGAGCAGGACATAAATATTAATAATAATAATAATAATAATAATAATAATAATAATGTCGTATGGCCTTGGGTACCGGGTGCAAGCTTTGTTATTTGACACCCAGAGGGTAGCTTGCATGTCAAATTGCGTTGTTCCTTGAAGCACTACGAAAGTCAAGGAGGTTAGATATCTAAGCTCCTTGAACACTATAGCGCTTTCTAGTAGAGAAATGAGGAACTTTGTGTTGGCGGAAACTCCCAAGATTAATTTTGCCATTATGAACACGGCCAACTGAATTCAAATGGGTTCTTTGACATGCCAATATCGTATGACATGCGTGTCGTAATTTTTGCCGCCTTTCAAAAAATCACTTACCACGGCCAGGAGCGAACCTGAAAGCTTGGGGTTAGTAGACCGACACGCTATCCACTCACCCACCGTGGCAAGCTATAGCGAGCAGGAAATAAGATGATAAGAAGCAGTATGGGCCCAGGCTGACTAAACAATTCAGATATAATTCACCGAATGCAAATGTATTTCTAATTTCTATTTATGTTGATTGATTTACGGGTATTGTGACACCATGGTCATGAATCCCCGTTTACTTGGGTGTGTGTACGAATCTATTTGATAACCTGTGCCATGGTGATGGTTGTGATTATTTGTAATTGAGACGACGATTTGGACGCAAGTGGCCGTGACCATCAGTTAGAAATCAACCCAGTATTTGTCTAGAGAAGATGTAGGAAACCACAGGAAACCACATCTAGGATGGCTGATGTACAAATTTAACCCATCTCTTCTCAGTTTTGCCTCACGAGGCTGAGTAAACCCTGTTCCAACCCTCAGACCAGATTTACATTTCCTGGCTGAGTCGGGAATCGAATCCAGTCCCTCTCGTTTCGGAGTCATAATACGTACCCCGGGACCACAGAAGCTATTTCTATTTAGGTTGTAATTTTGCCACCCCTGCAAACTTGTCGCACTGAGCGCCCTTGTAAATCCAGACCTTCACAAATACCATCACTTTGGTGGCTTCGGTGGTGTAATTGGTAGCATGCTGAGCTTCTATCCCCAAGATCGCGGGTTCTAACCCGACTGAAGTCGTTGCATATTTTAAGAGCGTAAAAATCCATCAGTAAGCCTTCCATCGGAGGGAAAGTAAAGCCAGCAGGCCCATGTCATAGATTTATGGCATGTAAAAGAACCTTCCACTAACTACAATTGTGTGAAGCTAAATTTGTAGGTTAGATTTGATTAACGCTCTAACGTTCCATCGTTCAGTGCCAGGTGCTGGTTGCGGTGGCATCTACTAGCCAAGTTCACAGCTAGGTGTCGTTGACGGTAGCATTTGGAAGCAAAAGTTGGAACTAGTTGAAATTGATCGTCTGCAGTCCTTACCTGAATCACATATAACACACACTAATTCAGCCATCACAATTAACACCATTTATCAGACCGATTCTACACACACCCAAAGTACACGGGGCTACATGGCCGCGTTGTGGCAGCCCCTAAGCTGAGGAACCAACCAACAACCACCATCCAGACCAAAGTAGCTTAAATATTCACAGGCAAAAATGAGGTTGTGACGTCGTCGAAAAACCACATTTTGTTCTAGCCTGTGCCAACCGATATAGAAAAGAATAAGAAAACTCCAGGTTGACAATGCAATCACCAGTAGCTAGTCTCTCAAAAGTTATTATTCTTCACTATCATTAGATAATAATAATAATATCGTATGGCCTCGGGTGCCTGGTGCAAGCTTTGTAATTTGACACCCAGAGGGTAGCTTGCATGTCAAATGTCGTTGTTCCATGAATCACTATGAAAGTCAAGGAGGTTAGATAACAGATATCTAAGCTCCTTAAACATTATAGTGCTTTCTAGTAGAGAAATGAAGAACTTTGTGTTGGCAGAAACTCCCGAGATTAATTTTGCCATTATGAACTCGGCCTACTGAAATCAAATGGGTTCTTTGACATGCCAACATCGTATGACATGCGTATCGTATTTTTGCTGCCTTTCAAAAATCACCTACCACGGCCAGGGGTGAACCTGCAATCTTGGGGTTAGTAGACCGACACGCTATCCACTCACCCACCGTGGCAAGCTACTATCATTAGATGAAACCAAGATACTTACAAGGTGGAGGGCAAGACGCCTATTTATATAGCCCGCAATTTAATATTTTTTAAATATAATTACTCTTCGCTTTACCTTGTTTAGCTCAAGTCGGTTTCCCCCTTCCCTAACAATTGCTTCTCTTGCCTAGCGAGATTACGACTCGATTAGAGGTAATTTCTTTCGCATAATATTTTCCGGAATGCGCTAGTTGTATAGTTGTAAAACTACGGTATAAAACCATATAAAATGGGATGTTTAATGCCCTATTTAAGTTAGTACCGTATTGTTGGTATTTCAAAATGCAACCGTCATTACAGTTCTCGCGTGACGACCACGCAAGAGGAATGATTACTAAAGTAGTGTAAGAATACACGCTATAGGCTTACTCCGAGAAAGCTTGTACACGATCAAATATTTCAAAGCTCAATACTTCACAAGGAAAGTTGTTGATTCAATGAGAGGATTAGTGGCATCGTGGTCTTGTAGCCCCATGTACTTTGGTATGAATAGAATTTGTCTGATAAATTGCGTTACTGTGATGGCTGTACTCCGGTGCGGTATGTACAGGACTGTTCAAAATGTAAACAACTGTGTTTTGTAGTCATTAAATTAATATTACAATACCCACAAATTTTGCTTTCTTCAATGAAATGACCCTTTCTCATGATTTATCTAATTATCCGGATATTTGATTATCCGTATCAGGTCCGGTCGTAATCAATACGGATAATTGGAGGTCGACTGTAGTTCCAAGTTGAAAATACAGTTTGTTGTTAATTTGAATCAGGGGCTTGGGACACCTTGGTCATCAGTCCCGCGTATTTGGGTGTGTGTGAAAACTGTTTGATGACCTGTGTTTCTGTGGTGAAGGAAGAAGGAAGATTGTAGTTTTACGTGACCGTTAATCGCGAGATCATGAGCCACGAGGTATCCAATCAACAGGACATGGCATTTCACTTTGAAGATCTCACATGCATTGACCGGGAATCGAACCCGGTCTGCAGTGGTGAGAGGCAAACAGCTTGACCGCTGCGCCACCACGCCCCCTTTCTGTGGTGACTAGTAATGTGTAGGCCTACTGTAGCTGTAATTTTTCGAGTCGAGGATGGGCTAGGCTCCTCAGGACTTGAAATAAGGTACTCGTCCGGCATTTGCCTGGAAGGAGTGTGGAAAACCCAGGGGGAAAACACACACAGGATAGTCCCTGTGAGCGCCGGGATTAGAACCTCCGGACTTGCTACAGCACTCATCACAGTCGTGGTGAGTGGTTTAAGGTATACGGCTACGGTGCGGGGTTGACAATACATTATTGCACAATGCATGAGAAAACCTCACATACTGTATTTATAGCTCAGAACTGGAGACCATCAAGTGGATATAGGTGCCATTGCTTAAATAAATTTATTTTTAAGTAAGGTCCGTTTGCCAATACATATTTAAAACTCATTTATTCCCGTATTCGCAGCAATTCGCATGTGAACGAACTTCCAGCATCCCTTGCGCACAAACAGACATCGTTTGTAGCCACGTTGTCAGTGTGTAGTTTTGTACTGTGAGACCGTGATCTTTAAAACAATCGAGTGGGCAGATGACTGTCCTTGGCAGCAAAAAATATCAGTGACAGAAATAATTCATCACCAATCCACCGGGTGAGTTAGCCGTGGTCGTTACGGTGTCGCTGCAGGCAGTCGCTCACATCCAGGAGGCGCGGAGGTTCGAATTCCCCCGCCGGCAACCTTGAAGATGGTTTTCTGTGGTTTCCCATCTTCCTTCCAGGCAAATGCCGGGGTTGGTCCCGAACTATAGGCCACAGCCACTACCTTTCCATTCCTCGTCATTACATTAACACGATCCTTCCCAGACAACACTACACACGCGACGGTACTTGTAGCTCACCCAATGGGTGTCCGTATAGTAGCAGCTACAAACTCTGGCGAACCGAGCATGCCCTCGGACACTCCCAGCACTAAAAGCCATACGCTAAAAAAGTGCGTATTTGAGTGATATTGTTCAAGGATGAGAAGGAGAACGTGCATGATGAGCCACGATGAGTAAATCCCTGCACGGAAGCGTATATTCGAAAAATAATTCACCATGTGGATATAGTTTGAATGGCTGTGTGGATAGCGGATAAGCTGAGGATAATGTTTGGAGAAATTTTGCGGAAAGTTTTTAGAATACCATCCCAACTAGTATTTTGTATGTCAATGAAAACAGTATTCCGTGTTCACCACTTCAATGACCGCACTCCCTTGTTTCGAACTAAGCGGTAAAACCAGCGCCTTATCTACACACATCAAAAAAAGTTTTGCATCACCTCGGTTCCCAGATCTCCGGCATATAGACGTTGACTGTGTATATTGTATCCAAGATACAGTCCCTTTGACTGTTCATAGATGTCACTAAAACTGCTCAAAGATGTAAACAACCATGCATGAGCAGGGCCTATTAGACGGAGGGGGTACGACAGCCGATCAGTTCCAGTCATTCCACCAGGACGAAGGTACGCTGCTCATGTTGTCTGTAGTTCTACCATGCCTAGAAGGTCAATACCGCAGTTCGATCGCGTCCGCATTGTTACTTTGTGTCAAGAAGGGCTCTCAGCAAGGGAAGTTTCCAGGCGTCTCAGAGTGAACCAAAGCGATGTTGTTCGGACATGGAGGAGGTACAGAGATACAGGAACTGTCGATGACAGGCCTCGCTCAGGCCGCCCAAGGGCTACTACTGTAGTGGATGACCGCTACTTACGGATTGCCGCTCGGAGGAACCCTGACAGCAATGCCACCATGTTGAATAATGCGTTTCGTTCAGCCACAGGACGTCGTGTTTCAACTCAAACTGTGCGCAATAGGCTGCATGATGCGCAACTTCACTCCCGACGTCCATGGCGAGGTCCAGCTTTGCAACCCCGACACCATGCAGCGCGGTACAGATGGGCCCAACAACATGCTGAATGGACCCCACGGAATTGGCATCACGTTCTCTTCACCGATGAGTGTCGCATATGCCTTCAACCAGACAATCGTCGGAGACGTGTTTGGAGGCACCCTGGTCAGGCTGAACGTCTTAGACACACTGTCCAGCGAGTGCAGCAAGGTGGTGGTTCCCTGATGTTTTGGGGTGGCATTATGTGGGGCCGACGTACGCCACTGGTGGTCATGGAAGGCTCCGAAACGGCTTTACGATACCTGAATGACATCCTCCGACCCATAGTGCAACCATATCGGCAGAATATTGGAGAGGCATTTGTCTTCATGGACGACAATTCTCGACCTCATCGTGCACATCTTGTGAATGCGTTCCTTCAAGATAACGACATCGCTCGACTACAGTGGCCAGCATGTTCGCCAGACATGAACCCTATCGAACATGCCTGGGATATGTTGAAAAGGGCTGTTTATGGACGTCTTGACCCACCAACCACTCTGAGAGATTTACGCCGAATTGTCGTTGAGGAGTGGGACAATTTGGACCAACAGTGTCTTGATGAACTTGTGGATAGTATGCCACGACGAATACAGGCATGCATCAATGCAAGAGGACGTGCTACTGGGTATTAGAGGTAGTGGTGTGTACTGCAATCTGGACCACAAATGCTGAAAGTCTAGCTGTATGATGGTACAACATGCAATGTGTGGGTCTCATGAGCAATAAAACGAGCTGAAATGTTGTTTGTGTTGATCTCTATTCCCTTTGTATTTAAAGGTTCCGGAACTCTTGGAACCGAGGTGATGCAAAACTTTTTTTGATGTGTGTATATTAGGACCCAGATGTTTATGACATAGCATCATATATTTCCGTTATGTGCTTTTCATGACAAATGTAAGATGATGATTTAAGCTAATCTCATTCAAATTATGTTATTGAACATAATTACTCTCCGAACAGGAAAGGGCTGCAATTCTTGCTGTGTAGCATTCATATTAAACATAGCACTTGACATAAAAAGTCTAACTCTAAGGGAAAGACTTTTTCCTCAAATGTCTAAATATGTTGCTTTAATAATTTATGCATTTGAGGCAAATTTTTGGGCCAGTGGACGAAAACGGTGAATGGAGAAGAAGATATAACCATGAACTCTATGATTTATATAATGAACCTGATATTGTAAAATGTATAAAGATCAGAAGGTTGGAGTGGGCAGGACATGTGATGCGTGCTAATGACAGAATGATAATGAGGATATTGAATGCAATACCAGAAGGAACCAGGAAATTCGGAAGACCAAAGATAAGGTGGGAAGATGGAGTGAGAGAGGATGTAAAGACAATTGGAATCAAGAATTGGATGAGCTCAGCACTTAACAGAAAAGAATGAGGAAAACTTCTTCAGAAGGCCAAGGCCCACAAAACCAGTGATGATGATGATGATGAATAATTTAAGCTTTATTTAATAAAAAATACTATTGTAATGCCAGTAGATTCGGTTAACAAAGCTGGGAAAGCGGAAAACGTTATGTGGTTGCGGGGCGGATACGGATAGCAGTCGTGCGGATGCGGGGCGGTTGCAGATAACGTTTTGTTTATCCGCGCAGGGCTCTAACGATGAGGACGTCCATCTGTAGCCAGCAACGACTTGGTAGATATCAAAATGCATGAAGACAGACAATTCACAATTTCTACGATGTCATTCGAATTTCCACTTTTAATCTTGAGAAGGGTGGCCACAAAGTCCCGTTAGTCCTATGCAAAACGTACTAAAGGTATCTTTGTGTACCTGTTTCAGATAGTATAACTGATACTTCTACTTACACTATTACTTACAGCCCATTCTGACTCTGGACCGCATATTTGACGGGATCCTCCTCCGAAACAAACATGTTCCATGTGTTTCTGCATCATCGACAGGAGTAGGCCCTATACACAATTCTGCAGATCGCCTATGCGTCGAATTCTTTGGCGATCCCTTCACGCACTTCTTGAAAAGGCTGCACGTTTCGTCTTGCTGGAAGGTTCGCCTGTTTGTTTCTGACCGTTTCTAATCATTTCCAACACCTGTGGGAAAGAGATAATGTTTCGGAGAAGGATCCCGTCGAAAGCGCTAGCGAAAGTCAGAATGGACCTCTTCGATAGTCTTTCCAATGTGAGTTCTGTCATGCACCAAACAACTCGCTAAAAGAGCCTACGTTTTTCAACGGTATAAGCAAACGCATCAACCATTGTTTACTGCGTACTGTCTGAACCAGATACACAAAGACACGTTTAGTGTACTTTACATAGGGGTAACGGAACTTTGTGGCCACCCTGTAGATTGTTTCCGTGTCTTTCTCGGGGTTTCACTTCGGTGCACCGTTCATCGACGAGATCTTGATGATCCTGCCTGGGTCGCCACTGGGGCAGTGGACCATGTACTACTGTACGTTCCTCAAATGAAGCGCATTGCACTTCTCTACCGCGATAGTTGAGAGCTTTTATACTCCCTATATAGGTCGCAGTACAGTATGAGTGGTGGGGAACAGGAGCGCTGGAGGAGACACCCCTCACTTACCTGCGCCAAGCTCAAGACGATTGCATGTACACATTTCAAGCATTAAAATGCGATTTCGACAGCACGGCAGATGACGAGTGACTGCTGTCACTGTTCCTCCTCCACTGAAACGTTTCTGGCAATCTATCTGACTAGAGCAATCAGCTTGACCTTGAAGCCTCACCACATACCGTCCATACTCTACTTGAAGGCAAAAAAACTAGAAGCGTTGCTGGATTTTGAAACAGTTTTCCCTTCAAATGTCGGTGAATAGTAAGTGCCTTCATGTGAGGCAAAGACATAAACCAAATTGGAAAATGCTTAATACTACGTATTAACTTCAATAACTAGCTAAATTCGTTTGAGCACCTGTTAATACTAATAAGTTTACTTATTTATAGAAACATGTTTTCGGCCCTTCAGTCCTTTAACAGGACCACTACAAGACACAGTCCGTTTAAGGTCACTCTTACACGATGAAAAATCTATTTTTGTGGCATCATTTTACTAAGTATTTTCTGGGTTTATGCTAAAGGTACAGCTATGATTTTGTCAGATATAAGAAGTGGCATATTCTGAGCTGTTTTTGACCATGTAGTGCTACTTTGCTTTTATAGGATGCGTGAAATGAATACAAATTTGGACAGATACATTTTCCAAAAAATGTTGTATAAGTTTCTTCAGGTACACAGTTCTCAGTTGTTTTTCAATCAAATATTCTCAAAATTTGTTCACATACTTGGAATGGATTATGGCAGATGAATAACGACTTTGTTTCATTATTATTGGTACAGAATGTAAGAAAAAAACCGAACTCTTTCTTTTTAAATTTATTCAAAATTATGTATCAATTTTTCTCTTCCTAATCCATGTCTACTATGTTTAGGAAGTGAAAATATGTTAACATTCAAGTACTCCATTAGGCAAGTTAATATAAAAAATTAGCCCTCTATCTTAAATGGTTTCCTAGTTATTGGTACCTAAACATGAAAAATGAGTATTAACGGAAAACAGCTGGCAAAGTTAAAAGTGTATTATTCAGAGCATGGGACGCTAATTTTTTTAAACGAATTTAAGGTAGTTGAAGGCATCAAAACCCAACAAACTATATATATTTGGATTCAGAAAAGAATGAAGAATTTTATGGCGCCAAAATCTAAAAATCGATTTTTTCATCATGCAAGAGTACGTGGTGTCCTTAAGATTACTAGAGCTCGAGTCAGCCGGGAAGGCGGTGCGCAGAATACGACGCTACCATTACGTCATGCTTCACTTCCATCCCACCAATCACAGTCACTCTGTCTTGCGAATCTAAGCTAGTTTGTTGTCAGGAAAGCGAAGTGATTATATCGTAATATTTAAAGATCCAGTGGAAGTGATTGTGTACATTTTGAGTGCTATGGAATCAGAGGGAAGTAAACGACAGGTTGTGCATAGGCACGCCCGTGAAATTGTTTACAAAGTGCACGAATACTTTAAAAGTGTAGAGTAGCGTGAAAGAGACGGGCTCGATGAGGTAAGCGGCGGTGTTGCCACACCGCAGGAACTCAGGGCAGCAGCTTGCGGTGTGGGGACTCGGACCTGGTGAACCTGTTGCAGCAGTGGATATGTACCTCTGTCTCTCTATGCGCAGTTCGCAGAGAGCCGGCCGCCTTCCCGGCAGACCCGAGCTCTAGGAAATTGAGATACAAAAATGTTATATTGCACAATACTTCTAACTTGGCTTTTTGGGTTTGAATACGTGAATATATTTCTTAATTTAAATTATAAAGGACGTCAATTTCAAAATGTATGTTGTAATTCCACTCACATGCACCTAATGTAGTATTAGTCTAATTAACAAGCTGAAGAAGGCCCCACTGAAGGGCCGAACACATGTTGAAATAAAGAAGTAAACATATTAGTATCAACAGGTTTTCGAAGGAATTTACCTAAAGTGTTTACCACATTACAAGCAAGGCCATGTTAATATAACTGATGGTTGTCTACGACGCGACGCGACCTTCGCACTTACTCTGACGCCTGAATATTTCCCGGCATGCCTTGGCGCAAGGATTACCATTCCGTGAGTAGTCAACTAAAACACCGGCAACACAGCAGCATCTGCTTGCCACGTAGCCTCAGCTGGTTTGAAATGCCCTGCTCCGATTGGCTCTGAATGTCCTGCGCGTCGCGTTCTTCATTTCTTTAACGTTAGGCTTGCCAACATAAATAAGTAGATGTGGGAAAACCACGTCCGAGATGGGAATCAAAACATTTTTCTCGTCAGATTTGCCTCACGAGGCTGAGTTCACCTCGTCCAGCCTTCAGACCAGAATTAAAATTTCTTGGCAGAGCCTGGAATCGAAACTGAACCTCCGGAGCTGCTAGCATTCTTGGCTGTCGCTCCGGAGGAAGGATTCGATTACCGGCTCTGCCAAGACATTTTACCCTGGACTGAGGACTGGAACGGAGTACACTCAGACTCGCGAAGCAAAACTGAGAGGAGGATAGTTCGGTTACCAACTCAGCCATCTTGGGAGTGGTGTTCCGTAGTTTCCCACTTCTATTCCAGGTAAATGCTGGGATAGTCCCTAAATCAACAACAACGTAAATGAGAACTGTCTTGGGAAATGTGCAGGCGGCCTAGTTACAGTATGTGTCCGTTAACTGATACTTCCTCGCAGCTGGCAGACTTCAATTAAGGGAATTTTCAGAAGCTTGCCTTACCCTAGGATAAATGTTTGAATTAACACGGAAACTGCGGTATACGGAAACATACGCAAAGGCACTCAGTGTATGAATGAAAGGGTACTATAAATAAACCTTTGGTAGTTCAGTTACTGAGCATAGCAGTTACTGACTGCTCGGGGGAAGTCAAGAAATCTTTTCGAATCTCGGCCCTGACAGCGTGTAGGTTTCACCGGGTTTTTCCACACTCCCTTTAGAGAATTCCCGGTATATGTATTTATATATATTATTATTATTACTATTAGAATAAGCAATATTACATCCAGCAATACAAGAAAATAAATACATAAATAGATTTTTAAGTATTTAGAGATACCCGAACACTGTTCAAACATATAGCGTATGATTTATAGATATTGTCCTTGTCACTACAACAGTGTATAATTTTACTTGTTTTCTTGATCACCGGATGTCCTTTATGGTACCTTGTTTTAAGTCCCAGGGTGCCTACCTGTCCCAAACCTAGACGCTCAAGGCCACAATAAATTACACACACAGCACTACTAGTCAACACAGACACCCTAATTAACAGTTCAAGTCAAAACACTCTCAAGTACACGGTACTGATGACCAAGAACTCCCGATTCCCTCAAATGAAATATCAACACTTTTAATTGCAAATCGGACGTCACTTTAAGGGGACGTGCAGCTGGTGAAAGCAAAGACGAAATAATGAAATTCTTACGTATTCTTTATAAGAATGCCTGCCCTCTCAAGCTAATTACCAACTTCAATATTATTTTAGGGACGTATTTATAGCCTCAACCGAGTCCAATATGCACAGCCATTAGCCTATTTGGAACACAAGCTCCCTTAATGAACGTTTAAAATATTTATCCCTGGCCATCATGTTATTCCATTCCAACTTCATACTAACAAACTTCCATATCATGATTAACAAAATCGCCTTGCAGGCATGAAATTTAAAATAACCGCCCACGGGAACTCGACGTAAACGAACTTCGTTAACGTGTATTTAATGCAGTTTACATAAATACAATCATTATGTAAAAGTTGAAAAATACAGTATGCAATTCAGGACAAGAGAGCAAGAGTTTCCAAAAACGATTAATAGGCACATCGCAATAGCTTCAACAATAATGCCAGGTACCAAATTAATTGGGATTTTTTTATATTGCAGTCAAAAGAAAAGCAGTGTTTAAGTTGTTGTTATTGTTGATTTATTTGAGGGGCTTGGACATCGTGGTCAGTCATCCTCGTGTATTTGGGTGTATGCCCAATTTTGCCTGATACCCTGTGTTTTTGTGATGGGTGTATTAGTGTGTGTATTTGAAATTCAAGTGAGAATTAGGATGGAGACCAGTTTACGCTTTACGTTTGGAACCATCCTAGGCAGTAGAAGTGGAAAACCTCGGAAAACTACTTCCAGGGTGACTGAGGTGGGAATCGAATCCACCACTTCTCAGTCTTCCCTCACGAGACTGAGTGTACCCTGATCAAGGCCTCAGACCAGTTTTGAATATCATTGCAGAGCGATTTGACTAAATAAAAGTTCCCAATACTTAAATGAAATATTCCATAAACACTTTATTTTAAGTATTTCGAAATCGTTTTTAAATTATTGTAAGAATATCTATTTTATTTTAGTAATGTTAAACGCTGAAGGAGATATCACTGAATATCGAAACGTACGTTTAAATAATAATAATAATAATAACCCCGCCAACCTGGGCCCAATGTTTGGGAAGCCAGGCTCTGCGTGTCACAAGCCAGGTCAAAGTGGTGAGTGATAGAGGAGAAACACCTCTTTAAAAACCCGAGGTCCAGCTGACCCGGCTGGTAGTACCTTATAAGGGTCCCTTGCCAGGGTTACGGTGAAGTCCTCAACGGCATTGATGGTGGTATAGATGATCTATAGAACAGTATTAATGGCGGACGAGGCGGCCTTGTATCCGGGATTAATAGGATAAAAGGCATCTATACTAGTATTTGGTTAGATGTCAGCTTTACTTAAATCCATGAGCGTCTGTACTGGTATCCAGCGGCGAGTGGTCAGCGTCTGTTAGCTCAGTGAGCTCGGCTGAAAATCTAAGTTCCAAAGGCCTCAACAAACTCTGGTCAGTAGTATAATTCGCTAGACTTTGAATATTGCGTAATCCTGACCACGTGGTCCAGGAGCGGGGCATGTGCACTGCACGTGTTAGCGTGGGAAGGGGTTGACCTTGTGGCTTGTTTATGTGATTGTGATAAAAAGTTAGCACTGCATGTGTTAGCGTGGGAAGGGGTTGACCTTTTGGCTTGTTTATGTGATTGTGATAAAAAGTTAATGGGTGTTGACGGCATGGGCGTTGTTTATTAGGATGGTAACTCGAAATTCAGACTCCTCTTCCACTCCTACAGGGGAGTTTCTTGGTTCGATTCCGTGTTTTGTTATTTAATTCCCGTGGGGGGGGGCAGCCTTGTGTATCATGGTTATTAAGTATTGATTGATTATTGAATTATATTTTGGTAATTTCCCAAGGAAGTGTAGAGAGTCTTGGGTGTCATAACTTTTGAATGAGAGTGTACGGTGAGGCACTCGACATAGCCGGATCGCTACCAGACATGTGGTGTGCGGCTGTTCCGTTTTTGCTCGCGCCGTGCGGCAAGCAATGAGAGCACTTAGCGTATGTAGTGCATGGTTGTCGTTAAAGTTTTTGCTCGCGCAAGCTAAATAAGTAATCATATGTTGTAATGCGACACTCTGTTTAAGTACGACATATATTACCACAGCGTGGGAGTGGAGTGGTGTTACTCCTTCTCGCTATGATATGTCTGTTTAATTTAAATGATGTTAACATTTTTTGTGTTCTGGCTTGCTTCATGATCTCAATCTGGTTAAAGTGTTTTATATGCCATGTATAACTTTGAGTGTGTGAAATGAATTTCGATCTGTTTGTTTTTAGATTCACAGATGTCATTAGTCAAGTCTGCAATTTTTAATGCGAGAACGAGATTGGATGTCGGTTCCCAGAGCTTCATGTGAAATGTTTTAAAGAGGTTTTTTGGCGCTCTAACTTCTTAATATATATATAAGAGGAGATTGCTATGGAGCAGTAGTTAGCTATCTTTATCTGCAATATCATGAGTCTGTGCGAGGGGTTGATAGAAAAGTTAGTAAAATTGCAACGCATTATGATGTTTGCGGAAAGTGCCCTGAATCAAGGGTTGCATTTCATCGTCAGTGCAACGAAAATAGAGGAGGAGGTGTGGTATAACACCTTAACACCGGGAGAAAAGGAGGTTTTAAGCGCCGAAATATTCGAGCTGATGAGGGATCAACACCACTGCCGTGAAATTATTTTCAACGGCATGACATTTCACATTGTCAATATTATTATTGACAAGTTGAGATCCATCGGCTCGATGAATTTCAACGTGTTTGAACCTACATTGGCGGAAGAGCTAATGGCCGTGTTTGAACGGCCATTAGAGGAACAGCATATGGAAGAGCATATGGAAGAAGTGCAAGAAGAAGCAGAAGAAGAAGAAGAAGAAGAAGACCATCGAATGGAAGAAGAAGAAGAAGAACATCGAGCGGAAGGAGAAGAAGAAGAAGACCGACAAGAAGAAGAAGAAGATGATGATGATGATGATGATGATGATGATGATGATGTTCAAATCTTAAATTAAATTCAATGGACAGTGGACAGTGGATTAATATTGTGCAGTGTAAATTTTATTTTTTAAATATATTTATTTGATCATTTGTGGTTTACATTAATTATATAATATGAATTAGTGAAAAATGATATGATCTTCGTTCTTAAAGTGGTAAGTAGTTCCTTTTCCAACAAGCTGCAGAGAGAATTGAAGATGCTGTGTTGTTTGCAGAGTGGAATATGCTGGTCTTGTGCACGGGGTAAGTAGAATCATTCTTTTCTTTCTTGCGTGTGTTGGTTTTAGCGAGCTGAAAAATATATATATAGAGACACATTAATAATAATAATAATAATAATAATAATAATAATAATAATAATAATAATAATAATAATAATAATAATAATAATATCTTTGTGAGGAATAAAAAATAAAAATAAAAAAAAACTTACACTGTTCTAATTATAAGACATTTTTGTTGGGGATCCAAGAGTTGTGAGTTGAATCGAATCCAAGCCAAGATACGAAGGCTCGGGTTCCTTTTCTACGTAGTACTTTGTTGACTAAGTAAATATTAGGATGTTTTGTTCGTTGTAACTCTGCTTCGTAGAACGCACCAAATATTGGAGTATTTTTATTATCTTTTAAAAGATATGTTCGTGGATTAGTATTTTGAACTTTATAAATTGTAAATAATTCTGTTGTCCAATTACCTTCGTACCCTTTACTGAAGTGTTTCTTGATTTTTGATATCCTTACAATATCGCCGATTTTATATTTTGGTTTTCTTAAAGTTTCATTATATTGTGTTGGCAAGCGGGGTGGATTGTTTCTTTTCACATCATTAGGTTTCATGCCAATGCTGCGATGTATTTTGTGATTATACTTTACTAGTAACTCAGGCAAAATATGTACCCATCGGTAAGAACCTCGTGTTGTGAATTCTTTCCACATCGATTCCTTAAGAGTTCGATTGAATCTTTCTATCACACTCGCTTTAATGGAGCTGCCAGTGGAATAATGCTTTAGATTTTGTTTCTGAGACCATGTTTTGAATTCACTGTTATAAAATTCCGTTCCTCGATCGGTGTGAAAATAATTGGGCAATCTTTTACTTTGAGAATAAACAAATTTTAAGCTGTTCACAATCTCACTTCCTTTTTTGGTTTTAAGAGGAATTGCCCATGCATATTTCGAGTAAACGTCAATAATGGTTAATAAATATTTAAATCCATTATTCCATTTTGCAAGATTGCACATGTCCACAAGGTCAGCTTCATGGAGGTCATCGATTCCTTTGCTAATAACACGTCGTCTTTTAAACTTTTTTCTAAGCGGTGCGTGAAGTTCTTTTGCAATTTCTCGTCTGATTTCGTTCATAGTTATTTTCCAAACAATGTTTTATAACATACTGTGCATTGTTTTACAAACGTTGGAATTTTTATTCAATATATCCAGCATTTCTTAGTTCTTCTTCTATTGCAAAGATTTCGCTGTCTAGTCCTGTGTGACCTGCAGCTTTCGATGCAATTAATGTTTTAAGTCTTGATACCAATTTGTTTGGTTCATTCCAGTGAACGAATTCAATATTGTTTCCGCCTTCAAATTTCCAAATGGCTTGTGGCGCGATGTGTTTTTTTTGACCATATCCAGTATGCATTGTAGTATTTGCTTCTTCATTTTCATCTGCTGTTTTTATAATTCCATCTATGTCTTCAGTGAGAAGGGGTTCAATTATATGTCTATACTTATAAGATTGCGTTCCTCTTGGAGCTGCATTGCTTGTATAATTTCTTTTGTGCACGTTTGAAACATTTAATAATTTCAAATATGAACTTAAATCACTCCTATCTATTAGAGTGGGGTCTGGTACTTTCCTTTGAATCAATTCAAGTAGACCTTCTGTAATAGGAAATTTTTCACCGCCAACTTTTATCCACTTTTTATCGAAGAAAACTCGTTCGCGTCCCAAGTATTGTTTATCATTTCTTATCGTTATACCAAATGTTCTATCCACGTTTTGTTTAATGAATGGATCAAAGTAGCGGGTAAGTAGTGAAATTATTTTGATGCTATCTCCATCTTCTTCGTCTGAAGTAGCAGTGGATTCAGAATCGTTATATTTTCCTTTTCTTTTTCGATTTTCTTTATTTTGAGTCGACGTATTAGCAATAGCTACAAGTTGATTTAATGAACTTGTTACTGGTTTAAAGTTAGTCTCTATATCTAATTCTTTTCGTCTAACATCATCTTGAAGTGAAAGATACTTGTCTTTAACATCTTTTTTTAAGCGAGAAAGTTTATCCTTTACACGACTTTCAGCTTTAATCTTTGAGCTCTTCTCCATGACTAAACGGAAATTGTGGTTGTTTTACTTATTTATAGTATATTCAAAATCGATTTGAAGAGGAAGATCATCAGTTTTATGTTTTTTCGGGTCTCTAAGTCGAAACTGAATTTCATCTTGCTCTTCAACGACAATATCACTACCATCCAGTTCAATCTCTTGACGTATATTTAAAATTGCATACACAATTGGAGATCTTGGTGAAACAAAAATTGGTTTTAATACGCCTTTGTAGGGAAGTTGGTACTGTATGTTATGATTATGAAGCGTGTATACTGGTGAATGGATTGATGGTGTGTTGGAGAATTTCAGAATAAATTTCGATAAGTTCTTTTTCTTTACTTCATCTTTTAATATACCATATTCTTCTTTGGATGCAGTAAAACTTTCGAGTGGTTCTTTGTTAACCATTTGCTCAATTTTTCCCAGTTCAGTTTTTAACTTGTTATATTCTTCTTTGGATTCAGCAGCATAACTTTCAAGATCTTCTTTTTTAACAATATTGAGATTGTTAGCAACACCCTCAATACGAGTTTGTAAATTGCTTAAAATTTCTTTTAGTTGATTAACTTCAGTTCGTGACGCAGCATAGTGTTCTACAAACCGTTTATTTGTCACGTCTTGGTCGTTAACAGGGAACTCAACATTTGTTTGTTTTTGATGTTGTAGATTGTTTACAGTTTGTTTCAATTGATCAAATTCACGTTGGGAAGCGGCATATTGCTCAACAAACGTCTTATTTGCAACATCGTTATCGTATATGGGGTTGTTTACGTGAGTAATTCGTCCACTCATCATATTTAAAGTTCCACCATCGTCTACGTTTAAAACGTTTTGTTTATTAAATTTAGCGATTAAGTCTTCTAGATCTTTTCGAGAGGCAGCAAAGTTTTCTAAGTAATATTTGTTTATTGCATCTAACGAATCTATTGGTTGAGATATGTTTGTTATTCTTCTATTTAACATATCTACAGTTTCATCATCTCTGTTTATATTCAAAAGAGATTTTTTAATTTCATCGAGTTCATTTGTTACATGAGTTTTAAGAAAAGAATACGTTACCGCATCTTGATTTTGAATTGGATCTTTAACATTTCTTATTCTTTTGTTACCCAAGTCGAGAGTATCTTGATCATACGGAAAGTGATCTTCTGAAAATTCTCGCACTAAACCATGAATGAATTCTACTCGTTGTAACACTTCGGTTATTCGGGTCTCAAGATATTTTTTTATATTCGATGTATGTTGCTGCATTGCAATAAGGTTTACTGCATCATTTGCAGATGATGGTAAAGCTAAGCCCGCGAGACGTTTGTTTTGAAAGTCAAGTTCTTTTTTCTCTATTTTACAAATTGAAAAAATTAAACCTTTAAGCTCGTTAAAGTTTCGTTGTATGTCTTCTTTAGACTCGATTTTATTTAGCTCATTTAATAACTTCACTACATAACCTTTGTTGCATGCATCTTCAACATGTATTGGCATTCCAACATTTTTTAACCGTTTGCCGTTAATACTTAGATGTCCGTCGCTTGTTGTTGTTGTTAGTTGATTTTCATATTGCACTAGCTTATCATCAACATATGATTTAGTTGCAATATCATGTCGTGAAGTCGGTCGTCCGATAGACACATTATTGGTTTTGTTAAACGATGTCATAGTTAAGTTGTTAACCACGCAAAAGCTATAACACGAATGGCCATTTACCTCTTTTTGAAGTCATATTTATAACTGAAAATAAACATCAAAACCATTGCGATATCGACCATTTTGTAAATCGCTATCTTTATCGATAACCAAAAAACCAAACTTAGAGTTTTGCCAACAATACGAACAAATATCAAAGAACTGTTCATAGCTCATATCTGTATTTACATGATCGTTATATACGTGACGCAAGTTTGTTCCGTCTTGTTTAAAAAGAATTAAAAAATTAGCGTTATCTCTAATTAGATGTTTAGGTATACAAGAATATGTTTGACAAAGATAAAATACGTCAACGTCGTGATGACGACCTCTACTGAAATAATCTTTCATGTGTTGTTGTTTATTGCTGGCTACATCATCAAAAACAAATATAGAGTTTTTTCTAGCCATTTCTGGAGGCATTACTTCATCATTATCGGAAAAAAAATCACTTTTTATTTCTTTTATGGAGTCCAAAAACTTTTTTAATTCAACATATTTACTTTGAGCAAGTGATTTAGAATAAATATAAACGTTTTCAAAACGAACTCCATTTTTGTGGCATAATAAATTTAGCATTACGTTTGTTTTGCCACAGTTCGATGGACCGCAAATGATACATCGAATTGTGTTCGGTAGTAAAACACCATGCTTTCTTTTTTCACTTTTACTCTGGTTTTCAGCATTAGTAAATGAAATTACTGGTAGAGTGTTTGACTGCTTAACAAACTTCAACATGTCTACGTTTACGTCTGAGAATGCACACTGCACAAAAAATCACATCACATCAACATATATTGCTTCCACATGTATCATAACTTGTATTATGTGGAATAATAGTAGGATTTTCAGGATTTAAATCAACGTTGCCGACGTAAAACCCTCTTATATATGGACAATATGGCGCCCATTTTTCATGATCATTTAAAGGATTATCGTTTTCCCTCCAATTTTCAATTTCAATCTTACAGAATATACATTTCACCTTATCACCATGTCCAGTATAATAAAACCCTGCTGGTGCTAAACAAAATTCGTTTGGACAGGGAAGAGGCCAATTTTGAAAAGTTTTAAGTCTTTCATATTCGCATTTCAATTCTATGCTAGGAGAAATATTGTTTACGTAGGGGCAAGAAAAAGCCCATTTCTTATGTTCTTCAAACGGATCATCATCTTCTTCCCAATAACTAAGTTGCAGATTACAGAAAGCACACCTAACCATATCCTTATATCCAAAATAGAAAAATCCTGCGGCTGCTAACCATGCAGTGTTCGTAAAACTGTCTGAAGACCAGGTCTTAAATGTTTTTAGCCGATCTCTTTCAGATTTTAAATTCATTTCTTTTTGACTCAATATCATTTGCATTAACTGTTTTTTGGAATACTTTACACAATTAAAATACTTCATGATGCTGGTTTACTTCACAAAGAAAAGATGTTCACCACACAAAGCTAAATGCGAACTGACATGAATCAACAAAACACGTTGGCTAATATGCACGTGTTGGGTTGGCCGAGCGGTCTAAGGCGTTAGACTTAAGATCTAATTTTCAGAAATTGAAAGCGAGGGTTCGAATCCCTCACCTGACAATATTATTATTATTATTATTATTATTATTATTTTATTTACATGTAGAGTGAGGAGGTAATTGATCATTAATAAGAACTTTCATATGAAATGGTACAAAAGACATTTTTTTTTTCTTCTTTATTCATTTAGAATTACAATTAATACAATTTTATTTCTCTTGAAGTAATCTCATTCTTTTTTTAGTTGTCCAGATGAGTGTGGCTGTGTTGAGATGATCTTCTTCTTTTTAGTTGTCCAGATGATTATTTTCTGTAGACAAAAAAAAAAAAAAGATACACTGTGTTAAAAAGCGAACTAAAAACAAAATATGTATAGCTGTCAACTACAGTAGTAGATCTAAATTATTCACCTTTTATAGATAGCGATTACAGTTGTCACATTTGCAGCGAAGATGAAACAGTTGAAATTTCCTCTTTAGATGATCTGGTAGATGTTCCCACTCTAGACGAATTCGTTGTGGTTCATATATAGTCAGCACGTTTATAGGAAAGTAGTTCCAATCAAACTTATTAAAACCTCGAAGTCCACTGTTTCGAAACTTGTTTATTATCGAACACACGATTTTCATGATGCCATCAGAAGAATTTAACCAATGTTGAACAGCATTGACGTTGAATTTAGCACAACTATTGCTTCCCATTGCTAGAGATGGTAAATGTTTTGGACAATCTGTAGGTAAACGATGGCTATGCCTCAACATTAGGTCTGACATTCCATCAATCGTATTAAGATCGAATAATGAGTCTGGGGAAAGTGCTTTTAGTGCAAACAAAGAAAATTCCTGTGGCAAATTATATACAACTAAATAATCATATTTATTCTTAATAGACTCAAAAAAAGAAGAAAGAGTTTTTTCACAATATGCTGCAACCCATGTGATCACGGGGCTGAATGAAGGTATATTGCCGTTATTTAACATACAGTAAGCAAGTTCCAAACTGCCGTTTGGTAGCTTGCGAATGTCTGCAACTATTGGTTGCTTCTTATTCCACGTGCCAGCATCAGTAGAAGGAGAGTTTGTTGTTGTCAATTCCATGATTGCAACTAAAGTGAGAATACTTGTTTACTTGCTTGCTTATAACTTAGCAAATATTGGTTTAGATAATTACTTCATTCGTTAATGGTCTGTAAGATATTTGACGATCATGAATAAGAACACAATAAAGAGTTGTATCTTCAGGTATATTCTCACTTGTCTCGATTTCAATTCGCACATCGACTGAAGATGTCTTCACTGCTTCCACTTGTTCGAGACAATTAATTACAATAATCGGACAAAGAGACTTAAATTCATCTCGTGAAACCAGAGTCTCTGAACGAACATCATCGATCTGATAATATACATTACGAAATTTAACAAACATGTCATACAACTCGCTGTAGTCATTTATGGCAATTTCAGAAGTTGGCATTTCATAGGGATAAAAAATTGAATTTAAAAAAACTCTTATAGATTTAATGTTACAATGGTCGAAATAGGAAGAGCATGTGTTTAGTAAATTTCTTCTAGTTTGAAAACCTAATAAAAATTGACGTGGTTTTTGAGTTTCAGAAGTTGTCATTACAGTCCAACTATATTTAGTTGTTCTAGGAAGAGAAGGCAAGACGTGAACATCCCACGATCGATAACCAACCTGAATGGGAATATTTTTCTGCATTAGTTTTAATCTTTTAATTTGTTCTTCGTCCGATAATAATAAAACGGGAATTTTTAGATAAACTTTAAATAACCTGACCTTAGAAAGATCGTTTTCGGTTGTCGATTGCAACGCACGTGCGTCACTTGACGATCGGAGAAGTATTACCTCATGCTTGCAGTTTAAAATCGGCTTTCTGTAATCCTCTGCTATTCCTAACAGGTTGCTTAAAGGAAGTATTATATGAAAACGTTTTGTGTTACTATCAACAATATTTGCTTCACTTGCTGGCGTTGTTAAAGAGGGAAAATAACCGGCATTTTGTAAAGCTGTATATTCGTTTTTTGAATATGATGCAAAGGTTTTTATAGAACTTGTTATACCTAGATGGCGTGTACGATCAATTTCTTTACCATTTAACGTGATGCGAATTTCGCTAAAAAGATTAGCCCCAAAATTTTGGTCAGGATGCGCTGTAGTAGAAGCAGCTGGATTTATGTTAGAAGTAATAATTTGACCTTCTAAGTGAAGAACACCTTCTGATAATAAAACTATGTTTTCTTCATTTTGAATCGGTATTCGAATTTCATCATTATTTTCGAATTTATTAGCTGAATAAGGTTGATAAACTCTTTCTTCTCGTCGCACAACTCTGTTGTCAACCTCTCTTTTATCTGTTATGTTAAACATGTTAACAGCTTCAACTATAGATAGAAACTAAATAAGATTAACAATTGCATATATATTTATATTGAAATTAAAGTACGCGATAGCCTAAAGACTGTAAGAATTGTTTGTTGTTACTCGATAACTGTTTCTTAGATTTCAAGGTGCGATGTCGTTGTTTGTTTTTTTTTTTACAAATTTTAGCTGATTGATTTATATTATTTTTTCGAATCAGAGTCGACTTCTTTTTTTTCAAACTTTGAGTATTATATAGTATAGCCATATTTGTGATTGTTTTCTAGTATGCTTACTCAAGTAGAATGAAAACATAACAGTATTTCATTACTTTATATAGCAAGATATCGTGCTGGACGAATAATTAATTCTACAGTTAAATCTTCATCTTGCAAATCAATGAGCTGTTGAAGATGATCTTCAAGTTGCACAGATACATGTTGAATAAGCTTGGTGTTCATGGGCAAAAAATTAATCGTTGTTGGTTGTACAACAATCGGGTAACCAGCAGGAACATGAGCTTTAAAATTATATAAAGAGTGTGTTGGTTTATGGTTCAAATAAGAACTCGTACCAAGCACAAGGTTGCAACATACTCGAATACTATTAACAGTGTTAATTTTAAACATATATTCAGAATGATGAGTTGTGTTTGCCTTGAACTTTCTATGAGAAAAGCCTAACAAATCTGCAATAGAATCTGCAACACCAAAATCTATAGCAAACACTTTCGAATGTAGTTTACAATGATAAAAGACTTTATCATAATTAATATAAAATGATGGGAATTTGTCTTTGTCGCCTAATAAATGTTCAACTAATAAATCATCAATCTTTTCACTTAATTGTTTTAACGTATAGCTAGCATTGGGTATTATTAAAATCGCTCTATCCGCTTCGTTCAACTTTATAGCCAAAATGTTATTATTCTCGTTAATTGCAAACTTCATTATCGATTCTATTTTTCGATGAATTTCAATTTCTCTTTTATTCTCTTTAGGGTAAACTTTCTTTTCAATACCTAAAGGCCCTGCTACACTGTTGGCTACAGTGAAATCAATATTAAACGGGGAAGACAAAACGAGACGGTTGTCTCTTTTTCCATCTATATCCTCTTCCACATACAATTTTGTTTTTTCTAAATGTTCTGGTATAAGTTTCGACAATGAGTGATAACTAAGTAAATCATCAAAAGCCGAGGCTAGATCTTCAAATTCATAAATACCCGGTGGTACCACTAAATCAATTGATAAAAAATTAGTAAAATGAATGCGAAATTTATTATTTCTGTTGGTAACATTTCGAATAGAATTAGATGTATACAATCCTGCAAGTCCTATTTCAAAAAACTCTGCTCCTACAAGATGAATCGGGTTCTCCAATGTAACATCAATCTTCGAGCCTTTACCTTCAAGAGTTATCCGTCTTTCGAAAGCCATCTTTGAAATGTTTAAAGACGGTCTGTGTTTCCCTTATTTATACAATACAAGAAGACTAAACATAAATGTCCACAAATCGAAGAAGTAATCGATTGATATGAATGAAAATTATATTGTAGATAGCAATTTTTAAGATATGTTAAAATTTCAAATGGTGGTCTTAAATTACCAATACTATCAAAATAATGCACATATTTACCATGTTTACTGAAAGCTACCCAATGTGAACCGGATTTATCCATCGGTTCAAGGTTGACAATACAGTTTTCATTTTTTCGAGGATATCTTGGTAACGTATCTCGCATAAAGACTCCTCTAAAATTTGGAATCTTTAATTGATGTGCGTATTTAGCTAAATCGAAATTACTTAATGCTTTATTTGGTATTTGGTTAATTATCTTTTGTATGCAGGAGGATTTAAATAAATGCCTTGACCTCCTTTTCCTCGCATTGCTTCTATCATTCGATTGTGTCTTTTCATTTCTTTTAGTTCTTCTTGAGCAGCTTTCGCCTTGTTTATAGCAGACGCCACCCCTGCTGCTCCGCCTGCTAGACCCCCCAAGCCCGACAAGTCTGCAAATATCGGAAGTAGGGGTAAAATACCACCTTGCTTTTTCGATGTTCTTCTTCTTCTTTTTTTTAATCTTTTCTTGTTTTTTTTTTTGTTATTTAAGTTTCGCTTACCTCCTCCAATCTTAGACTTAGCTTTCATGATGCCACCCACTGTTAGTGCAGCCGCTCTCTCTCCAAATGATGCGTCACGGGATTTTACACGAGACCAAGCTTTTGAAGCTAAAATTTCATCAGCCTCTCTTCTTTTGTTTGAATCTTTATGCTTTGCGTAAGCAATGTCGTGCTCTTTGCACGCTTTATCTAATATATTTATTCCTGGATCACCACGGCTCAATCGCTTTTCTAATTTTGTTCCTGGTCCGCAATATTCATATCCCGGGATGTGTAATTCCACGGGTAAATTATCAATAGTTTTATTAAGTACACGACTGATTAATGATCCACTTCCTGTTCGTTTATATTGAGTGGTAGAGTTGCTCCTCTTACAACGCACCATTACTAAATGATATGTAATATAAAGTAATTATACATATATATTTCTGGAAAATGGGAATGGTGGGGGGAGGTGTTTTTTTTTAAATAATACACACAAAATTTGGGGTTATTATTTATTCTTTTTTTTCATAAGCAAAGGAACACACAAAAAATTAGTATTATTATTAACAGCATAAAAGTGTGTGTGTGAAAGAAATAAAGTAAGTGAGATGAAGTGCTTTAATCTCAAATTTGTTTCTAATCATTTTTTCAGAGAAAAATGACCAAACGGTAAAGTATCAATTCCGTTTTCAGTTATGTGTCTTTTATCTTCGTTTGATGAAATTGCCAACTTATTTTGCCGAACAGTAAATACAGAATGAGATTTTGAAATTATACAAACTTGAACTTTGTTGACTTTTTCTCTGTTATAAAGACACTTTCGATACTCATCAATATTCATACTTTTACTCACACTCTTCTTAATGCCTTTAGCCTTACACAAGCTATTCATTTCATCACACAATTTTATTGCATACATTTTGGGTCGTAACCCCACAAATTCTTCAACAATCCTTCCAGCATTTTCATCTTTCATTAAACCAATTTCACCTTTATTTTGTCTCACAATGCCAAAAGGATTGTTTGTTTCATAGTTTCCAGTATCAAACAAATTTGAATGCTGTTTCATGAACTCATAAATATCATCATAGAATATATACATAAAACTATCGGTGTCTGTGTATAACAACCTCACATTTGATTCAGGATTTGCTAAAATAACATTGTAATGAAAGTCATTCATTTTACATTTAGACAAATCTAATATAGATGCACCAACATATACTGGTTGATTGTGAAAAATCTTTAGTCTACTCATCTCGATGACCATACATTGTTCATCGAATATAATTCTATGTTTAAAATTAGCCTTAGCTATTAAAGACCTAGCACCACAAGCTCCATGCCATTTGGTGACCCATTTGATGTCCCTTAACTTCCTCACATTCATCAGTGAACGACCAAAAATTGCATTATTCATCAATTTATAAAAATTCTTTTCAAAATCATTTTTGGCATGTTTTCGTTTCTCGGTGTTCACATCAATATATGGTTTTAGCCATTGGCTCTGATTGAATTCAATTATTCTGTGAATACGATCTAATTTCATTCCTAGTTGAATACATTGCTTTAACAATCTATAATGCAAAACATAACGTTCTTTATTATCTAGGGTAGCCATTAGCTTTGTCAACTTTTCGGGACATAGAGGGTAATCTGAATGTTTGTCATGTAACTCTTGAGGATAAGTCAAATCTACTTCCAAAATATATCCAATTTCTGAAGTATCATCAATAGTTAAAACATCAAAGCCTTCAACATTTGCAACCCATTTAAACCCGCCCGTTGGAAGATATTCCATCATCGCATATCCATATAAATTATTAACGTCAAAGTACATTATGTAGGACTCTTGCTTTTTCTCATCATAAGTTTTCATATACTTATTATTAGCAATCGCATGTCGTGTTATACACTGAACATTTCCTCCTCGAATAGATCGTTCAAAAAAGTGTAACATATCAATATCTTGAAGCAATTCAAGTTGAACGTTGGTTATCTTTTTCATAGCACACCAAGACATAGATGGAGCAGTGTAAAAATGAGCTGCATCAATGCCATAAGTTTCCATGCCATTCGATCTAAAATTTTCAAAGACATCCGCCAAAAGAAGTGTGTCAACTTTTAAATACAAATCGGCGTATTCTCCTAATGTTTGACATGAAAACGTTTCCCACACCGATTGAGCAAACTCATACTCTTCATTCGATATTGTTTGATCATTAAGACTGCTATAAAACTTGGATATTTCAGGTAATTTAGTTTCGTTAAGTACATCCATACTCGTGACGTATTCATAGGGAAACACGCCTTTTCTCGCAGTAAGTCGAAACTGTGCATCATCATCATTAAAATAACGTCGAGTTATTTGCTTTGAATCTTCACTTAACGAAGATGAACATTGATCTAGTGAACAGGACAAGAAATTATATGTATCGAAAAATCTTAACTGAATGAATCCATTCTTAACCCGTACATACTTTGTAAACCCTTTATAACGTTCCATATTCACCGCCAACAAACTTATATTACCAGGATTATGTAACACCTCTCCATCACGTTTCTCACAAATTTCTTTAATTATAAAATGTCCATCATAGGCCGTTAGATTATGAAATGCTATAGGCAAAACCTTTGTTACTTTGTAATTTAAATTACAACTATTGTGTGCGCTTCCTCTATATTTTCCAGTTAAGTGACAATGATCGCGTACTTTGAGTTCATTAACTGCAATCGGTTTCTCGCAAATGTGACACATTTTACTTGACAAAAATAATCTTTCTTCATTTTCGGTCATCTTTAACATTGGCTTAACCGATAAGTAATATGTTTGAAGTTTATCCACAATACTATAAAGTTCCTTTACAAACAATTCAATGCAATTATTTCCCCTAAAGAGTTTGAAACTGCACAATTCACTATCGAAATTACAATGAAGGTATAAAGAAATGCTGTAAGGAATATGTTTATGTGTTAAAGTAGAGTTAGGAATGTCACTATTTGGAAAACAGGAGGAAATTGGAGACAAGACGCATTCAGTGTCTGCATATATTATAAATGGAACTGTATCTTTAACTCGGAATTCTGTAAAATTAACAAATCTTTGTTCATCAGTCGGCATTATGCTTTTTGCAACAGGAAACTGTTTACAGTCTGCAAAGTGAACATTTAACTCATCCTCAAGAAAATAATATGACAAACAACGTCTGCATATATAAATCCTTCTCTGAGTGCTAGTGACGCTTGAACGCACAAGGCGAGCAAGATTTCTAATTAAACAAAAGTGATAACTTTCACTGTTTCCAATCTGCAACATCAATAAGTCTACACTCCTTTCATATACTTTATCTGATACATACAAAGGTACAATAGTAAAAGTTTTTTTTCCTTTTACTTCGTTTGTTCCCATACATACCCAATTGTTTTCATCATATTGTGCTCCATACACATTTACAGAAATATTGTTTTGGTTTTCAAACTTGTTTAAATATTTCATTTCCATCGGAATTGGAATTCCATCTAAATTTAAAACATCTCTGTAATTAGGATAGGAAGAAAGATGATTCACGTTTCGAGTTTTTGGATACAAACCAGCAACCACACTCCACGCAAAACAAGCTTCCTTTGTATCATACAAATTTAGCACTGCATGTTTATTGACTATTACATCAGGCAATCTACTAGTATTGGACATTCCTACTCGAAATCCAACATATTTATTTATATTAATTCTCAAACTATGAATTTTTTCTAAAGCCCACCCGGAACCATTTACTTCAAATTCGCTCATTTTTGTCAATGTACCTTCAATGATATTCTTATTATAAAATTCATTTAAATCAGTATACTCGAAAACTACCTCATTTTTGATAGCAAAATATTTTGTTTCTGATATGTCGCGAAGCACGTATTGTGCACACAAAACTGAATTCACCTTTAAAGCTTGTACAGTTAACGCTTTCTTAACATACTTTGTAAACCAAATATTAGCATTCGCTAAAAATTCGCGAGGATCCAAAAACTCATTCTTAACATTTGATAATGCAAGTGTGTACACTCTAGAATTGAATGCCGTTTCAATTAACTCACAGCTCAAGAAAGATTCATCCTTTATTTGAATTGTAATTTCTTTGAAATTCACAGCTTGTTGCAATATGTGCTCACTAATAACTCTCCAACATTCAATCAACTCATCACTGTTCTCAATCAACTCGGTTTGAGTGTTTTCCCCGATTTGGTATGATACTGAAATAGCACCGTTTAGTTCACTTCGAAAATTAGAAACACTTTCAAATGCATTGTCCAATTGGTTTCTTATATTTTCACTGTTATTATGTAATACAATATCAACCTTTCTACGTTTGCTAGGAGGCGAGGTCATTGTTGCTGTTGTCTAAGCAAATGTCCAATTTGCACTAAAGTTAATACACCACCAACAGTTGGTGTACCATCACTGATGTCTAAGCATACGTCCAATTTGCACTATTGTTAATACACCACCAGCAGTTGCTGTAACATCGGTTTACCATAAACCTATAATCTTTTAAAGTATATTCAAGCCATTGTGATAAATTACTGCCTGTAATCTCCAATGAACAATGAACAGCCTCAAAAGGAAATTCATCCTGAAGTTTACCAAGCAAATTGTTTCTATACACATTCAATTTTGTTACATCGTAACACGTCATGGAAAATTCTATTTTGAAAACTTCATCAAATGTATTGTATCCGAAGAAACAAATAAAATGTTCATCTTCACATAATTCTTTCAATAGATATCTTAGAACTGTTTCTGTCACCTCTCGCTGACTATCCTCTGATTTGCTAACATTGGTAACGTAGACTGAAAATGTTGAAATTCCACTCGAAGATGTCCATTTGTTAAAACAAGCTTCTTTCTCATTACGACTCACCTCGTTATCATCTTCTTCCTCTTCTTCCGGTTGTTGAAAGCATACACGATGATACTCTATTAGCGGGTGCGATCGATGTTCAGTTCCACTCAGGAAATTAACAGTTTTCCACTTCATTATGCTGGTTGTTTTATTAGTTTATTTAGATAATCTGAAAAATTAAACAAATTAAGAAATAATTAGCAACTAAATATATCAATCGTTATATCAATCAATACATAATATATAATACAATACTCACCAAAACATGTCGATGTGAGCGGTTCTTCAACCCAAAATACACCGTCATCAGTTTGCCCTCGAGTACTGTTTCAAAATGACTTGATGTGAGCGGTTCTTCACCCCCAAATACACCAGCATCAGTGTGCCTCCCATTGAGTTTAGTTCATCGATCTCTGATGCGCTTAATTTCGAAAATACTGCTGGTAGAAATACACTTGTTACTTCATCTTCAATGTTAATGTCCACCACTATTTTTCTTCCAAACCTCGTCTGTACGGGGCGAATAATTTGCACCACATATGGTAAATCAATGACTAGTTCTGCTAGTTTCTTATTAGAATACTCAGTACAAGATGATAAGTTATTGAACTTCGTTAGAGCTTCCATCACACAATTTGTTCCTCGTCGTTGACTTTCTTTATTTCTTTCACACACACACTCTTCGCGCAAAAGTAGAAGTTAAACTCTTCCATGCACTCGTCCATTTATATATCCTTCACCCCCACCCACACTCCAGAAACCATATGCTGCAAACATTTCTTTTTTTCCACTATTGCTTAAAGAAGTCAAAGATTACATTCTTAGCCAATGACGTTAAAGGTCAACTCTGTCTCACGCGAACACAGCAGACGAGATCAATCACACTGCTGCACATGGTCAAACTTGCACGGGTGTCAAATGACGGTTAGCATCCTAAGCAAAAACAATAACAGCTGCACACCACATGTGTGGATTGTTGATAGTGGCACACATGCTCACACTCGCATGAGTGTCAGATGACGGTTAACATCCTAATAAACAACCACATGACGTCAACACCCATTAACTTTTTATCACCATCACATAAACAAGCCAAAAGGTCAACCTCTTCCCACGCTAACACGTGCACTGCACATGCTCGCTCCTGGACCACGTGCTCGCTCTAAGGACCCATGACGTCATCCCATGACGTCATCAGGATTACGCAATATTCAAAGTCTAGCGAATTATACTACTCTGGTCCTATATGGTCCTGGTATCTGCTAGGCCAAGTACTGAGTACAAGCAAATATGGAATGTGCAAGTAAATACAATCTTACCCCAGGTGGTACACAATCCACCCGTCAACAGACGGCCACTGAATTTTCGGATTCTGGGGAGTTCAGACGTGCCCAACAGAGAGTATCGGAGATCTCTGGTAAACTTCCCTACAACCAGAAATCATTCCTTGGAAAGATTAACATTAATACATTGATCCAAACAGGTAAATTACATGACCTCACGCAGGAAATTGACCGACAAAAAATTCTCATCCTTGCTCTTCAAGAAACACGAATGACAGACAACGACACTATGGACTACGGAAACTCGCATCTTTAAAAGCAAAACACAACAAAGAGTCGCAAGGGGCGCACCAATTTTCGGTATGGCGTTTCTTGTACACAGATCTATTATCACCTCCGTCAGGGAAATTACACCCGTCAATAGTCGGTTCATGACCATGCGCATCAAATGCGCCAACAAAAATTTCACACTCATCAATGCGCATGCCCCCACCAATGTTGATAATAAGAAGAACCTTGAAACGGTTGAAAAATTCTGGAACAAACTTGAGAACATCATGAGCAAGATTTCCTGCGACGACGTTAAAATCCTCATGGGAGATTTCAATGCTCAACTTGGCAAAGAGAAAATCTATCCAGAAATCGTCGGTAAATATTCCGCAGACCAAAACACGAACACTAACGGCACGCGTCTGTTTGACATCTGTCACCAATTCAACCTTAAAATTATGTCCACGCACTTTAGAAAATCGCCGCATAAACAGAAAACATGGCGATCTCCGATCCAACATCTCGGTGAGTATCAGATTGATCACGTCGCCATTTCCTACGCCCACTACAGAACCATTCACGACGTTCAAGTCCGAAGAGACGCGAATATCGACTCGGATCACTACCTTACAAGAATCAAAGTGAAGTTCACCCCAAAGAGAGTTCACCGTCGCAAACCACATAGCTAAATCGAATTTCGAGATATGATTCAAGAAACAAATATTGTAGAGGAATGGGAAAAGGAACCGGCGAATAACTGTAACGACTTTCGTAGCAAAATTATCGGACAAGCTAAAGCACTGATCCCGCTAAAAAGGAAGACAAAACATCCATGGTGGAATTCTGAGTGTGATCAAGCCATTGCCAATCGCCGAATCGCATTCCAAAAATACAACAGCAGTAGATCACCAGGAACCCTGGGACACTTCCTCGACATCCGCAAACAGACAAACAAGACTATCAGGAAAGTCAAGCGTGATTATATCACTGAGCAACCTAAGTCCATGGAGAATGATTTCAGAAACTCCGATAGTCGGAATTTCTACAGGACCTTCGCGAATAATATTAAGGGTTATGCACCGCCAAATTTAACCTTTAGGAAACGGGATGGAAAACTGGCACTTACTAATCGTGAAAATTGCGATGAACTTGCACGCTACTTTTCAGGGCTCCTTAACTGTCCCGAACCACCTGAACGTTTCTTGCCTACGACCTCAGAACACGTCAAGCCAGACGCTGATCAACCAACACGAGAAGAAATCACTCGCCATATCAAAAAACTCAAGAATGGAAAGACAGCAGGAGAAGACGGAATTGTCGCGGAACTGCTGAAAAATCTTGGACCACGATCACTGCAGGAAATTACACAGATTATCCAAGAAGTCTGGCGAAGTGAAAAACTCCCAGATGATTGGAAATGCGCACTCATTCACCAACTCTACAAAAAAGGAGACAGATTGGATGTGAATAACTATAGAGGGATATCCCTCTTTTCTGTACCTTACAAAGTCTTCTCTGCTTGCCTCCTACAACGCACACAAGAACAACTCGAGCCTCTCATTGGTGAATACCAGGCAGGGTTCAGACCAAACAGATCAAGTACTGAACAAATTTCCAACCTCAAGTCCACACTGAAACTTCGAGCTTTACGAAATCTCCCAACCATCTGCGTATTCGTCGATTTTCAGAAAGCTTATGACTCTGTCGACCGCCTATCCCTCTTTAATATACTCGAAGAATACACGCTCGACCCGAAAACACGACGCCTCATCCAACAGACCCTATCTGAAACAACTTCCAAAGTCAAGTTCCTTGGTGAAGTATCTGAACCTTTCCTCATCGGGACAGGTGTACGGCAGGGTGATGGACTCTCCCCTCTACTCTTTAATATCGTCCTAGAGAAGGTCATGCAAGAATGGAGAGATGAGCTGAGTAGTCGGAATACCTGGAAGCCCGTCATGCTAGGAAGGCAAACGGATAATATCGACGTGACATGCTTCGCTTTCGCGGATGATCTTGCAAACCTCTCCGCAGATGAACGAACGGCAATTCTTCAGATTGAGGTCTTAAAAGAGTGCGCTGAAAAGGTCGGACTACAAATTTCCTTCACAAAGACCGAGTTTATATCGACAAAACACATTCAAGCACAAAATTTAGTTACAGAGTACGGTATGATAAACAGGGTTAATTTGGGTGAAATTATTGAGCCCACAGGTATGGAAAGAGTGGCGCAAAAATCTCGTGAACTTGAATTGCGGAAAGCAAACGGAAAAATCGCAAATATTTACAACAAGAAGTGCATGAGCATCAACACCAAAATTCAACACTACACGACTGTCATCAAACCTGAGACACTTTACGCCAGCGAGACACTAAACCTCAACTACAAAGGGGATCTTGAGAACATCAAGAAGGCTGAGAGAAAAATCATCCGTAAAATATTGGGCCCTAAACTCACAGATGATGGATATCGTCTGCAATCACACACAATCACAGAGAGATACTCTAATATCGAGTCAGATTTCCGCAAGCGACGACTGAGATTCTACGGCCACATTATGAGACTGAATGACGACCGGCTAACAAAGAGAATATTGACTTACTTACGAAAACTTAAAGTGACAACAGTCTGGGTTACCCAAATCCAAACTGATCTCGAAAGTGCCAACATCATACCAATAGACATAGACGATCGAATGACATTCCGACATAAGATCCACAGTTGGGAAGTCACACATGAAGATCAACCAAGGAGACCAGGGAAAGGATGGACGGAGGAACGTCGAGTCCGACACAGTGAGATGATGAAGGAGTTCTGGAAGAACAAGAAGAACAGCACCAGAACATAATTTGCTTAATGTGATCCTTTGGGTATAAACAATGTAAATAATAATAATAATAATAATAATAACGATACCTACAGCGGAGAAGATGGACTTTGGTACGGTGTAGATGGCGGAAGAGGCAACACTCTACTCAGGGGTTTCGTATGAGTAGGCAAACCACTGCCTTGTGGGTAGAGAAGGGATTCTCAAAGGCTTGGGGACCTGCCCCGAGAGAAAAGGGCTCTGGGGTTTACAACCTCAGTTCTACCCTCGGAAACAGGATATCCTGTTTTCCCAATGACTTCAACAGTTGACATGATGAAACTACTCCAGGGGGCAGCCGGAAACGGAAATCCCTCACCACGAATAGTGGTGAAACTAGGCCTTTGGATGCTGGAGAGCCTGGAACGTCATGTAAGGAAGAGTCGGAGCTTCTTGGAACCTCCTTACAGAAGATAAGACCTAAGCGAAAACATCTGCTGGGAACATTAAACATCAATACTCTCCGTCAAGTAGGGAAGTTGAAACAACTGACTACCATTTTGGAGAAAAGAAACATACTCATTCTGGCAGTACAAGAAACAAGATATCTGGATGAAAATACGATAGAGTCGGCTGGTTTTAGAATATATAAAGGCAAACCAGGTCATATCATTTCAAAAGGGAGACTGCCAATCTTAGGAACAGCTTTCGTGGTCAACAGAACTATAGTGAATTCGATAGTAAACTTCAGTTCACCGTCAGAGAGAATATCGTTCTTATCCTTCAAATCTGGAAACAAATTATACACGGTCATCAATGCACATGTTCCCATAAACCAAGACAACAAAAGGAACAAGGAGAAAGTTGAAGATTTCTGGGAAACACTTGAAAATGGAACTTCTAAAATCATACTAATATATAACAAGATGTTCAGTAAAGAACATATAGCCTACTTTCTCCTAAATGTATGAGTATAGTTTTAACTCGTTGTTATTATCAAAGAGTATAATAGAACTATTCTTTGTTGAAGACCTTAGAAACGATTTACCTCTACCAAACGCCACAACCTAGATAAAAACTGCTACCATCATTGAAGAAAGAAAGAAAGATAAGAAGTATATCAAGAATGTTATGGATCTGGAGACATAATCGACCGGTCTGGCTGCGTGGCTCAGCGGTAACGTTCTCGCTTGCTGGGCCCTAGGTTGCAGGTTCGTATCCTGGCGCAGTCAGCTGGCATTTGAGGGTGCACAAATGCGAGGGAGCCGTGTCAGTACATTTACTGGCGCGTTAAAGATCCCCTTCGGGCCAAAATTCCGGCACCCCGGTGTCTCTAAAAGCAGCAGTAGTTAAAAGGGATGTAAAACCAATAACATTATTATTATTATTATTATTATTATTATTATTACATATACGATCTGCCGTGGGCAACATCCAAATTTGAGTTGAGGCATGTCTTTACACGTCTGGTTGTGCATGGCTTTCACAACCCTAATTGAATTAACAAATCTTTCCATGACCCTACAGAGACGTGTGTATACAAACTATATGGATATTTTCGATTGCTATTTACCTGAAATAAAAGTAGTAATTAATAACCTGAACTAACACCAACAGCTTGAATTAAGTTACTATGTGAAATCGTTTTGTTCTTTACTTCAAATAACATTTTCAAGTAACGCAAAATAGGCTGTTACAAACCCTTTAAAATAAAAAGCAAAAATGTATCGTAGTATCATCTTGTCATTCTTCAAATTCGATGCGCATAGAATGCCAATGGTTTAGTAATCAATGGAGCACCACGTAGACTAGTCGTGACATCTAGTGGTGAAATATCGAACAATATAATCCTAACAGAGCGAGTGCATTCTAGCGGCCAGAAGAAGAAACTTTTCAATAAAATCTGGAAGTTAATAAGTAGGTCGACGTGCAGTTACCTTTTTGGCAGCTAGATGTCTCGAGTAAATCTGCTGGCAAATTATGTTTTAATTAAATATATATTTTACACCATAATATGCACAATATAACGCTTAATTTTAAAACATCTGAGTCATTACAAAACATTAAACATATAACATTTCAAGCAAAAAACCTAGCTCTGATCGGGTTTGAACCATAGGCATTTGAGCGATAGGCTAACGCTCTACCACTGAGCTAATTGTGTCAACGAATATCGTTCTATATAAAATGACTTACATAGAACTTGTTAGCAAATAATGATTTATACTAAACGATTTCATAACTGGAGTATATTATTTATATATAAAGCATTTCATACAAAGTTTATTTATTTTGTATCAGTACGCTATATTGCATGCAATACTCAAATTAGTGAAATATAAGTCAGGCACAAGATATCCGCTGCCATCTTGTCTTATTACTGAATCAGATCAGCTTTTTAAAATCACGTCTGCACTATAGTATTACAAAATAAACTTTTAATTTCGAACGTGCCTCTTCCTTTAGAACAGTTAAAACGATTCTCGGCTCGATAATCGGAACTGGTGGGTCCCATGATATGGATTATAAAGTTTGCATAATTCGCACGGCCGCCATCCTGAAATGGTATGGCGGATGACCTTGTAGTTTGGTCACAAGACGCATCCTATACGAAGGTATGTTGTTATCAAATTTGGTAGAGATCGGATGATTTGGTTAGTCGTTATTTGATTTTACGTTTTGAACGTTTGAGTGGCCGCCATTCAGTTTTAGTAAAGATGGCAGCGATTTAAAACATGACACTGAGGTGTCCTTTGCTAGTGCTACCTTTGTACCAAATTTCGTTCAATTCGCATTCACCGTGTTCAAATTGATAGGGGGGGGACAGACATTCAGAGTACACACTCACACACACACAGACACACACACACACACACACAGACTCACACACACACACATACACACACACACAGACTCACACACACACACACATACACACACACAGACAGACACACTTTTTTCGCCCTGTGTTGATCTCATAAGTCTACTTTCATTTTTTGCAAAAATCGAAAGTAGGCTAAAATGAGATGGTGTGTGTCTGTCTGTCTGTCTGTCTGTTACTCAATAACGCAAGAACCACTGGTCCGATTTAAATGAAATTTTGCATTGATGTGGCTGATTTACCATGTTTACATATAGGATACTTTTAATTTCGATATTATTCACTATTAAAAAATGGCAACCATTTTAGTGACGTCACTACACCCTTTGGTTTCAAAATTTCATATTTCCATATCAAATAAAAAGAGAACGCTAAGAAATAGAAAACTTTTGATGGCACATGTGCGCTTCAAAATTTAATTTCCTATCCGAAAGGTCCTCATCACTTTTCGTGTATCTCCAACGGTTAGCGAGTAAAATCCACATATGTGACGTCACTACACCCTTTGGTTTCAAAATTTCATATTTCCATTTCAAATAAAAAGAGAACGCTAAGAAATAGCAAACGTTTGATGCATACACGAGATTTAGCATTTAATTTTCTATCCAAAAGGTCCTTATCACTTTTCGTGTATCTCCAACGGTTAGCGAGTAAAACCTAAATTTGTGCAATAAAACACGGTCAACACCGAGCGGTGCAGTACATCTCTACGTACATTTAAAAAAAAATTTTTTTTTCGCAATTTCTACGGAAATTTGAGTTATTTACGCGTTTCAGACTGTTTTATTATGGATGCGCGAGAAAATAATTTTTCGGTCTGTCTGTCTGTCTGTTTGTCTGTGGACAACTTTGTTCCCTTATAATTCGAGAAGGGCTGGGTGTATCAACGTAAAATTTGGTACAGATATCCATCAGAGGCACGACACTAATCATTGATGCAACCCTTCTCCGTACCTCTCATAAACGAGGGCCTACCCCCTTAAAGTATATGCTGAAATAGGAGTAGAAGGACGAGACAAAGATCATTTTCAGCCCCTCAATGTGAGAGACAAAACTCGGGGGCTCTAAAGGGTCCCCGAAAGCCACATTTTAAAGCCCTAAACCAACCATTTTTGAGATATTCCCAGAAAACTAATTTCATTTAATAAACTAATGAACGAATACAAGCCGGTAACCATGGCAACAGATTCTCAGAGGTCCATCTATTGCTGTAAGATGCAATGCAATTCCATTAATTACATTGGTGTGAAAGTTTGCAAACGGCTAGAAGGTTATCACGGAAGCAAATTAAGCTGTAAAATTCATCAATACGTATAATGCGCTTAAGGGGGTCGGGGTCACTAGAATTTTTTCACGCAATTTACACCTGCGGGTGTGGTACGGCAGGTCTATTATATTCCTATCCTCATATTATATTATTATTATTAGTATTATATTATGGCGTACAACGACGATACAAAGCCCCTCGGTGCCAGAAACAAAACTTGGGGGCCTCGAAAACTACATTATAAGGCTCTAAAACCAACAGTATCTGAAATATTCCCAGAAAACTAATTTAATTTAACAAACTAATGAAGGAATGGAAATCGGTAACCATGACAACATTATCTCAAGGGGTGGCATCCAACTTTCCATCTATTTCTGTAAGAAGCAATATCACTCCATTTATACCTTGCCACGGTGGGTGAGTGGATAGCGTGTCGGTCTACTAACCCCAGGATTGCAGGTTCACTCCTGGCCGTGGTACAGGCCGGACGTTTGTTTCAGACGAGTGAAAAATATTAATGAAAGCCTGGAGGCGAGTTACTACATTACCTGTGTTGTTATCAGCTGCTCCAAGCGCTCCGTTGATTGATAAAGCTGTTTCACACTATTGCTGAAGTATAGTCACTGGCAAATATAATGACGTTCTGTTCGTAACTACGTGACGTGTACTTCCGTGTCACACAATACTTCGACGTGGACTGTACTGTCTGCTCAAGTCTGGAATTCCATGACATCAGATCGGTGGTGATAAATGTGAAGTGATAGGGTGAGAGAGTGACTGTGTACAGGCTCACCTGCAGGCTTCAAGGTCAAGGGCAATCGTCTAAAACAAACGTCCGGCCTGTACGTGATTTTTGAAAGGCGGCAAAAATACGACTCGCATGTCATACGATGTTGGCATGTCAAAGAACCCATTTGAATTCAGTAGGCCGTGTTCATAATGGCAAAATTAACCTCAGGAGTTTCCGCCAACACAAAGTTCCTCATTTATTTACTAGAAAGCGCTATAGTGTTCAAGGAGCTTAGATATCTACCCTCCTTGACTTTCATAGTGATTCAAGGAACAAAGAAATTTCGACATGCAAGCTACCCTCTGGGTTGCAAATTACGAAGCTTGCACCCGGCATCCGAGGCCATACGATATCATTATTATTGGGCTACTCCATTTATTACATTTCTGTGAAAGTCTGCAAATGGCTATAAGGTTATCACGGAAACAATGTAGACTGTATAAATCGTCAATGCAATTAAGGGGGTCAAGGGGAAACCTAGAATTTTTTCATGCAATTTCACGTGCGACATATAGTACAGAAAGTCTATTATATCTACAAACAGAAACATATTTTCAAAAATTCCTGAATTGAATCAGCATTTTTTGCGGCTTTTAGGAATTTGGGCCATTTGAGGCTAAAGAATCTGAATTTTCATGCACCACAAGCCTTTATACAGTAATTTATGAAAGAGGTCTTCCTGTGTATGGGGACCTAACACAACGTAGAGGGACATTTTTTATGTGAGGTGTATTGCGTTTCGTCTACAAGGCTTTCAATTCTATTTCACGTCATGAAGTACACGTTAGGTGAATTTAGTTTGAGAGCAGATTTTAACTAATCTTTTTTTTTTGTCGACATACGGGTTCGTCGTAAGGATGATTTTGTTTGATACGTATGGTAGATATACCCACATTTGGATATCTAGGTGATATGTTGTAGACAATAGAATTGTCTGTCTATCTTTCTGTGTATCTTTATGTACGCCTATAAATCGTCTTCGGATGCTTGGTGCATCGTAAAATTGGGTATGGTAAACATGAGTCAATACACCAATCATTTGTAAAACTCCTCACCGTACTTTTCATACAGTAGAAGGGTGGATATAGGGAAAAACTTCTCAAAATATATGCTAAAATATGCGAAATATAAAAATTATCCTAGAAGGATGATCAAAGCATATGTTGCGCCTCTCATTGTGAGACACAAAATTCGCGAGTCTATAAGGGGTCTCCGAAAACCACATTTTAAGGCCCTTAAATTAACAGTGTGTGTGATATTCCCAGAAAACTAACTTCGTTCTGATAAACTTATGAAGGAATGACAAGCCGCTAACCATTGCAACAGTAGCTCAATTGATAATGTCTGGTGTTAATATATAACACCGTTCGAAGAACGGGTACTTCTGATAGTCCCCTATAAGAATGTGAAAATCTTGATGGGCGATTTCAACGCCCAGATAGGAAAAGAAACGAAATACAACAAGATTGTTGGAGATTACCCAGCCCATAAAAGAACAAATAAAAATGGAGAAAGGTTAATTGCTTTTTGTAACCAATTCAATCTCAAACTTATGTCTACATATTTCAAAGCTCTCCCTAAGAAAAAGAATACGTGGATTTCCCCAAATCCTTTATTAGGCGAATTTCAAATTGATCACGTTGCAATTACAACTGGAAACAGTCGCGAGATTCTGAATGTCAAAGTACGAAAAAGTTGCAACATTGACACAGACCATTTCTTGTCGAAAATCAAAGTAAAATTTCAACCAAATAGACAACGAAGCATATGTCAAAGGAAAACTAGGATTGACACAGAAATTCTCCAGCAAAACAAAAATATGTACCAAGAAAAACTTTCCAAGTTACAGATGAACAATTGGAAAAAATGAAAGAATCGTTAACAAGAGCGGCTGAAAACTTAGGGCAACGGAATCGAAAAAGGGAGCACAGATGGTGGAACAAAATATGCGATGATGCTCTTGATATGAGACTAAAGGCGTGGAAGAGATGGCACTCCAACCGCACAGAACAACATTGGAATGTCTTCAAGCAACAAAGGAAAGCTACTGCCAAGATCATCAGAGGAGAAAAGAGACTGTATGACAGAAGCCGGTTGGAAAATATAGAAGAAGATTTTAAGAAAAATAAAACCCGGGAATTTTATAAGACATTTAAGGATGAATTACAACAATACCAACCTCCAAGTCTTTGCTTTAAAAGAAAGGACGGTACATTGGCCGTGAGTAACAAGGAGAATTGTTACATTTTGGCTAATTATTTTGAAACACTTCTAAACTGTGAGGAGCCAAGAGAAAGGCTGGATTTCGAGCAGCCAATGAGCATAAATCCACCGTGCAACCCACCGAGTCTCTTAGAAGTCAAAAACATCATCAAGGATCTCAAAAACAATAAAGCACCAGGGGAAGATGATATAGTAGCTGAAATGTGGAAAATTGGAGGAGATACGGCTGTGAAGAACTTACATCGTCTCATTTGTGATATCTGGGAAAATGAAATTATCCCAGATGACTGGAAAAGCGCCCTAATACATCCACTCCATAAGAAAGGTGACCGAACCGATCCAAACAACTATAAAGGAATTTCCTTGCTAGCGATATCGTACAAAGTACTATCTAAGGCGCTATCACACATAGTTGAAGTTCAGGTAGACCATCAAATAGGCGAATATCAAGGAGGCTTTAGAAAGGGGAGATCTTGTATGGAGCAGATCTTTAGTTTGTAAAGCATCTTGAGAGTAAGAGCTTAACGAAGTAGAAATACGATAGTTGCGTTTGTTGACTTCAAAAAAGCCTACGACTCTATAGACCGGAAAACCCTATTCAATGTTTTGGAAGAATTTGGAATTGATAGCAAAACAAGGGCGATTATAATTCAAACATTAACAGAAACTGATTCCAAAATTAAATTTCAGGGGGAAATCTCGGAGCCCTTTAAAATTCGGACAGGAGTCAGACAAGGAGATGGGCTTTCATCGATTCTGTTTAACGTTGTCCTGGAAAAAATAATGAGAACATGGAGGAATGCCATGAGAGAAGAAGGGATAGAAGGAATATGTTTAGGTACAAAGAAGCAAGGTGTGAAGGTTGACTACTTAGCGTTTGCGGATGACATGACATTGCTAGCTGAAAATAAAGAAGAAATTAAAATAATCCTTGAAAAATTACACGAAATTGCAGGTAAAATGGGACTCAGGATCTCGTATGAAAAAACAGAATACATGGAATACAAACATGAAAACGAAAAGCACTTAGAAACAAAATATGGGAAGATCAAGAGGTCGGATAAGTTTAAATATCTTGGTGAATGGATCCAGCCTAATGAACTGGATAATGCAGCAAACAAAGGGAGGATCAGAAAGATGGAATTAGCTTATAAATTAGTACAGAATAGGTACGACAAAATAACAATATCTTACGGAGCGAAGATAAGATACTATACCACGGTTGTCAAGCCTGAGGGATTGTATAGTTCAGAATGTTTGATACTGAACAAGAAAGGTGAATTAGAGGAACTGCAGAAGGAAGAAAGAAAAATCTTGAGGAAGATCTTAGGACCCGAAAATAGAAATGATGGTAGACTACATGGCGGAAGAGGCGAAACAAAGATCTTTACAGACAAGCAGAAAAAATCACAGATACCATACGGAAGAGAAGATTGAAGTTCTATGGACACCTTGCGAGAATGAGCGATAGTCGACTAACGAAGAAGATCTTTAATTACATCACCAAGATAAAAGCGACTACAAAATGGGTAGATGAAATAAGAAAGGATATGGAGGAAGTTGGGGTCAGTCCAAATGAGATCTGGATTAGAGAGGTGTTTCGAGCTACGATTGATGCATTCAAGGGGTTCCAGGAAAAGCAAAGGAGAAGATCCAAAACATCTGGCCGGAAGAAAGGAAGAGAATCCACAGTGAAAGGATGAAGAGTTTCTGGGAGCAGAAAAAAGGACTAATCAGCAAGTCAATTGTTTCCCGTGGTCCAAAGTAGGACAAAATCGAACAAAGAATAATAATAATAATAATAATAATAATAATAACATTATGGTGTTTGAAGCCATTTTCAGCGTTGCCTTAGAAATCGAAATATTTTTTTTTCAGTCGGTAACCACGATTGTACCCAAATGTGATGGGTTATTCGTGGCGAGAATGAAAACTCGTCTTTAATAGTTGAAGATTGTCCAGTATACAGTAACATACACCACATTACGAGACTAGACTTGGCAACACACAGTCACATTTGTTCGATGAACACAGACACTTAGGAATGCGAGAGGTGGAAAGCCCTGGAATATATGAGGTCCACGCGCATAGGAAACTCCCCGCAGTCGAGAGCAGACAGTGACGAAGTGAACTGCTCTCATTCGGACCGCATACGACTCAACCAGACAAGTAACCTGTACGATACAATCTGAACTGACCATGTAACACCAATCACATATTCACACTAAGCAAGCAAATTTGGAGGTCTATCACCACTTTCAGTATCTTAACAAACTTCACATAACTAACAAATATTGACTAGCGGCATTATTTTAATTAATGAAAATCCACAGCCTGCTTCCAGTCGTCCGACCGGGTCAGGGATGGAATGAATGAAGCCCCCATCTAGCGGCGAGGCTATGAACTGTGCCAGCTGCCGAAGCCTGTCACACTCCTTGGAGGCAATGATTAAATGATTGACAGATGAAATGTGGAGTGCGGAGAGTGTTGCTGGAATGAAATTTTTGACATGGAAAACCAGAGCACCCAGAGAAAAACTTGCCTGTCTCCGTTTTGTCCAGCAGAGATCTCACATGGAGTGACCGGGATTTGAACCAGGTACCCAGCAGTGAGAGACCGGCGTGCTGCCACCTAAGCGACGGAGGCTTACTATTTTAACTAATACTGCAACTAAATAGGTGTACATATTGTAAACACTTTCACCCATACTTTTAGACATAGATTTAATAGCCTGAGTGTAATGGATCTGATGATGATCGCTTGACGATCGAAACTGGTCATTTAACTGTTTTTATTAATCTCATGTTTTTTTTCAGGATTAGGGAATAATCCATCACAATTGGGTACAATCGTATTAAACGACTAAAACACATACTATTTCTATTATTATTATTATTATTATTAATAACAATAATAAACATCATATATAAAGTATTTTCAAGGTGGATTCAATAAATAATTTCCAATAGTCAATACGGATCAACCTTTTACTAGATCCATATGGTAACCATATGCCCATAATTTCTGGTTTTTCCTAAAATTTCACAATATCTCTACTGTTGGCTGATAAAACGTGATAATCCTACTAGAGTGAACAAGAGAAGAAGCAGTATAAGAAGCGGCAACGGTTCTACTGACTTAATCATACAAGTGAACACAAAACTTTTTTTTTCTTTGATATGTACAGTCGAACCTCCATAACTCGAACCTCCATCACTCGAATTTTCAATATCTCGAAGTAATTTCTACTTCCCGGCCATTTGTCCTATTCTTGACGTGTATTTATTTCTCTATTACTCGAAATTCGATTATACGAATTTCTCGATTTTTCGAAGCAAACTTTTCCTCCCTAGAAGCAAAAATTGTTCTCTAACTCGAATTTTGTTCCTAAGCGTTTATATTGCGGCTTATCTGTCCACCCCTGCTCTGACTGCCCACCCCTGCTGTGTTCATTAACCTTAGGTGGTGTGAGAATTCCCAGTGCTGATAAGATTCCACGGGCCATCCCCGCGCATTGCGTCAGCACCAGGAAAACTTGCAGCTTGTATCTGGCTGTTCAGTGTACGCTTACAGCCCTGTAGATGCAATCATGGAGAAACGTAAAGTGAAATGCCTGAGCCTGAGTGAAAAAGTTCGAGTGATAAGTGAAGTGGAGAAAGGTCAGAAAAAGAAGAAGGATATTGCAGCTGAGTATGGAATTCCTCCCAGCACATTATCTACAATACTTTTTTTTTTTTTTTTTTTTTTTTTTTTTTTAGCGTATGGCTTTTAGTGCCGGGAGTGTCCGAGGACATGTTCGGCTCGCCAATTTTGTAGCTGCTTCGAGACGGACACCCAATGGGTGAGCTACAAGTACCGTTGGGGAGGAGAGTTGGAAGGGAAGGGCGAGGAGTTGGAAGGTAGCGGCTGTGGCCTATAGTGAGGGACCAACCCCGGCATTTGCCTGGAAGGAAGATGGGAAACCACAGAAGACCATCTTCAAGGTTGCCGGCGAGGGGATTCGAACCTCCTCGCCTCCCGGATGTGAGCGACTGCTATTAGTCATGCCGTAACCACCACGGCTAACTCACCCGGTATCTACAATACTGAAAGATAAAGACAAGATTCGTCTGGCTGTGGATGAAACACGATTTGCACCACAGCGGAAGAGGCTTAAAACTTCAACATTCCCGGAGCTGGAACAAGCAATGATTCAATGGGTGACCCGTGTGAGAGACAAAAACATTCCAATAACCGGTAGCTTAGTTCGTGAACAAGCAGAAAAATTTGCTAAAGACTTCGGTTATGAATCTTTTCAGGCCAGCAGTGGGTGGCTGGAAAAGTTTAAACTTCGGAATGGAATAGTGCAGATGGTAATGTCAGGTGAAAGTGCTGCTGTCAGTGAAGTGGACTGTGAACATTACAAAAAAAAAACGTTTTACCAGCCCTGTTACAGGAGTACAGTTCTAATGACGTGTTTAATGCTGACGAGACTGCTTTATTCTACAAATGCCTGCCTGGAAAGACACTGGCCTTTAAGGGTGAAAAGTGTTTTGGTGGTAAAAGAAGTAAAGAAAGGGTTACGGTAATGCTGGGAGCTAATATGACGGGAACAGAAAAACTAAAACTTTTAGTGATCGGAAAATCGGCGAAGCCTCGCTGTTTTTCGGGTGTTAAGTCTTTACCGGTCCTGTACCAAAGCAACCGGAAGTCATGGATGAGAAGCTCCATTTACGAATCTTGGCTGCATGGTATTGACAAGAAGTTTCAACATGAACGGAGGAAAGTTCTACTTTTTGTAGACAACTGCCCAGCTCACCCCAAGGTGCTCACTCAGGAGCTGAGAGCAGTGCGCGTGGTCTTCTTGCCACCGAACTTAACATCCAAACTACAGCCAATGGACCAAGGGGTGATTAAAAACTTGAAACATTACTATAGGAAGAGGGCTGTTCAGAGAATTCTGAGAGCAATTGACTCCGAGGAGTCATTAACAGACATCAATCTACTAGAGTCGATAACAATGCTAAGTAAATCGTGGGCTGATGTGAAACAGGAAACAATTGCCAAGTGCTTTCGCAAAGCAGGATTTTTGAAAGATTACTCGCAAGCTGCAGAAGACGAAGAGGACGAAGTCATTTCTGTTCCTGAGGAATGGGCGGAATATCAGAAGCTTGTTAATTGCGAAGCTGATTTTGAGAGTTACATAAATGTGGACTGTGATGTTATAGTGGCGGAACAACCTACGGGTATCGTCAACACTGCTGCCGTGCAAGAAGAACTGAAAGAAGACGACGATGGTGATTCCCAACAAGAAGAGTTGGAGCTGCCCACTCCCGCACCGTCAGCAGATCAGGCGTAAAGTGCAGTGGCTGTTCTTCGATCGTACATACAGAGTCAGCTGTATGTAAATGACAGTGTTTTCACAGCAATAAATGTTGTTGAAAACTATTGTTACGTGCCAACCCCTAGTGGCACCTTTGTTAACTGGATTACGGTGGGTAGGAAGCACAACACCAATTACTGCTTAAAGAAATAATTAACTTTATTGCGGCCAGAAGGATACAGCACTCTTCAGCAAATGCAAACAATTATTACCTTACTCCAGTTTCCTCAAGTCGAGAATACTTCCCCTTTCACTTGTCAACAGACCACAGTTTATCCCTCGTAATGAGGTGGCCCCGTACGCTGGATGGGAATAGCTGCGCTAGGTCTGTCATTCACTGTTTCACAATGTAGCACAATCACTTCTGTCGCACTGGAAATAAACACACTCGCTCAAGACACAGTTCCTCTGTAGGAGTCTCACTTCCCCGCTCCACTAGGGGTTTCGCAAGCCACCACACTTCTGTCGCTCACGATAATCGCTCACACTAGCTCGCCAAACACAACCACCCCTGCTTGACAGGTCGCGCTTATATAGCAGGCCGGTGACTCAATAAATGCTTCTAGATCCATCCAGGGTCCACGGCTTCTCGAGGTTTCCATCGCTGGTCCAGTCACGAATATTCTGGACTATCCCTTTGTCCTAGTAGCCTGTTGCATAAGGCGTGCGCAATACAGGAGGCAGGGCACAGCCCAGCCCTGGGGCAGTTGTGACTCATGCGGCGAGCGATGACACAAACTCACAGCCGTAACACCACCCCCTTCATAAAAGGCTGATCGTCCCGATCAATCATTGGTCCATCTGTGTCCCTCCGTAGGCTGCCAGGCGATCTCCATGCACGATCTTCATCTTCGCCCTCGGGCTCCGCTGGATCCTGTAGACGACATCGTTGATCCGTTTCACGACTCGGTACGGGCCCTCCCAAGACTTCTGCAGTTTGGGTGACAGGCCTTTCTTCCGTAATGGGTTGAAGAGCCAGACCAGGTCGCCCTCGTAGAATCCGCCGGCATCCGTCTGCTGGTCGTATCGGGTCTTCATTCGGTCGGTCTCGATCCGCAGTTTCCTCCTCGCGAACGCGTGCACGTCCTCCAGTTGGTCGACCAGTTCTTGACAATACTGACTTACCGGGATCGGATCATTCCCAGGTCGGCCGAAGGCAAGATCGACAGGTAGACGGAGCTCCCTCCCAAACATGGCCCGGGCTGGTGTGCACCCGGTGGCTTCATGCACGGTGGCGCGGTAGGCCAGGAGAAATAGTGGAAGATGTTTGTCCCAATCCCTCTGGTGCTCGCTGCCGATTATTCGGAGATGGTTCTCGATGGTGTTATTGAATCGCTCTACCATCCCGTTGGACTGAGGGTGTAGCGGCGTTGTCCTTGTCATCCGGATTCCCAGCAGCTGGCATAGGTTCTGGAACACCTGCGACTCGAAGTTCCTCCCTTGGTAGGAGTGCAGCTCCAGGGGTACTCCGTACCGGCTGACGAATTCCTTCACCAGGGTCTCTGCAATCGTCGCGGCTTCTTGGTTAGGGAGCGCATACGCCTCCGGACATTTGGTAAAGTAGTCGCTGACGACTAATATGTAGCGGTTCCCTGCCTCGCTTAACGGGAATGGCCCAGCAACATCGATGGCCACTCTCTCCATGGGGCCGCCCACGTTGTAGGTTTTCAGTGGACCCCGTCGTCTTCGTCCTGGGCCCTTGCTGGCTGCGCAATCGTGGCACCTCGCGCAGTGGTTCTCCACGTCTGTTCGGCATACGATCCAGTAGAACCGCTCTATCAGCTTCTCCAGGGTCTTCTTTATCCCTAGGTGTCCACCAGATGATCCTCCATGAACTTCCTTCAGGACTTCCTCCGTCATAGCCTTTGGAACGACGACTTGTTCCCGAGATGTCTTCCCGTCGGTGCTCTCCCAGGTACGGCAGATGAGGCCATCCCTTACAATCAGCGAGTCCCACTGCGCCCAGTAGGACTTAAACTTTGGGCTGCAGTCACTCACAATGTTCCACCCGGGTCTGAGGACACAGGCCCTCTTCCATTCGGCTATCAGTCCCAGGTCATCATCTTCTGCTTGTGCCCGCGTGAAACATTCGCGGCTCCAGCTCCCTTGAAGTTCCACGGTAGTCCTTCGGCACTGTATCCCGGTGTTCTCCTCCCTCCTAGTACAGAAGGTTCAGTCTTCGGGGCACGGTCTTCGTGACAGGGCGTCGGCGTTAGAATGCAGTTGGCCTTTCCTGTGCTGAATCTCAAAGTTGTACTGTTGAAGCCTCTCTAACCACCGCGTGAGTTGACCCTCGGGCTGCTTGAAGTTCAGGAGCCACCGCAGGGATGCATGGTCGGTCCTGATGAGAAATTCTTGCCCGTACAGGTACTTGTGGAAGTGTTCAATGGTCTTCACGATGGCGAGCAGCTCCTTCCTGGTGACGCAGTAGTTCCTTTCTGGCTTTGACAGGGCCTTACTGAAGTAGGCCACTACTCTCTCCTCGCCGTTCACTACTTGCGACAGGATCCCCCCTATGCCAAAGTCGCTGGAATCGGTATCGACGATGAACCTTGTTCCAGGTCTGGGGTAGGCCAGAATAGGCGCGGTGCACAGAGCCTGCTTGAGTTGTTCGAAGGCACTGTGGCATTCTGCTGTCCACGTGAAGAGTTGGTCCTTCTCAGTCAGTCGATGTAAAGGTTTGGCGATGTCGGCGAATCCTCTCACGAAGCGACGGTAATAAGTGCAGAGTCCCAGGAAGCTTCGTAGTTGGGACTTGTCCTTCGGAACTGGCCACTCCCTCACAGCTGCGGTCTTCTCTGGGTCGGTGCGCACCCCTTCCTCGGAGACGATATGCCCAAGGTACTGGACCCGCTTCTGGAAGATCTGACACTTCTTGGGGCTCAACTTCAGCTGGGCAGTCCGTAGCTTCAACAAGATCTCTTTCAGGTTGCTGTAGTGCTCCTCGAAGATTCTCCCCAGAACGATGACGTCGTCTAGGTAGACCAGGCAGGTCTTCCAGTGTAGTCCCCTCAGAATGGACTCCATTAGCCTTTCGAAGGTCGCAGGGGCGTTGCACAGACCGAATGGCATGACGGTGAACTGCCAGAGCCCGCTGCCTACAGAGAACGCAGTTTTCTCGCGGTCCTTAGGGTGGACCTCCACCTGCCAGTAGCCACTCTTCAAATCCAAGGTGGAGAACCATCTCGACCCTGATATGGTGTCCAGGGTATCGTCGATCCGGGGTAGGGGGTAGCTGTCCTTCTTCGTGACGTCATTCACCCGCCTGTAATCCACGCAGAACCTGGTGGAACCGTCCTTCTTCTTCACTAGCACGACCGGAGAACTCCAAGGACTATGTGATGGCTCGATCACCCCTTGCTCCTTCATCTCTTCTACCATCCGGTCGACTTCGGCTTGCTTGGCGAGCGGGACTCGTCGGAATGGGGCCCTAATCGGTGCGCTGTCCCCAACGTCGATTCTGTGCTGGACCAAGCTTGTCCTGCCGAAGTCTTTGCTCCCCACGGAGAAGACGTCGTGGAATTCGCGTAGCAGGTCCTGAAGTTGGCGTGATTGTTCCTCGTCTAAATGGTCCTGGGATCCTTGGTACAGCTACTGTAGCTCTTCTGGCAGTGTGCGTCTTCTTCGGTTGTCCGTCTGCAGGTGTCCGTCTGTCGTATCTGTGATGCGGGCAATCCAGGTAACGGGCTCGCAGACTCCTAGGTTGGCGTCCCGGTGAACCGTAATGTCGTAGTCGTTCAGGTTGGACAGGCGGACGTACGGCCGAGACGTCGTGTTGATGAGTGTCTTGGCAACTAGCAATCCTTTTGTCTGGATGTCCTCATATTTTGGCTCGATGACAGCCGCCACTCCCTCAGCAGTTCCGTCGACAATTACGGCAGCGCTGACCTCCGTCCTGGTGGGAACGATGACGTCTTCTCTCAACCTTACTCGTCGTGCGGTGATGGACTCGTGCACAGGTTGCAAAGCAAGTTCCTCACCTCCGAAATGTAGAGTGTTGGTACTCAGTTCCAAGATAATGTTGTTCTGGTCCAGGAAGTCCAGTCCGATGATCACTTCATTTGATACGTCAGCCACAAGCACTGGATGCTTTATCGCCCGTCGACCAATGACGAACTCCAGTGATGCTTCGCCATGTACCGGTGCAGTCTCTCCTGTCGCGGGTATTAGCTGGAGGTTCCTTTGTGTGGGTTGCACTCTCCACTTCGGGATCACGGTGGGACTGACGATGGTCCTCGATGCTCCTGTGTCGATTAGCCTGGGCCAGCTCTCTCCGTTGACGACTCCGTCGATCATCAGGCTGCTCTTATCCCTCCGTAACTGCGTCACACGAACTTGGACTGCCGGGGCTTGACGACTGTCACAAGCCAACCTTTGCCCCCCAAGGCTGGCTGATACTTGCTTTCCTGGGCCGCGCGGTTTCCCTACGACTGACTGTCCCGACGGAAACCCTTGGCGGCGGCGATCACCGCAGTCCTTGCTCAGGTGGCCTCTCTTACGGCAGGTCCAGCAGGTCGGTAGTCCTCTTCCGGGCCGCCTCTCCGGATGTTCTTCGGCTACGTTTTTGTTGGTGGTACTGCGACTCTTGAAGAACCGGCCTAGCACCTCCATCAGTTCATCGGCCAGGGGCTTGGTCTTGTTGGTTTTTGCTGGTTCGTCGACGTCCACTTGACGCACCCGAACGTGCATTCTAGATGCCTGTTTTGCCGTCTCGAACTCAAGTGCGTGGCTCAGCGCATCTGCCAGGGTCTTATTGCGCGCGAGACGCAGCGCCTGTTGAGTGTCCGAGTCCCGTAGCCCGTCGGTGAAAGTCTGCGTCGCTATCTGCTCCAGAAAGTCGGCCGGCGCTGTTGGGTAGGCGAGCCTTACGAGGCGTGCGATGTCCATCTCGAACTCCTGCAGGGTTTCCGCGTTCTTCTGTACCCGGGTCCGGAGCTGCATCTGATAGGCCTGCCGAAGATGGCTATCTCCATATCGGGACTCCATATGGGCGATCAGTGAAGCGTAGTCCTGGGATCCAGTCGGGATGGCCTGAAGGACGTTAAGGGCGTCACCTCTCAGCGCTACAATGACAGCTGTAGCCTTTTCAGTGTTGTTCCAGTTATTTATGGAACAGGCCGCCTCGAACTGACGTAAGTAGGTGCTCCACGGGACCTTTCCGTCGAAGGTTGGGGGCGTCACTCTGCTATGTCCCGTTCCTGATATTCCCGGTGTAACGGTGGGCGGGCGTTGGCGCAGCTCGGCAACTTCCTCTCGTAGAGCGTTGAATTTCTCTTCCACCCCCGTCAGTGGGCGTTGGCGCAGCTCGGCAACTTCCACTTGTAAGGCGTTGAATTTCTCCTCCACCCCCATCAGCGGTCGTTGGCACAGCTCGGCAACTTCCACTTGTAAGGCGTCGAACTTCTTTTCCACTGCTGCGACTTCTTCACGTAGGCCCTGTTCTAATTTCCTTTGGCTCTCCTCTAATTTCGTCAGCAGACACTCTTCCAGATTTTTCTGGCCATCCAGAAATTTGGCGGTTAGGTCCTCTGCTAACTTATTCTGGCCGTCCTTCAGGTCCTCTGCTAGCTTATTCTGACCTTCTTCTAATTTGGAAGTTAGGTCCTCGGCTAAACTTTTCTGGCTGTCTTCCATCATCTTCTTCTGGCCGTCTTCTAGCTTCTTCTGGCCGTCTTCTAATTTGGCAGTTAGGTCCTTGGTTAAATTCTTCTGGCCGTCTTCTATGCCATTTAACTTTTCTAGCAATGCTGCCAATTGCGCCTCCATTTTAGTTGTTTGCCTTGTAAAGGGCATGCACTCACAGGAAAATTAGAGAAAATGACCTGCTCGGGTTTTGAAACCAGGACCGTCAGGTGTTGTGCTTGAGTTCGTAATCCCACTTCTGACACCAGTTGTTGCGTGCCACCCCCTAGTGGCACCTTTGTTAACTGGATTACGGTGGGTAGGAAGCACAACACCAATTACTGCTTAAAGAAATAATTAACTTTATTGCGGCCAGAAGGATACAGCACTCTTCAGCAAATGCAAACAATTATTACCTTACTGCAGTTTCCTCAAGTCGAGAATACTTCCCCTTTCACTTGTCAACAGACCACAGTTAATCCCTCGTAATGAGGTGGCCCCGTACGCTGGATGGGAATAGCTGCGCTAGGTCTGTCATTCACTGTTTCACAATGTAGCACAATCACTTCTGTCGCACTGGAAATAAACACACTCGCTCAAGACACAGTTCCTCTGTAGGAGTCTCACTTCCCCGCTCCACTAGGGGTTTCGCAATTCACCACACTTCTGTCGCTCACGATAATCGCTCACTCTAGCTCGTCAAACACAACCACCCCTGCTTGACAGGTCGCGCTTATATAGCAGGCCGGTGACTCAATAAATGCTTCTAGATCCATTCAGGGTCCACGGCTTCTCGAGGTTTCCATCGCTGGTCCAGTCACGAATATTCTGGACTATCCCTTTGTCCTAGTAGCCTGTTGCATAAGGCGTGCGCAATACAGGAGGCAGGGCACAGGCCAGCCCTGGGGCAGTTGTGACTCATGCGGCGAGCGATGACACAAACTCACAGTCGTAACTATGTTGAGGAAAAGAAGCGTAACAGTAAAAAACAAAAGAAACTAACGGATTTCTTCCCAAGGTGCTAACGGAGGTACTGTATGTTCCTTTTTAATCACTGTACGTACGTATTCTGTCTGCTACTGTAAGCTATACGGTAAACCTAGGTACAATTGTTATACTGTAATTGAAGTTATGCCATAAAGTACTGTATGAGTTTTTTGTTGTTAAATGCTGTCAGACATTGTTGCACTGTATTCCGTAATGGTTCATAGACAAATGTGATTAAATAACGCGCTAAAGATGCCTAAAATCGGTATTTCTCTATTTCTCGAAATTTCGATAACTCGAAATAAAAATTTTCTCCCGAGGTGATTCGAGATATCGAGGTTCGACTGTATTTACTACAATATGTCTTAAGGACTGAAGGGCGGAATACATGTTTCTATAAATAAGTAAACTAATTAGTATTAACAGGTGTTGAAACGAATTTAGCTAGTTATTATGTATATATTTTATATGTTTCGTATTAGCTCAAAATCTTTAAATGCTGGGTTCTTTTGGACTTGTGGCTGTCATGCACCGGGGCTGTGACGTATTTATCTCGTGAGCAGACACTAATTATTATTATTATTATTAGGCTACTATTATTATTGCTAGTTATAGTGACAGAGAATTCTGACTCTAGAGACTACGATAACGTTCATAATTTAAAGGCCAGGCAGAACTAGTCTAGGATGCAGTTTCTATGAGGCCCGCAGCATGGCTCACACCTCATCCACTCTTCAAGTTGCTTCATCTATTATTCAAAGGCTCAGAGCAATAACGCGAACATGCAGAGAACATCAGCCTCTCCCCCCTGCTCATCCACACTGCGACTCCAGAGGGAGGCTGGGCCGTATCGCGCTGTACCCATCTCCCGCATGGCGACTCACAATACAACAGCGTAGCCAAGCGCGTGAAGTGACGCACCTCCAGTGATCAGGGGAACGGGAGGTTTGAAACCCGGCCTACCATGATTGTGCGAGCTCCAAAATACAGCAAAATCTGTGAAATCGCGTAATTCGATTTCTAGTCTCATAAATACTTTCTAGAACATTGAACTAACATCCCATAATATACAGAGAATGAATTAATAGTACATTATGCTCGTATGGAAATTATAAAACTCGCATAGGCTCGTTTTATAAACATACTCGTGTCTTAATTATAGCCATTATAGGCGAGTTGCATACGACTGTTTATGTTCGACGATAATTATAACTTTATTATATGTTTTAACATAAATATTCATAAATATATGTTGAGATTGTCACTAGAATTTTGTGATCGGGTGCTGCGCTGGGTAGTATATTTCTGACTTCCAAGCTCTCTGACCGACCGACGAATGCGCTCTGTGTGCTTCAATGCCATATTGTCAGATTGTGCACCAGTATTCAGTAAAACTGGCACCGAAGTCGTCTGAAAAAACGACGCGCTGTGTAGAAATTGGATTTGGGGATATTAAGGTACAGTGCTATTTCTTGTCTCATATTCACCAGTTCATTTACGCGAACATATGGACGGTGCACCTTCAGTAATTTATATAGACATGTTGGATTTTGAACGCATGCGCGAAGGTATCCTTATCTAATAGGTCACACAACTGTTTCTTGAGCTCTGAATGGTGGGAGAAACTGTTACATAATGAAAAACAAGATGTTCAGTAAAGAACATATAGCCTACTTTCTCCTAAATGCATGGGTATTGTTATAACTCTTTGTCCTTTTCAAGGAGTATAATTGAAAGTTGATTGTAGTAGCTTGTTGAAATACAACGTGCTATAGGGATATTAAACATGAATATGAGGTGCCCTTTGCTAGTGCTACCTCTGTAAAAAAATTCATTCAATTCGGTTTCACAGTGTTTGAATTGATCTGGGGAATGGATTTGAACACATACATGGCCGCTATTTGCAAACTATTGGGCTGATGACCTTGTAGTCAGTCATAAGATGCTTTCCACAAAAAGGCATGTTGTTGCAAAATCCGGTAGAGATCAAATTATTAGGATGGTCGAAATTTGATTTAAGCTTTTAACATTTGGGTGGCCGTCATTCCGTTTCCGTCAAGATGGCGGCGATATAAAACATGACACTGAGGTGCCTTCTGCTAGTGCTACCTCTGTACCAAATTTCGTTCAATTCGGTTTCACCGTGTTTGAATTGATAGGGGAAATCGATTTGCACACATACTTGGCCACCATCTGCAAACTATTGGGCTGATGATCTAGCAGTTTGGTCAGAATATGCCTCCCACATAAAGATTTGTTGTTGCAAAATTTGGTAGAGACTAGATTATTAGGTTGGTCGTAATTACATTTTAGCCTTTAACATTTGGGTGGCCGCGATTACGTTTCCGTCAAGATGGCGGTGATATAAAACATGACACTGAGGTGGCCTTTTCTAGTGCTACCTCTGTACCAAATTTCGTGCCATTCGGTTTCACCGTGTTCGAATTAATAGGGGGAATCGATTTTCACACAAAGATGGCCGCCATCCGCAAAATATTAGCCTAATGACCTATTAGTTTGGTCAAAGGATGCTCCCTTCATAATGGTATGTTGATGCAAAATTTGGTAGAGATCGGATGATTAGGTTAATCGTAATTAGATTTAAGCTTTGAATATTTGTGTGGCCGCCATTACGTTTCCGTCAAGATGGCGGCGATATAAAACATGACACTGAGGTGCCCTTTGCTAGTGCTACCTCTGTACCAAATGTCATTCCATTCGGTTTCACCGTGTTCGAATTAATAGGGGCAATCGATTGTGACACAAAGATGGCCGCCATCCGCAAACTATTAGTCTAATGACCTATTAGATTTGTCAAAGGATGCTCCCTCCACAAAGGTATGTTGATGCAAAATTTGGTAGAGATCGGATGATTAGGTTAGTCGTAATTTGATTTAAGCTTTGAACATTTGTGTGGCCGCCATTACGTTTCCGTCAAGATGGCGGTGATATAAAACATGAAACTGGGGTGCCCTTTGCTAGTACTACCTCTGTACCAAATTTCGTTCCATTCGGTTTCACCGTGTTCGAATTAATAGGGGCAATCGATTTTGACACAAAGATGGCCGCCATCCGCAAACTATTAGGCTAATGACCTATTAGATTTGTCAAAGGATGCTGCCCCCATAAAGGTATGTTGTTGCAAAATTTGGTAGAGATCGGATGATTAGGTTAGTCGTAATTTGATTTAAGCTTTGAACATTTGTGTGGCCGCCATTACGTTTCCGTCAAGATAGCGGCGATATAAAACATGACACTGAGGTGTCCTTTGCTAGTGCTACCTTTGTACCAAATTTCGTTCAATTTGCGCTCACCGTGTTCGAATTGATAGGGGGGGGGACAGACATTCAGAGTACACACACACACAGACTCACACACACACATACACACACAGACAGACACACTTTTTTTTTCGCCCTGTAGTGATCTCATAAGTCTACTTTCATTTTTTGCAAAAATCGAAAGTAGGCTAATAGTGTTATAATGAGCCTCATTATGATACAGTTTTCTGACACATAATAGTCAGGGTCAAACATAAAATGTATAAACCTTCTCATATACAGACGTGGCCAACAGACGTGGCCAAATCATTAAAATAAAATAAAGTTAAATAAAATATATCCCGTTTCACAACAAATCATTGTTTCGAAGGAAGGTTGATATATTTAAAGGGCTTCAGGGAAACCTAGCTCAGAAGCCAAGGTCATCTGGTCTGAAGAAAGAAGGAGGAGACTCAGCGAACGCATGTAGAGATTCTGGGAGAAGAAGAAGAGATTGGCAGGTCAGTCGATTGTTCAACGCGGTCCATACTAGGCCAAAATCGACAGAAGAAGAATACCCCGTTTCAGCCCTCAGACCAGAATTATATTTCTTGACAGAGTCGGGAATGACACCTGGGCCTCTGCGATGAGTGTTAGCCACTAAATCACGGTGTAGGACATGTGATCTACTGTTCATTCCAATGTTAATGTTCCGCTTGCAGCGCCTCTTAACACAGAACCTGGAATTTTCTTATGTGATATGTGGCCGAGGTTTGATTAATTCTGTTTTGCCGTCACCAAATGTCACATTTTAAGCGAGCAAATATCGTACAACTTGGAGTGTCGTATATGTACACCGCCTTTTGAAAATTCCACTTCTCCGGCTGGAAATCGAACCCACGATCTGGAGATTTTGTTAATGGGTATTTAAGTAACCCTTTGCAAGAATGTGGGTTTATTAATGAGTGACGTTTATCCATGTATCTATTGCTTCGTATGATCGTTTAAATATCTAACGGAGAATGTTTACTTCATGATCTTGAGGATACTTAAGTACTCATTAACAAAATTGAAGCTAAAGTAAACAATACGAGAGCTCCAAAAGCAGAAATAACAACACACCCAATCGGACTTGCACAAAATGATACTGGCTTTCGAAAAGCAAAAGTCATAGAGACCTATTATACCGTAACAATGAAAGCCTCAGTACAGTAATATGTATTTCTCTATGCTTCTCAGTAAATGAGCTCCGAATGGCTTCCTGTTTTCATTCTGTTCATTCCCTGTTCTACGCAACATTTTCCGTGTTCCTATTGTTACCATTGTATTGTGTTTTTCTGATAGGTATTTGTAAAGGCAGCTGGCTGGTGTAATACGATATTTTACCACGCATACTTGGGCCAGTAATTGCTGATATGAACACCGCATAACTTGTGTGTTAGAACTGGCAAGACAACGCAATTAACTCTACATAAAGAGAACTCCTTGATTGTTATTTCTGTTATTTCATTTAGGAGCTTGGCGAGATCATGGTCATTTAGCCTCGTTTACTAAGGCGTGTGCAGGATTTGTCTAATAGCCTGGATCTAATGGATGACAGACACGAGTGTTGTCACTCCACCATGAGGTGGTAGAACTCTGACTCTTAGCATCATTAAAGAAAGCTTTGCAATCGGTCAACATAAATTGTGCCCAATTACATTAGGCGGGAAAACAAGTATTTATACTGTATATAATTATACGAACTAAATCATCTTTATTGCTTCCACATTGACAATAAATCTAAATAGAAATACTCACAGGTTTTTAATAAATCTAATACACCTTAGTCAATAAACTTTTAAATTGATATTTATTAACTAAATACCAGTTTCGGCCACACTGGGGCCTTCTTCACTTTTTTCAAATAAGAAAAGAAGAAACTAATGGAAAAACTACGAGCAAAGCTTTTGAAAACAATGTTTAAACTTGGTCTTTCCTATTAATTCTTTTTATAAAAATACAAGCTGTACCCGGCATGCGTTGCAATGCCAATCAAAGAAAGTGTTGGCGTTGAAATTCTGTTTCTTGAAGTGCTTTTTGATACACAACATGTTAACTGCCTGTAAGCTATCGTAAAATGGATTTTCTAATTTAGAACAATTCGTGGAAGCGTGCACAACAACATTCAAAAGTTTCATCGCTGTCACTCATTTGTTGAATCTACTCGTACGCTACCTGTTGTGAAATGGATTTACTAAGTCGAAACCCTTCCCTGGCGTGTACACAATAACTCATCAATGATTCATCGCAATTGGATGAATTGTATATGCACGTATACGGGGTTTTGTTTAAACGATTCGTGCGCTGTCACTCATTTGTTGAATCTACTCGTGCGCTACCTATTGAGAAATGTATTACTAAGTCGAAGCCCTTCCCTGGCGTGAACTCAATAACTCATCAAGGTTTCATCGCAATCGAAGAATGTTATATGAACGCAATAGGGGATTTTGTTGAAACGCTTCGCGCGTCGTCACCCATTTGTTGCATCTACTCTTGCGCTACTTATTGTGAAATGGATTTACTAAGTCCCCTTCCCTGGCGGTTACACAATAACTGTTCAATGTTTCATCGCAATCGGATGAATAGTATATGAACGCATACCTGATTTTGTTTAAACGATTCGCGCTCCGTCACTCATTTGTTGAATCTACTTGTGCGCTACCTACTGTAAAATGTATTTACTAAGTTAGAAACCGTCACGTAAGTGTCCACAACATCTCACCCAAGTTTCATCGCTATCGGACTAATGGGATATGAAGACATAGGGGACTGTATTGAAACGCTCCGCATGTCGTCGTTCATTTGTCGAATCTACTCGTGTGCTACCTACTGTGAAGTGTATTTACTAAGCCAGAAACCTTCCTCGGAGTGTCCACCATATTTCACCCAAGTTTCATCGCTAACGGCAGAATGGTATATGACCTTATACGGGACTTTGTTGAAACGCTTCGCGCGTCGTCCCTCATTTGTTGAATCAACTTGTGCGCTGCATATTGTATAGTGGATTTACTAAGCCAGACATTTTCCATGACGTGTACACAACATCTCACCCAAGTTTCATAGCTACGGACGAATGGTACATGAATGCATACGGGACTTGGTTGAAACGCTTCGCGTGTCGTCGCTCATTTGTTGATTCTACTCTTGCGCTACATATTGTAATATGGATGTACTCAGCCAGAAACCTTCCCTGGAGTGTACACAACATATCACCCAAGTTTCATCGCAATCGGATGAATGGTATGTGAACGTATACGGGACGTTGTCGAAACGCTTCGCGCGTAGTCACTCATTTGTTGAATATAAACGTGCGCTTCGTATTGTAAAATGGATTTACTTAGCCAGAAACCATTCCTGGAGTGTACACAACAATTCACCAAACATTTATCACTATCAGACGACTGGTATATGACTTTATACGGGACTTTCTTGAAACGCTTCGCGTGTCATCGCTCATTTGTTGAATCTACTGGTGCGATACCTATGTAAAATGTATGTACTAAGCCAGAAACCTTCCCTGGAGTGTACACAACATCTCACCCAAGTTTCATCGCTATCGGATGAATGGTATATGAAATTATATGGGACTTTGTTGAAACGCTTCGAGCGCCGTTGCTCATTTGTTGATTCTACTCGTGCCCTGCCTATTTTTAAAGGGATTTACTAAGCTAGAAATCTTCCCTGGAGTGCACACAAAATCTCAGCCTAGTTTCATCGCTATCGGACGAATGGTATATGAACGCAAACGTGACTTTGTTGAAATGCTTAGCGCGTCGTACTCCATTTGTTGAATCTACTTGTGCGCTATCTACTGTGAAATGTATTCACTGATTTTGAAACCTTCACGTAAGTGCACACAACATCTCACCCAAGTTTCATCGCTATCGGACGAATGGTATACGAACACATACGGGACTTTGTTGAAATGCTTCGCGCATCGTCGGTCATTTGTTGAATCTACGCGTGCGCTACCTAGTGTAAAATGGATTTACTAAGTCAGAAATCTTCCTTGGAGTGTACTCAACATCTCACCCAAGTTTCATCGCAATCGGACGAATGGTATATGAACGCATAGGAGACATACCAACAGACATACAGACAAACTATCACGTAACTTTGATTTTTATATCATACAAGCTGTACCCGGTATGCGTTGCAATGCCAATCAAAGAAAGTGTTGGCGTTGAAATTCTGTTTCTTGAAGTGCTTTTGGATACACAACATATTAACTGCCTGTAAGCTATCGTAAAATGGATTTTCTAATTTAGAACCATTCGTGGGAGCGTGCACAACAACTTTCAAAAGTTTCATCGCTGTCACTCATTTGTTGAATCTACTCGTACGCTACCTATTGTGAAATGGATTTACTAAGTCGAAACCCTTCCCTGGCGTGTACACAATAACTCATCAATGATTCATCGCAATCGGATGAATGGTATATGCACGTATACGGGGTTTTGTTTAAACGATTCGTGCGCTGTCACTCATTTGTTGAATTCACTCGTGCGCTACCTATTGAGAAATGTATTACTAAGTCGAAGCCCTTCCCTGGCGTGTACACAATAACTCATCAAGGTTTCATCGCAATCGAAGAATGTTATATGAACGCAATAGGGGATTTCGTTGAAACGCTTCGCGCGTCGTCACCCATTTGTTGCATCTACTCTTGCGCTACTTATTGTGAAATGGATTTACTAAGTCCCCTTCCCTGGCGGGTACACAATAACTGATCAATGTTCCATCGCAATCGGATGAACAGTAGGCTATATGAACGCATACCTGATTTTGTTTAAACGATTCGCGCTCCGTCACTCATTTGTCGAATCTACTCGTGTGCTACCTACTGTGAAATGTATTTACTAAGCCAGAAACCATCCTTGGAGTTTCCACCATATTTCACCCAAGTTTCACCGCTAACGGCAGAATGGTATATGACCTTATACGGGACTTTGTTGAAACGCTTCACGCGTCGTCCCTCATTTGTTGAATCAACTTGTGCGCTGCATATTGAATAGTGGAATTACTAAGACAGAAATTTTCCATGACGTGTACACAACATCTCACCCAAGTTTCATAGCTACGGACGAATGGTACATGAATGCATACGGGACTTGGTTGAAACGCTTCGCGTGTCGTCGCTCATTTGTTGATTCTACTCTTGCGCTACATATTGTAATATGGATGTACTCAGCCAGAAACCTTCCCTGGAGTGTACACAACATCTCACCCAAGTTTCATCGTAATCGGATGAATGGTATGTGAACGTATACGGGACGTTGTCGAAACGCTTCGCGCGTAGTCACTCATTTGTTGAATATAAACGTGCGCTTCGTAATGTAAAATGGATTTACTTAGCCAGAAACCTTTCCTGGAGTGTACACAACAATTCACCAAACATTTATCACTATCAGACGAATGGTATATGACTTTATACGGGACTTTGTTGAAATGCTTCGCGGGTCATCGCCCATTTGTTGAATCTACTGGTGCGCTACCTATTGTAAAATGTATGTACTAAGCCAGAAACCTTCCCTGGAGTGTACACAACATCTCACCCAAGTTTCATCGCTATCGGATGAATGGTACATGAAATTATATGGGACTTTGTTGAAACGCTTCGCGCGACGTCGCTCATTTGTTGATTCTACTCGTGCTCTACCTATATTTAAAGGGATTTACTAAGCTAGAAACCTTCCCTGGAGTGCACACAAAATCTCAGCCTAGTTTCATCGCCATCGGACGAATGGTATATGAACGCAAAGGTGACTTTGTTGAAATGCTTCGCGCGTCGTAGGTCATTTGTTGAATCTACTCGTGCGCTGCCTATTGTAAAGTGGATGTACTAAGCCAGAAAATTTCCCTGCAGTGTACACAACATTTTACGCAAGTTTGATAGCTATCGGACGAATGGTATATGATTGCATACGGGACTTTGTTGAAACGCTTTGCGTGTCGTCGCTCATTTGTTGAATCTACTCGTGCGCTATCTACTATGAAATGTATTCACTAATTTTGAAACCTTCACGTTAGTGTACACAACATCTCACCCAAGTTTCATCGCTATCGGACGAATGGTATATGAACACATACGGGACTTTGTTGAAATGCTTCGCGCATCGTCGCTCATTTGTTGAATCAACGCGTGCCCTACCTATTGTAAAATGGATTTACTAGGTCAGAAACCTTCCTTGGTGTGTACTCAACATCTCACCCAAGTTTCACCGCAATCGGACGAATGGTATATGAAAGCATAGGAGACATACCCACAGACAGACAAACTATCACGTAACATTGATTTTTATATATATAGACAAGCTGTACCCGGCATGCGTTGCAATGCCAATCAAAGAAAGTGTTGGCGTTGAAATTCTGTTTCTTGAAGTGCTTTTGGATACACAACATGTTAACTGCCTGTAAGCTATCGTAAAATGGATTTTCTAATTTAGAACAATTCGTGGGAGCGTGCACAACAACTTTCAAAAGTTTCATCGCTGTCACTCATTTGTTGAATCTACTCGTACGCTACCTATTGTGAAATTTATTTACTAAGTCGAAACCCTTCCCTGGCGTGTACACAATAACTCATCAATGATTCATCGCTATCGGAAGAATGGTATAAGCACGTATACGGGGTTTTGTTTAAACAATTCGTGCGCTGTCACTCATTTGTTGAATCTACTCGTGCGCTTCATATTGAGAAATGTATTACTAAGTCGAAGCCCTTCCCTGGCGTGTACACAATAATTCATCAAGGTTTCATCGCAATCGAAGAATGTTATATGAACGCAATAGGGGATTTCATTGAAACGCTTCGCACGTTGTCACCCATTTGTTGCATCTACACTTGCGCTACTTATTGTGAAATGGATTCACTAAGTCCCCTTCCCTGGCGGGTACACAATAACTGATCAATGTTCCATCGCAATCGGATGAACAGTAGGCTATATGAACTCATACCTGATTTTGTTTAAACGATTCGCGCTCCGTCACTCATTTGTCGAATCTACTCGTGTGCTACCTACTTTAAATGTATTTACTAAGCCAGAAACCTTCCTTGGAGTGTCCACCATATTTCACCCAAGTTTCACCGCTAACGGCAGAATGGTATATGACCTTATACGGGACTTTGTTGAAACGCTTCGCGCGTCGTCCCTCATTTGTTGAATCAACTTGTGCGCTGCATATTGTATAGTGGACTTACTAAGGCCGAAATTTTCCATGACGTGTACACAACATCTCACCCAAGTTTCATAGCTACGGACGAATGGTACATGAATGCATACGGGACTTGGTTGAAACGCTTCGCGTGTCGTCGCTCATTTGTTGATTCTACTCTTGCGCTACATATTGTAATATGGATGTACTCAGCCAGAAACCTTCCCTGGAGTGTACACAACATCTCACCCAAGTTTCATCGCAATCGGATGAATGGTATGTGAACGTATACGGGACGTTGTCGAAACGCTTCGCGCGTAGTCACTCATTTGTTGAATATAAACGTGCGCTTCGTAATGTAAAATGGATTTACTTAGCCAGAAACCTTTCCTGGAGTGTACACAACAATTCACCAAACATTTATCACTATCAGACGAATGGTATATGACTTTATACGGGACTTTGTTGAAACGCTTCGCGTGTCATCGCCCATTTGTTGAATCTACTGGTGCGCTACCTATTGTAAAATGTATGTACTAAGCCAGAAACCTTCCCTGGAGTGTACACAACATCTCACCCAAGTTTCATCGCAATCGGATGAATGGTACATAAAATTATATGGGACTTTGTTGAAACGCTTCGCGCGACGTCGCTCATTTGTTGATTCTACTCGTGCTCTACCTATTTTTAAAGGGATTTACTAAGCTAGAAACCTTCCCTGGAGTGCATACAAAATCTCAGCCTAGTTTCATCGCCATCGGACGAATGGTATATGAACGCAAAGGTGACTTTGTTGAAATGCTTCGCGCGTCGTAGCTCATTTGTTGAATCTACTCGTGCGCTGCCTATTGTAAAGTGGATGTACTAAGCCAGAAAATTTCCCTGCAGTGTACACAACATTTTACGCAAGTTTCATAGCTATCGGACGAATGGTATATGAATGCATACGGGACTTTGTTGAAACGCTTTGCGTGTCGTCGCTCATTTGTTGAATCTACTCGTGCGCTATCTACTGTGAAATGTATTCACTAATTTTGAAACCTTCACGTAAGTGTACACAACATCTCACCCAAGTTTCATCGCTATCGGACGAATGGTATATGAACACATACGGGATTTTGTTGAAATGCTTCGCGCATCGTCGCTCATTTGTTGAATCTACGCGTGCGCTACCTATTGTAAAATGGATTTACTAAGTCAGAAACCTTCCTTGGTGTGTACTCAACATCTCACCCAAGTTTCACCGCAATCGGACGAATGGTATATGAACGCATAGGAGACATACCCACAGACAGACAAACTATCACGTAACATCGATTTTTATATATATAGACAAGCTGTACCCGGCATGCGTTGCAATGCCAATCAAAGAAAGTGTTGGCGTTGAAATTCTGTTTCTTGAAGTGCTTTTGGATACACAACATATTAACTGCCTGTAGGCTATCGTAAAATGGATTTTCTAATTTAGAACCATTCGTGGGAGCGTGCACAACAACTTTCAAAAGTTTCATCGCTGTCACTCATTTGTTGAATCTACTCGTACGCTACCTATTGTGAAATTTATTTACTAAGTCGAAACCCTTCCCTGGCGTGTACACAATAACTCATCAATGATTCATCGCAATCGGATGAATGGTATATGCACGTATACGGGGTTTTGTTTAAACCATTCGTGCGCTGTCACTCATTTGTTGAATTCACTCGTGCGCTACCTATTGAGAAATGTATTACTAAGTCGAAGCCCTTCCCTGGCGTGTACACAATAACTCATCAAGGTTTCATCGCTATCGAAGAATGTTATATGAACATAATAGGGGATTTCGTTGAAACGCTTCGCGCGTCGTCACCCATTTGTTGCATCTACTCGTGCGCTACTTATTGTGAAATGGATTTACAAAGTCCCATTCCCTGGCGGGTACACAATAACTGATCAATGTTCCATCGCAATCGGATGAACAGTAGGCTATATGAACGCATACCTGATTTTGTTTAAACGATTCGCGCTCCGTCACTCATTTGTCGAATCTACTCGTGTGCTACCTACTGTGAAATGTATTTACTAAGCCAGAAACCATCCTTGGAGTTTCCACCATATTTCACCCAAGTTTCACCGCTAACGGCAGAATGGTATATGAACTTATACGGGACTTTGTTGAAACGCTTCACGCGTCGTCCCTCATTTGTTGAATCAACTTGTGCGCTGCATATTGTATAGTGGAATTACTAAGCCAGAAATTTTCCATGACGTGTACACAACATCTCACCCAAGTTTCATAGCTACGGACGAATGGTACATGAATGCATACGGGACTTGGTTGAAACGCTTCGCGTGTCGTCGCTCATTTGTTGATTCTACTCTTGCGCTACATATTGTAATATGGATGTACTCAGCCAGAAACCTTCCCTGGAGTGTACACAACATCTCACCCAAGTTTCATCGCAATCGGATGAATGGTATGTGAACGTATACGGGACGTTGTCGAAACGGTTCGCGCGTAGTCACTCATTTGTTGAATATAAACGTGCGCTTCGTAATGTAAAATGGATTTACTTAGCCAGAAACTTTTCCTGGAGTGTACACAACAATTCACCAAACATTTATCACTATCAGACGAATGGTATATGACTTTATACGGGACTTTGTTGAAACGCTTCGCGTGTCATCGCCCATTTGTTGAAACTACTGGTGCGCTACCTATTGTAAAATGTATGTACTAAGCCAGAAACCTTCCCTGGAGTGTACACAACATCTCACCCAAGTTTCATCGCTATCGGATGAATGGTACATGAAATTATATGGGACTTTGTTGAAACGCTTCGCGCGTCGTCGCTCATTTGTTGATTCTACTCGTGCTCTACCTATTTTTAAAGTGATTTACTAAGCTGGAAACTTTCCCTGGAGTGCACACAAAATCTCAGCCTAGTTTCATCGCTATCGGACGAATGGTATATGAACGCAAACGTGACTTTGTTGAAATGCTTCGCGCGTCGTAGCTCATTTGTTGAATCTACTCGTGCGCTGCCTATTGTAAAGTGGATGTACTAAGCCAGAAAATTTCCCTGCAGTGTACACAACATTTTACGCAAGTTTCATAGCTATCGGACGAATGGTATATGAATGCATACGGGACTTTGTTGAAACGCTGTGCGTGTCGTCGCTCATTTGTTGAATCTACTCGTGCGCTATCTACTGTGAAATGTATTCACTAATGTTGAAACCTTCACGTAAGTGTACACAACATCTCACCCAAGTTTCATCGCCATCGGACGAATTGTATATGAACTCATACGGGACTTTGTTGAAATGCTTCGCGCATCGTCGCTCATTTGTTGAATCTACGCGTGCGCTACCTATTGTAAAATGGATTTACTAAGTCAGAAACCTTCCTTGGAGTGTACTCAACATCTCACCATCGCAGTCGGACGAATGGTATATGAACGCATAGGAGACATACCCACAGACCCACAGACAGACAAACTATCACGTAACATTGATTTTTAGCCTACGTTCGATTTTTGCAAAAATTGAAAGTAGACTTATGAGATCAACACAGGGCGAAAAAAGTGTGTCTGTCTGTGTGTGTGTATGTGTGTGTGTGAGTCTATGTGTGTGTGTATGTGTGTGTGTGAGTCTGTGTGTGTGTGTGTCTGTGTGTGTGTGAGTGTGTGTACTCTGAGTGTCTGTCCCCCCCCCTATCAATTCGAACACGGTGAATGCGAATTGAACGAAATTTGGTACAAAGGTAGCACTAGCAAAGGACACCTCAGTGTCATGTTTTATATCGCCGCCATCTTGACGGAAACGTAATGGCGGCCACACAAATGTTCAAAGCTTAAATCAAACTACGACTAACCTAATCATCCTATCTCTACCAAATTTTGCAACAACATACCTTTATGGGGGCGCATCGTTTGACCAAACCAATAGGTCATCACCGTAATAGTTTGCGGATGGCGGCCATCTTTGTGTGAAAATCGATTCCCCCTATTAATTCGAACACGGTGCAACCGAATGGAACGAAATTTGGTACAGAGGTAGTACTAACAAAAGGCACCTCAGTGTCATGTTTTATATCGCCGCCATCTTGACGGAAACGTAATGGCGGCCACATAAATGTTCAAAGCTTAAATCAAATTACGACTAACCTAATCGTCCGATCTCTACCTAATTTTGCAACAACATACCTTTATGGGGGGAGCATCCTTTGACCAAATGAATAGGTCATTAGCCTAACAGTTTGCGGATGGCGGCCATCTTTGTGTGAAAATCAATTCCCCCTATTAATTCAAACACGGTGAAACCGAATGGAACGAAATTTGGTACAGAGATAGCACTAGCAAAGGGCATCTCAGTGTCATGATTAATATCACCGCCATATTGACAGAAACGTAATGGTGGCCAGACAAATGTTTAAAGCTTAAATCAAATTACGACTAACATAACCATCCGATCTCTACCAAATTTTGCAACAACATACCTTTATGGAGGGAGCATCCTTTGACCAATCTAATAGGTTATTAGCCTAATAGTTTGCGGATGGCGGCCATCTTTATGTCAAAATTGATTCCCCCTATTAATTCGAACACGGTGGAACCGAATGGAACGACATTTGGTACAGAGGTAGCACTAGCAAAGGGCACCTCAGTGTCATGTTTTATATCGCCGCCATCATGACTGAAACGTAATGGCGGCCACACGAATGTTCAAAGCTTAAATCAAATTACGATTAACCTAATCATCCGATCTCTACCAAATTTTGCAACTACATACCTTTATTGAGGGAGCATTGTTTGACCAATCTAATAGGTCATTCGCCTAATAGTTTGCGGATGGCGGCCATCTTTGTGTCAGAATCGATTCCCCCTATTAATTCAAACACGGTGGAACCGAATGAACGAAATCTGGTACAGAGGTAGCACTAGCAAAGGGCACCTCAGTGTCATGTTTTATATCACCGCTATCTTGACGGAAACGTAATCGCGGCCACCCAAATGTTAAAAGCTAAAATGTAATTACGACCAACCTAATAATCTAGTCTCTACCAAATTTTGTAACACCATATCTTTATGTGGGAAACATATTGTGACCAAACTGCAAGAACATCAGCCCAATAATTTGCAGATGGTGGCCAAGTATGTGTGCAAATCGATTCCCCCTATCAATTCAAACACGGTGAAACCGAATTGAACGAAATTTGGTACAGAGGTAGCACTAGCAAAGGGCACCTCATATGCATGTTTAATATCCCTATAGCACGTTGTATTTCAACAAGCTACTACAACCAACATTCAATCATACTCCTTGAAAAGGACAAAGAGTTATAACAATACCCATGCATTTAGGAGAAAGTAGGCTATATGTTCTTTACTGAACATCTTGTTATATATATAGACTAATATATATATAACAAGAAGTTCCGTGAAGAACTATACAGCCTACTTTTCATGCCAATGATTATTCTACAGTATATGAACCTATCTAGAATAATGACGAAATTAAGTTGGTAATATCGAAATATCTAATTAGTTCAAAATATACCTGGTATAATGTAGCCTAATAGAGCACTACAGTTGGCAGCCCTGGTACTGAATATATTCTTAGTTCCATCTCTTAAGGTACAGAATACAAAATTTGGTTGAAGTCCAATGGACGTTACATGCAGTTAGACACTGGATCTATCAGTACGCGTAAAAGCATGTTGCCAACAATACCATGCGTGTGCTGGTCAGAAATAATCTGAAATATGATGATATCTTGTTGTGCCAATTTTGGATGAAATCCATTTGTTAGTATAGACGTTACATGCATTTTAAAATTGGACATATCAGCAGGCATAGAATCATGTTGGCAGCACTGCCTTGTATTAATTACTCCAAATTAATCTAGAATGTCAGGTGCTATACGTGTGCAAAGTATAGAGCTGTTGGCTTGCATACTTTCTGATATATTGATATTAGGGTAAAAACATATAGACAGCATTTATTAACAGTTAGCAGCCCTGATTGCTCTTTACAATACTTATAGTCATATCTGTTATGCTACACATAGAACATACGAAATTTGGTTGAAATCCAACTGATAGTATAGAAGTTACATGTATTTAAAAATTGGTACTATCAGCAGGCTTATAATCATGTTGGTAGAACTGGCGTATATATCTTACTCTAAATTAATCTAAAATGTCAGAATATACGTGTGCATAGTTTAAAGCTGTTGGCTTGCATACTTTCTGATATATTGGTATTTTGATTTAAAAAAATAGAGAGAGCAATTATTAACAGTTGGCAGCCCTGGTGGCTCTTAAGAATACGCAAAGTCATATATGTTTATGTACAGATATTACATACAAAATTTGGTTGAAATCCCATTGATAGTGTAGAAGTTATATGCATTTAAACATTGGACCTATCAGAAGGCTTAAAATTATTTTGGCAACACTGTCATCGTTGGCCTCATGGAAATTAAACTGAAATAGTATTATCTGCATGTGTTCCAATTTTGGAATAGCTCCCTTGCGAGATATCCAACATGGAGCTCAAATTTCTAGTGCGTTTTTTCAGCAGCTGGTAGCACTGACATCATTTTGAAATATCGACGTGTGATATTCCGGTGCACATCTTTACTCATACTAAATTTGGTTTTGATTGCTGCAGCCGTTTGGGAGTTGAAAGAGGGGGACACACACAGCCAGACAGAGAGACAGAAGGACAGACAGACAGACACACATTTTCCCGGATCGATCTCATAAGTCTACTTTTTCCTCATTTTTGCAAAATGTGAAAAGTAGGCTGAAAATGAGATGGTGTGTGTCTGTCTTTCTGTCTGTCTGTCTGTCTGTCTGTCTGTTACCTAATAACGCAAGAACAACTGGTCCGATATAAATGAAATTTTGCATGGATGTAGCTGAAATACCAGGTTTACATATAGGATACTTTTAATTTCCATATTTTGCACTATTAAGAAATGGCGACCATTTTAGTGACGTAACTACACCCTTTGGTTTCAAAATTTCATATTTCCATGTCAAATAAAAAGAGAACGGTAGGAAATAGCAAACTTTTGATGGCACATACGAGCTTCAAAATTTAATTTTCTATACGAAGGGTCCTGATCACTTTTCGTGTATCTCCAACGGTTAGCGAGTAAAACCTACTTTTGTGACGTCCCTACACCCTTCGGTTTCTAAATTTCATACACACATCAAAAAAAGTTTTGCATCACCTCGGTTCCAAGAGTTCCGGAACCTTTAAATACAAAGGGAATAGAGATCAACACAAACAACATTTCAGCTCGTTTTATTGCTCATGAGACCCACACATTGCATGTTGTACCATCATACAGCTAGACTTTCAGCATTTGTGGTCCAGATTGCAGTACACACCACTACCTCTAATACCCAGTAGCACGTCCTCTTGCATTGATGCATGCCTGTATTCGTCGTGGCATACTATCCACAAGTTCATCAAGACACTGTTGGTCCAAATTGTCCCACTCCTCAACGACAATTCGGCGTAAATCTCTCAGAGTGGTCGGTGGGTCAAGACGTCCATAAACAGCCCTTTTCAACATATCCCAGGCATGTTCGATAGGGTTCATGTCTGGCGAACATGCTGGCCACTGTAGTCGAGCGATGTCGTTATCTTGAAGGAACGCATTCACAAGATGTGCACGATGAGGTCGAGAATTGTCGTCCATGAAGACAAATGCCTCTCCAATATTCTGCCGATATGGGTGCACTATGGGTCGGAGGATGTCATTCAGGTATCGTAAAGCCGTTTCGGAGCCTTCCATGACCACCAGTGGCGTACGTCGGCCCCACATAATGCCACCCCAAAACATCAGGGAACCACCACCTTGCTGCACTCGCTGGACAGTGTGTCTAAGACGTTCAGCCTGACCAGGGTGCCTCCAAACACGTCTCCGACGATTGTCTGGTTGAAGGCATATGCGACACTCATCGGTGAAGAGAACGTGATGCTAATTCTGTGGGGTCCATTCAGCATGTTGTTGGGCCCATCTGTACCGCGCTGCATGGTGTCGGGGTTGCAAAGCTGGACCTCGCCATGGACGTCGGGAGTGAAGTTGCGCATCATGCAGCCTATCGCGCACAGTTTGAGTTGAAACACGACGTCCTGTGGCTGAACGAAACGCATTATTCAACATGGTGGCATTGCTGTCAGGGTTCCTCCGAGCGGCAATCCGTAAGTAGCGGTCATCCACTACAGTAGTAGCCCTTGGGCGGCCTGAGCGAGGCCTGTCATCGACAGTTCCTGTATCTCTGTACCTCCTCCATGTCCGAACAACATCGCTTTGGTTCACTCTGAGACGCCTGGAAACTTCCCTTGTTGAGAGCCCTTCTTGACACAAAGTAACAATGCGGACGCGATCGAACTGCGGTATTGACCTTCTAGGCATGGTAGAACTACAGACAACATGAGCAGCGTACCTTCGTCCTGGTGGAATGACTGGAACTGATCGGCTGTCGTACCCCCTCCGTCTAATAGGCCCTGCTCATGCATGGTTGTTTACATCTTTGAGCAGTTTTAGTGACATCTATGAACAGTCAAAGGGACTGTATCTTTGATACAATATACACAGTCAACGTCTATATGCCGGAGATCTGGGAACCGAGGTGATGCAAAACTTTTTTTGATGTGTGTATTTCCATTTCAAATAAAAAGAGAACGCTAAGAAATAGCAAACTTTCGATGGTATACACGAGCTTTAGCATTTAATTTTCTATCCAAAAGGTTCTTATCACTTTTCGTGTATCTCCGACGGTTAGCGAGTAAAACCTAAATTTGTGCAATAAAACACGGTCACATCGAGCGGTGCAGTATATCTCTACATATATAAAAAAGAAAATTTGTCTGTTTTTTTCTGAATTTCTACGCAAATTTGAGTTATTTACACGTTTCAGACTGTTTTATGGTAGATGCGCGCGAAATTAATGTTTTGGTCTGTCTGTCTGTTTGCTTGATTGTCTGTGGACAACTTTGTTCCCTTATAACTCGAGAACGGCTGGGTGTATCAACGTAACATTTGGTACAGATATCCATCAGAGGCACGACACTAATCATTGATGTAACTCTTCTCTATACCTCTCATAAAAGGGGGCACACCCCCTTAAAATACATGCTGAAATAGGAGTAGAAGGACGAGACAAAGCTCATTTTCAGCCCCTTAATGTGAGAGACAAAACTCGGGGGCCCTAAAAGCACATTTTAAGGTCCTACGTCCAACCGTTTTTGAGATATTCCCAGAAAACTAATTTAATTTAATAAACTATGAACGAATGCAAGCAATAACCATGGCAACAGATTCTCAGAGATCCATCTAGCCTATTGCTGTAAGACGCAATAAAATTCCATTAATTACATTAGTGTGAAAGTTTGCAAACGGTTAGATGGTTATTATGGAACCAAATTAAGCTGTAAATTTCATCAATACGTAAAATGCGCTTAAGGGGGTCGAGGGGTAGTCTAGATTTTTTTTCACGCGATTTACATCTGCGGGTGTGGTATGGTAGGTCTATTATATTCATATCCCTATGTTATATTATTATTAGTATTATATTATGGCGAACAACGACGAGACAAAGCCCCTCGGTACCAGAAATAAAACTCGAGGGGCCTCGAAATCTGCATTATAAGGCTCTAAAACCAACAGTTTCTGAAACATTCCCAGAAAACTAATTAAGTTTTATTTAACAAACTAATGAAGGAATGCAAATCGGTAACCATGACAACATTATCTCAAGGGGTGGCATCCAACTTTCCATCTATTTCAGTAAGAAGCAATTTCTTACATTTATTACATTTCTGTGAAAGTTTGCAAATATAAGGTTATCACGGAACCAACGTAGACTGTATAATTCATCAATGCAATTAAGGGGGTCAAGGGGTAACCTAGGATTTTTTCATGCAATTTTCACGTGCGACATATAGTGCAGAAGATCTATTATATCTCCAAACAACAACATTATTTTCAAAAATTCCTGAATTGAATCAGCATTTTTTGCGGCTTTTAGGAATTTGGGCCATTTGAGACTAAAGAACCTGAATTTTCATGCACCACAAGATTTTATAATTTATGAAAGAGGTCTTCCTGTGTATGGGGACCCAACACAACGTAGAGGGTCAGTTTTTATGTGACGTGTATTGCGTTTCATCTACAAGGCTTTCAATTCTATTTCATGTCAGGAAGTACACGTCAGGTGAATTTAGTTTGAGAGCACATTTCAACTAATCTTTTTTTTTTTTTGTCGACATACGGGTTCATCGTAAGGATGATTTTCTTTGATAATGTGTGGTAGATATACCCTTATTTGGATTTCTGGGTGATATGATGTAGACAATAGTATTGTCTGTCTGTCTTTCTGTGTATCCTTATGTACGCCTATAACTCATGTTCGGATGCTTGGTGCATCGTAAAATTAGGTATGGTAAACATGAGACAATACACCAATCATTTATAAAACTCTTCACCGTTCATTTCATACAGTAGAAGGGTGGATATAGGGAAAAACTTCTCAAAATACATGCTAAAATAGGCGAAATATAAAAATTATCCTATAAGGACGACCAAAGCATATGTTGCACATCTCAATGTGAGACACAAAATTCGCGAGTCTATAAAGGGTCTCCGAAAACCACATTATAAGGCCCTTAAATTAACAGTGTGTGTGATATTCCCAGAAAACTAACTTCGTTTTGATAAACTTAGGAAGGAATGACAAGCCGCTAACCATTGCAACAGTAGCTCAATTGATAATGTCTGGTGCGTCTCTAAAAGCAACAGTAATTAAAAGGGACTTAACACCAATAACATTATTATTATTATTATTATTATGTCTGGTGTTTACACCGAACACCGTTCGAAGAACGGGTACTTCTGCTAGTAATCTATATATATAAAAATCAATGTTACGTGATAGTTTGTATGTCTGTGGGTATGTCTCCTATGCGTTATTATACCATTCGTCCGATTCCGGTGAAACTTGGGTGATATGTTGAGTACACACCAAGGAAGGTTTCTGACTTAGTAAATCATTTTTACAATAGGTAGCGCACGCGTTGATTCAACAAATGGGCGACGATGCGCGAAGCATTTCAACAAAGTCCCGTATGTGTTCATATACCATTCGTCCGATAGCGATGAAACTTGGGTGAGATGTTGTGTACACTTACGTGAAGGTTTCAAAATTAGTGAATACATTTCACAGTAGATAGCGCACGAGTAGATTCAACAAATGAGCGACGACACGCGAAGCGTTTCAACAAAGTCCCGTATGCATTCATATACCATTCGTCCGATAGCTATCAAACTTGCGTAAAATGTTGTGTACACTGCAGGGAAATTTTCTGGCTTAGTACATCCACTTTACAATAGGCAGCGCACGAGTAGATTCAACAAATGAGCTACGACGCGCGAAGCATTTCAACAAAGTCACCTTTGCGTTCATATACCATTCGTCCGATGGCGATGAAACTAGGCTGAGATTTTGTGTGCACTCCAGGGAAGGTTTCTAGCTTAGTAAATCCCTTTAAAAATAGGTAGAGCACGAGTAGAATCAACAAATGAGCGACGTCGCGCGAAGCGTTTCAACAAAGTCCCATATAATTTCATGTACCATTCATCCGATAGCGATGAAACTTGGGTGAGATGTTGTGTACACTCCAGGGAAGGTTTCTGGCTTAGTACATACATTTTACAATAGGTAGCGCACCAGTAGATTCAACAAATGGGCGATGACACGCGAAGCGTTTCAACAAAGTCCCGTATAAAGTCATATACCATTCGTCTGATAGTGATAAATGTTTGGTGAATTGTTGTGTACACTCCAGGAAAAGTTTCTGGCTAAGTAAATCCATTTTACATTACGAAGCGCACGTTTATATTCAACAAATGAGTGACTACGCGCGAAGCGTTTCGACAACGTCCCGTATACGTTCACATACCATTCATCCGATTGCGATGAAACTTGGGTGAGATGTTGTGTACACTCCAGGGAAGGTTTCTGGCTGAGTACATCCATATTACAATATGTAGCGCAAGAGTAGAATCAACAAATGAGCGACGACACGCGAAGCGTTTCAACCAAGTCCCGTATGCATTCATGTACCATTCGTCCGTAGCTATGAAACTTGGGTGAGATGTTGTGTACACGTCATGGAAAATGTCTGGCTTAGTAAATCCACTATACAATATGCAGCGCACAAGTTGATTCAACAAATGAGGGACGACGCGTGAAGCGTTTCAACAAAGTCCCGTATAAGGTCATATACCATTCTGCCGTTAGCGGTGAAACTTGGGTGAAATATGGTGGAAACTCCAAGGATGGTTTCTGGCTTAGTAAATACATTTCACAGTAGGTAGCACACGAGTAGATTCGACAAATGAGTGACGGAGCGCGAATCGTTTAAACAAAATCAGGTATGCGTTCATATAGCCTACTGTTCATCCGATTGCGATGGAACATTGATCAGTTATTGTGTACCCGCCAGGGAAGGGGACTTAGTAAATCCATTTCACAATAAGTAGCGCAAGAGTAGATGCAACAAATGGGTGACGACGCGCGAAGCGTTTCAACGAAATCCCCTATTGCGTTCATATAACATTCTTCGATTGCGATGAAACCTTGATGAGTTATTGTGTACACGCCAGGGAAGGGCTTCGACTTAGTAATACATTTCTCAATAGGTAGCGCACGAGTAGATTCAACAAATGAGAGACAGCGCACGAATCGTTTAAACAAAACCCCGTATACGTGCTTATACCATTCATCCGATTGCGATGAATCATTGATGAGTTATTGTGTACACGCCAGGGAAGGGTTTCGACTTAGTAAATCCATTTCACAATAGGTAGCGTACGAGTAGATTCAACAAATGAGTGACAGCGATGAAACTTTTGAAAGTTGTTGTGCACGCTCCCACGAATGGTTCTAAATTAGAAAATCCATTTTACGATAGCTTACAGGCAGTTAATATGTTGTGTATCCAAAAGCACTTCAAGAAACAGAATTTCAACGCCAACACTTTCTTTGATTGGCATTGCAACGCATGCCGGGTACAGCTTGTCTATATATATAACAAGATGTTCAGTAAAGAACATATAGCCTACTTTCTCCTAAATGTATGAGTATAGTTATAACTCGTTGTTATTATCAAAGAGTATAATAGAACTATTCTTTGTTGAAGACCTTAGAAACGATTTACCTCTACCAAACGCCACAACCTAGATAAAAACTGCTACCATCATTGAAGAAAGAAAGATAAGAAGTATATCAAGAATGTTATGGATCTGGAGACATAATCGACCGGACTGGCTGCGTGGCTCAGCGGTAACGTTCTCGCTTGCTGGGCCCTAGGTTGCAGGTTCGTATCCTGGTGCAGTCAGCTGGCATTTGAGGGTGCACAAATGCGAGGGAGCCGTGTCAGTACATTTACTGGCACGTTAAAGGTCCCCTTCGGGCCAAAATTCCGGCGCAGTCAGCTGGCATTTGAGGGTGCACAAATGCGAGGGAACCGTGTCAGTACATTTACTGGCACGTTAAAGATCCCCTTCGGGCCAAAATTCCGGCACCCCGGTGTCTCTAAAAGCAGCAGTAGTTAAAAGGGATGTAAAACCAATAACATTATTATTATTATTATTATTATTACATATACGACCTGCCGTGGGCAACATCCAACTTTGAGTTGAGGCATGTCTTTACACGTCTGGTTGTGCATGGCTTTCACAACCCTAATTGAATTAACAAATCTTTCCATGAACCTACAGAGACGTGTGTATACAAACTAGGTGGATATTTTCGATTGCTATTTGCCTGAAATAAAACTAACACCAACGGCTTCAATTCAGTTACTATGTGAAATCGTTTTGTTCTTTACTTCAAATAACATTTTCAAGTAACGCAAAATAGGCTGTTACAAACCCTTTAAAATAAAAAGTAAAAATGTATCGGAGTATCATCTTGTCATTCTTCAAATTCGATGCGCATAGAATGCCAATGGTAATCAATGGAGCCCCACGTAGACTAGTCGTGATATCTAATGGTGAAATATCGAACAATATAATCCTAACAGAGCGAGTGCATTCTAGCGGCCAGAAGAAGAAACTTTTCAATAAAATCTGGAAGTTAATAAGTACCTTTTTGGCAGCTAGATGTCTCGAGTAAATCTGCTGGCGAAATATGTTTTAATTAAATATATATTTTACACCATAATATGCACAATATAACGCTTAATTTTAAAACATCTGAGTCATTACAAAACAATAAACATGTAACATTTCAAGCAAAAAACCTAGCTCCGATCGGGTTTGAACCATAGGCATCTGAGCGATAGGCTAACGCTCTACCACTGAGCTAATTGTGTCAACGAATATCGCTCTATATAAAATGACTTACATAGAACTTGTTAGCAAATAATGATTTATACTAAACGATTTCATCACAGGAGTATATTATTTATATATAAAGCATTTCATACAAAGTTTATTTATTTGGTATCAGTACGCTATATTGCAGGCAATACTCAAATTAGTGAAATATAAGTCAGGCACAAGATATCCGCTGCCATCTTGTCTATTACTGAATCAGCTCAACTTTTTAAAATCACGTCTGCACTATAGTATTACAAAATAAACTTTTAATTTCGAACGTGCCTCTTCCTTTAGAACAGTTAAAACGATTCTCGGCTCGATAATCGGAACTGGTGGGTCCCATGATATGGATTATAAAGTTTGCATAATTCGCACGGCCGCCATCCTGAAATGGTATGGCGGACGACCCTGTAGTTTGGTCACAAGACGCATCCTATACGAAGGTATGTTGTTACCAAATTTGGTAGAGATCGTATGATTTGGTTAGTCGTTATTTGATTTTACGTTTTGAACGTTTGAGTGGCCGCCATTCAGTTTTAGTAAAGATGGCGGCGATATAAAACATGACACTGAGGTGTCCTTTGCTAGTGCTACCTTTGTACCAAATTTCGTTCAATTCGCATTCACCGTGTTCGAATTGATAGGGGGGGACAGACATTCAGAGTACACACACTCACACACACACAGACACACACACACACACACACACACACACACACAGACTCACACACACACATACACACACACACACACACACACAGACTCACACACACACATACACACACACAGACAGACACACTTTTTCGCCCTGTGTTGATCTCATAAGTCTACTTTCATTTTTTGCAAAAAACGAAAGTAGGCTAAAAATCAATGTTACGTGATAGTTTGTCTGTCTGTGGGTATGTCTCCTATGCGTTTATATACCATTCGTCCGATTGCGGTGAAACTTGGGTGAGATGTTGAGTACACACCAAGGAAGGTTTCTGACTTAGTAAATCCATTTTACAATAGGTAGCGCACGCGTTGATTCAACAAATGAGCGACGATGCGCGAAGCATTTCAACAAAGTCCCGTATGTGTTCATATACCATTCGTCCGATAGCGATGAAACTTGGGTGAGATGTTGTGCACACTTACGTGAAGGTTTCAAAATTAGTGAATACATTTCACAGTAGATAGCGCACGAGTAGATTCAACAAATGAGCGACGACACGCAAAGCGTTTCAACAAAGTCCCGTATGCATTCATATACCATTCGTCCGATAGCTATCAAACTTGCGTAAAATGTTGTGCACACTGCAGGGAAATTTTCTGGCTTAGTACATCCACTTTACAATAGGCAGCGCACGAGTAGATTTAACAAATGAGCTACGACGCGCGAAGCATTTCAACAAAGTCACCTTTGCGTTCATATACCATTCGTCCGATGGCGATGAAACTAGGCAGAGATTTTGTGTGCACTCCAGGGAAGGTTTCTAGCTTAGTAAATCCCTTTAAAAATAGGTAGAGCACGAGTAGAATCAACAAATGAGCGACGTCGCGCGAAGCGTTTCAACAAAGTCCCATATAATTTCATGTACCATTCATCCGATAGCGATGAAACTTGGGTGAGATGTTGAGTACACTCCAGGGAAGGTTTCTGGCTTAGTACATACATTTTACAATAGGTAGCGCACCAGTAGATTCAACAAATGGGCGATGACACGCGAAGCGTTTCAACAAAGTCCCGTATAAAGTCATATACCATTCGTCTGATAGTGATAAATGTTTGGTGAATTGTTGTGTACAATCCAGGAAAGGTTTCTGGCTAAGTAAATCCATTTTACATTACGAAGCGCACGTTTATATTCAACAAATGAGTGACTACGCGCGAAGCGTTTCGACAACGTCCCGTATACGTTCACATACCATTCATCCGATTGCGATGAAACTTGGGTGAGATGTTGTGTACACTCCAGGGAAGGTTTCTGGCTGAGTACATCCATATTACAATATGTAGCGCAAGAGTAGAATCAACAAATGGTCGACGACACGCGAAACATTCCAACAAAGTCCCGTATGCATTCATGTACCATTCGTCCGTAGCTATGAAACTTGGGTGAGATGTTGTGTACACGTCATGGAAAATTTCTGGCTTTGTAAATCCACTATACAATATGCAGCGCACAAGTTGATTCAACAAATGAGGGATGACGCGTGAAGCGTTTCAACAAAGTCCCGTATAAGGTCATATACCATTCTGCCGTTAGCGGTGAAACTTGGGTGAAATATGGTGGAAACTCCAAGGATGGTTTCTGGCTTAGTAAATACATTTCACAGTAGGTAGCACACGAGTAGATTCGACAAATGAGTGACGGAGCGCGAATCGTTTAAACAAAATCAGGTATGCGTTCATATAGCCTACTGTTCATCCGATTGCGATGGAACATTGATCAGTTATTGTGTACCCGCCAGGGAAGGGGACTTAGTAAATCCATTTCACAATAAGTAGCGCAAGAGTAGATGCAACAAATAGGTGACGACGCGCGAAGCGTTTCAACGAAATCCCCTATTGCGTTCATATAACATTCTTCGATTGCGATGAAACCTTGATGAGTTATTGTGTACACGCCAGGGAAGGGCTTCGACTTAGTAATACATTTCTCAATAGGTAGCGCACGAGTAGATTCAACAAATGAGTGACAGCGCACGAATCGTTTAAACAAAACCCCGTATACGTGCATATACCATTCATCCGATTGCGATGAATCATTGATGAGTTATTGTGTACACGCCAGGGAAGGGTTTCGACTTAGTAAATCCATTTCACAATAGGTAGCGTACGAGTAGATTCAACAAATGAGTGACAGCGATGAAACTTTTGAAAGTTGTTGTGCACGCTCCCACGAATGGTTCTAAATTAGAAAATCCATTTTACGATAGCTTACAGGCAGTTAATATGTTGTGTATCCAAAAGCACTTCAAGAAACAGAATTTCAACGCCAACACTTTCTTTGATTGGCATTGCAATGCATGCCGGTTACAGCTTGTCTATAAAAATCGATGTTACGTGATAGTTTGTCTGTCTGTGGGTATGTCTCCTATGCGTTCATATACCATTCGTCTGATTGCGGTGAAACTTGGGTGAGATGTTGAGAACACACCAAGGAAGGTTTCTGACTTAGAACATCCATTTTACAATACGTAGCGCACGCGTAGATTCTACAAATGAGCGACGATGCGCTAAGCATTTCAACAAAGTCCCGTATGTGTTCATATACCATTCGTCCGATAGCGATGAAACTTGGGTGAGATGTTGTGTACACTTACGTTAAGGTTTCAAAATTAGTGAATACATTTCACAGTAGATAGCGCACGAGTAGATTCAACAAATGAGCGACGACACGCAAAGCTTTTCAACAAAGTCCCGTATGCATTCATATACCATTCGTCCGATAGCTATGAAACTTGCGTAGAATGTTGTGTACACTGCAGGGAAATTGTCTGGCTTAGTACATCCACTTTACAATAGGCAGCGCACGAGTAGATTCAACAAATGAGCTACGATGCGCGAAGCATTTCAACAAAGTCACCTTTGCGTTCATATACCATTCGTCCGATGGCGATGAAACTAGGCTGAGGTTTTGTATGCACTCCAGGGAAGGTTTCTAGCTTAGTAAATCCCTTTAAAAATAGGTAGAGCACGAGTAGAATCAACAAATGAGCGACGACGCACGAAGCGTTTCAACAAAATCCCATATAATTTCATGTACCATTCATCCGATAGCGATGAAACTTGGGTGAGATGTTGTGTACACTCCAGGGAAGGTTTCTGGCTTAATACATACATTTTACAATAGGTAGCGCACCAGTAGATTCAACAAATGGGCGATGACACGCGAAAAGTTTCAACAAAGTCCCGTATAAAGTCATATACCATTCGTCTGATAGTGATAAATGTTTGGTGAATTGTTGTGTACACTCCAGGAAAGATTTCTGGCTAAGTAAATCCATTTTACATTACGAAGCGTACGTTTATATTCAACAAATGAGTGACTACGCGCGAAGCGTTTCGACAACGTCCCGTATACGTTCACATACCATTCATCCGATTGCGATGAAACTTGGGTGAGATGTTGTGTACACTCCAGGGAAGGTTTCTGGCTGAGTACATCCATATTACAATATGTAGCGCAAGAGTAGAATAAACAAATGAGCGACGACACGCGAAGTGTTTCAACCAAGTCCCGTATGCATTCATGTACCATTCGTCCGTAGCTATGAAACTTGGGTGAGATGTTGTGTACACGTCATGGAAAATTTCTGGCTTAGTAAATCCACTATACAATATGCAGCGCACAAGTTGATTCAACAAATGAGGGAAGACGCGCGAAGCGTTTCAACAAAGTCCCGTATAAGGTCATATACCATTCTGCCGTTAGCGGTGAAACTTGGGTGAAATATGGTGGACACTCCAAGGAATGTTTCTGGCTTAGTAAATACATTTCACAGTAGGTAGCACACGAGTAGATTCGACAAATGAGTGACGGAGCGCGAATCGTTTAAACAAAATCAGGTATGTGTTCATATAGCCTACTGTTCATCCGATTGCGATGGAACATTGATCAGTTATTGTGTACCCGCCAGGGAAGGGGACTTAGTAAATCCATTTCACAATAAGTAGCGCAAGAGTAGATGCAACAAATGGGTGACGACGCGCGAAACGTTTCAACGAAATCCCCTATTGCGTTCATATAACATTCTTCGATTGCGATGAAACCTTGATGAGTTATTGTGTACACGCCAGGGAAGGGCTTCGACTTAGTAATACATTTCTCAATATGTAGCGCACGAGTAGATTCAACAAATGAGTGACAGCGCACGAATCTTTTAAACAAAACCCCGTATACGTGCTTATACCATTCTTCCGATAGCGATGAATCATTGATGAGTTATTGTGTACACGCCAGGGAAGGGTTTCGACTTAGTAAATCCATTTCACAATAGGTAGCGTACGAGTAGATTCAACAAATGAGTGACAGCGATGAAACTTTTGAAAGTTGTTGTGCACGCTCCCACGAATGGTTCTAAATTAGAAAATCCATTTTACGATAGCTTACAGGCACTTAACATGTTGTGTATCCAAAAGCACTTCAAGAAACAGAATTTCAACGCCAACACTTTCTTTGATTGGCATTTCAATGCATGCCGGGTACAGCTTGTCTATATATATAAAAATCAATGTTACGTGATAGTTTGTCTGTCTGTGGGTATGTCTCCTATGCGTTCATATACCATTCGTCCGATTGCGGTGAAACTTGGGTGAGATGTTGAGTACACACCAAGGAAGGTTTCTGACTTAGTAAATCCATTTTACAATAGGTAGCGCACGCGTTGATACAACAAATGAGCGACGATGCGCGAAGCATTTCAACAAAGTCCCGTATGTGTTCATATACCATTCGTCCGATAGCGATGAAACTTGGGTGAGATGTTGTGTACACTTACGTGAAGGTTTCAAAATTAGTGAATACATTTCACAGTAGATAGCGCACGAGTAGATTCAACAAATGAGCGACGACACGCGAAGCATTTCAACAAAGTCCCGTATGCATTCATTTACCATTCGTCCGATAGCTATGAAACTTGCGTAAAATGTTGTGTACACTGCAGGGAAATTTTCTGGCTTAGTACATCCACTTTACAATAGGCAGCGCACGAGTAGATTCAACAAATGAGCTACGACGCGCGAAGCATTTCAACAAAGTCACCTTTGCGTTCATATACCATTCGTCCGATGGCGATGAAACTAGGCTGAGATTTTGTGTGCACTCCAGGGAAGGTTTCTAGCTTAGTAAATCCCTTTAAAAATAGGTAGAGCACGAGTAGAATCAACAAATGAGCGACGTCGCGCGAAGCGTTTCAACAAAGTCCAATATAATTTCATGTACCATTCATCCGATAGCGATGAAACTTGGGTGAGATGTTGTGTACACTCCAGTGAAGGTTTCTGGCTTAGTACATACATTTTACAATAGGTAGCGCACCAGTAGATTCAACAAATGGGCGATGACAAGCGAAGCGTTTCAACAAAGTCCCGTATAAAGTCATATACCATTCGTCTGATAGTGATAAATGTTTGGTGAATTGTTGTGTACACTCCAGGGAAGGTTTCTGGCTAAGTAAATCCATTTTACATTACGAAGCGCACGTTTATATTCAACAAATGAGTGACTACGCGCGAAGCGTTTCGACAACGTCCCGTATACGTTCACATACCATTCATCCGATTGCGATGAAACTTGGGTGAGATGTTGTGTACACTCCAGGGAAGGTTTCTGGCTGAGTACATCCATATTACAATATGTAGCGCAAGAGTAGAATCAACAAATGAGCGACGACACGCGAAGCGTTTCAACCATGTCCCGTATGCATTCATGTACCATTCGTCCGTAGCTATGAAACTTGGGTGAGATGTTGTGTACACGTCATGGAAAATTTCTGGCTTAGTAAATCCACTATACAATATGCAGCGCACAAGTTGATTCAACAAATGAGGGACGACGCGTGAAGCGTTTCAACAAAGTCCCGTATAAGGTCATATACCATTCTGCCGTTAGCGGTGAAACTTGGGTGAAATATGGTGGAAACTCCAAGGATGGTTTCTGGCTTAGTAAATACATTTCACAGTAGGTAGCACACGAGTAGATTCGAGAAATGAGTGACGGAGCGCGAATCGTTTAAACAAAATCAGGTATGCGTTTATATAGCCTACTGTTCATCCGATTGCGATGGAACATTGATCAGTTATTGTGTACCCGCCAGGGAAGGGGACTTAGTAAATCCATTTCACAATAAGTAGCGCAAGAGTAGATGCAACAAATGGGTGACGACGCGCGAAACGTTTCAACGAAATCCCCTATTGCGTTCATATAACATTCTTCGATTGCGATGAAACCTTGATGAGTTATTGTGTACACGCCAGGGAAGGGCTTCGACTTAGTAATACATTTCTCAATAGGTAGCGCACGAGTAGATTCAACAAATGAGTGACAGCGCACGAATCGTTTAAACAAAACCCCGTATACGTGCATATACCATTCATCCGATTGCGATGAATCATTGATGAGTTATTGTGTACACGCCAGGGAAGGGTTTCAACTTAGTAAATCCATTTCACAATAGGTAGCGTACGAGTAGATTCAACAAATGAGTGACAGCGATGAAACTTTTGAAAGTTGTTGTGCACGCTCCCACGAATGGTTCTAAATTAGAAAATCCATTTTACGATAGCTTACAGGCAGTTAATATGTTGTGTATCCAAAAGCACTTCAAGAAACAGAATTTCAACGCCAACACTTTCTTTGATTGGCATTGCAACGCATGCCGGGTACAGCTTGTAGATATATAAAAAACCAACCCTGGAAGATAAAACTTTAAAGAAAATAAACAACATATTTTATATTCCTATGGATGAAAGTTCGTGTGGAACTCGGAAACAAACCAATTCTGCCGCCATTGCAAGATTAGCGAGGTAGATTTCTCCTGTTTCCCTCCACTTGAATGATGCTTTAGATAGTTGAGGGGTCAGGCAGAAGCATTTCTGAGAAGCATTAGGAGCTTAGTGTGGAATAAAGGTGTCCCACAAAAAAGCAAGGAAGTGTTTTACAGAAGCTACTATATCCCGATACTGACCTATGCTTCAGAAACATGGACAATGAAGAAAAGAGATATAAGCAGAATACAATGTAGATAAAATATTATAGGACCTGACTTGGAGAGAACTGGAAATGGCTATAGACAAGATGAAAGGAGGAAGGGCACCAGGTGTGGATGAAGTGAGTGTTGAAATGGTGAAGGCAGCAGGGGAGGTTGGGAAACAGTGGCTGTACCGTGTGATGAGGGTGATATGGAAGGAGAAAAAGACCCCAGAAGATTGGAAGAAAGGATTAATTGTCCCAATATTTAAGAAAGGAAGCAGAAAGGAGTGCAGAAATAACAGGGGTGTCACACTCATACCTCACTGTGCCAAGATATATGAAAAGATATTAGAAAGTAGAATACGAGCCAAAGTGGAGAGAAAATTGAGAGAGGAACAGTATGGATTCAGACCTGGGAGATCAACAGTGGATCTCATATTTTCAGTGAGACAGCTCCAGGAACACCACTACGAATTTGGAGAGGATCTGTTGATGGCCTTCCTGGACATCGAAAAAGCCTATGATAGTGTGTGTAGGGAGAAGGTTTGGAAAGCAATGGAAAATATGGGAGTGGAAAAAGAGACTGTAGGCAGAGTGAAGGAGATGTATTGTGGAAGTGTGAGTTGTGTGAAAGTTGGAGGGGAAAGAACAGACTGGTTCAGACAAATGAGTGGCCTGAAACAGGGTAGTGCGCTGTCACCCCTTCTCTTTATTGTGGTTATGGACGAGGTAATGACACGGATAGCAGGAAAGATAGGAGAAGATAAGATGAAAGCAATGGTGTTTGCAGATGATCTCTTGGTCTGGGGAAACAAGGAGGAGGAAATTCAGGAGCAACTGAACGCTTGGGAAGAAACAGTGGGAGAGTACGGATGGAAGTTCAACATCAGTAAATGTGAGATCCTGTTAACAACCAGGAAAAAGGACAGACCAATGAGTGGGATAACACTTGGAGGTGGACAGCTGAAGAAGGTGGAAAGTCTCAAGTACTTGGGAAGTATAGTGGAGGAAAATGGGAGAAATGACAAAGAGATTACGGAACGTGGCAGACAGGCAGAAGCATTTCTGAGAAGCATTAGGAGCTTAGTGTGGAATAAAGGTGTCCCACAAAAAAGCAAGGAAGTGTTATACAGAAGCTACTATATCCCGATACTGACCTATGCTTCAGAAACATGGACAATGAAGAAAAGAGATATAAGCAGAATACAGGCAGGTGAAATGAAGTTCCTGCGAAGTAGGATCGGAGTAACAAGAAGAGACAGGGTGAGGAATGAAAAGGTCAGGGAAATGGTGAAAGAGGAGCCCTTGCAAGGTAGGATTGAGACATCAAGACTGAGGTGGTATGGACACTTAAAGAGAATGGATGAGAAGAAGATTCCCAAGAGGATACATGCGATGCAGATGCAGAAGAAACGACCAAGGGGAAGACCAAGAGATAGATGGCTGAAAGGAGTGGAGGAATGTGTCAAGAAGAGAGGCGAGGACTGGACCAGAGTGACAGCGGAGAGGTGGTGGGAAGAAAGAACTAAGTGGCGAGGCTTATGTTCCAAACAGACCCAGCCTGGGGCTGGAAACTGTACAAGATGATGATGATGATGATTAAAGCAACTCACTTGCGGAGAAATATGTTTTCCTGGGTATGACATGTGCTATATTTAAAATTATTGTTTTATAGCCAGAATTGCAACCCTTTTCAGTTGTGCTTAATGAAATTATTTGAATGAGAGAAGCGTAAATATAATCTTACATTTTGTTATCAAAAACATAACGGAAAATTATGAGATAAACATCTGGATCTAATAATGATATTCTAACAAGTAGTTCCGTGAAGAATTATACAGCATATTTTCATATATCCTGCTCATGTTAATTGCCTCTATCAACATACAAAATTTCAGTTTAATTGCTATAACAGGTTCGTAGAAATTGAGAACCGTCTAAATATTTCAGATGGTCGCCAGGTTGGATTTTTATTTTTGTACTATTACATTAAGATTATTGTGTACGTTTGGTATTCAAACTTCAATCGCATGATTAGAACACAAGAAGTAACAACGAGATTTTAAAATTACGCACAGCAGCCGTCTTGTGATTATGCAAACAATTGAAATAAATTAGATGCCAGTGGATCAACATTTGTAAAAGCATTCAACGTGCAAAGTTTCACGGCACTCGGATAGTTAATTCGCGAGAAACGTCCATTTAAATATTTATACTTCGCGTCGCCGCCATGTTGGATTTGTGCTCCCCAGGTTACTGAAAGTCCTATAGGTGAACATATGTTCATAGTCTCTATGAACATTAAAAAATTCAGTTTGGTTGCTGTAAAAGATTCATAGATATTGAGAACCGTCTAAATATTTCGGAAGCTCGCCATTTAGGATTGTTATATATAGGCCATAGAGTTATGTACCATTCAAGGACAATTATAGCCTAGGTTCATTGCCTAGGTTCATTATTCAAACTTTCACTTCGATCGCATGATTACGACACAAGAAATAAAAACTTAATTTTAAAATTTCGCACAACCGCCATCTTTAGGTTATGTAAACGATTGAATTAAATTAGATGGCAGTGCTTTACAATATGCAAAATCATTTACTGTACCACATTTCACTGCGCTCAAAGAGTTAAATCATGAGAAAAGTCTATTAAAATATTTCAAATTCGCTTGGTCGCCATGTTCGTTTTGTACTTTACAGGTTTATGAAATATAAATAGGTAAACTTGTATCAGTACCCTTTATCACCGTACAAAATTGCAGGGTGATATCTGTAATAGTTTCGGAGATATAGAATGTCAGTGAAATATTTCGCACAGCCGCCATTTTGAAGTTATGTAAACAATTGAACTAAATTATACTCCAGTGCATTACAATGTGTATAAATATTTTCTGTACCATGTTTCATTACATTTGAATACTTAAATCGCGAGAAAAGTCGATTTAAAGTCTCAATTTCGCTTGTCCGCCATGTTGGTTTTGTAGTCACCAGGTTTTTGAAAGTCCCATAGGTGATCTTTCAGTAGCGCCCTTTATCACCGTACACAATTTCAGGGCGATATCGGTAATAGTTTCGGAGATATTGAATGCTAGTGAAATATTTCGCACAGCCGCCATGTTGGATTGGTGAGACGTAACAAAATTTGAAGGGCAAGGTCGAGGTCGCCGGGAATATTGCTATGAACTTACCGAGTTTCATTGATATCGCTCCAGAAGTTTAGATTTTATTAGGGGGGGGGGGGGGGGGGACACACACACCTCACACACGCACACACACACACGCACACACACACGGACAAAAGGTGATCTCATAAGCCAATTTTTTCAAAATTGAAAATAGGCTAAAAATGTATTCTAAAAACTATCCGCAAATTTTCTCCAAACATTATTCGTAGTTCATCCGCTATCCGCACAGCTATGCAAACTATATCCACATGGCGAAAAAAATTGCGGATATCTGCGAGTTTATCCGCGGATACTCGCATCCGTGCAGGGCTCCAGTCATTTAACGTAATTTGCTTGTTAGTGGTAAGTTAACGAGCATTTCTGTTTGGTGAAATGTTAAATAACCTTTAATGATGAATTAAGAGATAATTGACGTTCGTGAAACGGGCTCTAAGTAAGTTGGTTACCAAGTGACGCGGGATAGCTGAGTATAGTCGTTGCCTTTACGATATACTGTACAGCAAATGGTCGGGAATTTCGTTAGTTAGTTATTGTTGTTTCAGGGCGGAACTACGAGCTCATCTGCCCCTCTTAAAACAGATTAAAGTATACAAATTCGGAATGGAATTTAAAATTTAGAGGTAGACATCTAAATTTGAAAAGACCGAAAAAATAAATTGAAAAAGCTAATAATTATAATATAAACAAAAATTACGGAAAAACAAAATTTCAGCATTCAAAAACGAACATGTCGTTGAGTCAATGTAGACTGGAAAATGTAGATTGCTGGCCCTAACACACTCTCACTTATAAAGCCGATGACGAGATCAGCAGCCACCGCGTCATCGGCTAATATAAGTTTGAGTGTCATCGGCAAACCAAGGAATCTTCGTAGGTCAGCAAGATTCACACACTCGGTTAAAATGTGGGCCACGGAGAAAACGGCTCCACAGGTTGAAAGTGGGGTGACTTCCCTTCTCATTTGGTACGAGTATGGGAATATCTTGTAGGACCTATCCTTAGCCTACACAAAATGACGGAATTTGAGGCTGAGAAAAGCGGATGCTAGTATTAGGCCTAATACTCCAAGTCCCCCACAGAAGGCACTCGTTCTTGAAGAATTTCGCCGCTAGAACTACCACACTACTGAATGTCAGGTCTAGGGGAAGCTGCAGTTCAACATGGAGGATTTCAATCCAGGCATGAGGGTGGATTCGTGTTTAATATTCCTGTATTTAAGGAGGACATAATGCCTAATAGCTCCCAATGAAACGAGATTTTTTAATTTGAATTGTAATTACTTCACCTTCAATCGATAATACTTTGGCCCAAGTCGCGGCCAATATATGTGGAATGTGTGCTGAATAAAATGGATGCGTGGTAGGTCTTGAAAGGAAGAAGTACCGAGGAACCATGGAAAAAAGAAAGTCTACCCCCCAAAAATCTGAAAGAATAGGAGAGAATCCATCTCAGGAATCCATCGGGAACGCCAACGCTTACCAGCCGTGAGCTCCTGAGTGTGTGGACCGCTTATTCTGTACCATGTAAGGTGAATTACACATAGCCTGACCTTTTATTCGACCCTTGTGACAGGCAGGGGACACAGCGGGCACCTTTCATATCTTATATATAAAAGTGAAAGTCTGTATGTATGTGGGTATGTGGGTATGTGGATCTGTTCCGTATACAAATCTACACCGTTCCACCAATCTCAACCAAATTTTGCATACACATAGTTTAGGACCCAGAAGGAACCGCTGGCTACATGAATTTTCGATAGTCTTTCTCATTCTTCTGATTTCGACCCTTTTGCACTCCAGCACATGCTAATCAAATCATAAAATATACTCATGAAGGAATGGCAAGGCGGATAGTTTCCATGGCAACATAGCTCAAGTCGAGACACGGCCGACTGGATGCCATTTGCGCTCTGCACTACCGGTATAGAAAATGAGGATCTTTACTTGAAATCACGTTAGTTACTCAACTTCTCACACAGCACTGTCAACCGAGTTTAGCATAACAAAGACTTGACACTATCTTCTACTATATATTTGTCAAATACCACTCACTCACTCATTCATTCATCACGAAATCTCAGAAACCATCAAACGGATTGGAATGAAATTTGGTATGCAGCTTCCCCAAGGGCCGCAAATGCCCACTAAGAGAGGATTTTTGGATAGTCTGGTTCTAAAGGGGTGTTAAGGGGGTAGACCTGCATTTCATTGAACAGCAATATCTCCCGATTGGTTTAATTGGGGGATGTGATACTCGGCACATAAACTCATCATTAAAAATAAGAAGACACGAGTCGGAGGGTTTTTCGATGTGGTGTATATTATGAGGTGAAAGGGGTGAAAAGTGGGGATTGAAAGATTCCTAACGGAGCGTGTATCTCTTAAACGACATAGGCGAGGAGTTTGAAACTCAGCGGGAAAAAATCAGCATAAAAATAAGTAAATATTTGTTTGACCGTTTTATCATAAATCCAATTTAAGGGGCCCATGGGGAGGGGTGAAATTCTGGAGGGGGGGGGGGGAGAAACAGGAAAGAAAGTGTCCTAACTGATTGACTAATTCACTCACTCATCAAACTCAGGGGGAAAAACTGCTTTAAAGTAAGTAAATAGCTGTTCGACAGTTTTTTTTTCATAAATCAAATTTAAGGGGTTCTTGGGGAGGGGTGAAATTCTGAAAAAAGAAAATTGAAAGAAAATGTCCTGACTCACTCACTCATCATCGCCCAGCCAAAATTATTGAAGTTAGAAACATGACAGTTTGGGGATATGTTCATTGTATTTCAAAACAGTCTACTAAGGGAGGATTTTCGGATATTCTGGTTCTAAAGGGGTCTTAATGGGGTTAAACCTGCATATCATTGAATAACAATATCTCCCGATTGGTTTCATTGGGGATGTGATACACCGCATATAAACTCATCATTAAAAAGTAAGACACATGTCTGAGGGTTTTTCGATGTGGTGTATATTATGAGGTGAAAGGGGTGAAAAGTAGGGATTGAAAGATTCCTAACGGAGCGTGTATGTCTTAAACGACATAGGCGAGGAGTTTGAAACTACGGGGAAAAAAATCAGCATAAAAATAAGTAAATATGTGTTTGACCGTTTTTTCATAAATCACATTTAAGAGGCCCATGGGGAGGGGTGAAATTCTGTGTGGGGGGGGGGACAGGAAAGAAAATATCCTAACTGATTGATTGACTGACTGACTCACTCACTCTTCAAACTCAGGGGGAAAAACTGCTTTAAAGTAAGTAAATAGCTGTTCGACAGTTTTTTATCAATCAAATTGAAGGGGTTCATCGGGAGGGGTGAAATTCTGAAGGGAAAAAATGAAAGAAAATGTCCTGACTCATTCACTCACTCCTCATCGCCCAGCCAAAAATATTGAAGTTGGAAACATGGCATTTTGGGGATATGTTCGTTGTATGTCAAAACCGTACACTAAGGGAGGATTTATGGATATTCAGGCTCTAAAGGGGTTTTAAGGGGGTTAAACCTGAATTTCATTGAATAACAATATCTCACGAGTGGTTTCATTTGTGGATGTGATACTCGGCATATAAACTAATCATTAAAAATAAGCAGACATGTTTCTAAGGGTTTTTCGATGTGATGTATTATTATGAGGTGAAAGGGGTGAAAAGTAGGGATTGAAGGATTCTTAACGGAGCGTGTAGGCCTATCTCTTAAACGACATAGGCGAGAAATTTGAAACGCAGCGAAATAACATCAGCTAAAAAGATAAGTAAATCGGTGTTCGACCGTTTTTTCACAAATTACTTTAAGGGGCCAATGGAGTGGGGTGAAATTCTGGGGGAAAAAGGAGAGAAAGTGTCCTAACTGACTAACTCGCTCACTCACCACACTCAGGGGAAAAAGACAGCTTTAAAAATAAGTTAATAGGTGTACAAGCGTTTTTTCATCAATCCAATTTAAGGGGCCTATGGGGAGGGGTGAAATTCTGGTAAAAATAATTGAAAGAAAATGTCCTGTCTGACTCACTCACTCATCACGCCCGGCGAAAACTATTAAAGTTGGAAAAATGAAATTTTGGGAATATGTTCGCTGTATGTCGAAAACGTCAACTAAGGAATTATTTTTGTTTATTCGGTTTTTAAAGAGATGTTAAGGGGGCAAACGTGCATTTCAATGAATAACGATATGTCATGAGTTGTTTCTTAGGGGATGTGATATTCGGTATATATAAACTAATCATTAAAAATAATCAGACATATGTCTAAGGGTTTATCGATGTGGTGTATATTATGAGGTGATAGGGGAGAAAATTGGGGGTTGAGGGATTCTTGACGGAGCGTGTATCTCTTAAAGGACATAGGCGAGAAGTTTGAAATTCGGCGGAAAAAGAACAGCTTAAAATACAAGTAAATAGGTGTTCGACTGTTTTTTTTATAAATCCAATTTAAGGGGCCCTTGGAGAGAGGTGAAATTCTGGGGGGAAAATAACAGGAAAGAAAGTGTCCTAACTGATTGACTCACTTACTCACTCATCAAACTCAGGGGAAAAACAGCTTTAAATAAGTAAATAGGTGTTCGACCGTTTGTTTCATAAATCCAATTTAAGGGGTTCATGGGGAGGGGTGAAATTATCAAAAATAAATGAAATAAAATGTCCTGACTGACTCACTCACTCATCATAGCCCAGCCAAAATTATTAAAGTTAGAAACATGAAATTTTGGGGATATGTTCGTTGTATGTCGAAAACGTCCACTAAGGAAAGAGTTTTGAATATTCAGGTTCTAAATAGGTGTTAAGGGGGGTAAACGTGCATTTCATTGAATAACAATATCTCACGAGTGGTTTCATTTGGGGATGTGATACTTGGCATATATACTAATCATTAAAAATAAGCTGACACATGTCTAATGGTTTTTCGATGTAGTGTATATTATGAGGTGAAAGGGATGAAAAGTGGGGGTTAAAAGATTCCTAACGGACCCTGTATCTCTTAAACGACATAGGCGAGGAGTTTGAAACTCGGAGGAAATCAATCAGCTTAAAAATAAATAAATAAATAAATAAATAAATAATTAAATAAATAAATAAATAAATAAATGAATAAATAAATAAATAAATAAATAAATAAATAAATAAATAAATAAATAAAATAAATATGTGTTCGACCGTTTTTTCATAAATCCAATTTAAGGGGCCTATGGGGAGGGGTGAAATTCTGGAAGATAAACGTCCCCTAAGGAAGGATTTTTGGATGTTCACTCTCATCGGCCAACCCAAACGATTAAAGTTAGAAGAATGATATTTTGGGGATATGTTTGTTGTGTGTCGAAAACGCCTACCAAGGAGGGATTTTTGGATATTCAGGTTCTAAAGGGGTGTTAATGGGGTTAAACCTGCATTTCATTGAATAACAATATGACACGACTATGACGCGAGCGAAGCGAGGCTAAAAATGAGATGATGTGCGTCTATGTATTACTCAATCACGCAAGTACCACTGGTCCGATTTACATGAATTTTACATGGAAGTAGCTGATTTACCTGGTTAACATATAGGTTACTTTTGATTTCAATACTTTGTACTATTTAAAGATGGCGACCATTTTAGTGACTTCACTACACCCTTTGGTTTAAAACTTTCATATTTCCATTTCAAATACAAAGAGAACGCTAAGAAATAGCAAACTTTTGATGGTATGTACGAGGTTAAAAATTACATTTTCTATCCGAAAGGTATCTCCAACCGTTAGCGAGTAAGACCTAAATTTGTGCTATAAAACACGGTCAACGCCGAGCGGTGTAGTTGGACAAAATGTTCCATCCTTAATCTCCCTCTGCGCAGCACCTCGCCTATCCCCTGTTTTAACTGTCACCTTCATATTTTAATTTATTTATGACGTGTAGCGAAGCACGGGTACTTCAGCTAGTACTGTATATAATGTGTCCATAATGTGATATTTGCTATCCTCGTGGTGCAGCGACTAGCATTATTGGTTATCGCCCTGAAGGTTGTTGTTCAATAATTATTCTCGGCTCTGCCAAAAAATTTAATTCTAGTCTTAGTGCTGGAATGGAGGACGTTCAAATTCCTGAGCTAAAACTGAGAAGAGGTTGGTTCGATTCCGACCTCAGCCACACTGGAAGTGATTTTCCATGGTCTCCCACTTCTATTCTAGTCTGTTCCCGGGATAGAGGCCACGGCCGATTCCTTCTCAATCCTCACCTGAATTACAAATACATACACTACCACAGACATCACAATAATACACACACCCAAGTACACAAAGACAAATGACCACAATTTCAAGCCCCTAAATGAAACAACAACAACAACAACAACAACTGTTACTGTTACTGTTACTGTTAAGTGAGAGCCGAAAACGTGCAGCTTGGATTGGTCTGACCTTTCACGAGAATTAATTACGACCAATGGCAAAGTGGATTAAGGAGAGCTACCCACGACCAAGTTTTGTCCTTCCCGAGAACTTCCTGGGGGTGTGGTCGTTGAAGGCACCCCAGGGTGTTATTAGTTAGTTTTTGTTGTTTTAAGGGACGGAACTACGAGGTCATCTGCCCAAAACAGGTTGTAATAGCAACAATTACCACTAGTACTGAGATTTCTGGTATCGTCCTCATTTCTAGCTAGCACTTTCTAGATTTAAACCGGCGATATTATCTAGAAATACAATCACCCAACAAACCGGAGTTGATGCATTCTCGGGAGATTTTTGCCCTGGATAACACTGTATTTTATCTGCCGGAAAGATTTAAGGTTAAGTATTGAGAGTGACCATCAGTTTCTGTTCATTCCTTACAACACAGGCACGTTCAACAACTCATTTAGGGAAAGGTTACGGGATACTTTACCGTGTGTAAAAGTGACAGCTGTCATGAGTTCTACAGCTTAATGTTTGGCGATGTTTGCCCACCTCGCAACTTTTCTGTCCAAGCACCCTCGTTAGTAGAATTGTATGCTTCTACTAACGTGGTTGATGTTAGTTAGTTGTTTAATTAGTTAGTGTTGTTTTAAGGGAATGGAACTGCGAGGGTGATAGATGACTATTTAGTAAGTTCAAATATGAGACTTTCAAAAATCTCATTAAGACTAAAACAAATTGTTGGCCATACGAACTTAAGCAATTAAAATATCTTTTCTGGCGATATAAATACCCGAGCATAGTGTTATTTGGCAAAGCGAATCTTCGATTAAAGCTAAATGTTGACGTTTAATATTTCTCAATTTTTCAATAATTCAAGGTAGCTGCTGAGTGAAACTTTAAAACCATTTTTTCTCGTATCTCAATCATGTGATTTAGGTGAAACTTTCGCATTTTGAATCTCCACCATAGTAACTGTCTATTGGTACATACATCTATGGCTTCCATTTAACAGTTTATAGATGGGGCGCAATCCAATTATTCACGGATGAATTCTTCTAGCTCGTTACAGAATGTTCCGATTTCCGTATAACTTGGTAGACTACAGTGGGCCCTTACTGGAGACTAAACCTAAAAGTATAAAATATATTGAACTTTCCATAAATCATAGATGACGCGTATGTCGATACCTCAAACATGAATCTAATTCATTCCTAACAAGTAGTTCCGTTAAGAACTATACAGCCTATTTTCATATATCCTACTTATGTTAATTGCCACTATCAACATACAAAATTTCAGTTTGATTGCTGTAATAGACTCGTAGATATTGAGGACAGACTAAATATTGCGGATGGACGCCATGTTGGATGTTTATATATGTAGGTCTTACAGTTATGTACAGTTCAATGAAAATTATTTTGTACATGTAGTATTCAAACTTCAATCGCATAATTAGGACACAAGAATTAAAAACGAGATTTTAAAATTTCGCACAGCTGCCATCTTGTGGTTATGGAAACAATTGAAAAAATTTGGATGCCAGTGGATTAACATTTGTATAAGGATTTACTGTACCAAGTGCCACTTCACTAGGTTGGTTAAATTGCGAGAAATGGCCATGTGGATATTTATACTTCGCGTCACTGCCATGTTGGATTTGTGATCACCAGGTTATTGAAAGTCCTATAGGTGAACTTATGTTCATAGCCCCTAGGAACATTAAAAATTCAGTTTGATTGCTGTAATAGATTCGTAGATATTGAGAACCATCTAAATATTTCGGATGGTCGCCATGTCGGATTTTTATATGTATAGGCCATAGAGTCATGTACCATTAAAGGAAAATTATTGCGTAGGTTCATTATTCAAACTTTCACTTCGATCGCATGATTACAACACAAGAAATAAAAACTTAATTTTAAAATTCGAACCGCCGCCATCTTGATGTTATGTAAACAATTGAACTAAATTAGATACCAGTGCATTACAGTGTGTATAAACATTTCCTGCCCAAGTTTCATTGCGTTTGGATCATTAAATCGCGAGAAACGTCTATTTAAAAGTCGCAACTTCGCTTGGCCACCATGTTGGTTTTGAGGTTACCAGGTTTTCAAAAGTCAGATAGGTGAACTTCTAGTTGTTCCCTTTATCAACGTAAAATATTCTAGGGTGATATCGGTAATAGTTTCGGAGATATTGAATGCTGGTGAAATATTTCGCACAGCCGCCATGTTGGATTGATGAGACGTAAAAAAATTTGAAAGGCACGGTCGGGGTCGTCCGGAATAGTGCTATAAACTTACTGAGTTTCATTGAAATCGCTCCAGCCGTTTAGAAGGTATTAGGGGGGACACAAACCATCACACCCACCATCACACACACCATCACACACGCACACACAGACACACGGACAAAAGGTGATCTCATAAGCCTTTTTTTTTTCATAAATGAAAATAGGCTAATTATTATATAAATGCGTATTGAACTAAAGCTTATAGGCTATCCTCAGATTCGATTAAATTGCACTACACATTAATATGGTTTTATGTGAACAGACATTCCTAGGTAGGTCCGGATGAATGTGGCAGTTAGGGGAATGACCAAGCTAAAGTATTTGCCTGTCGAGACCCCCACTAGCCGGCAGGAGTGACTGCAAAGGGATGAGATTCTATGTGCATTATTTAGTAGAGATCGATGACTCTGGGGGGATTGAAGGCTTTCCGCTGCATTCCTGCCAACTTCTAAGATCAACTGCACCTTTTCGTCCAGGGCTTATATTCACCCCCTCTTGAAACACTGAAAACTTCTTCACTTACTCTTAGTGGCATCATCTACCCTGCGTAGTTCCACAGTCTGGTCACCATGGCTGTTTTATGGTATGTAGGCAAAATTAAGCTTCGCTACGCACTGAATTTCACGAACCCATTTTTGCTTTAAAAAGGAAGGAAGCTTGTAGTTTAACGTGACCGTCAATCTTGAGATCATGAGCCACGCGACCTCCTTTTTACGTGGAATCCGGACCACAGGACATGGCATTTCACTTCGGGAATCGAACCCGGACCGCCTTGGTGAGAGGCATACAGCTAGACCGCTGAGCCACCACGCCCCTCATTTTTGCTTTAGCACAGACAATTCAACAGAAGAGGTCAGCTGACTAACGTACCACACGGAATGATACAGAACATTACCTATCATTGCCTATACCACTATCAGTACGAGCTAGTTATTCTTTATTATCAGCAATGGGTATTTACACGAGTTCTTCCACTGCTCCGTTTCCCCTCTCCTTGACATTCACCTTTCAGAGAGTCAGCGATTAGGTAAGAACTTAATGCCAAGGTTATTCTTTATTACCAACAATGTGTATTTACAGGAGTTCTTCCACTGCCCCGTTTCCCCTCTCCTTTCAGAGAGTCAGCGATTAGGTAAGATCTTAATGCCAAGGTTTACAAAACACTGCAAGTCAATACTTAATACACCCTACCTAAAAAAGTAATGTGGGGAGTGTGTTTGGAGTCCCACTAACATATGCAAAACGCTAGAGAACGTTGCATTCCCCCAAGGATTTCCGTTGTGCTCCTTTTGTAAAAATCACGTGCTAGGGTAGATGATGCCACTAAGAGTAAGTGAAGAAGTTATAAAGCAGGCTAATTTTTTAAAATTAATTAATCAGTTCGAGCTAGTTCTTTACAGTATTTTACAACGTGTATATTTATAAGAGCGTTTTCACTGATTATTTATTTATTTATTTATTTATGCTAGGCTTTTGGTCTTACCATTCAGCCTCTCAAAGTTTCACTTTGAAGGTTTGTTAATGAAAGTAAATGAGAGATCATTGTCATTTTAATTAATATTTTTATTGGTATGATGCATGTTGAATGACGTGTATGATAAATTAGAAATTAGAAATTGAAATATAGACCTCACAAACAATCAAAGCCCGAAGTCCGACTCGCACTAGCAGCAGACATATCACTCATTTCAAACTCTTACTAGCTGTGAGCTACACCTGCTGGTATGTGTCAAATTGAAAAACAATCAACCGTAAGGGACCGGCTTAAAAGGCTCAAACACCAGTATATACTGTATAATCCCCCCACTTCAATCGCACTAATCACTTCTTAACATACTACTGCTCTCGAGACTGTAACATCATCACATATCATCACAAATCAATTTCTCCATTTACTTCTCTATATTATATTGCAGTGTAGACTGTCAGTGCTGATACACCCCACGCATGGTAATGGAAGTACTAATTTAGGCAGGGAGTTCACCTCTCATAATGAGAATACTTGAGAAGCCTCCCTCGCTTTGTCAAGACAACACCCCTCCGTTCAAGAATGTAAAATGCTTTTCGTACCTCTTCCAAATGATTAGCCTTCTTCACTGGATTTAACTGCCTCCCCCTTCAGAACGCACCCCTTGGGATCAATGGACGGATATAATCACCTCCTCGTTAAACAACGGGGCTCATCTAACCGCTAACTTCCTTCGAGGGTAAAACACCACGCATTATCTGGTACATTGCAACGGGCTTATATGGCTTAGTGTACCTTAATAAACCCTTTATTAATCAGTGTTGCCAAACTAATTTGCGTTATGTCACTACAGAAAACTTGGATCCCCCTAATATATCGCTGTACCTCTCCAGACAGGTGAAGCATATTGGTATCACTACCCCCTTATTAAAAGCAACAAGTAGAAAATTTGAACAATTAGAAAGTATTACACTCTGCTGTATAAATATGAAACATTATTGTAAATTACTTTAAATAATAATAATAATAATAATAGGAGAATCAAACGGACAGAAAAGTTTAAATATCTCGGAGGGTGTGTAGAACCCAACGTCTGTGAGAAACAAACTTTCACTTCACGCATGGATAAAATGGAAATGGCGTACCAACTCACCAAAGACGTTTATAACAAAAAGTCAATAACCTGAACGCAAAATTCAGGCATTATTGCACTGTCATACGACCAGAGGCTATGTATTCAGCGGAATGCCTCACTATGAACAAGAAAGGCCTGGTAGAAAAATTGGAGATCATGGAAAGAAAGAAAGAAAGAAAGAAAGAAAGATCTAGAGGAAAATTATTGGCCCGATTAAAGACTAAGACTGTATATGACGGCATATCCATGAGCTGTATATTCATGTCCAAAAAGGCTCTGACGTTATGAGGAAAAGGAGAATTGCATTTTATGGCCACTTGCTTAGAATGAAACCCACACGATTGACGAACCGGATCTTTACCCATTTTAAAAAAGTCCTCTCGGCACGCCGGAAGGCGGAGGTAGATTTCACCGGACAAACTTGGGGATAGGCGAAAATAGGCAGAATATGCAGATTTTCGTAGAAGGATCAGACCTCATTTATTGCGAGAAGGTATTTTATAATTGGAGCTTAATTAACTTTGTTTTTCGTCATTTTATGCTTATTTTAAACATTTTATTGTCTTATGGGAACGGTAACCTTCTTGTCATTTGGGGTCCATTTTTATACTTGTGGTCACACTATCCTTATGCAAGGTTACGACACTGATGTGTAACTATGTAACGGTCTGTTACTTCTTCACGCAAAATTATATCTCCCGCAGAGATTTTGGAATGTTCCTCAGTTTAGGGGCTGCGACAACGCGGTCATGTAACCCCGTGTACTTTGGGATGGCTGTATTAGTCTGTAATTCAGGTAAGGACTGCAGACGGTCAATTTCAAGCAGTAGATCCTAATGTTGCTACCAGGTACTACCGTCAACGACACCTAGCTGTGAACTTGGCTACTAGATGCCACCCCAACCAGCAACTCGCAAGGAACGTTGCAACTTCCCCTCCAAAGGAAAGCATACTGAGGGATTTTTAGCGCTCTTAGAAAATCCGACGACTTCGGCCGGCTTTGAACTCGCGACCTTGGGCATAGACATTCAGCATGCTACCAGTTACGTCACCGAAGCCGCTTCACACTTAGATGGAAATCTGAATCTGATCTCGCGCAAGTGCGTTATCTTGGCAGCGTCTGATGGCTCATCCATCATCAATTTAGTAGTGTTGCCATGGCAACCACTGATAGGTCTTGGCATTTTCTTATAATTCCGAAATTATTTTTCTCATCCCTTGGCATAATGGTGGGTTATATCAAAAATTCTTTCAGACAAACGTTTTAGGTAATTATTAGGTGAATTTTGTCCATTTTGAACGGTTTTGATATTGTGCCTATTAAGAGAGATATGATTAATGTTTCCCGAAAAAACCACTTTTTCCCACCCCTTTGGTCAAAGGTTGGTGCCATAAAAAAACTCTTCAAACATAAATTTTTGGGCTTTATCCGACACATAGTATGAATGTTGAACGGATTCGATATTTCACATATTAAGAGAGTTATAGCAATATTTCACTTTTTCGAAAAAAGCCCCCCATTTTCACCCCCTTCGACCGATTTAGCCCAGTAACGAACTCGACCGAGATTTTATAGGTATACATATTCGGTAAAAAATTGAAAGTGATTGGTGCAAAATTACGGCAGTTATCGTGTCCACAATAAACTGATATACATACATAGGGTATATAACTTTTGAACTGACAGTGGTTTTGGGGTCTGGGGGATGTGAAACGCGAAGATATGTCGAAATTTTCCGGAAGTCGAAGCATGGTACCCATTGCAATAGTTAGCTTTCTAATGAAATCTACCTCTGGTTGGTTCCTCAGTTTAGGGGCTGCGACAACGCGGTCATCTAACCCCGTGTACTTTGGGTGAGTGTAGAATCTGTCTGATACACGGTGTGAATTGTAATGGCTGTATTAGTCTTAATTCAGGTAAGGACTGCAGACGGTCAATTTCAAGCAGTAGTAGTAAGTAAAAATGTAGACTTTCACGACCGGCGTTGAAATAGGAATCTCTGTTTCACGGGCTTATAGGTCGTGTTCCAAGGACATTTTGTCGTCCTGACGTTTCGCTGAATACTGCGTTCAGCATGTTCACAGGTTACATAAAGCGAGGTAAAACAAGTAAACAGAAGATATATAAATAGTCAACAACCCACACATAGAGGCTACCATAGCAACGGCGTACCACATAAAAGTAATGCATCAAGGACAGGGCTGCTCGTCTGTTGCATCTTCTCGTCTACGACGGTCAATAAGAGCAGGCTTGAGGGGATTAAGGACTGGAAGCCAAGCTCTGTTCACACGTTCTGCTTCCTCCTTAAGATTGAAGCTGTTAGTATGCTTCAGGATTTCAATGGCCTCCCTTTGTAGCCTGGCATGATAAGACACCGTGGTGGACAGAACTTCGGTGTCTCCATATCTTATATCGTGACCTGCAAGTAGCGAGTGTGCTGCTACAGTGGATTTATCTGTTTGTCCCAGCCGGCTGTGTCGTTCGCACTGATCTCTATACATGGATGGCTGGTAGCTAGGGCAGCAGTAAGCCGAATAGACGATGACAGGAGGTATAGCAAGATGGCAGCGAGCGCATGGTGCAATATTGCTCGTAGACCACGTGGTCCGTAGAGCGCTCTTGTCTTATTCAGTGACGCCATGCCCAGTGGACAGGCCTCTTGATTGTAGTTCCACGAGTGTTCTGTGCTGTGTTAATGCAAAAGAAGTAGTAGTGTATTTTGGGAATTTAGGTTCGATGTCTAGTAGTATACTTGTAAATTACAAGATTCAATTTCAATGTGTACTATGTGTTCATGTGAATTCTGAATGAGGTTTCAATATGCCGCAGTGTTCAGCATATGGATGTACAAACAGAACCGATCAGCAGAAAGAGAAATCGTTTCATCGGTGAGTTTTATACTATAATAAAAATTAATATTTCGAGGGTAGTGTTTTGAGTTTTATTATATTTATTTATATTTCGCATATTCTGGGAGGAAAATGGCAATTCATTTTTGTAGGTTTCCTTTCTCGAGACCCGAACTTCTAAGATCATGGATTAGGAGTATCAGGCGGGAGAATTGGGAGCCTTCGAAAACAGCTGTTCTCGGTTAACTTTTATGTGGAGCTGAGGAGTGAAATTGGTTTGGCTTAAAGTGCCGTTTGGCCTGGATCTACTTCCTTTTATTATTAAGTTTATTGTGCTGCTAGCATGATTGAAAGCTGTAGTATTTGATGTAGAGTGCTGGGATTAGTAATTAAGCCCTGTAATCCTTCTCCCCCCCCCCCCCTCGACCATGTCTTTCCGATTTCGCACCTTGATAATTATATAGGCTACCGGTATATTTATTTTTGTGTAATTTTTACTGTGGCAATTAAGCTGGTTATGTGATATATTGACAAGGTCTGAATATTTGCTGGTTTCATAAATACGTACAATTTGCTTAAATGATATTTTCATTTTATAAATTAAACTGCGCGTTATTTCATGGAAACAGAAATTTATTACCAAGAACCGATTACGATATGTCGAGTGTATAGTGAGCTACGTTTATAGGTACATCATTTGAAGAATGCATAATTTCGTGGCATATATATTTATACAATTTACAAGAAAGTTTCCAGAAATTGTTTTTCACTCGTTACTCTGTTACTGATCGCTAATTGCGTGTACTCAGCACCTAAGTTGATATTTGTCAGCCGTTATTATACATTCATTTTTATTGCTATTCCGGAGATTTACTGACCTCGGAACGACGTGTCAGTGATCCCAATGCCCTTATGCTATGAGTGAACATATCTCTATATTTTTATTTGTTCCAAAGCACCATTAATTACGATTTAAAATTGACTAGATTATCATTGCTTCCCCATAAGGATGGCTCGAGAATGGGCACACCAACATGGCGGACCGCGCGCTCAACTTGGCGTACTTTCTGGTGCAGCGGAGAGCTGCCATCAGCGATCAATGTATAGAGATCAGTGGTCGTTCGTGCTCCTTGAGGCGAGTGGCAATACTTCTTTTCGTTGTTCCAATAGATACTTGGCCACAATCACACGGGATTTTATAAACCCCTGCCGCGGTATGAGGATGTCGCTTATCTTTAGCGGACCTAAACATGTCCTTAATTTTTCGTGTAGGCCTGTATATGGTCTTTATATCATGGGACTCGAGTAGCCTCCCTATTCTGTCCGTGACCTTTTTATATATGGAAGAAAAGCTCTAGCCAGGGGCTGCTTGTCTCCAATTACCCTTGTAGTTGGACGTCTCGGATGGAGTGCTCGCTGGATATCTTTCTGGCTGTACCCATTCGCGCGTAAGGCCTCGTTGAGGTGTTCAATTTCTTGTTTTAGGCACTGCTTTTCACAAATTCTTTTAACGCGGTCAGCCAGTGTTTTTATAACTCCGTATTTCTGTCGTGGGTGGTGGTTGGACGTCTTATGTAGATATCGGTCAGTATGGGTCGGCTTACGGTAAACTGTATGTCCCAAAGTTAGATCAGCGGTCTTCGTTACCATAACGTCGAGAAACGCGATTTTCAGATCGTATCACCTTCTACTCTATGCGTTCAACATTTGAACAGTCTAGCATCCGGCAGAAGAAAAAGTTTGAGCGGTTACAGAGAGACCAACCCCCGCCGGTACCTGCGCCTACGCTGGACATCTCACGGACAGTTGTTAACCTGACCAATCGCCACCTGTCAGAGTGGGAAATCTCTATACTAGCGAAAGGAGGAAATTACGCAGTGACCCCTCCTTCGATTCCCGTGGAAGACATTGTCGCCAATATTGAAGCGGCAATCCGTGAGCTACCATCTGAACAAGCAGATGAAATCCGTTATGAAGCCTCACGTATAATCAAGAAGGCACCGGCACCGCAGAGTAACCTCACACCTCAGGAGAGAAAGGCTATAAAGACTCTCAACATGGACGAGAGCATAATCATTCTTCCTGCAGACAAAGGGAACGCAACGGTTATCTTGGACATGGACGACTACACTGCCAAGGTTTTGGAACTTTTAGACCCGGGTACCTACCGCAAACTACTGAGAGATCCTACCAACCGGATTCTTCGTGAAATAAACGGCCTGATCAAGGTATCTTCGCTACCTGAAAAGGTAAAGAAGGGAACCACCAGAAGTGAAGCTTTACCACCAAGACTTTATGGTTTACCTAAAATACACAAAGATAATGTTCCTCTTCGTCCTATCGTGAGTGCTATTGGATCACCAACTTATAGCATTGCCAAACATTTTGCTACCTTACTTCAACCACATAACGGCGGTACACAGTCGTTCGTCAAAGATTCCGGCCATTTCATTGAAAAATTGAAAACTATTCAACTAGAAGCTGGTGACTTACTAGTAAGTTTTGACGTTGTCTCTCTTTTCACGAAAGTACCTATAAAGGTAGCCCTGGAGTACATCGCACGGATTTTTCCTGATGATATCACCGCCTTATTCCGCCACTGCCTCACCGCTAGCTATTTCCTGTGGAAGGGTGATTTCTATGAACAAATTGATGGGGTCGCCATGGGCAGTCCCCTTAGTCCGGTGATCGCTAATTTCTTCATGGAACAATTTGAACAAATAGCACTAGAGACCGCACCTTTGAAACCTAAAGTGTGGCTACGATACGTGGACGATACCTTTGTAATATGGGGCCATGGTAAAGATCAATTAAATCTGTTTTTACAACATCTTAACAGCCAGAACTCGAACATTCAGTTTACCATGGAGTCAGAAAATGAACTGAAAATCGCGTTTCTCGACGTTATGGTAACGAAGACCGCTGATCTAACTTTGGGACATACAGTTTACCGTAAGCCGACCCATACTGACCGATATCTACATAAGACGTCCAACCACCATCCACGACAGAAATACGGAGTTATAAAAACACTGGCTGACCGCGTTAAAAGAATTTGTGAAAAGCAGTGCCTAAAACAAGAAATTGAACACCTCAACGAGGCCTTACGCGCGAATGGGTACAGCCAGAAAGATATCCAGCGAGCACTCCATCCGAGACGTCCAACTACAAGGGTAATTGGAGACAAGCAGCCCCTGGCTAGAGCTTTTCTTCCATATATAAAAAAGGTCACGGACAGAATAGGGAGGCTACTCGAGTCCCATGATATAAAGACCATATACAGGCCTACACGAAAAATTAAGGACATGTTTAGGTCCGCTAAAGATAAGCGACATCCTCATACCGCGGCAGGGGTTTATAAAATCCCGTGTGATTGTGGCCAAGTATATATTGGAACAACGAAAAGAAGTATTGCCACTCGCCTCAAGGAGCACGAACGACACAGCCGGCTGGGACAAACAGATAAATCCACTGTAGCAGCACACTCGCTACTTGCAGGTCACGATATAAGATATGGAGACACCGAAATTCTGTCCACCACGGTGTCTTATCATGCCAGGCTACAAAGGGAGGCCATTGAAATCCTGAAGCATACTAACAGCTTCAATCTTAAGGAGGAAGCAGAACGTGTGAACAGAGCTTGGCTTCCAGTCCTTAATCCCCTCAAGCCTGCTCTTATTGACCGTCGTAGACGAGAAGATGCAACAGACGAGCAGCCCTGTCCTTGATGCATTACTTTTATGTGGTACGCCGTTGCTATGGTAGCCTCTATGTGTGGGTTGTTGACTATTTATATATCTTCTGTTTACTTGTTTTACCTCGCTTTATGTAACCTGTGAACATGCTGAACGCAGTATTCAGCGAAACGTCAGGACGACAAAATGTCCTTGGAACACGACCTATAAGCCCGCGAAACAGAGATTCCTATTTCAAGCAGTAGTTCCTAATGTTGCTACCAGGTACTACCGTCAACGACACCTAGCTGTGAACCTGGCTACTAGATGCCACCCTAACCAGCAACTTGCAACGGACGTTGGAACTTCCCCTCCAAAGGAAAGCATACTGAGAGATTCTAGCGCTCTTAGAAAATCCGACGACTTCGGCCGGCTTTGAAACCGCGACATTGGGCATAGAAGTTCAGCATGCTACCAGTTACGTCACCGATGCCGCTTCCCACTTTGTCAGGTGGCTTCGATGGCGTAGTCGGTAGCATGCTGAGCTTCAATGCCCAAGATAACGGGTTCAAACCCGGCCGAAGCCGTTGGATTTTTAAGAGCGTTAAAAATCCCTCAGTATGCCTTCCTTCGGAGGGGAAGTAAAGCCGGCGGTCCCATGTCATAGATTTATGGCATGTTAAAGATCCTTCCACTAATTGCACCTGTGTGAAGCTAAATTGGATAGGTTAAGAATGTATACAACGCTCTTAGGTTTCTATGTTCGTTGCCAAGAGCCGACTGCAGCGGCGTCTAGTAGCTCAGTTCTGAACTTGGCCTCGTAGTCGTTGACAGTGGCGGTTGGCGGCAAAAGTAGGAACTATCTGAAAAATTGTTAGTTGCAGTACTTAAATTAACAAACAGATAACACACACTAATACAGTCATCACAATTAGCACCGGTTATCAGACAGATTCTACACACACCCAAAGTACACGGGGCTACATGACCGCGTTGTCGCAGCCCCTAAACTTAAGAACCAACCAACCAACCACTTAGTCAGATGGAAATACTGAATCTGATCTCGTGCAAGTGCGTTGTCATGGCAACGTCTGATGGCTCATGCCTCATCAATTTAGTAGTGTTGCCATGGCAACCACTGATAGCTCTTGGCATTTTCTTATAATTCCGAAATCATTTTTCTCGTTCCTTGGCGTAATGGTGGGTCATATCAAAAATTCTTTCAGACAAACGTTTTAGGTAATTATTAGGGGAATATTGTCCATTTTGTACGGTTTTGATATTGTGCCTATTAAGAGAGATATGATTAATGTTTCCCGAAAAACCCACTTTTTCCCACCCCTTTGGTCAATGGTTGGTGCTATAAAAAAACTCTTCAAACATAATTTTTTGGGCTTTATCCGACACATAGTATGAATGTTGAACGGATTCGATATTTCACACCACCAGAGGACCTGGACGAATGGGAGTGTGACGCGATGATGCAGACAATCAAGCATCAATAACACAAGAATTTCAGAAGAAGAGAAATTCTCATAGCCTCTCCACTCCAACTCCAAACATCAACCTGCCCGGGGTGTCCCCTGCTAAGCCGAGCAATCCTGTGGAAGGTTGGGTAACCAACCCCAGCGGGAAACTGGGTCGGTGAACAGATGGGTGTTTGGGGGACTGAGAATTTTATTTCTCAGCTGAATAGTAAGCCCGAAAAGTTGGAAACGGGTTGGCGTCAGGAATGGCATCCGGCCATAAAACTAAATAGCCAAAACCGTACAAATATGACAAGTTCTACAAGCTTAGCCTCGGAAACTGCTAGGGCGTTCCCCGGAAGCGACGCGCAAGGATTCCGCCTGTCCCTTGTGAGAAATGAGCGAAGGCTACCGGGCCATGGGCGGGCCTGGCTAAAGAAGCAAGTCCAAATGAGAATTGGTACCCTGAATGTTGGATCTATGACTGGTAAAGGTAGAGAGGTTGTGGACCTAATGATAAGGAGAAGGATTGGAATCCTGTGTGTTCAAGAAACTAGGTGGAAGTGTAATAAAGCAAGAGAGCTTGGCTGTGGCTTTAAGTTGCTATACAGTGGAGCAAACAGTGCAGGTAGAAATGGTGTTGGAATTATCCTTTCAAATGACTTTGCCACCTGCCTGGTCAGTGTAAACAGAAGAAATGACAGAATAATGAGTGTGAAGCTGTGCCTTGGGGAGGAGTTCACAATTGTAGCTGCTTATGCTCCACAAGTTGGTTGTGAAGAGCAAGAAAAGGATGACTTCTGGAGAGACCTGGAAGAAGAACTTTCCAGCATACCAGCAAATGAAAAAGTATTTTTGGGTGGAGATCTGAATGGACACGTTGGAACCAGTATCGAAGAAGAAGGAATGAGAAGAGTACATGGAGGTTGGGGATTTGATGCGAGAAATGAAGAAGGCGAGAGAGTGATAAATTTTGCCTTGGCTTCAGATCTGGCAATTTGTAACACCTTCTTCCAGAAAAGCGAGAGGCATCTATTGACATACAAAAGTGGAGGACGGGAAAGCCGAATAGATTTCCTCTTGTGCAGAAGAATACATCTGAAGGAGGTAAAGAACTGCAAAGTCATACTAGGGGAAGACGTGACTCCACAGCACAGAGTGCTGGTGCTGGACTATGAATGCACAGGCATGAAGAAAAGAGCAGTACGGAAAATGACTCCAAGAATCAAATGGTGGAGATTAAAAGATCCAATTTTGGGAAGTGAATTCAAGGACAAGGTGCTCCAAGAAACACATTTAGTGGAGGGAATTCAGAAATGGTGGACAGTAAATGCTGAGGCTATCAGGAAAGTTGGTGTGGAAGTTCTGGGTAAGACGTCTGGGAAAGGCGCTCCACTTGATAAAGAAACATGGTGGTGGAATGATGAGGTCCAGGGTACGATCAAGGCGAAAAAACAAGCCAAGAAGGCCTGGGAAGAATCTGGAATGACCAAAGACAGAGAACACTACAGACAAGCAAACAAAGCTGCGAAAAGAGCAGTTGGAAGAGCAAAGGCAATGGCATGGAATGAAGTCTACGAAAATCTAGAGACCAAAGAAGGCGAGGCAAAGCTCTTCAGAATTGCTAAGGCACGGGACAGAGCATCAAAAGATCTTACCCACATCAAGCAAATAAAGAATGAACAAGGAATGGTAATTCGAGATGAGAACCAAATTAAGAAGAGATGGGAGGAGTACTTTGAAAAGCTGCTTAATGAGGAGAATAAAAGGCTTGTGTTTGAAGATGGTATTCAAAATTATAATTTAACAACTAACATTTGCAGGGTAGAGATTGTAACTGCTATGAAGAAAATGAAAAGTGGAAAAGCAACGGGCCCCGATGAAATCCCCGTAGAGGCCTGGAAATGCCTGGGAGAAGAGGGAATAGATATGTTGCTGAGCCTATTCCAACAAATATTTCAAGAGGAAATAATGCCCAACGAATGGCGGAAGAGTACCATAATTCCCATCTATAAAGAAAAGGGGGACATTCAGGATTGTGCAAATTACAGAGGAATAAAACTCATGTCGCACACTATGAAGATCTGGGAAAAAGTCATTGAAGGTAGGCTTAGGCAAGAGACAACAATAGCAGAAGAACAGTTTGGATTTATGCCAGGGAAAGGAACCACAGATGCCATTTTTTCTTTGAGACAGCTCATGGAAAAACACAGGGAAAAGAAGAAAGAATTGCATATGGTGTTCATAGATCTAGAGAAGGCTTATGATCGTGTCCCCCGTCAAGAAGTATGGAGATGCATGAGATTCAAGGGAGTACCAGAGAAGTATGTGCGCATTATCCAGGACATGTACCATGGGGCAAAGACGCAAGTTAGAAGCAGTGTAGGGCTAACGGGAACCATACCAGTTGAAGTTGGTCTCCATCAAGGATCTGCACTGAGTCCCTATATCTTTGATCTGATAATGGATGTTATCTCTGAAAGCCTTAGAGAACCTGCTCCTTGGTGCATGCTATTTGCAGATGACATTGCACTAATCAAGAACAACTCGAACTTAAACTAGAACCCTGGAGAAAAGCATTAGAGGACAGGGGTCTTAAAATCAGCCGGAATAAGACTGAATACATGTGCCTCGGTGGAAAGGGAAATGACAGTGTGAAGATGGACGGAAATCAGCTCCAAGCAAGTAATAGTTTCAAGTACCTTGGATCAACGGTATCTGACGATGGCAATCTAGACCTGGAAATTACCCACCGAATTCAGGCTGCCTGGTTAAACTGGAAAAGGTTGTCTGGTGTCCTCTGTGACAGGAGACTAAATGTCCAAGTAAAGGGGAGAGCCTATAAAAGTGTGGTGAGACCTGCCATGCTATATGGAGCAGAAACTTGGCCAATAGTACAGTCGCAAAATAAACGGCTGGATGTAGCCGAAATGAAAATGCTGAGATGGATGTGTGGTGTTACTAGGAAAGACCACATCAAGAACAGCTTCATACGAGGAAGTGTCAAGGTAACCCAAGCATCAAGGAAAGTTCAAGAAAGGCGGTTGCTCTGGTATGGTCACATTAAGCGCAGGGATGAGACCTATGTGGGAAGAAGAGTGCTGGATCTTGAGCTGGAGGGCAGGAGGGAGAGAGGCAGACCTAGAAGAAGATGGATGGACTGCGTGCGGGAAGACTTCGCAGAAAAGCAGTTAACCGAAAACACCATTTGGGACCGAGAGAAATGGAAAAGACTTGCCAAAAACGTCGACCCCGCATGAGCGGGAAAATATGAAGAAGAGGAAGAAGAAGAAGAAGAGAGTTATAGCAATATTTCACTTTTTCGAAAAAAAAAGCCCCCCATTTTCAACCCCTTCGACCGATTTAGCCCAGTAACGAACTCGACCGAGATTTTATAGGTATACATATTCGGTAAAAAATTCAAAGTGATTGGTGCAAATTTACGGCAGTTATCGTGTCCACAAGAAACTGATATACATATACACACATCAAAAAAAGTTTTGCATCACCTCGGTTCCAAGAGTTCCGGAACCTTTAAATACAAAGGGAATAGAGATCAACACAAACAACATTTCAGCTCGTTTTATTGCTCATGAGACCCACACATTGCATGTTGTACCATCATACAGCTAGACTTTCAGCATTTGTGGTCCAGATTGCAGTACACACCACTACCTCTAATACCCAGTACAACGTCCTCTTGCATTGATGCATGCCTGTATTCGTCGTGGCATACTATCCACAAGTTCATCAAGACACTGTTGGTCCAAATTGTCCCACTCCTCAACGACAATTCGGCGTAAATCTCTCAGAGTGGTTGGTGGGTCAAGACGTCCATAAACAGCCCTTTTCAACATATCCCAGGCATGTTCGATAGGGTTCATGTCTGGCGAACATGCTGGCCACTGTAGTCGAGCGATGTCGTTATCTTGAAGGAACGCATTCACAAGATGTGCACGATGAGGTCGAGAATTGTCGTCCATGAAGACAAATGCCTCTCCAATATTCTGCCGATATGGGTGCACTATGGGTCGGAGGATGTCATTCAGGTATCGTAAAGCAGTTTCGGAGCCTTCCATGACCACCAGTGGCGTACGTCGGCCCCACATAATGCCACCCCAAAACATCAGGGAACCACCACCTTGCTGCACTCGCTGGACAGTGTGTCTAAGACGTTCAGCCTGACCAGGGTGCCTCCAAACACGTCTCCGACGATTGTCTGGTTGAAGGCATATGCGACACTCATCGGTGAAGAGAACGTGATGCCAATTCTGTGGGGTCCATTCAGCATGTTGTTGGGCCCATCTGTACCGCGCTGCATGGTGTCGGGGTTGCAAAGCTGGACCTCGCCATGGACGTCGGGAGTGAAGTTGCGCATCATGCAGCCTATTGCGCACAGTTTGAGTTGAAACACGACGTCCTGTGGCTGAACGAAACGCATTATTCAACATGGTGGCATTGCTGTCAGGGTTCCTCCGAGCGGCAATCCGTAAGTAGCGGTCATCCACTACAGTAGTAGCCCTTGGGCGGCCTGAGCGAGGCCTGTCATCGACAGTTCCTGTATCTCTGTACCTCCTCCATGTCCGAACAACATCGCTTTGGTTCACTCTGAGACGCCTGGAAACTTCCCTTGTTGAGAGCCCTTCTTGACACAAAGTAACAATGCGGACGCGATCGAACTGCGGTATTGACCTTCTAGGCATGGTAGAACTACAGACAACATGAGCAGCGTACCTTCGTCCTGGTGGAATGAATGGAACTGATCGGCTGTCGTACCCCCTCCGTCTAATAGGCCCTGCTCATGCATGGTTGTTTACATCTTTGAGCAGTTTTAGTGACATCTATGAACAGTCAAAGGGACTGTATCTTTGATACAATATACACAGTCAACGTCTATATGCCGGAGATCTGGGAACCGAGGTGATGCAAAACTTTTTTTGATGTGTGTATATACTAGCAGAAGTACCCATTCTTCGAACGGTCTTCGGTATTAATAACCAGATGTTATCAATTGAGCTACTGTTGCAATGTTTAGGGGCTTGGAACCTGTTCGTTGGCAAAGAAAAATTATTAGTTAAAATGTGCTCTCAAACTAAATTTACCTAACGTGTTCTTCCTGGCGTGAAAATAAAATTGAAAACTTCGTAGAAGAATCGCAATACACGTCACATACGAACTGACCCTAACCGTTGTGTCAAGTGCCCAACTACAGGAAGACCAATTTTATAAATTATAAAAGCTAACTATTGCAATGGGTCCCATGTTTCGACTTCCGGAAAATTTCGACATATCTTCGCGTTTCACATCACCAGACCCCAAAACCACCGTCAGTTCAAAAGTTTATATATAATTTATGTCTGTATATATATATATGTATATCAGTTTCTTGTGGACACGATAACTGCCGTAATTTTGCACCAATCACTTTGAATTTTTTTACCGAATATGTATACCTATAAAATCTCGGTCGAGTTCGTTACTGGGCTAAATCGGTCGAAGGGGCTGAAAATGGGGGGCTTTTTTCGAAAATGTGAAATATTGCTATAACTCTCTTAATATGTGACATATCGAATCCGTTCAACGTTTATACTATGTGTCGGATAAAGCCCAAAAATGTATGTTTGAAGAGTTTTTTTTATAGCACCAACCATTGACCAAAGGGGTGGGAAAAAGTGGGTTTTTCGGGAAACATTAATCATATCTCTCTTAATAGGCACAATATCAAAACCGTAAAAAATGGGCAATATTCCCCTAATAATTACCTAAAACTTTTGTCTGAAAGAATTTTTGATATGACCCACCATTACGCCAAGGGATGAGAAAAATGATTTCGGAATAATAAGAAAATGCCAAGGGCTATCAGAGGTTACCATGGCAACACTACTAAATTGATGAGGGATGAGCCATCATTGTTGCCATGACAACGCACTTGCACGAGATCAGATTCAGTATTTCCATCTGACTAAGTGGGAAGCTGCTTCGGTGACGTAACTGGTAGCATGCTGAATGTCTATGCCCAAGTTCGCGGTTTCAAAGCCGGCCGAAGTCGTCGGATTTTCTAAGAGCGCTAAAATCCCTCAGTATGCTTTCCTTTGGAGGGGAAGTTCCAACGTTCGTTGCGAGTTGCTGGTTAAGGTGGCATCTAGTAGCCAAGTTCACAGCTAGGTGTCGTTGACGGTAGTACCTGGTACCATCATTAGGAACTACTGCTTGAAATTGACCGTCTGCAGTCCTTACCTGAATTACAGACTAATACAGCCATCCCTAAGTACACGGGGTTACATGACCGCGTTGTCGCAGCCCCTAAACTGAGCAACCAACCAACATCTCTGCGCGAGATATAATTTTGCGTGAAGAAGTAACAGACCGTTACATAGTCACACATCAGTGTCGAAACCTTGCATAAGGACAGTGTGATCACAAGTATAACAAGATGTTCAGGAAAGAACATATAGCCTACTTTCTCCTAAATGTATGAGTATAGTTATAACTCGTTGTTATTATCAAAGAGTATAATAGAACTATTCATTGTTGAAGACCTTAGAAACGATTTACCTCTACCACACGCCACAACCTCGATAAAAACTGCTACCATCATTGAAGAAAGAAAGAAAGAAAGAAAGAAAGATAAGAAGTATCTAAAGAATGTTATGGATCTGGAGACATAATCGACCGGACTGGCGGCGTGGCTCAGCGGTAACGTTCTCGCTTGCCGGACCGTATGTTTCAGGTTCGTATCCTGGCGCAGTCAGCTGGCATTTGAGGGTGCACAAATGCGAGGGAGCCGTGTTAGTAGATTTACTGGCACGTTAAAGATCCCCTTCGGGACAAAATTCTGGCACCCCGGCGTCTCTAAAAGCAACAGTAGTTAAAAGGGACGTAAAACCAATAGCATTATTATTATTATTATTATTATTATTATTATTATTATTATTATTATTATTATTATTATTATTATTACATAATCTGCCTGACGCGGGCAACATCCAACTTTGAGTTGAGGCATGTCTTTACACGTCTGGCTGCGTATAACTTTCACAACTCTAATTGAATTAACAAATCTTTCCATGACCCTACAGAGACGTGTGTATACCAACTATGTGGATATTTTCGATTGCTATTTGGCTGAAATAAAAGTATTAATTAATATCCTGAACTAGCACCAACGGTAGAGTTCAGATACTATGTGAAATCGTTTTGTTCTTTACTTCAATTAACATTTTCAAATAACGCACAATAGGCTGTTACAAACCCTTTACAATAAAAAGTAAAAATGTATCGTAGTATCATCTTGTCATTCTTCAAATTCGATGCGCATAGAATGCCAATGGTATAGCAATCAATGGAGCCCCACGTAGACTAGTCGTGACATCTAGTGGTGAAATATCGAACAATATAATCCTAACAGAGAGAGTGCATTCTAGCGGCCAGAAGAAGAAACTTTTCAATAAAATCTGGAAGTTAATAAGTAGGTCGGAGTGCAGTTACCTTTTTGGCAGCTAGATGTCTCGAGTTAATCTGCTGGCGAATTATGTTTTAATTAAATATATATTTTACAGCATAATATGCACAATATAACGCTTAATTTTAAAACATCTGAGTCATTACAAAACAATAAACATATAACATTTCAAGCAAAAAACCTAGCTCTGATCGGGTTTGAACCATGGGCATTTGAGCGATAGGCTAACGCTCTACCACTGAGCTAATTGTGTCAACGAATATCGTTCTATATAAAATGACTTACATAGAACTTGTTAGCAAATAATGATTTATACTAAACGATTTCATCACTGGAGTATATTATTTATATATAAAGCATTTCATACAAAGTTTATTTATTTTGTATCAGTACGCTATATTGCATGCAATACTCAAATTAGTGAAATATAAGTCAGGCACAAGATATCCGCTGCCATCTTGTCTTATTACTGAATCGGCTCAGCATTTTAAAATCACGTCTGCACTATAGTATTACAAAATAAACTTTTAATTTCGAACGTGCCTCTTCCTTTAGAACAGTTAAAACGATTCTCGGCTCGATAATCGGAACTGGTGGGTCCCATGATATGGATTATAAAGTTTGCATAATTCGCACGGCCGCCATCCTGAAATGGTACGGCGGACGACCTTGTAGTTTGGTCACAAGACGCATCCTATACGAAGGTATGTTGTTACCAAATTTGGTAGAGATCGGATGATTTGGTTAGTCGTTATTTGATTTTACGTTTTGAACGTTTGAGTGGCCGCCATTCAGTTTTAGTAAAGATGGCGGCGATATAAAACATGACACTGAGGTGTCCTTTGCTAGTGCTACCTTTGTACCAAATTTCGTTCAATTTGCATTCACCGTGTTCGAATTGATAGGGGGGGACAGACATTCAGAGTACACACACTCACACACACACAGACACACACACATACACACACACACATACACACAGACTCACACACACACATACACACACACACAGACAGACACACTTTTTTCGCCCTGTGTTGATCTCATAAGTCTACTTTCATTTTTTGCAAAAATCGAAAGTAGGCTAAAAATGGACCCCAAATGACAAGAAGGTTACCGTTCCCATCAGACAATAAAATGTTTAAAATAAGCATAAAATGACGAAAAATAAAGTTAATTAAGCTCCAATTATAAAATATCTTCTCGCAATTAATGAGGTCTGATCCTTCTACGAAAACCTGCATATTCTGCCTATTTTCGCCTATCCCCAAGTTTGTCCGGTGAAATCTACCTCCGCCTTCCGGCGTGCCGAGAGGACTTTTTTAGCCTCCAATGGCCCAAATTCCTAAAATCAGCAAAAAACAGTCTACTATTTCTATTCAGGAATTTTTGAAAATAATGTTGATTTTTGGAGATATAATGGACCTTCTGAACGACATATCGCACGTGTAAGTCGTGTGAAAAAAATCTAGGGTACTCCATTTGCAACCTTTCACAGAAATGTAATAAATGGAGTGGCATTACTTATTCCAGAAATAGATGGAAAGTTGGATGCCACCTCTTGAGATACTGTTGTCATGGTTAGTGGCTTGCATTCCTTCTTTAGTTTATTAAATGAAATTAGTTTTCTGGGAATATCTAAGAAACTGTTGGGTTTAGAGCCTTAAAATATAGTTTTCGGGGACCCTTTACGGCTCTTGAGGGGCCCCGAGTTTTGTTTCTGACCCCAAGGGTTTGAAAATGAGCTTTGTCTCTTCGTTGTACGCCATAATAATGATAATAATTAAAAGCATAATATTAATAATAATAATAATAATATAACAAAATAGGGATAGGGATATAATAGACCTTCCGAACCATACCCGCACGTGTAAATCGCGTTAAAAATTCTAGATTACCCCTTGACCCCTTAAGCGCATTGTATGTATTGATGAATATTTCAGATTAATTTGGATCCGTTATAACCTTATTGCCGTTTGCAAATCTTCTCAGTTATGTAATAAATGGAATTGTATTGCGTCTTACAGAAATAGATGGACCGCTGAGATTCTGTTGCCATTGTTACCGGCATGCAATCCTCCATTAATTTATTAAGTGAAATTAGTTTTTTGGGAATATCTCAAAAACTGTTGGTTTTAGGGCCTTAAAATGTGGTTTTCTGGGTCCTTTTAGGGCCCCCGAGTTTTGTTTCTCACATTGAGGGGCTGAAAATGAGCTTTGTCTCACGCTTATTTCAGCATGTATTTTAAGGGGTAGACCCCCTGTTATGAGAGGTACGGAGAAGAGTTACATCAATGATTAGTGTCGTGCCTCTGATGGATATCTGTATCAAATTTTACGTTAATCCACCCAGCCGTTCTCGAGTTATAAGGACACAAAAAATTGTCCACAGACAGACAGACAAAAATATATTTTTGCGTGCATCCGTCACAAAACAGTCTGAAACGGGCAAATATGTCAAACTTTCGTAGAAAAGCCGAAAAATCAGACAAACATTCATTTTTATATAATAGAGAAGGGATATAATAGACCTTCCGTACTACACCCGCACGTGTAAATCGCGTGAAAAAAATTCTAGAGTAACCCATGACCCCTAAAGCGCATTGTATGTATTAATGAATATTTCAGCTTAATTTGGATCCACTATAACCTTATAGCAGCCTCCGTGGCTTAGGCGGCAGCACGCCGGCCTCTCACCGCTGGGTCCGTGGTTCAAATCCCGGTCACTCCATGTGAGATCTGTACTGGACAAAACGGAGGCAGACAGGTTTTTCTCCGGGCACTCCGGTTTTCCCTGTCAAAATTTCATTCCAGCAACACTCTCCACTATCATTTCATTTCATCTGTCATTCATTTAATCATTGCCCCAGAGGAGTGCGTCAGGCCTCGGCAGCCGGCACAGTTCATATCCTCGCCGCTAGATGGGGGCTTCATTCATTCCATTCCTGACCCGGTCGGAGACTGGAAGCAGGCTGTGGATTTTTCATAACCTTATAGCCGTTTGCACACCTTCACAATAATGTAATAAATGGAATTGCATTGCGTCTTACAGAAATAGATGGACCTCTGAGATTCAGTTGCCTTGGTTACCGCCATGCATTCCTTCATTAATTTATTAAGTGAAATTAGTTTTCTGGGAATATCTCAAAAACTGTTGGTTTTAGGGCCTTAAAATGTGGTTTTCGGGGTCCCTTTGGGGTCCCCGAGTTTCGTTTCTCACATTGAGGGGCTGAAAATGAGCTTTGTTTCACCCTTCTACGCCTATTTCAGCATGTATTTTAAGGGGGTAGGGCCCCTTTTATGAGAGGTACGGAGAAGAGTTACATCAATGATTAGTGTGGAGCCTCTGATGGATATCTGTATCAAATTTTACGTTGATCCACCCAGCCGTTCTTAAGTTATAAGGACTGGTAGAAGTTGTCCACAGACACACAGACAGACAGACAGACAGACAAAAAAATATTTTTGCGCGCATCCGTCATAAAACAGCCTGAAACGCGCAAATATCGCAAAATTCCGTGAAAATTCAGAAAAAACAGACAAACTTTCATTTATATATATATATATATACATACATAAATTATATATAAACTTTTGAACTGACGGTGGTTTTGGGGTCTGGGGGATGTGAAACGCGAAGATATGTCGAAATTTTCCGGAAGTCGAAACATGGGACCCATTGCAATAGTTAGCTTTCTAATGAAATCTACCTAAAATAAGAAGACCAAGCCTGCCTGGTTCGAAGAGGTGTAAAGTGACCTGCAACAGATGGAAATTACCTGTGGAGATATTCAAGATCATAATCCCCTCAGGAAGAAACTAAACGACCATCAGGGTTTTAAAGAAAAACAAAGTTGAAGACGGGAAAGATGTGGAAGGAAGAAAGAAAAGAGCAACACCGGCAACGTATGAAGGAACACTGGGCTATTATCAAAGCCCAGAGAAGCCAGTTGAAATGACGTGCTCCTTAGTAGGCCGATAGGATTAAAGGCGAAGAAGAAGAAGAATTAATATCTTGGCACAGTTCATTTTTCTTAAGGAATCTGTCGGAAGCGTAGTTACTTCAAATCATATTTGAAGTATCGTTATTATCCATACAATATGGTAATGGTCTCCATTCTCTCTCCAACGATTTGAAGTTGGGATTTGCGGATTTGATTTGCAGATCTGGCACATTTTTCCTATAAAAGAAAGCTTTTCAGTCGCTCAACACAAATTGTGTCCAATTACATTAGGCGGGAAAACAAGTGACTTTCAAAAACCTGTTAAGTACAAAACGAACATGGCGACCAAGCGAAGTTGAACCATTTAAATAGACTTTTCCCGCGATTTAACCATCCGAGCGCAGTGAAACAAGGTTCAGCATATGTTTATACACATTGTAATGCACTGACATCTAATTTAGTTCAATTGTTTACATAACCTGAAGACGGCGGCTGTGAGAAATTGTAAAAAAAAAATTCATCTCGTGTGTCCTAATCATGCGATCGAAGTCAACGTTTGAATAATGAACCTACACAATCATTGTCGGCTAATCGTACATAACTCCGTGGCCTACGTAAATAAAAACCCAACAAGGTGACCATCCAAAATACTTAAATTTTGTATGTTGATAGAGGCAAGTAATAGGATATAGGAAGATAGGCTATATAGTTCTTCACTGAACTACTTGATTTTCTATACGACCCATCTTATGTTCTTTGAGGTCCAAGTATCTTCCTAAGAACCTTTATCTCTATTAGCTCCAACATTCTGATCATTCCTTTCTTTTGTCAGACAAATATTCAGCTGCATATATAGCTTCCAGAATAATCACTTCTAATAGTGTCTCAGTTTTGTGTTGATCGAGATAGTCTTCTTGTTGTAAATGTTCCAGGTTAATTTGTATACCAAGTTTAACTTGTTTATTCTCGATTTCATCTATCCATTCTCCCAAGTACTTAAATTTCCCCACTTTTTTTTGCTGCATTTTACCACACATTAGAAGCAAAGTTCTAAATGTTCAAAATTCAAATCGTAACATTTTAAATCCATTTCTCGAAATTTGGTTCTTACTTTGTGCTGATCTCTACCGTTTCCGTCATATCTCCCATGGTTATAGATATTTTTGGACTTTTTATTAAGTGAGTGTTAAACGCGCTACTACAAAATGAATCTCACTTAAATCTTTGTAACTTAAATTAGTATTCCTATCTTCTTCTTCATGTGCCGTCTCCTCTAAGAAGGTTGACGATCATCACAGCAATTCGGTTTTTGGATCTAGCAGCAGTGAAAAGTTCACTGGAACTACATTTGAACCACTTTATTAAATTGCCCAACAAAGAGATCGTTCTTCTTCCTAGACTCCTTCTGCCCTCAACATTCTCTTGAATAATTTATTGTAGAAGACGATACCTGTCTCCTATAAAATGTTATAAATATTCTTTTGAGTTTGCTCAGAATAAAAATGAAATAATAACGCTTAATTAATTAATAATTTGCAAATGAGTGAGATTAAATTTGCAGCTGAAAGTTTTTAACACCCGCTTAATAAAACGGCAAGTCCAAAATTTGCTATAAATCTGGGTGATTTGAAGAAAAAGATGGAAATCAGCACAAAACAAGAACCAAATTTTGAAAAATGGATTAAAATAATACGATTTAAATTTTCAAAATTTAAAACTTTGCTCCTAATAGCAAGATGCGTCTGTTTCCTTGGAAATGTATATAATTGTTGTACAAGATCTATGACAGGTACGGTTAAACTAGTTTTTGTTTTAGCTCCTTAAGCAGTACATCCCTCCGTAAACAATCATAATGTTACTCCCTTCATCTACATGATAACGTTTTGTTTCCTAGGAGTTAGACATCTCTTTGGTCTGCTTAGATGCTAGATTTGTTTTCTAAAAGGACTTTTTTAACGTACTAATATCTCTATTGACACAGGTCTCTCCCATTTAAGCACTAACCCAGGATGTAACGTTAAATCACTCGCCAAATCTGCAATAGGAAGCTGCAGCAAGTTCGGCTCTGTCAGCGACTATCCTGAGTGTGGTTTCCGCCAAGTTACCACACCCCCTCCAGACAAATGCCGGGATAGTACCTTTTTCTCAAGACCCGGTGTACCTATCCAATTCTTGGCCGTTATAATTACAGGTATACACACTACTACAGTCACCACAGAAACACAGGTTATTTCAAGATAAACCAGACAAGGAATTGAACAAAAGAGAGGGCGACGTGTAGCCATTTCAGCATTTGCCTATATTCAAAGTTATGAAGCAACTTGAAGAATTATTGCGAAGATGGCCATCAGCAAATTATCTCAAGGTACACACAGACAGAATTATTGGTTCAAGCCGAATAGTTTACGGAAACAAATTAACTTGTTATTGTTGGTAAAATATTGCAATTGCTGCTTCAGATGGAAACTAGGGACTCCCCGCGTTCATGCGTGTTTGCAGTTCGCCTAATAACCTGTATAATTGTGAGTGCATTTTTCATGATTTAAGCCTAGAATTGGGGTATGTGTCCCTTTAAATAGGACACCGTACCGACATTTTTTATGAGTAACTATAGAAAAAACAGAGAAAAACCCATTCAAAATTACCAAGTTAGTGGAGAAATACAAATTTAAGACATCTGAAGGTGAGGTTGTGAGCCGTTCCTAGGCCTACTGGGTTAGTCAAGTGCAGGATAAAATAAAACACAGAACAGGAGAGAATGTTTAAAGCTGAAGAACGTGATAGATCATAGTTGTATTACACGTATCCTTACGTTACACTATATCAGTAGCTATGTTGGTGTAGGATCGCGAATGCAACAGATACATTCCCCACTCATCTGTACTAGAATGAGGAGGATTGCAAGCTTGTTCCAGATATGCATGGAGATTCATCAGGTGATTAATATTTAATATCAGTATGTGGAATGTTTCCAGAAGGAATGTGCAGATGGCATGCGCTATTCCAATAATATTCTTGCTATGGAGATTCATCAAGTCAAATTTATGAAATGAAAAATCAAACGGGTTGGGGCATGGAATTTGACATTCTATTGCGCAGTCTATTCCGGTGCCAAGGGTAGAATCTGGAGTTGTAATGTGTTCAAAGAACAGAAAGCAATGGATAATTTTATTTGAATGAGTTTTTGAATGGTATGGACTCCGTTTTGAGGAAAGAATTCATGTTGAAAATTAATAAATGTAAAACAAAAATATTGGAATGCAGCCGGAATAAAATCAGAAATCTCTATGGACATCAAATTGGCAGTTGAAAAGCTGAAGGAAGTAGGTGACTTCTGTTACTTAGGAAGCAAAATAAGCAGTGATGGACGAATCAAAGAGGATATAAAAAGTAGGTTGGCTCAGGCAAGGAAAGCATTTTTACAGAAAAGGAATCTGTTGACATTGAATATAGATTTAGGTATTAGGAAGTCATTTTCGAAAGCCTTTGTCTGGAGCGCGGCACGCCATGGAAGTGAATCTTGGACTATTGGTGCAGCAGAAAAGAGGAGAATTGAAGCGTTTGAAATGTGGTGTTACAGGAGAATGATGAAGATCAGATGGGTAGATAGGGTTACAAACGAAGAGGTATTAAGACGAGTGGGAGAGGAGAGATGTTTCTGGCGATTCCTAATGAAGAGAAGGGTTAGGTTGGTAGGACACATACTAAGACACCCAGGAATAGCAAGTTTAGTTATGGAAGGAAGGGTCGAGAACAAGAACTGTAGGGGTAGACCCAGGTTAGAATATGTTAAACAGATTGCCTCGGATGTAGGGTGTGGTAGCTATGTAGAGATGAAACGATTAACTCAGGACAGGGAGGTATGGAGAGCTGCATCAAACCAGTCAAAAGACTGAAGACTTCAAAAACAACAATTTTATGAAACGATGCTTACAAAGTTTTAATATTGCTTTCATTACGTCGGACGTACTGTACTAGATTTTAAAATTTATTTTTTGCTAGGGTGGGGTCATGGAATTTGTGATCATCTGTCCAGTATGCTAAGTGCACATTTGTAAAACTTAGATGAAAGTTAGAATAACCTCTCTGCACCAATTTGTACAACACAGAACATACATAATAGCCATAATTAATGTCACCATTTCAATATCAATTATTACGCTTTGCTTCAATATCAGTAACTTATATTGATTGGCTACGTGGTTCAGCGGTAACTTTTCTCCTGCTGTGGCTAAGCTTGCAGAAACGAATTCTGGCTTGGTCAGTTGGCATTTGAGGGTGAGCCAATACAAGGGAGACATGTGAGTAGATGTACTGACACATCATAGATCCACTATGGGGTATAATTCCGCCACCCCGGCGGCGTCTCTAAAAGTCGGACTCAGCTGTATAATGCAGACAGCGTGTGTGGCTCAAGCGAGTTGCTTGATGTTGTCAGATCCAGTTCAGCATCACCTTGCAATATGTCTTAACTGAGCTGCTCGTTCTTCCACCATTCAAATTATTCATTGTTTCAATGGAACGTTAGTGACAAGCGTCTCAGTATCAAGCTTTGGCTTTCATATTGTACCCGTTCGTCCTGGGGATGCGATGACCCATCTGCTATTACATCGCATTCCTGGATTTCCAGGACAGAGCGGAGTTAAATGAACCTCAAGTCAAATAAGGAATGTGTCGGAAATTCAGTTGAAATATCACAAAAGCAGAGGGTAACACGAGATAAAGTATCTCCAGGGTAGTTACGGGTTTAAATTTAATTTTAAAAAAATACAAATATAATTGGGCGCCATTAACTGAATCCCTAGCAAACCACATCCTTCCTAGTTAAGCCTTAATTAAGACAAGGAAAGAAATAGGAAAATCACATCATCATCAAATCACAACTAAGATAAAAACAATTGTATTCAACTTTGATAGTCAGACAGACATATTAAACACTCATCCTACCTGAGAGCATGGTCGAATGCCAACGTTAAATTGTCATTGTCCAGAAAATCGAACCATCTCTATTCTACACAAAGTGTATTTAATCCACATAAAATTGGAAAAATTTCTAAAGTTCTCTTGGGTTCTCACACCGTAGCACTATGTCTTTGCGTCACTGACATTCGTGATAACTGAGACCTAACTTCTCTTTAAATTAACATCATGAATGTGGATGTAAAAATATTAATTAATCTGTCTAAACACATATATTCTAATCACATATTGAAATATCACATAATTTATGGCTTGCATGGCATCATTCAAATGCAGAATATGTTAGTAAAATGCTCCTAAACATCGAATAATTAATTTACACTATTTACACTGTCATTAATAATTGCTGGTTTGTGAATCACAGAAAATCCATTACTCATTGGTTATAATCATCATCATCATCAAAATTAAATATTTCTCACGTTAGTTCTCATATCAAAATTCAATATATTCAAGTCAGAATAATTAATTCATCACCATTAAATCATTTAAATGAATATTATAATCATCAATTCTTTATGCTCTCTAATTATTCACACACTCTCCTTTCATCATCTCCTTCAGATTAAATCATCTTAAATCATCAATATAAATTGTTTAATTCATCAACTCAAGTTGCAATTCTTCAAATCATATCTCTATTAAATTTATTTAAATCCATTTAAATTTATTAATCATCGGCTTCTTTAATTAATTATCACCTTCTAATTCAGTTATTCATCACCTATTCAATCATCTATTAATTTATCTAAATCAGCTTATTTATTCAACCTTTAATTCATCCATTTATTTAATTCATTGATCTATTCCAAAATTTAATTTATCAACTTTTTAAATTTTATTCATCTGGTTATTTAGATATTTATTATTTCATCTAGTCATTCTGATTTTTATTTCATTAGGTCAGATCATTAATATGCTTAAATTTCAGATTATTATTTCATTAATTATTATTATCAGAAAATCTTGTATTATCAACATTATTTATTTGTTTAATTTCCTAACAAATTGTTTAATATGGGTTATAGAACGTTGTCTTACAGTTTTATCACTTCCAAATTATATCTCGTATTCAATTATCATGCCAAAAATATTATTGCCTTCACAAATTCACGTTGGATCTCACTATCCACAACTACATTATATATTTTCACTTTATCAAATATCACATTTGAATACCACAATTATTCCACAAAACTCCATAAATATGCAGCGCACAGCATGAATCTCAAATTATGCTAGACTGGGTCCGACAACCTCATGTCTGCTTCAAAATACATTAGCAATATAGCAACTTCCACTTGGCAACTTCCACGAAATGCCTATCACAAACTTCACTTAATCTCGTTGCATGATCTACAAAAAATATAACTGGCTTCAAACTATCAACGCACACAATCTCCAATAACTGTAATTAATCTGATCACATCTAGACAACTTCTTAAACAATTAGGAAAAATATTACCTTAGTAATCGTAATCAAATTCAAGATCTGCTTTCAAATAGCATAAATTCTCTTAACATTCTCATAATTCACTTCACAGAAAAACACCAATGTGCTATAATCTCTCACATCGAAATATGCAATACTGATCTGCCTCAAAATAAATCTGACCATTAATGATTCATCTTACAAGATTCAATTACTTTAAATCCTTCTCAAAGGTATCAAACTCAATCATAAAAATTATCAAAAGCATCAGCTGCATCAGCTGTTAACTGAAAGTACTCTCAAAAGAGTATAGCAACAAAATATTGGATTGGCAAACAAGAATTACAAACGTAATCCTGCTGACATTTATTTCTAAGTTATTTAACAAAATTCGACTGATATGTGACTAGTAATTTCTTGTTTGATCCTCTTACAATCTCAAGTACACTCGGATGATAAAAATGAGTTCCTCAATGGCGAGTTAGATGAGTATCCACCACACGATCGTATAAATACGAAAGGCCTCGCCCCGTTGTCTAACATGATAATGCCCTGAACGATGGGTAAAGATGTGTACCGCCACACAATCGTATAAATACGAAAGGCCCCATCTCGTTGTCTAATGAGTGAATGTACCAGATTGGAATCAACAAGTCTCTAGTTGTCACATAAGGGCGATATTCATTCACTTGAGTGAATAACATCTTAACATCTCCAAACAATCCAATGGAAAAAATCCCTACTGATGAATAATACACACTCGCTAGTATGCAATGAACTGACGAAGTGATTTAAATAATCCAATTGCAGATCACGAGTTCGAAATACTCGTCATAAAAAAAAAATATCCAAGAAAACTATCCTTACTGGAAAATGTCTAAAAGACCAAACATCTGCTTAAAAAAGCCAACCAATGGTGAGAATTTCATATAATGGTGCTTGCCATATCATATGGTAACGCCATATTCTAGCAAATTGGAGCAAATAATGTCTAAGCCATGTCTAAATAATCGTAGAACTCCTACTAGAAATATATACAAGTATGCCCAGTGTTCATGAAAAAATCATATCAGAAAGTCATAACTCTTACAGTACCTTCTCATATCAGCTGTTAATATATTTCAAAGATCGTCGATTATCCTCGTGTGTAATAAACTTCTCGAAAGATCGACGTGAATATCGTTTCACCCACGCAAAAACGATCGCCTTCATATCCCAAGTGAATCAGCTGTTAGACCTCCTCTTCTTCAGGAACCGAATCCATCGCTCCGTGGTGCCATCGCGTCTCTGTCTTCGTTTACTCCGACATGATGAACTGCATGTTATCCATAGCGGATACTGTCCAAATTCTTACGTAAATGTTCATAAAAGCAGCGTACCCCATATTCTTCTTCTATGTTACGCCACTGTCCCATACAATGTTCGGTTCGCTTGTTAAAAGTTCAATCTCCACAGCGGTTAAGTCTCACTTGCAGAAAATAAATTTTATTTATGAGAGTGTATAAGTTTTTGAAACACCCTGTAGCTGTGTTCGTACTCAATATTTTACAATAATTCATAAAGAGGAATTGTATTAATGCACGTGCCCAATGTTCATAAGTGCATATAATTGTAACATTTCGTTTGCCTAAAGGCGTTAATGCTAGCTTGACCCCATGGTCGCTCTACATGTTCCGTTATGAAATGCATAGTCGTAATGTCATTTGAATATCTAAGTTCATAATTGCAGTATATTACAACCATCCGCTTGCACAATTCTATTACTGAATACAAGTCCCAACTCAATGTTGTAACTGAATGATGAAATGAAGTTCAGCTTCTTTAATGTTGCCTGCGTATAAAAGTCGGAACTAGCCCGCTCTGATCTACTGCACTGTTCCAGAATGATCTACGCTTAAAGCCGGCCTCGCCCTGCCGGTTCGCTGTGCTGTTCTGCGTTATAAAATGCAGCTCGAAATAAAGCTCTCAATCTCGTATTACAATGCTGTTCTGACCTCGGCTTTTCTCCTGCTTACACGGCCCGTACAGCTTGCCTCGTAACCGGCCCTCTCGCCGTCTACCGTACGTTGCTCGCCTTGGCTCACTGACCTACTTCTGCTCTCTGCTTGATTAAGTAATACTGTTCGTTTTCACGCCACGCAACAAGTGCTGTGCACCGCTCAACTTTGACGTACGCTCTGCGCATGTATACTATTCAGCCCTGACGACTGAACTCGACTGATGTCTCTAGACTGCGTTAAGAAGCTCCTACTTGGCGCTGTCACGTGATGCTCCCCCACCTTCTGTGGTCATGCGTCACAAATATAATCTCGACCACCATCATCTCGGCTATTAAGTTATACAATAACTTAAGGGATTATCTGTCTTTCTTCGAGTTATTACCATATATATTGCTTGACATTTCTTCTCTTCTGAGATGATTAAATACTATGTTCCATAAAGATCTTAATAAAACTTTAATATTCTTCCCATAATTCCATCTGCTTGACTGGCAGTGCCTTCTTGATCCTTGGCCTTCTACGTCATTTCCTAACATTCTTCTCGACTCGATGTGAGCGCTAGTTCTGGGTGTGATTTGAGCACTTGTATAGTCTAATCGACGTAAGATATCGTCATAGTGCTCAAGTGTGTTCGCTCCCCATGCTATAAGTGATCGTTGTACCTCAATTGGCAACTGTCTTGCTATAGCTTGCAAAAGCTCTTCTTCTGGCAATGGAGGAATCAAAAACTGTAACTTAGCCAATTTCGAAGTAAAGTAATTAGCATAATGCGTCGGATGTGACGTAGAGTAACGTTTCGAATACATTTCTGCTCTTACGTTCAGCTGATCCTCTGCACTCCAAAATCTCCTTAAGAATGCTATGGCAAATTGTTCCATATTCGCAAAATTGCTCCTGAATGCGCGAAACCAAGTTAACGCAGGCCCGTCTAAGGCGCGTTCCACTATCCATAGTTATCTCTCCTTGGCTACTCTATGTTCCGCCATATAATCGCGAATATCTCTCAGAAATTTGACTGGTGTGACTCCTGTGTTCCCTGAAAACTTCCTTGGCTTATCATCCAGATTTCTGATGATGGTCACTGGACCTGAGTATCGTTCACTCGTGCCAAACGTACTCCTATTCGAATTCGGATTATCTTGAGGGGTTGAACTAGCCCTTTCGAATGTTACATTCTGTTACGTTTGACGGTCTTCTCCCACGCTAACCTGTTGACTGTTCATACTGCGATCTACCGGTGTCTGATTTATCGATACTTCCCCCGTTGTAACATTTTGACTTGTGAAACTATTTATTATAGATTCTAGTTTAGTCATCCTATCTTCTGTTCTTTTTTCTACGGTCTTGACCTGAGTCTTCAAATCATCTAACGACGTAACATTCTGCGTTCTGTTATTCTCTTCTAAATCGTTCTTCAATTTGTCTATCTTGTCTTCGCATGTAGTCTTTACTGACGTGACTTGTTCCTTTAACTGATCAACATCTGTCCTAAATTGATTTGAATCTATCTTCATCGCTTCCTTATTCTCAGTAAATCTCGCTTCCAAGTTCACCATACCTGCGATTAATTTCTCATCCAACCCTGCACGTTTTTCTTTTGCTTCGGCATCGACCTCACTATACCGTTCTTCCACCATTGCACCGACTCTATTTTTGAATAAAGCTAAATTTTCATTAACCTTTTGCTCTATATCGTCATCAATTTTCCTAATGTCTATCTGCAATTGGTTTTCTAGAGATTTCAAGTTAGAATTAACCTCTCCTAAGACTTCCTCTTTAACGGTCCCAATTACTGTCTTTAAACCTTTGATTTCATTACCTAGATTCATTTCTAGACCTTTGATTTTAGTTTCGAAAGATACTTCAGTAGACCACTCTTGTATTTTGCCTACATCTGCCACTAAACCATCAATGTCGAATCTCAACTTCGATACGTCGGATTTGATATCTTTCTGTATAGACATAACATCTGTTCTCAAATTAAAAGTTCAATCTCCACAGCGGTTAAGTCTCACTTGCAGAAAATAAATTTTATTTATGAGAGTGTATAAGTTTTTGAAACACCCTGTAGCTGTGTTCGTACTCGATATTTTACAATAATTCATAAAAAGGAATTGTATTAATGCACGTGCCCAATGTTCATAAGTGCATATAATTGTAACATTTCGTTTGCCTAAAGGCGTTAATGCTAGCTTGACCCCATGGTCGCTCTACATGTTCCGTTATGAAATGCATAGTCGTAATGTCATTTGAATATCTAAGTTCATAATTGCAGTATATTACAACAATCCGCCTGCACAATTCTATTACTGAATACAAGTCCCAACTCAATGTTGTAACTGAATGTTGAAATGAAGTTCAGCTTCTTTAATGTTGCCTGCGTATAAAAGTCGGAACAAGCCCGCTCTGATCTACTGCACTGTTCCAGAATGATCTACGCTTAAAGCCGGCCTCGCCCTGCCGCTTCGCTGTGCTGTTCTGCGTTATAAAATGCAGCTCGAAATAAAGCTCTCAATCTCGTATTACAATGCTGTTCTAACCTCGGCTTTTCTCCTGCTTACACGGCCCGTACAGCTTGCCTCGTAACCGGTCCTCTCGCCGTCTACCGTACGTTGCTCGCCTTGGCTCACTGACCTACTTCTGCTCTCTGCTTGGTTAAGTAATACTGTTCGTTTTCACGCCACGCAACAAGTACTGTGCACCGCTCAACTTTGACGTACGCTCTGCGCATGTGTACTACTCAGCCTTGACGACTGAACTCGACTGAAGTCTCTAGACTGCGTTAAGAAGCTCCTACTTGGCGCTGTCACGTGATGCTCCCCCACCTTCTGTGGTCATGCGTCACAAATATAATCTCGACCACCATCATCTCGGCTATTAAGTTATACAATAACTTAAGGGATTATCTGTCTTTCTTCAAGTTATTACCATATATATTGCTTGACATTTCTTCTCTTCTGAGATGATTAAATACTATGTTCCATAATGATCTTAATAAAACTTTAATATTCTTCCCATAATTCCATCTGCTTGACTGGCAGTGCCTTCTTGATCCTTGGCCTTCTACGTCATTTCCTAACATTCTTCTCGACTCGATGTGAGCGCTATCTTTACAATTCTTCCCATAAATCTCAACTACGGCTCAATGTCAGCTGGCGTAGCCGATAGCCTCAACTAGGTATCGGGTACAATGTATAAGATGGCGGATTTTCCGTTTCAACTGGCATTTAATTTTTTTTATAAAATCCGTTCGGCAAGAACTTTTGAACGACATAACAATCGGTCCAGTAGAACTCTAAAAATGAGCCTTAACGTATAAACCCTTTGTCTTATGTATAAGATTATTATTATTATTATTATTATTATTAATATCAATCTTTACCTTCCCCTCCAAGGAAGGCATCTCATCCTCCTGGAAAAGATCCTGCAGATAACCATGTGCATGACTTTAGTATAAACACAATTCTAGTATTCGCCTTGAGTTGACATTTGGGTAGGAGAGTGGACTATAGATAACCACATCTTCAGTGCTGGTGCAGTTCCCATCTCATTATAGAACATTCTTTTTTGTTGTTGTTGTTGTTGTTTGATTTGAAACCCCTCCCAGGATGGCTGAGGTGGGAATCAATCCCATCCCTCCTCTGTTTTGCCTCGTGAGGCCGAGTGTATCGCATTCCAGCCCTCAGACCAGAATTGAATTTCTTAACAGAGCCAGGAATCTAACCTGGAACTCCAGGGTGACAGCAAAGAATGCTAGACACTACACCACGAGGTGATCTATATAATAGTCTAAGTGAAGTGTACTTGGACAGCTGTCATTGGGGAATCAGAAAACAACAGGAAAAAGAAACGTGTAACTTAATGCGACAATTGAATGCTGTCATCAATGGGTCAAGAAAGGTACCGTAATATCATTCTTCACTGAACTTAATTTTTGTGATAAGAGTGAATGTTTGGGATTATGTTGATGTATTTACAAAAAATATGCTGAGTGGATGTACGTTCAATAAATAACAACAATAATAATAATAATAATAATAATAATAATAATAATAATAATAATAATAATAATTTGGACTGAAGGCATCCAAATGAGGCGAGTCAAGGAAATGTTGATATAACTGCGTCTACCTACTGGCTCACTTCAGGACAGATCTTTCCAGAAACTGAACGTTTTATGCTTGCAATTCAAGACCAAGTCATCCCTACAAGGAACTGCCTCAAGTTCATTGCAAAAGATCCCGCTGTACCAGATGATAAGTGCCGCTACGGATGTCAACAGTCTGAAACAATACAGCATATTACATCTGCATGTAGATATTTCTTGGCGACGGAGCAAAAACAAAGGCATGATGCCGTTGTTAAAATCTTGCATCAGGAGTTGGCTGATAAGTTTCAGCTTCTAAAAGGATAGCAAGTTCCGTATCACCAATATCAGCCTGAGTGTGTTCTTGAAAACAAGGAATACAAGTTGTATTGGGACCGAACTATTTTGACTGATCAATCGGTATCACACAACAGGCCGGATCTGGTGGTTGTCAGCAAGAAAATCAAGCAAACTACCTTGATTGATGTTGTGATTCCTAACAACAAGAATCTCCAGTCAAAACACATAGAGAAGATCAGCAAATACAGCGAGTTGGTCGACCCTATCAAAAGACAATGGCATGTAGAACGGGTAAAGACCATACCTATCATTGTCTCCAGTACCGGCGTGATCCCAAGCACCTTGCTCCAAGGCCTTAAAGAACTAGATCTGTATACGCAACTGTACAAACTAATGCAGAAGGCAGTAGTTCTTTCAACAACCCAATCGTTCGGAAGTTCATGGGTAGCGACTTTCTAGCTTAGAAGGGGCTGTTCCAGTAACTGTACTTTGGTTCCCTGAAGCCCGTATAGTTATGTTTTGATGTACTAGAAATGTGTTATATGTACTGTATAAACCAATAATAATAATAATAATAATAAGAAGAAGAAGAAGAAGAAGAAGAAGAATACTGACAAGGGGCCTCCAAAGAGGTTTGGTGCAGCCTTTTGTCTTGAGGTTCTGTACCTGACGAACCAAAGCCAGACAGTTCATTAATTACTGATACTTACTTACGTAAGGAAATAGGAGACTTCTGTTACTTAGGATGCAACATAGCCAGTGATGGTCGAAGCAAAGAGAATATCAAAAGTAGGTTGACTCCGGCAAGGAAAGCATTTCTACAGAAAAGGAGTCTGTTGACATTGAATATAGATGGAAGTATTAAGAAGTCACTTTTGAAAGCCTTTGTATGGAGCGTGGCTCTCTATGGTAGTGAAACTTGGACTGATGGTGCAGAAGAGAAGAGGAGAATGAAGCATTTGAAATGTAGTGTTACAGGGGAATGATGAAGATCAGATGGGAGAGGAGAGATGTTTCTTGCGGCTGCTAATGAAGAGAAGAGATAGGTTGGTATAACACATACTAAGACACCCAGGAATAGCAAACTTATGGAAGGAAGGGTAGAAGATAAGAACTGTAGGGGTAGACCAAGATTAAAATATGTTAAACAGATTGCCTCAGATGTAAGGTGTGTTAGCTATGTAGAGATGAAAGAATTAGCTCAACACAGGGAGGAATGAAGAGCTGCATCGAACAAGTCGAAAGACTGAAGACTCAAACAACAACAACAGCAACTTACGCAATTTGCGATTCAATCAAAGAGACCCAGAATAATAATAATGTTGTAGAGAATTCAACCTACTGTACGTGTATGAAAAATGAAGTCGGAATGTACGGTTGGCTCATATCTGGTATCCAAGGCAGAATATGATTATAAGAATGTATTATTTATGGAGCAACTTGTAAAGATCCATTATAATACACTCGTAGCTGTGTCTATTATAAGGTAAATAAACTGGTAAACTTTGCACAAATGACCTATTAAATAAGGAAACTGGGGCAAGCGAGCATTCGGCGACATTTCATTCTATTTCCCATTCCCATAGCACACAACACGGTTCAAAATACACTGTAAATATTAATGTGGTGAAATTACATTATTATTCTTTGTCCCAATGGTGAGATAGACAATGTCGTTACTGTGGCGTCCCTCGCTGCCAACTGTTGGGAGTGAACTCGCTAGAGACACGGCCAAATAACCAACAGAAACACCTAGCCTATTTCATGTATTCACTTTTCAATGATGGTTACACTGAAAGGAAATGTAACGATGAATACACATTAACGAACGCAGATTTACTAGCAGTACCTATGTCATTGATGCAACTAGTTTCAATATATCTTCCAAATATATTGTTGTTGTCTTCAGTCTTTTGACTGGTGTGATGCAGCTCTCGACGCCTCCCTGTTCTGTGCTAATCGTTTAATATCTACATAGCTACCACATCCTACATCTAAGACAATCCCTTTAACATATTCTAACCTTGGTTTACCCCTACAGTTCTTGTCCTCGACCCTTCCTTTGATAACTAAGTTTTCTATTCCTGGGTGTCTTAGTATGTGTCTTACCAACCTATCTCTTTTCTACATTAGCAGTCACCAGAAACATCTCTCCTCACCTACTCATCTTAATACCTCTTTATTAGTTGTCCATCTAATCATCATTCTCCTTTAACACCACAGTTCAAACGCTTCAATTCTCCTCTTTTCTGCCACACCAACAGTCCAAGTTTCACTACCAAAGAGCGCCACGCTCTAGACAAAGGCTTTCAAAAATTACTTCCTAATACATAAATCTATATTCGATGTGAACAGATTCGTTTTCTGTAGAATCGCTTTCCTCGCCTGAGCCAACCTACTGTACGTTTTTATATCCTCTTTGCTTCGTCCATCACTGGTTATTTTGCTTCCTAAGTAACGGAAGTCTCCTCCTTCCTTTATCTTTTCACCTGCGAAATGTATTATGGAAAGAATAAATAACCATCAATCGCAGGAAACGTATAGAATTTGACTTTCGTGGCCAAAATAGATAATTTTCCACTTGCATAAAATATAACCCGGAAACGTGAGTAAATTTTTCACTTTCCGTGAATTGCAAAATTTCACGAACAAAGCGGCATCAGCACAGAGGTCCAAATCATCAATGAAAAACTGTAGGAAAAAATACATGAATCTTTCTACTTATTGTTACCCACATAAGGACTGAAAAATAGCAGATCCTCCATGTGAGTTAGTGATAAATTTATTACGTTATTACCAAAATCATATACTTTTCGCAATTGAACTTGGTGTTGTTTCACTGAATGGTTGCATGTCTCATCGATACCTGTGATGTCTGTATTACTTTTAATACAATATACTCAATATTAGCCAACGGCCGCGCCATTTTGAAACACCGGATCCCATAGGAACTCCGCAGTTAAGCGGCATTGGGCGTGGTTGGAACTTGGATGGAATGCCAGTTTCGGTACGACCACGTGCTGTTGGCGCACATTCGGAGGAGTGGGACGAACCTGTCCAACTACCGCACGTAAACTCCTGGCTGAGGATAGCCTCTTTGGAGGCTTGGACCTGCCTTCGGGCAGAATACCCGTTACTTACTTTATTCAATATTCAATCGCCTTGACGCTCTTTGATTGACAGAAGGGACATTTGAATTTATTTTATTACTACTATTACTTCTAATACTACTAGAATAACGTGGCATGACATACATACACTGGCGGAAAAATATCCCAACATCAAGAAGGGATTGTGATAGATTTACGAACGCTGGTTGGCGAGTTTATACATCTGAAACAGGACGTTGATTCAAATTTCCCACAAATCACATTAGCATGGCGTGAGTAATGGCCCCTTGACGTTGCACATCAGGTTTGCTTTAAATATGGGCTGTACTGTGCGAGCACGTTAGTTACCTGCGAGATTGGACGAAGTGATTGTGAGTGGGTCAAGAATACCTTTACGACGATGAAGAGGCCAATATCAACAGCTTAGTGCGTTTCAACGATGCCGTGTAATAACGCTACGTGAAGGTAGATTTTCCTTCCGCGCTATTGCAGTACGACTTGGCAGGAATGTCTCCACTGTGCATGCGTGCTGGCATCAATGGTCACGAGAAGATACGATCGCAAGAAGGACGGGCTCCGGGCGTCCCCGTGGCACCACCGAGAGGGAGGACCGCCGTATTCGGCGTATGACTTTGGTGCATCGGATGGCGTCTGCATCAGCAATTCGTCTGCATCAGCAATTCGAGCGGCAGTTGGCACCACATTTATGCAACGAACTGTTCGAAATCGGTTACTTGAAGGACAGCTCCAAGCCAGATGCCCTGCGGCGTGCATTCCACTTACCCCAAACTACCGCCATCTGCGACTTCAGTGGTGTCAAGCGAGAGCTCATTGGAGGACGGGGTGGAGGTCCATTGTGTTTTCCGATGAAAGCTGATTCTGTCTTGGTGCCAATGATGGCCGTGTGTTGTTTACGAGGAGGCCAAGTGACCGCCTTCAATCCACCTGTCTGCGGCGTCGACACACAAGACCTACACCGGGCATTTTGATCTGTGGAGCAATTTCCTATGACAGCGGGGGCACTCTCGTGGTTATCCCACGTACCCTGACTGCAGATGTGTACGTCCGTTTGGTGATTCAACCTGTTGTGCTTCCATTCATGAACAGCATTCCTGGGGGTGTCTTCCAACAGGATAACGCACACCCCCATCCCCCATGGTTGTACCCCAACGTGCTCTACAGAGTGTCGACATGCTGCCTTGGCCTGCTTGATCCCCTGATCTGTCCCCAATCGAGCACATACAGTATGGAACATAATTGGATGATAACTCCAGCGTCCCTGTATTGACCGACCAAGTGCAATAGGCATGAATTTCATCCCACAAGCTGACATCTGGCAACTGTACGACACAATGCATGCACGTTTCATTCAACAGTCTGGCGATTATACCGGTTATTAATAGGCCAGCATGGCACATTTGCGTTGGCCTTTCTCGCGCGGTCATTAACCTGTTGTCTTGTACCTTCGATCAATTAAATTTGTTACCTCGCCAAATATATTGCCGAAATTTCCGTGCTCTACATTCCTTATTTCATGGTGTTGGTATAATTTTTTCCGTCAGTGTAGATGACATATAAAGAACCACTGCGCTCCAACATCTAAAAGTAATTTGAGTTTTCGAAAAAGAAATATCTTTAGGACGTAGCTTCCGTCAGCAGCGGCTTTTTCAAATGTGGCTGGGGGTTTGCGGTGTTACTTTACAGGTAAGGAATATTAGCCACACTTAGCGGGAGAATAGAACCACTAAACCTAGCGCAATATCTTTACCTTGAGCATTAGTCATTGTAACATATACAGTAGACGCTGAGCCAGTTGTATTTGGGCGGACCACCGCAGTATTCCAGTAACATATTTACTATGTCAAATTTGGCGGTGCACAAAATAGTTCAGTTGACAGTAGTTTTGAAACATTCAAGATGGCGTCAGTTCAAAATTTAAAGATCTTATTTTATCTCTCGCTTCCTAACAGCTGATTAGTAATGGCCGACTTGAGTGAACAGCTGATTGAGAGGCTGGAAGTATGGAGCTGTTATGAATGGTTTTTAAGTGTCAACAAAAGGAGTTAAAAATGTATTAATTAAAGAATATTATTGTTAATTTGAGGATTTCACGTGTGGAGATTATTAACAGTTTATTTTTTATTAAACTTGATGTTTATTTTGAGGACTCCGGAACAGCTGATCAGGCATGTTTACTTACAGTGTACTATCAATGGAAAGTCATGTGAGACTTCAGTATAATTTTGTTGGATGGCAAGCGAGTCATACTTTATTGTTTCTATTTCATTTCATTGGTGAATTTAATTTTAATTTATTGTCATTTTTCGTATCAATAAATTTTCTTTCGTTCATTTTCATACGTCGAGTTACGTGACTTATTTTAATTATAGAGTGATTGTGTTATGGAAATTGATCAGGTATATGCCATCCTTAACCCATTCCGCCCCGAGATTAGGTATGTTTCTCACTCTCCAAATGTAGCTAGTATTACCAGAGTAGTTTAGTCCATAACACAATCGCAGGACTGCTGTATTAACATGTAGTGCTTGTCGGTAGGATTTGCGGGTTTTTCTACCCGGGGAACTTTGAGATTCTACGATCCAGTCGATCTTCGGATAACGACAAGTGCATTCTCATGATTATTCGGGTACAGTGCCATCCCGGCATTTGCCCGAAGACGACGTGGGAAACCACAGAAAATCACTTCGAGGATGGCTGAGGTGGGAATCGAACCCCGTATACTCATTTGGACCACCCGAGGCTGAGTAGACCCCGTTCCAGTCCTCATACCACTTTTAAAATTTCATGTCAGAGCCGAGAATCAAACCTCGGACCTCCGGGGTGGCAGCTAAGTACATTGGCCACTACACCACGGAAGTGACCGTATACTATTTTAACACGTCATATTAGTCCTTAAAATACGCCTTCTATTCACTGGTACCTGTAGGGAATCAATGAAATTAGGTTGACGTTCCTGTTAGTTACTCAAACCACCGTTGGAGAGCGAAACTAGAGTTATTTTTCAACACTCTTTATACGTGATGATACTATAGAATACACGAAGGTCTACAACTTATTTGAAGCTTTAATAAAAGAGAAATAAAACATTATGTAAGATTAAGTAAAAGTACTTGAACTATTCATAGTAAATTATGTATTAATGAACGTTTAACCAGAAAAATTCCACATGAACTGGATGAATAAAATAGTACGTAAGTTGACCTAACTTCCCGTAATGTTTAAGAATCACTAATCCGTAGTCACTTGACTAGGAGATTCTCTGATGGCTTTACCAGGGTTGGTCGCATGTGATTGTCCCTGGTATCGTTATCAGAGAATCTTATAGTCCAAGCGACTACTGGGATTAGTGATTCCATTAATACGAAGTAATAACAAAAACGAGGTGCGCTTGGTATATTGACCCTCCTGCCGAATCTTAAGCCAAGGCTGGAGCAGGACCAAATACCCTATACCACAGTGCGTGGTATTTCATTCGAAAGTCTCATAAGCATTGACCGGGAACCGAACTGTCATTACGGCGTATTATTACAGTCTTCATAATTGACATAATTTGTTTCCATCAATCTCTTAATTGGAGCAAACCATTGTTGCATTTAAATAAATAAATAAAAATTATCCTAACTCTGGAATACTTCTCCGGACGGTAACAAGCCATTGCCCTTTGAATTCCTCCCCGTGTAGTATAGCGTATGAAAGAGGAAGAGCTCTTCTCCTTTTACCCATAAACCAATTGAAGGAATTCCCAACCTTTATAATTTAACCATTTATTAGCCTACTTTTCACATTTTGCAAAAATGAGGAAAAAGTAGACGTATGAGATCGGGCAAATGTGTGTCTGTCTGGCTGGCTGTGTGTGTGTGTGTGTGTGTGTCCCTATCAACTCCTAAACGGCTGCAGCAATCGAAACAAAATTTGGTAGGAATAAAGTTCTATACCTGAATATCTCATGACCATATTAGAAAATGATGTCAGTGCTACCAACTGCTGAAAAATCGCAAAATCGCTCCATGTTGGATATCTTGGAAGGTATGAATGGGAGCTATTTCAAAATTGGCACACGTAGGCCTATAGATAATAATATTGCAGTTTAATTTCCAGGAGGCCATATATGGCAGTGTTGCCAAAATGATTATAAGCCTGCTGATAGGTCCAAATTGTAAATGCATATAACTTCTACACTATCAATTGGAGTTCAACCAAATTTCATATGTGCTATGTGTACATACACAGATATGACTGAGCGTATCCTTAATAGTCACCAGGGCTACCAACTGTTAATAAATGCTCTCAATTTGTTTTATCCAAATACCCATATATCAGAAAGTATACAAGCCGACAGCTTTAAACTATGCACATGTATAGTACCTGACATTCTATATTAATTTGGAGTAACTTATATACGTCAGTGCTACCAACATGATTCTAAGCCTGCTGAGAGGTAGAACTTTAAATACATGTAACTTCCATACTATCATTTGGATTTCAACCAAATTTCGTGTGTGCTATGCGTACCATAACAGATATGAGTATGCCGATTCTTAAGAGTAACCAGGGCTGCCAACTGTTAATAAATACTGTCTCTATATTTGTTACCCTAATATCAATATATCAGAAAGTATGCAAGCCAATTGCTCCGAACTTTGCACACGTACAGTATAGTACCTGGCATTCTAGATTAATTTGGAGTAACTAATATAGGCCTACGCCAGTGCTGCCAACATGATTCTAAGCCTGCTGATAGGTCCTATTTTAAAATGCATGTAACTTCTATACTAACTAATGGATTCCATTCAAAATTGACACAACAATCGATCATATTATTTCAGATTATTTCTGACCAATACATGTATGTCATTGTTGCCAACATGATTTTACCAAATAGCTTATAAAGATAATAGCGGAAACTCCTCGCCAAAACGGGAGACAACTTCCCCAGCACCGCCTAGCGGTCCGAGTTGGCAACGTAAGACCAGCTGATTTACAACCGTGAGTTCCAACCAAACAATTATAAGAAATTATTGACCTGTGGATGATCTAATTATCCAATTGTAATGGTTGGTACTGGGAGTATTTGTGCCATATATGGCTGTAATAATTATAAACAACAAAGTGACCCAAAATCTTTCTTCAGGTTCCCAAGAAATTATTGTAAACAAGTAGCCTACCATTACACTGATATTTCGGTTTTCTTTTAATACAGAATGCTTTTACAATAAAATTAAGCATATTTTAGCCTGTTCTTTATATATTTATAGATGAACGCTGTGGGTTATTCGAAGCCGAAGAGCTGACTTAGATGACGTATTGAAAAGGAATGGCCAGAACATTTAAACAGAACTCATGTTGTATGCTCAGACCACTTTGTGGAGAAAGATTTCAGGAACAAAAACTTGTTAAGTCAAGGGTAAGATCTTTGTAGGTTGTTGATAGTAGGCCTAATGTTAATATTGAAATAACAGCCTTTATAAAACGTGGTGACTCTACGGTACAGTAGGCCTAACATTTAACAACATGCTTCAATATTTCCGATTGAAAGTGTACGTAGTTATTTATTGTTGTTATAAGGGGTGGAACAGCGAGGTCATCTGCCTCTAAAGTGTACGTATTGCACTATTAAAGCTAAGGAGGTTGGTGTAATCTAACAAGTTCAGAAACACAAATTTTAATTTTACTGACTTTATTAGGAAATATATAAGAAGGTAACTGTTTTCTTTTAATGTAATTAAGCGTGTTCAACTCGTTTTTAAATACCAGTATGTCAAAAAGGATAGATTAAAACCAATGTGCTAATATTTTCTTGTAATTATCATTATTTGGCCTGGTGCAGTGCCTTCAGTTCTACTGCCTATGGCAAAGCAAACCATATGCAGAAGCAGTCCAGTATTTTTAAGAATTCTATATAAATATTGAACAGAACCAAGTATCTTTTGTTTCTTTTAACACTAATCTTTAAATTATTTGCTGCTTAAATATCAAGCCGAGACATATGTTAACTTCACAATGCAATTTCGGTCGGTGCGCACTCAAAAATGCTAGCTGTGGGCGGCAAGGCGACTAATGCTGTCAACTCGCACCAAGAGATGGCACAGTGATCGCTGTCTCCAAACGAGCGCATGCTTTTACGGCCGAGTTTCCGCTATTCTCTTTATAAGCTATTTGATTTTACGCACGCTGATAGATCCAATGTTTAACTGCATGTAACGTCCATGCTATCCATTGGACTTCAACCAAATTTTGTATTCTGTACCTTAAGAGATGGAATTAAGAATATATTCAGTCACCAGGTCTGCCAACTGTAGTTCTCTATTAGGCTACATTATGCCAGGTATACAGTATTTCGAACTATTTAGAAATTTCGATATTACCAACTCAATTTTGTCATTGTTATAGATAGATCCATATAGATTAATCATTGGCATGAATCTTAAATTTTAAGAAAAGTAGGCTCTTTAGTTCGTCACGGAACTTCTTGTTTTCTTTCCAGGACAGGCCAGGGAAGGGAATGAAATCAGTTGTGGATGTATTTAAAGGAGCCTGCCTGACATGGGAAACCACGAAAACCATTTTCAGGACGGCCAAGATGGGATTCGAACCCACGTTCTCTCGATGCCAGCGAGGCACGGGCTTGTGCGTTAGCGCTCTCCGCCAACGTGACCTTAAAGAAAAGTGTAATATCAAGTTTGTATGGCTCATGATAGGCGCCAGAGGTACCAATCCAAACGTGATATTTACCTGGGTGTTTTATATACTTGGTGTGGTACCGTAGAAGACTGTTTTGTCATTTGGCAACCTCTGGTGAGAGGAAGCTGAATCAGGTTCCATTCCCTCCGCCCTGCAGGGGCCAAGTACGGTGCACCCTGTGGAGCACTGATGTTCAGTATTGTGCTCCTCTCCGAGTTACCTCTTCACACTAAGTTGGAACTATCAATATGAGGTCCTCATCAAGTCATCAGTAAATCATGAAGCTATTAGTAGCAGATATTGCAATCAAATGTGTTCGTAAGTTGCATGAAAGCATATTTATTAACATTCATCTTACGCTGTATTCTTGTTTAGTTATCACTTCATCGCTATTTATTACTCCACTTCATTGTGCTGTTATTTTTGTAGGCAATAAGGGAAGTGAATGTATAAGTAAAAGAAAGTGGTTTGTTATAATCAATCACTTCCTTCCTTTATCGTATTCTGAACATTTAATCGCCGTTCAGTTATAGCTTGGGTCTCACAGCGCGGCTGTACCTAGGTTCTCCCTCTAGGGCCTCATGAATAAACTTAAGAAAGCAGGGTAGCTAGTCAAAAGGGACAATACTTAAATCCGCCATGATTCAAGAGTAAGTCTGGAAATGGACAAATATCTTGATGGTATAGTTTCTAAGTTTAACAAGTAGTTCCTCGAAGAACTAGTAAGTGTTAAAGAACTCTATATATACCAATTCAGAAGACTCATTACATACAAAATTATTACTTCCTAATATACCACACAGACTTTCCTCATCTCTCTGGCCAACTTCGTAACCACCCAGTTTATTAAAAATCATGGTCGCTTCAAATCCTATCTTCAAAAAACGAACATTATTATTGATCCACCTATTTGCAGCTGCCAGTAGAAATCTCCACAGACGGCTCGTCACCTGTTGATTGAATGCACCACGTACTCGGGAGAACGACCAGCTGTACTACGACCATTACTGCTGCAAACTATCATGAAACACCACTGAAATTCTGTCGAAATAACAGAATTTATAAAAAAAAATCTTCCACTCACTTCAATAATTCATGTTATTGTTTGCATTTAAAATGGTAAATATCCCGTGATATACCTCTAGGTGAAACACGGGTTGTAACTATATTAAATAAATTAAAAATTTTAAAAAAAGCTTTCCAGTCAGACAACACAAGTTGTGCCCAATTACATTGGGCGGGAAGCAAGTATGTACCATTGTACATGCCTAAATGAAATAAGATATTATTTAAAAACAAGTAGTTCCATGAAGAACTATACAGCCTATTTTCATATATCCTACTTATGTTAATTGCCACTATCAACATACACAATTTCAGTTTGATTGCTGTAATAGATTCGTAGATATTGAGAACCGACTAAATATTTCGGATGGTCGCCATGTTGGAATTTATATATGTAGGTCCTAGAGTTATGTACTGTTACATGCAGATTATTGTGAACGCGTATTATTCAAACTTCAATCGCATAGTTAGGACACAAGAAAAAACAAGGAGATTTTAAAATTTTTCACAGCTGCCATCTTGAGGTTATCTAAACAATTGAAATAAATTAGATGCCAGTGGATTAACATTCGTATAAGGATTTACTGTACCAAGTTTCACTGCACGCGGATGGTTAAATTGCGAGAAACGTCCATGTGAATATTTATAATTCGCGTCACCGCCATGTTGGATTTGTGATCACCAGGTTATTTAAAGTCCTATAGGTGAACTTAAGTTCATAGCCCCTATGAACATTAAAAAATGCAGTTTGATTGCTAAAATAGATTCGTAGATATTCAGTATCGTCTAAATATTTCGGATGGTCGCCATGTTGGATTGTTAAATGTATAGGCCATAGAGTCATGTACCATTGAAGGAAAATTATTGCGTAGGTACATTATTCAAAGTTTCACTTCAATCGCATGACTACATCACAATAAATAAAATCTTAATTTTAAAATTCGCACTGCCGCCATCTTGAGGTTATGTAAACAATTGAACTAAATTAGATACCAGTGGATTACAATGTGTATAAATATTTCCTGTGCCAGGTTTCAGTGCGCTTGGAACATTAAATCGCGAGAAAGGTCTATTTAAAATTTTCAAATTCGCTTGGCCGCCATGTTCGTTTTGTAGTTAACCGGTTTTTGAAAGTCTTATAGATGGACTTCCAGTAGTGCCCTTTATCTCCGTACAAAATTTCAGGGTTTTACCGCTAATAGTTTCAGATATATAGAATGCCGGTGAAATATTTTGCACACCCGCCATCTTGTGATTATGTAAACATTTGAACGAAGTTAGATGTCGGTGCATTACAATGTATATAAACATATACTGTACCATGTTTCATTGCGTTTGGTTGGTCAAATCGCGAGAAACGTCTATTTAAAAGTCGCAAATTCGCTTGGCCGCCATGTTGGTTTTGTAGTTACCAGGTTTTCAAAAGTCACATAAGTTAACTTATAGTAGTTCCCTCTATCACCATAGAAAATGTCAGGGTAATATCGGTAATAGTTTCGGAGATATTGAATGCTGGTGAAATATTTCGCACAGCCGCCATGTTGGATTGGTGAGTCGTAACAAAATATGAAGGGCACGGTCGAGGTCGCCGGGAATAGTGCTATGAACTTTACGAGTTTCATTGAAATCGCTCCAGCCGTTTAGATTTTATTAGGGGGGGACACACACACGAATCACACACACACGCACACACACACACACACACGCACACACACACGGACAAAAGGTGATCTCATAAGCCTATTTTTTCAAAATTGAAAATAGGCTAATAACACACTTTTATGCACAAAAAAAAGAGACAGTCAGGCTGAAAGACTGGACTTTATATCATTTTACATGCTACAAATGCTGAGAAATGCTAGAAAGGCTGGAGGCTTCTCGCTTCGCTCGAAGCCAAAGACTCTTTGCATGTTAGATGATCAAGAAACAATCAGAACGCTAGAAAGTTACAAGTCATGAGGGAGCTGTAGCGCGCGGTGATAGGAGGGAGCTGGCTGGATGACGTCACGCTCGCCGTGTCGTTGCCGTCTCGTAACTCCAGAGCTCACCGGTGAACTCAGTACACATGCACCAAGCGGTACTATGACGTCACACACCTCAGTGCATTCTCGGTACATTTCGTGACGTCGCCGTAACGTAACGACGAAGTCGACTAGATCATTTAAAATGATAAAATGGGTGTAGACATGAAGCTAACATATCTCGGAGCATTCAGCCCGAGGAGGGCTTGATACGAGAACGGACGCTACAGGACTCAGTTTCTAAAACCAGATAAGTTGACATAACTTTATGTTCGACCCTCACCATTACGTGTCAGAAAACTGTATCATAATGATGGTCATTATAACACTGTTTTCCATTATGATACAGTTTCTCCAGCCAATCAGAGCTCGTTCATTGACCAATTAGGTAACGATACCTTCGCGCATGCGCTCAAAATCCAACATGTCGGACATAAAAACAACATCGAACTATAATAAATTACCGACATGGAAGTACCGTAGCTGACTCTCAACAGATGTTTATGAATATTTATGTTAAAACATATAATAAAGTTATAATTATCGTCGAACATAAACAGTCGTATGCAACTCGCCTATAATGGTAATTAAGACATTCGTATGGAAATTATAAAACTCGCATACGCTCGTTTTATAAAAATACTCGTGTCTTAATTATAGCCATTATAGGCTCGTTGCATAATGTACTATTATTCCATTCTAGTGCAGTTTATCATTTATATATTCGCCACATAATGATATTACAATACAGCTAGGCCACTAGTTTAAATAGGAACGGTTAATTTAGCACATAAATAACAAAATAGTGCAGACAGCATCACTACTGACGTTATTCACAATAACTAGATGAAACCCGTCAAAACATGACGGGCAATGGAAAACAAAATTACTGAAGAAGCTTCTTATATAAGTTACATTCTTTGTACGATTACTTTTTAGCACTATTGCAAATTGAAGGGCGTCAAAAGATAGCACTCTCAGCATTGCAACATATTGCTGGTAATGACTGAAAACGTGATGAGGTCATCATCATCTTGCACAGTTTCCAGCCACTGGCCGGGTCTGTTTGGAACACAAGCCTCTCCAACGTCTTCTGTCTTCCCACCATCTCTCAGCCTCCACCCTTGTCCAGTCTTCTCCTCTCTTCTTCACGCTTTCTTCCACCCCCTTCAGCCACTTGTCTCTCGGTCTTACTTTTGGCCTCTTTCCTTCCCACTTCGTCTCGTGTATCCTCCTGGGTATCCTCTTCTCCTCCATTCGTTTTACATGTCCATACCATCTAAGTCTAGATTTCTCTATACCATCCTGTAATGGTTCCTCCTTCATTAATTCTCTGGTCCTCTCATATCTTATTCTGTCCCTCTTTGTAGCTCCAATACTGCTTCTCAAGAACCTCATCTCACTGGCCTGTATTTTGCTCTTCTCCCTTGCTTTCATAACCCAGGCCTCCGAGGCATACGTCAGGATAGGGACATAGTACGTCCGATATATGATCTTTTTGCTGTTCTGAGGGACATCCTTGCTCCATAACATGCTTCTCACACTCCTCCGGAATGCTTCTGCCTGTCTCCCCCGCTCATTTATTTCTCTATCGTTTCTTCCATTCTCTTGCATCAGGCTTCCCAGATACTTGAAACTCTCCACTTCCTTCAGCTGTTCCCCACCAATTGTTATTCCTGTTGTGATTCTTTCCTTCTTCCTTGTTGTGATCACCATCTCACTCTTATTTATGCTAAATTTCATCCCATAACCTTGTATTATTCCTTCCCACATGTCCAACTGTTCCTGTACCTCCTCCTCCTTGTTTCCCCAAATCATCAAATCATCTGCAAGCACCATTGCTTTCATCTTTCCTTCCCCAATTACTTGTGCCACTCGGGCCATTATGTCATCCATCACCACAGTGAAAAGTAACGGTGACAGTCCACTTCCTTGTTTCAGGCCGTTTCTCTGTTCCAACCAGTCTGATCTCTCTCCTCCCACTTTCACACAGCTCACGCTTCCCTTGTACATCTCCTTTATCCTCCTTATAGTCCATTTTTCTATTCCTCTATCCTCCAGGGACTTCCATACTTTGTTTCTGCATACACTGTCATATCCTTTCTCAATGTTCAGGAAGGCCATCAGTAGATCTGTTCCATACTCATAGTGCTGTTCTTGTAACTGCCTTACAGCAAAAATCAAATCCACTGTGGACCTTCCTGCTCTGAAGCCATGTTGTTCTCCCCTCATCCCTCCTTCTATCTTTGTCCTAATTCTCCTTTCCAAAACTTTCTCAAACAACTTTGCACAATGACTCATCAGTGTTATTCCCCGATAGTTTCTGCATTCTGTTCTACTACCTTTCTTGAAGATCGGGACAATTATTCCCTTCTTCCAGGCCTCTGGGGTCTTCCTTTCCTTCCATGCTGTCTTCTTCAGTCGGTACAACCATTGTATCCCCACCTCTCCTGCTGCTCTCACCATCTCCACACTCAACTCATCCACACCCGGTGCCTTCCCTCCTTTCATCTTCCTCACTGCATCTTCCACTTCTTTCCATGTTAAGTCCTTTTCTGTTTGCAGTTCATCTACTGTACCTCTTCCCCGATTTCTTCCTCCTCGCCGTGGTTTCCATTTTGGTTTAGGAGTTCTTCAAAATATTCTTTCCACATTTTCTTCAGTTCTTCCCTATTTTCTATCTCTTGTCCCCTTTCGATCACCATTCTAACATAATCCGTAGGATCTTTCCGCCTCTTATTCTTTACCATCCCATACAGGACCTTTTTTGTACCTTCACTATCCTGCTGGTCATGACTGAAAACGTGATGAGGTAAATAGCCCAATACGTTCAAGAGTTTCTCCTTGAGCTTGATTGATTGTGATAAAGTAGGCCGAGCGAATAGGACATTGTTGCCTATTCAAAGAAAATGTACTGTACCTGCAAGTGTTTTATCGGAAGGTGTTGAATCAAGTCGTAGGATTTGAGCTCTCTGCCTAATATTACTGTACTGCACCTATTATATCCGAATCCAAGCAATTTCTTACATATTTCTTACAATTAATATATTACCATATATGAGTCCTTGGGAAACGTTCAGATTTCTAAGGAGCATAACTACGGCTCAAACGTTCGGAGTATGTGGAGGCGAATCACTTAATTCCAAAGAATTGAAAAATTCAATAATAGGGAAATGAAGTAGCTGGCTTTCATCTTCAGTATCCAATCTGTTAACGCTGATGTATGTGTTTGAACTACTGGATATAAGTTCAATGACTTTTAAATTAATATCATTACATTGTTGCAGCTTGGCAAATAGCAGATCAATTTTACCCTCACAACAGTAAAGACTAAAGTAACCACGCATATATTTTACGCAAGAGAAATACAAAGTAGAACAATGTTTACATTTGATCGTCAAAGACCTTACAGTACACTGTACTGCATAATATCTGGAATTGTTTCTGAAATGGCCTATTTATATTGGATTTTAAATGTGGCTTCGTATTATTCGATAGCACTATAGTGTCCTGCAATAACGGAGCCGCTAAATATTAAATGGCAAATAATACTTCCATTGCCGAAATCAACTGCGTAGTTAGACTCAGTACTCTAAACAAATAATCATTAAACAATTGTCTTATACAATGAAGTTCAACATGACCGTCCAGAGACTGTCATACTCAAGTTGGTTGGTGAGGAGAATGCGATGAGACTGACCGCTTAAAATAAATTCCTTATAATTGTTCCTGCCAGCGAAATTTTTTGCAATAGCTTGAAAACGCAGCTCAGAATGACGTTCTTCATTTTGTTATAAACAGTACGAAACTGCTCTAAATAAGCAATTTCCATCACCTGTTATAGGTTATGGCAGTACATTTTGCAGGGGAACATAGAATCACTTCGCCAACTACTGGAATGACCATAGGCCTATACTCAATACTCACTTCGACAGTCACCCTAATGGAGGCAGTTTTTGAATTCTATGTCCCGTGCATGTCAAAAATCGTATTAACACATGGAGGCCCACCTATTCTTGTCTATCGCCCCGGAGACCCGGGTTACATTTCCTGCTCTGCCAAGAAATTTAATTCTGGTCTGAGGGCAAAAACGGGGCACATTCAGTCTCTTGAGGTATAACTAAGAAGAGGAAGGTTTAATTCCCACCTCGACAATCTTGGATGTGGTTTTCCGTGGTTTCCCACTTCCACTTAAGGCAAATACCGGGATGGTTCCTAACTTAAGGCCTTGGCCGTCTCCTTGTCATTTACCACCTTAATTACAAATACACACAGTAATGCAGCCATCACAATAACACAGGTTATCAGAGAAAATTTCACACATACACATCCAAGTACACGGGGCTGATTGACCACGATGTCGGAGCCCTTCAAACGAATTATATTTGCCAAGTGTCTCTCATGGCGAAAGCAATTGTGGACACGCGCGAGAGCCTGGAAAACTACTTTTTTCGTTAATAATTTAAGAGTATATCGACGATGCATAATTATAACTTTTAGTGTAGGACGCTAATAACTTGACCACCGAAGCATTGGGAAGAAATTGCAATATTAAGGTACATAAACAACCTAGCCTACACATTCAACTGTCGGTTAATGTTCCTCAACATTTCCCTTCTTAAATATTCCCCTCCTTTATAATTTTCCATCACGTGAAAACGTGCCATGTCTTGTGTTTTAAATATATCGATGCAATGATGTTGCCATCTGCTGTCAGTTACTGTGACTATATGGGCGATGTACTGCCATCTGTTGTCAGTTAAAGGAACTGATTGCAGATATTTAAACGGCGTACTGCGGACAACAGTTTGCTCTTTAGATCACATGCTGCAATGCAATGGTAAAACGGAAATAATACGTATTTAGAGGGAATGTAGAAATATGTATCTTTAACAGACATAAAACCTTACTAATACTCCTTGATTAAACAATATGTCAGTGGTAAAAAAAAAAAAATTTGGCGAGGGCTGGGATCGAACCGGTGCTTCTTGGAACCACAGTCAGTCGCCTTAACCACATAGCTAATCGCGCACTCATGTTCACCAGCAGACGCAGCCATTCATTATATTCAAAAGCCGCTGTCTGAAGGAAATAATCAATTTCATTATCCAAATAAATCAATGTTGCACATTCGTATACGTTCATACTGTTATTATATTTTATTGTCAGAACTTGGTTAATGTATGTTTTCAATTACATGGAAGCTTATTATATAACTTACATTTTAATGGACTTCTCACCGCCATTTTGTCATGACCCCAGGCGGATTGTGCGCATGCGTCAGGGACAAGAATTCTGCTATATTCTATATTAATTTAAAAATATACCGTAATATATTTGTTTATTTTAGAGACACTCTGTAAATCTAGAGGCCAAGAGCTTTCGTTAGAGTGCTGCACGAAGTAAATCGGTTCTGTCGTTCTCTCAATCTCGTGGTAACAAAAATCACCTTACTGTTTTAAATATATAGATAATTCAATAGATCACAGGCTGATATACTTAAACTACATCAATAATAATAATAATAATAATAATGTGGAGAAAACGGACACCATTCGCAAAAGAAGACTCTCCTTTTATGGCCATTTAACACGAATGAACTCTGGAAGATTGTCCAATCGGATCTGTGCATACTTTGTGGGAAAGAAAACCAAATGAATCTGGTTAACAGAGGTGGAAAAAGACCTACAAGAACTGGGTATATCACATGAGGACTTCTTGGAACGTGACTCTTTGAAGAAGAAACTTGGGGAGATACAGAGTTTTCAGCCAAAACCTATATTGAAAACCGGCATGAAGTGGACTGAAGAACGAAGGGAAGCTCACCGAAGAAGAATGCGCGAATACTGGACCAATGTGAAAGAGAGAGGGAAAAGGCAGTTGAAATAACGTGGTCCATAGACGACCGAAACGATTATAAAAATAATAATAATAATAACATAACAACCATAGAAGTGAACTCTACTGTCTGTAAATAAGTTTAACGCGTTACACAAGTTTTTAGAAACTTATAAACTCATATTGTACCGTAATTCATAAACATCGTACATTATCTAAGTCTAAATGAATAGGATATGAAGATGAACGCTTGATGTTCGAAACATGTCATCCAATTAAGTACGGAACCTCATTTTGTACATAAATGCGTGTTATTTGTCTTCTTTCTTTCATGGTAGGGCATGTAAATACTTGTTTCCGCCTGGTGTAATTGGGCACAATTTGTGTTGACCGACTGGAAAGAATGGCTTCTATCATTTCAATAGTCGTAAGTGTTCCACTGATCATTTCCATCTCAAAACTCTCCCGTTAGTTAAATAGGTCTTATATGTGAAGGACCAATTAGCGTTTCGATTATGACCGACATAGTGATAAAATACAGGGCATCTATAGGAAACTCAGAATTCAATATCTAAACAAAGTAGTTCAGTTCAATCCAAGAATTCAAAGCAACGTTGCCAGCTTTAGTTTAAACTCTAGCTCCGTAATAGACCATGTCGCTATTGTTTTAGATCCCTTAGTTGGGGGTGGTTAGGTCTAAAACAATAGTGTTAGTGTACTGATTTGGAAGGTGATTCCTAGAGAGGACAGCTTACCGTAGCTGGGTAAGCTCACCAGTGTAGGGTGTTGTATGACGTTTAAATGATAGGGGGTGCTCCTACGAAGACGTAAGTGTCGATTAGGGGATGATCCTTTGAGCCAGGTTAATGTACTGGACTCCCAGCTGGTCGAAAGGAATTATATAACAGACCTGCTTGTGTCAGCTAGGCCGGCGGCGTGCGGCCAGCGGTCGCGTGTGAGAGACACAATAGAACTTGAGCCGGCGATTACAGGCTACTGTTGTCACGCTTACTCGTGACGAGAGTCGGGAAGGGTGTTGGGATGTGAAGAGGCGTGTAATTACGGATACAAGGTGTAGTTTACTGACCAAGTATTTATTGGTCAGTGATGTATGAAATTGTATGTCCCTTTTAGGGAAGTGTGAACAATAATGCAAATTAGATGTACAAGTTTGTGGGGTAGGTTTTACAGATTATAGGATTATAGGATATCTGAACACTGCTGACTCACCTGATGATAACAGCTTGTACTAGGGCCTCCGGCTGACACACTGTATGACTGATAATCGAGAGAGAGCTGTCACCAATAAGGTCTTCCTTCTTATAGGTTTTGCTGTTGTACTGTCAGCATTCCATTGGCATAGCTGCCCCAGTTAGCTATAGTGTAGATGTTTATGAGTGTGATGCAAGAGTTTGGCAAGCCTTACAAGCTGGTCGGCCGCCCTTGCTGTGTAAAAGATACTGTTCTGGACTTATGAGATTTGCCAGTTAGGGGTGGTTTTGATAGATGATGGAGGGTGGCTTCAGGGGGTGCAGCCCCCTGGGGGCCTGTACAAGCCTCCTCCTCTGATAAGTGCGCGTCCCCGCGAACGGGAACGGAACGTGGAGTAGGGGTGTAGATGTATTAGGTTATTGCTGAATCTTCCTTGTATCTCTTCTTTGTTTCTTCTGTGTCGTGTAGAGGTAGTGATGTCGTGTTGATGTAGCGATGTCGTGTAGATGTGAGATCAGCTCGTGTTCAGAGGGGTGGGTTTTGGGATATACATATACATTTGACATTTTAAAACAGTTCATGAGAAAAAAATTGACATTTGCAATATGTAAAAAGTTCCAAAAAAAATACATGGTTTTGATAATATATTGTTGTTGTGCAGGGAGGAAAAACCCAGGGCTGGACGGGTGATTGTGCCGTCCGGCTCTATCTTGGGGAAAAAATTGCTCCCTGCAATGTGAAAGATAGAAGAAGTAGAAAAAAATAGGTGTTCCAAGGTATAAGTTAAAGGAAATATTTAAAATATGTTTATTATGTTGGGATAAAAGGGAACACCACAAATTTGGGCGTTAGAAGAAAGAAAATGAAAGAAACAAATCATAATCATTGTGTACATGTGATATTAATGTAGAGAGTATACTGTTTAATATGTAATTTTGATATGCGCATATATTAAGATTTTTGAATACCATTTATCCCCTCCGCAGACAATGTGGGGGTGCGAAGTATTATTTATATATATATAGAAGAATAACTGCCCGTGGGCGCATTACTATGTGCTAATTTACAATTTACATTTATCTTACGGACTAACTAAGCGCGCTAAATTTCTGTTACTCTAACCTATGTGGTACCTCATCGTTATCATTTCCAACAATAATTTATGCTAAAATAGCGTTGCCCCCTGTGGGTGGGCGCGACTATCATGGCGACACAACCCGTCCTGTACATGAGGAGTCCGCGTTGTGTGGCCGTATGTCACCTCTCATATTAGGTGAGATATTCATTAAACGTTGATCCGACCTGTGGTGGGGTATATCCCACAGGCATATCTCCCCCGTGGTGCGGATTTATTACCTGTAAGCAAAATTTATTGATGTGTGTATAGGGGGGGTAATTGTGTGTGTGAGTGGGGGTTAGCAAGACGTGTATGGGCGTGGGCAAAATATTTACAGAGGGCTATATACAATGTCGCCACCTGTTGGTAAAGAAAAGAAATTATTGGCATATATGTATATGTATAGGGTGTTCACCCTTGTCATCCTGTGTATTGGCCTGTAAAACATGACAGTATGAGCATGGTGCTCAACACGTGGTTGCTACATGGTAGCGGTTGCCTGTACCCAGTGGTCGGTTGTCGGCGCTGGACCGATACCTGGCGGGGTGCAAGAAAATATAACATGATATGTAAGCACAATATAATAATGATATTGCCATATAAAATCTGGAGAGTGCCCATATTGGCGCTACTCTCTATGCTGACAAAAATAAATGTCCATAATGATGGAGCACCCTATATTGGGAGCGGGTGTCCCACGTTGGAGCTCATGGCTGTAAAGCAAGCATATATATGATTAATATCACTGTCCATATGTATGTTTACTCCTGTCTACCGACGTGATAGTGTACTCCTGTCTACCAACTAACCTTATGTCTATTTATAGACTACTCTTAGGGATATATAAAAAGTGGCTCCAAATATTGCCTTAACCTAGTGTTGTCGGGCTTACCCTGGTACCGATTTTTGGTGACCAGGTGCCGGAATATTCTACCTTAGTCTATTTATGTTAATGTGTTATCTTAATACCATTTATCTTAATATGTTGTCGGGCTTACCCCGGTAGCGGAATTTTAGTTACCGGGTGCCGAGATATTTAGCCTAAATCTGACTTATTCTGGTGTGTTATCGGGCTTACCCTGACGACGGGTTTGTTCGTCATCATGTGCCGAAAGGCTTTACCTTAATCTAAAAAAATTGCCTTAATTGTAAAACTATGCTGTATATACATGCCGAGTGGACCTTATTCTAAAGCCGAAATGTGCTGTGCCCTATTTTAGCAACAGCGCTGGTTGAATTTGCTTATATCTAAGTGACCTAAAAAAATGGCACTGTAACTTAAATAATTAAATTTAGATGGAGGCTGTCCGTTCGATTTCTCTCGCGGGGGTGCCCTTGTAGTACATTGTTGGGACCGGAACCCAACAATGCCTCGTAGTCCCCTCCGTCTTAATCCTAATTGTCGACGTCTATGCTAGTGCTTATTAACTAGTATTAATATAGTCGCAGGCGGCTTACGGTGCCACTAAGCAAACCGCCTCGCCCGCTGTATTTGCCTGCTCATTGCCGTTGCCTTTGCATATGTTGTCGTTGTTGGGTCTGCCCACTTTGACCCCTGTGAGTTGCTCGCGATGCTCCTCGTATAATGCCCTTGGCTGCCCGCTGCGTCACCATTTATGTGGGCATTGGACATCGTCCAATGGCATAATATCATCTTCGCCCTTATTGGCAGTAATAGTATCCTTTTCGCCCTTATTGGCAGTAATAGTATCCTTTTCGCCCTTATTGGCAGTAATAGTATCCTCTTCGCCCTTATTGGCATTGTTGGGTTGGCCCACATGAACCCCTCTAGACAGCTCGCCGCATGCCTATTTAGTAACTCTGGCTGCCCGCTGCGGCACCATTTAATGTCTCTGGTGACCCGTTGTCAGCCATTTACGTGGGCACGGGACCGAATGAGCGCGTTCATTCCATATATATTTATATTTCATGTTATCCATTGTTTGTTGGTTTGTTTGTTTGTTTGTTTGTTTCTTTGTTTGTTTGTTTGGTTCTCTTCACCTTCGCCGCGCGGGGCAAGGACTTGTCGGATCTAGGGATGGTCCCGCTGAACCCTAGGATCCTGCTTCACTCCTGCGAGCGGAGTCTAACTACCCGCCCTGGAAGTTCTACTTACTTATATTTAACTAAATGTCTAGTCCTAATTTGGTCGTCCCTAGGGTCATCTCCTGAGTCCGGCGTGGAGCTGGCTATTTCTCCCACCATCCGCAGAAAGTCTCCCCTGCAGGTCTTGGCTTCGATGACCGTGGCACATAGTGGGTGTAACATCTCTTCGTCCCGGGAACAGGCTAGGCCCCCTGGGACTCCGAAGTTTGCCCGTGCCAGGCCATGAATGCCTCAACCTTACGTAGTTCGTCTGTTTGGTCTGGTCAGTGAGCCAACTAGGGTAAGTCTGATCATTGTCTTCCCCAGCTCTGCTTCTGTGTGGTGCCTCTTCCCTTCAGCTTACGCTGTCATCATCATTCAGCGTGTCACAGATTCCTTTTTATATATGTAAAAAAATAAGTGTACTGTGTAATGTAAAATTTTTCAAATGTTTTGGGGTTGTAGAAACTTCTAAGTGCATAGACTACTTTAGGTCTACTGTGCTATATCGGATTTCCAGCTGTAATGCTTTGTTGATTTTCCTGGAGGCGTTAGTAGGGTTTATGGCATTAGGTTCCCTGTAATTAGGATCCGGGGGTATTATCCGTTGAATAGGTTTAAAGCATGGTAGGATGGGGTTGCGCATCTTTGGGCTCCATCTTAATGGTGGCCTGGTGCCGGTGATGCTGGGATGCTTCTACAATGAGTGGACGTGGGTAGGTATTTCCCGGGATTGCAAAAATTTTAACAAAGTGTCATGCAGGTTCAATAGTAATAACCCTTGGTATGTGGATGGGATATTCCATGCTTGTGTCTGGATATGAGGCGTACCCGCACTCATTGAAGGATGGGTATCGGTCAGTGTATAATAATATTATGTCCCTTTCATGCGGGATTATTTAATAAAAAAGAATTGTTAGTATATAATTTTGGCCTCATCTCTTACCTGGAGATGCGCATTACGCTTAATTGTCGTTTTCCGACACACCCCTAATACTCAGGTGTTAGCATTGAGAGCCAGGGCGTAGTAAGTCCTCTCTTTAAACGCATGAAGTCTATCAACCCCGATGTATATTTTGTCATGTAGTTTATCTGTTTTTATGTGTTTATGTGTCTGTGTTGGCTAATGTTGTAATTGGGAGGGTTATGGAAGGATGAGGTGGTACTATGTTGGCCTGTAGGCGGTATATTGGCTGTCTGGCTGGCCTTATCCACCTGTGCTCCTGACATCCTCACCTGGTCAATCTGTTTACTATCCGCTCCTTGGATAGTAAAGTATGGTGACGCTATAACGTCACGACCTAATCTGGTCTTTCAGTTGCAATGTTAATGCAGCCAGTGGTCGTAGTGCGACTGGTCATGTCCTGACCGTCTATGATGGTGTTAGGATTTAAAAGTAAGAAGAGAAGTGTTTATTGGGGAGGTCTGTTCCCTCAGAGTCCCTGTCTTTATTCGCCCCTGATTAGTGAGCGCGTGTGTGTGACTATGTCCCGTTACACCACGCGGGCGGGTGGGCTGTTATAGCCTAAGTCCTATCTTGTGTCGCGTGTATGGGCAGGAGGTGCGTGCGGTCTGTCACCATCTCTGTAAACATGTTCCCATGGGCCTAAGATAATATGGCCCACAGTATCTGCATATTGCTAAATGCCAGGCCTATTGTAACATTGTAGAATTCTGTGTCAGTATCCATGTGTCCTGTATGTTAGTGTCGCAATGCTTCTGGAATGTGCAAGTCAATGTAATTACTTGTGTAAGGGCAGGCTCTGACGTCACGTATGTCGGCTGTCGGAACGTGCCTTTTTGCGAACGTCGGCATGTTGTTATTGCTTGAGATTCCGGGAGTGACAGTGTGCTAATCTGTCCCGCTTTTGTTAATCGATGTTATGTGTACACTGCTTTCGCAAGACTTTGTTTTGTGTAACTATGTGTAATCCATGTCTGGGAAGTCTATTGTGATCCCCTTGGAGGCCTAGAATTTGCGGTACGCCCTCTTGTTGGGAATTCCTGGGTCGCCACTGCCGAGGTAGGCTGTTGTAGCGAGTACCCTGGGGCAAATCTATGCTCCATTATGTATGGGCAAAAAGAGAGAAAAAAGAGAGAGAAAAAACCCTCCTGTGTCTATAGGCATGTGTCTGACCCAGTTATTTACTTATCTGTGGCCAACTTCAGTGTAATTGGGCGTCTGGATTTTTGTTTCCCATGGCGTCCAATTTTTGCTGGGATTCGGACCCGTGATCATGTAATTCTCCGTGTTCTATGTCTGCGTTGTGTTTTTGGGATTTAGTTGTCCCCAGTGTGGTTTTTTGATTGTGTCTTTCGTGCCAAAAATACCATTGGTTAGTTAGTTTTTGGCACGAGTGTGTAGTGTGGTCGTGGGTTCGGACCCGGCTTGCTGTAAGGATCTGGTATGACGATATCTGTGCCGTATATACCATGGCACATGTATCGTGTATTTGAAATGTGCAGATGAAAATACGCATTCCAGTGAAGAGTTTGTGTCTTTGGGAATGGTCCTCGCATTGTAATTTCGGGAGTTATAAGGTTTTGGATCTGACGTGAATGATGGCGTTTGTTCCGCTCTCAGAGCTGCATGCATATTGCTGTCTGTATGTGTGAAGGTCGCCCAGTCACGAGTGTCTTATCGCTGACGGCGATAGTCTCTAGTTTCATTGACGTGTGCACTATCTTATTACTTGTTTGACAATGCTCCGTGTCCGGCACGTGTGTGTGTCTAACCTGCTTGCTCTCTCTGCTGTTGCGAGCATGGCTTTCCGTAATATAAAAGAACCTTCCACTACCTACGGTTGTGTTCCCAAGTTTTGTGGTAATGTATGCGTGGGTCGAATATGTCTCTGTTAGTAGTACTTGGCTGTGTCTATGCACGCGTGTCTCCGGGCCGCTAGTCGCGTGTCTGGTGACTAGGTGTCGGAGGTGATTTGATTGTTTTGTGCGTATGTGTATGCGTTGTGGAACTGTCCTTTATTATTATATTCTTCCATATTGGATAATTACCTGACCTTGCACTCCTGGTATTCAGGAGGTTACGGGTTCGAGACCGTCTTTAACCAGGGTAATTATTTCTGGTGCCATTCAGGCTTGTGTCTTCTGGCCAGTTGTGTTAGCGTATTAACTTGTTATGTGGCAATGTGAGTTGACTGTGTGCCGTCCCAAAAATATGTATGCTTTCCCAAAGTCTGGGATTTTCACCCTATGGTGTTTGTGTTTTAGCTTGCGTACTGTTATGGAGGCGAGAAAAAGTCATGTTATAGGCAGTGTAATGTGTCACGTATGCCTATGGATTAGATACATACAGTTCAACTTGGCTAACTTTCCTTTCTCGGGATTAGTGAAAGAGGCAAAAAAAATGAGTTGTGCAACGCTCCGAATTAAGAGAGCACTTTGAAAAGAGTAGAGAAAATATATTATATCCCGCCGACGCAATGCTTTATGCTTTTCAAAGCGGGTTGCCAGGCGGCGGTAATCTGTAAAAATTGTGTCGTAAATAATGCCAAAATGTTTAAAAGTGAAGAGTAGGACCTGAGTGTACTATCCACCTATTTGGCGACGTTAGTACGACAGTAATCTAGTTACGTCTCAGGGGAATCTACCATTTTTGAGAAATAGTTTGAGATTCTTAATTCTTGCTACGATTAGGGCTCTCGCCCGTCACAAGAGAATCTATCAAACTGTGGGACCGGAACATAGAACATTTAGTCATTTCTACTTAGAAAGACCCGCCTAAGCTGTATGCTGTAGTTTGTTGCTTAGGCTGTGTTCGGAATAGCTCTTTCCGGCCTTAAGCCGCGTGGCTCGCCTAATTGGCTTCCGGTCGGCTTTGCATATTAAGACTTTGCATTGTCCGAAATATGTCTTGACTTAATCACGATTGTGAACCATTGATGGCCTAAAATAAAAATGCTAGGGGCCAAGGAAAAAACTAAGAAGGATTTTGAGTTATACACTCTTGATCTAGCCATGTTCCACTGTATATATATGAAAATGTGCGGTTTTTGTCCGTGAGTCTCTGTGTGTCCATAATTGTGGTGTAGGTGACATTGGTTTATGTCGTGTTCCTGGTGAAAGTTGTCATCCCCGTCCGAGCGTCCTTGCTCGGCAAGTTGAATACTTTCGCCCTGTCACTAAGGTGTAGGCCCCTGAAATCCACCGGGGTGCTTCTTTGCTATTTTCAGGAGGAATTTGTAGCAAAGTAAGCCTGGGCCTACTTTCCCCGTAGTGCCTGGATGTTGGCCTTAGTGTGCTTGTGTCTGAGGGATTAATTGCGCTTCGCGCTACCCTAGCAGAGTTTATGGGGGTGTGTGTATCCCTGACTGTCCGGTCTCGAGGGGTAGGTAATAAGATTTTTCTTATACCCCGTGTACTGTGTGTTTGCGCCCTGTCGGAGTGTGCGGGTGTGTGTTGTGCATCCTGAGGGCCTGAAGGCAACACCCTCATGCATTCGCACCTGGGGTACGGATGCCGTTGCCCGCTTTCGTCCTGGCAAAATTGCCCTTTGGACTGGCGGCAAAGGCCGTTTGATTGCCTGTGTTTGCCCTGGCGATGTAGTGGCGTGTAGTCTGACCGCTTTCTGGCCTGTGGCCACGGTAGACTCCCGCCCTTGTGTTTGCCTATTTGTGTAGGTGTATGTGGGCTTAATGTGCTGTAGGTCGGGCTCTACGTCCTCAGCCCATGACATGGTTACCTCCCATTTTCTCCCTGTTATGTCATGTGTACTCGAGAGTCCTGGCGTCAACTCCCTCTCGTTCATCCGTTTTGAGGGGGTTGGCCTAGGTTCTGCTCCCCGGTTTGGCAAAATTACCTTCCGAACCGGAGCTGAGGGATGTGTATTGGTGTAACATAGTCCCCGCAGGTTATTGGAGTCTAACCTGGCAGTCTTCTTGACTGTGGCCACGGTGAACTCCTTCCCTGATGTGGCAGTACGTGGCGAGAGGGACATTCTCGCAAATTGCCGAGTTAGCGTATCTACGCTTACGTCCTCTCTCGGCTGGGCTGGTGGCCCTGCTATGAACTCAAAAATGGCCTTGTTATTCTGGAGCTCGCGGTACTCGTCCCAAATTTGGGTGTACTGCCTGTTGAGGCTCCTGGCCTGCTGGCAAACTGTTGTGTCAATGTGGTTGTGTCCTGTACAGTTCTGTGGCCGCCAGTTGGAGAAACGCTTGTTCGCGAATGAGCTCCCTGTATTGAGTGTGTAAACTTGTGTAGTGCACCCTCACTCTCTCGAGGGTTGCATTATCTATTACAGGACCATGTGTGGTGATTAATTGGTCGTGTATTCTGTTTCTTTGGACATGGATCCTATTGAGGTGTTCATGTATGTGCCTCAAGTGCTTGTGTGCGCATCTCAATCGCGCTGTCCTACCCTCTGACGGAGTGTATGGCTGTTTGCCCTGTATTGCCCCGATTTTTGTTTTGAGTGCCCGTAACTGTGTTTGTCGGCTTTGTATGTGCCTCTGGCATCTTAGCAATAATGCTAATAGTATCGGCGTACCCCTATTTCCTCTATGGCTTATAATCTCTGTTGCCTCTGCATGTGGTGCCATTCTGAGTTGAGGGTGGGTATAAGAAGAAATGTGTACGCAATCTTTGATCCTTTCTGGGGGCTGGGGGGTTGGTTTGACAAAAATTTCCCTTATGTAGGTAGTGTAAAGCAAAAAATAATGCTTTCTGTCTGAGAAAAAAAAATCCAGTCTCGCTTGGCTGTATGCGGTACGGGCCGTTTTGACCACGATAACTCGTTGTATGAGCCCCTTGTTTACTGTGCGTGGTACCCGGCCTCCACCAAATTCTTTTAGATCCCTTAGTTGGGGGAGGTTAGGTCTAAAACAATAGTGTTAGTGTACTGATTTGGAAGGTGATTCCTAGAGAGGGCAGCTTACCGTAGCTGGGTAAGCTCACCAGTGTAGGGTGTTGTATGACGTTTAAATGATAGGGGGTGCTCCTACGAAGACGTAAGTGTCGATTAGGGGATGATCCATTGAGCCAGGTTAATGTACTGGACTCCCAGCTGGTCGAAAGGAATTACATAACAGACCTGCTTGTGTCAGCTTGGCCGGCGGCGTGCGGCCAGCGGTCGCGTGTGAGAGACACAATAGAACTTGAGCCGGCGATTACAGGCTACTGTTGTCACGCTTACTCGTGACGAGAGTCGGGAAGGGTGTTGGGATGTGAAGAGGCGTGTAATTACGAATACAAGGTGTAGTTTACTGACCAAGTATTTATTGGTCAGTGATGTATGAAATTGTATGTCCCTTTTAGGGAAGTGTGAACAATAATGCAAATTAGATGTACAAGTTTGTGGGGTAGGTTTTACAGATTATAGGATTATAGGATATCTGAACACTGCTGACTCACCTGATGATAACAGCTTGTACTAGGGCCTCCGGCTGACACACTGTATGACTGATAATCGAGAGAGAGCTGTCCCCAATAAGGTCTTCCTTCTTGTAGGTTTTGCTGTTGTACTGTCAGCATTCCATTGGCATAGCTGCCCCAGTTAGCTATAGTGTAGATGTTTATGAGTGTGATGCAAGAGTTTGGCAAGCCTTCCAAGCTGGTCGGCCGCCCTTGCTGTGTAAAAGATACTGTTCTGGACTTATGAGATTTGCCAGTTAGGGGTGGTTTTGATAGATGATGGAGGGTGGCTTCAGGGGGTGCAGCCCCCTGGGGGCCTGTACACTATCTTAAAGCCACATTGGGGCCTTCATCAGCAAAACAACGAATATTAAAAGAAAAAAACGACAACCAAGTATTAAGTTGCAAGTCAAACAAAATATATCTGATAATTAGAAGCAAAAATAATGTATTGGAGATAATGTGATTCAATATGATCTGTAAATTGTTAAAATTAACATTTAGTTAAGGAGGTGAAATCAAACAGTATAATTAACTCTTTGGCTTTCTAAAATATATAAAAACAAGTAGTTCCATGACGAACTCAAGAGCCTACTTTTCTTAAAATTTAAGATTCATGCCAATCTACATAGACCTATCTAGAATAATGACGAAATCAAGTTGGTAATACTAACATTCCTAAGTACTGCAGTTTGAAATACACCTGAAATAGTGTAGCCTAATAGAGTAACTTACTACAGTTGGCAGCCCTGGTGACTCTGAATATATTCTTAGTTCTATCTCTTAAGGTATAGAATGAACATACTAAATTTGGTTGAAATCCATTTGTTAGTATAGAAGCTTGAAAACTTGACCTATCAGCAGGCTTAGAATCGTGTTGGCAGCACTGATGTATATAAGTTACACCAAACTAAAGGTGGAATGTCAGGTACTATACGTATGCAAAGTTTAGAGCTGTTGGCTTGGATACTTTCTGATATATTGACATTTGAGTTAAAACATAGAGAGAGAATTTATTAAGTGTTGGCAGCCCTGGTGGATCTTTAGAATACGCACAGTCATATCTGTTGTAGTACTCATAGTACATACGAAATTTGGTTGTAATCCAATTGATAGTATAGAAGTTACATGCATTTAGAAATCGGACATATCGGCAGGCTTAGAATCATGTTGGCAACACTGGCATGTATGGACTTTTGAAAATTAATCTGGAATGTTACTATCTATGTGTGCCAAATTTGGAATAGTTTGCATGTATAACTTCTAAGATATCCAACATAAAGCTCAAATTTCAATTGCGATATTTTAGCAGTTGGTAACACTGACGTCAATTTCAAATATGGCCGTGAGATATTCAGGTATAGATCTTTACTCTTACGAAATTTGGTATCGATTGCTGCAGCCGTTTAGGAGTTGATACGGGGGGGGCACACACACAGACAGACAGACAGACAGAGAGAAGGACAGACAGGCAGACAGACATTTTCCCGGATCGATCTCATTAGTCTACTTTTTCCTCATTTTTGCAAAATGAGAAAAGTAGGCTAATAACACCTGATCTGTTACAAATTTGATTAATTAATGTAGAGAAAATTGTATAAAATTAAGAAATAATAAGAAGAGGATGAAGATGTAAATTACAGAAAAAAATTCTAGAAAATGCTGGCAATTGTATTGTCGATTATTTAGTTATAAACACTTTTTGTATTACATATCAATTCTGTTTACTTGTGTTCCAAATATTTTATACACTCCTGCAAATATTGCGTTTGCGTTATTAATTCTAGTTATATTGTTAAGATACGTTTGAAATACCGTTGTGTATTTGGATGGACATTAATTTTCACTTTCTTTTGTTCGTTTTCTGATGAAAGCGTAATTCTTCTACTTTAAGAAAATGTGATTCTTTTACATGTTTCATGCATAAATATGCTCAAAAATTGATATTGATGGACCAGGGTGCACGTGCCTAATCAATAACAATGCAAAAGTTAAAACCTAATTTACTCTGGTTGGTTGGTTCCTTAGTTTAGGGGCTTCGACAACGCGGCCATGTAGCCCTGTGTACTTTGGGTGTGTGTAGAATCTGTCTGATAACCGGTGTTAGTTGTGATGACTGTATTAGTGTGTGTTATCTGTTTTTAATTCAAGTAAGGGCTGCAGACAATAATTTAGAGTAGTTCCTTGTTTTGCTAACAAATGCTACCGTACACGACTTGGCTACTAGATGCCATCGCAGTCAGCACCTGGCAGCGAACTTTGGAACTAATATAGCATTACCAATTATAACCTACAAATTTTGGCTTCACACAAGTGTAGTTAGCGGAAGGTTCTTTTTCATGCCATAATTCTATGACATGGGACCGCCGGCTTTACTTCCCCTCCAAAGGAAGGCATACTGAGGGATTTGTAACGCTCTTAAAAAATCCGATGATTTTGGCCTTGAGCATAGAAGCTCAGCATGCTACCAACTACGCTACTGAGGCCGCCTAATTTACTCTATAATATTCCCCCCCCCCCATATATTACGCCCTCATTGGAGCATACAAATACAATTAAGTCTAACAACGGTATTTGGAGATTAGGGATTCAGCTTCAGCTTCTTCTGCACCCAAAATGTCTTCATTCTCTCTGACCTGGCTGCCCGTTGTTCATCTGTGATAGTGTAGTTTTTCCGTTCAAATGTTGTTAATGTGAATCGTAAGTATTTATTCCTTAAACTATTATTTTCTTCTCTATTTTTAATTTGGAGCATCGTTAAATTTAATTCATCTAAATCATGCTGGATCTCTTTGAACCAGTTGCTCTTTGTTTTACTTTCCAGAAATAACTTAACAGCTGTTTTATTAGTCTGGTTTCTGGTAGGAGTGAGATATGGCAGAAAAAAGAGATTATCCTTTTCCGCATTGTATCTATTATTGATTCACTCTGTCGATATACCACTTCATTCGGCAGTAATCTCCACTGGCCATTTACTTGGTGTTTTCTTGTTAATAATATTGTTCTGATGATTCTTCTGTCTGCTTTCTGCAGTTTGTCAGTTGTTGATTTGATGTTCAACTTGAAGAGTGTTTCACTAACAAAAGTTGCCTCGTGTTTAAACTCTATAATTTATAATTGTGTTCTTTTACAGGTTTAAACATTGATAAGTCAAGTTCTAATTCACTTATCAACCTCAACAAGGTCTCAAATTTAATATAAATTAATTAGGAATGTACTGTACTAAAACTGAGAAGAAATATGCCCCCATTCAAAATTTTTATATAAAAAGGAAAACAAATATTTTTGAAATTTTGATTAGTCTATGCCACCGGAAATTTTCAGGTGGGAACATTTATCAGTATGAAATCATATAGCGGAACGGAAAGTACCTAGTTAAGGTAGCCTACGGTTACGTCCCCATTCTTTTGTTGGTTAGGTACGGTATTGCAGTGTAGGCTATAATTTGTAAATGTACGGTATTATGTGTTTAAATATTTGAGATATTTTGACTACGGTATTGTACAATATTCATCACCCACGATAATTTGGCTCCCGTTTTATTGTTGATAGACTGAAAACTGTATTTTTCACAGGAAAAGAGCCGTAATTTATATTGTAGGCCTACCGGTAGTTCGACTGCTTATATACCGGTACCGTACTTGATCTGTACCGATACGTGGTGTAATAAATTAATTATGTTATACCGGTACATAAGTTACACGATAATAATTATAATAAAATCATATGGCTTGCCGGGTGCAAGCTTTTTTAATTGACGCCCAGGGTGCAACTTGCATGTCGAATTTTATCGCTTCTTGAAGCGCTATGAAAGTCAAGGCGGTTAGATATCTAAGCTCCTTGACACTATAGTACTTTCTAGTAGAGTTTTACCTTTTTTAGTTTTAGTTTTAGTTTTATTTGTGAGTATGTAGTTAGTTTGTTTATTAGATATAGTTCATTGTTCCATTAGACTGTGGTGTTTGAGTGTGTCTGGTGCCAGTTGCAGTGTTTAATAGATATAGTTCATTATTTAATTAGACTGTGATGTGTGAGGGTGTATGTGAGTGTGCCTGGTGACAGACTGTTTTAGTCGTAGTATTTTGTTGTTGGTATTTAGTATTTTAATATTTTTTCGTTAGTAGAATTTTGGTATGTAATTGTTAGTAGAAGGTTAGTATTTTTATTAGTAGAATTGCTCTATTACTTATTCTGAATGGGAGTAGCAGCCTTACAGAATGAATCAAGTCTTTACTTGTCATATAGACGCTTAAGATATTGATAATATAAGCCAACTAATGGCTACACTGCGTTCTGCTGCACGGTTGAAAGCAACGGGAAACTACAGCCGTAATGCTATTCCCGAGGATATGCACCTCTCTATGCATAATTACATGTGATGATGGCCTGCTCCCTTGTAAAATTCCAATCAGGAGGTAAACTAGTCCCCCGTTCGGATCTCCGGGTGGGGACTACTCGAGAGGGGGTTGACATCACAGAAGCGACAAAGAGGAAATCTGGCATCCTACGGATCGGAGTGTGGAATGTTAAAAGTCTGCTAGGAAGTGGAAGGTTAGAAAACTTAGAAAGGGAAATGGATAAGCTGAGGTTGTATTTGGTTGGGATTAGTGAAATGTGCTGGCAGGAAGAACAGGACTTTTGGTCAGGAGACTATAGGGTCATTAGCACTAAATCAAACAATGGCCAAGCAGGGTTGCACTCATATTGAGTAGGAAACTTGGACGGCGGGTGGGATATTATGAACAATATAGTGAACGGATTATTGTAGCAAAAATCAACACAAAGCCTACGTGCACTACAGTGGTACAAGTCTATATGCCTACCAATCAAGCTGATGATGAAGAAGTTGAAAAGGTCTACGAAGAAATAGATGAAATTCTGAGGCATATCAAGGGTGATGAAAATGTTATAGTAATGGGGGATTGGAATGCTGTGGTAGGAAAGGGAAGAGAAGGGAAGATAGTAGGAGATTTAGGATTAGGTGAAAGGAATGATCGAGGAAGCAGGCTGATGGAATTCTGCACCGAGCATGAGTTGGTCATAGCTAACACTTTATTCAATAACCACAATAGAAGAATATACACATGGATGAGACCAGGAGATACAGGGCGTTACCAAATCGACTTCATTATGGTCAAGTTGAGGTTTCGAAACCAGATTTTGGATTGTGCTGACATAAACTCTGACCACAATCTGGTTGTTATGAAATGCAGATTAAAGTTGAAGAAACTGAAGAAAGTCAAAAGCCAAAAAGGTGGGCAATAGACAGACTGAAAGATAAGGATGTAAACGAAAGATTCAAGAAGAGTATAAAGGAAGGACTAATGAAAAACCCTCAACAAGCTTCAATTGCAGACGAATGGGCACTTTTGAAGAATGAAATAACAAAATCCGCATACCAAAATATTGGTTGGAAAGAAATAATAGGTAGAAAACCGTGGATCACTCAGGATATACTAGAATTGATGGATGAAAGGCGGAAACACAAGAATATAAGAGATGAAAAGAGGAAAGCAGAAAACAGACATCGCAGAAATGAGGTGAACAAGAGGTGCAAGGAAGCAAAAGAAGAATGGTTGAAAGAAAAATGTGCAGGTATATAAAATTTTCTGAAATTTGGAAAAGTAGACAAAGCTTATCGAAGGATTAAGAATACTTTTGCGGAAAAGAAGACTAAGTGCTGTAATATTAAGGACACAAATGGAAAGCCTCTAACGGATAGGGAAGAAAAGGTTGAGAGATGGAAAGCCTACATCGAGTGTTTGTATAAGGGAAAGGAGATTGAGAATCATGTAATGGAAAGGGAGGAGGAAATTGACGAGGATGCAAAAGGAGATTTAATATTGAGATCAGAATTTGACAGAGCATTGGAGGACTTGAGCAGGAACAAAGCACCAGGCATAGATGATATATCGATTGAGTTGCCACGCTGCATAGGAGATGAAGGTCTGATCAGGTTATTTCACTTGGTGTGTAGGATTTATGAGACAGGTGAGGTACCCTCTGATTTCAAGAAGAATGTTATCATCCCTATACCGAAGAAAGTGGGAGCTGATAGATGTAAAGATTACCGTACAGTCAGCTTGATTACTCAACCTTCAAAGATCATGTCTGGAATAATTTACAAGAGGATGGAAAGCCAGATAGAAACGGAGTTGGGTGAATACCAGTTAGGTGTCAGGAAAAATATAGGAACAAAGGAAACTGTACTGATTCTTAGGCTGATTTTGGAAGGTAGAATGAGGAAAGATAAGAGAACGTTCATGGCATTTGTAGACTTAGAATAAGGCTTTTGATAACGTTGATTGGACTAAATTGTTTGACATTTTGAAAACTTTTGGAATTAAGTACAGGGATAGGAGGGTGATCTACAATCTATACAGAAACCAGACAGCAGTCATTCGAGCTGAAGGACATAAGTGAGAAGCTGGTATTCAGAATGGTGTAAGGCATGGCTGCAACTTATCACCCATACTTTTCAATCTTTACATTGAACAAACAATGAAAGAAATTGGAGAAAAATTTAAAGTGGGAGTGAAGATTCAAGGAGTAAGAAATTTGCCGATGACATCGTCATCTTGGCCGAAACGCCTGAGGATTTGAATGAGTTTTTGGACGGTATGGACTCCGTCTTGAGGAAAGAACTCATGATGAAAATTAAGAAATGTACAACAAAAATATTGGTATGCAGCCGAAAAAAAATCAGGAACCTCTATGGATATCAAATTGGCAGGTGAAAAGCTGAAGGAAGTAGGAGACTTCTGTTACTTAGGAAGCTAAATAACCAGTGATGGACGAATCAAAGAGGATATAAAAAGCAGGTTGGCTCTGGCAAAGAAAATATTTCTACAAAAAAGGAATCTATTGACATCGAATATAGATTTAGGTATTATGAAGTAATTTTAAAAAGCCTTTGTCTGGAGCGTGGCACTGTATGGAAGTGAAACTTGGACTTTTGGTGCAGCAGTAAATCGAGAATTAAAGCGTTTGAAATGTGGTGTTACAGGAGAATGATGAAGATCAGATGGGCAGATACGTTACAAACGAAGAGGTATTAAGACGAGTGGGAGAGGAGAGATGTTTCTGGCGACTGCTAATGAAGAGAAGAGATAGGTTGGTAGGACACATACTAAGACACCCAGGAATAGCAAGCTTAGTTATGAAAGGAAGGGTCTAGGACAAGAACTGTAGGGGTAGACCAAGGTTAGAATATGTTAAACAGATTGCCTCGGGTGTAGGGTGTGGTAGCTGTGTACAGATGAAACGATTAGCTCAGGACAGGGAGGAATGGAGTGCTGCATCAAACCAGTCAAAAGACTGAAGACTCAAACAACAGCAATCAAGCGATCGAAGAGAAACTTTGTATAATGAACTGTTATAACTGTTATTATCTAATGACACTGAATTGTGTAGCTTACTTTTCCTAAGTTACTTAAAGCCTCCGTGGCTTAGGCGGCAGCACGCTGGCCTCTCACCGCTGGGTCCGTGGTTCAAATCCCGGTCACTCCATGTGAGATCTGTCCTGTACAAAACGGAGGCAGACAGGTTTTTCTCCGGGTACTCCGGTTTTCCCTGTCAAAATTTCATTCCAGCAACACTCTCCACTATCATTTCATTTCATCTGTCAATCATTTAATCATTGCCTCAGAGGAGTGCGTCAGACCTCGGCAGCCGGCACAGTCCATATCCTCGCCGCTAGATGGGGGCTTCATTCATTCCATTCCTGACCCGGTCGGAGACTGGAAGCAGGCTGTGGATTTTCATTTTCACTTTTCCTAAGTTACTATAGAAGCTGAGTATATTACTTTTCTTAAGTCAACACCTGTAACTCGTTCCAGAAAGGTGACATCTCACGGGAGGTGTCATAATTACCTTTTTTTTTAAATCGGTATTCTGCCCGAAGGCAGGTCCGAGCCTCTGAAGAGGCTACCCCCAGCCGGAGTTTACGTGCGGTAGGGTGGCCAGGGCCTTTCCGCTCCTCCTTATGTTGGCCAACAGCGCGCAGTGCCTAGAACCGGCACACCATCCAAGTTCCGACTACGCCCAATGTTGCTTAACTGCGGAGTTCTCATGGGATCCGGTGTTTCAACACGGCTAGGCCGTTGGCCTTAATTAGCAATATTGAGAGTTATATAATCTAGCATATCACCTTAATTTCTCATTGTTGTGGTGGATTGTCTACCCCAAGTTTCTATTGTAGGTATCGTAAATTGCTGATTATACGCATGTTCATTTATGAAGATGAACATATTTTACCGTGTTATATTGAACAGGTTGCTCGGTAAATTGTTAAACCAGTACCATGAACTAGATACATAATTTCTTAGTGCTGTATTCATGTATTGCAGATAAGCCTAATCGTGTAAATTTAAACACATATTTCCCTGTGGTGGAGGTGTCTTGAGGTAAGTTACTTCGAGTAGCGATCAAAACTTTGATTAATAGAGGGCATTCACTAGTACCATAGTGAAACCATCTTACTATATCCGGGAAAATCCGGGGTAATTATACTCAAGATAGCGATTGTTGGCGCCTGGATTTAAATATTTGGTGTCCAGAACGTGTAGCTCCCCGGCCCGATCTGAATGTGGTATATTCAAGTATAAGCAGCATACAGTGTAAGATTCAGGAAATATTTTAATGTCAAGGTTCTAATTTTACCCGCTAGAGGCGCAAAGATTAATTAACCCCATCTGACAGCCAATTGAACACGCAAGGTCGATTATTTCACAGGTCGATCTGATGAAGTGAGGGGAAGAGTTAGTGGTTACAAAGAGCCTCTGGGAATTCCATACAGATTAAACAGAGTGGTGGGACCGTCCTCTCGTGAGAGTATGTGCAACTCACAAAACCCAGCGGAAATCACGTCATGGTATTCAACATACACACGTCTAGCACTAGCGATTCCACTGTTATTTACGGCTTGCATACCTGAATTAAATACCGTAGTAGGCCTGCTATTAACTTTTTAACTGCTATGTATTTCCAAATGAATTAACAGCCATGTGATGACTTATTTTCACACTTCTTAGTCCCATTCTACATTAAGGCCCTAAATCAATTTAACATAGCGGCTTCGGTGGCGTAGTCGGTAGCATGCTGAGCTTCTATGCCCAAGATCGCGGGTTCAAACCCGGCCGAGTCGTCGAATTTTTTAAGAGCGTTAAAAATCCCTCTGTATGCCTTCCTTCGGATGGGAAGTAAAGCCGGCGGTCCCATGTCATAGATTTATGGCATGTTAAAGACCCTTCCCCTAAATACACCTGTGTGAAGCTAAATTATATATAGGTTAAACATTCGACAAATGCTCTTAGGTTCCGAAGTTCATCGCCAGGGGCCGACATAGGTGGCATCTGGTCATTATGTTCTGAACTAGTAGTCGTTGACGGTGGCGGCAAAAGTAAGAACTACTTGAAAAACTTTAATGTCTTCAGTCCTCACTTGAATTGAAAACAGATAACACACACTAGTACAGTCGTCACAATTAACACCGGTTATCAGACAGATTTTACACACACCCAAAGTACATGGGGCTACATGACCGCGTTGTCGCAGCCCCTAAACTGAGAAACCAGCCATCAATTTAACATATACCCCCTTCTGCTATTGGTTCCATTGGATTACATTTTATACACATGTAGCCTACTCAAATAAGTTTCCTTCAGGAGCGCACCCGGAAAATAACTTCCAAGGGGATAGTGGATCTGGATGTACGTCAAGACTGCCTTATGTAGAAACTAGCATTATCCGTCGCGATTTCGCTCCAGAATATTGTAGTTGTAAAGGGTACACATACAGTAACATAACTCGTGATATATTGTTATTCAATGAAATGCAGGTTTAAACCTCTTAACTCTCCTTCATAACCTGAATATCCAAAAGTCCTTCATTAGTGGACGTTTCTGACATACAACGAACATATCTCCAAAATTTCATGTTTCTATCTTCAATACTTTTGGCTGGGCAATGATGAGTCTGTCAGTCAGTCAGGACACTCTATTTTTTAGCCTATTTTCAATTTTGAAAAAATAGGCTTATGAGATCACCTTTTGTCCGTGTGTGTGTGCGTGTGTGTGTGTGTGTGTGTGTGTGTGTGTGTGTGATTCGTGTGTGTGTCCCCCCCTAATAAAATCTAAACGGCAGGAGCGATTTCAATGAAACTCGGAAAGTTCATAGCACTAATCCCGGCGACCTCGACCGTGCCCTTCAAATTTTGTTACGACTCACCAATCCAACATGGCGGCTGTGCGAAATATTTCACCAGCATTCAATATCTCCGAAACTATTACCGATATTACCCTGACATTTTCTATGGTGATAGAGGGAACTACTATAAGTTCACTTATGTGACATTTGAAAACCTGGTAACTACAAAACCAACATGGCGGCCAAGCGAATTTGCGACTTTTAAATAGACGTTTCTCGCGATTTGACCAACCAAACGCAATGAAACTTGGTACAGTATATGTTTATATTCATTGTAATGCACCGACATCTAACTTCGTTCAATTGTTTACATAATCACAAGATGGCGGATGTGCGAAATATTTCACCGGCATGCTATATCTCTGAAACTATTAGCGGTAAACCCCTGAAATTTTGTACGGAGATAAAGGGTACTACTGGAAGTCCATCTATAAGACTTTAAAAAACCGGTTAACTACAAAACGAACATGGCGGCCAAGCGAATTTGAAAATTTTAAATAGAACTTTATCGCGATTTAATGTTCCAAGCGCACTTAAACCTGGCACAGGAAATATTTATACACATTGTAATCCACTGGTATCTAATTTAGTTCAATTGTTTACATAACCTCAAGATGGCGGCAGTGCGAATTTTAAAATTAAGTTTTTTATTTCTTGTGATGTAGTCATGCGATCGAAGTGAAAGTTTGAATAATGAACCTACGCAATAATTTTCCTTTAATGGTACATGACTCTATGGCCTATACAGTTAACAATCCAACATGGTGACCATCCGAAATATTTAGACGATACTGAATATCTACGAATCTATTTTAGCAATCAAACTGCATTTTTTAATGTTCATAGGGGCTATGAACTTAAGTTCACCTATAGGACTAAATAACCTGGTGATCACAAATCCAACATGGCGGCGACGCGAATTATAAATATTCACATGGACGTTTCTCGCAATTTAACCATCCGCGTGCAGTGAAACTTGGTACAGTAAATCCTTATACGGATGTTAATCCACTGGCATCTAATTTATTTCAATTGTTTCCATAACCTCAAGATGGCAGCTGTGAAATATTTTTAAATCTCCTTGTTTTTTTCTTGTGTCCTAATTATGCGATTGAAGTTTGAATACTACACGTTCACAATAATCTGCATGTAACAGTACATAACTCTAGGAACTATATACATAAAATCCAACATGGCGACCATCCGAAATATTTTGTCGGTTCTCAATATCTACGAATCTATTACAGCAATCAAACTGAAATTGTGTATGTTGATAGTGGCAATTAACATGAGCAGGATATATGAAAATAGGCTGTATAGTTCTTCACGGAACTACTTGTTATAATAGACTAGCAGAAGTACCCATTCTTCGAACGGTCTTCGGTATTAATAACAAGATGTTATCAATTGAGCTACTGTTGCAATGTTTAGGGGCTTGGAACCTGTTTGTTGGCAAAGAAAAATTATTAGTTAAAATGTGCTCTCAAACTAAATTTACCTAACGTGTTCTTCCTGGCGTGAAAATAAAATTGAAAACCTCGTAGACGAATCGCAATACACGTCACATACGAACAGACCCTAACCGTTGTGTCAAGTGCCCAACTACAGGAAGACCCCTTTTATAAATTGTAAAGGCTTGTGGTGCATAAAAATTCAGTTTTTTTTAGCCTCCAATGGCCCAAATTCCTAAAATCAGCAACAACAACAAAAAAAACAGTCTACTATTTCAAATCAGGAATTTTTGATAATAATGTTGCTGTTTGGATATATAATAGACCTTCTGTACGATATATCGCACGTGTAAGTCGTGTGAAAATCTCTAGGGTACTCCTGAACCCCTTAAGCGCATTGATGAATTTTATAGTTTTAGTTGGTTACGTGATAACCTTATAGCCATTTGCAACCTTTCACAGAAATGCAATAAATGCAGTGGCATTACATATTCCAGAAATAGATGTAAAGTTGGATGCCACCTCTTGAGACACTGTTGTCATGGTTAGTGGCTTGCATTCCTTCTTTAGTTTATTAAATGAAATTAGTTTTCTGGGAATATCTAAGAAACTGTTGGGTTTAGAGCCTTAAAATATAGTTTTCGGGGACCCTTTATGGCTCTTGAGGGGCCCCGAGTTTTGTTTCTGACACCAAGGGTTTGAAACTGAGCTTTGTCTCTTCGTTGTACGCCATAATAATGATAATAATTAAAAGAATAATAATAATAATAATAATATAACAACACAGGGATAGAGATATAATAGACCTTCCGGGCCATACCCGCACGTGTAAATCGAGTTAAAAATTCTAGAGTACCCCTTGACCCCTTAAGCGCATTATATGTATTGATGAATATTTCAGCTGAATTTGGATCGGTTATAACCTTATTACCGTTTGCAAACCTTCACAGTAATGTAATAAATGGAATTGCATTGCGTCTTACAGATTCTGTTGCCATTGTTACCGGCTTGCATTCCTTCATTAATTTATTAAGTGAAATTAGTTTATTGGGAATATCTCAAAAACTGTCGGTTTTAGGGCCTTAAAATGTGGTTTTCGGGGTACTTTTAGGGCCCCCGAGATAAGTTTCTCACATTGAGGGGCTGAGAATGAGCTTTGTCTCACGCTTATTTCAGCATGTATTTTAAGGGGGTAGGCCCCCTGTTATGAGGGGTACGGAGAAGAGTTACATCAATGATTAGTGTCGTGCCTCTGATGGATATCTATCAAATTTTACGTTAATCCACTCAGCCGTTCTCGAGTTATAAGGACACAAAAAATTGTCCACTGACAAACAGACAGACAGACAGACAAAAATAAATTTTTGCGTGCATCCGTCACAAAATAGTCTGAAACGGGCAAATATGTCAAATTTCCGTAGAAATGCAGAAGAAACAGACAAACATTAATTTTTAGCCTACTTTCGATTTTTGCAAAAAATGAAAGTAGACTTATGAGATCACTACAGGGCGAAAAAAAGTGTGTCTGTCTGTGTGTGTGTGTATGTGTGTGTGTGTGTGTGTGTGTGTGTGTGTGTGTGTGTACTCTGAATGTCTGTCCCCCCCCCCCCTATCAATTCGAACACGGTGAGAGCAAATTGAACGAAATTTGGTACAAAGGTAGCACTAGCAAAGGACACCTCAGTGTCATGTTTTATATCGCCGCCATCTTGACGGAAACGAAATGGCGGCCACACAAATGTTCAAAGCTTAAATCAAATTACGACTAACCTAATTATCCGATCTCTACCAAAATTTGCAACAACATACCTTTATGGCGGCAGCATCCTTTGACCAAACTAATAGGTCATTAGCCTAATAGTTTGCGGATGGCGGCCATCTTTGTGTCAAAATCGATTACCCCTATTAATTCGAACACGGTGAAACCGAATGGAATGAAATTTAATACAGAGGTAGCACTAGCAAAGGGAACCCCAATGTCATGTCTTATATCGCCGCCGTCTTGACGGAAACGTAATGGCGGCCACACAAATGTTCAAAGCTTAAATCAAATTACGACTAATCTAATCATCCGATCTCTACCAAATTTTGCAACAACATACCTTCATGAAGTGAGCATACTTTGACAAATCTAATAGGTCATTAGCCTAATAGTTTGCGGATGGCGGCCATCTTTGTGTCTAAATCGATTCCCCCTATTAATTCGAACCCGGTGAAACCGAATGGAATGAAATTTGGTACAGTGGTAGCACTAGCAAAGGGCACCTCAGTGTCATGTTTCATATCACCGCCATCTTGACGGAAACGTAATGGCGGCCACACAAATGTTCAAAGCTTAAATCAAATTACGACTAACCTAATCATCCGATCTGTACCAAATTTTGCAACAACATGCCTTTATGGAGGAAGCATCCTTTGACAAATCTAATAGGTCATTAGCCTAATATTTTGCGGATGGCGGCCATCTTTGTGTGAAAATAGATTCCCCCTAATAATTCGAACACGGTGAAACCGAATGGAACGAAATTTGGTACAGAGGTAGCACTAGAAAAGTCCACCTCAGTGTCATGTTTTATATCACCGCCATCTTGACGGAAACGTAATCGTGGCCAGCCAAGTATTTAAGGCTAAAATGTAATTACGACCAACCTAATAATCTAGTCTCGACCAAATTTTGCAACAACAAATTTTTATGTGCGAAGCATATTCTGACCAAACTGCTAGATCATCAGCCCAATAGTTTGCAGATGGTGGCCAAGTATGTGTGCAAATCGATTCCCCCTATCAATTCAAATACGGTGAAACCGAATTGAACGAAATTTGGTACAGAGGTAGCACTAGCAAAAGGCACCTCAGTGTCATGTTTTATATCGCCGCCATCTTGACGGAAACGGAATGACGGCCACCCAAATGTTAAAAGCTTAAATCAAATTTCGACCATCCTAATAATTTGATCTCTACCGGATTTTGCAACAACATGCCTTTTTGTGGAAAGCATCTTATGACTGACTACAAGGTCATCAGCCCAATAGTTTGCAAATAGCGGCCATGTATGTGTGCAAATCCATTCCCCAGATCAATTCAAACACGGTGAAACCGAATTGAATGAATTTTTTACAGAGGTAGCACTAGCAAAGGGCACCTCATATTCATGCTTAATATCCCTATAGCACGTTGTATTTCAACAAGCTACTACAACCAACATTCAATTATACTCCTTGAAAAGGACAAAGAGTTATAACAATACCCATGCATTTAGGAGAAAGGAGGCTATATGTTCTTTACTGAACATCTTGTTTATATATAGAGAGATTGGCTAGACGTTCTTTCACTAGGGGTGACAATTCAGACTTGTAGATGGGATATATCTGGGTACGGTACATCTTCAGAATCGGCACTATTCGAACTACTACCTGGTCTGTTGCCAACCATTACAGTGCACAGAAGTCAAACCTTATCATCTCTTTCAACAAATGAATAGCAAGATTCGCATCACCAAAGAGATTTAAAAAATTCAAAGTAAATAGTTCTATGGGCTGTTACAAAAGAGCAGGTAAGTCAACTTTCAATTTTTTTTAAGCGTATGGCTTTTAGTGCCGGGAGTGTCCGAGGACATGTTCGGCTCGCCAGTTTTTTTTGTAGCTGCTTCGAGACGGACACCCAATGGGTGAGCTACAAGTACCGTTGGGGAGGGAAGGAGGGAAGTTGGAATGTAAGGACGAGGAGCTGGATGGTAGCGGCTGTGGCCTATAGTTAGGGACCAACCGCGGCATTTGCCTGGAAGGAAGATGGGAAACCACAGAAGACCATCTTCAAGGTTGCCGGCGGGGGGATTTGAACCTCCTCGCCTCCCGGATGTGAGCGACTGCCATCAGTCATGCCGTAACCACCACGGCTAACTCACCCGGTAACTTTCAAATAATATCGCCCCAAATATCTGTAATGTAGAAGTAAAAAGTAGCGCGCGTAGCGAAAATCTGTTTCGTCAACAGGGATTCTTGTAATGCATTTTATTCATAAAATAGTATTATTATGAAGAAACTTACATTCACACAGGTTCCAAAAGACAAGGAAAAATTGTCAAGTGTCTCCATGATCGTATGATTTATTGCCGATTCATTTAGGGGATTTCTTACTTCGTCGTCATGTAGCCCCATATACTTGGGTGAATGTGTGGAAAATATATGTTAACCTTTTTGTTTGTTTCTCTACAGCCCGTACTTTTTCAGCATAGTAAAAATTCCTCTGGGGATACGGAAAAGGAGTTATGTAATTAAATTAAGACTCATTTATTTATTTATTTATTTATTTATTTATTTACTAGCTGTACCCGGCATGCGTTACAATGCCAATCAAAGAAAGTGTTGGCGTTGTTACTTTGTTTGTTGAAGTGCTTTTGGATTCTTTTTCCGTTAACCACCTCCAAACTATTGTAAAATTGATTTTCTATCTCAAAAAAAAATCCTGGGAGCATGCTCAACAACTCACCAAAGTTTCATCGCAATGAAATGAATGGCATATGAACGCATACGGGACTTTGTTGAAACGATTCGAGCGCTGTCACACATATGTTGAATATACTCGTACGCTACCTATTATAAAATGGATTTACTAATTCGAAAACCTTCCCTGGTGTGTACACAACAACTCATCAAAGTTTCATCACAATCGAATGAATGGCATATGAATGCATACGGGATTTTGTATAAACGATTCGCGCGCCGTTACTCATTTGTTGAATCTACTTGTGCGCCACCCATTGAAAAACGGATATACTAATTCATACATCTTCGCAGGACTGTACTCAACTCACCAAAGTTTTATCACAATCGGATGAATGGTATATGAACGCATACGGGACTTGGTTGAAACGATTCACGCGCTGTCGCTCATTAGTTGAATCTACTCGTGCGCTACCATATTGTAAAATGGATTTACAAAATCAGAAATCATCGCGGGAGTGGAAACAACATTTCACCAAATTTCATTGCGATCGCATGAATGGTATATGAACGCATACTGAACTTTTTTTAAACGATACGCGCGCCGTTACTTATTTGTTGAATCCACTTGTGCGCTACCTATTGTAAAAAAGGATCCTTTCCTGGAGGGTGCACAACAATTCACCAAAGTTTCTTAGCAATCGGATGAATGGTATATGAACGCATACGGGACTTTGTATAAACGATTCGCGTGCCGTCGCTCGTTTGTTGAATCTACTTGTGCGATACCTATTGTAAAGCGGATTTACTAAGCCAGAAACCTTCCCTTAAGTGTACACAACAACTCACCTAAATTTAGTCGCTATCAGACGAATGGTATGCGAACGCATACAGGACTTTGTTGAAACGCTTCGCCCGTCGTCGCCCATTTGTTGAATCTACTCATGCGCTACCTATTGTTAAGTGGATTTACTAAGCCAGAAACATTCCCTGAAGTGAACACAGCATCTCACCCAAGTTTCATCGCTATCAGACGAATAGTATATGAACGCATACGGGACTTTGTTGAAACGCTTCACGCGTCGTCGCTCATTTGTTGAATCTACTCGTGCGCTACCTATTGTAACATGGATTTACTAAGAAGAAACCTTGCCTGTAGTATACACAACCTCTCACCCAAGTGTCATCGCTATCGGATGTGAACGCATACAGGACTTTGTTGAAACGCTTCGCCCGTCGTCACTCATTTGTTGAATCTACTCGTGCGCTACCAATTGTTAAGTGGATTTACTCAGCCAGAAACCTTACCTGAAGTGTACAGAACATCTCACGCAAGTTTCATCGCAATGGGATGAATGGTATATGAACGCATGTGAGACTTTCTTGAAACAAACGCACGCCATTTTGTTGAAGCTACTCGCGCTATCTATTGTAAAATTGATTTACTACCCCTATACAAATTACGTTGAGTAACTAACGGGATTTCATGTTAAGAGCCTCATTTTCTATACCGATAGTGGAGAGCGCTACCGGCATCCAGTCGGCCGTGTCTCGTCAAGAGCTACTGTTGCCTGGAAACGACTTGCCTTAGCTGTAATTTGCGTTACGTTTTATAGTGACTTGTATTCTCTTTGACGTTTAAGTCACGTCACAGGATTTAAAAAAAAAGTATCCTATGTCCATCTCCTGGTTCTAAGCTACCTCCACACCAATTTTCAGCCAAATCGGTTCAGCCGTTCTTGAGTTATAAAGAGTGTAACTAACACGACTTTCTTTTATATATATAGATTTATTTATTTACTAGCTGTACCCGGCATGCGTTGCAATGGCAATCAAAGAAAGTTTTGGCGTTGTAACTTTGTTGAAGTGCTTTTGGAATCCCAATATTTTTTATTTTTCCGTTAACCACCTCTAAACTATTATAAAATTTATTTACTATCTCCAAAACTAATCATGGGAGCGTGCTCAACAACTCAACAAAGTTTAATCGCAATGAAATGAATGGTATATGAACGCATACGGGACTTTGTTGAAACGATTCGAGCGCCGTCACCCATTTGTTGAATATGCTCCTACGCTACCTATTGTAAAATGGATTTACTAATTCGAAAACCTTCCCTGGCGTGTACACAACAACTCATCAAAGTTTCATCGCAATCGGATGAATGGCATATGAACGCATACGGGATTTTGTTTGAACTATTAGCCCGCCGTCACTCATTTGTTGAAGCTACTTGTGCGCCATCCATTGAAAAACGGATTTCCTAATTCATACACCTTCGCAGAACTGTACTCAACTCACCAAAGTTTTATCACAATCGGATGAATGGTATATGAACGAATACGGGACTTGGTTGAAACGATTCACGCGCTGTCGCTCATTAGTTGAATTTACTCGTGCGATACCAATTATAAAATGGATTTACTAAATCAGAAATCTTCGCTGGAGTGGAAACAACATTTCACCAAATTTCATTGCAATTGCATGAATGGTATATGAACGGATACGGATTTCTTTTAACGTTACGCGCGCCGTTACTCATTTGTTGAATCTACTCCTGCGCTACCTATTATAAAAAGGATTTACTAAGTCGGAAACCTTTCCTGGAGTGTGCACAACAATTCAACCAAAGTTTCATAGCAATCGGATGAATGGTATATGAACGCATACGGGACTTTGTTTAAACGATTCGTGTGCCGTCGCTCATTTGTTGAATCTACTTCTGCGGTACCTATTGTAAAGTGGATTTTCTAGCCCAGAAACCTTCCCTGAAGTGTGCACAACCTCTCACCCTAGTTTCATCGCTATCGGACAATTGGTATGTGAACGCATTCCGGACTTTGTTGAAACGCTTCGCCCGTCGTCGCTCATTTGTTGAATCTACTCGTGCGCTACCTATTGTAACATGGATTTACTAAGAAGAAACCTTACCTGAAGTGTACAGAACATCTCACCCAAGTTTCATCGCAATGCGATGAATGGTATAAGAACGCATGTGGGACTTTCCTGAAACAATCGCACGCCATTTTGTTGAAGCTACTCACGCGCCATCTATTGTAAATTGGATTTACTACGCCTATAACATTTCCGGGACTGTGCACAACAACTCACCAAAATTTGATCGCAATCGAATGAATTGTATATGAAAGCATCGCCAACACGCATTTGTTTAAACTACTCGCGCGCTGTCTATTGTAAATTGGATTAACTATGCCTATAATGATTTCGGAAGTGTGCACAACAACTCACCAAAATTTGATCGCAATCGGATGAATGGTTTATGAACGCATAAAAGACGAACAAACGAACATTTTATCAGGGTGTCATGTATGTACTTGAGTACCCTTAAGGGGCGTGTAGGGGATGGTTATAGGATCAATTTGAGATAGGGAACCTGGAGTCGGAATGGCCTCCTAACCCCAGAAAACGGGGTTGTTTCAGGCCCTCCGCTCCTGTAAAGTAGGGAAGTGGGCCATGTGTTACTCTGACGTCAGGCACTCTTTCGCTGTCAACGGTCTTGGCGCGGCCAACGCTCAACGCTGCGTTAGCCGAGAGCTGCATCCCTCTTGCCAATTGATAGTGCCGTCATCTTAACTACTACAGAAACACACGTAACTCGTTGATACTAATAATCAAAAGGCAATTAATATACAGAATCAACGATAGTTTAAAAAATCAGCACAGAATAAACACGCACTGTGACTACGCCCCCTCCTACCCCTCTAAAAAAATAAGAAAAAGAAAAAGAAAGAAAACCAACGCATGGCACCCCAGGAGTAACGAACCCGGGACCATCGTGGCACCGCGCCTCGCCGCTATCCTCTCGGCTAACGCAGCGTTGAACGGTGGTCGCGCCAAGACCGTTGACAGCGAAAGAGTGCCTGACGTCAGAATAACACATGGCCCACTTCCGTACTTTACAGGAGCGGAGGGCCTGAAACAACCCCGTTTTCTGGGGTTAGGAGGCCATTCCGACTCCAGGTTCCCTATCTCAAATTGATCCTATACCCAGACCCTACTCGCCCCTTAAGGGTACTCAAGTACATAAATGACACCCTGTATATTTTATTTGCAATGTTTCGTATCCTTCTTGCATTATGGCTTTGTCGGGAAAGATTCGATCGTCTTTGTCGCGGCATTGTTAATGATGATTCAAAGAGAATACAAATTACGCTGAGTAACTAACGGGATTTCATATTAAGAGCCTCATTTTCTATACTGGTAGTGAAAAGCGCTACTCGCATCCAGTCGGCCGTGTCTCGTCAAGAGCTACTGTTGCCTGGAAACGACTTGCCTTAGTTGTCATTTGCGTTACGTTTTATAGTGACTTGTATTTTCTTTGAGTTTTATGTCACGTCACGGGATAAAAAAAAAGTATCCTATGTCCGTCTTCTGGTTCTAAGCTACCTCCACACCAATTTTCAGCCAAATCGGTTCGGCCGTTCTTGAGTTATATATAGTGTAACTAACACGACTTTCTTTTATATATATATATATATATAGATTTATTTATTTAATTAATTAATTAATTAATTCATTTATTTATTTATTTTATCGCAATTTATTGTAGGCAATAAGACAGCAGTGGTAACTTACAGTATTATGTGGTTCAATACAGCGAAGGAATCGCCGCGATTCCGTCAGTAATTATGAGAGATATGGCACTTTGAATTTACTAGTATTCATTAGCGATAACATTGTCCCTGCTGCTCCACCCAGAGACCTCTTGGATACAAGATGACAGTTGTTCTGCTTGTACTATCTCCAGTTGCACAATCGGTCCAGGCCAGCCGAGAGATCCTCTCTCCCAATAATCGTGCCTAACGCATTGTCAGCCATCCGCAGCTAACTTGACATTGTTGCCTGCGAAACAATCCATTGATTATAAGACTATGTAATATTAACCCGACAAAATGCCAAACGAACATCATGTTTTAAAAGCATATTACATGTTTAGGGAATGTGATTCCCCGTACAGTGTTTCCATTTGTATAGTAATCGAGAAGTACAGCACCGTCTTTAGAGAATACCTACTAGTAAAGCGCACATTAACTATCTGAAGCATAAGAGTTGAAAATCCAGTAATACTACCCTCGAGACATGAACTCCAATCGTTAACATTAGATCATAAGTCGTTCTCCACCTGGCATATTACAGTAAGTTGCAATGTACATAATAAGAGTTAAGAGTGGGCTCCACGTCGACGGTCACCGTGTAAGCGCAGTCAATCAACGCACCTGCCCGAGTACATGGCATGCTAAGCTTTAGCCCAAAGGATGCCGGGTTTGATTGCCGTGCCGAGTCGAGGGGATTTGAACCTTCTATGACTAATCCCCATGGTTTGTGGACTGGGTGTACAGAAAATCTTAACTGATATATAAAAATCTAGTGGTGTCTGTCTGTTACGCTTTCACTCAAAAACTACTCAGCCGATTATGCTGAAAGTTTGTATGAACATAGTCTGTATACTATAGAAAAACATAGAGTTATTACCGTTACGAAATGTTTCACAGTTTCAATATGGCGACATATGTTGCGTTTCATTTAAGTAGCAGCCACTGTCGCGTTTTGCCCGGTGAACAGGTATCCATGGCAGGTTGCACAAATTCCCCCTTGTCCACGCTTCTCGCTGCTAAATTTTCGATTTCGTTTCACAGTTTATTCACTCAGGTTAGAACAATAAGTCCGCCTCTTGCGTAGTGGCTAGCATTCTTGGCTGCCACCGCGAAGGCCCGGGTTCGATTCCCAGCTCTGCCAGGAAATTTAAATCTGGTTTGGGGGCTAGAATGAGGTACACTCCTCCTCGTGGGGCAAAACGGAGAAGAGGCCTGTTCAATTCCTACCTCAGTCATGCTGGAAGTGGTTTTCTGTGGTTTCCCACTTTTACTCCAGTCAAATGCTGAGATTGTACTTCAGGTAAGGCCACAGCCGCTATTCCCCAAATTCTACATCGATTACAAGTACACTAATACAGACATCACAGTGACACAGGATATCAGACAACTTCTACTCACACCCAGGTACACGGGGCTATGTGACCACGATGTCGCCAAGCCCCTAATAAATCAACAACAGCAACAACATATAACAATGAAAGTGTTCAGAGTGTAAGATACACACACAAGTACATAATATTTATCCGCACGAAGGACGTGTAACCTGCTAGTATGAGGTAGACTTGGTAGATTTCAAAACCTGATAAATTCATTATTTCCTTCATTGCAAACTCGGGCTAAATCATCAGCAATATCAGAGGATTGAAGCTGTGAAGTAAGGTAGCACTGCTGACAGAGCTGGAGTCCATAATAAATCTGACGCACGATACCGCGCATATTAAAGGTTGTGTCTCCTCCCCTTTAATGGCCACCGGGCTTTGTGTTCATGATAATGGAAAGGTTTTATAATAGCCATGAAACAGGTTGTCTCGGAACATTGTGTTTTCGAATGGCTAATTTCTTTCAATGACGCACTATTGTCGTAAAATGGAAGTGGGCCTCATTTAAGTCTGTGAACGAGTCCCTCTACCGCAAACAGTCGCGCTTACTGCTCATGCGCGGTATACTTTGGGAAGGGAATCTAAATTAATGGGCAGAAGACAAAGGCTTAAAGAGAAACGTAATTAAGGATCGTTGCGATATGTGTGAGTTACTGCAGATTAGATATTCAACATGGAGAACCGAATTTTCTACCTTATTGACATTTCTCCCTTGATTGTACTGTCCACTTGTTTTTCTGAACATGATCACAGTATGCCGAAGAGATATGGAAAACAAAATGCGACCAACGTTAAATAATACATAATTACCTTTTTATCAATCAACTCTGCTAAGGATATTTAGATACACAAGGTTGTATGCAAATTATTCCACGAAGTGCAGTTAAATCTACTGGCCTAAGGCTATTGCATTCAAAATTTCCTAAACATGTTATCTCAAACGAGATTGAATCCGTTATCCTGGGTTGAGAAGGTTAGCCACTAGCACGTTAAAACTGCAATCTTTCAGTTACGCACATTGTGTTCAACGAGATCTTCAGTGATCATATCCTAGCATAGCGTGGAGATGGGAACGAGAGGAGTTGCCTCACTGCGCTAACTAGTGCAAGCTGTTGATACAATAAAGCACGCTCCTATTGAGCTGCAAGAAAATGGTTGTTTCTATGATTTAGGCCAGAAACCACTCTTAACTAATCCTAATGATAAACGTCCAATGACAATTTACGATTTATTCTTGCAGTGGCCAAATACATTCCTGACGTCCCGTTATTTGGTACGAAATAATAGCCTATTTAATCTTATATATTAAAAGAGTTTTCAAAAAATTTCACCCTTTACTAAAACTGAAATATCTCGGGAAGTATTTGCGCTACGACGACGATTGTTATCTTAAAATGTAATGCCCGTCAAGCACCGTCGATTGATACCCACCTTACTTTATTATATCATTCGAGTATTAAAATAATTGCGAATATTACTTCCTTCAAGGTCTCACGAAAATGGAATATCGAATGACTTGACGGACATATTGTCGCTAGGCGACAGCGACTAACATCGTATCATGATATTCAACGCCACCCCAATAATAAATCTAACTAGATATTAACAGAGAGTTCCCTAATTACGTCATGATATCGTTAAATTCTACCTGCTCCACTCGGGCGCTAATGTCGCATGTATCCATACATGATATCGTTTACTTCTACCTGTTCCACTCGGGCGCTAATGTCGCATGTATCCATACAATAAGTAGAAGGGGATCCTGTGCACATATTTTATTAAAACTTCTCAAAGAATGGATTACTTTGAGACTGAAATGCTCATGCACTATCAGCAGTCAATTTGCTAATGACACTGTCATATCAACATCTGTTGGAATGACAACAAATACTGTATACGAAAAACAACTAATTTCACGAAGATGCCGCTCCAGTCGAATGTTGGAACCACTATTTTGTATTGTGTATCCGATCTTTCTGTTATACAGCCTTTGGTCTCACCAGCTCAAACTGTCTTATATTCGTTTCATCATTCGTCCTTATAGGTTGTGTGCTCAATCAATACAATGAATCATATTATGATGAATGAGAGGCGACACTCAATTACAAATGTTATAAAGATTAAAGGTGACGGTAATTGTCTGTTCAGGTCATTGGCATATTGTGAGTACAACAATCAGAGTTTATTTACACAGGTTAGAAAGCGAATTGTAAAACATGTTACAAACAAGTGGAATAATTATTCTTCCTTTATTGTTGGCAACAGCGATATGTACGAAACTGCTATCAATACGAGCGATGATTACAAAATGTATATGTCTATGAATGGTGTTCATGGAGGTCATGTTGAGTTAGTTGTCGCTGCTCAAGTTTGCAAAATGGATATTATTCGTGGATTACTACTGTCGTATGGAAGATGATCGGTTAAAATATATACGTCATCAACAAACGAAGTTACGAGTTGATACATATGCCGGTTTAGCAGACGCCTTGCATGTACGAGCAGAAAATGAAAATCTCTGAGTCGGTCGTATTGTAGTTTTGCCATCTTCTTTTACAGGTAGCCCAAAGAAAATATTGCAAAATTATCAGGATACGATGGTGATAGTGAGGAAGTTTGGAAACCCAGATTTATTCATTACGTTCACCTATAATGCGGGCTGGCCAGAAATACTTAACAGCATTCATCTCTGGGAAACGGCTAATAATAGCCCTGATAATGAAGTGAGAGTTTTCCATTGCAAAGTAAAGGAATTGCTACGATTGATTAATGTTAAGGAAATTTTCGGTAAAAGCATATCTAAATACAGTGGAATTTCAAAAACGAGGTCTCCCGCACATCCATTTACTCTTAACATTAACGGAATATTGTAAGTTTCGAGAAATTTCTGACATTGACAGTGTGGTGTCAGCCGAAATACCAGATCTCGAGGATGAAGCTCTATACGAGTTGGTAGGGCGTCATATGGTACATGGTCCTCGCGGATCTTTGAATCCTGCATCAGTCTGTATGAAAGATTGCGTATGTAAGAAAGATTTCCCTTAACAGTTTCAGGAAGAGACCAAAGATAATGCCAATGGTTATCTTTGGTATAGGAGAAGAAATAATGGACGGATTATTATAGAAAACAATTCGAGGCATTGGCATTGAAGTCAATAGTCGATTCATTGTTCCCTACAATTTCTTTTACTTTACGTGCAAGCTCATATTTTTGTTGAAATATGCTCAAGTGTTCGGAGTGTTAAATACATCCACAAATATCTTATATATTAAAATCCACAAGTATGTGTGTAAAGGTCATGACTGCTGCATTGTTAAAATATGTCCTGAAGGCGAAACGGTGAACTACGATGAAATTATTTCTTTCCTAAATGCTAGATATATTGGTCCAACAGTAGCCGCATTCAGGATATTTTTATTTCACAAGCATGAACAGTCACATTATATCGTGCGATTACCAGTTCACTTGCCAAACTTGCAAAATATCTATATTTAAAATGATAACGCTCTTGATATTTTACTTCATGCACAGTTGCGCAACACGGAATTACAAGCGTGGTTCAAGTTAAATCAAGATTCGCAAGCCAGAAGTCCGTATATATTTCCTGAAACGCCAGACATTACGTCTGGAATAAGAGCAACTGCCAGTGGCAAAAAATAAAAAATGTTTCAAAAACTATAGGCAGAATGTATAATGTTTCGCCTACAGAAACAGAAAGGTATTATTTACGCCTGTTATTGCTTCACTTCATAGGTGCTACCAGCTTCCAGGATCAACTAACATATAAAGCAGTTGTCTATTCTACTTTTAAAGAAATAGCTAAGGAGAGAGGTTTGCTGATTGACGATTCTGCATGGCAGCGTTGTTTGGCAGAAGCGTCACAATTTCAGATGCCATCTCAGTTACGACAACTGTTTTCTTACATATGAATCTTTCAGACCCTTTCAAAATATGTAAGATAGTTAAGGGACATTTTCAAGAATTCATTATCAGAAGATTATCTGCAGTTTCACGAACCTAACATTGCATATCAGTTCACTCTTATACATAGTTCTAATACATTAAAGCTCCATGGTTTTCCCATTACTTCTCTCCAATTGCCAGCTATTATTGATAATTTCCCTCAGACAAATTTACCAATGAATTATCCAAAACTTAATGAGGATCAATTAAGTCGGATGATAAACCAAGGAAATGGAAACCAAACGGCTATAATTACAGAAATTTTGGGGTTAGTACTGCACCCGAATTCTCCAATCAACACCTATATCCGCAGAGATGAAAAGGATTGCAGACTCACAAATACCCAGCTCAACATATCTTACCGTGGCCTGCTAAGTAAGAATTGGGAATTCTAGGATTACATAGAGCATACTTTAAATAGTACCACCTGAACAGCTACATACTTCTACTATTATTTTCATTTTATAGTGAATTCGAGAAACTCCAATCTCGAGGGGTGTTCAAGGTCTAACTATAGTGGGCGCCTGTAGCTATCCAGCCGTTCCATTTACGAAGTCTATAGAATGAGTAAGCGATCAGTTAAAATAAAATTGACTGAGTCACTAAAAAGTGCCAGCCGTTTATTTACTAAGGAACGATACAAGAAATGTCCCTATCGAAATCAAACTGACCTAGTGTCCCACTTGACACTACCAAATTTAACACAAGAAAAAAAACTGACAATAACTATGTCCTGAAAAAGAAATACATTTGGAGAATTCGGCACTCTACTTGAGCCCTATTCCTCCCTTGAATAAATCTCGTGCATAAATGTGCACCTCAATAAACATGAAAATGATTTACATAATCTCGAACTCTTGTGAAATTCATCAGAACTTTCACACAAAAAAAATGAAACGACGTTAGCTTTGGACATTACCCTAATTGATACAGTTGCGTTTCATTTTCTGGAACAGTAGTTCGAAATCTAAAACTGTAATGGTAAAAAAATGTTAACTATTAAGTATTAATTATGAAGCTTATGCGCAAATGTACAACGATTTGTGATCAGCACAAATTATAATTTCTTACATGAAATTAATTTAATGTTCCTTCTAACACGATTTCTAATAAATTTACATGATTTTTCTTTACAATCACCACGCTTTCCTAGGTTAAAGTATTAAGGCGTTGCAAAACTGAGCATTCGTGCCGAATGGTAAAGTTTAGCACTGCTCTGATCTCCTAACTGGTGATAATCCCGATAGTATAATTCATTGCCAGACTGTCAGTTACGTAAGAGTAGTGGATTCTAAAAGTGCTTGGCATTATTTTCATTCAACACTTCACTTTCAAAAATTACACACATAATTGCTCTACTTTTCTAACATACTGTACAGTCACTTGCCTCGATGCAATATAATATTTTCACACTACCTGTGAACAAACTGGGAAAACATTTACACTATGCCTCCTGATTCAGTAAAACGTAATTTCATCTACGTTCATCACCTTGCACGGAATTCAACTATAACATCCCTTTCGATTGCATTTTATCAATAATGCACAACTCTTACAAAACTTCTACTATCCAGATAAATTTATCCCTCGTGCTACAAAAGTTCAAATTTCAACTACGTCTGTACAGCCTTTTAAATATCTTGTAAGAATATTTTATTTATCTTAAACCACGTATAAACTTCGTTGTGATAATACCGTAACTAACAAATTGACTAGTCTGCAAGAATTCAAAGAAATAAAAATACAAACATATCCTCTCCTTCTGGTATTTCAAAACTCTGAATATAATTCCGTTAACTCTATATTGGCTTATTTTACAGACACCGGTCGACTTATAAAATGTCGTCTGTCATTTCCTTTCTCTTTCATTCACCAACGTGAATGTTCTCTTGACATTTCTTAACTGGAAATATAGTTTAATCCATTGTTTTATTAACAGTATAGTTTCAAATCTATCTGCCTTGTCTACTACAAATGACATTTATTGTAAATTGATGTATTTATTTAAAGTCTATCATTTATTAACAATTAATTGTCGTGTAATTGGGCATTAATTGCACGCTCTAAGTTTGTAATTGTGATTGAAACTTGACTCAACATCGTAAGTATCGATTATCTCCGTATTTTCCTTGAAAATACCGACTTTCTTATCCGCGATCTCCATCTATGTCGAAGTATCCTGGACTTCATTGTAGATACCAGATTTATCAATGCGTGTTCCATCTCTCTCTATATAAAAATGAAAGTTTGTCTGTTTTTTCTGAATTTCCACGGAAATGTGCGTTATTTGCGCGTTTCAGACTGTTTTATGACGGATGCGCGCAAAAATTAAAATTTTTGTCTGTCTGTCTGTCTGTCTGTTTGTCTGTGGACAACTTCGAGTCCTTATAACATGAGAACGGCTGGGTGGATCAACGTAAAATTTGATACAGATATCCATCAGAAGCACCACACTAATCATTGATGTAACTCTTCTCCGTACATCTCATAAAAGGGGGCCTACCCCCATAAAATTCATGCTGAAATAGGCGTAAAAGGACGAGACAAAGCTTATTTTAAACCCCTCGATGTGAGAAACAAAACTCGGGGGGTCCTAAAGGGTCCCCGAAAACCACATTTTAAGGCCCTAAAACCATCAGTTTTTGAGATATTCCCAGGAAACTAATTTCATTTAATAATCTAATGAAAGAATGCAATCTGGTAACCATGGCAACAAAATCTCAGAGTACCATCTATTTCTGTAAGACGCAATGCAATTCCATTTATTACATTACTGTGAAGTTTGCAAACGGCTATAAGGTTATCACAGAACCGAATTAAGCTGTAAAATTCATCAATACGTATAATGACCTTAAGGGGGTCAAGGGGTACACTAGAATTTTGTCACGCGATTTCCACGTGCGGGTGTGGTACGGAAGGTCTATCATATCCCTATCCCTATATCGTATTTATTATATTATTATCATTATTATTATTATATTTTGGTATACAACGACTAGACAAAGCTCATTATTAGCCCCTCGGTGGCAGAAACAAAACTCGAGGGTTCCCGAAAACTACATTTTAAGGCTCTAAAACCAACAGTTTCTGAGATATTCCCAGAAAACTAATTTAATTTAATAAACTAATGAAGGAATGCAAGCCGGCAACCATGACAACAGGTTCTCAAGAGAAGACATCCAACGTTCCATCTATTTCTGTAAAAATCAATGCCACTCCACTTATTAGATTTCTGTGAAAGTTTGTAAATGGCTATAAGGTTATCACGGAATCAAGTTAGACTGTCAAATTCATCAATGCACATAAGGGGGTCAAGGGGTACCCTAGAATTTTTTCACGTGATTTTCACGTGTGATATGTCGTACAGAATTATATCTCCAAACAGCAACATTATTTTCAAGAAATACTCAATTGAAATAGTATTTTTTGCGGCTGTTAGGAATTTGGGCCATTGGTGGCTAAAAAAAAACTGAATATCCATGCACCACAAGCCTATATAATTTGTTAAAGGTGTCTTCCTGAGGATGGGGACTTTACACAACGGTGAGGGTTAGTCTTTATGTGAGGTGTATTGCGTTTCGTCTACGAGGTTTTCAATTTTATTTCCACGTCAGGAAGTACACGTTAGGTGAATTTAGATTGAGCACATTCTAACTTTTTTTTTTCGACAAACGGGTTCATCGTAAGGATGATTTTGTTTGAAACCGTGTGGTTAATATATCCATATTCGGACTGGGTAATATGTTGTAGGTTGGTTGGTTGGTTCCTCAGTTTAGAAGCTGCAACAACACGTTCACGTAGCCTCGTGTGTGTAGAAACTGTCTGCTAACCGGTGTTAATTGTGATGGCTGTATTAGTGTGTGTTATCTGTATTTCAGGTAAGGACTGCAGACGATCAATTTGCAGTAGTTCCTACTTTTGCTACCAAATGCTACCGTCAACGACACCTAGCTGTGACTTGGCTACTAGATGCCACCACAACCGGCAAACTTTGGAACGAATAGAGCGTTAATCAAATCTAACCTACAAATTTAGCTTCACACAATTGTAGTTAGTGGAAGGTTCTATTACATGCCATACATCTATGACATGGGACCGCCGGCTTTACTTCCCCTCCGAAGAAAGGCATACTTAGGGATTTTCGGCCTTTCTGTGTATCTTTATGTACGCCTATAACTCGTGTTCGAATGTTTGGAGCATCGTAAAATTAGGTATCCATGAGAGTCAATACAACAATCATTTATAAAACTCTTCACCGTTCTTCTCATTGAAGGATTGGTATAGGAAGAAACTTTTCAAAATACATGCTAAAATAGGCGAAATATAAAAATTATCCTGGAAGGACGACCTAAGCATATGTTGCGCTTCTCAAGGTGGGACACAAAATTCGGGAGTCTATAATGAGTCTCCGAAAACCACATTTTAAGGCCCTTAAATTAACAGTGTGTGTGATATTCCCAGAATACTAACTTCACTCTGATAAACATATGAAGGAATAACAATCCCCTAACCATTGCAACAGTAGCTCAATTGATAACGTCTGGTTATTAATACCGAAGACCGTTCGAAGAGCGGGTACTTCTGCTAGTCTCACTATAAAATACAGATATAGATAACGTTGCGCATATATAAAGCTTATCTAATGAATTTACGATCTACTATCTGCAATGAGAAAAAGGATTATTCGCTCAAAAACCGTCAAAGTGACTTAAATCTGTATGAAAAAGTGGCAATAAAAATGAATTTTACGGATTTTACTAATCTACTAAAATTGATAATAATAATAATGATAATAATAATAATAATAATAAAATGTTGGTCAATCACAGGATGAAACACAGAAAAGAAACTACTACTACAAACATGGATTATGTAATCTGACAGCTTCAGCTACCTTATGTTGAACGGCGAGATTCTTGGAGTACTTGCTATAAGCAGCAAAGTTCTACTCGAGACCTTCAAAATCAGCTGTGGCCCCCTCCTGTGGTTGGACCGTGACGTAGCCAGCGAAACTGGGTCAATGGACAGCGTGATGACCTCGCCTCACTCCCCTGGTCCCTTCCTGGTTCTTTGGCCGTCCTTCGGCTTATCGTGATGAATTTTGATGTTTCTTCTTAATGCTGCTTGACCAGTGCATTTGGTTTGCCCCGAATCTCGTTCCTTTGTAGTTTGCAATTGTATTTCAAGATGTGAGTGAAATCTCTTGTCGTATAGTAGTTCCATTCATAGTTTCAGAGTCTCGCGTGGATGGATTACCGCGATCTCCATCTATGTCGAAGTATCCTGGACTTCATTGTAGATACTGCGTTTCTGTTTCCCTATGTTAATGCAATTAGCAGTACATCAGTCTTAAACTGTGGCTGCAAGATATACTTCCGTCCTCCTGTAGTAAACTGAGCCGTATGAATGACCTGCTTGCACGCTGTGTGTGTGTGCACAGCTGCAAGTCCGCCTAGCAATGTTAGCTTGCACGCTACAGAGTTCTGCTTTCACGCCGATTTCACTGCCTTCTGAAGCCTCGCGCTTCACTTGATATACGTTGCACTGTTATACGAAGTTTTGTTCCCAGACTAGGTCTTGCCTCGACCTGGTCAATGTATAGAGTGAATACGAGCGATTCCCTGCTTGTCTCAGAACCTCTTTTCAAGTCTCCCCCACTCTTCTCCTTCTGTGACGCGACTGTTGACCTCCACACGCTGTTGTCACATGTTGTTACTGGCAGTCGGGTTTGAACTGCAGGGGTCATCCCGCTCACTGCGTATCGCGCATTCCAAAAACATTCAGTTGGTCATTACTTGCTTCACTCAGCACATTCCTTCTTTCAGTGGCTGAGTGTCGCCTGCTGCAATGACAACCATTGGAATGCGGCAAGCCGATATATTTAACTTAGGAATATGCGGGCCACGCATGCGTACTGCAAGACCCCCCGCACCCCGTCACAGCGTGTTCAACTGCCATCTCCTGCCGCGATGACAGTACCTCTCCTTCCTAGTGACGACACACTACTGTCTCCAGACGTGCGATCCACGCTTCAAGCGATGTCGGCCTGTCCATTCCTATAATTCACCTGTTTATTGTTTAAATAATTTCTAACTTTCCATCCTTTCTTCCGGCCTTTTATAAATGTTACTAGTACTAGCTTGACATAATAAAATACTCATTCTGAGTATAAAATCTTCAGATCTTCGATCTTATTCATTCTGAATCATTTTATTCCATCATTTCTCAAATTAGCGGGTTTTAGTTCTCATCTCGTCTGAGTCATGGTTTTAGCCATAAATAAATTCGGGCGCAGTACAAAACAGCAATAAAAGGATGAGTAATGCATATTTCATTGACGGTTCAGGGGGCACCGGGAAAACATTTCTTTACCAATGCTTGATTCACAGTTGCACAAATTTGGGGTTAAATGTAGTTTCTGTTGCATGGACTGGTATTGCAGCAATGTTACTACTGTACACAGCCAGTTCAAGTTACCTCTACATTTACATGAAAGTTATGTATCAGGAACGAAAGTTAACAGCAAGGAAGCTTTTTATGTTCGTTCAGCAAAACTTATAATCTGGGGTGAAGCCTCTATGGCTAATAAGCACGCGTTGATGTGTGTAAATCGGTTGCTCAAGGACATCATGAATAACGACGTGCCTTTCGGAGGAAAAATTATCATACTAGGTGGAGATTTTAGGCAGGTATTGCCTGTTGTGCCTCACGCATCTAAAGCAGCATCAGTCCAAATGTAAGTAAGGTTCTGTCCTTTGTGGCCATTATTCAAAATTTTTAAACTCAACAAAAATATGCAAGCATATACAGATCAACGAGACTTTGCGAATTTCTTCATACAAATTGGTAACGGTGAATACCCTCACGTCGATGGAGAAAATTCAGAATTAGTCCCACGTTGAAAAATATTTCACGCTTTTCAAAAATAGCGGTTTTAGCACCTAAAAATGAACATTGTAAAGAAATCAATGGCAAAGTTTTAGACCTAATCCCAGGATCATCGAGAACTTACATCAGTGTGAATAATTTGATTACTGAAGATGAGAGTGAACTTCTACAATTCCCAATAGAATTTTTAGACAGCATAGGCATAAGTGGATTGCCACCTTATATCCTTCGACTAAAAGGCTAGACTAGACTGTTGGTTTGGAAGATGCATGGCAATTGCTTACACCTGGAAATTATTACTGGCATAAATGTTGGAAACAATGTCCTACTCCCTCGCCTTGATCTTACGCCATCAGATGCTTCCATGCCATTTTCCTTCAAAAGGAGGCGGTTTCCAGTACGTTTGACTTTTTGTATAACTATCAATAAAGCTCAAGGTAACACTAGATCAAGTAGGCATTTATTTACCTCAACCGGTATTTCGCCACGGACAACTGTATGTTGCACTATCGCGAGCAAAATCCTTTCATGACGTCAAAGTTCAAATAGAACGAAAAGGCAAGCGAACAGAAAATGTCGTATGGAAGGAAGTACTATTAGAATGTTGAAACGAATGTTGCGGAGGAGCACAGTCCTCAGCAAACGGGGCACAGATTAAATGACAATTATACAAGGACGTCCGCATCCCTAATACGATAACTGTCCTATGTTAATGGTAAAAAATAATTACTATTGTCCTACATCGGTGATTACTATCCTACACCCTGTTATTTCATTCCCTCAGTTCTATAACAAAGATATACTCAATCAAATTTACAGCTTAATAAATATTAATTCCTTCTGTGTGAGTTATCTTTTCATTTCTCATCAATCGCCTTTACTTACTGTTCTATCTGTAGGGGTGGAGGCGATAGCTGTCTTTTCAGAGATGTGCAAATTATTAGATTCGATGTCAGTTTTCCAAAATTCAATTTTTACTTTTCACGGTTTAATGCACTAAGTATGTTTACAAGGCGATGAAATTACTTCAAATGTTTAACCAAGACTCCTAATTATATTTTCATTTAAGAAACTCAAATTAAAATGATTTTTTAGAATTTCCACTAACAGAGGAGCCTTGCAAATGCAAAATGCCACACGTTTCGTTTTTATTATTTCACTCTACTTTACGTGTGAATTTAGAGCGGAGGGATTTGGGGTCTTTTAAGGTACTCATCGACACTACTAAAGACATACCATTACAAGTTATCTTATTTTCTTGAAATTGATATCACTTATTCCAGAAATATAAATTAGCGGATTTTTGCCAAAAAATAAAAAATAAATAAATTTGGGGGGTCTTTTTCAAAGATTAATCACAAAAATAACGTGTATTTTTAGGACGCGATATCTTTGCTCTTTTTCAACTTAATTTAGACATTGTTGTCGCAAATTCATCTGCTGTATGTTCAGAATGTTGTATAGCAGAATCGTTTTTGTATCATTGGTTGAGGCAAATATATTAGCTTTGTTTTACAAATCTACGTTATTTTGATTGAAAAATAATTAATTGTGGGGGGCGCGACCCCTAATTTCAATTTAACAGCTTCATTCTGCTTTACAACATAGCTGCATTATTTGTCTATATTTTAGTTTTTAAATGAAACTAATATCTTAATTCTAAGTGGACATTTTAACTGCCCAAGTCAAGACAAATATTGGAAAAAAAATGAAGTGGGAGAAATCGTAACTTAAAGTTGAGGTACACATTTAGATTAAAGAGTCTTACTTTTCAACTCCTAAAAACTGCCTTTTCTTTGGATTTTAGGTCAATCATCTGCATTCTCCGACCCGAGAGTATCTCCAACATTGATTTAGTTCTGGAGTAGACTGTTTCAAAGCCAGATTAATGTGTACTTTATCTGCTGCAACTATGCGTCAAAATGACAGCTGCTGAAAAGCGTGCTCACCGATCATTAAAGTTATTATAAATGAGCTAAACAACAATAAAAATAGTATAAACTATATATTTCTGGAAAGTTGAGAGGACATACTATCGAATAAGACAATAAAAAAATAAAAGAATTCTTTGAAAGTGACTAATGGAAGGGTCGATGAGTACCTTAACTGATGAACGCTATTGAACTATTCAAAGATTCATGAAATATGCATTGAAATCACCTGACTTGAATTCTAAAGTCAATGAAAAATTGAAAATGGACCCAGCTCAGATATCCCTCGGAATCCAATAATCTGAAAGTTTACAGACGCAATTCCTTATGGGAAAAGTTGTAATTCCACGGGAGAGGAAACACTACTAAGTAGGACAACAAAAGAAGTTGGTCAATATAATGATTTTGAATAAAAGTAATTATGACTAATTAAAATTATTTATTTAATTCTATTAATTTGCACACCTATATATGTTAACCAAGAGTTACATCTCTAAATTCAAATATAAGAGACCCATCTTTTATTTTAAATTTATATCATTTTTCATAAGTAGACAAAACACCGAATTGTACCGCTGTAGCCTTGAATTGCGTGGATATCTCTATCTACTTAGTATAAAACGAAGTTCCCAATTCTTGGATGTAACGGGTAATCTCGAGAGCAACTTGATGGATTTTGAGGCGGTTTTCACCATTATGTAAAGGATTTCTTGATGAAGGATTAGGTAGAAAAACGTTTATTTATGACCAAAAGAAGCCGAGCATTTTCGATTTCAGTGAATTGGGTTGAAGAAAAACCTAACGTCCATGTGTCTTTAAAAAAAATCGATATTCTCTGAGATGTGTTCAGCATGAAAAGTTCTGCAAGAAAGTCCGCGATAGCTCCCACATCGACCTCTGTAAGTGTTTTTACGTTTTCATTTCTTCCAGCAATCTCCGTTCAGTGGAAATTTAAATTACTAGCTTCAGAGTGAGTTTAAGACTTTGCGAGCGACCTATACCCTAGCTTCAGCCAGCATCAAACTGCCGAGTCGTGTCGAGTTAATTCTTCAGAGAAAAGTATAGCTTATGTGTTTGGAGTTAGCTGTTCACCTCGGCCTGTCGTTCGTGCGCCTTTTTAGCTTACGCAGGGTAAATAGTGGGACACACACACAGAGGTCAGGCAGACACCCACACATTTGATCTCATAAGTCTACTTCATCATTTACCCAAAAGCGACGGTACCGTAAATGTCTGTTCAGGTCACTAGCATGAAGACATGAAAATGTTATATGGACAGAAGTGCTGTAGGATTGTTGAAGTGAATGCTGCGGAGCAGCACGGGTCTTCTAGTTAGAAGTAAAGTGAGTTAATATTGAACTTGAGTAACATCAGAATCAAGGAGAACCATGTTCTAAACTCACTTAAGGGCAAAATGAATACACACTGCGAAATATATTGGCATGTATCTTTCTATAACTTAAGTTTTTTCATAAATTGAAAATAGACTAAAAAGGATATTCAAGTACCTTTGGGAGAAAAGGTCATCAACTATCTGGATCAAGAGGTAAAGGAAGATTCAGAAAGAAATAATATAAGAGAAGAATATATTGTGGACAGAGTGATTTTTCGAAAGAGGGTGTTAAGTATGGAAGGATTCCAAGGAAGAGTGGAAAGGAAAGAGGTCTGAGGACAGAAAGAAGCAGCATAATGTAAGAATGAATAAATAGTGGGAAGAATGGAAGAGAAAACAACAAAGAGTGAAGAATTGAAATTGGTGCGTGGTCCATAGCAGGCCCTATTGGAAAGAAGATGATGTTGAATACGTTGGCAATAGTTGTTACAGGGGGTCCAGCTGCTAGATTATAACACAAAGCCAAGGAGATGTGAACCCACTAAAGACGATGTGGCGCAGACAGTCACATTCTCCCACGTCCAGATTTGGCCCTTGTCTGTGATGGAAGCTCGTTTGTTCCCCGCTCAATCACAGCGTGCCGTTCAGCTGACAGCACGTGAAGGATGACACCACTAACCCCCACTTCCGTGTACCGTTATGAAGCTACAAGCCATGCGGTAATAATATTATTCTACGCTCCTGTCCTCATTGACACTAGGTCATCTTGAAGAAAAGAAATCACAAGTTAGAGGTAAGGAAGGAAGGAACGAACGAAGGAAGCTTGTAGTTTTACATGATCGTCAATCCTACGATCATAAGCAATGGGACTTTCTCTTTACGTGGAATCCGAACCACCGGGTGTGAAATATCACCTCAATAATCCCACAGCCCTGTTCCGCCTTGGTAGGAGGCAATCAGCTTGATCACTGTGCCATCGCGCCCTTTTAATGAAGCGAATTTCACAGAAATATTATGATTTTTAAATTCTCTCGGAATTGACTTAATCTTTCTAAAGGAAATAATCATTTGTGTGTACTCCGCCCAGTTCATGCAATAATGTTCATTCAATCTTATTCTCAGTACATACTTTTGGCCCTTTTTCAACCCTTATTATTAAACATTTAATATCATGTTTTATAAGTTCCCTGTCCTTAAAATATGCACTGGGTTTCTCCATTTACTGTTACATTAATTTTAAAACAACTATTTCTTCCGTATGTCTGTCCTTGAGAACTCCAACACCCTATAAACACTATAATTAAACACTGTTAAGGAGCAAAATGTGTTCGTCCTGCATTACAAGTATTGAATAGTATGTTTAAAATGGCTTAAGATAATAATTTCTTGGTTTAATTATTGCATTTAACTTGGTTTCGATCTTAGTTTCTACAGTTTGTTTTCTTGGTTGGATTATTTGTTTCTTTTAGGAATGAAAGTAAAATTCAATATGGAACCATCAAAAATACGAATTATTTATTATAATGTCAATAATTTGAGTCAAGTATTGTTCCACTTCTGTAAATAGTGTAATTTCTAGAGACACCATTACACTGTGAAATATTCTGAGTATAGGGTGAGTCTTTATTTACGCTATCGGAACCTACCACACACCATCTATTATTATAAAGAAATCAGTCTAGTTCTCACCATGCCACATAGGAAGCTCTGATGTCACCTTTCAAACATGAAGTGTATGTCATCGATATCCAGTGAATCACGATGAGAGCCACAATATGCCCGGCCGATAATGGTATAAAAGCAACAACGATGGACGGTTCAGACGTAAGCAACGGATATTGCACAAATTTTAGCTGCCCATAGCAGCAATTATACATGTTTATTGGCTCAGATAGAAGGAATATGATATGAAACATTTCTAAAATATAACGAAAACTCCACTGATTGTAGATGTCCTTACATAACAGTGTTTGTGGGTCGTGATGTAGAAATCTGGAAGGCACACGGCAATAAGTACATTCGACGAAGGATGCTTTGATAGCGTTGGGGGTTGAGCACCTTGCGTTGTCCGTGTCCAATATAACACTGTCTGGTGCTTCAAGGACATCATATCAACTCGTAACGTAGCTTTATTCCAGTCATGAATTATTGAACTAATGTACAAGAAATACAAGCCATGAAGGTATTAACGAACAAGTAATAATAATAAATTGGTGCAACAAGGAGAGCAGTCTGAATTTTTGGTTTTGTATACCACTCTTCAATCCACCTGTGTCCAAACTCAAAGCAGTTGAATTCCATATGGGATCCAGTACAGAGATAAATGCACGAATGGCTGCAAATTGTGTATTAAAATTCTCACGTGATCTTTGAGCCCTGTGAATGCATCTGAAGTACTAACATTCTTAGTGATTTTCAGAATCTATCATAAATTTACAAAGAAGGACATAATTTGCCTTTGACTATGACCATAAGCCAAATGACTTCAAGATTTTTGAGCTGATATTTGTTGACATACTATGGGTTTTTAGGAATATAGTGGTCATCCTCGATTGCCAATCTCCTGTAGACAAATTTTCTCCATCGGACTACATTGGTTGGCAGTTACTGTACATTCATTATTATTATTATAAACAATTTTGTAGAATAAGACCTAAGACTGTTATAACCACTTGTTTAATATTCCCAAAGATTCAAGCAGTAAGTCTGTGCCTATGAATCATGAGGTACCAGTATACTGGAGATGAGTACATTCAACATATAGTTTTACATTCCATTTAAAGTATTAAATCATTGTTGTTGATTTTTCAGGGTTTTGGAAATTTTGTTCATCAATCCGTACACTTGGGGGATTATTACATTTGTATGATGATCTATGTTTCGTGATTACTGTAGCAGTGCGTGTAGCTGTATTAGGAACAGCAATAGTGTAGATGAACCACATATTAAAATAAGGTACTATTGTGGCATTTGCTTGGAGGGAGTGTATAAAAACCCGGGATATGACCACACTGTCAGCGTCGGAATTCGAACTTCCAATCTTCGGACTTGAAGCAGCGGTCATGGGGCGTGCTTTAACGTGAACGGCTATAGTCGTTGTAGTTGTTGTTGTTGTTATTGTTAATTTTGTTAATTTTAGGGTCCTGATGCATCTTGGTCACCAGTCCCCAGTGTTGCCAATTTTGTGACTTTGTATCCAGATCTAGTGATCTTTATATTGTTTAGAAAATGCCACAAAAGCACTATTGTTTAGATGGATATTTAGGGGCTATTCAAACTTCCATTAACGACAAACTATATATATTCTCTATTTTTCATATCGTGTGGCCTCCTGAGAGGTGACGCCCATGCGCGACCTGCACTCCGGAATGAGAGATGAAATGAGTGAATGAAACTGGGCAAGGATGTGGAAGGGAGCGGCCGTGGCTGTCAGAAGGTACCGTCCTAAATTTGCCTGGAGTCGAAAATGGGAAACCAAGGAAAAACATTTTTAAGACGGCCGACGGTGGGGTTCAAACTCACATCTACCAAGTCAGCAGAGAGATTGGCCCCATGGCCTAACACTGCGCTTTAACAAGCGTAGCTACCGCTGCCGGTATTTTCTCTATTAATAACTGAGGAATCTAGCGGCCTTTGGCTGCTACAGTATTTGGCAATTGTTTAAAATTCTGAGTTGGCAACTTTACCATCCTCATCTACGTTGGTGTGTGATGAATTTGCATGATGACTTCTATTTCTGTGATGACTGTACTAGTGTGTAAAATTGAAATCATTAGCGTCTAGGATTGGATGAATTAAGGTATCTTCTAGGCATTTACCAGGAACGAGAGTGCGAAAACACACTCCAGATGCCCGTTGTCAATGCTACGATTCGAATCAGTGACCTCCGGAATTCCAGTTCCCCCTTGCAGTCTTGATGTGCGACTTATCGTCCAGGTTATGCTGTAAGATAAATAATTAAATTACCCCAGCAATACTGTTCACACATCGACAGGTTACTCTAAAGCTGCAATCAAAAGCGACAACTGTTTGGGAGCTATGAAGTTATATTGGTCGTTTCTTCTCCCGCACTAAAGTTAAAAAATGCTTACCGTTTCGGAGTTGAATTCCCCACAGTTTACAGTCTGATGTGTCTTACTTGGTAGCTAAATCGTTTATATAAATGCGTGACGTCATAAAATAACCCAATAAAATATCAGGCGAAGGTGAGGTTACCACATGACGAGGATTTACTCATGGTTTACTCGAGCCAGCCACCGCAATGATTTACATTTGATACTTTGTATTGGTCAATTTTATTCATTCATGAATTCTACACTCACTCCAGGCAAACGCCAAAATAGTACCTTAATAGCCTATTTTCATTTTATGAACAAATAGGCTTGAGATCACTTTTGTCCGTGTGTATGTGTGCGTATGTGTGTGTGTCTGTGTGTGTCCCCCTCTAATAACTTCTTTACGGCTGGAGCGATCTCAAGGAAACTCAGTAAGATCATAGTACTATTACGGCCAACCTCGGTCGTGTCCTTCAAACTTTATTACGTCTTACCAATGCAACATGGCGGCTGTGCGAAATATTTAACCGGCATTCTAAATCTCCGAAACTATTACTGATATCACCTTGATATTTTGTACGGTGATTAAGGGCATTACTAGAAGTTAAACTATGAGACTTTCAAAAACCTGTTAACTACAAACCCAACATGGCGGCCAACTGAATTCGAAACATTTAAATAGACATTCCACGCGACTTAACCATCCAAATGCAATAAAACTTCGTACAGCAAATGTTTAAATAAATTGTAATTTACTGGCATCTAATTTAGTTCAATTGTCTACATATCCTCAAGATGGCAGCTGTGCGATATATTTCACCGGCTTTCTATATCCCCAACACTATTACCGATAACATCCTGAAATTTTGTACGGTGATAAAGGGCACTACTGGAAGTTTACTTATGAGACTTTTAAAAACCTGTAAAATACAAAACGAACATGGCGGCCAAGCGAAATTGCAACTTTTAAATAGACCTTTCTCGCGATTTAACCATTCTATCGCAATGAAACTTGGTACAGCAAATGTTTAAATACATTGAAATGCACTGCCATTTAATTTAGTTCCATTGTCTACATAACCTCCAGATGGCGGCTGTGCGAAATATTTCACCGGCTTTCTATATTTCCGAAAGTATTACCGATATCATCCTGAAAATTTGTACGGTGATATAGGGTATTACTAAATGTTTAGCTATGAGACTTCCAAAAATCTGTAAAATACAAAACGAACATGGCGGCCAAGCGAAGGTGAAACATTTTAATAGACTTTTCTCGCGACTTAACCATCTGAGCGTAGTGAAATATGGTACAGTAAATGTTTATGCACATTTTAATGCACTGGCATCTAATTTAGTTCAATTGTTCACATAACCTTAAGATGGCGGCTGTGCGCAATTTTAAAATTAAGTTTTTATTTATTGTGTATTAATCATGCGATTGAAGTGAACGTTTGAATAATGAACCTACGCAAAAATCGTCATCTAATAGTACAAAACTCTATGGCCTACATAAATAATAATCCAACATGGCGACCAACGGAAATATTTAGACGGTTCTCAATATATACTAATCTATTACAGCAATCAAACTGAAATGTTGAATGTTGATAGAGGCAATTAACATAAGTAGGATGTATGAAAATAGGCTGTATAGTTCTTCACGGAACTACTTGTTTTTAGTCGTGGGTCACGGAGCCAATCCTAGGAATTAGTAATACAGCTATCTTACATACATGTTTTTAGTCCCCTAGAATAGAAGTGGGAAACCACGGAGATCCACTTCCAGGATGGCTGTGGTAGGAATCGAACCCACCTCTTCTCAATTTTGTCTCACGATGCTGAGTGTATCCCGTTCCAGCCCTCAGACCAGAATTAAATTGGCGGAGCCGGGAATCGAAACCGTGCCTCCACGGTGACAGCCAATAATGCTAGCCACAACGGAACGAGGTGGACTTAATCAGATAAATGTCGGGTGGGAAGAGAGATACGATATCTCGCCACTTTTCTCGCCCCTGTGTTCAGGCGGTAGCTCTCTATCTGCTAACAACTGTCGACCAAAATATTATGTGCACTCGAGTTTGAAGGTTGTTTGTGAAGGAACCATTAGATCTACATAAAATCCAGTAACTTCATCACTTTCGTCGTTCTATGTTACGTTAGTTCATCTAGATTTGGGATTTTAAAAGTATATTTTAACACTTTTTATCGCAGTTGAAACACAAAAGTGCCCGTTTTAAGCGTGTTTCAACCATGCGTCACATTTAAGAATTATTATCTCACAAACCCGTCATCAGATCGAATCCAAATTTTAACACAATATAAATTGGAATGTTGTATAACTGGTTTATTAATTTCAAAATTTTGTGTGTCCAAGAAACAAAGTTGTTATCATTTTTGTAAGGTAACTTTTTCTCGGCTCGGGGTGGTGGCAAAATATAGTTCTTGGTCGCGTTGTAATCCTTATACATCAAAAAGGTATGCTGTATGACTGTGAAATACGTAAATTAATTCACTTATTTTATATAGGTTTGCATTTGTACGGGGAAATAAGACATGGTTCACCAGCTAGCCGCTCCGCGGATTGCTGTACAGTATTGCTGAGATGGAGCCCATCACTTCCGAGCGAGGCGCGCCATGGCGCGTGATGGGCTTCATCTTGGCAACGCTGTACAGCATTGCTGAGATGGAGCCCATCACTTCCGAGCGAGACGCGCCATGACGCGTGATGGGCTTCATCTTGGCCACGCTGTACAGCTTTCCCCGGAGCGGCTAGCAGGTGAACCATGTCTTATTTCCCCGTTCAAATATAAACCGATATAAAATAAGTGATTTAATTTACGTATTTCACAGTCATACAGCATAACTTTTTGATGTATAAGGATTACAACGCAACCAAGAACTATATTTTCCAACGACCCCGAGCCAAGAAAAAGTTGCCATACAGAAATGATAACAAATTTGTTTCTTTGACACACAAAATTTTGAAATTAATAAACCAGTTATACAACATTACAATGTATATTGTTCTAATACAGTCATCACAATTAACACCGGTTATCAGACAGATTCTACACACACCCAAAGTACACGGGGCTACATGACCGCGTTGTCGCAGCCCCTAAACTTAAGAACCAACCAGCAAATGTATATTGTGTTAAAATTTGGATTTGATTTTATGACGGGTTTGTGATATAATAATTCTTACATGTGATGCATGGTTGAAACACGCTTAAAAACAGGCACTTTTTGTGTTCCAACTGCGATAAAAATATTAAATTATAAATTAAAATTCCAAACATACAAGAACTAACGTAAAATAAAACGATGAAAATGATGATGTTATTGGATTTTATATAGGTCTATTGGTTACTTCACAACTTTCAAACTCGAGTGCACATAATATTTTGGTCGACAGTAGTCCACTCCCACGTCCATCAGGAGAATGACGCCAACAAGACTGCTAGTTAAGTATCATAGAGGAGAATTCAAACCAATTTAATGTACTGTATTTAGTCAGTAAAAACGGGCACATAATAATCTTATATTTTCAGTGAAGACAGTGCCATTTAGCGTCCCAAACTCAAACTTTTGAGAGCGGAGAACAGGCTAGCTTCACACAGCGGTATCAACAGTATAATAGATCAGTCACTTAAATGTCCCTCACGAATATGATTCCATTCGTTCCAGATATTTACATTTGCTTTTCAACCTTTATGAATGAAAATAAGGAACTCATGAAAATGTATCCCGCAGCATCATTAACCTCTTAAGTGATGTGTCTCCCAGTTACCTATTTACTACCTCGGAGCTGACGGGTTTTTTTTCATTTGCATTTAAAATAAATTCTAGAAGTCGTAATTTTTATATTATCAGGGGGGCCTAAAATGTCTGTTGGTTTTGGGTCTCTATTAATCTAAATGCACATTCAAAATCCTACGTTTATAGTAATTTTCAATTTGAGATGAATCGAAATAAATGTTTATGTTGGACCCTGGCGAATTTTAATATTATGTGTCAGAAAACTGAGCTATAATAATGCTCATTATAGTACAAGTTTCCATTATGATATAGTTTCTCCCACGAATCAGAGCTCAAGAAACAATAAATTGTGTGACCAATTAGGTATGAATAGCATCGCATCTGCGCTGACTTCCATGGCTTACTATTTTAAATTTTACTGCGTGGCTAGTGTCATAGTGGGGTATTCGAGGAGGGCATGGTCAAATACGAGGTGTTCCCTGCGTCCCATGCGCTCTCCTCAGTACATAAAACTGGCGAAATGTAAATATTATATGTCAGAAAACTGAACTATAATGATGCTCATTATAGTACAAGCCTCCATCTTTATATATATAATTCTTCGACACGTGTGTATGTGACTGAACTCCTCCTAAACGACTGAACCGATTTTGATGGAATTTGGTATGGGTGGGTCCATGTATGGTTTAGATTCACAATCTGACCCGGTAGGTGGAATGAACACAATTTTAGAACCACAATTTACACACAATTTTAGAACCACAATATACAGTCAAAAACAGTTGTCATGGAAACCACTAGCCTTGGCCTTCGTGAAAGCTGATGTCTTTGGACGGTTTGTCTCTGCACGTTAGAGCCACCTGGTCTCAACCTGTGCAACTACGGCCATTACATACACTCCGCCCGTGGCGAAAAGTTGTGTTTTATACCAAAGGTGGCAGTGATGTCGAATTCTACTGTTTGTCTCTGCACGTTAGAGCGTTTCAAAGTACCTATGCGTTCATATACCATTCATCCGATTGCCATGAAACTTGGGTGATATGTTGAGTGAGCTCCAGGGAAGGTGTTTGGCTTAGTAAATCCATTTCACATTAGGTAGCGCACGACTAGATTCAACAAATGAGCGACGACGCGCGAAGCGTTTCAAAAAGATCCCGTATGCGTTCAAATACCATTCGTCCGATAGCGATGAAACTTGGGTGAGATGTTGTGTACACTCCAGGGAAGGTTTCTGGCTTAGTAAATCAATTTCACATTAGGTAGCGCACGACTAGATTCAACAAATGAGTAAAGACGCGAGAAGCGTTTCAACAAAATCCCGTATAAGTTTATATTCCATTCATAGATTGAGATGAAACTGTTGTTGTGTACACTAAAGTGAAGGCTTCTAACTTAGTAATCCATTTCACAGGAGGTTGCGCACGAGTAGATTCAACAAATGAGCGGCGACGTGCGAAGCGTTTCAACAAAGTCCCGTATGCGTTCAAATACCATTCGTCCGATAGCGATGAAACTTGGGTGAGATGTTGTGTACACTTACGTGAGGGTTTCTAACTTAGTAAATCCATTTTACAATAGGTAGCTCACGAGTAGATTCAACAAATGAGCAACGACGCGCGAACTTTTAATCCAAGTCCGTTATGCGTTCATATACCATTCATGCGATTGCAATGAAACTTGGGTGAGATGTTGTATACACTTACGTGAGGGTTTCTAACTTAGTAAATCCATTTCACAGGAGGTTTCGCACGAGTAGATTCAACAAATGAGCGACGACGCACGAAGCGTTTCAATAAGGTCCCGTATGCGTCCAGATATCATTTATCCGATTACGATGAAACTTTGGTGAATCGTTGTGTACACTCCAGGAAATGTTTCTGTCTTAGTAAATCCCGTTTTTAATAAGTAGCGCACGAGTAGATTCAACAAATGAGTGACGGCGCGCGAATCGTTTCCACAATGTCCCGTATGCGGTCATATATCATTCATCCGATTGCGATCAAACCTTGGTGAATCATTGAGTACACGCCAGAGAAGGTTTCAGGCTTAGTAAATCTATTTTACAATAGGTAGCGCATGAGTAGATTCAACAAATGAGTGACGGCACGCGAATTGTTCAAAGAAAATCACTTATGCGTTCATATGTCATTCATCCGATTCCGATGAAACTTGAATGAGTTGTTGTGTACACGCCAGGGAAGGTGTTCAACTTGGTAAATCAATTTTACAATAACGGTAGCGCACGAGTAGATGTAACAAATGAGTGACGACGCGCAAAGCGTTCCAACAAAATCCTGTATGCGTTCATATACTATTCATCGATTGCGATGAAACTTTGATGAGTTGTTGTGTACACTTACGTGAAGCTTTCTAACTTAGTAAATCCATTTCACAGTTGGTAGAGCACGAGTAGATTCAACAAATGAGTGACAGCGCACGAATCATGTAAACCAAATCCCGTATCCGTTTGCGATGAAACTTTGGAGAGTTGTTGTGCACGCTCCAACGAATGTTTCTAAATTAGTTAATTCAATTCACAATAATTTAGAGGCAGTTAACAGAAATTGAAAAAAAATATTGTGTATCCAAAACCACTTCAAGAAACAAAGTTACAACACGTTCTTTGATTGGCAGGACAACGTCTGCCGGGTCAGCTTGTTATGATACAGTTTCTCAGAGCTCAAGAAATAGTTGTGTGACCAATTAGGTAAGGATAGCATCGCACATGCGCTGACTTCCATGGCCTACTATTTTAAATATCATTGCGTGGCTAGTGTCATAGTGGGGTATTCGAGGAGGGCATGGTCAAATACGAGGTGTTCCCTGCGTCCCATGCGCTCTCCTCAGTACATAAAACTGGCGAAATGTAAATATTATATGTCAGAAAACTGAATTATAATGATGCTCATTATAGTACAATTTTCCATTATGATACAGTTTCTCAGAACTCAGAGCTCAAGAAACAGTTGTGTGAGCAATTAGGTAAGGATAGCATCGCACCTGCGCTGACTTCCATGGCCTACTATTTTAAAATTCACTACGTGGCTAGTGTCATAATGGTGTTTTCGAGGAGGGCATGGTCAAATACGAGGTGTTCTCTGCGTCCCATGCGCTCTGCTCAGTACATAAAACTGGAGAAATCTCGACAGATATTTATGAATATTTATGTTCAAAAATAAAACAGTTATAATTATCGTCGAACATAAACAGTCGTATGAAACTCGCCTATAATGGTAATTAAGAAATTCATATGGAAATTATCGTGTCTTTACCGCTGCCATTATAGGCTCGTTGCATAATGTACTATTTTGTGCCCATATTTGCATCATCTCCATTCCAGACAAGGGCCAAAAATTAATGATGATGTAAAATCAGTAGGCAAGTAATACTTGCTGCTCCTTACTAGTATAAAAATTGATATTTTTTGATACGAACTCACAGTGTGACAGGAAAAAATTTGTTTGTTATTCCGCCATGCTTGTCTACTTCTCGGATGAACTCCAACTGTAAAGGATAGACGTTTACAAAATGCTCTGTTAGTTACTTCCGGAAGCAGAAGTCCAAACTCAAGTAGTAGGCCTACTACATAGTGCCCAACAGATAGCAGACCATGCCAGAGATCGACTCGGCACTCAAAAGCGAATGAGGAATATGAAAGAAAGAACTTCCTCTGCACCGTTTATAGACGAGCGAAGCACTCGACGGGTTAAACACTTCGATAACGATATCACATTTTTAAACAAGATGTTCAGTAAAGAACATATAGCCACTTTCTCCTAAATGCATGGGTATTGTTATAACTCTTTGTCCTTTTCAAGGAGTATAATTGAATGTTAGTTGTTGAAATTCAACATGCTATACGGATATTAAACACGAATATGAGGTGCCCTTTGCCAGTGTTACCTCCGTAAAAAATTCATTTCAATTCAGTTTCACCGTGTTTGAATTGATATGGGGAATCGATTTGCACACATACATGGCCGCTATCTGCAAACCATTGGGCTGAGGACCTTGTAGTTCAGTCAAAAGATGCTTCCCACAAAAGGTATGTTTTTGCAAAATTTTATATAGATCAGATGATTAGGTTGGTCGTAATCTGATTTTAGCTTTTAATATTTGGGTGGCCGCCATTTCGTTTCCGTCAAGATGGCGGAGATATAAAACATGACACTGAGGGGCCCTTTGCTAGTGCTACCTCTGTACCAAATTTCATTCAATTCGGTTTTACCGTGTTTGAATTGATAGGGGGAATCGATTTGCACACATACATGGCCGTCATACGCAAACTATTGGATTGATGACCTTGTCGCTTGGTCAAATAACGCTTCTCACATAAAGGTATGTTGTTGCAAAATTTAGTAGAGACCAGATGATTAGGTTGGTCGTAATTTAATTTAAGCCTTTTACATTTGGGTGGCCTCCATTACTTTTACGTCAAGATGGCGGCGATATAAAACATGACACTGGAGTGCCCTTTGCTAGTGCTACCTCTGTACCAAGTTTCGTTCAATTAGGTTTCACCGTGTTTGAATTGATAGGGGGAATCGATTTGCACACATACATGGCCGCCATCTGCAAACTATTGAACTGATTATCTTGTAGTTTGGTCAAAATATGCTTCCCGCATAAAGGTATGTTGTTGCAAAATTTGGTGGAGATAAGATTATTTGGTTGGTCGTAATTTGATTTAATTTTGAAATTAATAAACCAGTTATACAGCATTCCAATTTATTTTGTGTTAAAATTTGGATTCGATCTGATGACGGGTTTGTGAGGTAATAATTGTTAAATGTGACGCATGGTTCAAAAACGCTTAAAAACGGGCACTTTTTGTAATTTGATCTTTGAACATTTAGGTGGCCGCCATCACATTTCCGTCAAGATGGCGGCAATATAAAATATGACCAAGAAGTGCCCTTTATTAGTGCTACTCCTGTTCTACTTTTTGTTCAATTCGGTTTGACCGTGTTTGGATAGATAGGGGAAATCGATTTGAACACATACATGGCCGCCATCCGCAAAGTATTGGGCTGATGACCTTTAGTTTCGTGAAAAGACACTCTCCATACAAATATATGTTGCTGCAAAATTTGGTAGAGATGGGATGATTAGGTTAGTCGTAATTTGATTTTATCTTTGAACATTTGGGTGGCTGCCATTAAGCTTCTGTCAAGATGGCGGCGATATAAAACATGACACTGAGGTGCTCTTTGCTAGTTCTACCTCTGTACCAAATTTCATTTAATTCGGTTTCTGTTCCGATGTCGGTCCAATGCATAACCGTACCGGACATTCATCCCCAGTTCAACCTGGTCAGCAACAACCTCGCATTCTCAGCATCAAAAATTTGCGGGCTCAGGTCATACGAGGTCAGACAGGCACTGCATCGGCGAAAGACAGACAATCAGAGAGGTCGATCGTCTGCCAATCGAGAGATCGGGCAATTTGGGTCGTCGGACGTTCGTTAACCAAGAGGCACGGAGCTGAGTCGGTACCTGAGATCTCCTTTTTATTTCAGGATTAAATTATAACCCATCGTAATCATTGTATCTATACTGTAATGGTAGGTTGGTTGGTTGGTTCTTAAGTTTAGGGGCTGCGACAACGCGGTCATGTAGCCCCGTGCACTTTGGGTGTGTGTAGAATCTGTCTGATAACCTGTGTTAATTGTGATGACTGTATTAGTGTGTGTTATCTGTTTTTAGCCTACTTTCGATTTTTGAAAAAATTAAAGTAGACCTATGAGATTAACAAAGGGCGAAAAAAAGTGTGTCTATCTGTGTGTGTGTATGTGTGTGTGAGTCTGTGTGTGTGTGAGTGTGTGTAATCTGAATGTCTGTCCCCCCCCCCTATCAATTCAAACACGGTGAACGCGAATTGAACGAAATTTGGTACAAAGGTAGCACTAGCAAAGGACACCTCAGTGTCAAGTTTTATATCGCTGCCATCTTGACGGAAACGTAATGGCGGCCACACAAATGTTCAAAGCTTAAATCTAACTACGACTAACCTAATCATCCGAGCGCTACCAAATTTTGCAACAACATACCTTTATGGGCGGAGCATCCTTTGACCAAACTAATAGGTCATCAGCTTAATAGTTTGCGGATGGCGGCCATCTATGTGTGAAAATGGATTCCCCCTATTAATTCGAACACGGTGAAACCGAATGGAACAAAATTTGGTACAGAGGTAGCACTAGCAAAGGGCACCTCAGTGACATGTTTTATATCACCGCCATCTTGACGGAAACGTAATCGCGGGCACCCAAATGTTAAAAGCTAAAACGTAATTACGACTAACATAATCATCCGATATCTACCAAATTTTGCGACAACATACCTTTATGGAGGGAGCATCCTTTGACCAACCTAATAGGTCATTAGCCTAATAGTTTGCGGATGGCGGCCAACTTTGTGTCAAAATCGATTCCCCCTATTAATTCGAACACGGTGAAACCGAATGGAACAATATTTGGTACAGAGGTAGCACTAGCAAAGGGCACCTCAGTGTTATGTTTTATATCGCCACCATCTTGACAGAAACGTAATGGCGGCCACACAAATGTTCAAAGCTTAAATCAAATTACGACTAACATAATCATCCGATCTCTACCAATTTTTGTAACTACATACCTTTAAAGAGGGAGCATCCTTTTACCAATCTAATAGGTCATTAGCTTAATAGATTGCGGATGGCGGCCATCATTGTGTCAAAATGGATTCCCCCTGTTAATTCGAACACGGTAAAACCGAATGGAACGAAATTTGGTTCTGAGGTAGCACTAGCAAAGGGCACCTCAGTGTCATGTTTTATATCACCGCCATCTTGACGGAAACGTAATTGCGGCCACCCAAATGTTAAAAGCTAAAACGTAATTACGACCAACCTAATAATCTAGTCTCTACCAAATTTTGCAACAACATATCTTTATGTGGGAAGCATACTCTGACCAAACTGCAAGATCATCAGCCCAATAGTTTGCAGATGGTGGCCAAGTATGTGTGCAAATCGTTTCCCCCTATCGATTCAAACACGGTGAAACCGAATTGAACGAAATTTGGTACAGAGGTAGCACTAGCAAAGGGCACCTCAGTGTCATGTTTTATATCGCCGCCATCTTGACGGAAACGGAATGACGGCCACCCAAATGTTAAAAGCTTAAATCAAATTACGACCATCCTAATAATTTGATCTCTACCAGATTTTGCAACAACATGCCTTTTTGTGGAAAGCATCTTATGACTGACTACAAGGTCATCAGCCCAATAGTTTGCAAATAGCGGTCATGTATGTGTGCAAATCCATTCCCCATATCAATTCAAACTCGGTGAAACCGAATTGAAGGACATTTTTTACAGAGGTAGCACTAGCAAAGGGCATCTCATATTCATGTTTAATATCCCTATAGCACGTTGTATTTCAACAAGCTACTACAACCAACATTCAATTATACTCCTTGAAAAGGACAAAGAGTTATAACAATACCCATGCATTTAGGAGAAAGTAGGCTATTTGTTCTTTACTGAACTTCTTGTTTAATTTAAGTACTGCAACTTAGAATTTTTCAAATAGTTCCTACTTTTTTCCGCCAAGCGCCACCGTCAACGACTGCTAGGCTAAGTTCAGAACTTAGCTACTAGACGCCACCGCAGTCGGCTCTTGAAACGAACGTTGAAACCTAAGAGCGTTGTTTACATTCTTAACCTATCCAATTTAGATTCACACAGGTGCAATTAGTGGAAGGTTCTTTAACATGCCATAAATCTATGACATGGGACCGCCGGCTTTACTTCCCCTCAGAAGGAAGGCATACAGAGGGTTTTTAACGCTCTTAAAAAATCCGATGGCTTCGGCCAGGTTTGAACCCGCTATCTTGGGCATAGAAGCTCAGCATGCTACCGACTACGCCACCGAAGCCGCCATATAATGGTAGATTCCTTTACTCCCACACTGAAAAATTTTGCGTTAAACGTTCCTACTCCTCAGTGGGGAGTATTCCCTGAATCCTGGAATCACGTCCCAATCCCATTCCCATGTATAGCAGGGACTGTACTAGAATTTAACGCTAAGGACCCGATAACGATTCTAGTAAATAATCTTGCAGATACCCTGATCTGCATGTGGCGTAAGTCCGTACGATAAGGTGGGGATACAACAATATACAGACTTAACAGAGAATACACATGTCTGCCACTAGTAGGCGATCATTACCTAGGAAATTTAGCGGTGTAAAATTTCGGAAATGGCAGCGGTACTCTTGGAGGAAATGCCGTACTTGCAGAACTATGCGTGGTTACAACTATAGCTAGCGACTTTCATGACCTTCCGGGAAGAGTGCCATTTAACCGGACGTATCCATTCTGCCGTGTAGTGGCTAGTACAATCAACCTTGTGAGGCATAACTAAGAAAAGGTGGGTTCGATTCTCACCAGGACCATCCTAGAAGTGGTTTTCCGTGGTTTGCCACCTATTTTTCAGACAAATGCCTGGACGATGCCTAACTTGAAACCACGACCGCCTATTTCCTAATATTACCTCCATTACAAATGCACACACTTTTAATGACACCACAATAACACAGGATCCACACACACACCTAAGTATAGCCTACAAGGTCGGTCATCACGATGTTCCAATCCCCTAAATGAAACTACTACTACTACTACTACTACTACTACTACTACTACAATACTGTACCACCCGAGCAAACATACTCTCCCCATGTGTACACAACAGGAAAGCGAATTGCTGCACAGGGGCACGGTATACATCACCGCAGTACCGTCTTGTTGAAGCGGATGCCATCTTATTTACTTCACGGCGAATGTGTAGGATAATAATTTATAGTAACATTGTACCAACTTATGTGATTAGAAGTGATTGTTGATTTTATGAGGCGGAACAGTGAGGTTACTTTTCCCCTTTAGCTATAGTTTCGGTGAAATATTTTACAATAAAGTATTCTTGTTTTGTGTTCGTCTGTGTTGTTTTATTAAGCGATAATTAACATACAATCATCTTTGAATAACTCGTAAATCTATTTTTCCGAACTTTGTTGGTGTTCTTGTATTTGTGTTTGTTGATGATGATTCATTTAGGGGCATTGCGGCATCGTGGTCGTTTAGCCCTGTGTACTTGGATATATGTGGAGTCTATCTCATAACCTAGCGTGTGTCAAATTGTAATTGGATAGGAGGGGGCCATGGCCTTAATTTAGGTACCATCCCAGCATTTACTTGCAGTAGAAGTAGAGGAACCATGCAAAAACCACTTCTAGGACAAATGAAGTGGGAATCGATTCCATCTATTTTCAATTCTACCTCACGAGGCTGAATATACTCCGTCCCATCCTCAGACCAGATTTAAATTCATTGACATGGTTGAAAATCGAAAACGGAAGTCTATAGTACCAGCTACGAACGCTAGCCACTACGTTACGAGGCGGGCTCAAAATTGCACGGGATTGATGACCAGGATGCCCCAACACTATAAATGAAACAACAACAACTACTCATCCATGCTATTCTAATAGGGCAAAACACAAGTAATATAAGAGACAATTCGCTCTATTTACAGATAGAATGTTTGAAATAAACATTATGAGAGGTAGCCTCGTGAAAGAATAATGCAGGAGCTGCTAGAACAAGGGACAATACGATAAGCGCTAGAAAATAACAAGGCTTTGGGCTCTAAAATTGCGTTAGGGAATTGATACAGAGCAAAGAAGTCTCGAGGGATGCACGGAGATATTGTATAAAACATATTGCCGTTGGACGGGAGTAGAATGCGGGAGATACAAACAAGATAGTTCACCAAGTTTACTTTAAAACGATCTCACGTAGGGTGCTCTAAACCATGGTGCGCGTACCAGTGTTGCTGCACTCTACTCTGGGCAACGGGATGCAAGCGTGTAGGAGAGGGTAGGTATGAAGGTAATGCAAAGAACTAGATGATGATGATGATGATGATAAGTGTTGTTTTAAGGGGCCTAACATCTAGCTTATCGGCCCCTAATGGTTTGGGTGATCGTGAAGATGATAATGAAATGTAAACTATAACTAAAACTAACTACTAACTTATATACTAGAAGAAGAAATGGGAAACAAAAGGAGAATAAGGCAGACAATGGACAGTAGGAAAAGAAACGCCCTCATCCCTCGAAGAATGCGGATGGAGGGTCTTGGAAGGAAGGAGAGCCATGAAAGGCAGATAGGAAAGGGGGAAAGAGGAGAGGGTCCGCCCCAGAGGTAATGGATAAAAGGGGGAAACCGGACCCAGCTCAGGAATCCCTCGGGGTCGCCAACTCCCGAACTCACCAGCCGGGAGCCCCTGAGGGTGTAGCAATTTCTAGGTTTCACCAGAAGTGGGGGGGGGGATACATACGTACACCCTGTCTCCTTAAGGGCCTTCAGCGGAAGGTAGGAGATAACATGAAAAGAAAAAGAAGGCTGACCCCTCGCAGAAGGAGGGTATCAGAAAGGATGAGACAAGGACCAATTAAGGCGGGAAAGGAAGAGACTCCCTAGGCCTTGGATACCCTAATACCATCGGGGTCGGAAGAGAAGAAGAGTTGACCAAGTGAGGTCGACAAGATAGAAGACGGAGAGGAGCCCAGCACAAGTAAGGGAAGAACTAGATATAAATGATGACAAGAGTGTAGTTTTACGTTGTCATTAATCACGTAATCATAAGCCATGGGGCCTACTTCTTCAGGGGATTTGCGACATCAAGGTCATATAGCCGCCACTTTTGGTGCTCTCGGTGTACGTGTTGAGATTCTGGAACCAGAGCACCTAGATTCGATTCCCGGCTCTGACAAGAATTTAATAAAATCGAAGCGTTGGAATGAGTTACATTCAGATTAGTAAGGCAAAACTGAGAAGAGACAGGTTTGATTCCCTCCTCACCTGTCATAGAAGTTATTTTTCTAGGCATGCCACTTTTCCTCCAGGCAAATGCCGAGATGATTCCTCATTTATGGCCACAGCTGCCTCCTTCCAAATCCTAGGCTCATTTACTAATGCACATACACTACTACAGCCATCAGGATGGCCACTGTCTATATCAGAACTCGAACCTTCCGCAGATATCCACTGGAGTGTTAGAGCGTGACTCATCCGCTATGATGTTGGGTGTTCTGTTTATTAAGTTCACAGTTGTGCATTCCGATAATGGTACAGGCGACAGTCTAAAAGAATGGACGCTCTACTTTCTATGATTCAATATCTTTCGAGATATATTTAAACGGTAGATTATAAACTTAGTCAGTGAACCAACAGCCTACTAGCAATACATTATAAACCTGTTGACACTTGGATTATTTTCAAAAATTTACTATGAACCCACACAAATTTCTACTGCATACTTCTTTGTTGTAGTTTTGGGAACCTGTTGAACCTGTCAAAAGCGATACTTACAAGCGAACGTCAACACTCTTTACTACTTGAAACTTTGCATAATTATACAGTATGTTGTGCAGATCACAAAGAAAACATCTATGATAGCATTTAACCAGGGGCTTCAGTGTCGCAGTTGGTAGCATGCTGAACTGCTGTGCCTAAGATAGCGGGTTCAAACCCGGCCGAAGTCGTCGGATTTTTTAAGAGCGTTAAAAATCCTTCAGTATGCCTTTCTTAGGAGGGGATGTAAAGCTGGTAGTCCCTTGTTATACATTTATGGCATGAAAAAGATCCTTCCACAGACTAAACTTGTGTGAAGCTAAATTGTTAGGTTGGATTTCGTTGAACGCTCTATCAAAGTTTCAACATTCACCACTAGGTATTATTGATATCTGGTAGCGAAAGTTGGAACTACGTGAAATTGAACGGAACGTGTAGCTCACCCTAAGGGTGTCTGCTGGAAGGAGCTACAGACTCAGGAGAGCCAAACATGTCCTCGGACACTCCCGGCACTAAAAGCCATACGATAAATAAATAAGCATTTAACCATAAATTAATTTGACTATCTCCAGTGAGGCCGGAAATGTACGTGTCTGAATACTGACCCAACACTTCCAACGGCCCTGGTGGGCGTGCGCGCTAAGTTACAATATTCTCTCCGTACAATCAGTTTATACTTTTCAGTCAGTCAATACTCGTTTGCCCAATTAGATTAGGTGGGGTAACTAACACACTATTCCTGAAAATAATTGCATGTATTAATATTTTGCTCTGATAAAAGGAGAAAAATAGGATTACGTGTTTTGACTGTCAAAAGACAACTATAATAAGGAAATCAGAATAATCAATCAAATAGCTAAGGAAAATAATTTTCTACCCAGAAAAATATATCAAATTGCAGCCAGGTATATAAATAAAACAATAATGTGAGCAAATTCATCTGTTTTAATTACATAAACGTGAATACATACAAAATCACCAATATATTCAAGAAACAAGACATTAAAATAGCATTCACAACAAACAACACAACCGGAAAGGATCTGGACAACAGTAATTTAAACAAGAACCGTACTCAAAGTCAGGGGTATGTTCAATAGCATGCAAAGACACAGGTGTTATGCAAAAAATATTGGCCAAAGTGATAGAAGAATGAGCACGCGATACAAAGAACACAGAAATGCGATAAAATATGGGACACACACTCGGCCGTATCCGAACACATGTACGATGCGGGACACAGTTTCACAAACATTGAACACGAACCAAAAGGAAGAGCCCTTGACATTATGGAAGCAATCGAGATACACTTAGATGAAATAAACAACCCCAATAACTTAAACAAACATACAGTACATGCATGGCGAATTCACCCCTCTTTACACTACTGGAAAACACCCCCCTTCGGAAACGAGAAACAACGTAACGTTCAACCCAGGCTAGATAAGGGAGCAACAAGGGAAACATGGTATTGGGATAGGATGTACGTTCTACCATATCTTCAATTAACTGAGTCCGGTATTAAAGGCAGTATTTAAGTGTCTGAGACATTCTCAATCGACCGGATGCGCTTAAAGAGAGCCGTTTAGCTTACGCGTGGCGAGAATGAAAAACTGGCCTTTGCTAGTTGAAAATGTCCAGAATATAGTAGGATGATCTAGACTTGGCAGCGCATACACAGGGTGTCTCAAAAATGTACTAACACTTCGAATTACTATAAAATGATTGATTATTTATGAACATAGAGACAAGTTTAAGGGCATCAATTATAGAGGAGACATGTAATTAAAGACTCATGTTTGCAAATGTTCAAATTGATGACCGTCAGTGTCTAGACAAAGCTGATAACGCGAAGCAATGGATTCGCAAACGTTACAACAAAGTTCATTTGGAATTTAGTGACATTGTCAATTTCCAATTTCACGTTGGAATGTAGGATTTCCAGCGCAGACGCTTCATGATGCGATGGACGCTATCGTTTTAGATGTGTGCCTCTCGAGCCGTTAGTCGTAGTGATTTCTGTGGGGATCAAGTGAGGGCTTTCTGCACCTGTTCTTTTCTATGACTGGTGGATGTCCGTGGTCTTCCAGAACGTTTCTTCTTCCATCTGTTTCAAATTTATCTCTGATGCGAGCAATGGTCCGGTGCGTTGGTGGCGGTTTGTCGAACTCCTAGACACTGACGGTGATTAATTTGAACATTTGCGAACATGAGTCTTTATTTACATGTCTCTTCTATAGTTGAAGCCCTTAAACTTGTCTCTATGTTCATAAATAATCATTTTATAGTCATTCAAAGTGTTAGTACATTTTTTGAGACACCCTGCATGTTACATTGCGAGACGAACATAGACAGATAGGAAAACGCGGGGAAAGGCCAAGGAGGATAAGAGATAACGAGAGAAGACATGAAATTATTTCCGGTTCAGTGTAGGCAGTGGTGAGAAGAGCTGCGTGGGAGCAAACAACACTAGCTCGATAAGCTATGCTCACAATCCACTCCAACCTGACCGTTTAATAACAATCGCATAATCACACTAAGCAAGCAAACGTGAAGGTCAATCACCACTATCAATAGCTCATTTGTTGAAACCATTCGCGCGCCAACACTCATTTGTTGAAACAACTCGAGCGCCACCTATTGTAAAATGAATTCACTATTCAGGAACCTGCACGGAAATGCCAAAACAACTCACTAAAGTTTCATCACAATCGTATGAAAGGTATAGGAACTCATACGGTGCAATCATACATTGAAACAACAATGACTGCCACTAAACTGTATGAAATACACTCACTCGATAGTTGAAGTGAATCGTGCGCCAACACTCATATGTTTAAACGACTCCCGCACCATTTATTGTAAAATGGAATTGCTAATTTAGAAACATTCGCGTGCGTGCGCACAGCAACTCACCAAAGTTAATTTGTTGAAATAATTCGCGTGCCAACACTCATTGGTTGAAACAACTCGCGTGCCATCTATTGCAAAATAGATTTTCTCATTCAGAAACCGTCGCGTGCGTGCGTAGAACAACCCACCACAGTTCATTCGTTGAAATGATTCGTGCGCCAACATTTGTTGAAACAACTTTTGTGTCACCTATTGTAAAATTGCCTAACTAATTCAGAAACTTTTGAGGGCGCGCACTCAACAATTTACCACAGTTTCAACGCAATCGGATAATTGGTATAGAATCGCATAAAACACGAACAAACATTCATTTTTATACAATGAAGCCCTTCCCTATAGAACGGAGCTCTGCTTGAGCGTGATATGGGCGGGGAGTGATTGGTCACCGCCACTTAACTAGCATTTAGAAATAACACAAGAGCAGGACGGGAAGACCCCAATGCTGGCATTGCATTTATTAGATGATGATGATGATGATGATGATGATGATGATGATAGGCAATCACTCGCTAACGAGTATGATGTTTTCTTTTTCACTACAAGACCTCAATGGCTGTGGACCCTCTGATGACTGCCGCAAACTCTTCCACAATGTTCACCAACATATATTTCACCCACAACTCACTGAGGATTGTTCAATTGAGCGACCATTCGTTCTTTCCTTGCCTGCCGCATGTCTCCAACGTTCATGTTCTAAGCGTTGTGGACCTCCGTGAACAAACCAACGCCATGCTTGTCAGTTAGAAACTGTGGTGTCCGAGTGTTTGGAGATTGCAAGATACCTTTATTGAGATAATTAAGATTTTTGGTGAAGTACTGTAGGCTGTCTTGTAAACCGTGATTATTTAATACGTTAAGAAGTGTAAATGTGTTAACCTAGTTGGGCGCTACGCTGCTGCTAGCGCATGTGCCTGGCTCTACTCGTGGCTAGCCACAGCACTCTGGCCACCACGCAGCCTCCGCGACTCTCCGTTCGATAGGGAGGGTCCTCACTGTATTAGACTAGCATTACCCGTCGCGGCTTCGCCCATAAATTTGTATTAATACTACACTTTAAATTTAGCGATGACTCACTCATCAATGCCATGATTTATTTATAGTTAAATATTGAAGCAGTTCGGTTTGCGATACGATCGAAAAGATTATGTAAGGCACCTTGCTCGGCATTCTACTCGCTCTTGAAACTATAATATCTTCCTATTGTTCTAAACATGTCAATATAGGAAAGAACCAATTCTGTTATTCTCATCAAAGTAAAGATACTTGTAATGTGTAGATGCTGTTCTGTTGAAAGTAATACATTCCTTAGTATCATAGGCTAATATCAACGATCAACTACAGCATATTTCCCCTACCACTGAGTAGCTCCTGCTCCTGACTAGACATAACCTACAACTAAGAAATGTCAAAAAGTCAGAAACGTAGTGGCTACAGAGAACGAAAACTCGAAAATCTGTTCCCCGTGAAGATCGCGTCACCATAAATAGGAAAGTACGATGGCAACATTTTGTAAATCATTTTGTCTCCAAAATTTACAACTGATCACTACTATAACATGAATCATGACTTGAACGCTATTCAGGAAACGAATTAATAAGTCTTGCATAGTAATAATTGTAATCAACTACCTTAGGAAAAGCCCAGTAGGTGTATACTGCCTCCTCCCTTACGAAAAGCAATAAAATTAAATATAATGTCAACACTCACAAAAATAACGGTTATATTGATGAAAATTAAAAACCTAATGACAATCAAACATATATTATTGGAAACGTTAGGCTTCGTACCTTTCAAAATCGGATGTTAATATCGAAATCTCAGGAACAAAACCCTCACTTCCCATAAGAAAATCAGTACATCTTGGAGAACAATGGCAAATATTGAAGGTCTTAAATACCTCAATTTGAACGTCTCTTATGATAATATAGCAAAATACACAAAAGGTATAACATGTTGTTTTCTACATGATTTGTTAAGTCCAATATACGTAAGACTAATATTAAGAGAGTGATATTTGAAATTGTAACTTCCAAAATTTCACCCTCCTCCTCCATGAGGCACTTAAATAGGATGTATGAGAAATAACAATAGTGTTATTTGTTTTACGTCCCTTCTAACTACTGCGGCTTTCAGACACACCGGTGTGCCGTAATTTTTCCTCAAAGGGGATCTTTAACGTGCCAGTGAATCTACTGACATGGCACCCTCAAATGCCAGCTGACTGCGCCAGGATTCGCTCCTACAAACTTGGACACGACAACCGAGACCATTACCGCTGAGCCACGCAGCCAGCCTATGAAAAATAGGTCAAATACCTATTTAATTATTGTTTAAGATGATATTTTGCCCTGAGTTTTAAACTTCTAGCTTATGCCGTTTCAGAATTACACGCACCGTTAGGAACCCTTCAATCACCACTTTTCACCCCTTGCACCAATAGATTGAAATACACTCAGACACGTATCACATCTCCAAATAAAACTACTCGTGTGGTATTAATATACATGAAAACCCCCTTATCACCCCTTTAGAAACTGAATATCCCAAAATCCTTCCGTAGTGGACGTTTACGAGATATAAGGAACATTTCATGTTTCCAACTTCAATAGTCTTGGCTGAGCGATGATAGACAGCCAGACTGCCAGTTAGGACACTTTCTTTTATATAACAGATTATGTACTTCCACTCTTCAAAATTAAGAGTTATACTGATAATTAAATGTCATATTTCACGAAATGTATTAAATTTTATGTCTGGTTGTTGATTACTTTATTTGGGGATGTCAGGCGGGAGTGAATTCATGTATGCGTGATTTCTATGGCTTATGAAAGTAGGAGATTGGAGTGTTTATTATTTGCGTAGGCCATGTACTTGACTTAAATGTAATTATTGTAATATATATCTATAAATCTAAATAATAGAATGATATAATTCCAAGTATCTTGTTCTTATTGAAGATCAGGTTCTGTTGTTCTAAGTCCCTTCAGTGTTTTGACTGGTTTGATGCAGCCCTCCATTCCTCCGTGTCCTGAGCTAATCGTCTCATCTCTACATAGCTACCAAACCTTAACTACTAGAAAATCTGTTTAACATATTGGTCTACCTCTACAGTTCTTGTCCTCGACTCTTCCTTCCATAACTAAGGTTGCTATTCCTGGGTGTATTAGTTTGTGTCCTACCAACCTATATCTTATCTTCATTAGCAGTCGCCAGTAACATCTCCCCTCTCCCACTCGTCTTAATACCCCTTTAGTTGTTGCCCATCTGATCTTCATCATTCTCCTGTAACACCACATTTCAAATGCTTCTATTCCCCTCTTTTCTGCTGCGCCAACAGTCCAAGTTTCACTTCCATAGAGTACCACGCTCCAGACAAAGGCTTCCAGAAATGACTTCCTAATACTGTACCTAAATCTATATTTGTTGACAACAGATTCCATTTCTGTAGAAATGCTTTCCTTGCCTGAGCCAACATACTCTTTATATCCTCTTTGGTTATTTTGATTCCTACAGCAAGTTAGGTTCGTATACTGAAATAATAATAGAGAATCAATTTGTTGAAGATAAGAGTCCAGATGATGTATATGAGTTATAAACTTCTGTCACTTTACACAGAAACTTGTGAGTTCACACATCTGGACCAGCCAGACATACATTTCCCGTGTTCTTGATTTAACTTTTAGTGATAATGTGGCCCTTCAGGAGCCAGACAAGTGTAATGGACTTGTTTCCTTGCAGGCTGGATGAAGTAGAACAGCATTTGTTCCTTGCTATACGAGTGGGTCAGAGAACTTCCCAGACTGTCGTGAAATCTTTCTAAACTTTATACACAATATGTCTGTCGCTCCACTTCAATATATCGATATGGTGCAGACAATTATTATGTGTACTAATATTAGTATTAGTTACATTTATGCTGATTGATAGCAGACATTCTTGAACAGCGAAACATAATGAGGTCAAAGAGGTTATGATCCATTCTTGACTTTCTCCTCTAAGGCCCGGGTTCTATTCGCGACTGTGCTAAGAAATTCAATTCTGCTATGAGGGCCGAAAGCTGGCCCCGTGGTGTTGGGGTAGCGTGCCTGCTCCTCACCCGGAGGCCCCGGGTTCAATTCCCGGCTCCGTCAGGTATTTTAGAAACTTACGTGAGGGCTGGAATGGGGTGCACTCAGCCTCGAGAGGACAATTGAGTAGCTGTCTGACAGTGAGTCAGCTCCCCGATCACGAAAACCAAGATTAACGGCCGAAGAGATCCGATGCGCTGATTACGCGTCACCCCTATTTCTGCAAAACTGAGAAAAGACGGGTTCGATTCCCACCTCAGCCATCTTGTAAGTGGTATTCCGTGGTATCCAACTTCTACTCCAGCCAAATGCTTGGATGGTTCCTAACTTAAGGCCATGGCCGTCTCCTTCACAATCCTCACCTGAAAAACTAATATATACATTACAACAGGCACCACAATTAAACGGGATATCAGTTCTGTTGTTTGTTGTTGGTTGTTTGTTGTTTTATTTCTTTTTGTTTCTTGTTTTCTGGTTTCGTTTGTTCTTGTTGTTATTGTTGCTAATTCATTTTAAGGGCTTGGGACATCTAGTTAATCTGCCCCGTGTCATTTGGTGTGTGTAGAACATGTCTGATAACCAGGTAGCCTACACGGGGATTAATGAGCACGATGTCCAAGTGCCTCAAATGAAACAACAACAACAACAACAACAAAGAAGCTATGTAGATATTCTGTACATAATTCTGATTCATTTACATAAAACAATTGAACATCGGTGTGATAAAAAGAAAGTGATAACACCATAACGACCACTCTTGCTTAGGTCATTTAAAGGTTACATCAAGAATTATTTTCAATAGAACGCAACGAAAGGATTCGATTGTCATGGGAATCATTAAAGACGATTGACTACAAAGTCAGCAATCGCTTTTATAAGTATTTGAAAATTTTAGCGTTTTTAATACACGAATATAGATAAATGTAGAGATGAATTGTCAAACAAGTTCTCCCATAATTAATCAAAAGATACTAAATTTAACAAGAATAATCAACATGGTGGCCATTTATTTTCAATGAAACGCATGCACATTTGATTCAGTAATGATTTTGTTAATTCATTTAAAGGGCTTGGGACATTTTGATAACCTGTATTCCTGTGATGACTGTAGAAGTGTGTGTAGGGACAGGGATGGGCTACGCGCCCCGGGACGAAGTAAAGCTATCCCTGAATTTGCCTGGAGGGAGTGTGAGAAAAACCACACTCAGAACCACCGATCTCCGGACTTGCTGCAGCTGCCCTCGGATTCGTGGTCCACGATTTCACGAGCACTGCTACGCCGCGGGATTTGATTTAGTTAGGAGTAAGGGATATACAGACCGATATATATATACAGTGTGGTCCACCCGCCCCTTATTTTTTTTGGAGGAAGGCAACCCAACTAACGCGTATATCACAGTCATCCTAAAAACATTAGTACGTCCATTGTATAACTGTACCGTTGAGTACATCCTCGCGAATATAGTAGAAATCAATAGTGGCAGTGTTCTTTCATTGACCTCAAATATAATGCATGATTGAAACGTTCAGAGCTCCGAATAACACCTTCTTACGTTTGGACAGGAAGTGTCTACGAATAGATTCAATACATGCCAGCAAAACACTATGGTTCTCGGTAGCTATGGTGGCTAAATCAAGAATTGCTAGAGTAGCGTCAACGATGTCGCATTGTAGTAGGTTCGAACCTTGAACTAGTACATTTTCTTTTTTGCTTAATGTCGTTTATTGTGGATGTATTATGGACGCATATCTATCTGTTCCAACGAGTGATTTTTTATTTGGTCCTCAAAAGGACCGTACTTTTCCGATGGTACGCAGCCAGATTGGACGACGACATAACGATCTGTAGAACGAAAGCATGGTATCCTGTATATTCAAGGTAGCAAGTGTTCGAAATTTTGACCACCTTTGTTTAAATGAAAACTCCAACTAAATCAGACGACCCTCATAACAAATAGATTTGTTATGTGGGTAGGCTCACGAATAAATACATCAGACCGAAACTATAATTTCTTTCAACGGCTTCTGTGCGAAAAGCAATTGCTATACACTTACAGTAATAGTTAGTTAGTGAGGTTTTAAGGGGCGGAACTACGAGGTCATCTGCCCCAAACATACAGTAAATACAGATAATTATAATGTTATTGGTTTTATGTCCCTTTTAACTACTCTGACTTTTAGAGACGTCAGGGTGCCGGAATTTTGCTCCGAAGGTTATCTTCAACGTGCCAGTAAATCTACTGACACGGCTCCCTCGCATTTGTGCACCCTCAAAAGCCAGCTGACTGCGCCAGGATACGAACCTGCAACCTTGGGCACAGCAAGCGAGAACGTTACCGTTCAGCCTCGCAGCAAGGCAGTAATTACAGTTTTTTTTTGTCGATTTACCCACTAGGTTGGTGGTTCCAACGGACTCAGCGAGGGAACTCACCACTACCGCCTCTATGGGCAGTGTCCTGGAGCTTGGAACATCTGGTCGGAGGGGATACAACTGGTGAGGTGTGATCAGCACCTCGCCCAGGTGGCCTCACCTGCAAAGCGAACAGGGGCCTCACGAGGGAAGGGAGGAAGGGAAGATTAGAATGGATAGGCAAGGAAGGGGGAAGGAGACGGCCGTGGCCTTGAAGTAGGAACCATCCCGGCATTTGCCCGAAGACGAAGTGGGAAACCACGGAAAACCACTTCGAGGATGGCTGAGGTGGGAATCGAACCCCCTCTACTCATTTGGGCCACCCGAGGCTGAGTAGACCCCGTTCCAGTCCTCAAACCACTTTTTTCAAATTTCGTGGCAGAGCCGGGAATCGAACCCAGGACCTTCGGGGCGGCAGCTAACCATGCTGACCGCTACGCTACGGAGGCGACAGTAATTACAGAACGTGTCATATTATTATTCTGGGATAAATATTGAACTATTAAAATTCTAATTATCACGAATATAGTCGCCTCCGTTGCGTAGTGGTCAGCGTGATTAGCTGCCACCCCGGACGTCCTGGGTTCGATTCCCACCTCTGCCACGAAATTTGAAAAGTGGTATGAGGACTGGGACGGGGTATGCTCAGCCTCGGGTGGTCCAAATAAGTAGAGGGGTTCGATTCCCACCTCACCCATCCTCAAAGTGGTTTTCCGTGGTTTCCCACTTGGCCTTCGGGTAAATACCGTGATGTTGCCTACCGTACGGCCACGGCAGCCTTTTTCCCTCTTCCTTGCCTGTCCCTCCCGATCTTCCCCTCCCTTCCCATCCGTCAAGAGGACCCTGTTCGCTTTGCAGGTGAGGCCACCTGGGCGAGGTGCTGATCCCACCTCCCCAGTTGTATCCCCCAGACGAGATGTTTCAAGCTCCAGGACACTGCCCGTAGAGGCGGTAATGAAGGGATCCCTCGCCGAGTCCGTGGGAAAACCTAACATGGAGGGTAAAATCGACTAAAAATTGAATAATTATAACGAATACTATCCATCCATGGTTTTGAACAGTATTTAGGGAAAATAGCCATTTAAATGAGACAAGAAAATAACTTTCCCTATCGTCTTCGTAGATAATGTGAACAAAACCAAGTTGGAATCTTGCTGTACGAGGTAGGGAGGGTATAATAAAATAGTTAAAAAGAATTTTAAAAGTCTGCCGTTGGATAGTCTTGAACCCGGGATCTTCGAAAGAGCGAGCGGGCGCAATAACACTTGCACACATTTTCAACACACTCTGGAGGTTTTTGTTGCGCTTCATATTAACGCGTATGGTAAAATATTAAATTATTACAGTTAGATCTTAAATGAAAAATGAAAATCCACAGCCTGCTTCCAGTCTCCGACTGGGTCAGGAATGGAATGAATGAAGCCCCCATCCAGCACAAGGATATGAACTGTGCCGGCTGCCGAGGCCTGACGCACTCCTCTGGGGCAATGATTAAATGAATGACAGATGAAATGAAATGAGAGTGGAGAGTGTTGCTGGAATGAAATTTTGACAGGGAAAACCGGAGTACCCGGAGAAAAACCTGTCTGCCCCCGTTTTGTCCAGCACAGATCTCACATGGAGTGACCGGAATTTGAACCACGGACCCAGCGGTGAGAGGGCGGCGTGCTGCCGCCTAAGCCACGGAGGCTTGTACAGTTAGATCTTAAATATTGATTGGAATGCCTTCAGTACCAAGCATGTTTTCTAATTTACTTAAAGCAAGTTTCGCGACCGTTTTGCGTTATTAAGGCGAATTAACTGCAAATAATGCCCTCAACGACAGCCCTTCGGTTTTATTTCATACAACTTAGCATACAAAATGCTAGCGTGTGATACACTTCGGTAATACAAGCGGGTATACTGACGAAGAGAACAGAATCATACAGGATTTTGTACCAGCGATCACAGCAGCTTCCTTGTCAGCGAGTGTCGTGAGATACAGGCCTAAAGATATGCTAAGACTATTTGTTAAAATTTAATAACAAAGCAAGATGTTCGGTAAAGAACGTATAGCCTACTTTCTCCTAAATGAATGGATATTGTTATAATTCGTGGTCTTTTTCAAGGAGTATAATTGAATGTTAGTTGTAGTAGCTTCTTGAAATACAACGTGCTATACGGATATTTTACATGAATATGATGTGCCCTTTGCTAGTGCTACCACTGCAAAAAAAACATTCAATTCGGTTTCACCGTGTTTGAATTGATATGGGGAATCGATTTGCACACATACATGGCCGCTATCTGCGAACTATTGGGTTGATGACCTCGTAGTTCAGCCAAGAGATGCTTCCCACAAAAAGGTATGTTGTTGACAAATTTGGTAGAGATCAAATGATTAGGTTGGTCGTAATTTGATTTAAGCTTTTAACATTACGGTGGCCGCCATTCCGTTTCGGTCAAGATGGCGGCGATATACAACATGACACTGAGGTGGCCTTTGCTAGTGCTACCTCTGTACCAAACTTCGTTCCGTTCGGTTTCACCGTGTTTGAAAAGATAGGGGGAATCGATTTGCACACATACATGGCCGCCATCCGCACATTATTGGCCTGATGACCTTGTAGTGTGGTCAAACGATTTTCTATACATAAAGGTATGTTGTTGCAAAATTTAGTAGAGATCAGATTATTTGGTTGGTCGTAATTTGATTCAAGCTTTTAACATTAGGATGGCCGCCATTACGTTTTCGTCAAGATGGCGGCAATATAAAACATGGCACTGGAGTGCCCTTCGCTAGTGCTATCTCTGTACCAAATTTCGTTCAATTCGGTTTCACCGTGTTTGAATTGATTGGGGGAATCAATTTGCACACATACATGGCCGCCATCTGCACACTAATTGGATGATGACCTTGTAGATCACACAAACGACGCTCGCCATATAAGTATATGTTGTTGCAAAATTTAGTGGAGATCGGATGATTAGGTTAGTCGTAATTTGATTTAAGCTTTGAACATTTTGGAGGCCGCCATTACGTTTCCGTCAAGATGGCGGCGATATAAAACATAACACTGAGGTGTCCTTCGCTAGTGCTACCTCTGTACCAAATGTCGTTCAATTCGGTTTCACCGTGTTTGAATTGATAGGGGGAATCGATTTGCTCACATACATGGCCGCCATCTGCAAAATATTGGGCTGATTACCTTGTAATTTAGTCAAAAGACGCTCGCCATATACATATATGTTGTTGCAAAATTTGGTAGAGATCGAATGATTAGGTTATTCGTAATTTGATTTAAGCTTTGAACATTTGGGTGGCCGCCATTACTTTTCCGTCAAGATGGCGGCGATATAAAACATGACACTGAGGTGCCCTTTGCTAGTTCTACCTCTGTACCAAATTTCGTTCAATTAGGTTTCACCGTGTTCGAATTGATAGGGTGGGGCAGACATTCAGAGTACATACACTCACACACACACAGACACACAGTCTCACACACACACTCACACACAGACACACAATTTTTGGCCCTGTGTAGATCTCATAAGTCTTCTTTCATTTTTGGCAAAAATCGAAAGTATGCTAATAATACCATGGGAAATTCTAAGGAATACGTATACTTCGATGCAAGCACTGGCGATCAGAATATCCTTCGATATGTTGTTGTTTTGTTTCATGTGAGGGGCTAGAACATCGCGGTCATTTAGCCCCGTTTACTTGGGAGTGTGTGTAGAATTTGTCTGATAACCTGAGTTATTGCGGGCTTATAATGATGTGTGTATTTGCAATTAAGGATTGGGAAGGAGGCGGCCGTGGCCTTAAGATAGAATCCGTCCCGGAATTTGGCCGGAGTTGAAGTGGAAAACCACGGAAAACCATTTCCAGGGTGGCTGAGGTGGGAATCGAACCCCACTTATTCTCATATTTGCTTCAGGAAGCTACGTGTATCCAATTTCAGCCCTCAGACAAATATTACATTTCTTGGCAAAGCTGGGAATCGAACCCGGACCTCCGGAGCGACACTTCGATATGTTATATTAATATTCATGCCAGTTTTTAAATTTGCTGCCATTACAGGTCACGTGGCATAACGTACCAGTTCGATCGTTTTCTCGTAAATAAATCAGCAAAATTCAACGTATTCGTCACAAAAATACGTCGTAAGGCAATAAATGTGGCAATGTAGTTACATCCCCACTAAAATGGAATGTGGGCTTTCGTTCAAAAAAGTATGCCTACTACTGGATTCGAAGCAGAATTCAACCCGCTCGCGCCCATCATGTACGGTCAGGCTTTAAATCTCTCAGCCACCAACACATGATAGATACTGCTCGCTAAACGTGGTGTAGTTACAGTAGCCGTCCCACCTCAAACGTTTAAGTCCATCTCAAAGTCTTCAATCACGTTTTATGGTGTTGATTTAACTTTCTACTATTACAGATCACGTGGCGTAAGCTATTAATTCGATCGGATTGCGTGTATGTGTGTTATTTCAAGGAGCAGTGAGTCATATGTTAGTAGAATGGGCCATAGTATTTGGCGGGGAAAAGTTTAAGGTCGGTTTTTCTTTGCTAGACCCATGGCCCAATTACATTGCTGTCGCACAGTCAGAGCGCAGAGCAATATCGACCATCGGGAGAAATGCCGTGTTAGTTGGGTTTCATAAAACTAAATAATAAGGGGCGGGTGGACCACACTGTATATATACTGTACTGTATATATATCGCAAATATATTTCATGATCACACTGTATGAGTTGCCACAAGGATCTTACTTTTTCCGTACAAATTACAGCTAGCATAAAACTGAGTCTAGGAATTACGTGTATTATAAGTAGTGGGCTCATACATAACATCTGATGGAGAGAGGAGACACATTGAGAGAAGTGCGAATGCGAACAAATAGGCTACAACTTGGACTAAGTGGCAACTGGTGACAGGAGATGTATGTGATCGTAAGATTCCTGTACAGCTGAAATCGAAAGCATACCGCTCTGTGATCAGACCTGTAGCAATGTATGGAACTGAGTGTTGGCCAGTAAATAACAGCTGTGAGCAAGTGCCGCACTCCACGGAGATGAGAATACTGCGCTGGTCTATTGGCCTAACAAGACTAGATCATGTCACCAATGTCCACGTAAGAGAACACTTGGTGTCGCACCGATCCCTGACAAGATGCTGGAAGCTCGCCTGCATTGGTACGCACATGTACTACGGAGTTGAGTGGACACAGTGGCAAAAGAGAGCACTACAACTAGATGTTGTAGGCAAGTGACCTTAAGGGCGGCCAAAGAAGCGGTGGCTTCACCAAATCAGGAGGACATTAGAGCAGTCACTGTTGATGATGATGATAATTCTTGTTTAAGGGGCCTAACATCTAGGTTATCGGCCCCTAATGAAATGAAATGGTAGGAAATGAAAGGATGATATAAAACAGTGAGCCCCAACATTTATGCCTTATTTGAATAAACGTTGTAAAAGGAGGATGGTAAAAAACAATAAAACAAATGAGGCACAGTGAGCAATAAAATAGATGGACGCAATAAATATATAAAACGAACAAAAACTGAATTAAAAGTCTTAAACTGCATTAAAACTTAAATAAGTAACCCCTCTCCCTCTCGAACCGGATGACGAGGTCTACTGACGGTCCCTCATCACGGAGAATAGCGGAGAGGTTGTTAGGCAGTTTGAGAGTCCTTCGCAGATCAGCCAGGTCCAGCCAATGTTGAGAAGAAGGACGCTGCAGACCGTGCAAGATGGAGGCAATTGTGCAGAAGAGCCGACCCTGCTCTGCTGGACAAAGGCTAGGACAAGAAAGGAAGAAGAGACAAGTAGTGTTTTAAAATACTGACAGAGTCTTTTACAACATTCACTATATTATGTTCCAGTGCAGTGTTCTGGATACCCGATACAATCCAAGAATTTGTATGAATCATGGACATGATTGGTTGTTATTGACCCATTCTATAACTTTAGGCTATTGATTAACATAGTACTGTATAACAGACGTTTAAAGGATATAGTCCCCACTAAAATCTTATATCATTACTTACACGTGGAGTATATTGTTATCCTTACTTAGACTACTACTATAAATGCATATGTTGTTATTTGGAGCACTAAAAGTGGGGAAGTCATTCACTCTACGAAATACAAGCAATTGCTTTAAGATCCACAAACATGAATAATCATAGAAAACTATTAACAGAAAAGCTACAGTTTTGTTCTTATTTAACAATGAGAAAGCTTTTTAAAAACTGGATACATGTTCTCTGTTCAATTCATCCCGGAGCGTTCCCTGATACAATAAAACACCATGGCACTACAGCCCATGAGGGGCCAAGGCCTACCAAGCGACCGATGGCCAGCCATTTGGCCTGTACATTATAGAGTGACGCGTGGTCATCGCGTGGGTCCCTTGGCCGTTAATCTTGGTGTTCGTGACCGAGACGCTGACTCACTGTCAGACAGCTACTCAATTGACCTCACGAGGCTGAGTGCACACCGTTTCAGCCCTCACGCCAGTTTCTAAAATCCCTGACTGAGCCGGAAATTGAATCCGGGGCCTCCGGGTAAGAGGCCTAACACCACGGGGCTCCCTTATACAATACGTTCATTTATATCGAAGTCGGTCAACACGATTGGTTGGTTCCTTAGTTTAGGGGCTGCGACAACGCGGTCAATTAGCCCCGTGTACTTTGGGTGTGTGTAAAATCTGTCTGATAACCGGTTTTAATTGTGATGACTGTATTAGTATGTGTCATCTGTTTTTTATTTTTATTTATATATATATATACATATATTTTCTTTTTCAAGTAAGGACTGCAGACAGTAATTTCAAGTAGTCCAACTTTTGCTACCAAATGCTACTGTCCACGACACCTAGCTTGCGGACTTGCCTACCAGATGGCATCGCAGTCAGCACCTGGCGGTGACCGTTGGAACTAATAGAGCGTTATCAATTCTAACCTACAAATGTTGGCTTCACACAGGTGTAGTTAGTGGAAGGTTCTTTTTCATGCTATAAATCTATGACATTGGACCGCCGGCTTTACTTTCCCTCCAAAGGAAAGCATACTGAGGGATTTTTAATGCTCTTAAAAAATACGACGACTTTGGCCTGGTTTGAACCCACAACCAGTCAACACGATTGTACCCAAATTGTATTGGGTTTTATGCCCTAACCCTGAAACAAATGATACGAGATTAATAAATCCATAAGCTAAATAGACCTGATATGAGGGCAGCACGAATGTTTGCTGGGTATAATATTGGGAGCAATGGCAGGAAAGTATTTGTATTGAACACCCTAGATGAAGCTGATCGTATGAGCCGACTCCGATGGTGGGGGCCATGTGATGATGAGGATAATTGTTGTTTTAAGGGGCCTAACATCTAGGTTATCGGCCCCTGATGGTTTGGGTGATCGTGAAGATGAAACTGAAATGCAAACTTAAAACTAAAACTAACTACAACCTACATAGGCCTACTAGAAGAAGAAATGGAAAACTAAAAGAGAGTATGGCAAATAAAGGACAGGAGGAAAAGAAATGCCCTCAACCCTCGAAGAATGCGGAGTGAGGGACTTGGAAGGAAGGAAGGAAGGAGGAAGGAAGGAAGATTGTAGTTTTACTTGACCGTGAATCTTGTGATTATGAGCCACGGGACCTCCTTTTTACGTGGAATCCGAACCACAGGACATGGCATTTCACTTCGAAAATCTCACATGCATTGACCGGGAATCGAACCCGGATGGAAGGAAGGAGAGCCATGAAAGGCAGATAGGAAAGTGAAAGAGGAGAGGGCCCACCCCACAGGTAAGGGACAAAAGGGGAAAACGGACCCAGCTCAGGAATCCCTCGGGGTCGCCAACTCCCGAACACCCCAAGCCGTGAGCCCCTGAGGGTGTAGCATTATCTAGGGTGCACCAGAAGTGGTGGGGCTACATACACCCTGACTCCTTGAGGGCCTTGAGCAGAAGGCGGGAGATAACAGGAAAAGAAAAAGAAGGCTGACCCCTCGCAGAAGGAGGGTATCAGAAAAGATGAGACAAGGGCCAGTTAAGGCGGGAAAGGAAGAGACTCCCTAGGCCTCGGATACCCTAATACCGTCGGGGTCGGAAAAGAACAAGAGTTGACCAAGGGAGGTCGAGAGGAATGAAGACGGAGAGGAGCCCAGCACAAGTAAGTGGAAGCAATGCCGGACTCAGCTGGGGTCCTGTGGTCGCCAACCCACGTCCCACTAGATGTGAGCCCCTGGGGGAGGGGCCATGTGAAGAAAATGGGGGAGGAGAGATTACCTAAGAGGATAATTAGTTTGGCTGTACAGGGTAAGAGATGCAGAGGTAGATCTAGGAGGCGATGGTTAGATTCAGTGAGAGGAGACCGCAGTGCTAACTGCTAATAGGAGATCATGAGGCGACTTGTTCGCAAACAGAGGCTTGCTGACTAGACTGGACGCTGAAAGGCAAAACAGTCCCAAATGAAGATGTATATGTGTAATAAGGGCTAGCATAGGTGTAGTTTGTGCTTTGATAAATAAATAAATAAATAAATAAATAAATAAATGCATGTGGATGATTAGTTTTGATCGTCAAGCGATCATCATAAGATCCCTTACACTCATGCTATTAAATATATGTGTACATATATGTGGGATAAGGTATTTACAATATGTACACATATAGTTACACAAGGTTACTTGTCAAGATCATTAGTTTTGTGTGATTTTTGTCATGTTGATGTTAGTGGCTATTGACCTGAAAATTTGATTGTCTAGTGTGATAAACTGTAGTGGTTAGTAAAAGGTCAGGTTTGTGCTTGTGACTTGGAATAGATTAAGGAACTTATCTGATTGTTGGAGCGATGTGGTATCGGTTCTTGTGCAGCTGCTATCACTAACACTGTCCACAATCTTGACAAGCAACCCAAATTCGCAATGAAGTTCGGTAAATAGGTAAATGTACATATTGGAAATGCCTCAACCCATATGTACACATAGATTGAATAGCCTGAGTGTAAAGGATTTGATAATGATCGCTGGACGATCTAAACTAGTCATTACAGTGAATTTATCAATCTCCTTTAATTCGTTCAGGGTTAGGCCATAACAAACATTAAAATTGGGGTACAATCGTGTTGACCGACTGAAAAGTATAAATTTTGGTTACTAAGACAACACTAAAAAACTGCTTCCAACACGATAACGTTCATGATTATCGTTTACATCCTGTTGGCCTTGATTGCGTGGCGACGATTTCAGAAATTCCCGGCTGCATTACCAATAATAAGCTAGATTCTGGTGAGTTTTCTCTAATTAGTATAAAACCAAGTCCGCGATTCTTGGAAGTTCCGGCTAATCTCGAGAACCACTGGATGGATTTTGATGCGATTTTCACCATTATGTAAAGGATTTCTCGAGAAAGGTTTCTGTAGAAAATAATTTATTTATGACGAAAGGAAGTCGAGCAGTAATGGATTCAGTGAATCGAGTTGAAGAAAAACATGTCGTCCGTTCGCCTTTTAAGCTTACGCTGGGTAGACCTTAAAAATATCTATAAACTATGAGTGTAAGAATTGTTCAGCACGAAAAGTTCTACAAAAATGTCCGAGACAGCATATCAGTATCTTCAATACATCGCCCACTATAAGTGTTTTACGTTTTCATTCCTTCCAACAATCCACATTCGGACACAGTTTACGAGCTTGCGAGCGAACCTATCACCCCAGTTCCAGCCTTCATTCCGCAGAATACACAGTCAAGTTTAGATTGGATGGAAGGGGGATTTTGTTTCATGCACCTCGCCATTCTTAAATTATGTCTGTCAAGAATTCGTTGAACATGCTATCTCATGATAATATAATTAATAGGACAGTCATTGATTTTAACCCATCTTGCCGAGACGGAAAACGGATATAGGTCTTAGTTCTTTGAAATCGAAACTAGATGTTCAGTAAAGAACATATAGCTTACTTTCTCCTAAATGCATGGGTATTGTTAAAACTCTTTGTCCTTTTCAACGAGTATAATTGAATGTTGGTTGTCGTAGCTTGTTGAAATACAACGTTATATACTGTACCCGTTCGTCCTGGGGATGCGATGACCCATCTGCTATTACATCGCATTCCTGGATTTCCAGGACAGAGCGGAGTTAAATGAACCTCTAGTCAAATAAGGAATGTGTCGGAAATTCAGTTGAAATATCTCAAAAGCAGAGGGTAACACGAGATAAAGTATCTCCAGGGTCGTTACGGGTTTAAATTTAATTTAAAAAATACAAATATCAATGGGCGCCATCAACTGAATCCCTAGCAAACCACATCCTTCCTGGTTAAGCCTTAATTAAGACAAGGAAAGAAATAGGAAAATCACATCATCATCAGATCACAACTAAGATAAAAACAAATTTATTCAACTTTGATAGTCAGACAGACATATTAAACACTCATCCTACCTAAGAGCATGGTCGAATGCCAACGTTAAATTGTCATTGTCCAAAAAATCGAACCATCTCCATTCTACTCAAAGTGTATTTAATCCACATAAAATAGGAAAAATTTCTAAAGTTCTCTTGGGTTCTCAGGATCACCGTAGCACTATGTCTTTGCGTCACTGACATTCGCGATGACTGAGACCTAACTTCTCTTTAAATTAACATCATGAATGTGGATGTAAATAAAATATTATTAATCTGTCTAAACACACATATTATAATCACATATTTTAAATATCACATAATTTATGGCTTGCATGGCATTATTCAAATGCTGAATATGTTAGTAAAATGCTCCTAAACATCGAATAAGTAATTTACACTATTTACACTGTCATTAATCATTGCTTGTTTTGTGAATCACAGAAAATCCACTATTCATTGGTTATAATTATCATCATCATCAAAATTAATTGTTTAATTCATCAACACAATTTGCAATTCTTCAAATCATATCTCAAATAAATGTATTTAAATTCATTTAAATTTATTAATCATCAGCTTCTTTAGTTAATTATCACCTTCTAATTCAGTTATTCATCATCTGTTCAATCATCTATTAATTTATTTAAATCAGCTTATTTATTCAATTTTTAATTCATCCATTTATTTAATTCATTGATCTATCCCAAAATTTAATTTATCAACTTATTTAAATTTTATTTCATCTGGTTATTTAGATTTTTATTATTTCATCTAGTCATTCTGATTTTTATTTCATTAGGTCAGATCATTAAAATGCTTAAATTTCAGATTATTATTTCATTAATTATTATTATCAGAAAATCTTGTATTATCAACATTATTTATTTGTTTAATTTCCTAACAAATTGTTTAATATGGTTTATAGAACGTTGTCTTACAGTTTTATCACTTCCAAGTTATATCTCGTATTTAATTATCATGCCAAAAAATGTTATTGCCTTCACAAATTCACGTTGGATCTCACTATCCACAACTACATTATATATTTTCACTTTATCAAATATCACATTTGAATACCATAATTATTCCACAAACTTCATAAATATTTAGCGCACAGCATGAATCTCAAAAATAATGCTAGACTGGGTTCGACAACCTCATGTCTGCTTCAAAATACATTAGCAATATTGCAACTTCCACTTGGCAACTTCCACAAAATGCCTATCACAAACTTCACTTAATCACTTTGCATGATCTACAAAAATACATAACTGGCTTCAAATTATCAACGCACACAATCTCCAATAACTGTAATTAATCTGATCACATCTAGAAAACTTCTTAAACAATTAGGAAAAATATTATCTTAGTAATCGAAATCAAATTCAAAATCTGCTTTCAAATAGCATAAATTCTCTCAAAATTCACATAATTCACTTCACAGAAAAACACCAATGTGCTATAATCTCTCACATCGAAATATGCAATACTGATCTGCCTTAAAATAAATCTGACCATTAATGATTCATCTTATAAGATTCAATTACTTTAAATCCTTCTCAAAGGTATCAAACTCAATCATAAAAATTATCAAAAGCATCAGCTGTATCAGCTGTTCAATTGAAAGTACTCTCAAAAGAGTATAGCAACAAAATATTGGATTGGCAAACAAGAATTACAAAATGTAACCCTGCTGACATGTATTTTTAATTTATTTAACAAAATTCGACTGATATGTGACTAGTAGTTCCTTGTTTGATCCTCTTACAATCTCAAGTACACTCGGATGATAAAAATGAGTTCCTCAATGGCAAGTAAGATGAGTAACCACCACACGATCGTATAAATACGAAAGGCCTTGCCCCGTCGTCTAACATGATAATGCCCTGAACGATGGGTAAAGATGTGTACCACCACGCAATCGTTTAAATACGAAAGGCCCCATCTCGTCGTCTCATGAGTGAATGTACCAGATTGGAATCAACAAGTCTCTAGTTGTCACATAAAAGCGATATTCATTCACTTGAGTGAATAACATCTTAATATCTCCAAACAATCCAATGGAAAAAATCCCTACTGATGAATAATACACACTCGCTAGTATGCAATGAACTGACGAAGTAATTTAAATAATCCAATTGCAGATCACGAGTTCGAAATACTCGTCACAAAAAAATAACTATCCAAGAAAAACTATCCTTACTGGAAAATGTCTAAAAGACCAAACATCTGCTTAATAAAGCCAACCAATGGTGAGAATTTCGTATAATGGTGCCTGCCATATCATATGGTAACGCCATATTCTAGCAAAACTCGGACAAATAATGTTTAAGCCATGTCTAAATAATCGTATAACTTCTACTAGAAAAATATATACATGTATGCCCAGTGTTCATGAAAAAGTCATATCAGAAAGTCATAACTCTTACAGTACCTTCTCATATCAGCTGTTATTATATTTCCTAGATCGTCGATTGTCCTCATGTGTAATAAATTTCTCGAAAGATCGACGTGAATATCGTATCACCCACGCAATAACGATCGCCTTCATATCCCAAGTGAATCAGCTGTTAGACCTCCTCTTCTTCAGGAATCGAATCCATCGCTCCATGGTGCCATCGCGTCTCTGTCTTCGTTTACTCCGACATGATGAACTGCATGTTATCCATAATGGATACTGTCCAAAACTTTACGTAAAAGTTCATAAAAGCAGCGTACCCCATATTCCTCTTCTATGTTACGCCACTGTCTCATACAATGTTCGGTTTGCTTGTTAAAAGTTCAATCTCCACAACGGTTAAGTCTCACTTGTAGAAAATAAATTTTATTTATGAGAGTGTATAAGTTTTTGAAACACCCTGTAGTTGTGTTCGTACTCGGTATTTTATGATAATTCATGAAAAAGAATTCTATTAATGCACGTGCCAATGTTCATAAGTGCATGTAATTGTAACAGTTCGTTTGCTTAAAAGCGTTAATGTTGTTTGGACCCCATGGTCGCTCTACATATTCCATTATGAAATGCATAGTCGTAATGTAATTTGAATGTCTAAGTTCATAATTGCAGTATATCGTAACTATCTGCCTGCACAAATCTATTACTGAATACAAGTCCCAACTCAATGTTGTAACTGAATGTTGACATGAAGTTCAGCTTCTTTAATGTTGCCTGCGTATAAAAGTCGGAACTAGCCCGCTCGGATCTACTGCATTGTTCCAGAATGATCTATGCTTAAAGCCGGCCTCGCCATGCCGCTTTGCTATACTGTTCTGCGTTATAAAATGCAGCTCGAAATAAAGTTCTCAAACTCGTATTACAATGCTGTTCTGAACCCCGGCTTTTCTCCTCCGTATACGGCCCGTACAGCCTGCCGCTTAACCGCTCTTCTCGCCGTCTGCCCTGCGTTGCTCGCCTTGGCCCAATGACCTACTTCCTGCTCTCTGCTTGGTTAAGTAATCCTGTCGCCTTCGCTTTTACGTAACCAGTGCTGTTCACCGCTCGACTTTACCGTACGCTCTGCGCATGTGTACCACTTCAGCTCGCTGGCTGAACTCGACTGACTTCTCTAAACTGCATTGACCAGCTCCTGCCTGGCGCGGTCACGTGATTCTCTCCCACCATCTACGGTCGTGCGTCACAAATATAATCTCGACCACCTTCATCTCGGCTATTACGTTATACAATAACTTAAGGGATTATCTGTCTTTCTTCAAGTTATTACAATATATAATGCTTGACAGTTCTTCTCTTCTGAGATGATTAAATATACTGTTCCATAAAGATCTTAATAAAACTTTAATATTCCTCCCATAATTCCATCTACTTGACTGGCAGTGCCTTCTTGATCCTTGGCCTTCTACGTCATTTTCTAACATTCATCTTGACTCGATATGAGCGCTATCTTTACAACTTTTCCCATAAATCTCAACTACGGCTCAATGTCAGCTGGCGTAGCCGATAGCCTCAACTGGGTATCGGGTACAATACGGATATTAAACTTGAATATGAGGTGCCCTTTGCTAGTGTTACCTGTGTACAAAATATCATTCAATTCGGTTTCACCATGTGTGAATTGATAAGGTGAATCGATCTGCACACATACATGGCCGCTATCTGCAAACTATTGGGCTGATGACCTTGTAGTTCAGTCAAAAGATGCTTCCCACAAAAAGGTATGTTGTTGCAAAATTTTGTAGAGCTCAAATAATTAGGTTGGTCGTAATTTGATTTAAGCTTTTAACATTTGGGTGACCGCCATTCCGTTTCCGTCAAGATGGCGGCATTATAAAACATGACACTGAGGTGCCCTTTCCTAGTGCTACCTCTGTACAAAATTTCGTTCAATTTGGTTTTACCGTGTTTGAATTGATAGGGGGAATCGATTTGCACACATACATGGCCGCTATATGCAAACTATTGGACTGATGACTTTGTAGCTTGGTCAAAGACCACTTCTCACATAAAGGTATGTTGTTTCAAAATTTGGTAGAGATCAGATGATTAGGTTGGTCGTAATATGATTTAAGCTTTTAACATTTGGGTGGCTGCCATTCCGTTTCCGTCAAGATGGCGACAATATAGAACATGATACTGAGTTATATTTTTCAAATGCTACCTCTGTGTCAAATTTCGTTCCATTTGGATTCACCGTGTTTGAATTGATAGGGGGAATCGATTTGCACACATACATGGCCGCTATCTGCAAACTATTGGGCTAATGACCTTGTCGTATGGTCAAAAGATGCTTACCACATAAAGGTATGTTGTTGCAAAATTTAGTATAGACCAGATGATTAGGTTCGTCGTAATTTGATTTAAGCTTTTAACATTTGGGTGGCCGCCATTACGTTTCCGTCAAGATGGCGGTGATATTCAACATGACACTGAGGTGCCCTTTTCTTCTGCTACCTCAGTACCAAATTTCGTTCAATTCGGTGTCACCGTGTTTGAATAGATAGAGGGAATCGATTTGCACACATACATGGCCGCCATCCGCAAATTATTACGTTGATGACCTTGTAGTTCAATCAAAAGATTCTCCATACATAAAGATATAATGTTGCAAAAATTGATAGAGATCAGATGATTAGGTTGGTCGTAATTTGAATTAAGCTTTTAACGTTTGGGTGGCCGCCATTACGTTTTCGTAAAGATGGCGGTGATATAAAACATGACACTGAGGTGCCCTTTGCCAGTGCTACCTCTGTACCAAATATCGTTCAATTCCGTTTCACCGTGTTTTAATTGATAGGGGGAATCGATTTGCACACATACATGGCCGCCATCTGCAAACTATTGGACTGATGACCTTGTAGTTTAGTCAAGAGACGCTCGTCATATAAATATATGTTGTTGCAAAATTTGGTAGAGATCGAATCATTAGGTTAGCCGTAATTTGATTTAAGCTTTGAACATTTGGGTGGCCGCCATTACGTTTCCATCAAGATAGCGGCGATATAAAACATGACACTGATGTGCCCTTTGCCAGTGCTACCACTGTACCAAATTTCGTTCAATTCGGTTTCACCGTGTTCGAATTGATAGGGGGGAACAGGCATTCAGAGTATACACACTCACACACACACACTCACAGCCACACAGACACACAATTTTTCGCCCTGTGTTGATCTCATACGTCTACTTTCATTTTTATTTTTTTTCCAAAATTCGAAAGTAGGCTAAAAATATGCCTTTTAAGCTTACGCTGGGTTGCATGTTAAGACCATAATAGTTAATTATTCGCTATAAAGCATAATTTTCAACATGACATAAATGCTGCAGGACATTTTCGCACCACTATACCTAAGTAGGAAGTGTACACTTCACCTCGCATATCCTAAGGTGAGGTAAGGAACACAAATGTCTATCCAACACACACTGAACGAATGTCATATACCACCATTAGCTATAATTAAAAGCTAACGTAATAGTCTTTAGTGATCCTCTCTGGAGCGAAATTTCATCACTTCAAGGCCTAGATAACTGTGAAGCAATCTATCTAAGTGTATGAACTTAACTCCTCGAGACAGTACATGTAATTTCATAGTTCATATATGTGACGTTAGGCCATTTCTGTCAAATATCACGTTGACATAGAGGATCCTTGGGAATACTGAGTTAAACAACACTAAAACATGTCAGCGTCTGGGTAGATGAGTGCATGATTTAAGCAAATATTTTGAGTGGAGCTCAAACCAGCTCCAATTATACATCCCGTCGCTAATGTTCGCCAAATAGACCGTTTGTCTGTCTGTCGTTCTTTCTTTCTTTCTTTCTTTATTTCATTTTACTGGAATTCAGTTTGCTATAGCCTGATTATCCTGGCAACATGGAAGCAAATGGGACTTAACTTTTCAAGTTTCCCGCAACGGTTTTCTACGATGAAATAAAAGCAACGAAACACAACAGAGTTGTTCAAAGAAAAGACTTGTCTGAATGAAGCCTTATGAGATTAAAGAGCCCTTGAATAAAGTTTTGCTGGTCACGGCTTCGGTAGCGTAGTTGGTAGCATGCTGAACTGCTGTGCCAAGATCGCAGGTTCACACCGGGCCGAAGTCGTCGGATTTTTTAAGAGCGTAAAAATCCTTCAGTATGCCTTCCTTCGGAGGGGAAGTAAAGCCGGCGGTCCCATGTCATAGATGTATGGCATGCAAAAGATCCTTCCACTAACTAAACTTGTGTGAAGCTAAATTCCTAGGTTAGATTTCGTTGAAACGTTTTATCAAAGTTCCAACATTCACCACTAGGTGTCATTGACATAAGGTAGCGAAAGTTGGAACTACTTGAAATTCAACGTAGCTTGTAGCTCACCCCCATGGTTGTCCGCTAGAAGCAGCTACAGCCTCTGGTGAATCGAACATGTCCTCGGGACACTTCTGGCAATAAACGCCATATGCCAATTAAATAAATATGCCGGTCACGTCAATAATGTTTGTTTTATCGAGAAATCCCCTCTATTTAACAACACAGACTGCGTTTTAGCCAGATTCGTCATTAACAAAGCGAATTATAAGGAAGAAATCAAGAAAAGTAAAGCTGATCATAATAAGGCCTCATTTAGTGCTTTACTTTGAGCGGAGTGTAAACTAATTTTGGTGTGTGCAGGGAAAGTTACTTGGGTGTACAGGAAAAATCTGAGTCGAGTTTAGAGATTGAACCGTTTTTATCAGGTTCATTATTTTTGTCATATTATTATTATCATCATTTCCTTCATGTCGCATTATTGTGACATACGTTTCTCTGTCTCACCTACTGCGTTCAAACTTTGTAATTCTGCGTAAATGTTTCGTCAGATGGTGAAACTTTTCACCCCTACTGACACTGTGTTACCATTGGTTGAAGCATAACTTGTTACTAAGCTTTGCTTCTCCCATTGGCCCCCTTTATGTTCTGGAGAGGGGGAGTTCTACGACTTATTTTTCCCGAGCGGCGTTACTGCGTTCCTTTTAGAGAAGGTGGCTTCCTTCCATTTCTGACCATCACGTGAAACGGTCACAGCCTAGGTGTGTCGGGCTTTTCGCCCGTGCCCAACGCAACTAAACGTAAGTACGATTCGATCACTTGGTTTTATCTGGCATGCTATCATTTTTGAATTTCAGTTTATCAATTTCCCTTTCTTATGATGATGTGAATTCGATCCATGAACCCAAGTCCCTTCGCCTTTGTTTACGTTAGTTTAGCGAAGCCTCTGTGTTTATTTGTCATCCCTACCTTTCATGTAATCGGTTTTATTTTTACTCAAATCTTTCAGGTCTGAAATATATGCTACTTTTCTGCGAGGCTTTCTAGCGCTCTGTATTACGTCACAAATTGATGTGCACTCTTTCGAGGCATCTTTCATTTGATTGTCGTATCAGAGTTTGTTTTTTGGGTCAAGGTATCATTGGAGTAACGGAGCCATGTCTCATTTCGCCTCCTATTTGATCCTTCCCTCTGTTTTAGGAAAAGTGTGTGAGCGATGGTCTTTGTGTTAGTCACTGTCCATTCGTCATGCCTTAATTCCTTTGTTTCTTCGTATGTCGTTATATTTAGACATAACTACCTCTACGTAAGCCTATATTTTCCTACAAAGCATATTTCTTAGCTGATCGATTTTTCCTTTCATTTCCTGTCCCGGTAATGTCAATTAATTTAATGTAATACTCACTTTCCTTTATTTTTATGTGTTAATTCTGTGTTGTTTCCTCTGGCTTCGTTATATTACGTAACTCCGTGTCATCCCCCCTCTCCCCCCACCCCCGTTTCCTACATACGCACCCTTCTCATCCCCACCACTCCCCCCCCCCCGTACCCCATGATTTCACAACATCATAAGCTTTTCGGAAGTCTGTTCTTGGCGAGGGGCATTCTAGTCCAGGTCATCCTCGTAAGTAGAGGTGTTCTCTTATTCGACTCATCCATACTCTCTATCTTTTTCGTTTTTGTTTTGTTTTTGTATTTTAAATTTTGGTTATCGAGTCGCGCTTACGGTTTAGTTGCACATTGATTGTAAGTACATTTTAATTAATCTTGTTTCATCTTTGTTAGTGCTTAAGTTCATTTATACACTTTTCTCTTGAGATTGTTTTTGTGTGCTCCTTTCTTAGGTACCATCTTTAATCATTAATTTTATTTTATTTGTTATTAAGCGATTTTATACCTCTTCACGTTTACCTTTCATTTTGTGTTTAGATATATCCTTACTCTTATACGCACCTGTTTTAGTTTACTTTAAATACAATAGTAAATAGTTCACTTGGTTTCGTCCTCTTTCATTTGTAATTTTAAGTTCCCTCATCTCTCGTCCGATTTCGTCGGTCTTGGCTTCGTACTGTAACGCAGTCACGACCTTCACGCTTCTGGGTTCCTCGATCAATTAGATAATTTCAATTCCACTTTTGATTTGTTTTAAACAATTCATTCGATTCCTTTTTTGGAAAGTATCTTTCTTTCGATCCGGAATCTTGGGCCCAGCACGCATCGAAAGAGACATCCTTTCCCCGCTCCTTAGCGATCCTGTTTAAGGTGTTGTTTTCACTTCTACTGTATTTCCTCACGCCTCTGCTATTTTGTTTAACGTAAGAGCACAACGCGGTGCAAATGGTATATCAGAGCGTGGTTTTTCGTGAAATCGTTCCCTTTAAATTACCAAACTTATATTATTTTTGCAATTATTACAATGTTGTCTTTCTGAGTTTAAGATACCTGTACTGAATTGTTCCCCCATCCCCGAAGAAAGTGCGGAGTGTGAAAGCATTTCTCGAGTGAACAAGACATCCAAAGAATCTAGTTCCGAGGTGAAGAGTGCAACAAGTTAGTGAGTACTTCGCAACGCTGGAATAGGACGCATTACGGTATTGTGACCTTTATTTTACTAAGTTAAAGCGTTTTACTTTTCTCCTTGTCTATTGTCATGTCTAAGTCAGAATTCCCACCCGTCAAAAAGGAGTTAAATTTTATGGGCTTTGAATCTTTAACAATGCCCACGCCACTATTGCAAGATACGACACAGGACCTGCTAATGATAGACCCTCCCCTTTTAGATTGCTCCATCGCCCCTGTAGGCACTGTTAATAGTGCTCGCCACAACGAAAATGTTGCATCAGTAGTGAGTAGGTGGGGTTTGACTTTTTCCGGAGAAAACAATACCTCATCAGTTTTTTGTTTTATCCAACGTGTGGAGGAATTGTGTTATTGTCACGATATTAATCCCGACAATATTGTACGTTACTTACCTATTCTTTTGTCTGGAAAAGCGCTGATGTGGCATCGCACTACTCCGAATTTTTATAAGTCATGGGACGAATTTGTTGGGTGCATTAAGGACCGTTTCACGCCACAAGATTTCGATTTCGCTCTCAAACAAGAAATATACTCCCGTACTCAGGCTCCTGGGGAGATGATCGACGATTATGTAACCTCAGTTCGGCTGTTAGCAGCGAACCTCCCCCAACCCTTTCATCCCAGGGATCTGTTGGAAATTATATACAGGAATTTAAATCCCACTTATAAATACTTCATTCGGCGTACATCCATTTTTTCCATCGAGGACATCATATCGCAAGGCCGTGAGTATGAATTAAATGCACGAGCCTGTTCGAACTATACTCCACCTCCAAGAGCCGATAATACGATTTTCCCCGAGTTAGCCTACTCCCCCCAGACAACACTGTCTAGCCCAGCTGTCGACCGAACAAAAGACGACACTTTACGGTTTAAGCCGTCTGCTCGCCGTGCTGAGTCCCTTTCTAGGAATTCTAACCCAAGCCCTTCTGTAGCTCGTAATTCTTCTGCTGTTTCCCGTGAAAGGACTACAAACACCCCAACAACAATCACACGCAATGTTCCTTCTGGTCGCATAACTTGTTGGAACTGTAATGAACTTGGACATCATTTTAAAATGTGTTCTTTAAAACGCCGAAAATTCTGTTTTGGCTGTGGGATGAATGAGGTCACGACTCGTTCCTGTCCAAATTGTAATTCCAACCAGGAAAACTCATAGGGAGGTGTTCTGAGTTCGACTCCCGGAGCAGTCCTCCATCCAAACTTGACAATGCATCTAATTTCGATGTTTTGTTACAACCAGGAGTCTCAGTAAATTTCGATAATGTCTCGGCACCTGCTATTTTGGATACAGGCGCCACCAGAAGTTTCATCCACCGTTCAGTGGCAGATAGCATTCGATCTTCGCAAAAACACCCCGTACAGAATAAATGTCAGTTCCTCTCTGCGGGATCGTCAGTTATCGACGTTGCCGAAACTATTCTATGTCGCATTAAAATTCACGGATTTTCTTGGAAACATGTTTTTCATGTGGTTAACAATCTCTCCACTCAATGTATTTTAGGAATTGACTTTATGCATAAAACTGGTATGCAGTTGGATTTTATTAACGATTCATTTTGTTTCAAATTTCGCTCAGATAAAATGTTCCCCTTTGAAGAATGTACTTCTAACTACGTTGATGTGTCTCCTGTATTTTCCGTACATCTTCCATTAACTTTGATGTCCGAGCAACGTGATACTCTGAACGGTTTAGTTGAGGAATTTTCTGATGTCCTCACAGAAGATTTAGGTTCTGCTGTAAATCACGAATGCCACATTGACTTGAGCGACAATGTACCTGTTCGAAGTCCTCCGTTTCCTTGTAATCCACCCAAGCTCTTGGCCATGAAAAAGTATATCAATGATTTGCAAGATCGGGGAGTAGTGGTTCCTTCCAAATCAGCTTATGGGTCTCCTGCTTTCTTAATTCCCAAGAAAGAAGAGGGCGAGTACCGGCTAGTCGTAGACTACCGAAAATTGAACAAGAAGGTAGTCTTTGATAATTTCCCACTGCCTACTATTGAGAGTGCTTTTCAACATTTCCACGGGGCCAATGTGTATTCGATGATTGATCTAAATAGTGCCTATTATCAGATTCCTTTGGATGCTGAGAGTCGCGACTTCACTGCTTTTAACACCCCTTTCGGGTTATATAATTTCAAACGTCTTCCGATGGGTGTAGCTGTTGGTGCACAAGTCCTCAGTCGCGTGCTAGACGACATCTTGGGAGACCTGAAGTTCAATTTTGTATTTAATTATCTTGACGATTTAGTCGTATACAGCAGATCTTTTGAGGAGCATGTCGTTCATCTTAGGGAAGTTTTCTCCCGCCTCAGGAAGGCCGGCCTCACTATCAATCCAAAAAAGACCTCTTTGGGCTGTACTCAAATTAAATTTCTGGGTCACATTCTGTCAGCCGATGGTATCCGTGTCATACCCGAGCGCGCAGATTGCATTCAGCAGTTACCTGTACCCACCACAGTTAGGGCCTTGAGAAGAGTAATGGGTATGTTCACGTTCTATTCTCGTTTTATCAAAAACTTCTCTGACATTTCGGCACCTCTAAATGCTCTCAAAAAGAAGAATGTGAAATTTGTGTGGGGGCCAGAACAGGACGAAGCTTTCAATGTTTTGAAAGAAGCCCTTATGTCAGCACCAGTACTGCACACGCCTGATTTCGAATCAGCTTTCTTTTTACATTGTGACGCCAGTGATTTGGCCATTTCTAGTGTTTTGAGCCAGCGTGTGGATGGAAAATTTGCACCAGTGGCCTTCGCGAGTCGTATGTTAAATCAACATGAACGACGTTACTCAATTTTCGAGAAGGAAAGTCTTGCTGTGGTATTTGGATGTGAAAAATTCAGGACCTTTTTGGAACACCGTCACTTTACTGTTTTTACCGACAATGAGGCTTTGAAATGGAGCCTTTCTCACGTAAAAAAGCTTGGACGCATCAACAGGTGGATTTTGAGGTTGTCATCTTTTAAGTTTGATATCATCCACGTAAAAGGGAGCGAGAACCCGGTGGCTGACTGCCTGTCACGCATGTTTGAAGAGACCCCTAGGACTCCAATCGAGAGCGTTTCTACCAGTACACCACTTCAAGAAAATCTTTTCCTATTGCAACATTGTCCTTGGTCTTTTGTGGATATCCGGAAATTCCAGTCTGAGGATCCATTTTGCACTGACCTCCGTGCAAAAATTGCAAACAAAGATCCGGCAGTAAGCAACTTTTGTGTTCGAAATTATGTTATTGGCTATGTTCTTCCTAACTCTTCTAAATTTAGAATTTTTGCTCCATTAGCAGTACGTGATATGCTTTTGACATATTATCATGATTCTGCACTGGGAACTCATGCAGGGATGCAGCGCACTTTCCGTAAGATATCCGGTGAATTTTATTGGCCCTCAATTAAAGTAGATGCTTTTGCTCATGTCAGAAGATGTTTAACCTGCCAGCGTTCTAAACCTGCCCAGAACACTCGTGTAGGCTTCCACCAAGCTGGTATCGTCACTCGTCCCGGCGAACGCCTTTTCATTGATTACTTTGGTCCAGTAGTGAGATCAAAATCTGGCAATCAAGCCATTTTAACTGTCATTGATGGTTTTTCGAAGTTTGTTTGGTTATTCCCAGTAAAGAATATCACTTCTCAGACTACTATCCATTTCTTGTCTAGATATATATTTGGAGTTTTTGGTCCTCCCAAGTATCTTGTGTCAGATAACGCCTCTGTATTCCGTTCCAAAGCTTTTGAAACTATGGTATTTAACTGGGGCATCCAACATATTTTCTTGTCACCATATCGACCGCAGGGAAATCACGTAGAGCGTTTTCACAAAAACTTGAAGGCTTGTATGTCCGCTTTTCACAATGCCGATCAAACCTCCTGGGATACGAACCTACAGTATTTCAGTCTCGGGTTCAATACTTCTTTCCATTCGTCCGTTCAAACTACTCCAGCTGAATTATTCCTTGGCCGAGCGCTCGTCGACCCCTTGCTGCTCAAATGGAATATTGAATATCTTTCCGAACCCTCTCGCACTACCTCTGTTGCTCAAAAATGGGCCATCGCTACCGGTCACCTCAAGAAAGCAAAAGCCAGAGTAGCGAAGCGCTACAACTTAGGCCGTCATGATGTTAAATTCCAAATTGGGGACAAAGTTTTGTGTCGTTTACATCCTTTGAGTGACGCTACCAAACAAATTTCCAGTAAGCTGTGCTTACGTTGGTCAACTCCCAAGACTATTTCACGCTTTTTAAATCCTGTCTCAGTTGAGTTAGTGGACGATCACGATAATTCAGTGACTTCGGCCCACGTCACGCAGTTGAAAAAATTTGTCAAATGATCTTGTGAATTTCGCCTCGCTATAATGTTGTGTTTTTGTTTTCCTTTTATTCTAATTGGATGCCCGAGCTCCTTAATAGCCAACCTAGCATGTGAGCCTATTCTGATCTTAATTCGTGTGCTTCCTTTTCATTTATTCCTGTGACAAGACAGGAGACACCCGTGGCCTTTTTCTCGTACGTGAGTGTGTCGTGAATACTTGACATCTCTGTCAAACTATATCTTTGCCTGAGGCCGTCAGTATATACCTGGTCGGTCACTATTTGCAAACCACCCCTACTCCTCTTTTGCACTGCCCCTCGGCTTAACTCCTATTGTTCGGCGACAGACAAGGACCCTTCAACACTTCCTGTTTGACCTTGTAGGAACTTGGTATTTATTTTACATTTATTCATGTAATTGACTTTTTGTGTCATGGTTTTGAGATATCATGCACCTTAGTGTCATCTTGATTTTGATATTTATTGTGAAGTCATATATTTTGTTAGGTTTTAAATTGTCAAGTGTTCTCAGCATATCGTGTATTGTCTAGCAACCATCCAGAGGGTTGGCGAGTAACAACAAACAACCTTTGTGTACCTGGGCTAACACAGCTGAGGGTCTTCTCGGAACTCGTTAACGGACCAGTCACCCTTCACTGGGTCTATACATGGCTTTATTTTTCAGCAGCTGAAAAGGAGAGTACTTTCCCTTTCGAAGACATTATGACACTATTGCATATTCCTCGTTGACGCAACGAACGGTCCTATATACAGGGTGTCCCAAATGTATTTTTTTTTAAATGTGATCACGATTTAACTTTGTCTATCTTTTCTCATCAGAGGCTGGAGAGATTTGCAGTCCCGAGGTAACGTCCATCTTGAAGATTTCGACATCCGCATCATCATGAACTAGCAAGAACAATGATCACTATTTAATATATGAACTCACTGTATTTCTTTTTGAACGCAGTACTTTTGACGTTAGTGGCTAGTGTTGACGAGCAATGAAGGGGGTACCACCTTCATTTCACGGTCAGATTAGTCAACTGTTCATTTTTTTTGTATTCTCCTAGAGGTCCTTAGTACCCAATTTTTTTTAGTATTCAATTTTTTTCCCCCTTTACATTTTTTTTCCCTCTCTTTTTGTACGAAAAAAGAAATTTCCATGGCCAGGAAAATTCCTTTTTTTTGTGAGAGCAGGGGAATTTTGAACCGTTTTTATCAGGTTCATTATTTTTGTCATATTATTATTATCATCATTTCCTTCATGTCGCATTATTGTGACATACGTTTCTCTGTCTCACCTACTGCGTTCAAACTTTGTAATTCTGCGTAAATGTTTCGTCAGATGGTGAAACTTTTCACCCCTACTGACACTGTGTTACCATTGGTTGAAGCATAACTTGTTACTAAGCTTTGCTTCTCCCATTGGCCCCCTTTATGTTCTGGAGAGGGGGAGTTCTACGACTTATTTTTCCCGAGCGGCGTTACTGCGTTCCTTTTAGAGAAGGTGGCTTCCTTCCATTTCTGACCATCACGTGAAACGGTCACAGCCTAGGTGTGTCGGGCTTTTCGCCCGTGCCCAACGCAACTAAACGTAAGTACGATTCGATCACTTGGTTTTATCTGGCATGCTATCATTTTTGAATTTCAGTTTATCAATTTCCCTTTCTTATGATGATGTGAATTCGATCCATGAACCCAAGTCCCTTCGCCTTTGTTTACGTTAGTTTAGCGAAGCCTCTGTGTTTATTTGTCATCCCTACCTTTCATGTAATCGGTTTTATTTTTACTCAAATCTTTCAGGTCTGAAATATATGCTACTTTTCTGCGAGGCTTTCTAGCGCTCTGTATTACGTCACAAATTGATGTGCACTCTTTCGAGGCATCTTTCATTTGATTGTCGTATCAGAGTTTGTTTTTTGGGTCAAGGTATCATTGGAGTAACGGAGCCATGTCTCATTTCGCCTCCTATTTGATCCTTCCCTCTGTTTTAGGAAAAGTGTGTGAGCGATGGTCTTTGTGTTAGTCACTGTCCATTCGTCATGCCTTAATTCCTTTGTTTCTTCGTATGTCGTTATATTTAGACATAACTACCTCTACGTAAGCCTATATTTTCCTACAAAGCATATTTCTTAGCTGATCGATTTTTCCTTTCATTTCCTGTCCCGGTAATGTCAATTAATTTAATGTAATACTCACTTTCCTTTATTTTTATGTGTTAATTCTGTGTTGTTTCCTCTGGCTTCGTTATATTACGTAACTCCGTGTCATCCCCCCTCTCCCCCCACCCCCGTTTCCTACATACGCACCCTTCTCATCCCCACCACTCCCCCCCCCCCCGTACCCCATGATTTCACAACATCATAAGCTTTTCGGAAGTCTGTTCTTGGCGAGGGGCATTCTAGTCCAGGTCATCCTCGTAAGTAGAGGTGTTCTCTTATTCGACTCATCCATACTCTCTATCTTTTTCGTTTTTGTTTTGTTTTTGTATTTTAAATTTTGGTTATCGAGTCGCGCTTACGGTTTAGTTGCACATTGATTGTAAGTACATTTTAATTAATCTTGTTTCATCTTTGTTAGTGCTTAAGTTCATTTATACACTTTTCTCTTGAGATTGTTTTTGTGTGCTCCTTTCTTAGGTACCATCTTTAATCATTAATTTTATTTTATTTGTTATTAAGCGATTTTATACCTCTTCACGTTTACCTTTCATTTTGTGTTTAGATATATCCTTACTCTTATACGCACCTGTTTTAGTTTACTTTAAATACAATAGTAAATAGTTCACTTGGTTTCGTCCTCTTTCATTTGTAATTTTAAGTTCCCTCATCTCTCGTCCGATTTCGTCGGTCTTGGCTTCGTACTGTAACGCAGTCACGACCTTCACGCTTCTGGGTTCCTCGATCAATTAGATAATTTCAATTCCGCTTTTGATTTGTTTTAAACAATTCATTCGATTCCTTTTTTGGAAAGTATCTTTCTTTCGATCCGGAATCTTGGGCCCAGCACGCATCGAAAGAGACATCCTTTCCCCGCTCCTTAGCGATCCTGTTTAAGGTGTTGTTTTCACTTCTACTGTATTTCCTCACGCCTCTGCTATTTTGTTTAACGTAAGAGCACAACGCGGTGCAAGATCATCCAACCTCCTTTATGACCAGTGAGTGAATATACACACATCAAAAAAAGTTTTGCATCACCTCGGTTCCAAGAGTTCCGGAACCGTTAAATACAAAGGGAATAGAGATCAACACAAACAACATTTCAGCTCGTTTTATTGCTCATGAGACCCACACATTGCATGTTGTACCATCATACAGCTAGACTTTCAGCATTTGTGGTCCAGATTGCAGTACACACCACTACCTCTAATACCCAGTAGCACGTCCTCTTGCATTGATGCATGCCTGTATTCGCCGTGGCATACTATCCACAAGTTCATCAAGACACTGTTGGTCCAAATTGTCCCACTCCTCAACGACAATTCGGCGTAAATCTCTCAGAGTGGTTGGTGGGTCAAGACGTCCATAAACAGCCCTTTTCAACATATCCCAGGCATGTTCGATAGGGTTCATGTCTGGCGAACATGCTGGCCACTGTAGTCGAGCGATGTCGTTATCTTGAAGGAACGCATTCACAAGATGTGCACGATGAGGTCGAGAATTGTCGTCCATGAAGACAAATGCCTCTCCAATATTCTGCCGATATGGTTGCACTATGGGTCGGAGGATGTCATTCAGGTATCGTAAAGCCGTTTCGGAGCCTTCCATGACCACCAGTGGCGTACGTCGGCCCCACATAATGCCACCCCAAAACATCAGGGAACCACCACCTTGCTGCACTCGCTGGACAGTGTGTCTAAGACGTTCAGCCTGACCAGGGTGCCTCCAAACACGTCTCCGACGATTGTCTGGTTGAAGGCATATGCGACACTCATCGGTGAAGAGAACGTGATGCCAATTCCGTGGGGTCCATTCAGCATGTTGTTGGGCCCATCTGTACCGCGCTGCATGGTGTCGGGGTTGCAAAGCTGGACCTCGCCATGGACGTCGGGAGTGAAGTTGCGCATCATGCAGCCTATTGCGCACAGTTTGAGTTGAAACACGACGTCCTGTGGCTGAACGAAACGCATTATTCAACATGGTGGCATTGCTGTCAGGGTTCCTCCGAGCGGCAATCCGTAAGTAGCGGTCATCCACTACAGTAGTAGCCCTTGGGCGGCCTGAGCGAGGCCTGTCATCGACAGTTCCTGTATCTCTGTACCTCCTCCATGTCCGAACAACATCGCTTTGGTTCACTCTGAGACGCCTGGAAACTTCCCTTGTTGAGAGCCCTTCTTGACACAAAGTAACAATGCGGACGCGATCGAACTGCGGTATTGACCTTCTAGGCATGGTAGAACTACAGACAACATGAGCAGCGTACCTTCGTCCTGGTGGAATGACTGGAACTGATCGGCTGTCGTACCCCCTCCGTCTAATAGGCCCTGCTCATGCATGGTTGTTTACATCTTTGAGCAGTTTTAGTGACATCTATGAACAGTCAAAGGGACTGTATCTTGGATACAATATACACAGTCAACGTCTATATGCCGGAGATCTGGGAACCGAGGTGATGCAAAACTTTTTTTGATGTGTGTAATATCGACGAGTGTGGAGTTACTTTAGTCTTCAACTATTGTCACCCACTTGCACTAGAGCAGCCATGTCAAGAGAAACAACATACAGTATATTTGTCGCTCTCATGAGGTTAACGTCAGGAAGGGTATCCGGCCGTGAAGAAAACAATTATCAGATAGAATTCATCACATTTCATCCCAGACTCCGTTGAAAAGGGGAAAATGAGGGATGACATACATGATCACTTATCGCAATATCATGAGCAGATGATAACGGAGATTATAGTTATTTCTATGAAAAACGAAATTTGTCATTGTTTTGTGTCCTTTCTGTGTTTGTTTTTTAGTTTTTCAAGTTCATAGTTCTTAGTTCTCATAGATTTTTTAGACTTAAGATTTTAGATTTTTGCGTTTTGTTTTTGTTATAATAATAACCCAAACTTTGAAATCATCTTTTCAGAAAATACACGCAGCTAGGAGAAAGGACAGAAATTGATTCCTATTAACATACGAGACATATGCTTTGATTACGAGTATACTAGAGCACATTTTGGCTTAAAATTACAGGAAAATGGATCGCTGCAACCATGCAACACTTTTTACATTCAAGCTCAAGATTCAAATATCTTCTCTTAAGCCCATCTATAAGTTCAGTTAGCAAAATAACATACTGCAGTATATTTACGACAACGTAAGAAAACTACGCTTGATATGTTGAAATTACACTTCTTCATTACTGTGTGCTACAGCAGAAATACTGCCTGAACAAATCCCAACTGAACACCTTCCAACGCATCTGTTTACTATCTTCTGTGTTCATTTTCTGGCCTCAGAAATAAGTATACTGCTGATGATGTGTGAACACACATGGGTACATATTAAATGTCTACACTCGTATTGTAGAGTTCTGATTTTGATTCCCGGACCTGTCAAGATATTTAATTCTAGTCTGGAAACGCGAATGTATGACGTTCACGATTTCCATCCTAGAAGCAATTACAAACATTTGACCTCTTCTATTTAGATAAATTATGATGGCACCTAAATTAAGGCCACGGCCACTTCTTTCCCGATTCTAGTTCCATTTACATTTACAAGCACATACGACAAACACCCCCAAGTACATGGGACTGGTGACCACGATGTCCCAAGCCTAAAAAGGAAACATGTGTTGGAAGCAATATCAATAAATGTTGGAACAAGGATTTTCTAAGTGCAGTTGGTCAGACAGAAGGTCTTTCGACGGTCACATCAGGAATGTTGTATTGAGAAGGAAGGGCCGAATGTTTCCCTGTCTAGTAACAACAGAGAATGTGTTTTAGCCAGATTGGTCCTTAACAAAGTGAATGAAAAAAGAAGAAGTCAAGGTAAGAAAAGTAAAGTAAAGGTAGAAGCTGATCAAAGTTGGACCTCATTTCGAGTTTCACTTTGTAACGAGAGTAAGCTAATTTTGGAAGTTGTGCTTGGCGCGGGGAAGGTGGGACGTCCCCATGTGGGTACTTGACGCTGTAGGAACCCGCGGTATGAATATGCAATCGCCGTCCAATCCAACTTCCGGCGTTCCCGTGGGAGTGATTTCCAACACACGGGCCAACCGACCGGGAAAATATATTGGAGGGAACGGAAAGCGAACACCAAATGGGAAAAAAAACAAGAAAAAGAAACGCCCGGCGCAGAGGTTTGGTGAAGAGGATTTGTCGGCCTCGGCAGGAAAAAAAAACGTAGACATTTCGCCTTAAAAGAAAGATTCAATTGCTTGGCCAGTCCAAGCAAACGTACGGGGAGTCAATAACGACACACACAAAGAAACCAACAGCTTCGCCAAACGACTGTATACATTGAGCATACGGTTAAATAAAATAGCACACACACGTCTCCTCAAAATATAAACAATACTCTACGGCTTAACGTAAGCTTAGGGTTAAGGAAAATATTAAGCAAAGGGAGGAAGCTTGTAGTTTTACGTGACCATTAATATTGCGATCATGAGCCACGGTTCCTCAATGTTTACGTGGAATCCGAACCACAGGACGCGATATTTAACTTCGAAAATCTCACATGCATTGAACAGAAATTAAACCGGTCCACACCTTGGTGAGAGGCAAGCAAATTGATCACTGCATCACCACGTCCCCTCCAGTATAATCATCATCATCTGAGTCTCAAAAGGGGTTGCCACAAGTCACACAATCAAGGACCATATCTGGCTCTCGTATCCCTAACCATAAAGAAAAGCTCCCGGAATTGGTCGACTGTTATTTCTATTTATAATATTCGTCTTTCGAAATTTAATGTTTCTCAGTCGGTCAACAAGATTGTACCCAATTGGAAAGGGAGGTTCCCTAATCCTGAAAACAAATTACACGAGATTAATAAATACATGTCAATTTTTTCAGGATTAGGGAACCTCCCTTTACAATTGGGTTCAATCTTGTTGACCGACTGAGAAACATTACATTTCTATTACTAAGGCAACAGTGAAAAATTTCCAACACAATAACATCGTTCTTTACTATTGGCTATTCAAACAGGTTTCTGTTGTTGATTCATTCAGGGGTTTTGTGACATCGTAGTCATGTATCCCCGTGTACTTGGGTGTGTGTATAATCTGTCTGATAACCTATGTTATTGTAATGACTGACTTAGTGTGTATATTTGTAATTGGGGCTAGAATTGGGTAAGAGGCGGTCATGACCTAAGTTAGGTACCATCCCGAACTTTTCCTGGAGTTGAAGTGAAACCCTACGCAAAACCACTTCTAGAATGGCTGAGATTGGAATAGAACTCGGACCTCAGAGGTGGCAGTTAAGAACGCTAGCAACTGTGCCAAAAGGTGGTTGGGAGGGTTTCTAACATAAATAAAATGAGTCCGTCTTCTCAAAGAAAAGAGTGAACTACCGATCAGAGACGGTAGAAGGTGCTTTTTAATAGGAAGCAAGATTTAATTTCACCCTGTTTGCACGTCCCCGTAGTTTACGGCTTCATATTCAAGGATAAACAAAAATAGTGTAATCATCTATCCTCAAAAGCTCCTGCGTCTAGAGAGAGAAGGATAGCTGGCCCTACACATAGTTCTGTTTTGAACTATAATATGATGATGATAATTGCTGTTTTAAGGGGCCTAACATCTAGGTTATCGGCCCCTAATAGTTTGGGCGATAGTGAAAATGGAACCTACAACTAAAACTAACTACTCCCATAACAACTAGAAGATGAAATGGGGAATTAAAAGGAGAAGAATGTAAATAAAAGACAGGAAGAAAGGAAATGCCCTCAACCCTCGAAAATTGGGAATTGAGGGACTTATATAATTTTCCAAAGAAAAACATTCAATGCCAAGGTAAGGTTGTAATAGCTTTGGAGTGGAGTTTCGACTCCCATAGTGCACTGGCTTTGCTCGTGACGTGGATGCACATGTATCAGGTGCGTCTTGCAATGGCCTTCCCAGTGTGTACTAGACAGTGTCTTGGTGAGGTGTGCATTAACCAACTGAAGAGCCCAATTGCACACCGTGGCGAAACACTGTCATTTTGTTGAGTTATGCCGGAACATTTAGCACAATTTGTGTTTAAATTGAGGGACTTGGAATGATGGAGATTCAAGAAAGGCTGAGAGGAAAGGGAAAGAGAATAGATACCGCCCCAAAGGCAATGGAAAAAGGGGAAACGGACCCAGCTCAGGAATCCCTCGGGGTCGCCAAATCCCGAGCTCACCAGCCGTGAGCTCTTGAGGATGTAGCACTATCCATGGTGCACCAGAACTGGTGGGGCTACATACACCCTGCCTCCTTTGAGGGCCTTGTGCTGAAGGCAGGAGATATCATGAAAATAAAAAGAAGGCTGACCCTTCGAAGAATGAGGGTATCAGGAAAAATGAAGGAAGGGCTAATTAAGGCGGGAAAGGAAGAAACTCCCTAAGCCTCGGATACCCTAATACCGAGGGGGTCGGAAGAGAACAAAAGTTAACTAAGAGAGGTCGACAGGAAAGAAGATAGAGAGGAGCCCAGCACAAGTAAGTGGAAGCAATGCCGGACTCAACTGGGATCCCGTGGTCGCCAATCCACGTCCCACTAGATGCGAGCCCCTGGGGGGTGTTTTGAACTAAACGCTGATTATAGAAGGTACATAGGTGTGCAAAGTATAAGACACAAATAAAGAATTTAAATCACTCTCAATGTTTTATTCAAAACATTTTATTGACCAACTGCTGAAATATTTTATTAACTAGTCAGTAACGTGTTCACGCCAGTGGATATACAACTTTTCCCATGAGGAATTGAGTCTGCAATTTTCAGAATTGGGGATTCCGGGGGTTTAACTGAACTGGGTCCGTTTTCTCTTTCTTCGTTGCCTTTGGAAAGTACTCTCTAAATCGGCTGATTTCAATCCATTGTATACGAATCTTTAAATAGTTTATCAGTAAAAAGACTTCCAATCTCTCTGCTCTAAATTCACACAAATAGTAGAATAAAGTAAACAAACCGAAACGTGTGGCATTTTGCATTTTTAGTGGAGATTCGAAAGGGACTTTTACAGTGAATTTCTTAAAATAAAATATAATTACGACCATTGGTTCTTATTTAGAAATAATTTCAGCATATTTCAAACATATTTAGTGCATTAAATCGTGAAAAGACTAAATGAAATTTTGGAAGACTGGCGTTCAGTCTGATACTTTGCACATCTCTGCAGTTTTGGTGATAATAATAAACTTAAGACGGCTGTTAAGAGAGATAGCCTATACAATCAATCAGCACACGAATTCTAAATAAGTTACTACAAAACTGAACACTCCCGTCCAGATATACTGTATAGTGTAGTTCAGGCTGTCCCAGCCGAGCTGCTTGCCACGGAGCAGATGAGTACTCGCCGCCTTTCGTGAGTAAACCTGTAACATGCAATACAGCTCTGCTGTGGGGGCTGCCATCACTGCGCGGTGGATACATCAACACTGACAGGAAGCCCTTGGACTTGTGTTATGACCTTCGTCCATTGACGTATTAGCTATCACCCCCAGTTCCTCTCCAACCGTGCTCCGAGCATCACTGCTGAGTACTCGCATGTACGCCTACTCAGACTCGTGGATTTGGAAGAGCCTGGTGTAGTTCTTTCGGCCAATGGAGTCCAGGGGCTTGTAGGCAATTGCATGCATGCAATTGATCTTCCATAAGAGTTTCTCACTTGGCATCGGGTGATTTAATGAGGGCTCTCTCTTAAGTTAACAGCCCTGGGGCTGGTTTGCAGCAACTCGCCAATCTTCTCTATTCTCCGCCATCCTCTTCAATTCACGATGTGATTTTGTGTTCGTGTCTGTCATTAACTGTGTGATGTATGCAAGTGGTGGTCTTCCTCTAGTGTTTTTCCCTTCTAACATCCCTTCGATGACTCTTGCTGGCAGGCTATTATGTCTGAGAATATGTCCCAACATATTTGCTCTTCTTGTTTTCAGGGTCTTCATAAAGCTTCTACTTTCTCCTGCTCTTCTGAAAACCTCTTCATTTGTCATATGTTGTATCCAACTGATCTTAAGCATTCTTCTCCAGCACCAAGCCTCAAAAGCCATCAACTTCCTCTCTTCCGACTTCCCTATTGTCCAGGTCTCACTACCATACAAAGCCACACTCCACACGTATGTCTTCAACAGTCATTTTCTTATTTTTAAGTCTATACTTCTGGATGTGAAGAGATTCTTCTTTCTATAAAAGGTGTTCTTTGCCTGAATAATTCTACTCCAAATTTCTCGTTTGCTGGTTCCATCGTACGTTATCAAGCTTCCCAGATACTTATATTCCTTCACATGTTGTATTCTATCATTCTCGATATAAATTGCTGGTGCTCTTCTATGATCTTCCTGGTTCCGACTGCATACGAGTATTTTTGTTTTATTTTTATTCATCTTCATGTTAAATTCGTTTTTGAGGATGTTATTCATTACATGAAGTACCTGTTGAAGATCATCTTCATTATCTGTTGTTAAAGCAATGTCATCTGCGAATCGGAGCATGTCAATCTTTTCCCCATGTATATTTACTCCAACTTGAATCTCTTCTCTTATCCTATTTATGGCATCTTGGACATACAAATTAAATAAGTAAGGAGATAGCGAGCATCCTTGTCGTACTCCTTTTCTTATTTCAACCTCTTCCTGGTTATTGCCAGATCTCATTATTCCCCTTTCATTCTTATATAAGCTATGTATTATTCTTCTATCTCTATAAGAGATTCCCACTTTCTTTAGTAACTTGAACAGTATATTCCAATTCACGTTGCCAAAAGCTTTCTCCAGATCCACGAATGCTAGATATGTTGGTATTCCTTTTCTATTTCTCTTTTCAATTATTTGTATTAGAGTTAATATTGCTTCTTTTGTTCCAATGCCCCTTCTGAATCCAAATTGGCCGTCTGTAATGTAGTTATCAAGGTTGTTCTCTATTCTCCTAAGTATAATACGTGTAAGAATTTTAGATGCATGTGTTATAAGGCTTAATGTCCTAAATTGATCGCAATTTTGTGCTCTGGCCTTCTTTGGAATTGGAATTATTATGCACTTAGTAAAGTCAGTTGGTACTATTCCAGTTTCATACATTTTGCATATCATTCCATACATTGCATCTTGAGCTTTCTCTCCGCAGTTATTTAATACTTCTGCAGGGATTTTATCTACACCTGGTGCTTTTTTGTCTTTTAAATATTTCAGTGCTCTTTTAAATTCCGATTTTAGTATTTGGTCACCTCTATTCTCTGCATCTGTCTGGTCTTCTTCCTCTATTACTTCCTTATTCATAACTTCATCACCATAGAGGCTCTCTAGATATTCTTTCCATCTCTTCCCAGCCTTTCTCTCTTCATACAGGTATTGTCCATTCTCATCTTCAATACCACATGCCTTCTGTTTCTTCTCACCAAAAAATTGCTTCACATTTTCATATGCTTTTTCTAAGTTATTTGCTTTAAAATCGGTGTCTATTTCATCACATATATCACATAAGTATTTTTCTTTGTCTCGCTTGCTTTTCCTAACGATTTCATTTCTCAGTCTTCTATATTGTTGTTTTCCTTCGTCACTTGTGGCGTTTTTGAACCTTCTTCTTTCAGTTATCATTTCTACAACTTCCTCACTTATCCATGCTTTCCTGATGTTTTTATTTTTATTTTTTAGCAGTTCCTCTGCAGTTCCTAGTATTTCCTCCTTCAGAATTCCCCACTGACTTTCTATTGGTTTCTCGAATATGTCAGTATTTCTTTCAATCATTTCATCTGTTCATCTTTGGAACTCATCTCTAATATTTGGCATCTTAAGTTTTGTCACCTGTAGATACTCAGTTTTTCTCGTAACGATGTTCTTATATTTGAGTTCCGCGTGCATCATGACTATATTATGATCGCTTACGATATCTGCACCTGGATAACTTCTGCAATTTTTAACCTGGTTCTTAAACCTTTCTTTTACCATTATGTAATCCAATTGCGCTCTTCTCGTGTCTACAGGAGCTTTCCAAGTGTATCGTCGTCTCTTGGGATGGTTGAAGAGTGTATTTGTTATGACTAATTTGTGCCTAGTGCAGAATTCTATCAATCGTTCACCTCTCAAATTTCGGACTCCCAGTCCAAACTGCCCAACAGTTGTTCCCTCTTACCGTTGCATTCATGTAGCCTACCCCATAATGATTACATTGTCTTCTGCTCTCGTTCCTTCTATCAGGTGATTTAGATCTTCATACATTCTTTCAATTTCCTCGTCAATGAGCTTTAAACGGAAGTTGTGACGAAAGTTATCAGACGCCAAGGCAAATCCTTACAGCAATGTTGCCAATACACCTCTTATTAATAGAATAAACATTAGTCTTTTAGCGGCTATATGAAAGGTCTTGGTCGAACTAATTTCCTGGTAATGCATGGAGTCTTCTGGTCCTTAATTTGTCTTTTATATTTTGTCTTGAGAAAAACTGCTGACGAATTAAATAGTCGATAGAAAATGTAGCCACTATGCTATTGGAATTGCACACACTCCGTCTGATGGAGCCAACCAATCATTTTACTGCACAATTCTTGCTTCTAAACAGATGGAGCACAGGCATTTGGAAACCTAACCTCATGTTGTGTAACATTCGTGCAACCACATTACCGCCAACACCGGTTCATACGTATTTTCTCCCACGCTTCAAATGCACTATAGAACGTCCTACAGTGCATGGGCACGTGCCGTGTAATTATTACATTACTAGCAGAGGCCAGTACCATGGATAATTAATACCTATTGAATAATTTATTTTATTATGAATTATATTTAAATATTGATTTAGAAATATAACAAGTAGTTCCATGATGAACTAAAGTGCCTATTTGTCTTATAATTTAAGATTCATAGACTTATCTAGAATAAAAAATTTAACTTCGGAATTAACTTGGCAATACTGACATTTATGATTTGCTCGAAATACACCTGATATATTGTAGCCCAATGGAGCATTTGAGTTTGTTACAAATAGTTTCCTTCGATGGTTTCTGAGATACTGAAAGTCTACCGCTCAAATGCTCTTAGAGAGTTATTAGGTAGTTGGTAGCTCTGCTGCCTCTGACAATGCACACAATTATATCCCTTACGGCATACATTGTATAATATAAATGTTGTTACTTTCCCATTAAATGTTATGGAAGCTACATGTAGTTAAACATTGAAACTAACAGTACGCTTAGAATTATACACACATCAAAAAAAGTTTTGCATCACCTCGGTTCCAAGAGTTCCGGAACCTGTAAATACAAAGGGAATAGAGATCAACACAAACAACATTTCAGCTCGTTTTATTGCTCATGAGACCCACACATTGCATGTTGTACCATCATACAGCTAGACTTTCAGCATTTGTGGTCCAGATTGCAGTACACACCTCTACCTCTAATACCCAGTAGCACGTCCTCTTGCATTGATGCATGCCTGTATTCGTCGTGGCATACTATCCACAAGTTCATCAAGACACTGTTGGTCCAAATTGTCCCACTCCTCAACGACAATTCGGCGTAAATCTCTCAGAGTGGTTGGTGGGTCAAGACGTCCATAAACAGCCCTTTTCAACATATCCCAGGCATGTTCGATAGGGTTCATGTCTGGCGAACATGCTGGCCACTGTAGTCGAGCGATGTCGTTATCTTGAAGGAACGCATTCACAAGATGTGCACGATGAGGTCGAGAATTGTCGTCCATGAAGACAAATGCCTCTCCAATATTCTGCCGATATGGGTGCACTATGGGTCGGAGGATGTCATTCAGGTATCGTAAAGCCGTTTCGGAGCCTTCCATGACCACCAGTGGCGTACGTCGGCCCCACATAATGCCACCCCAAAACATCAGGGAACCACCACCTTGCTGCACTCGCTGGACAGTGTGTCTAAGACGTTCAGCCTGACCAGGGTGCCTCCAAACACGTCTCCGACGATTGTCTGGTTGAAGGCATATGCGACACTCATCGGTGAAGAGAACGTGATGCCAATTCTGTGGGGTCCATTCAGCATGTTGTTGGGCCCATCTGTACCGCGCTGCATGGTGTCGGGGTTGCAAAGCTGGACCTCGCCATGGACGTCGGGAGTGAAGTTGCGCATCATGCAGCCTATTGCGCACAGTTTGAGTTGAAACACGACGTCCTGTGGCTGAACGAAACGCATTATTCAACATGGTGGCATTGCTGTCAGGGTTCCTCCGAGCGGCAATCCGTAAGTAGCGGTCATCCACTACAGTAGTAGCCCTTGGGCGGCCTGAGCGAGGCCTGTCATCGACAGTTCCTGTATCTCTGTACCTCCTCCATGTCCGAACAACATCGCTTTGGTTCACTCTGAGACGCCTGGAAACTTCCCTTGTTGAGAGCCCTTCTTGACACAAAGTAACAATGCGGACGCGATCGAACTGCGGTATTGACCTTCTAGGCATGGTAGAACTACAGACAACATGAGCAGCGTACCTTCGTCCTGGTGGAATGACTGGAACTGATCGGCTGCCGTACCCCCTCCGTCTAATAGGCCCTGCTCATGCATGGTTGTTTACATCTTTGAGCAGTTTTAGTGACATCTATGAACAGTCAAAGGGACTGTATCTTTGATACAATATACACAGTCAACGTAACGTCTATATGCCGGAGATCTGGGAACCGAGGTGATGCAAAACTTTTTTTTGATGTGTGTATATCTTGAGACTCATGCAAAATTTGGTTGAAATCCATTTGCTAGTATGTTATTTACCTGCAGTTGAACATTGAACCTATACGCTTGCATTATATTGGTAGCACTAACTTTGGCAATTTACTCTCTTTATGTCTAAAACATCCCGGACTTAAAATTTGCTAAGTTTGAAGTGTATTCCCTACACATCGTCCGAAATAATGGAACTGGGGAGTTCAAAGGACTTGAAATTATTAATACACTGTTGGTAGCCCTACCTACTCTTATAATAAGCACAGTTACATGCCCTACATCATACATTGTATATACAAAATCTGTATGAAATCCATTAGTCAGTATGGAAGTTACATACAGTTAAACATTGAACTTATCAGAACGCGTAGAATCATGTTGGCAGCACTGTTGTATATCAGGTACTCATTTCTTAGTTCTATACGTGTGCAAAGTTTAGAACTTTCTTCCTGCAGACTTGGTGATATATTGAGACTGGAATAAAATTATAGATGTCATTTATCAATAATTGACAGCCTGGTTAGTCTTAAGAATATGCATAATCATATCAGTTTCGGCACGCAAAACACATTCGAAATGTGGCTGAAATCCTGTATGGAAGTTACAAGCAATCACAGATTTTACCTATCAACATGCGTAATATCATGTTGGCAACACCATCATATATTGGCTGCTGAAAATTAATCTAAAATATTATAGTTTATATGTGTATTAACTTTGGAAAAGTTCCCACGCTTACATCTGGAGATATCCAACATAGAGCTTGAATTTCAATTGTGATTTTTCAGCATTTGGTAGCACTGACGTCATTTTCAAATACATTCATGAGATGTTCTGATATAGGTCTTCACCCATACCAAATATGGTATTTAAGCATAAGTGATGCACGCAACATATCTCGAATGTCAGTAACCACGGCCATGAAGCTTTTCCTAGCAAAAGTCATGCCAGTGCTTACATATGGATTGGAACTAGTCTGGGCACATCTATCGAAAAAGCAATTAGGGGAAATAGAAAGACTAAAGCCGAGATTCCTGAAAAGGGTACTTGGGCTCTCGAAATACACTAAGTCCCGATACACTTACGTTCTAGTCAGAGAAACGTTTCTAATAAATGATCTGCGATTACAAATGCTGCTGTCATCTACAGCAGCCTACAATGAATTGACACTGGAACTACAAGCGAAGAGGGATAGCATAGAAGAGGATTTCTACACCACTACGGCTATGCAAACCAGAGATTGGAAGCAGAAAGAATATGAGCTGAGACATATAGTGACGCGCCTGGCAACTCATGGATTCCACCACCGCGTTTGTAGACTGAAGACCATTCATGAAGCAACAGAAGAGTGCATTTGTGAGCTATGTGGAAAAGTGTGTGATAAATACCATGTTCTAACGTGCTCTAACAGAACTGTATCACTGACTCAGTTTTATTTAGATATCTGAACTATATAGTGTAATGTATATATTTATGTATATCCATGCACATTGAGCGCATTATTATCAATTAATTAAATATGGTTACGATAGCTGCAGCCGTTTAGGAGTTGACAGGGACACACACACAAACAAGCAGGACATATTTTTCAAAATGTGAAAATTAGGCTAAACACAATACTGATCTGTTTTACAGTGATGTATATAAGTATTTAACGCCTTATTGCGTCTGTTTGTGTGTGGCGAATGGTTTATACCGCCGGAACCCATTCTGATGACAACTTTAGCCTCGGGGCTCATGAAAGATGAAACAAATAAAATGAATTTAACTGAACAAGCAGTTACAAGGAGGCAATCGTAACTTATGAGGTACCGTCTTTGTATCTATCGTCTACCTGGAATTAGAATGGGAAATCATGTAAAACCATTTCTTGGATGATCGACAGTGAGGTTCAAGCTCACTCTTCTTCCGAGTCCGTATAGAGCATGGCCCCGTGGCATCGTGCGCTATCGCGTTTAGCTACATTGGCTGGTACCAATATTGCGTTTATGCTGTGTAAAATGATGTATTAAGGCTGTATTAGTGTATTTGTAAAGTGGGGGGTAGGATTGGGAGTAGATATCAAGGCCTCAAGTTGGGAACCACCCTGGAGTAGAAGTGGGAAACCACGGAAAACCACTACCAAGATGGCTGAGATAGGAATCTAACCCGTCTTTTCTCAGTTTTACCTCACAAGACTGTCGTCCCGGAGGTCCAGATTTGATCCTTGGCTCTGCCAAGAAATTCAATTCTGGTCTGAGGGCTGGAACGGGGTACACTCAGGCTCGTGAGGCAAAAGTGAGAAGATGTGGTTTCGATTCCCATCTCGGCCATCCTCAAAGTAGATTGCCATTGTTTCCTATTTCCATCAAGGCTAACGCCTGGAGTTAAAATAACTCTAGGCCCTGGCCACCTCCTTCCCAATCCTCGCCTGAATCACAAATGCTCACACTACTACTACTACAGACACCACAATAGCACAGGTTGTCCAACATTAAAATTATAAATATATATATATATATACCAAAGTACATGGGGCTAAATGACCACGATGTAAAAGGTGCGTTCAAAAAGTAACGAGTCGGAGGCCGGAATGCGCAAACCGGTGACTACATCGGCTAATCGTGGCGTGTGTAACGAGGTGTGGTTCCGACCAGAGCGTGGAAGGTCACAGCCCGTCGCTAGGGCGCACGCGTGCAAGTCACGTGACGATACAAAGCGAGTAGCAGCATGCATCAATCGTCCAACGCTGTCAGTCGCATTGCAAACAGTGACATGGAGGCGTCAACCGAAGAGCAATGAGGTGTTGTTCGGTTTCTGACAGCGGAAGGAGTAGGGGGAACGGACATTCACCGCCGAATGTCACAAGTGTACGGCGAACACTGCATGTCCCTTGCAAGGGTCAAGGTATGGCACAAGCGCTTCAGGGAAGGACGGGTGTCGTTAGCCGATGATGCTCGGTCTGGGGCACCCCCCTGCATTACCGATGATAACGTCCAGCTGTTTGATGCACTCATTACCCAGGACCGCCGAATGACAGTGAACGCCATAGCCGCCGTGGTCGCTCCACGACAATGCACGACCTCATACGGCCAACACAGTCGCTGCACTCCTGCAGAAATTCAAATGGTAGGTTCTCGGCCATCCTCCATACAGTCCAGACCTTTCTCCCTGTGATTACGCCATGTTTGGTCCCCTGAAAAGGGCTCTGCGGGGCCAACGATTCACCTCGGACGCTGACGTCCAGCTGTACGTGCGGAACTGGTTCACATCTCAGCCCAGGGAATTTTATGAGACAGCCATTCACCACCTCGTGTCACAGTGGGACAAGTGACTCAACAGCCAGGGCCAATACTTCTAACATACAGGTAATGCTTTCTGTAATTATGCCTCCGGCTCGTTACTTTTTGAACGCACCTTATACAAGACCCAAAAATGAAACAACAACAACAACAACAACAACACAATCTTCACTGTGATTATGTCGAAAAGTAACCATGTTTGCACATTCGTTTTGGTAATATTGCTGTTAATTCATTTTAGAGGCTTGGTTCAGCTTGGTTATCAGCCCCATATAGTTGGGTGCGTATTGAACTTGTCTGATGTTTTAGGTAGATTTCATTAGAAAGCTAACTATTGCAATGGGTACCATGTTTCGACTTCCGGAAAATTTTGACATATCTTCGCGTTTCACATCCCCCAGACCCCAAAACCACCGTCAGTTCAAAAGTTTATATATAATTTATGTATATATATATATATATATACAGGGTGTATTTGATATGATGGAAGTCCTTTACACTGGTGATAGAAGATGGTATTCTAAGCAAATATCTTCATGAAATTAAGTCGGATCTTAATTAGTGTAGGTGGAATTAAATCACAAAAATCGTCGGTCAATATCTTGGAAACGGGCTTTCACTTCGTTCCCCTCAGCAGCAGAGCTGACTTCTCCCCGTCTCCCTCCCCTCCTACGCTGAGGAATGTTGACCAGAGTCTGCAGTTGAGTGACCTCCTCGCCTTGTCTGCCAATGACATTGAAATACACAAACCGAGCCTATGAACAGCTGATTCACACCTTCATGGGGAGTGGCTACATGACTAGTGATGGTGGATCTGTCTAGGATTTTTCCAGCTTCATGAACTATGCATAGAAAATAGAAATCCTAAAGATTTAGTTAATTAATTTAAGGAACTGTTGGTCTATCTTTGTGTGAAGATAGTGCAACAACTGTAATAAAAATATTAATAATACTAATAATAGTAATAATAGGCTTTTAGACACACTAACTTCTTTTATGTTTCTTTTTGGTATGTCGAGTTGCCAGACTTTAATGTACGTAGGATTTCTTGTATGTGCCATGAAATCCATGGAGATGATCTTATTAGATCCCATTCATTTACTACATGACTGAACGTAGATCGCACCCTCGGGAAGGTTAGCACTCTACCACCAGAACTACACATGCTGACTCTTATTATTATTATTATTATTAGACTATTATTATTATTATTATTATTATAACACTGTATTATAACAATGTATTTGTATTTTATTTTCATTTTCGTGTATTCTCATATGTATTTACATTGTTGATGGACCAATAAATCAATCCCCCCCCCCCCTCTCCAGTTAATGGCCACCCGAGGGCTGGAGATGGGATGGGACAATTCACAATATGAACATGTGGTACCATACTAGTATTAAATCTTGGAAGTAGGTTTCCATGGGTTCCCACTTCTACCCCAGGCAAATGTCGGGATTGTTCCTAACTTAAGGCCATGGCCGCCTTCTTTTCAATAATCATAACCGCTGGCAGTGCAGCCCATGAAGGGCCTAGGCCTACCAAGCGACCGCTGTCCAGCCATTTGGCCTGCAGATATTAGGGTGACGCGTGGTCAGTGCATCGGGTCCCCTCGGCCATTAATCTTGATTTTCCTGACTCGGGCACTGCCTCACTGTCAGACAGCTACTTAATTGCCCTCACGAGGCTTAGTGCACTGCGTTACAGCCCTCACGTCAGTTTCTAATATCCCTGATGGAGCCAGGAATCGAACCCAGGGCCTCCAGGTGAGAGGCAGTTGCACTGCCCCAACACCACAGGGCCGGCGCCTTCTTCCGAATCCTCACCTGAATTACAAATACCCACATTACTACAGAAACCACAAAACACAGGTTATCACACAAATTCTACCCACACCCAGCTACATGGGGCTAAATGACCAAAATCGCCAAGCCTCTCAAACAAAACATCAAGTTTTTTACTTCCGTCCTAAATGCCTAGTTCTGAACAGACTGCGGGATGTCGGAATTTTGTCACACTGCATTTCATTGAGAGAATGTTTTTAGTATTTTCAGAAACTAGTCAACAGAAGGTCCGACACGGACGCCAATGATACATCAGGGCTGAGTATCGACATTATTTTATACATGAACATCAATCAATGAATTCCACACTTACAAAGTAGGCTACACAATACTACCGGTCCTGACGTCCCAAGCCATTGCGTGCGTTGTCAACAACAACAACAAGAACAACGGCAATGCACATTTTCTTACGAGACGGTAGAGCTCAAACAGCTGATAGCCTACCACCCCTCAAGTCAACCGGTAAGGTCAATGCTCCGATTACGTAACAACTTCCCCTTCGCGCGTCGTCACATCGGGCTCCGCCTCGTTTCCCCAGCCTGCCGCACCACTTTCTGCCTGATTAGTTTCTGAAATAACTAAAAACATTGACTTTTTAATGATTAATTATCAATTTCAAGATAGGTGACAAATTTTTTACCTAGGAAGCTTAGAATAGTCTCTTCTATCACCAGTGTAACGGACTTCCATCATATCAAATACACCCTGTATATATATCAGTTCCTTGTGGACACGATAACTGCCGTAATTTTGTACCAATCACTTTGAATTTTTTACATAATATGTATCCCTATAAAATCTCGGTCGAGTTCGTTAATGGGCAAAATCGGTCGAAGGGGGTGAAAATGGGGGGCTTTTTTTCGAAAAAGTGAAATTCCGCTATAACTCTCTTAATACGTGAAATATCGAATCCATTTAAAGTTCATAATATGTGTCGGATAAGTGCCAAACATTTATGTCAAATAAGTTTTATGATAGCACCAACCATTGACCAAAGGGGTGGAAAAAAGTGGGTTTTTCGGGAAACATTAGTCATCTCTCTCAATAGGCACAATATCAAAACCGTACAAAATGGAAAATATTCCCCTAATAATTACCTAAAACTTTTGTCTGAAAGAATTTTTGATATGACCCACCATTACGCCAATGGATGAGAAAAATGATTTCGGAATTTTAACAAGATGTTCAGTAAAGAACATATAGCCTACTTTCTCCTAAATGCATGGGTATTGTTATAACTCTTTGTCCTTTTCAAGGAGTATGATTGAATGTTGGTTGTAGTAGCTTGTTGCAATACAACGTGCTATAGGGATATTAAACAAGAATATGAGGTTCCCTTTGCTAGTGCTACCTCTGTACCAAATTTCGTTCAATTCGGTTTCACCGTGTTGAATTGATAGGGGGAATCGATTTGCACACATACTTGGCACCATCTGCAAACTATTGGGCTGATGTTCTTGCAGTTTGGTCTGAATATGTTTCCCACATAAAGATATGGTGTTGCAAAATTTGGTAGAGACTAGATTATTAGGTTGGTCGTAATTACATTTTAGCTTTTAACATTTAGGTGGCCGCGATTACGTTTCTGTCAAGATAGCGGTGATATAAAACATGACACTGAGGTGCCCTATGCTAGTGCTACCTACTGTTTGTACCAAATTTCGTTCCATTCGGTTTCAACGTGTTCGAATTGATAAGGGGAATCGATTTTCACACAAAGATGGCCGCCATCCGCAAAATATTAGGCTGATGACCTATTAGTTTGGTCAAAGGATGCCCCCTCCATAAAGGTATGTTGTTGCTAAATTTGCTAGAGATCGGATGATTAGGCAAATCGTAATTTGATTTAAGCTTTGAACATTTGTGTGGCCGCCATTACGTTTCCGTCAAGATGGCGGCGATATAAAACATGACACTGAGGTGCCCTTTGCCAGTGCTACCTCTGTACCAAATTTCGTTCATTCGGTTCCACCGTGTTCGAATTAATAGGGGGAATGAATTTTGACATAAAGATGGCCGCCATCCGCAAACTATTAGGCTAATGGCCTATTAGATTGGTCAAAGGATGCTCCCTCCACAAAGGTATGTTGTTGCAAAGTTTGGTAGAGATCGGATGGTTATTTTAGTCGTAATTTGATTTTAGCTTTAAACATTTGTGTGGCCGCCATTACGTTTCTTTCAATATGGTGGCGATATAAATCATGACACTGAGATGCCCTTTGCTAGTGCTATCTCTGTACCAAATTTCGTTCCATTCGGTTTCACCGTGTTTGAATTAATAGGGGGAATCTAATTTGACACAAAGATGGCCGCCATCCGCCAACTATTAGGCGAATGACCTATTAGATCTGTCAAAGGATGCTCCCTTTATAAAGGTATGTAGTTGAAAAATTTGGTAGAGATCGGATGATTAGGTTAATCGTAATTTGATTTAAGCTTTGAACATTCGTGTGGCCGCCATTACGTTTCAGTCAAGATGGCGGCGATATAAAACATAACACTGAGGTGCCCTTTGCTAGTGCTACCTCTGTACCAAATTTCGTTCCATTCGGTTCCACCGTGTTCGAATTAATAGGAGGAATCATTTTTGACATAAAGATGGCCGCCATCCGCAAACTATTAGGCTAATAACCTCTTAGATTGGTCAAAGGATGCTCCCACCATAAAGGAATGTTGTTGCAAAGTTTGGTAGAGATCGGATGGTTATGTTAGTCGTAATTTGATTTAAGCTTTAAACATTTGTGTGGCCGCCATTACGTTTCTGTCAATATGGCGGCGATATAAATCATGACACTGAGATGCCTTTTGCTAGTGCTATCTCTGTACCAAATTTCGTTCCATTCGGTTCACCGTGTTTGAATTAATAGGGGGAATCGATTTTGACACAAAGATGGCCGCCATCCGCAAACTATTAGGCAAATGACCTATTAGATTGGTCAAAGAATGCTTCCTCCATAAAGGTATGTAGTTGCAAAATTTGGTAGAGATGGTAGAGATGATTAGGTTATCGTAATTTGATTTAAGCTTTGAACATTTGTGTGGCCGCCATTACGTTTCCGTCCAGATGGTGGCGATATAAAACATGACACTGAGTTGCCTATTGTTAGTACTACCTCTGTACTAAATTTCGTTCCATTCGGTTGTACCTTGTTCGAATTAATCGGGGGAATCGATTTTCACACAAAGATGGCCGCCATCCGCAAACTATTACGCTGATGGCCTATTGGTTTGGTCAGAGGATGCTCTTCCCATAAAGGTATGTTGTTGCAAAATTTGGTAGAGATCGGATGATTAGGTTAGTCGTAATTTGATTTAAGCTTTGAACATTTGTGTGGCCGCCATGACGTTTCCGTCAAGATGGCGGCGATATAAAACATGACACTGAGGTGTCCTTTGCTAGTGCTACCTTTGTACCAAATTTCGTTCAGTTCGCATTCACCGTGTTCGAATTGATAGGGGGGGACACACATTCAGAGTACACACACTCACACACACACAGACACACACACACACACACACACACACACAGACTCACACACACACATACACACACACACACACAGACTCACACACACTCATACACACACACAGACAGACACACTTTTTTCGCCCTGTGTTGATCTCATAAGTCTACTTTCATTTTTTGCAAAAATCGAAAGTAGGCTAAACAAGATGTTCGGGAAAGAACATATAGCCTACTTTCTCCGAAATGTATGGGTATAGTTATAACTCTCTGTCCTTATCATCTCCTAATTTCTTCCTATTTGAAGTGCAAATTGGCACACAGGATTTGAACCGTGGCGTTCAAACCATAGTTAATAATTTACCCCAGCATTTTGCAATTTCATCAGCAAACACTCCAAACACCGACTACTTACAATAATTGAAACTTCGTTGCTCTAATAAGGCCCATCTACAATGCGCAGTCGGCAGTCCGTAGTTGGTAGTCCTCGGTCGGCAGTCGCGATCGACTCCGTGTATACTATAGGCACCATACACAACATGAAGTTGCAGTTGGTAGCTGGCAGTTAGCAGTCGAGAATTTTATCCTTGACTGCCAACTACCCGACTGCAGCAATGTAATAGCCAATCAGAGCAGATCAGAAACTGACGTCACGTTGTTGTTCTGTGTCGTGTACGAATGATATAGAACTAAGTGAAGTAACTTCGCAACCCGTTAATTTATAGGCTAATCTTAAATACACGGTATAACAAAATAATCCATCTCCAAATCATCCATATTGCAAGTTTTGAGATTATCAACAACGCCTCTGTGCACAAGGAATAAACGAATGTTACTGTCTTATTACTCCTAGCAGTCGTTAAGACTGGGTTCACTAACTGGCCGGTATAGAGCGCTGCTCGAATCTATAGTTTCTGCATAGTACAACTGAAGGCTGGAAGATGTCACTCCAGTGGAGAATGTCGTTTTTTTTAATATATAATTTCCATTGCAAAAAGCACCATATAAAGCTTTATTTTATAACGTCTCAGTACTCAAGAAACAATAAATATAAAAACTAGTCGTGATATCTAGTTGTGAAATATCGAACAATATAATCCTAACAGAGCGAGTGCATTCTAGCGGCCAGAAGAAGAAACTTTTCAATAAAATCTGTTACCTTTTTGTCAGCTAGATGTCTCGATTAAATCTGCTGGCGAATTATGTTTTAATTAAGTATATGTTTTGCACCGTAATATGCACAATATAACGCTTAATTTTAAAACGTCTGAGTCATTACAAAGCAACAAATATGTAAAATGTCAAGCAAAAAACATATCTCTGATGGGGTTTGAACCATAGGCATATGAATGACAGACTAATGCTTTACCACTGAGCCATTTGTGCCAACGAACATTGATCCATATAAAATGACTTACATAGAACTTGATAGCAAATAATGATTTATACTAAACGATTTCATCACTGAAGTATATTATTTATATATAAAGCATTTCATACAAAGTTTATTTATTTTGTTTCAGTACGCTATATTGCATGGAATACTCAAATTAGTGAAATATAAGTCAGGCACAAGATATCCGCTGCCATCTTGTCTTATTAATGAATCAGCTGAGCTTTTTAAAATCACGTCTGCACTATAGTATTACAAAATAAACTTTTAATTTCGTACGTGCCTCTTCCTTTAGAACAGTTAAAACGATTCTCGGCTCGATAATCGGAACTGGTGGGTCCCATGATATGGATTATAAAGTTTGCATAATTCGCACGGCCGCCATCCTGAAATGGTATGGCGGACGACCTTGTAGTTTGGTCACAAGACGCATCCTATACGAAGGTATGTTGTTACCAAATTTGGTAGAGATTGGATGATTTGGTTAGTCGTTATTTGATTTTACGTTTTGAACGTTTGAGTGGCCGCCATTCAGTTTTAGTAAAGATGGCGGCGATATAAGACATGACACTGAGGTGTCCTTTGCTAGTGCTACCTTTGTACCAAATTTCGTTCAATTCGCATTCACCGTGTTCGAATTGATAGGGGGGGACAGACATTCAGAGTACACACACTCACACACACACACACAGACTCACACACACACATACACACACACAGACTCACACACACACATACACACACACAGACAGACACACTTTTTTCGCCCTGTGTTGATCTCATAAGTCTACTTTCATTTTTTGCAAAAATCGAAAGTAGGCTAAAAATGCCAAGTGCCATCAGAGGTTACCATAACAACGCTTTTAAATTGATAAGGGATGATCTATCAGAGGTTGCCAAGACAACGCCATTGACGAGATCACATTCATTTTTAGCCTACTTTTCACACTTTTCAAAAATGAGGAAAAAGTAGACTTATGAGATCGATCCGGGAAAATGTGTCTGTCCTTCTGTCTGTCTGTCAGTCCTTCTGTCTGTCTGGCTGTGTGTGTGTGTGTCCCCCCCTATCAACTCCTAAACGGCTGCAGCAATCGAAACCAAATTTAGTATGAGTAAAGTTGTATACCGGAATATCTCAGGCACATATTTGAAAAAGATGCCAGTGCTACCAACTGCTAAAAAAACGCACTTGAAATTTGAGCTCCATGTTGGATATCTTGGAAGGTATACATGGGAACTATTATAAAATTGGCACACATGTAGATAATACTATTTCAGTTTAATTTCCAGGTGGCCATACATGACAGCGTTGCCGAAATATTTTTAAGCCTTCTGATAAGTCCAATATTTAAATGCATATAACTTCTACACTATCAATTGGATTTCATCCAAATTTTGTATGTAATATGTGTACATAAACAGGTATGACTGAGTGTATTCTTAAGAGCCACCAGGGCTGCCAACTGTCAATAAATGTTATCTCTATTATTTTATCTAAATACCAATATATCTGAAAGTATGCCAGCCGACAGGTTTAAACTATGCACACGTAAATTACCTGACATTTTACATTAATTTGGAGTAACTTATATACGTCAGTTCTACCAACATGATTCTAAGCCTGCTGATAGGACCAATTTTTAAATACATGTAACTTCTATACCAATAAATGGATTTCATCCAAAATTGGTACAAAAAGATATAATATTTCAGATTATTTCTGACCAGCACTCGCATGACATTGTTTCCAACATGCTTTTACGTGTACTAATAGATCCAATGTCTAAATCCATGTAACGTCCTTTGAACTTCAACCACATTTTGTATTCTGTACCTTAGGAGATGGAAGTGAGAATATATTCAGTCACCAGAGCTGCCAACTGTATTGCTCTATTAGGCTACATTATGCCTAGTATACCTTATTTCGAACTAATTAAGACATTTCGATATTACCCACTTAATTTCGTCATTATTCTTGATAGTTTCATATACTGTAGATTAATCTATGGCATGAATCTTAATTTTAAGAAAAGTAGGCTCTTTAGTTCGTCACGGAACTTCTTGTTCCATCTGACTATTAGGGAAGCGGCTAACTGGTAGCATGCTGAACTTCTATGCCTAAGGTCGCTGGTTCAAAGCCGGCCAAAGTCGCCGGATTTTCTAAGAGCGCTAAAAATCCGTCAGCATGCTTTCCTTCGGAGGGAAAGTTACAACGTTCGTTGCGGTGGCATCTAGCAGCCAAGTTCACAGCTAGGTGTCGTTGAAGTTAGTATTTGGTACAAAATTAGGTACTACTACTTAAAATTGACCGTCTGCAGACCTTACCTGAATTACAGACTAATACAGTCATCCCAAATAACACCGTTTATCAGACAGATTCTACACACACCCAATGTACACGGGGTTACATGACCACCTTGTCGCAGTCCCTAAACTGAGGAACTAACCAACATCTCTGCGGGAGATAAAATTTTGCGTGAAGAAGTAACAGACTGTTAGATAGTTACACATTAGTTCCAAACCTTGCATAAGGACAGTGTGATCACAAGTATAAAAATGAACCCCAAATGACAAGAAGGTTACCATCCCCATAAGACAGTAAAATGTTAAAAAATATGCATAGAAAGACGACAAAATGTTAACTAACCTCCAATTGTAAAATACTTTCTCGCAATAAATGAGGTCTCATCCTCCTACGAAAACCTGCATATTTTGCCTATTATAGCCTATCCCCTAGTTTGCCCGGTGAAAGCTACCTCCGCCTTCCGGCGTGCCGAGAGGAATTATATATATATATATATCAGTTTCTTGTGGACACGATAACTGCCGTAATTTTGCACCAATCACTTTGAATTTTTTACCGAATATGTATACCTATAAAATCTCGGCCGAGTTCGTTACTGGGCTAAATCGGTCGAAGGGGGTGTAAATGTTTTTTTTTTTAAAGTGAAATATTGCTATAACTCTCTTAATATGTGAAATATCGAATCCGTTCAACGTTCATACTATGTGTCGGATAAAGCCCAAAAATTTATGTTTGAAGTTTTTTTTTATAGCACCAACCATTTACCAAAGGGGTGGGAAAAGTGGTTTTTTCGGGAAACATTAATCATATCTCTCTTAATAGGCACAATATCAAAACCGTACAAAATGGACAATATTCCCCAAATAATTACCTAAAATTTTGTCTGAAAGAATTTTTGATATGACCCACCATTATGCCAAGGGATGAGAAAAATGATTTCGGAATTATAAGAAAATGCCAAGAGCTATCAGTGGTTGCCATGGCAACACTACTAAATTGATGAGGGATGAGCCATCAGATAACGCACTTGGCCGAGATCATATTCAGAATTCCATCTGACTAAGTGTGAAGCGGCTTCGGTGACGTAACTGGTAGCAAGCATGCTGAATGTCTATGCCCAAGGTCGCGAGTTCAAAGCCGGCCGAAGTCGTCGGATTTTCTAAGAGCGCTAAAAATCCCTCAGTATGCTTTCCTTTGGAGGGGAAGTTCCAACGTTCGTTGCGAGTTGCTGGTTGCGGTGGCATCTAGTAGCCAAGTTCACAGGTTGGTGTCGTTGACGGTAGTACCTGGTAGCAACATTAGGAACTACTGCTTGAAATTGACCGTCTGCAGTCCTTACCTGAATTACAGACTAATACAGCCATCCCTAAGTACACGGAGTTACATGACCGCGATGTCGCAGCTTCTAAACTGAGGAACCAACCAAAATCTCTGCGGGAGATATAATTTTGCGTGAAGAAGTAACAGACCGTTACATAGTTACACATCAGTGTCGAAACCTTGCATAAGGACAGTGTGACCACAAGTATAAAAATGGACCCCAAATGACAAGAAGGTTACCGTTCCCATAAGACAATAAAATGTTTAAAATAAGCATAAAATGACGAAAAACAAAGTTAATTAAGCTCCAATTATAAAATACCTTCTCGCAATAAATGAGGTCTGATCCTTCTACGAAAACCTGCATATTCTGCCTATTTTCGCCTATCCCGAAGTTTGTCCGGTGAAATCTACCTCCGCCTTCCGGCGTGCCGAGAGGACTTTTTATGTTAAAACTGTAGTGTTGAAGGTGTAACTGTATTAGGGACAGAGATACGGTAGGCGCTCCGGAACTTCAAGTACGGTATTATCCAGGCATTTTCCTGGAATGAGTGTGGGGAACAAACTAGGGAAAACCACTCTCATGATAGCCACCGCCAGCACGGGACTCGAACATAAAATCTCTGAACTTGGTGCAGCTGCCTTCGTGGCCGTGGTGCATGATAAATTCAGTAATAAATTCAGTGTGTTATTCAAGCTTGTCTCCTTTCTTTTTCTTCGGGTCATCAGCGGTTTAAAAAAAAGCCACCCTTAGTGCTCGTATTATACATCCTGTTCTTTCACCCGTCAGTTCACAACAACTCACGCATCCTTAGACAACGTTCAGTTAATAAAGTATAAACGTAACCGTCTCTATAAATGTATTTAATTTTAAATATGCACACTTGTAGCCTTGGGTTAGACACGCCATGATCCTAAATGAAGGAAAGACCTGTAGACCTAACCCTATTAACCTGAGTTAAAGTGTAATTTCTGGCATGGAGTGTCGTATTTACCTCGTCAAGCTGTGGGGTAATTCATCCTTAACACTGGAGCAAAATATTAACTTAACATGGCCAGTGAAATAGACGTGTGTTAGGCGAGACGACTTCTTGAAGCTGATGGAAACCAGGTTATGCTTTAAATAGTTTATATTCTCACTTGCTCTGCATGTCAGCCACGGACGTGTGTGTGTGTGTCTGTGCGCCAGTGATCCGACAGGTACAAAGTATAACAGCATGTTCTAGGAGAGGAAAGGAGAGTGGAGCGCTTTTGAAATATATATAGCGCTAAGCTACACCTAGCTGGCGCAAGATTGGCGTAGTGAGAGTGAGAAAGGCTAGGGTGGCTGTAAAATATTTAAAAAGCAGGGTGCTGGCATTCCAGGCGCGTGGCTGAAGGAAATGACAGCCGTGGGAACAGGAACGGGAACGGGAACGCAGTAGCGGGCAGGTGTGGGGGCGCGCCGTACCACGCCGGCAATATGCAGCACATGTCCCCTGTGAGAGGACGGACTGCGAATAATAACACTCTCTTCGTCTTGGGGAATGAAAGTGGATCATACGCTCCTTGCCTCCTTGCATTCTTCGTCTATATTCATACTATATTTACAACATTAACCCTTCAACACGTTTCTATGCTAACCGTATCGTATAGTGCAGTTGGGAAAATAGCCCCATGGCGTGTTGTTCCACCTTATCGCTTTCCACATGTTATACTGCGTTAGTGGACAATTATTATTATTATTCGGATTTTTTTAAGAGCGTTAAAAATCCCTCAGTATGCCTTCCTTCGGAGGGGAAGTAAAGCCGGCGGTCCCATGTCATAGATTTATGGCATGTTAAAGTACCTTGCACGAATTACACCTGTGTGAAGCTAAATTGGATAGGTTAAGAATGTAAACAGCACTCTTAGGTTTCTACATTCGTTGCCAAGAGCCGACTGCGGTGGCGTCTAGTAGCTAAGTTCTCAACTTGGCCTAGTAGTCGTTGACGGTGGCGCTTGGCGGCAAAAGTAGGAACTATTTGAAAAATTCTAAGTTGCATTCTGCACTTAAATTAAACAAGAAGTTCCGTGACGAACTAAAGAGCCTACTTTTCTTAAAATTTAAGATTCATGCCAATGGTCAATCTACTGTATATGGATCTATCTAGAATAATGACGAAATTAAGTTAGTAATAACGAAATTTCTAATTAGTTCAAAATACTGTAGCCTAATAGAGAACTACAGTTGGCAGCCCTGGTGACTGAATATATTCTTAGTTCCATCTCTTAAGGTACAGAATACAAAATTTGGTTGAATTCCAATGGATAGCATGGACGTTACATGCAGTTAAACATTGGATCTAACAGCGCGCGTAAACTCATGTTGGCAACTATGACATACATGTATTGGTCAGAAATAATCTGAAATAATATGATCTATTGTTGTGTCAATTATGAATGATATCCATTAGTTAGTATAGAAGTTACATGCATTATAAAATTGGACCTATCAGCAGGCTTATAATCATGTTGGCAGCACTGGCGTAGGCCTATATTAGTAACCCCAAATTAATCTAGAATGCCAGGTACTATACGTGTGCAAAGTTTAGAGCTATTGGCTTGCATACTTTCTGATATATTTATATTAGGGAAACAAAATAGAGACAGTATTTATTAACAGTTGGCAGTCCCGGTTACTCTTCAGAATCGGCATAGTCATATCTGTCATGGTACACATAGCATACACGAAATTTGGTTGAAATCCAAATGATAGAATTGAAGTTACATGTATTTAAATTTGGACCTCTCAGCAGGCTTAGAATCATGTTGGTAGCACTGACGTGTATAAGTTACTCCAAATTAATATAGAATGTCAGGTACTATACGTGTGCATAGTTTAGGGCTGTTGGCTTGCATACTTTCTGATATATGGGTATTTGGATAACAAAAATTGAGAGCATTTATTAACAGTTGGCAGACCTGGTGGCTCTTAAGAATACGCTCAGTCATATCTGTTTATGTACACATAGCACATACGAAATTTGGTTGAAATCCAATTGATATTGTAGACGTTATATGCATTTAAAATTTGCACTTATCAGCAGGCTTACATTCATTTTGGCGACACTGCCATGTATAGCCTCCTGGAAATTAAACAGCAATATTATTATCTATACGTGTGCCAATTTTGAAATACCTCCCATTCATACCTTCCAAGATAATCAACATGGAGCTCAAATTTCAATTGTGATTTTTCAGCAGTTGGTAGCACTGACATCATTTTCAAATATGGCCGTGAGATATTCAGGTATAGATCTTTACTCCTACCAAATTTTGTTTTGATTGCTGCAGCCGTTTAGGAGTTGATAGGGGGGGGACACACACACAGCCAGACAGACAGACAGACAGACAGACAGAAGGACAGACAGACAGACAGACAGACAGACAGACAGACAGACATTTGCCCGATCTCATAAGTCTACTTTTTCCTCATTTTTGCAAAATGTGAAAAGTAGGCTAAAAACAGATAACACACACTAATAAAGTCATCACAATTAACACCGGTTATCAGACAGATTCTACACACACCCAAAGTACACGGGGCTACATGACCACGTTGTCGCAGCCCCTAAACTTAAGAACCAACATTATTATTATTATTATTATTATTATTATTATTATTATTATTATTATTATTATTATTATTATTGACACAGGGATGGCCATGGTGGATGGGCCACTTACCTGTCTGAGAGGTCCGCATCGCTTTCAGCAAAATCACCGCCAGATGACATGCCCCAACAGAAGAACACCTAAAGGGAGGAAGGAAGGTGGAGAAGAGGGGGAAACGCACAGGCTCGTCTACAGACACATCCGATAACTAATAGAATTGTCGCCGACGAAATAATGCCACGCCACCTGCTTAAAAATATAAAAGAAAATTTAATTACCAAAAGGGGCAAAGAACAATAAAAATTTAACAAAATCATTAAAAAAAAGAAGAAACTCTATGGCCACAACACCCTCTCTCTGGTGATGCATATGGCTTAAGGCCAACATAAGTTATTTACATAAGTAGGCAAGAGACGGTTTAACTTGCTTGCTGAGCGAAAACAAAAACACTTAACTTAAAATTAAAATAAGAACGCCCAAAAGATTAAAAAAAAGAATACAGGAATTATCAAATGAGAAAGGACTTGATAATTAACTAAGGTATGCAATACCGACCCGACATGCAGACATCAAGGCCACGATGAAACGAAAAATTTAAAATTAAATTAACAAAATAAAAATAGGATCAATTAACAAATCCACAATTTTCATGACGGAGAAAAACTCGGGAACACTCACAAAAACACAACGTTAAACCACCAAGATTAACAAAAACATACTACGCGAGCACAACAACACGTTTGAGTCTCCCGCTCGACGCCTAGAGAAATCACTCTCAAGACCAGAATGCACTTGCACAAAACAAAAAACCAACATGGCCACCAAAAAGCTGACCGCATGTCCAATCGAATTACGGCAAACAATTAGCATACAATTAAATTTAAAATCACCAGAGAGAATAGAATAGAATGGGAGGAAAGAATTACGCCTTAACACTATTGACATGAGGCTTTTTAGACTGCAACGGATCGTAAAATAAATTAATAATAGGGCAATTCCAAGGATTACCAAAAACTAAATAAATAAAAATTTACAACGTAAAATAAACTAGAAACGTGTCTCCAGAAGGTACGAAGGAAAACAATAAAATTTACATAACTGGTAACATTAGCAAAACAGAAAAATTAGGCCTACCAGGCGAAACAAAATACAGAATTACAACATTAATATAAGGCCAATATCGGAGCTCCATAACAATATATAAAATTTTAAATAATTACGTACCTTAAAACTTCTCTGTGGAGATACACTAAGAATAAAATAATTAACACACAATTTAAAAAAATATTATACGGCACTATATGGCCTTAAAATGGCTAACACGCACATGCGCCGTTTTGGAAACAAGCACTCCTGTTTGCAGCTATTTGCGATTCTAATTTTTCCCTTCTTCATCTTCAATGCGAAATGGCGAAAATACAGCCTTAAGAGCGCAGGAAATTCCTTATAGCATTTATCCACATTTCGTAGCGGCTAGGGGCCCAAGCCCCCAGCACACGGAGAGATACTCTTTGACCAGCAGCCGGCTTGTTGTTTTCTTGACGACAGACTATCTAGATCACAAGATGGCGTAGAATCCAAAGTCAAATACCGCACTGCATTCATGTTAAATGTAACTGACCAATCACAGCTTGACACATCAAGTAACAATGTGCATATTATGTAATTATTTTGGCGGTATGATGTATATATAGTCTTTTGTTCAATGACGTAGAATGCAATACCCTTCAAATATGTCTCGATTAGGATGAGCTCAGAAGACACCACAAACACACTCTAGCGGTGGAAGAAACAACCACGGCTAGAGGCGCCGAAGTCCGATAGATACTGCCATCTCGTGTTCATAAGCGGAACCAAGCCATCAGGCGAGCGCTTTAAATGGCAGGGAACACAAGTATATAGGGGAGATGGATTTTAAAAACGACGGGACGGGCTCTTGCACGTAACAGTCTCCCGCCCTTAAGCGTGAACACCGTTCACGAATATGCCTAGGCATAGGCAGAACTCCATAACGAGTCGATTCACCAAGCATGTTTCCAGAAGATAATGTTCACCAGTTAACTCCAATTGATGGATAAAATCGCATCGTTTTGGTTAGGAAGAGTGCAGAGTCAGATTATCAGGGAAGGGATAATTGATCACTTCGCAAACCACTTAGTTAACAGCTTCCCTGTGTCCATAAGTCCTCAGAAACGCGGAACACCAGCACCTGCAGTGCTTTCAGAGTCCGAGACAAGTTAGGCAAATGTTCAATAAGTCCTATGTTGTTAGCTTTGGACGAAGTAGGTGGAAGCAATATGCAAGATATCATGCGACGAGTGGGCAGCCATTTACAAAACAGAAGTTAATCTAATTTAAAAAAAATAAAAGTTTGCAGAAATTACTAATTCTTACTACATTTTATAAAAGAGAAACAAAGTTGAATTTATATGAAGAAAATATTTCTAACCATGCCCTAGATCCGTGCTCACAATAGTTAATTAAATAACAAGGTTTACCGAAGTAAAGTTCATTACCAAGTACACGTTTTTACAGACTAGATGTACCTTTCGATAATTCAAGAGTTGAATGGCTATACATTTAGAAGGAGCTACGGTAGAGGAACGACCACTCAAATTCCCAAGGAAACAGGTATATAACATCACCATGAGTTAGGTCTCCCACCGAGTCCAACTTACATGCTAGTATCTTCTACGAGAACATCAAAATTAGTTACAATTTTACAATTTTACCATAAAATGGGAATTACCCTACAGTTACAGGCTGTATCCCAGTAGAGTTTTTAAACCCAATTCAAAATTCCAGAAGGAACAGATGCCTAAAGGTTTCAATGAAGGTTAGGGATACTCTACATTATACAAAAATCAGTTTACAAAATTTATGGTAGCATTTCCTCATTACAAACCTCTCCACCTCGTTTTATGTGCGAGAGATGCACTCTGGATATTTTGTTGCCCTTAGGGTTTCGAATAAGAAGAGTAACGGGAGTCAGGAATGGCTCTACATAACAGGGGCCTTTGAAACGAGGGGTCAACTTGCTAGAAACTAGATTACTGACGCCCTTGGGCTCGAAATTGCGGACGTACACAACATCTCCAATTTCCAAATCAGTTGGCTTGCGACAGGCATTGTGTCGCTTGGCAAGTTGGTCATGTGATACCTGAATACTCTCTCTAGCCTTGTCGAATTTCGCCCTCATATCCTTGGGCGTGAAACTGTCTGGAAGGAGAACGTGCAGGTTCCACAGATTAGACAACGGAGAATTAGCCATAAACGAAAACATTAACGAAAAAGGGGTGGCTTGCGTGCTCTCATGCACGGCGGTGTTGAAAGCAAAATTGAGCCAATGCAAATTAGAATCCCACTTGGAATGGTCGTCGTGGTGGAAAGCAATCAGAGCAGAACGGAGATTACGATTGACTCGCTCAGCGAGAGACGGGTTAGGAAAATAGGGAGTGGTGGTTACATGCGAAATAGCATAATCAAATAAGAATTGACGGAACTGATGTGATACAAAGCACTTGGCATTATCTGACACCAGGAACTGACATGGCCCAAAAGATGAAAAGATGGATTTAAGACACTTTATGACGGAGCTGGTCGTAGCCTGTCTGGTGGGGAATATCCAACTAAACCGGGTGAAACCGTCAGTGCAAACAAGCGCAAATTGGTTTCCCCGACCAGAACGAGGAAACGGGCCAACATGGTCGATAAACAGCCTCTCCATGGGTCTAGATGCCGGTTCAGATGACAACAGGCCAACCTTAGTAGAGACCGGAGGTTTGCTAATACTACATGAAGCACAATTTCTAATGAGCCTCCTGATGTCGCCATCCATACTTTGACAAATGAAAAACTGTCTGATTTTAGCTCGGGTCTTGAATACTCCTAGGTGGCCACCAATAGGAGATTCGTGTTAGTAACGAAAGATTTCCGGAATGAGGACCGACGGGAGCACAATTTTAGGTAGACGGTCATGACGAGAGTAGGGCTTGATCACTTGACCAGAATTGATTCGGTCAATTAGGCTAGATAAGGAGGGATCTTCTTTCTGGAATCGCCTCACATCTTCAAAAAGCACAGGGGAATTGCTAAGAATGACATTGACATAATTTACAGGTGATACAAGGTTTATGGGTTCACATTCTTGAATTTCCCCTTCGGCTGTTTCCTCATACATACGGCTTAATGAATCAGCTACCGCATTTTCGGATCCACGAATGTGGTGGACCGTGAACTGGAATGACAGAATCCCAGTTGCCCATCTGGCAATCCTACCAGTTTTACGGGGTTTCCCTAACACCCAGCTCAAGGCCTGGTTATTGGTCTCGAGGAGAAACTTAGTGTGCTCAAGATACATACGGAATTTTTCCAGGGCGAACAACACAGCTAAACCCTCAAGTTCGTATATGGAATACTTCCTCTCTGCGTCCGTTAAGGTACGAGAAGCGTATGCAATAGGTTGCCTACCCAGATCAGACTCTTGCAGTAGGACACAACCAACACCACGACCAGACGCATCAGTCTGCACAATATTTGCTTCCGAAAATCCGGGATGGCTAACACAGGGGCGTTAGAGAGTGCAAGCTTAAGATCTTCGGAGGCTGCCTGCTGAGAGGGACCCCACTCAAACTTCACAGCCTTTTTGCGTAATTGATTTAGAGGAGCAGCACGGTCGGCAAAGTTACTGATGAACTTACGAAAGAAGTTCACCATACCAATATGAGCAACACCCTTGGCGTTCTTGGGTGGTTTAAAATCTCTGATTGCCTGCGTACGAGACTGGTCCACGGAGATACCAGATGCGGAAACAATATGACCCAAGAAGGAAATGTTGGGCTTGGCAAAGGAAACCTTGGACAATTTGACGGTAAGGCCAGCGTCACGCAACCGATCAAGTACAACTTTCAGATGACCAACGTGTTCCTCGAAGGACTCAGAATAGATCACCACATCGTCAAGATAGTGGTACACAAATTTGAATTTAATTTCTGAAAACACCTTGTCCAGAAGTCTGCTCAACACAGCGGCTCCGGTGGATAGGCCAAACGGGACACGGGCATACTCAAACAGATTCCAGTCAGTGGAAAAAGCAGTAACATGCCTGGATTCCGGAGAGAGGGGAATTTGGAAGTAAGAAGATTTTAAATCGAGGATCGTGAACACCTTCGCGTTGCGAAACCAACTAAAGCGTGTATGAAGGTCCGGCAAAGGGATGGATTGTAAAACAACCTTTTGATTAAGAGCCCTATAGTCGACCACCGGCCGAAAACCACCGTTAGGTTTTGGCACAAGAAATACAGGGGATGAGTAGGCAGAGATAGAGGGTTCGATTACACCTTCTTCCAATATCTTGTCGATGATCTTCCGAAGTTCAGCCATCTTGGGCGGGGCAAGGCGATATGGGCTGGAACGCACCGGCACAGAATCGGTTAGCTCAATCTTGTATTCCATCAAATGGGTTACACCCAACTTGTCAGTAAATACATCACTATACTCCTGACATAACCTCTTAATGGCATCCTTTTGAGGACTCGTTAAATTTTCCAGATCGAGATCCTCAATAGTCACAGGTTCACTAACTGAATTGAGAGCAGGAGAAGATAAAACCGGGTTAAACGATAATTTACTTTGCGGATTAAACTTAAACCATAAGTTGCGAGCACCAAAATCAAGAAGCATACCAACGTGGGACATGAAATTAGCTCCAATGACCACAGAACAAGAAAGATTTCTGGCAACAAAAAATTTAAACTTCCAAGAAAAATTTAGAATATGGATTTTGACTGTCATACTACCCAAAATATTTAAGTTTGAACAATTTGCCGAAATAAAAGATTCATTGTTAGGCTCTAACTCAGGTAATTTGCAAACACTCTTCATAGATAAAAACCAGACCTCGCTTATAAAGGATGCGACACTACCAGAATCAAGCAATGCAGAAACGGGCTCGTCATTAACACAAATTTCAATAAAGGGGGATATTCCTTTAGCCACAGTAGAAATTCCAAAATCATTACTCACTCTAACACGATTACAAGTAGGTGACGAGGACACCCGCACCACAGGTTTCACACAACGTTTAGAATTAGGCTGACTTGCCACGACATTGCTCACCGACAGGTTAGGTAGGTCAGCGACATAAGCATAATTAGCACGTGATGAATTAGTTTTCAAAGAGTTACCAAGATTTTCATTAGTAGGGTGACCAGAAACTTCACAGGGTTTTCCCAAATTCTCATGCACAGAAATATCCTTAGAAGTAACACCCGAATTGGTCTCCAAAATATCCCGTCATTGGCGATACACAACCTGGTTATTCGGACACACCTTCTTAATATGTCCCACGCCACCGCACGTGTGGCACTTAACATTGGGTCTAGGATGAAACATAACCTTAGGAGGGGGACGAGACATCAAGGAAGGAGGGTGGCGAGACATCAAGGAAGGAGGAGGAACATTAGCTACACGAAGGGAATCTGCATGTTTCACAGCCATAGCCTCTATAACGACCTGTTTCAGCTCGACAAATGACGAAGGCCTGGTACACATAGTCATGTATGACCTATATTGAGGCGAAAACCCGTTTACAATCGATGACATCAACTGTCCTTCAGTTAAAGGTGATGCAAATACCTGGGCATATACCTTAATGTCACTGACATAGTCGCTAACTGACTCGTCCAACCTTTGGACACGATATAAGAACCTTTGCTCGAGAGTACTAAGGGCACTCGCAGGGACAAAAAAACACACTACTTCCCTAATGAACATGGCTAAGGACATGCGGAGGTGGATAGCTTCAATCAGCTTATCGCTCAGCATACCGGAAGCAACAGGATGCAACAGTTGGAAAATCTGATTTTCCGACATCCCAAAAATTGAGGCATGGTTACCCAATTCGTCCACTTGCTTTAAAAATAGGACCACTTGGGTAACGTCATCTAGGTTGAAATGCTTCAACTTAGTTAAGAAACTAGAAATAGGGTGAGGAATCGACCCATAATTAACGGTAGACGAGTACGTAGCATTTGGAAAAGAGACATTAGTACCAGGGCAGCTCCCTCGCACACCCTCTACAGGAGACAAAACATTTACATTGCCAGAGAAAAAACTGGGATGCAATGGGTCGGCAGGGCCCAGGAAATCATTAGGTGACCTAACATGAGAAGAATGACCGAATCCAGGGTTAAGTGGTCTGGACGAGCCAGAACCAGGCAATAGAGGGTCAGGCAAACCACTAGAAGTAATCGATCCCAAAACCTCAGACCTAGTAAACAGAGGTGATTCACGTTCAACCCCAGAAGAACTCTCCAAATTCACAAGGTTATCTCTTAAGTCAATTAAATCAAAAGCACTATTATTGTCGGCCATTTTGAAAAACACAGAATGCAGGCAGACAATACAGAAAGAAACAAATTTTAGGAAGTACGAGGACAGTTTACAATTTCACAACAATACCCTAACTAACAATTACCAACACCATAGATTAAGTTGACACTCGAACACAGCCACAATACTATACAAAATCATGCACAATGCTGCCCAGAACTGCAGACGTCATCGCTTGCTTGGCTCGAGAACAGGAAGCTAAATTACAAAAATTGCCACAAACCACATGGCGAACAGCTCCAGACCGGGCTCCACGATGTCTTCACTTGTAGCATGCAGGCTATCAGAAAATTAAGAAACCCACATTTCCCATGCCAAGAACACATGCCAGTCACTTACCAAGCTTCAATTTTCACCGGGAATGTTGCATCACAAACAGGATAAAAATTCAGCACACAAACCTCGCTTGGAACAGGTCACTTACATATCACAACCTGGATACTCAGAGGCAAACATGAAATCAAACAAACGACAAGGATTAGCATTAAATAACATCAAGTGCACTGACATGACACATCCCATCAGCAACCCCTCTACCAGCACCAGAAGGGTCCATAAAACGAGCCTGCGGGTAGGGGGGAGGGGATAGTTGCAGAAGCGAACACGAGCGCGATCTGCTACCAAAATGACACAGGGATGGCCAGGGTGGATGGCCCTACTTACCTGTCTGAGAGGTCCGCATCGCTTTCAGCAAAATCACCGCCAGATGACATGGCCCAACAGAAGAACACCTAAAGGGAGGAAGGAAGGTGGAGAAGAGGGGGAAACGCACAGGCTCGTCTACAGACACATCCGATAACTAATAGAATTGTCGCCGACGAAATAATGCCACACCAGTTGCTTAAAAATTTAAAAGAAAATTTAATTACCAAAAGGGGCAAAGAACAATAAAAATTTAACAAAATCATTAAAAAAAGAAGAAACTCTATGGCCACAACACCCTCTGTCTGGTGATGCATATGGCTTAAGGCCAACATAAGTTATTTACATAAGTAGGCAAGAGACGGTTTAACATGCTTGCTGAGCGAAAAGAAAAACATTTAATTTAAAATTAAAATAAGAACGCCCAAAAGATAAAAAAGAATACAGGAATTACCAAATGAGAAAGGACTTGATAATTAACTAAGGAATGCAATACCGACCCGACATGCAGACATCAAGGCCACGATGAAACGAAAAATTTAAAATTAAATTAATAAAATAAACAAGATGTTCAGTAAAGAACATATAGCCTACTTTCTCCTAAATGCATGGGTATTGTTATAACTCTTTGTCCTTTTCAAGGAGTATGATTGAATGTTGGTTGTAGTAGCTTGTTGAAATACAACGTGCAAAGGGATATTAAACATGAATATGTGGTGCCCTTTGCTAGTGCTACCTCTGTACCAAATTTCGTTCAATTCGGTTTCACCGTGTTTGAATTGATAGGGGGAATCGATTTGCACACATACTTGGCCACCATCTGCAAACTATTGGGCTGATGTTCTTGCAGTTTGGTCTGAATATGTTTCCCACATAAAGATATGGTGTTGCAAAATTTGGTAGAGACTAGATTATTAGGTTGGTCGTAATTACATTTTAGCTTTTAACATTTGGGTGGCCGCGATTACGTTTCCATCAAGATAGCGGTGATATAAAACATGACACTTAGGTGCCCTTTGCTAGTGCTACCTCTGTACCAAATTTCGTTCCATTCGGTTTCACCGTATTCGAATTGATAAGGGGAATCGATTTTCACACAAAGATGGCCGCCATACGCAAGATATTAGGCTGATGACCTATTAGTTTGGTCAAAGGATGCTCCCTCCATAAAGGTATGTTGTTGCTAAATTTGCTAGAGATCGGATGATTAGGCTAATCGTAATTTGATTTAAGCTTTGAACAATTGTGTGCCCGCCATTACGTTTCCGTCAAGATGGTGGCGATATAAAACATGACACTGAGGTGCCCTTTGCTAGTGCTACCTCTGTACCAAATTTCGTTCATTCGGTTCCACCGTGTTCGAATTAATAGGGGGAATCAATTTTGACATAAAGATGGCCACCATCCGCAAACTATTAGGCTAATGACCTATTAGATTGGTCAAAGAATGCTCCCTCCATAAAGGTATGTTGTTGCAAAGTTTGGTAGAGATCGGATGGTTATGTTAGTCGTAATTTGATTTAAGCTTTAAACATTTGTGTGGCCGCCATTACGTTTCAGTCAAGATGGCGGCGATAAAAAACATGACACTGAGGTGCCCTTTGCTAGTGCTACCTCTGTACCAAATTTCGTTCATTCGGTTCCACCGTGTTGGAATAAATAGGGGGAATCAATTTTGACATAAAGATGGCCGCCATCCGCAAACTATTAGGCTAATAACCTATTAGATTGGTCAAAGGATGCTCCCTCCATAAAGGTATGTTGTTGCAAAGTTTGGTAGAGATCGGATGGTTATGTTAGTCGTAATTTAACTTAAGCTTTGAACATTTGTGTGGCCGCCATTACGTTTCTGTCAATATGGCAGCGATATAAAACATGACACTGAGATGCCCTTTGCTAGTGCTACCTCTGTACCAAATTTCGTTCCATTCGGTTTCACCGTGTTTGAATTAATAGGGGGAATTTATTTCCACACAAAGATGGCTGCCATCCGCAAACTATTAGGCTAATGACCTAGTAATTTGGTCAAAGGATGCTTCCTCTATAAAGGTATGTTGATGCAAAATTTGGTAGAGATCGGATGATTAGGTTAATCGTAATTCGATTTAAGCTTTGAACATTTGTGTGGCCGCCATTACGTTTCCGTCAAGATGGCGGCGATATAAAATATGACACTGAGGTGCCTTTTGTTAGTACTTCCTCTGTACCAAATTTTGTTCCATTCGGTTGCACCGTGTTCGAATTAATAGGGGGAATCGATTTTCACACAAAGATGGCCGCCATCCGCAAACTGTTACGCTGATGACTTATTAGTTTGGTCAAAGGATGCTCCCCCAGATGGGTATGTTGTTGCAAAATTTGGTAGAGATCGGATGATTAGGTTAGTCGTAATTTGATATAAGCTTTGAACATTTGTGTGGCCGCCATTACGTTTCCGTCAAGATGGCGGCGAAATAAAACATGACACTGAGGTGTCCTTTTCTAGTGCTACCTTTGTACCAAATTTCGTTCAATTCGCATTCACCGTGTTCGAATTGAAAGGGGGGACAGACATTCAGAGTACACACACTCACACACACACAGACACACACACACACACAGACTCACACACACACTTACACACACACACACACAGACTCACACACACACATACACACACACAGACAGACACACTTTTTTCGCCCTGTGTTGATTTCATAAGTGTTCTTTCATTTTTTGCAAAAATCGAAAGTAGGCTAAAATAGGATCAATTAACAAATCCACAATTTTCATGACGGAGAAAAACTCGGGAACACTCACAAAAACACAACTTTAAACCACCAAGATTAACAAAACATACTAAGCGAGCACCACAACACGTTTGAGTCTCCCGCTCGACGCCTAGAGAAATCACTCTCAAGACCAGAATGCACTTGGACAAAACAAAAAACAAACATGGCCGCCAAAAAGCTGACCGCATGTCCAATCGAATTACGGCAAACAATTAGCATACAATTAAATTTAAAATCACCAGAGAGAACAGAAAGGGAGGAAAGAATTACGCCTTAACACTATTGACATGAGGCTTTTTAGACTGCAACGGATCGTAAAATAAATTAATAATAGGGCAATTCCAAGGATTACCAAAAACTAAATAAATAAAAATTTACAACGTAAAATAAACTAGAAACGTGTCTCCAGAAGGTACGAAGGAAAACAATAAAATTTACATAACTGGTAACATTAGCAAAACAGAAAAATTAGGCCTACCAGGCGAAACAAAATACAGAATTACAACATTAATATAAGGCCAATATCGGAGCTCCATAACAATATATAAAATTTTAAATAATTACGTACCTTAAAACTTCTCTGTGGAGACACAATAATAATAAAATAATTAACACACAATTTAAAAAAATATTATACGGCACTATATGGCCTTAAATTTGCTAACACGCACATGCGCCGTTTTGGAAACAAGCACTCCTGTTTGCAGCTATTTGCGATTCTAATTTTTCCCTTCTTCATCTTCAATGCGAAATGGCGAAAATACAGCCTTAAGAGCGCAGGAAATTCCTTATAGCATTTATCCACATTTCGTAGCGGCTAGGGGCCCAAGCCCCCAGCACACGGAGAGATACTCTTTGACCAGCAGCCGGCTTGTTGTTTTCTTGACGACAGACTATCTAGATCACAAGATGGCGGAGAATCCAAAGTCAAATACCGCACTGCATTCATGTTAAATGTAACTGACCAATCACAGCTTGACTCATCAAGTAACAATGTGCATATTATGTAATTATTTTGGCGGTATGATGTATATATAGTCTTTTGTTCAATGACGTAGAATGCAATACCCTTCAAATATGTCACGATTAGGATGAGATCAGAAGACACCACAAACACACTCTAGCGGTGGAAGAAATAACCACGGCTAGAGGCGCCGAAGTCCGATAGATACTGCCATCTCGTGTTCATAAGCGGAACCAAGCCATCAGGCGAGCGCTTTAAATGGCAGGGAACACAAGTATATAGGGGAGATGGATTTTAAATACGATGGGACGGGCTCTTGCACGTAACAATTATTATTATTATTATCACAAATTGTTCATTAAACACAGTCACTCTGATATTTGGCAAAACAAGAATCTTTGCTGGTTATCAATAACTATTCAAGAATTTCCCGTCCAGTATCGCTGCCTTCTGCATTTTCTGATGGATTTTGCATGGTACATTGACTTTGGTGTAGAGCTGTTTTGAGCTGTTTCAGTATTACTCCCATAGCCAAGATTATAACTGGGACGGCAGTGACTGTTTGTTGTTTCCCAAGGCGTTTGATTTCTGTTGCTAAGTCCATATATTTGCTGCACTTTTCGTGGATCTTAGTTCTGATGTTGTGGGAGTTTGGTCCTGCAATGTCTACGAGCCATGTGTTCTTGTGCACTTTGTCTGTGACAATGAGGTCTGGTTTATTGGCAGCTTGTTGGTGATGACAGAGGAATTCCAATATATTTTAAATGTGTCATTTTATACTATGGGTTGTGGTTGAAGTCTGAAGTATGGCTGTAGATCTATTGGTAGTTGACACTGCTTGCATAGTTCTTGGTAGATGATCTTTGCTACAGTACATTGACATGTCGGGTACGTAGACCCTCTGCGCAAGTACTGGGCATGCTGTTAGTATGTGAACGATGGTTTCAGTTTTGTTTCGGCACTTTCGGCAAGAATCTGCTGATGTTTTGTCTTTGATGATCTACCTTCTGAAGTGACGGGTTTTATGACACTTTCCTGAATGGCCATCATAAATCCATCTGTTTCGGGATGTAGGATACCTTTAGTTAACCAGGTGTTACTTGCTTGTTTGTCAGTCTGGATAATTGAGTACAGGTATATATCATGTTTACTGTTAACATTATTATTATTATTATTATTATTATTTACAACGATATACCCACCTAAGGAGCTCAATTGAACTTATGTAACAGATGAATATGAATTTGTAATAATAAAAATATAATAATTATACAATATAATACACTCACCGGCAAACAAACAAAACTCAACACTTGATTTTTAAAATTAAAACTTACGTATTAGCTCCAAGTCGTTCTCTTCACAGACGAGAAGAGTTTCGGTCTCAGAACGCCTGATGGAAGAGGAGAGTGGAGGAGGGTTGGAGAAAGGTTTTCTCCTGTAAGTTTTTCCTCGAGGACTGCATTTATGTCATGGCCTGGGACGGGGTCAGTATGGATGCCAGGACTGAACTTAACCTAATTGAGAATGGGACTATCACAGGTGACCGATACATCATGGACGTCCTTGAAAACCATGTTGTACCATTTGTCGGGGATGAGTTTTGCTTGATGCACGACAACGCACGAGCACACAGTGCCCGATGTGTCCAGCAGTACCAGCATGTGGTTGGAATGCACGCACTGGACTGGCCAGCTAGGAGCCCTGACCTCAATCCAATTGAACATGTCTGGTATATGTTGGCCAGAAATATCCAGCAAAGTGCTCCTGAGAATCTCCAGCAACTTCGGGTGATGCTACATGAGGAGTGGGAACGCTTCCCACAGGAAAGCATTTCACAAATCATCGGAAGTATGGCAGAGGAGGATACGCGAGGTGATTCGTGCTAGGGGGGAAAATACCCGTTTTTAAGCGTTCAGTTCTTGTGTCAGTACCCAAAGGAATGGATTAATTCAGTAATTATACATTTTGGAGCTCAGATTAATATTTTTAAACGACTATGTAATTTACTCAAAATTTTCACTTTTTTTTCTTATTCTAGAAATTTAAACAGACTTTTTATTTGAAGCATTTTTTTATGTTCAGTGGTTTTCAAATGTTTAAAAAACAATTAATTATGCATAATTTTTACATAAGAATAATTTCAGTGCACTAAATTATGAGAATAAATAAAAAATACAAGTGTTGCGGTTATTTCCGGCGAGTTTATATAATTCTGATGCATGGAAGAATCCATACTCCGATTGCATGAATTCTTGGTGGGCCTGCAAGAAGACAAACAGTTGAGATATCGTGGTCCTTATTAGCCGTAACGATGAGTAATAATACTAATAGTAATAATATTATTATTAATAATAATAATAATTAACTCCGCCTGCAGTAGCCACTGGGTTGATTGAGTAGCTCAGTGGTTGCTGTTGCCGGTCCCAAGCCCGAAGAAAGGAGGATGGTTGGCGCATAGCTGCCAAATAAGAGCCAGAACACATCTTGAGGCAACCTCCAAGGCTTAATACCTTAGTTGTATCCTTGGGATCGACTTCAGTCGATCTCCCCATTATCTTCAACTTACTAGTATGATGAAAATGTCAGTTGACAAACCAATTACCCCAGGCCCTAGTACAAGTACTAGTTTATCTCGGTTATCGGATTCTGGGGGACCGAGTATATCATGCGGGATTGTATCGGAGCTTCCCAAATCTCTTCGTCCCAAATGCAAGCATTTTCTTGGCATCATCAACATCAACACACTTCGCAAAGCCGGCAAACTAAAGCTCTTAACGGACACGTTGGACAGACTCAATATACAAATTTTAACTCTTCAAAAAACAAGGTACATGGATGAAAATCACTTTGAGTCAGGAAACTACAGACTATAGAAAGGCAAACCAGAAATCCAAATTCCTAACACACCATTGCAATTTGGCACAGGGTTTGCAGTAAGGAAAAGTGTCATAAATTCAGTTCTAGGTTTCACCTCTCCTTCTGAAAAACTTTCTGTGCTAGCAATCAAATCAGAAAACAAAGCCTATTCACTAATGAATGATCATGAACCTACAAATAATTACAATTGGAAATACCCAGAAGTGGTGGAAAAATTCTAAGAGATACTAGAGGAAACAGCAGCCCAAATTCCCAACTATCATGTAAAACGTTTGATGGGTTATTTCAATGCACAATTAGGCATAGCAAAGAAGGATAAAGCCACTGTAGGACTCTACCCAGCCCACAAAAGAACTAATAAGAATGGAGAACGACTAATCTACCTCCGTGAAACCTTTGATCTAAAACTGATGTCGACTCAATTTCTAGCACGTCCACACAGGAAACCAACCTGGAGGTCCCCGAACATCCATTTAGGAGAATTTCAGATAGACCATGTGGCCATTGTAAAGAAAATCCAAAAGGAGATCATGAATGTAAAAGTCAAAAAGGGTATCATTGACTCAGATCACCACCTATCTTTAATCAAAGTGAAGTGTCAACCTAACAGACCCAAATGTGGATCACAACAAAACGCACGAATCGATACAGAATTTCTGAAGCTCAACTCAAGCACTCTTCTGGCCAATATCCCCGAGCAAAATGCTACCAGTTGGTCATAACGTATAGACGAACTGGTAAAAGCAGCAAAATGCACCGGCATGCCACCAAGGAAACGTAAGCATAAGTGGTGGAACGATACCTGTGATAAGGCGTTAGACCTCAGACTGAAAGCATGGCAAGACTGGAATTCGCGGAAAACCACAGAGAAGTGGCATACCTTTCTTCAAGTCCAGAAGGAGACATCAAAGGTTATAAGAGTCCAAAAACGTTACCATGAGCAGAGCAGAATGGCAGAAATTGAGCGAGAGTTCGAAAAAAAACAACAACCAGGAACTTTTACAGAACGTTTAAAGAAGAACTGACGAGCTATAAGGAACCCACGCTATGCTTTAAACGACCAGATGGGACTCTGGAAACAAACAACAAAGAAAACCGCAAACTTTTGGCAGATCACTTCAAGGACCTTCTAAATTGTGAGCCCCCTCCTAGCCTACTCACTTTTGAAACATCAGAATCAAATCCAGATTCAGAACCTCCAACAATAGAAGAAGTTGTGCAAACAATACTTGAGTTAAAAACTAACAAAGTTCCAGGGGAAGATGGTATAATAGCCGAAATATAGAAATTAGGTGGCAGAATTCTCGCTCAGAAAATCCATAAAATTCTGGACTAATGAAACAATTCCAGAAGATTGGAAGTGTGCAATAATCCACCCATTGCATAAGAAACGGGATAAGACTGACATTAATAACTACAGAGGTATTTCTCTAATTGCAGTCACTTACAAAATTATTTCAAAAATTCTTCTCAAGAGACTTGATGTGCAAACTGATCATGCAATTGCAGAATATCAGGCAGGGTTCAGGAAAGGCAGGTCTTGGACAGAACAGATTCATAACCTTAAGACCATCCTACAAATTCATAAAGGCAGGCAAACGGTGACTACTTTTGTAGACTTCAAAAAGGCATATGACTCGATAGACAGATCGACTCTCGATCGTGTTCTGGAAGAATTCAAAGTAGTCCCCCAGGGGCTCACATCTAGTGGGACGTGGGTTGGCGACCACGGGACCCCAGCTGAGTCCGGCATTGCTTTCACTTACTTGTGGCGGGCTCCTCTCCGTCTTCTTTCTTGTCGACCTCCCTTGGTCAACTCTTGTTCTTTTCCGACCCCGACGGTATTAGGGTATCCGAGGCCTAGGGAGTCTTTCACTTTCCCGCCTTAATTGTCCCTTGTCTCATCTTACCCGATCCCTCCTTCTTCGAGGGTCAGACCTCTTGTTGTCTTTTCATTATATTTCCTTTTCTCTTTAAGATTCCCGCACTGCTTTTAGTTAATTGGCTCCCTGATAATCTAAATTCCATTTAGCGATTCTTTTGTATCTACAATCCATTTTGTAGGTTTTTTCTGTCTACGTTGCCTTTTGTAAGTCTTTTCGATCTACAGTAAATTGCATTTTGCGAGTGTTTTCAACCTCAATTGAATTTTGTAAAGATTGGCAATCTAAATTGCTTTTTAGTAAGTCTTTCAATATAGGGGCTGGGACTTTTGTGAGTATTTTGAATTTCAATTGTGTTTTGTAAGTATTTTCAACCTAAACCGCTTTTGGCAAGTATTATTAATCTAAATTGAATTTTGTTTGGTGGGCTTTTTGCAAGTATTTTGATTCTCAATTGCATTTTGTGGGTATTTTGAATCTAAATTACATTTTGTGAGTATTTTCAACCTAAATTGCATTTTGTAAGTATTGTCCATCCAATTGAGTAGTTTGAGTCTACCATGCATTTTGTAAGCATTTTCAATTGCAATTGCATTTTGTAAGTATTTTGAATTTCAATTGCATTGTGTACGTATTTTCAATCTCATTTGCATTTTGTAAGTATTTTGAATTTCACTTGCATTTTGTAAGTAAAGTATTTCGACTCTACATTGCATTTTGTACGTATTTTGAACCTAACCTACATGTTGTGCGTATTTCGTTCTAAATTCCCTTTTGTAAGTATTACCGCTTTCTATTTTGTGAGTAGTTTCAATCTGAGTTCCTTTTTGTAAGTATTTTCCTTCTCACTTAATTTTCGTTCTGGTTTCCACTTCATTGACATTTTCGCTATCACCCAGACCATTAGGGGCCGATAACCCAGATGTTAGGACCCTTAAAACAACAATTATCATCATCATCTTCATCAATTCAAAGTAGACAGTAAAACTAAAGAATTAATCAAGCAAACACTAACAGGCACCACTTCAAAGGTGAATTCTTAGGGGAATTATCTGAACCAATTGATGGTAAAACAGGAGTCCGACAAGGGGATGGGTTGTCCCCTCTATTGTTTCATCTTGTTCTAGAAAAAGTAATTAGGACCTGGAAGAAAGAAGTTAATGGAATAACCCTTGGCAGACTACGTAATAACAAAATTCATTTACGGTGTTCGGCCTTCGCTGATGATCTAGCAATCTTGTCCAATAACAGAAAGGAAGCGATGGCCTCCACGAAATTGCATCCAAAACAGGACTCCAGATCTCATACCAGAAAACACACTACATGGCGGGATCTCTTCGGCACCTAGATGGACTACCAATGACAACCAAATTCGGCATCATATCTCAAGTGTTTAAATTCAAATACCTGGGAGAAGTCATCCAACCTTCCGGACTGAATCATGAAGCAAACAAAGAAAGGATCTCTAAACTGCAAAAAGCTTACAGACTCACTTGGAACAGATATCATAAAAAAATAAAAAATAAAAAAAAAAATCAATATCCAGAAATGCAAAATTACGGCATTACGACACTGTAATCAAGCCTAGCACGATATGCTTCTGAAACGCATTAATTAAAGATGTGGAAAAGCAAGAAAGGAAAATCCTAAGAAAAATGTTGGACCAGTCTGTACAGGGGGAAATTGGATGAAAACAAAATCCCAAGACTTATACTCGGAGAAAATCTCAGGCACATTTAGGAAAAGACGATTGAAATTTTACGGGCATATCCTCAGGATGGGCAATCAGAAACTGACCAAAAGGATTCTTAACCTTTCCCTGTCAATGAAAGTTAAAAACACCTGGCTGCTTGAAGATGGAAAAGATCTTCAGGAAATAGGCATCACAGGTGACATTGTACTAGACAGAGCTAAGTTCAGAGAATTAGTCGATAATCACCGCTTTGCAGACCATCCAAGCACTATCACCCACAACACCTGGTCAGAAGATCGCAAGAGAAGCCACAGCGAGAAGATGAAGAGATTTTGTGAGGAAAAGAAAGGCAATGCCATCAGCTCAATAAGTTCAATCGTGCTCCTTAGTCTGGCATGACGAAGAAAGAAAGAAAGAAAGAAAGAAAGAAAGAAAGAAAGAAAGAAAGAAAGAATGATAATAATCAAAAAGGAATTATGAAGTTAATGTTAGAAAAGGAATCATCAAGTTTGATCACTGTCTATCTGTATTCAAAGTTAAATTCAACCAAACAGACCAGAAAAATAAAACATTTGAAGATTGATTTAAATATTTTTAAGAAAACACAGAGACCTTCCTTGTAAATATACCTGTTGTAAATATCTTGTTGGATGGAACTGATAGGTTTCCCAAAGCATCGGCTTGCCTCCAAGAAAACGCAAGCATAGATGGTGGATTGAAAACTGTGACAAAGCCGAATGTTAATGCCAAATTTAAAAAAGCCTGGCATAATTCTAATTCACACAAAACAAAACAAAACAAAATGGGATGAATTCCTTAAAGTAAAGATACAGTTTTGAAAACACCTTAGATCAGAAAAAATAAATAATCAATACAGGTAGATTAATGGGAATTGAACAAACTTTCAAGAAAAATAATCCACAAAACTTCTACAAAACTTTTAAGGAAGAATGAGGGATCACGCCTGTGCTCAAGAAAATAATAAGCATGGTCTTTACCCGTTCTAAATTCAATTGCTTTTGGATAGGGCCGACCAACTCACTATATTTGCTGATCTTATATATGTGCTTTGATTGTAGATTCTTTTTGTTAGGAATTGCAACATCAATCAATGTAGTTATTATTGTTGTTATTGTTATTATTATTACTAATATTATTATACATACGAAGTTTTCATTTGGAACTTTTGCCTTTCAGCGTCCAGTCTAGTCTGCAAGCCTCTGTTTGCGAACAAATCGCTTCCATGATGCCCTGTTAGCAGTTAGCACTGCGACCTCCTCTGCTTCTACACCTCTCACTTTGAAATCGTTCAACACTGAATTTAACCATTGCCCCTTAGATCTACCTCTGTTTCTCTTACACTCCACAGCCGAACTAATTAACCTCTTAAGTAATCTCTCCTTTCCCATTCTCTTCACATCACCCCACCATCTAAGTGGGCTCATACGAACAGCTTCATCTACTGTGTTCATTTCTAACTTAAGCCCTGATCTCTTCATTACGAAGGGGGCGTGGTGGCGCAGCGGTCAAGCTGTTGGCCTCTCACCAAGGTGGACTGGGTTCGATTCCCGGTCAATGCATGTGAGATTTTCGAAGTTAAATGCCATGTCCTTTGGTTCGGATTCCACGTAAATAGGAGGTCCCGTGGCTCATAATCACACGATTCACGGTCACGTAAAACTACAATCTTCCTTCCTTTCCTTTCTTCATTATGAGCACCTTCCTGCCATTGCTCCCATCTATTTATCCCAGCAATCATTAGTGCTACCCTCACATCATCTAGTTTATGCATCAGATATACTGAATCTATCTAGCTCTCACTTCCGTTCATCAAGATCGGTCTAAATACTGAACGATGTAAGGAGAATATCGTCGCAACACTAATTTATTTCTTGCATAATACTGTAGATCTCAACTGAGAACTCACTGCATTGGCTATTATTTCCCCATACTACCATCCTGACAGTAATCAGCGGATGTACTTAAGATGGTCCACCTGTTCCAAGTTAGTTTCTCCCACCTGGCATTCTATTTTCTTGCATCACTCCCCAACTGACAAAACCTTCGTTTATCATACCATACTCCCTACATTCCTGTTCAAATTTTAACATGTTGACCTGTAATCTTTCGACAGAGTCAGTCATCACAACCAGGACATCTGCATTAGCCAAGACTGCTTATCCAGTTTCCAATTGAATACCATCCACCCAGTTGGAGTCCTTCAGCAAATGGTCCCTATATAAAACCAGCTGAAGTACCCATTCTTGTAACAGCGTTTTGCACTTATCAGAAAAACCTCTCACACAATCACGTGTTCTTAATATAATTATATTATCACATGTTTATCCATTAGATTCTGCATTTCCTCATTCTGTCTTCAATAACTAGGATGCTGTGATGGAAATATTTCGCAAACGGTTGATTCTAGGGCCTTAAGTATATTTTCTGGATCCTTATGGGACCATCCGCGATTTCTTTCTCACACCATGGAGCTCAAAATGAGCTTTGTCTCGTCTTTCAAACACAACTTCAATATTTCACCTATTTAAGCATATATTTTGAAGGGGTTCCCCCATAGACCCCTTTTATGAAAGGTAGGGAGTAGAGTTAAATAAGTGATTAGTGATAAACACCCACAACAAATTTCGGTTTCACCGTGTTTGCATTGATATGGTGAATCGATTTGCACACATACATGGCCGCTATCTGCAAACTATAGGGTTGATGACCTTGTAGTTCAGTCAAACGATGCTTCCCACAAAAAGGTATGTTGTTGCAAAATTTGGTAGTGATCAGATGATTAGGTTGGTCGTAATTTGATTTAATCTTTTAACATTTGGTTGGCCACCATTAAGTTTCCGTCAACATGGCGACGATATAAAACATGACACTGAGTTGCCTTTTGCGAGTGCTATCTCTGTAGCAAATGTCGTTCAATTCGGTTTCACCGTGTTTGAATTGATAGGGGGAATCAATTTCCACACATACATGGCCGCTATGTGAAACTATTGAGCTGACGATCTTGTAGTTTGGTTAAAAGATGCCTACCACATAAAGGTCTGTTGTTGCAAAATTTAGTAGAGATCAGATGATTAGGTTGGTCGTAATTTGATTTAAGCTTTTAACATTTGGGTGGCAGCCATTTCGTTTCCGCAAGATGGCGGCGATATAAAACTTGACACTGAGGAGCCCTTTGCTAGTGCTACCTCTGTACCAAATTTCGTTCATTTCGGTCTTACCGTGCTTGAATAGTTAGGGGGAATCGATTTGCACACATACATGGCCGCTATCCGTAAATTATTGGTCTGATGACCTTCTAGTTTGGTCAAATAATTCTTCGCACATAGAGGTATAATGTTGCAAAACTTAGTAGAGATCAGATGACTAGGTTGGTCATAATTTGAATTAAACTTTTAACATTTGGGTGGTCGCCATTACGTTTTCGTCAAGAAGGCAGCGATATAAAACATGACACTGAGGTGCCCTCTGCTAGTGCTACCTCTGTACCAAATATTGTTCAATTCGGTTCCACAGTGTTCGAATTGATAGGGGGAATCGATTTGTACACAAACATGGCCGCCATCCGCAAAGTATGGGGCTGATGACCTTGTTTAATCAAAAGACGCTCGCCATAATTATAAATATATGTCATTGCAAAATTTGGTAGAGATCGGATGAATAAGTTAGTCGTAATTTGATTTAAGCTTTGAACATTTGGGTGGCCGCCATTACGTTTCCGTCAAGATGGCGGCGATATAAAACATGACTCTGAGGTGCCCTTTGCTAGTGCTACGTCTGTACCAAATTTCGTTCCATTCGGTTTCACCGTGTTCGAATTGATAGGGGGGACAGACATTCAGAGTACACACACTCACAGACACACAGACTCACAGACACACACACAGACGGACACACAATTTTTCATCCTGTGTTGATCTCATAAGTCTACTTTCATTATTTGCAAAAATCGAAAGTAGGCTAAAAAATAGGCTTATGAGATCACCGTTTGTCCGTGTGTATGTGTGTGCGTATGTATGTGTCCCCCTCTAATAACTTCTAAACGGCTGGAGTGATTTCAATGAAACTCGGTAAGGCCATAGCACAATTTTGGCCGACTCCGTCCGTGCCCTTCAAATTTTATTACGTATCACGAATACAACATGGCGGCTGTGCGAAATATTTCACCTGCATTCAATATCTCCGAAACTATTACCGATATCACCCTGAAATTTTGTACGGTGATAAAGGGCACTTCTGGTATGAGACTTTCAAAAACGTGGTAACTTCAAAACCAACATGGCGGCCAAGCGAAGTTGAGACTGTTAAATAGGCTATTCTCGCGATTAAACCATCCAAACGCAATGATACTTGGTACAGCAAATGTCTATACATATTGTAAAGCACTGGCATCTAATTTAGTTCAATTGTTTACATAACCTCAAGATGGTGGCTGTGCGAAACGTTTCACTGGCATTCTATATCTCCGAAACTGTTAGTGGTATCACCTTGCAATTTTTTACGGTGATAAAGGCCACTACTACAACTTCATCTATGTAACTTTCAAAGACATGTAAAGTACAAAACGGACATGGCGGCTAAGCAAATTTGAAACATTTTAATATACTTTTCTCGCGATTTAACTATCTGAGCGCAGTCAAATATGGTACAGTAAATGATTATACATATTGTAATGCACTGGCATCTAATTTAGTACCATTGCTTACATAACCTCAAGACGGCGGCTGTGTGAAATTTTAAAATTATTTTTTTATTTCTTGTGTCGAAATCATGCGATCGAAGTGAAAGTTTGAATAATGAACCTACGCAATAATTTTCCTTTAATGGTACATAACTCTATGGCCTACACATATAACAATCCAACATGGCGATCATCCGAAATATTTAGACGGTTCTCAATATCTACGAATCTTTTACAGCAATCAAACTAATTTTTTTATGTTCATAGAGGCTATAAACAGAAGTTCACCTATAGGATTTTCAATAACCTGGTGAGCACAAATCCAACATGGTGGCGACGCGAAGTATACATGTTTAAATGGACATATCTCACGATTTAACCATCTGAGTGCAGTGAAACTTGGCACGGTAAATGCTTATACAAATGTTAATCCACTGGCATCTAATTTATTTCAATTGTTTTCATAACCACAAGATGGCAGCTGTGAGAAATTTTAAAATCTCGTTATTACGTCTTTTGTCCTAATCATGCGATTGAAGTTTGAATACTACACGTACAGGGGCGCACCCAGGGGGGAGGGGGTGGGCTTTGGGGGCTTAAGCCAACCCCCCCCCCCCCCCCCAGCCAGGGAACACTTTAAAAACATTGTTGATATATTTCAAGAAAATTGATTGCATAACGGGCTCCAGAATGTTTAGTGTTGGAACGTTGGAACATTTTTGCGATTTTATACTGTTTTAAAATAGAATTATGTTAGGCCTATATTTATGCAACACTTGAGTGATAATAATATATATTGTAAACACAACACGATCGGATATTTCCGGCCGTTGTCGTAACTATGCTCGGAGCAAGATGCGCGTGGGACAGCGGTGAAAATTTCTCTCCCCAAGGTATTGTGCTGTGCTCTGTGTCAGGCGTCAAGTCAGTAGAGGTGTTTGTTGATGATGATGATGATGATGATGATGATGTTAATTGTTGTTTTAAGGGGTCTAACATCTAGGTTATCGGCCCCAAGAGGTGTTTGTAAAAGTTGATTCGTTGATTGTTGTCGTGTTTGTATTTTCTATTGGCTATTGGTGTTCGCAGTGTGTCCAATTGGACTAGTAGTAATGGGAGACAAAAGAATGTCAAACAGGCAAAACTACTTTAAACCATTAAAAATCAATAAATATGATGTGGTTAGTGTTAGTGAATGTGGCAATCCTTCAACGAGTAAGGAACTGTTAACAAGGACTGCAAGCATAGAAAAACAGCCAAGTTGGTCGTCAGAGGAGGGCTCAGAGACAAATCTGAGCAGGCCTAAGGCCGTTGTAAGTGAACATAACATGGATTTGGACATTGGTTTATTTAAAAACAAAGTGTTGACGGACAATGAAAAGTTCAAAGTTTTGAATGACAAATGGGTTCCTCAGAGCAACTTTAACTTTCCTTTTAGATCACAGTGGAACCAACAACGAAAACTTTCGTTTTCATGGCTTTCGAATTCTGGAATTGAAGACTCTGCATACTGTGTCCATTGTATGCTTTTTTCAAAAAAGAAGTAGGTAAGAGTAACGCTCAACATACTGAATAATTTGTTGACGAAGGTTTTTGTAACTGGAAAAAAAGCACTAGAAACGTTTGAAAAACATGCAAACTCGCAGTATCATAAAGACTCATGTGTAAGCGCAGCTAACTTTAAAAGAGTTATGGACTGCCGAATGAAACCGATTGACAAATCTCTGGCATTGTCGACCGCGTCTGAGGAACTGCTTTTGAATAGTGGAGAAGTTGTGGAATTTTTAACACTCCTAAAAGACAAGCAGTTTTAAAAGAGTGCATTGAATCTGAGGTAAATCTTGAAACCAACAAGAAAAAACTCCTGCAGCTTTGTCCAACGAGATGGGTAAAAAAGGCACGATGCTATTTTTGTTATTTAAGAACTGCTGCAACCTCTTGAAGTAGCGTTAGAGGAGATTAGAAACTGGAATGATAGGGAACCTTCTTCAGGAGCTCTAATACTACTAAACTCCTTAAGTCAAGGTGAATTTATAATATCTCTCTTGGCATCAAAAAAACTGATTGATTACACAGTAAACGTAAGCAAAAAGCTTCAGGGAACTGATTTAGATTTATCGTCTGCAATTACACACGCTGAAACTGTGATTGAATGCTTAAAATCTCTAAGAAAAAAAATGCAGATCAAGAATTTCACTCGTTGTTTGAAGAAGCTACCAAAATTGCTAATAACTGCGGTTCAATAATTTCGATACCTCGAACAGTTGGAAGACAACTGAACAGAAGCAACATACGAGCAGAAACTCCGGAATTATAATATAAAAGATCTGTTTTCATCCCTTGGATTGTCTCTTACATTATTTCATTGGAATCTCGATTCATCAAGCATAACGACTTATTAAAGAGTTTTGAGAGCTTACTGCCATCAGCCAATGCATCACATACACGTAAAGAAACCTTCCAAGAAAAAATGCAACTTGATTTCTCACAGCAGTGTATTTTTTTATCAGAATGACAATTGAAAGTGGAGTAAACAACAAAGGCCTGCTTATGGCTGAGTTTGAACTGTGGCACAAGAGCTTCAAGACCCACGCTAATATCCCTAAAAACGCAATCGATGTGTTGAATCTATGTGACAAGGACTTGTATCCTAATATCCACACATTGTTGAGAATTTTGTGTACCATCCCTCTGACTACAAGCACTGCTGAGTGGTCATTTTCTACACTACGTCGGCTGAAAACATATCTTAGGAATACCATGGGTGCAGACAGGCTGACTGGACTAGCAGCACTGAATATTCACCGGAAAATTGAAGTCACCAGTACAGAGGTAGTTTCCGTTTTGAAAAAAATCTGCTAGGCGGCTGGATTTTGTTCTGTGAAATTTTAGTTTCCACTTTATTCAAACAACGTTAATATTAATTCATTAATACATGATTTGTATTCAACTATTTGTTTAAACTTGCATTCAGCCTGTGTTATTAAGTTCAACTTGAAATTCTAGAAATGTTTAAGTTTTTTTATAATGTTTTATTAAGGAAAATTAAAATAACTTATATATTTTCACGTACAGTACATTAAATATTTGTTACAATCCATAACACTATGGTATACAATTACATCTCGTATTTTTTTAATGTACTTTTTAGTTCCAATTAAATTTACATATTCAAAATCAAAATGTTATTATTAATTTCCTAAAACCTATAATAGTTCTTGGTATAAACAACTCAAAACTTAATAAATGATTGTAGATAATTGATGTTACACATCAATCTGACGATCCTGGTAGCTGGATATATAGTTATGATAATAGTGAGCAGAGCAATCCAGTCGTTATCACTCTGATCGTGATCAAAAGTTAATTCTTGATAAAAATCATGCAGTTCCTATTTTTTTTTACTTGTATAACCTTTGCTCAATGGTACTGTAACTAAAATTAGTATAAAATCAATGCACATTTTGTTTAAATAATCTCCAGTCCAATAGCATCTTTTGTATTGGTTTTAACAGAGCATTCTACAGTACGTTTGATTTTATAGAATATATTTTTATGCATATGATCTCAAATATACATATTTTCATACAAGACTAAAATGGACACATTCTCTTTCCATAGCTGAAATCATGTTATTGAGGAATGCCCCCTCCAAATCAATAGTCTGGGTGCGCCCCTGTACACGTACATAATAATCTTCATGTAATAGTACATAACTAAAAGACCTACATATATAAAATCCAAAATGGCGACTATCTGTAATATTTGACGGTTCTCGATATCTACGAATCAATTACAGTAATCAAACTGAAATTTTGTAAGTTGATAGAGGCAATTAACATAAGTGGGATATATGAAAATAGGCTTTAGTTCTTCACGTAACTACTACTACTTATTATTATTATTATTATTATTATTATTATTATTATTTATATTACTATTACAGTTGCGTGGATGAAGATATGATAATTCCCTGCTCATGTCTCTAACCTCGTACTGTACAATGTTCTCTTTGTCTTTTTTACGGATACTTCTCGTAGAGGTAGGTCAAATATAATCCTAATAGAATCAGTTACTCTACAAACTAGTTCAGTACGTCATAGACGGATACACAGTATTTATTCTGTAGCACCCATCTAAAAAACGGGAGGATTCAAAGAGTTAACCTCTCTGAAAAATTGACATGTTCAGTACAGCTAGTTGTTCGGGAGATTTAAAAAATCTAACATGGAGGTAGGGAACGTTTCCCGTTCACGTCCATCGCATCACCAATTCCGATGGACGATTTGTTTTCTACCTGTCCTCAAATTGTGGGTTCAATTAACGAAATTAACAGGATTAATTAACAAAGTGGTAATTGTATTCTGTGGACAACGACAATCAAATACTGGCGCTGGGTGCGACAAGTAGCATTGACCACAACTGCTCTGCAGTAGTACAATAGTACAGTATAGTACAATCGATTTGAACAGCGATGTTTTATAAACCTAATCGATTCCACAAAATTAATTGATTATTTATTTGAGTATCATTGGCAGTGTGCATGTTACATGTTTGTCACTCCTTCCCACTCCACTACAACTGTTACCAACTCATCCACCATCAAATCTGTAAATACAGATGTGGTCATATTATAATACTACTGTAATGTGCTCTATTAGTTTCTCAAACAAAGAAATTAATTACGTAGCAGCGTGGTAACGATTCATTTTCATGCCAGTATATGCTATCCTAAAGTAAATGGATTCTTTCATTTTTTTACTTAAATATTTGAGGTACGTTTGAGCCACAAACTTTGGAAATATATCAAAACAATGGAATTAAAGGGTGGCTCTGCCACACAATCGCTCACAATTATTGACGTCATTGGTAAAGATGTTGTGGTGTTGGATATAATTGTTTTGTTATTCAAATAGCTTATGCATTTGCCTTCTTCTGACATGCTCGAGTGTTTTCTGAATCACAATATTTTATATTAAGGAAGATATGTGATAATTCCCCACAATACAATGGCGTGGAAAGAACATCTTTGGATAAAATAATTCCATAAAATATTACATAGTTCAAAGTTATGAATATCATCCTCATAGTGACCAAAATCATGTTTATGAAAACAAAGTTTTCATTCTTAATTAGGGTTACAAATAGTTAATGAATTTAAGAAATTTTATTTTTATTCTAATAATTTGGCCACTTCTGTATGGTCGATAGTATGGTTCAGAATTACCACCTATTGAAAACTAAACGTCAGGTTATCTATTTTTGCATAATCATCAAGCACATTCTTAAAATAAATAGTCTTAATTGCCTTTCATGGTAACATTCCAAAGGTAATACTTCCGAGTTTAAAAAAAAATGAAAAACTGTTTAGAGATAGAATCTTTAAGAGCCCTCTCATACAATGAGTGTAATTTCAACCTCTATTCGCCCATTGATTAATTCCACATTGGCATTTTGTCACTAAGGGGAGCACAGAATTAAAACTCAAATGTTACCAACTGAATATATGCTGTTTCAAAAGTGCTCAATCATCACGACAGATGATTCACACATGGATAAGATGAAGTAATATCCTAAATTAGTCAAATATTTTCCGTGTACAGAAGTTCAAGGGCGGCGTTTTAAATTTTATAAAGGTGTTTTAATAAATCCGAAGTTATTACATTGATGTGCAGTTTGCACTTATCCTTCTGAGATACAGTATTTCTTATCGCGAAATTCCACCTATTCCTATATACGACAAATACGGTATAGTTGTAATGTGTGGAGGAGTAGGGAATCCAGGATAATTTATAACAACTGCAGATACAATACAATCACAAGGAGGTGAAGTGGGAGGAAAAACTCCTTAGTACCAGCAAACATTTACAATATGTATATATTCAGTTCTTCATCCTCACGCCACTGTATTCTTGGCTGTAGGTCCGGGTTTTCTTAGGATTCTTTTAAATCAACATAGATGGAATAAGTAAATCAAAAAGTAAATACACGTTCATATTTTTTGTAGAAAAGCGTATTGATGTAGCCTGTGTCCATGAAAATTCACACATCCGATGACTCACAACTTCACTCAGTAGAAAAGGTTCATGGCTATAAGATACTGGGTACTACACTTCACTCATGCAGTACAGCAAGTTACGTTCAACATTTTCTTACCAACACTCGTGCTAATTTAACCAGTAATTAATATATCATCTCTTCAATCTCATCAGATGTTAATGTGACAACTGTTAATGTCTATAAACCTTCAACAATCCTGTGGCCCAAGGTTGTTATCCGACCTTCACTCTTCCTGCGGTCAATGTAGACGACTTTAATAGCAATAATGCTCAGCGGGGATATCAGATGAATGATGAAAGTGAAATTAAGTTTACCGAATGGGTAGAAATGAACAACTTGCATCTCCTCTTTGACCCCCCAAACAATAGGTACATTTACGTTCACGAGATGGAACTCTAAATCCAATCCAGTCATGATTTTCGTTTCAAGTAACCAACAGACACATAGTCTTCTTGTTATCCGTAATGTACTCACAAGTTTCTCACTCCTCAAAATTCTTCTGGGAGTTGGCATTCAGATACGCATAATTGAAACCTCTCCTCTTCCTCACTGGACCTTTGACAAATGTATTAGAAAAACAAGAAATTCCGTGACGAACTAAAGAGCCTACTTTTCTTAAAATTTGAGATTCATGCCAATCTATATAGACCTATCTAGAATAATGACGAAATTAAATTGGTAATATCGAAATTTCTAATTAGTTCGAAATATACCTGGTATAATGTAGCCAAATAGAGCACTATAGTTGGCAGCCCTGGTGACTGAATATATTGCTAGTTCCATCTCCTAAGGTACAGAATACAAAATTTGGTTGAAGTCTAATGGATAGCATTGACGTTACATGCAGTTAGACATTGGATCTATCAGCGCGCGTAAAATCATGTTGGCAACAATGTCATGCATGTGTTGGTCATAAATAATCTGAAATATTATGATCCCTTGTTGTACCAATTTTGGATACAATCCATTTGTTAGTATAGAAGTTACATGTGTTTGAAAATTGGACCTATCAGCAGGCTTGAAGTCATGTTGGCAGCACTGACGTTTATTAGTTTCTCCAAATTAATCTAGAATGTCAGGTACTATACGTGTCCAAATTTTAAAGCTGTTGGCTTACATACTTCTGATATATCAATATTAGGGTAAAAAATAGAGACAGCATTTATTAAAAGTTGGCAGCCCTGGTTGCTCTTAATAATAAGCATAATCATATCTGTTATGGTACACATAGCACATACGAAATTTGGTTGAAATCCAATTGATAGTATAGAAGTTACATGTATTTAAAAATGTATCTTATCAGCAGGCTTAGAATCATGTTGGTAGCACTGATGTATATAAGTTACTCCAAATTAATCTAGACTGTCAGGTACTATACGTGTGCATATTTTAAAGCTGTCAGCTTGAATTCCTTCTGATATATTGGTATTTGGATATGAAAATAGAGAGAGAGCATTTATTAACAGTTGGCAGCCCTTGTGGCTTTTAAGAATACGCTCAGTCATATCTGTTTATATACACATAGTACATACGAAATTTGGTTGAAATCCAATTGATAGTGTAGAAGTTAAATTTGGTCCTATCATCAGGCTTAGAATCATTTTGACAACACTGCCATGCATGGCCTCCTGGAAATTAAACTAAAATATTATTATCTATATGTGTGCCAGTTTTGAAATAGCTCCCATCGATACCTTCCAAGATATCCAACATGGAGCTCAAATTTCAATTGCGGTTTTTCAGCAGTTGGTAGCACTGACATCATTTTCAAATATGGGCTTGAGATATTCAGGTATAGATGTTTACTCATACCAAATTTGGAATCGATTGCTCCAGCCGTTTAGGAGTTGATAGGGGGGGGGGTCACACACGTAGCCAGACAGACAGACAGAAGGACAGACAGATAGACAGAAGAACAGACAGACATTTGCCCGGGTCGATCTCATAAAAAATGTGAAAAGTAGGCTAATTACTCAAGTGGCCTTGACAGTAATATACCATGGATTTCACCTGTTACAAATAATTACTGCAGATTTGTAGAAGTTGTTATTGCAATTGCTAAGAAGCATATTCCCAGAAAGACGAAGAGTATGTTCCGTGATAGAATGAAGCACACGAAAAGGTGATTCTCAGGAGATTGCTGGAACTAATGTAGCTGACGGCCTCGTTCTTACTTTAGTCAGAGACAAGCGAAAACTGTTACGACCATGAACTTCAAGATTTCCAGTAAAGAGGCCTGAGGACTGTGAAATATTTGGGAAGAGTTTCCCGTGTCCCTCAAAGTAAATCGGATGTAACTGCCAGTCACATTGCTAGTATGTCAAAAGTGTAACATAACGAACATGACAAAAGATTTCATAAAACGAAAAACAACTCCCATGAAAATATAGGCCTACAATAATTATCTAATATTATCTAATATTATACTTACAGGTAATACACGAAAGTTCTGTGACACGAGGCTAATTGAACCCCGTTCCAGCCCTCATATTAGAATTATTAAATGTCTTGGTAAAAACGGGAATCGAATACAAACTTCCGCAGTGATCAGAATGCTGGCCAATACGGCACGAGGTTATTTGCAGTCAATGCATGTACATGACTATAAGCTAAATCAATTAATGAATTTTAGCAACTGTTGCAACCATTTATATTCCTTCGGTCACTGGAGCAGCTAAGCACATACATACACACACAAAGAACGTCTGCTTCGTTGCGTAGTCACTGTCACCACGGAGGGCCTGATTCGATATCCGGCTTTGCCAATAAATTTAATTCTGGACTGAGGGCTGGAACGGGGTTCGCTCATCCTCAAGAGGCAAAACTGAGAAGAGGTGGGTTCTATTCCTACCTCAGGCATCTTGTAAATGGTTTTCTGTGGTTTCCCACTTCTACTCCAGGCAAATGCCGGGAGGGTAATTAACTTACTACCCGAATCCTGCATCAATTACAAATATACACATTAGAAAGACATCACAGTGACACAGGTTATCAGACAACTTCTAACACATCCAAGTACACGGGGCTACATTACCAAAATGTCACAAAGCCCTTTAAGAATCAACAACAAGACATAGGCCTGCACACAAATGAAACAGAGCGTCAGGTTAAATTTTACCTAAATTCTCTATAATTTCTTGGTGATTCCTTTACTTTCCATAAAATCAATTCTGTTCTAATGTGCTCGCTCGTACAATTTAATACTGATTGCACCGTCAATTTATTTATGTAGGCCTATTGTGGGATGAGCTCAACTCCTGGGAACTTGAATATTTGTTCCATTCCCCCATCCTCGTATTTTTGGACACACGTCTTCCAAACACCGTGTCTTCATACACAACTATGATGTGTACCACAAGAAGACCAGGGACATTAATTTCACCTTGCCTCACCTGCCATGTAGAACAAAGAGGTTTGGGGCAAAGTTTACACGTCTCGCAATAATGTTAAAAGCCACTGTTCATGAGTGATTCAGCGCTCGCATTGGACCTCCCAGTGGAGTTAGTTGCAAACATGGAGTTATATGTAATGATCCTGCACGGAATTGGAGCTGACTTTTATGTGTGTCGCTATGTGCGAGCAAGTATCGTATATCACCGTGGAAAAGAAACCCTTCTCGCTTCCTGCTTTAACAACATTGCACGGGTTTTGGTCGAGTATTCATTGATGAAATGAATTTCTTTAATTGCTTTGAATTTACATCGCTATTCTTGAGTTACTGTAATGATCAATTAATAAAGTACAGTGGCTTAGAAAAGTATGAGGACACCCCCTTAAAAGTGTAGGTGGTCATCTGCCCAAATACCTTTTTATTATCAAGTTATATGATAAGCATGGGGTTTTACGCAACAAAACTGAATTGTTTAGGTGAAAACTAGAACTCCGTAGGTCTTAAAAATAAAAAAATATTGATTATGTTTTGTTTTAGTATGTGAATAAAATTAACGAAATATTTTAATATAAACAATAAATTACTTGCCAAACAATTGGGGTACAATTGTCATATTTTGGTACAAATGCTGCTCTACCCACACGATTTCTGCATTAGAAGTCAATTTTATTCTAAGAAGAGTTCCGCTTGACCCAGCTGGGATGGAACATCTAATGTTTTAAAGGTCAAATTAAGGAAAAATCGTGAATTGGTCTACAGTCCTAAAGTAATTACAATTTCTCGCCTCATTGACTTGTTGTTGCACAGTCCTATTATTAATGCTCTTTCCTACCTTCCCAACAGTTGGAGACAACAATTAACTTTCAATAATCCGTCAGTGAGGGATTGTTGCTTAGTTACAGTTTTATTAATTTATCTAATTTGACTAATACTAATCGAGTCTTTCAATCAATTATCCTCCCGGCTCGACTTTACGCACGGACTCTGCAAGGGATCATTCCTCCGCCGTCACAAGAATGGTGTCTGGGAGCTGAACAAATTTTGTCAGCAGATACAACTGGGTGTGGTGACAGGCCGATTGTCCAGGTGACCGCTAACTTGTGTCTAATTAAGGAAGGGTCAGGGAAAGTGGTTTTGGAAGGAATTAGGACGTGGACCTGCCGTCCCGGCATTAGCCTGGTGGTGAAAATGGGAAATCACGAAGATCATTTTCAGGACGGCTAAGGTGGGTTTCAAACCCACGCTCTCCCACTGCCAGCGAAGCACGAGCTAGGGCGTTAGCGATCTCAGTCACCGTGGCCGGTATTAATATACATAAGAGATGTAGACTACCCTATTAGTGCATTGACTACAACACAAGGAATCTCTTAACAGACAGGGGGCGTGATAGTATAGTGGTCAAGCTGCTTGCCTCTCACCAAGGTGGACCAGGTTCGTTTTATGGTCAACGCATGTGAGATTTTTGGAGTGAAATATCACGTCCTGTGGTTTAGATTCCACGTGAAAATGTAGGTCCCGTGGCTCATATTGACGAGATAATGGTCACGTAAAACCACAACCTTTTTTTTTTAACAAGCATACAAAGGTGAAGTTTATGAGCTGTGGAGAGGTCAGTTCTTTCAAATCTCTTCTGTTCCCATCGTTGTGTAGTGGGTAGCATTCTTGGTAGTCTGTGTTCGATTCCCGGCTCTGCCAAAAAATAAAAAATAGTCTGAGGTTTAGAACGTGGTTCACTCAGCCTCATAGGGCATAACTGAGAAGAGGTGGGTTCGATTCCTTCCTCACTCATCTAAGAAGCATATTCCCGTTGTTTCCCCCTTCTACAAATGCCGGGATAGTACCTAACATGTGGCCACGGCCACCCCTACCCAATCCTAGCCCCAGTAACAAATACACGCACTGCTACAGGCATCACAATAACACAGGATATCACATTAACACAGGATATCACATTAACTCCACACACAACCCAAATACACGGGGATATATGACCACAATGTAGCACAATCCCTTAATGAATCAGCAACAATCCAAATCTCCTCTCTGCTATAGTATCTGGCAGGAAACCACGTGTCAAACCGTACAAAACCTTCTAGTCCTTGGCATAGTCAATCGAATCCCTGACCTCAGGCAATCCACAAATAATGCTAGTATTGATGGTATAATTCAGGAGTCTTCAAACATTTGAACTAGCGTATCATCCACTAAATCAAATTCCATCCATTCACCGTACCACTCAGCAAAATTGCGAGGTGTTCAATGCCATCATTTATACATGGTTTTATGTTCTACCCTGACTAGTACGTGTCAGTAAACTGTATCATAATGATGGTCTTTATAACACTATTTTTCATTATGAAACAGTTTCTCCCACCAATCACAGCTCAAGAAACAGTTGTTTGACCAATTAGATAAGGTTAGCATCGCACCTGCGTGGAGTTCCAAGGCCTCCTAAACTGCGTTGCCTAGTGTCATAGTAGAGTAATCGAGGTGGCCATGGTCAAATACAAGGCATGGTCTGCGTCCCATGCGCTCTGTTCAGTACATAAAACTGGCGAAATCTCGACAGATATTTATGAATATTTATCTCCAAACATAAAATAGTTATAATAATTATAGTCGAACATAAACAGTCGTATGCAACTTGCCTATAATGGTAATCAAGACACAATGTACTATTATGTTCGACCCTCACTATTATGTGTCAGAAAACTGTATCATAATGATAGTCATTATAACACTGTTTTTCATTACGATACAGTTTCTCCAGCCAATCAGAGCTCGTTCATTGACCAATTAGGTAACGATACCTTCGCGCATGTGCTCAAAATCCAACATGTCGGACATAAACACAACATCGAACTATAATAAGTTACCGACATGGAATACGCACCGTCCATATGTTCGCGTAAATAAACTGGCGAATATGAGACAAATAGCACTGTACCTTAACATCACCAATCCTAATTTCTACACAGCGCATTGCCTTCAAACGACTCCGGTGACAATATTACTGAGGGACGGCAGATGTGAACATATGGCCTGCATAATATGGCATTGCAAGCACACAGAGCGCATGCGTCGGTCGGTCAGAGATCTTGAAAGACAGAGATAACATACCCAGCGCTCACTCTCAGATCACAAAATTCAAGTGGCTGACTCTCAACAGATATTTATGTTAACATATAATAAAGTTATAATTATCGTCGAACATAAACAGTCGTATGCAACTCGCTTATAATGGTAATTAAGACACTCGTATGGAAATTATAAAACTCACATACGCTCGTTTTATAAACATACTCGTGTTTTAATTATTGACATTATAGGCTCGTTGCATAATGTAGTATTATTGCACGATTTTAGTAACTTATGATTATGCACTTAATAATCAGTACTTGAATTATCTTATTTGTTTGTCCTTTGATTAAAAAATAATATTTTGTAATTATGTATGCTAATTGCATACAATTACACTATAAAATTGTTTCTTTTTAAAATAATGATAAAATCAATATGTACGTTAAAAGTGATAGAGAATTTTAAGTTTCAATGAAGGCAAAGATTAAATGAACTAAATCCTTTTCTATTTATTACTTTTCAAATAAATAAATTAAAAATATCAAAATATAAAATAAATAAATAAATAAATAAATAAATAATACCAATAATAATGTTAATAAATGCGAATGGATAAAACCAAACAAATCTGAGAAAGAAGTATTTACATCAAGGATCAACAAGATGAAAACTGCGTACCAGCTAACCAGAGATGTTTACAATAAACCATCAGTGTCCATCAATGCCAAGATTAGGCATTATTGTTCAGTTATTCGTCCAGAAGCTCTGTACGCAGCAGAATGCCTTGCAATGAATAAGAAAGTTTTAGTTGAAAAGTTAGAGGCCAAAGAATGAAAAATCCTGAGAAAAGATTCTAGGACCAGTCAGAGAAAATGGAGAGTAAATGAGGCGACATAACAACGAACTCTACATACATGTGGAAAGGATAACGGACTTGATGCGTAAAAGAAGAATTAGTTTATATGGCCACATAACACGCATGAGCTGGAAGAGACTTACCAACTGTATATTTTCCTACTTTGTAGACAAGAAAACCAAGGGATCATGGTTCTCTGAGATCGAAAAAGATCTTATAGACGTAGGGATTTCGCTTGAGGACATTCACGAACGTCTTCGTCTCCAGAAAAATCTTAGAGCACACCAGCGATTCCAAGAAAAGCCAAAACAGAGAATAGGCAAGAAATGGACGGCTGACAGAAAGGAGGCGCACAGAAAACGGATTAAGGACTACTGGGAAAATATGAAAGCTCAAAGACGGAAACGTGGTCCATAATAGGCCGAAACGAATAAGAAGAGGAAGAAATAAATAAGTAAATAAATAAATAAATAAATAAATCCGCCAACCTGGGCTCCACATGGGGAAGCCAGGCTCTGCCTGTCACAAGCCAGGACAAAGGAGGAGTGATTGAGGAGTAACACCTCACAAAAAAACCTTGGTTCACCTGGCTCCGGGTGATAGTACCTTGTGAGGGCCCCTTACCAGGGTTACGGTGAAGACCTCAACGGCAATGATGGCGGAGATGATGATCATCAGTACGGCGGAATTGGCGGAAGAGGCAATCCCTCCCAAGTGGGGTTGATCAGTTGGAACCACTGCCTTGTGGGTAGAGAAGGGATTCTCAAAGGCTTGGGGACCCACCCCGAGAGAAAAGGGCTCTGGGGCTTACAACCTTAGTTCTATTTCCGAAAACAGGATTTCCTGTTTTCTCAATGACTTCAACAATTGACATGATGGAAACGTCTTCAATGATAACTACTCCAGGGGGCAGCCGGAAACGGAAATCCCCCACCACCATGAGTGGTGCAACCAGGCCTTTGGATTCTGGAGAGCTTGGATCGTCATGTAAGGAAGAGTCGGAGCTTCCTGGAACCCCATCACAGAAAATAAGATCTAAACAAAAACATCTGCTTGGAACACTGAACATTAACACACTCCGTCAAACAGGAAAACTGAGACAATTGACTACAGTGTTGAAAGAAAGAAACATATCCATTTTAGCGTTGCAAGAAACGAGATTTCTGGATGAAGACACAATGGAGTCGGATGGCTTTAGAATATACAAGGGCAAACCCGGGTATACAATCTCAAATGGGAGACTGCCAATTCTAGGAACAGCTTTCGTGGTCAAGAAAAGCCTAATGAATTCATTCACAAAATTTAGCTCACCGTCGGAGAGAATCTCATTCCTATCATTCAGATCAGGGAACAAATCCTACACAATCATCAATGCCCACGCTCCCATTAACCAAGACAATAAAAGGAACAAGGAGAAAGTGGAAGACTTTTGGGAAACACTCGAAGATGAGACATCAAAAATTCCCCTTGGAAATGTAAAAATCCTGGTTGGTGATTTCAATGCCCAGATAGGAAAAGAAAGAAAATACAAAAGGATTGTTGGAGAATATCCTGCACATAACAGAACAAATCGAAACGGCGAGAGATTAACCAACTTTTGTAAGCAGTTCAACCTAAAACTTATGTCTACGAACTTCAAAGCCCTCCCAAAGAAGAAGAAAACATGGATTTCGCCCAATCCAATATTAGGCGAATTTCAAATTGACCACGTTGCAATTACAACAAAAAACAGATGCGAGATCATGAACGTAAAAGTGAGAAAAAGTTTGAAAATCGACACAGACCACTTTCTGTCAGAAATTAAAGTAAAATTTCAACCGAATAGGCATCAAAAGAGAGGTAAAAGGAAACCAAGGATCGACACGGAAATTCTGAAACAAAACAAAAATATCTATCAAGAAAACCTGTCAAAGTTGGAAATGAATAACTGGGAAGAAATTAGAGAATCGTTAACTAAAGCGGTCGAAAATGTGGGGCAGCGAAAAAGAAAAAAGAAACACAGGTGGTGGAACATACGATGTGACAACGCTGTTGACGAGAGGCTGAAGACATGGAAGAGGTGGTATTCCAACCCAACGAAGGAAAATTGGAATGATTTCAGTCAACAAAGGAAAGCCACTGCCAAGATCATCAGAGGAGAAAAGAGACAATATGATAAAGACCGGTTAGAAAGTATAGAAGAAGACTTCAAGAAAAATAATACCAGAAAGTTCTACAGAACTTTTAAGGAAGAATTACAACAATACCAACCTCCAAGTCTATGTTTTAAAAGGAAGGATGGTACACTCGCATTGAGTAACAACGAAAATTGCCACCTGTTGGCCAAGTATTTCGAAAGCCTGTTAAACTGCAAGGAACCACTGGAAAAACTGAAGTTCGAGAAGCCACCTAAGATGAATACACAGTCTAAACCACCAAGCCTCATAGAAATACAGAAAATCATTAAAGAACTCAAAAACGACAAAGCACCAGGAGAAGATGGTATAGTAGCTGAAATGTGGAAAATTGGAGGAGATAAGCTAGCGGAGAACTTACACCGTCTAATCTGTGATATTTGGGAAAATGAACAAATACCCAAAGACTGGAAAGGCGCACTTATACATCCGCTCCATAAGAAGGGAGATCGGACTGACCCAAACAACTACCGGGGAGTTTCGCTACTATCTATTGCTTACAAAGTACTTTCCAAGGCGTTGCTAAACATCGTAGAAGAACAGGTGGATCATCAAATAGGTGAATATCAAGGGGGCTTTAGAAAGGGAAGATCCTGTGTGGAACAGATCTTTGGTCTGAAAAGTATTCTAAGAGTAAGAGCTCTACGAAGCAAAAACACCGTAGTTGTGTTCATTGATTTCAAAAAAGCATATGATTCCATCGACCGGCAGACAGTCTTCAATGTTTTGGAGGAATTTGGAATAGATGGCAAAACGCGAGCAATTATAAAACAGACACTAACAGAAACCGTCTCCAAAGTAAAATTTCAAGGAGAAATCTCAGAGGCTTTTGAGATTAAGACAGGAGTCAGACAAGGAGACGGACTATCACCAATTTTGTTTAACATCGTCCTGGAAAAAATAATGAGAGTATGGAGGAAAGCAATAAAAGAAGAAGGTATAGAAGGAATCTGTTTAGGAACAAAAAAGCAAGGTGTAAAGGTGGATTGCTTAGCATTTGCTGATGACATGGCATTGCTAGCCAAAGGAAAAGACGAAGCTCGAATAATGCTTGAAAAATTACATGAAATAGCTGAGAAGACTGGACTCAGGATCTCATACGAAAAAACAGAGTACATGGAGTACAAACACAATAAAGAAAAGCATCTGGAAACGAGATATGGGAAAATCAAGAGAGCTGATAAATTTAAATATCTTGGAGAATGGATCCAGCCTAATGGACTTGATAAAGAAGCAAATAGAGGAAGAGCTAGAAAGATGGAGCTAGCCTATAAATTAGTACAAAATAGATACAACAAGAGAACTATATCCTACAGGGCAAAGATAAGACACTATACCACGGTTGTCAAGCCAGAGGGACTCTATAGCTCAGAATGCTTGATATTGAATAAGAAAGGGGAAATCAAGGATTTAGAGAAGAAGGAAAGGAAAATCTTGAGAAAGATCCTAGGACCTGAAAAATAAAAAGATGGTACATGGAGGAAGAGGAGAAATGAAGATCTCTACAGACAGGCAGAGAAAATCACAGACACCATCCGTAAGAGGAGATTGAAGTTTTATGGACACCTCATGAGAATGAGCGAGAGTCGACTAACGAAGAGAATCTTTAACTACATCTCCAAGATCAAGGCAACTACATTATGGATAGAGGAAACGAGAAAAGACATGGAGGAAGTGGGGATAAATCCAGAAGACTTTTGGAATAGAGATGTGTTTCGAGCTAAGATTGATAAATTCAAGGGGTTCCAGGAAAAGCAATGTAAAAGGGCCAAAAACACCTGGTCAGATGAGAGGAGGAGGAACCACAGCGAAAGGATGAAGAAATTTTGGGAGAAGAAAAAAAGACTAACCAACAAATCAGTTGTTTTCCGTGGTCCACAGTAGGCCAAAATCGATGGAAGAAGAAGAAGAAATAAATAAATAAATAAATAAATGCTTAAATAAATACATAATTAAAATCAATACACAAATTAACTTAAAAACATTTATTTTTCGTAAATGAGGTTTTTCAATACACTTCTGAATTTGTTCACCCAGTTCACACCCTATTATCCGAAGGTCCATGTACCATCAGTGGTACGCGTACCATAGTTTGCTAACCCCTGGTCTAGTTTCTTATTAATTGATATACAATTTAAGTATAGAATAACAAGCCACTGCGACAGAAGCGAGTTAAAAAATACGGGGAAAATCCACTCTTAGGATGGTCAACTTAAGGATTCGAATCTTGGATCTCCGAACATTCAGCTATCCAGTCTATTCATGGAGCGTGCCTTGGTTCACTCAGCTATGGAGGTGTGTGAGCATAATATGAGTGGTGATGGTGTAGTAGAGAAGCACGTAGTGATTTGTGACGCGTAATGCGGCTGTGTTAGATCAGGGAGTAAAACGCTTGCTGCCTGCGAATTCCCATCAGCATAATCGGATCAGCGGCAGAACAATCTCATAACCGTTACCATGTGCTGCAGTCGTGCTCTTTTAAAGTGCGCTAATCTCCCAGATTAAGTTGAGCAGCAATTACAGAACATTAACACTGAACCGCGCACTGCTAATGGAAAAATTAATGAACCCACAGAGATCAGACGACTTCATTCTTTCCAAATGTATGCGTGACTACTACACCGATTATTGTTAAAAGAAAAGACTCATATTTCGTATTGGCTTAGCACTTTAGTGGCGCTGCGAAAAGATTCTCGTCGTATGTGGCCAAGGTTGTGGAATCACTGTAACAATGATGCTCCTGTGAGAGAATTTTGTTCAAGTCAAGGTGGGAGGGAGTCCTAGATGAACCACCTCATTCACCGGATACGTGTTTCTGTGACTTAGATCCCTCCCACAAACTAAGGGAACCTATCAGAGGGACGTGTTTCTATACACGAGCTACCATATTTCAAGCGGTAGATCACTTCTTTGTGGCTCTACTACTGGTATCCTGTACCTTCCACACATCTGGCAAAGGCTGCAACATGTTGCAGGAAATTACATTGAAGACCTGTAGAGATATGGTGGTTCTAAAATAAACTGTTTTTCTTTTAATTCTTTAGCGGATTTCCGACATCATGGTCATGTAGTCCCGTGTACTTGGGTGTGTGTTGAAGTTGTCTGATAGCCTGTGTCACTGTGATGTCTTTACCAGTATGTGTATTTGTAATTGAGGTAGCATTTGGGTAGAAAGCGGCCGTGGCCCTAAGTCAGGTACTTCCCAGCATTTGCCTGGAGTAGAAGTAGAAAACCACAGAAAAAAACCTCCAGGGTGGCTAAGGTAAGAATCCAATCTACCTCTTCTCAGTTTTGACTCACGAGGCTGAGTGAACGCCGTTCCAGCCCTCAAACCAGAATTACATTTGTTGGCAGAGCCGGGAATAAAACCTGGGCCTCCGCGCTGACAGCCGAGAATGCTAGCCACTATGCAACGAGGCGGATGTTCTACAATGAATGGTGTATATATGCATAAGTTTTCATTTTTTCTTTAGTACCCTTATCTTAGCCAATCTTAATACTCTCCTGCCGGCCCCTCGGTGTTGAGGTAGCGTGCCTGCCTCTCACCAGGAGGCCCGGGGTTCGATTTCTGGCGCCGTAGGAATTTTAGAAACGAAGATGAGGGCTGGAACAGGGTGCACATAGCCTCTGGAGGACAATTGAGTCCTGTAGCGTCCTAATCAGGAAAATCAAGATTAACAGCCGAGAGGACTCGGCGTGCTGACCACGCATCACTCCCGCAATCCACAGGCCAAAGGTTGGGCAGCGATCCTTTGGGCTTTGGTGCCACCAAGTCCTTTTTAATGATCTACTAAATCATTATCTCTACATAGTATAAAACAAAGTCCCCGATCCTTGGATGTAACAGGTATTCTCGAGAACCTCTGGATGGATTCTGATGCGGTTTCCACCATTCTGTGAAGGATTTCTCGAGGAAGGTTTCTGTAGAAAAACATTGATTTATGACCAAATGAAGCCGAGCAGTAACGATTTCAGTGAATCGAGTCGAAGAAAAACCTGCCGTCCATGCGCCTTTTAAGCTTACGCTGGGAAAATCGTTAAAAGTATCTATATGCTATGAGTGGAAGAATTGTTCAGCATGAAAAATTCTACAAAATAGTCCGCGACAGCATATCTCTCTCTTTGGTTGGTTGGTTCTTAAGTTTAGGGGCTGCGACAACGCGGTCATGTAGCCCCGTAGGCCTATATCTCTATATTTAATACGACACATCGCCCACTATAGGTCTAAGTGGTTTTACGTTTTTATTTCTTCCAACAATCTTCATTCATTGAAAATTTAAATTACCAGCTTCGGAGTGAGTTTACGAGCTAGAGAGCGAGCCTATAACCGCAGCTTCGGCCAGCATCAAACTGTCGAGTCGTGTCGAGTTAAGACTTCAGAGAAGAGTATATGAGTTTGGAGTTTCACTTGTTTACCTCGGTTTTTCTGAATTGCGTCTGAGATTTGCCGTCGGTACGCCTTTCAAGCTTACGCTGGGTAAACCGTTTAAGATACCGGGCGAAGCCGGGGCGGGTTGCTAGTTTATATTACAATAAAGTTGCGATATTCATCACCAAGGTCTTCTATTCTTGAAACTCTTTTAACTCGCGTGTAATTTTGGCTACACTGCACTAGCGACCTCTGGTCTTTGGCGTAATCCCCGCTGTGTGACAACAGCTGACTGGTTAATTTGGAGTTTGCTACTGTTCTTCTTCGTAAATTCACATTTTAATTATGTTCTCTGATGTTTACTTTGTTTATTCATTCATTCATTCAAACGCCGGTGACTAGGAAGTGCCTACCACATTCCATGCATGGTCACGCTAACGTAAATAGTGGCATGCATACCCACGACGCGTCCTTCGCACTAACTCTGACAACTGACTATTGAACAGCACGCCTCTAAGGCGTAAACGCAGTCAGTGCATTTGCAGGTGTTCTTTCTAGACATTAGACATTTACAAAATAATAACACAAGAAGTGGTCGAGAGGGAATATAAACGTGACATGGAATACAACACACAATGGAACACAAACACAAACACAAACGCACTTGGTAGTAATAATGATTAACTCACGGCAGAGCCATGCGCGTTAAATCACGAATCATGACTGGAATGGGGACGCTGCAGCAAGTCCGGACATCAGGACTTTGAATTCTGGTGCAGACAGCAGCGGCTGAGTGAGGTTTCTCCTAGATTTTTCTACACCTCTTCCTGGAAAATCCCGGCATAGCACCTTATTTAAAGCCTACCTCATTCCTGTCCCAAGATGCTCTTGATGGAAAGTCTCAAGGAGTAGTAGTAAATGGATCTATCATTAATAACATCCGATATGCTGATGACACTGTCATCCTTGCAACAAGTATGGATGATCTACAAACACTACTGGATTCTATTTCTGAAGAGAGTAACGCCATGAGATTACATTTAAATGTACAAAAAACTAAGTGGATGGTTGTTAGTAGAAACAAAGATGAAATTCAGGGCATTCTTACACTTGGTAATGAAAGAATTGGAAGGGTTTCATCATATAAATACTTAGGATGTCATCTCAATGATAACTGGGACTTAAATCAAGAAATTCGCTGTAGAATTGAGCAGGCCAGAAGTTCTTTCATGAAAATGAGAAAAGTTTTGATCAGCCGCGATTTAAGTCTGTCATTACGCACCCGACTGCTTCTATGCTACGTTTTTAGTGTCCTGCTCTAAGGAGTTGAATCATGGACACTTACCGAGGTTATAAATAAGAAACTGACAGCATTTGAAATGTGGACGTATCGCAGGATTTTAAGGATATCATGGACAGCTAAAGTCACAAATGTGGAAGTACTGCGGCGTATGAACAAAGACTTGGAAATTCTCAGTATCATCAAAAGGGGAAAACTAGAATACTTTGGTCATTTTATGCGCAACAACAAATACCACCTCTTGCAATTAATTATCCAAGGAAAGATTGATGGCATTAGGGGTCCAGTACGCAGACGAATATCCTGGCTAAAGACCTTAAGCCAGTGGTTTGGACTTAATACAGTGGCACTGTTTAGAATAGCTGTGGACAAACAGCAGATCATGCTACTGATCGCCAATGTTCTTGGAGGACGATGCACTTGAAGAAGAAGAAGAAGAATAGAGCTACACACATTGCTACAGACATTGCAGAAATACAGATTGTCAGACAAGTTCAACACACGGAGCTGATGTCCAAGATGGCTTAAGCCATTAACAACACAACAGTAATAATGACTGGTACACTGACAACACAGCATATTCTGCCCAACGCGCAGTCTCAGCTGTTTAGAGATGGAGTCAGAATGACCATCGCGTCGTGTTCTTCAGTTGTCCAACGGCTGGTTTGCCGACGTAGATGAGAATTATCATGTGAAATGTTAAGGCAGCCCGGATATAGGTAATTAATGATTCTTCTGTCTAGAAATACAGTAGATGTGGAGGAAGGCACAATACTTAGAGCACAATACTTAGAGGTTACATCCTACACATCTTCGTGAAGGTTAATGTGACTTGTTGGTTGTTTTCTTTTGTTTTCTAGTAAAGCGCCATTCATTTTCTCTCCAATTTGTTTTGTCATTGCAATTACAACTTTCCTTATTTGCAGCAGCAAGAAAGTTGAACGAAACGAACAATCACACTTAAAATCTCCATCAGATAATGAGACGTGTTACAGCTTCCCTCTACTGGTCTAATCTCATTTATCGGAGCTACATTCTGTTGTTATAGTTGTGTGTGAAATCTCTGTAGCAACCTATGTCTTTTGTATTGATGACAATAAATGGCTAGAATAGAGAAGCAAATTGTACTTATTTTAGAAATGCAATATCTCAGTTTTGCTAGGAATTACCGCTTAGTGTTAATATGAAGAGTTTTACCTCCAATTTAGTTAGTTATTGTTGTTTTAAGATAAGGAACGACGAGGTCATCTGCTCCTTTACCTCCATTTTAACTACTGGGACTTTAAAGTTACCATGGGGCTGGAATTTTACCCCGAAGGGTATCCTTAATCTGCCAGTACATTTGAGAAACCTCAAATCCCAACTGACTGCGCCAGTTTTCGAATCAGCGACTTAGGCTGAATGGCAGGAGACCTGTCCCTCTTTATCCTATTTCTTTAGCTATGAACTCCCTAGTTACTGGAAACATTGTAAATACTTACTTCATCTTCGACCAATTCAGAAACATTGTAAATACTAACTAACATCTTCGACAAATTGCGATCACTCATATAGAATTTCGGTAAGTGCCACAAATCCAATGTGGCGACCACGCAAGACATTTCAACCTTACTCAGTATCCCCGAAACCACTGTACCAATCAACCTGAAAGTATGTACAGTGATATGAAAATATAAATTACTTTCGCATATGTGATAGAACAAGATGGCGTCCACCCCAAATTTCAAATATTTAAACGTATTTATCTGATGATATAATCATTCAAACATGTCAAGACGAATCATAATTCAGAAATTTATATTTTGGCAAGATTGTTAAATTGTTTTAAAAACTCGAAGTAACGTCTATGCAAATCGTCAATATTTAGCTATATCGTATCCTATTCAAGCAATAAAAGTAAAATTTTTAATTCTGAAACAATAGTAAACAAACTCAAATCAAATCCAACTCCGTAAAAGCTATAAAGGCCCTTGGAGTTGTGGAAGGTAGAGGGTTCTATCCTTCGTGGACATCATCACTGGATGGGATGGAGATCGAAGAGGTCGATTTTGTGATTGCTCCTTGTGAGAGAACGTTGTTTGCTTCCGGCCTACCTAGTGTCGAAGTCAAAAATTATACAGAGTTATTCAAGAGGAAGGGGTGTTTCTCCTAGGATGCTACAATTATGTGATTTCAAGCAAAAAGTAATAAGTAGCTATACAAATTTCACAACGCTGTATGGCCATGATGACGAATCAAATGTATAAATCTCATATCATGCCGTTTCTTATAAAATCCAAGCCGGTCCCGTGGTGTTGGGGTACGAGCCGGTCTTGTAACGTGATTTTCGAGGGTATTTTACACCACTGACATAAGTCAGTAGGAAGCCATTCAATGGTTATTTACGCGGCAACTTGTTAAGCCAAGATATGTTTCATGTAACTCATTATTATTATTTTTAAGGTATTTTTTGGAGCGTTTTTATAAGATTATAAGTATACAGATAGGTTTTCGATGTCATAGAAAACACTATCAAGCGAATTATTACGAACAACATTATCGCAGAAAATTATATGATTACGGAATTTTACGGATTTTAGTCAGTTAGGGTGTTGTGAGAGAGATGAGTCATTGGGAATTCAGCTACAGGTATATTCTTGTCGATAAGCGTGACGCAAGCAGTGGGGCACTTCCAGCTGGCTGCATCAAGAAAAGGCGAAAAGGCCTGAACCGGAAATCGACATCGTCGCGCCGAGTATATTGACCCTTGTACCGGGAGTATCGTGTGGTGTCTCAGCCAATCATTGGAGACCGGGCGAGTGGAAGACGGGTCCGGAGAGGGGGTTCGGCGAGTGCATATATTGTTTGCGCGCCGAGGAGGGAGGACGATTATCATTGTAAAACTTGACCGTTGTGGTTGCTCGTTTGGTTGGTTCCGGTGTGATCGGACCATAACTTAACATTTCTACAACAATCTCCACAACTGACGAAGAAGATGGCGACGTCCAGAAGGCTGTGGGAAGCTCTCTTCAGCATCAAGTACGAGGGAAATGCCACGGCAATTTCCAATGGTAAGCGCGAATGACTCAGAACTACATAATCTCCCGTTTCTTTGTTTCATATTCAGTATTTCAGTAACTTCTTAGCTTGGGAATAATAGTAAAATCAGCAATTCATCCGACTCCGTTTTCATAATTCTCTAGTGGTAAATACAAATCGTTACGCTCCAATTTAAATTTATTAGTATTATAAATATTATTATTATTAAAATTGCCACGACTTGTTTTTTATATAATAAATTCATTTCTTATACTATGCAATCTTTGCTTTCAGTAGGTAGCAATAGATATAGACCAAATTCCTTCTCCTGATACAATTGTTAGTTGGGTTAATGATCAAATCATACCACGATCTGAGTGTGAAGATTCTTAAAGGTGTTCTGCCAGAGCTAGGTGTTGTTAAATATAAATTGAGATTTCAACATAGCGTTGAGGTCTTGGCGCCCATTAATACAACGTATCATAGTCAGAGTAAACATTACACTTGTCATCCCAACTGTGGAGCTTCTTATATATGTATTTCAAAGTGCAAGGTAGGGTTAAAGAAACCATTACATTTGTCGCTACCAACGTGAGGCCGAAAACCTAATAACATTTGTGCCTGTATTTTGGGGTTTTTTCATTTATCGGTGTGTATCAGCATGGGTAGTGTTGAAGAAGAGATGAAGTTGCGTAGTGGTCACCAGTTGGATAGTGAAGATACGAGCAGTATGGCTAGTCTTGAAAATGAAAGCAGTACAGGGATGTCGGAGGTAAATCCCGATACTGAGGGGGGTAATCAAAACAGTCAACCAGGGTTAGAGAGTTTGCTTCTTCAGTTTATGCAACAAAATAAAATTAGCACAGATGCTTTAAATGCTAAACTTGAACAAAATAATGCTAAACTTGAACAAAATAGTAGGGAAAATAAAGAGAGTACTGAAACTTTAAATGCTAAACTTGAACAAAACAGTAGGGAAATTAGTGATAAATTTGAGCTGATTAGAGGTGAGATCAGAGGGGTGATGGAAGAGAAGGCTAAAGAGATTATTGCATATGCAGACAGAAAATTAGGAAAAGTACAGGACGAGTTAGAAATTAGAATCAGTACACAGGCTGAAAATTTAAAAGAACTAGTGCAACTTGAAACACAGCAGGTCAAAAAGCAATTGGGGGGAGAAATTGACAAAATTCAGGAAGCAACTAAAGAGATTAAAGAACAGCTGGGGGGAAGAATTGATAAAGTTCATGCAGAAATAATCACTGAAGTTAATGATTTAAGGGAGAGGAATAAGGAAAGCATTAATGAGATTAATGAGAAACAAGCTAAGTTAAGTGGTAAAGTTGAAGCATCGGAAGGGAGCATTAGGTTAACTGTAACTAATATTGAAAGAAAAGCTGAGGAGGAAATTGCTGAATTAGAACAGAAGTTGAAAGCTAGAATTAGGCAGGAAAATAGTCAGAGTAGGCCAGTTTATGTGAATAGCACACACAGGGAAATAGAACTAGGCAAATTCAATAATCAGCATGGTTGTCCAATGGAGTTCATGAATGCAATAGAAAATAAATTCAGGGAGAGGTTGGAAGATGGTAGTATTGAGTGGTGCCAGGTTGTTGAGATTTTAGAGCAAGCGTTTGTGGGGGAGACAAGAAACTGGTTTGCTGTCTACAGAGACAATTTCGAGAATATTGCAGATTTTAAAGTTAAATTTTGTGAGAGATTTTGGAATGAGGTAATTCAGTCTCAGCATCGTGAGGGAATTGTGTGTGGGAAATATAACTCGAGTGGAAATTACACTATGACCGAGTGCTTTTTAGGACAGGTATTGACGTGTAAGTATCTGGATGGTTTGAGGGAGGAAAGTGATGTAGTCAGGCTATTACTAAGACATTTTCCATATAGAATCAAAGAAGCTGCCTGTATCCAAAATGTTAAATCTATTTCACAAGTGGAAAATTTATTAAGTACATTCGATGCTCTGGGAAGAGGTGGTTACGAGGAGAATTTCGGTAGGAACCAGGGTAACCATAATAACAGGCCTAATGAGAATAGGAATCAGGAAGTTCAAGGGAACAGTGGCGAATGGGCCAACGTCCAAAATAGGGGGAACCAGAATAATAATAATAATAATAATAATAATCAGCAAAATCAGTACAGAGGAAATGGGTATGGTACACAGTACCAAGGTAGAAATAATGATTTCAGGGGAAACCAAGGCCGAAATAATGATTTTAGGGGTAACCAAGGGAGCAATAATAACCTTAATAATTATATCCAGAACAGGGGTCAAGGAGGGGATCAGCCCAATGGTAATAATGGACAGAGAAATGCCGTTAATACAGCCCAGAACAACCAGACCAGTGCAGTAGTGAGTAGTAATACACCAAGCGGTAGCGGTACTTTAAACACGAACCAGGCTGCGATGTAAGGTCAGAATCTCAGTCTGTAACATGCCCTGTCCATACGCTCATACAGGAACCCTATGACCTAAATGTAAGAAGTGAATTATTACGTGAACTAAATGATGAAAGTATTATTCAGGAGGTGGCTAGTAAGAGCCCCATAGTTAAATTTAACGTGTCCGAGGCGTACACAGATGTTTTAATTGATAGTGGTTCTATGAAGAGTTGCATAAGTAGTGCATTTTATGATAAAATGAAAGGAACTGGAGTAAATTTTGAGGAGATGCCAATTAAAGGCACTTTTGTTATCACAGCTGTTGGGAAGAGGTCTAAAGTAATTTCTAAGCAAGTTTTAGTAGACATTAAAATTAATAATCATGTAGAAAAGCAGATTTGTCTTGTAATTCCAAATTTAGTATTCAGTGTTATCTTGGGTTCAGAGTGGCTAAGTAGAGTGTATGGTAACTTATGTTATGATGTAGGAAGTGTGAAATTTAAATGGGGTGATTCTGAAGTAGAAGTAGAGTTCAATGACCATATTCAGAGAAGTAGTGTTGTAGGTGTGATTTGTACTTTAAATGAGATATCGCCAGCCGTAGAGCGGGATTCTCCATGTTTTGTGGGCAGTGTGATTACGAACGGTAGTCTAGAGGACTCGTTACGTGATGCTGCATTTCAGGGAAATATAGAGGAAGAACAGTGTGTTCGGCTCTATGATGTGTTATTGTGTAATAGGAGAGTTTTTGAGGATCGCATTGGTATGGCCAATTGCTATACACATTCATTGAACGTTATTGATAAGTCAGTATTCCCAGGACACAGATATCCTGTACCTTTTGCTTATCAGAGTGCAGTTGAGGCACAAATTAACCAGATGCTTGATGATGGAATTATTGAGCACTCTAACTGTCCATATGTTAATTCTTTGATCACCGTGCCCAAGGCCGATGGCACAGTTCGTATTTGTTTAGACGCTCGTTTGGTTAACAGTAGAATTAGTTCAGATCAGCTGAAATCCATGTCAATAGAGGAATTAATGCAAACATTTGAGGGGAAGCAGTATTTCACTTGTGTAGATTTGAGTTCCAGTTTTTGGCAAGTGCCACTTATGTACGAAGATAGACCATTTACAGCTTTTAGTCATAAATATAACCTTTATCAATTCTGTAGAACACCTTATGGGTTAAAGAGTAGTTCAGCAGCTATAATTAGGGCTTTAAACATCGCATTAGGGGATGACACAGGAGAGATTGTAACCATTTACATTGATGATATGGTAATTAGTTCACGCAGTTTTGAGGAGCATCTACGTCATTTAGATATAGTATTTCAGAAGTTAGATCAGGCAGGGTTCACTTTGAAGCTGTCTAAGTCGTCATTCTGTCAGTCAGAAGTGACATTTTTAGGTCATAGAGTGTCGAGTAGAGGTGTAACGCCAGAAGAAAGTAGGGTTAATAAGATACTTAACGCAGAGGTGCCACAGAATGTTAATCAGTTAAAAACATACATGGGAATTTGCAACTTTTTCAGGAGGTTCGTTCTTATATCCTCAGGGTTGGTAGAACCATTCAGGGAATTGCTTAAAAGTGGGACTCGGTGGAGATGGGAGTCCAAGCATGATCAGGCTTTTAGAGTGCTGAAGGAAGGTTTTGAGAAAGCTGTAGTGCTGAAATATCCTTTGAAAGATAAGGAATACGTGGTTATGACAGATACTTCGCACATAGGCATTGCTGGAGTATTGTGTCAGAAAGATGATGAGGGTAATCTGTGCATTGTATCTTTAGCCTCGCGAGGACTGACAGCAGCAGAGAAAAGATACACGATTACTGAGTTAGAGCTTTTAGGTATTGTTTTCAGTTTGGGGAAATTTAGAATGTACTTAGTAGGGGGGAAATTTGAGATCCATACAGATCACCATGCATTACTGTATATGAGGACTTGTAAACTCAGTTCTAACAGAGTTAGTAGGTGGATTCTTGCTCTGCAGGAATACGAATTCACAGTAAAATATATTAAAGGTAAAGATAACATTCTTGCAGACATGCTATCAAGGGACACTAATTTATGTAGGGATTATCCTGTGGTTAAAGCAGAGGACGGTATTTTATTATGTGCATGTGTGGACAGTAGCAACAGGGCATCGTTATAGACACTGAGAAATATGCTAGTGGAGCAACGTGATGACGTTAAGTTAAGGGAGCCACTGGCTAGGTTGGAAATAAGTGAAGAAGAGTATGTGAAAGTAGGACGGTTCACGTACAAGATGCAGGATGAGCTTCTTGCACGGAAATGTAGGAATAATCGGTGGGCAATATGTGTTCCTGCCACTTTGCGGGAGGAGCTAATTTGGTTCATTCATAGGGAATTAGGACACTTTGGTGCTGCCAAGGTCTTCTATGAAATTGGTCGTGACTTCATTTGGAGTAAAATGGGAAGGGATGTTAGGAGGATTTTAGCTAAGTGTGACACCTGTCAAAGGAGCAAGTATCCAGTTAAATATTTAGTGGGGGAGAGATCTGAAGTTCTCACCAGTAGTCCCGGCGAACTACTGTGTGTGGATTTATTTGGCCCGATCGTTAAAGGACAGTACGGCTACGAGTACATTTTTATAGTTATTGACGCTTTTAGTAAGTATGTCAAGCTATATCCGCTAAGGAAAGCCACGGGACTAGCGTTTAGCCGTCTGATCATTAATAAGTATGTACCTGAGTTTGGCCTTCCTCTCAGGACACTATCTGACAGTGGACCACAGTTTACTGCAAAGAAATGGAGAACCAGTATGCAAGAAGCTGGTATTTCACACGTTCATTCCTCTGTAAGGTACCCTCAGGGTAATTCTGCAGAGCGTCCATTAAGGGAAGTGGCTCGTCTTTTTCGGACTCTAGTGCATGACAAGCATACGGCCTGGGTTGGACATCTTCCCAAAGTCGAGACTTGGCTGAATTCTGTCCAGCATGAGAGCACGAAATTGACGCCATACGAAGTTCACTTCGGAAAGAGACCACAAAATGAACTAGCGAGGGTGTTGGGTTTAAATGAGGGAAACAACCGGGGATGGATTACATTGTCCAGTTGGCGAAACAGAATTTATCAAAGTCAGCACAAAAGAGAATTCGCCAACAAAAAGAAACTAAATTTGACCTATTCGAGCCGGGAGACAGTGTCTTACTTAGAGTGCCGAAACAGTCAAATAAGCTAGAGAAAGTCATGTCCAAGTTCTTTTATCTCTACGAGGGCCCATTTTTTGTTTCCAAACGTATTGGCAAAACAGCATATGTGCTGGAGGATAGTAAGGGAAACAGATTATACGGGACGTATAATACACATAGTCTACGAAAGTATGTGTCATAAAGTGAGAGTGTTTAGCTGGCGAGCCAGACTATCAAATGAGTGAGTGTGGTATTTGGTGCGGGGGAGATCTGGTCGTCCAGGCAGGCGTATCAGAAGTCACAAAGGGGGGTAGTATGTAAGTAATTGAGAGTTTTTAAGGTACAGGGAAATATGACGGGATTGTCGGATGCTCTTGAGCACTAAAATGTCTCGATACACCAAGGCCAGAATTTGGTAGCGCTGGTGAATTCCCATTTGTCTCCTAGAGATGGGTGAGCGCTTGTACAGGGTATTTTTGCTTAAGGCGTCCACGAGACAAAAGATGGGCCACCAGAAGGCGAGACAGTCCTTCATGAAACTCATACATAACAGCACACGTGATTTCTGTTTACGGCCTCGGCATGTAAGAGCTGTAGGGGTGTAATTTAAGGTAATTAGTACAAAGGTATTATTTGAGTGAGGTGAACTGGTCTGAATTGCGAACTAGTATTAAGTAGAATTTGGTCTACGGGAACTTAAGAAGACGGCACAGAAATATTTGGTGTTATATGTAATGCGCACTTAGTGTTGTGTTTTTTTTTTCAGAAATCAATATTAATTTTATTAAGTATTATGGTCACGATGCGCAGCCACAATAGTGTGATCGTGTGCTCAGTGAGATTAAGTTTCACCAGAAGGAAGCGACCTCCAGTGATATTAGGAAGTTCTGTGGTGATATATATATATATATATATATATATCAGAACACCTTTGATGCGTGTGATGTGACATCATATATACACAGTGCTCACACATTATTTATGTATATCTTTCCCAACACAGAGATATTTGAGAGGCGGAAATATCCGTGGAACATTAATCAAAATGAAAAACATTGGACTGATTGCATAGGGCAATCCAATATAACAACAGACTTTGACGCAAAGTGCGTAAAGAAAATTATGAGTGTATATATATGTAATTTAGGGTGATTTAATTTGTGTAATATGTATTTTGGATGGGGATTTTATTAACGTGTCTGGGATAATCGCATGATGATCCGAGGCGAATATGTAACGTGTTTTTCGAGGGTATTTTACGCCACTGACGTAAGTCAGTAGGAAGCCATTCAATGTTTATTTACGCGGCAACTTGTTAAGCCAAGATATGTTTCATGAAACTTATTATTATTATTAAGGTATTTTTTGAGCATTTTTTATAAGATTATAAGTATACAGATAGGTTTTCGATGTTATAGAAAACACTATCAAGCGAATTATTACGAACAACATTATCGCGGAAAATTATATGATTACGGAATTTTACGGATTTTAGTCAGGGTATTGTGAGAGAGATGAGTCATTGGGAATTCAGCTACAGGTATATTCTTGTCGAGAAGCGTGACGCAAGCCGTGGGGCACTTCCAGCAGGCTGCATCAAGAAAAGGCAAAATGACCTGGACCGGAAATCGACATCGTTGCTCCGAGTATATTGACCCTTGTACCGGGAGTATCGTGTGGTGTCTCAGCCAATCATTGGAGACCGGGCGAGTGGAAGACGGGTCCGGAGAGGGGGTTCGGCGAGTGCATATATTGTTTGCGCGCCGAGGAGGGAGGACGATTATCATTGTAAAACTTGACCGTTGTGGTTGCTCGTTTGGTTGGTTCCGGTGTGATCGGACCATAACTTAACATTTCTACAACAATCTCCACAACTGACGAAGAAGATGGCGACGTCCAGAAGGCTGTGGGAAGCTCTCTTCAGCATCAAGTACGAGGGAAATGCCACGGCAATTTCCAATGGTAAGCGCGAATGACTCAGAACTACATAATCTCCCGTTTCTTTGTTTCATATTCAGTATTTCAGTAACTTCTTAGCTTGGGAATACTAGTAAAATCAGTAATTCATCCGACTCCGTTTTCACATAATTCTCTAGTGGTAAATACAAATCGTTACGCTCCAATTTAAATGTATTATTATTATTATTATTATTATTATTAAAATTGCCACTACTTGTTTTTTATAAAATAAATTCATTTCTCATACTATGCAATCTTTGCTTTCAGTAGGTAGCAATAGATATAGACCAAATTCCTTCTCCTGATACAATTGTTAGTTGGGTTAATGATCAAATCATACCACGATCTGAGTGTGAAGATTCTTAAAGGTGTTCTGCCAGAGCTAGGTGTCGTTAAATATAAATTTAGATTTCAACATAGCGTTGAGGTCTTGGCGCCCATTAATACAACGTATCTTAGTCAGAGTAAACATTACACTTGTCATCCCAACTGTGGAGCTTCTTATATATGTATTTCAAAGTGCAAGGTAGGGCTAAAGAAACCATTACAGTCTCTCACGCGGAGGCCACGGGTTCGATTCCCGGCTCCGTCAGGGATTTTAGAAATTTGACGTAAGGTCTGGAACGGGGTGCACTCAGCCTCGTGAGGACAATTGGGTAGCTGTCTAACAGTGAGGCAGCGACCCGATCACGAAAACCAAGATTAACGGCCGAGGAGACCCGATGCGCTGATCACACGTCACCCCATTATCTGCTGGCCAAATGGCTGGGCAGCGGTCGTTTGGTAGGCCTAGGCCCTTCACGAGCTGTAGTGCCAAAAGTTATTTATATTAACAAAATCCAAGATGGAGATAGCAGTTGGAAAATGGAAAACTGTCACCACCGCGAATTGTTCCTAGTTCACCTCTTTACAAGTAGAGTGCTTTTCCACAGAGCTATGGTGACTTATTTTTCTCGTGTGATTGGAGCATTGCGTCTGCAACATACTGTCCGTGAAAATGTAGGCTACTTGTGAACAGCAGATGAAAAATTGGTGGTCGTCATATTTCATACAGTATCAGGCATCGTAGGGGTCTAGCCAATCCAGCTACCACTCAAAACAACAATAATAACCATCATCAACTACACAAACTTTGAATCCAGCCATAACGTTCGCCATGTTTGGCTCATTGTTTGCCAGTTTGTCTATTACAAGAACCTTTGTTTAGCCTCTGTTGATTTCCAAGCCAAATTTCCTGGTGCCAAATCTGACATCTTTGTATCTCAGAATGCTAATCTTTCTTCATCCTATAGATTTCCCTCCATTACTTTGTCTTTATCATCCACCCCACGTTTATGTTAAAAGAATAAGGTAGAATATACAACCTTATAGACACCCCGTTCCCTCAGCCCCTATCCCTCTCCCAAATGACTTGTTATTTTTATTTTTTCTTGAAACCCACCTGATGATTATCTATCCCAATTTTTTAGGCTTCCAGCTTTTGGAAAGTAGGGTAATTTGTGAAATTCAGTGTCTTTGTTCCTATATTTTAGGATTTGTAGATTACGACTCCCTTGATTCTAGCATGTAAAACAAAATTCAAATTTTTCAAATATGTGTGTTTAAATATTGTACAAGGATCTAAAATTAAGTACTACACATCTGTGTGCCCACTGTCGTCGTCCCCTCCCCAATCCCGCAAACATATTGCATTTAATTTCTGGCCAGTTTTCCTAACAAGAGAAGTATCAGGTAAGACAGGTGTAAACCTATCTTGAAACTTTGTGGACGCAATCGTTGTACTATAAGAGGAAAACGCGCGGAAAATCATACTCCAGATTGAACTGCAAGGCTCCAAAATCGTACCTGACATCCTGGTACGTAGGCATGACGGCTGGCCGCTTTTACTTTTATATAGGCCCATAGAAATATCAAAATTTGAGAAATTGGTCCGCAATTGATGGATGAATCCTTGAAACAGCATGTAATGTCATTGCATGGATCCTCAATTATGTTGTGGGAGTTGATGAGAGCTGACACAGTCATTAATTTGATGAAAATCACCTGCAGCTAACATAGCTCCCGTGAGTTATAGTCATTGCTCTGAAATTAAAATGTCACTACCGCACTAAATGTAAAACTAGATTTACTACAGTCGTAGATTACTATAACAACGTATCAAGTTGACACATTTCACCTGCCTACTTGTATTTGGTGCTATTAATGTAAGCATTAAAACGACACATCAACAGCCTTACAAAGAATAAACAATTCACTAGAATAATTTGAATGTTTGTTCTTTAATAAAAGAAATTGCTTTCCATACCTCACATTATTATTTTAGCTTGTTAGCATCATTGGAAGGATGAAATATTTTTGCATTTTTGTGTTGGCACAGACTAGAGCAAAATATGGTTCTTCATTCATTTATCTGTGTCATTTATGACTGTGATTACAACGAAGCTAATGAGGGATATAGGTAATACTGATTATACTATTCTGGGTACAGATAGTAGGCTACCAGTGGATGTTATGTAAGGTGCTACTCATGGGATCAGTGATTCTGCACTCCTCACCGTGCTTAGTACGCCTCTGAGGGTTAGGACTGAAATGGAGCAACGAGTGAACATCAAGTTCTACTAACAATTGGAGGAAATGGCGCTGCCTTGGGATTTTATAGTTTCTTCGCACACAACTATAGCAGTGTTTTGAGGATAAGACCAGCCTCCAGACGTATTACCTAACAGACAGGCATTATGGTCCAGTCTTATGATTGTTGAATGAATTTGACACCCTGATACCAAACTATTACACAGTTACACCGTTCTTTTCTTCAGAAACGTTGTAAATCCTCTCTCACTATACGGAAACTCATGCCTGTTCAAGAGGCGTCAGGACAAAGTCAAACAACAAGCATGGAGCTCTAAAAGAGAACGTCACATTAGAATCTACTTTGAAAATGTTAACATCGTCCATACTAAAAGACTTTGATCATATCTGGCAGTAAGGCTTAAAGAATACCTTCCGCTTTACTATTAGCTAAAGAATCAGATATTCCATATTCTACTTACGGAGTAATATCATTCTATTAAGACATTACCGACAGTAGTGGCTACGCGGGCTAAAGCGCTGCGTTAGGTCAAGGGGCCAAGCTCTCTGCTGACTCGGTAGACGCGTGGGTTCGAGCCCCACCGTCGGCTGTCCTTGAAATGGTTTTCCGTGGTTTCCCATTTTCAACACCAGGCAAATGCTGGGACAGTACCTTCTGACAGGCCACGGCCGCTTCCTTCCACATCCTTGCCCAGTTTCATTCATCTTCATCCATTCCATCTCTCCTCCCGACGCGCAGGTCGCCCACGGGCGTCGACTAGAAAGACCTGCACTCGGCCTCTCAGGAGGCTACACGAAAAAAAAAAAGACATTAACGAGAATTTAAACTTGAAGGCACGGTAAGTATTGTAAACGTAACAAACTATTGTCTTTAATAAATTTAAGGTGAAAAATTAATCGAAGGTAGCTCACATGTCAACTGATGAATTTGGAGCGACATACGATCATCGATCAAAACTCTATGGACTTGCATGGCGATGGTCGTGAACTCATGTACCTACCATATTGTCTTATCCAGACATTGAAAATATTATCTAAACATTTTAGTGACTGTTTGATAGCATACGTCATCGGCTTTGAACATACCATCAGTTGTAACGCCAACTTACAGTGTAGGCTTACAGAGTGTTCCAGTTATCGTGGGCACCCCGATATGTTCTGAGTGGCTTAAGACATCAAAATGTGGAGATCAAAGATGTTTCCTCGTCATTCCTGAAGGCGTCTATCTACCTAAGGCCGGTATTACACTATCAAATAAATTTGTCAAAGAAATTTTATCAAATCTTATATATAAAAGTGAAAGTCTGTATGTATGTATGTATTGTGCCCTTTGGAAGAGGTGACATTACACGAGAAAACTGCGGGGTCATGATCGGTCACTAATTGGTTTATAGAACATGCCTCTCATAAAGTTTCCAGGGTCCATAAGGTTCTAATGTTATGAATAATTAAAACGACAGGTTAAAACAAAATACAATTTAATACTGAATCAGCCATAGAACAAATATATCCTCCCTTGCGTGTGCTGATAACCCTACCGTCTGTTAGGAGTAACAGCTGAGAGTTCATCAACCCACTTAGCGAGTATGAGGACTGGCGATCTGCCAACGTCAGCTGAGAGACGGAAGCTCCATTTGCCCGTGTTGACAAAATTGCCACTCACCACAACAGCTAATAAAAATGAATAACTGATCTGCATGTCAGTTTAAATAGAATTATCTAAACACTTGGCTTAGACAGCCTTAAACCCACGTGATCTAACACATCACGATACAACATTTTACAAAATGATCAAACAAAATAAAAATACCTGAAATAAAATACAATATTATGTGCCGCGCTATACGTTTTTCGAACTACACTTTGATTAGTTGAGTATTTAGACCGGAATTCACTTCCATGCGCTACATACGACTGGGCCGTGAACTCCTGTCTGTGGGAAAATTAATCACGTCACTACTGGAAAGTATTAGAAAGGTAAAACAAATTAATATCTATGCCGGCATGCACTAACCCTTTTATAAAACAAACACATAATATCACGAATTGATATTTACAGATTACAAGCGGCCTGTGAGCAGGTCTTATGCCATTTACTCAAAACAGAGCACTACGTGACAAGGCAAACAAAAGAACCGCCGAATGCGTCCCGATAATTACATTAAATTCACACGGCCGACGCCGGTCACACAACAAGAATGTTTACAGTAATAATTGACATGAAATGCAAGGCCAAATGGACAAAGCACAAAAACACTCCGATTAATACGACGAAAAATCTTTAGACAAAGCGGCGTGGGCATCTAATCCCTTAATTCAATAAAAGTATTTACGCATCGTTAAGTAAGACATTTATACAATTTATGGGCCTAATATCTCAACACAATGCCGGATGCATAATGAATATTCCAATTCTGGGTCCAAGGTCAAACAAGCGCTGAGTCGGTGCCATGTGTGTGCATAATAATATTATTCAAGCCCAAAGCCTGAATCCTCGTAGAAGTCTCGCAGCTCCTGTAATCGCGACATAATAAATTCATCGTTCTTAAAAACACAAAATCCCTACCTGGGATATCAAGATTCAATCTCAGCAAATACGCCCCATAGGTCACGTACCCTGAAAAGTATTAGCAACGGCACTGGATATCACGTCCCCGCCAGCTCTCATGTAGAATCACACCGTAGCACACACACATAATATAGCTTGTCAAAAAGACCCAACTGGTACCACAGATCAGAACTGAAGCAATAAAACATCAAATACGGTGAGGTAGAAATTCCTCCCGTGCAACTACTGTTGCTTAAATTACAAAGTACAAAATCACTGCGTTTGCATAACGATCGTAAATATCAGAATTCCCAAACCAGACCTGACATTAATATTATCAAGTCCCACTTGTCACCGCTTATCTAACGTTTCCGTGATAATTAACCTCATAAGTACTAGGCTTTTCAAGTATACAACAACTTGAAGAACTTGTACTCTAATCATAACAGATCAACATCAGCAAATGCCAATAGAATATTAAATGCAAAAAGAATCAGCAAAATTGTCACGTATCGCTATTTAAAATATCATGCCGGCAGAATCTACATATTCGCACACAAAACAAAGTTATTTACAAAATATACAATTTTCCAGTTATACGCGATTTTTTACCCATCAAAATGAATTAATTCAAATTTTTACTCAACACATCTGCGTCTAGTCCGATGCCATGGAATTGACCTCGTCATCATCCAGTATTATGGACCTAGCCTTCCATAATTTCAACTCTTGAAGTCGTTGCTGATGATACCATGTTCCTTCTGCCGTCGGTCGTCATCTTGGCGCTGAATGAAAGTGTAATGGTTAATATCAGAAATATATAACTGCTTATTTGTGCTACTAAATTCACACAAGAGTCCTATCGCAGTATCGCTGACTTGCCCTGACTTTGTGGTGTAAGAACCACTTAAGTACTCACTAAAATCAATATGTTGCTCGACACACAACTTACTAAGTTTTAGTCACTAGCACAAGATAAAAGTAATCGCTGTACAGCCCGGCCTGGCTTCGCCGTCCGCTTCATAAAATCAAGTGTCTTTTCCGTGTTGCTCGGCTCCCAGTATTCATTCAATCACTCAAATCTTTAGGAGGGGAGGTATCCGCTCCTCAATAAATCGATAAAATTGTCCTATCACGTTTGAACACATCTCAAAAGTCTTGTAAAAATTCGCACATTACAGCCATACTATTGCGGAGAATATTGCATCGTAGGATCTATTAATTCACTGTCGCGTGGGTACCTCTAGATTCGCGCCACCCTAAGCATTCGCCTTTCATTGGTCACAAGTTCAAATCCTTTTAAGCATTATGTTCGTGGTCACACCTATTTGTGACGTCAATCAGCGCGAAGATCCAGTGCGCATTCAACCTTGGCTGTCTTATACAAGGAAACTTCTGTATTGTGCCTTCAAGCTTATGACGACTTTGTTCAGTTTCATTGTTCGCAAGATGCGAGCCAAAAATAGATTGTCCAGACTTCACGTCTCCAGTATTGTGACATCTCTCGGCTCTCAGAGCATCACGGCCTCCCTCAAGCTAGCCAGAACTTCCTTCAAATAACATAAATCTATGCCCAAAGAAAAGAATAATATGAACACTGAAATATTAGCATAGGATTTTAGGGTTCAGTATGTATGTGGGTGGGTATGTTCCGTATACAAATCTACACCGTTCCACCAATCTCAACCAAATTTTGCATACACATAGTTTAGGACCCAGAAGGAACCGCTGGCTACATGAATTTTCGATAGTCTTTCTCATTCTTCTGATTTCGGCCCTTTTGCACCCAAGCACAGGCTAATCAAATCATAAAATATACTCATGAAGGAATGGCAAGGCAGATAGTTTCCATGGCAACATAGCTCAATTCGAGACACGGCCGACAGGATGCCAATTGCGCTCAGCACTACCGGTATAGAAAATGAGGATCTTTACTTGAAATCCCGTTAGTTACTCAACTGTTCACACAGCACTGTCAACCGAGTTTAGCATAAGAAAAGCTTGACACTATCTACTGGCTCACTCATTCATCACGAAATCTCTGAAACCACCGAACGGATTGGAATGAAATTTGGTATGCAGCTTCTTCAAGGGCCACAAATGCCCACGAAGAGAGGATTTTTGATATTCAGGTTTTAAAGGGGTGTTAAGGGGGTAGACCTGCATTTCATGCAATAGCAATATCTCCCGATTGGTTTCATTGGGGATGTGATACTCGGCATATAAACTCATCATTAAAAATAAAAAGACACGTGTCTGAGGGTTTTTCGATGTGGTGTATATTATGAGGTGACAGGGGTGACAATTGAGGGTTGAGGGATTCTTAACGGAGCGTGTATCTCTGAAACGACATAGGCGAGGAGTTTGAAACTCAGCGGAAAAAAATCAACATAAAAAGAAGTAAATATGTGTTTGACCGTCTTTTCATAAATCCAATTTAAGGGGCCCATGGGGAGGGGTGAAATTCTGGGGGGGGGGGACAGGAAAGAAAGTGTCCTAACTGATTGACTGACTCACTCACTCATCAAACTCAGGGGGGAAAAACTTCTTTAAAGTAAGTAAATACCTTTTCGACAGTTTTTTTTGATCAATCAAATTGAAGGGGTTCATCGGGAGGGGTGAAATTCTGAAGAAGAAAAATTTAAAGAAAATGTCCTGATTCATTCAATCACTCATCATCGCCCAGCCAAAAATATTGAAGTTGGAAACATGGCATTACGGGGATATGTTCCTTGTATGACAAAACCGTACACTAAGGGAGGATTTTCGGATATTCAGGTTCTAAAGGGGTCTTAAGGGGGTTAAACCTGCATTCCATTGAATACAATATCTCACGAGTGGTTTCATTTGTGGATGTGATACTCGGCATATAAACTAATCATTAAAAATAATCAGACATATGTCTAAGGGTTTATCGATGTGGTGTATATTATGAGGAGAAAGGGGTGACAATTGAGGGTTGAGGGATTCTTAACGGAGCGTGTATCTCTGAAACGACATAGGCGAGAAGTTTGAAATTCGGCGGGAAAAAACAGCTTAAAATACAAGTAAATAGGTGTTCGACCGTTTTTTTTCATAAATCCAATTTAAGGGGCCCTTGGAGAGGGGTGAAATTCGGGGGGAAAAAGGAAAGAAAGTGTCCTTCACTTACTCACTCATCAAACTCAGGGGGAAAATAGCTTTAAATAAGTAAATAGGTGTTCGACCGTTTCTTTCTTAAATCCAATTTAAGGGTTTCATGGGGAGGGGTGAAATTATCAAAAATAAATGAAAGAAAATGTCCTGACTGACTCACTCACTCATCATCGCCCAGCCAAAATTATTGAAGTTAGAAACATGACATTTTGGGGATATGTTCGTTGTATGTCGAAAACGTCCACTAAGGAAAGAGTTTTGGATATTCAGGTTCTAAAGAAGTGTTAAGGGGTTAAACGTGCATTTCATTGAATAACAATATCTCACGAGTGGTTTCATTTGGGGATGTGATACTTGGCATATATACTAATCATTAAAAATAAGCTGACACAAGTCTAATGGTTTTTCGATATAGTGTATATTATGAGGTGAAAGGGATGAAAAGTGGGGGTTGAAAGAAATGACATAGGCGAGGAGTTTGAAATCAATCAGCTTAAAAATAAATAAATAAATAAATAAATAAAATAAATAGGTGTTCGACCGTTTTTTCATAAATCCAATTTAAGGGGCCTATGGAGAGGGGTGAAATTCTGGAAGAAAAACGTCCACTAAAGAAGGATTTTTGGATGTTCACTCTTTTTGACCAACCAAAACTATTAAAGTTCGAAGAATGATATTTTGGGGATATGTTTGTTGTGTGTCGAAAACGTCTACTAAGGAGGGATTTTTGGATATTCAGGTTCTAAAGGGGTGTTAACGGGGTTAAACCTGCATTTCATTCAATAACAATATGACACGACTATGATGCGAGCGAAGCGAGGCTAAAAATAAGATAGTGTGTGTCTGTGTATTACTCAATCACGCAAGTACCACTGGTCCGATTTACATGAATTTTACATGGAAGTAGCTGATTTACTTGGTTAACTTATAGGTTACTTTTGATTTCAATACTTTGCACTATTTAAAGATGGCGACCATCTTAGTGACGTCACTACACACTTTGGTTTCAAACTTTCATATTTCCATTTCAAATAAAAAGAGAACGCTAAGAAATAGCAAACTTTTGATGACATATACGAGGTTTAAAATTACATTTTCTATCCGAAAGGTATCTCCAACGGTTAGCGCGTAAAAGTTAAATTTGTGCTATAAAGCACGGTCAACGCTGAGTGGTGTAGTTGGACAAAATGTTCCATCCTTAATCTCCCTCTGCGCAGCACCTCGCCCTCCCCCTGTTTTAACTGTCACCTTCACATTTTAATTTATTTATGACGCGTAGCGAAGCACGGGTACTTCAGCTAGTATTTTATAAAACTAAACTTTTATAAAAGTTATACAAAGAAATAATCACACCATTACACTACATCAAATATTTTATCATAGTTCAGAACAAGTAGTTCCGTGAAGAACTATACAGCCTATTTTCATATAGCCCACTTATTGCAACTATCAACATACACCATTTCAGTTTGATTGCTGTAATAGATTCGTAGATATTGAGAACCGACTAACTAATTCGGATGGTCGCCATGATGGATTTTATATATGTAGGTCCTAGACTTATGCACTGTTACATGCAGATTATTGTGTACGTGTAGTATTCAAACTTCAATCGCATAATTAGGACACTAGAAGTTACAAGGAGATTTTAAAATTTCGCACAGCTGCCATCTTTAGGTTATGGAAACAATTGAAATAAATTAGATGCTAGTGGATTACCATTCGTATAAGGATTTACTGTACCAAGTTTCACTGCTCTCGGATGGTTAAATTGCGATAAACGTCCATGTGATTATTTACACTTCGCGTCACCGCCATGTTGGATTTGTGATCACCAGGTTATTTAAAGTCCTATAAGTGAACTTGAGTTCATAGCCACTATGAACAATAAAAAAATCAGTTTGATTGCTACAATAGATTCGTAGATATTGAGAGCCGTCTAAATATTTCGGATGGTCGCCATGTTGGATTGTTAAATGTATAGGCCATAGAGTCATGTACCATTATAGGATAATTATTGGGTAGGTCATTATTCAAACTTTCACTTCGATCGCATGACTACATCACAGGAAATAAAAACTTAATTTTAAAATTCGCACAGCCGCCATCTTGAGCTTATGTAAACAATTGAACTAAATTAGATACCAGTGCATTACAATGTGTATAAATATTTCCTGTACCAGATTTCAGTGCGTTTGGAGCATTAAATCGTGAGAAAGGTTTATTTCAAATTTTCTAATTCGCTTGGCCGCCATGTTTGTTTTGTATATAACCGGATTTTTAAAGTCATATAAATGGACTTCCAGTAGTGCCCCTTATCTCCGTACAAAACTTCAGGGAGATACCGCTAATAGTTTCAGAGATACAGAATGCCGGTGAAATATTTCGCACATCCACCATCTTGTGGTTATGTAAACAAATGAACAAAGTTAGTTGTCGGTGCATTACAATGTATATAAACATATACTGTACCAAGTTTCATTGCGTTTGGTTGGATAAATCGCGAGAAACGTCTATTTAAAAGTCGCAACTTCGCTTGGCCGCCATGTTGGTTTTGTAGTTACCAGGTTTTCAAAGATAACATAAGTGAACTTATAGTAGTTCCCTTTATCACCATACAAGATGTCAGGGTAATATCGGTAATCGTTTCGGAGATATTGAATGCTGGTGAAATATTTCGCACAGCCGCCATGTTGGATTGGTGAGTCGTAACAAAATTTGAAGGGCACGGTCGAGGTCGCCCGGAATAGTGCTATGAACTTACTGAGTTTCATTGAAATCGCTCCAGCCGTTTAGATTTTATTAGGGGGGGACACACACACGAATCACACACACACACACACACACGCACACACACACGGACAAAAGGTGATCTCATAAGCCTATTTTTTCAAAATTGAAAATAGGCTAAAAATGGATGAAGGACAGTTCCCTGTTCACTTTACTGTATTACGGTAGTTGAAATTCTGTGGTGGCAATAAGGGTATATAAATGAAACGGAAAGATAAAGGGAACGTCTATGGGTGGGTTGCCCACGTTAAAGTGTATTACGAGTAAAATCTTGGTGAACAAGCTGCAGTACGAGCACTTGAAAAATTACATTAATATTTAATTATTTATAATTATGATGAAATGAATGATGGTGACGTTCGAAACAAGTAGTTCCGTGAAGAACTATACAGCCTATTTTCATATATCCTACTTATGTTAATTGCCACTATCAACATACACAATTTCTGTTTGATTTCTGTAATAGATTCGTAGATATTAAGAACCGACTAAATATTTCGGATGGTCGCCATGTTGGATATTATATATGTAGGTCCTTGAGTTATGTACTGTTACATGCAGATTATTGTGAACGTGTAGTATTCAAACTTCAATCGCATAATTAGGACACAAGAAAAAACAAGGAGATTTTAAAATTTTTCACAGCTGCCATCTTGAGGTTATGGAAACAATTGAAATAAATTAGATGCCAGTGGATTAACATTCGTATAAGGATTTACTGTACCAAGTTTCACTGCACTCAGATGGTTAAATTGCGAGAAACGTCCATGTAAATATTTATAATTCGCGTCACCGCCATGTTGGATTTGTGATCACCAGGTTATTTAAAGTCCTATAGGTGAACTTAAGTTCATAGCCCCTATGAACATTAAAAAATGCAGTTTGATTCCTAAAATATATTCGTAGATATTCAGTATCGTCTAAATATTTCGGATGGTCGCCATATTGGATTGTTAAATGTATAGGCCATAGAATCATGTACCATTAAAGGAAAATTATTGCCTAGGTTCATTATTCAAACTTTCACTTCGATCGCATGACTACATCACAAGAAATAAAAACTTAATTTAAAATTCGCACTGCCGCCATCTTGAGGTTATGTAAACAATTGAACTAAATTAGATACCAGTGGATTACAATTTGTATAAATATTTCCTGTACCAGGTTTCAGTGCGCTTGGAACATTAAATCGCGAGAAAGGTCTATTTAAAGTTTTCAAATTCGCTTGGCCACCATGTACGTTTTGTAGTTAACCGGTTTTTGAAAGTCTTATAGATGGACTTCCAGTAGTGCCCTTTATCTCCGTACAAAATTTTAGGGAGATACCGCTAACAGTTTCAGAGATATAGAATGCCGGTGAAATATTTCGCACATCCGCCATCTTGTGATTATGTAAACAATTGAACGAAGTTAGATGTCGGTGCATTACAATGTATATAAACATATACTGTACCAAGTTTCATTGCGTTTGGTTGGTCAAATCACGAGAAACGTCTATTTAAAAGTCGCAAATTCGCTTGGCCTCCATATTGGTTTTGTAGTTACCAGGTTTTCAAAAGTCACATAAGTGAACTTATAGTAGTTCCCTCTATCACCATATAAAATGTCAGGGTAATATCGGTAATAGTTTCGGGGATATTGAATGCTGGTGAAATATTTCGCACAGCAGCCATGTTGGATTGGTGAGTCGTAACAAAATTTGAAGGGCACGGTCGAGGTCGCCGGGAATAGTGCTATGAACTTTCCGAGTTTCATTGAAATCGCTCCTGCCGTTTAGATTTTATTAGGGGGGGGGGGGGACACACACACACGAATCACACACGCATACACACACGGACAAAAGGTGATCTCATAAGCGTATTTTTTCAAAATTGAAAATAGGCTAAAAACCACTGCCCGAGCAAAGAAACTTGAAACATACGAAGTGAAAAATTATGCCTTGAGTGGGATTCGATCCCAGGTCCCCTCGAACCTCAGTAGAGCGCTCTACCCTTTCCGCTAACTAGGCACTGGCATGTAATGGTTGGTTAAATGCATTACGTACCGGTAAGGATAAAGTGCTTATTTACACTCGTTTGTACTATCATAAGTGTAATTGAAAACTTATAATACAAATATTATAACATAAAGTGCACTACTATTCACGGCTTATTTCAGCCTATGTAACTATTGAATTCCTCTTTATATCCTGAAATGCGCGTCTTTTGTGCGCAGCGGAAATAGCCTTGGCTATTTTTACCCACAGTTTCTATCTGTTATTCATGTTTTACATCTTATACCATTTATTATGTAACATATTATGTAACATTTCATGCATTTCACACTCTGATATGAGCATATTTGTTGTGGTAATATTCCAGCTGTTATGATCCGCCATTTTGGTTTGAATCTTTTATCAAAGATACCATGATGCTCATACATTTTATAAAAGAAATTTTATAAAACCACCTTTTATAAAAGATTTCCCCATTACACTGTCATATCTTTTATAAAAGATATTTTATCAAAGATCTTTGACAAATTGTCGCCTCCGTAGCGTAGCGGTCAGCATGGTTAGCTGCCGCCCCGGAGGTCCTGGGTTCGATTCCCAGCTCTGCCTCGAAATTTGAAAAGTGGTATGAGGACTGGAACGGGGTCTACTCAGCCTCGGGTGGCCCAAATGAGTAGAGGGGGTTCGATTCCCACCTCAGCCATCCTCGAAGTGGTTTTCCGTGGTTTCCCACTTCGTCTTCGTGCAAATGCCAGGATGGTACCTACTGTAAGGCCACGGCCGCCTCCTTCCCTCTTCCTAGCCTTTCCATCCCAATCTTCCATCCCTTCCCATCCCTAATGAGGCCCCTGTTCGCTTTGCAGGTGAGGCCGCCTGGGCGAAGTGCTGATCACACCTACCCAGTTGTATCCCTCCCGAACAGATGTTCCAAGCTCCAGGGCACTGCCCATAGAGGCGGTAGTGGTGAGTTCCCTCGCTGAGTCCGTGGGAACCACCAACCTAGAGGGTAAATTGACTAAATAAATAAAAAACTTTGACAAATTTCTTTGATAGTGTAATACCGGCCTTTAAATGTAAGACTGGAACATTTGTCGCGTGCCCGAACAGTAGGACATTGGGGTTCAAATACCGACTGAAGTCTTACTCAAGATGGCATTAGTAGTAGTAGTAGTACTATTATATATATTTGAAAACTACATGTAAACCTACCCACGTAGATAATTCCAACAATATAAGACCAAATATAGTTTTCCTACAACTATTTTTATCAGTGATTTGAAAGAGCTGAACCATCTCTGTCACATGACAAGATGGCAGCTGACCTCCTGTACCTGTCCTATATTTCATTAGTTTGAGTATGTTGCGTGCGATATAGCCTACTGATAGAAATAATATAAACTTTGTATGAAATTATTTATAATGAAGATGTACTGCAGTGAAGGAATAGTTTATTTCAAGACATTATTTGCTCACGCGTATCTAAGTCAGTTAATAACACTGAGGTATTATGGACACGTTTGGCTCTGAGCTAGAGCGTTAGTCTCTCTCGCGGTCGTCTGGGGTTCGAAACCTACTAGAGATAACTTTTATTTTACTTGAATTATTTTACAAATGATGTCGACGAGCTCTCTCCACATATACTAAATAAAATGCTATTTAGCTCAAAGGAGAGGTTAATGTATACACTCGTTTATTAATAATCACAGCCCCAGCATTGCATATAAACAGAAGATAAAAGGAAAAGGAGATTAGAAAAACAAGACAGCCTACTTGTTGTCATCCACAGCCTTCTCAGTGTCTATGTATGGTGCTAGCACGTTGTATCTAAGTCAGTTATTAACACTGAGGTGTTATGGGCATGTTTGGCTCTGGGCTAGAGCGTTAGTCTCTCACGTGGTTGACTGGGGTTAGAAACCTACTAGAGTTACGGGTTACGTGGGTAATTGTTCCAAACATTTCGTTTTGTAAATCCCTGGCCTCCTTAAGAGACAATTTTGTAATAGTACAACTTATAGCCATGACCATTCTCCGATTACCTTTAAGCATTGCCAGCTGGATCGCATCCCTCCTGGTTGCTTTAAACTGCCTGCCCATTCAACACTCATAGGCGTACAAAATATATTAATTCACCGCTAGTTTGCAGTACCAGCTACTACAACGATCATTCAATTATAGTCTACTCCTTGATAAGGGCAAAGAGTTATATGTATACTCATTTATTTAGGAGAAAGTATGCTATATGTTCTTTGCTGAACACCTTATTGATTGATGTCCTTGTTATTTTAAATTTCATTTCCATTTAAATAAATTGACAAGGAAATTTTCACGTGTTACTTTACTGGAATTATATTGGGGGTTAATTGTTTTTTTTCTTTCGTACGTTTAACTTGAATCAGTTAATCTCAGTTTTAACTGTTTTAAAGTTAAACTTTTAGCTTTAATCAGTTAATAGTAGTATCCATTAACTTTAACTTTCATTATCATTTTTATTAACTCCCAAAAGGGTAACAGGACTTCCTCAACCTCCTTTCCCCCTCCCCCATCCTCCGATTTTCCCATTATTATTGGAATAAGCACAGAAGATGATCATATTTTGCGTAAAGACGAGAGCCCTGCAGTGGGAACAGATGTGATCGTGAATGGAAACGTTGTAAGTCATCGATTTTTACGAGCACGATGACCTGATGCAGTGTTTGTAGCACCTTGCTGCAGGCTCATAAAGGTTGAAACAATATATCGATGACCGGACGTGCCGCGTCACCATGAAACTTTGATCAGTGTGACGGTGTGCGCCGCGGCGTTCCAACTTGTGAACCAATTTCCCTCGAGGACATCGTCTGGCGATGTCTTATTGTACGTCTTCAGTTTATTAATAAATTATCAACACACACAAACTTGTGACCTATTGCCCATTGAAGGTAGGGGGCAGGAGGATGTACCGTGAGTCCACTTGACTGAATAATTGAATAGGTGAAAACAAAAGAAGTGGGGGCGAGGGGGAGGGGAGAAGCACCCCCAGCTGAGGGCTATGAGATGTAGAGACAGATAACAACCTCAACATTATGGCTTGACCCAGGGTTCCTTTCTTTACATATTCAAGTACTACCGGGACACATTTATGTGCTTACGTGAAAAATATATACATGAATAAATAAGACTATCTCTCATATGTTCTGACAGGAATTTCTAGGCTGGCTGGTTAGAAATTCAATTTTACTTCCTTCCGCAAATGTATTCCAAACTTCCTGACCAGTCCATATACCTGTTTAAATATTAACATACTTTTGTTCAGGGAGACTTCCAAGATGCAATGATTACCTAAATCATACTTCTTCACTAATATGGAAATTATCAATCATGTGATCTATGATTCTAAAAATGTAACTCATAAATACGAAAAAGATTTACGTTCGCTTTCCAAAACGCATCAGCCAGTTCTAGACGTCAGGATCTTGAGTCATAATCTGAAAACGTATAAGAAAAGCGAAATTGAGAAATACTGACAACCACTTTAGGTCACTAAAGTCAAGTATGAGCAAGTGTTCCTTGGTCAAGCCTTTCACATTCTCCCCTATAGGAGGATGCACAAAGTATTGCTGAAAATACTGCAAGGACTATAGTCAAGAGCTTCACTAGCACAACTCAAGAGACACTGAAGGTTGAGTGAGACCAAATCATTTACGTGCACCAACAACAGTCATTCCAAAAACTAAAGCATCCACTCGTTCCTAGACCGACGCCGAAGCTGACAATAGTAACGACCTTCAGGAACTAGACTACAGTATCCATTGAAAGAAATCAGTTTGGAGATATGTGGCATATATATTAGTTTGAAATGTGCGACGCCGATCTGCGGATGATATTTTGTAGTAAGGTTACTGTTGCATGGATGCCACAAATGACTTAAAGTTTCAACCAGCGCACGCAGAAATAGCGCTTTGCTTTGAAATAACTCACGGTAATTTTAGCCAAGTCTTTAGATGTTTCTTCGGCGGTGTGGTAATGTCGCCTCATGTCATCCTAACAATGATAGTGCCATGATTGTGCACACACAAGCCAGGATAATCAGTACATTCTGTTAATGGAACCTACTGCATGTGGACACGTATTCTGCCGTTTTAACGACCATCTTCTTTACGGACGAATGCCAGCTCCATATCCTATGCCACGTTCAAAGGCCTTTTTTACTGGCAATCAAATCAGTATGTGGAAACTATTACGCGTGCAACCTTGCCACATCCCAGGCAATTGGTGGTTTAAAACAAATGGCAAAAATATTAAAAACCCTTACGGGAGGTGGGATTCGAGCCTTCGTTCCCTCAGACTACCTACGCCCGCGCCCCTGGCATGTACACTATTGAGAGTATTGGCTTGCAGCGGACAGATCCCAGCCTATACAATACCTGATCCTGTTCTGTGTGTCTGCACCTTCTGTTCTGACGTAGGGGAAATCCGTGTAATTTGGACCGTCGTGTAATTTGGACTGTGTTACTTTTGGTATTTCCAAGTTTGGCAACCCCTTGTCTCAGGCAAGGTCAGCAAGACAGTTGAGAGTCCCTTCCGCCCTGGGAGTTCTTCTATTTTCGGACTGAAGGTTGAGGAGTAATGAGGAAAATAATTTTGTGACCACATTCCTTGTAAGATTATACGACAGGGAGGTAGGGTGCTGTCAAGTAATTATTTCAGCGAAGAGTGTGTGTTGCTTTCACAAGTACTACTGAAACATCGTGGTAAGTTCTAACATACCTTCATTCATCAATTTTAAATAATGATCAAATTATTTGAACTTTGATTAAATATATGCATGGCGTGTAATTTGGACTGCCTGAGAGTGTGTAATTTGGTCCGTTGAAACAAATTTAATCGCTACGATTCTTCATAGTGACCATCTCGTGGTGTGGCGGCTAGTATTATTGGCTGTCAACCTGGAGGTCCGGGTTCGATTCCTGGCTCTGCCAAGAAATTTTAATTCTTGTGGGAGGGATGGAATGGGGTTTGATTCCCACCTTAGCTATTCTGGAAGTGGTTTTCCGTGGTCTCCCGTTTTTTGAAGGCAAATGCCGGGACGGGTCGTAACTGAAAGCCATGGCCACCTCTTTCCCAATCCTATCCCCAATTTACAAGTACATCCACTAGTACAGGCATCATAATAACACAGGTTATCACACAAACTCCACACTCACACAAGTACACGGGGCCACATGACCACAATGTCGCAATACCCCTGAAATAAGCAACAACTTTCTTCATAGTTTTATTTCTGATTCTTAAAGAAGTTGGTTTATAATCTCAAAGGGTTTTGTTGTTGTTATTGCTTAATTTGGTAGCTGCAACATCATGGTCATACAGCCCTGTGCATTTGGGTGTGTGTGGAATTTGTGAGACAACCTGTGTTATTGTGTTGACTGTACAAGTGTGTGTGTGTGTATTTGTAAATTGCGAATAGGATTGGTAAGGAGGTGGCCGAGGCCTTAAGTTTGCATCCATCCCACAATTTTCCTGGAGTAGAAGTAGGCAAACCACGGAGAACCACCTCCAGGATGGCTGAAGTGGGAATCGAACCTTGACCTCCGAGGCGACAGCGAAGAATGCTAGTCACTACATTACGAGGTAGTGTTATGAGGATGATTGGATTCAGTAAGATGGTTGCAAAAGGTGGGCTCGTGAAAATTGTGCCAAAATTAACGATGAACTGTTTCACTATTGTACTACATGCCAAAAGTGACAATCAGAATTCGCAATATTGTATTTTATTGTTTAGTATTGCCTAATAAATAGCTGAAATAACTTACAGTATTGCCTAATAAATAGCTTAAATAACTTACAAGTGTTTATATTTAGCAGTGCAAATTACACATCACCCTGGTCCAAGTTACACGCCATACGGACACGACATTACATTTTGTTATAAACATAAATTTTACGTTATACGCTGAGATAATATTAACATTTATTTGCACCAAATCATTTGATGCATTGTACTAATTATCTTCCATAAAATTTGAGAAAGTTTAATTACGGTCAAAGAAGTTATTGACGTTCAAATTTAAGTGGTCCAAATTACACGACTTCCCCTTCATGTTCTTTGTATCTGTGCTCGTTTTATGGCTTCACTCGTGGTACCTTTGATGAATTCACGATTCCTGCTGCCTTCTAGCCCGTAACCACACATTCTATAATACCTTGGATTAGGGAGAGGAACCGATGTTTTTCAGAATTGTAATAATAGCAACGGATTGCATAAAACTAGATCACAAGGGGTGAACGGGCCACCCGGTATATTGACGAGGGGATAGGCAGGTGCTTTGGTACGTGTCTGTAGCTTCACCGTTCTGAAACCTTCCTCGGTGAATCTGAGGTAAAATGTACACTTCATGATCCCAAACCACAGGTTCGAGTCCCGTACGGCGAAGTGAGATTTCTTAGGTCTGTAAAAATCCACGGTATTTACTAGTGCATGATGTCGGCTTGTAAAAGATCTCTCGTAACACAGTTGGTGATCACGTACAAGAAAAAGTAATTAGATCTCTGTCACAGATCGCCCATTGGAATTCTGGACAGCCAGATGACAGCGCTAAGTGGAATGTCGAAATTCAAGAATATAATTATCGTCTAATTGGCTTTAACTCGAAAAGAAGCAGAGGCATTCGATTATTATTATCATTTTTATTTATTTTTCACGAGATTTCCATAGTAATTTGCCGATGCCCGGCTAAAAATTGCAAAGTGCATAGGCTTTAATTTCCATCGCTGTGTGTTTTTACAGTAGCCTACTACAAGCTGTACCCGGCATGCGATGCAATGCCAATCAAAGAAAGTGTTGGCGTTGTAATTTTGTTTCTTGAAGTGCTTTTGGATACACAATATATTTTCAATTTCCGTTAACTGCCTCTAAACTATCGTGAAATGGATTTACTAATCTATAAACATTCGTGGAAGCGTTCACAACAACTCAGCACAGTTTCATCGCAATAGGATGAATGGCATATGTCGCATACGGGACTTTGTTTAAACGATTCGTGCGCTGTCATTCATTTGTTGAATCTACTCGTGCACTACCAACTGTGAAATGGATATACTAAGCTAGAAAGCTTCACGTAAGTGTACACAACAACTCATCAAAGTTCCATCGCAATCGATGAATAGCATATGAACGCATACGGGATTTTGTTGAAACGCTTCGCGCGTTATCACTCATTTGTTACATCTACTCGTGAGCTACCAATATTGTAAAATGGATTTACTAAATTGAAGACCTTCCCTGGCGTGTACACAACAAATCATCAACGTTTCATCGCAATCAGATGGATGGCTTATGAACGCATACGGGATTTTGTTTAAACGAATCGCGTGACGTCACTCATTTATTGAATCTACTGATGCGCTACCTATTGTAAACTAGATTTACTAAACCTGAAACCTTCCCTGGAAGGTACTCAACGATTCACCAAAGTTTCATCGCAATCGGATCAATGGCATATGAACGCATACGGGACTTTGTTGAAACGATTCGCGCGCAATCGCTCATTTGTTGAATCTTCTCGTGCACTACCTTTCCTAAAGTGTTCACAACAATTCACAAAAGTTTCAACGCAATCAAATAAATGATATATGAACTGATACAGAATTCTGTTGAAACGATTCGCGTGCCGTCACTCATTTGTTGAATCTACTCGTACGCTACCTAACGTAAAATGGATTTACTAAGCCTGAAACCTTCCCTGGAGTGTACACAACATCTCACCCAAGTTCCATCGCTATCGGACGAATGGAATATGAACGCATACGGGATTTTGTTGGGAAACTTCGCGCGTCGTTGCTCATTTGTTGATTCTACTCGTGCCTTACCTATTGTAAAATGGATTTACTAAGCCAGAAACCTTCCCTGGACTGTACACCACATCTCACCCAAGTTTCATCGCTATCGGACGAATTGTATATGAACGCATACGGGACTTTGTTGAAACGCTTTGCGCGTAAGAAACCTTTGCAGGAGTATACACAACTACAACTCATCATAGTTTCATCGTAATCGTATGAATGGTTTATGACCGCATATGGGATTTTGTTGAAATGACTAGCGCCGTCACTCATTTGTCGAATCCACTCTTGGGCTACCAACATCACCGCCACCTATGGAACCAAACATAACTTTCCGCCACGAGCGTAAGGTATGCAGATTGCTACCAGGTGACTCTAACGTGCAGAGACAAACAGTCCAAAGACTTCATCATTCACTAAGGCTACCGGTTTCCATGACGACTATTTTTAGCCTACTTTCGATTTTTGCAAAAAAAAATGAAAGTAGACTTATGAGATCAACAAAAGGCGAAACATTGTGTGTCTGTGTGTGTGTGTGTGTGTGTGTGTGTGTGTGTGTGTGTGTGAGAGAGAGAGAGAGAGAGAGAGAGAGAGAGAGAGAGTCTGTGCGTGTGTGTGTGTGTGTGTGTGTGTGTGTGCGTGTACTCTGAATGTCTGTCCCCACCCCCACCCCCCTATCAATTAGAATACGGTGAAACCGAATTGAACGAAATTTGGTAATTTTGTAATATTATACCTTTGCGTATGAAGAATCTTTTGAAAAAACTACGAGGTCATCTGCCCAATAATTTGCGGATGGCGGCCATGTATGTGTGCCAATCGATTCCCCCCATCTATTCAAACACGGTGAAACCGAATTGAACGAAATTTGGTACAGGGGTAGCACTAGCAAAGGGCACCTCAGTGTCATGTTTTATATCGCCGCTATCTTGACTGAAACGGAATGGCGGCCACCCAAATGTTAAAAGCTTAAATCAAATTACGACCTACCTAGTCATTTGATGTCTACCAAATTTTGCAACAATATTGTTTTTTGTGGGATGCATCTTTTAACTGAACTACAAGGTCATCAGCCCAATAGTTTTCAGTTAGCGGCCATGTATGTATGCAAATCGATTCATCAAATCAATTCAAACACGGTGAAACCGAATTGAAGGAAATTTTGTATAGAGGTGGCACTAGCAAAGGGCACCTCATATTCATGTTTAACATCCGTATAACACGTAATTCAACAAGTTTCTACAACCAACATTCAATTATACTCCTTGAAAAGGACAAAGAGTTATAACAATACCCATACATTTAGGAGAAAGTAGGCTATATGTTCTTTACTGAACATCTTGTTGACTGTAAAATTTTGTTCTAAAATTGTGTGTAAATAATTGTGGTTCTAAAATTGTGTTCATTCCACCTACCGGGTCAATTTGTGAATCTAAACCATACAGGGACCCACTCTAATATACATAAAAAGTTTCAAGAAAATACACACGTGTCGAAGAATCATTTATATAAAGATTATCAATATTCCTTGCTACTTTTGGCCGAGTCCATCTTTGTTTTGAGGTGATATCGGCGGTAGAGAAAAGTATTCAATTCCATTGCCCATTTCCACCTTTGCTAGCTGCTCGGTCTTGGTGGGCAGAACCACGTATTTTGCAACATCCTCAGTCATCGAGTTATTATTGTTATTATCATTAGTCTTCGGTATTAATAACCAGATATTACCAATTGATCTACTGGTGCAATGTTTAGGGGCTTGGAACCTGTTTGTTGGCAAAGAAAAATGATTAGCTAAAATGTGCTCTCAAACTAAATTTACCTAACGTGTTCTTCTTGGCGTGAAAATAAAATTCATCAATGTCAGACGAATCGCAATACACGTCACATACGAACTGACCTTAACCGTTGTGTCAGGTGCCCAACTACAGGAAGACCCCTTTTATAAATTATAAAGGCTTGTGGTGCATGAAAATTCAGTTTTCTATAGACTCCAATGGCCCAAATTCCTAAAATCAGCAAAAAACACTCTACTATTTCAAATCAGGAATTTTTGAAAATAATGTTGCTGTTTGGAGATATAATAGACCTTCTGTACGACATATCGCACGTGTAAGTCGTGAGAAAAAATCTAGGGTACTCCTTGAACCCCTTAAGCACATTGATGAATTTTACTGTTTTAGTGGGTTCCGTGATAACCTTATAGCCATTTGCAACCTTTCACAAAATTGTAATAAATGGAGTGGCATTACTTATTCCAGAAATAGATGGAAAGTTGGATGCCACCTCTTGAGGTAATTTTGTCATGGTTAGTGGCTTGCATTCCTTCTTTAGTTTATTAAATGAAATTAGTTTTCTGGGAATATCTAAGAAACTGTGGGGTTTAGAGCCTTAAAATATAGTTTTCGGGTACCCTTTATGGCTCTTGAGGGGCCCCGAGTTTTGTTTCTGACACCAAGGGTTTGAAAATGAGTCTGTCTCGTCGTTGTACGCCATAATAATGATAATAATTAAAATAATAATAATAATAATAATAAAAATAATAATAATATAACAATATAGGGATAGGGATATAATAGACATTCCGTACCATACCCGCACGTGTAAATCGTGATAAAAAAATTATTGAGTACCCCTTGACCCCTTAAGCGCATTATATGTATTGATGAATATTTCAGCTTAATTTGGATCCGTTATAACCTTATTGTCGTTTGCAAACCTTCACAGTAATATAATAAATGGAATTGCATTGCGTCTTACAGAAATAGATGGACCTCTGAGATTCTGTTTCCATTGTTACCGGCATGCATTCCTTCATTAATTTATTGTGAAATTAGTTTTTTAGTGATATCTCGAAAAATGTTGGTTTTAGGGCCTTAAAATGTGGTTTTCGGGGTTCTTTTAGGGCCCCCGAGTTTCGTTTCTCTCATTGAGGGGCTGAAAATTAGATTTGTCTCACCCTTCTACGCTTATTTCAGCTTGTATTTTAAGGGGGTAGGCCCCCTGTTATGAGAGGTACGGAGAAGAGTTACATCAATGATTAGTGTCGTGCCTCTGATGAATATCTGCATCATATTTTACGTTAATCCACCCATCCGTTCTCGAGTTATGAGGACACAAAATATTGTCCACAGACAAACAGATAGACAGACAGACAGACAAAAAAAATTGCGCGCATCCATCATAAAACAGTTTGAAACGCGCAAATATCGCAAATTTCCGTGGAAATTCAGAAGAAAAAAAACTTTAATTTTTGTATATTTAGAGATTTTACGCATATTTCAGCATGTATTTTAAGGGGGTAGCCCCCTGTTATGAGAGGTACGGAGAAGAGTTACATCAATGGTTAGTGTCGTGCCTCTGATGGATATCTGTATCAAATTTTACGTTAATCCACCCAGCCGTTCTCGAGTTATAAGGACACAAAATATTGTCCACAGACAAACAGACAGTCAGACAAAAAAAATATTTTTGCGTGCATCCGTCACAAAACAGTCTGAAACGGGCAAATATGTCAAATTTCCGTGGAAATGCAGAAAAAACAGACACACATTCATTTTTATATAATAGAGAAGGGATATAATAGACCTTCCGTATCACACCGCACGTGTAAATCGCGTGAAAAAATTCTCGAGTACCCCTTGACCCCATAAGTGCATTGTATGTATTTATGAATATTTCAGCTTAATTTGGATCCGTTATAACCTTATAGCCGTTTGCAAACCTTCACAGTAATGTAAAACATGGAATTGCATTGCGTCTTACAGAAATAGATGGACCTCTGAGATACAGTTGCCATAGTTACCAGCATGCATTCTTTCATTAATTTATTAAGTGAAATTAGTTTTCTGGGAATACCTCAAAAACTGTTGGTTTTAGGGCCTTAAAATGTGGTTTTTGGGGGCCCTCCGAGTTTCGTTACTAACATTGGGGGACAGGAAATGAGCTTTGTTTCACCCTTCTACGCCTATTTCAGCCTGTATTTTAAGGGAGTAGGGCCCCTTTTATGAGAGGTACGGAGAAGAGTTACATCAAAGATTGGTGTCGTGCCTCTGAAGGATATCTGTATCAAATTTTACGTTGATCCACTCAGCCGTTCTCGAGTTATAAGGACACAAAAAATTGTCCACAGACAAACAAACAAACAGACAGACAGACAAAAAAAACAATTTTTGCGTGCATCCATCATAAAACAGTCTGAAACGCGCAAATATCACAAATTTCCGTGGAAATTCAGAAAAAACAGACAAACTTTCATTTTTAGCCTACTTTCAATTTTGAAAAAATAGGCTTATGAGATCACCTTTTGTCCGTGTGTGTGTGTGCGTGTGCGTGTGTGTGTGTGTGTGTGTGTGTGTGTGTGTGTGTGTGATTCGTGTGTGTGTCCCCCCCTAATAAAATCTAAACGACAGGAGCGATTTCAATGAAACTCGGAAAGTTCATAGCACTATTCCCGGCGACCTCGACCGTGCCCTTCAAATTTTGATACGTCTCACCAATCCAACATGGCGGCTGTGCGAAATATTTCACCAGCATTCAATATCTCAGAAACTATTACCGATATTACCCTGACCTTTTCTATGGTGATAGAGGGAACTACTATAAGTTCACTTATGTGACCTTTGAAAACCTGGTAACTACAAAACCAACATGGAGGCCAAGCGAATTTGCGACTTTTAAATAGACGTTTCTCGTGATTTGACCAACCAAACGCAATGAAACTTGGTACAGAATATGTTTATATACATTGTAATGCACCGACATCTAACTTCGTTCAATTGTTTACATAATCACAAGATGGCGGATGTGCGAAATATTTCACCGGTATTCTATATCTCTGAAACTATTAGCGGTATCTCCCTAAAATTTTGTACGGAGATAAAGGGCACTACTGGAAGTCCATCTATAAGACTTTCAAAAACCGGTTAACTACAAAACGAACATGGCGGCCAAGCGAATTTGAAAATTTTAAATAGACCTTTCTCGCGATTTAATGTTCCAAGCGCACTGAAACCTGGTACAGGAAATATTTATACACATTGTAATCCACTGGTATCTAATTTAGATCAATTGTTTACATAACCTCAAGATGGCGGCAGTGCGAATTTTAAAATTAAGTTTTTATTTCTTGTGAGGTAGTCATGCGATCGAAGTGAAAGTTTGAATAATGAACCTACGCAATAATTTTCCTTTAATGCTACATGACTCTATGGCCTACACATTTAACAATCCAACATGGCGACCATCCAAAATATTTAGACGATACTGAATATCTTCGAATCTATTTTAGCAATCAAACTGCATTTTTTTATGTTCATAGGGGCTGTCGAATACATAGAATACGATGTGGTGGACTGTATAAAGAAATATATTTTACACTGTATGTACATGATTAAACACTGAACAAGTACAGTAGATATTACATGCGTGCTATGACACCATGTCCGGTAGCCACTGCTACCTGCTTGCAAGTGAATCCTGCTTGACGCAGGTAAGAAAACGACCCTTCCTCTTAATGGGTCAACAACCCTCCAGCAGGGGGACCAACTGTCATTAGAGTATGTACAGTGCCAGAGTTGCCAACATACTCCCCCCCTTGAAATAGCAAATATTTCAAACAACAATTAAATACTGTCACTTTGTTCTATTAACTGGAATGAGAGTTGAAATAAACACTATGTACACAAACATTTAAACAATTCACTTCTCTTCACTCAACAATGGGCAAAGTCTTGACACTGCTCTTTTCAAAAGAGCTCCGCTGGGTGTTTTGATGGTAACAACCCTCGTAACTCCGTCGGTTCCTGGATGCACTGCTGCGACACGGCCCAGTTTCCAATGAAGTGGAGGCACGCCCTCTTCCTTCAGAACAACCAGAGTGTCGATTTGTGGGGATTGTCCGGGCGACCGCCATTTAGAACGCTGTTGGAGTTGTCCGAGATATTCCTTGGACCATCGACGCCAAAATTGCTGGAACATAGCCTGAAGCAGTTGCCAGCGCTTCAGTCTATTCAAGGGAGTCTGAGACACATCTTCTTCCACAGGAAGATGAAATGAGCCACCGATCAGGAAGTGGGATGGGGTTAATACTTCCGGATCATTGGGATCAGAGGATAGTGGGCAGAGGGGGCGCGAATTCAAAACTGCCTCTATCTGTACAAGCACTGTAGTCATTTCTTCAAACGACAATGCAGCATTTCCTACTATTCTCTTAAGGTGATACTTAGCTGATTTAACTGCAGCCTCCCACAATCCTCCGAAGTGAGGTGAACCAGGAGGACTAAAATGCCACTGAATCCCCTTCTCAGTAGCAAAGCTTATGAGTGACTGCTTGGTATTCATATCATTAAAGAATTTCTTTAGCTCACGTGATGCACCTACGAAATTAGTTGCGTTGTCAGTGAATATGTGGGTGCAAGTTCCTCGTCTAGCCATGAATCTTTTCAGTGATGCTATAAAAGCAGCTGTAGACAGATCGCTTACAAGTTCAATATGTACAGCCTTTGTGGCAAAACAAACAAACATAGCTATATATGCCTTAATCCGAGCGCCCTTCCTGGAGGAAGGCCGTAAATATACTGGGCCACAGAAATCTATTCCTGAAGATGCAAATGGTCGACTGGGAACTACTCTCCTTTCAGGTAGCGATCCCTTTATCGGTTGATAGGCCGAGACGAGAATTGAAAACACGTCTTACATCGATACACTGCCTTTCGAGCACCGTTCCTCCCACATAGAGGCCAGTATTGCTGTCGCATCATTGTCAATAAAGTCTGAGCTCCAGCATGAAGAAAAACAAAATGAAAATGATCAAATAACATTATTGTAATGCGATGATTGCCAGGTAATAAAATAGGATGTCTTCTGTTGACCGATAGTTTAGTATTTTGCAGACGGCCTCCTACCCGTAACAGACCCTGCTCATCCAAATACGGTGCTAATCCATGTAATTTGCTTCCCTTGGGTAGTGGCAAATTTTGTTTGAGAGCCTTTATGTCTTGTGAAAATTCAGAACCTTGCGCAATTTTACACCATAAATACTTAGCCTGCTCTAGTTCTACCGGATTAAGAGCACCTGTTTGTCTGTCTGTTTTAGTTTTAAGATTTTTGATAAATCTGAGCACGAGAGCTGTTATTCTAATCAGCTTGCTCCAGGAAGAGTATCTGTTAATCAGATTCGATCCAAGGGATTCTGTAGATGACACTAGAACGATTTTAGTTTTCCTAACTTCAGGTAATTCTTGAGAGCTATGCCTCTGCTGTGAAGGCCATTCGTCTTTATTATCTGAAAGCCAAGATGGTCCCGATAACCAAAATGATGAATTTAACAGCTTCTCCGCGGTAACTCCTCTCGAGATCATATCTGCTGGGTTATGATGAGTAGAGACGTGCTGCCAACAATCAATATTTGTCAACTGTTGAATCTGCGACACTCTATTAGCGACGTATGTTTTCCACTGGTGTGGATGGCCCGAAATCCATGCTAATGCTATTGTGGAGTCAGTCCAACAAAAACACTTGTCTTTAGTTACGTTTATGGATCTCATGACTCTTTCGACCAACTGAGCAAGTAATACAGCACTGCATAGTTCTAATCTTGGTAAAGTTACTGAGCCTAATGACGCAACGCGAGACTTGGAACACAATAAGTGAACTGTTATTTTACCATCTCCTGTCTGAGATCTTACATAAACACAAGCGCCGTAAGCAATCTGAGACGCGTCACAAAATCCATGAATTTCATACTCCACAAATTCTACTGCCCTAACATGACGAGGCACTTTGAACTCCTTCAATTTAGCAATATCCTGCATATAACGAATCCATTTAATTTGAAGTTCTATTGTGAGAACGTCGTCCCAATTTAAGTTCATTTGCCACAGTTGCTGGACGAAAATCTTACCCTTAATCAATACTGGGGCCAAAAGCCCTAAGGGGTCAAATATTTTAGCCAGGTCTGATAGAATTATTCTTTTGTTTATCTGTGTCGAACTGAAATCACTTCTCAATTCAAACTGAAAAGTGTCTGTGATGGGTTTCCAAGATAGCCCCAACAACTTCAAGTCTTCAGCTTCATCTACCTTAATAATGTACTTGGGATCTGTTTCGTGGTTAGAAATGCTCGATAGTACATTGGGCTCATTCGAACACCATTTTCTTAAGGTAAAACCCGCACTGGATAAAATATCTGAAACACACTTGTGAGTGGTTCTTAAGCCGTCAGTTGATTCACAACCTGTCATTAAATCGTCAACATAAAAATCCCGCCGTATTACATTCGAAGCTTCAGGAAATTCCTCCTTAGTGTCATTCGCCAATTGAGAGAGGCATCTTGTGGCCAGGAAGGGTGCACATGACGTGCCATATGTGACTGTTTTGAGACGATAATGTTTAAGCTCGTCCTTAGGGGACTCCCTCCACACGATGCGCTGAAAGTCAGTATGTGCAGGTTCTATGAGGACCTGTCGATACATTTTTTCTATGTCAGCGGTCAATACATAGCGATGCATGCGAAATCTAGCCAATATTGAAAATAAATCATCTTGAACGATCGGTCCTACTAATAACAAATCATTGAGGGATAATACAGAATCGCCCTTCGAGCTGCCATCAAATACCACGCGAGTGCGCGTTGTCAATGAATTACCCTTAAATACACAATGATGCGGAAGGTAGTACTGTAATGGTTTGTTTATCTCATTACTGGGAATTTCCTCCATATGATCCAGGTCAGTGTACTCTCTCATAAACTGTACGTACTCCGACTTGACTTGGGGCTGCCTTTCAAAACGCTTCTCTAGGCTGTGAAACCGTCTAATTGCCTCATTAACATTGCTACCTAGCTGACTCGGGCCCTCTTTAAGGAGTAGTGGGACTATGAACCTACCCTGTGAATTCCTTCTGTGACCGTCAGTAAATAGCCTCTCACTAATCTCTTGCTCAGAATTTCCTTGGCCAAGCAGTGCTTTCCCCGGCTCATTGAATATCTTACCTGACACAAAGAGGCAGGAAGAACTGTTATCTGCGTGCTTTTCAGACAAACCAACACTACCTGCTGCTACCCAGCCAAGAGCCGTGTTGCGAAACAACGGTAGTTTGTTTGAGAAACTGTCGAGCTGAAATTGTTCTGCGCCGATAAGATCATAAAAGAATTCTGCTCCAATGAGAATGTCTATGGATGATGACACATTAAATTGAGGATCCGCAAGGTTTTCTAATATAAACTCTGGAATACTCCAATCTGTGATGTTGATATTTTTAGTGGGTAAGCACTGACCAGTAATTGAAGGTATTACGTGAAATGTCATGATTCGTTCAAAGGAACCGAACCGCGAAGAAATCTTTGTTCTTACCACCGACCCCACCTTGATGGTAGTGTTATGCAACCCATGTATCGGAATATTAGTCATTGTCTTTAACAATCGTAATTGATGAGCTAATTCCCTGGTTATGAAGTTGAGTTGCGAGCCGCTGTCTAACACAACCCGAGCATGACGGGTTTTTCCCTCTGAATTGTTGACATTCACTACTGCTGTCGACAACAATACATGAGAGGAAACATCATTGTTGTGATTGTGCAATGAAACAGCATTACTACTATGTTGCTCATTAAGGGGAGACAATGAAGTATTATTGGACACAATACTCTTGTTTGAAGTTTGACTATTATTGTGGTTCGGTGACCCTTGGTCCCTGTGAAGCAAGGTGTTATGTTTATCCTTGCACAGCTTACAACATGAACGAGTGCACTCGTTAGCGAAGTGATTTCCAGACAGGCAATTAACACAGAGCTTATGCTTCTTGATCTCCCGCCATCTGTCATAAACACCCATAGAAGTGAAGGTCCTGCATCTAAAAATGGGATGTTCCTCCGTGCAAAGCGGGCATTTCTGATTTTTCTGTGAAAGGAAACAATTTTTTCCTGGGTTCGTGAATGGCCTCGGTTTGAAACCAGATGCATTCGGTTTAGATGAAACGCCTACCTGCTTCAGCTGTTTTGTGCGATCACAATTCTTAGTTTCGATCGATTCCAATGCATTACATGTTTCGAGTAGAAATTTGTCCAGTGTCTGATACGATGGAAGATCAAAGGTTGGTAACGAGGTCTCCCATTTTTTTAATGTTTCAGCGTCAAATCTGTTTGTTATTAAATGTATCAAAATGGCATCTAATTGTTCTTCACAAGACAGACCAAGCGCTGATAGCGACTGTATGTGCCTTCTGAAGCCGTCATACAAGTCTCTTAATGCCTTGGAAGATTCTACTTCTATTTTGTTAATCTGAAGGACCGAATTAATGTGGGAGGAAACAATTGCTCGCCGGTTATTGAACCTTTCATTTAACAGGTTCCACGCTATGTCGTAATTCGCTGCAGATATTTCTAGAGACTGTAACACGTCTGCCGCCCTGCCTGATACCACTGATTTTAGGTAATGAAATTTCTGTATTTTTGACAAATTTGCATCTTCATGAATGAGATTCTTAAAGGTATCGGCAAAATTGGGCCATTCTAAATAATCACCTGCGAATTTTGGTAAACTTATTTGAGGCAGTTTAACTGAACGTGTTTGCGAACTGGAAGTTGATTCACCAATAGAATCACTTAGCGAAGTTGCTGACTTGGAAATTGCACTGTTTATGGATCTTATAAGACCAGATGTTTTGAAGTATTGCTCCTCAAAGTCGGAGCGATAAGATTCTTGTTCTGCTTGAAATGATTCATCCTCTTTCAAATCCTCTATTTGTGATTGAACTGTTTCATATTCTTCCCAGATTTTTGATAAGTGAGCCCGTCGATCTTCCAACTGATCTACGTCCTTAGATTGAGAATCTAATTTCTCTACGAAGCCTTGTATGCGAGATAAGCTAGCCTTTAACCTACCCCTTTTGCTACACAGTGATTTTATCTTTTGTTCCATTTTTCACTAGCAATTCCCAATAAACTGCTGAATGATATAAAATCACAATAGACCAAATGCCTATACGTAAAAGAATGACAAAACGAAAAGACAAATACCTAACATATTTACATAATACAAAGATGAACTCCTGGTTTTGTTTCAAAGAGTTGCGGGAAAACTGCGTACAAATAACATACAGTTTTACGGGCGAAATCATGTGTGATCACTAGCAATACCAATACATTGCAAGTACAAACGAACAGTTTTGAATGAAGAAAGAAAGGAATGCATATTAGTCACAAGGAATAATTAAGGATGATCGGTGACTTACCAGGATGATGAATTCTGTTGTCCAGTAGTCGCCATGCTGGTAACCACCCACGCCATTTGTGAGAAACCATGCTGTCTTTGGATCACACGAGTTCAATTTTCACTGTTTTTCTTGCCATCTAATCGTGCCCGGAGGACCAAAACTTATGTCGAATACATAGAATACGATGTGGTGGACTGTATAAAGAAATATATTTTACACTGTATGTACATGATTAAACACTGAACAAGTACAGTAGATATTACATGCGTGCTATGACACCATGTCCGGTAGCCACTGCTACCTACTTGCAAGTGAATCCTGCTTGACGCAGGTAAGAAAACGACCCTTCCTCTTAATGGGTCAACAACCCTCCAGCAGGGGGACCAACTGTCATTAGAGTATGTACAGTGCCAGAGTTGCCAACAGGGGCTATGAACTTAAGTTCACCTATAGGACTTTAAATAACCTGGTGATCACAAATCCAACATGGCGGTGACGCGAATTATAAATATTCACATGGACGTTTCTCGCAATTTAACCATCCGAGTGCAGTGAAACTTGGTACAGTAAATCCTTATACGAATGTTAATCCACTGGCATCTAATTTATTTCAGTTGTTTCCATAACCTCAAGATGGCAGCTGTGAAAAATTTTAAAATCTCCTTGTTTTTTCTTGTGTCCTAATTATGCGATTGAAGTTTGAATACTACACGTTCACAATAATCTGCATGTAACAGTACATAACTCTAGGACCTACATATATAAAATCCAACATGGCGACCATCTGAAATATTTAGTCAGTTCTTAATATCTACGAATCTATTACAGCAATCAAACAGAAATTGTGTATGTTGATAGTGGCAATTAACATAAGTAGGATATATGAAAATAGGCTGTATAGTTCTTCACGGAACTACTTGTTATATATATAGAGATTAAGGCTTTCTCAGCCCGGAATACTATTCATATTGTCCTGAAAAGAAATTAGGCTACATGTGATTTAAATATATATAACTCTGAGATTTGCCTATGACATAGTCATCTTGGTCGACACGCATGAGGATTTGAATGAGTTTTTGAATGGTATGGACTCCGTCTTGAGGAAAGAATTCATGATGAAAGTTAATAAATGTAAAACAAAAACAAGATGTTCAGTAAAGAACATATAGCCTACTTTCTCCTAAATGCATGGGTATTGTTATAACTCTTTGTCCTTTTCAAGGAGTATAATTGAGTGTTGGTTGTAGTAGCTTGTTGAAAAACAACGTGCTATAGGGATATTAAACATGAATATGAGGTGCCCTTTGCTAGTGCTACCTCTGTAAAAAAATTCATTCAATTCGGTTTCACCGTGTTTGAATTGATCCGGGGAATGGATTTGCACACATACATGGCCGCTATTTGCAAACTATTGGGCTGATGACCTTGTAGTCAGTCATAAGATGCTTTCCACAAAAAGGCATGTTGTTGCAAAATCTGGTAGAGATCAGATTATTAGGATGGTCGAAATTTTATTTAAGCTTTTAACATTTGGGTGGCCGTCATTCCGTTTCCGTCAAGATGGCGGCGATATAAAACATGACACTGAGGTGGCCTTTTCTAGTGCTACCTCTGTACCAAATTTCGTTCCATTTGGTTTCGCCGTGTTCGAATTAATAGGGGGAATCGATTTTCACACAAAGATGGCCGCCATCCGCAAACTATTAGGCTAATGACCTATTAGATTTGTCACAGGATGCTTCCTCCATAAAGGTATGTTGTTGCAAAAGTTGGTAGAGATCGGATGATTAGGTTAGTCGTAATTTGATTTAAGCTTTGAACATTTGTGTGGCCGCCATTACGTTTCCGTCAAGATGGCGGTGATATAAAACATGACACTGAGGTGCCCTTTGCTAGTGCTACCTGTGTACCAAATTTCATTCCATTCGGCTTCACCGTGTTCGAATTAATAGGGATAATCGATTTTGACACAAAGATGGCCGCCATCCGCAAACTATTAGGCTAATGACCTATTAGATTTGTCAAAGGATGCTTCCTTCATTAAGGTATGTTGTTGCAAAATTTGGTAGAGATCGGATGATTAGGTTAGTCGTAATTTGATTTAAGCTTTGAACATTTGTGTGGCCGCCATTGCGTTTCCGTCAAAATGGCGGTGATATAAAACATGACACTGAGGTGCCCGTTGCTAGTGCTACCTCTGTACCAAATTTCATTCCATTCGGTTTCACCGTGTTCGAATTAATAGGGGTAATCGATTTTGACACAAATATGGCCGCCATCCGCAAACTATTAGGCTAATGACCTATTAGATTTGTCAAAGGATGCTCCCTTCATAAAGGTATGTTGTTGCAAAATTTGGTAGAGATCGGATGATTAGGTTAGTCGTAATTTGATTTAAGCTTTGAACATTTGTGTGGCCGCCATTACGTTTCCGTCAAGATGGCGGCGATATAAAACATGACACTGAGGTGTCCTTTGCTAGTGCTACCTTTGTACCAAATTTTGTTCAATTTGCGCTCACCGTGTTCGAATTGATAGGGGGGGGGGCAGACATTCAGAGTACACACACACACACACACACTCACACACACACACACAGACTCACACACACACAGACAGACACACTCTTTTTTCGCCCTGTAGTGATCTCATAAGTCTACTTTCGTTTTTTGCAAAAATCGAACGTAGGCTAATATTGGAATGCAGCCGAAATAAATCAGAATCCTCTAATGACATCAAATTGGCAGGTGAAAAACTAAAGGAAGTAGGAGACTTCTGTTACTTAGGATGCAAAATAACCAGTGATGGACGAAGCAAAGAGAATATAAAAAGTAGGTTAGCGCAAGCAAGGAAAGCATTTCTACAGAAAAGGAATCTATTCACATCGAATATAGATCTAGTTGTTTGGAAGTCATTTTTGAAGGCCTTTGTCTGGAGCGTGGCACTCTATGGAAGTGAAACTTGGACTATTGGTGCAGCATAAAAGAGGTGAATTGAAGCGTTTGAAATGTGGTGTTACAGGAGAATGATGAAGATCAGGTGGGTAGATAGGGTTACAAACGAAGAGGTATTAAGACTAGTAGGAGAGGAGAGATGTTTCTAGTGACTGATAATGAAGAGAAGAGATAGGTTGGTAGGTCATGTACTACTGTAAGACACCCAAGGATAGCAAGTTTAGTTATGGAAGGAAGGGTCGAGAACAAGAACTGTAGGGGTAGACCAAGGTTAGAATATGTTAAACAGATTGCCTCGGACGTAGGGTGTGGTAGCTATGTAGAGATGAAACTATTAGCTCAGGACAGGGAGCCATGGAAAGCTGCATCAAACCAGTCAAAAGACTGAAGACTCAAACATCAACATACAGTATATAATTAAAGTCTATATGGTGAAACACATGTAGTTTTCTTTCAGGTTATTCATCGCATATCCTAGTAATTGGGATTACATTGTGTTGATCGACTGAAAAGTTGTAATATCGATTATCCTGTAACATAAGCACACCGCACCAGCTGCATGAAAGCGTCACAATACCCATAAAAGAGATACGTAGATTCCTGTCCTTGTGCGCCCTGAATTGTGATGCTTCTGGGAAATTTGGGTGTTGCTGATGAGCGATGATACCCCGTAAAGGGATGTGTACAGTATCATGATGGTTTATCGTAACACAATCGACCCTCGCTGCCAATACAAAGGGCAGTGCTTGACTGAGTCCCATGTGAAGCTGTCATGAAGGAGAGAGCAAATCCTCACAGTGTCTGTATCAAATTACGTTTCAACTCTCTCTGTGCTGCCACCAACAGACTGATAGCTCCTTTGAGCGCCCTCTGATTAACATGAATATTTGGCTGTAGCATGTCGGAGTTTGAACGGGAATCAGCCAATGGAAAGGACATTTTGTACCTAGTTTCTCTGTCATCATCATCATTGATTTGCAGTCCTAAGATTGGTCAGTTGCCATAAAAACATGCCCAGATCGTCCTGTCATTTGCCGCTTCCTTCATTGAATTATAATTCTGTGCTTGGGTGTCGTTTAGAATTTGTTTAAGGAAGGTATTTCTAGGTCTTCCTCGTGGATGTTTTACCTCAATGAACCCTTCTGTCACAGTTCTCATTAAATTGGAGTGGCGCATTGTGTGACCCCACCATGCGAGACGACGTTTACGGATTGTGCGTAGGATTGATCTCCGTTGGTTCACGGTGTCGAGAACCCTTGTGTTCGATATCCAGTCTCTCCACGTCACATTTATCATCTTAGGATAGCACCACATCTCAAAGGCTTCAAGACGGTTCTTTTCATTTATATTTTATGTCTACGTTTCACAGGCATACAACGCAACTGTCCATACAAAAGCATGTAGCATTCTCATTCGGAAGGAAAGCTTAAGCTCTGTAGCAAAAATAAATGCGATGAAACACCAGTGAAGAAATTTTCGTTAAGTATCTGTATTGCTACTGAAACAATTATACCAAAAGAACACGATCCTATCCTCATATAATGGTAGCATTTCACACAAAAACTGACTATTCATCTATGAAAGTGTCTGTGCGCACATGCATATACTTCTAACTTCTGAACTTATGCTTAGATTTTCACGAAAGTTGGTAATAACTTAATACTGCATAAGGGCCTTTTACTTCTCCTATTTTCAATCGTGCAATTGCTGCCAACTGTAAACAAGCTGCTATTTAACAGTAAACTTCACAGCTCCGAACGCATTCAGCGTAAAGATACAAAAAAAATCACTGATACAATACACAAGAAAAATTAGTTTTCATGTACCGTAGGCTATTTGAGTGACGCTAGTAATAACAACATTGATCACGCTGTGCCTAGTTATTTTATTGTTTACTGATAACTTTCAAGACAATAAGTGTATGTATGTCAATGTATATCCCTCCCTATATTATTCTACTGAGGTCCCATTCCAGTTTTGCACCGAAAATAGGGTCCCATTAACACCAACCTACACATATGGGGTACCTACAGGTTCAGCATAACCCAATGCGTAAGCAAAACGCATTCACGTACTCTTTAAATGCCTCACAATTAAATAAATACCTTAAAACCTGTATATTTACAATGAAATCATTAAAGAATGCAACACGGTAACCATGGTAACAGAATATCACAGGTCCATCTATTTATGTAAGACGCAATGCAATTCCAATTATTACATTACTGTGAAAGTTTCCAGACGGTTATAAGGTTATCACTGAACCGAATTAAGCAGTGAAATTCATCACTACATACAAGATAATGCGCTTAAGGGGGTCAAGGGGCACTCTAGATTTTTTCACGCAATTTTCATGTGTGAGTGTGGTACGAAAGGTATTTTTCACCCGACTCTAAAGGGTCTCCGAAAACCACATTTAAGGGCCCTTAAATTAACAATGTGTGATATTCCCAGAAAACTAACTTCGCTCTGATATACCTATAAAGGAATGACTAACCCCTAACCACTGCACCAGTAGCTGAATTGATAAAGTCTGATTATTCATACCAAGGATAAATGAGTCATAGCATTCAAGATTGAGATTTTGCTAAGTGTACTCTTTACAACTAGAATATTCGCGGGCGAAGCCACGACGGGTAATGCTAGTATACAGACATTACTTATATATCATTTCAAGCTATGCCACTTAGTTCTTGAAACATCAGATGGAAACTTACAGCAGATACCATTTTAAATATCTAAAACACTAATATTGATAACTTAGATTCCTTTATGTCTCAGTGACGAACCTTGGAAAAAATAAGAATTTGACACCTGTGCTCATTTTATGCTAGCCAAAGCAAGATCGCAATAATGTATTAAAGATGGCGGATAAGCGTAACTTACTAATAGGATTTAAACAAGTAGTTATGTGAAGAACTAATTAGCCTATTTTCATATATCCTATGTATGTTCATAGCTTTCATCAACAAACAAAATTTCAGTTTGATTGCTGTCATACATCAGCTGATATTGAGAACTGTCTAAATATTTCAGATGGTCACCATGGACTTTTATACATAAGCCTTAAGAGTTATGTACTATTCCATGAAGATTATTGTGTAGGTGTATTATTCAAACTTCAATCGTATGATTACGACACAAGAAATAACAAGTAGTTCCGTGAAGAACTGTACAGCCTATTTTCATATATCCTACTTATGTTAATTGCCTCTATCTACATACAAAATTTCAGTTTGATTGCTGTAATAGATTCGTAGATATTGAGAACCGACTAAATACTTCGGATTGTCGCCATGTTGGATTTTATATATGTAGGTCCTAGAGTTATGTACTGCTACATGAAGATTATTATGTACGTGTCGCATTCAAATTTCAATCGCATGATCAGGACACAAGAAGTAACAAAGAGATTTTAAAATGTCGCACGGCTGCCATCTTGTGGGTATGGAAACAATTGAAATAAATTAGATGCCAGTGGATTAACATTCGTATAAGGATTTACTGTACCAAGTTTCACTGCACTCGGATGGTTAAATTGCGAGAAACTTCCATGTGAATATTTATACTTCGCGTCGCCGCCATGTTGGATTTGTGATCACCAGGTTATTTAAAGTCCTACAGGTGAACGTAAGTTCATAGCCCCTATGAACATAAAAAATCAGTTTGATTGCTATAATAGATTCGTAGATATTCAGAGCCGTCTAAATATTTCGGATGGTCGCCATGTTGGACTGTTAAATGTATAGGCCATAGAGTCATGTACCTTTAAAGGAAAATTTTTGCGTAGGTTCATTAATCAAACTTTTACATCGATCGCATGATTACGACACAAGAAATAAAACCTTAATTTTAAAATTCGCGCAGCCGCCATCTTGAGGTTATGTAAACAATTAAACTAAATTAGATACCAGTGTATTACAATGTATATAAACATGTCCTGTACCAGATTTCAATGCGGTAGGAACATTAAATCGCGAGAAAGGTCTATTTAAAATTTTCAAAGTCGCTAGGCCGCCATGTTCGTTTTGTAGTTAATCGGTTTTTGAAAGTCTTATAGATGAACTTCTAGTAGTTCCCTTTATCACCGCAAAAAATCCAGGGTGATATCGGGAATAGTTTCGGAGATATTGAATGCTGGTGAAATATTTCGCACAGCCGCCATGTAGGATTAATGAGACATAACAAAATTTGAAGGGCACGGTCGGGGTTGTCCGGAATTGTGCTATGAACTTACCGAGTTTCATTGAAATCGCTCCAGCCGTTTAGAAGTTATTAAGGGACACACACACACACTCCTGACACACACTCCTGACACACACACTCACACGCACACACACACACACGGACAAAAGATGATCTCATAAGCCTATTTTTTCAAAATTGAAAATAGGCTAAAAACGAGATTTTAAAATTTCGCTCAGCTGCCATCTTGTGGTTATGCAAATAATTTAAATGAATTAGATTCCAGTGAATTAAAATTTATATAAGCATATACCGTACCAGGTTTCACTGCGCTCAGATGGTTAAATCGCGAGAAACGTCCATTTGAATATTAAGCTTTCGCGTCGCTGCTATGTTGGATTTGTGCTCACCAGCTTATTGAACGTCCCATTGGTGAACTTTTGTTTATAGTCTCTACACACACACAAACTTTCAGTTTGATTTCTGTCATAGATTAATAGATATTGAGAACCGTCTAAATATTTCGGATGGTCGCCATGTTGGATTTTAATATATGTAGGCCATAGAGTTATGTACTATTGGATGAGGATTATTTTGTACGTTCATTATTCAAACATTGATTTCGATCGCATGATTAGAACACAAGAAATAAAAACTTAATTTTAAAATTTTGCACAGCCGCCATCTTGAGGTTATGTAAACAATTGAACTTAATTAGGTATGAGTGCATTGCAATTTATATTGCCATTTGCTGTACCAAGTTTCACTGCATTCGGGTGGTAAAATCGCGGGAAAGGTCTATTTAAACCTTTCAACTTCCTTTGGCCGCCATGTACGTTTTGTAGTTAACAGATTGTTGAAAGTCACATAGATGAACTTCTAGTACTGCCCTTTATCTCCGTACAACATATCAGGGTGATATCAGTAATAGTTTCGGAGATTAGAATGCCGGTGAAATATTTCGCACAGCCGCCATGTTGGATTGGTGAGACGTAACAAAATTTGAAGCACACAATCTGGGTCGGCCAAAATAGTACTATGACCTTACGGAGTTTCATTGAAATCGCTTTAGTTGTTTAGAAGTTATTAGGGGGTGACAACAAACGCTCACACACAAACACACACATACACACACACACACACGCACAAAAGGTGATCTCATAAGCCTATTTTTTTTTTCATAAACAAAAATAGGCTAAAAATCGGTAACTGACGATGCTATTAAGCATTTAACACGAAACATGGTAAAGAGAAGTCTCATAAAATGAACTAACTTTTTCTGAGTCACTAAACTGAGTTAAAATAACGTGCTGCCGACATCTTGAATTTCTAAACTATTAAACTCGAAAACTCACGGTATTATAAAGTTACAGTGACTAAACTCAAAAATAAAGGTATATTCTATATGACACGTACTTTTCTCCAGCCAAGCATTCATCAATATTAATACATCGAATATGTGGATATCTGTACCATTAATATTTAAAAAAATGGAAACTGAAGATTCTACAGTATATTACATTTTCTACAAAACTCAGAAAATTAGATTCTCATATAATGATCTGTTTTCTAAGTCACAAGACTAGGAGAGTTATCAAAGTCGTTAAGTCACCATCCACTAAACTTTCAGTAACAATTCTAAACATACAAATATGATACGTATTCTAACTCAGTCAAGAATCCATCAACTTAATAAATTTGCTGTTATTATTGTTAAATTATATATGGATTTTGTGACATCTCAGTTGTCTGTGGTGGCTGTAGTAGCTTCTGTATGTCTAATTGAAACTAGAATTGGGAAGGATGCGGCCGTGTCCTCTGGTTAGGAACCATCCCGACATTTGAATGGAGTAAATGAAAAACTACAGAAAACTACTTCTAGGGTGGCTGAGGTGGAAATCGAAGCCAACCCTCCTTAGTTTTCCCCCCATGAGACTAAGTGTACCCCGTTCCCGCCCTCAGACTAGATTGTTTTCCTCAGAAAGCGGAAATCGAACCAAGAACATTTGGTACTGGAGTCTCAATACACATCCGTAGACTACGGATGGTGATACACACGCATGCACACAGTGCGTCTTATTGTCTTGTGAGCACTCTGTGCAATGTTATACTTGAAACGTGCAGCCAAATAAGGGGCCAATCTGTACGTTTTCAATCAACAAAGTTTACTTGGAGGATATACACTAAGTGGCCAATAGTCACGGGAAGGATAGTCCCATGTGAAAATATCGGGTAGAGAAGCCTAGGCCGTGCAGGTGCCTCCTCACAGTCCTGGTAGAATGGGTTCCTGGCTCCCAACATTCAATTGGGCGGGGATCTGACGCACAGTAGTCCTTCGATCACCCCGCATGGTTCTGCTGAGGCGACGTGATGTCCGCTCGTTAAACACCTGTCGTCGTTCCGTGCAGTGTTTTACGCGGCTGGTAACATCATCTCTGCGATATTGAAGATTCACCCTGAAAACTCTTGACCTCAGAACCTCTAATTCGCGTGTAATGCTATGACCCATGCTCCGCGCCGATGATCATCCCAAGTTCAAAGTAGGTTAACTCGCGATGTGTTGCCATCTTCACTACACTCATGTCTGTGACAGACTGCTCTGTTCCGCCGCAGCTATCCGCAACGCTCAGGAGTCATACACGGCACATTTTTCTCATGGAACTATCCTTCCCGTGACTTTTGGTCACTGAGTGTATATTTACCTGACGATTTATATCTCCTCTTACAAAATTACAGGAATTTGAATGAAAAACTGAAAGACCTACAGGAATAGATAGGAAAGGTTGTGCTTGCCATAAATGTAAAAGAAAAGACCAAATCACTAAGAGTAAATACCACTACTGACAGAAAGTTCCAGATAAACGGAAGAGATATAAAAGGTGTTGAAGAATTCACATGTCTTTGAGGCTTTGTATCTCAAACCTAGAGGTGTATGCAGCAGGATCAAGAAATCAAATGCAGCCTACAACCAACTGCACCTTATTGGGAACACCAGCGAGATTTCCTTATAAACCAAGCATAGAATATTTACCACTAATGTAAGATCTGTACAACTCTATGGGTGTGAAATTTGGAAAGTAACAAAATTAGTCTCGAAGAAAACTCAAACCTTCAATATTCTATGCTTGCGAAGAATTATTAAACTGTTTTGGCCAAATGTTGTCTCTAATGTAAAATCGTACATACAATAATCCCGTGGACATGTAGTTGAAAGCTAGAGAATGGAAATAGATTGGACATACTTTGCGTTATAGAGTGACAAGGTCTGAGCTGAAACCCTGGTCAGTACAGAAGAGGAAGACGATGGAGAGGAAGGCAAGAGCAGCAAGAAGGGCGTGGGGAGAGGTGAAATCAACGGCGATGCTTCTTCAGCCCATGTTCCAACGACAGGAACAACATCATGTACTGTAAGTCCAGTAAGTAAGTAAGTCGTGTTAAAAGATCAACCACCATAATCCATCCTAACTATGCCTTTAGTTATTCATTACAAATACGCGACTGTCATTTTCCCACCAATTAGTCCTCGTTACCTGCAAGTCTGTTACTTCTTGAAAGATAACTAGTGTAAGAAGCAGCAGATTATAGTTTTACATGGCCGTTAATTTTGTGATCAAGAGTCACAGGACCTCTTTATTACGGGGATTTCTAACAATCGGCCGTTAGATTTTACCCCGAAACCCTCACATGCATTAAACCGGGATGGAACGCGGGCCGCGATGAAAGGAGTTGCCTTAGTAAGAGGCAACATTCTACCCCCACTGCGCCATTACACCCTGGATAACCGGTGCTCAACCACCCTTTGGTCCCGTTCTAAATAATAATAATATAATAACAATAATAATAATAATGTTATTGGTTTCACGTCCCTTTTAACTACGGCGGATTTTAGAGATGCCAGGGTGCCAGAATTTTGCCCCGAAGGGGATCTTTAAGCTGCAAAAATAATCTACTGACACAGTTCCCTCACATTTGCGCACCCTCCAATGCCAGCTGACTGCGCCAGGAATCAATCCTGCAATCTTGGGAACAGCAGGCGACAACGTTACTGCTGAGTCACGCAGACAGTCACGCGCGTCTGAAAGCCTTCTGATGTATTCATCTATGCACCTGACGGAAAAACCGAGTATAATATTGTGTATCCAAAAGCATTTCAATAAACAAAATTACAACACAAACACTTTCTTTCTTTCTTTCTTTCTTTCTTTCTTACTTTCTTTCTATCTATCTATCTATCTATCTGTCTATCTATCTATCTATCTGTCTATCTAACTTCCTATATATCTCTCTATCTATATTTCTATCTATCTATTTTTCTCTCTATGTATATTTCTATCTATCTATCTCTCTCTATCTATCTTTCTATATTTCTATCTATCTATCTATCTATCTATCTATCTACCTATCTATCTATCTGTCTATCTTTCTATATATCTCTCTGTCTATCTTTCTAACTATCTATATATCTATCTCTCTTTCTATCTATCTTTCTTTCTTTCTTTCTTTCTTTCTTTCTTTCTTTCTTTTGTGCTTATGTTATTGATGGTGCAAATACCAAGATCTCTTTGCCTGAGGCCTGTAGTGTGTTTACTGCGGAGCTCGTTGCCATCTATGAAGCCCTGCAGCTTGCACTACAGGATGCACGAATCCACTTTCTCGTGTGTACCGACTCTTTGAGTTCGTTGCAGTCAATTGCTACATGTTTCCCGCAACACCCCCTAGTGCAGCAAATCCACGACCTACCAGCCGGGCTGTGCCAGGCTGACACTCGAATCACCTTTCTGTGGCTTCCAAGCCACATGGGAATTGCGGGAAATGAGTTAGCTGATCAAGCTGCGAAAGAGGCGGTATCACTACCACCTCGACCAATGGAGGTACCCGCTAGAGATATTTGCTCTCAGTTACGCCTACAAGTTCTGGCTTTTTGGGAGAGTCAGTGGCTAGCTGACCCACTGCCTAGTAAACTGAGAGCGATCAAGGGAACTACTCGAGTGTGGCGGAACTCCTTCCGGGCCCGGAGAGAGTCCGTCATTTTGTTTAGGCTAAGGATAGGCCATACAAGATTCACCCACTCGTACCTAATGAGAAGGGAAGACCCCCCACTTTGTTCCTGTGGAGCCGTTTTCACCGTGGCCCACATTTTAACCGAGTGTGTGGATCTTGCTGACTTACGAAGAAACCTTGGTTTGCAGATGACACTCAAACTTATATTAGCCGATGACGCGGTGGCTGCTGATCGCGTTATCCGCTTTATAAGTGAGAGTGGGTTAGGGCCAGCAATCTAAATTGTCCAGTATAAATTGACTCAACGATTTGTTCGTTTTTGAATGATAATGGTTTTTTTCCCGTAATTTTTGTTTATTTTTATAATTCTTAATTTTGTATTTAATGTTTTTTTTTTTTTTTTTTTTTTTAATTTAGGCGTCCACCTCAAAATTTTAAATTCAATTCCAAATTTGTATTCTTTAATCTGTGTTAAGAGGGGCAGATGACCTCGTAGTTCCGCCCCTTAAAACAACAATAACTAACTAACTTTCTTTCTCTTTCTTTCTTTCTTTCTTTCTTTCTTTGATTGGCATTGCAACTCATGCCAGGTACAGTTAGCACTAAATAAGCCTATTGACATCAAACATAGATTTAGATATTAGAAAGTATTTTTGAAAGCCTTTGACTGGAGCGTGACACTATATGGAAGTGAAACATGACCAATTGGTGCAGGAGAAAAGAGAAGAATAGAAAAGTTTTAAATGTGGTGTTACAGGAGTGCGATAAAAAAATAGATTAGTGGTACTATTCCATGTAGAAAGGCTTTCTAAGTTTCCATAAAATGATATAATGGTCTAAAGCACGGCTTGCGTGCCAAGACCTCATATCGACAAGTAGTGCCACTTAGAGGGAATATGATGGGGCTGTATCCTGCTTCACAGCGGAAGTGTCTCTCGGAACAATTATATTTGGAGTGTCTTCTCATGCGGGGAAGATTTACAGGATGCGTAGCGCAATTAAGAACTTCTTTATACTAGAAGGCGCACTAAAACAATGACTATTGAAAGCCATCGGCATCGGACTGTCAGAAAGTCAGTCGTGCATGGCCTATTGTGCTCCATACAAGCCATGAATTGGCTTCCGTTTGAACCGTACAAAGCCGCGCTCAAACTTAGCCTACCGAACACGTTTGATCTTTACTTCTTGCCTTTAAAGGTGAAGAGAAAGCAATGCATAGGCTTATGAAGTGTTGATTCACAAAATGTACTATCCCTAAATAATACGTCACAAATTATTATTATTATTATTATTATTATTATTATTATTACCAACTGGGGTAGCTACGTGCGTTAGGGCACGAAATCTTCCAGCCAGGTTAGCTAGAGAGTTCTAAGCCTTCCGTCGGCTGCCCTTGAACCTAATCCATAGCCCGTAAAACGGGCAAGATAAGGGATTCATTCATATCGTATAGGCCATCTATGGACCACGTCATTCCAACTGTCTCCTACAGGCTTTGATGTTTGCCCAGTACGCCCAAATTCGTTCTCGGTGGACTTCCCTCCGTTCCTGGGTCCAAATCTCTCCCGTTTTCAGTTTCGGTTGTTCTTGGAAATCTTTCCAAGCTTGAAGTTTCCTTTTGAGTGGGGCGCGCTCACGAATGTCTGTTGGTGTATTATTATTATTATTATTATTATTATTATTATTATTAACGTTATTCTCATCATTGGTAAAATACAAAGCAATTATGCAGATTACATTGAATCAATGCATAATCATCACCTTCATTTAGATAACTGCCAATGAATTTACGAACTATCCTAGTTGTAGCTAATGCACTGCCTTTTGCATTAATGTAAACAATTTAGTGTCCAGATAAAGCTCTTTTAGCCCTTGACGAAGATGTTTGGGAACCACACCAGTGCTTGAGATGACGATTGGTACAATTCGAACTCTCTTGACCTGCCATTGCTTCCTGATAGTATCCACCAGCTATAAATATTTGGACACCTTTTCAGCATGTTAGCCTGCAGGTAGTGCGTATTCGAAATAGCAACATCAAATCAGCGTGACTTCCTTCAATCTTTTGTTGAAGATCACTTTATCAGGCCTACTATGTGTCACTGTCTTTGCGGTGGACACAGTCAAATCCCAAGGCATTCTGAAATGTTCATTTTCAGCGCCACGTTCTCTGGATTATTGTTATTATTATCATTATTAGAAGTAGTAGTGGTAGTAGTAGTAGTATTAGTATTATCATTACTGGGCATTTCATTTCGGCGAGTCTTTCCCTCGGTTCTGGATTATGGAGAGGCCAGATGCAGTCATCACCAGATGAATTTTACACCAACGCTACCAACGAGATTTGTTAGTGATTTGCGAACTAGACTGACTTTCTCGTACGGTATGTAAGGTTCCATAGTAGTAGTAGCAGGCAATGTTGTCAATTTAAGCGAATTAGAGACATAATTCAGCAACAGAATTCATAGTTCCTTGAAGAGCTAATAATATAGCCTATTTTCGTAAATTCTACTGATGCTTTAATCTCGAAACCATCACCTTTTCCATGCGTTAGACTGAATGGCTTCACGATTATGACCTACACTGCGATAACATGAATTATAGGTCAATACTGTGCCCGTTGGAGGAGGTCATCTGGTCACCACCAACCGAGTATGGCCTCCCAGACGACCTCTTCCTCCGACCACATACCGAAGAAGAGGATTGGAGTGCAATAGGGCTCGCCGGCACGAGACTCCGGTCCCGCAGGATCAGGTCCCCATCATGATTGCTATGTCATAAGACACCCCTGGAAATACACCCCCAAAAGAAACAAACTACTATAGAAGGAAGTCCAGACTGACGTAAAAATTGTTGGAATATCATACTAATATATAACAAGATGTTCAGTAAAGAACATATAGCCTACTTTCTCCTAAATGTATGAGTAAAGTTATAACTCGTTGTTGTTATCAAAGAGTATAATAGAATCATTTCTTGGTTGAAGACCTTAGAAACTATTTACCTCTACCAAACGCCACAACCTAGAAAAAAACTACTACCATCATTGAAGAAAGATAGATAAGAAGTATCTCAAGAATGTTATGGATCTGGAGACATAATCGACCGGACTGGCTGCGTGGCTCAGCGGTAACGTTCTCGCTTGCTGGGCCCTAGGTTGTAGGTTCGTATCCTGGCGCAGTCAGCTGGCATTTGAGGGTGCACAAATGCGAGGGAGCCGTGTCAGTACATTTACTGGCACGTTAAAGATCCCCTTCGGGCCAAAATTCCGGCACCCCGGCGTATCTAAAAGCAGCAGTAGTTAAAAGGGACGTAAAATAAATAACATTATTATTATTGTTATTATTACATAATCGACCTGTCGTGGGCAACATCCAACTTTGAGTTGAGGCATGTCTTTACACGTCTGGTTGTGCATGGCTTTCACAACCCTAATTGAATTAACAAATCTTTCCATGACCCTACAGAGACGTGTGTATACAAACTATGTGGATATTTTCGATTGCTATTTGCCTGAAATAGAAGTATTAATTAATAACCTGAACTAGCACCAACGGCTAGAATTCAGTTACTATGTGAAATCGTTTTGTTCTTTACTTCAAATAACATTTTCAAATAACGCACAATAAGCTGTTGCAAACCCTTTAAAATAAAAAGTAAAAATTTATCGTAGTATCATCTTGCCATTCTTCAAGTTCGATGCGCATAGAATGCCAATGGTATTCGGTACTAACCAATGGAGTCCCACGTAGACCAGTCGTGACATCTAGTGGAGAAGTATCGAACAATATAACCCTAACAGGGCGAGTGCATTCTAGTGGCCATAAGAAGAAACTTTTCAATAAAATCTTGAAGTAAGTAGGCCGGCGTGCAGTTACCTTTTTGGCTGCTAGATGTCTCGAGCAAATCTGCTGGTGAATTATGTTTTAATTAAATATATATTTTCCACCGTAATATGCACAATATAACGCTTAATTTTAAAACGTCTGAATCATTACAAAACAACAAATATATAAAAATTCAAGCAAAAAAATAACTCTGATGGGGTTTGAACCATAGGCATATGAGTGATAGGCCAACGCTTTACCACGGAGCCATTTGTGCCAACGAACATCGTTCTTTATAAAATAACTTACATATAACTTGTTAGCAAATAATGATTTAGACTAAACGATTTCATCAGTGGAGTATATTATTTATTTATAAAGCATTTCATACAAAGTTTATTTATTTTGTATCAGTACGCTATATTGCATGCAATACTCAAATTAGTGAAATATAAGTCAGGCACAAGATATCCGCTGCCATCTTGTCTTCTTACCGAGACGGCTCAGCTTTTTAAAATCACTTCTGCACTATAGTATTACAAAATAAACTTTTAATTTCGAACGTGCCTCTTCCTTTAGAACAGATAAATCGATTCTCGGCTCGATAATCGGAACTGGTGGGTCCCATGATATGGATTATAAAGTTTGCATAATTCGCACGGCCACCATCCTGAAATGGTACGGCGGATGACCTTGTAGTTTGGTCACAAGACGCGTCCTATATGAAGGTATGTTGTTACCAAATTTGGTAGAGATCGGATAATTTGCTTAGTCGCTATTTCATTTTACGTTTTGAACGTTTGAGTGGCCGCCATTCGGTTTTGGTAAAGATGGCGACGATATAAAACATGACCCTGAGGTGCCCTTTGCTTGTTCTACCACTGTACCAAATTTCGTTCAATTCGGTTTCACCGTGTTCGAATTGATAGGGGGGACAGACATTCAGAGTACACACACTCACACACACACACACACACACATGCACACACATACACACACACAGACAGACACACAATTTTTGGCCCTGTAGTGATCTCATAAGTCTACTTTCATTTTTTGCAAAAATCGAAAGTAGGCTAAAAATGAGATGGTGTGTGTCTGTCTTTCTGTCTGTCTGTCTGTCTGTCTGTCTGTGTGTTACTCAATAACGCAAGAACCACTGGTCCGATTTAAATGGAATTTTGCATGGATGTAGCTGATTTACCAGGTTTACATATAGGATACATTTGATTTCGAAATTTTGCACTATCAAAAAATGGCGACCATTTTAGTGACGTCACTACACCCTTTGGTTTCAAAATTTCATATTTCCATATCAAATAAAAAGAGAACGGTAGGAAATAGCAAACTTTTGATGGGACATACGAGCTTTTAAATTTAATTTGCTATCCAAAAGCTCCTTATCACTTTTCATGTATCTCCAACGGTTAGCGAGTAAAACCGACATTTGTGACGTCACTACACCCTTTGGTTTAAACATTTCATATTTCCATTTCAAATAAAAAGAGAACGCTAAGAAATAGCAAACTTTTGATGGCATACAAGAGCTTTAACATTTAATTTTCAATCCGAAAGGTCCTTATCACTTTTCGCATATCTCCAACGGTTAGCGAGTGAAACCTAAATTTGTACAATAAAACACGGTCAACACCGAGCGGTGCAGTATATCTCTCTATATATAACAAGAAGTTCCGTGAAGAACTATACAGCCTACTTTTCATGCCAATGATTATTCTACAGTATATGAACCTATCTAGAATAATGACGAAATTAAGTTGGTAATATCGAAATATCTAATTAGTTCAAAATATACCTGGTATAATGTAGCCTAATAGAGCACTACAGTTGGCAGCCCTGGTGACTGAATATATTCTTAGTTCCACCTCTTAAGGTACAGAATACAAAATTTGGTTGAAGTCCAATGGACGTTACATGCAGTTAGACACTGGATCTATCAGCACGCGTAAAAGCATGTTGCCAACAATACCATGCGTGTGCTGGTCAGAAATAATCTGAATTATTATGATATCTTGTTGTGCCAATTTTGGATGACATCCATTTGTTAGTATAGAATGTACATGTATTTTAAAATTGGACATATCAGCAGGCATAGAATCATGTTGGCAGCACCGCCTTGTATTAATTACTCCAAATTAATCTAGAATGTCAGGTGCTATACGTGTGCAAAGCATAGAGCTGTTGGCTTGCATACTTCCTGATATATTGATATTAGGGTAAAAAGAATATAGACAGCATTTATTAACAGTTGGCAGCCCTGATTGCTCTTAACAATATTTATAGTCATATCTGTTATGGTACAAATTGCACATACGAAATTTGGTTGAAATCCAACTGATAGTATAGAAGTTACATGTATTTAAAAATTGGTACTATCAGCAGGCTTATAATCATGTTGGTAGAACTGACGTATATAAGATACTCCAAATTAACCTAAAATGTCAGAATATACGTGTGCATGGTTTAAAGCTGTTGGCTTGCATACTTTCTGATATATTGGTATTTGGATTTTAAAAAATAGAGAGAGAGAGCAATTATTAACAGTTGGCAGCCCTGGTGGCTCTTAAGAATACGCTCAGTCATATCTGTTTATGTACAGATATTACATACAAAATTTGGTTGAAATCCAGTTGATAGTGTAGAAGTTATATGCATTTAAACATTGGACCAATCAGAAGGCATAAAATTATTTTGGCAACACTGTCGTGGTTGGCCTCCTGGAAATTAAACTGAAATAGTATTATCTACACGTGTGCCAATTTTGGAATAGCTCCCATGCATACCTTGCAAGATATCCAACATGGAGCTCAAATTTCTAGTGCGTTTTTTCAACAGTTGGTAGCACTGACATCATTTTCAAATATGGACGTGAGCTATTCCGGTGCTCATCTTTACTCATACTAAATTTGGTTTTGATTCCTGCAGCCGTTTAGGAGTTGATAAGGGGGGGGGACACACACACACACGGCCAGACAGACAGACAGACACACACACATTTCCCCGGATCGATCTCATAAGACTACTTTTTCCTCATTTTTGCAAAATGTGAAAAGTAGGCTAAAAATGAAAGTTTGTCCGTTTTTCTCTGAATTTCTACGGAAAATTGAGTTGTTTACGCGTTTCAGACTGTTTTTGATGGATGCGCGCGATTTCTTTTTGTCTGTCTGTCTGTTTGTTTGTTTGTTTGTTGGTTCGTCTGTGGACAATTTTGTTCCCTTATAACTCGAGAACGGCTGGGTGTATCAACGTAAAATTTGGTACAGATATCCATCAGAAGCACGACACTTATCATTGATATAACTCTTCTCCGTACCCCTCATAAAAGGGGTTGGTTGGTTGGTTCCTTAGTTTAGGGGCTGCGACAACGCGGTCATGTAGCCCCGTGTACTTTGGGTGAGTGTAGAATCTGTCTGATAACCGGTGTTAATTGTGATGACTGTATTAGTGTGTGTATCTGTTTTTTTAATTCAAGTAGGGACTGCAACTTTGAATTTTCAAATAGTTCCTACTTTTGCCGCCAAACGCCACCGTCAACGACTACTAGGCCTAGTTCAGAACTAGCTACTAGACGCCACCGCAGTCGGCTCTTGGCAACGAACGTAGCAACCAAAGAGCGTTGTTTACATTCTTAACCTATCCAATTTAGTTTCACACAGGTGTAATTAGTGGAAAGATCTTTAACATGCCATAAATCTATGACATGGGACCGCCGGCTTTACTTCCCCTCCGAAGGAAGGCATACTGAGGGATTTTTAACGCTCTTAAAAAATCCGACGGCTTCGGCCGGGTTTTCATAAAAGGGGGCCTACCCCCTTAAAATACATGCTGAAATAGGCGTAGAAGGACGAGACAAAGCTCATTTTCAGCCCCTCAATGTGAGACACAAAACTCGGGTACCCGAAAACCACATTTTAAGGCCCTAAGACCAACCGTTTTTTGAGATATTCCCAGAAAACTAATTTCATTTAATAAACTAATGAACGAATGCAAGCCAGTAACCATGGCAACAGATTCTCAGAGGTCATCTATTGCTGTAAGACGCAATGCAATTCCATTAATTACAATAGTGTGAAAGTTTGCAAACGGCTAGAAGGTTATCACGGAACCAAATTAAGCCGTAAAATTCATCAATACGTATAACGCACTTAAGGAGATCAAGGGGTACTCTAGAATTTTATCACGGGATTTACACCTGCGGGTGTGGTACGCCAGGTCCATTATATTCCTATCCCCATATTATTCATTCATTCATTTCGTATAGGCCATCTATGGACCGCGTCACTCCAACTGTCTCCTACTGGCTTTGATGTTTGCCCAGTACGCCCGCATTCGTTCTTGGTGGACTTCCTCCCGTTCCTGGGTCCAAATCTTTCCAGTTTTCAGCTTCGGTTTTTCTTGGAAACCTTTGCAAGCTTGAAGTTTCCTTTTGAGTGGGGCGCGCTCCTGAATGTCTATTGGTGTAATCCCCACTTCTTTCAGATATTTATTCAGTTCTATGAACCAGGCCCAGTTTGTTTTCCTCTCCTGAAAGTAAGTTATGTTGCGGTTGGTCAGTCTCGCTGGGCTCATTCGTTTTTTACATGCCCAAAAAATGGTATCCTTCTCTTCCGGATGACGTTACATATCTTCTCCACATGAGTATATAGTTCATGGTTATGCCGTCTTCTGTATTCCCCATTGTCTTTGATGGAACCCAATATCTTTCTCAAAAATTTTCTTTCTTTGGCCTCCAGTTTCTCGACCAAGCCTTTTTTGTTCATCGTGAGGCATTCAGAAGCATACAAGACCTCCGGACAGATGACACTGCAGTAATGTTTTAGTTTTGCCTTGAAGGATATTGACCTTTTCTTATAGATGTCCTTAGTTAAATGGTAGGCCATTTCCATTTTGCTCATGCGTGATTGAATGCTTCTTTCTCTGATAATATCCCTTCCCTGACCCGTCCTGAAAAGAAAAGTACATGGCCATTGGCTGCATTAATAATAAAAAAAATAGGTGTTATAATTTTTCTCTATATTATATTATTATTAGTATTATATTATGGCGTACAACGACGATACAAATCCCGTGGGTGCCAGAAACAAAACTCGGGGGCCCTAAAGGGTCCTCGAAAACTACATTATATGGCTCTAAATCCCACAGTTTCTGAAATATTCCCAGAAAACTAATTTAATGTAATTTAACAAACTAATGAAGGAATGCACATCGGTAACCATGAGAACATTATAACAAGGGGTGGCTTACAATTTTCCTTCTATTTCTGTAAGAAGCAATGTCACTCCATTTATTACATTTCTGTGAAAGTTTGCAAATGGCTATAAGGTTATCACGGAACTAAGGTAGACTGTACAATTCATCAATGCAATTAAGTGGGTTAAGGGGTAACCTAGATTTTTTTCATGCAATTTTCACGTTCGACATATAGTACAGAAGGTCTATTATATCTCCAAACAGCAACATTATTTTCAAAAATTCTTGAATTGTACCAGCATTTTTTGCGGCTTTTAGGAATTTGGGCAATTTGAGGCTAAAGAACCTGAATTTTCATGCACCACAAGCCTTTATAATTTATGAAAGGGGTCTTCCTGTGTATGGGCACCTAGCACAACGTAGAGGGTCAGTTTTTATGTGACGTGTATTGCGTTTCGTCTACAAGGCTTTCAATTCTATTTCACGTCAGGAAGTACAGGTTAGGTGAATTTAGTCTGAGAGCACATTTTAACTTTTTTTTTTGTCTACAAACGGGTTCATCGAAAGGATGATTTTGTTTGATACTGTGTAGTAGATATACCCATATTTGGATTTCTGGGTAATATGTTGTAGACAATAGAATTGTCTGTCTGTCTTTCTTTGTATCTTTATGTAGCCTACGCCTATAACTCGTGTTCGGATGCTTGGTGCATCGTAAAATTAAGTATGGTAACCATGAGAGTCAACACACCAATCATTTATAAAACTCTTCACCGTACTTTTCATACAGTAGAAGGGTGGATATAGAGAAAAACTTCTCAATACATGCTAAAATAGGCGAAATATAATAATTATCCTAGAAGGACGACCGAAGCATATGTTGCGCTTCTCAATGTGAGACACAAAATTCATGAATCTATAAAGGGTCTCCGAAAACTACAATTTAATGGCCTTAAATTAACCGTGTGTGTGCTATTCCCAGAAAACTAACTTCGTTCTGATAAACTTGAAGGAATGACAAACCGCTAACCATTGCAACAGTAGCTCAATTGACAATGTCTGGTGTTAAAAACGAACACCGTTCGAAGAACGGGTACTTCTGCTAGTTTATTGAATAAAATCAACCCCTAACCTAGGAACAGAGGGTCAATACTAAACAACCAATAACTCATCATCCAAACATTTTAGTAATTTTCGAAATAAACATAGAAAAATACAATCTTAATTGACGTTTATTTTAGAAAATCACATAAGCGCCATCTATAATAAATAAGAATACTCCAGAAAACTATATACCAGATTGTTTTACTAATAGCATTATTGTGACAAATTGGAGGAACTCATTTCTGAGGGACTGATATGTGCGTCATCTTCAATTTGTGAAAAAAGAGCCATGTCAATTTAAATGATATGTGTTCACTATACCAGACACACAGATATCGGATCATTTAGAGACAAGTGAGATGAATTTATGTTTGATGAAATGGTATGCGCGCTATCTATAATGTGTGGAAAGTGAGATATTAACTTTAAACTGTAGGTTTAGACTTATAATAGTGGTTCATTATACGAAGTTTCACCAAGATCTTGCCTCTCCGTGATGAATACTTTATGAATATGAATAACTCATTCATATTTTAGGAATAGACATGCCCGTCATCAATAATTTGTGGAAATGGAGCAATCGATGTATGTATTTGGAGGTTTAGATCATATCAGGTGATCTCTATACCACATTTAACAATGATCGGATCATTCAATGGCATATTGGGTGAATGCATGTTTGACGAATTGACATAATTATTTTAGGGCCTACTTCCAGCTGCGTAGATGTAATATTTTATGGAATTGAATGTAATTTCGAAATATTGTTATGTGAGTTGGGTAAATGTGTGAGGAATCTATTTGATACCATCTTGCTCTAAGACATCATTGGTGAAGCTGGACACTTGATCAATCAATCCAACCATGAAGGAAGGAAGCTTGTAGCTTCACTGGACCGTTACTCTCACTATAATAAGCTACGTGATCTTCCTTTCGCATCGAATCTGATCCATTGATTACATTTCACCACAAAAATCCCAATTCAATCCGAACCACCTTGAAGAGAAACAAGCAGTTTGACCGATGCGCCATCATACTCCAAGCTGAACTGCAAATTCAACTGGACATACTTTTTGAGGTCAGGGTAATAGGTCAAGTTCGCTCGAGTCACTCATGTTTCTGTCTCCGCGATACATCGTGATGATGTAATATCGTGTTTGCTGATAGATATAGCACCGTCACCAAACAGCACAAAAATGAAACATCCCCAGCAAGATAGAGGTTTAATTTCCAACGCTCGCTTCTCGTTATGAGGTCTTGAATATTGCTAAGTGTTCTCCTTACGTGCGCAAACATGCAACAAAACAGAAGAAAAGGGCGCCAGCCACTTTATATGCAGGAGAGACATAAAAGCTACATAATATATTCTTTATAGTCTACTTGACATCTTACTGGTGTCTCCGAGGAATTACACTGATGGGATCCAGCCAGCAGGCAGCTGTTTGCGATTACAGCCAGATGATGTCAAACCTCCATAACACCAGAGTAGTAGCTAATGAAAGATAAAGATAACCACTTGGGGTAAATAAGAACACAAACTTACTTTCTTTGAAATTATTTCAATCATTTTCATCTTCTGCTCTTGCTAGGCCTACTGAGGTCTCTCACATAATACTCCTCCTTCACGAAGTTTAGTGGTAATTACATCCTAATTTATCGATTTCAATGTTTTATCAGTGAACATGGCCACCATTCTGAATGCATACATTATAGTGCACCTCGTGGCTCAGCTTAGCTGTCACCCTTGAGGTTCGGGTTCGATTCCCGGCTCTGTGAAGAAATTCAATTCTTGTCTGAGGGTTGGAACGGGGTCCAATGGACAGAAAGTTAATAAATAAAACTACTTTATCATTTTTGAATGAGACGGAAGTACGCAAAAAGTTGTATTAATTTATTTTTTTCAAAATTGATAGACGCGAACGTGTCATACATTTTGTGTTTTTGTGATTGCTTATTTATTTAGGAACTAGGAGCATCTTGGCCACCACTGTCAGTTGTAACTCTTCAGTCGGTCAACATGAATTTGCCCGATGACTGGTTAGTTAGTTAGTTATTGTTGTTTTATGGGGTGGAACTACGAGGTCAACGACTGGGCGGGGTACAATGTATATGAATAATAAGTCAATAATACTCCTGGAAAAGATTTCATATGTTAGTTATTATCAGTATTATAATGGGGCAATTTCAGGATTACGTGTGTCGACCTTCAAACCTAGGAAGGCGACAAGGTAACAACTATACGACCAACGGCTCCGCCAAGTAACCATATACATAATAGGATACAAGTGCATGCCCTAATGTAATTATTAATTTATATATATAATTACACCGCGGACAGGCCAACAAGGACCACGCAAATATCACTTCTTTATAGGTCTAGTTTCCTTCTTTCTCTTCCAGAAGTCTTTCATCCTGGTCGACTGTGCAGCTCTTCTTTCAGCAGTCCATTCTCCTCTGTTGAGATTTTTCTTCTCCCCGACAAGAATTTTGAGACCAAATTTTTTTTTTCTGTACTCTATTCGATTTAGACAATCTTCTTCAGTAATTTTGAATTTTTGAAGTTCTTCTTTCATTTGTTTTACATAGCCTCCTTGTCCTTTATAGTTCCAGATTTTATCAAAAATGTGTTTGTTTAACCTTGAGCAATCCATGCGGACCATATGTCCGTAGAACTGAAGTCGCCGTTTTCTGATCATCACTTCAAGGTTGTCGATTTTACTATAAATTTCTGCATTCGATCTCAGTCTATAACCTTCCTGTGTTTTCCTAGGACCATAAATCCTTCTTAAAATTCTTCTTTCTATCTTGAGCAAATTCTCCATTCCGGTTATATATGTAGTTTCCATGCCGTACAAGATGACTGGTCTAACAACAGTATTAAAATGTCGTAATTTTGCATTGATAGACAGGTTCTTTTTATTGTATATATTTTTTGTACAAAAATTTAATCTTTCCAATTTCCCATTTTTGTTCTCGATTGCCAATTTATCCGTCCCATTGCTACTAATTATTTCTCCAAGATATTTAAATCGGTCAGTGACCCTGATGCTCCCATAATTTGTTTTTATCATTTTCTTAGTGTATTTCTGATCACTTGTCATCATCTCTGTTTTTACCAACGAAATCTGTAAGCCCGCTTTTTCCGCCGTTTCTTTTAACTGATCAATTTGGTTAATAGCTTCTTGTTCTGATTCAGCAAACAACGCTACGTCGTCAGCAAATGCTAAACCTCTGACTTTGAGGTTCTTATTCTTTGTACCAATTTTAGCACTTGAATCGTTCTTCTCCCAAAACGTCCTCATGACTTTATCCAAGACCAAATTGAAAAGCAGTGGTGATAGACTGTCCCCTTGTCTTAGCCCAGTTTTTACCTCGAAGGGATCGCTAACTTCATTTAAAAATTTGACTCTGGAAATCGTATTAGTTAATGTAAGTTTTATTAAATTTATGGTTTTTTGATCAACTTGGTATTCCTTCAATGTGTCAAAAACTGTATCCCTATCCACTGAATCATACGCTTTCTGAAAATCAACGAATGAGATAAAGATATTCTTTGGCCTGTTGTTGTAATATTTTAATATCAATTTTAAACTAAGAATTTGTTCTGCACACGATCTATTCCTTCTGAAACCTCCTTGGAACTCGCCAAGCTGTGGTTCGATCTGTGGTTCAAGTCTGTTTAAAAGTAATTTGGCAAATATTTTATATGTGACAGACAACAATGAGATCCCCCTATAACTATTGACATCAATTTTTGAGCCTTTTTTATGTAGTGGATGAATTAAGGCGATTAACCAGTCTTCTGGAATTGCTTCCTCAATCCAAATTTTCTGGAATAGATTTGTCGTCGCTATTAAAAATTCATCATCTACAAGCTTCCACATTTCTGCAATTATTCCATCCTTGCCTGAGGCTTTATTATTTTTAAGTGAGTTGATAATACATTTAACTTCATTTACATCTGGGGGCGTAGAGTCAAAATTTTGTGTTGTAAATTTGAAACTCAACTTGTCCGTCGGTTTTGGACAATTTAACAACTTCTCAAAATACGCAGCCAAGATATCACAATTTTCCTTGTTGTTTAATGCTAGCGTACCATCTTCCCTTTTGAAATTTAAACTCGGCGCTGAATATCCAGTGATTTCATTCTTAAATGCTCTATAAAACAATCGGGTGTCATTTTTCTTAAAATTGTCGTCCATTTCCATTATTTGGTCCTTCATATATTTTCTTCGAATCGTTCTTAAAGTCTGGTGGGCCATTTTCCTTAATCTTTGTACTTCCTCTAAATTTTCTGGAGTCTTGTTCCCGTTCCACTTGTGCCAAGCACAATGTCTTTCTTTGATCACTCTTTCACATTGTTCATTCCACCAAGCATGTTTCCTATAAAATTTCAACGGTGCAATTTCCTGAGCTGGTTCAAGAAGGTTATTAGTAACATCATTCCAATTGGTTGGTATTTTAAGTTTTCCTTGAAATTCTATCCTTTTTTCATTTGTAAGAACCTCTCTATTAATTTTCGGAATTTTAATTCTAGTTGTATTTTGTTTGCGTGTAAAAGTTATGAAATTCATCTTGATTTGAGAAAGGTAATGATCTGAAGTTACATTAATGGATTTTCTGACCTTGACATTTTGAATTTCTTTGAAACAATTTCGAGAGATAGCTACATGATCTAGTTGAAACTCACCCAGCAACGCATTTGGGGAGACCCATGTTTTCTTTTTACTTGGTTTTGCTTTAAAATGTGTGGACATAATCTTTAAGTTTAGATGTTCACAGAGTTTAACCAATCTCTCACCATTCCTGTTGGTTCTATTGTGAGCGGGATATTTACCTATTATATCAGAAAATTTTCTCTCAGATCCAAGCTGAGCATTGAAATCTCCAAGTAAAATTTTTACATGATTAGAAGGAATTTTGAGAATTTCGGCTTCTAACTCGTCCCAAAATTCATCAACTTTCTCTGGATTCGTTTTATTATACTTATTTATAGGAGCATGGGCGTTGATTAGCGTGTATCTCTTATTGAGAGATTTTATAGTTAGAAAAGATAGTCTGGCATTCACACTTCTAAAAGCGATAACTGCGTCCAAAAATTTCTTGTTGACCATAAAAGCTGTTCCAAGATGTGGCATGTTCTTCATCACTCTCATCCCAACTTTTCCTTTGAAAATTCGGAAGTTGTCAGATTCAAAGGTGTCCTCATCCAAGAACCTGGTCTCTTGAAGGGCTAATATTGTAATGTGATGTCTATGAAGTTCTGATGTTAGTTGTTTTAATTTTCCAACCTGAATTAAGGAATTCACATTGTATGTTCCAAAAAAATATTTTCTAATTTTCTTGAATCTTGAACTGTTCTTGTGGTGCTCCGATTCACCATAATGTAACCCTGAACTGCTAGGCACACTGGATCCGATTTACGCCTAGCATTGTCTTCAGGCTAATCATGACCATTAGAAGCTAAATCCATGATATTAAAGTAAATGTGGGTTGGACAAAGTCCAACGTTATACAACTAAGATTGTGAGTCCTAGAGGTTGCCTCAAGATGTGTTCTGGCTCATATTTTACGGCTTAAGCCAACCCTCCTCCTTTCTCCGGGCTTGGAACCGGCAACAGAAACTACTGAGCTACTCAATCCACCCAGTAGATCCTGCAGGCGGATTGTATTTTTCAAACTTGTATACAGGTGCATATATTTTCTTTTATCGAGTTTACCATCCAAGGTGGTGGCTCCCACGGACTCGGCGAGGGAACTCACCCCTACCGCCCTTTCAGACAGTGTCCTAGAGCTGGGAATATCTAATCGGAGTGGATACAACTGGTGAGGTGGGATCAGCACCTCGCCCAGGCGGCCTCACCTGCAAAGCAAACAGGGGCCTCGTGAGGGAAGGGAGTGGAAGGTTAGGATGGATAGGCAAGGAAGGGGGAAGGAGGCGGCCATGACCTTACAGTAGGTACTGCCCCCGTAATTGAATTATGTAGAGACCACGGTGGCTATATTTGAAATTATAATGAAAGTTATGGTTGTCATAGTTATGACGTGGGTAGTCATGACGTAAGCACGGATGACGTATATGTTATACCAGCAGGCTACTTGAGCTGAGATTCTCAGTGACGTCAGCATTTAGTCGAGAATGTTCCAAGATTTACGACGCAGTCGCAGGAAACGAGGAATTCTGCTGAGGAAGAAACTATGCTATTGGAGGAGAGGCATGAACCAATCAACGATAGTTTAAAGGAAGACGGAGATTGCTGAAACTATGGTATTTTTATTACTTTTGGAATGCAGAATTGTGGAAATCCATTTGCAGTAAAAGCATCGATGTGGAATTTTGGTGAAATTTATTTTCAGTTTTTGAATTTTGAAAATCCGTCATGTATTAACGAAGTTGGAACTTCTAGCGATGACGCAGTATCACGCTTTGGAAGGGATGGAAACGCCCCTCGAGAAGTTAATAAAAGGGCTTGCGCAGAAGAGAGGAGTCTCTTTCGTTCTCTGATCATTCTGAGATTTCGTTCTCAGATCATCGAAGTCTATTGTGAAAGTTCTTTTCTTATACATTCATTATAGTGAGACGTCGAAGTGAACAGCAGTGAAAAGAATCGTCTTTATAACGCGTGGCGAGGCCACTATATTAACGAGATCCAAGTCAAACTAGGTGAAGTTGAAACGGACCTTAGAAAGCTTCTACAAGTTTAGCTTCGAACAGTTAGCGGTCACCGATAAGCTAATTGTATTGTGCTGTGCTTCATAAAGTAATAGAGAAAAGCTGAACAATTTCGACCGATTAGTTCGAAAGATATTAGCAGTTTTATACGACTGAGAAAAGTGATTATCTCGCCACAAGAGAAGCACTTTTGTATAGCCAGAATCAACGCAACGGCTGACGCTGCGAGTGGAATAGAAAGACTTCAGATTGCTTGGTTACACAACGATACAGTATAATGGAGCAAGTTAATACGGCAGTTTGTTCTTCTGACACTACAACCGAAGAGCAGATGGAAGGCTAAGGAGCTTATTGCAATTGGGACATACTTCAACGGAGTAAGATAGCGACATGGAACTTCGCTAATTGCTATTCCACACAAGCGAACATGCGGTGAATACCATCTACACCTACAGCCAAGATGGCGGCCAGCAGGTGTGTATCAGTTAGAGTGCTCCAACTTTTCCTCGTGTTCTACCTAGTAAAAAGCTCAGTGGGTGCCTCGAAAAAGATCCTCGATCATTCTTTAACAATTGAAGACTCGTGTGTGAACTCGGACCTGAAGGAACACCTCATGGTAGTTTGTAAACTCAATATATCTTCTCTTACATGGTGTGGAAGCGAGGGGCTGATAGTCACGGCAGCAGGCAGAGGGCGCCCAGCACTGCGCGGGGTTGCCAGACCGCCCGCTACATTATTACATCTCGTGGTGCTGTCTGTGGCTCTCAGTGGAGATGTGGAGATGAACCCAGGGCCGAATAAGGTGTGTATAATTTGTGATTCGAAGGGTCGTGTGAATCAGTTATTTGTGACATGTACATCTTGCCACTCTCAAGCGCACAGAACTTGTGCAAAAATCAGTGCTTCAAAACACAAAATAATCACCTCTGGGAAACAATCGTGGCTATGTTGGAACTGTTCTTTACCTCAGTTCTCTAACTCATTTTTTAATACATCGACACAGAGTGCAAATAGTGTAGATAGTGACGTAACACCCTCGGATAGCAAAGCATTGTCCATTTTTTCCTTCAATGCTCGAAGTGTAACATGTCCCTCCAAACAACCGGACCTGCGTTCTTGTCTCACAGCACTTAATCCGTCAATTGTGTGTTCAGGGGAGACATGGCTGAAAAAATCCACTAACGACCCAGAAATATTTCCGGTAACATACACCATGTTCCGCAAAGATCGAACCTGGACATCAGGGGGAGGGGTACTAATAGCCATGAAACCAGAGTTAAGGCCTGTTCGCCAACGGGAGCTTGAAACTGATGCTGAGGCTGTGTGGGTGGAATTCACGTGTGCGAACAATACATTTCTAATAGGCTCTGTATACCGTGCTCCAAATTCAACTCGGCACATCAATGATGAACTTTTGGAGTCCCTCCGTCGTGTACAATACATCCAGCACAAATACAAGGCCATTTACATAACAGGCGATTTTAATTTAGAAATAGACTGGCAAAACTCTCCTCCCACTCCCAAGGATCCCATTGCTAATGAATTCCTTACCGCATTCTACGATTTATTCCTTGACCAATTAATAACCGAAGCAACTCGAATCACACAAACTACACGCTCCACAATAGACCTATTCCTAACAAGCCTTCCTTCCTCCGTACAGAAAGCTGAAGTCATACCCGGTTTCAGTGATCACGCAGCCATCTTTACCACATTGCATTACAACAAACCACGCAGCAAGAGCACAGTGAGGACAGTATACAATTACAAAAAGGCAGACTGGAAATTGCTATCATCTTTATTCCTCAAACACCTTCCCACCCCATGTATTCTGGACACCAGCGACATCAACTCAGTGTGGCACGCCTGGCGAAATTGTTTCTTTGAATGTGTGGATATAGCTATACCGAAAATAACCATTAGTGGGAAGAAAAATTCTCCATGGGTGACGAAGGAAGTCATTAAAATGATTAGGAAAAGGAACGTTTTATACAAGAAATGGAAAAGTTGCTCAACTGACATCATGTGGGAAAAATACAAGAACATCAGGAACCAAACAAAGAAATTGATTCGCGAAACATACGACAATTATATTCACAAAATAAGCAGCACCAGTGAAATGTGGAAATTTTTGTCCAGAAGACGCGGCACCGCTGCGCCAGCCTCATTTCACTGTAACGGTACATTCCTCAGTGCACCCCAAGATATTGCAACAGCGTTCAGTGACAGTTTCAAGCAGAACTTTTCTAAGCCGGATATGACCACGAACCTGCTTCTGCCAAGGTCATCACTCCCACCCCTCCCACTCTCCAACCTGTACTTCACAACAACTGAGGTGATTCAGAGCCTACGGAAGATTAGACCACATGCGGCGACCGGCCCAGATGATGTTCCCGGACGGATCCTGCTGCAGTGTGCGGAAGCATTAGCGCCCTCTCTGAGTGCGTTATTCAACCTGTCTATCAACCAAGGTTCTGTGCCGTGTGAATGGAAATGTGCTAACGTGGTGCCAATCTATAAGCAAGGTGACAGAGAAGATGTTGCAAATTACAGACCAGTGTGTCTAACATCTATAATTTGTAAATGTATGGAGCGGCTAGTAGCAAACAGTGTGCTGGAATTCCTACGGGAGAACAATCTGCTCGACCCAAATCAGCACGGTTTTCTTCCGGGTCGTTCTTGCACTACTCTATTGACAAAAGTCATTGATGAGTTTCAGTTCTACTTGAATCAGCCAGAAGTGAAACAAGTGGACTGTATTGCACTGGATTGGGCTAAGGTCTTCGATCAAGTGTCTCATGAAAGACTTTTGTTAAAGCTACAGCAGCTTAACATACGGGGTAGCTTACTTGCATGGGTGAGGTCATTCCTAGAGGGTCGATCACAGTGTGTGGTGTACGGAGGAGCTCGATCGCAGGCTGCTCAAGTTACTTCTGGAGTGATTCAGGGCTCTGTGATCGGACCTCTTCTCTTCACTATATATGTGCTCGATCTTCCTGGCTGTGTCACCTCATCAATGTCACTATATGCAGATGACACCGTGCTATACAGGGGCATTAAATGTGAAGAAGATTCCCTCTGTCTTAAATCAGATCTGGACAACTTATCGCTGTGGTGTTCTGTGAATAATTTAAATATAAATGTACAAAAATGTAAATACATAAGAATAACCAGGTCACAAAAACCCATTGAGAATGAATACAAAATTATGAACAGTGTCATCCCACAGAGCACAAACTTAAAGCTATTAGGGGTAACAATCTCCGACACCCTGAATTGGAACATGCAAAGTGAAGAGGCAAGATGTAAGGCCACCAAAGTTCTGGGTTTCTTGTACAGAAACATGAGAGGTTGTAAACCTAGAGCCTTCAGGATGGCTTACACATGCATGGTCCGTCCGATATTAACGTACGGCTTACCTGCTTGGCATCCCACTACAGCGGAAAACATGAACAAGCTCCAGCGTGTACAGCGCCGCGCAGAAAGGCTAATAGCTCGTTATTCCCCTTCCCCTTTGTCAAAATTTCCATCTATAGAGGCAACAGCCAAACAAATTGATCTAATTTTTCTTAAAAAATCCCTTACAGGTTCCATTAATATTGACCCTTTTTGCCGACTGTCATTGGCATATCGCTCAGTTCGGAGAGGACGAGGTGTAACCCTCGTTCCGCCCTTCGCACGTAGCAATGCTTACCTGACAGGTTTCTACGGCCGCTCAGCGCGGTTATGGAACGCGCTGCCAGGGGATGCCAAGATCTTGCCTCTTAGGAAATTCAAGCCGTACGTAAAAAAGTACATTGTATAAATAAACGTATGTATGAGTGATTGATTGTCTCGCTGAATGAATGAGTATCTGAATGGAATGAATGTATGTATCGCGTGATCGAGGTTATGAAAGTGCGTGCGTGAGAGAGTGAGTGAACAGGAAAATGTACTATGTCAATATTCTAAATATGTAAATACTGCAAATATCTTTGTAAAACTTGTAAATATTGTTAAAACAAATGTAGATGTAAGCTGTGCCTGTGAAGCATGAAATATATATGTATGTGGGGCTTGCCCTTTTTCACTAGGCCTTCCATACTTCGTGTACGATTTATGGTAAATAAATAATAATAATAAATAATAATAATAATAATACACCCATGTTTCGTAATTAAAGGCTGAATACCATCGAACAGCCATAGAAACAATTTCATACTCTGAATATGAATAATTTCTTCGGAAATTTCTACAAAACTTCATGGCGATTGTCTACTGGAACTTCAGGGAATTTTTCAAGAGAGGTCAGGGTGGACCCGACTCACAAAGAAGATTATTGCCGGAAGGATGTCTATTCGTCTTCGAGGAGCAGAGCGATTTCCGGAGAAGGAAGCAGTTCGATTCTCCGAGGGTGCTATTTCCTATTTCGAGGTTGGAGCTCAACTTTAACGTGGTGAAATGGATCCATCAGCAGTCTTCTTTGGGGAATTTTCCTCTGGAACGTCAATCGGCAGATAAGGTAGTCGTGAACGTTTATTGTATTTGAGTATATTAATGATGTTTGAGCAACTATTTTTCCCATATTTTTATCCTCATGTATTTTTGCCCTATTTTCTTGTTGAGATTCTTATTCTCAGTACACCTTGATGAGTTATGCATTTTTCGACGATTTATTAAGACATTGTTATGTCATGGGCATAGTTAATGATTTTGGATCAGTTGAGACTGATATTTAGAATTTTCAGTAATTAATATATTTTTGTAGTCACGATTTGATTGTAAGTTAATGATTTTTATGGCAGATTTAAATTCAGACAGCGTGTCACTTTATTAAAGTAATTCTACCCCAGTTTAATTACTTTGACCAATTTTCTGTCATCATCAAGAAGGAAGAACATTTAAATGATTTTAGAGCGTTAAAATCTCTTACGTTGTCGACGATCTTGGAAATACTAGTCGTTATTTGTATTGATTGCAACACAGACATTTATCGTCAGTTATGAATGAACATTGCACCATAGACACTTTTGTGAAAGAGTAACTTTAATAATGAATTATTGAATGCATTAAAGTCAAGTACATTTGTTAGGAGTTTTTTCTCAATTAGAGAATTATATAATGATGTTTGCATTCCCCAGTCTAATTGGATTCTATTCGACTACTTTGCATTTTAGTCGCACTTTATTTGAAGATAGTATTTTCATACTACAATTTTCTTTTATGATGTTAATCTTAAATTTTGATAGACCAGACAGGCGTATATAAGCGTATTCACTATTAACTTTGTTTGTGATTGGCAAGCTTTGACTTCATTTCGGTTCATGAATGAAATCCACGAAGGTTAAATAGAAAAACAGTTTTGAAACAATTAATGATTATAAAAATTTTTAAGTGGAACTATGAATGTATAATCGCTAGTGCAGCGCGTGTTGAAAGTCGCTGAGGTATAATGCCCTTGAATATGAAGGAAGTTCCCACAGGAATAAATGTTAAAGAATTATTTGTGGAAGTTTTGTAAGTTATGTGGAAGTTGAATGCCATATAGATTAATATATGATGATTTTGGGCATATTTTTAATGCAGTTTGTGCATTAACTTGTTAGCGAAGGATTTTCCGCTGGAGTAAGATTGTCATAGTTCGTTGAAAATAAATCAAGTGAATTACTGTTATAATTAACACGAGTTTTGAAAGAATTTGAGATAAGATTTTGAATGAAGGTTGCCGTCACAAATCATTATTAAAACCTTTATTAAACCAGATTGTGACATTAACATGTATAACTAACCTTCATTGGTCGATTATATTAAACACGATTATGAAAATTACCAACCGAATGAACATGTGGTTAATGTATTTATTAAATTAATAATTTAAACAATTTAAATGTTAATATTGTAAATAATTGCTGTAAATATTTTTGAAAATAATATGGAACGAGAGTGATGTTAAAGGCGTGTATATAATATTTTTAGTGTCTTTGACAAATATTATAAACAATTTCTAATTGTTATAAATAATTTATGTGATTTTGTTATAAACATTTAAGAGCTAATTAAATATTTGGATTAAACTTAACACGTTTAAGAAATTAACATAATGATCCAATAGGATGTGAGCAAAGTACTTGAAAGATTTGCGTAAATATAATGTGAGTTGTCTTGTAGACAGATAAAAACTTGAGAGAGCAAGCTGTACTCTTACTAACTTAGCACGTGAGAAGGGAGTGCATTCAACCAGTATGCAACAGGTTCGAGGGTAGCTCGCAGCTGGGCCAACATCTGGTTCATAGAGAGTGAGGTCGTCCACACTCTGGCCTTGCGACTATAAATACCATTCTCATGTTTATTAAAAGGTAACCAAATGCTCTATATATGTCACACCCTGACGTCCTTTTCCAATCCAATAGTGTTATGAATATTACGTTATTTGGAGCTCTTGGGAGCTAAAATTGTTTTATATCATGTTGTATGATAATTTTTGCAAGTCCTACTGGAGGACGTAGTCAGATTGACTTGGGCTACTGATAGCCACGTTGATTTTGTTGTGTTATCAAAATCATACCCTTTATTTGAAATAAAGCATTTTGTACAGTTCAAAGTTCTCGTCTTCGTTCTGGCTCATTTTTAAATGTCATGGTGGAGGTTATTGTGTGAACAGACTTTAGTGATCCTGTTGTCAACTCAAACCCCGAGATAATTAAGAGGTAAGTAACGGTAAGTATGAACCCCCGTCTATTTTGGTGTGTTCCACAATGATTTCCTGTGAACTTCTGTGCTCTTATCTCGATAGTGTCTGTCAGTGCCATTTTCATTGATGTAACTGTGCCGGTGCAATTGATAATTGGCAATCCGATTGAGGGGGCGGATATCTGACAGCCTACTATCCAGGTAAACGGGGACAGTACCATCCCGGCATTGGCCCGAAGATGAAGTGGGAAACCACAGAAAACCACTTCGAGGATGGCTGAGTGGGAATCGAAACCCCTCTACTCATTTGGGCCACCCGAGGCTGAGTAGACCCCGTTCCAGTCCTCATACCACTTTTCAAATTTCGTGGCAGAGCCGGGAATCGAACCCAGGACCTCCAGGGAGGCAGCTAACCATGCTGACCGCTACGCTACGGAGGCGATCAGGTGCATAATACTCATACGTAATTCACAAACCCTTATAAAAAACTAATTTTAGAACGAGATTCAAACTCTGAATCGTACTATAAACACCATTAAACGCATTACATTTTTAGCCTACTTTCGATTTTTGCAAAAAATGAAAGTAGACTTATGAGATCACTACAGGGCGAAAAAAAGTGAGTCTGTCTGTGTGTGTGTGTGTGTGTGTGTGTGTGAGTGTGTGTACTCTGAATGTCTTTCCCCCCTATCAATTCGAACACGGTTAAACCGAATTGAACGAAATTTGGTACAGAGGTAGCACTGGCAAAGGGCACCTCAGTGTCATGCTTTATATTGCCGCCATCTTTACCAAAAGGTAATGGCGGCCAATCGAATGGTCAAAACTTAATAATGCATTATGACCAAACTAATCATCGGATCTTTACCAAATTTGGTAACAACCTACCTTCATATGGGACGCGTCTTGAGCCCAAACTAAAAGGTCATCAAACGTACCATTTCATGATGGCGGCCGTGTGAATTATGCAAAATTTATAATCCATAACATGGGACCCACCAGTTCCGATTATCGAACCAAGAATCGTTTAATCTGTTCGTTCGAAATTAAAAGTTTATATTGTAATATTATAATCTAGAAGTGACTTTAAAAATCTGAATCGTCTCGGCTATTTGACAAGATGGCAGCTGATCTCTCGTTCTGACCTATATTTTACTAATTTCAGTATGTTGCCTGCAATATAACCTACTGATAAAAATTATATGAACTTAATGTGAAATGAACTCGGTTTGAAATATACTCCAGTGAAGAAATCTTCAGTCCAAGTGATTATTTGCTAATACAGTACGTTATATGTATTTAATCGATAACGCGTGAGTTATGAGTGTACGATTGGCTGTGTGGTTAGAGCTCCCGTCTCTCATGTGGCTGGCCGGGGTTCAAATCCTATCAGAGTAGAACTTTTTTGCTTGATTTTTTTATATTTATTGTTTCTTGAGTACTGAGACGTTATAAAATAAAGCGTTATATGGTGCGTTTTGCAATGGAAATTATATATTAAAAAAAACTACATTCTACACCGGAGTGACATCTACCAGCCTTCAGTTGTACTATGCAGAAACTATAGATTCGAGCAGCGCTCTATACCGGCCAGTTAGTGAACCCAGTCTTAACGACTGCTAGGAGTAATAATACAGTAACATTCGTTTATTCCTTGTGCACAGAGGCGTTGTTGATAACCTCAAAACTTGCAATATGGATGATTTGGAGATGGATTATTTTGTTATACCGTGTATTTAAGATTAGCCTATAAATTAACGGGTTGCGAAGTTATTTCACTTAGTCCTATATCATTCGTATACGACACAGAACTACAACGTGACGTCAGTTTCTGATCTGCTCTGATTGGCTATTACATTGCTGCAGTCGGGTAGTTGGCAGTCAAGGATAAAATTCGCGACTGCCAACTGCCAGCTACCAACTGCAACTTCATGTTGTGTATGGTGCCTATAGTATACACGGAGTCGATCGCGACTGCCGACCGAGGACTACCAACTACGGACTGCCGACTGCGCATTGTAGATGGGCCTTATTAGAGCAACGAAGTTTCAATTATTGTAAGTAGTCGGTGTTTGGAGTGTTTGCTGATGAAATTGCAAAATGCTGGGGTAAATTATAAACTATGGTTTGAACGCCACTGTTCAAATCCTGTGTGCCAATTTGCACTTCAAATAGGAAGAAATTAGGTGATGATATGGACAAAGAGTTATAACTATACCCATACATTTAGGAGAAAGTAGGCTATATGTTCTTTCCCGAACATCTTGTTTGTAGTTAGACAATATCTGTATATAAATTGAAACTCAGCACAGTGATCATGATTTGAAGATGACCGCTTAAAGGTCAAAACGCGTAGGCTAATCCTAAAATTTCCCATTATAATAATGATCATAACTAGTACATGTGTTTTTTTCTTTCAGAAGAGTTATATACTTATTATCCCTACGGTATATTATATACATTGTAACCCTCCCAGTCTTTGTGCAAATTCGTGTTAACCGACTGAAGAGCTGACAGTTTGCATAGGCAACACTGAAACAATGAATTCAAAACTTTACATTTCTTGGTCACAAAGCCCATGTTACTGCGCCCAACTGTTAATATAACTGATAACTTGCGCGGTAGTTGAAATAGAATATACTGTATATAACTGCCTTGGACTTAATATGCCGTATCATTGCATCGTTTGCTTGTACTGTGTGGGAAATAAAAACCGGGAACACTTCGCTTATGATGGCCACAGTCACAATACAAGCCTCCAATCTCCAATCGGTCAACTACCCATTTCTACAGTACGCTACCGACACGTTAAACATCCCCTTCCAGGGCAAAACTCTAACATACCGACACGGGGTCTCTAAAGGCACAGAAGTGTCATTACAGAAGTCGTAGTAGGCCTAGTAGTCCTTATTTGAATTTGTTAGATGTGCAGTTTTGGAACTGATGATCAAATATCTCATCTAGGAAAGAGGTATCATCTCCCAAAATTTGGCATAGGCATTTCTTCTCTACTTCCTAATGAGATAAATTGGATCCTTTTAAAGTGTTTCAAAATCACCCTATATAGGCTATAAGAAACAGTGCTCGGCGGAGCGAGTGGATGGGATCACATGGAGCGTGTTGGGCTGGCTGAGTAACTTTTACCAAGCCTGAAAGGAATGCCAAGTAAGTTTAACGTTTGAAACTCACTCCATTAACTGGTTATTACTCTAATCTTTGGTTTGAAGGACCTCAGTTTCGATTCCCGGCCACGCCAGGGAATAATAGACTCGTATGATTAAATCATGTACTGTAGTTCGGGTATTTGTGACGTATTCTTCATTTCATTCTCCTCACAACGCATATGTTGCCACGGGCGTAAACTCCAAAGACCTACACTAAGCCTTTCCAGTGGCCACACACCTTCATAAAATGATGATGTTGATGATGATGATGATGATGATGGTGAATGGGACGAGTTTTGCAAACGTTCCATTATGGAACTTGGTCCTATTGACACTTTTGATGGAACATTCAATTCTTTTGAATGTATAATCTAATGAAGTCAATAATAGACCCACGGAACAATGGAGTATTGCATGTGATTCATCGGCATATGTAATACGACTACGAAATGAACTTAGAGAATAAAACTTGCAAATATCAATCAATAGGAATGTATGATTAGCATGCAGATTGCCTGGGGCATTATGTTGTGTTTACATTTAAATGTACCCTGCTAACTACATGGTATTAATTACTGCTCCATGTTCAATGTTGGCAGCCCTTTCCCTTGTCTACGTCCCTCCCAGTCCGTTACGGACAGCTGTGATACAGCCAATGAGGTCTTCAGCCTCATATTGCGAGCAATACAAAGGAACTCTTACCGTCTTATTGCCGACACAACCTGCAGTTGATATTTGAAATTAGGAGGGAACACAAGTGATTATGGCAAAAACATTCGTAGCATATTATTGAACCTGGTAAAATCCTCGCACTCCTTCTTAAATTCCTAATTCCTGTAATTAGTACAATATATGCACTCAAGAATTCTGCAATCAGTGAACCATACACTACTGAGCACTCAAAATATCCAATATCTCCGTAACTACTTCTGAATGGACATGCACATATTTATTGTGCGTTCTAAATAGCAATTGTAAAAAGGAGTTTGTATGATGGGATTGGTTTTTAATTACCTTTTAAAAATGTTGATGCCTTATTTTCCAAAAATATCAGTATTCTCAAAAGTGTCGCAGTAACACATCTCTAAAAAACATGGTTTTTATTCTGTAGAATGAATCACTATGATATTAACAGGTTCATTTGTATGGATGTATCATAAATTAAGTTTTTTTAATAGAAAATCATTTCATGGCTTTTCGGATGTACCCTTTCAGTTTTTAATGAAATTTGCATGTTAGAGTTAGAGGTTCATCCTCTAGAATATGTACATCTAAAAGACTCTGAGAAATTTTAATAACAATAGTAATAATAATAATAATAATGGTTTTACATCCGTACTACTTCAGGTTTTAGAGACACTGGGGTGTCAGAATTTTGCCCCAAAGGGGATCTTCAGTGTATCAGTAAATCTAGTGACACGGCTCCCTCTCATTTGGGTACCCTCAAATGCCAATATTCCGCCAGCAGGCTGCAAAATTCTAAGTGAATAGTCCAATTGGTTACAAACTATCTTTAATTGAAGAAATGGACATACCTGAGAAAATCTTCAGATGTTTAGGAATCATCAATAAAGTTTTAGACCATCATTAGTTTAGAAACACACCCGAAACCGAATCTACAAAACCTTAGGAAGACCAGTACATTGCTATGGTAGTGAAACGTGGACCCTGAGGAAATGCGATGAGAGACGAATAACTACCGCCGAAATGAAATATACGCGACGAACATCAGGAGTCACTAAGTGGGATCTCAAACGAAACACAGAAGTGCTGAATGGTCTTAACAGCAGACCTGTATTGGAATACATTTATGAATACCAGAGAAATTGGCAAGGATACTGTGCCCTTTTAGCAAGAAATATGCAAATCACAGTATGCCAGCAATGCTCAAATCGGGATTTTCGGGGTTATGGTATGTTCTCCCACTCTGTGACTTACACATTTTGGATTAAATAGAGGATACACTTCCCAAAATAAATAAATAAATAAATAAATAAATAAATAAATAAATAAACAAAATCAACTCCTACTATAAAACATTTAATTAACCAATAATATGGCGCTACAACAAATTAAACAAATAAAATACTGACCCAATTCTAACTTGTTCAGAGTGAACAAGGAATACATAATAAAACAAAGGTTAAATCATAATAAATGGTTTTCATAAACCAACAAATCTATATTTCTTTTCACTTCCATATAGTGTCCTTTCAAACTTCAATATAATCAAGAGCTCCAATAGGCTCGATACCTTTCAATATAAACTGTGTTATCCTTTTTTTAAACACATCACTATCTATTATATGAGTATTTTATAATTAAAACAATATATAATTCTTATTAAAGTACTGCTACTCATTTACTTAAACTTTGGGCTTTCACAATGTTCTCATGTTACCATCTCTCTCAAATCAACAATTCACTACAGTGATTGGGAAAACACTTGTGTACTCCCGAGACCTGAAGACTACTTGAACACGTCAAAAATTAAGATCACTCCCGGAATCTAATTGTCTTCACTGAACTCGTGAATTATTACATTATATAACATTACATTAGGGATTTATCATTATTTGTCTTAAAAGACCATCATATCAATAGAAAGCAACGATCTGAACTGTCAAGCGGTAATTTTCATCTACAAGAACCTCGGTTCGAAGCCCGGGTCGTTAAACAAACTCTAAACCATCTAGTGTACTATAACTTCAAAACAGACGGCTCACAGACCTACCGCACTTCCGTTAATGGTGGGGTCTGGCCTTGGCCACTTGGCGTGATTTATTGTTCGGGAGCAGGAACATTATGGTCAGACTCGCAAGAGGCGAGCTACCCTCCACTTTCATACAGCAGTTTCTTAAATATAGTTCTTTGAACAAACAAGGCTTCATTCTACTTATTTTTAACAACATATTTAGGTTCACTAGACCCATTCTTTTTACCTTGGCATTTATTAATTATGAAGTGTCCTCATTGGTGGGTAAGAATAATTCAATACAACAACAAATACTTAGGGCTTCACATAAACGAATCTGGGTTCGTTTCTTTCAACTGCCTCGGGAACCATATCCCATACTGGAGGACTTATACATTTGCGACTTATAGCAGGCCTTTGCCTTACACTCGCGCTCATAATACAATTATTTCGTACCCTTTTTATAATACAACACACACAACGGCCTCGTGATCACATCACTATTTGGAGGACTTACTATAGCTCAATTACCACGACCAACTGCCCCTCATAATTAATTTTACCAAGTATACTTAGGTTCAACGCATTCCTAGCGTGACAAATTTACTTCAATGCGCTACATTACGCTTATCCTTTATTGCCAAATTGCCTTCAAAGAACTGATAGATTCAACAATACACATTTGATCTACATCTCAATTTTATATTAATCCTCTCCCGTAACAATAATCGCTTTATCTTAAGAACATTTGTTCACAACATGTATTTATTCTTTTAAAGGAGCTCAAAAGCTACTACTTTCCTATAATTCATCATAATCTTTATTCATTTATATCATTGTTATTATTACTATTATTACGCTTGCCTTCATATAATTAAATCATTAATCAAATACACTGATACTTTATTTCATACATTTCCCCTAAGGGATTTATTCATTTCACAGAATTATTTTATACTTTCACAATTTTAATCGTTCAGATCGCGCTATTAGTCTGTTATTTGTTATTCAACAACATCCCTATTTTCTCATTCTCAGGTGGATTGTACACAAATATTCCCCAACACATAACATAATGAAATGGTTACTCACATGAGGTGACGGTCCCCGACCGTATTTTCCAGCGATGTTTCATTTTCGCCCACTTACGGTAATTAAGCCTTCTTCATTAATACCATTTCACACAATGACATTTCTTGATACACATACACATAATTTACCTTAAACACTGGTAACATTTTGAATACAATTCTGTATTCTTTTATAATACACAAATAAATTCACTAAAAATTATTGGACTAACACAAATTTTCTATATTTACATTTCACTGCTTTTAAACACTGAGACTTTGATTTGGCCTTACACACGTGATTTTTTTCTTCCCGTTTCCAAGGGTGAAACTCTTAGATGTCGGCTCCCTATCTGGATAGAAGTTGAAAGTCTCGATCAATCTACCCCTCCCTGGAACGGCTATTCTTCAAATCTGGTTTCCTGACTATTCGGCTTCTATTATTACTAGCTCGAAGTCGTTTCTTTCTAGACACTATTTAATTTGTCTAGATAAAGTCCATCTTGTTTACGGCGCCTTGAATACTTTATCGGTGACCTATGATTCTCTAGCATTTACTGCTATTCCTTAGTTTCGTAGCTTAATGCTTTTACTGTTCGTTTGTCTCCTATTAGACAACGTCTTGGATTAACATTTCCCTTCTTATTTTCTTCGCTCTAGTCCCTATCTTATTGATACACTAGGCGTTACTTATTTCGTCCGACCCTGATCGGGTTCCTTAACTTTGCTGGAAATGTTTGTTTCACGATCTTTGGTACTTCAAAACGTTACGATACTTTCAGTCGTTTAACTGAACTGTTATTTGAAGGCCTATCGCCTGTTCTTTAAGTTCGCAGCCTACTTTGACTGTAATACTGAACTTTTCACTATAAAGACTGACGCTTGCTGAACTAAATCCTGTACTAGGATTTTCCTAATTCTTCACACGGCGATACTATGATGATACTTGATACTTCCTCGTGCAGCGTCTCGTCGCTCACGGAACTGGATATCTTTGATGCAGCACCTCCGCTCGCGGAGTGCTCGTAGACTGCATGATTGGTCTGGCTCTCCCAGGACTTTTATACTTATCGGCGACAAAAAGATAAATTCCACGTCTTTTTCATAACTAACTTTTGAAGCAATATTCGCACACTTTTGAAAATTATATCTCTGGAAAGCTCGTTTTCTAAACGTAAACTGACTTCTTTACACATAAAAATCGATTGTACAATTCTGAGATATTAAATAAAATTTGGTCTTCAGATACGTGGGTGTTACAGTTGATTTTTAATCCCCACCTCCTCGGGTCTCGGGGAACTTTTAATTACGTAATGCCGCATTTGCACTTTTTTCCTGGGCAATTATTATAACATCGTTTCCCACACAAAAATCTCTATTCCGAAATGATTCACAATGATGTATTTCTTTTGTTACTTTTATGTTCGCAAATGGCTTAAATCTAATTATTCTTCCTCTTGCACAACTGCGAGGATGCCATTTTACTGCAACGTAAGTTCAATTTCCGAAACCTTCTCTCACTCACTCCGAACGGAAAGTTCCTCTCGTTCTAATTATAGCCATGATCGCTCCTTATCGGTGCGTCACGCGTGATATCATTTCCTGGCCACCTGGGCTCTTATTATTGCACAACATTAAACCAGTCCTCTTGTATAAAATCTTTCTAAGTTCTACTGAAGACTGTATATTTCCTCTTTTCTTTTTTCCAATAAATGATGGATTCGACCCCTGGAACCAATGGTACATGGGTTCATCTCTCCCCAACTTAGATAAAGAAATTTACGAAATTTTTAGGAAATTTATTTAAACATTTATATAAAATTTTATATTTTCTTAGTGTCGAAGCCAACATAACATTTCTCAGTACCTTTTGGTCTTTCTTTTCCAAGCCCTTTCTCTCTCGGGCTCTTTTTGGGTCTCACAAAGTTCCCATTCATTCATTTCTTTTAAGCGGACCTCCACTTAGGGCTATAAATTACTCGTCTCGTTAGGGTGTTTCTGAGTCTCCTCTGAGTCTGGCGTACGCTCCAAACTTGGGTCAGACAGTTTTTTTTTCTTTCTTGTTGGGATGGGCATTCTGCCGGTCTGTCTCTTTTCTCAGGTTATTCAATATTAACCTATTTACATTCTTTTAAGACTTCACGGGTGCATATAGCCTTTACCCGTTACTTCTTCATTTTTGTTTTCTGGACTCAAAGTCTACAGAATTACATTTGTCCTTAAGAGCACGGTCTGTCCTTACCCGACTCTTCTTGGTTTTCTTCCATTCCCCTCATCTCATCTCGAGATGGCATTTTCAGGAAAAATTCGTTTTTTTATCTTACTCTTTAACGGGTGCATATAGGCTTAACCCGTTATCTATTCTAGAGTAACCTTTTTCCTTCATCTCGCATCGAGATGGCATTTTCCCAGAAAATTTCTTCTTCCTACTCTTCCAATTCCATAGTTCCTTTATATCTTCTCTTTTTCTTTTCTTTCTCTGATTCCATTTCTTCCGACGAATTTTCCAACTGAAAAACGCTTGTGCGTCTTCTTTCTCCAAGGTCATGTGCATTATTTCTCTTCCTCTCCTACCCTCAATAAGGTTTCTATTCTCTTGTAAACCTATTACACTTGGCGGTGGTCTTCCTTTTTCTTCATTTCCTTCCACGACATATCCTCTCTTTTCTCCCGTAATCTCCTCTTTTTCTTTGAGGTTTTCTTGGCTTTTATTAGAATCTGTTTCAATTTTTCTTTCCTCAGCTAACTTTCGTTGGCAATCCTTATATTTCAGCATTAACTCAAGAATCTGTTCTTTCAAATGTTCTTTCTCTTCTTCTAATGGTATTTTATCTTTCTTATCCTCATGGATTTCTTCTGGGTTTTCCTTTTCAATTTCTGTGAAACCCTGAACCTCTGCTTCCATCTGCGCTTCGACAACACTTTCTATTATAGTTTCATTTAATTTCTCCGTTTCTCCAGGAATTATTATTTCCTTCTCCCCAACTTTCACTTCTTTTGTTATCTCTTGTTCTGGGTTTATCTCTTGCTCTTCAAGCTCCACTTTTCCATAAAAATGTTCTTCTTCGCTTTGCAGCTCATTTTCATTTCGGTTGTCTTCCTGAACTGGAATTTTCATTTCCTCTTGAGTGTCCATTATTTTCTCTAGAAGGATCTCATTGCTTTTCTCAGTTTCCACTGGAGTCATCACGATTTCTACTTCTTCTTTTCAAATGCCAGTTTCGGGCTCTTGCATCTTGACTTCTTGTTCTTCTACAATTACTGTTTTATTTTCAGTTTGGACAACTACTTCTTTTGACCGATGGTTCTGTGCTAAGATATCTCCCTTATCTTTATTTTCCGCGAATCGAATGAACCTCTTTCCTAATGCTTCAATACTACTTTTAATATCATCCCGGGACGTCTGATACATTTCTTTACTTGATTCTAACTTGTCTTTTAATTTTTCCTGCACCCCTTGGATCTGGGTTACAAGTTCATCTTTACATGCATCTTTATTCTCTTTACAAGTTTCTTCCATGTTACATGTGATTGCCCCTTTAAACTTATTTAACTTAATCTCTAACTCCGTATCAAAACCTTGAAATTTGTTATTCATTGTCTCTTCTATTTTCTCATTTATATTACTATATATTTGAGTCTCCATGACCTCTAATTTGGTGTTCATGGCTTGACTTTTCAGAGAATTATCAGTTATCATATTCTCCTGAAACGAATATAATTTATTTTCAAGTTTAACTTCCATTACTCCTAGTTTATCTTCCAAAACCTTGGATTGTGCTGAAAAATGATCTGAATTCTCTGTTTTTATACTATCCAATTTGCTTTCTATCTCCGCCTTCAATGTACTGTTCAGGTATATACAGTCGGCTTGGATAGATTCTAATTTAATTCCCAAGTTATCACTATCAGTTTTAAGAGCCTTTAAATTCTGATTTATGGATCCTAACTGTTCACTGCTTTCCGCCTTTAAAGCGTCCAAAAGCCCCTGTCTCTCTTCCCTATTCTCTGCTTTCATAGCCGCCTTCTTTTCACGGCTATCAGCCTTTAAGACGTCCACAAGCCTCTGCATTTGCTCACTTAATGCCATCTTATAGAATACAGTGGGCTACTGTGCCACATCGCTAGATCATGCATGAGAGATGGTACTCCGAACTCTTGTGTCCCAATTTTCAAAATTTAACCTTAATACGGCTGTTTACTAAAACGTACCCTTTTGATATACTCATTCAATGTCAAAACCTTTATGGAAGTGATTTAAAAAATTCAAAAATTTCGAAAAACCATTTTTATCAAAAAATGAAGATTTTGATTTTCAAGAAAAACTCGGGGTTTCCCTAGGAAAACTCACCACCACGTACTGGGCGCCAAAAGAAGTGTTTGCTAGGGGGTTACATTATATTTAGGGCTGCTCGGTGTGAATTTTCCAGGGTCCCATGCGGTCAGTTAACATTTTATTTTGTAGCTACTTCTATCAATACTTTTACTTTTACATGATATGACCGTCTTATGTGTTCCTCTAGTTATTAATCCAAGCACAGTACTTATATGCCCCCCCCCCCTGTGCCCTTTTAGCAAGAAATATGCAAATCACAGTATGCCAGCAATGCTCAAATCGGGATTTTCGGGGTTATGGTATGTTCTCCCACTCTGTGACTTACACATTTTGGATTAAATAGAGGATACACTTCCCAAAATAAATAAATAAATAAATAAATAAATAAATAAACAAAATCAACTCCTACTATAAAACATTTAATTAACCAAATATATGGCGCTACAACAAATTAAACAAATAAAATACTGACCCAATTCTAACTTGTTCAGAGTGAACAAGGAATACATAATAAAACAAAGGTTAAATCATAATAAATGGTTTTCATAAACCAACAAACTTATATTTCTTTTCACTTCCATATAGTGTCCTTTTAAACTTCAATTTAATCAAGAGCTCCAATAGGCTCGATACCTTTCAATATAAACTGTGTTAACCTTTTTTTTACAACACATCACTATCTATTATATGAGTATTTTATAATTAAAACAATATATAATTCTTATTAAAGTACTGTTACTCATTTACTTAAACTTTGGGCTTTCACAATGTTCTCATGTTACCATCTCTCTCAAATCAACAATTCACTACAGTGATTGGGAAAACACTTGTGTACTCCTGAGCTACTGAAGACTACTTGAACACGTCAAAAATTAAGATCACTCCCGGAATCTAATTGTCTTCACTGAACTCGTGAATTATTACATTATATAACATTACATTAGGGATTTATCATTATTTGTCTTAAAAGACCATCATATCAATAGAAATCAACGATCTGAACTTGCAAGCGGTAATTTTCATCTACAAGAACCTCGGTTCGAAGCCCGGGTCGTTAAACAAACTCTAAACCCTCTAGTGTACTATAACTTCAAAACAGACGGCTCACAGACCTACCGCATTTCCGTTAATGGTGAGGTCTGGCCTTGGCCACTTGGCGTGATTTATTGTTCGGGAGCAGGAACATTACGGTCAGACTCGCAAGAGGCAAGCTACCCTCCGCTTTCATACAGCAGTTTCTTAAATATAGTTCTTTGAACAAACAAGGCTTCATTCTACTTATTTTTAACAACATATTTAGGTTCACTAGACCCATTCTTTTTACCTTGGCATTTATCAATTATGAAGTGTCCTCATTGGTGGGTAAGAATAATTCAATACAACAACAAATACTTAGGGCTTCACCTAAACGAATCTGGGTTCGTTTCTTTCAACTGCCTCGGGAACCATAGCCCATACTGGAGGACCTATACATTTGCGACTTATAGCAGGCCTTTGCCTTACACTCGCGCTCATAATACAATTATTTCGTACCCTTTTTATAATACAACACACACAACGGCCTCGTGATCACATCACTATTTGGAGGACTTACTATAGCTCAATTACAACGACCAACTGCCCCTCATAATGTATTTTACCAAGTATACTTAGGTTCAACGCATTCCTAGCGTGACAAATTTACTTCAATGCACTACATTACGCTTATCCTTTATTGCCAAATTGCCTTCTAAGAACTGATAGATTCAACAATACACATTTGATCTACATCTCAATTTTATATTAATCCTCTCCCGTAGCAATAATCGCTTTATCTTAAGAACATTGGTTCACAACATGTATTTATTCTTTTAAAGGAGCTCAAAAGCTACTACTTTCCTATAATTCATCATAATCTTTATTCATTTATATCATTGTTATTATTATTATTATTATTACGCTTACTTTCATATAATTAAATCATTAATCAAATACACTGATACTTTATTTCATACATTTCCCCTAAGGGATTTATTCATTTCACAGAATTATTTTATACTTTCACAATTTTAATCGTTCAGATCGCGCTATTATTCTGTTATTTGTTATTCAACAACATCCCTATTTTCTCATTCTCAGGTGGATTGTACACAAATATTCCCCAACACATAACATAATGAAATGGTTACTCACATGAGGTGACGGTCCCCGACCGTATTTTCCAGCGATGTTTCATTTTCGCCCACTTACGGTAATTAAGCCTTCTTCATTAATACCATTTCACACAATGACATTTCTTGATACACATACACATAATTTACCTTAAACACTGGTAACATTTTGAATACAATTCTGTATTCTTTTATAATACACAAATAAATTCACTAAAAATTATTGGACTAACACAAATTTTCTATATTTACATTTCACTGCTTTTAAACACTGAGACTTTGATTTGGCCTTACACACGTGATTTTTTTCTTCCCGTTTCCAAGGGTGAAACTCTTAGATGTCGGCTCCCTATCTGGCTAGAAGTTGAAAGTCTCGATCAATCTACCCCTCCCTGGAACGGCTATTCTTCAAATCTGGTTTCCTGACTATTCGGCTTCTATTATTACTAGCTCGAAGTCGTTTCTTTCTAGACACTATTTAATTTGTCTAGATAAAGTCCATCTTGTTTACGGCGCCTTGAATACTTTATCGGTGACCTATGATTCTCTAGCATTTACTGCTATTCCTTAGTTTCGTAGCTTAATGCTTTTACTGTTCGTTTGTCTCCTATTAGACAACGTCTTGGATTAACATTTCCCTTCTTATTTTCTTCGCTCTAGTCCCTATCTTATTGATACACTAGGCGTTACTTATTTCGTCCGACCCTGATCGGGTTCCTTAACTTTGCTGGAAATGTTTGTTTCACGATCTTTGGTACTTCAAAACGTTACGATACTTTCAGTCGTTTAACTGAACTGTTATTTGAAGGCCTATCGCCTGTTCTTTAAGTTCGCAGCCTACTTTGACTGTAATACTGAACTTTTCACTATAAAGACTGACGCTTGCTGAACTAAATCCTGTACTAGGATTTTCCTAATTCTTCACACGGCGATACTATGATGATACTTGATACTTCCTCGTGCAGCGTCTCGTCGCTCACGGAACTGGATATCTTTGATGCAGCACCTCCGCTCGCGGAGTGCTCGTAGACTGCATGATTGGTCTGGCTCTGCCAGGACTTTTATACTTATCGGCGACAAAAAGATAAATTCCACGTCTTTTTCATAACTAACTTTTGAAGCAATAGTCGCACACTTTTGAAAATTATATCTCTGGAAAGCTTGTTTTCTAAACGTAAACTGACTTCTTTGCACATAAAAATCGATCGTACAATTCTGAGATATTAAATAAAATTTGGTCTTCAGATACGTGGGTGTTACAGTTGATTTTTAATCCCCACCTCCTCGGGTCTCGGGGAACTTTTAATTACGTAATGCCGCATTTGCACTTTTTTCCTGGGCAATTATTATAACATCGTTTCCCACACAAAAATCTCTATTCCGAAATGATTCACAATGATGTATTTCTTTTGTTACTTTTATGTTCGCAAATGGCTTAAATCTAATTATTCTTCCTCTTGCACAACTGCGAGGATGCCATTTTACTGCAACGTAAGTTCAATTTCCGAAACCTTCTCTCACTCACTCCGAACGGAAAGTTCCTCTCGTTCTAATTATGGCCATGATCGCTCCTTATCGGTGCGTCACGCGTGATATCATTTCCTGGCCACCTGGGCTCTTATTATTGCACAACATTAAACCAGTCCTCTTGTATAAAATCTTTCTAAGTTCCACTGAAGACTGTATATTTCCTCTTTTCTTTTTTCCAATAAATGATGGATGCGACCCCTTGAACCAATGGCACATGGGTTCAATACCTCAACAGGATGGACAGAGGCAGGATCCCTAAAGCTATCGTCAACTACTGTCCCGGTGGGAAGAGATATCTAGGTCGCCCCAGGAATAGATGGCGTGAAAATGCAAATCTTTTGTATAGACCGTAACAGTTCTTCTAGGACTAATACATGAAAAGATGATGATGATGAATATCATGTTTTATACAGTGAAAATTCAATTTTCAAAAAGACAACTTTGAAAGTTTATCATACATTTTCCGCCTGGGTATTCTCACCCACTCACTTCATATACTGAAACCCATATATCTCAAATCTATTGGAAGAAATCACATGAAAATTGGCACCGGAACAGAGGGAGATATTTCCTATCAGTTGAAACTATAAATAAAAGAACATGAATTACAGAAGCCATTCTCCAGGGATTCCTTCATAATCTATTAAAAATTGATTTTCAGTCGAGCAACACGTTAATGTGCACAGTTAAATTGGGAGGGGGATAAAACTTACCTACTTGCACCTGCTTACAAGGAAAAGATTACATGGATTAATTACACACTTTTTATACACTTATCGAGAAAAAAGGGATGCGGGGGGGGGGGGGGTAATTGAATTACATGTTTCGTTCGTCAGGTGAAGATCATCAAGTCTTGTTCACTTATTGCCTTTTATTACGTTGCAGAATATGCATATGGCACTTAAGTACAGCTCATTCAGTGTGGAGGGTTCCATAGGTAGACAATAATATAGCACATGGTATGCAAATTTCAGAAAATCCCAATATTTTTAGAATAGCATGTTAGAATATCTAAAAGAAAGTATTGCGCTGTTACATAGGTACAAACCAAGTCTTACAAATTAACGGATACGATGCTACTCTAGTAACCTATTTTGAGAGGTACCTTGGACTTTGAAAACCGTTAAATTATACTAATGGTTGTAAAATTAACGCTTTATCGGATAGGCATTATTAATTACTGGTTGTTGTGGCCGGCATTGCCAGGTGGCGTCTTACATGGAAGATACGTGTTAATCTTCATTATGGAATGCGTATTGCCTTTGCAAACTATTGGAGCGGAAGATGGAATATTTCTAGACCTAGTTGAACTGTAACGTTACATGTCATGTCCTGAACTCACATCGTGTCAATAAGGTTATACGTTCATTCAGTCATAATATCACATAAATTCTCTCGATGTTTTACGCTCGAGTATTCATCAGCCTTGTACAAAGAATTCATTATAAAAATCAATAAACAAAATGTTGGTGCTTTTCAGTCGGTCAACACGAATGTACCCAAATGAGATGGGTTATTCCCTAAACCTGAAAAAATTACATGAGATTAATAAATACACTTGCTAAGGCAACACTGAAAAAATGACCTCAAACACCATAATAAAAATGAATCATCATCATCATCATCATCATCATCATCATCATCATAGCTTGCCACGGTGGGTGAGTGGATAGCGTATCGGTCTACTAACCCCAAGATTGCAGGTTCGCCCCTGACCGTGGTAAGTGATTTTTGAAAGGCGGCAAAAATACGATACGCATGTCATACGATGTTGGCATGTCAAAGAACCCATTTGAATTCAGTAGGCCGAGTTCATAATGGCAAAATTAATCTCGGGAGTTTCCGCCAGCACAAAGTTCCTCATTTCTCTACTAGAAAGCGCTATTGTGTTCAAGGAGATTAGATATCTTACATCTAACCTCCTTGACTTTGATAGTCAAGGAACTACGAAATTCGACATGCAAGCTACCCTCTGGGTGTCAAATAGCAAAGCTTGCACCAGGCACCCGAGGCCATACGATATTATCATCATCATCATCATCATCATCATCATCATCATCATCATCATCATCATCATCATCATCATCATCATTATTTGTTGCATTTATGGGCGTTTAAGGCCTACAGCTGAAGAACAAAAGAAAGAAAAAGAAGAGAAAAGTGGTAACAAAGGAATCAGTCACGAAGGAGGATGTATCTACTGCAGATAGCACTCCAACGCTGCCGGTCTCTAGCTTCATCTTCCACCGCATTCGGCTCCACTTGCTGAAGTATTACCAATACTCGATCCTTCCATCGCGTCCTGGGACGTCCCCTTGAACGTCTTCCAGCAGGTTGTGAATGAAGGACTCGGGTTTGGATGGATTCATCAGCTCGAAAGATGTGGCCAAACCACTGTAACCTCCTCTGTCCTAGTACTCGGCCAATTTGTGGTTTTCCCAACCGCTGATAAAGGTCATCCTTCGTTCTTCGTTCCCATTTACCTTCCATGTCATTGCAAACGGGTCCATACATCTTTCGAAGTACCTTCCTCTCGAAGGCAGAGATGGCTCCTTCGGTTGTTGCTGACGTCGCCCAGGTTTCACAACCATACAAAAGTACCGGCCGTACTTGTGTCATGCATAGCCGAATCTTATTCTTCTGCGATAATAGACGAGATTTGATTAAGTTATTCAGACTATAGAACATGCGATTTGCACTTCTTTCGACACTTCACGTCTATGAGTTAGTATGGATCCCAGGTACCTGAATTCTTGAACTCGTTCAAAAGTATGTCTGTCAACAATAATCGTTTTTGTTTATTGTTATTGTTGTTGATCCTTTTGGAGACTGTGACATCGTAGTCATGAAGCCCCGTGTACTTGTGTGTGTGCAGAATTTATCTGATTACCTGTGCCACTGTGTTGTCTGTACTAGTGTGAAATATAATGCAATAAGTTACAGCCGTAAGAAAACAGATAACCCAAGTCAACAAAGAAAACATTTTCTGTTGAGTTTATTATTTAATGCTTATGCTCTAACTACATCGAACTGCAACCATAAACGTCATTCATATAAATAAAGTTTACATTTGTACTTTATGCAATGATCATGTTTTCACGCCTCCGCTGCATATGAAATTAGGCCCTATGAAGCAGTTTTAAAGGCTCTTCGTCAAGATTCGGAAGCTTTGCAATATTTAAAGACTTTTTTTCCTAAATTGTCATAAGCTAAAATTAAAGCTGATATTTTCGTCGGTCCTCAAATAAAGAAACGAATAGCCAGTGAAGAATGTCCACAATTACTCAACACCTACGAAAAGCAAGTATGGTACAGCCTTAAGGCAGTGATCCATGGCTTTCTTGAAAATAAGAAAGATGAGAATTACAAAGAGCTTATTTCCACAATGCTTGAGAACTTTAAACTCATGGGTTTGTAACCGAATTTATTCAGTTAGTTTGGGGTATTTTATTCGTATGTTATTATATTGGGTTAAATGGGGGATGGAGCGGTGATTTTGTTTTTGTTCCTGTGTATCTTTTGTGGACGAATTCATCTTTGGGTGTTCCGGGCCGACTAGAGTCATTGTTTATTAATTATCGGTTTTTGGATATTTGATATTATAAAATACGGGGTTTTTGCGATTTATTACGTTTTGGGAACAGGGACTTATAAGACTGTATTATTTTGAGTAGAAGCATTATTTCATTTTGGTTTGGGGCTAATGGCTTTATTTTGACCTAGTAATGTAATTTTCAATTCCTGACTGTACTATAAGGTCGAGGACTGGAAAGTTGCACACCCTGAAAAGTCAGGCAGTAATTCGACTTGTTGTTGCAAGTTCAGTCAATACCTAGGCTATAATTAGCATGAACTGTGATGAACTCTCCGTGGAAAAATACTGCGATCAAGTTCGGAGCTGTTCGGGTCTTTCCGTGTGCATTACGACTGTTATATGTTCATGTGTTGTCACGGATATTCCGCTAGGAGCGTGGCGCACAGCATGTAGTTCCGGCAGGAAGGTGGTGTAATGTATTCGTTCGACAGTGCTTATAATGGCGTGTCTGGTGTTCAGAAATCGTTTTCTTGCTTTTACAGCGAAAGTCCATGTCTACTTGCAAATTAGGGTCGTTGTTACTGGATTATGGTATCGTAAAACGTACGAGCAGAGACTTAACTTTAGCAAACCACTGAGCTCTTACAGGCTATTTGTAGGCTACGTCGTATTTCATGGTTCTATCCAAATACCATGGGTTGTCGGTAAAACTCTTACCACGCCTAAAAGGATGATCATCATTCGTAAACATTTCATCGTGAAGTCACGCGAGAAGGGAGACGTGAACGAATAGTTCGAGGAGAAAGAAAGTGAAGCGAACCAGTCTTAACGTGTGTGTGTTTTTGTGTACGAACTGTACAAGTAAAATAGGAGGCTGTTATGCCTAGGTCTATGATGACCGTAAGTGTTTGTTGCTCTACGAGCGTAAATTCAGTGGTAAGGTACTGTACAAAAGTTATTACAAGTGCATTGAAGGGAATTTTCGTCTTGTAAATTTATGTATATATGTGGAGTACAGCCAATAGATTGTTTCTTTTAAAATTCTTGTGTGTGTTTATTCCTGTTTTGTATGAACCTGGTAACATCAGCGAACGCATGCTCAAATGCCATACGCCTGGGGAAAAGGGGTTTCATAGTCGGGGCATCAGTTATGTATTTTATTCTATTTTATTCAGGAAGACCCATTCAAAGTCCACTTTTGGCCTGTATTTAAAGGCAGTTAATTCTGTAGGTGTGTGTTAATGGGGGTAGTTAAAGTTGTATCAACTCCAGCGGGGAGGTGTGAGTGTTTCATGTTGCAGAATGTCCTTTAAAGTAACATATTACATGCTCACTTGGACCAATTTAAAAGATAGCTTGGGGGCATATTCAGAAGAGCAAGGGGAATGTTTTCACCAAGACGTGATGGACTTTGAGCAACGTTATCAAGGACAATAATATAGTGAGACAAAGTTGGGTGATTATATTTGGAGGCTAATACGAGAAAGTTTGTAACCACACAGAAGTAGTACTAAAAATATTCATTTTAAAGCTTGTTTGTATTGCTTTTTAGCCTATTTTCATTTTATGAAACAAATAGACTTAAGAGATCACCTTTGGTCCGTGTGTGTGTGTGCGTATGTGTGTCTGCCTGTGTGTGCCCCCCCCCCCTAATAACTTCTAAACGGCTGGAGCAATTTCAATGAAACTCGGTAAGGTCATAATACAATTCTTGCCAACCCCGATCATGCCCTTCAAATTTTATTACGTCTCACCAATTCAACATGGTGGTTGTGCGAAATATATCACCGGCATTCTATATCTCCGAAACTATTACAGATATCACCCTGAAATTTTGTACGGTGATAAAGGGCACTACTATATTTTTTTGTATTTAAGTTTCAAAAACTTGTAAAGTACAAAACGAACATGGTGGCCAAGTGAAGTCGAAACATTTTAATAGACTTTTCTCGCGATTCAACCATTTGAGTGCAGTGAGATATGGTACAGTAAATGTTTATACATATTGCAATGCACTGGCATCTAATATAGTTCAATTGTTTACATAACCTCAAGATGATGGCTGTGTGAAATTTTAAAATTAAGTTTTTTTAAATTTCTTGTGTCGTAATCATGCGATGGAAGTGAAAGTTTGAATAATGAACCTACGCAATAATTTTCATTTAATCTATTACAGAAATCAAACTGAAATTGTTTACGTTGATAGAGGCAATTAAAATAAGTAGGATATATGAAAATAGGCTTTAGTTCTTCACGGAACTACTTTTATTTTATTTGTAGATGAATGTCAACTAAGTTTTCTAAATAATCGTGATGTTAATATATAAATTAACGTTTGCTTTCATTTGAATTTATAAAAATAGAGAATTTCCTTCAAATTTGAACCATCGTTGGGGTAGCTACAAAATCAAATTTTAGTGGGTAAAACTATTTTTTCATTCAATAGTTAGGCATCAAAATCAGATATACAGAACCTACACTTGAAATTCGTGTTAACTCGTGCAATCCTATAGACATCAAATTGACAGCTGAAAATCTGAAGCTTCGCCACTTGGGAAGGTTAGCAGAGACAAGGATAGTTTTCGTACATAAAAGAAATGACATCAAATATAGATTTTGACCATTTTATAGACTTTTTGTGCAGCCTTGCTGTTTATGGAGGACAACCTTTGATTGTTGTGCAGCAGAAAAGAAGAAAATAGAGCTATTTGGTGGTGTTACAAGAGAATGATGACGATTAGGATAGGTATTGTAAGGCGAGTGGGGGAGGTGATATGTTTCTGTCAAGTAAGAGGGTAAGAAAGAGATAAGTTGGGAGGGCACCCAACACCCAGGAATACAGTAGCTAACGAGGTTATGGAAGAAAGGGGGGAGGACAACACCTGTAAGAGTAGGCAAGATTGCTTCAAATGTAGGGTTCAGTAACAATGTACTGTATAGATGAAACAATTTACTCAGAATATGGGGCAAGGAAGGATGTATAAGGATCTATAAGAAATAAGTTAGGTGAACTAGAAATCTTACTCAGTTCCCTTTCAATAGATATCTTGTGTGTAAATGAACATTGGCTTGTGAAGGAAGAGGTTGGTCTTTATATTCCATCAGGGTATGAGGTAATGACTAGCTATTGTAGAAAAAATAAATCAAACGGGGGTGTTGCTATATTCAAGAAAGTAACTACAAACATGGACAGTATAATAATGGATTTAAATGATTTCTGTATAGAACAGCTCATTGAAGTAGCTGGGGTAAAGTTTACAAGAGCTAAATTTATTATTATTTCCATATATCCTACACCTGATTCGGATGTCCAGGCCTTCATAAACATATGGGAAAGGTTTGCTTGTTACTTAGCAAAATTCCAAAAGTATAAAATATGTTGTTTAGGGGATATTAACATAAATGTATTAATTGAATCACTGGCAAAGAAACAATTCTGTAACATTTTAAAATCTTTTGATTTTTATCTAATCAATAACCAACCAACTAGAAAGAAGTCTTGTTTAGATAACATTATTACCTATGTGCCAACAAATGGTTATAATTTTGGTGTTACAAAACCTCTCTTGTCTGACCATAGTGACCTCTGGCTAACATTTCAAATTGATACAGGACACTTCCCAGAAAATAGGCAAGTCAAGTATATTAGGATGTTGAGTGACAATAACTTTTTCAGATTAAGGCACGAGTTGACCTGCAGGAACTTGGAAAACATAATTGTGAGCTATAACAATGTTTCTGAAGCATCTGATAAGTTTATGAATATAATACATACTTCCTTAAATAAATGCTGCCCTATTAAGAAAAAAATAACAGTCCAGATCAAAAACAAAGTAAAAACAAGAAGTTCCGTGACGAACTAAAGAGCCTACTTTTCTTAAAATTTAAGATTCATGCCAATGACTAATCTATATGGACCTATCTAGAATAATGACGAAATTAAGTTGGTAATATCGAAATTTCTAATTAGTTCGAAATATACCTGGCATAATGTAGCCTAATATAGCACTACGGTTGGCAGCCCTGGTGACCGAATATATACTTAGTTCCATCTCTTAAGATACAGAATACAAAATTTGGTTGAAGTCCAATGGATAGCATGGACGTTACATGCAGTTAAACATTGGATCTAACAGCGCGCGTAAAATCATGTTGGCAACAATGTCATGCATGTATTGGTCAGAAATAATCTGAAATAATATGATCTATTGTTGTGCCAATTTTGAATGAAATCCATTTGTTAGTATAGAAGTTGCATGCATTTTAAAATTGGACTTATCAGCAGGCTTAGAATGATGTTGGCAGCACTGACGCATATTAGTTACTCCAAATTAATCTAGAATGCCAGGTATTATACGTGTACAAAGTTTACAGCTATTGGCTTGCATAATTTCTGATATATTGATATTAGGGTAAAAAATAGAGACAGCATTTATTAACAGTTGGCAGCCCTGGTTGCTCTTAATAATACGCTCAGTCATACCTGTTTATGTAAACATAGCACATACGAAATTTGGTTGAATTCCAATTGATAGTGTAGAAGTTATATGCATTAAAATTTGGACCTATCAGCAGGCTTATAATCATTTTTGGCAACACTGCCATATATGGCCTCCTGGAAATTAAACTGCAATATTATTATCTATACGTGTGCTAATTTTGAAATAGCTTCCATTCATATCTTCCAAGATATCCAACATGGAGCTCAAATTTCAATTGCGATTTTTCAGCAGTTGGTAGCACTGACATCATTTTCAAACATGGCCGTGAGATATTCAGGTATAGATCTTTACCCCTACCAAATTTTGTTTCGATTGCTCCAGCCGTTTAGGAGTTGATAGGGGGGGGCACACACACAGCCAGACAGACAGACGTCAGACACACATTTGCCCGATCTTATAAGATTACTTTTTCCTCATTTTTGCAAAATGTGAAAAGTAGGCTAATTATAGCAAATGGTATACGCCTTACCTTGATGTTATTAAGAAGCTAAAGATCATGTATTTCACTAAAGCAAAGAAAGGAGACCCACAGGATATAGAAAACTATAATCACATTAAAAACAAGAAGTTCCGTGAAGAACTATACAGCCTACTTTTCATGCCAATGATTATTCTACAGTATATGAATCTATCTAGAATAATGACGAAATTAAGATGGTAATATCGAAATATCTAATTATTTCAAAATATACCTGGTATAATGTAGCCTAATAGAGCACTACAGTCGGCAGCCCTGGTGACTGAATATATTCTTAGTTCCATCTCTTAAGGTACAGAATACAAAATTTGGTTGAAGTCCATTGGACGTTACATGCAGTTAGACACTGGATCTATCAGCACGCGTAAAAGCATGTTGGCAACAATGTCATGTGTGTGCTTGTCAGAAATAATCTGAAATATTATGATATCTTGTTGTGCCAATTTCGGATGAAATCCATTTGTTAGTATAGAAGGTACATGTATTTAAAAATTGGTCTTATCAGCAGGCATAGAATCATGTTGGCAGCACTGACTTATATTAATTACTCCAAATTAATCTAGAATGTCAGGTGCTATACGTGTGCAAAGTATAGAGCTGTTGGCTTGCATACTTTCTGATATATTGATATTAAGGTAAAAGTAATATAGACAGCATGTATTAACAGTTGGTAGCCCTAATTGCTCTTAACTATACTTATAGTCATACCTGTTATGTTACACATTGCACATACGAAATTTGGTTGAAATCCAACTGATAGAATAGAACTTACATGTATTTAAAAATTGGTACTATCAGTAAGCTTATAATCATATTGGTAGAACTGAAGTATATAAGTTACTCCAAATTAATCTAAAATGTCAGATTATACGTGTGCATAGTTTAAATCTGTCGGCTTGCATACTTTCCGATATATTGGTATTTGGATTTAAAAAAATAGAGAGAGCAATCATTAACAGTTGGCAGCCCTGGTGGCTCTTAAGAATACACTCAGTCATATCTGTTTATGTACACATTTTACATACAAAATTTGGTTGAAATCCAATTGATAGTGTAGAAGTTATATGCATTTAAACATTGGACATATCAGAAGGCTTAAAATTATTTTGGCAACACTGTCATGTATGGCCTCCTGGAAATTAAACTGAAATAGTATTATCTACATGTGTGCCAATTTTGGAATAGCTCCCAAGCATACCTTGCAAGATATCCAACATGGAGCTCAAATTTCTAGTGCGTTTTTTCAGTAGTTGGTAGCACTGACATCATTTTCAAATATGGACGTGAGATATTCCGGTGCACATCTTTACACATACTAAATTTGGTTTTGATTGCTGCAGCCGTTTAGGAGTTGATAGGGGGGGACACACACATAGCCAGACAGACAGACAGACACACATTTTCCCGGATCGATCTCATAAGTCTACTTTTTCCTCATTTTTGCAAAATGTGAAAAGTAGGCTAATTATATCGGGGGGAAATTAAAGCAGCAAAAAAGAGAGCGAATGTTGAGTTCATTAATAATGCAAAGAATAAATGTAAAGCTGATGGTTAATCATAAACAAGGAACTGGGTAAAAATAAAAGTAAGGACTCTACACCAATAACGCCAAATGTGTTAAATGAATATTTTATAAATTCTGTTGAAAATATGGTCAGAAGTTTGGAATATGAAAATCATCATACAACGTTTATGGAGAAATTGGAAAACCATAAGGTAGATGAAAATCCCACACCATCCTTCAGATGGAGACAAATAACATATGAGAAGGTTCTAAAAATAGTTTCAGAACTAAACAATTCAAAATGTGAGGATTATTATGGAATGTCGAAAATTATTCTAAAACAAATAATAGACATCATAGTATTACCTTTAACTTATCTAATAAACTGGATATTTACTACTGGAGTTTTTCCAGAGTGTCTGAAAATCACAATCACAATTCCAGTCCATAAAAAAGGAGATATGATGGACCCCAGTAACTATAGGCCAATCTCAATTGTCCCAATTATTTCCAAAATAATAGAACAGTGCATGAAAGAACAATTATCAGCATTCTTTGAGGAGCACAAGTTGTTTAATAGTACCCAATTTGGTTTCAGAATTGGTAAGTCAACGGTTCAAGCTGTTGAAGCTGTTGTTGATGAAGTGATTGCTGGATTTGAATGTCAACTTATTACATCTGTCACACTCTTAGACCTAAGTAAAGCTTTCGATTCTGTGGATCATGATATATTAATACAAAAACTTCACTATTATGGAGTCAAAGATTGTGAAGGCAAATAGTTGTAATAGACAACCAAAAATCTGCTCCGCTCATTGTAAATACAGGTGTAGCCCAAGGTTCAGTCATTGCAGACTTTTTCTTCCTGGGCTATATAAACGACATTGTTAGTAATATAAATGCCAAGTCAATACTGTATACTGATGACATTACTGTAATAACAAGTGATAGAGACCTAACTTGCCTTGAAGAGAAAAGAAACGAATTATTAGGTGAATCAACTTCTTGGCTAAAGGTAAACAAACTATTTCTAAACAGTAACAAAACAGAAGAAATCTATTTTCACTTAGTCAAATTGGCTTTAAGTAGTCATGAATGCAGCTCTGTTAAGTTGTTGGGAATCCATTTAGACTCTAAATTAAACTGGAACATTCACACACACAAATTATGTACAAAATTAGCACGAGTCTTATTTTTATTGCGAAGACTCATACAATCAGTTAGTGCTAATCAGATGATTCTCGCATACTATGCATTTTTCCATTCACATTTAACTTATGGTATAATATTGTGGGGAACCTCAACAGGGGCACAAGGTGTTTTCAGATGGCAGAAGAAGGCAATAAGATGTCTACAAGGCAAGCTTAGAACAGAATCCTGCAGAAATCACTTCCAAGAACTTGGAATTATGACTCTTACATCAATATACATATTCCATAGCTTAGTGTATATTAAAGAAAATCTCAGTGTATATGAAAATCGAAGGGATGTGCATTCACACACAACAAGAATAAGAAACCAGTTAGATACACCACATGTCAGGTTAAAGAAAACACAAGACCACTACAAATACTATGGAATTAAAATCTTCCACAAACTACAAACACAACTACAGCAGGAGTCTATAAACATTTTCAAAGCTTCCATTAAGCGACGGCTCATTAACAGCAGTATTTACACTGGTCGAATTTGAAGAGAAAATTACACTCTACCCAGATGGACTATAGAAGATCAACTTCTTCTTACTGTATTCGTGTTATTTTATTCTTATTTTATTTTATAGAATTCAGTAAGCTGGTAATAATACTTGTAATATATTATACATAACTTTGTGATTTTATTGTAAATTGAAAATGTATTTTTAACAATGTGACGTAGTCTAATTCTAATACAACGATAATTTGTTAAATGACAATAAATATTGATTGATTGATTGATTGATTGATTGATTGATTGATTGATTGTATCAAACCAATCTACGTATTGAAGACTTAAAAACAGAACACAAAATCCTTGCTCGGTAAATTCCGAACCTCTTGTGAAATTAACTATGAAAATTGTTCAGAATTATGTCCTCGAACACTAATTGAATGGAAATAATTACTTCAATCGTACCCTGTATTTAATTCCAGGTTAGCAAAAAAAAACACCAAGAATCGCCGCGGTTTCACACAAAATGAAGATATATCGTTACTTAAAAAGAAGACGAAAGATTAACAATGGCCTCCAGTATTTTTCTAACCGTTGTTATGAGCCGTCTGTGTGCATATAATGGGCTATACATCAGCATTACCTGCATTATTATAGCCCCATCAAACATTCCTAAAGGAGACAAATTTGCAGGTTAATCTTCTCCACAGCCATTTCACTAAGCCGCAAAGTATTCTCGGGATTTGTTTGCGCTTTGGAATGGGTACGTCCGATTAAAAGCGGCGAATGATACCCGCTAGTCGTGCAGCGAGCAATCTTTCAAATCACAACCTCTATCTAGAAAGCAGCAAAAAATGGGATCATATTTGAAATCTCTGGTTATGAAGGACGCAAGGAAGCATTCAACTGTTAGGTCATATTCTGTACGCTGATTATAATGCATATAGAGAATGTTTTTAAACATTTACCCAAAAGAATGAGCTTCCGTGGCTTAGGCGGCAGCACGCCGGCCTCTCACCGCTGGGTCCGTGGTTCAAATCCCGGCCACTCCATGTGAGATCTGTGCTGCACAAAACGGAGGCAGACAGGTTTTTCTCCGGGTACTCCGGTTTTCCCTGTCAAAATTTCATTCCAGCAACACTCTCCACTATTATTTCATTTAATGTGTCATTCATTTAATCATTGCCCCAGAGGAGTGCGTCAGGCCTCGGCAGCCGGCACAGTTCAAATCCTCGCCGCTAGATGGGGGCTTCATTCATTCCATTCCTGACCCGGTCGGAGAATGGAAGCTGGCTGTGGATTTTCATTTTCACCCAAAAGAATATGCGTGATAAACGAAGCCAAGTTAATTAATTGGGAGTTCCCCGACTAGCTCTGTTCCCATTGGTTAACTTTTTATTTGTTTATTTATTTATTTATTTATTTAGGCCGATTAGTTCATTTATTTATTTAATCGTTTATTTATTTATTTATTGTAAATGCACTCAATATACAAATTTATTTTATCTTCCCCAAACGTGCTAGGAGTTTACACATGAAAGTAACATGCATATTGTTACTTCTGTACAGTATTTCAAAAATAATCTGTTGGAATGAGAACAAGTGATTCATTGTCCTGCTATATTAGTATTTCGATCAAATCTGCGTTGGTGGGGACAAATCATTTAATCAGCATACTGTATTGTGTCGATGCTATGAAGTTAAGTTTGTTTTTTATTTTATATATATTTCAATATTTTAATTCAATGACAGAAAAGTATAATATTATTTATTTTTCCCAAGGTAGGACTTTTAAATTACTCTATGTACCGGTACGTGTTTAGTGCATATTTTACATGTCCAAATGAATTACGCTTAAAAGAACAGTTCGCGTGAGTAAAACTGCACTGATGCTGCCTGTGATGCATGTTAGCCAAAACAGCACTACGTTAATGAAGAACACGAGTTACAGTTGAAATGTTAATCAACATGTAACATCGCATAGTGAACTAGTCCTGTATGATACTCCAGGTGAGCGCTCTATGTACAATAATACCCATCAATGTGGTGAGATCAAAATGAATCGACAGTTGGCCAAGTGATCAGGAAATATACATCGTAAAATACATTGTAATGTACAAAGCATGCTTGTTTCCAACAGCTTTGATACCAGGCATTTTATCTTTCGGTTAGTAAAACTAGGAATAGCTATTTATCAGAAATATTAATATGATGTTATTGATTTTACGTCCCTTTTAACAACTGCGGATTTTAGAAACGCCGGGGTGCCGGTATTTTGGTCCGAAGGGGTTCTTTAACGTGCCAGTAAAAATGCTGAAAGATAGAATTGGTGCAGTCATCTGGTATTTGAGGGTGCGCAAATGCGATGGATCGATTTACTGACACGTTAAAGATCCCCTTCAGGGCAAAATTCCAGCACCCCGGCGTCTCTAAGAACCAGAGTAGTTAAGAGGGACGTAAAACCAATAACAATACATAAAATATACTGGCATGGATTCGATCCTGCTACCTTGGGAATAGCAGGCGAGAACGTTACCACTGACCCACGCCGACAACGAAACGGAAAGGGAAGCGAGCAGGAGGAGTATGTAGGATGGGATCACTCCATTTAGAATTCAATAAGAAGTTTTATTTTTGTTCCTGTCGCCTCCGTAGCGTAGCGGTCAGCATGGTTAGCTGCCGCCCCGGAGGTCCTGGGTTCGATTCCCGGCTCTGCCACGAAATTTGAAAAGTGGTACGAGGACTGGAACGGGGTCTACTCAGCCTCGGGTGGCCCAAATGAGTAGGGGGGGTTCGATTCCCCCTCAGCCATCCTCGAAGTGGTTTTCCGTGGTTTCCCACTTCGTCTTCGGGCAAATGCCGGGATGATCCCTTCTTCAAGGCCACGGCCGCCTCCTTCCCTCTTCCTTGCCTATCCATCCTAACCATCCCTTACCTTCCCTCATGAGGCCCCTGTTCGCTTTGCAGGTGAGGCCGCCTGGGCGAGATGCCAATCCCACCTCACCAGTTGTATCCCTTCCGATTCGATGTTCCCAGCTCTAGGACACTGCCCGTAGAGGCGGTAGTGGTGAGTGTTCCCTCGCTGAGTCCGTGGGTTCCACCAACCTGGAGGGTAAATGACTAAAAAATAAATAAATAAATAAAAATTGTTCCTTAGATCATGGTTACCCATATGTGAATATGAGTGCTGCATAGTTCGATGTAGCTGTTAGTATTAGCTCTGAGTTTTATCCCACTACCTCGCTTACTTCTCAAGATCAGCCACTGTATGCACTTGATCAGTTGCACTCACTTGGCATGCAGTACTATGAGGCCAAATTGTTTTTGACATATTTAATATAAAGTGAATCTGTTAAGTGTTAATGTTTTACTGAGCACTCTTATAGGTTCAATGTTTAACTACCATACTAACTTACAGATTTTTATCAAATATTGCACCTGTAATGTATGACATAGCAGATATAAAGATGCATATGTACATTGATATCTTAGCTACCAACTACCAAGTAATATTAAGTGAACATTTCAACCCTAGGACCAATATCGTAGAATCTGTTCAAATAAACAACCTTACCTATGCAAACTTTTACAGTACGGCATAATATTGCAGATAGATTTTGTGCTACACATAGTCTATATGTCAGAGCTACCAAAATAATCATATTCAAGTTTATAGGTTCCATGTTTAAATGCATATGACTTCCATAACATTTAATGGATTTCGTTTACATATACATACAGTGTATACATATACACGTTCACATATATATATTTTCAGGATCAGAAATCCTACAAATTTTCTAATAACTCTCTCTCTCTCTCTTGGCATCTGAGACCTAAACTGTCAATATCCCAGAATCCATGCAAGGAAATCATTTCAAACATATTGTTGTACTACATTAGGCCTAAAAATTTCCAGCATATTTTGAGCCATTGATATAATCGCTTTTATGTTGGTCAACAAGAGCGTATCCAATTAGATTATACGGGGAGTAGCAATTAATTTCTTAGTGCTTAAAATAAATTCATGTAGTATGTATACACTTATTAAAACACTTCTCGCACAAATAAGTGGTTTAATTGGATTACTAGTTTCGTTTGTCAGGCTAACATCATCAGATCCAGCTCACGTTAGCTTAATTTTGGTTTCTAAATTAAGCCTTAGTAATAATAATAATAATATCGTATTTTTGAATTTATGAAAGAGACAACAGACATCGAAAATAAAAAAGTAACTATACGAACTGATAGCAGAACGTCAATTGATTCTATAGCAGATTACAAAAATGACGATCACCTAATAGAAAGAATCAGGAAAACCACAGCAACACTTAGGAGTAACAACTAGAAGATACAATTCGAATGGATTAAAGCACACACCTGCGTAGAAGGTAACGAGCCAAGGAAGCAGCTAAATTAAATGAAATCTGTTACGACAAAATACCTATCAAAAAAGTAAAAAATCAACTCCTCAAATCCAACAGTGAATGACAACAAGAATGGGAAGAGACTTCGAAAGGAATTGTTACTAAGGAATTCTTTCCAACATTAGAAAGTAGATTAGCAATTAAATTCAACATCACGCCTAACATGTCAACAATACTAACTGGTCATGGAAACATTAATTCTTATCTGCATCGGCTTAAAATAGTACGCAGTCCTAATTGTTCCTGCAACGAAGGACCACAAACAGTGGATCACCTAATCTTTGAATGTAATGTAGTGAAAAGCGACAGGGAAATCCTTAGAAACAGTTTAATTAAAGATGAGTAGGCCTACTGGCCAACACACAAATCTGTTCTCATTAAAAAATACTCAAAATCCTTTGCAAAATATGTGAACTCTTTAGACCCTCAATATTTAAAAACAATTAAGATTAGTCACCAGTAAGTAAACATTTATAAACTACAAAAGACATCGATTTAGTGTTGTGAAATAGTTGAAAGCATGTAGTACTACCTTGTAGTGGAGCATGTACAGAATGAACCCAATAAATAAAATAATAAAATAATAGACTAATAATATCGTATGGCCTCGTTTGCCGGGTGCAAGCTTTGTTATTTGACGCCCAGAGGGCAGCTTGCATGTCGAATCTTGTCGTTCCTTGGAACGCTATGAAAATTCACGGAGCCTTAGTGAGCAGGAATATTAATTAATTAATGTCATTGGTTTTACGTCCCTTTTAGCTACTGCAGCTTTTCGGGACGCCGAGGTGCCGGACTTTTGTCCCGTAGGGGTTATTTAACGTGCCAGAAAATCTACTGACACAGCTCCCTTGCATTTGCGCACCCTCAAATGCCAGCTGACTACGCCAGGATTCGATCCTGCAATCTTGGGTTCAGCAGGCCAGAACGTTACCACTGAGCCACGCAACCAGTGAGCAGGTCTGATGATGATCGCTTGACGAACGAAACTAGTCATTAAAACCCCATTTGTGCGAGAAGTGTTGTATTAAGTGCATAAATAATAATTCATGTACGGTACTTATGTCAGGCACCAGGAAATTAATTGTTACTTCCCGCCCAATCGAATTGGGAACACTCGTGTTGACCGACTGAAAAGCGATAGGCTACATAAATTAGGCAACACTAAACATGGCTTCTAGCATTTCAATATTTTGAACGAATCTTTGATACCAGTATTACCAACTTAATTCCGTAGTTAATGGTATTATTCTCAGTAGGTCAAAATAATGTAGATGATTCTTTGGATTTTATCTTAAACTAGCTGAAGTACCCGTGCTCGCTACGCGTCATAAATAAATTAAAATGTGAAGGTGACAGTTAAAACAGGGGATAGGCGAGGTGCTGCGCAGAGGGAGATTAAGTATGGAACATTTTGTCCAACTAAACCGCTCGGCGTTGGCCGTGTTTCATAGCACAAATTTACCTTTTACTCGCTAACCGTAGGAGATACCTTTCGGATAGAAAATGTAATCTTAAACCTCGTATATGCCATCAAATGTTTGCTATTTCTTAGCGTTCTCTTTTTAATTGAAAAGGAGATATGAAAGTTTGAAACCAAAGGGTGTAGTGACGTCACTAAAATGGTCGCCATCTTTAAATAGTGCAAAGTATTGAAATCAAAAATAACCTATATGTTAACCAGGTAAATCAGCTTCTTCCATGTAAAATTCATGTAAATCGGACCAGTGGTACTTGCGTGATTGAGTAATACACAGACACACACCATCTCATTTTTAGCCTCGCTTCGCTCGCGTCATAGTCGTGTCATACTGTTATTCAATGAAATGCAGGTTTAACCCCGTTAACACCCCTTTAGAACCTGAATATCCAAAAATCCCTCCTTAGTAGACGTTTTCGACACACAACAAACATATCCCCAAAATATCATTCTTCTAACTTTAATAGTTTTGGTTCGTCGATGAGAGTGAACATCCAAAATCATTCCTTAGTGGACGTTTTTCTTCCAGAATTTCACCCCTCCCCATGATTAGTAACCACCCGCGGTCGCTACAATGTTGCCACCTAAATGGACAGTCATTATTAGCTCATCTGGAGGAGATACAGGCTATTTTTGAAGTAAACAATGTACATATTATTGGAATCAGTGAAAGTTGGATGCGTAAAGACCTGCCGTCATCGGCAGCTAACCTTGATGGATACTCTATATTACGCCATGACCGTATTGACAAAATAGGTGGTGGGCTTCTACTTTATTACAGAAACGACCTAAAATGTAAGATAATTTCCAATTCCGACCCAACACTTATACTGCGACCAGAATTTATGTTTATAGAATTAGACTGCCATAAAAAGATATTAATAGGGATTGTATACAAGCCACCTAAAATAAGACAGACTGCTGGTTTTGAAGATGCATTAGCAGGTCTTGCATCGGCATACGACGACATTATAATCATGGGTGATTTTAACACTGACCTCTTAAAGCAGACTGGTGAAGCTAACAGCCTACTGAATTTATTTCTCGCCACAAACATGACGGTTTTACCCCTGAACGCTACAAATCATGTTCATTACTCTGACCATACGAGCCATACCTTAATTGATCTTCTTGTGACAAATCAACCTCAGAAAGTAATTAAACACGGACAGATCCCTGCTCATGGCATCTCTTCACATGATCTATTGTACGTATGTTATTCTATACGAATACCTAAGTATAAACCACACTACATTACAATACGAGACTTACGACATATTGACCAGAATAAACTACGCTATGATGCATATAACTTGCCTTGGGATAATATACGTAATTCTCAGAACATAAATTCTAAAGTAAATACACTCAATTTAATGGTACTAGAAATATTTGACAAACATGCACCAAAGAAACGGGTAAGAATTACCCGCTCTTCATCTGCGTGGCTAACGGCTGAGGTAAGATCTGCTATGGCCAGTCGTGACAAACTATACAGACTATACAGACAGACACATGATGCAGTTGATTTTGAGAGATATAGAATTCTGAGAAACAGAACCAAGCAGCTAATTAGAAATTCTAAATATAAATACTTTCATGAACTGATGAAAACCAACAGCCCTAGACAAAAATGGAGTAAATTACGTGCGTTAGGGATAGGTAAGACAGTTGAACAACATGTACCAAGCATATCGCTAGAGGCTCTAAATTATCACTTCGCACGGCCAAAAGTAGCCTCTACCTCCTTCCCTAATAGTTCACTACCGGTACCCTTGTTACAACAGCAGTCTGTTTTTGACCAATTCTCTTTTAGAAATATCAGCTCGAATGAAGTTAAAGGTGTGATATACTCTATTTCATCCAATGCCACAGGTAACGATGACATTCCTATATCACTGATTAAGCATGTCTTGGGAGCTGTTCTGCCAATACTAACTCATATATTTAACTACTGCCTGACAAACGGAGTGTTCCCAGATGTTTGGAAAGATGCACTAATTATACCTATGCCGAAGAGCTCCAAGTTTGATTCTCCTTCAGATTATCGTCCAGTATCCATCCTACCACCATTATCCAAGGTACTTGAACGTCTAGTTCATACACAAGTTACTGAATACCTTACAAAGCATTCCCTACTCAACTCCTTCCAATCCGGCTTCAGAAAGGGGCATAGCACTGCGACAGCTTTACTACGAGTGACAGATGATATCAGATGTGCAATGGACCAACGGGACGTGACTGTACTGACATTATTAGATCTCTGTAGTGCCTTTGACACCGTCAACCCTCAGTTGCTACTGCAGAAACTTCGAGAACTAAATTTTAATAGTGTGTCACTCCGGTTCTTTTCCTCTTACCTTGAAAATCGCCGGCAACGTGTGATAGTGGGAAATGTGAGTTCGGGATGGCAAAGTAAGACCCTTGGTGTCCCTCAGGGTTCGGTTCTTGGGCCACTGTTATTTATCATCCAAATAAATGACATATCAAAAGCCCTTAATTTCTGCAAATTGCAAGTGTATGCAGATGATGTACAGATCTACTATCATTCAAAACCGAGTGATATCAATAATGCAATCATTAAAATTAATTCTGACCTACAACAGCTTAGTGACTATGCTTATAAAAACAGTTTATTAATAAACCCAAATAAAACTCAAGTGATTATTATCGGTACTAGTAAAAACTTATATTCCCTCAAGCAACGTGACATCTCTCCAATAATTTTAAACAATAAAATCATACCCTACTCTACTTCAGTGACAAACTTAGGAATTATTATGACTGAGACCTTAAATTGGACTAAACAGGTGATAAGCACATGTAATAAAGTACACAAATGCTTATATCCTCTGAAACGGTTCGGTAATGTATTCTCTGTTCGGCTTATAGTACAACTAATTCGCTCTCTGATACTACCTATATTTGACTACTGTGACACTGTGTTGACTGAAATAACCTGCGACAGTAACAAGAAACTGGACCGGTGCCTCAACAACTGTGTAAGATATATATTTGGCCTGCGATATGATGATCATATATCACCCTATTATAAGGAGCTGTCGTGGCTTCGAGTGCACCAGCGTCGTGAACTCCACATGTTATCACTACTGCACAAAATACTTTCCACTAATACCCCTAACTATCTTGTTTCACCGTTTTCTTACCTCTCGTCCTATCATGACCACAATACGAGATCTGGCTCCTCTCTTGCCATACCTATAAACCGTACTGCTGTTTACAACCGCTCGTTCATAATCTCTGCGTCCAGGTCATGGAATTTGCTACCTGTGAACATTAGAGACAATCCCTCTCATCGCAAATTTAAAGTGGCTTGCTGCGAGTATTTGCTGGGTGGATCCCGCTGACTTCCGGGATAAATGTTGAATGAACGAGTGGATGAATGAGATGAATGATCGGATTACTGTAGTTACGCCATTTAAGGGTACTTTACTTTGTGTATTTTTGAAATTAATGATTCTACCATTATTCATATTATCACTATTCTTATTGCTATTAATATTATTTGTGCTATTGGTATTTGTAATTATAAGTCATGTAGATGTATACTCATCTAGTGGTTAAGTGTAAGAGAGGGCCTTGAGCCCTAACTTCGCCACCAATAAAGGCATTATCTATCTATCTATCTATCTATCTATCTATCTATCTATCTATCTATCTATCTATCTATCTATCTATCTTTCTATCTATCTTTCTATCTATCTATCTATCTATCTATCTAGGCCCCTTAAATTGCATTTATAAAAAAACGGTCGAACACCTATTTATTTTATTTATTTATTTATTTATTTATTTATTTTTAAGCTGATTGATTTCCTCCGAGTTTCAAACTCCTCGCCTATGTCGTTTAAGAGATACGCGCTCCGTTAGGAATCTTTCAACCCCCACTTATCATCCTTTTCACCTCATATAATATAAACAACATCGAAAAACCATTAGACATGTGTCAGCTTATTTTTAATGATTAGTATATATGCCAAGTAACACATCCCCAAAGAAAAAACTCATGAGATATCGTTATTCAATGAATTGCACGTTTACCCCCTTAACACCTCTTTAAAACCCGAATAAACAAATATCATTCATTAGTTGACGTTTTCGACATACAGCGAACATATTCCCAAAATTTCATGTTTCCAACTTTAATAGTTTTCGCTGGGCGTGATGAGTGAGTGAGTCAGATAGGACATTTTCTTTCAATTATTTTTAACAGAATTTCACCCCTCCCCATGGGCCCCTTAAATTGAATTGATGAAAAAACGCTTGAACACCTATTAACTTGTTTTTTAAGCTCTCTTTTTCCCCTGAGTTTGATGAGTGAGTGAGTTAGTCAGTCAGTTAGGACACTTTCTCTCATTTTCCCCCCAGAATTTCACCCCATCCCATTGGCCCCTTAAAAGTAATTTATGAAAAAACTGTCGAACACCGTTTTACTTACTTTTTAAACTGATTTTTTTTTTCGCTGAGTGTCAAATTTCTCGCTTATGTCGTTTAAGAGATAGGCCTACACGCTCCGTTAGGAATCCTTCAACCCCCACTTTTTACCCCCTTTCACCTCATAATAATACACCACATCGAAAAACCCTTACACACATGTCTGCTTACTTTTAATGATTAGTTTATATGCCGAGAATCACATCCACAAAAAAAAAACACTCGTGAGATATTGTTATTCAATGAAATGCAGGTTTAACCCCCTTAAGACCCCTTTAGAACCTGAATACCCATAAATCCTCCCTTAGTGTAAGGTTTTGACATACAACGAACATATTCCCGAAATGCCATGTTTCCAACTACAATATTTTTGGCTGGGCGATGATGAGCGAGTGAATGAGTCAGGACATTTTCTTTCATTTTTTGTTTTCTTCAGAATTTCACCCCTCCCGATGAAACCTTTCAATTTGATTGATAAAAAAAACTGTCGAAAAGCTATTTACTTACTTTAAAGCAGTTTTTCCCCCTGAGTTTGATGAGTGAGTCAGTCAGTCAATCAGTTAGGACACTTTCTTTCCTGCTCCCCCCCCAGAATTACACCCCTCCCCATGGGCCCCTTAAATTGGATTTATGAAAAAACGGTCTAACACATATTTACTTATTTTTATGCTGATTTTTTCCGCTGATTTCCAAACTCCTCGCCTATGCCGTTTAAGAGATACACGGTCCGTTAGGAATCCTTCAATCCCCAATTTTCACCCCTTTCACCTCATAATATACACCACATCGATAAACCCACAGACACGTGTCTTCTTACTTTTTAATGATGAGTTTATATGCCGTATATGGCATCCCCCAATGAAACCAATCGGGAGATATTGTTATTCAATGAAATCCAGGTTTAACCCACTTAAGACCCCTTTAGAACCTGAATATCTGAAAATCCTCCCTTAGTAGACGGTTTTGACATACAATGAACATATCCCCAAACTGTCATGTTTCTAACTTCAATAATTTTGGCTGGGCGATGATGAGTGTGTGAGTGAGTGAGTCTGGACATTTTCTTTCAATTTTCTTTTTTCAGAATTTCACCCCTCCCCATGAACCCCTTAAATTTGATTTATGAAAAAAAAAACTGTCGAACAGCTATTTACTTACTTTAAAGCAGTTTTTCCCCCTGAGTTTGATGAGTGAGTGAGTCAGTCAATCAGTTAGGACACTTTCTTTCCTGTCCCCCCCACCCAGAATTTCACCCCTCCCCATGGGTCCCTTAAATTTGATTGATGAAAAACCGGTCAAACACATATTTACTTCTTTCTTATGTTGATTTTTTTTTCGCTGAGTTTCAAACTCCTCGCCTATGTCGTTTAAGAGATACACGCTCCGTTAGGAATCTTTCAATCCCCACTTTTCACCCCTTTCACCTCATAATATACACCACATCGAAAAACCCTCAGACACTTGTCTTCTTACGTTTTAATGATGAGTTTATATGCCGTGTATCACATCCCCCAATGAAACCAATTTGGAGATATTGTTATTCAATGAAATGCATGTTTAACCCCCTTAAGACCCCTTTACAACCTGTATAGCCGAAAATCCTCCCTTAGTAGACGGTTTTGACATACAATGAACATATCCCCAAACTGTCATGTTTCTAACTTCAATAATTTTGGCTGGGCGATGATGAGTGAGTGAGTCGGGACATTTTCTTTCAATTTTCTTTTTTCAGAATTTCACCCCTCCCCATGAACCCCTTAAAACTGATTTATGAAAAAAACTGTCGAACAGCTATTTACTTACTTACTTTAAAGCAGTTTTTCCCGTGAGTTTGATGAGTGAGTGAGTTAGTCAATCAGCTAGGACACTTTCTTTCCTCCCCCCCCCAAAAAAAAATTCACCCCTCCCCATGGGCCCCTTAAATTGGATTTATGAAAATACGGTCAAACACATATTTACTCCTTTTCTATGTTGATTTTCTTTTTTCGCTGAGTTTCAAACATCTCGCCTATGTCGTTTAAGGGATACACGCTCCTTTAGGAATCTTTCAATCCCCAATTTTCACCCCTTTCACTTCATAATATACACCGCATCGAAAAACCCTAAGACACGTGTTTTCTTATTTTTAATGATGAGTTTATATGCCGAGTATCACATCCCCAATGAAACCAATCGGGAGATATTGCTATTCAATGATTTGCAGGTCTACCCCCTTGACACCCATTTAGAACCTGAATATCCAAGAATCCTCTCTCAGTGGGCCTTTTGCGGCCCTTGAGGAAACTGCATACCAATTTTCATTCCAATCCGTTTGGTGGTTTCTGAGATTTCGTGATGAATGAATGAGTGAGTGAGTGAGTGGTATTTGACAAATATATAGTAGATAGTGTCAAGTCTTTGTTATGCTCAACTCGGTTGACAGTGCTGTGTGAGCAGTTGAGTAACTAACGGGATTTCAAGTAAAGATCCTCATTTTCTATAGCGGAAGTGCAGAGCGCAACTGGCATCCAGTCGGCTGTGTCTGGACTTGAGCTATGTTGCCATGGAAACTATCTGCCTTGTCATTCCTTCATGAGTATAATATTTTATGATTTGATTAGCCTGTGCTTGAGTGCAAAAGGGCCGAAATCAGAAGACTGAGAAAGACTATCAAAAATGCATGTAGCCAGCGGTTCCTTCTGGGTCTTAAACTATGTGTATGCAAAATTTGGTTGAGATTGGTGGAACGGTGTAGATTTGTATACGGAACAGACCCACCCACCCACATACATACATACTGTGCCCATTTAGCATGAAATATGCAAATCACAGTATGCCAGCAATGCTCAAATCGGGATTTTCGGGGCTATGGTATGTTCTCCCACTCTGTGACTTACACATTTTGGATTAAATAGAGGATACACTTCCAAAATAATCAACAAATCAACTCCTACTATAAAACATTTAATTACTCCAATAAATGGCGCTACAACAAATTAAACAAATAAAATACTGACCAATACTTCTAACTTGTTCAGAGTGAACAAGGAATACATAAATAAACAAAGGTTAAATCATAATAAATGGTTTCCTATAAACCAACAAACTTACATTTCTTTTCACTTCCATATAGTGTCCTTTTAAAATTCCATAAAATCAAGAGCTCCAAATGGCTCGATACTTTTTATATACTCTGTGTTATTCTTTTACAACACCTCACTTCCTATTATATGAGTATCTTATAATTAAAACAATATATAATTCTCCTTAAAGTACTGTTATTCATTTACTTCAATTTTGGGCTTTCACATGTTCATGGGTTACCATCTCTCTCAGTCAACAATTCACTACTGTGATTGGGAAAACATCTGCGTACTCCCGAGCTACTGAAGACTACTTGAACATTTCAAAAATTAAGATCACTCCCGAAATCTAATTGTCTTCACTGAACTCGTGAATTCCTACATTATATTACATAAGGGACTTATCGTTATTTGTCTTAAAAGATCATTAACTCATAATAAAGCAACGATCTGAACTTGCAAGCGGTAATCTTCAACTAAAGGAACCTCGGTTCGAAGACCGGGTCGTTAAAACCAACTCTAAACACTCTGTGAATTATTACTTCAAAACAGACGGCTATTCAAACCTACCACATCATCAATGGCGAGGGGTCTGGCCTGGCCACTTAGCGTGATTTATTGCAGGGGAGGCAGACATTACGGTCCTCGCCCACACGGGACGAACGACTCTTAGATTTACACAGCTGTTTCATTATGTAGTTCTTTGAACAAGCATGGCTTTCATTATACTATTTTTATTGAGGTACACAAGACCTTATTCTCCTAAACTCGGCATTTATTAATTATGAAGTATCTTCATTGGTGGGAAAGAATAATTCAATACAACAACAAATATTTAAGGGCTTCAATAATAGACGAACCTGGGTTCGATTCCTTTCACTATGGGCCGATAGCCTAGATGTTAGGCCCCTTAAAACAACAATTATCATCATCATAACCTTTCACTGCCTCGGGATCCATATCCCATACTGGAGGACTTACAACATTCGCGACTTAGGGCGACCTTTGTCTATAACCTGCGCTCATAATACAACAAATATTTCACACCCTTCTACAATATAACACACACATGGCCTCGTGATCAGAGGAATTACCATAGCTCAATTACCGCGACCAACTGCCCCTCATAATTAAATTTACCGAGTATTCAAACACGTTCCTAGCGTGACAAATTTCTTTAATGCGCTTCACAGCGCTTACATGTTACTGAGCCATATTGCCTTCAATGAACTGATAAATTCAAAAATCAACATTTGATTACATCTCAATTTTATATTACTCCTCTCCCCTGACAATAATCGCTTTCTTTTAAGAACATGTGTTCACAACCTGTATTTATTCTTTTAAAGGAGCTCGAAAGCTACTACATTCATATAATTCAACATAAACTTCATTTATATACTTATTATTATTATTATTACGCTTGCTTTCATATAATTAAATCATTTATCAAATACACTGATATTTTATTTCATACATTTCCCCTAAGGGATTTATTCATTTCACATAATTATTTTATACTTTCTCGATTTTAATCGTTCAGATCGCGCTATTATTCTGTTATTTGTTATTCAACAACATCCCTATTTTCTCATTCTCAGGTGGATTGTACGCAAATATTCCCCAACACATAACATAATGAAATGGTTACTCACATGATATGTCGGTCACCGACCGAACTTTCCAACGATGTTTCATTTTGCCCACTTAAATGTGTTTAAGCCATCTTCCCTAATTCCATTTCACACATTAACACTTCTTGATACACCAACATATTATTTACCTTCAACACTGGTAACATATTGAATACAATTTTGTATTCTTTTATCACACACAAATACCTTCACTAAAAATTACAACACTTAAACGGATTTAACTATATTTACACTACACTGATTTTAATCACTAAGGCTTTGCTTTTTGCCTTTACACACGTGATTCCTTCTTTCCCGTTTCCAAGGGTCGACACTCTTAGACGTTGGCTTCCTATCTGGCAAGATGATGAAAGTCTCAATCAATCTACCCCTCCCTGGAACGGCTATTCCTCAAATCCGGTTTCCTAACGATCGGCTTCTATTTTTATTTGCTCGAAATCGCTTTTTTATAGACACTATTTAGTTGGTCTAGCTACAGTCTATTCTGTTACGGCCTTTCGAATATTTTATCGGTGACCTATGATTCCCTAGCACTTATGGCTATTCCTTTAATTAGTTTCATAGCTTAATGCCTTTACTGTTCGTTTGTCTCCTGTTAGACAATGTCTTGGATTAAATTTTCCCTTCTTATTTTCTTCGGCGCTCTAGTTCCTATCTTTTTGATACACTAGGCGTTACTATTTTTGTCCGACCCTGATCGGGTTCCTTAACTTTTATATAACTCTTTGTTTCACTATATTTGGTACTTCAAACGTTACGATACTTTTGGTCGTTTAACTGAACTGTTATTTGAAGACCTATCGCCTGTTCTTTAAGTTCGCAGTCTAACTTGACTGTGATACTGAACTTTTCACTATAAAGACTGACGCTTGCTGAACTAAATCCTGTACTAGGATTTTCCTAAGTCTTCACACGGCGATACTATGATGATACTTGATGCTTCCTCGTGTAGCGTCTCGGCGCTCACGAAACTGGTTGGTTGTCGATACAGCGACGCCCTTGGGCTGTCTGAAACTGCATTAGATGTGATGCAGCACCTCCGCTCACGGAGTGCTCGTAGACTGCATTTGCGAAACAGCACCGTGCCCTCAGGCACCTATGGTAGACTGAATGATGGCGAAACAGTACGACCCGCCTCAGCGGTCGTTCAAGACTGAATGATTGGTCTGGCTCTGCCAGGACTTTTATACTTTTTGGCTACAAAAAGATAAAGTCCTCGTCTTTTTCATAGCTAACTTTTGAAGCAATATTCGCACACTATTAAAATTTATATCTCTGGAAAGCTCGTTTTCTAAACGTAAACTGACTTCTTTGCACATGAAAATCGATCGTACAATTCTGAGATATTAAATGATTTTTGCTCTTCAGATACGTGGGCGTTGATTTTTATTTGTAATCCCTACCACTTCGGGTCTCGGGGAACTTTTAATTACGAAATGCCGCATCTGCAATTCTTTCCTAGGCAGTTATTAAAACCTTTTTCTCCACACAAAAATCTCTATTCCGAAATGATTCACAATGATGTATTTCTTTTGTTAATTATATGCTCGCAAATGGCTTAAATCTAATTATTCTTCCTCTTGCACAACTGCGAGGATGCCATTTTACTACAACGTCAGCTCAATTTCCGAAATCTTCTCTCGCTCACTCCCGTGGAAAGTTCCTCTCGTTCTAATTATAGCCATGATCGGCTCCTTATCGGTGCGTCACGCGTGATATCATTTCCTGGCCACCTGGGCTCATATTCTTGCACAAGATTAAACCAGTCCTCTTGTATAAAATCTTTCTATGTTCCTCTGAAAACTGTATCTTTCCTTCCTTCTTTTACCAATAAACCATGGATTCGACCCCTTTAACCAATGGTACATGGGTTCATCTCTCCCCAACTTAGATAAAGAAATTTTCGAAAAGTTGAGGAAATTTATTTAAACATTTATATAAAATTTTATATTTTCCTAGTGTCGAAGCCATCATAACATTTCTCAGTACCTTCTGATCTTTCTTTCAAAGCCCTTTCTCGTTCTGGCTTGTTTTGGGTCTCACAAAGTTCCCATTCATTCATTTCTTTTAAGCGGACGTCTCCACTTTAAGACTATAAATTACTCGTCTCGTTCGGGTGTTTCTAAGTCTCCTCTTAGTCTGGCATACACTCCAAACTTGGGTTAGACCGTTTTTTTTCTTTCTTGTTTCATGGGACGGGCATTCTGCCGGTCTGTCTCTTTTCTCAGGTTATGTACTGTCAACCTATTGACATTCTTTTAATACTTCACGGGTGCATATAGCCTTTACCCGTTACTTCTTCATTTTTGTTTTTTGGACTCAAAGTCTACAGAATTCCATTTGTCCTTAAGAGCACGGTCTGTCCTTACCCGACTCTTCTTGGTTTTCTTCCATTCCCCTCATCTCATCTCGAGATGCTATTTTCGAGAAAATCTCCTTTTTTTCTCTTACTCTTTAACGGGTGCATATAGCCTTAACCCATTATCTATTCTAGAGTAACCTTTTTCCCTCATCTCGCATCGAGATGGCATTTTCCAAAGAAAATTTCTTTTTCCTACTCTTCCAATTCCATAGTTCCTTTAGATCCTCTTTTGTTCTTTTCTTTCTACTATTCGCTTTCTTTTTACGAAGTTTCCAACTGAAAAACGCTTGTGCGTCTTCTTTCTCCAAGGTCATGTGCATTATTTCTCCTCCTCTCCTACTTTCAATAAGGTTTCTATTCTCTTGTAAACCTATTACACTTGGTGGTGGTCTTCCTCTTTCCTCATATCCTTCCACGACATATCCTCTCTTTTCTCCCGTATTCTCCTCTTTTTCTTTGAGGTTTTCTTGGCTTTCATTAGATCTGTTTCAATTTTTCTTTCCTTTCGTTGACATTCATGATATTTCCTCATTAACTCAAGAATCTGTGCTTTCAACTGTTCTTTTTCTTCTTTTAATTGTATCTTATCTTCCTTATCCTCATGAATTTCTTCCGGATTTTCCTTTTCAGTTTCTGTTGAATCTTGGACATCTACTTCTTTTCTTGCCTCAACAATACTTTCTATTATAGTTTCATTTAATTTCTCCGTTTTTCCAGGAATTATAATTTCCGTCTCCCCAACTTTCACTTCTTTTGTTATCTCTTGTTCTGGGTTTATCTCTTGCTCTTCAAGCTCCACTTTTTCATTAAAATGTGCTTCTTCACTTTGCAGCTCATTTTCATTTCGGTTATCTTCCTGACCTGGAGTTTTCATTTCCTCTTGAGTATCCATTGTTTTCTCCAGAAGGATCTCATTGCTTTTCCCAGTTTCCACTGGAGTCACCCTGATGTGATGTCTACTTCTTTCTCTTCTTCTTCTCTAATACCAATTTTGGGCTCTTGCACCATGACTTCTTGTTCTTCTACAATTACTGTTTTATTTTCGGCTTGGACAACTACTTCATTGGACCGATGGTTCTGTGCTAAGATATCTCCCCTATCTTTATTTTCCGCGAATCGAATGAACTTATTTCCTAATGCTTCAATACTACTTATAATATCATCCCGGTATGCCTGATACATTTCTTTACTTGATTCTAACTGATCCATTACCCCATCTCTCATCCCTCGGATCTGGGTTTCAATTTCCTCTTGACACGCGTCAACCTTTTCTTTAAAAGTTTCTTCCTTGGCTTGTTTAGGGCCACTTTGGTGCTCTTCTTGCACCATTATGTCCTTTTCTTTTGTATCATTTATGACTGGGATCGCCATTTCTTTCGCTTTTAGGTCCTTCATATCTCTTCTGGGCGGCCTCTAGATTCCCTTCGTATTCCAAGATTCTAACCTTTCTTAATTCGGCTAACTCCTGAATAGTTATTATCCCATGTTAATCATACATGCTCATTCTCACGCAATGCATCTTATCCCCTTCCTCTTCTACATACTTCACCTGTTCATTAATATATTTCTTCCTGTCGCACTCCTCATACTTAGTTTTCCACCAGATTTTATTCCATTCATTTCTCAATTCCACCATGAGTTCTTTATTTCAATTATTTCCTCTGTAAATGTATTTATCTGTTCCCACGGAGCTAATTCTATTTTCCCTTCTTCAACCATGCGTTTCGCAAATTTCTTTTTCATGTCTCTTAATGACTCTTCAACATTAGGAATTTCCTTGTACAATTCCTCCAATTCTTGTTTGGATATCTTATACCGATTTTTACTTGCTCTATCACGAAGATCGAATATCTTATCAATTTCCTTGGAAATACTTTTTTTGTTCCCTAATTTCCTCTTTCTTCTTTGAATCAATACATCTCACCTTCCAAAGTTCATTCCACATCTCATCGTGCTTATTTCGCATTTCATCCATTATATCCAAGAATTCTTTTATTTCTTCCCAGGTCGCTATTTCTACCTTTTCCTGATCCTAAACCGCAAGGACTATCCTTCTTTTCCCTTCGTTTTTCGAGCCTACTTGAACCTGCCGTAAAATATGAGACTTTGAATCATCTTTATCATTATTATTATCCGTACTGGTTACACATTCCCTTGGAATCGGTTCACATATTTCTTTTTCTATTTGGAGCTCTAAAGGCTCAATTTTTACCCTGCTGTCTGCAGACATGTTACCTTCTCTTCGTGTAACTATGCCTCCAGATGCACGCATGCTTTCTAAAGAAATCTTTACATTTTCTTTACTTGGGTACTCTTTATTATTTATAGATTCCAATCTATTTTTTTACTACTTCTCCAACTTCCAATAACCTCTGCCTTTCTTCACTCAATGACATCTTTATCATTTCCTCCATTTCCTTATTGAAGTGCTCACCTAAGCACTCCTTTAGATGCCTTCTCTTCCCCATCTTATCCACAATATAAGAATACAGTGGGCTAATATGCCACATCGCCGGTTCATGCATGAGAGATGGTACTCCGAACTCTTGTGTCCCAATTTCCAAATTTTTACCTTAGTACGGGTGTTTACTAAAACGTACCCTTTTGATATACTCATTCAATGTAAAAACCTTTATGGAAGTGATTTAAAAATTCAAACTTTTCGAAAACCCTTTTGTTTTTAATGAAAATTTTGATTTTTCAAGAAAACTCGGGTTTTCCCTAGGAAAACTCATCCCTACGTACTGGGCGCCAAAAGATAGTGGTTGCTATTAGGGTGTATGATATAATCATACAATCCCCACGTTGGGCGCCATGAAATGTAGTGTTTGCTAGGGGGTTAATTATATTTAGGGCTGCTCGGTGTGAGTTTCCAGGGTCCCATGCGGTCAGTTAACTTAATATTTTGTAGCTACTTCAATCATTACTTTACTTTTACATAATATGACCGTCTTAAGTGTTCCTCTAATTATTTATCCAAGCACAGTACTTCTATGCCCCCCTGTACCCATTTAGCATGAAATATGCAAATCACAGTATGCCAGCAATGCTCAAATCGGGATTTGCGGGGCTATGGTATGTTCTCCCCCTCTGTGACTTACACATTTTGGATTAAATAGAGAATACACTTCCAAAATAATCAACAAATCAACTCCTACTATAAAACATTTAATTACTCCAATAAATGGCGCTACAACAAATTAAACAAATAAAATACCGACCAATACTTCTAACTTGTTCAGAGTGAGCAAGGAATACATAAATAAACAAAGATTAAATCATAATAAATGGTTTCCTATAAACCAACAAACTTACATTTCTTTTCACTTCCATATAGTGTCCTTTTAAAATTCCATAAAATCAAGAGCTCCAAATGGCTCGATACTTTTTATATACTCTGTGTTATTCTTTTACAACACCTCACTTCCTATTCAAACCTACCACAACATCAATGGCGAGGGGTCTGGCCTGGCCACTTAGCGTGATTTATTGCAGGGGAGGCAGACATTACGGTCCTCGCCCACACGGGACGAACGACTCTTAGCTTTACACAGCAGTTTCATTATGTAGTTCTTTGAACAAGCATGGCTTTCATTATACTATTTTTTATTGAGGTTCACAAGACCTTATTCTCCCACTCTGTGACTTACACATTTTGGATTAAATAGAGGATACACTTCCAAAATAATCAACAAATCAACTCCTACTATAAAACATTTAATTACTCCAATAAATGGCGCTACAACAAATTAAACAAATAAAATACTGACCAAAACTTCTAACTTGTTCAGAGTGAACAAGGAATACATAAATAAACAAAGAAATGAAAATCCACAGCCTGCTTCCAGTCTCCGACCGGGTCAGGAATGGAATGAATGAAGCCCCCATCTAGCGGCGAGGATATGAACTGTGCCGGCTGCCGAGGCCTGACGCACTCCTCTGGGGCAATGATTAAATGAATGACAGATGAAATGAAATGATAGTGGAGAGTGTTGCTGGAATGAAATTTTGACAGGGAAAACCGGAGTACCCGGAGAAAAACCTGTCTGCCTCCGTTTTGTCCAGCACAGATCTCACATGGAGTGACCGGGATTTGAACCACGGACCCAGCGGTGAGAGGCCGGCGTGCTGCCGCCTAAGCCACGGAGGCTCTTCATAAATAAACAAAGATTAAATCATAATAAATGGTTTCCTATAAACCAACAAACTTACATTTCTTTTCACTTCCATATAGTGTCCTTTTAAAATTCCATAAAATCAAGAGCTCCAAATGGCTCGATACTTTTTATATACTCTGTGTTATTTTTTACAACACCTCACTTCCTATTCAAACCTACCACAACATCAATGGCGAGGGGTCTGGCCTGGCCACCTAGCGTGATTTATTGCAGGGGAGGCAGACATTACGGTCCTCGCCCACACGGGACGAACGACTCTTAGCTTTACACAGCAGTTTCATTATGTAGTTCTTTGAACAAGCATGGCTTTCATTATACTATTTTTTATTGAGGTTCACAAGACCTTATTCTCCCACTCTGTTACTTACACATTTTGGATTAAATAGAGGATACACTTCCAAAATAATCAACAAATCAACTCCTACTATAAAACATTTAATTACTCCAATAAATGGCGCTACAACAAATTAAACAAATAAAATACTGACCAAAATTTCTAACTTGTTCAGAGTGAACAAGGAATACATAAATAAACAAAGATTAAATCATAATAAATGGTTTCCTATAAACCAACAAACTTACATTTCTTTTCACTTCCATATAGTGTCCTTTTAAAATTCCATAAAATCAAGAGCTCCAAATGGCTCGATACTTTTTATATACTCTGTGTTATTTTTTACAACACCTCACTTCCTATTCAAACCTACCACAACATCAATGGCGAGGGGTCTGGCCTGGCCACTTAGCGTGATTTATTGCAGGGGAGGCAGACATTACGGTCCTCGCCCACACGGGACGAACGACTCTTAGCTTTACACAGCTGTTTCATTATGTAGTTCTTTGAACAAGCATGGCTTTCATTATACTATTTTTATTGAGGTTCACAAGACCTTATTCTCTTAAACTCGGCATTTATTAATTATGAAGTATCCTCATTGGTGGGTAAGAATAATTCAACACAACAACAAATATTTAAGGGCTTCAATAATAGACGAACCAGGGTTCGATTCCTTTCACTGCCTCGGGAACCATATCCCATACTGGAGGACTTACAACATTCGCGACTTAGGGCGACCTTTGTCTATAACCTGCACTCATAATACAACAAATATTTCACACCCTTCTACAATATAACACACACATGGCCTCGTGATCAGAGGACTTACCATAGCTCAATTACCGCGACCAACTGCCCCTCATAATTAAATTTACCGAGTATTCAAACGCGTTCCTAGCGTGACAAATTTCTTTAATGCGCTTCACAGCGCTTACATGTTACTGAGCCAAATTGCCTTCGATGAACTGATAAATTCAAAAATCAACATTTGATTACATCTCAATTTTATATTACTCCTCTGCCCTGACAATAATCGCTTTCTTTTAAGAACATGTGTTCACAACCTGTATTTATTCTTTTAAAGGAGCTCGAAAGCTACTACATTCATATAATTCAACATAAACTTCATTTATATACTTGTTATTATTATTATTATTACGCTTGCTTTCATATACACACATCAAAAAAAGTTTTGCATCACCTCGGTTCCAAGAGTTCCGGAACCGTTAAATACAAAGGGAATAGAGATCAACACAAACAACATTTCAGCTCGTTTTATTGCTCATGAGACCCACACATTGCATGTTGTACCATCATACAGCTAGACTTTCAGCATTTGTGGTCCAGATTGCAGTACACACCACTACCTCTAATACCCAGTAGCACGTCCTCTTGCATTGATGCATGCCTGTATTCGCCGTGGCATACTATCCACAAGTTCATCAAGACACTGTTGGTCCAAATTGTCCCACTCCTCAACGACAATTCGGCGTAAATCTCTCAGAGTGGTTGGTGGGTCAAGACGTCCATAAACAGCCCTTTTCAACATATCCCAGGCATGTTCGATAGGGTTCATGTCTGGCGAACATGCTGGCCACTGTAGTCGAGCGATGTCGTTATCTTGAAGGAACGCATTCACAAGATGTGCACGATGAGGTCGAGAATTGTCGTCCATGAAGACAAATGCCTCTCCAATATTCTGCCGATATGGTTGCACTATGGGTCGGAGGATGTCATTCAGGTATCGTAAAGCCGTTTCGGAGCCTTCCATGACCACCAGTGGCGTACGTCGGCCCCACATAATGCCACCCCAAAACATCAGGGAACCACCACCTTGCTGCACTCGCTGGACAGTGTGTCTAAGACGTTCAGCCTGACCAGGGTGCCTCCAAACACGTCTCCGACGATTGTCTGGTTGAAGGCATATGCGACACTCATCGGTGAAGAGAACGTGATGCCAATTCCGTGGGGGCCATTCAGCATGTTGTTGGGCCCATCTGTACCGCGCTGCATGGTGTCGGGGTTGCAAAGCTGGACCTCGCCATGGACGTCGGGAGTGAAGTTGCGCATCATGCAGCCTATTGCGCACAGTTTGAGTTGAAACACGACGTCCTGTGGCTGAACGAAACGCATTATTCAACATGGTGGCATTGCTGTCAGGGTTCCTCCGAGCGGCAATCCGTAAGTAGCGGTCATCCACTACAGTAGTAGCCCTTGGGCGGCCTGAGCGAGGCCTGTCATCGACAGTTCCTGTATCTCTGTACCTCCTCCATGTCCGAACAACATCGCTTTGGTTCACTCTGAGACGCCTGGAAACTTCCCTTGTTGAGAGCCCTTCTTGACACAAAGTAACAATGCGGACGCGATCGAACTGCGGTATTGACCTTCTAGGCATGGTAGAACTACAGACAACATGAGCAGCGTACCTTCGTCCTGGTGGAATGACTGGAACTGATCGGCTGTCGTACCCCCTCCGTCTAATAGGCCCTGCTCATGCATGGTTGTTTACATCTTTGAGCAGTTTTAGTGACATCTATGAACAGTCAAAGGGACTGTATCTTGGATACAATATACACAGTCAACGTCTATATGCCGGAGATCTGGGAACCGAGGTGATGCAAAACTTTTTTTGATGTGTGTAATTAAATCATTTATCAAATACACTGATATTTTATTTCATACATTTCCCCTAAGGGATTTATTCATTTCACATAATTATTTTATACTTTCTCGATTTTAATCGTTCAGATCGCGCTATTATTCTGTTATTTGTTATTCAACAACATCCCTATTTTCTCATACTCAGGTGGATTGTACGCAAATATTCCCCAACACATAACATAATGAAATGGTTACTCACATGATATGTCGGTCTCCGACCGAACTTTCCAACGATGTTTCATTTTGCCTACTTAAATGTGTTTAAGCCATCTTCCCTAATTCCATTTCACACATTAACACTTCTTGATACACCAACATATTATTTACCTTCAACACTGGTAACATATTGAATACAATTTTGTATTCTTTTATCATACACAAATACCTTCACTAAAATTATAACACTTAAACGGATTTAACTATATTTACATTACACTGATTTTAATCACTAAGGCTTTGCTTTTTGCCTTTACACACGTGATTCCTTCTTTCCCGTTTCCAAGGGTTGACACTCTTAGACGTTGGCTTCCTATCTGGCAAGATCATGAAAGTCTCAATCAATCTACCCCTCCCTGGAACGGCTATTCCTCAAAACCGGTTTCCTGACGGTCGGCTTCTATTTTTATTTGCTCGAAATCGCTTCTTTCTAGACACTATTTAGTTGGTCTAGCTACAGTCTATTCTGTTACGGCCTTTCGAATATTTTATCGGTGACCTATGATTCCCTAGCACTTATGGCTATTCCTTTAATTAGTTTCGTAGCTTAATGCTTTTACTGTTCGTTTGTCTCCTGTTAGACAATGTCTTGGATTAAATTTTCCCTTCTTATTTTCTTCGGCGCTCTAGTTCCTATCTTTTTGATACACTAGGCGTTACTATTTTTGTCCGACCCTGATCGGGTTCCTTAACTTTTATATAACTCTTTGTTTCACTATATTTGGTACTTCAAACGGTACGATACTTTTGGTCGTTTAACTGAACTGTTATTTGAAGACCTATCGCCTGTTCTTTAAGTTCGCAGTCTAACTTGACTGTAATACTGAACTTTTCACTATAAAGACTGACGCTTGCTGAACTAAATCCTGTACTAGGATTTTCCTAAGTCTTCACACGGTACTATGATGATACTTGATGCTTCCTCGTGTAGCGTCTCGGCGCTCACGAAACTGGTTGGTTGTCGATACAGCGATGCCCTCGGGCTGTCTGAAACTGCATTAGATGTGATGCAGCACCTCCGCTCACGGAGTGCTCGTAGACTGCATTTGCGAAACAGCACCGTGCCCTCAGGCACCTATGATTGTGAAACAGTACGACCCGCCTCAGCGGTCGTTCAAGACTGAATGATTGGTCTGGCTCTGCCAGGACTTTTATACTTTTTGGCTACAAAAAGATAAAGTCCTCGTCTTTTTCATAGCTAACTTTTGAAGCAATATTCGCACACTATTAAAATTTATATCTCTGGAAAGCTCGTTTTCTAAACGTAAACTGACTTCTTTGCACTTGAAAATCGATCGTACAATTCTGAGATATTAAATGATTTTTGCTCTTCAGATACGTGGGCGCTGATTTTTATTTGTAATCCCTACCACCTCGGGTCTCGGGGAACTTTTAATTACGTAATGCCGCATCTGCACTTCTTTCCTAGGCAGTTATTAAAACCTTTTTCTCCACACAAAAATCTCTATTCCGTAATGATTCACAATGATGTATTTCTTTTGTTAATTATATGCTCGCAAATGGCTTAAATCTAATTATTCTTCCTCTTGCACAACTGCGAGGATGCCATTTTACTGCAACGTCAGCTCAATTTCCGAAATATTCTCTCGCTCACTCCCGTGGAAAGTTCCTCTCGTTCTAATTATAGCCATGATCGGCTCCTTATCGGTGCGTCATGCGTGATATCATTTCCTGGCCTCCTGGGCTCATATTCTTGCACAAGATTAAACCAGTCCTCTTGTATAAAATCTTTCTATGTTCCTCTGAAGACTATATATTTCCTTCCTTCTTTTACCAATAAAGCAAGGATTCGACCCCTTTAACCAATGGTACATGGGTTCAATACATACATACATAGAGACTTTCACTTTTATATATAAGACTACCTGAAGTACCCGTGCTTCCCTACGCGTTATAAATAAATTAAAATGTGAAGGTGACAGTTAGAACGGGGGATAGGCGAGGTGCTGCGCAGAGGGAGATTAAGGATGGAACATTTTGTCCAACAACACCACTCGGCGTTGACCGTGTTTTATAGCACAAATTTAGCTTTTACTCGCTAACCGTTGGAGATACCTTTCGGATAGAAAATGTAATTTTAAACCTCGTGTATGCCATCAAAAGTTTGTTATTTCTTAGCGTTCTCTTTTTATTTGAAATGGAAATATGAAAGTTTGAAACCAAAGGGTGTAGTGACGTCACTAAATTGGTCGCCATCTTTAAATAGTGTAAAGTATTGAAATTAAAAGTAACCTATAAGTTAACCAGGTAAATCAGCTACTTCCATGTAAAATTCATGTACATCGGACCAGTGGTACTTGCGTGATTGAGTAATACACAGACACACACTATCTTATTTTTAGCCTCGCTTCGCTTGCATCATAGTCGTATGATATTGTTATTCAATGAAATGCAGGTTTAACCCCGTTAACACCCCTTTAGAACCTGAATATCCAATAATCCCTCCTTAGTAGACGTTTTCGACACACAACAAACATATCCCCAAAATATCATTCTTCGAACTTTAATAGTTTTGGTTGGTCAATGAGAGTGAACATCCCAAAATCCTTCCTTAGTGGACGTTTTTCTTCCAGAATTTCACCCCCCCCCCCCATAGGCCCCTTAAATTGTATTTATGAAAAAACGGTCGAACACCTATTTATTTTATTTATGTATTTATTTATTTTTAAGCTGATTGATTTCCTCCGAGTTTCAAACTCCTCGCCTATTTCGTTGAAGATATACACGCTCCGTTAGGAATCTTTCCACCCTCTCTTTTCATCCCTTTCACCTCATAATATACACTATATCGAAAAACCATTAGACATGTGTCAGCTTATTTTTAATGATTAGTATATATGCCAAGTATCACATCCCCAAATGAAACCACTCGTGACATATTGTTATTCAATGAAATGCACGTTTACCCCCTTAACACCTCTTTAGAACTTGAATATCCAAAACTCTTTCCTTAGTGGACGTTTTCGACATACAACGAACATATCCCCAAAATTTCATGTTTCTAACTTCAATAATGTTGGCTGGGCGATGATGAGTGTGTGAGTCAGTCATGACATTTTCTTTCATTTATTTTTGATAATTTCACCCCCCCCCCCATGAAACCTTTAAATTGGGTTTATGAAACAAACGGTCGAACACCTATTTACTTATTTAAAGATGTTTTCCCCCTGAGTTTGATGAGTGAGTAAGTGAGTCAATCAGTTAGGACACTTTCTTTCCTGTTTTTCCCCCGAATTTCACCCCTCTCCAAGAACCCCTTAAATTGGATTTATGAAAAACGGTCGAACACTTATTTACTTGTATTTTAAGCTATCTTTTCCCGTCGAATTTCAAACTTCTCGCCTATGTCGTTTCAGAGATACACGCTCCGTTAAGAATCCCTCAACCCTCAATTTTCACCCCTTTCTCCTCATACTATGCACCACATCGATAAACCCTTAGACATATGTTTGATTATTTTTAATGATTAGTTTATATACCGAATATCACATCCCCAAAGAAACAACTCATGAGATATCGTTATTCAATTAAATGCACGTTTACCCCCTTAACACCTCTTTAAAACCCGAATAACAAAAATCATTCCTTAGTTGACGTTTTCGACATACATCGAACATATTCCCAAAATTTCATGTTTCCAACTTTAATAGTATTCGCTGGGCGTGATGAGTGAGTGTGTCAGACAGGACATTTTCTTTCAATTATTTTTACCAGAATTTCACCCCTCCCCATGGGCCCCATAAATTGGATTGATGAAAAAACGCTTGAACACCTATTAACTTATGTTTTAAGCTGTCTTTTTCCCCTGAGTTTGATGAGTGAATTAGTCAGTCAGTTAGGACACATTCTCTCCTTTTTCCCCCCAGAATTTCACCTCACCCCATTGGTCCCTAAATTAATTTATGAAAAAACGGTCGATCACCGATTTACTTACTTTTTAAGCTGATTTTTTTCGCTGAGTTTCAAATTTCTCGCCTATATCGTTTAAGAGAGAGGCCTACTCCCTCCGTTTGGAATCCTTCAACCCACACTTTTCACCCCTTTCACCTCATAATAATACACCACATCGAAAAACCCTTAGACAAATGTCTGCTTACTTTTAATGATTAGTTTATATGCCGAGTATCACATCCACAAATGAAACCACTCGTGAGATATTGTTATTCAATGCAATGCAGGTTTAACCCCCTTAAGACCCCTTTAGAACCTGAATATCCGAAAATCCTCCCTTAGTGTACGGTTTTGACATACAACGAACATATCCCCGAAATGCCTTGTTTCCAACTTCAATATTTTTGGTTGGGCGATGATGAGAGAGTGAATGAGTCTGGACATTTTCTTTCCTGTTACCCCCCCCCCCCCCAGAATTTTACCTCTCCCCATGGGCCGCTTAAATTGGATTTATGAAAAAACAGTCAAACACATATTTACTTATTTCTTATGCTGATTTTTTTCCGCTGAGTTTCAAACTCCTCACCTATGTCGTTTAAGACATATACGCTCCGTTAGGAATCTTTCAATCCCCACTTTTCACCCCTTTCACCTCATAATATACACCACATCGAAAAACCCTCAGACACGTGTCTTCTTACTTTTTAATGATGAGTTTATATGCCGTGTATCACATTCCCCAATGAAACCAATCGGAAGATATTGTTATTCAATGAAATGCAGCTTTAACTAATGAAATGCAGGTTTAACCCCCTTAAGACCCCTTTAGAACCTGAATATCCGAAAATCCTCCCTTAGTAGACGGTTTTGACATACAATGAACATATCCCCAAACTGTCATGTTTCTAACTTCAATAATTTAGGCTGGGCGATGATGAGTGAGTGAGTGAGTGAGTGAGTCAGGACATTTTCTATCAATTTTTTTTTTTTATTCAGAATTGCACCCCTCTCCATGAACCCCTTAAATTTAATTTATGAAAAAAAAACTGTCGAACAGCTATTTACTTACGGTACTTTAAAGCAGTTTTTCCCCCTGAGTTTGATGAGTGAGTCAGTCATTCAATCAGTTACAAAACTTTCGTTCCTGTTTTCTTTCTCCCCAGAATTTCACCCCTCCCCATGGGCCCCTTAAATTGGATTTATGAAAAAAAAAAGGTCAAACACATATTTATTTCTTTTTTATGTTGATTTTATTTCGCTGAGTTTCAAACTCCTCGCTTATGTCGTTTAAGAGATACACGCTCCGTTAGGAATCTTTCAAACCCCACTTTTCACCCCTTTCACCTCATAATATATACCACATCGAAAAACCCTCAGACACGTGTCTTCTTATTTTTAATGATGAGTTTATATGCCGAGTATCACATCCCCCAATGAAAGCAATCGGGAGATATTGCTATTGAATGAATTGCGGATCTACCCCCTTAACACCCCTTTAAAACCTGAATATCCAAAAATCCTCCCTTCGTGGGCATTTGCGGCCCTTGAGGAAGCTGCATACCAAATTTCATTCCAATCCGTTCGGTGGTTTCTGAGATTTCGTGATGAATGTGTGAGTGAGTGAGTGGTATTTGACAAATATATAGTAGATAGTGTCAAGCCTTTCTTATGCTAAACTCGGTTGACAGTGCAGTGTGAGCAGTTGAGTAACTAACGGGATTGCAAGTAAAGATCCTCATTTTCTATACCGGTAGTGCAGAGCGCAATTGGCATCCAGTCGGCCGCGTCTCGAATTGAGCTATGTTGCCATGGAAACTATCTGCCTTGCCATTCCTTTATGTGTATACTAGCAGGTACCCGCGGCTTCGCCCGCGATCAAGACAATGGGGACGATGCATTATTGCTGATAATTGGTCTATTCTATTACAGCAATCGCGGCTATAGGTGTGTCCATTCTAATTCTGAATATTCTGATACATACTGTATATTGATATGATCAGCAAAGTGGGAATTTTATCGAGTTGTGAACATCTGCAGGGTTCGTTGTTACATTATGTTAACACATTTTAAAATTACGTTTATGGTTTTGCCATCTTCTGCTGAGACATGACGATTTTGTTGTCCGGATGCTCGCGAGCACGCCACATACAGTTGGCCATGGGAAAAAATTGTTTTGTCTAAATGTACACGTGCTACTGTTAAGTGTGTGTCATTGCGCTTTGTCGAAGAAATTGCGAATATTGTTTGAAGAGGGAACTGCACTCTTGCACACTGGAATGGCAAATCTATCGGAATATGGGGAATTAAATGTATTCGTACTTAAGCTATTCTGGATGTAATTTGGCCATACTAATTGATGATTTGAACGTAAACATATCCCTATTAATAGACCTATAGTTAAATATCGCTCACCTTGGCCGCTGATGTACATTATGCAGTCTCTTCCAGTGTTACATCCCAGGGATTGAAATTCTCCAACGACCCTTTTGCCCCACATGCCTCTCTAAGTAATTAAAATTCCTGATTGTTGTTGTTTGAGTCTTCAGTTTTTTAACTGGTTTGATGCAGCCTTCCATGTATCCCTCTCCTGAGCTAAACGTTTCATTTCTACATAGCTACCACACCCTACATCCGAGGCAATCTGTTTAACCCTGGTTTACCCCTACAGTTCTAGTCTGCGACCCTCCCATCCATAACTACTGTCGACCAAACTATTATGTGTACTCGAGTTTGAAGTTTGTTTGTGAAGTAACCGATAGACCTATATAAAATCCAATAACATCATCATTTTCTTCGCTCTATTTTACGTTAGATCATGTAGGGTTGGAATTTTTAATTTATATTTTAATATTTTTTATCACAGTTAGAACACAAGAAGTGCCTGTTTTTAAGCGTTTTTCAACCATGCGTCACATTTAAGAATTATTATCTCACAAACCCGTCATCAGATCGAATCCAAATTTTAACACAACATACACTGGAATGTTGTATAAGAGGTTTATTAATTTTAAAATTTTTTGTGTCCAAGAAACAAAGTTGTTATTATTTTTGTAAGGTAACTTTTCATCGGCTCGGGATGGTTTGAAAATGTAGTACTTGGTCTCGTTGTAATCCTTAACATCAAAACGGTATGCTGTATGATTGTGAAATACGTAAATTAATTCACTTATTGTATATCGGTTTGTATTTGTACGGAGAATTAAGACATGGTTCACCAGTTAGCCGCTCCGGTGAAAGCAGTACATCATTGCCAAGATGGGCTACATCACGCGTCATGGCACGTCTCGCTCGGAAGTGATGGGCTCCATATCAGCAACGCTGTATAGCATTTCCCGGAGCAGCTAGCTGGTGAACTATGTCTTAATTCTCCGTACAAATACAAACCGATATAAAATAAGTGAATTAATTTACCTATTTCACAGTTATACAGAATAACTTTTTGATGTATACGGATTACAACGCAACCAAGAACTACATTTCCCAACGACCCCGAGCCGAGAAAGAGTTACCATACAAAAATAATAACAACATTCGTTCTTGAACACACAACATTTTGAAATTAATAAACCAGTTATACAACATTCCAATGTATATTGTGTTAAAATTCGGATTCGATCTGATTACGGGTTTGTGAGATAATAATTCTTAAATGTGACGCATGGTTGAAACACGCTTAAAAAGGGGCACTTTTTGTGTTTCAACTGCGATAAAAAAAAATATATATAAATTAAAAATTCCAAACCTACATGAACTAACGTAAAATCCAACGTCGAAAATGATGATGTCATTGGATTTTATCAAGGTCTATTGGCTACTTCATAAACAACCATCAAACTCGAGTGCACATAATATTTTGGTCGACAGTAAGCTTGCTATTCCTGGGTGTCATAATATGTGTCCTACCCTCCTATCTCTTCCCTTCATTAGCAGTCGCCAGAAACATCTCTCCTCTCCCACTCGTCTTAATACCTCTTCATTTGTTACCCTAACTACCCATCTGATCATCATTCTCCCTTATCACCACATTTCAAAAGCTTCAATTCTCCTCTTTTCTGCTGCACCATTAGTCCATTAATACAACTCAGCAACTTTTCTAGGTTTAAGCCGTGCCTTGTGCGGGGACTCAATGGCCGTGAAAGACAAAACAACAACTTTATTGAAATAAGTTTGCCCAATTCCTCAGTAACAGTAATTAAGAAACAATAATAATTAACGAGACAGCCGGTAGAATACGACACATTCGACTGTGAATCAACGTTGCAGATCATGGTTAAAAACGAAAAAGAGCAGATCAAAACTGGCAAACAAAAATATTCAGTTAAGAAAAAACAAATTTATAAAGAAAATGAAAGCATACCGTGCAAAGTAGAAAGTGTCTTAACATTGTAAATTAGAGTAAAGATCTGAAAGCTCGCTTACAACAACCAGCCGAAAGAGTATAAAATTACTCAAAATCACGATCGTATCCGAGCCCCAAAAGCAACCTCTATATATAAAATATATCTCATTTTACGCGTATCAATGCGAGGAGCAACGTTCGTGGTTAGAGGTGGGAACCGAACCCAACGTTTTAAGGCCCTAAAACGAACGGTTTTCGAGATATTGCCAGAAAACTATCCCCGGTCTGCGAAATTTCAGCGGTTGCCATAGTAACGTTGATCTGTTTCTCAGAGGGAACACAGTTATTTGGGAATATCTCCGAAACCGTTCATTTTAGGAACTTAAAAAGTGTGTTTCGGGGTCCCTACAGGACCTCCGAGTATTGTTTCGCGTATGTGGCGGCTTAATATGAGCTAAATCCGAACATTTTACCGACTGTCCTTGCTCGGTGCCAAAGGGACGAAAAAAGTCACTTACAAATTGAATTTTCAAAAACCGTTTCTTATTGGGCCTCTACATACTCGGATCAACCAACATGCAAAATTTCAGCTTTCTAGGTCTAGTGGTTTGAGCCCTGCGTCGATGAGTCAATTTTGGATTGTCAATGCCAAAGGGCCGAAAAAAGTCACTTACAAATTGAATTTTCAAAAACCGTTTCTTAGTGAGCCTCTACATACTTGGATCAACCAACATGCAAAATTTCAGCTTCGTAGGTCTAGTGGTTTGAGCCCTGCGGCGATGAGTCAGTTTTGGATTATATATAAGAGATTTTATGATTGATTAGCCTGTGCTTGAGTGCAAAAGGGCCGAAATCAGAAGAATGAGAAAGACTATCAAAAATTCATGTAGCCAGCGGTTCCTTCTGGGTCCTAAACTATGTGTATGCAAAATTTGGTTGAGATTGGTGGAACGGTGTAGATTTGTATATGGAACAGACCCACCCACATACATACATACAGACTTTCACTTTTCTTCTTGCATCGTTATGCCCGACTCAGGAGCACGGTTGAACCTGTTTAGCTGATGTGTTGGCCTTCTTTTCCTTCCAAAATCTCTTCATCCTCTCGCTGAGCGCCTTTCTTCGATCTTCTGTCCATGTTATGGTGGCCCTGGTGTTGGGTTTGTCTTCAAATTGGTGATTGTCGATTAGGGTTCTGAATTTGCATCTGTCCTGTATAATATTGTCTGAAATGTTGATTTCCTGGAGATCTGTTTCAATTTCACGTAGCCAGCTGTTCTTGATTTTTAGTGAGAGGGCCAAGTTGAGAATTCTTTTAGTCAATCTACCATTGTTCATTCTGATAATGTGCCCGTAAAATTTCAATCGTCTTTTCCGAAAAGTATGAGACATTTTTTCACATTGGCGATATATTTCCTGGGATGACTTTTTCCTCCAGATTCCCTCTATAAAAACTGGGCCAAACATTTTTCGTAAAATTTTCCTTTCTTGTTTTTCAATCTCTTTGGTTAAAGATTTGCCACCAATGATTAAGGTTTCTGATGCATATAACGCCTCCGGTTTGATTACTGTATTATAATGTCTAAGTTTTGCTTTCCGAGATATTGATTTTTGTTATACCTATTCCAAGTGATTCTGTAAGCTTTCTGTAATTTGGAAATTCTCTCTTTATTTGCTTCACGGTTTAAACCAGAGGGCTGAATAATTTCTCCCAGATATTTGAATTCGTTCACTTGAAAGATTTTGCCGAATTTAGTTCTCATAGGTTGTCCGTCTAAGTGTCGTGAGGCTCCTTCCATGTACTGAGTTTTCTCATAAGAAATTTGAAGTCCCGTTTTGATGGCAATTTCATGTAATTTCTCAATGGAATGAATTGCTTCTTGCCTGTTATTAGAAAGGATTGCTATGTCATCAGCAAAGGCCAAACAATGTACATTGTACCCGTTCGTCCTGGGGATGCGATGACCCATCTGCTATTACATCGCATTCCTGGAGTTCCAGGACAGAGCGGAGTTAAATGAACCTCTAGTCAAATAAGGAATGTGTCGGAAATTCAGCTGAGTTATCGAAAAAGCAGTGGGTAACACGAGACAAAGTATCTCTAGGGTCGTTACGGGCTTAAGTTTAATAGAAATAATTCAAATATAAATGGGCGCCATCAACTGAATTCCTAGCAAACCACATCCTTTCCGGTTAAGCCTTACTCAAGACAAGGAAAGAAAAGGGAAAATCACACCATCATCAGATCATAACTAAGATAAAAACAAATTTATTTCACTTTGATAGTCAGACAGACATTTTAAATATTCATCCTACCTGAGAGTATGGTCGAATGCCAACGTTAAATTGTCATTGTCCAAAAATCGAACCATCTCTTTTCTAATCAAAAATATTTCATCCACATAGAACAAGAAAAATCTCTAAAGTTCTCTTGGGTTCTCAGGATCACTGTAGCACTATGTCTTTCGTCACTGAAATTTGTGATACCTGAGACCTAATTTCTCTTTAATTTAATATCATAAATGTGGATTTGAAAAAGTTATTAAACTGTCTAAACATACACATTATAATCACATATTTTAAATATCACGCAATTTATGGCTTGCATGGCATAATTCAAATGTTAAATACGTTAGTAAAATGCTCCTAAACATCGAATAATTAATTTACACTATTTACATTATCATTGATAATTGCTTGTTTGTGAATTACAGAAAATCCAATGCTCATTGGACATCATCATCATCATCAAAGTTAAATATTTCTCACATTAATTCTCATCTCAAAATTCAACATATTCCTGTCAGAATCATTAACTCATCACCATTAAATCATTTAAATGAAAATTATTATCACCACTTCATTATACTTTCTAATTATTCACACAATCTTATTTCATTATCTCCTTCACATTAAATCATCTTAAATCATCAATATAAATCGTTTAATTCCTCAAATCAAGTTGCAATTCCTCAAATTATCTCTCAATTAAATTTATTTAATTCCAATTAATTCATTAATCATCAGTTTCTTTAATTAATTATCACCTTCTAATTCAGTTATTCATCATCTATCCAATCATCTATTAATTTATTTAAATCAGTTTATTTCTCCAATCTTTAATTCATCCATCTATTTAATACATTGATATATTCCAAAATTTAATTTATCAACTTATTTAAATTTTATTCTTCTGGTTATTTAGATTTTTATTATTTCATCTAGTCATTCTGATTTTTATTTCATTAGGTCAGATCATTAATATGCTTAAATTTCAGATTATTATTTCATTAATTATTATTCTCAGAAAATCTTGTATTATCAACTTATTTATTTGTTTAATTTCCTAACAAATTTTTAATATGGGTTATAGAACGTTGTCTTACAGTTTTATCACTTCCAAGTTATATCTCGTATTTAATTTTCATGCCAAAAAATATTATTGCCTTCACGACATCACGTTGGATCTGACTATCCACAACTACATTATATATCCTCACATCTTCAAATATCACATTTGAATACCACAATTATTCCACAAAACTCCATAAATATTCAGCACATACAGCCTGAATCTCAACAATTACGCTAGACTGGGTTCAACAACCTCATGTCTGCCTCAAAATACATTAGCAACATTGCAACTATCACTTGGCAACTTCCACAAAATGCCTATCACAAACTTCACTTAACCACGTTGCATGATCTACAAAAAAATATATAACTGGCTTCAAATTATCAACGCACACAATCTCCAATAACTGTAATAACTCTGATGACATCTAGACAACTTCTTAAACAATTGGAAAAAATATTACCTTAGTAATTCAAGATCTGCTTTCAAATAGCATAAATTCTCTTACAATTCTCATAATTCACATCACAGAAAAACACCACTGTGCTATAATCTCTCATATCAAAATCTGCAATACTGATCTGCCTTAAAATAAATCTGACCATTAATGATTCATCTTACAAGATTCAATTACTTTAAATCCTTCTCAAAGGTATCAAACACAATTATAAAAATCATCAAAAGCATCAGCTGTACCAGCTGTTAAACTGAAAGTACTCTCAAAAGAGTATAGCAACAAAATATTGGATTGGCAATCAAGAATGACTAAATGTAACCCTGATGACATTTATCTGTACTTTATTTAACAAAATTTCGACTGATATGTGACTAGTAGTTCCTTGTTTGATTCTCTTACAATCTCATGTACACTCGGATGATAAAAATGAGTCCCTCAATGGCAAGTAAGATGAGTAACCACCGTACAATCGTATAAATACGAAAGACCTCGCCCCGTCGACTAACATGATAGTGCCCTGAGCGATGGGTAAGATGAGTAACCACCATACAATCGTATAAATACGAAAGACCCCATCTCGAAGATTAAATGAGTGAATGTACCAGATCGGAATCAACAAGTCTCTAGTTGTCATATAAAAGCGATATTCATTCACTAAAGTGAATAACATCTTAATATCTTCAAACAATCCAATGGAAAAAATCCCTACTGATGAATAATACACACTCGCTAGTATGCAATGAACTGACGAAGTAATATAGATAATCAATTGCAGATCACGAGTTCGAAATACTCGTCACACAAAAAAAAAAACAATTCATGAAAACTATCCTTGCTGGAAAAATGTCTAAAAGACCTAACATCTGCTTAATAAAGCCAACCAATTGTGAGAATATCGTATAATGATGCCTGCCATATCATATGGTCACGCCATATTCTAGCAAAAATTTCGAAGCATAAAGTCAAACCATGTCTAAATAATCGTATCACTCCTATTAGAAAAATATACATGTGTGCCAAGTATTCATGAAATAATCATATCAGGAAGTTATAACTCTTACAGTACCTTCTCATAATCAGCTGTTATTAAATTTCAAAGATCGTCGATTTTCCCTATGTAATGAATTTCTCGAAAGATCGGCGTGAATATCATTCCACCCACGCAATGACGATTGCCTTCAAAATCCCAAGTGAATCAGCTGGTGGACCTCCTTCTCGTCAGGAATCGAATCCATCGCTCTGTGGTGCCATCGCGTCTCTGTCTGCGTTTACTCCGACATGATGAACTTCTGGTTATCCATAGCGGATACTGTCCAAATCCTCTCGAAAAAGTTCATAGAAACAGCGGACCCCCTATTCCTATTCTACGTTACGCCACTGTTCCATACAATGTTCGGTTTGAGTGTTGAAAGTTCAATTTCCAATAACTGCTAAGTCTCACTTTCATAAAATAAAATTTTATACGAGAGTGTCTAAGTTTATGAAACACCCTGTAGCTGTGTTCATACTCTGTAATTTATAACACTTCATAAGAAAAAGTTGCATTAATGCACGAGTCAATGTTCATAAGTGCATATGTCTGTAACATTTTATTTGCTTAAACTCGTTAATGTTACTTGGAATGCGTTATGAAATGCATAGTCGTAATGTCATTGAAAAACTATGTTCATTCGAAGTTCACAGTTGCAGTATCTCGTAACTATCTGCTTGTACAATTTGGTTACAGAATAAATGTTCCAATTCGATGTTATAATGAAGTTCAGCTTCTGTCATAATGCTTGCGTATAAGATTGGTAATAACCCGCTCGCCCCTACTGCTATGCTCTAGAACAATCTCCACATAAAGCTGGCCTCGCCATGTCGCTCTACTATGCTGTTTTGCGTTAAAATGCAGCTTGGAATAAGTTCTCCAACTCCTTTTACCGTACTGTTCTAAACACCGGCCTTCTATGCTTGCTCGGCTGTACAGCTGGTTACGTAACCGGTCCTCACGCTGCCTACTGCGAGTCTCCGCCCGGCTCACTGACCTACTTTTCGTTCGCTGCTTAGTGAAGTTGAAACTGTCGCTTTCACTTTCCGTGACAAAAGCTGTTCGCTGCGCGACCTTTACCATGCGCTCGGCATATGTCCTACTCGCTCCCTGAATTCGACTGCGTTGCTCGCTGTACTGGACTCCTCTGCTTAGAGAGCTCAACTGCTTGGCTCACTGAGCTCGACTGACTGTCTCTGGACTGCAATGACCTGTACCTCCCTGGTGCAGTCACGTGACGTTCTCCCCACCTCAGTGCTCTTGCGTCACAAATATAATCTCGAACCCCCATCATCTCGGCTATTAAGTTATAAAATAACTTAAGGGTTATCTGAATTCCTTAAAATTATTACCACATATAATGCATGTTATATCTCCTCTTCTGAGATGTTTAAACACCATGTTCCATATAGATCTTAATAAAGCTTCATATTTCCATCCATAATTCCATCTGTTTACAGTTGTCAGTGCCTTCTTAATCCTAGACCTCCTACGTCATCCTGGCATTCCTCTTGACTCGATCTGAGCGCTATCTTTTCTTAACTCTTCCCAAAATCTCAACTACGGCTTAATGTCTGCTGGCGTAGCCGATAGCCTCAACTAGGTATCGGGTACAACATGAATTCTATCTTTGAGTAGTCTGCCAAGGGTTATTCCCTTAGTTTCCTTTTCCCAGGTCCTGATTATCTTCTCAAGTACGAGGTTGAACAGTAACGGAGATAATCCGTCTCCTTGGCGGACCCCAGTGTTAATTGCAAAAGGCTCAGATATTTCGCCGAGGAATTTAACTTTTGACGTAGTGGCAGTTAGTGTTTGTCTGATTAATTCTCTTGTTTTTCTATCCACTTGAAATTCTTCTAGAGTATTGAAAAGTGTTTGACGATCTATAGAGTCATATGCTTTTCTGAAATCTACAAAGGTAATTACTGTCTGTCTGGTTTTGCGCATTTGTAGGATAGTTTTGAGATTAAGAATTTGTTCCGTACATGATCTTCCTTTTCGGAAACCTGCCTGGTATTCTCCAATCAGACGGTCTGTTTGTTTCTCAAGTCTAGTGAGCAGAGCTTTGGAGAAAATTTTATAAATAACTGGTATCAAGGAAATTCCTCTATAATTATTGATGTTGGTTTTATCCCCTTTCTTGTGCAGTGGATGGATTAGCGCACATTTCCAATCCTCAGGTATTTCTTCGGTGATCCAGATGTTCTCAAGAATTGAGTGGATTTTCCGGGCTACGTTCTCACCACCTATCTTCAGCATTTCGGCAATTATACCATCTTCCCCTGGGGCTTTATTATTTTTGAGTCCATGGATTATTTCTTGAATTTCTTCCAATGTTGGGGGTTCTGAATCTTGGTTGGATGTTTTTTTTTTTTTCAAAGATGAGTTGTTCTTTAGGGGATTCACAGTTTAAAAGATCCTTGAAATAATCTGCTAGAAGTTTGCAATTTTCTTGATTATTTGTTTCCAATGTCCCATCCGGGCGTTTGAAGCAAAGACTGGGTGCCTGATAATTTGATAATTCTTCTCTGAAGGTTTTGTAGAAGTTTCGTGTATTGATTTTAGTAAAATCTTGTTCAATTTCAGCCAATATGTAGTGATCGTACTTGCGTTTTTCAGATCTGATGATTTTAGAGGTTTGTTTCTGTACTTTGGTGAATTCGTGCCAATTTTGTTCCGTTTTGTGAGAATTCCAATTCTGCCAGGCTTTAATTCTGAAGTTTATAGCCTTGTCACAGGTTTCGTTCCACCACCTATGCTTGCGTTTCCTGGACGGTGTGCCAATGTTTTGAGAAGCTTTCGAAAGTATATCTTTGAGTTCTAACCAGCCAGAAGAATCGTGAGTAGGGATACATTCTTGGAAAGTACTGGCGTTCTCTTTAAGAAATTCTGGATCGACGCGCAGATTTTTTGTTATTTTTGGTTTGGACCTGTTTGGTTGAAATTTTACCTTGATTAAGGATAGATGGTGGTCAGAGTCAATGACTCCTTTCTTGACTTTGACATTCATAATTTCTTTTTGATTCTTTTTGGAAATAGCCACATGATCTATTTGAAATTCTCCTAAGTGAAAATTAGGGGATCTCCAGGTCTTTTTCTTGTGTGGAAGTGCCAGGAAATGTGTTGACATTAGTTTGAGATCAAAAGTTTTGCAAAAGTCAAGTAATCTTTCTCCATTTTTATTAGTTCTATTGTGTGCTGGATATAGTCCTACAATGGTCCTGAATTTCCTTTCTCTACCAATTTGGGCATTAAAATCTCCCAATAGGATTTTTATGTGATGATTTGGAATGATGGCTGTAGTTTCTTCCAGCAGTTCCCAGAAGTCTTCCACCTTTTGTGGATCTTTACGATTGTAGTTGTTGGTGGGTCCATGCGCATTAATAAGCGTATAAGCTTTGTTTCTTGATTTAACGGATAGTGTTGAAATTCTTTCAGAAGGCGAGGAAAAGTTAAGCACTGAGTTTATAATGATTTTTCTGACAGCGAATCCAGTGCCAAATTGTAGTGGCTTCATATGGAGGGAGATTGCTGGCTTGCCTTTATAAATTCTATAATTTCCTGATTCAAAATGATTTTCATCCGTGTATCTGGTTTCCTGTAGTGCTAAAATTTGGATGTTGAAGTTATCCAACATGTCTGTTAATTGTTTTAACTTGCCAGTTTTCCGAAGTGTGTTGATGTTTAAGCTACCAATGAAAGTTTTGCATTTTGGGCGAAGAGATTTGGGAAGCTCCGATACATTCCCGCATGATGTTCTCGGTCCCCCAGAATCCGATGACTGAGAAAAATAACTAGTATGTCTACTAGGGCCTGGGGTAGTTATATTGTAGGTTGTTTCCATCATGCTAACAAGTTGAAAGTAGTGAGGACATCGATATATGTCGGTGTCATGGTTACAACTGAAGTAGTGAGCTTCAGAGGTTGCTGAAGATGTTGTCAAGCTGTGCCTGTTTTTGGTCCGCGAGAGGTATTTTATTTCCCTCAAACCCTCCGGACAAGTCCGGCGAGCCTCCCTATCCGCCACCTGGGACGCGCCCGATAGGGTAACAGGCTGAAACCCCCACGGGAGACTTTCACTTTTATATATAAGATTGTAAGAAAAGTGGGCTCCAGAGAACTACCAAGTCTTGTATCTGATTTCCCTGTCCTACAAAGACATTTCTAGTATTTTAGTCTTACCTAGTCTTGCAAATCACGTTGCTGTTGTTATGAAGAGCTCACCGGAGAGCAGCTCGGCATAATGATGATTCCGTCTCGCCCGACCTACAGTACGTGCTAAATTAATGGGCCACTCTCAATCATATCAATGGCTCTCAATTATTGGACAATTATACCGAAATATTAACGGTAATGTTGGTACGCATGGGTTGCCAAGGCATTGGGCAGGTGGAAGATCAGTTCATTAGATTAATGGTGCTCGTGTCTGAGTTATGCTCAGTTCTGGAGGAAGGAACACGAGGGAACCTCACATACAGTACTTATGTTACCACACATTTCCTACAAGATATTTTTTTTTTATTTATTTATTTAATAATTATTAGATACAACCATGAAAAGGTCATTTTACACTAATATTTTAACAATTACAAATAATATTAACAAAAACAAACAACAATAACAGGTAACAATTGGCAGTGATGGCAGAAGGGATAAATCTCGGGAAGGACGCAGGGAGTGATTGGGGTAGTGAGTGATTAGGAGGGTGAGGGGTTAGGAATTGAGGGTGAAAGGGATCTTCTAATGTTATGTTTGAATGTTCGATAGGGAGAGAATATGTCGATATTTGGAAGGGAGTTGCTAAGGGTAGGTAGACGGTGGAAAATAGAGCGCTTCTGTACTTCAAGACGTGGGCGAGGTATGTGGTGTAAATGGTTCTGGCGTGTTGAACGGGTGGGAACGTGGAGTGGGAAGTAGCTTAAGAGCATGTTACATTTTGTGTAACCATTCATAATTTTATGTAGGAAACACAGGTCAGTAAGTTGTAGACGGCTTCTCAGGTCGAGTAAATTGAGCTGATTTAGAATGTCGGATTTGGCAAAGTGCCTTAGTGAAGGATTGCGAGCTTTGACAATTGATATGAAGAAATTAAAGACACTGTTCAATTTAGAAATATTGGTTATAGCCGAAGTAGACCAAATTGGAGAAGAGAAATCTAGGATAGGGAGAACGTATGTGGTGAAGTATAATTTAAGTGCTGTGAGGTCTTTAATTTCTGTGAATCTGTATAGAATGCCGAGACTGCGCATTGCGCGAGATTTGATATGGTCAATGTGGGGAGAGAATGTCAGTTCATCATCGTGAATAATACCTAAATCTCTTACCTGAGAAACCGTATCCAATTTATTTCCACATATTATATAGTCCGCCTGATTTCTAGATTTCAGTAGTGAGAAAGACACATTGAAGCACTTTTTCGGATTTGGAGATAACTTCCATTTGTTGAACCAATCAGTACATGTATTCACTGCTTCCTGGAGGTCAGCGTGGTCGTCAGAACTGGAAATTTTTCTGAATATCTAGAGTTCATCAGCGTATAGAAGAAGGGAACACGGAGAATTTTGCACACATGTGTTTATATCGTCCATATACAGCACGAAGAGAAGGGGTCCCAGGATATGCGTTAACGTTATTGGTTTCACGTCCCTTTTAACTACTGATACTTTTAGAGACGCCGAAGTGCCGGAGTTTTGCTAATATATCTACTAACACGTCTTCGTTACATTTGCACACCCTCAAAGCCAACTGATTGCACCAGGATTCGATCCTGAAACCTTCCAGACAGCAGACGTGAATAGCCAGTTCAAATAAAAGAATTTGTTCAACATTCTCAAATAGAATGCAAATACATTTGCCATTATTCCTACGCGGCGCGGCGTGTGGCAAAGGCTCGAATGTGGATCAGATGTGTGTCAGGTCATGTAAGATGCAAGTATAGAACTTTTAGCGTTACTCTGTTGCAATAGAATATCGTAAACTTGCATGGCCATTAGTGTTGGGACGGATTTCAGGGTTCGTGAATAATTATAATGTACACCAGTATTTACAGGGTGCAATTTTATACTACACTCACTCTATACGGAAGTATACCAACTGTACACTAATCTGTGCAGTCTATATAGTCCCTACAGTCCGCGCTTAACGCAGTTGCCGCTTTAGGTTCCACAACAAGAATCCCGCTTTGGTAACTGCTTAGGCGCCCCTGTCCGTACCGCGTCGATCCCATGTCTTCGCACGCATCTTCTAGAACACTGCTGTAATAAGATATGAGAACACTCGACTGTCACTGGTCACCTCGCTGTCAGAAATACGCTCCAAATTGCTCGATTTAACTGCATGCTGACTAAATATTAGTCATAGCTTTGAAGAAGAACTCTCTCGTTGTCTCATTGGCTCAATCAACTGCCCCTTTAGACTGAATGACTCTCGGCTGCGTGCTCATTTATAAAGGGTTAGCACAAATGATTTAAGCGATTTCATGTACATACAGCAACAGCAACAGCAGAAGATCTCTTCCTTGCAATATCAAACGCTAGTGAGGTTGCACGTTACTGGTCCATCGGGGTTTCAATTGTTTTATGACATGTACTGTATGTCTACCCCATATTATTCCCGTTTTCCAACGGGGTCGGGGATGAGATGTGATGGAAGTCTTTGTGGCGGATGGTTTTTACAGCCGGTTGCCCTTCCTGACGCCAACCTCATGAGAGGAGTTAATGAGAGATGAAATGAATGATGGTGAATGAAACTGGGCAAGGAAGCGGCCGTGACCTGTCAGAAGGTACCGTCCCAGCATTTGCCCGGAGTTGAAAATGGGGAAACCACAGCAAACCATTTCAAGGACGGCTGACGGTGGGCTCGAACCCACGCGTCTACCGTGTCAGCAAAGAGCTTGGCCCCATCCCCCATCATAATTTGTTTAAATATGTTTTTTTTTTTTGTTTTTTTTTATAACCAAGTAATTTGTTTGCCTCTGACTCAAATACATACAGACTCTCCTACAGTCATCAGCCAAATTCAAGACACACCCAAGTACATGAGGCTGATAACCAGGATGTCCATATCCCTTAGAATGAAATATCAATAACAAAATTTATCTGTCTATCACACTCCCTTGCGCAGAAATTTCTTCTGGGATTGTGTAAATAGGCTGGTGGTAGTAAACAACTCCAATTGGTCTCATCCTTTTGTATTTTGTGCGCCACGCAGTGCACTAAGAAACTTGATAATGAAGGTGAACGTACTGCGGACTGAAGCAACACCCTCTGTAGTATAGAAGGTGTTGACTGAAGTGAGTACGTGTGAGATTTGTATCTCCTTACATACCGGGCTCATTGATCCCCCACAGCGTGAGGGAAGAGCCTATATTTGCAGCACAGAGTACATGTTGACACAGCGAGGTGGTGAAGCTAATAGTCCTATAGTGTGGAGGAGGCGTGCCATGCCTTGTTGCTCACTCCCCTGACTTTAGGAAGAGGGGAGCGTGGAGATCAAGGGAGGATGATAACCTCCAGCGACAACAGCAAAGGTGGCTTCGTTCCACGACATCAGCAATCTCTTATGAAAATACTCTGAAGCTTCACTTTAAGGTGTAATATCAAGCGCCTTTCGCTCTATTTCCATTAACCCTCTAGACCAGGGGTTCTCAACCTTTTTCAACCATCGTACCCCTTTAAAAAAATTAAACATCTTGCGTACCTCCTTCTAACCTTTCTTAGGTAGTAATAATGGTTATTAAAAATGTAAAAGGTATTTAGTTAGGATGGTTTAACCTTTGTAATTTTATAAGGAAAGATATCTTAATAAAACAAAATATAGTTCTTGTACTTCAGTTCCTTTTCCCAAAGGGTGATTTTTGCAATCATTGCGTTAGTTTTCATTTGAACATAGAACATATCACAAACACTACCTTGCATACACTTATTCCAAATGTTCAGTTTTTCAATAATATCACTTAAATAGGCCAATTTTAAAAGCCAACGAAAGTCATTGAGTACTGATGATAAATTAGAATTGTGCTCGGTAAAGAAACGATGCAATTCTTTGTGGAGTTCAATAAACACGCGATGTAAATAACTCACACAGTAGTCACGGCACGAAGCTCACTGCGCATGTGGATCGAGTAGAAGGATGGCCTGCCGCGTACCCTCTGAATAGGGGTACACGTACCACAGGTTGAGAACCCCTGCTCTAGACCTAGAGCAGGGCCTCCAAACGTTTTAGCTTAAGGGCAACACTGACTCCTCCACTAAGTCCCAAGGGCTGAAACCTAAAGTTTGTTCGCCGATTCGAGATAGTGCGCGTAAATACTTGCACGTGGTCACTTGACTGCCTGGACAGGCAAACACGCCCAGTTCACATCATCGGCTCTGCCGGACAGGGGTAGCCAAGAAGCTCCGAGGTCATTAGTCGTGCCGTAGCCCTAGAAAAGGCAAGACTTGCTGCACTTAGTGCTGAGCTGCACTGTATACTGTTGCCTGTCATAAGCAGTTAAGAACTAATTAATTAATTAAATAAATACATAAACGAACAATAAATAATCCGCGCTGTAGCATGTAACCGATACGTCAACCCGCTACAAATGTAGGCTGTACACAGCACTGAGTTGGCGTACGTTCAACAGGCACAGCTCTATGCACCCCTTGCGGCAGCCCTACAATCACGTGTACAACTGTGTTTACTTCACTATCTCGACTCGTCGAACAGACTTTAGGTAACTCATCATACCAACATACTGTAGTTTTGAATGATGTGCAAATTTTCGTTTCGGCACTAACCGGTGAGTGAGATCTCTATGGTGCAGGGCGCGGAGGTGGACTCCGCTCCGTTTGCTCGTGGCCCTTTTCTTTCTGCCTTCGGCGCTACTTATCTCTGTGAAAAATATTCTCCAAAATTAGTTGTACAAAAATATTTACAGATCCAAATTAACTGATGAACATTTGAAGTCCCTGCTGATAACTACCACTAGTAAACTTGGTCCAGAGGAAATTAGCTTCATAAACCGCATTAATAATAATAATAATTATGTGAATTACCTATGTATGCCTATGCCACTTACTGTATTTTTTAGGATAAATCTCATATCATTAATTACAGTTAAAATGTTCAATTTGATTATGTATGTTAGTTATTGTGTTTTAATTGGTCGCTCAATAATACACATCTTATTATAATTTTGTATGATTTTCTATAGGCATTGTAATGTTACCATTTAATCAAAATAAATTATGGTGGGCCGGATTGGTTGTGCTCGCGGGCCACTGTTGGCTCGCGGGCCGTAGTTTGGAGACCCTTGCTCTAGAGGAGTCGGAAGGAGTCACCTCCTCATCATTTCTTTCTTTCTTTTTCTTCTTTGGTTCGTTTCCCAGAAGGTACATAATCATTGATCAGCTTTCTGAATAGACGAGCGTCATATTACGCAGTTAAAGCTAGTGTCCGTGTGCAACTAACTGTAAGACTTTTCCAATAGTTGATAGAAACGAACACCAATACTCTCTATTTACACACAATCTCTTACCACCTGAACCTCCATGGCTTAGGCGGCAGCACGCCGGCCTCTCACCGCTGGGTCCATGATTCAAATCCCGGTCAATCCATGTGAGATCTGTGCTGGACAAAACGGAGGCAGACAGGTTTTTCACCGGGTAATCCGGTTTTCCCTGTCAAAAATTTCATTCCAGCAACACACTCCACTCATTCATTTAATCATTGCCTCAGAGGTGTGTGACAAGCTTCGGCAGCCGGTACAGTTCTTATCCTCGCCGCTAGATGGGGGCTTCATTCATTCCATCCCTGACTCGGTTGGTTGACTGGAAGCAGGCTGTGGATTTTCATTTTTCATTTCACTTACCACCACGTGGTGCAGCGGAGGTCTGGGTTCGATTCCCGGCTTTATCAAGAAATTTAATTTTGGTCTGAGGGCTGGAACAGGGTACACTCAGCCTCGTGAGGCAAAACTGAGAAACCAGAAATATATTATACAGTAAGTTGGTCACCCTTTAAGCGTAGTCAACGTGCTGGTTGGGAACAATCCACTTCTGTGGTCCCTGGGGACGTATTGAGACTCCGGTCCCAAAGGTCCTGGGTTCGATTCCTAGCTCTGTAAATGAATTGAATTGTGTTTGTTGTTGTTTTATTTGAGGGGTTGGACATTGTGGTCAATTATCCCCGTGTACTTGGACGAGTGTGGAATTTTGCCTGATAATTATTGGTCTATGCAAAACCTGCGTTTTCTTGTTGCAAATCCCACACATACCAAAATACACGGGGCTATGTGACCACGATGTCACAGGCCCTAAAATAAGCAACAACATGTGTTTTCAAAGATTCAGGGGTCTAATTTTCAGACGCTGCATGGAATCTTTGTCTATAGACGCTAAACAAAATTTCAATGTTTATTTTAAAAAAAAAACTAAGTTCAATATCTACTTCTTTTTTCTTTGCTTAGTTAAGAAAACTTGGAAACTTCGTTCTTAGCCCTAAAATCTAAAATTATCACTTCTGTCGTTTAACCCGGCCGGCTCTCTTAATAAAGTTCCATTAAAATCTTGGAGGCGTTACTTAGGCCTCTCTCTTCCCCTCTGGCGAATGTGTTGTGCATGCATTTACTCGACTGTGAGTGTGAACTTTCTTCTCGAGGTAATTCCCTCATCCCACCACCGTAATACAAACACCATTACCACCGTCTGCTCCTCCCCAATAGAGTTCACCGTCCATATTACACACGGCGCATCTTATCGCCACCTGCAACCACGCTCCCCTTTCGTACAGACTTTACATATCGCAATGGCTAACAGTGTATTTATATGTTCAGAACCAGAGTAGTAGAGAGCAACCACGGGCCTTAGGACAGGGTCTTCCGGGCCCCTCCATTTTTATTCAACCTGTGACAATGATGGCATTACGGTAAGCTTACTAATATTTGACCCTTTCCTCTCCCACCTCCCCCTCCCTCCCCACCCCACCGCCCTGCAAAGAAAACAAAACGCTGCATGTAATTTAGCTTGCCCAAATGAATATTAATTTATTTTGTTTTTAGTTATTCAGTCACTCTCCTCTTCTCTCTCTCTCATTTTGTTGTTCCTTTACTTGCAGATTTTGATCACTGTGCTTTAATAGTACATTATGCAACGAGCCTATAATGGCTGTAATTAAGACACGAGTATCTTTATAAAACGAGCGTATGCGAGTTTTATAATTTCCATACGAGTGTCTTAATTACCATTATAGGCGAGTTGCATACGACTGTTTATGTTCGACGATAATTATAACTTTATTATATGTTTTAACATAAATATCTGTTGAGATTGTCACTAGAATTTTGTGATCGGGTGCTGCGCTGAGTATAGGATATCTCTGATTTCCAAGCTCTCTGATCGACCGACGCATGCGCTCTGTGTGCTTCAATGCCATATGTGCAGATTAAGCGCCAGTATTCAGTAAAAATGTCAACGAATGCGTTTGAAAACAACGCGCTGTGTAGAAATTGGATTTGGAGATATTAAGGTACAGTGCTATTTCTTGTCTCATATTCACCACTTTATTTACGCGAACATATGGACGGTGGACTTTCGGTAATTTATACAGAAATGTTGGATTTTGAGCGCATGCGCGAAGGTATCCTTATCTAATTGGTCAAACAACTGTTGCTTGAGCTGTGATTGGTGGGAGAAACTGTTTCATAATGAAAAATAGTGATATAATAACCATCATTATGATACAGTTTTCAGACATATAACAGTCAGGGTCGAACATAAAATTTCATTTTCGTTTTATTTGAACGTGAGCCATGTACCACACGAACAAACCATACTTTTTGAGAAATGTATGAAGAAAAGAATCATTAGCCTATTTTCATTTATGAAAAAAAATAGGCTTATGAGATCACCTTTTGTCCGTGTGTCTTGTGTGTGTGTGTGATTCGTGTGAGTGTGTGTCCATAATAAAATCTAAACGGCTGGTGCGATTTCAATGAAATTCGGTAAGTTCATAGCACTATTCCGGACGACCCCGATCGTGCCCTTTAAATTTTGTTACGTCTCACCAATCCAACATGGCGGCTGTGCGAAATATTTCACCAGAATTCAATATCTCCAAAACTATTACCGATATCACCCTGAAATGTTGTACGGTAATAAAGGGAACTACTAGAAGTTAACCTATCTGACTTTTGAAAACCCGGTAACTACAAAACCAACATGGCGGCCAAGCGAAGTTACGACTTTCAAATAGACGTTTTTCGCGATTTAACCAACCAAACGCAATAAAACTTGGTACAGTATATGTTTATACACATTGTAATGCACCGACATCTAACTTCGTTAAATTGTTTACATAACCTCAAGATGGCGGCTGTGCGAAATATTTCACCGGCATTCTATATGTCTGAAACTATTACCGGTATCATCCTGAAATTTTTACGGAGATAAAGGGCACTACTGGAAGTTCATCTCTGAGACTTTCAAAAACCGGTTAACTACAAAACGATCATGGTGGCCAAGCGAAGTTGAAAGTTGTAATTAGACTTTTCTCACGATTTAATGATCCAAACACAATGAAACTTGGTACGGCAAATGTTTATACACACCGTAATGCACTGGTATCTAATTTAGTTCAATTATTTACATAACATCAAGATGGCGGCTGTGCGAATTATAAAATTACGTTTTTATTTCTAGTGTCGTAATCATGCGATCGAAGTGAAAGTTTGAATAATGAACCTACGCACTAATATACATGACTATGGCCTATACATATAACAATCCAACATGGCGACCAATATCTACGAATTTATTACAGCAATCAAACTGAATATTTGTATGTTCATAGGGGCTATGAACATAGGTTCATCTATAGGACTTTCAATAACCTGGTGATCACAAATCCTACATGGCGGTGAAGCGAAATATAAATATTCACATGGACGTTTCTCGCAATTTAACCATCCGAGTGCAATGAAACTTGGTACAGTAAATCCTTATACAAATGTTAATCCACTGGCATCTAATTTATTTCAATTGTTTCCATAAACACAAGATGGCAGCTGTGTGAAATGTTAAAATCTCGTTTTTACATCTTGTGTCCTAATCCTGCGATTGAAATTTGAATCCTACACGTACACAATAATCTTCATGTAACAGTACATAACTCTAGGACCTACATATATAAAATCCAACATGGCGAACATCCGAAATATTTATTCGGTTCTCAATATCTACGAATCTATTACAGCAATCAAACTGAAATTTTGTATGTTAATAGTGGCAATTAGCATAAGTAGGATATATATGAAAATAGGCTGTATAGTTCTTGACGGAACTACTTGTTTTTATATGAGATTGAATTGCAAACGTTATGCTCCACAAAAAGCTCTGGCAACTTTTCCATTTCCCCGGAGGAAAACGAAAAAAGCTATGGTTATTTATAAAATTTGTTATATGTTCTCTTTGTAGTGTTTTGGGTACTATTCACTGGCTGTGTTTACATCGAACAGAATTATATAGGAAAATTTCATAATAGTTTTGACACTAAATAAAATAAATATTTTTATTCTAAGTCCTTTTACCTCCTCGGGCCCAGCTTGCCCCTTCCTCTCGTCGGGCCTGTTCAGAACAAGGAAGAGCATATTGTCTGAAGTATATCAAGTACGATCATCCATGCGGTCTAGTGGTATACTGCAGCTGTCACCTCTGCAGCATAATGGTTGAATCGCCGTTTGTTAACGATGAAATTGAGAGACCTATACCATGTGCTGTTGATCAATAGCTAATAGTTCTTGACGAATACCTGTCAGACCACATGGAGTCCATAGTCCAGCCGGTTCGCTTGTCAGGTGTCCAGAGTTGCACAGTTGCACATAGTTCTGTCACGTCTCGCTGCTTGCTCTCCATGGCTACGGTGGAGAGTTAACAACACTGTGCCTCGAGCTGAGAAAGCACACAGACATGAATGTAAACATGACCACCCAGCGAGCCGATCGTTAATGAGGAGAGTGTTGATTTATTTAGGGGCTTTGCGACATCGTGATCCCGAGGACTTATGTGTGTGCGGAATTTTTGTGATAACCTGTGTTATTGAATGACTGTATTAGTATATTTATAATTCAGATAAGGATTGGGAAGGAGGCAGCCGTGGCCTTAAGTTAGGAACCATCACGATCTTTGACTGGAGAAGAAGAGGGAAAGCCACGGAGAACCACTTCGATGATGGCTGAGATGGGAATCGAACTCTCCTTTTCTCAGTTTTACCTCACGAGGCTAAGTGTACCCTGCTCCAGCTCTTAGTACAGAATTAAAATTTCTTAGCAGGGCCAGGAATCCGACCCGGACCTCCGGGGTGGCAACCAAGAATGCTAGCTGCTACACCACGAGGTGGTCAATGAGGAAAATGATAGAACTATAGCACTCTTTCCTATTACCTAGGAGGTCTTGGGTTCTATTTCTGGAAAGATTTCGGAAAGTACGTGAGGGTTGGAGCGGGGTGAACATACCTTCCTGAAGACAATTAAGTAGCTGCTTTAAATGAGAAATGTGCCACATGGTCTATAACCAAGGAAATGCAGCTGAGGGTGTCGTCAAGCTGACCACGTGGCCACCACAATCCACTGACTGTGAGCTGGGCGACAGTCGTCCTTGGATATTTATGGATCTCTAAGAACCTGAATATCGCTCTAGACCAATTTGGCCGCATAGAATCACACTGTAAACAGCAGTGACAACCAATAAAGACGTTTTCCATTTACACTGGATGTCACGTGACATACAGTACCAAGTAAGCAGACTTTCTTTGGGCTAGAGATTAAACATAACTCATACATACATTCTAATATCAGACTGCTTTGTCTTTCAGAGTCCAGTCTAGTCTGCAAACCTCTGTTTGCGAACAAGTCGCCTCCATGATCTCCTCTTAGCAGTTATCAGTGCTTCTACACCCCTCACTTTGAAATCGTTCAACACTGAATCTAACTAATGCCTCTGCTTCTCTGCACATGACCCCGCCATCTGAGTCGGCTCACACACACAGCTTCATCTAGCGTGTTCATTTCTAACTTAAGCTTCAACCCCATTATGAGTAGCCTTCTTTCCTGCCATTCAACTATACAGCCCATGACGGGCTAAGGCCGACCAAGCGACCGCTGCCCAGCCATTTGGCCTGCAGATATTGGGGTGACGCGTGATCAGCGCGTCGGGTCCCCTCGGCCGTTAATCTCGGTATTCGTGATCGGGCCGCTGTCTCACTGTCAGACAGCTACTCAATTGCCCTCACGAGGCTGAGTGCACCCCGTTCCAACCCTCACGTCAGTTTTAAAATCTCTGACGGAGCCGGGGATCGAACCCGGGGCCTCCGTGTGAGAGGCAGGCGCGCTACCCCAACTATTTGCTCCAACAAACATTCGTGCTGCCCACATATCTGGCATAAGTATCACATATGTTCAGCCTACCCAGCTCTCACTTCCATAAAGCAAGGTCGGTCTAAACACTAAGTGATCTAGGGAGAGTTTCGTCGCTACACTAACTTCTTTCTTGTAGAATATGGCAGATCGCAACTGAGAAACACTGCATTGGCTTTTCTGGTACCTCGACTCTATTTCTTTTCCTGAGAGAATACACATCCTACGTACTCAAAAAGGTCCACCTGTTCCAATTTAGTTCCTCCTATTTGGCACTTTATTTTCTTATGTTTCTCCCCTACTGACATAACTCTCGTGCTCGAAATACCGATCATCATACCAAATTCTCTATATTTCTGTTCAAATTCAAACATGTTGGCGTGTAAAACTCAATTGAAAATATTTTCATGAACATCGTAGATATGACGCCTGACACCCTGTATTTTTCTTCATCCTTAGAAGAAAAGTTGTTGAAGGATGCAAGTCCAATGTTTTTCCATAAGTGATGGAAATGGAGGCCTGTGAGAAACTTATAAAATACCACACACTTATTCCAATTTACACGTTTAGGGATCTAACTTGGACTTCCCTTACACCAGCCACTCCCCTATGAAGCCGACCTTCCTGGCACATTACAGTGCTCGAAAATAGCTAATAAAAAGCTTTCAGTTTTACGTGACCGTTAATCATGCGATCATGAGCACAGGACCTCCTATTTACGTGGAATCCGAACCACAGAACATGGCATTTCACTTCGAAAATCTCACATGCATTGATCGGGAATCGAACCCGGTCCACCTTGGTGAGGGACCAAACGCTTGACCGCTGCGCCACCACGCCCCCACAACATAGCTAACACGCATGGTCATCTCGAAGGAAGGTAATATCACTTTACAATTGAACACCCAGTCGTGTCCATCTATCCAAACGACCAGCAATCGATTAGATGTGGAGGAATCTAAATCCTGGTATGATACAGGGCGCCCTGGAATGTTCTCCGCAGTGGCTACGCGCAGCTGCGAGTGGTTGCGTCATCAGTTTAGTTGGCAGCACAGTGTCCTTGATAGGGTGAAGGCCATATGTGTAGGCTTCACGTTCGTCGCCGGGAGCCGACTGCAGTGGCGTCTGGTAACCAGGTTCTGAACTAGTAATCGCTGACGGTGGCGTTTGGCGGCAAACGTAGGAACTCATTGAAAAAATTAAATGTCTGCAGTTCTTACTTGAATTGAAAACAGATACACACACTAATACAGTCATCACAATTAACACCGGTTATAAGGCAGATTCTACTCACACCCTAAGTACACGGGGCTTCATGACCGCGTTGTCGGAGCCCCTAAACCGCGGAACCAACCAACCATGTGAGGGCTGTAGGCTGTCGAATTCGTCAGTGTGTATTGCAATAAGCAAGCATGTGTGTCATCAGCACTTCTAGCATCAGCTATGAATGGCTGTGGTGAGTATAAAGTTTACTGTTTGTTATGATACAAGCGACAGCCGTGCTGCCAACATAACTGGTGACGTAATCTCTCGCAGCAGCTTGTAGGCACTGCGGAGAACATTCTCGGGCGCACTGTATTTAGAATGGAGTACACATAGATTCGCGAGGACAAAAAATGGGAAGAGACGAGGTGGGGTTAGCTATCCTAGATTTGTTTACAATTCCGGGTGTGAAGTCCTGGGTACATACAGACTTGTGACCACCTCCTTCCCAAAACCCCTACGATGCCCTTCTGTTGCTCGGGATGAATCTTATGTGGTGGCAATAATAGCCGCGGGTCCTTAATACAGTAAAATACTCAGAAATTTCAAGACAGCTGGGAAGAATACTGACGAATAAAGACAAAAATAATAATTCATTGTTTAAAACATTCGTTATTAATTGAACTGGCAGACATGAATTTACTTTTGAGGCAGACTATACCAATTAAGCACCCGCACATGTCATCAGTCCGAGCCTATGATCATGGGCTTAAACTGCCAGCTCCTAATCAACTCAACCACACCGGTCGACTAGCTTTTAAGTATTGATTGATTGTAAGTCCTCTTGAAGCATGCTAATTATTCGCTCAATCAGTTCATAGAATCAGAGGAAACATAAATTTAAAACAAATATTCGGTACTTACAGTTGGCCCAAAAAGTATTGACACACCTCTGTATTGGTGACTGGTGGAAAAAAGAGCCATATATTTCGATACACACCACATATAAGTACTATCATACATGACAAAGTACCTACCTGCCAAGACATTGTTACAACAGTAATAATAACTGTCCCTCTCTCGAGCAAACAAACAAGCACTGGCATCTCGGAATAGTTGTGCTTGTGAGTTACATACAAGGACATCTGCTAACGCGATACATACTGTATGTTGTTGACACACCACTCACTATTAGAGTCTGCAGCGCAGCGGTATTATGCACCATTTGTCATCGTGTGACCGAAACGAAGGAACATGCATTGTCGTTACCTGATAAAGCAATGTTGCCCGATCACCAGGGAAAACCAATCGACATATTACCGTACAGCCCTGCGCGGATGAACAAAACGTTATCCGCATCCGCCCCGCATCCACACAACAGTTATCCGCATCTGCCCCACATCCACACCGCATCCACACCGCGTCCACATGACTGTTATTCGCATCTGCCCCCCGTCCGTACGACTGTTATCTGCATCGCCCAGACACCGACAGTAGTGGCTACGCGGGCAAAGCTCTCTGCTGACTCGGTAGACGCGTGGGTTCGAGCCCCACCGTCGGCTGTCCTTGAAATGGTTTTCCGTGGTTTCCCATTTTCAACACCAGGCAAATGCTGGGACAGTACCTTCTGACAGGCCACGGCCGCTTCCTTCCACATCCTTTCCCAGTTTCATTCATCTTCATCCATTCCATCTCTCCCGACGCGCAGGTCGCCCACGGGCGTCGACTAGAAAGACCTGCACTCGGCCTCTCAGGAGGCTACACGACAAAAAAAAAAACGCCCAGACAGTCGTCTAAGCAAGTAGCGGCCATTCACCCAGACAGTCGTCTAACCTACTAACGAAAAATTGTTTTGTCCAGACAGTCGTTTAACCAAAAATCGGCTAATGGTTTCATCCAGACAGTCGTCTAACATAGTATTGACCAATAGTTTCACCAAAACTGTCGTCTAACCGAGTAGCGACCAATGGTTTTGTTCAGACAGTCGTCTACCTAAAAGCGGTCAATGGTTTCGTCCCGACAGTCATCTAACCCAAAAGTGGCCAATGGTTTCGTCCAGACAGTCATCTAACATAGTAGCGACGAATGGTTTCGCCAAGACTGTCGTCTAATCAAGTAGCAACCAATGACTTTATCTCGCCATGGCTTTAGAAATGTAGAGTGCAACTTTTGAATTAAATTGAACAACTAAAAGTAATTTATGAACATTCGTAACTCACCACCACACCTCTCACTTGAACACATGTCACTACATCAGCATGTGACGACGCACTGTTTGAAGCCTCATACATATGACAAATATGATGGCATTTCAAGCCGAAACATCAATCAAAAGAACATCAACATCCGCACGCCATCAGTGACGACATCGACTACACTCAAAAAATTCCTCGACAAGTACGTATCGCGGTATATCATTGAACCCTCATGGTGTAGGTGCTAGCATTATTGTCTGGCATCACTGAGGTCCAACGTCTGGTTTCCAACTTGACTTATTGTACGGTTTGTCATGTACAAACCATCAAATGCCCTCGTACTGGGAGTGAGAGTTCTAATAGAAGAGAAGATCATCACAGTGACTAGGTTGTAAAATGTCAGAAAAGCCATGCCTATTAAAACATTTAGTACACTACTTACATGATGTTCTTCCTATCCCATATGCTTCATTTTTGAGGACACAATCCGACTTGAAGACTTAGCATGTTGAACTTGCACTAGTTACTGTATAACAAAGATACCCCCTTATCTCATGTACTAATTCCCGATTCGACCGATGACGAACAATAACAGACAAATATGTTTAATGAAAGCTCCTTGAGGGAGTTAATACCACCAGTAACATTAAATTAAATACATTTCTTAGTTCTTGATTTACCGGTACACTTATTAAACGAATGAACACATGGAGTGCGCTACGCTTCTAGCAGCGAAACATGATCACCCTGACTCACTCCATCGAGCCACTTGGGCTGTGTCCCAAAGCTCAAGTTGATAACTAGCTGCTAGGAACTACACACCAAGTAGCCTACTACGCACTACGGAGCTTTGGGACATGTGTGCTTGAAGCATATCCTTGTGTTCTGAAACCCACTAGGTTCACACGCCGCTGCCAAACTGAAGCGCAAGAAGACAGTGATCCGCGCCATATTTTTTCAGTTGAAGTTTATGCCAATTGGTATTGAATTACTTTCTTCCATCTTAATCAATAATTATCTATATATATAACAAGTAGTTCCGTGAAGAACTATACAGCCTATTTTCATATATCCTACTTATGTTAATTGCCTCTACCAACATACACAATTTCAGTTTGATTGCTGTAATAGATTCGTAGATATTGAGAACCGACTAAAAATTTCGGATGGTCGCCATGTTGGATTTTATATATGTAGGTCCTAGAGTTATGTACTGTTACATGTAGATTATTGTGTACGTGTAGTATTCAAACTACAATCGCATAATTAGGACACAAGAAGTAACAAGGAGACTTTAAAATTTCGCACAGCTGCCATCTTGAGGTTATGGAAACAATTGAAATAAATTAGATGCCAGTGGATTAACATTCGTATAAGGATTTACTGTTCCAAGTTTCACTACACTCGGATGGTTAAATTGCGAGAAACGTCCATGTGAATTTTTATATTTCGCGTCGCCTCCATGTTGGATTTGTGAACACCAAGTTATTTAAAGTCCTATAGGTGAACTTAAGTTCATAGCCCCTATGAACATTAAGAAATTCAGTTTGATTGCTATAATAGATTCGTAGATATTCAGAGCCGACTAAATATTTTGGATGGTCGCCATGTTGAATTGTTAAATGTATAGGCCATAGAGTCATGTACCATTAAAGGAAAATTATTGCGTAGGTTCAATATTCAAACATTCAATTCGATCGCATGACTACATCACAAGAAATAAAAACTTAAGTTTAAAATTCACACATCCGCCATCTTGAGGTTATGTAAACAATTGAACTAAATTAGATACCAGTGCATTACAATGTGTATAAATATTTCCTGTACCAGATTTCAGTGCGTTTGGAACATTAAATCGCGAGAAAGGTCTATTTAAAATTTTCAACTTCGCTTGACTGCCATGTTCGTTTTGTAGTTAACCCGTTTCTGAAAGTCTTATAGATGGACTTCCGTAGTGCCCTTTATCTCCGTAAAAGATTTCAGGGAGATACCGCTAATAGTTTCACAGATATGGAATGCCGGTGAAATATTTCGCACATCCGCCATCTTGTGGTTATGTAAACAATTGAAGGAAGTTAGATGTCGGTGCATTACAATGTATATAAACATATACTGTACCAAGTTTCATTGCGTTTGGTTGGTTAAATCGCGAGAAACGTCTATTTAAAAGTCGCAACTTCGCTTGGCCGCCATGTTCGTTTTGTTGTTACCAGATTTTCAAAGGTCACCTAAGTGAACTTATAGTTGTTCCCTTTATCACCATACAAAATGTCAGGGTAATATCGGTAATAGTTTCGGAGATATTGAATGCTGGTGAAATATTTCGCACAGCTGCCATGTTGGATTGGTGAGTCGTAACAAAATTTGAAGGGCACGGTCGGGGTCGCAGGGAATAGTGCTATGCACTTACCGAGTTTCATTGAAATCGCTCCAGCCGTTTAGATTTTATTAGGGGGGGGGGACACACACGCGAATCACACACACACGCACACACACACGGACAAAAGGTGAATTCATAAGCCTATTTTTAGCCTACTTTCGATTTTTGCAAAAAATGAAAGTAGACTTATGAGATCAACACAGGGCGAAAAAAGTGTGTCTGTCTGTGTGTGTGTATGTGTGTGTGTGTGAGTCTGTGTGTGTGTATGTGTGTGTGTGTGTGTGTGTGAGTATGTGTACTCTGAATGTCTGTCCCCCCCTAACAATTCGAACACGGTGAATGCGAATTGAACGAAATTTGGTACAAAGGTAGCACTAGCAAAGGACACCTCAGTGTCATGTTTTATATCTCCGCCATCTTGACGGAAACGTAATGGCGGCCACACAAATGTTCAAAGCTTAAATCAAATTACGACTAACCTAATCATCCGATCTCTACCAAATTTTGCAACAACATACCTTTATAGGGGGAGCATCGTTTGACCATACCAATAGGCCATCAGCGTAACAGTTTGCGGATGGCGGCCATATTTGTGTGAAAATCGATTCCCCCTATTAATTCGAACATGGTGCAACCGAATGGAACGAAATTTGGTACAGAGGTAGTACTAACAAAAGGCACCTCAGTGTCATGTTTTATATCGCCGCCATCTGGACGGAAACGTAATGGTGGCCACACAAATGTTCAAAGCTTAAATCAAATTACGACTAACCTAATCATCCGATCTCTACCAAATGTTGCAACAACATACCTTTATAGGGGGTGCATCCTTTGACCAAACCAATAGGCCATCAGCGTAACAGTTTGCGGATGGCGGCCATCTTTGTGTGAAAATCGATTCCCCCTATTAATTCGAACATGGTGCAACCGAATGGAACGAAATTTGGTACAGAGGTAGTACTAACAAAAGGCACCTCAGTGTCATGTTTTATATCGCCGCCATCTTGACGGAAACGTAATGGCGGCCACACAAATGTTCAAAGCTTAAATCAAATTACGACTAACCTAATCATCCGATCTCTACCAAATTTTGCAACAACATACCCATCTGGGGGAGCATCCTTTGACCAAATGACTAGGTCATTAGCCTAATAGTTTGCGGATGGCGGCCATCTTTGTGTGAAAATCAATTCCCCCTATTAATTCAAACACGGTGAAACCGAATGGAACGAAATTTGGTACAAAGGTAGCACTAGCAAAGGGCATCTCAGTGTCATGTTTTATATCGCCGCCATATTGACAGAAACGTAAAGGCGGCCACACAAATGTTCAAAGCTTAAGTTAAATTACGACTAACATAACCATCCGATCTCTACCAAACTTGGCAACAACATTCCTTTATGGAGGGAGCATCCTTTGACCAATCTAATAGGTTATTCGTCTGATAGTTTGCGGATGGCGGCCTTCTTTATGTCAAAATTGATTCCCCCCAATTAATTCGAACACGGTGGAACCGAATGAACGAAATTTGGTACAGTGGTAGCACTAGCAAAGGGCACCTCAGTGTCATGTTTTATATCGCCGCCATCTTGACAGAAACGTATTGGCGGCCACACAAATGTTCAAAGCTTAAGTTAAATTACGACTAACATAACCATCCGATCTCTACCAAACTTTGCAACAACATTCCTTTATGGAGGAAGCATCCTTTGACCAATCTAATAGGTTATTGGCCTAATAGTTTGCGGGTGGGGGCCATCTTTGTGTCAAAATCGATTCCCCCTATTAATTCAAACACGGTGAAACCGAATGGAACGACATTTGGTACAGAGATAGCACTAGCAAAGGGCATCTCAGTGTCATGATTTATATCGCCGCCATATTGACAGAAACGTAATGGCGGCCACACAAATGTTTAAAGCTTAAATCAAATTACGACTAACATAACCATCCGATCTCTACCAAACTTTGCAACAACATACCTTTATGGAGGGAGCATCCTTTGACCAATCTAATAGGCCATTAGCCTAATAGTTGGCGGATGGCGGCCATCTTTATGTCAAAATTGATTCCCCCTATTAATTCGAACACGGTGGAACTGAATGAACGAAATTTGGTACAGAGGTAGCACTAGCAAAGGGCACCTCAGTGTCATGTTTTATACCGCCGCCATCTTGACGGAAACGTAATGGCGGCCACACAAATGTTCAAAGCTTAAATCAAATTACGGTTAGCCTAATCATCCGATCTCTAGCAAATTTAGCAACAACATACCTTTATGGAGGGAGCATCCTTTGACCAAACTAATAGGTCATTCGCCTAATAGTTTGCGGATGGCGGCCATCTTTGTGTGAAAATCGATTCCCCTTATCAATTCGAACACGATGAAACCGAATGAAACGAAATTTGGTGCAGAGTTAGCACTAGCAAAGGGCACCTCAGTGTCATGTTTTATATCACCGCTATCTTGACGGAAACGTAATCGCGGCCACACAAATGTTAAAAGCTACGACCAACCTAATAATCTAGTCTCTACCAAATTTTGCAACACCATATCTTTATGAGGGAAACATATTCAGACCAAACTGCAAGAACATCAGCCCAATAGTGTGCAGATGGTGGCCAAGTATGTGTGCAAATCGATTCCCCCTATCAATTCAAACACGGTGAAACCGAATTGAACGAAATTTGGTACAGAGGTAGCACTAGCAAAGGGCACCTCATATTCATGTTTAATATCCCTATAGCACGTTGTATTTCAACAAGCTACTACAACCAACATTCAATCATACTCCTTGAAAAGGACAAAGAGTTATAACAATACCCATGCATTTAGGAGAAAGTAGGCTATATGTTCTTTACTGAACATCTTGTTTCAAAATTGAAAATAGGCTAAAAATGAATTTGCTGTTCGTTAGTCTCGCTAAAACTCGAGAACGGCTGGACCGATTTGGCTAATTTTGGTCTTGAATTATTTGTGGAAGTCCAGAGAAGGTCTAAAAGGTGAATAAATATGAAAGTTGTAGCACACGAGTAGATTAACAAATGAGTGACGGCACGCGAATCGCTTAAACAAAGTCCCGTATGCGTTCTAATACAATTCATCCGATTGCTACGAAACTTTGGTTGTATTGTTGTGCACACTCCAGGAAAGGTTTCCGACTTAGTAAATCCTTTTTACAATAGGAAGCGCACAACTAGATTCAACAAATGAGCGACGACGGCCGAAGCGTTTCAACAAAGTCCCGTATGCGTTAATATACTATTCGTCTGATAGTGATGAAACTTGGGTGAGATGTTGTGTACACTTCATGGAAGGTTTCTGGCTGAGTAAATCCACTTAACAATAGGTAGCGCACGAGTAGATTCAACAAATGTGCGACGACGGGCGAAGCGTTTCGACAAAGTCCTGTATGCGTTCACATACCATTCGTCCGATAGCGATAAAACTTGGGTGAGAGGTTGTGTACACTAAAGGCAAGGTGTCTGGCTTAGTAAATCCATGTTATAATAGGTAGCGCAGGAGTAGATTCAACAAATGAGCGATGATGAGCGAAGCGTTTCAACAAAGTCCCGTATGCCTTCATATACCATTCGTCTGATAGTGATGAAACTGGGCTGAGATGTTGTGTACACCTCAGGGAAGGTTTCTGGTTAGTAAATAACTTAACAATAGGTAGAGAACGATTAGATTCAACAAATCAGCGAATACGGGCGAAGCGTTTCAAAAAGTCCTGTATGCGTTCACATACCATTCGTCCGATAGCGATGAACCTTGGGTGAGAGGTTGTGTACACTACGGGCAAGGTTTCTCTCTTAGTAAATCCATATTATAATATGTAGCGCACGAGTAGATTCAACAAATGAGCGACGACGAGCGAAGCGTTTAAACAAAGTCCTGCATGCGTTCATATACTATTCGTCTGATAGTGATGAAACTTGGGTGAGATGTTGTGTACACTTCAGGGAAGGTGTCTGGCTTAGTAAATCCACTTAACAATAGGTAGCGCACGAGTAGATTCTACGAATGAGCAACGACGGGCGAAGCGTTTAAACAAAGTTCCGTATGTGTTCACATACCATTCGTCCGATAGCGATGAAACTTGGGTGAGAGTTTGTGTATACTATAGGCAAGGTTTCTGTCTTAGTAAATCCATGTCATGATAGGTAGCGCATGAGTAGATTCAACAAATGAGCGACGATGCGCGAAGCGTTTCAACGAAGTCCCGTTTGCGTTCATAAACTATTCGTCTGATAGCGATGAAACTTGGGTGAGATGTTGTGTACACTTCAGGGAAGGTTTCTGGGTTAGTAAATTCACTTTACAATAGGTATCGCACAAGTAGATTAAACAAACGTGTGACGACGCGCGAAGTGTTTCAACATAGTCCCGTATACGTTCATATACCATTCGTCTGATAGCGACTAAACTTGGGTGAGTTGTTGTGTACACTCCAGGGAAAGTTTCAGGCTTAGTTAATCCACTTTACAATAGGTATCGCACAAGTAGACTCAACAAATGTGTAACGGCGTGCGTATCGTTTAAAAAAAATCTTTATGCGTTCATACACCATTCATGCGATTGCAATGAAATTTAGAGAAATGTTGTTACCACTCCCGCAAAGATTTCTTTAGTAAATCCATTTAACAATTGGTATCGCACGATTAGATTCAATTAATGGGTGACAGCGCGTGAATCGTTTCAACCAAGTCCCGTATGCGTTCATATAACATTCATCCGATTATCATAAAACTTTGGGGAGTTGAGCACAGTCCTGCGAAGGTGTATGAATTAGTAAATCCGTTTTTCAATGGATGGCGCACAAGTAGATTCAACAAATGGGTGTCGTCGCGCGAATCGTTTAAGCAAAATCCCGTATGCGTTCATATGCCATTCATCCGATTGCGATGAAACTTTCATGAGTTGTTGTGTACACGCCAGGGAAGGTTTTCTCTTAGTAAATCCATTTTACAATACGTAGCTTACGAGTATATTCAACAAATGGGTGACGGCGCTCGAATCGTTTCAACAAAGTCCCGTATGCGTTCATATACCATTCATTTCATTGCGATGACAATTTGGTGAGTTGTTGAGCACGCTCCCATGATTTTTTGAGATAGTAAATCAATTTTACAATAGTTTAGAGGTGGTTAACGGAAAAAGAAAAACAATATTGGGAATCCTAATCACTTCGACATACAAAGTTACAATGCCAACACTTTCTTTGATTGGCATTGCAACGCATGCCGGGTACAGCTAGTTATTAATATAAAATGAATTAGTTAATCAGTACCAGTTTCGGCCAAATTGTGGCCTTCTTCAGCTTTGTGTGGATTTTAAGAAATTAAACACAATGCAAATGTTTTGGTAGAACATGAGTCTATAATCGATTGTTATAAAACAAATTTGAAATTAATCTTAAAAGTATTTTTATATAAATATGTCTATATTAAGACCGTCGGTGGAGTTGTCAGGATAGCCAACAACCGTAATGACTTCCCTAACATCTCATCCGTAGGACATAACTGCCTTGAGGATCAGGTGAACTTCCTAATAGGCCAAAGCGGCACGAGAATCTGTAGTCCACAGGGATCGTGGTACATGGTGACGATGGTCATAGACTGCCTAAGGAAAGGTTCACCTTAAAAACTAAACTGAGAAAATAAACATCCAGACTTATGTAAAACACCGTGAAAATTTATTAAAATTCACAAGCCCCTAGCCTAGTTCGGAGGGTTATAATCGGCTAATACGCAAACTAATAAATAAACAAAAATAAAGAGCAGGTCCCTACCTGAGAAGTTACGGAAAACCCTCGCGAAAGATCTATCTCACAATAATAAAGCAACAACAGCAACACTAGGAAAATGGTACGACACAAATCCCTAGGTCAAGTTACAAGATCAAGCTAATATCAGAATTTACATTTAACAGGGTAGCAAAACAAATCTAAGTTAGGATGATACCATCTCCGCATTTACATTTAACGTTAATTCATCTAGCTAAGTCCTATCAATTAATAACAAAGTTTACGGCGATGACGTCCGTAACAGAAAACAATTACATTCAAAAGCTAAGTGAACAGCCATGTAAAAAATACATTTAATTATTCTTAGAAACTAGGTGCTAACAGCACACAATAAGGTAACATGTAGGATTCATACACTTGTACATCATAAATAATTAATAATAGACAGCAGTTTTATTAAAATGCCTGCCTGCACCTTGGTTTACTCTTTGTAAGCCATAGTCATCTAAAGTGTGTAGTTACGGTGACGACTGCGTCTAACATCGCATGGCCTGCGCTCCACAAGCTGCGAACTCAAGGTTCGAGCAAGCTTCAGGTCGCTACAAAGTGTCAGCTGTCCTAGTCATTTCCTCAAAGGAAATACCTTCATTAGCACGGCCATGTCAGCAGGTTCCAAATGCAAAAGAACAAAGTTAGATAGAAAGAATTCGTTAGTTATCTTTTGTTTTACCAAAATTATGCGTTTTATTATTAAGATGTCGGTTTAGGTTTATCGTTGCTTTATGGCGAATAATACTGACAATAGCCTGGGCACGGAGTGTCTCCACTGAGATCAATCTCCACCAAAAGCCTCGACTCAAAAGTCGGAATACAATCAACGAGCAATAACAACTCGGACACACAATAACACAAGTTACCAGCGGCGCAAAGCTCGCGTTCAATAACTCTGGGATGGGCCTGCACACTCAGTCACCCTCCAATAACATCTGGTCAACGGGAACAATCCCGGACAAGGTACACACAAATACCTTCATACAATAAATACTTCCTATAATAGGGCAGCCTACAACGTACTATAGAAACCTGACATAACTGTACACGTCAAACGACGGTACACGCAACAGTACGCTTAACTAACAAAAAACAATCTATAAAACATATGATCAGATACAAGGTTGGACACTGGGTTCCATAAGCAAAGTAGCAATGAAAGGAAGAGCGAATACAACAAGCATTCTGTCTTCTGTCAAAGTAGTTCTGTCTCATAATACAAGCGTGCTCTCAAGAGCACTGGGTCACAAACCAGTTTGTGTCGCCACAGGCTACAACATTCCTGCGCGGTCTGACACAACACACACTAACTATCAAGTCCGGCGATTTAAGCAAAAATAAAAACTGTACAACTGGCCTCATCATAAAAACTTTACCATAGGTTATAAACCTCGAAGAATACGTGTATAAAAAACACGCTAAAAATCTGAATACAATAATATAATTCCGTCTTTCAAACCAAACACGTCTAAATGATAGCAATGTCACATTGCTGGAGCTCTTTGCTCTTAAAGATATAATACTTCAGTAGTTGCTTGTACAACATCAAATAAATACGTGTCTTCACATGACACTAACAAAATAATAATTGTGGCGCAGATTCCACACTCTGGATCTGCTTAATGATACGCTGGGAACTGGGTTCGATGCTAGACAACGAAACATCCCTTTTACTTGTAAGGTCTACACTTGACCTGATGGCTTCTGAGCAACATCTCAAATGAAATATAATGCAGTTACAAAACTGGTAATTACAGTCGATTACCTAACTGATACGACTGCTCTAACGAAGTCAGGGGTGTAACAAAGACTGGTTGCAAAAAATGCAGTTAAAGAAATATAGCCATGGCATCTGATTGCCATAACTAAAGTCAGCAAAGACTTGAAAAATCACCCCAAATAGGGTTAAACAAAGTAGCCTCAAATGACTACGGTCACGTTTAGCAAAAGATAGGCATTGACGTTCTACGACGTTCATCAAGCTGCACCAGGGCTGACCAAAATGTCTGACCCAAGGGTGTCTCACTCTAACTGAAATAAATGACATCTAATTAGACTAGTTACATTCCCTACTTATAAAAAATGGCTGTCACTGAGTTCTGTTGGTTCACAAACTACATTAAACCTACTATACCAGCAGAAACTAGAACGAGAAAGGGTGTACAAAAACTCACGAAATGGAGGAGCTCTCACTCAGCCCTCTGTTCAACGACAAGGGTTGAACAAATTCATCTCTGGCTCTCCGGAACGGTATCATCCTCATCAGGATTCCCATCTGGACTCTCCCAAAGACCAGGGTTCGATCTGTCCCTGTCGTCAACTTCGTGGATGTACTGGACTTGCCTGGGAATGGCATCCTGGGTTCCTTCCTCCTCGTTCGCTGTTCTGGAAGCTCCACCATCATGCTGGTTCCAATAGATACATCACCCTCATACCATCTGGTATTAGCCCATGATGTCGGTCTCAAACATGGTGTAGAATAATCTGATCACGTGGGTGGTGAAATAAATCGTGTAGTAGTTCATTCTTTCACTTCAAAAATCACAATGTTCGTAGTAAATGTTACAGGCTTTAATTGTAATTGATAACACAGCCTTTACTTCGCAGATATCGAATTGTACGTGAGCAAGCACTGTTCTGTGGTTCTTCACGTGTGCTGACGCCACTTTTACATCACGTAGCATCCGCGAAATGTGCGTCGTTTTGTAATTGAAAAATTCACTGTGGCAATTCAAATATACTGTACGTTCATAATCACAATTGCTTAAAGTAGTTATAACACGTTTACCTTTATATTTTTCACCAGGCCCTCGGCCCTCCACAAACACGTGGGTACAAAAATGTGGTGTTACGGTAATGTTATAAAATTCACTATACTTGCCAATTATTTCACAATATGCTTCTTGTTGTTCACTGTGCATCAATAAAGAGTGATTTGCAGAATATTCGTGCTCGATGGCACCCGATGATTACTTCCACGCTAAACAGCGGATATTTTCTACGTCTTACAAGACGGATGTAACTTCACGCCTACACGGGGCGGATTCTCCAGACGTAGTGCAAGGCACAAGGTTCCTCGAGGAAGTAGGTCGTCAAAACGAAGTCGTTGAGCGACTACTTACATTCCTGTTTGCGTATCTGCAAGGGTATTACCTTACCTTAAGCGAAAATAACATTCTCCAAAATGTTTTAATAATGCTGAATGACGAAATGGAATATTCTGAGTCTCGTAGAAAGATAAAATTGTTTAATAAGACCTCAGATAAATAATTAGTAGACTTCACCAAAGTCAAAAGTGCGATTCTCCGCTACTTCAAAGAGCATAGCGTGAGCTCTCAGCTCCACGTGGCTTTCTGGGTGTGTTCAAAGTTACTACATCCCATCATAAATGTGCTGTTATAAAAAATGTCACATGAACCTTAGCTCAGCGAGTTCAATATGTTCTGATATTGTCGAATAAGAAGGAAATCGCAAATTAAAATATTACAGATTAAAATATGTTGTAAAAATGTACTTAATACTATGATGTTAAAATTCTTTTTTTTTTTTTTTTTTTTTCATGGCATTAACTTCTTTTGATGAGGTGTCCATTTTTGCTTCGAGTAACAGTCAAAGATAAAAGACTAGCTAGATCTGTAAATTCTTTGTACAAGTCGACAATCAAGCAAGCTCTTTTGTTCACCAGCTAGCCTACTACAGACTTGATTGCTATGAGCTAAGCAGCTTCAGATCATGACTTGTGACGTCATATCCGGAATATTAGTCGACTATCTAGTTCACTACGGCAGAAAATGTAGCTTTGGGACACAGTCTTGGTTTTGCCTCAACAAGGCTGAGTGTACCCCGTTCCAGCCCTCAAACCAAAGTTACATTTCTTGGCAGAGCTCGGAATCGAACCAGGACCTCAGGGGTATCTCAGGTGAGAAATCTATCGATATATTGTCATCAGTGTTTGGAAGTAGTGAGTTTATATATTATCCTAAGACTATCATTTTCTCCTTCTGGGTCACGGTGGTAGAACATGAGCCTATAATCAATTCTACGATTAACTACAACGTTTATTCTTAAACCAAAACCATATTGACTCTGTTAACGTATAAAATATTATGAGTTATACAGCACAATATACGACCTAAACAGAAAGCCTTGCAGTGTACAGTAGGCTGAAAAGTATCTACTTGTCTTGCTATGATAAAATGTTAAGCTCGAAGAAGAGGGTGACTATCTTAGCCAATCCAGGGAAAGAAAGCCATTCTATTGACGAGTGGGGTGATGACGCATCAGCAATAATGGAGCCATTTCGAGCCACTTGGTGTAGTTGGCGCTGATTTAAAAGAATTGGCTTTGGCGATGAGGTGCCATAACTGTATATAACAGTTAGAACGCGGGGCAGGCGTGACAAGTATTGCAGATTACCGCGCAAGCTACCATATTCCTCTATTATATCTGTACAGTCGTAGCGACACCTTAAGTGAAGACAGGTTACTTTCCTTATTCATGAAACGATGTAGCCGATATAGAATAGATCAGCCTTTCATTTCAAGCTAGATAAAAGAAAATAATGCTGTAGGTTCAGGTGGGTTTCATGTCTGTAGTTGCTGAACACATGATCAACTCATACTCATAAAATTGCTATCATTTTTGCTAATAAAAGAATCGCGTTTCAGTCGGTCAACACATTGATTTGCCCAAACGAACTGTGCCAATACAGCTGTCAGTATTATTCTGGATTCTGTCATATAGGCCTATTGCAAACATCTTCACCTAAATAATCGTAGACAAAGATGTAAAGGCGTATTGTACCGGATGCGATGATGATCACTTGTCCAACGAATCCACTAATCCAATTAAATGTATTAATCCCATGTAATTATTTACAGGTTTAGGGAATAACACCCATTACAATTGGGTACAATCGTGTGGACCGACTGAAATAATTTAACATTTCCTTCCTTTTATTTTGATTTTAGCTATTTAGGCTAATGGAACATAATGTCTACATTCTATAAAACTAAGTCCCCGATTCTTGGATATGACGGGTAATCTTGAGAACCACTGCATGGTTTTTGATGCGGTTTTCACCATTCTGTAAAGGATTTATCGAGCAAGGTTTTCGTTGAAAAGTTTCTGATGTCACGGACCTTTTTGTAGAACTTTTCATGCTGAATAATTTTTCTTACACTTACGCTTAAAAGGCGCACGGATGGCAGGTTTTTCTTCGATTCGATTCACTGAAATCGTTACTGATCAGCTTCCTTTGGTCATAAATGAATGTTGATCTACAGAACCCTTCCTCGAGAAATCCTTTACAAAATGGTGAAATCCACATTAAAATCCATCCACTGGTTCTTGAGATTACCCGTTACATCCAAGAATCAGGGACTTTTTTATACTATGTAGAGGTGATGATAAAAGTGTGGTGATGGTGATGTATGTCTCAAGTGGTTGAATATCAAAATCACCTACCCCAGAAAGTATGAGGAATTTACAAATTATTATTATTATTATTATTATTCTTTTACATTCGAATTGAGCCACTATGGACTACGGAGTAACAATCAAAATCAATATCGGCCAGCTTTGATGTCCTGCCAGTATCTCTTGCGCCCATCGCTCAGCGCCTTCTTCCGATCTTCTGAAAGAAGTCCCCTCCGTCTTTTTGGGTTCTGCCCCCTTCCTTAAATCCCTCGTAATTTTTGATTAGGTGTCTGAATTCACACAAATTCGTAATTTTGCAGTCTGGAATACCAATTTCTATAAGGTATTTGTTACATTCTTCGAACCATGCCAATTTTTTCATCTTTGGTTTCACAAAATTCCAAATTTTCTTAGTTAGACGATCGTTGGACATTCTGAAAATGTGTCCATAGAACAACAACCTTTTCCTTTTCATTGTCATAGTATTGTTATCTTTTTAATCGCTTATCTTCCCAGCTCAGCTTCACCCACTCTGCGAGGGATCATTCCTCTACCGTCGCAAGGACGGTGTCTGGGAGCTGAACACACTTTGTCAGCAGATACAACTGAGGATGGTGAGAGGCTGATCTCTTAGGTGGCCCAACATGGGTCTAAGTAAGGGAGGGTCAAGGAAGGGACTTTGGAAGGTAGTCAGCCGTGGAACTGTTGAAAGGAACCGTCCCTGCATTTGCCTGGTGGTGGAAATGTGTAACCACGAGAACCATTTACAGGACGGCCGAGGTGAGATTCGAACCCACGCTCTCGATGCCAGTGAGGCACGAGTTACCGCGTTGCGCTCCCGGCTACTTTTGGCCGATATTAGAAATATTAGTATTATTATTAATATAATTATTATCATACATATTCATAAATTCCTCATTTTACAATGGTACAATGACTGAAATTCGGAGTAATGTCAAGCACTTTCCGAGTTCATCTTCATTTAGGAATCATCGCACTATATGGCAAGTGTCCAAGATCACCGATTTTTGGATCTGTTCCAGCTTGTGAGCCATTCCGAGAGCCTATAGTTGGTCCACCAGTCTTCAAGGTACAATTCCAGTTGCAGACAGAATGAGAGGCCGGATATGCACCTGCTTTAGCTTCCACATTTGTTTTACTTCAATGGCCAGTTCGGTGTATTTGTTGACCTTTCGGGCATAGGCTGTCTCAAGGTTGTTGTTGATAATATTTTATTTTTAAAAATTTTATTTAATGAAGATTTGTTTGGGGCAGATGACCTCGTAGTTCCGCCCCTTAAAACAACAATAACCGACTAAGGTTTGTTCGGTTATTCTCCTATCTAGAAGTTAATTAATTCATTCTTTCATTAATAAAGAATTAGATAAATCCCAGTTTGGTCATCAGCGGTCTAGCTGTATGCCTCTCACCAAGGCGGTCCGGGTTCGATTCCCGGTCTATGCATGTGAGATTTTCGAAGTGAAATGCCATGTCCTGTGGTTCGGATTCCACGTAAAAAGGAGATCCCGTGGCTCATAATCACAAGATTCACGGTCACGTAAAACTACAATCTTCCTTCCTTCCTTCCTTCCTTCCTTCCTTCCTTCCTTCCTTCCAGTTTGGTCACCACTGCAGGCTTGCTTCTCTTGTAAATAAACTGAATTCGTAAATTGTAGAAATACATATTTCTGTTTAACTGAATTACATCTTAAAACACTCAGTTAATTTGATATCTCGGTGAATTAGACGGCGACCCTCTTCTGGAATATTTAGACTCATATAATGTAATTGTTGAGTTCTCAAGTCCGCTGCTAAAAGTTTCAAAATTGTCAGTTAGAGAAGGCCAAGAATCCCGTTGTGGCAGTTCCAAGTGGAGAATAGAATATAAGGACGATCACGTTGAAAGATTAAATAAAGTAGAAATGAGATCCAGTAGATGGAGGTCGAGTGAATAGCCTGTAAGCTGGTTACATACAGTACAAGTAGGTCAAAACAGCAATATCCAGCGTCTTACTGGGGATATTCCAAATACTCGATATTGCTGTTGCAGTCGTTTCAAGAGCACTGCATCTTACGTAACAGCCACGATGACATTCACATTACACTATAGATTATTATAGATTTCCATATACACTCTTGTAATGGTGTTGTTGTTATCTTAAATCAGTGTGGTCCAACCCGCGGCCCGCATGTTCATTTTTATTGCCCTTGCCCTTCTTACTGCCCTTCACTTTTCGACAGTTATAATCCGTGGCGTGCCTACTTTAATTTTCACTTTCATTCAGTAATGTTACGAAGGAGCCAGGTGGGAAAGGAAAGATCCTGAAAAATACGCCAGTAATCAGAATTGTCGTCCCAAGAATACGTACGGCACGAGAAACTGCCCCGTTACCAGGCGACAACTGGTTGGCTGCCAGTGATTGGCTGCAGATAAGTTCACGATCGTTCGTGAGCTGCGGCGGATTTCCCTATAAAAGGGAGCACAGGGCTGTTCGAAGAGGTTGTTTTTGACGAGAGAGGTTGTTCGAGAGATATAGTACGACGAGAGTTTGTTGTCATCGTTGTTGCGAGAACGGTACCTAATATGGCGGGACTTAATAAACGGCGTGTTGAAGATGAGAAACGACAATCTCAGTCTAAGTGGCAGGAAAGTTACTTCTTTGTTGAACATAATGGAAAACCGCAGTGTGTTATTTGTTCTCAAGTCTTAGGTGTTTCGAAGGAGTATAACGTGAATAGATACTATACCAGCTTGCATAAATCAAAATACGATCAATACCAGGGAAGTGCCAGAAGTTGTGTGTTTAATGATTTGAAGCAGAAACTGACAAGACAGAAGAATATATTTCAGCAACCATCAAACACTGCTGGTTTAAAGGCATCTTATGAGGTATGTTCAGAGCTAGCTAAAAGTTAAAAGTCTTTCGGGGATGGTGAGCTCATTAAGAGATGTGCTGTAAGAATGGCACTTCATTTGGAGATAATAGGATAGCAAAGGGACTTTGTTTTATATGTGACGGGGATTTTCGCTCACCCTCTCGCCTGCGCTGCGAGCCGGTCTCCCGCCAAGCACTTTGCCGTAATCCACTTCTTGGCGCCACAAGTTTCCCTCCTTTGCAGTCCGCTGAGAGCTTTAACACCGTGAGGTTCAGTTTAGTCAATCGTTGACGTGTGTGCTCAGTGTGCTGTTCCAATGCGATTTTCATTACGTAACATTCAAATTCCTACACTCAATTACTCAGTGCCGGGCGGGCGCCAAATTACGGCAAAGTGCTTGGCGGGAGACAGGCTCGCAACGTGGTCGAGCGGGCGAGCGAAAATCCCCGTCACATATAAAACAAAGTCCCTGTATTTTGAAACAGTTTCCTTGATTCAACAGACAGTTAATAGAAGAATTAATTATATGGCTGGTGAAGTTTCAGGTTCTCTCAAGAGCAGTTTGGAAAAATGTGAATTTTACTCTCTATAGCTGACATCGGCCAGCTCCTTATCTTCGTCAGAAAAATAAACGAAGAATTTGAAATTCATGAAGAACTGTTGGAATTAAGATCATTAGAAACCAGCAAAAATGTATTGACATATTCAACGCACTGGATGATATTGTTTCTAAATATGGAGGTTTTGTGAAGTGCTCTGGCATTGCAACAGATGGAGCTAAAGCAATGGTTGGTCCTAACATTGGTTTTGTGGGACTGGGTAAAGAAAAAGGATTGCATTTTTTGTTTTTCCACTGCGTTATCCACCAGGAGGCTCTCTGTGGAAAAATTATAAAGCTCAGTGAGACAATGAAAACTGTTGTAAATACTGTAAATTTAATAAGGGGAAGCAATAAAGCCTGTAGACACAGAGCATTTATTGCATTCCTGGACAATTTGGAAGCTGAGTATGGTGAAATTTCATTGTATTGTGAACTGCGTTGGCTAAGTGCTGGAAATTGCTTGCAACAGTTTTTTGGGTTGAGGAATGAAATCCTTGCTTTTCTCAAAAATGAAAACATTGGGCATGAGTATCAATAAAAACTGGAAGAAATCCAGTTTTTAAATAATCTTGCTTTTCTGACAGAGTTAACATCGCATCTAAATGCTTTAAACCTGAAACTACAAGGCAGAAAACAAAATATCTCCCAGCTTTATGGACATATTGAGGGCTTCCGCAAAAACTTGATTTAATGTAAATTGCATTGAAGGCAAGTTGAAAAAAGAAAAAACAAGAAGTTCCGTGACGAACTAAAGAGCCTACTTTTCTTAAAATTTAAGATTCATGCCAATGATTAATCGATATGGATCTATCTAGAATAATGACGAAATTCAGTTGGTAATATCGAAATTTCTAATAAGTTCGAAATACTGTATACCTGGCATAATGTAGCCTAATAGAGCACTACAGTTGGCAGCCCTGGTGACTGAATATATTCTTAGTTCCGTCTCTTAAGGTACAGAATACAAAATTTGGTTGGAGTCCAATGAATAGCATGGACGTTACATGCAGTTAAACATTGGATCTAACAGCGCGCGTAAAATCATGTTGGCAACAGTGTCATGCATGTATTGGTCAGAAATAATCTGAAATAATATGATCTATTGTTGTGCCAATTTTGAATGAAATCCATTAGTTAGTATAGAAGTTACATGCATTTTAAAATTGGACCTATCAGCAGGCTTAGAATCATGTTGGCAGCACTGACGTATATTAGTTACTCCAAAGTAATCTAGAATGCCAGGTACTATACGCGTGCAAAGTTTAGAGCTATTGGCTTGCATTCTTTCTGATATATTGATATTAGGGTAACAAAATAGAGACAGCATTTATTAACAGTTGGCAGCCCTGGATGCTCTTAAGAATACGTAGTGTCATAGCTGTTATGGTACACATAGCACGTACGAAATTTGGTTGAAATCCAAATGATAGTATGGAAGGTACATGTATTTAAATTTGGACCTCTCAGCAGGCTTAGAATCATGTTGGTAGCAATGACGTATATAAGTTACTCCAAATTAATATAGAATGTCATGTACTATACGTGTGCATAGTTTAAAGCTGTCGGCTTGCATACTTTCTCATATATATTGGTATTTGGATAAAAGAAATTAAGAGTATTTTTTAATAGTTGGCAGCACTGGTGGTTTATAAGAATACGTTCAGTCATATCTGGTTATGTACACATACAACATACGAAATTTGGTTGAATTCCAATTGATAGTGTAGAAGTTATATGCATTTAAATATTGGACCTATCAGTAGGCTTATAATCATTTTGGCAACACTGCCATGTATGGCCTTCTGGAAATTAAACTGCAATATTATTATCTATATGTGTGCCGATTTTGAAATAGCTCCCATTCATAAGTTCCAAGATATCCAACATGGAGCTCAAATTGCAATTGCTATTTTTCAGCAGTTGGTAGCACTGACATCATTTTCAAATATGGCCGTGAGATATTCAGGTATAGATCTTTACTTCTACCAAATTTTATTTCGATTGCTCCAGCCGTTTAGGAGTTGATGGGGGGGGGGGGGGGTCACACACACAGCCAGACAGACAGACAGAAGGACAGACAGACAGACAGACACACATTTTCCCGGATCGATCTCATAAGACTACTTTTTCCTCATTTTTGCAAAATGTGAAAAGTAGGCTAAAAATGTGACATAAATTTTAGTATGTTTCATGAAATAATAATAGATATCAAGAAAGTGTTCCAGAACAGATTCCGGGATTTTGACTCCCTAAAACCAAAACTTGCACTGTTCAACAACCCCATGGATATTGAAGTGAATGAGGTGCACTGCGACCTTCAAATGGAAATTTGTGATCTTCAGGCAAACCCATTCTACCAGACTAAAAAGTGTGATGTCCCTGAAAATTCCTGGAAACTAATTTCTAAAGAACGTTTTCCTGAATTGCTTAAATTCTCTCTGCAAGTGTTATCGCTGTATAGCAGTACGTATGCGTGCGAAAGTGCTTTATATGCTCTCAAACAAATTAAATCAAAAAAGAGAAATCCAATTGAAAGTTCTGCACTGGAATTGAGCCTGAGACTTTGCCTTACTGAACTTACAGTGGACATTGACACACTTATATCAGGAAAGCAGGGCCAATCATCACATTGGATTGGATCCTTAGTTTAGGGGCTGCGACAACGCGGTCATGTAGCCCCGTGTACTTTGGGTGTGTGTAGAATCTGTCTGATAACCGGTGTTAATTGTGATGACTGTATTAGTGTGTGTATCTGTTTTTTAATTCAAGTAATCATCACATTGATTTCTCGACAGTAAAATGAAGTGGTGTATTAAACTAGCAATATTAGACACATTTTAATATATTTTAATAAATGTTTTTGAGTATAATAAGTAATACGTTTTCTTTCTGGAATATCTCTGGCCCTCACATTCCTATACTAATGTTTGATTGGCCCTCGGGTAACTAAAGGTTGGACCACCCTGTCTTATATAATACAAATCATTACGGATGGCCAACTTCAAGGACGGGGTATGGTTTTGGTCTTGTTTTCACGTGCCGTATTATCCCCCTAACCTCAGAACTTCGGCGACAGGAGCTCCATAACCAATCGAGGTGAATTGGTTTGCAGACCAGGCTTTGAACCGAAAGGCCCCTGGTTCGATTCCCGGTTGGGTCATCGGGGATTTTAATTCCATGGGATTAATTCCCCCGGCCCAGGACTGGGCTACAGTTACCGGCAGCTAGCTCTGCATACTACTGCAGCGTAAAACATTTGTCACGCTAACCGGCACTGGCTTACAGTAGTAATGTCCAAGGGTACATGCTACTGTCGCGCGTCAATGTTCTCAGACAGGGGTGTATTTGTCACGATCCCCGCACCGCTCAATGCCCCTCTCCTACCACTGAGCTCTCAAGGTCAAGTGCGTAGCTAGTCGCCGAAATTTGTATGTGACGTCTTCATCATCGCTTCAATCTCATTAGAACACGCAGGTCACCCATGAACGTCAGCTAGAAAGTCAAGCTCTCGGCCTCCCAGGAGACAACATGACATTATTATTATTATGATTATTATTATTATTCTTTACTAAGAATATTCTACAACACAGTAGTTTTCCTTCACCCCAAAAAAATTCTACTCCTCCACAAATTTCGGTCTTCAGCATCTTCCTCGGTTAAGCCTCTGGTAGCCATGCTTCTCTTTACACCATCCACCCATCCATTATTCTCTTGGTTTAGCCCTTTTCCGTTTGCCTTCAGCTTGCCAATGTAGCATTAAATTTGGAACTCTACTATTCTGCATCCTCTTCACATGTCCAAACCATTGTAATCTTCTTTCTTCAACAACCAGTATAATTTCTCTGATTCTCGTATTTCTAATTTTATCCATTATTGATTTTCTTGCCGCACTCCTCCAATAATCAATCTCTGTTATTAATAATTCGTTTGCATGCTGTCTGTTTAATGTCCAAGTTTCTTCTCCATATAACAAAATACTTTGTACCAATGAACTGTAAATAAGTTTCTTAGTTTTGTTTAAAATATTTCTGCTCCATAAAACGGGAATTTAATACTCCACTTGTTTTCCCAGACTCACTTACTCTTTTCTCAATTTCAGATGAACTTGTTCCCCAGCTTCTATTATTGAACCCAAATATTTAAATTGATTGACTGTTATTATTATTATTGTTATTATTATTATTATTATTATTCTTTAATCGTATCGGCCAACTAAGGATCACGTTATTTCAACTGACTTCTCTGGGCCTTGATCTTTGCCCAGTGTTCCTTCATACGTTGCCGGTGTTGCTCTTTTCTTTCTTCCGTCCACATCTTTCCCGTCTTCAACTTCGGTTTTTCTTGAAAACCCTGGTGTTCGTGTAGTTTCTTCCTGAGGGGATTGCGTTCTTGAATATCCCCACAGGTAATTTCCATCTCTTGTAGGTCACTTTCCACCTCTTCGAAACAGGCTGGCTTGGTCTTCTTTTTTTTTAAATAGTTAAAGATCCGGTTCGTCAATCGTGTGAGTTTCATTCTAAGCAAGTGGCCATAAAATGCAATACTCCGTTTCCTCATTACATCAGAGATCTTCTGGACATGAATACACAGCTCATAGTTATGCCGTCGTCTATATTCACCGTTGTCTTTAATCGGGCCAAGAATTTTCCTCAAGATCTTTCTTTCCTTGATCTCCAATTTTTCTACCAGGCCTTTCTTGTTCATGGTGAGGCATTCCGCTGCGTACAGAGCCTCTGGTAGAATGACAGTGCAATAATGCCTAAGTTTTGCGTTCAGGGATATTGAATTTTTGTTGTAAACGTCATTGGTGAGTTGGTACGCCATTTCCATTTTGTTCATGCGTGAAGTGAAGGTTTCTTTCTCACATACGTTGGGTTCTACCCACTCGCCAAGATATTTAAACTTATCTGTCCGTTTGATTTTCCCCTGGTTTACTTTTAGCTCCCTTGGTGCTGGCTTGATGTTAGTTATGAAGTATGTTTTCTCCAAAGAGTTCTGAAGAGCAACTTTTGTTGCCTGTACCTGCAGCTGGTTAATTTGTTTTGTGGCCATGTCTAAAGAGTCGGAAAAAATTGCAAGATCATCTGCAAAAGCTAGGCAATCAATAGAAAGGTTCATGTTCTTGTAACCCAGTCGTACTCCATTTTTGACCCCAACGTTCATTTCTTTGCGCCACTCGCGGATGACGTTTTCAAGTGCACAGTTGAAAAGGAGGGGTGAAAGCCCATCTCCCTGCCTAACTCCTGTCTTAATTTCAAAAGAGTCTGAAATTTCTCCTCTGAACTTAACTCTGGAGGTTGTGTTAGCTAAGGTCTGTTGAATGATTGCCCTGGTTTTATTAGCCAATCCAAATTCCTTTAGAATTTGAATAAGAGCTATTTTATCAATCGAATCATAGGCCTTCTTGAAGTCAACGAAGGTTACCACAAATTTCTTGTTCCTTTGCTTCAGATAGAAAAGGATGGATTTCAGATTCATAATTTGTTCGGCACATGAGCGCTCTTTCCTGAACCCTCCTTGGTACTCTCCTAATTGTGGATCAAGTTGTTGTTCTGCCCTAATCTGCAGAGCTTTTGAAATAATTTTGTAAGTTATCAGTAGGAGGGAAATGCCGCGGTAGTTGTTAACGTCCGTTTTGTCACCTTTCTTATGCAGGGGATGAATCAAGGCAGAAGTCCAGTCACGTGGAAGTTTCTCAGTTTCCCAAATCTCCTTGATAATGTCAGTCAATTTATCAATCATCTTTTCACCAGCATACTTCCACAATTCGGTGATTATCGAGTCCTCACCTGGTGCCTTGTTGTTCTTAAGTGACTGGATAATCTGTTTGATTTCTTCTTTCGTTGGAGGGGATGAATCTGGGTGGACTTGTATGTTGTCTTCAAATGAGAAAGTGGAGTTTGGAGTCTCACAATTAAGGAGGGATTCAAAGTATTTCGCTAGAATCTGGCAATTTTCTCTCTCACTGTAAGCTAATCTCCCATTTGAGTCTTTGAACTGTAGACTCGGAGGATTGTATTCGCTTGGATTGCGTTTGAAGGTTCTGTAGAAGTCCCTTGTGTTGTTCCTCTGAAAGTCTAGTTCAATTTGAGTTAGTTGGCTCTTGTTGTAGGCACGTTTTACATTGCGGATGATTTTTGCAGCGCGTTGTCTCTCGTTCACGAAGTTTTCCCATTTATCTTGGTTCTTTCCCGAGTTCCATTTCTGCCAGGCAAGTTGTCTTTGCTTTACCACTGAATCACATGCATTATTCCACCACGCATGTTTCTTTGACTTCGTCAGTGGAACTGTCTCCTTTGCTGTTCCAAGATTCTAGTTTTTGAGTAAATTCGGGGCACAATCGTAGTTTTTCAGTATCAAATCGATTGATCTTTTTAATACGGCCTTTCTGGTGTTTCTTGGAATCAGTTTAACTTTGATTTTGGATAGATAGTGTTCCGAATCTAGATTGGCATTTCTTAGAACCTTCACATTCTGTATTTCTCTCTGAGCTTTACGTGCAATTGCGACGTGATCAATTTGAAATTCGCCGAGATTTGGATTCGGAGATGTCCAAGTCTTCTGTTTTCTGGGAAGGTGTTTGAACGATGTGCATTGTATAATAAGATTGAAAGCCTTACATAGTTCTACGAGCCTCTCACCATTGCGATTTGTTCTCTGGTGAGCTGGATAGTTTCCGATAATGTTTTGGAACTTTCTTTCCTTACCCAGCTGTGCATTGAAATCTCCAAGAAGCATAATCGTGTGTTTGTCTGGAATCTTACAGAGAACATCTTCAAGGTCTTCCCAGAATCTATCCGTTCCTTCCGGGTCTCTCTTATTCGCTTGATTGATTGGTGCATGGACATTCACAACAGTATAAACTTTGTTTGTGCTCCGGAAGGAGAGAGTTGAAACTCGACTGCTAGGCGAGTTGAAGCCAATGATTGAATCCAAAATCTTCCTACTGACGATGAATCCTGTGCCAAGGTTGGGAACTGTTTTTATTACACGTTTACCAGTTTTACCTTTAAAAATTCTGTAGCCTTCTGACTCAAAGGCTTGTTCATCTGTATTCTCGTTTCTTGAATTGCTGCAATCAGGATTTGATGTTGGGATAAGGAATCAGTTAGTTGTTTCAATTTACCAATCTTCCGAAGGGAATTCGTGTTAAAGGTAGCAAAGAAATTCCGGCGTTTGTGTTGGATCTTTCCTGGAGACTCCGATACCTCCATGCATGTCGGCGCAGGCTCCCCAGATTCCGAAGGCCTGCATGCTTCGCTCAAGGCGAAGGTGGATTGGTTACCACCTGGGGCAGTAGCTTTTGCTGAACTTTCCTCCATGCTTTGAACAGTTGAAAAACTGTAGTTTGGGGTCAGTGATTTTTCACACCGACTAGGGTACTACCAAGGTTGTGAGCCTTGGAGCCCCCAGCACTGATCGGCTCGCCGACCCAGTTTCCCGCTAGGATTGGTTACCCAACCTTCCACTGAGTTGCTCGGCTTAACAGGGGCACCTCTTGTAGGTTATGTGCTGGAGTTGGAGTGAAAGAGGCTAATTGGATTCTCTTGCTGAATCCAATATGTTATGGCTGCAGATGGCAGGCAACGACGCATTTCACTCCCATTTGCCCAGAGCTACAAGGACTCCTCCCTGGTTAATTCCTGGGACCATTATTATTATTATTATTATTATTATTATTATTATTATCATCATCATTATTATACCGCAAGCAGGTACACGAAGTCATCAACAAGCACAGACATACGAGAAGATTTGTATAAAAAATATGTCCTACAAATATTTTCTTGGGACGACAAGGCACTTTAAGGAAACAATGAACGATCTAACAAAATAATGGCCGTTATGGCATGGTATCGCATGCTTCACGAGAAATATCATGTTGTTAGGCAAGTACCCAAGTGACGACATGACGGGGAGAAATCACTTTAAAATTATAAATATATTATTTTTAAATATACAAGGTCCACCTCGTGGCGTAGTGACTAGCATTCTTGGCTACTGCCATGGAGGTCCGGATTTGACTCCCGGCTCTGCCAAGGAATTTCATTCTAGTCAGAGGGCTGGAACGGGACATATTGCGTATTGCTCGATTCCCACTTCAGCCATCTTTGATATTGTTTTCCGAAGTTTCCCAATTCTACTCCAAGTAAATGCCAGGATGGAACCTAAATTAAAATCACGTTCACTTTCTACCAAAATCCTAACCCCAATCACAAATACTCACAGTAGAATAGCCGTTACAATGTCACAGATTCTTAGTGATATTTCATGCACACAAATAAAGATAGCCTTGAAGCCATATTTCAGTGTTGGCTTATCTATCTATCTATATATTTAAAACAGTAAGGTGATTTTTGTTATCACGAGATAGAGAGAACGACAGAACCAATTTACTTCGTAGAGCACTCTAACGAAAGCTCTTGGCCTGTAGATTTGCAGAGTGTCTCTAAAATAAACAAATATAAGACGGTATATTTTTAAATAAATATAGAAAATAGCAGAATTCTGGCCCCTCGCGCATGCGCACAATCCGCCTGGGCTCATGACAAAATGGCGGTGAGAAGTCCATTAAAATGTAAGTTATTTAATAAGCTTTCATGTAATTGAAAACATACATTAACCAAGTTCTGACAATACAATATAATAACAGTATGAACATATACGAATGTATATTGATTTTATTGATAATGAATTGGATTATTTTATTCAGATAGCGGCTTTTGAAGATAGTGAATGGTTGCGTCTGCATATAAGTGTGAGTGCGCGAGTAGCTATTTGGTTAAGGCGATTGACTGTGGATCCAAGGATCGCAGGTTCGATCCCAACTCTCGCCAGTATATTTTTTTTTTTTTTGCCACTGAAATATTGTTTTATCAAGGAGTATTAGTATGGGAGTATGGGAGTATGGGAGAAACACTTCAGGACGGTTCTACAAGACAGAGAAACACGTCCACCTAACACAAACCAAGACGAAGAAATTGAGTTAACGAATCCATTCTCACTGGAAGAAGTTCGGAAGCAAATCGCAGAAACAAAAGATAAAAAAGCTTGCGGTCCAGATGGTATCTTCTTCGAACACCTGAAGGAAACTGCACATGCTCTTGCAACAACATGGACTGAGCTTTTTAATGCGTGTCTAAGACAAGGAAACATCCCAAACAGATGGAGGCTTTCTACACTAAAGGTTTTGTATAAAGGGAAAGGTGACTCGAGGGACCCGAACTCATACCGGGGGATAGCTTTAGAGTGTGCACCACTGAAAATTCTGACAGGACTATTAACTGACAGACTTAGCAAACTGACATCTCACGCAATCCCTGAGCAGCAATTTGGGTTCATTAAAGGGAAATCCACAATTCAGGCAGTAAAATGTCTTCAGGAGGATATTGAGGCGGCACTCAGGCTCCCAGGAGGGATGCTCCATGCAGTTTTTATAGATTATACAAAAGCTTTCGACTTGTTGAACAGGCAACTATTAATCAGGAAAATAGAAGACATCGCCGGAAGAAATCAAGTGACACGTCTAATAAAAAATATCTTGTCGAACAATCAAGTAGAAATAGACAACAGAGTGTCTAAGTCAAACCCGATGACCCAGACCAACGGAGTACTGCAGGGAGACCCCATGAGTCCACTGCTTTTCATCATAGCCACTGCGGAACTACCTGGAGAAATTGCAGTTGAAAACGTTAAAATATACGCTTACGCAGATGACATGGTCCTCACTTCTCGAAACTTAGATTGCATTCAATCTGCTTTTGATAAACTCTCAACATGGGCCGAAAACAATGAATTAACACTAAACGGTACTAAAACTGTGAAAATGACATTCAGAAAAGGAGGTAGACTTTCAACAAATGACTTCATTATGTATAAGAATGTCCCGCTACAGAATGTATCACACTTCAAATACTTGGGAATCACTTTTCAGACAAGAGGAGATGTCTATAGCCAACACGTCAAGGAAAGAGTCGCCGCGGCAAAGATTGCTGTTCACACTATAAGGAATCTGAGACAGCTATCTTTAGCCACAGCCATCACCCTGTTTCGCCTTAAAATTACACCAATAATAACTTATGGTCTAGAGACAATTTGGCTACAACTGACGAAGAGAAATTTAGAAGAAATAGAAAGAGTCAAAGCCACTTTCCTGAAAAGAACATTGTGCCTGTCGAAATTCACACGGTCTCGCCTCACCTACGTGCTAGCAAGAGAGCAATTTTTCATCGAAGATCTTCGCCTTAACCTATTACTACCATCAACCGTCGCCTACACAGAACTTTTACAAGAACTCAATGCAAAACAGCAAGACATATGGCCAACGTTCTTTTCAACAGATGCCATGATTTACAGAGAATGGACTCAAGTTGGATATGAACTACGGCATGTAGTGACGCGATACGCCGTGCATGGTTTCCACCACCGGATATGCCAGACTGAGAATTTCCACGACCCGGACGATAACTGCAGGTGTAAACTGTGTGGGTCAACCTGTGACCGTTATCACCTGCTTTTGTGCACCAAACGGAAAGTCTCGTTGACAGATTTCTGCAATGACTGAATGTGTGGTTTTTATTTAGGTTATTGTATGCACGGTCATGTATATATTCCTTTTGGCAGTTAGCTGCACTTATTAAATTATTATTAGTAAGGTTTTATGTCAGTTAAAGATACATATTTCTACACATTTTCTCAACACGTTTTATTTCCGTTTTACCATTGCATTACAGCATGTCCTCAATACGTCGTTTGAATATCTGCAATCAGTTCCAGTAACTGACAACAGATGGCAGTACCTCGCCAATATAGTTCCAGTAACTGAGAGCAGATTGCGTCGATATATTTAAAACACAAGGCATGGCCTTGATGGCGAGTTTTCGCGTGATAGTTAAATATTGTTTTATCAAGGATTATTAGTAACGTTTTATGTCAGTTAAAGATTCCTACATTCCCTCTCAATAAGTTTTATTTCCGTTTTACCATTGCATTACAGCATGTGGTCAAAAGAGCTAATATCTGCCATCAATTGCAGTAACTGACAACAGATGGCAGTACCTCGCCCATATAGTTTCAGTAACTAACAACAGATGGCAGCACCATTGCATCGATATATTTAAAACACAAAACATGGCGCGTTTTCAAGTGATGGAGAGTTATAGAGGGGAATTTTTAAGAAGGGAAACGTTGAAGAACATTAACTGACAGTTGAGTGTGTAGGCTATGTTGTTTATGTACTTTAATATTGCAATTTCTTCCCAATGCTTCGGTGGTCAAGTTGGTAGCATCCTAGACTAAAAGTTATAAATTATGCATCGTCGATATACTCTTAAATTATTAGTGAAAAGGTAGTTTTCCAGGCCCTAGCGCGTGTCCACAATTGCTTTCGCCATGAGAGACACTTGGCAAACATAATTCGTTTGAAGGGCTCCGACATCGTTGTCACTCAGCCCCATGTACTTTGGTGTGTAAGTGTAAAATTTTCTCTGATAACCCGTATTATTGTGATAGCTGCATTACTTTGTGTATTTGTAATTAAGGTGGGAAATGGCAAGGTGACGGCCGAGGCCTTAAGTTAGGAACCATCCCGGTATTTGCCTTGAGTGGAAGTGGGAAACCACGGAAAACCACATCTAAGATTGTCGAGGTGGGAATCAAACCTTCCTCTTCTTAGTTATACCTCTAGAGACTGAATGTGCCCCGTTTTTGCCCTCAGACCAGAATTAAATTTCTTGGCAGAGCAGGAAATGTAACCCGGGTCTCCGAGGCGATAGCCAAGAATGGGTGGGCTTCCATGTGTTAATACGATTTTTGACATGCACGGGACATAGAATTCTAAAACAGCCTCCATTAGGGTGACTGCCGAAGTGAGTATTGAGTATATGCCTAAGCTCATTCCAGTAGTTGGCGAAGTTATTCTATGTTCCCCTGCAAAATGTACTGCCATAAACTATAACAGGTGATGGAAATAGCTTATTTAGAGCAGTTTTGTACTGTTTATATCAAAATGAAGAACGTCATTCTGCGCTGCGTTTTCAAGCTATTGCCAAACATTTCGCTGGCAGGAACAATTATAAGGAATTTATTGTAAGCGATCAGTCTCATCGCATTCTCCTCACCAACCAACTTGAGTATGAGAGTCTCTGGACGGTCATGTTGAACTTCATTGTATAATACAGTTGTGTAATGATTATTTGTTTAGAGTACTGAATCTAACTACGCAGTTGATTTCGGCAATGGAAGTATTTTTTGCCATTTAATATTTAGCGGCTCCGATATTGCAGGTCACTATAGTGTTATCGAATAATACGAAGCCACATTTAAAATCCAATATAAATAGGCCATTTCAGAAACAATTCCAGATGTTATGCAGTACAGTGAAAGGTCTTTGACGATCAAATGTAAACATTGTTCTACATTGTATTTCTCTTGCGTAAAATCTCCGCGCGGTTACTTTGGCCTTTACTGTTGTGATGGTAAAATTGATCTGCTGAAATATAAAATATTTGCCAAGCTGCAACAATGCAATGATATTAATTTTAAAGTCTGTCTGTCTGTTAGGTAGTCAGCCCGAAGGCTGGTTGGATCCTCAAAAAGTACCGCCGTTACGTTATGTGAGTAGATACCCACAAAAACCCAAGGCAGCGCTATTTTGAGGCGTTCTAGGCAAGAAGAGGAGTGAGGTAGTTTGCCATTGCTTTCCTCACTGAGTCAGAACAGTAGTCCTAACCCTATGAGTTGAACCTTTCACAGCATTCACAGGCACTGACTGTGCCCCGAATGCCATTACTAAGCACCACCCATACCTCAGTAGCTTCCATATAATCACAGCCATGAGTGAGACTGAGACATCGGTGAAAAGCCACCTTTTACTCTAGCCTGTGCCAACTGACAAATGCAAAAGTACTGTATTCATCAAGAGATGGGGAACATTGAACTTATATCCAGTAGTTCAAACACATACATCAGCGTTAACATATTGGCGAACAGGTGTGCGAGTGTAAACTTTTCTCTGATAACCTGTGTTAATGTGATGGCTGTGTTGATGTGTGCATTTGTAATTAATGTGGGGAATGGGGAGTTAACGACCGAGGCTTTAAGTTAGGAACTATCCCGGTATTTGCCTGGAGTGGAAGTGGGAAACCACGGAAAACCAAATCCAAGATTGTTGAGATGGGAATCAAACTTTGCTCTTCTTAGTTTTGCCTCACGAGTGCGCCCCGTTCCAGTCCTCAGACCAGAATTAAATTTCTTGGCAGAGCGGGGATCGAACCTGGAATCCGGGGCAATAGCTCAGAATGTAGCCTTAAGAATGGGCTTCCCTGTGTTAATACGATCTTTGACAAGCACTGAACATATAATTCTAAAACTCCCTCCATTACTGTGGCTGGCGAAGTGAGTCTATGCTCATTCCAGTAGTGGCGAAGTGATTCTATGCTCCCTTGCATAATTTACTCTCATGGAAATACAAAGTATTGTACCTTCAACAGGTGATGGAAATTCATTATTTACAGCAATTTCATTCTGTTTATTTCAAAATGAAGATCGTCATCCTGAGTTGCGTTTGCAAGCAAATTGCAAAAATTGCAAGGATTTTATTATTGGCGATCAATCTCATCGCATTCTCATCAGCAACCAACTTGAGAATGGAAGTATTCATTGTATATGTGAATATTATTGTTTATTGTTTATTTGTTTAGAGTGCATAACAATGGGTCTAACCACGCAGTTGATTTTGGCAATGGAAGTAAGTTATTATTTGCCATTTAATATTTGGCGGCTACGTTGATGCAGGCCACTATAGTTTTATATAAAATGACGTTAATTTGGGCAGAAATGCTGCTATAAATAAACCCATTTGACGAAATAGAACATTAGCCGCAAAAAAGTGGGAAATCGGAGAAAAATACGAAGCCACTTTTAAAATCCAATATAAATATGGCATTTCAGAAACAATTCCAGATACTATGCCGTTACAGTTTAGGGTCCTTGACGAACAAATGTAAACATTGTTCTGCACTGTATTTCTCTTGCGAGAAATCTACACTTGGTTACTTTGACCTTTGCTGTTGTAATGGTAAAATTAATCTGAATAAATATAAAATATTTGACAGGCTTTAACAATTATTTTTCACTGGAGATGATATCTCAAGGAATTCCAGAGGGACTAATCGGCAGTACAATGCTATGTCCTTCGTTTCATGGCGCAGCGGTCAAGCTGTATGCCTCTCACCAAGGCGGATCGGGTTCGATTCCCGGTCAATGCATGTGAGATTCTTGATGTGAAAGGCCATGTCCTGTGGTTCGGATTCCACGTTAAACGGAGGTCCCGTGGCTTATGATCGCGAGATTAACGGTCACGTTAAACTGCAAGCTTCCTTCCTTCCTTCGTTTCATTTGGTGCCAATGTTACTGTGCCACACGCACACGGTCCACATTGTTTTAAAATGTATGGAATATAAGCGATGGTTTGCGGCCAGTTGTATTAGACTCATCAGAGTTCTTGAATCCCTTGGAACTAAACGACTGGCCGCCACATACTCCAAACGCTTGGCCCGTTATGCTGCTTAGAAATCTGAACGGTTCCCAAGGACTCCTAAATGCAACCATATTGCTTGGATTTGGAAATAATAGGTGCAGTTAAAATTAGGCAGAGATGTCTAATCCTTCGACTTGATTTAACACCATCCGATAAAACACTATCATTTTCTTTTAAGAGGCAATATTTTCCAATTCATTTGGCATACTTTATCACAATCAATAAAGCTCAAGGGGAAACTCTGGAACGTATAGGCCTCAATTTGCCCCAACAATTTTTCAGTCATGGCCAGCAGTATTTTGCAATGTTGAGAGTGCAATCTTTTGACGCCCTCATAGTTTCAATAGAGTCAAAAAATAATCGTACAAAGAATGTACAGTAGGCCTATATAAGAAAATTCTTCAGTAAATATTTTTCTATCGACCGTCATGTTTTGACGGGTTTCAACTAGTTAACAATTAATATTGTAGCTTTCAGCCGGTCAATACGAAATGATGAAGGATGGAACCTAAATAAAGATCACTTTCACCTTCTACCAAAATCGTAACCCCAATCACAAATACGCACACAATACAAATATAAACAAGAAGAAAACAAAGGGATGACATGTCTCGCTTGCTTGAAGCGAGCATCATCAGATCCAAATATGCAAGACAAATAGCTCTACTGTAGGTGTGTTTTGTAGAGCTATTTGTCTTGCATATTTGGATCTGATGATGCTCGCTTGACGAGCGAAACATGTCATCCCTTTGTTGTTTTTCTTTTACTTCAGTAGTCCGTAAAAATATTATATCTTAATCATATGTAATTTATTTGAGGTTATTTTTCACATATTCCAGTAATTAGAGTTTCACCAGTTTGATTTACTGAACAGAGCGCATGGGACGCAGAGAATGCCTTGTATTTGACCAAGGCCTCCTGGAATACCTCACGATGACACTCGCCACGCAGTGAAATTTATAATAGGGGGCCATGGAAGTGAGCGCAGGTGTGATACTATCCTCACCTAATTGGTCACACAACTGTTTCTTGAGCTCTGATTGGTGGGAGAAACTGTATCATAATGAAAACTTGTACTATAATGAGCCTCATTATAATATAGTTTCCTGACATATAATATTTACATTTCGCCAGGGTCGAACATAAAAATAATTTTGTGAAAATGACGCATACCTAAATAGGTGGTGTTTGTATATTCCTATAAATAGTGAGCCATTTTTATGAGATATATAAGTTACTCCTTTGTGCCATTTTTATCTGACGTGATCAATGCACGCCTTTGTGAAACCTTGGCTGTGAAGCTATTAATAGCCCTCTGATGTCTTAATACCATATATGGACATATCTGCATCTTGTCCCCTTATTGGCCAGTGATTTATATTTTGGAAGGGGTCGTGACCAATCAAATTTTAGCACGCAGTTACCTTTGTTTTGCGTCGTCATTTGCTTTGTTTCGAGGCATTTCTTCCTTGCAGCCAAGTAGGCTAGACGTATTCCGATATTCTAGGGAAAGTGCCCGCGTTCAAGGTGAAACCATGGCGAGGTGTCTGTATGTCGTAATCAGTAATTGCTTTACTGTAGTTCTGTTTCATATTTCGGTAATTTAATACTCTTATTTCTGTGCTATTTTTCTTTTGGTCGCGTGTACTTGTCCCCTCCCGATATTTTCCCTCCGCCCTTTGTGTGCGTGTAATTGCTGGTAAGTTTTTGTTTTGTATGATAGTGTTATTTTCATTTATTTTGATAACGTAGTTTTTGTACTTTAAGGGTTGAAAGTCATGTATGTGGGCTTGTCTTCGCTTTACTCTGGTGTGCTTGACGGTGGTTTGCCTACCTTGTAGGGGGCATCTTTGGGTCTGTCATCCAGAGTGTATCTTATCGTAGAACAACATAACGGGATTGGAGATTATTTTTCTTGCTTCCCGTAATGCTTTGTTCTTTATCTTAAAGAGTTCACAAAAGGAGGTCTCGCCTTTGCTATTTTGCTGGTGACCTAACCTGTGATATTCTTGTGTCTGTGAATGCCCATATTTTGCGCATCACATATCTTCGTCGTCTTTGTGTGCCCTTATCTCCTACGCATACTTTCAATTTTTAAAGTATATTTTTGGCTTTGCCGATAATTTAATGTAATTTTTCCTTTTGTCTAAATTCCTATTTTTCTCGTAACTCACTAGATCTTGCATGTGCCTCCGCGTCTTTCTTCCTCATTCCTCCCCTCCCTCTCACCCCTCTCCACCCCGTTCTGAACCATTGTACCCCCCCTCCTATTTTGTTCATCCCTTTTGACACGCTTTGTCTAAATTTTTAGAACGTATCTTGACTTCGTAGAGTGTAGTCATTTCTGAGTTTTGTCTTTTTTTTATTTAATTGCGACATACTTACATTTAGTCATCGTTTCATCTTGCCTTGAACACGTTACCTTAACTTATCTTATTTTATTTCATTTTAATATAATTTAATTTAGTATATTTTCGATTTTCTTCCTAATTTGTATTTTTTCTTGCGGTAAATTAATTTTGTGTTTAATTTGTTGGTCATTTCTCTTCTTGCTTTTAATATCTCTGGGATCGTTGTACATTGTGGTTCTTATTTAAATACATTTTATCTTTGCCTAAGTATCTCTGCTTTTGCGTCACGCCTTATTTTAATTTTAGTTACCTTCTTCGAGTTTTGTCTGGTTTTTACTACATTTTGGTTTGTCGGTCTTATTAGCGTACTTGTGACGTTAATACGACCTACACGGCCTCTGATTTAAATTTGTTCATCTTTGGATTTTACTGTAGTTTAATTTTAATTAGCTTTCCCCCTTTCTTTTGGGATTGCTTTCTGGTTTGCCTTTTAAAATTTGGGCCCAGCGAAAGCCAAACAAGACTGCGATCTCCCCGTTTTTCTTTCTTCTATTTTATTTTTATTTTATATTTCTTCGGGGATAGGGGAAGAGCTTCAGCTACGTTTCCACTGACGTCTGCTGCGTACGTAAGTATATGTTTATTTCTATTACTTCATCTTAAGTTGCGTACAATAGACTAAATCACTTTTCTTTAAAACATATCTTGATATGGTCTTTCTATGAGATGAATAAAAGCTCTTTGCAGAGCCTGTAAACAAATGAGTTTGAAACTGATATCATTACACAATTAAAACTTTCATATTCTCAAGTATTTTATAGTAAAATTTTCTTGCGTGAATTTTAATATTGTGTTTTTAAAGTACGTACCAAAAACCAAATAGGAAAACATATTTAAATAATTGTACAGGTTAACAAAAGTTTGGCTACAAAATTGGTCGAATACCTTCCCAATTTTAATCTAAGGAATTGACATTTTAACATAAATGTAAAACAGTGAATGAACTTTTGTACTGTTCGATACATGAACTAAATTGTCAGTCTGTAATTGAAGGAATTTTAATGTGTTGTGTTGACAAGAATGATCAGGTATAAACTAAGGCGTTATGGAACACACAGAAGATTAACCATAGTTTCTACTATGTTCATTGTGTCAAAAAGAACATTAAAACACGTTCCTCTGTATAATAGTTAATAATTTTGAATATTAAAATATTTTCAAACTTACAGTTGCATTCATTACCGTCAAAGGTAGCAAGGTAGTGTTGTCTGACTGAAAGCTACAACAGGCCTATTAATTACACACACAAGTACACAGGGCTACATGGCCACGATGTCACAAAGCCCTTAAATTAATTCACAACAACTCAAACAAAATATGGATGGCAAGGAAGATGGCCTCGTATAGAGGATGCTTTAGGACCATATGCTTAGAAGAGGTAAGAGAATTTAATACGTTGAGAATGAGACGAGAACCGAATATGCGCTATGGGTAATAGCTCAAAATGAGAATCAAAACGAGTGTGTTCCATAAATCGAGTAATAACTTCTGTTAGTTTTATAAGACAGTAAATCTCCCCGTCGTAACCCAGCTGGCCATAAATCAGGCGCTAGCTGCTTTTAAACATGCGAGCTACCCCTCTGCACTTGTGGTGAACTTGGATTAAAAATCATGGCCACTATGTAAAACCATTTATTCGCAGAACTTCACACAAGAAAAATATCCTCGTTCTCAGAAATATAATATATTCCAAGACTCCATGCGGCAATCTTCATTTTATTAGAATGGGTTAGGAGAATAATCTCTCAAAAGCTGGAACATTTGAATTGGACGAGCTGGATATATTAGAGCCACGGGATTAAAAACTAGATTGTCACGTTTTCTGGAGCAGGTGTGCTAAACATTTATGCAACTCATTCAGTGCAATATTGGAAATATATACTGGAATGGTCTCTGCTCACAAGACCACGCGTGCTAGTGAAGAGTCACATAAGCCTACATTCTTTTATTAGTGTGTACATACGTATAGTGATGGCCTGTTTGCCATCTCTTGATGAATGCAGTCATTTGCATTTGTCTGCTGGCACAGGCTACAGTAAAATGTGGCTTTTCACCGATGTCCCATTCTCACTCATGGCTGTGATTATATGGAAGCTACTGAGATATGGGAGGTGCTTAGTAATGACATTCGGGGCACAGTCAGTGCCTGTGGATGCTGTGAAAGGTTCTTCTCATAGGGTTAGTATTGCTCTTCTGACTCAGTGAGGAAAGCAATGGCAAACTACGTCACTCCTCATCTTGCCTAATACGCCTCAATATAGCGCTGCCTTGGGTTTTTGTGGGTATCTACCCACTTATCCTAATGGTGGTACTTTTTGAGGATCCAACCAGCCATCGGGCTGACTACCTAACACACACATATAGTGACGTAGTAGCGCACGTGCTTTAGCTGCAACGTTTGGCGTGGTATCATATTACCTGTGCTCAAAGTAGAGTCATGAACCTTTCAACTATGGAAGCACGAAGATCGGCTCACTCCGCTGTCGCTGTCTGGTGAAGCCACAGCCAGGTCTCCCAGACCGATGTACTGGAGATATGACAGTAGAATGTCGTGCATGCGCATAAGACACCCACAGCTCCTTCCTCTACTCTTCTCTGCGGTTTGTTGGAAGAGTGCTACAGTGTCCGCCTCCTTATCCCAGGATAACGGGTTCAATTCCAAGTGGAGGATATCAGATTTTTGAAAGGCGTGAAAAGCTCATGGCACTCCGTGTCGAAAGAGGTCAGCTAGTAAATGATATCTCGGTGTCACATTTGCTGCCTAAAAGAAGAATTATTTTGAATGTCAGCCACCGGTAACTCAACAGAGTTCTGATTTCGCTGCAAAATAGCAAATCAAGCAGAACATCAAAATTGGAGAGTAGATCACCTAGATGGCTCCAACTCAAAAGATCTACACCAGGTAACTAAGGGCATAAGGTGATGAAGATTATGATGAATATTATTATTAGTAGTAGTAGTAGTATTACTTTTTCCACTCATAAAACACGTTGAAACTTGTTAATTGGCTTGATGACTTGACTTTCGCCTTCCTGTTCTTCCCAATCTCTTCATCAATTATTTTCTGTGTTCTTTCTTGCGTTTCCCTGGCAATTTCTTACCGATTTACTTCTTGGATTGGCGCAGATGACCTCGCTGTTCCGCCTCCAATAACTAACTAACTAACTAACTAACTAACTTCTAGGATTTCTCTAAATATGTGTGTTTATCTACTGATGTTCTTAGGCTTCGCGATTTCTTATATAATTCTATTATTATTATTATTATTATTATTATTATTATTATTATTATTATTATTATTATTATTATTATTATTATTGTAATTAGCTTTGGGTGAGCACCTTGAAGCTATTAAAGTTGACACTTCTTGTCTCATCGCTAGGCACGTGTGAGAGGTTTATGATTTTATTATCTCTTCCTAGTTAACGTAATTGAGTTGCTCGTGTTTATTCGCCGTCTTTTCAAAGTACTTTTATTGCCCTGTAAAACTCATTACCCTTGGAAATCAACGGCTTTTGATGTCTGAAAGTGTTAAGTAGTCGTCTAATTGTATTGCTCACAAAGTAAGATGTTAAACAAGGAGAACTCAGGCGGCACATTTCACCACTCCAAAGACAGAAATTGGCTAATGGGCAAAATTTTACTTTCTCTTTACAAATTTGCACCTTCTCACTTTAGTACATGAAGATCTTATCTTCTTACAGGCAAATTTTGCAAGAGGACAACAGTGGGTAGTGTCGCAACAGGGGCGTATACAGAGGAGTGTATCTACTAGGGTTGCCACCTCCAAAATGCTCGGTCGTGGTGATTGATTTGGTCGTTGAATGATTTACTTGAGTTCGTGGAATTTATCTGATAATCTGTTTTGTTGTGATGGCTGTATTATTGAGTGTATTCATAATTCAGGCAAATATTGGGAAGGAGGCGGCCGTGGCCTTACGTTAGGAACCAACCAGGCATTTGCTTGGAGTTGAAGTGAGAAATCACGAAATGCCACTTCCAAAATGGCTGAGGTGAGAATGGAACCCACTTCTTCACAGTTTTGCCTCACGAGGCTGAGTTTTGCCTCGTTTCAGCACTCAGACCAGAATTAAATTTCTTAATTGAGCCGGGAATCAGACCCGGACCTCCGAGGTGAAAGACAAGAATGCTAGCCGCTACACCACGAGGTGGCCTGAATACAGAAGGTGACAAAGACCATGAATACTTACTTCTCCCGGACGAACCACAAGAGGCAACTCAAGATGATGTCCTGTAAATCGTACCCAGTACGGTATTTACCTGGAGTATTTGTGGCTGATACGGACAAAACCATAGGTCGCTACTTGGTTCGACGACTGTCTGGACGAAATCATAGGTCGCTACTTGGTTAGAAAATTACTGATTGCACAACAAGCAAGGGGGTCTGGAGCGGAAACCCCAGGTTAGGTTTGTTTTGTATGTAGAACAGTATTGTCACGAGGACAATTTCTAGACTGGGCGCGATTTTCCTACAACCCTCAATATAGCCAAGCAATAATCACTCTTCATGACGCAGATGTCCAGCACAGAAGATGTGGCAGTGTCGTCATTACTGCAACTCAACTCGCCTCTGCCCCCAGAAGTAATCCGCCTACGGAGGAGCTTCCAATTAGAATGCTAACGCTTTACCCGTTACGCCACCTCGGATCTCAGGAGTAGTATGCTTCCTTTCAAATGCAATAGCCTACTGCTTGTGTTTTCTTCCACTCTACTGTGCTGAAAGTCAAAAGGATTCTCTCATTCGGAGAGTCTTACAAGGGTTAGCACTCTGCTTTATAGTTGAACAGTGCGTGGCGCATAATGCACTCAGTCTAAATAGTACGATGTGTTGCGCTGTGTCATTCAAGTACAGTCCGTACCATTATCTTAGCATTTATATAAACAAATCCAGACTGCATTAGGGAAATGGACTGAAATAGATTGAGTAAAACATTTTTGTTTACAACAGAGTAGTTCACTTGTAACTTGGCGTAGTGACTAGCATTCTTGGCTATCCCGCGGAGGTCTGGATTCGAGGCCCAGCTCTGTCAAGAAATGTAATTCTGGTCAAGGGATTGAAACGGAGTAACCTACACTCAATCTCGTGAGTCTGAACTGAGAAGAGGTGGGATCGATTCACATTGTAGTCATCCTAAAAGTGATTTTCTTCGGTTTCCCACTTCTACTCCTGGCAAATGCCGGAATGATACCTAAACTAAGGCCAAGACAGCTTCCTACCCAAATCCTACATGAATGTCGGCCCCAAGTTTTGACATTCTTTTTCCCACCATCTGGCAGAGAAAGCCAAACTATTTCAGGAGACCCGTGGCTGAGATTTTATTGTGCATTGTAGTAACCAGATGTGATAGAATATGAATGTGGTGGTGCAACGGTCAAGCTGCTTGCCTCTAACCAAGACGCACCGGGTTTGATTCCCGGTTAATGCATTTGAAATTTTCGGGGTGAAATGTCAGATCTGGTGGTTCGGATTCCACGTAAAACAAGTAGTTCCGTAAAGAACTATACAGCCTATTTTAATATATCCTGCTCATGTTAATTTCTTCTAACACCATACAAAATTTCAGTTTAATTGCTGTAACAGATTCGTAGATATTGAGAACCGTCTAAATATTTCAGATTGTCGCCAGGTTGGATTTTTATTTTTGTACTATTACATTAAGATTATTGTGTACGTGTGGTATTCAAACTTCAATCGCATGATTAGAACACAAGAAGTAAAAACGAGATTTTAAAATTACGCACAGCAGCCATCTTGTGATTATTCAAACAATTGAAATAAATTAGATGCCAGTGGATCAACATTTGTATAAGCATTTAACGTGCTACGTTTCACAGCACTCAGATAGTTAATTCGCGAGAATCGTCCATTTAAATATTTATACTTCGCGTCGCCGCCATGTTGGATTTGTGCTCACCTGGTTACTGAAAGTCCTATAGGTGAACATATGTTCATAGTCTCTATGAACATAAAAAAATTCAGTTTGGTTGCTGTAAAAGATTCATAGATATTGAGAACCGTCTAAATATTTCGGAAGCTCGCCATTTAGGATTGTTATATGTATAGGCCATAGAATTATGTACCATTCAAGGACAATTATTGCCTAGGTTCATTATTCAAACTTTCACTTCGATCGCATGATTACGACACAAGAAATAAAAACTTAATTTAAAAATTTCGCACAGCCGCCATATTGAGGTTATGTAAACAATTGATTTAAATTAGATGGCAGTGCATTACAATCTGCAAAATCATTTACTGTACCACATTTCACTGCGCTCAGAGAGTTAAATCACGAGAAAAGTCTATTAAAATATTTCAAATTCGCTTGGTCGCCATGTTCGTTTTTTACTTTACAAGTTTATGAAGTATACATAGATAAACATTTACCAGTACCCTTTATCACCGTACAAAATTGCAGGGTAATATCTGTAATAGTTTCGGAGATATAGAATGTCAGTGAAATATTTCGCACAGCCGCCATTTTGAGGTTATGTAAACAATTGAACTAAATTAGACTCCAGTGCATTACTATGTGTATAAACACTTGCTGTACCTAGTTTCATTACGTTTAGATGCTTAAATCGTGAGAAAAGTCTATTTAAAAGTCTCAACTTCGCTTGGTCGCCATGTTCGTTTTCTACTTTACAAGTTTATGAAATATACATAGGTAAACTTGTATCTGTACCCTTTATCACCGTACTAAATTGCAGGGTGATATCTGTAATAGTTTCGGAGATATAGAATGTCAGTGAAATATTTCGCACAGCCGCCATTTTGAGGTTATGTGAACAATTGAACTAAATTAGACTCCAGTGCATTACAATGTGTATAAACATTTGCTGTACCAAGTTTCATTACGTGTGGATAGTTAAATCGCGAGAAAAGTCGATTTAAAAGACTCAACTTCGCTTGACCGCCATGTTGGTTTTGTATTCACCGGGTTTTTGAAAGTCTCATAGGTGAACTTCTAGTAGTACCCTTTATCACCGTACACAATTTCAGGGCGATATCGGTAATAGTTTCGGAGATATTGAATGCTAGTGAAATATTTCGCACAGCCGCCATTTTGCATTGGTGAGACGTAACAAAATTTGAAGGGCACGGTCGAGGTTGCCGGGAATAGTGCTATGAACATACCGAGTTTCATTGAAATCGCTCCAGCCGTTTAGATTTTATTAGGGGGGGACACACACACGAATCACACACACACACACACACACACGCACACACACACGGACAAAAGGTGATCTCATAAGCCTATTTTTTCAAAATTGAAAATAGGCTAAAAAGGAGGTCCCGAGGCTTATGATCGCGAGGTCAACGGTTACGTGAAACTACAAGCTTCCTTACATGATAGTGTGTCTCTAAACGATTCAATATGTTACTACACAAGTGCCTTCAAACATCTGACTTCCTCGCCCGGAAATCGATCGCCGCGATCTTGGTATCATGAGTGAAACCCTCTAGAGCTGATCCCCTTTGGAAGCTAATTAGAAAGTAATTGCGCGAACTGTGCTAATTTTAATTGAATCGGCCATTTGAAAAAGGGCACATGCCCACTCTTTTGCCAATTGCATATTTTCTCTTATTCATGCAGTTGAAATGTGACATGCGAAAAAGACACTTTATAGAACTCGATCTACCGCACATGGTATGTGGCAATTTATGCATTCCTTTCGAGAAGGTCACACACCCCTCCTTTTCCAATGGATCGCTGTGAGCGCTGGCAATGGCGTTGTGCTGTATTAATTACGTAAGCTACGTATGGAAGATAGGAGTTACATCCCCAAACTGTACAGTAGCCTGATTGTACAGTCATCAAACACCCATACATTTTCTCTTGAACGTGTGAGCACTTCAGATATTATCGATTACAAAAGATGGTGACCAATACATAATAAAATATCAGTCTTATCAACTACTTCTTTAGGAAGAAACATAGCTAGAAAGGACAACAAACGTTCCACATTTCTGGGTTTAATGAATTCCTTTACGATTGTGCAGCATCTGGAGTTATAACAGTGTCTTAAGTGGATCTCGAGCCTCCCAGAATTGTCAGGAAAATTTGCCTTCGTCTCTCTTTACCGACACAACACGATTTTCAAGCCTATAATGGAAAATTGTCCATTAATATTAATAAGGCCAACGACATCAGAAAATTGCCACAGTATATTGTTGATGAACATATTAGTTTCTACCATGACATCGTGAACAACTGGCTAGCCTGAATAGGAAGCACTCCAAGAGGAAGCATTCTAATCCTCTTGCAGAGGAGCTATGTTTGGAAGTTCTTGTTTTTTATTTTCAATTTACATAACGTCATAGACTATAATGCTACAGATTGATTGAATACATATTTTAAAGATATCAAAATCAAAAATTAAACAGTCAGTGATGAAATTGGTGAGTTTAATTTCTTAGAAAATTCAATTCACTTGGAAAAGTGCACATGTCCTAAAATCAAAATTGGATTTTCTGCCCATTGGGGATGGAATTTGAAATCCGTATTATAGGAATATAAGGCCCATTACTTCTTATATGCCTTGCCAAAATGCAGCATTGATCGTTTAACTCATTCATATATTTTTTTTTTACTTTATTTTTTTCTCCGCTGTAAAATTTACTTCTGTGGACATGTGCCCTTTTCCAAATGACCGATTCAATTAGAACGTTACGCTTCACTCTGACATTCAATTAGAAGAAATGAGCATTTCTAGGATTAGATCTATGCTATGTAATAGGAAGTGAACAGCACGAGCTCAAAGAAGTGTTCCATGAGTGTAATGATGACATGAGCCCGAGCCAGTGTCTGTGGCAGCGTCACCAGCTGCGAGTCCAACTTGCAACTTCACTCACGCCGCATTTAACATCCGACAAGCAGGCAGGCTGAGAGGGCTGAGCTAACATTGTAATATCATATTCACCTTGCGTAATGCAGCTTCTTTCCAGCACGTAACACGTAACTCATTTTCAAATTATTTATAATAACAATATAATTAATATCATAATACAGTATTATTAATAATAAATAATAATAATAATGGAGTAAACTCCCGATATTACGCTCTTCAATGAACTGTGATTTAATGCATAGTAAGCGGGACAGCGCTATAAACGGGAAATGATTTGTGAGGAGGGACAGCAATCTGGAAACAATATTTCATTAATATACAGTATTTTATAATAACAGTATTATTATTATTACTATTACTATTATAACATCTCAAATTCAGCGCTTTCTTTTACAATTGATACGGAATTTTCCCTCTTTTTATACATGAAGAAGCTCTATAAGCGGAATTTAGACGCATTATAATATTGTAAACTTATGCAGTATTATACACGAACCGTCCAGAGTTCTCACAAAAATGGCATAATAAAAGGGATATCGTAATAAGCAGGGGCGTAACAACGGAGTTTTACTTTAATAATAATAATAATAATAATAATAATAATAATAATAATAATAATAATAATAATAATAATAATAACTTATGGAAAATGTATGGCCCCGCGAGATATCATGGAGTGTGAATTAACAGGAGAAGAGGGGCTCCTGGCAATGGGTTGGCAGCTGCACGGGGACTGACCTCACATCGCTCAAACTATCAGCTAATTAGTTCACAGTCCACTCCAACCATTTAATAGCAATCACAGAATTACACTAACCAAGCAAACTTGCAGATAAATCACCACTATCAATATCTTATCAAACAAATAGTTCCGTGAAGAACTATATAGTCTATTTTCATATATCCTACTTAGGTGAATTGCACTATCAACATACAAAATTTCAGTTTGATTTCTGTAATAGATTCGTAGATATTGAGAACCGTCAAAATATTTCGGATGGTCGTCATGTTGAATATTTGTATATGTAGGTCATACCGTTATGTACTATTACATGAAGATTGTTCTGTAGGTGTAGAATTCAAACTTCAATCGCATGATTATGACACAAGAAATTAAAACGAGATTTTAATATTTCGCACAGCTGCCATCTTGGGGTATGAAAGCAATTGAAATAAATTAGATACCAGTGGATTAAAATTTGTAAAAGCATTTACCGTACCAAGTTTCACCGCGCTCGGATGGTTATATCGCAAGGAACGTCCATTAAAATAATTATAATTCGCGTCACCGCCATGTTGGATTTGTGCTCACCAGGTTATTGAAAGACACATAGGTGAACTTATTTTCATAGCCTTTATCAAAATACAGAATTACAGTTTGATTGTTGTCATAGATTAGTAGATATTGAGAACCGTCTAAATATTTCAGATGGTCGCCATGTTGGATTTTTAATATATAGGCCATAGAGATATGTACTATTAGATGACGATTATTGCGTAGGTTCATTATGCAAACGTTGACTTCGATCGCATGATCAGGACACAAGAAATAAAACCTTAATTTTAAACTTTCGCACAGCCGCCATCTTGAGTTTATGTACACGATTGAACGACATGAGATGTGAGTGCATTACAATGTGTATGAACATTTGCTGTACCAAGATTCACTGCTCTCGGATGGTTAAATCGCGAGAAAAGTCTATATAAATGTTTCAACGTCGCTTGACCGCCATGTTCGTTTTATAGTTAATAGGTGTTTGAAAATTACATAGATAAACTTTTAGTAGTACCCTTTATCACCGTAAACAATTGCATGGTGATAACTGTAATAGTTTCGGAGATATAGAATGACGGTGAAATATTTCGCACAACAGCCATGTCTGATTGGTGGGACGTAATACAATTTGAATCACACGGTCGGGTTCGGCCAAAATAGTACTATGAGCTTAACAGGTTTCATAGAAATCGCTCCACAATTTTAGATTTTATTAGGGGAGGACACACACACACATGCACGCGGACAAAAGGTGATCTCCTAAGCCTTTTTTTTTTTCATAACTGAAAATAGGCTAAATATCACATATAACTAACAAATTTTGACTATTTGGGCTAGTTGAACAATTACTGCAACTAAATAAGTGTATATATTCTAAAAATCGTCACCCGTACTAATAGACATAGATTTAATAGCTTAAGTGTTAAGGATCTGATCATATCGCTTGACGATCAAAACTGGTCATCCAAGTGAATAAATTAATCTCAGGTGCATATTTTTCAGTTTAGGGTACACCCTTTACAATAGCGTACAATCGTGTTTCCCGTCTGAAAAACAATAAATGTCGATTATTAAGGCAACACTGAACAAGTAGTTCCGTGAAGAACTAAATAGCCTATTTTCTTATATCCTACTTACGTTAATTTGCCTCCGTGGCTTAGGCGGCAGAACGCCGGCCTCTCACCGCTGGGTCCGTGGTTCAAATCCCGGTCAATCCATGTGAGATTTGTGCTGGACAAAGCGGAGGCAGACAGGTTTTTTTTATCATTTCAAGTCATCTTGTCGACTTCGTCGTTATGCTTGGGTCCAACGTTATGCGTGACGGAGACGGAAGTGACGTCATGCAGCCGCGCGGGAAGTGACGTCATGCCGCCGCGCGGGAAGCGAGTGCGTGACGTCATGCAGCCACGCGGGAAGCAGAAGCTAATGGTTATTGGAGTCTGTTGAAAGAGTCCCGGGGCGTCGAGCGAAGCGAACACAAGAATACAGGGTGACTTCTAAAGAGGTGTGCAGGATGTCAGAGCAAAATACAGTACAAGATGCCAGATAAGAATACAAGGTGACTCTTAAAGAGGTGTACAAGATGGCAGAGAAGAATACAGGGTGACCCCTAAAGAGGTGCACAAGATGTCAGACAAGATTACAGGGTGACTCCTAAAAAGATATACAAGATGTCAGATAAGAATACAAGGTGACACTTAAAGGGGTGTACAAGATGGCAGAGAAGAATACAGGGTGATTTCTAAAGAGGTTCACAAGATGCCAGACAAGGATACAGGGTGACTTATAAAGAGATATACAAGATGCCAGATAAGAATACAGGGTGCCTCCTAAAGAGGTGTACAGGATGTCAGAGCAAATTACAGGGTGACACTTAACGAGGTGTACAGTATGTTAGATTCAATTCAAATACAGGTGACCCTTAAAGAGGTTTGCGAGATATCAGATTCAAATAATGGGTGACTCTTCAAGAGTTGTAAAAGAAAAAAGAAGCGAAGCGAGAAGCCCTCCTGAGCCTTTCTAACTTGTGTTGCATGTGTAGCATTTGTAACATGCGCCATTTGAAATGATATAACGTCTAGTCTTTCAGACTGACTGTATTTATTTATTTATTTATTTTTCACGTACGGTACTCCGGTTTTCCCTGTCACAAATTTCATTCCTGCAACACTCTCCACTATCATTTAATTTCATCTGTCATTCATTTAATCACTGACCCAGGAGAGTGCGACAGGCTTCGGCATCTGGCACAGTTCATATCCTCGCCGCTACATTGGGGCTTCATTCATTTCCATTCCCTGATCCGGTCGGTCGATCGGAAGCAGGCTGTGGATGTTAATTTTATACTTATGTTAATTGCCACTGTCAACATACAACATTTCAAATTCATTGCTGTAATAGATTCGTAGATATTGAGAACCATCTAAATATTTCGGATGGTCGCCATGTTGAATTTTTATTCACTTAGGCCATAGAGTTATGGACTATAACATGGATAGTATTGCGTAGGTGAATTATTCAAACTTCAATCGCATGATTAGGGCACAAGAAATAAAAACTAGCTTTTATAATTTTACACAGCCACCATCTTGTTGTTATGAAAACAATTGAACTAAATTAGATGTCAGTGGATTGAAAATTGTATAAGCATTTACCGTACCAAGTTTCACTGCACTCCGATGGTTAAATTGTGAGAAACGTCCATTTAAATATTTAAATTTCGGTTCGCCGCCATGTTGATTTGTGCACACCAGGTTATTGAAAGTCCCATAGGTGAACTTATGTTCATAACCATTATCATTGCTGTCATAGATTAGTAGATATTGAGAACCACCTAAATATTTCGTATAGTCGCCATGTTGGAATTTTATATATGTATGCCATCGCCATAGATTTATGTACTACAAGCCGTACCCGGCATGCGTTGCAATGCCATTAAATAAAGTGTTGGCGTTGTAATTTTGTTTCTTGAAGTGCTTTTGGATACACAATATTTCGTCCAATTTCCGTTTACTGCCTCTAAGCTATCATAAAATGGATTTACTAATTTAGAAACAATCGTGGGAGCGTGCACAACAACTCACTAAAGTCTCATCGCATTCGGGTGAATGGTATATGAACGCAGATGGAACTTTGATGAAACTATTCGCGCGCCGTCCCTCATTTCTTGAAACTACTCATGCGCTACCTATTATACAATGGACTTACTAAATCATAAACGTTCCCTGCAGTGTACACAATAACTCACTCAAGTTTCATCGCAATCGGATGAATGGTATATGAACACATAGGGGATTTTATGTATACGATTCTCGTGCCGTCATTCATTTGTTGAATCTACTCGTGCGCTACCTATTGTAAAATGGATTTTCTAAGCCAGAAACCATCCCTGGAGTGTACACAACAATTCACCAAAGTGTCATCGCAATTGGATGAATATTATATGAACGCAGATGGAACTTTGTTGAAACTATTTGCGCGCCATCACTCATTTGTTGAAACTACTCTTGCGCTACCTATTATACGATTTACTTACTAAAATATAAACGTTCCCTGCTGTGCACACAATAACTCACTCAAGTTTCATCGCAATCGGATGAATGGTATATGAACACATACGGGATTTTATTAATACGATTCTCGTGCCATCATGCATTTGTTGAATCTACTTGTGCGCTACCTATTGTAAAATGGATTTGCTAAGCAAGAAACCTTCCCTGGACCGTACACAACACCTCAGATAAGTTTAATCGCTATCTGACGAATGATATATGACCGCGTACGGGACTTTGCTGAAACGATTCGCGTGCCGTCGCTCATTTGTTGAATCTACTCGTGCGCTGCCTATTGTAAAATGGATTTACTAAGCCATAAACTTTCTTTAGAGTGTACTCAACATCTCACCCAATTTTCATCGCTATCTGAGGAATGGTATATGAACGCATGCGAGACCTTGATGAAACGCTTCGCGTGTCGTCGCTCATTTGTCGAATCTACTCACGCGCTACCTATTGTCAAGTGGATTTACTATGCCAGAATCCTTCATTTGGTGTTCACTCAATATCTTACCCAAGTTTCATCGCTATCGGACGAATTGTATATGAACGCATACAGGATGTTTTGAAACGCTACGCGCGTCGTTGCTTTTTGTTGAATGTACCCGTGCGCTACCTATTGTAAAGTGGACTTACTAAGCCAGAAACCTACCTTGGAGTGTACTCAACATCTCACCCAAGTTTCGTCGTAATCGAATGAATGGTATGTGAACGCATAAGAGACATACACACCCACAGACAGACAAACTACCTCGTAACATTGATTTTTAGCCTACTTTCGATTTTTGCAAAAAATGAAAGTAGACTTATGAGATCACTACAGGGCGAAAATAAGTGTGTCTGTCTGTGTGTGTGTATGTGTGTGAGTCTGTGTGTGTGTGTGTGTGTGTGTGTGAGTGTGTGTACTCTGAATGTATGTCCCCCCCCCCTATCAATTCGAACACGGTGAATGCGAATTGAACGAAATTTGGTACAAAGGTAGCACTAGCAAAGGACACCTCAGTGTCATGTTTTATATCGCCGCCATCTTGACGGAAACGTAATGGCGGCCACACAAATGTTCAAAGCTTAAATCAAATTACGACTAATCTAATCATCCGATCTCTACCAAATTTTGCAATAACATACCTTTATAGAGGAAGCATCCTTTGACCAAATAACTAGGTCATTAGCCTAATAGTTTGCGGATGGCGGCCATCTTTGTGTGAAAATCGATTCCCCCTATTAATTCAAACACGGTGAAACCAAATGGAACGAAATTTGGTACAGAGGTAGCACTAGCAAAGGGCACCTCAGTGTCATGTTTTATATCGCCGCCATCTTGACAGAAACGTAATGGCGGCCACACGAATGTTCAAAGCTTAAATCAAATTACGATTAACCTAATCATCCGATCTCTACCAAATTTTGCAACTACATACCTTTATGGAGGGAGCATCCTTTGACCAATCTAATAGGTTATTAGCCTAATAGTTTGCGGGTGGCGGCCATCTTTATGTCAAAATTGATTCCCCCTATTAATTCGAACACGGTGGAACCGAATGGAACGAAATTTGGTACAGAGGTAGCACTAGCAAAGGGCACCTCAGTGTCATGTTTTATATCGCCACGATCTTGACTGAAACGTAATGGCGGCCACACGAATGTTCAAAGCTTAAATCGAATTACGATTAACCTAATCATCCGATTTCTACCAAATTTTGCAACTACATACCTTTATGGAGGGAGCATCCTTTGACCAATCTAAAAGGTCATTCGCCTAATAGTTTGCAGATGGCGGCCATCTTTGTGTCAAAATCGATTCTCCCTATTAATTCAAACACGGTGAAACCGAATGGAACGAAATTTGGTACAGCGATAGCACTAGCAAAGGGCATCTCAGTGTCATGATTTATATCGCCGCCATATTGACAGAAACGTAATGGCGGCCACACAAATGTTCAAAGCTTAAATCAAATTACGATTCGCCTAATCATCCGATCTCTAGCAAATTTAGCAACAACATATCTTTATGGAGGGAGCATCCTTTGACCAAACTAATAGGTCATCAGCCTAATATTTTGCGGATGGCGGCCATCTTTGTGTGAAAATCGATTCCCCTTATCAATTCGAACACGGTGAAACCGAATGGAACGAAATTTGGAACAGAGGTAGCACTAGCAAAGGGCACCTCATATTCATGTTTAATATCCCTATAGCACGTTGTATTTCAACAAGCTACTACAACCAACATTCAATCATACTCCTTGAAAAGGACAAAGAGTTATAACAATACCCATGCATTTAGGAGAAAGTAGGCTATATGTTCTTTACTGAACATCTTGTTACTTACATTATTAAATCACAGCTGTAAAATAACGTAAAATTATTTCATCCAAATTATAACTTTCTAGCCATTTTAGACATGTGTTTCACTATTAAACAATGAAAATGAAAAATAAATGTAACGTTTTAATAGGTTGTTGAGGTGACAGAACATGTCCCGTCCCAAACCAAATATGTCGTCGTTTTCTCAGCTAGCGCCCATCAACACATCCCCAGGTCTCTGCGGTAATGGTCTTAACTGATTAAATGCGCGGAAACTGGAAGCATCCACTTGCAATTACAACACCTCAGACCCTCCTGACCATTGGCAATTGGTCACCAGATGCCGCAAAAAGGGGTCGACAAGAAACAATAGAGGAAAGATGAAATACTTAGCAAAAGAAACACAATAATCAACATCTTCAACACGTACTAGCACTGCAATACAAAACTTTTAGAGTTACCATATTGCACGCCCAAAAGCATACTTAACAACTTTAAACGAATCTTCAAAAAATTAGATGTAATGTAATAGAATCGGTGATTGGAAAAAGGAAGAATGTCCAATTTTTTCAAAATTGACCTGAGATATACAATTTGCTCGCGATACATCGACGCGTCGATTGGTAGAAGAAGGGTGAATGTCCATGTAAAACCCTGGGAACAGCAGGCCATCGTAGTTTCGGTTGAGTGGAAAAGGGAAGATTGTCCGGACTTTCGTCTTTGTTCCACCAACTGCCGTGTAAAGTGCCACCATACGGGAGGTGCACGCAGCGCCGACGTTCGAGGAGCTAGTGTTCTTCTGTTGGATCAGTTATTCACTGCCAGTTGCGATTGCTGGTAATAAACAGTGAGTTTGAATAGATTATAGTGACGAATAGCATTAAAATGAGCGTAAGTGACGATGAAATGCGACCAAGAAGAATATACTGCTGATTATAGCAAAGAGAAACGCAAGAGAGCCAAATCATTGGGCCAGCAATACATTACTTCGCAAGGTGGTGTTGTACCGCCAAAATCTACAGGATCTCAATGTCGGTAAGTACCGTGTAGTTTCGTTACTTCAACAGCATCTATGACTCAGCGGTGTTAAAAACTCAGTTATTTTGGAAGAGTTGGTTACCCTTATGTGTGATAATGTTGTTTAGTAATATGTATGTGACTAGGCCTATATTTCATAGAGTGTTATGAATGAGGATCGTCCCGGGGTAGCATTCTAGCTCCTTGTTCTGGCGAATTGGATTCGATTCCCGGTACTGGCAGTAACTTACAAAGCCAGTAGGTCCTAAACGGCATTGTGCCGACACAAAAGCACCCCCGCCTAACATAATGTTACAACAATCACTTGGATATAGTTTATATGTGCATAACCTTTACTTAGGCCTATATTTCCCTAATTTATTTCTCTTGTATGTTTCTTGCAGTTGCCGAAAGAAGTGTTTTGACAGAATTACGGAGGAGGAGCAAATGATTACTATCTGTACAGTGTATGATGGCAAAACTAAGAAAGAGACAGATTTGTATCTTATGGGACTGATAGAGTGTACGCCAGTAGCAAGGAGAAGAAGCAGAAAAGAAGAACCATGATTTGTGAAAAAAGGTACATTTAAATTTTATGTTATGAAAGGATCTGAGAAGTTGCCCGTGTGCCGCAAAGCTTATTCAAGTTTACATGCGATAAGTGATAAGGCCATTGTTCGCTTAACAACACTACTCGTTAATGATCAATCTCCAAATGATATTAGGGGACGACACCTCAATAGAGGGAATATTCTAAAACCAGAAGTTATTGCCAAGATAGATGAACATATTAGATGTTTTCCTACTCATCTGTCACTTTACAGTGGGAAAATTGTTCGTTACTTGGATGCAGACCTAAATGTGAAAAAAAATGCATGCACTTTTTTGTGAACAGTACCCTAATCTGAATATTAAATACGAGTTTTATATGAAATACTTTAAAAGAAAACTTTCAGTTTAGATATGGACGGCCACAAGTTGATGTGTGTTCCACCTGCGAAGAACTCGGAGACAAGATCAAATCTCCTTTTCTAAACGAAACGGCAAAAAGAGTTGCTTATTCATAAGCGTAGGGCTTCAAAGTTTTATAAAAAGCAAGAAGAAATCATTAAACTGTGTGCAGAAAGAGATGATGTAGTAGGGATAGTTTTTGACTACATGCAGAATGTCCCTTTGCCTTGTTTGCCTGTCCAGGAAATGTTTTATTTATGAAAACTCTGGCTTTTTGTATTTGGAATTCATAACCTGAAGAATAACACAGCTCAGTTTTATTGCTACCATGAAGGTCAAGCTAATCGTGGTCCAAACGAGGTGTGCACCTTCTTGTATGATTATTTACGTCGACTTCCTGACACGGCCAAAAAGCTTCACATCTTTAGTGATTCCTGCCCTGGACAAAACAGGAACAACAATGTTGTTCTTTTTTTGATGTATCTCAGCATGATTGGAACGTTTCAAACAATTCACGAATATTTTCCCATACGAGGCCACTCTTTCTTACCTTGTGACAGGGATTTTTCTGTGATCAAAAGAGTGTTACGAAGACGAGACAGGGTGTATTCAGTTGAACAGTATGTTGAAATTATAGTGAATTGTAGAAAGAAGCCTCATGCATTTCAAGCCAAAATCATGGAATATGAAGATATACTTATTTTAAGCAGTGGTGGCTGCCATATTTCAAAAAAAGTTGTAGTGCCTTGGACTGCCAAATGAAAGTGAAGTTCTCACTTGCAAGCTATAGACATTTAATCTATAAAGCGCAGCTACCAGGCTACATATGTGCATCGGAGTTTATTGATGGACTAAATTTCAGCTCCTTCAGGCTTCTTAAGGGACTAGAGATACCGACATGTCCTGCAGACAAAGCATACAAAGAAGTTCCTCTCAACCGTAAGAAAATCGAAGATGTTCAGAAAATCATCAAGTACATTCCTTTATAGTATCAGGGATTTTATAATAACATAGTGCATTGGTCGACTAGAAGTGATGATCAGTCAGATGTAGAAAATGATTTGGACAATGAAAGCAAAATAAATGATTTAATGTAAGGAATTGCTGTATTGTGTAGTATGTAAGCTAAGAAATATTATTTTTTATTTGTTGTGAATTTATAAGCAATAAACTAATTGGTTACTGTGACTTAAACAAGGGTTTCTCTTAAAATAGTTTTTAGCCACCGGGTGAGTTAGCCGAGGTCGTAGCGGCATGACTGTTGGCAGTCGCTCACATCCGGGAGGCGAGGAGGTTCGAATCCCCCCGCCGGCAACCTTGAAGATGGTCTTCTGTGGTTTCCCATCTTCCTTCCAGGCAAATGCCGGGGTTGGTCCCTAACTACAGGCCACAGCCGCTACCTTCCAACTCCTCGACCCTCCCTTCCAACTTTCCTCCCCAACGGTACTTGTAGCTCACCCATTGGGTGTCCGTCTCGAAGCAGCTACAAAACTGGCGAGCCGAACATGTCCTCGGACACTCCCGGCACTAAAAGCCATACGCTTAAATAAAATAAAAATAAAAAAAAAGTTTTTAGTACCTTAGAAAAATTGAATTGTTGGAAAAAGGAAGAATGTCTAAGACTTTTTACCTCAAATTACTTTTTATCAGTGGTGAAAATAATCTCTGTCTGACTTCCATAATGTTCCTCTTGTGCAGCTTTACAACTTTGCAATGCATCACGAAACTCCAGGAGCAATATTTTGAATGCTGTTAAGTTATTTCTAGTTTTCTCAAAACAGGGTAGCTTGGACATTCTTCCTTTTTCCAATAACCGATATCCAGTATCATAATACCAGGTTATGCAGCCCAACTAGCGTTGTTATCAGGAAGGTCGATATTTCTCTGGTTGCCTCCCATATAGTACTAATTCTCAGAGAGGATATCCTGCAAATCATACTGAACCCTATTATTTTTCTCTCGATGTAACTACAGATTAATACGAGGAGAAAATAATAGGGTTCAGTATCGTTTGCGGGATATACGTGCAGTGTATTACTACCATGTGAATTGCAAGAAGAGAAATATCGATCATCCTGACAGCACGCGTTAGTTGGGCTGCATAAAACAATGTTATTAGGGGCTGCTGATTCACCCGGTATATTAACCTTTTAAGTGTTGAGTTAAAGGTTTGCTATCTGAGTGCAGAATTCATTCGCATGAATAAACAAATTATTGTAGAAGCCATATTTTTTAACTTATGTGTGGGGTCCTAAAATGTTAATACGTTTTGGGGTGTTTATTAAACAAAATGCAAATTCAAAATGTTATGTTTATATTTATTCGTATTTTGAGACCAATAAAAATGTTTGAGTCCACGCTTGCAGCATCTTCATACCAGACAAAGGGCCCTAAAATAAAATAATTTCCTAATATCAGTAGGAAACTAATACATGTTGCTCCTCACTAGTATAAAATTTCATATTCTTTGATCCAAATTCATAACAGGTGAAAACAATTGCTTGTTGTTCCGCCATGCTTGTTTACATCACAGATGTACTTCAACTGTAGAGGAAACTTTACAAAGTGATCTGATGGTTACTGTACTTCTGGAAGAAAAACATCCAAGCACCAGTAGTACTACAAAATGCCCAATAGATGGCAGGGATTGATTCGGCACTTAAGAGTGAACATTGTTAGGGTCCTAAGGGCACATAGCGCCCTTAACAGATATATTCACATATGCCAACGAACCTACAAGTAAATCTACACTCCGGACATCCATCTATAATTATTCATTACATCTACGCCAATTACACCTATCTGCCCAGCACCCTACACTATTTCACCATTCAAGATACCCCTAAGCTGTAAGCAACAACCAATAGCAATACACTTCTATTTACACAAAGCCGGCAGAGTCATGCAACAACTCTTGCCAAAGCTTACGACACACATCAACAAGTACACAGGAAATGTTTACCGGAACGGTAATGTGCTAATCTAGCAGAGCCAGCACTTCGAAATACTTAAATAGCCTTCCAAAACAGGAGAGGGGTCTGTTGCATCCCGTCTCCACGCCAGTGCCCACCGTGACGCCGACGTTCCTCAGGTGAGTGTGGGTCTCACCAACACTAAATTCCTACCTATTACCACACCCATTGTACTCGTAAATCATTGCATTATTGTACTCTCCCTACATTCAGGGCATCCAGTACACCGTCAATAGACCTTAGTAAATAAGAACTTTCATCACCATAGCCCGATTGTTGATTATTGTTTTTCATCACCTTTCTTACTGCTCGCTGCCCTACACACATCCTGTCCAGTCATCACACTACCTCAGAATCGTTGCGCAAGCAATAGTAGCTTTTTCATTACCAGCGGCCTTGCTCTCTTAGCACGCCCGAGCACCTACCGTAGTAACGTGCCGTCAGCAACGCTTTAGATTGCTCATCGCGGCTCCCACACCGCACGGCATTATCTTCATTCGTGAGGGTGCATCCCTTAATTGTAATCCCTCGTTCACAGAGCTTCACCTTTTACCCTCAACACTTTCCAACACCCATCCGGCGGTTCTACGCATCCGCTAAACTCCCCCTAACTACACACCACCCTCCACACCTACTCACCCCCTAGTTCTACCCTCACGAAAAGGGTAGAAAAATATGAAAAGAAATAAAAATTCTCATGCACCGTCTACAGAGGCGTAGAAATCAACGGGTTAAAACGCTAAGGTGTATGTTCCACATAACCCAGGCTCTTAAACCAGAGCGAGTTAGAAGGTGCGGTTGTACCAACAATTTCCAAATCGTCTCAATAGTACAGGAAAAATCTTGCATTTCCTGAAAGGTCAACGGAAATATATGTATTTGTTTATAAAGTGCGTTTAAACAATTAAATAGGACGATAGCCCCTTTAAGAACTGTGTCACGTCAAGCCCGCATATCAGTAAATCCGGAAGGTTGTCTATACACATGGAGCGCTCACAAGTATTGATCGAAACAATTGAGCATTCATAAGAAAGAGAATTACCCGGAGCAGTGAAGAATTCAAATTGGACTTCATAAATATTGACAACTAGCTGAAGTACCCGTGCTTCGCTACGCGTCATAAATAAATTAAAATGTGAAGGTGACAGTTAAAACAGGGGATAGGCGAGGTGCTGCGCAGAGGGAGATTAAGGATGGAACATTTTGTCCAACTACACCGCTCGGCGTTGACCGTGTTTTATAGCACAAATTTAGGTTTTACTCGCTAACAGTTGCAGATACCTTTCGGATAGAAAATGTAATTTTAAACCTCGCATATGCCATCAAAAGTTTGCTATTTCTTAGCGTTCTCATTTTATTTGAAATGGAAATATGAAAGTTTGAAACCAAAGGGTGTAGTGACGTCACTAAAATGGTCGCCATTGTAAATAGTGCAAAGTATTGAAATCAAAGGTAACCTATATGTTAACCAGGTAAATCAGCTACTTCCATGTAAAATTCACGTAAATCGGACCAGTGGTACTTGCGAGATTGAGTAATACACAGGCACACACCATCTCAATTTTAGCCTCGCTTCGCTCGCGTCATAGTCGTATCATATTGTTTTTTTTTTCAATGAAATGCAGGTTTAACCCCGTTAACACCCCTTTAGAACCTGAATACCCAAAAATCCCTCCTTAGTAGACGTTTTCGACACACAACAAACAAACATATCCCCAAAATATCATTCTTCTAACTTTAATAGTTTTGGTTGGTCGATGAGAGCAAACATACAAAAATCCTTCCTTAGTGGACGTTTTTCTTCCAGAAGTTCACCCCTCCCCATATGCCCCTTAAATTGCATTTATGAAAACACGGTCGAACACCTATTTATTTTATTTATTTATTCATTTATTTATTTATTTTTAAGCTGATAGATTTCCTCCGAGTTTCAGACTCTTCCCTATGTCGTTTAAGAGATACACGCTCAGTTAGGAATCTTTCAACCCCCACTTTTCATCCCTTTCACCTCATAATATACACTACATCGAAAAACCATTAGACATGTGTCAGCTTATTTTTAATGATTAGTATTTGTGCCAAGTATCACATCCCCAAATGAAACCACTCGTGAGATATTGTTATTCAATGGAAAGCACGTTTACCCCCTTAACACCTCTTTAGAACCTGAATATCCAAAACTCTTCTCTTAGTGGACGTTTTCGACATACAACGAACATATCCCCAAAATTTCATGTTTCTAACTTCAATAATTTTGGCTGGGCGATGATGAGTGAGTGAGTCAGTCAGGATATTTTCTTTCATTTATTTTTGATAATTTCACCCGTCCCCATGAACCCCTTAAATTGGATTTATGAAACAAACTGTCAAACACCTATTTACTTATTTAAAGCTGTTTTCCCCCTGAGTTTGATGAGTGAGTAAGTGAGTCAATCAGTTAGGACACTTTCTTTCCTGGTTTTTTTTCCCATAAATTCACCCCTCTCCAAGGGCCCCTTAAATTGGATTTATGAAAAAAACGTTCGAACACCTATTTACTTGTATTTTAAGCTGTTTGTTCCCACCGAATTTCAAACTTCACGCCTATGTCGTTTCAGAGATACACGCTCCGTCAAGAATCCCTCAACCCCCAATTTTCACCCCTTTCACCTCATAATATACACCACATCGATAAACCCTTAGACATATGTCTGATCATTTTTAATGATTAGTTTATATACCGAATATCACATCCCCAAACAAACAACTCATGAGATATCGTTATTCAATGAAATGCACGTTTACCCCCTTGACACGTCTCTAAAACCCGAATAAACAAAAATCATTCCTTAGTTAACGTTTACGACATACAGCGAACATATTCCCAAAATTTCATGTTTCCAACTTTAATAGTTTTCGCTGGGCGTGATGAGTGAGTGAGTCAGACAGGTCATTTTCTTTCATTTATTTTACCAGAATTTCACCCCTCCCCACGGGCCCCTTAAATTGGATTGATTAAAAAACGCTTGAACACCTATTAACTTATTTCTTAAGCTGTCTTTTTCCCCTGAGTCAGTCGGTTAGGACACTTTCTCTCATTTTTCCCCCCAGAATTTCACCCCACCCCATTGGCCCCTTAAATTAATTTATGAAAAAAACAGTCGAAAACCGATTTACTTACTTTTTAAGCTGATTTTTTTTCGCTGAGTTTCAAATTTCTCGCCTATGTCGTTTAAGAGATAGGCCTACACGCTCCATTAGGAATCCTTCAACCCCCACTTTTCAGCCCTTTCACCTCATAATAATACACCACATCGAAAAACGCTTAGACACATGTCTGCGTATTTTTAATGATTAGTTTATATGCCGAGTATCACATCCACAAATGAAACCACTCGTGAGATATTGATATTCAATGAAATGCAGGTTTAACCCCCTTAAGACCCCTTTAGAACCCGAATATCCAAAAAACCTCCCTTAGTGTACGCTTTTGACATACAACGAACATATCCCCGAAATGTCATGTTTCCAACTTCAATATTTTTGGCTGGGCGATGATGAGTGAGTGAATGAGTCAGGACATTTCCTTTCATTTTTTTTTCTTCAGAATTTCACCCCTCCCGATGAACCCCTTAAATTTGATTTATGAAAACAAAACTGTCGAACAGCTATTTACTTACTTTAAAGCAGTTTTACCCCCGGAGTTTGATGAGTGAGCCAGTCAGTCAATCAGTTAGGACACTTTCTTTCCTGTCCCCCCCCCCCCCCCCGAATTTCACCCCTCCCCATGGGCCCCTTAAATTGGATTTATGGAAAAGCGGTCAAACACATATTTACTTATTTTTATGCTGATTTTTTTCCCGCTGAGTTTCAAACTCCTCGCCTATGTCGTTTAAGAGATACACGCTCCGTTAGGAATCTTTCAATCCCCACTTTTCACCCCTTTAACCTCATAAACACATCGAAAAACCCTCAGACACGTGTCTTGTTACTTTTTAATGATAAGTTTATATGCCGTGTATCACATCCCCCAATGAAACCAATCGGGAGATATTGTTATTCAATGAAATGCAGGTTTAATCCCCTTAAGACCCCTTTAGAACCTGAATATCCGAAAATCCTCCCTTTGTTGGCCGTTCTGACATACAATGAACATATCCCCAAACTCATGTTTCTAACTTCAATAATTTTGGCTAGGCGATGATTAGTGAGTGAGTAAGTGAGTGAGTCTGGACATTTTCTTTCAATTTTCTTTTTTCAGAATTTCACCCCTCCCCATGAACCCCTTAAATTTGATTTATGAAAAAAAAAACTGTCGAACAGCTATTTACTTACTTTAAAGCAGTTTTTTTTCCCCTGAGTTTGATGAGTGAGCCAGCCAGACAGTCAATCAGTTAGGACACTTTCTTTCCTGTCCCCCCCCCCAGAATTTCATCTCTCCCCATGGGCCCCTTAAATTGGATTTATGAAAAAACTGTCAAACACATATTTACTTCTTTTTATGTTGATTTTTTTTCGCTGTGTTTCAAACTCCTCGCCTATGTCGTTTAAGAGACACACGCTCCGTTAAGAATCTTTTAATCCCCACTTTTCACCCCTTTCACCTCCTTATATACACCACATCGAAAAACCCTCAGACACATGTCTTCTTATTTTTAATGATGAGTTTATATGCCGAGTATCACATCCCCCCATGAAACCAATCGGGAGATATTGCTATTCAATTAAATGCAGGTCTACCCCCTTAACACCCCTTTAGAACCTGAATAGCCAAAATGTCTCTCTTAGTGGGCATTTGCGGCCCTTGAGGAAGCTGCATACCAGATTTCATTCCAATCCGTTCGGTGGTTTCTGAGATTTCGTGATGAATAAATGAATGAGTGAGTGAGTGAGTGAGTGAGTGGTATTTGAAAAATATATAGTAGAAAGAAGATAGTGTCAAGTCTTTGTTATGCTAAACTCGGTTGACAGTGCTGTGTGAGCAGTTAACTAACGGGATTTCAAGTAAAGATCCTCATTTTCTATACCGGTAGTGCTGAGCGCAATTGGCATCAAGTCGGCCGTGTCTGGACTTGAGCTATGTTGCCATGGAAACTATCTGCCTTGCCATTCCTCCATGAGTATATTTTATGATTTGATTAGCCTGTTTTTGAGTGAAAAAGGGCCGAAATCAAAAGAATGAGAAAGACTATCGAAAATGCATGTAGCCAGCGGTTCCTTCTGGGTCCTAAACGATGTGTATGCAAAATATGGTTGAGATTGGTGGAACGGTGTAGATTTGTATACGGAACCAACATATATACATACATACATACATACAGACTTTCACTTTTATATATTAGATTAGTTTAAAAAGTGCGTTTCAACAAATAAACAAGACGGTAGCCACTGCCAGATCTGTGTAGTGTCAATGTCGCATAACAGTAAAGTCGAGCGAGAGATTTAACACATGAGAGAATTCTCGCACAGGCATTCTAGTATTTTATAATTTGTTTAGCTTTCTTCCTGCATAATATTTTGTTCTTGCTTCAGAACAATGTTACCTCAATTGTTACTATATGTAAATTTTCCACGGTGAAATTTGTAACAAATGGGCAATTTTATTCAATTGAGATAAACCGTGACGTGTGTGGGACGTTCTGAAAATATTAAAAATGTTTGTCAAATTCTGTGGACATTCCAGAAGTGGTATGGGAAGAAAATAAAACTGTTTAATATAGGTATTGACATTTTGCAGTAAACCTGAATTGGTCTACCTGCTGTTTAATTTTATTAATTCATCCAATGGACGTTTATCGTTTATTTTATATATGTTCGACCCTGGCGAAATGTAAACATTATATGTCAGAAAACTGTATTATAATGAGGCTCATTACAGTACAATTTTCATTATGATACAGTTTCTCCCACCAACGAGAGCTCAAGAAACAGTTGTGTGACCAATTAGGTGAGGATAGCATCGCACCTGCGCTCACTTCCTCGGCCCCCTATTTTAAATTTCACTGCGTGGCGAGTGTCGTAGTGAGGTATTCCAGGAGGTCATGGTCAAATACAAGGCACTCTCTGCGTCCCATGCTTTCTGTTCAGTTCATAAAACTGGTGAAATCTCGACAGATGTTTATGAATATTTATGTTCGAACATAAAATAGCTATAATTATCGTCGAACATAACAGTCGTATGCAACTCGCCTATAATGGTAATTAAGACACTCGTATGGAAATCATAAAACACGCTAAGCTCGTTTTATAAACATTCTCGTGTCTTAATTATTGCCGTTATAGGCTCTTTGCATAATGTACTATTTCAGGACGGGTCATACAAAGGGTTTTGAAAGGCCGTGGATCTATTGAAAGTTACCGTTCCGGCCTGGTGGTGAAAATGGGAAACCACGAAAACCATTTTCAGGACAGCTGAGGTGGGATTTGAACCCATGCTCTCCTGATGCCAGCGAGGCAAGAGCTAGAGCGCTAGCACTCTCGGCCACCGCGGCCGGTCTACCTGCTACTTAACAAATACTTTCGTGAAGAACTATACAGCCATTTTCATATATTCCACTGGTCTATTCCATTTAATACCTCTCCCGCATAGTAAAGGGATTTTCCCTGTGAAGTACTAAATAGCTATTTGAACACGACATACGAGCATTGTGATTAAGAATAGAGCAACAATTTCAAACTCAAAACTCAAAATCCATAAATTGTGGTCACTTCAGACAATAGACTAAACATAAAATAGTACATTATGCAACGAGCCTATAATGGCAATAATTAAGACACGAATATGTTTCTAAAACGTGCGAAGTGGGTTTTATAATTTCCATACGAGTGTCTTAATTACCATTATAGGTGAGTTGCATACGACTGTTTATCTTCGACGATAATTATAACTATTTTATGTTCGAACATAAATATTAATAAATATCTGTCGATATTTCGCCAGTTTTATGTACTGAAGAGAGCGCATGGGACGCAGAGAATACCATGGCCTCCACGAATACCCCACTATGACACTAGAAGCCATGCAGTGAAATTTAAAATAGAAGGCCGTGGAAGTCAGCGCAGGTGCGATGCTATCCTTACCTAATTGGCCACACAACTGTTTCTTGAGCTCTCGTTGGTGGGAGAAACTGTTTCACAATGAGAAATAGTGTTATAATGAGCCTCATTATGATACAGTTTTCTGACGTATAATATATACAGTTCGACATTGTCAAACATAAATAATATTTTTGATAAGTCTGTTTGCCATCTCTTAATGAATGCAGTACATTTGCATTTGTCTATTGACACAGGCTAGAGTAAAATATGGCTTTGCACCGAAGTCTCAGTCTCAATCACGGCTGTGATTACACGGAAGCTTTGAGGTATGAGCGGTACTGAGTAATGGCCTCAGGGCACAACTAGTGCCTGTGTGAACTGTGAAAGGTTCTACTCATAGGGTCAGTGTTATTGTTCTGACTCAGTGAGGAAAGCAATGGCAAACTACTTGTTCCTCATCTTGCCTAGTACGCCTCATTATAGTGCTGCTTTGAGGATTTGTGGGAATTTACCGGCCTAACCAATGGCGGTACTCTTTGCGGATCCCACCAGCCTCTACGCTGACTACCTAAAAGACAGACAAATGGTACTAATACATGCTGTGTCTTAAATCAAAGCTTTCATCGTTAATCAATATAACTCAGGTCAACACACCGCTAGCTCTGGAAAATATGTGTCCAAAGTTACATGATGAGGCTTATTTACAATACATGAATACAGCACTAAGGAATCTGGTGTATCAACTAACTCAGGGACACAGGCGGTCCGGATTCGATTCCCGGTCAATGCATGTGAGATTTTCGATGTGAAATGCCATGTCCTGTGGTTCGGATTCCACGTAAAAAAAGAAGGTCCCGTGGCTCATAATCACAAGATTCACGGTCACGTAAAACTACAATCTTCCTTTTACTCAGGGACAGGTCCAATAGAATACAGTAAAACATGTTCCTTTACAGATATGAACATGCCTATATTCCATAATTTTCAATGCCTGCAATAGAAAATTGGGGTAGATGACCTTGTTGCTTCACCTCCAAAAAACAATCTCCACCACCATTTCATTGAGAAAGAATTAGCTAACATATATATCACACACGGACGCACACACACACTTACACACACAAACGGACAAAAGGTGATCTCATAAGCCTATTTTTTCATAAATGAAAATAGGCTAAAATAGGCTTATGAGATCACCTTTGGTCCGTGATTGTGTGTGTGCGTCCCCCCCCCCCCCTCCGCCTTATAAAATCTAAACGGCTGGAGCGATTTCAATTAAACAAGGTAAGGTCATAGTACTATTTCAGCCGACCCTGACCGTGCCCTTCAAATTTTATTACGTCTCACCAATCCAACATGGCGGCTGTGCGAAATATTTCACTGGCATTCTATATCTCCGAAACTATTACTGATATCACCCTGAAATTTTGTACGGTGATAAAAGGCACTACTTTCAAAAACCACTTATGTACAAAACAAACATGTCGGCCAAGTGAAGTTGAAATATTTAAATGGACATTTCTCACGATTTAACTATCCGGACGCAGTGAAACTTGGCACAGCAAATGTTCAAATGTTTATACATATTGTAATGCACTGACATCTAATTTGATTCAATTGTTTACATAACCTCAAGATGGTGGCTGTGCGACATTTTAAAATTAAGTTTATAAATCGTGTGTCCTAATCATGCGATCGAAGTCATCGTTTGAATAATGAACCTTCGCAATAATCCTCATCTAATAGTTCAAAACTCTATGGCCTACATAATATACAAATACAACATGGCGACCATCCGAAATATGTACACGGTTCTCAATATCTATTAATCTAAGGCAGCAATCAAACTGAAATTTTGTATGTTGATAAAGGCTATAAACATAAGTTCAGCTATGGGACTTTCAATAACCTGGTGAGCACAAATTCAACATGGAGGCGACGCGAAATTTAAATATTAAAATGGACGTTTTTCGCGACTTAACCATCCGAGTGCTTATCATTCATGTAGGTTTTGTACTTATTTTGTACTTAACATGTTTTAAAAGTTACATAGGTAAACTTATCTTAGTATTTTCTATCCCCATACAAAATTTCAAGTTCATATTAGTAACAGTTTCGGAGATATATAATGCCTACGAATATTTCGCACGGCTGCCATTTTGGATAGTTGAAAAGTAATAAGATTTGAGAGGCATGGTCGAGGTCGAGCAAGGTAGTAGTATGCCCTTACAGAGTTTTATGGAAATCGCTCCAGCCATTTAGATGTTATTAGGGGCCACACACAGTGCACACATACATTCGCGCGCCGCACAGACACGCACAAAAGGTGATCTCATAAGCCAATATTTCATAGCATGAAAATAGGTAAAAAATGGCTGCCCAAATCACAAGGTGGTGGTCATCGGAAGAAGTTGTCCAGTACTTCTTTCCTTAACTTCCTAAAGGCTCAAAAAATGTTTTACGGCCAAAAAACAAATCTTGGATTTATCACAAAATTTGACAAAAACTCGGGACCATTGTTGTATAATATCTTTGTGTAGGGACTCAACAACTAATGTCATCAGGAGATGCCTGAGAAATGAATAATTATATTCAGACCAATGTTGTACTTGAAGTTTCTGTTACCTTATTACCAGAAGTTCAAATTCTTATGAATCTGCTCTGAATTTAAAAACTCGTTTCATCTGTTATCAATGGATAATCTGAATCCATCGGTATTACTACAGTGCTGGGCATTTATACCTTTCAATTTCAGTCGAGCTATAAGAATAGAGAAAGTACAAATAAAGCCGGCGACTCGCTTGTAAACACCAAATTTCGCTCTCCCGCTTGTTCCTAAGCCCAGCCATTATGGCGCCAGTGATAATGTGGACTAATGGCTCTCGGTTCGTGTCCGGGAGAACATAATCTCATTCGCAATAACGAACTAACAATAATCTATCACAGAAAGGCAACTCGAGCGGCATGTACATTCCATTCAAAATACAGGGTATTAAAGCATTATTTCGTTTGTGTGTTGGAGAGAATAGCTGGTAAACAGCACACTTATCTGTATGTAACATGGGTTCACTCGCCCTATTGAACTTCTCGTTATAGCGTTACCACTAACACGCAGGGTGCCAAACACTGTACAATACACGGTAGGTGTGGCATTTCACGAAACAAAACATCCCTTCAACCTAAATGTATTTATATATTTATTCATTTATTGAAATTATATATTTGTCCATTTATTTGTTTTATTGGTTTGTTTGATTGATTGTTCATTTATATATTTATCTATTTATATACACACACCCAAAAGTTCACAATGTCTATAAATAATACTATAAATATAATCTAAATAATGATATGATAATAATAAGTAATATATAATATACATCTATGTAATTCATGAAGCCTATTTTTTTCAGTTACTAGGAAATTCATTGCTAATCCTCGCCCAATCTAATTAGGTTAGGGTTACCAACTGAACATTTCCAAATGAAGTGACATTGCTCAGAAAAAATCAGGACATTTAAGATGCCTGACAAGTTCAATCGATAACAAAAGTATGCATAATATGTATTTTACACATAACTTTTTACAAAAGGAAATACCTTACTTAATGACCAGTCCTTGCTGCAGATATTTTCTTTGAAGCTGTATTTTTCAACCGAACCTACTTTTGAAAGAAGACGTGCATTTCTTCTTTAAGCACATATTTATAAAATTCTTCACACTACGGTACATATCTTTGAAATTGGCCCCAGAAGTAACATTCCTTTCACTGATTCTACCACCAAACGGTTCCTTTCTTCCGTCCATTGAGCATATATACGAATGAAAACACACGTTCAGTGGAGGCATTACTGCCTGGTATGGCAAACTGGCAAATGTACAAAAGTTCAGAAGAAAACTTGATGTTCTGGTACTTATTAAAGAAAACAGACCATTGTTGGTCTAGTTTTGTGTCTTTATCCGAAGTTGAACTTTTAGAATAAGCCCTTACGTTGAAAAACTGGTCAAATCATTTTGAATCATCTATTTCTACACCCTTTGACTGTAAATTTTGAATACATGGTACAATGTCCTCAAAACTGAGATCCTTAATGTTTTGAAGTTTCAACCAATTGAAACACTTTAATTCCTCCACAGGATGCATCCATTTATCCAAGCACTCAGTGCAGGGTTCATAGAAACATGATACATTTCCCAAAAACACCTTACATTCTTTATCCAAACCATCTTACGAAAATGTATTTAACATCTGTTTGACTTGAAGGGGAAAATTTAAATGAGCAGTCTTATAACGAAACAAGATGTTCAGGAAAGAACATATAGCCTACTTTCTCCTAAATGCATGGGCATTGTTATAACTCTTTGTCCTTTTCAAGGAGTTTGATTGAATGTTGGTTGTAGTAGCTTGTTGAAATACAACGTGCTATAGGGATATTAAACATGAATATGAGGTGCCCTTTGCTAGTGCTACCTCTGTACCAAATTTCGTACCATTCGGTTTCACCGTGTTCGAATTGATAAGGGGAATCGATTTTCACACAAAGATGGCCGCCATCAACAAAATATTAGGCTAATGACCTATTAGTTTGGTCAAAGGATGCTCCCTCCATAATGGTATGTTGATGCAAAATTTGGTAGAGATCGGATGATTAGGCTAATCGTAATTTGATTTAAGCTTTTAACATTTGGGTGGCCGTCATTCCGTTTCCGTCAAGATGGCGGCGATATAAAACATGACACTGAGGTGCCTTTTGCTAGTGCTACCTCTGTACCAAATTTCGTTCAATTCGGTTTCACCGTGTTTGAATTGACAGGGGGAATCGATTTGCACACATACTTGGCCACCATCTGCAAACTATTGGGCTGATGATCTAGCAGTTTGGTCAGAATATGCTTCCCACATAAAGATTTGTTGTTGCAAAATTTGGTAGAGACTAGATTATTAGGTTGGTCGTAATTACACTTTAGACTTTAACATTTGGGTGGCCGCGATTACGTTTCCGTCAAGATGGCGGTGATATAAAACATGACACTGAGGTGGCCTTTTCTAGTGCTACCTCTGTACCAAATTTCGTTCCATTCGGTTTCACCGTGTTCGAATTAATAGGGGGAATCGATTTTCAAACAAAGATGGACGCCATCCGCAAAATATTAGGCTAATGACCTATTAGTTTGGTCAAAGGATGCTCCCTCCATAATGGTATGTTGATGCAAAATTTGGTAGAGATCGGATGATTAGGTTAATCGTAATTTGATTTAAGCTTTGAATATTTGTGTGGCCGCCATTACGTTTCCGTCAAGATGGCGGCGATATAAAACATAACACTGAGGTGCCCTTTGCTAGTGCTACCTCTGTACCAAATTTCATTCCATTCGGTTTCACCGTGTTCGAATTAATAGGGGTAATCGATTTTGACACAAAGATGCCGCCATCCGCAAACTATTAGGCTAATGACCTATTAGATTTGTCAAAGGATGCTTCCTCCATAAAGGTATGTTGTTGCAAAATTTGGCAGAGATCGGATGATTAGGTTAGTAGTAATTTGATTTAAGCTTTGAACATTTGTGTGGCCGCCATTACGTTTCCGTCAAGATGGCGGTGATATAAAACATGACACTGAGGTGTCCTTTGCTAGTGCTACCTTTGTACCAAATTTCGTTCAATTTGCATTCACCGTGTTTGAATTGATAGGGGGGGGACAGACATTCAGAGTACACACACTCACACACACACACAGACTCACACACACACATACAACACACACAGACAGACACACTTTTTTCGCCCTGTGTTGATCTCATAAGTCAATTTTCATTTTTTGCAAAAATCGAAAGTAGGCTAAAAATGCCTGACATGTTTGATAAATTAGAATTGCCGGCCAGACATAACCAAAATGAATGAAAATCAGAACATGTCCGGCAAAAGCCAGATGGTTGGTAACCCTAAATTAGGTACAGTCGTGTTGACCGACTGATATAGGTAACCAGCTGAAGAAGGTCGCAATGTGACCAAAACCGGTAAGGTTTCAATGAAATACAGTAAATATTGACTTTAGGTAAAAATAAGTAGTTTATAACTAGCAGTTGTGTCCGGCTTCGCCCGGTGGATTTATTTGTTTTATGGATGATAATGAATACTACTACAGAACTGGCACATAATACTTAAACTAACAGAACATAAATATTTTAAAAATATAACTTTTTGTGGTGGTGGTGGTGGGGGGGGGGGGGGTGGTGGTGGTGGGGGTGATAAGTAGTACAGTATAATGGACGTAACATTCAGGTCATTTTCCCGTAATCATAATGACAATAATGAATAAGAAAACGGCTATTTACTAACTACAGTACTGACACATGTAATTTAAAAACGAATTGAAAAATATGATTAGAAAGAGGAGTATGTGACATACAAGACACTGCCTGGGGCCTTTATCTCATTGGCTGTTAGAAAAGTAGAGATCAATACTGTCGTCTCTCGTCACATAGAGCCATAGGAAAATAATCAGAGCACATTGGAAAACTTCGGCTGTCCCGAGCTCCTGAAGTAGCAATAGTGTCATTTATCGCCACATACCGCTCAAGGATAAGGATCTGAATAAATGAAAGTAAATTTGAAAGCACCAACGCTTATTGCAACTACTACCTCTATGTACTGCACCAACACCATCGCACTTATACAGAGGCATAATATTTTCATGATCATACCTGTTTTAAGGGGCCTAGGAAATCTTCTTGCAATAATTACTCCCCGTAACTCAAATTTATAAGCAGCGCAAGTTGTAACTATTTTCGCAATCCTGGTAGGGGTGACGTGATGCAGCTCGCATTGCCAGCCAACAATTGACTTATTAAAATATTGTTACTGTTACACTATACGGACATGAATGGTTCTAGGACCTTAAAACGTAGTTTTCAAGTTCATTTTGTCTGTTGTTCTAAATGTAGGGAATGGAGAGAGTTGTCCAAAATATCAAGTGGACAGCGTTACCCACAGGGTTCCAAAGGGTAAGTATATTAAGTTTGGTTAAGAACGGTGAAACGATGTAGACATGTGCCAAAGGGCCTAAATGTAGGGAATGCAGTGGTCTGTCCCAAATTTCACGTAGACAGTGTTACTCGTCGGGTTCCAAAGGGTAAGTATGTAAAATTTGGTTCAGATCGGTGAAACGGTGTAGATTTGTGCCAAAGGGCCTAAATGCAGGGAATGGAGTGGTCTGTCCGAAATTTAATGTAGACAGTGTTACTCACAGGGTTCCAAAGGGTAAGTATACACATTTTGGTTCAGATCGGTGAAACGGTATGGATTTGTACTGTGCCCAATCAGTCACGGCAGTCTGGCATCGAACTCTGGTCTCATCAGAGAAGACCAGGCACATGATTATGCCTAGAGTCGAACCATTGGTCTCTGAGGGGGAACAGTTTTAGGGAACCTGAAGAGCAATGTGTTAAATAATGAGATATAATAATGTAGCATGATTTCACGACCTATATGTGAATATCATAGCAATTTAAGGTAAAGAATTGCAACCAAATGCAAGAAAATATACGTTTTCTAAGCATATAAGAACGAAGGAGGCTAGTTTGGCATTTTACAAATTACACTTGGCAAGTGGGTGGTAACCCTAGGCGCCGAGCGGACTATTTACGTCTGGACCGAGAAGACAGCCCAAAATTAATGACTCGGGTATTCACCACTTGACAACGAGGGAAGCTATGGGGGGAACGACTGCACACAGAAATTAATTAATTACCGCTAAGTGGAGCAATGAGATGGTGTGAAATGTACACCCAGGTGAATATATTCATGGAGAGATAATTTAGGAATTATTTTTCACCTAAATTAATGCCTGTATCTCCAAATGAACGAATTACAACCTAGCCTACGCTCGAGAGGAGTGATTTGCTGACCAGGCAAGGGGGAATTACCGCGATGGCGTCCCCACGCGCTGAACTAAGGCAATTAATTGTAATTAATTGGCCGAAGCGATCGCCGGCACGCGAACGGTTATGAAACCTCCACACCTAAATGAACAAGGTGTATATGTCATTTCGGCTGAAGAGGTATTATTTCAAGATAGGAGTCGCTCTGACGTGTCCAGTGGACTATTTTGTACGAGAAACCTTTATATAGGAGGAGTAAGGCAAGCCAAGCCAGTTGTTCTCCAGTCTTCACCAGTTCGTCTCAAGTTATTCAGCAGTATACACGTAACTTATACGCCGCCAGTGAGCGCGCCAAATGTTAGAGTATCAACGCTCAGCCGTTAAAGAACAATGGAAGCAAGTCATACAGCTTCATAAGTACAATCATGAAGTGCATCGAAGTTAATTTAATACAGATCTATTATCTGACGCAAATATAAATTCGCCACAGCGAAAGAGTAACTTATAATGTTTGTGAACATTACACATACCAGGAGGTACTGTCAGTGTTGAATATGACATTATCAGCAGGATCACTACAATGATGGGAGTTTGGGGAAGCATCGCCACTTCATCTTGACAGTGAGCTGAACGATATGGCAGGTGACGAGGACCGAACGTCCGTAAACGCTGTTAGATTTCACGAAGACCAGCGGTTGGCGTAATTGCATCGCATCTCTGAGATCAGGCGTAGGAGAAGTCCGATTTAAGAATCAACCTGTGAAATAGTGAATAAGTGTACATAAGTTGTGTAATAGTGATTTAAAAGTGTTCATGTGTATAGTGATTAATATGCATTGTGTGAAAGTGAATGAGGCCACTGATAAGAGTATGTTTTATCAGGTGGAAAATATGTGAAATTAAGTGTTGTGAAAAGTATAACATGATGGCTTAAGTCAAGCATCATGGTAGGTCGCAGGTTGAGCTGCTGGCACGATCCAGCCAAAAGAAAAAGTGAGTACCAATTCATTATGTTATTATAACTAAATAGTTCACCGAATAACGATTTTGTCACTTTGAGACTAAAATGTCACAGTCACTTATTGAACGAGGTTTCACCACTCGTCTTGAATAAAATATGGCTTGGAAGGTGATTTGTTTAAGGCCATTCAGGCCAAAAATAGTGATGAATGTAACGGTAACGTTAAATGAATGATAATAATAATAATATGGGGTCGGCAACAGTAAAGTAATAGGCATTTTTGGCCTAAATAATGTTCAAATTGTGTCATGTCTAATAAAAAGATACTGTATTTTGGTAAACAGTAAGAACGTAATGTGGAATATAGCGAGATACGAGAATTTTTCAGTGTCAGTGAAATGTTGAATGAATATTTGATATGGTCAATCCTTAGGATTATATTTGAGGACCATTAAAGTAAAGTAAGCCAGTAAATTCATACCTTGTTGTTAGGAGCTATTTAGAGCTTTGGCTTAAGTATTTTTACAGAAAGAGCGCGGGTGCCTTAATAATTGAGTCATCTATGTGAAGTATTGTTTGAAGCCGCATATCGCGTGCAGAATTAACGTAGAATCCAGTGATTTACGTAATAAATAATTGCGGGGACCAACTAGTATAGCTTGCGCGTTAGGTGAGAAGTTGGCTAAATCTACGAGTAGTATCGCCCTTGAGCATACTGTATTATTCGCAGCGAATTGGACAGAGCCTGTCTGTTGCCATCGCTTGCATGAATTATGGCCACGATTGAGATCCGTTGAGACTCCGTGAGCATGTATATGAATCATCTACCCTGAGAGGTAAGGATCATATTCTTCGTTTAGGAAACGCAGATTTCCTTATATATTATTGTGACAGCTGCTGGCGAAAATCTTGGATTTTCGTTATGATGCGCGTCTAAAGCCACAGTATTCACCATAGAACGGCAAGGCTATCACCAGAGTCATCCCCAGCCATGAATGTTAATAAGGAGCCAAGTTGAGCCCAATACACTAATTATAGGTGTTAAATAATTAAATGACTCAATTACTTAGGAGCCACACCTAGCGTAACTTTACTGTACTGCAGTGGTAAACAAATCTGACCTTGACAGCAGATGAGGGAAGTGGGGGATATAGACCACTTCTGCGGCAGCCATCTTGACTAGTCTGCTGGAACGAATTTTATTGCCTGCTGGGGGAAGGGGAAGGTCGGTCGACCAGTCCTTTAATTGAGGGTCACAGTAGGACACTGAAGAATCTCGATATTTCAAATATGCAATTATGATAGGAGTGTTTTGATGATGCCAATTGAATTGAATGATGTGTTGCAACACACATACGTTATTGGATCAAAGAAATCGGATAATATTTGGCCCAGTTATTCTCTGAAGAGGAACACTGAACCAAATAAATTGTTAGGCATCTTTTTAGAATGCATTTTGCCAGTTCACACTAAGTTATGCAGACGGGTATGTGATTTCTAAGAACATGACACGTTTGTAACGATATAAGCCCGACAAGACCCAGAAAATCGTTGTATGGTGAAACTATAAAATATTATATCCATGTTTATTTTGGAAGGGATAAAGACCACTTTTCTTAAAGCGTTCATATTGACGGAAAGAAGGAAGATGATCCACACGACACAAAAAATATTTGTTAATTAATGCAGAAGTTAATGAAGTTATGCTAATTAAAGTAAATGCCGTCAGGAACGGAGAAATGTTTTATTAATGTCATTTTGATGTGATATGTGACTTTTGTGTTATGATACTCCAGTTAAGTAATTATGTCACATGATGAACACTATGGAAACCCATTGAAGTCTGAAAAGTATCAATGATAGGATACTAGAATTAGATTTGAGTGCAGTGTAGCACTATTTTATGAAGAGAACTCACAAAATAACCCTATTTTTATTTGTGGGAATTAAATATAATTTGTCCTTTATTTGTATTTGTTGTATAGCCATGATTTTAGACCAGTAAATATTGTCTTGTAGGAATATGTTGTGTATTTCATGTAGAGTAGTTACCTGGTAGACTCAAATCCTGAGCATGTGGTCGTATGGTGGGCAGGAACGTCCCATACCTCGAAAGACGGTGAGTTAGTTGGGATACGAACACATGGTCCACATGATGACAGTTGGGTACAGTACCAAAGGGCCTAAATGTAGGGAATGGAGTGGTCTGTCCGAAATTTCATGTAGACAGTGTTACTCCCAGGTTTCCAAATGGTAAGTATACACATTTTGGTTCAGATCGGTGAAACGGTTTAGATTTGTGCTAAAGGGCCTACATTCAGAGAATGGAGTGGTTTGACCAAAATTCCATGTAGACAGTGTTATTTGCAGGGTTCCGGAGGGTGAGTATACACATTTTGGTTCAGATCGGTGCAACGGTGTAGATTTGTATAAATAACAGACAGACAAACCAACATTGAGCTTTATACCGTACTAGCAGGTACCCGCGGCTTCGCCCGCGATCAAGACAATGGGGACGATGCATTATTGCTGTTAATTGGTCTATTCTATTACAGAAATCGCGGCTACAGGTGGGTCCATTCTAATTCTGAATATTCTGATACATACAGTATATTGATATGAGCAGCAAAGTGGGAATTTTATAGAGTTGTGAAAGTCTGCAGGGTTCGATGTTACATTATGTTAACAAATTTTAAAATTACGTTTCTGTTTTGCCATCTTCTGCTGAGACATAACGATTTTGTTGTCCGGATGCTCGCGAGCACGCCACATACAGTTGCCCATGGGAAAAAATTGTTTTGTCTAAATGTACACGTGCTACTGTTAAGTGTGTGTCATTGCGCTTTGTTAAAGAAATTGCGAATATTGTTTGAAGAGGAAACTGCACTCTTGCACACTGGAATAGCAAATCTATCGGAATATGGGGAATTAAAAGTATTCTTACTTAAGCTATTCTGGATGTAATTTGGCCATACTTATTGATGATTTGAACTCAACATATCGCTATTAATAGACCTATAGTTAAATATCTCTCACCTTGGCCGCTGATGTACATTAAGCAGTCTCTTCCAGTGTTACATCCCAGGGATTGAAATTCTCCAACAACCCTTTTGTCTCACTTGCCTCTCTAAGTAATTAAAATTCCTGTTTGTTATTGTATGAGTCTTCAGTTTTTTAACTGGTCTGATGCAGCCCTCCCTCCTCTCCTGAGCTAATCGTTTCATCTCTACATAGCTACCACACCCTACATCCGAGGCAATCTGTTTAACCCTGGTTTACCCCTACAGTTCTGGTCCTCGACCGTCCCATCCATAACTAAGCTTGCTATTCCTGGGTGTCTTAATATGTGTCCGACCCTCCTATCTCTTCTCTTCATTAGCAGTCGCCAGAAACATCTCTCCTCTCCCACTGGTCTTAATACCTCTTCATTTGTTACCCTATTTACCCATCTGATCATCATTCTCCTGTATCACCATATTTCAAAATCTTAAATTCTCCTCTTTTCTGCTGCACCATTAGTCCATTAGTCCAATTCAGAAACTTATCTAGGTTTAAGCCGTGCCTTGTGCGGGGATTCAAAGGCCGTGAAAGACAAAATACCAACTTTTTTGAAATTAGTTTGCCCAATTCCTCAGTAAGAGTAATTAAGAAAAAATAATAATTTAACGTGACAGCCGGTAGAATACGACACATTCGTCTGTGAATATGGGTTGCTGATCATGGTAAAAAACGAAAAAGAGCAGATCAATATTGGCAAACAGAATTATTCAGTTAACAAAAAACAAATAGATAAAGAAAATGAAACCATACCGTGCAAAATATAAAGCATGTTAACACTGTAATTAGAGTAAAGATCTGAAAGCTCGCTTATAATAACCAGCTCAAAGAGTATAAAATTAGACTCGAAATCACGATCGTATCCGACCCCCAGAAACCACCACTATAAATAAAATATATCTCACTTTGCGCGTATCAATGCGAGGAGCAATGTTCGTGGTTTCCACTTCTAAGAAGTGGGAACCGAACCCCGCGTTTAAGGCCCTAAAACGAACGGTTTTCGAGATATTGCCAGAAAACTATCCCCATTCTGCGAGATTTCAGCGGTTGCCATAGTAACGTTGATCTGTTTCTCAGAGGGAACACAGTTATTTGGGAATATCTCCGAAACCGTTCACTTTAGGAAATTAAAAGGTGTGTTTCGGGGTCCCTACAGGACCTCCGAGTATTGTTTCTCGTATCTGGCGGCTTAAAATGAGCTAAATGCGATCTTTGCACCGACTGTCCTTGCTCAGTGCCAAAGGGTCGAAAAAGTCACTTATAAATTGAATTTTCAAAAACCGTTTCTTAGTGAGCCTCTACATGATACAGAGTAAATCGTTGTTGCCTAGAGGCAACCTGTCCATCAATGGTGCGGCGTTGACTATCATGATGCAGTGTTAGTCGTTGTCGCCTAGCGACAATATGTCCGTCAAGTTGTTATATCGGTGAAATGGTGTAGATTTGTGCAAAAGGGCCTAAATGCAGGGAATGGAATGGTCTGTCCGAAATTTAAAGTAGATAGTGTTACTCGTCCGGTTCCAAAGGGTAAGTATACCAATTTTGGTTCAGATCGGTGAAACAATGTAGATTTGTATAAATAACAGACAAACCAACATTGAGTTTTATATATACCATAGATTAACACGTCAATAGGGTATCGGGCTATCATGGTCAATTTTATGCCATTCTATATAGGTAACAATAAAGATATAGCTTCTAATATTTCAATATGTCGTTGTTGTTGTTGTTGTTGTTGTTGTTGTTGTTGATGTTGTTGTTGATTCTCTTAGGTGCTGGTACGCAGCCAGATGAAGTGATGATCATAAATGGAGTTGCCTCTATCAATTTTCACTCAAATCGCTCCAGTTAATAAAAACTTATTATGACACACAAATACAATCACCCCCGGTGGAAGACTGCCACATGTCAAAAAACATGAATTTTGAATTATTTGGTACCTATAAATTCCTATGATGAAGTCAGTGTCCTGTAAAGCAGCCACAACTCAGATCCTATAAATAGCAATTCTACGGCACTGAACAGAAAACTGCCATAACTCAAAATTGTTTAAAAAAATTATGTTCGATCGTGACTATTGTTCTACTTTTATGTAGAGCTGTTGTTGTGAATGGGCTGGACGGCGTTACCGGTGTCTACTGAGTTTAACCCGGCACCTGTCCACCATTTGTTCTACTTTTATGTAGAGCTGTTGGGCATCCTTGCATCTACGGGGATTTGCTAGGATGTCTTATGAAGAACTGCGGACACGTTTAGAGAGCAATTTACATACAGGGGAATTGGCGGGAGGAATGAATACTCACCTAGCTTACCTCTAGGTCGCACACTTGCTGTGCAGCGCCTCCTGCATGTCAGCGTTCAATGGAGATCTTAAAACTAGATACTAATCTAAAGGGAAGGGCTTCTTAACCTAAACGAAATAAAAAGGTAATCAATAGACTGTTCAAAAAGGGGGTTTATTAAGAAATAGTGGCAATTGCAATAGGGGAGGATGGAAACAATAATTTAAGGGGGGAAAAAGGAACTAAGCAGGCACGAGATCACTCACCCCACCGATGATACCGGTCTTCTATGATGATGGTGGCGTTGGGACTCGATATGGGGCCATGCCCCCATATCAGTCCGGCGTAGCACAACTCCGATAGAGTGTATTACTGTAACTGCGTCCAAGTAAGATGTAGCTTAGGTTAGAGCAGCTTCAAGAGACCGCGCCGCGTGTTCGTACCTCTATTTATAGGTAAAAGGTGCTTGGTCAGTCCAGTCAGCGGTATGTTGGGAGTGTAATGTCCTCTGTGTCCTGTCCAAGTGCTTGCTGTTGGAGCCTAGGTCTATGACCTACGGCTTACTCCGTAGTCGTGTTGCCATGTCGTCTTTTACGTAGTTACCTCTGATTATATTTTATGTATTTATAGGCACAGTCCTTTTATAAAGGGCTGGGGCCAGGACACTATTATATATCAGAAAACTGTACTATAATGGGGCTCATTATAACACTATTTTTCATTATGAAACAGATTCTCCCACCAATCAGAGCTCAAGAAACAGTTGTTTGACCAATTAGATAATTAGATGCGCTGAGTTCCACGGCCTTCTAATTTAAATTTCACTACCTGCCCTAGTGTCATAGTAGGGTAATCGAGGAGGCCATGGTCAAATACAAGGCTTTCTCTGCGTCTCATGCGCTCTGTTCAGTACAAACTGGCGAAATCTCGACAGATATTTATGAATATTTATGTTCGAACATAAAATAGTTATAATAATTATCGTCGAACATAAAAAGTCGTATGCAACTCGCCTATAATGGAAATTAAGACACTCGTATCGAAATTATAAAACTCGCATACGCTCGTTTTATAAACATACTCATGTCTTAATTATTGCCATTATAGGCTCGTTGCATAATGTACTATATTAAAACACATAATTATAATCCATGAAATAACTGTGTATGTTATTGTATAGTACTAGACAATGTTATAACTTAGTAATTAATTAAATTCACTTTAATTATGAAAATAATTATACTTTTCCATTAGCTCAAATCTTTAAATGCTTCTCCTGAAAAAGTGTCCTTTTTGACTTGTGGCAGTCTTGCACTGGGAGTGCGACATAGCTTACACATCCTCACATGTTTTCATACTATTATGAAAACAGGCTTAGAGAATCCCCGGACGTTTTATCTCTTGTCTCGTGTAATGTATGTCCTGATCTGTATCACACTAAAATATGTATTTCTAGCTCAACCACCATTATCCAGATACGGTAGTAATAGTTCTTACTATTGTACGCAGCCGGAGGACAGTGGTCCTGAGAGCATAGGGATCCAGTTTAAAAATGATGTGTGTGTAGCAGTCGGTTTGACTCACAAATGGCTGCTCCAGCATAGCTCAAGTACTCGGCGACGCCTGCCGGAGACAGTGACGCAGTGGCGCCACCCTTGACTCAGGTGTTCATCTTTCTCAACGCACCACGCGGCGTCTCACAGTCACATTCAATTCCTTTCTTTCTTCCTCCTGATCGGACTGTATAATTGTACGTGATTTATTGGCTAATGTGTCTTCTAGCTCACATATATTTCATATTCGAGCGTAGCCATGCTGCATCTGTTGGTGAGTTCTAATTTAATGTCTTTTCACCAACTGCGTTTGTCTTTCAGTGGAGTGTGAAGGCGCAACGGGATGGTTATTGGTATTTTGACCAGATGTTTGATATGTGTTTCACTATGATTATGGAGACGAACTTTTATGAAAAACAAAGAATATTGTCATCACAGAAAGCATCCAACTTAAACTCCTGAAAAAGACTGTAATGAATCAGGTTATTCCAGCAACCAAGTATAGGCCAAAAGATTTAATTTACCTCAGAAATCATATTCCTCTTGGTGCATTAGCTTTCACGGCCAAGGTTTGAGGGGGTTTGCCACAAATTAGACTCATCAGCAGATTCTTGGTGACCGTGCCAGGACTGCCACTGGGGTACAGGACCATGCATAATGTCCCATAAACAGGGTGATTCAGTAAGAGCGTGCCAAACGGATACCAACAATACGTACCGCCACACTGACCTATCGATATAGGGAACATGTGGTCTCCGAGGCTACCCAAAGGTGCTACAGACGTAAACATGTGTAACACGACTGGGGTGTTCTGAGTAGTTAGTTATGTTTGTTGACAGTAAATGTGTACACTAGGCTATTACACAGAGAGCCAGGAAGCGGATGGGCATAAACATGTAAGTGACCAATGCTGTGCCTGTGGTTCCTCTATCGTCCGGAAGGTAGCGCGGTCATAGTAAAGTCGTTGTCATGCTTTTATCAAGGCTTGTGCCTTGTGGCATTGTTCTCACTGATACAGTGAAGGTATGATCATCAGTGATAGTGCTACCTGTGGAATAATGAACACATTTACTGTAAATAAACAATAACCGCGCAGGACACTTTATTTGTGTTACTCATGTTTACAAATTTACTCCAGTGTAGGTCTGCACATTTACTGTCAATGCGCATAACTAACTCCTCAGGACATGCTTACGTCCATAGCACCTTTGGGTGACCTCGGAGATGTCTATATGCTTAGTGTGGCGGCCCATATTACTGGTATGCGTTTGGCACGCTCTTATTGAAACTCCCTGCATGTGCATAGTAACAGTCCAGGCTTCCTGTACTCTAACCATGCGCTAGGTTCAACTCAAATAGTTTTCAATGGTTTCCCGTTTTCAGCTCCAAGCCTTTTCCGCGACGGTACCTTCTAATAGGCCACGGTCACTTCCTCCCAACTCCTTGCCCGTTTCGTTCCTATGGATGCTCTCTTCCAGCTGTGACTGGGAGCTCAATGACTGTATGATGCATTGGCTATCGTTAAAGTTGAGTGAGATTTTGTGGTACTGTACCTTGGCAACCTAAGGTCAATATACCTTGTCTGTGAAACAGCAGTCTACAAAAACTGTCTTCATGACACCCTAGCCCTATTTGGACGAGCCACCACTGCTCTTTTGACTCTTTTGACTCATTTATAAGCGTAAAAGAGTGATGATTCAAACGAAATTCTTGTAGCAGTGATTGAATCGGCGATGTCGACGGTGGGGAGAGTGAAGCTATCAGATCAGCCTGCGAGGAGCAAAGAGAAATAAAGTGACTTGCACAAGATGGATGGCACTCAAAGTGTTGACTGAGAAGGAGTGAGATTCCTCGTATCTTAGGAGCCGGGTGTTTGTTTTGTGACACCAACTGTTGCAAGGTGAGCTCACATTGTAACATATCTGCTTAAGTACTCGTACGAGGCGTAAAATTATTACGGATAATGTTGAGTAAAAGGAGGCGCTATGTACGGAGAACGATTAATAAGGTTGAACTGAAATTGAAGTAGGCCTTGGAAGGGTGAGAATATAAGAACTTTCGTCTAAGACAAAATCCAGCATGAGTGCAAGTCTGGGAATGCCCGGATCATAGAACTTTCGTGAACAACAGTCAGTTTTCAGTGTCTATCTTCACACTGTGTACTAACTACTACCACTTTACTGACCCACAGTTGTTGTTGTTTCAGTCTTCAATCTTTTGACTGGTTTGATGCAGCACTCCATGCCTCCCTGTACTAAGCTAATCGTTTCATCTCTACATAGCTACCACACCCTACATCCGAGGCAATATGTTTAACATATTCTAACCTTGGTCTAACCCTACATTTCTTGTCCTCGACCCTTCCTTCCATAACTAAGCTTGCTATTCCTGGGTGTCTTAGTATGTGTCCTACCAACCTGTCTCTTCTCTTCATTAGCAGTCGCCACAGTTCCAAACTGTATAACTTGTAGAGTATTTTGAAATAATAAATAAAATAAATTGTTCATTATTATGTTCGTGATACACCCAAGCTTTCCCTGGCGCAGGATATCGACTTAGACTATACGTTTGGAGGGGAAAATGATCACAATGTTCCACCCTTAAAATAATCATCACCACCACCAGTCTATATGTATTTCAGTTTCTGATTATCCTCTGGAATCACCCTATTCATTACGCCATGTCACGTAAATGATAGATAAAATTGAGCTAAATTTGGCAAGTTTAAACAAAGATAATAGCATAAGAATTAGAAAGATGGGATAAACTCATAAATTTATACTTTTGTTGGTCATGAAGTGAATAAATTCAGATAACTAGAATTTTGACCGAATCCCTCCTGGCAATTGATTCAAGATAGTTCTGAAGATATCTATCTATTGCATGAATGCATGATATTTTTTATATACATCAAGTTGAGCCTCTATGGACTGCGTGGTAACAACTAGCTTCACTTTAGTGTCTAGATCTTGTTCTTGTTCCGGCTTTGACTTCCTGCCAGTATCTTCTGACCCCAGCGACGAGTGACTGTTTATGTTCTTCGGACAAAGGTCCTCTCCGTCTTCCGGAAGTTGATACCATTTTAAAACCTAGGTAGTTGTTCACCAATCTTCTAAAGGTGTTCCTGTCAGGAATTTCTCGGTCTAGAATACCAATTTGTCTGAGATCTTTTTCGCATTCCTCGAACCATCTCGGCCTTGTTGCCTTAGACTTAATGAAACTCCATATTCTTTTCGTGAATCGATCATCATTCATCCTCAAAAGGTGACCGTAAAATAGTAGCCGTCTCCTCTTAATTGATGCTGTGATAGGGTCTATGTTGTTGTACAAGTCCTCATTTGCTCTCATTCGCCACTGCCCGCCTAGAATTTTATTATTATTTATTTGTTTATTTATTTATTTATTTTGTGTTTATTTGTGTGTTTATTTATTTGTTTATTTATTTATTCCTTCATTCATTCATTCATTCATTCATTCATTCATCCATTCATTCATTCATCCATTCATTCATTCATTCATTCATTCATTCAGGTGGCTTCGGTGGCGTAATTGATAGCACGCTGAGCTTCTGTGCCCAAGATCGAGGGTTCAAACTCGGCCGAAGTCGTCCGATTTTTTAAGAGCGTTAAAATTCCTCAGTATGCCTTTCTTCGGAGGGGAAGTAAAGCCGGTGGTCCCATGTCATAGATTTATGGCATGAAAAATAACCTTCCACTAACTACACTATTTTGTGTGAAGCCAAAATTTGTAGGTTAGACTTGATAAAGCTGTATTAGTTCCAACGTTCTCCGCTAGATGCTGACTGTGATGCCATTTAGTAGCCAAGTCCACAATCTAGGTGTCGTGGACGTAGCATTTGGTAGCAAAAATAGGAACTACTTGAAATTACTGTCTGCAGTCCTTACTTGTATTAAAAACAATTAACACACACTAATACAGCCATCACCATTAACACCGGTTATCAGAGAGATTCTACACACACCCAAAGTACACGGGGCTACATGACCACGTTGTCACAGCCCCTAAACTGAGGAACCAACCAACCATCATTCATTCATTTATTTATTTATCTATTTTTATTTCATTAATTTTTATTTTGTTTTTTAACATAAAATTGCATCAGTGGATAGGTTTGCATGGTATGGTAATATCTGTTGAGTATGAGATGAAAATAGGATCACAGTCGGGATTCGAACCTGAATCTCTTGCTCCGGGCGGGTGTGTTTAACCACTCACATCAATATAATCACGCTCCAACTGCGGCACATTTTCAAGCCTTATTAACAGTTTACTGTGCTCCTAAGTTAATAGGTACATTGTTGTTTGAGTCTTCAGTCTTTTGACTGGTTTGATGCAGCTCTCCATGCCTCCCTGTCCTGAGCTAATCGTTTCATCTCTACATAGCTCCGACACCCTACATCGGAGGCAATCTGTTTAACATATTCTAACCTTGGTCTACCCCTACAGTTTTTGTCCTCGACCCTTCCTTCCATAACTAAGCTTGCTATTCCTGGGTGTCTTAGTATGTGTCCTACCAACCTATCTCTTCTCTTCATTAGCAGTCGCCAGAAACATCTTTCCTCTCCCACTCGTCTTAATACCTCTTACATTACCTTCTCTAAAAAAACTTTATAGAATTTAATCTAAGTTTAAACTGCTAATAATTTAACGTTCATTGGACATTTTCTGACCAAATACTTAAACTTCCTCAATGTGTCCATTCTCAATAAAAATCCACATTCGTGCTGAAATTAAAAACGCTGTGTTCTAAGTAATTATACCCTGACCCTAATAAGAACGGGGCCAATTGTCATAAATCCTTTCTTAAATATAGAAGTTTCCTTGCCAAGATAGACGCTACCATGGGTGAGAGTTGAGCTCTCGTATTATTCTTGTTGTTTCACGGTATATGAAGACACAAAGAAACTCTTGGGAATGCTTGATGCCTCCTCATTATGCAGATGACTGGCAATGTTAAATACCAACTGCGATCTCGAGGGAAATAATGAACGCCTTAATGTAGTGAATTAGTCAAACAATACAGAGTAGGGTTATCACTTAATATTGTAGAACCCTCGTTCTCATTCGCTGTCGATCTTCACAACTCGGTTTACTTCCAACCAGAGCATTCTGGATATAATCTACGGTAACTACCAAATAGTGTGGGCGTGTTTATGAGAAGGTCCCAGTTGTAGGGTATTGAGTTAGCACCACTTCTAGATTGTATACTCATGTGAGCCGTTGATAGCCCAAATTGTGCAATTCTGATAGGAAAGTCTAACCTTCATGGCAAGCAGGGCCGGTGTGTGTGAAGTATTGGAAGTGAGCATTGCGTCTGTCGTCCACAAGGGTAAGACTTGCCAGGTATTACGAGAGGAGTTACACCACGTGGGCTCTATGTAGTTAATAGTTGGTAGTTGTAACTATTATCCTGAAAAATTAACTTATAACTTACAAACCACAATTTAGAATATGGTTGGAAAATCATTTTAAATACCTTCACTTCTAATATCAGTGCTGTCCTTTAACCTTCTTAATTATTGTTATTGGTTTTACGTCCCTTTTAACTACCATGGCTGTTAGAGACGCGGGGGTGCCGAAATGCTGTCCCAAAGGGGATCTTTAACGTGCCAGTAAATCCACTGACACGGCTTCCTCGCATTTGTGCACCCTCAAATGCCCACTGACTGCGTTAGGATTCGATCCCACAATCTTGGGAACAACAGGCGAGAACGTTACCGCTCAGCCACGCAGCCAGTCATTTTAACCTTCTGACTTACTTTTCGTTTAGTTTCGAGTCAGGAGATAGCAAATATGCATGCTGAATATATTTAATTATATATTTGCCAGTTTCCAATTTAAACTGAAATACCTCTCAAGTAGAAGTCAGTAACTGACACCTTCTCCTACACACACAACATTCACCCCAGGAGCTGCAGATTAGTTTAATATAAATCTTCTCTCAAATGAATAGGCCTATATACTGTAGTCATTATCGCAGCCTCAGTGGCTTAGGCGGCAGCACGCCGGCCTCTCACCGCTGGGTCCGTGGTTCAAATCCCGGTCAGTCCATGTGAGATCTGTGCTGGACAAAAGGAGGCAGACAGGTTTTTCTCCGGGTACTCCGGTTTTCCCTTTCAAAATTTCATTCCAGCAACATTCTCCACTATCATTTCATCTGCCATTCATTTAATCATTGCCCCAGAGGAGTGCGTCAGGCCTCGGCAGCCGGCACAGTTCATATCCTCGCCGCTAGATGGGGGCTTCATTCATTCCATTCCTGACCCGGTCGGAGACTGGAAGCAGGCTGTGGATTTTCATTTTCACTGTAGTCATTATCAAAGACAAAGTTAAAAGACATGAGAGAGAGGCTAGTATTCAGAAAGGTGTAACCCCTGGCACTACAGCCCATGAAGGGCATAGGCCTACCAAGCGACCGCTGCCCAACCATTTGGCCTGCAGATATTGGGGTGACACGTGATCAGCGCATCGGGTCCCCTCGGCCGGTAATCTTGGTTTTCGTGATCGGGGCGCTGCCTCACTGTCAGACAGCTACTCAATTGTCCTCACGAGGGTGAGTGGACCCCGTCCCAGACCTCACGTCTGTTTCTAAAATCCCTGACAGAGCCGGGAATCGAACCCAGGGCCTCCGGGTGAGAGGCACGCACTCTACCCCAACACCACGGAGCCATCAAAAAGGTGTAAGGCAAGGCTGTAACTTGTGGACCACAATTTTCAATCTTTACATCAAACAAGCAACGAATGGAATAAGGGAGAAGTTTAGTGTAGGGGTAAAGGTTCGAGGTGGAATTGTTATAGCTCTGAGATTTGCTGATGATATTTTCATGTTAACCGATTCACCAGAGGATTCAATTGAATGAGTTTCTAAATTGTTTGGACATCATTTTCAAGCAAATCAATAAATGTAAACTGGATATAAAAGAATGCAGCTGAAAGGAATCAAAAACGTCAATTAACTTCAAATTAGCAGCTGAAAATCTAAAAGCAGAAAGGTGAATTTTATATTGAGAACTGGTGAAATATTTCTCATGGCTGGCGTGTTCGATTGCTTTATATGTAGCCTTGGAATGATTTGCCAACTGAGGAAGATTATAATGTTAGTTCATTATACAAACTTTTACTTTGATCGCTTGAATAAGACACACACGTAGCCTGCAGTACATACAAAAGGTGATCTTATAAGCCTAAAAGTCATAAATGAAAATGGGCTAAGGATACAATGCTAGCAAGTGGTCTGACCTGTAACGATCCAGCTCTGTTGTGTGAATTAGGACCAAGATCACACAGCTCGGATCTCACAAACTGGATGTGAATGGTGGCTTCTCAGTTGAAGAACCCTGTTTTACAATCATATATATTTTCCAATAGTATTGTGAATTTTTAAAACAGGCATCGCACCGATCACTGAGAAGACACGAGAAAGGCGGCTTCAATGGTACTCATTCATTCATTCATTCATTTATTTGCAATGGGAGGTGTGTCCCCCGGTGGCAAATTGGATATACATAACAAATAAATAATTATACATAACAATTCAATAACAATTATACAACAATTAAACTGGAGTGTTTACACAAATAGTCAGTCTTTTCTTAAACACACCTATATGTTTGGGAAAAGGCTCTAAGACTGCGGCAGGTAGAGAGTTCCAGTTATCAATGGCACGGTTTACAAAATAATATTTACCATAAATTGTTCGCTGTGGTCGGCCCTTAACTTTGAAAGTATGATCGCTCCTACCCATGTAAGTGGGCTTTCCCAATCGTTTGCTAAGCTCACCCCATGCTGGTTGATTTGTATACGTGTTGTACATAGCGCAGAGTCTAGATTTCATCCTCCTAGCCTCCAGTGATTCCCACCCAAGTTTCTTTAACATACGGCTCACACTGCTCCTGGGATTAAAATCACTGAGCACAAATCTAGCGGCCTTCTTTGTACCATTTCCAACTCATTGATGAGCCCTACTTGATATGGATCCCAAACCGCCGAGGCATATTCCAGAATAGGTCTTACAAGTGACAAATAGCCTAATTCTTTAGCAGAGGTACTACTTCCTTTTAATACCCTCATTACAAAGTGCAGGGATGTGTAAGCTTTTGAAACTACACATCCTACATGACTACTCCATTTCATATCATTCCTTACGTGAACGCCCAAATATTTGCAAGAATCTTCTTCTACAAGTATTTCCGAGCCAATGTTATATTGAAAATCCTGCCTTCGCACTTTCCCTATTTTTAAGAGACTACACGTCCAACGTGCCGCACCTGGAACAGTTACCTATTTCACTTCCTCCTTTGGAATTAATGGACAACGTCCACGTGGACGATCAAGGCAGCGCTGGCATGACGCAGTAAATGCGGATCTGAAATATCTCCACCTAAGACCACAAGATTCCCAAGATCGTGAAAAATGGTGAGCCAAGATCAGAACAGTGACCCTGTACCAGCGGGAAAACGCTAAGAAGAAGAAGAAGATTATGAATTCTTAAAAATACCTTGAGTAAGGATTTCTTTGCACATTATACCTTATTAAGTTGCTTTCCTGTATAAAATAGCCATGCGCACACAGAACAAGGAACTTTAATAGGCAGTCGGCGACGTGGAAAATTGGTTAGCGTGGTAGGCTTTGGCCTATAGGGTCACAGGTTCGATTTCTGACCAGGCCGTGGGGATTTTAAACATCTGTGGTTAACTCACCTAGCTCGAGGACTAGGTGTTGGTGACGTCTTCTTAGAAAAGAGAATTAGATCTCGCAAATAAAGTCAAACATGAAAAGTAAGACGAGAAAAGAAAGAAACGTATTAATTAGGTAGATTTCATTAGAAAGCTAACTATTGCAATGGGTCCCATGTTTCGACTCCCGGAAAATTTCGACATATCTTCGCGTTTCACATCCCCTAGACCCCCAAACCACCGTCAGTTCAAAAGTTTATATATAATTTATGTATATATGTATACTAGCAGTAGTACCCGGCTTCGCCCGGTGGAATGATGATAATATTCCAGTCTCCTTAACACTCAACGTCATAAATTATATTTATTTATGTATTCATTTCTTACATTATCAAACCCAGTGACAATGTTTATACTTAAGTCACTATGGGAAGGCTCTGTAAAATAATGATCATTCTCGTGATATTTGTCTTCAGTCCGAGTCGAGATATGTCGTTAGTGGTCCCAGAATTCGTGACATCTCAGTCGTAGAAGACTTTATGTGGTGGTGATTAGAAATATAATGGACTTAAATTCTAGGTCATTTGCCCCCAATGACGTTGAGGGCGTAACATCTAGGTAATTTGCCCTACTGATCAGGATGATATTGAAAATTACTACATTACTGACATATGAAACTTAGAAAATAATAGAAAAAGTTATTTTTTAGGACTCACATTTCGGGAAAGACTTGATTATTTTTTGCCAAAGAGCTCCCACTTAGATCGCTATCTGGTTAAAAGTTTCGTCATGTTAAGGTTTAAACTGTACAATAAATGTCTGAAGCAATTCCTCAAAGAGAAGCTTCCAGATTTCGCAGTCGATATATCGTTAACGTTCCTGAGCATCCAGTTGTCTTTTCTTCTGACGCAAAACATCTTCTACATAGTGATGATGAACATAGAAGCGACTACTGGCACATGTAACTTATCAACGAATGGGAAAAATTGATACCGTACTTTAAAGGAATGAGAGGTCATTTGCCCTTTTGATGAGGATGACAATGAAGACTACTACTACTTCTGAACAGGTATATCAAACTTACAAACTAATGGAAATACAAATTTTAAAAATCACAGGCGATGAAGACTGTGGTGTTACTTAGTAGTATAATGGACGTAACATCTGGGTCATTTGCCCTTTTGATGAGGATGGTAATGAATACTACTGTTGAATTGACACGACAAACTTACAAACTACCGTGATAGAAAGAAATATTTCAAAATTCACAGGCGATAAAGACTTATTGTGTGTGGTGATTAGTGGTATAATGGGCGTAACATCTAGGTCATTTGCCCTTATGATGATAATAATAAGGTAATGAAAAATGACTACTAAACGAACTTGGTGTAATTTTAAATCTGATATAGGTAATTCAGATTTCTACCTTCGATGTCTTCCAAAGTCTGAACGTTATTTTCTGGCTTAGGCCTATACTCGATGCGTGTAGTGAAACAGCTTATCGAGTACTGCTCGGGTCCAAGCTGCACGAACCTGAGAATATCGCAGATGATGACGATATATGATGACAGACGTTCAAGGGGGGAGGGGGGGGGGTTCCCGGTCCTATTCACATTGACCGGTGAACCACTCATTCTTTCGTAACACTACAGTGGTTTGAGTGAAGACCCTGTATGAACATCAGCATAGCAATACCAGGTAACACGGCGGGGTCTGGACATTTCTCTCATGCCACCTCGCGATGAATCAGCAAGCTATTCTCACACCTGCCCCCTCCTCCCCCCTCCACCCACCAGGGTCTCACAACTTGTGGGATGTGGGTGTGCGATCACGGGACCCCAGCTGAGTCCGGCATTGCTTCTACTTACTGGTGCTGGGCTCCTTTCAGTTCTCTTTCCAGTCAGCCTCCCTTGGTCAAACTCTTGTTCTCTTCCGACCCAGATGGTATCAGGGTATCCGAGGCCTAGCGACTCTTTCACTTTCCCGCCTTAATTGGCCCTTGTCTAATCATTCCTGATAGCCTCATTCTTCGAGGTGTCAGCCTTCTTTTTCTTTTCTTAATATCTCATGTCTTCTGCTCAAGACCCTCAAGGAGGCAGGGTGTGTGTAGCCCCACCACTTCTGGTGCACCCTGGATAGTGCTACATACTCAAGGGCTCATGGCTGGTGAGTTCGGGAGCTGGCAACCCTGAGGGTTTCCTGAGCGGGTCCGGTTTTACCCCTTTTTTCCATTGCCTTTGGGACGGACCCTGTCCTCTTTCCGAGAATAGAGTGGTCTGTCCGCAATTTCAAGCAGACAGTGTTACTCGCAGGGTACCAAAGGGTAAGTATACAAATTTTGGTTCAGATCGGTGAAACGGTGTAGATTTGTGTCAAAGGGCATAAATGCAGGGAATGGAGTGGTCTGTCCGAAATTTCAAGCAGACAGTGTTACTCGCAGGGTTCCAGACGGTAAATAACAAATTTTGGTTGAGATCTGTGAAACGGTGTAGATTTGGGACAATGGGCCTAAATGCAGGGAATGGAGTGGTCTGTCCGCAATTTCAAGCAGACAGTGTTACTCGCAGGGTTCCAGACGGTAAATAACAAATTTTGGTTGAGATCTGTGAAACGGTGTAGATTTGTGCCAAAGTGCCAAAATGCAGGGAATGGGGTGATCTGTCCGCAATTTCAAGTGGACAGGGTTATCGGCAGGGTTCGAAAGGGTAAGTATACAAATTTTGGTCCGGATCGGTGAAACGATATAGATTTTTGGCAAAGGGCCTAAATGCAGGAAATGGGGTGGTCTGTCCGAAATTTTAGGTGGACAGTGATATTCACAGGGTTACAAAGGGTAAGTATACACATTTTGGTTCAGATAGGTGAAACGGTGTAGATTTGAGCCAAGGGGCCTAAATGCAGGGAATGGAGTGGTCTGTCCGCAATTTCAAGCAAACAGTGTTACTCGCAGGGTACCAAAGGGTAAGTATACAAATTTTGGTTCTGATCGGTGAAACGGTGTAGATTTGTGTCAAAGGGCATAAATGCAGGGAATGGAGTGGTCTGTCCGAAATTTCAAGCAGACAGTGTTACTCGCAGGGTTCCAGACGGTAAATAACAAATTTTGGTTGAGATCTGTGAAACGGTGTAGATTTGGGACAATGGGCCTAAATGCAGGGAATGGAGTGGTCTGTCCGCAATTTCAAGCAGACAGTGTTACTCGCAGGGTACCAAAGGGTAAGTATACAAATTTTGGTTCTGATCGGTGAAACGGTGTGGATTTGGGCCAAAGGGCCTAAATGCAGAGAATGGGGTGGTCTGTCCGAAATTTCAAGTGGACAGGGTTACCCGCAGGGTTGCAAAGGGTAAGTATACAATTTTAGGTTCGGATCGGTGAAACGGTGTAGATGTTTGCCAAAGGGCCTAAATGCAGGAAATGGGGTGGTCTGTCCGGAATTTTAAGTGGACAGTGTTATTCACAGGGTTCCAAAGGGTAAGTATACAAATTTTGGTTGAGATCGGTGAAACGGTGTAGATGTTTGCCAAAGGGCATAAATGCAGGAAATGGGGTGGTCTGTCCGAAATTTTAAGTGGACAGTGTTACTCGCAGGGTTCCAAAGGGTATGTATACAAATTTTGGTTGAGATCGGTGAAACGGTGTAGATTTGGGCCAAAGGGCCTAAATGCAGGGAATGGGGTGGTCTGTCGGAAATTTCAAGTGGACAGGGTTACCCGCAGGGTTCCGAAGGGTAAGTATACAAATTTTGGTTCAGATCGGTGAAACGGTGTGGATTTGTATACATAACAGACAGACAGACAGACAGACAAACATTGAGCTTTATATATATAGATACTAGCAGTAGTACCCGGCTTCGCCCGGTGGAATGATGATAATGTTTTAAGGTCTCCTTAGAAATATAATGGACTTAAAATCTATGTCATTTGCCCCCAAAGACAATGAGGGAGTAATATCTAGGTCATTTGCCCTTTTGATAAGGATGATAATAAAAACTACTGTTGAATTGACACGTCAAACTTACAAACTACCGTAATAGAAATACATATTCCAAAATTCACAGGCGAGGAAGACTTATTGTGTGTGGTGATTAATGGTGTAATGGGCGTAACATCTACTGTAGGTCATTTGCTCTTATGATGAGGATGATAAGGGAAACTACTACCGGTATTGAATTGACACTTCAACGTATAATGTACACAATGTACTGTAATAAAAATAACTATATGGCGGCTTCGGTGGCGTATTTGGTAGCATGCTGAGCTTCTATGCCCAAGATAGCGGGTTCAAACCCGGCCGAAGCCGTCGGATTTTTTAAGAGCGTTAAAAATCCGTCAGTATGCCTTTCTTCGGAGGGGAAGTAAAGCCGGCGGTCCCATGTCAGATTTATGGCATGTTAAAGAACCTTCCACTAATTACACCTGTGTGAAGCTAAATTGGATAGGTAAACAACGCGCATAGATGTCTACGTCCGTTGCCAAGAGCCGACTGCAGTGGCGTCTAGTAGCTAAGTTCCGAACTTGGCCTAGTAGTCGTTGACGGTGGCGCTTGGCGGCAAAAGTACGAACTATTTGAAGAATTCTAAGTTGCAGTTTGTACTTAAATTAAAAAACAGATAACACACACAGTCATCACAATTAACACCGGTTATCAGACAGATTCTACACACACCCAAAGTACACGGGGCTACATGACCGCGTTGTCGCAGCCCCTAAACTTAAGAACCAACCAACCAAAAATAAATATTTTAAAAATCACAGTCGAGAAAGACTTTATGCGGCGGTGATTATTGGTATGATGCGCTTAACATCTAGGTCATTTGCACTTATGATGATAATAATAAGGTAATGAAAAAATGACTACTAAACGAACATGGTGTTATTTTAAAACTGATATAGGTAATTCAGGTGTCTAGCTTCGATGTCTTCCAAAGTCTAAACCTTATTTTCTGGCTTAGGCCTGTACTGGATGCGTCTAGTGAAAGAGCGTACTGCTCGGCAAAGACAAAGAATATAGGTCCAAGCTGCACGAACCTGAGATGATCGCAGATGATGACGAAATATGATGACACACGTTCGGGGTTCCCCGTCCTATACAGATTGACCGGGAATCACTCACTGTTTCGCAACGGCCCTGTGCTGGCATCAGCATAGACAGCAGGAGATAACACGGCGGGCTCTGGAAAGTACACTCAAGTCACCTCGCGATGAATCAGCAAGCTATTCTCACAACTGACCCCCCCCCCCTCCACAGGGTCTCACAACTTGTGGGACGTGGGTTGGCGACCACGGAACCCCAGCTGAGTCTGGCATCGCTTCTACTTCCTGGTGCCGGGCTCATTTCAGTTCTCTTTCCTGTCGGCCTCCCTTGGTCAACTCTTGTTCTCTTCCGACCCAGACTGTATTAGGGTATCCGAGGGCTAGGGAGTCTTTCAATTTCCCGCCTTAATTGGCTTTGTCTCATCTTTCCTGATACCCTCATTCTTCGAGGGGTCTGCCTTCTTTTCCTTTTCATAATATCTCCTGTCTTCTGCTCAAGGCCCTCAAAGAGGCAGGGTGTGTGTAGACCCACCACTTCTGGTACACCCTCAAGGGCTCATGACTGGTGAGTTAGAAAGCTGGCAACCCCGAGGAATTCCTGAGCTACATGCAGGGAATGGAGTGGTAGGCCTATGTCAGAAATTTCAAGTGGACAGTGTTACGCATCGGGTTCCAAAGGGTAAGTAAGTATACACACTTTGTTTTCGATCGGTGAACGATGTAGATTTGTACCAAAGGGCCTTAATGCGGGAAATGGAGTGGTCTATCCGAAATTTCGAGTGAACAGTGTTACTCGTCGAGTTCCAAACGGTAATTATGTAAAATCTCGTTGAGATCGGTGAAACTGTGTAGTTTTGTGCCAAGGGCCAAAATGCAGGGAATGGAGTGGCCTGTCCAAATTTTAAAGTGGACAGTGTTACTCATCATCATCATCATCTTGTACAGTTTCCAGCCCCAGGCTGGGTCTGTTTGGAACATCGGGTTACTCATCGGGTTCCAAAGGATAAGTATACACATTTTGTTTTCGATCGGTGAACGATGTAGATTTGTTCCAAAGGGCCTAAATGCGTGAAATGGAGTGGTCTGTCCGAAATTTCGAGTGGACAGTGTTACTCGTCGAGTTCCAAAGGGTAATTATGTAAAATCTGGTTGAGATCGGTGAAACGGTGTAGTTTTCTGCCAAAGGGCCAAAAAGCAGGGAATAGTGTGGTCTGTCCGAAAATTAAAGGGAACAGTGTTACTTGTCGGGTTCTACGGGTAAGTATATAAAATTGGGGTCAGATCGGTGAAACGGTGTAGATTTGTGCCAAACAGCCTAAATGCAAGGGATGGAGTGGCCTCGCCGCAATTTCAAGCAGACAGTGTTAGTCGCAGTGTTCCAAAGGGTAAATATACAAATTTTGGTTGAGATCGGTGAAACGGTGTAGATTTGGAACAAAGGGCCTAAATGCTGGGAATGGAGTGGTCTGTCCGCAATTTCAAGCAGACAGTGTTACTCGCTGGGTACCAAAGGGTAAGTTTCCGAATATTGGTTCTTATCGGTGAAACGGTGTAGATTTGTGCCAAAGTGCCTAAATGCAGGGAATGGGGTGGTCTGTCCGAAATTTTAAGTGGACAGTGTTACTCGCAGGGTTCCAAAGGGTAAGTATACAAAGTTTGGTTCAGATCGGTGAAACGGTGTAGATATGTGCCAAAGGGCCTAAATGCAGGGGATGGAGTAGCCTCTCCGCAATTTCAAGCAGACAGTGTTAGTCGCAGTGTTCCAAAGGGTAAATATACAAATTTTGGTTGAGATCGGTGGAACGGTGTAGATTTGGGCCAAAGGGCCTAAATGCAGGGAATGGAGTAGTCTGTCCGCAATTTCAAGCAGACAGTGTTACTCGCAGGGTTCCAAAGGGTAAGTATACACATTTTGGTTCAGATCGGTGAAACGGTGTAGATTTGTGCAAAAAGGGCCTAAATGCAGGGAATGGCGTGGTCTGTCCGAAATTTCAAGCAGACAGTGTTACTCGCAGGGCACCAAAGGGTAAGAATACGAATTTTGGTTCTGATCGGTGAAACGGTGTAGATTTGGACCAAAGGGCCTAAATGCAGGGAATGGGGTGGTCTGTCCGAAATTTTAAGTGGTCAGTGTTACTCGCAGGGTTCCAAAGGGTAAATATACAAATTTTGGTTGAGATCGGTGAAACGGTGTGGATTTGGACCAAAGGGCCTAAATGCAGGGAATGGGGTGGTCTGTCCGAAATTTCAAGTGGACAGTGTTACTCGCAGGGTTCCAAAGGTTAAATATACAACTTTTGGTTCAGATCGGTGAAACGGTGTAGATTTGTGCAAAAGGGCCTAAATGCAGGCCATGGGGTGGTCTGTCCGAAATTTAATGTTGACAGGGTTACCCGCAGGGTTCCAAAGGGTAAGTATACAAATTTTGGTTCAGATCGGTGAAACGGTGTAGATTTGTATACATAACAGACAGACAGACAGACAGACAGACAGACAAACATTGTGCTTTATATATATAGATAGAAGATAGATAGATAGATAGATAGATAGATGTATCTATATATATATCAGTTTCTTGTGGACACGATAACTACCGCAATTTTGCACCAATCACTTTGAAATTTTTACATAATATGTATCCCTATAAATTCTCAGTGGTGTTGGGGTACCGCGCCTGCCTCTCACCCGGAGGCCCCGGGTTCGATCCCCGGCTCCGTCAGGGATTTTAAAAAACTGACGTGAGGGTTGGAACGGGGTGCACTCAGCCTCGTGAGGACAATTGAGTAGCTGTCTGACAGTGATACAGTGCCCCGGTCACGAAAACCAAGATTAACGGCCGAGGGGACCCGACGCGCTGACCACGCGTCACCCCAAAATCTGCAGGCCAATTGGCTGGGCAGCGGTCGCTTGGTAGGCCTAGGCCCTTCAAGGGCTGTAGTGCCACGGGGTTAGTTTATAAATTCTCAGTCGAGTTCGTCAATGGGCACAATCGGTCGACGGGGGTAAAACGGGGGGCTTTTTTCGAAAAAGTGAAATATCGCTATAACTCTCTTAATATTTGAAATATCGAATCCATTCAAAGTTCATACTATGTGTCGGATGAGGCCCAAAATTTTATGTTTGAAAAATTGTTTGATAGCACCAACCATTGGCCAAAGGGGTGAGAAAAAGTGGGTTTTTCGGGAAACATTAATCATATCTCTCTTAATAGGCACAATATCAAAACCGTACAAAATGGACAATATTCCCCTAGTAATTACCTAAAACTTTTATCTGAAAGAATTTTTGATATGACCCACCATTACGCCAAGGGATGAGAAAAATCATTTCGGAATTACAAGAAAATGCCAGAGCTATCAGAGGTTGCCATGACAACACTACTAAATTGATGAGGGATGAGCCATCAGACAACGCACTTGCACGAGATCGCTTTCAGTTTTCCATCTGACAAAGTGTGAAGCGGCTTCGGTGACGTAACTGGTAGCATGCTGAACTTCTATGCCCAAGGTCACGGGTTCAAGCCGACCGAAATCGTCGGATTTTCTAAGAGCGCTAAAAATCCCTCAGCATGCTTTCCTTTGGAGGGGATGTTCCAACGTTCGTTGCGAGTTGCTGGTTGCGGTGGCATCTAATAGCCAAGTTCACAGCTAGGTATCGTTGACGGTAGTATTTGGTAGCAACATTAGGAACTACTGCTTGAAATTGACCGTCTGCAGTCCTTACCTGAATTACAGACTAATACAGCCATCACAATTCACACCGTTTATCAGACAGATTCTATACTCTCCCAAAGTACACGGGGTTACATGACCGCGTTGTCGCAGCCCCGAAACTGAGGAACCAACCAAAATCTCTGCGGGAGATAAAATTTTGCGTGAAGCAGTAACAGACCGTTAGATAGTTACACATCAGTGTCGAAACCTTGCATCAGGACAGTGTGACCACAAGTATAACAAGATGTTCAGCAAAGAACATATAGCCTACTTTCTCCAAAATGTATGGGTATATTTATAACTCTTTGTCATCATCCCTAAAACAATCACCTCTACCACTATGTATTGTTTGTTTTCTTTTATATTGATAATTAGCCAGTAAGTGTCAAAATCAATTAAGGCTTTCACGGCCCGGATTATATAAATAATTCATGTTTTTGGGCTAATATTATGTACTTTATGATGATTGAATAACAAAACTACTAACTTATTGAAATGCATTCACGTCCGATAATCTTTATATTAAGCCAGCCTGCAAACTTAAGAATCTTTTGTTTTGGGTATCTTCCCCTTTAAAAATCCTCGCCGATCACAGTAGGTTGGTGCTGCGACCTAGCAGTGAATTAATAATTATCTTGTACGCCTATGGGTGTTGAATGAGCAGGCAGTTTAAAGTAGCCCAGAGGGAGGCGATCCAGCTGGCAGTGTTTAAAGGTAATCGGAGTGCGATCGTGGCTAATAGTTGAACTACCAGTATTACAAAATTGCCATAGTTCAGGAGGCCAGGTATTTACACAGCGCTATGTTTGGAACAATATTACCCACATAACCCACAAGAGGACAGCACCGTACAGAGGCATTAAGAAGGCTGTGGTTGATGACAACGTGTATCTAGTTCTTCTATTCTCCTTTTCCTAATGTCTTCTGTTTATGTGCAATGCTGGGACTGTGATTTTATTAATAAACGAGTGCATACATTAGCCTCTCATTTGAGCTAAAAGACATTTTATTCAGTATCTGTGGACAGAGCTCGTGCACATCATTTGTAAAAGAATTCAAGAAAAAAAAGTGAACTGTAGCAGTATTCGACCCCCAGTCAACTGCGTGACAGACTAACACGCTAGCCCAGAGCTAACCATATTTTTAACATCATGGTGTTCTTAACTGACATATTAGATAAAACCTGTTGGTAAATAATGACTTGAAATAAACGATTTCTTCACTTCAGTACATCTTCATTATAGATAATTTCATACAAAGTTTACATTATTCTATCAGTAGGGTATATTACATACAACATACTAAAACTACTGAAATATAAGACAGGCACATGAGGACAACTGCCATCTTGTCGTGTGGCAGAGACGGCTCAGCTCTTTTAAGCCACTCATACAGTATAATATTACAATATTAAATTACAATAAATAACGAATCACGACCTTCAGGATAGCTTAAACCACCCTAGGCTCGATAATCGGAATTGGTGTGTCTTAAGTTATTGATTATAATGGTTGCATAATTCACACGGCCGCCATCCTGAAATGCCACGGCCAATGACCTTGAAGTTTGGGTGAAAGACGCGTCCTATATAAAGGTATGTTGTCACCAAATTTGGTAGAGATCGGATGATTAGTTTAGCCGTAATTTGATTTTACGTTTTGAACGTTTGAGTGGCCGCCATTCAGTGTTGGTAAAGATGGCGGCGATATAAAGTATGACACTGAGGTGCCCTTTGCTAGTGCTACCTCTGTACCAAATTTCGTTCAATTCGGTTTCACCGTGTTTGAATTGATGGGGGGGGGGGGGACATTCCGAGTATACACACTCACACACACAGACTCACACACACATACACACACACACTCACAGACAGACACACACTTTTTCTCCCTGTGTTGATCTCAAAAGTCTACTTTCATGTTTTACAAAAATCGAAAGTAGGCCAAAAATGGACCCCAAATGATAAGAAGGTTACCGTCCCCATAAGACAATTAAATGTTTAAAATATGCATAAAATGATGAAAATCATAGTTAATTAAGCTCCAATTATAAAATACTTTCTCGCAATAAATGAGGTCTGATCTTTCTGCGAAAACCTGCATATTCTGCCTATTTTCGCCTATCCCCAAGTTTGCCCGGAGAAATCTACCTCCGCCTTCCGGCGTGCCGAGAGGACTTTTTTAATAGACAAGGTAACTTACGCAAAGCTCGCATGGAGAAACTTCATTTTACAGTAAAAGCAGTTACAATATTACACATACGGTACTCCTACAGATACGATTATTTTTGCCGTTGTTTCATATGTGAGATTGGACATCGTGGTCATTTTGGCCCCGTATACTTGGGTGTGTGTAGAATTAGTCTGATGATCTTTGTTATTGTGTGGCCTGTAGTAAAGGTTTTGTCGTTGTTGTTGTTGTTGTGGGGCGTGGTGGCTCAGCGGTCTAGCTGTATGCCTCTCACCAAGGCGGTCCGGGTTCGATTCCCGGTCAATGCATGTGAGATTTTCGAAGTGAAATGCCATGTCCTGTGGTTCGGATTCCACGTAAAAAGGAGGTCCCGTGGCGCATGATCTCAAGATTAACGGTCACGTTAAACTACAAGCTTCCTTTTTTGTTGTTGTTGTTTTTTAAGATTATTTTGGAATCTTGCGATTTATGGTCATTTAGCCCACTGCACTTAGGATAGTGCTGAATTTGTCTGATAACCTGTGTTACCTTAATACCTGCAGTGTGTGTGCTTGCTGGGAAAGAAAGGAGGAGGACGGCCTAGGACGAAGTATTCGGAAGACATCAAGAATAGAATGGGATGTGACAATTACATGTAACTGAAACGAACCGCCAACGACAGAAGAGTGTGGTTGCATCGACAAGGCATTAGCCTTTAGCATATGATGATGATGTGTATTTGTGATTTAGACTGGGATTAGGAAGGAGGCGGTGGCTGTTACCTTAAATTAGGAACCATCCCTGCATTTTCCTGGTGAAGAAGTGAGAAACCACGGAAAACCGCTTCTAGGATCCTGATTTGTGGATCGAATTTGGGGTTCTCTAAACGTCACAACTTTGAAGGAAGGAAAAGTTTGTAGTTTTACAGGTCCACTAACCTCGCAATCGTAAGCCACAAGATTTCCTTCTTTTTTATGTGTAACATCTTTGAACTGTCAAGTAGGCGTATTCATAACTAATTTAAAACTCAGTTCCACGCAGGAACATTGTTGGAAAAAGCAAAATATTAATTGAGCATAAAAAAATACCGGCACGTCAAAATGAGTAACTGTATTGTACTCTAAATATCTGTGGTTGTAATGGCTGCGTGGATAACATCATGGTCTGCGATTCATGAGGTCTCAGGTTCGAACCCCAGTCCCGGCAAATATTGTTGCTACTGGATTATCGATTTAAACTATATCTATCATAACATTATGCGGCATTTTAACAGAATCTTCATTAAATTACGATTTATCTAATTTTAATTACAATAGTTTGCATCAAGCAGGAGTTGAGAAATTTGATTATATTGAACATTATTTCTAGTAGTCTATAGATAGGCTAGAGACCATGGTTTCATTCCTCCTCTTAATTTGCAATATAATATGTGATGTTTGTTCAAACAAGTGTGACAGTAGCATATCTCCAATTCAATCATAGTACCAGTATGAAAATGGAGCGTAAATTAACGTTTTAAGAATGTCCAAGCTGTGTAGTATACGACTAGGATAACATGTCAGATGACTTCACATACATTTCATCTCAATTTCATAGTAGAATAACATGTCGGATGGTACACATCATATGCGACTACTGTAAGGCTCGTATTTTTTTCTTTTTGCGTGATATCCGAACCATCTCGTCCGCCTTGATGCAAATTCAAAGCGATTCGAGTAGAGCTACGAAGTTAAAACTCTGAAGGAGTGTTGTCTACCTCCCAGGCAAGTGGATGAATTAGGCTGCCAGACGCAGAGTGTGCTTATACCGCGAGTTGTACAGTACAGTAGTTGTAGTCTGTCTGCACGTACAGCATATCAGTAGCGCAAGATGATGAGGCAATCCCACTACATCAGATACAAATCTAGCCTAATGAACTTAGCAACAATGGATAAAGACATTATCGACGCAGATGCGTTCTTCATTAAGGGGATTAGACGATCAAGTCCCCACAAAGGTCACGTACCGTGAGGATATCCTGGGGCGCGAATACAACCAGAATGAGCATCTTAAGTAGCTCCTAGCCGTATTGCATAACTCACGCGTTACATACACTAGTTGTAGCAGACGACTAGGGTAGCATTAAAGCATCTGACAACACTCATGTTATTCATAGAATATTGTCTAAAATCATTATCATCCACCACGTCCACTGCGGAGGTCCGGGTTCGATTCCAGGCTCTGACAACGAATGTAATTCTAGTCTAAGGGCTGGAACGAGCTTTACTCGCCCTCATGAGGCAGAATTGGTTTCCCGTAGTTTTCCACTTCTACTTACTCCAGGCGAATGCTGGGATCATACCCAAATTAGAGCCACGGCTGACTCCGACCCAAATCGTAGTCCCAAGTATTATACTATTACACACACATTTCATCAGACAAATTCCACACAAATCCAAGTATACGGGGCTACATGACCCTGATGTCACAAATCTCCTAACAGAATCAACAACAACAACAGAAATAAAGTCATTATTAATGACTCATTATCTATCTAAAATGATTATTCCAACAGCATAGCCATTCACAAGAAATCACGTTCCACAGACAGACAGACAGATACACGCGTCCACACACGCGTATACACACGGACAAAAGTTAATCTCATTTCTTGGCGTATGTATATACTTGAATGCATTATGACTTCATGTTATAAAATTAGTAAAGTTATTATTATTATTATTATTTTTGTTGATATTATTCCTCGATATACACGATCCTATTTCCTAATTTTGGTACAAAATTATAAGAGTTTAAGGCTTTTGAAATCACTGTTTATACAATTAGCCTGTATAGTAAAAATATTGAAATATTAGAAGCCAGTTTTCAGTGTTGTCTAGTTCTATTAACGAAAGCTTTCCAGTCAGCCAACACAAATTGCACTCAATTACGAGTACAGTAGACGGGAAACAAGTACTGTAGTTATACACCCTAACCTGAAATATATATTACATATGATATTTATCACAACATGACACGCTTTTATGTACAAAAATATTTCCAAGATCTTAGTGCATATCTACAACTAAATGTTCTTGTTCATGAATTAATTTTAGTTTAAATAACCCACATTTGTTAAGATAAGTAATTCAATTTTTCCTTAATTTTATCATAATTATATAGACTTAGTTATTTTGTTTATCAATTCTATAATATTTTTAATAATTTTAGTTTATAGATTTATTGTAGTTATTTCCTTTTATTTGACAATTACTGAAGAAGGTCTTAATGTAGGGCTGAAACATGTAAACAATTCGTATTGACCAAGACTGAAAAGTATGAAGTTATAATTAATGAAAATACAAGTAGGTTGACAATTGTAGGTCAGTTTACGACTATAGCACACATGTGGCTGTAGTGTCCTATAAACAATAGCAATCATCATCATCATCATCAGCGGCTTCGGTGGCGTAGTCGGTAGCATGCTGAACTGCTATGCCCAAGATAGCGGGTTCAAACCCGGCCGAAGTCGTCGGATTTTTTAAGAGCGTTAAAAATCCTTCAGTATGCCTTCCTTCGGAGGGGAAGTAAAGCCGGCGGTCCCACGTCATAGATTTATGGCATGTAAAAGATCCTTTCACAGACTAAACTTGTGTAAAGCAAAATTTGTTAGGTTAGATTTCGACAGAACACTCTATCAAAGTTCCAACGTTCGCCACTAGGTATCATTGATATCTGGTGGCGAAAGTTGGAACTACTTGAAATTGAACGGAACTTGTAGCTCACCCTTTAGGGTGTCCGCTGGAAGCAGCTACAGACTCAGGAGAGCCGAACATGTCCTCGGACACTCCCGGCACTAAAAGCCATACGATAAATAAATAAATAAATAAATAAATCATCATCATCATCATCGTTAAAGAACGTCATTGCAGCCATCCCATTTGTCTCCCTCCTAGCATGACGGTTGAACACGCGCCTGACCTTCGTGCTGTATTTATGAGCGTTTTTGTAGACAGGAAAGAAGGAAGAAAAAAGTCCCTATACTTAAGCTGACGAGATGTTTTCCATCTATATTGACAAATTCTATTTTCCAGCATGCACTCGTTTTAATTATCCACCCTTTACTTAAATAATAAAACTGACACTGTATTCATCCACTTAACTTCCACTATATTTTACGAACATGAAGGTAGCTTTTTTCCTCTTCTTGAGTGATCTATCATATCACACTGCCACTTCCTAGCGTGATATCGGCGCTTAAAGCATCGCCCACAGTGATTCAATAAGACTGTGGATAGCGCTGTAATGGCGCTGGAGCTACATCATGACATGTGTGTGGGCGGAAGATCTATTGGCCATTTTCTGAATTACAGCCCCTGCACTCAGGTGTATTAGGATGCTGTTTACATGTCAATTAGCTTCCTAATGAAGTTTTACACCGATAGAACATATGTGGTACGGATCTCTCCTGCTTTGTGAATTCAGAGTGGAGTTTAATGAATCATTCCATTGCTTGATACTGTTCATTACACCTTTTCTGTACACTATCGGATTCAACAATTACATCATATATGATTTAAAAAAAAGCAACGCTGTCAACAATCATAATAGAGATTGTTATCGACGGAAAAAGTCGTCAATAGTAATAGCCACATTAAAGGACAAGTCTACTCCTCTAATGCCTGGACATCTTTCCCGATCTCTGAACCAAATACACAAATATATTAAAACCAGCTCTGCCCTGGAGCACTCATCACCTGGAGCGCAGGGTGTTACACGTTATAAGCTGGCAGCATGGTATATATAGGACAGTCTACAGACTCGCTATTAGTAGTGTCTCCGGCATCAGAATGGGAAAACCGACCGATCTCTCCGAGTACAAAAAAGGAAAGGAAGGAAGCTTGTAGTTTAACGTGACCGATAATCGCGCGATCATGAGTCACGGGACCTCCTTTTTACGTGGAATCCGAACCACAGGACATGGCATTTCACTTCGAAAATCTCACATGCATTGACCGGGAATTGAACCCAGTCCGCCTTGGTGAGAGGCAGACAGCTTGACCGCTGAGCCACCATCCCCCTACAAAGGAGGTCAAATAACGATGGGGCGTCACCTTAGCACCAGCATCTCTGAAACTGTATGGCTTGCTGGCTGCTCGTGTGCTGTTGCATTCAGCACATTTCGAAAATCATGCAACACTGGACAAATAACGACATGTCATCTATCTGTATATCGATAGCAGCTCATTGATGACAGGCCAGCGGAGGCTGGCGCGCATTTTTCGGAGTGATCGCAGGTCAACAGTTTGAAAACTCACTCACAAGTACAACAGTGGTTACCAAAACAATGTTCCACAACACGCGGTACAGTGAGCCCTGCTTTGCACTGAAATGCGAGGTCAATGAACCCGGTCGCATTCCTAATTATTGACTCTGGACCTTCGAAGATAGGGGAAAGGTCACCTGGTCCAAGCGCGTGTTCACCAATTTCTATTAGAGGCTATGTCACGTACTGCACCGTTGAGGGGGTGTCATAGTCTGAGAGATGTTTTCATGGGATACATTGGGGGTCATAATTCCAGTACACCAACCCTTGACAACTGCCCGCTATCTGGACGTCATTGGGAACCAAGTTGATCCGTTCAAGTCAACACGGTTCTTTGGTGTGACCACTACTTCCAGCAGGATAGTGCACTATGCCACAATGCCACGATTGTGAATAACTGATTCGAAGAGCATGATGGTGAATTTGCTCTGCTGCCGTGGCCCCGAATACCACATTTGTGGTTAGACTTGGGGAAGCTGGTTCTCGTTACATCACCATCGTCCGCAGTGTACCCCAGCTGGAGAAACTTTTGGTATGCCTGTAGTATGAAAAACCTCCGGATACCTTCCACCACCCACGGTTCTGTGGGCTAAATGTTCTTCTACATAGTATTAGGTAGGTGTTCATAATTTAATGCCTCATCAGTGAAATTTCAGTTATATGCACAACAATGACCATCACAATACACTGTTCATCAGAAAGAAAAATCCGCAAACATCCATACATGATACATAAAACTGATGGTGAATGATGACGCTAACCCGTAATAGATCGACGAACGACGACACTTTTGGAAGTAAAACTTTCAATAGTATGCTTCTAATCATTAACTGGGGTGGTGATCGTAATTTAAGGGGATCAACTCTGAAGTTATCTGCCCCTCTTAACATGAAAACACTTTGAAGAAGGGCCCTTTAAAGAATTATGGAATTGTTGAGAATGGTATGGGCCATGAATGGGGAGCAAATAAAAGATTCTATAAACTTTGAATACGGTAATACCAGAGGCATGATGGTGCAGCGGTGAAACTGCTTGCTGCTCACCGAAACGGACAAGATTCTCGAGATAAAATGTCACCTCCAGTTGTTCGAAATCTATGTAGAAAGGAAGTCCCGTTAATTATAACCACGAGGTTAAGTGTCATATAAGACGACAAGCTTCCTTTTTTCTAATACTGTAATACTATAATATTTAGAAATGGGTAGGAAGGAAACAAGAAATGGCCATACACAGTCGACAGGAAATCTGAGAGTGAGGATCTAAGCACACGTAAGTGGAGGCAACGCCTGACCTGGTTAGTGTCCCATGAACACCAACCCACGTACCATCAGCATTTGAAGAAGAAATTGAACTTACATTCAATACCTTTCTAAGTAACATTTATCAGTTAATCCTAGAGTAAACGGAGGAACTAAATTGCGAAACTTAACTTGATCTCAATGCGCAGGTGCCAAAGATAATTGCGCCATTAGATCCCAAAGCTAGATGACTTTGGAACCTTCGAAATTATATGACATGAGACTAGCAGTTTATTTTTTATTTATTTATGGCTCTTAAGAATACGCTCAGTCATATCTGTTTATGTACACATATAACATACAAAATTTGGTTGAAATCCAATTGATAGTGTAGATGTTATATGCATTTACAAATTGGACTTATCAGAAGGCTTAAAATTATTTTGGCAACACTGTCATGTATGGCCTCCTGGAAATTAAACTGAAATAGTATTATCTACATGTGTGCCAATTTTGGAATAGCTCCCATGCATACCTTCCAAGATATCCAACATGGAGCTCAAAATTCTAGTGTTTTTTTACAGCAGTTGGTAGAACTTACATCATTTTCAAATATAGACGTGAGATATTCCGGTCTACATCTTTACTCATACTAAATTTGGTTTCGATTGCTGCAACCGTTTAGGAGTTGATAGGGGGTGGGACACACACAGACAGACAGACAGACAGAAGGACAGACATACAGACACACATTTTCCCGGATCGATCTCATAAGTCTACTTTTTCTTCATTTTTGCAAAATGTGAAAAGTTGGCTAAAAATATAAAATTTTGTAACTACATATCTCTATAAACATAAAAGCTAGGATTATAAAGCTACAGTAATTGAATCCAGTGAAAATTATCAGCACAACTTTAATGTGGGTGAGTTCACGGTTGGCCTGCTTTTCTGAGAACTATCGGAAACTTAAAAGTGAGTTAAATATTATAGGATACGATTTGGCTTATGTCGTCTGGTCTATTTAGTGAATTATATTTCTAGCTGAGTATACCCAATTCCGAACCTCAAACCAGAATTAAAGTTCTTTGTAGGGCCGGAAATCAAATCCGGACGTCAGGGGTGATAGCCAAGAATGCTAGCCTTTACAACACCTGTTGATCTTTCTGTTTTGTGAAGAGCAGTACTCATATTTGGAAACTAGCTTGCAAAAACAGAAAAACATTGTAATAATCATTATTTACTAATTTTTATTCAAAAGCCAATGGCATTGATTCAAACAATTACGTTTATATATTTTTTAAATTTCTTCCGCGTATAAGATTTGCTAATGACATTGCATTAATTGCAGATTCAGTGAGGGAACTTAGTTAAATGCCACGAGATTTAGACATCAACCCTACAAGAATCAAAATTGAAACTGAACAATTCGAAAACTAAACTATTAGTTGTCAGAAAATCATATAAAGAAATATCAACAAACACCAAGATAAATGATGACTCTGTACAACTAGTCAATCAATTCTGTTACTTGGGAAGCATTATCACACACGACAATAGGTGCACCTCAGAAATCAGGAGGAGGATTGCTATAGCTGAACAGGCTTTCGGTAACAAGAAACATCTTATGATAAACAAACAAGATGTTCAGAAAAGAACATATAGCCTACTTTCTCCTAAATGCATGGGTATTGTTATAATACTTTGTCCTTTTCAAGGAGTATGATTGAATGTTGGTTGTAGTAGCTTGTTGAAATACAACGTGCTATAGGGATATTAAACATGAATATGAGGTGCCCTTTGCTAGTGCTACCTCTGTACCAAATTTCGTTCAATTCGGTTTCACCGTGTTTGAATTGATAGGGGGAATCGATTTGCACACATACTTGGCCAACATCTGCAAACTATTGGGCTGATGTTCTTGCAGTTTGGTCAGAATATGTTTCCCACATAAAGATATGGTGTTGCAAAATTTGGTAGAGACTAGATTATTAGGTTGGTCGTAATTACATTTTAGCTAATAACATTTGGGTGGCCGCGATTACGTTTCCGTCAAGATAGCGATGATATAAAACATGACACTGAGGTACCCTTTGCTAGTGCTACCTCTGTACCAAATTTCGTTCATTCGGTTCCACCGTGTTCGAATTAATAGGGGGAATCAATTTTGACATAAAGATGGCCGCCATCCGCAAACTATTAGGCTAATGACCTAATAGATTGGTCAAAGGATGCTCCCTCCATAAAAGTATGTTGTTGCAAAGTTTGGTAGAGATCGGATGGTTATGTTAGTCGTAATTTGAATTAAGCTTTAAACAATTGTGTGGCCGCCATTACGTTTCTGTCAATATGGCGGCGATATTAATCATGACACTGAGATGCCCTTTGCTAGTGCTATCTCTGTACCAAATTTCGTTCCATTCGGTTTCACCGCGTTTGAATTAATAGAGGAAATCGATTCTGACACAAAGATGGCCGCCATCCGCAAACTATTAGACGAATGACCTATTAGATTGGTCAAAGGATGCTCCCTCCATAAAGGTATTTAGTTGCAAAATTTGGTAGAGATCGGCTGATTAGGTTAATCGTAATTTGATTTAAGCTTAGAACATTCGTGTGGCCGCCATTACGTTTCAGTCAAGATGGCGGCGATATAAAACATGACACTGAGGTGCCCTTTGCTAGTGCTACCTCTGTACCAAATTTCGTTCCATTCGGTTCCACCGTGTTCGAATTAATAGGGGGAATCAATTTTGACATAAAGATGGCCGCCATCCGCAAACTATTAGGCTAATAACCTATTAGATTGGTCAAAGGATGCTCCCTCCATAAAGGTATGTTGTTGAAAGTTTGGTAGAGATCGGATGGTTATGTTAGTCGTAATTTAACTTAAGCTTTTAACATTTGTGTGGCCGCCATTACGTTTCTGTCAATATGGCGGCGATATAAAACATGACACTGAGATGCCCTTTGCTTGTGCTACCTCTGTACCAAATTTCGTTCCATTCGGTTTCACCGTGTTTGAATTAATAGGGGGAATTGATTTTCACACCAAGATGGCCGCCATCCGCAAACTATAAGGCTAATGACCTATTCATTTGGTCAAAATATGCTTCCTCTATAAGGGTATGTTTCTGCAAAATTTGGTAGAGATCGGATGATTAGGTTAATCGTAATTTGATTTAAGCTTTGAACATTTGTGTGGCCGCCATTACGTTTCCGTCAAGATGGCGGCGATATAAAACATGACACTGTGGTGCCTCTTGTTATTACTACCTCTGTACCAAATTTCATTCCATTCGGTTGCACCGTGTTCGATTTAATAGGGGGAATCGATTTTCACACAAAGATGGCCGCCATCCGCAAACTATTACGCTGATGACCTATTAGTTTGGTCAAAGGATGCTCCCCTCATAAAGGTATGTGTTTGCAAAATTTGGTAGAGATCGGATGATTAGGTTAGTCGTAATTTGATTTAAGCTTTGAACATTTGTGTGGCCGCCATTACGTTTCCGTCAAGATGGCGGCGATGTAAAACATGACACTGAGGTGCCTTTTGTTAGTACTACCTCTGTACCAAATGTTATTCCATTCGGTTGCACCGTGTTCGAATTAACAGGGGGAATCGATTTTCACACAAAGATGGCCGCTATCCGCAAACTGTTACGCTGATGACCTATTGGTTTGGTCAAAGGATGCTCCCCCAAAAAAGGTATGTTGTTGCATAATTTGGTAGAGATCGGATGATTAGGTTAGTCGTAATTTGATTTAAGCTTTGAACATTTGTGTGGCCGCCATTACGCTTCCGTCAAGATGGCGGCGATATAAAACATGACACTGAGGTGTCCTTTGCTAGTGCTACCTTTGTACCAAATTTCGTTCAATTCGCATTCACCGTGTTCGAATTGATAGGGGGGGACAGACATTCAGAGTACACACACTAACACACACACATACACACACACACACAGACTCACACACACACATACACGCACACACACACACACACACACACACTCACACACACACACACATACACACACACAGACAGACACACTTTTTTCGCCCTGTGTTGATCTCATAAATCTACTTTCATTTTTTGCAAAAATCGAAAGTAGGCTAAAAATTACGAGCCTTACGGTAGTCGCATATGATGTGTAACATTTGACATAGAAGAAACCTCACGTGAAATTGTTGATACACCGGTGTTTTATACTATTATTGGCACAAATATTAATCAATTGTAAAAGGGAGTGTTTTACAGATATTGTAGTTTATAATACGGAACTCATTTTATTAGATGATTTGTAGCTTCCACCAGCACTAGCCTAAATAAAGAATACGATATGGATCAACTAGATTAATAGACGCGACACCGCTCATAACCTTAAATTCCTTATAAACAGGTCCTCTTGATTCACAGACCAACACGTAATTTCATATGAATTCTGTTAAAAAGAGTCATATTGATATGATAAATGTCATTTAAAATGATAACCTGATAGAAAAAATATCTACCCCGCCCAGGATTCGAACCCAAAATTTCTAGATTCACAGTCATACGCAATGAACCCACGGCTATTTCGACTACGCAAATATTGTGCACAAGATGGTGCCTTATTTCCACGTTCCAATAATACTGCATTACGGAATTAAGTTTCATTTATATTTTGCTTGTTTCGATAATGTTCCTGAGTGACATTGAGTTTAAAATGCCTTATGCCAATGCAATGCCGACTACTTACAATGTTTGATATTAAGGCATTGTACCATTTAAATACTGATACGAAGACTTCGAACATGTACCATGTCATTTGTTTAAATCACTTGACACCAGAGTTCGCATGAGCGTTTTCCGTTCAGTATGTCATATACATTCCACATGGCCGAGAGTGCGTCATGGTATCAATTTTCGACACCGCGCGCTGATTGTTTCTCTTACCAGTGCCAGCTGGATCGATCGATCGAGTTGGCAGTGCGTCTTATACTTCCGTTCGATCCAACACTGCCAGCTAGGGCACACTTCCATTCGATCGATCGAGCGGGCAGTGCATACTTCCGTTGTCCACCACTGCCAGCTAGTACACTTCCGTTTGATCGATCGAGCGGGCAGTGCATACTTCCGTTGTCCACCACTGCCAGCTAGTACACTTCCGTGTGATCGATCGAGCGGGCAGTGCATATTTCCGTTTGATCCACCACTGCCAGCTCGATCGTTCCGATCCACTTCCGTCCCCAATTTTCAAAATCACTCCGACAAAACTATCCAGCGACCGAGCGGAAAGATGTTACACATCAAAATCATAAAACACTATAATTAGGAAAGATTTTGTCAAAATGTTTGTGTGGAGTGTTCTGTTGTATGGTTGTAAAACATGGGTCTTAGCAAAACAAGATATAAAACGCCTGGAAGCAATAGAAATGTGCATATGGAGTAGGATGCTGAAAATAAGCTGGAGAGTGGAAAAGTCAAACCAAAAGGGTCTTAAGGAAGTAGATGGAACAAGGGAGTTGATCAACACTATAGAAAATAGTAAAACAAAATTCCTTGGCCACGCACTACGCCATAACTATTGCCTAACGATCGTGTTGAAAGGAAAGGATTAGGAGAAGAGGGGAAGAGGAACACCAAGTATCTGGATTCTGTGATGGACAGATTAAACTTATATGCTGGTTTGAAACGTTTAGCAGAGGAGATACAAATGTGGTTGCAGCAACAAGGCCTTGCCTTTAGGATATGATGACCACGTTTATCGACTTTTTGGAAAACGTTGGTCAATTATATTCAATGTCAAGCAAATCTGGCGAACCTTGGCATTTACTGCTCTGCAGGCTCATTTATTTCATTAAAAATTGTCCATGAGTTTACTTCGGGAGTGACCTGTCACAGAGTAGTCTAATGACTCAGCACACCTGCCCGACCTGTAGGGGGTCCTGGCTTGAAAGTCTCATTTTCAAATCTTACTATTCAAAAGGCATGATTCACTGTGAAAGTTTATCTAAATCCTCAATATCATAAAAATCAATGCATTTATAGGCTACAGAATGAATGAACGGAAAATGGAATAAGGCTTCCTTCCTCCGTGTATATGAGCTGTCATTAAAGAGGAAAAATGAGCCAGTTAAAATTTAACGAGCCCAGTTATCGATCGAATAGGCTGATGTTAATTTGGCGTTGTTAGCCAACAATAGACTGGTGTAACACAGTGTAGCGGCAGAGAGGGGCGTTGATGTGGGCCCCGGGGATTTCCGCTAGCCCGCAATGCAGTGTAGCTACTGTTACCGGGGGAACATTCAAGGAGACGGCCAGGTCTCGAACCAGAGCCCCATTTCCTCATAACCACTTTCACCGAGATTTACTACAGTCGTGTGACGGACCTGGTAGAGGAGAGTGGTATCTGCGCGGAGCACCGAAACTCCAGCCCACTTGCATAGTTTAGACAGGACTCGAGAGCTGGACATTTAAAAGGCACTACTTTATTTTGCTAATAATAATAATATTATTTCCTGTATTATTATTATTATTATTATTATTATTATTATGAAAATTCTGGGTCCGAAGCAAGCAGGAAGTGAATTGAAGAAAGGAAATGATGATCAAGTATTTGGAATATGAAAAGCTTTCAGACAGTATTATGAATAGGGAGGATTGCCTTCTTTGTGAAATACTGACTCCAGAAAAATTTATAAAAAGAATATTTGATCATATTGGATTTTTGAAACACCAATTCGTTGGTTTCTTGAATAGAAAAAGTAAGTTATGTATCGAAATTATTCTCACGAAAGATAACATCTCAAATAACTCCACATTTAGAAAAGAGATTAAGGACTTCGCGGATAGGAAGGAAATAATGAAAAGGCAATGAAAAGTTTTCTGGATGAAAGAAATTAACACAGTAAAAGGATGTAAAATGATGAAGAAAGACCTGGCCGAAGATCAGAAAAACTTCACACATCATGATGGCCTCATTGAAACTAATATGGAGGCCAACGGCAAACAAATAGGTACAGTTCATATTAAGAGAGGAACATTCCAAGCTAGCATTTCTCTTTTTTTTCTCTCTCTCTCTTTCTATCTCCCCAGTTTGGCTTTGATGGGTTTTGATTTTCCTTAACCATTCTCTTAAACTCTACTCATATCGTATAAACACAGAGAGTAAAGGTCAAATGAAATCCGTTCCATGTAAGGTATTGTATATGAATGACTTTGAAGCTGTGGGCTGATCATCAGGATAAGCTATAATCCTTGATCGAATTCTTCATGTCTTCAAAACATTTTTAGAGATGTCATTCGACCTCTAGAAATGTGCGATCATTGAAAAATACAAACAAGACTGTTAAAAATTAAAGAACTGCAGCCAGAAGATAATTCGAATCACCTCAAAACATGCAGTTTGATACCAAAAAGAAAGTTTTACTCAAATCTATAAGAAGATTTGCAAACAAATCTTTCAATTCAAAACTGGCAGGTAGAAATCAGATTTGGCTATCAACAGATGGGCAGCTCTGGTAATTTGTTATTTGTTTGGTGTAGTAGAGTTGTCTAATGCAGATTTGTTTCAGCTTGATAGGCAAATAAGGAGGTTATTCACAAAATTTCGCATTCTTCATTCTAACTCATCAGTTATAAAACTATACCCTCCGTGCCAAGGAGGAAGGGCACTTCTTAATATCTCAAAGGTTGAGTAAAATATAAGAAGAGGACAATCGTGATCATTTAAAAACAAACAAACCATGCCTACTTAATGAACCTCGCTGTACAGCTGAATCTGGATGCACTCTACTGAACTGAAACTGTGCAAAAAACTGAGTTTTGTAAGGGCAGAACTGAGGAAAATCTAGAATCCTAGCCTTGTCCAGTACCAGTATGGGGAATTCCCTAATCCACTGCATCATTACAGTGGCTCTCAGATGATTTCATATACCCAGAAACAGAAGGTTATAGAGGGCGACAGGAAATGTTGTCCGCAGTGCCTACATGCGTCTGCGAGAGCTAGCATGAGTAGTTACGTTGGAGCACGACTGTCGCTTGTATCAGAACAAACAAACAGTAAACTTTGTACTCACCACAGCCATTCATAACAGATGCTGGAAGTGCTGATGACACATACGCAATACACACTGACGATTTTGACAGCCTACAGCCCCCACGTGTGGGATTCACCCTGTCAAGGACACCGTGCTGCCAACTAAACTGCTGATCCCACATCTGGCAGAAGCACGTAGTCACTGCGGAGAACATTTCCTGGTGCCCTGTATTTTGCTATACAAGATCGAGTAATCAAAACAAGGATCTATGAGAAACTTTAAGAGGTTGGAAGTTACTGATAAATGTAGAAAATGCAGTGTGATCGGCGAAACTATAGAACATATTATTAGTATTTATTTCTCCAATATGTGAGACTGCTTACTTGGATTGAAAACAAAGTATGAAAATCACAGAGTTTACGTGTATCCACTAGTGAAATCAGAAGAGAGTGTGGTAGATTATCCGTGAAAGGGGCAGATTACCTTGGCTTCCCGCCCGTTAAAACAACAATAACATACTAGAATATCCGTGAGATTGGATTTTTTTCAGCACACATCATCACTACTACAGATTTGCCGCAAATTCAGGAAATTCTAGGAGTTAGGTATAGGCCTATGTTAACAAGATTCATATCTACACAACAAATTGTTTGTGTGCAGACCAGGGAGAATTCTCTTTCTGCATCAAAAAGAATTAACCCTTGTGCTTAGAGATTAATTAAATGAATAATTATAAAAGTAATACCCGAAACCCCTGTATCCTGGGACTTTTACGACCGGATTGAAGAGTCAGAGATAAACAAAGATGAATGAATGGACAAGGAGTTAGAAGGAAGTGTCCGTGGCCGTGGATTATTACAAGGTCCCGTTCCAGCATTTACCTAGAGTTGAAAATAGGAAACCATGGAAAATTATTTCAAGGATAGCTGACAGTGGGGTTCGAACCCACTCGTCTTCCGAGTCTGGAGATCACTTGAATGACTAGTTTCGATCGAATCCTTTACACTCAGGCTATGTCTACTAATATGTGGAACTCCCAAGTCCGGCTGAAAAAGACGAAGGGTTGGAGTGGATATCTCGTCCCACGCTGGTAAACCAAACTAGAGAAGAGTTGAACATCTAACTCCACATCTGTGAGTATGGACACAGTGAGGAGGCAGCCCCTCCACCATGATAGGGTGGGTGCTGTGGGCCAATCACTCACACATCCGAACTTATTCGATTACTGAAACTGCAACAGAAAGTAACCGGACAGATAAACAGTTGACGATTTATGGCATGAAAATTATTACGAAAATTGGATGGTGGAATATAAGAACTTTACGCCAAACAGACAGGCTAAAGCAGGTCTGCGCAGAAATGAGAAACTACCAGTTAGAAATTCTAGGATTGAGTGAAGTACGTTGGAAGGACTTTGAAGAAGCACTTAGGTGGAACCCTCAGGGCACCCGAGGAAGGGGTAGGCCAATAAATACCTGGAGAAAAAGTGTTGAGGAGGAGAGAAAGGCAACTGGCAAATCCTGGGCAGACCTGCAGAGGCTGGCTGGGAGAATAAATCAGTGATTTTTTTTTGTTGCAGCCCTTTGCTCCGAGAGGGGTCATAGGAAAGTTAAAGTAAGTCACTAATATGTGGGTTATGATATACAGTATACGTCGCAGTCAGATATGAAATCCGTTTTTTGTTTAGTGTGATAATCTATAATGGTTAGTAACAGGTCAGGTTGGTGTACTAACTAGAATGCCTCGTGTCTGCAAGTTATGGATCACGAGAGGGACAACTATGACGATAATGGAGCACAAAAAGGTAAGCTTCTAAAAGGGAGGAAATCGGCCAATAGTAATATTTCACGTTCCAAATCCCAGCTGCAGATATTAGTAGGCCAGAACTTGCGTCACAACAACAAATGTGTCAGTTATTTGGTTGAGTGGACGTAAGCTGTAATTATAGATGTCACACGAATGGCTCTATCGCAGCATGCATGTCACCTCACGAATCCTTGTTAATATTCCCATATCGAATGGCCTCCGTTAAATACATTTGATGGATCACATCTATGACACCCACATGATGGGATAAAAAAAAACACGCGTTAAAATGTGTTCTGGTGTTCCAGTAAGTTTACCGCAACATAAACTCTCAGCTGGTTAGACAATACGTTCGGCCTAATGATCTCATTTTCATGCAATAACGTATGGCAGTTGGTCTTTCTGTCCGTCCGTCCATCCATTCTCATTTTACGCCCGATGCATGCAGTGTCTGTGTGGAGAATGAATGGCACACAGCGAGTTATGCAGTCAGCGCCATCGTCCGGTACTCATCTGATTCTCGTTAAGTTATCGGCAAAATTACTTACAGTGTAGAATCATTATGAATCAAACCTTTAAAAAAATTATAATAATAAACCCATTGAAACAAAAACTCCGTCAGGTTCATCAAGAGGAAGTAAAACCCAGCACGAGATATGTTCACTCGGATTAATGGAAGAAATCCCATTCCAAAAGGATGAAGGAGTGGTGAGCTAACAAGAAGAGAAACAGTTTTAGATCTCGCGGTCCCTAGTGGCCACGACGATAAAATAAGAAGAATAAGAAGAACAATAATAATAATAATAATAATAATAATAATAATAACGGCTGAGCCAAGAGAAAGTGCCGTACTATAAATATGTCCCATAAAGTGTACTGGAAAATGACAACTTTACCTTGTACTGGGATCACACTGTAATGACAGACCAATCAGCCGTGCACAACAGACCTGATCTGGTTCTTGTTGACAAATGCATGAGGAACACCATCTTTATAGATGTGTCAATCCCAAACAGTGGTAACATGTTAACCAAACATGTTGAAAAGCTGTCAAAATACACAGAGCTTTCAAATCTGATAAGGAAGCAATGGCACATGGCACAAGTCAGGACAGTTCCTACGATCATCTCCAGCACTGGCGTGATTCAGAACAACTTAAAGGAATCTCTCACAGATTTGAATTTAGATCCAGGCCTTTTTAAGCTGATGCAAAAGACAGTCATACTTTCGACGTGTCGGATAGTAAGGCTGTTGTTGGGCAATCAGGCCTGAAGGAGTGAGGGAAAAGTGTAAATCTACTACGGAATGCAGTCACCAAGAGTTTGCTCCTTATGATGTACAGTATATCTGGGATTGTAAATTTTATCTTTCCAGCAAATATGATGAGAATGTGTAAGCGCATGCACAAAATAAATCATAATAATCATCATCATCATCTTGAGCAGTTTCCAACCGCTGGTCGGGTCTGCTTGGAACATAAGCCTCTCCATCGTTTCCTGTCCATCCACCATCTCTCGTCATTTACTGTGTCCCAGCACACTCCTCTTTCCTCCGCACTCTTCCTAACTCCTTTTGTCCATCTGTCCCTTGGTCTTCCCCTTGGCCTCCTTCCCGTCATTTCCATTCCAAACATCTTCTTCGGAATCCTCTCCTCTTGCATCCTCCTCACATGTCCATACCATTGTAGCCTAGATCGCTCTATTCTGTTTTGCAATGGTTCCACTCTTACCATCTCTCTGACTCTCTCATTCCTTACTCTGTCCATTCTTGTCACTCCTACCCTACTCCTCTGGAACTTCGTCTCCACTGCTCGTATTTTATTCTTGTCCCTTTCCTTCATCACCCATGTTTCTGAACCATATGTCAAAATTGGCACAAAGTAGGTCTTGTAGATGATTCCTTTACATTTTTGTGGTACATCTTTATTCCATAACATCCCCCTAACACACTTGAAAAATCCATCTGCGCACCTTCCCCCTTCATTTATTTCCATCCTATTGCCTCCCTTTTCTTCAATTATGCTTCCCAAGTACTTGAAGCATTCTACTTTCTGCAACTGCTGTCCTCCAAGTGTTATGCCCATATCCAGTCTGTTCTTCTTCCTCGTTGTGATGACCACTTCACTCTTTTGTGCTGAGAACTTCATCCCATATGATAACACTACCTTCTCCCACTCATCTAATTGCTCTTGTACTTCTTCCTCATCCTCTCCCCATACCATAAGGTCATCAGCAAACAACATTGCCTTCATTTTCCTTTCCCCAATGCTATTTACCACTTTTCGTATGATTTCATCCATCACCACTATAAATAACAGGGGTGAGAGGGCACTTCCCTGTTTCAGACCACTCTCCAGTTGAAACCATTCCGTTCTCTCTCTTCCCACCTTTACACAGCTTTTGCTTCCCTCGTACATTGCTTTCACTCTTGCCACTGTCTCCTTGTTCACTGCTTTTGCTCTCATTGCTTCCCATACCTTGTTTCTATTAATACTATCATATGCTTTCTCAATATCCAAGAAGGTCATCACCAGATCTTTCCCATATTCATAATGGTGTTCTTGTAGCTGTCTTACTGCAAAGATGAGGTCAACTGTTGACCTTCCTGGCCTGAATCCATATTGTTCTTCCCTCAGCCCATCTTCAACTTCTGTCCGAATTCTTCTCTCCAGTACCTTCTCAAATATTTTGGCGCAGTGGCACATGAGTGTAATTCCCCTGTAGTTCTTGCATTCCTTCCTACTTCCCTTTTTAAATATGGGTATTATTATCCCTCTTTTCCAGTCCTCTGGTATTTTCTTCTCCCTCCATATCACTTTCATTACTCGAAAGAGCCACTGTGTTCCTATCACCCCTGCTGCTCTCACCATCTCCACACTCACTTCGTCTATTCCCGGTGCCTTTCCCCCTTTCATCTTCTTTAATGCTTCCTCCACTTCTTTCCATGTCAATTCCTTCTCTGAAATGTCTTGGTCACTGTCTGTTTCTTCCTCCACAATGTCCACTACGCTGTTTTTAGTTGGATTTAGGAGTTCCTTGAAGTATTCTCTCCAGATAACCTTTACTTCTTCCATATTTTCGACCTCCTTTCCATTCCTGTCCACCATTCTGACATTTTCCCCTGTATCTCTTCTCTTTGCCTTTATCATTCCATACAACACTTTCTTACTGCCATCACAGTCCTCCTCCATCATTTCTGTCCATTTCTCCAACCATTTCTTTTTCTCTTCCTTCACTACTTCTCCTGCTTCTTTCTTCCGCTCTTGGTATTCTTCTCTTGTTCTGTCTGTCCTCTGTTGGAACCATTTCTTGAATGCTCCATTTTTCTTTTTCACTGCTTCCTTAGTTCTGGGGTTCCACCATGGTGTTTCCTTCCACCTTTTCTTTCCACTAGTTCTGCCACACACGACTTCCGCTGCTTCTACCAACACGTCCTTGAACCTATTCCATTCTTCTTCACCTGTTTTCGGATCATCCTTCGGTAATTTGTTCCTCACTAATATCTGGAACTTCTCCTTATTTCCATCCTCCTTCAGCTTTCATGTCCTTATTCTTCTTTCTTGGTTCTCAGTTCTCCTCTTTTCCTTCAGTCCTCTCACCTTGGCGACCAGCAGACGGTGGTCGCTGTCCAGGGCTTCTGAAGGTATTACCCTTATATCCGTGATACTCTTCTTTGTCTCCTTCCCGCATAGAATGTAGTCCACCACTGATTTCCTTAGTCAAATCCTTGCTGTACCAAGTAATTTTATGGCTCTCTCTCTTCTTGTACCATGTGTTTCCAACCATTAGCCCATTTATCTTGCACAGTTCCAACAATCTCTCTCCTTCCTTATTCCTGTTTCCCCATCCTTCACCACCAATCACTTCCTCAAAACCTCTTCTATCAGTTCCGACATGGGCATTTAGGTCTCCCATGACTATCAGGTCTCTCCCCACTAACTGCTTCAGCAACTCCTCTTCAAACTCGTCCTTCTCGCCTTCTGTGCATCCCACCTGTGGTGCATAGACTTGCAGAATGTCTAGGTTTCTACCTTTCACAGTGATTCTGGCTCTAATTATTCTATCACTTACCCTCTTTACTTCCTCCCTCAGCCCTTCTCTCACCACCATTCCCACTCCATTTCTCTTCCCCTCCTCATTTCCTATCCAGTATAGCTGCAAGCCATTTCTCAGTTCTTTTCTTCCTTCCCCTCTCCATCTAGTCTCTGCCAGTCCGAGTACATCCAGTTTTCTCCTCTCCATCATATCCACAATCTCCTCCACTCTTCCCGTCAATGTAGTTATATTCAAAGTTCCAATTCGTAGTCCATTTCCATAGCCAGGTCTGTTTCCTTTAGATCTGTCCTTTCCGAGGCCCGTTCCCGTTTTAAAAGCAGTTTCATATCCACTACTGGCTTGCTAGGCCTAACGTAGCTTCACCATAACCCTGGCAAGGGGCCTGTTTTTGGTCCGCGAGAGGTATTTTATTTCCCTCAAACCCTCCGGACAAGTCCGGCGAGCCCCCCTATCCGCCACCTTGGACGCGCCCGATAGAGGAACAGGCAAACTCCCACGGGAATCATAATAATAATAATAATAATAATAATAATAATAATAATAATAATAATAATAATAATAAATTTGTTTATTCATATTCATTTGAGTCTGTTTGCCTGTTAGCATCTAGTTTAGACTGAAAGCCTATGTTTGCATACAAGTCACCTCTATGATCCCCTATTAGCAGTTATCACTGCGGCCTCCCCACCATTTACAGCTCTCACTTTGAAATCGTTGAACGCTGAATCTAACCATCGACTCCTAGATCTACCTCTGTTTTTCTTACACTCGACCCAGGTATAGTCGAGTTCATTAAGCTCTTAGGTAATCCTCCAGGATCTGATGACCTCGCTCTTTCACCCCATAAATCAACAATAATAATAATAACAATATCGGCACCCCCATTCTCATCACATGATTCCACTATCTTGAGACGGCTCATACGAACAGCTTCATGTAACGTGTTCAATTTTAACTTAACCTTTATCTCTTCATTGCGAGTACCTCCTGCCGTTGCTCCATCTACAGTATTTGTCCCAGCAACAATTTGTGCTACCCTCATATCAGTTCTTCCAGCATATGTATCAGATATCCTGAATCTACCCAGCTCTCACTCTCATACAACAACGTTGCGTCAGTCTACTAAATAATGAGCAATGTAGGGAGAGGTTCGTTGACACACTAACTTCTGTCTTGAGGAATACTATAAATCAAATAATAATAATAATATGGGTGATATGGAGTGCCTGGGAGTGGTAGTACCTTTCGAAAATGACTGACCATGTCTTAACTACAGACAAGTCTTGCAGACTGGTCCACGCAAGACACTCAACTCTCACTTGTTAGCTCCAAGAGCTATCACCCAGACAACAGTGTTGGTCAACTGGCTGAACGATGTGAGGGGGACCTGCTGCCTTGCAGGTTTGATAGGGGACTATCAAACGCTAGGGGAGACAACCCCGACAGAAAACTTAAACGCTGGTGTGGCAGGGGAAATATGGCAGCCCCATAACCAGACTTGCTACCTTTTGGCCAGCAACCAATTGCTAGGACCATTATGTGCTTTCAAGTCTCAAAGAAGGAATAATAGAATGGATATTAATGATGATGGCCATGGCAAGGAAAAGGACAAGGATTGGAAAAAGAATAAAATACTGTTTGGTACATGGAACGTACGAGCCTTAGCACACAAAGCTGAGCAACTGAATGATAATTTAAGCAAAAAAGGCGTTAAGATAGCTGTCATAACAGAAACCAAACGCAAACTGAAAGGCACAAAGGACACAAAAAATTATGTACAGATCTTTAGCGGAGTCGACAGAAACATCCGGGCTCAAGCAGGGGTTATGATGTTGATACACAAATCACTAACGTCAACCATAGACCACTATACCTTTTGGATGAACGAATTGTAAACGTTAGGCTGAAGATACAACGAGGCTACTTGACAGTCCTAGGTGTATACGCTCCAGAACAGAGTAGAAAAGAAGAAACAGATACGCTATATACAAAGCTTCAAGAAATCCTTGATCAGATTAATAAGAAAGACAATCTTCTTTTAATGGGCGACTTAAAAGCGCTAGTTGGTAACACTAGATTAAAGAATGAAATAGGACCCCATGAAGAACCTGTAAAAAATAGTAACAGACTGAAGCTGATTGACATGGCAATTTATAACAAACTCTACTATGCAATACATTATTTCCACACGAGGATTCACATAAATACACCTGGTCAGCGAGAGGACAACTATCAATTATTATAGACAACATTATCACCAATTAGCAACTAAGGCAGTATATGATGGACACAAGAGTCTCCAGAGCATACGAAATTGAAACGGATCATCACCTCCTGGTTGGTACAGCAAGATTCCAACCCCGATGGCTGAATAACAATAAAAGGAAGCAGATACATAAGTCAACTGCATTCCAATATAGAGTCGAACTCTTACAGGACCAAAGCATCAAATGGCTATAACAGAGGCGATTACGGGAAATCAAGCAGAAATACTCATTGTGGGGTTTGAAGCCATTTTTCAGTGTTGCCTAAGTAAACAAAATGTTGGTGCTTTTCAGTCGGTCAACACGAGTGTACCCAAAAGAGATGGGTTATGTCCTAATCCTGAAATAAATTACATGAGATTAATAAAACACTAGGATGACCAGTTTCGATCGTCAAGCGATCAACATCAGATCCATTACACTTAGGCTATAACATCTATGCTTGAGAATACAGGTGGAAAATATTTACAATATGTACACTTATTTACTTGCAGTATTGGTAATGCAACTGTCGGTGTATGCTAAATGTAGTATATCTAATGTTATGTGAAATGCTAAAATGGTGATAGAAATCCGGAGTTTGTCTGTTTGGGGTGATTATATGGTTGTAAAAAGTCAACTATGGTTATACTGTAATAATACAGGCTGATATCAGGCTGATATCATTCTGTATTATTACAGTATAACCATTTAGCATACACCGACAGTTGCATTACCAATACTGCAACTAAATAATTGTACATATTGTAAATATTTTTCACCTGTATTCTCAAACATAGATGTTATAGCCCGTGTGTAATGGATCTTATGATGATCGCTTGACTATCGAAACTGGTCATCCTAGTGTATTTATTAATCTCCTAAAATTTATTTCAGGATTAGGGCATAACCCCGCTCTTTTTGGGTACATTCGTGTTGACCGACTGAAAAGCACCAAAAAATTCAGAATTACTCAGTACGGGAAACTATTGAATTAGAATGGTAAAGCTTAACCACTATTTTGAGAGAAGCAGCAAATGAAAGCATAGGAACGAAAAACAGTTGGAATAGGAAACAAGGACTGAGAGCCTGGGATGAAGATATCAAGAAGGTTATTGAAGACAAGAGAAATACTTATAAGTGATATTTAACAACAAAGATATCAGAACACAGAATACAAAAGGAAACAAGAAGTTCCGTGACGAACTATATAGACTACATTTCTTAAAATTTAATATTCATGCCAATCCATATAGACATATCTAGAATAATGACAAAATTAAGTTGGTAATATCGAAATTTCCAATTAGTTCGAAATATACCTGGTATAATGTAGCCTAATAGAGCACTACAGTTGGCAGCCCTGGTGACTGAATATATTGTTAGTTCCATCTCTTAAGGTACAGCATACAAATTTGGTTGAAGTCCAATGGAGAGCATGGACGTTACATGCAGTTAGATATTGGATCTATCAGCGCGCGTAAAATCATGTTGGGAACAATGTCATGTATGTGTTGGTCAGAAATAATCTGAATTATTATGATCTCTTGTTGTGCCAATTTTGGATGAAATCAATTTGTTTGTATAGAAGTTACATGCATTTTAAAATTGGACTTATCAGCTGGCTTAGAGTCATGTTGTCAGCACTGACGTATATTTGTTTCTCCAATTTAATCTACAATGTCAGGTACTATACGTGCGCAAATTTTAAAGCTGTTGGCTTACATACTTTCTGATATATTAATATTAGGGTAAAAAATAGACAGCATTAATTAACAGTTCGCAGCCCTGGTTGCTCTTAAGAATAAGCATAGTCATATCTGTTATGATACACATAGCACATACGAAATTTGGTTGAAATCCAATTGATAGTATAGAAGTTACATGTATTTAAAAATTGGTCCTATCAGCAGACTTAGAATCATGTTGGTAGCACTGACGTACATAAGTTACTCCAAATTAATCTAGAATGTCAGGTACTATAAGTGTGCATAGTTTAAAGCTGTCAGCTTGCATACTTTCTGATATATTGGTATTTGGATAAGAAAATAGATTAGATGTCAGTGCATTACAATGTGTAAGAACATTTGCTGTAGCATGTTTCACTGCTCTCGGATAGGGAAAAGTCTATTTAAATGTTTCAATTTTGCTTGGCCGCCATGTTCGTTTTGTACTGTAGTCTACTTAACAGGTTTTTGAAAGTCACATAGGTAAACTTCCAGTAGTGCCCTTTATTACCTTAAAAAATTCAGGGTGATATCAGTAACAGTTTCGGAGATATAGAATGCCGGTGAAATATTTCGTACAGCCGCCATGTTGGATTGGTGAGAAGTAATAAAATTTGAAGCACTTGCCGGGGTTGGACAATATAGTACTATGTCCTTACCAAGTATCATTAAAATCGCTCCAGCCGTTTAGATTTTATTGGGGGAGAGGGGCACGCACACACACACACACACTCACACACACATAAATTGACAAAAGGTGATCTCATAAGCCTATTTTTTTTTTCATAAATGAAAATAGGCTAAAAGTATGATACCAGAATAGCAAAACGTAAAGCTATTCAAATACTTTTGGGATAGTAAATCAACAACAGGCTGGATTCAAGAAGTTAAGAAAGATTTGGTGCGAAATAATATATAAGAGAAGTAGAAACTGTAGAGAGAGAGATTTTAGGAAGATATATAAGATTCTAAGGCGGAAGTTGAATGAAAACTGGTCCAGGGGGGGGGGATAAACACAGTGAAATGATGAAGGAATACTAGGGGGGGGGGGGGGGAAGGAAGAGAAATCAACAAAGGATCATAAATTGAGATTAGCTCGTGGCCTCTAGCAGGCCTCAACTGAGTAATGTAACAATAGACGTCTATGCAGGAGAAAAATAATAATAATAACAATAATAATGTGATGGGTTTTACCATATGTTTTAACTACTGCGGCTTTTAGGGACACCGCGCCGGTGTGCCAAATTTATTCCCGGAAGGGAATCTTTAACGTGACAGTAAATCTACTGACGTTTCCATCGCATTCAAACACCATTAAAAGACAACTGACAGCACCAGGATTCGATCCTGCAACCTTGGGCACAGCAGGCGAGAACGTTACCGCTGCGCGACACAGCCAGTCAAGAAATATTGACTTTAACGGTCAAGATACGCGTATTAAACTCCAGCAATTCATGTAGGTTTTCTCCGCGTCTGCTGTGGGGTAATACCTAGTTGGGCTCATCACCAGACGTTTAATACACTGGGGGCGTGGTGGCTCAGCGGTCTAGCTGTATGCCTCTCACCAAGGCGGTCCGGGTTCGATTCCCGGTCAATGCACGTGAGATTTTCGAAGTGAAATGCCATGTCCTGTGGTTCGGATTCTACGTAAAAAGGAGGTCCCGTGACTCATGATCTCGAGATTAACGGTCACGTTAATCTCCTTTTCCGTTTAATACATCTCTTGGTTAGCGATCCCTGTACTACGTCCTATGAAGGAAGGAGATAACGCTGAGGGAGAACTCTTAGCTCCTCCAGCAGAGAAGTACTATGACGTGTTTCATATATTGGTCGAAGCGCAGAGAACACAACCCAATGGAGTACATCCAGGATGTACTAAAACCCTGCTGATGAGTCTAACTTGGTATATCTAGGCTGTCTAATGAGTCATCCCCTCATACTTCACGGAACGTCCTGTGCGTGGCTGGTAGAATCTACCTGTAATTCCTTAGTTTTAATGTTGTTGTTGAGTCTTTTAGGGACCTTGCAACATCGTGGTCATGTAGTCCCGTGTACTTCGGTGTGTGTAGCATTTGTCTGATAACCTTTGTCACTGTAATGTCTGTACTAGTGTGTGTATTTTTTAATTGAGATAGAATTTAGGTACCATCCCAGCATTTTCCTGGAGTAGAAGTGGCAAACCACGGAAACCACTTCCAGGATGCCTGAGGTACGAATAGAACACGCCTCTTCTCAGTTTTGCCTCACAAGGCTGAGTGTATTCCGTTCCATCCCTCAGACTAGAATTAAATCTCTTGGCAGAGCCAGGAATTGAACCCGGCCTCCACGATGACAACCAAGAATGCTAGCCACTACGCGTAATGCCTTAGTACCGAGTGACTTAGAAATCCTGTAACTCCATCACAAGTGGCCTAACGATGTTGTGATTTCAATTTTATACGTATACAAGCTGTACCCGGCATGCGTTGTTTCAATGCCAATCAAGGAAATTGATGGGGTTGTAATTTTGTTTCATGAAGTGCTTTTCGATACACAATACGTTTTACAATTTCCGTTAACTGCCTCTAAACTATCGTGAAATAGATTTACTAATTTAGAAACATTCGTGGGAGCGTGCACAACAACTCAACAAAGTTTCATCGCAATCGGATGAATGGCATATGACGCATACGGGATTTTGTTTAAATGATTCGTGCGCTGTCACTCATTTGTCGAATCTACTCGTGCGCCACCTACTGTGAAATGGATTTACTAAGTTATAAACCTTCACGTAAGTGTACATAACAATTCATCAAAGTTTCATCGCAATCGATGAATGGTATATGAACGCATACGGGATTTTGTTGAAACGCTTCGCGCGTCGTCACTCATTTGTTACATCTACTCGTGCGCTACCAATATTGTAAAATCGATTTACTAAGTCCCTGGCATGCACACAACAACTCATCAAAGGTTCATCGCAATCGGATGAATGGCATATGAACGAACGCATACGGGATTTTGTTTAAACGATTCGCGCGCCGTCATTCATTTGTTGATTCTGCTCATGTGCTACCTATTCTAAAATTGATTTACTCAGCCTGAAACCTTCCCTGGAGTGTACTCAACGATTCACCCAAGTTTCATCGCAATCGGATGAATGGTATATGAACGCATATGGGACTTTGTTGAAACGCTTCAGGCGTCATCGCCCATTTGTTGAATCTACTCGTTCGCTACCTATTAAAATGGATTTACTAAGCCAGAAACCTTTCCTGGAGTGTACACAACAATTCACCAAAGTTTCTTCGCAATCGGATAAATGGTAACTTTCATTTGTTGAATCTACTCGTGCGCTACCTATTGTGAAATTGATTTATTAAGCCAGAAACCTTCCGTGGAGTGTACACAACATCTCACCCAAGTGTCATAGCTATCGGACGAATGGTATATGAACGCATATGTGACATTGTTGAAACGCTTCACGCGTCGTCGCTCATTTGTTGAATATTCTCATGCGCTAACCGTTTTAAAATGGATTTACTAAGCCAGGAACCTTCCATGGAGTGCACACAACATCTCACCCAAGTTTCATGGCTATCGGACGAATGGTAGACTATATGAACGCATATGGGACTTTGTTGAAACGCTTCACGCGTCATCGCCCATTTGTTGAATCTACTCTTGCGCTACCCATTGTAAAATGGATTTACTAAGCTAGAAACCTTCCCTGGAGTGTACACAACATCTCATCCAAGTTGTATTGCTATGAGACGAATGGTATATGAACGCATACGGGATTTTGTTGAAACGCTTCGCGTGACGTCGCTCATTTGTTGAATCTAATCATGCACTGCCTGTTGTAAAATGGATTTACTAAGCCAGAAGCCCTCCCTAGAGTGGACACAACATCTCACCCAAGTTTCATTGCTATTGGACGGATGGTATATGAACGCATATGGGACATTGTTGAAACGTATCGCGCATCGTCGCTCATTTGTTGAATCTACTCACGCGTTACCTGTTGTAAAATGGATTTACTAAGCCAGAAACTTCCCTGGATTGGACACAACATCTCACCCTAGTTTCACCGCTATCGGACGAATGGTATATGAATGCATACGGGACGTTGTTGAAACGCTTTGCGCGTCGTATCTCATTTGTCGAATCTATTCGTGCGCTGCCTATTGGGTCCCAATGGGAATCTAAACCATACAGGGACCCACTCAAACAAACGTACATGTTGTTTATTTTCTATGAGCCGTTATTGAAATGTCCAAACAATGCCAAGCTCTACGATGCAAGTGATTTGTGCATGTTTTGAAGCCTACGTCAAATACCAAGAATTCGACATCACCGCCATCTAGGGTACAAAAACATAACTATGAATTATTCTCAGAAAGTCAATTGTTCAAGAACTTTTCAGATGAAACCACTGCCAAGAGAAGGAGCTTGGAAGAATTAGTGGGGAAGGAAGACCCTGTTGAGGTGGGACTTGAGTTTTCACTAAGGCTAGCGGTTTCCATGACGACAGTTTTCGTTTTGTTGACTGTACCTTGTGGTTCTAAAACTGTGTTCATCCTACATTTTGGTCGCTACGCCTCCTACCGGGTACAATTGTGAATCTAAACCATACATGGACCCACTCTAATATACATTAAAAATCATCAAAATCGGTCCAGTCGTTTAGGAGGAGTTCAGTAACATACACACGTGTCGAAGAATTATGTACACACATCAAAAAAAGTTTTGCATCACCTCGGTTCCAAGAGTTCCGGAACCGTTAAATACAAAGGGAATAGAGATCAACACAAACAACATTTCAGCTCGTTTTATTGCTCATGAGACCCACACATTGCATGTTGTACCATCATACAGCTAGACTTTCAGCATTTGTGGTCCAGATTGCAGTACACACCACTACCTCTAATACCCAGTAGCACGTCCTCTTGCATTGATGCATGCCTGTATTCGCCGTGGCATACTATCCACAAGTTCATCAAGACACTGTTGGTCCAAATTGTCCCACTCCTCAACGACAATTCGGCGTAAATCTCTCAGAGTGGTTGGTGGGTCAAGACGTCCATAAACAGCCCTTTTCAACATATCCGAGGCATGTTCGATAGGGTTCATGTCTGGCGAACATGCTGGCCACTGTAGTCGAGCGATGTCGTTATCTTGAAGGAACGCATTCACAAGATGTGCACGATGAGGTCGAGAATTGTCGTCCATGAAGACAAATGCCTCTCCAATATTCTGCCGATATGGTTGCACTATGGGTCGGAGGATGTCATTCAGGTATCGTAAAGCCGTTTCGGAGCCTTCCATGACCACCAGTGGCGTACGTCGGCCCCACATAATGCCACCCCAAAACATCAGGGAACCACCACCTTGCTGCACTCGCTGGACAGTGTGTCTAAGACGTTCAGCCTGACCAGGGTGCCTCCAAACACGTCTCCGACGATTGTCTGGTTGAAGGCATATGCGACACTCATCGGTGAAGAGAACGTGATGCCAATTCCGTGGGGTCCATTCAGCATGTTGTTGGGCCCATCTGTACCGCGCTGCATGGTGTCGGGGTTGCAAAGCTGGACCTCGCCATGGACGTCGGGAGTGAAGTTGCGCATCATGCAGCCTATTGCGCACAGTTTGAGTTGAAACACGACGTCCTGTGGCTGAACGAAACGCATTATTCAACATGGTGGCATTGCTGTCAGGGTTCCTCCGAGCGGCAATCCGTAAGTAGCGGTCATCCACTACAGTAGTAGCCCTTGGGCGGCCTGAGCGAGGCCTGTCATCGACAGTTCCTGTATCTCTGTACCTCCTCCATGTCCGAACAACATCGCTTTGGTTCACTCTGAGACGCCTGGAAACTTCCCTTGTTGAGAGCCCTTCTTGACACAAAGTAACAATGCGGACGCGATCGAACTGCGGTATTGACCTTCTAGGCATGGTAGAACTACAGACAACATGAGCAGCGTACCTTCGTCCTGGTGGAATGACTGGAACTGATCGGCTGTCGTACCCCCTCCGTCTAATAGGCCCTGCTCATGCATGGTTGTTTACATCTTTGAGCAGTTTTAGTGACATCTATGAACAGTCAAAGGGACTGTATCTTGGATACAATATACACAGTCAACGTCTATATGCCGGAGATCTGGGAACCGAGGTGATGCAAAACTTTTTTTGATGTGTGTATATTAAGATATACGTATATGTTCCAATATTATATGCCCCGAAAATGAGCCACGATAGTTTTGAAACACACTGTATATCAGTAGCTATGCAGTTATTTCTTAAAATGTGAAGCAAACTCCCATTGATTTACAATTGAATCGCTGATTTCAGAAACAACACAATATGTCCATAGAGACTGCCTTGGACAAAGGTGTTTCTGAAATCAGCGATTCAATTTGATGTACGTTGTACGCACCGAACTTAATAGCAGAAAACGGGAAACGCATTGCTCTTAATATTGTATCCATTGACCCGCTATGTAGCAGAGAGAGGCTTCGATAAATAGATTATATGCATCAAGTCGTGATTACTATTTAAGCACGATATGATATAATTGAGTATTAGAAGGTAAGCCAGTGATCAACCTGGATGTCAGTAATGTTCGTATCGATCACGGAATTAATCGTCCATCTTACCTATCTGCTCTCAATTACACTGTATCGTAACCGTTTGCGAGCTGAAACAAGGATTTCGTTAAGTTATTTCATACAATTGTTTTTACAGGCAATCGTTAGCATATGTATTAAATCATTTCATGTTTACATTAAAGTTATTATAATAGCCTCGGTTCAGAATCTCGGATAGCCAAAGATTGGACGAGAGTATTGTTCATTATAACCATCACCTGATACAAGTGATTATTAGTTACAGTGATTCCCTAATAGCCTAATACAATAATCCTGCTCGGTAAGATTAATCACAACATGATATTAAACAAGTAGTTCCGTGACGAACAAAAGAGCATACATTTTTTTAAAATTAAGATTCATAACAATGATTGATCTATAACGACCTATCTATAGAGCATCCAGCGTTTAGAAAAGACTGTGGGTCTTATGGGCTTTTACTCTTAACGGAAATCCCCCCTACACTGGTTTTGTTGCGTCACCTTTTATCATGAAGGAACTCTGAACATATATATTTTTCGTCATAATAGTTCCCTACAATTATCTGCCAATTGATTACCTTTCTTATTGCGTACAAGTATCGCTTATATTACGTCTTAGTAACTTAAAAATTTTCGAGGTTAGCACGCTGGAAAAAAGAGCCTCGTCCTGTGCTGCATGCTCGCCCGGAGTGGAGCACGTGCTCAGTTCCGCCGACAGAAGTTCTGAAGCACTATCCGTCATTGGTGTTACTGTTGTGTGTCTGTTTTATTTTCTGTTCAATAGAATCATGGCTGCCGACAGTTGGGTTAGAACCCACTATCTCCCGAATGCAAGATCGCAGCTGCGCGCCCCTAACCGCACGGCTAACTCACTACAATATTACAAATATTAATCTAAACAAAACAACAAGAATAAAATTGAAAGAAACTAAATTACAGCCTAACTGATAACTAAAGAGGTGATGATCAACAGTATTGCTGACGTAAAAATTAACATCGTCAACATACATCCGAGAAGAAAGGAAGGGTTGTGCTCTCGACATCTGTCAATCAGTAATGCGTCATATCACAACGAAATGAATGTCGATATTGGTTCTCTTCGCATACAGTATCCTTAATACTTGTCCAATCCGTTAACACCTGCAAAACTGCTCCTTCCTGGGCGTGTTCTATTTCAGGTAGCTGCTGGGGTTGTGGTTGTCTCGCTAACTTATGAAAGCGCAGTACTCGAAGTGGGTGAACATAACGTATGACGTCAGTGCTACCTCTGCCTAGAGTTAGCTACACTGTCGCCATAAGGCTCCACAGTCTTTTCTAAACGCTGGATGCTCTATAGAATAATTACGAAATTAAGTTGGTAATATTAGCGTTCAGGATTTGTTCAAAATATACCTGAAATACTGTAGTGTAGCCTAATTGAGCACTACAGTTTGATTGAAATAATTTCCTTCCGTGGATTCTGATATACTGAGAGTTATTAGATAGTTGGTAGGCCTGCTGCCTCTAAAAATGTGGACAAATATATCCGTACGGCATACTCACATAATTTGTTAGTTGTCCATTAAATGTTATAGAAGTTAGATGCAGTTAAACACGGAAACTATCAGCACACGCAGAATTGAGCTATCTATCGTCTATATACATGTGCCAAATGTTGAACTGTTGCCTGCATACATTGAGACTAGGGTTCACAATTATGGAGAGCATTTATCAACAGTTGGTAGCCCTGGTGACTTCAGATCCATACACATATTCCAAGATATTGAATTTAGAGTTTAAAAGACTTGAGAGTATTATACACAGTTGGCAGTTCTGCTGACTCTTATGTTAAGCACAATTGTATGTCCTAAATACACTATTATTATCTACATCCGGAAGTGGGCGTACACCATATTTGTTTGTTTGTTTGACGTTGGAGGAAATGTTTTCTTTTTTACATGTTGGCAACACTGATTGACATATTCTGATTGACTCATTTGCTTCCTGTTTCAGCTTGGTAACCTCGGTGACCGTTAAGTTGGAGTTATAAATCAACCATGTGTGATCAAAGTTCATAGGCCTATAGCATTGAACAAAGATTGGTTGTTGCGTTTTAGCTTCACGAAAGACAATCGCACGGGTGACACCATTGAAAGCGATAAAGCAAAATTTACAGACCACTTTGGTATTAATCCACCCAGAAAAACAACAAAGTTGGGGTGGGAAAAACGTGCATTTGCCACGGACAGTGTGAAAGACCTTCTCCGAGGCGGTCGACCGATAAAACGGAGGGAAACGTCTCGGGAAGTGGAAGCATCGGTGCAGCAATCTCCTTTAAAATCAACACGTAAAATGTCTGCAGAGGTTGGCATTCCTCGGACCACCATTATGAGTCGCATGAAAGAAGATTTGAAATTGAAGGTATACCGTCCAATGCATGTGAATAAACTGAGTGGCGCTGACATGGATGCGCGGAAAGAGTCATGCAGAACGCTTCTTAATGCGTTCCGTTTCCAACGAGCCCGTGGTGCAGTCCTCTTCACAGACGAGTCTGCTATCTATCGGAGTATGCATTCTTGGAACTTTGTCATGTGGTGTAAGGAAAAATCCCGGTTTTACGAAGAGCTGGAGAGAAACCCACCACACGTGATGTTGTGGGCTGGACTGAGTGCAACACATATTCTTGGGCCTTTCTTATTCGAAGACAATGAAAATGGACATTCTTACCAGGAGATGCTTAATGAGTGGATAGTGCCACTACTGCAAGAAAATTGTATCGAAGACACTGTTGTCTTACAGCAGGATGGAGCCCCAGCACACTTCGCGATTCACGAGCGCAATTACTTGAATCAGACCTTTCCTGGCTGGCGGATTGGAAGAGGTTCTGCATCTTTACCAGTTCTCTTTGCCTGGCCTCCAAGAAGTCCCAATCTGATGACATCAGACATTGCTCTCTGGGGATTCATAGAGCAACAAGTAAGAAACACTCGATATCACACAACGCAGGAATTACGTGCAGCTGTGGAACACGCCTTCACCCTCGTGACTCCAGAGTATCACAGCAAAATATCTGCGAGAACATGGCGCAGAATTCAGCTGTGTTATGACAAGGATGGTGCTCATACCGATGTTTATGACTCTTAAGACTTCAATGTGTGTATAACAGACATTCAACCATAACTAACATAACGTTGAAAATAAAGGGGGCGTACGCCCACTTCCAGACCAACCTGTATATGTGTTCCAATTTTGGAGCAGTATCCATGCATATCGTCCAAGATATCCAACATAGAGCTCAAATTTCAATTGTGATTTTTCAGCAGTTGTCAATAATGACGTCATTTTCAAATATAGCCGTGAGATGTCCAAATTCGGTTTTGATAGTTGCAGCCGTTTAGGGGTAGATAGGAGGAGGAGGGACACACACAGGCAGAAGGACAGACAGACATACAGACATCTGTCCGTCCGGGTGATCTCATAACACTACTTTTTCATCAAGTCTGTAAAATGTTTAAAGTAGGCTAAAATATAAGTCATGGAACCTACAAATAACTTAAATAGTAATGTATTAAATATTATAAACAACTAGCTGTACCCAGCATGCGTTGCAATGCCAATCAAAGAAAGTGTTGGCGTTGTAACTTTGTTTGTTGAAGTGCTTTTGGATACACTATGTTTTTTCTTTTTCCGTTAACTGCCACTAAACTTTTGTAAAATGGATTTACTATCTCAGAAACATTCCTGGGAGCGTGCTCAACAACTCACCAAAGTTTCATCGCAATCGGATGAATGGTATATGAACGCATACGGGATTTTGTTGAAACGATTCACGCGCTGTAACTCATTTGTTAAATCTACCCGCGCGCTATCTAATATAAATTTGATTTACTATGCCTATAACCATACTGGTAGTGTGCACAACAACTCACCAAAATTTGAACGCAATCGGATGAATGGTACTATTTATGCATAAGGTATGAACAGACAAACATTCATTTTTATATACTGTATAGTAGATTATCGAAAACTCTAATAATGGCCATTAATTATGTATTACCTTAATCTTATTCTAATTGCTGCAGAGAAGCTGTCCTAGACTTTAACTATGTGTTATAGTTTAGAATACCGTCTTCTGTACCCGTATGCTTGTTTCACATGCATCTTTGTTGTGTGTCTCATCTGTCGCTTTCTTATCCCATATTATCCTGATAACATTAAAATGTTTCGCTAATTTGCCTGGATTCCTCCATTCCATTTTTTAGTAATTTTATTAAAGTGTGATATTCATTTTCACTTTCTATTCTGTTTATATAGTCTGGGACAGCTTAAATGAGTTACTAGATCAAGACAGGGTAGGCAACATTAACAGCCGTCCCCTATGCCTACGTAAATGTTGGTTTATGGTTGCATTTCTTGAAGGTAAGTTGTTTTCAGGTGCGAGCACATTGTCGCCAACCCTGCTTAAAATCCCACCATCTCCAAAGACCATAATGCCAGTAAAATTCCGTACCACACAGTTGCCGACATGTTTCTGGCAATAACTCCCATAATGCATTTTTCACAAAGTCAGCCAACATTATAATTACGACTGTAACTAATAATTTATTATTTAAATAATTTCACAGTTTTCTTTGGAAATTCAAGTCTAATGAAGTTGTAACAAGTTGTACAAGGTAAGTACTAGTAATATACATCGATTAAAACAGTTTATACAGTTATTATAGACTCTTGATATGTGTGTGTCAAATCCACTTGTCTGAGATGATTCGAAGCTTTTATTTAATTAATTTTTGGATACATTCTTATTTAGATTTCATCATGACGCCTAAAAATTACGAGAACAAGATTGGAGATGGATTGGAGCAACTCTACAAAGATCACTACAATTTAAGTAAGTAGGCCTAGCCTAGACCTACACAATTTAAAGTACAGAGTTATTTAATCGTTGTTTTATTTATTTTTATATTCAGTCAGAGCACAAATAACGTAATAAAAAACCTTAATGGTCTTTGGAAATTTTGAAATAGTCTTCCGACTGCATTTTCCGTATAGGCCTAATTCAAACATAACCTAAAATATAGCCTATGTAAGTTCTCTCTCGGGAATGTATTCTTAGGTTCAATTCGCCTTCTAATATAGTAATGTATATTATTCTCGACTTCCAAATGCCGTCAGCCATAATATTATAATACATTGCACATGTAACTTAAGCTTGGAAGTAGGCCTAGTCTATGATTCACACTCGGTTGGTGGTAGTGAATGTACTGGTGATTATTTATGAAGCTTATAACTTATGTACTTGGCTACTGACCTATAGCCTACTTAGTAGTAGGCAGATAAAATATTTATATTAGGCCTGTTTTTATTTGTTTCAGTCATGGTTGCGACAGAGTAGTGTGATGCCCTTCAACGAACTTCAAGGGTTGTGCAACATGAATCAATCATCATTCTGAAGAGCCATATACTCACATGTGCATGGTATATGCACTGCGCCAGAGTCACATATGCAAATTTTCAGAGAATACCAACAATATCTCATAGCTCTCTTTTAGTTCTCGACACAAGTTACTGCGCCACTGATTGTCTGGGTGAAAATTACTGATGTACTAATGTTGGGTGAGACAAAGTCATTGTTCGCTACTTGGTTAGATGACACGGTTTGGGCGAAGCCACTGGTTGCAATAAGTTATAAATATTGGTCGCAGCTATAGCCTACTTGTATTATTAATTCTGAATGAAAGTAGAAAGTGGCTTATACACCTGCATCGGACATGATTGTGACTGTATGCTGTGATGGCTGCGCTAGAATTAGTAGCACACAGGTAACGATATTTGTAGGCTATACATTATACGGTAATAGAAAACTAAAAATTTCATAGATCTCGTAGGCCTATACTACACAGCTTGGACATTGGACGTGAATAATGAAATAAAAGGCAAAACCATTGGTCTGGATAAAGATTATTGATGCTTGACTACCCCCACTGTGCATGACAAAAACCGGGGGTGTTATATATTAGCTAACGCGGCCCGCGTTACCTCAATTTTTCATATTAAAGCATTGTTGTTGTTTCTTATGGCTAGCCCAGATTCCAATCCATCAGCTTTCTTGCATTCCAATAGAGTTGTGTGAGGTTTCCTGATGTTATAGCAGTCACATCAAGTTTGTTGCAATGTGGCAGGTGCCCCTTATCAATTTTACTTCCAGGTTCGTGACAAAGTGTGCATTTTTCAGATCTCAGGATGTCCCAAATAGGATCACGACTTATATAGATGGAATTCCAGCTGAGTCTGCCATTTTCGCTGTTAATTATGCACAAGTACAGTATTGCCAATCCCACACTTTGTATAAGCGCGGTACCATGAAACAAAATAGCACCAAGTTTGAACCAGTTCGCAATGGATTGTGCAAGCTGTTTTTGTCTAAACCAATAATTGTTAATTCATTAGGCCATACAAACACCCCTGGATTTTGTCAAGCACAGTGGGGGTAGACACGCATCAATAATTTTCATCCAAACCCATGGTTTGTGCCTAGACCAATAACTTTTAGGCAGTGGGGCGCTGGTTTTTTCCCGATTAGTTCGAAACATGAAATTCTCGCGATCAGCGTTCATTACAGTGGTAAATACTGTTCTACATACAAAACAAACCTAACCTGGGGCTTATGCCCAGACCTCCTTGCTTGTAGTGCAATCGGTAATTTTCGTCCAGACAGTCGACTAAACAAGTAGCGACCAATGGTTTCGTCCAGTCAGTCGTCTAACCAAGAAGAGCTCGCTTATTTATTTTTCTCACATAAGTACAACATTACATGTGTCGTCCAATGTAGGCCTATTTAGTATCGGATATGTTGGTAACTAATGACGTCAATGTGATCGCTCACTGCGGCAGTTTCACATACCAAATATGCTGTCGAACATGGCTGCGGTTGTTAAATATACAATAAATAAAAACACATGTTTAAGTGATTTAGCACATATATCCGGTGCAGAAGTGATCAAGGTTAGTAGTTACAATTGATAATGTCCCCCCCCCCATCCCGCCAGAAGATGAAATAAGGTATGAAAATGATATATTATCAAAGTGAAAGCAAAAAGAAAAAAGAGTGATACATGATACAGAATTAATCTGAAATTTCACTACAGTATAGTCGTTTTATAAAAGGGCATAGCGGGTGGGTTACAGACAGGTAAGGAGAAAGCATCTATTAGGACATCACTTCCATAATTATTATTCATCATTACACAAGGTATTTAGGCTAAGTTCAGTATTCTACTTGGTTCATCACTCCTGAAGTGTTATCTCTATTACGTATGTCGTTTTGCCTCGAACATTTTTGGTTGAAGGCAGGCTATTATTTTATTTTAGAATATGCACTGAAAATTTGATGTAATCAGCGTAACCGCAGCCTTCGTAAAGAGGTTTACGCAGTCCAGCGCGTATCCCATTTTTGAACAGTTGACTGCGGTTGACTGTAGCGTTGGGGGTCTGCACCACTAGCACTGGCCAACAGCGGGGCGCACTTGAACTCGGTCAGTGATAACACTATGTATTGTATTCGTCATGATAATGCTATTATTATGATCATGTAGAAATGAGTGGAAGTGTAGAGGACGTACCCATTCGCGACAACGCTGCCTCAGTTCAATTCCCTCTCATATATTCCGCTCTCGCAATTTAAATAACTCAGCTCTCCACAGAAAATTGTTTTGTGTTGATATCTTATAATTTTAATTTTCAAGATATTACTCCGTCGATAAAGCTTGCCTTTCAACGCCTGTACTTAACTCGTCAATTTCTCAGTGAATTCATTGAATTTTCTACAAGTGGCTTTTAATGTGCCGGTTGATGAGAGGTCAGGAGACTATTCTACCAACCATCTCGCGTTGTCAGGCTAGCATTTTTTGGCAGTTGGTCCAGGTTCAATTTCCAGCTCTGCCAAGAAATTTTAATTTTGGTCTGAGGGATGGAACAAGGCACACTCAGCCTCATGAGGCAAAACTGGGAAAAGGAGGGTTCGATTCCTATCTTAGCCATCTTGGAAGTGGTTTCTACGCTTCTACTCCTGGCAAATGCCGGGATGGTTCCTAAATTAAGGCCATGGCCACCTCGTTCCCAATCCTCATCTGAATAATAAATGCACACACTAATCCAGCCATCACAATAACACAGGTTATCAGACAAATTCCACATGCCCAAGTACACAGATCTACATGACCATGATATCACAAAGCCCCAAAATCAACCAACTTCTGCTTTCTACCATTCCAAGACGAAATCTTCGAGTTGCCATTAGTCTAATGCCCCTAAAATCCACGACTAGTTCGAATGGTTTTAGGTCTAAGCATTGGATCAACCATCTTCTTGCATCTCAATAGGGATTTGACAACAGGCATTCAACAGCTTGTCTCAATTCTGCCTTCATATATGTAGGCCTATTGGCAACTCCAGCTATCTGATATGACATCTAGCGGTAAAAATTAGAAAATTACCAAGTAGGGTACATTTGTCACGTGGTGACTGGTTGTATATGGTTTCTTGTATTCGTAAGCAGATCGAGGTAATTTCTTCGTGTCTTTATACATAAGTAATAAGTTTTACTCGTTGATGGAGTGTAAAATGAGTAAAAGCAACGTATATTGCTCAGTTTACGGCTGTAAGTCGATGCATAAAAGAGGGCTGCGGATATAAGTTTTCATCACTTTCCAAAAGATGTAAATAGCAATAGCCAAAAGGTGACGATACCAAATAAATACGGGCAACAGGAGCGGGTTGGACCACTCACCACTACACTCACTGACGACAGGACGGGTTGTTCACTGTTTACGCCGAGCCAAGCCGTACCAAGACAGCTAGGCCTACACCAGCCGACTACAGCCAAGCTTCATCAGTCAGGTATCCTTCCCCCTCCCTAGTTCATTTCCAATTACCCTACCAATCGCCATCACCTCGCTCTGCGATATCCGAGCCATTCCACTACGAGTTATATAGGCCTAATTTGACTTCGCAGGGTAAATATCTACCCTGCGAGAACCTGCTACCAGTCCGATATTCTACACCAAACCCACCAGCTAACCATCTAAATCAAGCAATTCCTGTTTCCCCCGAGCTTTAATACAAGTTAAACTCATCCCTTTGCCCTACCAAGCAGCAAATAATTTCTACAGTCTATGGTACAGTGAGCAAACTCAAATATAGCATTTAAAGTAACAGCGCCATGACTCGAACTGCTCAAAAACAGATACCAGCAGACAACCGATGCTTGATAATATGCAATTGACACATAAAATCCAGTGGAACACACGAATTAGATCACGTGTATCGCACAGTTATACATATATACAATCAAAAATAACACTGTCATTATTTTAGGGACCACATTTACTGATTATAACCGAAAAATAAAAAGTGTTCCATATCAAACGCGTGTTATTGAGTATTTTTACCCTACTTATCCAGACCGACCGCAGCGCCCCAAGTGTTAGTTTGAGTTGCCAATACATATACATATATGTACCCTACTATTATATTTCTCTCCTACTCCTAAATCCTTCTCTGAACACTCATCTTAAAACAGAATGGTCTGCATTTTTGGACTAATTATAAAAATATAGCCTATAAGAAGAAATGAACATGCTCATCTTTAGCTCCCTGGCGAAAATAATTGAGTAAGTATTAATGTTTCTGTTTTTATGCATTTTATATGATGCTTTAAAAATCAATCTAGAAGAGATAATTAAAGTTAACTTCACTACCATAATACTGCTTAAGAGTTACTGTCGAGGACTGATGACCAAGATGTCCCTAACTTGAGCAAGGACTGCTTCACAACTTCATGTAAAACGTATTTTCGTAAAAGAGCCTTTACTTAGTTTGGATCATTTGCGATACGTGTTACATGGATGTGTGTGCTGACTTTTTGGTGTTAAGTGATGTAAGTTGGCAACACCAAATGTGGCGGCTATGTTGGTTTTCTAGTAACTTATTTAAGGTGTCCTGGACTATACTCCCTTGTCTACAAACCTTGCTCTTATTATTATGGTTTCATTACATTTTCTGTTCAGGTGTGCTGCACCCATAACCTTCCCACAAAACAATCAAAGGTCCTCCTTTTCTACTTCTCTCAATGCTTTGTTCTTATACATCATCGGTGATAATGAGACCTCATCAGAAGAGAGTGAAGATGAGTTAAGCTGGACAAGGAGTTGGAAGTAAGCGACGTGTTATATTAAAAAGCACAGTCCCGATGTTTGGCTGAAGTTGAAAATGGTAAACCTTGGAAAACTATTTCAAGAATCACCAATGGTGGAGTTCGAATCCGAGGATAACTTCGACCTGTTGTCGTACGCATTGTGATACCCAATCAATAAATAAAACAAAAACAGGCTCATAGAGAGAGAAACCTGAGAAAATCATATTTCTGTCCATTCAATAGCAATGCTTCTACCTCCTATCAACTTTGTGGAGATATTGCGTTTCTCTAGGAACTTGTACGTGAGCTATAAAATAAAAGGAATAAAAATATCTATCATCTTGAATGAGAAGTTGGCTTACTATGTCTCAGTGGACTAGAGGTTGACACTCAACCTGAGGTGGGACAGAGATGGAGTAACTCGCTCCTCATAAAGTACGAGAGAGAAGCAAATATAAGCTCTTTCTTTCAAGGACAGCCAATTTACTTGAAAGCTTCTAGAAGCAGCAAAAGTAAGATACCACAGGTAACAGCAGACCACCACTGTTTGGGAAAGAAGGGAGCTACTGGAAATTGTTGAATTCGAGGAGAGGAAAGAGAACGAGACAGAGGAATAATATAGGACAGTAAATTGCCATCATTCTTTATAGAAGAGAGAAACTGCAAAAGACTATAAGAATGGAAGTGAACCATAAAACCAAGCAGGAGACGTGCATATATTGCAAATGTCTTTACGTGGCAAACATTGCAAGATAAGTTACATCATAATTTATGTGTAACATAACCTGCATACATAAAAATGAGGGGAATTATAACCCATCTCAGGGGTATGAGTGTGTTGCACATATCATTATGTATGGAATATTTTAGACACATATGGGTACTTTCTTTCACTGCGTCAGAAACATACATTACAGCTACACACGGTCATAACCATTGATCGACCGAGATATATGACGGTAGTTTCAAACTAGGATGTAATAATCCTAGGGGTAAAAGGAAGAGAATACCACAAAGAATTATTGCAGGAATTTGTGGAGCATAACAGGTTTGCGACCCTGTAGAAGTTGTGAGAAGGTTCTACAAGGGATTCTTACGAACGTGAGCTCCCTGATCTCACATCTGTCAGTTCAACACTGCAACCTAACCGAGTGAGTTAAGGCGCATACCACGACTGCAAACGGGATCACTGGAGTCCGGAGATTGAGGGGTCAAATCCCGGTGCTGACAATGACCATCCTGAGAGTGGTTATTTCCCGCGATTTTCTGCACTCCATCCGGACAAATTGTGGGATGGAATCTGTTTCCAAGTTCAGGGTCACCTGCACCAAATCTTAGACCCTAGTAATTACAGTTTCATGTATTGTTACAATTACAATAGTCATCAGGCTAATTTCAACAACGTGGCGCAGTGGTAACGTTCTCACCCGTTGTGTTAAAGATTGCGGGATCGTATCTGGGCGCAGTCAGTTGGCATTTGAGGGTGGTCAAATACGAGGAATCCGTGACAGTAGATTTACTGGCACGTTTAAGTTCGCCCTCTGTGCCGAAACTGAGACGAATATCACAACAGTACAAAAAATCACTAAACCTTATATATTCGCTCTTTTAATAAACACATAATTGAAATGGGTTAACTGCATTCAATTAGTGATAGAAAGCACACCATTCTGAGCGGTATGCTACCACCAATTTCACTTAACTAGGGCTCCACAACTATGCAGTAACAGACATCACAAGGAAGGAGCTATGTTTTTCTTCCATTGGTGTTCTTAACTCTTCAATAAACAACAGCATCGATAATGGATCAGAGTCTCAAATGGAAGAGTAAAGATTGTGAACGTTGTTGGGATTCTACCCTATTTCACCAGTTTCAATAGAACTGGTGTGCTGATTATTGCACTATCTTGACAACACACGGCCAGTAGGCCTAATAGAAGTAATGTCGTACTCGCAGCGCCTAACAAGGGAAGTATCAGGTAAGACAGGTCGAAACCTATCTTGAAACTTTGTGGACGCAATCGTTGTACTATAAGAAGACAGCGTGCGGAAAATCAGCCACCAGATGGAACTGCAAGGCTCCGAAATCATGTGGCGAATCTCTCATATAAATCAATGGGAAGTAGCGAGTACCGTACATGTTGGGACGGACTGTCCTGACGACTCAGCCACTCAAGGCCGGTGGTAAGCAGCCGCTCGCTCAGTCAGTATATACGCCCCAACGCGTGACTACTCCGAGTGCCAGGGATGTCCACCTCCTCCAGCCGTGATGTCTGCGTACCAGGATGTCAGGTACCTGATACTTTCCTTGTAAGATGTATGAGTAAGACAGCACAACCTGACACAAGTGAAAAGGTACAGAGAATTCCACCAAGATGTCAGTTGTAAATCTTCAGTCAGTCAATACAAATTTACCCAGTGACTGAACGGGTGTACAATGTATATACGTGTATATTATATGAAAAATCCACAGCCTGCTTCCAGTCTCCGACCGGGTCAGGAATGGAATGAATGAAGCCCCCATCTAACGGCGAGGATATGAACTGTGCCGGCTGCCGAGGCCTGACGCACTCCTCTGGGACAATTATTAAATGAATGACAGATGAAAAGAAATGATAGTGGAGAGTGTTGCTGGAATGAAATTTTGACAGGGAAAACCGGAGTACCCGGAGAAAAACCTCTCTGCCTCCGTTTTGTCCAGCACAGATCTCACATGGAGTGACCGGGATTTGAACCACGGACCCAGCGGTGAGAGGCCGGCGTGATGCCGCCTAAGCCACGGAGCTTATTTAACACAAGTAAATGAGCAAATTTTAAAAACAAATTTATGTTATTTTCATTTGGCCAATGGTTGTTAATATTACACCTAACAAAGACCTAACCTTCCTATGCCACCTGCTAACAATAAATATGAACTATTATTATAGAGGTGTTCAAAAACAATGTCACAGAAAACATTCCCGCAAGTTAAGATTTTAGAGATTCTGGTACACTTTTCTCAGGAACTACACAAGTTACAGGTCTGCTCTTCACCATGTGGGTTTATAGAATGAACTGAAAGATATTTAAAATAATCTTCATCTTTTCAATTTATAAATTTAAAAAAATACATTTTAAGAGGCAAATATATTTTTGGAATTTTTTGATTTCTAAACGGCTCAAAAATTATAGAAAACAAGATGTTCAGTAAAGAACATATAGCCTACTTTCTCCTAAATGTATGAGTATAGTTATAACTCGTTGTTATTATCAAAGAGTATAATAGAACTATTCTTTGTTGAAGACCTTAGAAACGATTTACCTCTACCAAACGCCACAACCTAGATAAAAACTGCTACCATCATTGAAGAAAGAAAGAAAGAAAGAAAGAAAGAAAGATAAGAAGTATCTAAAGAATGATATGGATCTGGAGACATAATCGACCGGACTGGCGGCGTGGCTCAGCGGTAACGTTCTCGCTTGCTGGACCGTATGTTTCAGGTTCGTATCCTGGCGCAGTCAGCTGGCATTTGAGGGTGCACAAATGCGAGGGAGCCGTGTTAGTAGATTTACTGGCACGTTAAAGATCCCCTTCGGGACAAAATTCTGGCACCCCGGCGTCTCTAAAAGCAACAGTAGTTAAAAGGGACGTATTATTATTATTATTACATAATCGGCCTGACGCGGACAACATCCAACTTTGAGTTGAGGCATGTCTTTACACGTCTGGCTGCGTATGACTTTCACAACACTAATTGAATTAACAAATCTTTCCATGACCCTACAGAGACGTGTGTATACCAACTAGGCCTATGTGGATATTTTCGATTGCTATTTGGCTGAAATAGAAGTATTAATTAATATCCTGAACTAGCACCAACGATAGAGTTCAGATACTATGTGAAATCGTTTTGTTCTTTACTTCAATTAACATTTTCAAATAACGCACAATAGGCTGTTACAAACCCTTTAAAATAGAAAGTAAAAATGTATCGTAGTATCATCTTGTCATTCTTCAAATTCGATGCGCATAGAATGCAAATGGTATAGTAATCAATGGAGCCCCACGTAGACTAGTCGTGATATCTAGTGGTGAAATATCTAACAATATTATCCTTACAGAGCGAGTGCATTCTAGCGGCCAGAAGAAGAAACTTTTCAATAAAATCTGGTCGGCGTGCAGTTACCTTTTTGGCAGCTAGATGTCTCGAGTAAATCTGCTGGCGAATTATGTTTTAATTAAATATATATTTTACACCATAATATGCACAATATAACGCTTAATTTTAAAACATCTGAGTCATTACAAAACAATAAACATATAAAATTTCAAGCAAAAAAACTAGCTCTGATCGGGTTTGAACCATAGGCATTTGAGCGATAGGCTAACGCTCTACCACTGAGCTAATTGTGTCACCGAATATTGTTCTATATAAAATGACTTACATAGAACTTGTTAGCAAATAGGGATTTATACTAAACGATTTCATCACTGGAGTATATTATTTATATATAAAGCATTTCATACAAAGTTTATTTATTTTATATCAGTACGCTATATTGCATGCAATACTCAAATTAGTGAAATATAAGTCAGGCACAAGATATCCGCTGCCAACTTGTCTTATTACTAAAAAATCAGCTCAGCTTTTTAAAATCACGTCTGCACTATAGTATTACAAAATACACTTTTAATTTCGAACGTGCCTCTTCCTTTAGAACAGTTAAAACGATTCTCGGCTCGATAATCGGAACTGGTGGGTCCCATGATATGGATTATAAAGTTTGCATAATTCGCACGGCCGCCATCCTTGAAATGGTATGGCGGACGACCTTGTAGTTTGGTCACAAGACGCATCCTATACGAAGGTATGTTGTTACCAAATTTGGTAGAGATCGGATGATTTGGTTAGTCGTTATTTGATTTTACGTTTTGAACGTTTGAGTGGCCGCCATTCAGTTTTAGTAAAGATGGCGGCGATATAAAACATGACACTGAGGTGTCCTTTGCTAGTGCTACTTTTGTACCAAATTTCGTTCAATTCGCATTCACCGTGTTCGAATTGATAGGGGGGGACAGACATTCAGAGTACACACACTCACACACACACACACAGACACACAGACACACACACACACAGACTCACACACACACACATACACACACACAGACAGACACACTTTTTTCGCCCTGTGTTGATCTCATAAGTCTACTTTCATTTTTTGCAAAATTCGAAAGTAGGCTAAAAATATCCGTTCATTTTGTCAAGCCACATGTTCTTTACATTCCAGGAAAAAATTAGGTATCCTTGGCAAGAAAGTTTCGAGGAAAGTGTACCAAACTTGAGAAATGTATATACCGGCACTAGAATTGTTTGCTGTGACCTTGTTTTTGAACATTCTGTACAAATGCAGACAATATTATGTCATTTGTATTGTTAGCAGGTGGCTTAGGAATATTAGATCTTTGTTTAGTGTAAAAGTAACAATCATTGACCAAACGGAAATAACAGATATTTGCTCTTTAAATTTGCTGATTTAATTGTGTAAAATAAGCCATTGTCAAAACCCAGTGTCTTTAAGTGAGGTGCCATCCCAGGATTTGCCTGGAGTAGAAGTCGGAAACCACGGAAAACCACTTCCAGAATGGCTGAGGTAGGAATCGAACCCACCTCTTCTCAATTTTGCCTCACGAGGCTGCGTATACTACGTTTCAGCCCTCAAACCAGATACAAATTTCTTGGCAGAACAGGGAAATGAACCCGGGCCTCCACGGTGTTAGCCAAGAATGCTAGCCACTAGGCAACGGGACATATATAGTAGGTGCGTGTGAAACAAGGTTCATTTTTTTTTTTTTTTTTAGCGTATGGCTTTTAGTGCCGGGAGTGTCCGAGGACATGTTCGGCTCGCCAGTTTTGTAGCTGCTTCGAGACGGACACCCAATGGGTGAGCTACAAGTACCGTTGGGGAGGAATGTTGGATGGGAGGGTCGAGGAGTTGGAAGGTAGCGGCTGTGGCCTATAGTTAGGGACCAACCCCGGCATTTGCCTGGAAGGAAGATGGGAAACCACAGAAGACCATCTTCAAGGTTGCCGGCGGGGGGATTCGAACCTCCTCGCCTCCCGGACGTGAGCGACTGCCAACAGTCATGCCGCAACGACCTCGGCTAACTCATCCGGTACAAGGTTCATAATGTGGCTCCATAAACCATGGCTGGTAGCAATTCATTTGCGAGTGCGTCAATGTACGGTCTGATTACAAACAACCGTGTAGCGTACTGTGTAGAGTAATATATCCATATGTTACGATGAATTCGTGTCAGTTTATTCACAGCAATTCCAAAAGAAAATTATGTTTTTGGCTTATTTTACACAAAAAGTAACTTTTGTTCACCATTGAATTCATGCCACACAATTCCCTCACAGTCTCTTTAGGTAAAGACAGGTTGTAGGTTAGAACACGTCTTACTGTGCTGCAGAGTGCTTTCCTGAACTCACTGTATGTCTGGTACAGAGTTGCCAGGTCCTTGAAAAGAAAATTAGGAACAGATGTGTTGTCGAGGAAATCAGCGAGTGACATCATCGACAACTAATGAACTTCCTTTAAGGATGTTTTTACAGAAGTTATATTCCCTTCACAGGGCAGTTTATTAATAAATAATACATACATATAGCCTACTGAAAATAACATTTTCTTTCCTTTCCAATACTACGTCATTCAGAATGTTTTTCGTTGCTCTGAACAGATTTGAATAGTTTATTGTCTTTCTTAACAATTTCACAAAAGTCTTTGCATAAAACTGAAGAGAATTTTACAGAAATAAATAAAAGAGTTTCTTCAATCTCTACAAACGAATATGCCAGAGTGAGTATTCTTTACAATGAAAACTTCAGACAGGAAACCCCAAAGAGAACTTTTTGAAGGAAATAGCAAACCAGAGGTGTAAACACACACACATTTCTCTCGAGTTTCAAAACGCTCCGAAATACGGGACAAAATCGACCCCGGATAAGAACTGCCTGGGACGCGGAATATTTAGCACGAATACAGGACTGTCCTGTAAAATCCGGGACGTCTGGCAACCCTGGTTTAGTACGAAATAGTGTGTTGTGTCCATACATGCAACTGGTCCTTGAATTGGAGAGGAGGTGACTGTAACTTTGTGAAAGTCAGTATCCCAGCATGTTCCTCGTTTTGGGATGAGAAACCAAAGTTAACCAGTGATAATCTCAAAGCCACCTGTTTCCCGAGTACAGGACACCTGATCGCAGTGGTTTGCTATTCGAGGCACTTGTCTATATTTATTAGTCAACGCCCGTGACCTCACGAATTGTGAGTCCAAAAGGTCAACTTGCATGGATACAAAAAATCGTTTTAAAAGAAACTATATAGGAACGAGACCATTCTTTAAAGAAGGAAAGAGAAGATATATCTGTTTTGTTTACTTTATTCTTAAATCATGAACTTGGAATGTCGTGGAGCGAGTTATCTTAGGCGACGGTGTGGCTAATTCATTGTTTAACGTTCGGCTGACCCCACAGCTAGCGCGAGGCTGCCTAATGCTCCCGCTAAGTGCTTCAGAAAGAGACAAATTGCTTGCTTCTTCCAAGCACCGAGGAGCACCGCCATTTTAGCTGGCCGGTAAGTACAGCACTCTGTCGCCATCAGCAGCACCTGTCTCTTGGCTGCAGCCGGGGTAAGGTATCTCAAGGCCTCAGTTCATATTCCTCATGGACAAACATTAATGCTGAAGTACTATAATCAAAACAGCAACAGTTATAGCTATGATTATCGTATCCGACCCCATTCTATACGAGAATATTGTCGTAATCAGTGACGATAGAGCTATTCGTGATGTGTTTTAGTAAAATCGACAGTAAGGTGTATAACTTTCGTTTATCGAAATTCTAATTCAAGGATACGACACAAGATGGTGTTTGAACAAAGAAACAAATCGTTCTAGATGTCTATATTCCTCAGTCCTCGGACATAAACTCGATACGACAATACTTCCAAAACAATAATAATTATTATATTTATTATTATTATTATTATTATTATTATTACTGCTATAATGAAGAAGATCTTTAGACTTATTTTTAGTCATATCTATCTATATATATAAAGCACAAAGTTTGTCTGTCTGTCTGTCTGTCTGTCTGTCTGTTATGTATACAAATCTACACCGTTTCACCGATCTGAACCAAAATGTGTATACTTACCCTTTGGAACCCTGCGAGTAACACTGTCTGCTTGAAATTGCGGACAGACCACTCCATTCCCTGCATTTAGGCCCTTTGGCCCAAATCTACACCGTTCCACCGATCTCAACCAAAATTTGTATATTTACCCTTTGGAACACTGCGACTAACACTGTCTGCTTGAAATTGCGGAGAGGCTACTCCATCCCATGCATTTAGGCCCTTTGGCACAAATCTACACCGTTTCACCGATCCGAACCAAACTATGTATACTTACCCTTTGGAACCCTGCGAGTAACACTGTCCACTTAAAATTTCGGACAGACCACCCCATTACCTGCCTTTAGGCACTTTGGCCCAAATCTACACCGTTTCACCGATCAGAACCAATATTCGTAAACTTACCCTTTGGTACCCAGCGAGTAACACTGTCTGCTTGAAATTGCGGACAGACCACTCCATTCCCTGCATTTAGGCCCTTTGTCCCAAATCTACACCGTTTCACCGATCTCAACCAAAATTTGTATATTTACCCTTTGGAACACTGCGACTAACACTGTCTGCTTGAAATTGCGGCGAGGCCACTCCATCCCTTGCATTTAGGCTGTTTGGCACAAATCTACACGGTTTCACCGATCTGACCCCAATTTTATATACTTACCCGTAGAACCCGACAAGTAACACTGTTCACTTTAAATTTCGGACAGACCACACTATTCCCTGCTTTTTGGCCCTTTGGCAGAAAACTACACCGTTTCACCGATCTCAACCAGATTTTTCATAATGACCCTTTGGAACTCGACGAGTAACACTGTCCACTCGAAGTTTCGGACAGACCACTCCATTCCACGCATTTAGGCCCTTTGGCACAAATCTACATCGTTCACCGATCGAAACCAAAATGTGTATACTTACCCTTTGGAACCCGATGAGTAACACTGTCCACTTTAAAATTTGGACAGGCCACTCCATTCCCTGCAGTTTGGCCCTTGGCACAAAACTACACCGTTTCACCGATCTCAACCAGATTTTTCATAATTACCCTTTGGAACTCGACGAGTAACACTGTCCACTCGAAGTTTCGGACAGACCACTCCATTCCACGTATTTAGGCCCTTTGGTACAAATCTACATCGTTCACCGATCGAAAACAAAGTGTGTATACTTTGTATACACTGTCCACTTGAAATTTCTGACATACCACTCCATTCCCTGCATGTAGCTCAGGAATTCCTCGGGGTTGCCAGCTTCCTAACTCACCAGTCATGAGCCCTTGAGGGTGTACCAGAAGTGGTGGGTCTACACACACCCTGCCTCTTTGAGGGCCTTGAGCAGAAGACAGGAGATATTATGAAAAGGAAAAGAAGGCAGACCCCTCGAAGAATGAGGGTATCAGGAAAGATGAGACAAAGCCAATTAAGGCGGGAAATTGAAAGACTCCCTAGCCCTCGGATACCCTAATACAGTCCGGATCGGAAGAGAACAAGAGTTGACCAAGGGAGGCCGACAGGAAAGAGAACTGAAATGAGCCCGGCACCAGGAAGTAGAAGCGATGCCAGACTCAGCTGGGGTTCCGTGGTCGCCAACCCACGTACCACAAGTTGTGAGACCCTGGGGGGGGGGTCAGTTGTGAGAATAGCTTGCTGATTCATCGTGAGGTGACTTGAGAGTACTTTCCAGAGCCCGCCGTGTTATCTCCTGCTGTCTATGCTGATGCCAGCACAGGGCCGTTGCGAAACAGTGAGTGATTCCCGGTCAATCTGTATAGGACGGGGAACCCCGAACGTGTGTCATCATATTTCGTCATCATCTGCGATCATCTCAGGTTCGTGCAGCTTGGACCTAAATTCTTTGTCTTTGCCGAGCAGTACGCTCTTTCACTAGACGCATCCAGTACAGGCCTAAGCCAGAAAATAAGGTTGAGACTTTGGAAGACATCGAAGCTAGACACCTGAATTACCTATATCAGTTTTAAAATAACACCATGTTCGTTTACTAGTCATTTTTCATTACCTTATTATTATCATCATAAGTGCAAATGACCTAGATGTTACGCGCATCATACCAATAATCACCGCCGCATAAAGTCTTTCTCGACTGTGATTTTTAAAATATTTATTTTTGGTTGGTTGGTTCTTAAGTTTAGGGGCTGCGACAACGCGGTCATGTAGCCCCATGTACTTTGGGTGTGTGTAGAATCTGTCTCATAACCGGTGTTAATTGTGATGACTGTATTAGTGTGTGTTATCTGTTTTTTAATTTAAGTACAAACTGCAACTTAGAATTCTTCAAATAGTTCGTACTTTTGCCGCCAAGCGCCACCGTCAACGACTACTAGGCCAAGTTCGGAACTTAGCTACTAGACGCCACTGCAGTCGGCTCTTGGCAACGGACGTAGACATCTATGAGCGTTGTTTACCTATCCAATTTAGCTTCACACAGGTGTAATTAGTGGAAGGTTCAATAACATGCCATAAATCTGACAAGGGACCGCCGGCTTTACTTCCCCTCCGAAGAAAGGCATACTGACTGATTTTAACGCTCTTAAAATATCCGACGGCTTCGGCCGAGTTTGAACCCGCTATCTTGGGCATAGAAGCTCAGCATGCTACCAAATACGCCACCGAAGCCGCCATATAGTTATTTTTATTACAGTACATTGTGTACATTATACGTTGAAGTGTCAATTCAATACCGGCAGTAGTTTCCCTTATCATCCTCATCATAAGAGCAAATGACCTACAGTAGATGTTACGCCCATTACACCATTAATCACCACACACAATAAGTCTTCCTCGCCTGTGAATTTTGAAATATGTATTTCTATTACGGTAGTTTGTAAGTTTGACGTGTCAATTCAACAGTAGTATTTATTATCATCCTTATCAAAAGGGCAAATGACCTAGATATTACTCCCTCATTGTCTTTGGGGGCAAATGACTTAGATTTTAAGTCCATTATATTTCTAAGGAGACCTTAAAACAATATCATCATTCCACCGGGTGAAGCCGGGTACTACTGCTAGTATGGTATATTTAGTATATCACAGTACTCTTCTTTAGAGGATAGAGGGGGAAAATCTTCATGATTATAGACACAATCACGTATAACTTATAATTTGTCACGTAGGAAACAAAATGTCCAATGATATCTTGCATTCGATGCCCCACCTACCACTTTCAATATGCACCATACAGTTTACACCATGTGCAATTATAATGCATATTATACATCTCTGAATTTCGCATCGCATGAAATGTAGTCTACCTCTCATGTACCACTGCGCCCAAAGGAATGTTTATTCAAGCCTCCGTTTTCAGTTCCATTTATTCTTTCGAGAGGAAAGGCGTGAGGTAGGGTGCGTCAGGAAGCCGATTCAAAATATGTGACGTCAGTTCCAGCGCGGGAATATTCAAGAGCCCACGTGGAGAGGGTGAACCAACTGAGAGACAGGAAGATGATGGATCACCGGCAATCAGGGGGAAGTTGCCCGTGATTGGCCAAGAGATCGCCACGATCTGAATAAGGACACCATGGAGGGAGATATGCACATGTTTATACAAACTCAAACTGAGGTAACTCAGTCCCCAATCTATCATTGAAATTTCGATTTTAAAGTCTACGTCACGGGACTCATCCATGAGTCCGGTAGCAATTCTACTTTGGTGCTGGGAGATTGACAAATTCAGGTCTGAATCCCATACGGTGCTAGTTTTGAACTGACTAGTCACCATAAAAGTGATTATAGGAATTAGATTCCATCGCTGCCAATAAAGCAGCAGACACATCTCGTCTCTGTTTATTAACATACGCTAAATTTTACAATCATCACGTCAACGAGGGAAGATGAACGTCTTCAGAGCCAGCCATCGCAACATCGACAAGCCTAACCAGGAGATCCAGAGTTCGACTACGGTGAGCCAAATATACTCGAAGTACACTACTGTCGACCAAAGTATTATGTGTACTCGAGTTTGAAGGTTGTTTGTTAAGTAACCAATAGACCTACATAAAATCCAATACCATCAACATTTTCGTCGTTCTATTCTACGTTAGTTCATGTAGGTTTGGAATTTTAATTTATATTTTAATATTTTTTATCGCAGTTGGAACACAAAAATTGCACGTTTTTAAGCGTGTTTCAACCATGCGTCATATTTATGAATTATTATCTCAAAAGACCGTCATCAGATCGAATCCAAATTTTAACACAATATACATTGGAATGTTGTATAACTGGTTTATTAATTTCACAATTTTGTGTGTCCAAGAAACAAAGTTGTTATCATTGTTGTAAGGTAACTTTTTCTCGGCTCGGTGTGGTTGGAAAATGTAGTTCTTGATTGCGTTGTAATCGTTATTCATCAAAAAGTTATGCTGTATGACTGTGAAATACGTAAATTAATTCACATATTTTATATCGGTTTGTATTTGTACGAGGAAATAACACATGGTTCTCCAGCTAGCCGCTTCGGCAAAAGCTGTACAGCGTTGCTGAGATGGAGCCCATCTCTTCCGAGCGAGACGCGCCATGATGCGTGTGGGCACCATTTCGGCAACGCTGTACAGTTTTTGCCGGAGCGGCTAGCAGGTGAAACATGTATTATTTCCCCGTAGAAATGCAAACTGATATAAAATAAGTGAATTAATTTACGTATTTCACAGTCATACAGCATAAATTTTCGATGTATAAGGATTACAATGCAACCAAGATCTACATTTTCCAACCACCCCGAGCCGAGAAAAAGTTACCTTACAAAAATTATAACAACTTTGTTTCTTGGACACACACAATTTTGAAATTAATAAACCAGTTATACAACATTCTAATGTATATTGTGTTAAAATTTGGATTCGATCTGATGACGGGTTTTTGAGATAATAATTCGTAAATGTGACGCATGGGTGATACACGCTTAAAAACGTGCACTTTTTGTGTTCCAACTGCGATAAAAAATATTAAAATATAAATTAAAAATTCCAAACCTACATGACCTAACGTAAAATAGAACGACAAAAATTATGATGTTATTGGATTTTATGTAGGTCTATTGGTTACTTCACAAACAACCTTCAAACTCGAGTGCACATAATACTTTGGACGACAGTAAGTCTCTCTTTTCATTAATTGCTTCGGCACGTAGATTCAAGCTTTTCTAGTAAATTAAAATTTCAAATCACCTCCACTTAGTATCTTCACCGAGCCAAGGTAAATTCAGTAAATTCATTCTTTATTATTATTATTATTATTACTTGTCATTTTCTTCCTTGCTTTTTTATTATACTGAAATTAAATTATATCATTTGATGCAGGCCTTTTCATTCTTTGTATTTAGAGATAGCTATTAGTCATCCCTGTATCCTTGCACAGAAGGTTTCACTGCAAAAGGCTAGAGACATAGAGAGGACTTACAGTAGGCCTACGTGGTAATAGAACTATCCTGAGGTACCTTTAAGTGAAGGATTCAATTTTCACCTGCATCTTTGTTCGACTCCCTATTACTGTACTTAGTAAGCAGATTCTCTACTTCATTGGATATTGTGGATATAGTGTAAATTACCTGTTATTCACATTCCTGCTATCCGTAAACACAAGTGAGCCACGCAAGAGCGAATCATGTCTTGATGAAACTTGTTACACATGTTGGTGACACTGCAAGAAAAACATACTGTATGTTATGATAGTTTGCCTATAGGGGCATCCCAAGAGAGGTATATTTCAGGTATAACTTGACAATCACCGCAAACTCTTTAACAAAAGATAGGCACTTCAGGAAATAATAATTGGTCGAATAGTTCAACGAAGGTTACTGGGTGCAACGCGTTGGACAACGCTAAAGCAGCCAGGAGGGATGCGATCCAACTGGCGCCGTCTTACACACTTCCGTCACATTTTTCAAAATCACTCCCACAAAAATATCCAGCAACCGAGTGGAAAGATGTTACACATCAAAAATAAATATACACCAAAGTACACGGAGCTGAAATGACCACAATGTCCAAGCCCCTAAATAAAAATACAACCATATTAAAATCCAACGCAACACCACTTCGTGGCATAGCGGCTTGCATTCTTGGTTGTCACCTCGGAGGTCCTGGTTCGATTCCAGACTCTTCCAAGAAATATTAATATGGTCTGACGGCTGGGCCGGGCTACATTCAAACTCAGCCTCATGAGGAAAGACTGAGAAAAGGCGGGTTCCCACCTTGGCCATCTTACAAGTTGTTTTCCGTGGTTTCCCATTTCTACTCCAGGTAAATGCCAGGATGGCTCCTAAGTTATAAATATTTACATCAAAGTACACGGGGCTATATGACCACGATGTCGCAAAGTCCCTAAATGAATTAACAACATTAACATAAAATCCCATGACCCGAATTCGAAACCAAATCCGGGATTTCGAAATAAAGGCTAGTGGCCTGACTTGTGCATTTCGCCTCTAAGCTGGACATTCTGCTAGTGAAAAATGGAAACTGCTGATAAAATTACCTACAGTAGTTGGCACCATCTCATAGGATCCATGCAAGGTACCTGAGACCATACTATTATTGTGTGCACTGAAGTGTTGGGGTTATCATAAACCGCCTCGCTAGTGCAACAATAAAATAGTACAATCGTTCCAACATTAAATCACCATTATGACTATGCTCCAATGACAAGAGCAGCGCCTTTGTTTCTCAGTGGCGCTTTATTGCATTTGTTTCCGAGAGCTTTGTTTATTACTGAATCACGGCACTCTGTATAATTACTGTGTTCATGATAATAATGAATGACCGCGTGATCCATACATCATAGTACTGCAACTGTGGAAACACTTATTGATCTTCACTGATACAGTAAATGATCAGAGCGCAGGTTATAAACTATGCATTGTTTAAATCTCTCTCACTGATATCACTTAGCAACTTTGTGTATGCAGTCTGTATAAAATATGTCAATCTAAAGATGATAAAGATAACAAGTAGTTCCGTGAAGAACTATACAGCCTATTTACATATATCCTGCTCATGTTAATTGCCTCTATCAACATACATAATTTCAGTTTAATTGCTGTAACAGATTCGTAGATATTGAGAACCGTCTAAATATTTAAGATGGTCGCCAGGTTGGATTTTTATTTTTGTACTATTACATTAAGATTATTGTGTACGTGTGGTATTCAAAATTGAATCGCATGATTAGAACACAAGAAGTAAAAACGAGATTTTAAAATTACGCACAGCAGCCATCTTGTGATTATGCAAACAATCGAAATAAATTAGATGCCAGTGGATCAACATTTGTATAAGCATTTAACGTGCAACGTTTCACGGCACTCGGATAGTTAATTCGCGAGAAACGTCCATTTAAATATTTATACTTCGCGTCGCCGCCATGTTGGATTTGTGCTCACCAGGTTACTGAAAGTCCTATAGGTGAACATAATTATGTTCATAGTCTCTATGAACATAAAAAATTTCAGTTTGGTTGCTGTAAAAGATTCATAGATATTGAGAACCGTCTAAATATTTCGGAACCTCGCCAATTAGGATTGTTTTATGTATAGGCCATAGAGGTATGTACCATTCAAGGACACTTATTGCCTTGGTTCATTATTCAAACTTTCACTTCGATCGCATGATTACGACACAAGAAATAAAAACTTAATTTTAAAATTTCGCACAGCCGCCATCTTGAGGTTATGTAAACTATTGAATTAAATTAGATGGCAGTGCATTACAATCTGCAAAATCATTTACTGTACCACATTTCACTGCACTCAGAGAGTTAACTCACGAGAAAAAAGTCTATTAAAATATTTCAAATTCGCTTGGTCGCCATGATCGTTTTGTACTTGACCGGTTTATGAAATATACATAGGTAAACTTGTATCAGTACCCTTTATCACCGTACAAAATTGCAGGGTGATATCTGTAATAGTTTCGGAGATATAGAATGTCAGTGAAATATTTCGCACAGCCGCCATTTTGACGTTATGCAAACAATTGAACTAAATTAGACTCCAGTGCATTGCAATGTGTATAAATATTTGCTGTACCAAGTTTCATTACGTTTGGATAGTTAAATCGCGAGAAAAGTCTATTTAAAAGTCTCAACTTCGCTTTGCCGCCATGTTGGTTTTGTAGTTTCCAGGTTTTTGAAAGTCCCATAGGTGAACTTCTAGTATTGTCCTTTATCACCGTACACAATTTCAGGGCGATATCTGTAATAGTTTCGGAGATATTGAATGCTAGTGAAATATTTCGCACATCCGCCATGTTGGATTGGTGAGACGTAACAAGATTTGAAGGGCACGGTCGAGGTCGCCGGGAATAGTGCTATGAACTTACCGAGTTTCACTGAAATCGCTCCAGTCGTTTAGATTTTATTAGGGGGACACACACACACACCTCACACACACACACGCACACACACACGGACAAAAGGTGATCTCATAAGCCTATTTTTTCAAAATTGAAAATAGGCTAAAAAATTATCAATAGTCATAATCTAGTCTTGATAGGTTGGATATGTTATTGTTTTTTATTTTATTTTATAATCGTTTTGGTCTTCTATGGACCACGTCATTTTATTTGCATGCTCCCTCGTTCTATCACATCGTCCCAGTGTTCACGCATTCTTCTTTGGTGAACTTATTTTCGTTCTTTGGTCCACTTCTTGTCGGTTTTCAATGTGGGTTTTGGCTGAGAACTCCGTATTTCCCCAAGCTTCTTCTTCCAAGATTCACGTTCCAAGATGTCCTCATGTCATATCCTCAGTCCTTGTAGGTCTTTTTCCAACTCTGTAAACCAGATGCCTTTGGTTTTCTTTCCCTCAAAGTAGGCACAGATTCAATTGGACAATATTCCGGAGCTCATTCGTGTTAAATGGCCATAAAAGGAGAGTCTTCTTTTGCGTATGGTGTCCGTTATTTTCTCCACATGTTGATAAAGTTCATCGTTGTGTCGTCTTCTATACTCTCCTCGTTCCTTGACAGGGCCCAAAATCTTTCTAACAATCATCCTCTCTTTGGCTTCCAGTTGTTCTTGCCAGGCCTTTCTCATTCATCGCCAGACAGTCTGATGCATATAACGCCTCCGGGCGAATAGTGGTAACGTAGTGCCTCAGTTTGGCCTTGAAGGACATTGATTTTTTTTATGTCTTTGGTTAATTGGTAAGCCATTTCCATTTTGTTAATCCGTGGCACGAAAGCTTCTTTTTCACGAATGTTGGGCACCATCTGGTGTATTCTTTGGAATACACGATAAGACAGAGTTAGCCTTCGCTGCTCTTTGCTTAACTTCTTTCTTCCCTTTTTCCCTCAAACACCAACAGTGATTTCTTACTTGTCCTTTTATTTGAGCACCTTGCTTACTTTCTTTGTAAGTTTGTTGTAGATATAACTTCCAAGATTAACCTAGCGGCATCTAGCAGCTAACTGCTGAAGTTTCTCAACATCTCTATGCTCAAGAGGACTTCCTTTCCAATCCAGCCACAAGATGTCACCGCTATCTTCAGCTAACTTCTCCTTGCTCAAGAGGACTTCTACAACATGCCCTTCCACCAGGCTTCGCTATTGACGCCTACTATCAACTCCTTGAAGATTACTTTTAGTTTTATTTCTAAAGTTGGTAATTTTTATGTATGTTCCTTTGTCTGTTTCCCCCACCCTCGTCCGTCCTTGGTACCTTCGTGCTTCGTCAAGTAGCTCTCACTTCTGGGCCAGTCGTCAAACCATACAGTTGGAGCCTACTTCAGGCTTGTCTCCTGTCTACTTGAGTCACTTTTAAATCAAGACGCCATGTCTTAATTTTAACGCAACCGTCATCCAGATCATCATGGTTCTTCAAAATGAGCTAAGTACTACTTCAATGGGTTTCACCAAGTTTTAAATGTTTTAAATTGCTTATAGCATTTCATTTGATTTTATAGACAGTGTGAAATTGACAAATGTGATGCAATATCTGCCTTCAAAAGATCCTCCTGATCTAGTTGTGGCTACTTCAGCCAACTTTTCAAAATGAAAAAAGTACTTCTTGTACTGATTATCTGAGATACTATCCCACACCTAGGGATAATTTAAAGTACCCATTGTCTATAGAATTCAGATTTCCGCTGGGGGACTTAATTTACCCAATTCAACCGATATCATCGCTCTAGAACTTTCTACGTCAAGTTATCTTTCTACAAGTGAAATAGCCTGGCATTTCTTTAAATATGGGAACGCATTTTCCTCATTGAGAAATTCATGTTGTACAACCTCTAATCAACATAATTTTTCTTCCTTCGTGGGATTTTACGTTGTATTCAGCTACAATCTACGGATTTATAAAGAAATAAACTTGCTCCAACTAAAACTCAACTAGTGATCTGCACAATTACAATAGCTTTTCATCTAATAAACTTTTCGTGTTGCAATAGTGAATTTTTCAACGGACTACAGTGCATAACAGTGCCCATCCAACAAACATCCGTGTCGCGTTCGACCGAAAGCAATAAACATGGCCAAGACATTTTCCTAAACCTCCTATTTTCCTCCTCTCAAATACCTTACTAACATATTCTAATTAAGTTATAAAATTTGGACATACTACCCTATGAGGTGTCACTCTATGGCAGTGCCCTCCCATCTTTGTGCTATTTATAACCTTAATGTCTGCGTAATAAGTGTCTAGTACACACCTTAAAATATATTGTTTTTCCTCTTTTATTAGGGAATTCAATTATTTCTACTCACAAGTGAGTTTTCTAGCTTTCCTTTTTCCAGGTTTCACGAAAGGGTAACTGGCCCAATTTTTCTCGTGATCCCTGCTTCAATACAAGAAGTTATACAAACTTCTTCTTAATTCTTCCTTTTCCTGTTATAATTTCAAATTTAATATTTGTTCATACTTTAAGATTTCCACATAGGAATTCTCAAAGTTCATATATTGTACCTGATTCTTTGTCATAGCTTTAATTATTCATAATCCTCGTTATAAACTTTAAAGTTTGCTATTTTAGCACTATTTTAAAATCTTATGCAGATTTGGGGCTTTCAAGAGGTTCCAAACCAAATTTTGTTAATTGCCTAGTGCAAACTTTAAATAATTTAAGAGGTCTGAGACCTCAATGGTTTAAAAAATCCAATTGTACATTTTATATTGGTTAAATTTATCGCATTCCTATGCATTGTTCAATAAATCAAACCATATCCTGTTGCTTCATCATTTTCTATAAAATAACGATTAGGCAGGATCCTTCTTCCCCTGACTCTACCCAAAGGCTCATGCCCGAGTGAAGACAATTGAGCATTAAATTTAAAAAGGTTCCACTATTTGTTGCATTTGAACAAAAACTCTCCGCAAAAACTTTTTCAAAGTCGTTCTTAGCTTTCTTAGCTAATTCTAACTAGCCAGTAAGGCAAGTATAGCTAGCTCAGCCAGCTTCCTGCTTGTTGAGATTTTCTCTATAACTTATGGTTGGTTTTCCAAATTTAAGTTTTTCTTCTTGTCTAAACTTTTAGTCGGCGCCTTGCTGTGTAAAAGATTAGCCTTTCTTGAATGCAACCATTGGTGTTCTTACCAAAATTTAAAACCAAAAATTTTCAAAAACAATCAAAATGTTCCTAAAAGCACTATAACTGCTTCATCGCTACCCTTCCTGGAATCATTTGGTCGCTCCTTGGAAATTCTACAATTCCAAGAACTAAAAACATCACGGCGAATTTAAATTATTTGCGCCTTTCAAATCCGTCGATTAAACCTGACTCCTTTGAAAGGATATACAATAAATCTGTCATTCTTTGTCTTGCCAGACTACCACCCTTCCCCATATTACCCAATTTTAAGTTGGGAAGGGAAAGCACAAACGCTGCTTACTTGTAAATCGCTCAAGCTTCAGCCGCATTTCCCGTTAGCTACGGCTAGGTCCATACCCACTTTAGGTGTTTCACGTGCTTCACAGTGACCCTTGTCACTAACTCATTCAAACTTATTTGTTTGCTTAGGGTTGGACTCTCGTCCTATTTACCCACACTTGTTCTTCATTCCGAAACCCACTTCCCTTTCCTTTTCTCCTCATCTTCCCTTGGGGGTAAGGTTAATTCCTAGCAAAAACCTACCAACCATCCATTCACCCAGGTATTTGAATTTCTCTACCTGTGTTATTTGTCCTCCGTGCACCATAAGTTCTCTGGGTTCTGACTTGATGTTCGTTATAAACTGCGTTTTCTCAAACGAAATCTGAAGCCCTGCCTTTGCTGCTTGCACCTGTAATTGATTGAATTGTTGTGTGCCCGTGTCAAGAGAATTAGAGAAAATTGAAACATCATCTGCGAAAGCTAGACAGTCGATTGTCAGGTTCTTATTCTTACAACCTAGTCTGACCCCATTCTCTACACCATCCTTACACAATTCTTTACGCAATTCTCGAATACCTTTCTCGAGAACTCAGTTGAATAACAGAGGCGATAGCCCATCTCCCTGTCTCACCCCTGTCCGTATTGCGAAGGATTCAGAAATCTCTCCATGAATTTTAATTTGGAGGCTGCGCTCAACAGGTTTGGTGAATGATTGCTCTAGTCTTATTATCTAAACCAAATTCTCTTAAAACCTAGATCAGGGTACTTCGGTCCAGCGAGTCGTAAGCCTTCTTGAAATCAACAAGAGTATTCACAAATGTCTTACTTCTCAGATTCATGTACGATAGAATTGATTTTAGATTCATGATTTGCTCAACACAAGAGCGCCCCTTTCGAAATCCTCCTTGGTATTCGCCCTGTTGTTGATCGAGCTGTGATTCCACTCTCGTTTGAAGCGCTTTCGCGACAATCTTCTATGTTATCGAGAGGAGTGATATGCCACGATATTTGTTTACGTCCGCTTTATCACCTTTCTTGTGCAGGGGGTGAATCAGGGCTGATGTCCAATCACTGGGCAGTTTCTCTGTTTCCTAAATCACCCGGATGATATCCGTTAGCTTGTCGACTGGATTATCACCTACGTATTCCCAGAGCTCGGCAACTATTGTATCCACACCTGGTGCTGTATTGTTCTTAAGTGAGTGAATGATCTGCTTGATTTCTTCCCTAGTTGGTGGACTTGAGTCTGGATTGTCGAGCATATTTTCGTGAAAGGAATATGTCGATGTTGGAGCCTCATAATTGAGAAGGGACTCAAAGTATTTCGCCAGGATCTGACAGTTGATTTTGTCATTGCAAGCAACTTTCCTATCGGGATTCCTCTAGTGAAGACTGAGTGGTGTGTATTTACTGAGATTTTGCTTGAAGGTTTTGTAGAAATCACGGGTGTTGTTCTTTTTGTAGTCTTGATCTATCTGTGCCAACTGATTTTTGTAGAATGCTCGTTTTATCCCGCGTATTGTTTTATCAGTCTGCTTTCTCACGACCAGGAATCTCTCTCTGTTTTCTTCATTCTTCTGTTTGTTACATCGCAGCCAGGCAAGCCACCTTTGGTGTATGGGATCGTTGCAGTCATTAGTCCACCAAGGATGCCTCCTCGACTTTTTCAGTGGGATGGTTTCCTGTGCCGTTTGAAGTATTGCTTTCTTGAGTTGTTCCCAATTCTGTGGCTCAAATGCTTCAAGTTTCTGACTGTATTCGCTTTGTGTTCTAAATTTTTCCACATCAGACCTGTTGATCTTTCTTCCCTGAAATCTCTTGGAGAAGTTTTAATTTTACCTTTGAAATATAGTGATCAGAGTCAAGATTCGCGCTTCTTAAGACTTGTACATTCTGGATATTTCTCTGAGATTTACGAGAAATAGCAACGTGGTCAATTTGGAATTCGCCGAGATGGGGATTTGGGGATTTCCATGTTTTCTGTTTCGCAGAAAGTCGTTTGAAAGCAGTTGACTTCATCCCTAGGTTGAACGCCTTGCACAACTCTACTAACTTACCTCCATTGCGGTTTGATCTTCTGTGGGCCGGGTATTCTCCGATAATACTCATGAATTTCTTCTCCTTTACGAGATGAGCATTGAAGTCCCCAAGAAGGACGATGACGTGTTCCTTGGGAATCTTGGATAGAATATCTTCAACCTCTACCCAGAAGATTTCCGTCCCTTAGCTTGATTAATCGGTATATGGACGTTCACCTTGGTGTAGATTTTATTTGTATTCGAAACGAAAGGATCGAGACTCGACTGTTGGTGGACATGAAGTTGGTGATGGACTGTAAAATCGTCTTACTGACCACAAATCCTGTACCAAGGAGGGGCGAATGATTGTACAACGCGTGTCCCGACTTTACCTTTAAAGATCCTATACTCTTGGGACTCAAAAGCTTCTGCATCAACGAACCTTGTTTCCTGAATTGCTGCGATCAGGATTTGATGGTGTTGTAGGGTGTGAATCAGTTGTTTCAATTTACCGACCTTCATAAGGGAGTTCACGTTGAATGTTGCGAAGTAGTTGCGGCGTTAATAATAATAATAATAATATCGTATGGCCTCGGGTACCGGATGCAAGCTTTGTTATTTGACACCCAGAGGGTAGCTTGCATGTCAAATTTCGTTGTTCCTTGACTATGAAAGTCAAGGAGGTTAGATGTTAGATATCTAAGCTCCTTGAACTCTAAGGCGCTTTCTAGTAAAGAAATGAGGAGCTTTGTGTTGGCGGAAACTCCCGAGATTAATTTTGCCATTATGAACTCGGCCTACTGAATTCAAATGGGTTCTTTGACATGCCAACATCGTATGACATGTGTATCGTATTTTTGCCGCCTTTCAAATATCACTTACCACGGCCAGGAGCGAACCTGCAATCTTGGGGTTAGTAGACCGACGCGTTAACCACTCACCCACCGTGGCAAGCGTTGCGGCGTTTGTGTCTGATCTTGTTTGTAGGAGTTTGCGATACCTCCAAGCATGCGTCGTTCAAGACGACGGTGAATTGGTAACCACCTGGGGTAGTAGCTTCAGCAGACGTTTCCTCCGTGCTTTTCACAGTTGAAACAAGATGTTCAGTAAAGAACATATAGCCTACTTTCTCCTAAATGCATGGGTATTGTTATGTTTGTCCTTTTCAAGGAGTATAATTGAATGTTGGTTGTAGTAGCTTGTTGAAATACAACGCGCTATAGGGATATTAAACATGAATATCAGGTGCCCTTTGCTAGTGCTACCTCTGTAAAAACAATCATTCAATTCGGTTTCACCGTGTTTGAATTGATCTGGGGAATGGATTTGCACACATACATGGCCGCTATTTGCAAACTATTGGGCTGATGACCTTGTAGTCAGTCATAAGATGCTTTCCACAAAAAGGCATGTTGTTGCAAAACCTGGTAGAGATCAAATTATTAGGATGGTCGAAATTTGATTTAAGCTTTTAACATTTGGGTGGCCGTCATTCCGTTTCCGTCAAGATGGCGGCGATATAAAACATGACACTGAGGTGCCTTTTGCTAGTGCTACCTCTGTACCAAATTTCGTTCAATTCGGTTTCACCGTGTTTGAATTGATAGGGGGAATCTATTTGCACACATACTTGGCCACCATCTGCAAACTATTGGGCTGATGATCTAGCAGTTTGGTCAGAATATGCTTGCCACATAAAGATTTGTTGTTGCAAAATTTGGTAGAGACTAGATTATTAGGTTGGTCGTAATTACATTTTAGCCTTTAACATTTGGGTGGCCGCGATTACGTTTCCGTCAAGATGGCGGTGATATAAAACATGACTAGTGCTACCTCTGTACCAAATTTCGTTCCATTCGGTTTCACCGTGTTCGAATTAATAGGGGGAATCGATTTTCACGCAAAGATGGCCGCCATCCGCAAAATATTAGGCTAATGACCTATTAGTTTGGTCAAAGGATGCTCCCTCCATAATGGTATGTTGATGCAAAATTTGGTAGAGATCGGATGATTAGGTTAATCGTAATTTGATTTAAGCTTTGAATATTTGTGTGGCCGCCATTACGTTTCCGTCAAGATGGCGGCGTTATAAAACATGACACTGAGGTGCCCCTTGCTAGTGCTACCTCTGTACCAAATTTCATTCCATTCGGTTTCACCGTGTTTGAATTAATAGGGGTAATCGATTTTGACACAAAGATGGCCGCCATCCGCAAACTATTAGGCTAATGACCTATTAGATTTGTGAAAGGATGCTTCCTCCATAAAGGTATGTTGTTGCAAAATTTGGTAGAGATCGGATGATTAGGTTAGTCGTAATTTGATTTAAGCTTTGAACATTTGTGTGGCCGCCATTACGTTTCCGTCAAGATGGCGGTGAAATAAAACATGACACTGAGGTGCCCTTTGCTAGTGCTACCTCTGTACCAAATTTCATTCCATTCGGTTTCACCATGTTCGAATTAATAGGGGTAATCGATTTTGACACAAAGATGGCCGCCATCCGCAAACTATAAGGCTAATGACCTATTAGATTTGTCAAAGGATGCTCCCTTCATAAAGGTATGTTGTTGCAAAATTTGGTAGAGATCGGATGATTAGGTTAGTCGTAATTTGATTTAAGCTTTGAACATGTGGGTGGCCGCCATTAATTTTCCGTCAAGATGGCGGCGATATAAAACATGACACTGAGGTGCCTTTTGCTAGTACTACCTCTGTACCAAATTTCGTTCCATTCGGTTTCACCGTGTTCGAATTAATAGGGGCAATCGATTTTCACACAAAGATAGCCGCCATCCGCAAACTATTAGGCTGATGACCTATTAGTTTGGTCAAAGGATGCTGCCCCCATAAAGGTATGTTGTTGCAAAATTTGATAGAGATCGGATGATTAGGTTAGTCGTAATTTAATTTAAGCTTTGAACATTTGTGTGGCCGCCATTACGTTTCCGTCAAGATGGCGGCGATATAAAACATGACACTGAGGTGTCCTTTGCTAGTGCTACCTTTGTACCAAATTTCGTTTAATTTGCGCTCACCGTGTTCGAATTGATAGGGGGGACAGACATTCAGAGTACACACATTCACACACACACTCACACACACACAGACTCTCACACACACATACACACACACAGACAGACTCACTTTTTTTCGCCCTGTAGTGATCTCATAAGTCTACTTTCATTTTTTGCAAAAATCGAAAGTAGACTAAAAAATGTAGATAGGGGCTAGTGATATTGCACACTGACCAATGTACTGCCATGGTTGTGAGTCTTGGAGACCCCAGCACTGTATGGCTCGCCGACCCAGCTTTCCGCTGAGATTGGTTACCCAATTTCCCACTGGATTTTTCGGCTTAACAGGGGGCACCTCTTGTAGGTTACGTGCTGGAGTTGGAGTGAAAGAGGCTATGTTGGATTCTCTTGCTGAATCCAATATGTTTAAAGTCACATGTGACATGCAACAACGCATTTCACTCCCATTGGCTCAGAGCCGTGAGGGCTCCTCCCATGTTGATTATTATTGTTATACATTTGTGTGTGTGTTCAATTTGTCTGATAACCTGTGTTACTGGGGTGAGTGTAATAGGCCTAGTGTAATTAACAGGATCGAGGATTGGGGTAGATTCACTTGAAATAAAGTAGCATCCCGGAAGTGGGGGCAGGAAAGAAGGGTAAAAACGCATTTAGAATCATCAGCCACTGTCCACGCCGAGATTCGAACCTTCAAGCTCCATACATCCATTCCCTCATTGCAGTCTTGTATTTTATCGATAAAAGAAATACCTGGTACATTGTTTGAATGTTCTTTCCTCTTTCTGTCTCAATTATTGATGCCGTCGTTAAGCGTCAGGGCACCCAACTCTGACAGTGTCCCACAGTGGCTACCCTATGGCATGGAAGTTGTTTTTTCTTGAGACGTAATCCTTGCCACTAACGGATTATTTTATTCTATTTTATTTCTTTATATCTTTTTTGCGAAGAGTTCAAATCGAAATGACAGAAATCAGATGAATACAGTGATATTCCAATTCCAGGAAATACATTACGGCGTTATCAGTGTGACATCATGCAGTGTCATGAAGGATGATGAGACTTCTTGGCAGCAAATGATTAATATAAATTAAATATAAAATAAAGACAGTTCATTTTATGGTCATTACACTCTAGGGAAAGATGACCTCGTAGTTCCGCTCCTTAAAACAACAATAACTAACTAACTAACTTCATTACACTCTGCAAAACAGAGCTTGAATAAAGTTTCAATGGGAATGTACTGTATGGTTAGGGGTTGCCGATCAGCCAATGTGGTATGAATGCAAAAGAGCATTGTGACATACGCAATCTGCACCACCATCGCACATGAGTCTCACTATCCGTTCTTGGTCTCTGTCAAATGGGTGTAATAAGAGCAATCACCCTGTCTGCGTTGGCGTTATGCACAGAGGCAGAAAATAATACCTTACAATTTGAAACAGATGAGAATAATTTTCCCGAGTTATGTCTGCCAAAATTATTAAAAATAATTGGTTAAACCATAAAATCGTTGATCGTCTTTGTAATTAGTGACACGTGGCTAACTTACATTCACAGGAACACCCAGTGCATTGATTTGCATCATAGTGGTCATGTAGCCCCGTACTCTTGGGTGTGTGGAATTTGTCTGGTAACCTCTGTCATTGTGATGGCTGTATTAGTGTGTGAATTTGTAACTCAGATGAGGATTAGGGAGGATACGGCCGTGGCCTGAATTTAGGAACCATCCCAGAATTCGCCTTAAGTGGAAGTGGGGAACCACGGGAAACCACTTCCAGGATGGTTAAGGTGGGAATCGAACCCGCCTTTTCTCAGTTTTACCTCACGAGGCTGAGTGTACGAGACCAGAATTAAATTTATTGGCAGAGCCGGGAATCGAACCCGGGCCTCCACGCTGACAGCCAAGAGTACTAGCCACTGCGCAAAGTGGCGGACCATATAATAAAAAGAGGTGTGTGCGCGGGCGCGTGTGTGTGTGTTTGTATGTACCGTACGTCCAGGGTGATAGTCTACTACGTATAATCCCCATGAGATAGAATATAATCTCGGAATTCAGCAGGAAGGAAGGTGGCCGTGGTGTACTGTAAGTGACACTTCGCGGGCGACCTACTTTATGGCGCTCAAGATCCTGTAATGGGACCCATTCCTCACCCTCAACACTGGCGGCCAATCCATTATTCTATTTTCTCTGCACTTCAGTAGAATTTTGGAAAGCAATCCTCAATTTATACCACTGGCATCGTTTTGAAATTTCAAATTTGGACAAATGCTTGTGCACGTGTCACTGTCAGGAATTTATGAGTCAGAAATAAGAAGTCTGCTAAAAGAAACGAGGGGAACTATTCTAAGATAAGACACAAATATCCCACCAATTTCCACCAGAATTTTGTAAACATACGTGTAGTGGCACTTGGAATGCCATTGATCAGATAGCAAAAGTTCTTTCGTGGACTTAAATTTTATTATAGAGCACTTTTCTCTTACAATAACAAGTAATTCCGCGACGAACTATACAGCCTATTCTCATATATCCCATTCATGTCAATTACCTCTATCAACATACAAAGTTTCAGTTTGATTGTTGTAATAGATTCGTAGATATTGAGAACCGTCTAAATATTTCAGACGGTCGCCATGTTGGATTTTATTTATGTATTATTACATGAAGATTGTTGTGTACGTGTGGTATTCAAACGTCAATCGCGTGATTAGGACACATGAAGTAAAAACGAGATTTTAAAATTTCGCACAGCTGCCATCTTGTGGTTATGAAAACAATTGAAATAAACTAGATGTCAGTGGATTAACATTTGTATAAGCATTTACTGCACAAATTTCCACTGCACTCGGATGGTTAAATCGCGAGAAATGTCCACTTAAATATTTATACTTTGCGACGCCGCCATGTTGGATTTGTGCTCATCTGGTTATTGAAAGTCCTATAGTGATGTACTTATGTTCATAGGCTCTATGAACATAAATAAATCAGTTCGATTGCTGTAAATGGTTCGTAGATACTGAAAACCGTCTAAATATTTCGGATGGTCGCCACTTTGGATTGTTGTATGTATAGGCCATATAGTTATGTACCATAAAGAAAAATTATAGCGTAGCTTTATTATTCAAACTTTCACTTCGATCGCATGATTACAACACAAGAAGCAAAAACTTAATTTTAAAATTTCTTGAGGTTAGGTAAACAATTGAACTAAATTAGAAGCCAGTGCATTACAATGTGTATAAACATTTGCTGTACCAAGTTTCATTGCATTTGGATGATTACATCGCGTGAAAAGTCTATTTAAATTTTCAACATCACTTGGCCGCCATGCTCGTTTTGTAGTTAACAGGTTTTTGAAAGTCTGACAGATGAACTTCTAGTAGTGCCCTTTATCTCCGTACGAAAGTTCAGGGTGATATCAGTAATAGTTTCGGAGATATAGAATGCCGGTGAAATATTTCGCAAATCCGCCATCTTGAGGTTATGTAATCAATTGAACAAAATTGGATGTCGGTGCATTGCAATGCATATAAACATATACTGTACCAAGTTTCATTGCGTTTGGTTGGTTAAATCGTGAGAAACGTCTATTTTATAGTTGCAACTTCGCTTGGCCGCCATGTTATGTTTGTAGTTATCAGATTTACGAAAGTCTGATAGGTGAACTTCCAGTAGGTCCCTTGATCACCGTCCAAAATTTCAGGGTGATATCGGTAATAGTTTCGGAGATATTTAATGCTGGTGAAGTATTTCGCACAGCCGCCATGTTGGATTGGTGAGACGTAATACAATTTGAAGGGCACGGTCGGGGTCGGCCGAAATGGTGCTATGAGCTTACCGAGTTTAATTGAAATCGCTCCAGCCATTTAGAATTTATTAGGACACACACGCACACACACACACGAATCAGACACACGCACACACAGACAGACACACGGACAAAAGGTGATCTCATAAGCCTATTTTTTTTTTCATAAAATGAAATAGGCTAAAAATGTAAAGACAGGTGTGTGTGTATGAATGTACGTTCCCCATATTAACGTCTGAACAGCTAATCCTATTTTGATGAAACTTTGAATAATTTACTCACTACCAACATCTAACTTTTACAAGTTGCGTATACGTTGGTACTGGCAACTGCTAGTAATGATGGTTGCCAACTTTATGGTCGTCCGTTAAACACTCATAAACGGCTTATCCAACTTTCCCCTAGATTTATAACACGGACGCAGCCACTATAGACACTTGATCTGTATACTACAGTTTGAGCATCGTATTGCCAATCACAATATGCAAGATGATGCCAACTTTACTGTCACTATGCACTTGAATAACTAATAACTGGCTCATCCTACGTTAAGGGACTGAAGATCTACATATTTCGCCCCTAAAATAACAATTACCCTCCACCATCACCCTACTTTTGCTAAACTCTCGAGAATGGTACCAACCATATACAAGAAGGAAATACCTTAAGATGGTTGGTTACCTTCGAATAACTAGCTTAGGACAAAATACAAATTTTTGTAACTTTGTACGAAGGAAATATGCAATACCAACTTGGGGCCGATAACCTAGATGTTAGGCCCCTTAAAACAAAAATTATCATCATCATCGTCAATACCAACTTATGACTTCTACATTTCTAGATTACACCAGAGGTATCAATAGCAATGGCATTGCATGTTCCACCGTAAGAAGCCCATTATAAACAACTGGTGATGTCAAGTTTGTTGCAAATTAATGAACTTAAAGTGAAGTATACATTAAATGCATTTACTGTCAAGTTGTATTCTTTGGAGGATTCCCATAAGCTTAACGTGTTTGACGTTATCAAATACCTTTTCATAACCAAGAAAATTTAGCCCTCATTTGGTCACAATATTTTTGAAGCAGTTCATTTGTGCAAAACAAAGCTACTCTTGTACAAAAGGTACCCCATTTGAGACTCGTAGTGTTCAAATTAGCACTTGATCCTGATCTTGGCATGGATGATTATAAGGATTACTTTCAGAACATAGTTAATGAGGCTAATTAAACGATAGTCACTGCATTTCCATGGTCGTGATTTTTTAGGAAGAGCAATAAGGTGAACCTACTAAGGTATGGCACCAGTGCCGTGTATAGAGTTGAATAGGAGTATTAGATGATTAATATTTCCTTCGCTTATGAACTTAAGTATGTCTACATGAATTTCATCAGGTCGAAACCATAACAATATCTAAAAGAAACAAGTAGTTCTGTGAAGAACAAAATAGCCTATTTGCATATATCCTACTTATGTTAATTGCCTCTATCAACATACAAAATTTCAGTTTGATTGCTGTAATAGATTTGTAGATATTGAGAACCGACTAAATATTTCGGATGGTCGCCATGTTCGATTTTTATATAATGTAGGCCATAGAGATAAGTACTACTACATGAAGATTATTTCGTACGTGCATTATTCAAACTTCAATAGGACATAAGAAATAAAAACGAGATTTAGTAATTCCACACAGCCGCCATCTTGTGGTTATGATAACAATTGAACTAAATTAGATGTCAGTGAATTAAAGTTTATATAAGCATTCAACGTACCAAGTTACACTGCGGTTGGATGGTTAAATCGCGAGAAAATTCTATTTAAATATTTCAAATTCGCTTGGCCGCCATGTTCGTTTTATACTTAACAGGGTTTTAAAAGTCACATAGATGAACTTCTAGTAGTGCCCTTTATCACCGTACACAATTTCAGGATGATATCAGTAATAGTTTCGGAGATATAGAATGCCGGTGAAATATTTCGCACAGCCGCCATGTTCGCTTGGTGAGGCGTAATAAAATTTGAAGGACACGGTCGGGGTTGGATGATATAGTACTATGACCTTACCGAGTTGCATTGAAATCACTCCAGCTGTTTAGATTTTATTGGGAACACACACACGCACACACTCACGGACAAAAGGTGATATCATAAGCCTAACTTTTAATAAATGAAAATAGGCTAAAAATCACAGGCTATAACTAACAAATCTTGACAAGTTGCGGAAGTTTATAATAACTGCTGTAACTAATGTATAATCATGTAAATACCATCACCCACATACTTGTAGACATAGATTTCTGATGATGATCGCTTGACGATTGAAACTGGTCGTCCAAGTGAATTTATTAATCTCATGTAACTTTTCTCAGGTTTAGGGAAATATCCATTACAATTGGGTTCAATCGTGTTGGCCGACTGAAAAGTATTAATTTTGATTACTAAAGCAACACTGAAGAATGGTTTCCAACACGATAATTGTAGGTTTGACCTTTGAGATCTGATGATGTTCGCTTGTCGATCAAAATATGTTATCCTATATTTTTCTCCCTCTTATGTAATTCGTAATGTTTAATCACATGTAATTTTATTGAGGTTGACTGTTTCGGTGGCGTAGTCGGCAGCATGCTGAACTGCTATGCCCAAGATCGCTGGTTCAAACTCGGCCGAAGTCGTCGGATTTTTAAGAGCGTTAAAATCCTTCAGTATGCCTTCCTTCGGAGGTGAAGTAAAGCAAGCTGGCAATTGTCATAGATTTATGGCATGAAAAAGAACCTACCGTTACAATTGGTAGTGTGTAGCTAAATTTGTAGGTTATTTGGTTGGAAACGCTCTATCAAGTTCCAACGTTCGCCGCTAGGTGTCAAGTAGCATCTGGTAGCCTAAGTTGGAACTACTTGAAATTGAACTTTATGGTGAGCATACGGGCGTTCAATTAAAAATACCCTGCTATGGCCATTGGCTGCAATTCAACTATAATTTCCTTCGGGTTGATTTCGCATTGGGATTATATTGAGTTGACCGACTGAAAATTTGTAACATGAATACATCTTTTATAGAAACCATGTGATATTGGGTCCGTTTCCCGTAGATATCCATCATAGAGAACTCATTTCTTTTTCTAGAATATACAAATAGTACATATGGCAATAATTAAGACACAGTAAGTTTATAAAACGAGCGTATTTCCATACGAGTGTCTTAATTACCATTATAGGCGAGTTGCATACGACTGTTTATTATAACTATTTTATGTTTGAACATAAATATTCATAAATATCTGTCGAGATTTCGCCAGTTTTATGTACTGAACAGAGCGCATGAGCCGCAGAGAATGCCTTGTATTTGACCATGGCCTTCTCGATTACCCTACTATGACACTAGGCCATGCAGTGAAATTTAAATTAGAAGGCCGTGGAACTCAGCGCAGGTGCGATGCTATCCTTATCTAATTGGTCAAACAACTGTTTCTTGAGCTCTGATTGGTGGAAGAAACTGTTTCATAATGAAAAATAGTGTTGTAGTGAGCCTCATTATAGTACAGTTTTCTGACATATAATAGTCAGGGTCGAACATAAAATTAATAATTTTCAGTTGAAAATACTCAAAATGTAACCATTTTTTGAAAGACATCAGCGTTCCTAATTCCTTTGCTGTATTTCCTTTCGTTTTTAACAACTCTATCTAACCATAAGAATCAGACACCTATGTACAGGAACAAAGGTAGATGAGCTGGGCTGTGACGGTCCCCAGGCTACTATCCCGCTGGCCACTAAAATGTAACGCGCTGCCCGTTTTAATCACATGGACACAAAAACACGACTATAGCCGTATCAATAAATTTGAAACTGCACGTTCATTACACAGCGCAATGATGTTCCATCAAACTGAGTCCTCAATTTAAGGTTACGGGAGTCCTACTCATTATGGTAGTAGTGGTGATGTTGGTTGTTGATTATAGGACAGTTTTTAAAGATCAAGAAATGCGAACACTTGCTCCTCATGATTTACATTACTGACATCTTCCTCGTGTTCTGCAAAGAACATAAACAGCGTGTGTCTCTGAAACCTTAAGTTGGTTCATTGAATTACTGACTTACTTTAAAGTAATGATTGCACTACGGAGAGTCTGGGTTGTCTAATTGTTGGTGAAGGATAGAAATTGCCCAGTTCTAGCATGGAGATTTTTAATCCTGGTATGAGGAAATGGGTTCAAATACCACTCGGCCATCCTGGAAGTTATTTTCTGCACGTTTAATTATTTATTTATTTATTATTACTCAGTTTTGCCCCTATGGACGGTGATTGAACTCGAAAATCTCCCGATGACACAATTTTCTCTCACTTTTATTCTTCTTCTTCGTCTTCTTCTTCTCTTCCCAAAATCTTTTCATCCTTTTTCTCTGTTCCTGTTCCTTTGTTCTGTTCACAATGTTACCGTTTTCTTCTTTCCATGTACTATACATGTTGTGTTATTTATATATGTATTTATTTATGTATTTATTCATGTATTTATTTATTTATTTATTTACATTTTTCAACATCTTAACCATCTTCGCGGACCCCTTTCGGTGCTCCTTCAGACCCCTAGGGATGCGTGAACCACAATTGGGAAAATGCTATGCTAGAGTCCATTTGCTGATGGTGAGCATGAACGACAGTTCATTTATTTGTGCCCCCAAAACGAGAACAGCAAAAGTGTTGTACAGAGAAGCCATGAGATGAAAATATATGCTTGACAGAACTAATTTCAATAGTGAATACCTCAGGAAATAGCCATGTTATATTAACGACGGGTACGCGTAGCTGGTAACCCCTCATCCTTTGCCATCTAGTAATTGTAATCAAACAAAGTGTACACACAATTCGCAGCGAGTCACGTTCCAGCGCTCGCAGTAATCCCCACATAATGGAGTGATCAATGCGGGTGATCTGTTGGCGCGCGAGGCGACGCGACGCGGGGCGATGCTTTCTTTGACGCCATGGCGCTCGGATTACGTCCCGAGTGTTCTTGACGTCTGGGAACGTGATCAGGCCTCAGATAATGTGATACTTCCAAGACGTCGGACCATTGGAGAGGTTTCTTACTAGAGTGTAAACTACACGTTAAGTGGCTCCACTTCATTAACGGCAGTGTTCGCTCACAGTACTTGAGTTCAACAGGCTAAAGGTTACGCCTACACTTAACAAATTTGGGCCATTGAAAAAACCTAACGTATTAAACATAGACTCACAGCCACTGTGTTCGACACCCTGGTCTGTCAACCAATTGTCAAATCCAATGCTTTCATGGGGTTGATGAAAAACAGATAGCATTCAGTCTAGCAACCTGTAACAAAAATCGAATATATTTTTAAATTAAATATTTTGACAGTGAATATTACACTCCAGTAAATACCGACAGCGGTAGCTACGTTCGCTAAAGCACAGTGCTAGGCCATGGGGACAAGCTACCTCTGGACCAGATAGACGTGGGCTCGAGCCCCACCGTCAGACGTCCTTGAAATGGTTTTCCGTGGTTTCCCATTTTCAACTCCAGGCAAATGCTGGGACGGTACCTTCTGACAGGCCACGGCCGCTTCTTTCCTCATCCTTATCCAGTTTCATTCATCTTCATTCATTACATCTCTCATTAACTCATCTCATGAGGTTGGCGTCAGGAAGGGCATCTGGCAGTAAAAAAACATCCGCCACATAGAATTTCATCGCAACTCATCCCCGCCCCTGTTGGAAAACAGGAATATTAAGGGGTAGACATACATACACATTACACTCCGGTACTGAAATGATTCTCGTGCAGCTGCTACCACTTTCCCTAACTACACTGAGACTAGTTTCGGTCGTCAAGAGATCATCATCAGATCTTTTACACTGAGGCTATTAAATCTATGCCTACAAGTGTGTGGGTGATGGTATTTATAATATGTAACTAAGTAAATGTACATATTGTAAATACCGTCAATCTGACGATGATTGCTTGACGATCGAAACAGGTCATCCAAGTGAATTTACTTTTTAAACTCACGTAAATATATTTCTGACCAACACACGCATGGCATTGTTGGCAACATGCTTTTACGCGTGCTGATAGATCCAGTGTCTAACTGCATGTAACGTCCATTGGACTACAGCCAAATTTTGTATTCTGTACCTTAAAAGATGGAACTAAGAATATATTCAGTCACCAGGGCTGCCAACTGTAGTGCTCTACTAGGCAACATTATACCAGGTATATTTTGAAATAATTATATATTTTCGATATTACCAACTTAATTTCGTCATTATTCTAGATAGGTTCATATACTGTGGAATAATCATTGGCATCAAAAGTAGGCTGTATAGTTCTTCACGGAACTTCTTGTTAGTAATATATTCGTTTCGTGATTTACAGTTATCTTTTATGTATTTCTATGACCATCGGAAGTTGAAAATATAACTGGGGGCCTGTCCACAAGCAGGTTCCCCGCAGGGTGTATGTCATGTATTGGAAACGATCAGGTTATTGCCTGATTACAATATCTCGCTGCGTAAAACATGATCATATCAAAGTTGTGCTCACCTGTGGTAGATCCTCGCAGAGTTTGTTTGCCGGAACTAACCAATAAACATGCGTAGCGGCATTTCTACCTACGGCGAAATAAAATGAAATAACCGCAATTTTTAATTTAAAAATGATATGTTTATTATTTTTCACATAAAGCTCCAAAACACGTAATACCGCAGACTTTGAGAACTTGTTCTGCCTGTAGGCACGTGTTAGCAACCCTGTCTCCACATCACACGCCACCACAATCTCCCGTGAGCTTCTAGAACATTGATCAAATTGTTGATGATAATGATGATGATAATCTCATCTCCTCCAGTAACACAGTGTGGTGGAATAGGCAATGTCTCACTCCACGACGAGAATGAGTGTGTTTTACTGTCGTTGGTCCGAGGTTCGAATACCAACGCTGATAACAGCCATTATTACAGATTTAAAAAAAAATGTAAAATAGTTTTGAACCCATTTTCAGTGGTGCCTTATTGACAATTCATATTTTAACTTTCAGTCGGTCAACACGATTACTGGAATATGTGAAAAATAACCTGAAATATATTACATGTGATTAAGATATACAGTCGAACATCTATAAGTCGAACTTCTGTAAGTCGAACTTCTATATCTCGAATTTTCGGTATCTCGAAGTAATTTTAATTTTCGGGCAGTTCTACACAATTTATAAGTCATGTTTTCTTTTATATAATTCAAAGTTATTTATTGTGTTTGAAGCCATTTTTCAGTGTTGCCTTAGTAATCGAAATTTGATGTTTTTTCAGTCGGTCAACACGATTATATCCAATTGCGAAGGGTTGTTTCCTAATCCTGAAAAATATGAACAAAATAGTACATTATGCAACGAGCCAATAATGGCAATAATTAAGACACGAGTATGTTTATAAAACGAGTGTATGCGAGTTTTATAATTTCCATACGAGTGTCTTAATTACCATTATAGGCGAGTTGCATACGACTGTTTAAGTTCGACGATAATTATTATTTTATGTTCAAACATAAATATTCATAAATATCTGTCGAGATTTCGCCAGTTTTATGTACTGAACAGAGCGCATGAGACGCAGAGAATGCCATGTATTTGACCATGGTCTCCTCATTACTCCACGATGACACTAGGCAACGCCGTGGAATTTAAATTAGAAGGCCTTGGAACTCAGCGCAGGTGCGACGCTATCCTCACATAATTGGTCAAACAACTGTTTCTTGAGCTCTGATTGGTGGGAGAAACTGTTTCATAATGAAAAATAGTGTTATATTGACCCTCATTATGACACCGTTTTCTGAGATATAATATTTACATTTCGACATCGTCAAACATAAATATTATTTATTTATTATTTATTTATCTCATATTATTCTCACGTCATTCTTTTAAGAATTAGGGAACAACCCTTCTCAATTTGGTAGAATCGTGTTGACCGACTGATAAACATCAAATTTTGATTCGAAGTTTTATTACTCGAATGCTATTTTGTTCCCCAGACATAAAATATGTGTCTATAACTCGAAGTTGGGATGAAAATGCAGTTGAATTACGTTCTTTAGGTATGACATGGAAATTAATATATCGTTTCAGTTGTGTAGGTATTTCTGTCAATTTCTGACAGTAGCTTATTATGCTCAGCTGTATGAGGTTACATGCGGGCGCAGTCACATTTGTTCAAGTGTGAGGTTTGGTCGTGAGTTACGAATGTTAAAATTACTTTTATGTTCGACGATGTCGAAATGTAAATATTATATGTCAGAAAACTGTATCATAATGAGTGTCATTATGACACTATTTTTCATTATGAAACAGTTTCTCCCAACAGTTGTGTGACCAATTAGGTAAGGATAGCATCGCACCTGCGCTGACTTCCATGGCCTTCTATTTTAAATTTCACTGCGTGGCTAGTGTCATAGTGGGGTATTTGAGGAGGCTATGGTCAAATACAAGGTATTCTCTCCGGTCTCATGCGCTCTGTTCAGTACATAAAACTGGCGAAATCTAGACAGATAATTATGAATATTTTTGTTCGAACATAAAATAGTTATAATTATCGTCGAACATAAACAGGCGTATGCTACTCGCCTATAATGGTAATTACGACACTCGTATGAAAATTATAAAACTCGCTTCGCTCGTTTTTTAAACATACTCGTGTCTTAACTATTGCCGTTATAGGCTCGTTGCATAATGTACTGTTATAGGTCTTAGTTGTTCAATGTAATTGAAAAGTTGCACTGTGCTCTTCTAAAGCCATGGTGAGACAAAGCCATTGGTCGCTACATAGTTAGTCGATGGTCTGGGTGAAAATTACTGCTTGTACTATAAACAAGCGGGTCTGGGGCGTAAGCCTAAGGTTAGGTTTGGGTTTGTTTGTAAGGCCTTATTAACACTCAGAATTCAAGATGTATGCATCGTTTAAACCTTTAGTGTCGTCCATGACGACATGGATACCGCCATTTTGTGCCTAGGGGAATTTCGTAGTGTAATGTATCGCGATTTATACTACCCCCTGTGATTTATACTTTGTGTGTTGATGTCACTGAGGATGACGTACCTAAGGCCTAGGCTACATCTCGACTAATAGCCGCTGATCTTGACCATGTGGTAAAATATTCGGGCCGGCCAACGTTGTCAATATTCCTACGCGTAGCAGTACGGTAGCTCCTTGTAGGAGTCAGTTGGTATTTGTAGAGTTGTGTGTTTAACACTCTGCTTTATGTAATACGTGCTTTATTTAAGCTTGCCTTTTTATTTGAGTGCATCTTTGTTTCAAAATCTATGGAGCAAAAGTAATATGTGTGCTCTGGTTAAGGGTATCACTCTTCAAAGCCAGTCTCGTGACTTAGTATGAGTTGTTACAGTACACAGAAATATATGCATGATTGAAATATTAAATTGTGTGTGTATGTGGACGGTTTTAAAAGGAAGCATCAATAGACCCGACAACCCCAGGCCTTCTTGTGCTAGACTTAAACTTTCTCATTCAGAGTTAAGCTTTTGTTTTCTAGTTTGAGGAAAATCAACATTTAAATTATCCTGTATATTTCGTACGCGGCATATGAGAATCCATAATATCTCAAGCCTAAAGCAGTAAACAGATATAGAAACTAATACTGTTCAGCGTTGGCTTGAAATCCTTATGTATAGGCCTACTTAACATTTCTAACAACTATTCTAGTTTCTAATTAATCGTTGTATGTACCTTTCCCCTGAAATACATATTAAAGATAGTATAGCGAGTTGAATGAACTACCGACTGGCTGAGTGGCTCAGCGGTAACGTTCTCGCCTGTTGTGCCTGAGGTTGCAGGATCGAATCCTGGCGCAGTCGGCTGGCATTTGAGGATGCACAAATGCGAGTGAGCCGTGTCAGTAGATTTACTGGCACGTTAAAGATCAACTTCGGAGTGAAATTCGGGTACCCCGGCGTTTCTAAAAGCCGCAGTAGTTAAAAGGGGCGTAAAACCAGGGGCGTAATCTTAGGGCTACCGGGGCTACCGGTGGTAGCCCAAGAAAATAACATTAAAAATAAATAACACTTTATTACAATTTCAACAAAGCATTCTAACAATCGTGATTTTCATGCACATTCTTCTTTATCGAAAGAAATAATGGTTAGTGGGTAGTCAACGCGGCAACGCAGTAAAAACCGACCAAGAAAGCAGCAGCCTTACGCCGCTTTCCCCATCTCTCCGCACCCACCCTTGTTCCGAGCAGGCACAGCGCTCATAGCGAGCGAGTTGCCGCTACAGCCAGCGGTTTCTTTGACGTTAAAAGCGTTTAGAGCAAGAAATAGCCTACAATAAATATACATTCTTGCACGCATAGATGTGAATATGTCTTAGAAGTTGTAGTATTTTCGATGTGAGATTTATTAAAGTGTGTGTATGCTAAAGAATCTTTATGTAGGGTTGTGTTTTAACTATGCCAGTTGTGATATTGTAAGAAGATTATGGAACAAACACCTGGGGGGCTATAAATGCCAATTAATGTATAATAGAGAGTTTCTTAGAAGTTCCTTTCAGCCGTCGTCCATACAGTGAGAAAGTTCATATTATACATATGACAAGGCCTACACCTGAACTGCAATTGTGTGCCAATGTATACACGTCATTTCAAATCATCTACATATGCTAGGTGGAATAGGTTATCTGGCAGTTCTAAACTGTCTAAATTGCATTGCTGGCCGTGTTCGTATTTGGTCGTGAAGTTAATGTATGGTCAAAGGAAGGGTTTTCAAATAAGAACTCTTTTCGAACGGCAGTTCAAAAACCTGTTTTGTGTAATATTAACCTCAGTGGTAGCCCAGATCTTCAGACCAGTATACGCCACTGCGTAAAACCAATAACATTAACCCATGAATGAACAACCGCATTTACTACCTCATTTAATCGGCCGGCATGGACCCAGTAGTTTGGCAACCTTGTTCGCAGATCGCATGGCGGGACGAGGAACGTCAATACCATTCATGAAATATACTAAGTGCAGCAATGAATAACCTGCTAGAAACCATATTGTTCACTCTAGTACAATGCACATGAAGGGGAAGAATCCCAGGGATTATTAGAGGACTTTGTCCTCTGTGAGGTCATGACATTTGTACAATTAAAAGCGATAGTGATTAATTGGAAAACAAGCAGAAAGACAATAATTACTTTGTGTTTATATCAATGTGCTGAGCTAGCTGTCAATGAGTGAGGGTTAATAATAGGTTCACCATACTACAGTATTAAATCCAATTTAATATTCCACCACCAATCACTGGGAAAGCATGAACATTGGCGTAATTACTGATATGGAAGATCAATTGTATGTATTACAAATAAATTCCACCAAATTTCACAAAATTTCCATACAAACTGTGCATGATTATTTATTTATTTATTTATTTATTTATTGCTAAATATTTATGGGCATAGTATACACAAAAATTCTAGACAAATTCCATCTTTTATTTTATTCCTCGCCTTTCAGCCGTGCCTCGTATCTCGTGAGTTCTGTGACGTAATGCACTTCATTTTCAGCACAATATTGGTGTTATCAAATTGTGTGTAATTACACAATTTGTGAAATTCTGTGGAATTTTGGTGTTGTCTAATTTCTAAATTTTTGTTTATTTGAACGTATTTTACTCATCTCTCAAAATTTTAAATTTCTTCCTTCTAGAACTGAATATCTGGATTTAATTAAAACATTTTGTGCCTTTATGTTGAATTTAAGTTAGGGTTTTAATGAACAAATAAATGTTCAGACAACTGCGCTGGGTTTTAATGTCCAAATTGACAAGGCCTTTGTTAGGTTCTTTCCCACAGCACTCGTTTTTATTGAATTTGTTGTGCTTCCACGAAGACCAGTGCATTGCGTGAAGTAGCTAGCAACGTACTGAACAAGCTACCTCAGCATTTGTTCAGGGTTAGAAGTACATCTTATTTCATTTCATTCTATTCTGCCAATTTTCCGGTATTCCTATGGTCGGAGGGAACAATGGCGCTTAGGGTCGATTTGTATTACAAAATAACAATTTTAAATACATTTTCTTAGGCACACCCTTGACACGCCTTCTACAACTACTTTCAACAAAATGCCATCTTATGCTCTATCATTTCCCCAAGAAAATTGGTGTGCTTCCCACGAGAGCTAAGCTGTGATTTGTTCGTTCGTTTCTTTCTTTCCTTATTTCTTTCTTTCTTTCTTTCTTTGTTTTTGTTTGTTTGTTAGCTATTGAATTATATATAATTCAAATTGTGCCACAGGATTTTTTCAAGTGTCAAGTAATAATGTGCAATGTATAGACTATAACGTTCATTAAGACGAATAGAAATTTGAAACAAGGCAATTAGAGACCTTCAGTATTGTAACATTACGAGTTCTTTCTTCGGCGGTAGTGGTTATTAACACCATAAGGGAATTTTTACTATGAATATTTATTTTCTTCTCTTCTCAATTTATTTTATATCACAACTAACAGCCACTCTCATAATCTAAAACATATAACCAATTCCATTCTTCTTTATCCAAATCAGTACTTCATTCCCTACCTAATCTACTTTTTTCTCCATTCAACAACTAACTCCTAAGCCAATATCATTTACCTCTTGCCAAACATTAATCAGACCTAACACTATCTTAGAAAAATCCTATCTTTTTTCATATCACCAAACAAAAACAATCTTCCTACAATCTCCATAGAAAACTCCACAAATAATTCACTTACAACCAAGAAGCTACACTCCTATTTAAAAACAAGAAGTTCCGTGAAGAACTATACAGCCTACTTTTCATGCCAATGATTATTCTACAGTATATGAACCTATCTAGAATAATGACGAAATTAAGTTGGTAATATCGAAATATCTAATTAGTTCAAAATATACCTGGTATGATGTAGCCTAATAGAGCACTACAGTTGGCAGCCCTGGTGACTGATTATATTCTTTGTTCCATCTCTTTAGGTACAGAATACAAAATTTGGTTGAAGTCCAATGGACGTTACATGCAGTTAGACACTGGATCTATCAGCACGCGTAAAAGCATGTTGCCAACAATACCATACGTGTGATGGTCAGAAATAATCTGAAATATTATGATATCTTGTTGTGCCAATTTTGGATGAAATCCATTTGTTAGTATAGAAGTTACATGTATTTTAAAATTGGATATATCAACAGGCATAGAATCATGTTGGCAGCACTGCCTTGTATTAATTACTCCAAATTAATCTAGAATGTCAGGTACTATACGTGTGCAGAGTATAGAGCTGTTGGCTTGCATACTTTCTGATATATTGATATTAGGGTTAAAAATATAGACAGCATTTATTAACAGTTGGCAGCCCTGATTGCTCTTAACAATACTTATAGTCATAGCTGTTATGGTACACATAGCACATACGAAATTTGGTTGAAATCCAACTGATAGTATATAAGTTACATGTATTTAAAAATTGGTACTATCAGCAGGCTTATAATCATGTTGGTAGGACTGACGTATATAAGTTACTCCAAATTAATCTAAAATGTCAGAATATACGTGTGCATAGTTTAAAGTTGTTGGCTTGCAAACTTTCTGATATATTGGTATTTGGAAAAAAAATAGAGAGAGAGCAATATTATTAACAGTTGGCAGCCCTGGTGGCTCGTAAGAATACGCCTAATCATATCCGTTTATGTACAGATATAACATACAAAATTTGGTTGAAATCCAATTGATAGTGTAAAAGTTATATGCATTTAAACATTGGACCTATCAGGAGGCTTAAAATTATTTTGGTAACACTGTCATGGTTGGCCTCCTGGAAATTAAACTGAAATAGTATTATCTACATGTGTGCCAATTTTGGAATAGCTCCCATGTATACCTTGCAAGATATCCAACATGGAGCTCAAATTTCTAGTGCTTTTTTTCAGCAGTTGGTAGCACTGACATCATTTTCAAATATGGACGTGAGATATTCCGGTGCACATCTTTACTCATACTAAATTTGGTTTTGATTGCTGCAGCCGTTTAGGAGTTGATAGGGGGGAACACACACACAGCCAGACAGACAGAAGGACAGACAGACAGACAGACAGACACACATTTGCCCGATCTCATAAGACTACTTTTTCCTCATTTTTGCAAAATGTGAAAAGTAGGCTAAAAATCCTCTCGGCACGCCGGAAGGCGGAGGTAGATTTCACCGGGCAAACTAGGGGACAGGCTATAATAGGCAAAATATGCAGGTTTTCGTAGGAGGATCAGACCTCATTTATTGCAAGGAAGCATTTTACATTTGTAGGTTAATTAACTTTTTTTTTCGTTTTTGAATGCATATTTTTATCATTTTATTGTCTTATGGGGATGGTAACCTTCCTGTCATTTGGGGTTCATTTTTATTTATTGGGGAGCTGAAGAAAGAAACGACCTCGGAGACGGTAATAAACTACCTAAGAAAGAAAGGAATCCGAGGGGACGTCAGCTGCGAAGAGACCGCCATAAGAGGAGACTCCAAAGCGTACAAAGTTGGCATCCCTTTTGACTGCCTAGAAATGACATCCAACCCCGAATTTTGGCCAAGTAGAGTAATTGTGCGTCGATTTCGATTTCGCCTCCGCAGAAGAAGCGAAGGCGCATCTCTCGAATAACTGCATTAACATGCTCCTGTGGAACGTAGAAGGGTTTAAAGGACTACTGAAACTAACCCCAGGAAACACATTTGAAACATCTGACATACTAATCTTCACAGAGACATTCCTAACGACACCTATTGATATAGAAGGTTTCTACTCCATCCACTCTCTAGCAAGAAAACCTACAGAAGGAAGGCCATCAGGAGGTGTATCTATCCTCTATAAACCATGGATAGGACCCTTAAAGACCTTACATATAGAAGAAAACCTCATAATAGTGAAAGCAAACAAATTCACGATAATAGGCACTTATGTACGCCCCAACACTGATACCGAGGAAATAATGGAACTCCTCACGCTCTCCCTACGGAAAGTTGCAAACCCAGAAGAAACCATAATACTAGCAGGAGATATGAACTGTAGACTAGACAAACCCGATACGAAATGTAAAACTGTCCTTACATTCCTTACAGAAGAAAATTTCAAAATAGTAAATGACCCAAGACGCAAAACTTTCTTTGCCCATAATGGCAGTAGCACAATTGACCTCGTGTTCCACAAAGGAAACGATATTGAAATTTTAGAACAAAAGAGTCTATGGACTTCACCAGTAACCCCACTAAGAAAACACATCCCAATACAGACCAAATTCTTACTCAAAACTCCAAAGAAAGTTGTTCCGAATTGCGTCAAGACCATCATATCCAGACACCTTAACATGGCAGCACTACAGCGACAACTAGGAAAAGTACCTGAAGCAGAAAAGACAATCAAGGAAAACGACCTAAATTTAGCCCTAACAAGAATTAACAAGATACTAGGAGCAAGTATAACCCACAAACAGATTACAAGGAAAGCTCAACCGTGGTTTGATAAGGAATGTTATGCAGAAAGACAAACTACACTTAAGGCGCTACATATAGCTAGGATCACGTCAACACCAGAGGACCTAAGAGTATATGGGGATACACGGAGACATTACAAGAATCTCCTAAAACGTAAACGCTTTCAATACATAGAAAAAGAAGGTGAGAGGATCGCCAAAGAAGCAATGAATGATCCATACATAGCCATCAGACCAAGAAGATCGTCAAGATCTAGCAACGTAGAAATAGGAATATGGGAATCGCACTTCACTCTCATCCTCAACGGTACAGGTCAACAAGCGGCATATGAAATTGAATGTAGAGATCAACACGAAGAAATACTCCCCATCACTAAAACAGAGGTATTGGACATAATCAATGCTACGAAATGTAACAAGGCCGCAGGACCAGATGGGTTTTTCAACGAACATCTAAAGGAATCGGCACAATACCTATCAGAACTATGGTCCAAGCTCTTTACCAAATGCCTAGAAACAGGAAATATTCCCGAAGAATGGAGAAAATCGACCATTAAAACTCTCTATAAAGGAAAAGGTGAAACCAACGACCCCAACTCGTACAGAGGAATTGCACTGGAAAGCAACACCTTCAAGTTACTGACAAGAATTCTAACCAACAGGATAGTATACGAAGTCGACTCCAAGATACCTGAGGAACAATTCGGCTTTAGACGAGGAAGAGGAACCTTGCACGCAATTCAAAATCTGTTAAATGACATAGAGGAAGCAAAACGACTCCAAAAGGGAAAGTTTTATGCAGTCTTTATAGACTATACAAAGGCCTTCGACCTAATTGACAGAAGAAAGCTCACATCGAAACTTCAAAATATCATCGGAAATCACAATCCTTTAACAATCTTAATAAAAAATATCCTGGCATACAACCAGATCACCATAGATGACGCAGTATGCAAAACAAAGGAAATCACCCAAACTAATGGAGTGTTGCAAGGCGACCCCCTCAGTCCCATACTGTTCAATATTGCCACAGCCGATGTAACAACAGCAATCCGAGAGAAATCAAAGGACGCGGTGATCTACATATATGCGGACGACATGGTCCTAGGATCACCAAATAAGGAAGAACTCCAACATGCCTTCTCAGCACTAGTAGAATGGGCAGGAAATAACAGTCTGAAAATAAACTGGACAAAAACCCAACAGATGGTTTTTCGGAAAGGTGGGCGTGTAGCAGCAAACGACAACTTGCAATATGAAGAGGTCAAAGTGGAAATAGTGAATGCAGTTAAATACCTTGGGATCACTTTACAGACTACCGGAACATTCAGACTACACATCCAAGACAGAGCAGTGGCTTGCTTGAAAGCCATGTACGACATTATCAATCTACAGCAGCTATCCTTAAAAACAGCTATGCATCTGTTTGACGCAAAGATCCTACCAATTCTCACGTACGGGATCCACTTGATATGGGACCGACTAACGAAGAGAGATCTGGCCACCATCGAAAGAGTTAAAGCCCAATTCCTGAAAACCTTAATGGGCATCTCAAAATACACGTGCTCCCGCCTAACATATGAATTAGCACGGGAACCCTTCCTTGTCGAAGAAATAAGAACAAAATTACAGCTTCCATCAACAAAGAATGCTGAAGTGCACCTAGCAGAGAGAAGAGATAAGAGAGAAGGCATTCCGCTAGAATTTTACAGCACGGATGCCATGATCAACCGGAACTGGACCAGCGCCAATCAGAAACTAAGACATGTGGTGATAAAGTTAGCAGTGCATGGGTACCACCATAAAATATGTAAAAACATGTCCTACCACGCCCCAAATGAACTCTGCGTGTGCTCGTTATGTGACCAGTTCTGTGACACATATCACATCACACGATGTAAAAATAACCAGAAGGACTAACATTTAAAATGAACAAAGCATCATACAGTGTTGCTCTATTTCACAAATAACATTCAATTCACAATATAATGACTGGTCATGAATGAATGCTTTAATGCACACATTCCTGATTGATTACTGGATCATGATGTTTTTCACATCAATTAACTCTTTTGTAGCATGTTTGTTTCACTAGTGTAAATCTATGTTATGCACATTCGTGCGCTTTTCTGTTAATATAATTTTTATACTTGTGATCACACTGTCCTTATGCAAGGTTTGGAACTGATGTGTAACTATCTGACAGTCTGTTACTTCTTCACGCAAAATTTTATCTCCCGCAGAGATTTTTGTTGGTTCCTCAGTTTAGGGGCTGCGACAACGTGGTCATATAACCCCGTGTACATTGCGTGTGTGTAGAATATGATAAACGGTGTTAATTGTGATGACTGTATTAGTCTGTAATTCAGGTAAGGTCTGCAAACGGTCAATTTTAAGTAGTAGTTCCTAATTGTGTACCATATACTAACGTCAACGACACCTAGCTGTAAACTTGGCTACTAGATGCCACCGAACCAGCAACTTGCAACGAACGTTGGAACTTCCCCTCCAAAGGAAAGCATGCTAAGGGATGTTTAGCGCTCTTAGAAAATCCGACGACTTTGGCCGGCTTTGAACCAGCGACCTTGGGCATATAAGTTCAGCATGCTACCAGTTAGCCGCTTCCCACAGAGTCAGATGTAAAAATGAATATGATCTCGTGCAATGGCGTTGTCTTGGCAACCTCTGATAGCTCATCCCTCATCAATTTAGAAGCGTTGTCATGGTAACATCTGATGGCACTTGGCATTTTCTTTAATTACTAAATCATTTTTCTCATCCCTTGGCGTAATGGTAGGTCAGATCAAAAATTATTTCGGACAAAGTTTTAGGTAATTATTAGGGGAATATTTTCCATTTTGTACGGTTTTGATATTGTGCCTATTAAGAGAGATATGTTTAATGTTTCCCGAAAAACCCACTTTTTTCCACCCCTTTCGGTCAATGTTTGGTGCTGTCAAAAACTTTTCAAACATAAATTTTGGCACTTATCCGACAACTTTGAATGGATTCGATATTTCACGTATTAAGAGAGTTATAGCGATATTTCACTTTTTCGAAGAAAGAAAAGCCCCCTCCCCCCCCCCCCTCATTTTCACCCCCTTCAACCGATTTTGCCCATTAACGAACTCGACCGATATTATGTAAAACATTCAAAGTGATTGGTGCAAAATTACGGCAGTTATCGTGTCCACAAGAAACTGACATATATCCATATATTTACACACACATATACACTTTATAAACTTTATAAACTTTTGAACTGACGGTGGTTTGGGAGTCTGGGGGATGTGAAACGTGAAGACATGTCGAAATTTTCCGGAAGTCGAAACATGGCACACATTGCAATAGTTAGCTTTCTGATTAAATCTGCCTAAAATAGGCTACATAATTAAAAATACTACCATCAACGACACCTATCTGTGAACTTGGCTACTAGATGCCACCGAAACCATCAACTCGCAATGAACGTTGGAACTTCCCCTCCGAAGGAAAGCATATTCAGGGTTTTTAGCGCTCTTAGTAAATCCGACGACTTCAGCCGGGTTTGAACCCGCGACCTTGGGCATAGAATTTCAGCATACTACCAGTTCCGATACCGAAGTCACTTCCCACCGACAGATGGAAAACTGAATGTGATCTCGTGCAGTGGCGTTGTCATAGCAACTGCTGATAGCTCATCCCTTATCAATTAAAAGTAAAGTTGTCATGGCAACCTCACTTGGCACTTGGCATTTTCTTATAATTTAAATAATTTTGCTCACCCCGTGGCGTAATGGTGGGTCATATCAAAAATTCTTTCAGACAAAAGTTTTAGGTAATTATTGGAGGAATATTGTCCATTTTGTACGGTTTTGATATTGTGCCTATTAACAGAGTTATGATTAATGTTTCTCGAAAAACCCACTTTTTCCCACCCCTTTGGTCACTGGTTGGTGCTATCAAAAAACTTGTCAAACATAAATTTTAGGGCCATATCCGACACATAGTATGAACTTTGAATGGATTCAATATTTCAGATATTAAGAGAGTTATAGCGACATTTCAATTTTTCGAAAAAAAAGCCTCCCATTTTCACCCCCTTTGAGCGATTTTGCCCATTAACGAACTCGACCGAGATTTTAGGAGGATACATATTATGTAAAAAATTCAAAGTGATTGGTGCAAAATTACGGCAGTTATCGTGTCCACAAGAAACTAATATCTATACATATATAGACTACATATATACATACATAAATTATATATAAACTTTTGAACTGACGGTGGTTTTGGTTTGGGGGATGTGAAACGCGAAGATATGTCGAAATTTTCCGGAAGTCGAAACATGGGACCCATTGCAATAGTTAGCTTTCTAATTAAATCTACCTAACACTCCCGTAAAAAAAAGTCAAAATAGATATGAAACATAATTGATCATGGCCCTCTTCCATCTTACTGATGTACTGCTTCAAGGAATCTCTATGATCAGCGCTAAGGCCTGCTATAAAATATCCCACCAGCAAAGAGTAGCCATGATCCTAACCTAAAAGTCACCTAAGAAAATGTACTGTGACAATTCGAAGAAAATGAACTTTGTAACCACAAGTTACAGTATACATATAACACTTCAATAAACAAATTGTGGTAGAAGCTGAGAGAAAGTGTATTAAGTAATAAAAAGGTAAACTCACGGGAAAACAGCGTTCTAAGTTAGAATGTCAAAATAAGCCTATCCCATAACATGGGTCATCTACCTCCTCTTCAAACTGGTACAACAGTTTCCTTTTGTCAACTATATGTCTTTTTCTGTCTTCCTTGGTTAATTCCTGGAACTTTCGGATAGCATTTTGGAGTCTTTCCTTGTCGCAACAAAGCATGGTATCAACAGTTCGATACACGACACACAATTCTAGGTCATCTTCCCCAAATTCAAAATGGCCCATCAGTTCTCTTTTGCAGCTCTATGTCTTTTTCTGGCTTCCTTGGTTAATTCCTGGAACTTTCGGTTAACAATTCGGAATCTTTACTACTTACATCGGAGCATGGTATTAATAGTTCGACACCCGACACCCAATCCCAGGTCATCTTCTCCCTCTTCAAACTGGTCCAGCAGTTTTCTTTTGGCAGTTCAATGTCTTTTTATGGCTTCCTTGGTTAATTCATGGAACTTTCGGTTAGCATTTCGGAGTCTTTCCTTGTCCCATCGTAGCATGGTATCAACAGTTCGACGCCCGACACCGATTCACAGGTTTTCCAAAACCGTATATCTTGTTAAATTCCTTCATTGAATGCTTCTACAGCATCAAATACCCCGAAATGTAGGGTATAAATTCCCACAAACACTGTCTTGAGAATCCGTCTCCAGATGGCATCGTTTATACTCCCGGTTGGATTTTGTGTCCGGCCGGGCAGATATTTTTTTAGCAGATCGGGGTATGCTGTTCCAAAAAACTAGCTTTATTATTTCATCACAGCAAGAGGTAGACTGTGTGGATGGTCATACCTTTCCCAGTTATGAAGCCACTGTTATACCTGCACCAGTTTTCAAGACCTACCAGCCACAATCCATGGTTAGGCTCTTCTTCTGAGGACAGTGTGTGAAAATACTTTGGCGGGAATAAAGGCAAGTATCCACCAGGCTAGCCTACCATTGCTGTTAAAATTACTTTCCTAAGTTTAAAACTTCTTTACAGCTGTAGAAATACTCACACAAACCACACACTGAAACCTATCGGCATGGTGGCTACTTTTCATGCAAGAGTTTAAAGAGTTTTAAAAATTAAAATGATTTGTATGTCATTTTCAAGCCGGGATTCCAAAGTTAATTTAAGATTTTACATTTTAAAAATAGAAATTTGATTGTTTGAACCAATATCTCCATTCCGGTTCGCCTTTAGGTTCGCCTTTAAACAAAAGACCACGTGCATATTTATTTAGCATTACAATTGCACCAACTTTCAATTTTAATACACGCGGAGGCATTCCAGGTGGTATATTGTAGTGTAGGCATTTTACTGGTATGCTACCGACAGCAGTGGCTACGCTCGCTAAAGCGCAGCGTTAGGTCATGGGGCCAAGCTCTCTGCTGACTTGGTAGACGCCTGGGTTCGACCCCCACCATCGGCCATCCTTGAAATGGTTTTCCGTGGTTTCCCATTTTCAACACTAGGCAAATGCTGGAACGGTACCTTCTGACAGGCCACGGCCGCTTTCTTCGACTTCCTTGCCCAGTTTCATTTACCTTCATCCATTCCATCCCTGGGGGTGAAGCTGATTCCTGCCCGTGGTGCCCCTGCTAAGGTAGTTGGAATTATATTTCCATTACCGAACTGAACGTCAGCAATCCAGAAGCAAATCAAAGAATGGTGAAAATTAATATAAACCGGCCCTTTTCAGCGCCAAAACTGACAATCATCTCTGTCAATATTGAAGGTCTTTCATCCACCAAGGAATAGTTATTAAGCCAGATATGCCATGATCAGAAATGTGATTTACTATGTATTCAGGAAACCCACCGAGACTTGACTCTCCACCGTCCAAAAATCAAGGGTATGAGCCTAATAGTTGAACATCCTCATCGACATTATGGCAGCATTATCTTTGCCAAACCTAATATTCAGATCGTCTCCACAGGAATTTCCATTGTAGATGACACCGAAATTCTTACAGTAGAGCTTAGCAACTGTTCTGTAACATCAGTTTATAAGCCCCCAGGTACTGTATTTAAATTTGTAGAACCCAGCAACTTCCAGCATCAATCTGTGAAGTTTGTTGTTGGTGATTTCAACAGCCGTAACACAATATGGGGTTACTCAACTACCGATGAAAGTGGTGAGGCCGTGGCTGAATGGGCAGACTCATATGATCTCAACTTATTGCATGATAACAAACTTCCAGCATCTTTCAACAGTGCAAGATGGAGGCGTGGATATAATCCCGATATGATATTTGTGAGTGAAAACATACCTCATTTATCAATAAAATCAGTGGGTCAAGCTATTCCTCACACGCAACACCGGCCTATTATATGCCAGATTTATGCTGCCATTCGACCACAGTCAGTTCCTTTCCGACGTAGATACAATTTTAAGAAGGCTGATTGGGAGAAATTTACCATTTCTCTAGATGAGAATATTCTAAATATTGAGCCAGTTCCTGAATTATATGACGACTTTGTAAATATCGTGAAGTATTGTTCCCGTGTTTCAATTCCCCGAGGCTGCAGAGCACAATATATAAAAGGTCTGACTTCGGAAACTGAGGAACTTTTGAAAAACTATCTTGACCTCTTTGATAATGACCCATTTGGTAACGATACCCTTCAAGCTGGGGAAGATCTTTTAACAGCGATTTCCAAGAACAGGAACGATGCATGGTGCCAATTGATGGAGGAGACGGATCTAAGTAAGAGTAGTCAGAAAGCCTGGAGACTCCTTAAGTACCTGAGTTGTGATCCAACAACAAAAGAGGGACACAAAAATATAACAGCTAATCAGATTGCTCGTCAGCTCGTGGAAAATGGTAAATCTGACCATCCATTACGCAGGTCAGATCATAAAATTGCTCGGTCAGAAGAACTCGAGACTAGTCAACTTATGCAACCTTTTTGCATGGCAGAACTGACGGCAGCCATTGATAGTTGTAAGATCGGCAAGGCAGCAGGAGTAGATGATATCAGATTAGAGCAGATCAAACACTTTGGGGAACGAGCAAGAGAATGGGTCCTAGCTTTCTTCAACAACTGTTTGAAATCCTGCAATTTCCCAAAAACCTGGAGGAAATCACGAGTCATACCGATTCTGAAACCTGGTAAAATGTCAACTGAACCTCAAAACTACAGGCCAATATCCTTGTTGTGTCACCTGCTTAAAATCTTTGAACGAATGTTACTGAACCGCCTAGTTCATGTTGTAGAGCCTGCTCTCATACAACAACAAGCAGGCTTCAGACCAGGGAAAAGTTGTACATCCCAGATCCTTAACCTCACTCAATTCATTGAGGATGGCTTTGAAACACGGAATATCACGGGAGTAGCTTTTATCGATTTGACCGCTGCCTATGACACTGTCAATCATCGTGCTTTGTTACAGAAGATTTATGGAATCACGAAGGATTACAGTTTCACAAAACTTATTGAAAGTTTCCTTCAAAACAGGAGATTTTATGTGGAATTCCAAGGACAGCGCAGTCGATGGAGACGTCAAAGAAATGGCTTACCTCAAGGTAGTGTTCTATCACCAATGTTGTTTAACGTCTACACTAACGACCAACCACTTCCAAGGAACACTAGAAGTTTTCTTTATGCCGACGATCTAGCATTAGCTTGTCAGGGGAAATCCTTCGAAGATGTTGAAGCTCATTTAACACAAGCATTGACTGAGTTGGATGTCTATTACTATGATAATCAACTTCGTCCAAATCCATCAAAAACTCAGTTGTGTGCATTTCATCTGAAGCACAAGCAGGCTCGTCGTGAACTTAACGTCTCTTGGCAAGGAACACGCTTAGTTAACACTCCTCATCCAAAATATCTGGGAGTTACCCTCGATCGTACTCTGACCTACAAACAGCATTGCCGGAATACCAGACTAAAGGTGGAAGCTAGGAATAACATCCTACGTAAGATCACTGGTAGCACCTGGGGCTCTCAACCATCAACCTTGAGAACGACGGCGCTTGCAACATGTTACAGTGTTGCAGAATATGCATGTCCAGTGTGGTACAAATCCACCCATGCAAATAATGTTAACAAGGCGCTTAATGAAACATGTAGGCTTATTACAGGTTGTTTGAAGCCTACACCTCTTGCAAAACTTTACCAGCTTGCAGGGATAGCACCACCGGATATACGTCGTGAGGTAGCAGCCAATGAAGAGAGAGCTAAACAGGTTAATCAGTTTTCCCATCCGTTGTACGGTTATATACCAGCCACCCGTAGGTTGAAGTCCAGGAGAAGTTTCCTCAACACCACTGCAGTCTTGCTAACTACACCAGCTACAGCTAGAAAACAATTGTGGACTTCTCGGCTTGGGAATAACTCTCTATGGGATCACCCTTCGGAAAGCCTCCCACCTGGACATGATCAGAAATGGATCGTGTGGAGGGCACTTAATCGTCTCCGTTCTGCTGTTGGAAGATCTAAGGATAACTTGCAGAAATGGCACTTCCCCGTCGACTCCACCAACTGCGACTGCGGTATGCCCCATACCATGGAGCATCTACTGAATTGTCCGCTGTGCCCTGCCACTTGTACAGCAGAAGATCTTTTACTAGCAACTTCCAATGCTATACAGGTTGCACATTTTTGGTTGACCGTGGTTTGAAAAGACATTGTGTGTTGTATGGTTTACTTCTCTGTAAATATGTATGTAATTTTAGTGTAATCATGACGAATAGAAGGACCTAGTGTGAGGACTCCGTCATTTTAGCACGGTAGTTTCTGGTCCCGCCGCTACAAGCACTGCAAGCGAGTATGTCCAACACGTGCTGTGTTTCCGTCGAGCCGGTTCATAGAAAGTGCGCGAGAAGTTACTGTGTGAGATATTTGTGTGAATTAAATTGAATTTTCTTTGCTTTCAGTTCTTAAATTCAGTTCATTGTGTCTTGTGTACATCAGCGTTTTGTGTTTTGTGTACTTCAAACATATTTCTTATGTGGCTTGGTTCATTTAATAGTTCAACATGCCTTATTGTTTTGTACCTGGCTGTAAGTCAGGGTATGGTCGAGTAGTTGACGATATACGATTTTTTCACCACCGAAGGATACAAATCAATTTGAAAAATGGGCCAGAGCTATTCCACGAAAGGATACGAAGTTAACGCGTAGTAGTAGAATTTGTCAAATTCATTTCTCTGGTGATTTGATAGTAAAATCAGATAATTTTATAGTGAATGGTGAAGAAGTGAAAATCTCTCGTATGAGGTGGAAGTTACGTCCTGGAGCAGTGCCTCATATTTTCCCTAATTTACCGAAGTACCTGTCAAGTGAGAATAAGTCCCGTAAAGCTCCTAACAGGAAAAAGAATCTCGATACCACCAGGAAGAGAAGAAAGAAGATTGAAGATGGGAGTGAAGCAACGAATGAGGCATTAAAAGGTCAGTCTAATGTTGATAAGAATTTGGGTCATTCTAGTGTACTTACCGATGCTGAAAAGACTATAATATTGCTCAAAAGGCGCCTAAAGAATGCTAACCGTAATTTAATTCGCGTTAGATCCTGCCTCAACTCAGCAAAATCGAGAATTAATTTGCTGGAGAAGCAGGTTCGACATTCACAGGCATTTAATTACAAAGATAACAAACACCTTAGCAAGAAGGAAAAGATGATAATAGACACTATGCTCAAGAAATGCCAGGTAAAATCTCCCAATGGTATGAGGTACAGCAATGAATTCATTTTAGAGAGTTTATTGTTGAGAATAAAATCACCGAAAGGATTTCGTCATTGTCGGCGACATAATCTCTTGCCTCTGCCCTCAGAAAGTCACTTGAGAAAACTTTGTAAAGGACTTAAGTGCCCTTATGGAGTTAATACGCATAGTATAAATGCTATTTCAGACTATTTTAAGGAAGAAAAGAATGATAATTCACGTTACGGTGTTGTAATTTTCGATGAAGTGAAGCTAAGAGAAGAAATCCAGTTTAATAGTTTTTCTCATAAAGTAGATGGATTAGTTGATTTAGGTGAACACACACCTGACCTCCAGAAGAACGTACTTGCAAATCACGCTCTAGTGTTTATGTTCGTACCATTCATGCATAATTGGGTGCAGCCAGTTGCTGTTTATGCAAGCAGAAATGCTACTCCAGGGGACATTCTCGCAAAAATTTTAATACAGGTGATTTTGCAGTTAGAAGAGGCTGGGGCGAGGGTGGTTGGCTTTACTTGTGATGGTAGTCAGACAAATAAAAAGGCCTGGAGATCGTTAGGAGTTAGTGGCAAGACAAGCTCTCTACAACCTCACATCCTTAATCCTGCAGATGTTACGAGAAAGATCTGGGCTTTCTCAGACTTCGTTCATGTATTGAAATGCATAAGAAACCACTTTCATGATAAAGTAGAACTTCTCTATAATGACAAAATTATTAATTTCAATTTTTATAGGGAACTGTTCAAAGAAGATCTCTCAGGGTATGCTGGGCTTAGAGCATGCCCCAAGCTGACAGTTGCTCATTTAGACCCATCATCTTTCCAGAGAATGAACGCTAGGCTTGCATTCCAACTTTTCAGTGACAGTGTTGCCAAAGGTATTAAACTTTATCGAGAAATGGGACTGGCAGGATTACAAGGTAGTGAGGACACTGAGACATTTACCAGTGATATAAATGTTGTTGCTGATGCACTCAATGCATTCATTCCGTCTCAGGCTCTTCGTAAAGGTTCACCTTCTCATACAGCTATTGTTAATTTTCTTCAGACCGTGAGATCTACCAATAATACCTTTGCCTCCAATAGAACCTTGGAATCACTAGTAGTAACCCTACAGAGTACTTTGGAGATGTGTGAATGGCTTTGGGAGAAAGGTTATAAGTATGTGTTGACAGGAAAGCTCACCCAAGATCCCTTGGAACGGCACTTCGGAATTATGCGGTCTTTCAGTTCAGATGATCATCCATCGACAATAGATTTCCTTCATTTGCATCTACTTCAATGTATATACTACGTCCCTATAAAACAGGCTTTAAATGTTGGTGGAAATTGTGAACCTAAACGGGAGCAGATCTTGACCTCGTATGTTAATCAGATGCGTATATTAGCCCGGAATGCGGAAGTGCATAACAAGACAGTGAAGGAATCAGTGGAAACTTCCATTAAGGAAAAAATTGTGGTTCGAGATGCAGTAAATATCGAAGACTGGGAAAGCTCTGTACCTGAATTTGACAGCGCAGTTCGAAACTCTTCGATTGATAAGTGTTTAGTGTACCATTTGGCTGGCTATGTTGTTAAGCACTCTTCTAAATTTATTAAGTGTTCGCCTTGTGCTCATTCTCTACGTGACAATAATCTAAATAAATTTTCAGTTCTTACCGAAATAAAGGACTACGGCTCAATGAACAATGAAGTGTTTCTAACACGTCCTTCGAGAAGTGTATGTGACATCCTTTTCCAGGCCGAGAAAGTAATTACCGGAAAATTAAACTCAAAATCGATGTGGAGCGAAATATTTTTTGATTGCATCGATTCCATAGAAACAATTTCAGTTGATCCTTCAGGAGCTGGCTGTTGTCTTCAGCATGTCATGAATGTTATCCCCAGACTTGTTTATCATTATATAAAGTGCCGATTTTTCTTCAGAACGAAGGAAATCCGCCGAGATTTGCAATGTCGAACATCCGCCAAGTCTTCACGCAAGCTTTCGAAAGTCCAGTAGCCGACAAAATGAATTGGTAAGTAGGGTGTTACTTTAAATAGTTTATGAGTGCTTGTTTTAATATGCTGGGGATTATGTTTTTTTTTTAATCTGTGTCTGTATACTCCAGGAATCTGTGCTTATAGTAACATGTAATGAATACCGTAGTTCTTATTTCCGTGAATTATATTTTCCATTGTGCCTTGCCGTGCTATTTTAATTGTAATCGCTAATTACTTTTTAAAAGAGTATTAGTTACAAAGTCATTCGTTTCCCTTAGCAGCATCCCTAAGACCAGCTGAGCTAACACCGGCAGCGTGGAACTTGCCCCCTCCAACGCTGCCTGGCGGGGCGCGCTTGAACTTGATGAGTCTGCTCACTTTCCCTTTCATTCGTCATGGTGTAATCCAGTATTTTGTTTGCTTCTGACACGAATAAATAATAATTCCATCCCTCATCCCGACACGCAGGTCGCCCACGGGCGTCGACTAGAAAGACCTGCACTAGGCCTCTCAGGAGGCCACACGAAAAAAAATGGTATGCTACCGGGTGAGTTAGCCGTGGTCGTTACGGCGTGGCTGCAGGCAGTCGCTCATATCCGGGAGGCGAGGAGGTTCGACTCCCCCCCCGGCCACGTTGAAGATGGTTTTCTGTGGTTTCCCATCTTCCTTCCATGCAAATGCTGGAGTTGGTCCCTAACTTTAGGCCATAGTCGCTACCTTTCAATTGCTCGTCCTTACATTCATTCTTTCCTCCCCCAGACAACACTCCTCACGCGACGGTACTTGTAGTTCACCCTATGAGTGTCCGCAGAGAAGCAGCTACAAACTCTGGCGAGCCGAACATGTCCTTGGACACTCCCGACACTAAAAGCCATACCCTAAAGAACTGGTATGCTGCCTAGGAAATCTGTGTTAGCAATGTCACCTGATAACAGAGCATCGATACTGTTGTATTCCTTAAAACTTTCGGGAAATTAGTGCAGAACGTCTTCGTTTATGCTGTTACATCATTGATGGTACGTTATTGACATGTTGTAGTAAGCTGTCGCTGTAACATTAAAGTCTATACAGTTGCCGAAAACGTGACTTACCAATGCATCGTTACTTATGAAGTATTTACGATCTCTTATTATATCATTTGATGTGTCATTTTTAATTTCTTTATTTTCTATTTAATTTAGTCATGTTGAGAATTTTTGGAATGAATTACTATTTTAGGTAAATGGGGGTCTTAATGAAATACATATGTTCCTTTTTTTAGTAATCTTGAGATGGTGACGTTTCTTTTGATGTGTAACACATTGGCGTTGGTAGTGCTGTTCTTTCACAATGTTGTGTTACACGTTAAAATTATATGTATGCTAGTTACTCTGATGAGTGTGGTGATTCTGGTGAATTTGATCATATTTCACAGAGCCAGCTGTTGGTGTAACATAGAAATATATGCATAGACAACTTTTATAGAGTCTACTGGTGAGGGGGAATTGACCTAGCTGCTCTGCCCCTTAAAACAACAACAACAACTGCTACCGGCAAATATAGTTCATTGCAACGACCGAAGCACAGTATTTTTCGAATAAATTACTATTTTAGCTAAATAAAGTACTAAATGAAGTAAATGATATTTTTCTAGTAATCTTGAGTTTGAGACCCGTATCTATAGTAATATAATAAAGCTGAAGAGTTTGTTTATTTTTGTGTTTAAACGCGCTAATCTCTGGAACAAACAGTTGGATTCGAAAAAGTATATTTGTATATAATAGCCAGATTCAAGAGGAATAGTTTAGGCTATGTAGCATTAGGCTACACCTCTCAGGTAACCTTAAAGATTGATTTTTGTTCCGTAAGTCGGAAGAACAAGCGCTCCCGAACAGCTTCAATAATACCTAAGTCTCTTGTTGCCTGGCAATGCGGGCTGCATCACGTCGCCCCTACCAGTGTTCTGGTGCAGAATTGCGAGCTGCTTATAAATTGCAGTCACGAGGACTAATTAGTGCAAAAGGATTTCTTATGCCCCTTAAAACAGTTATCATCATGACAATAGTATGCCTCTGTATAAGGGCGATGGTGTTGGTGCAGTATACTGAGGTTTATCAGCTGCAATAAGCGTTGGTGCTTTCCGATCCTTATCATTGAGCGCTCCAGTTCTGTAGTAGTATTCATTATTATCCATAAAACAAATAAATCCACCGGGCAAAGCCGGGCACTACTGCTAGTTTTGATATTGTGACCGATCCAGTCAGGGTCAATTACCGGCCCCGGATGACAGAAGATCGAGAGGAGCACGGAAGAGTCAGTATGACGTCATGGCATGACGCGGCGAGACAACCGCGAGTGTAGGGGAATGCTCCAGAAGGTTCCAACCCCTCCCACTTTCTTTTACTCGAAGAAGGACGGAGTTCCGGAATGTTCAGTATGTGAGTCAGCAGTATGTGAGTCAACAGTATGTGAGTCAATAGTGCCTGGACGAGTATGTTATACGGCGGAGCACGGAAGAGTAGCCCATGTCACGTAGACAGTGATTTTACATCGGGAACTTGAATGGTTTTCGTGAGTGACCAGCAGGCCATGAAGCCTGAAACTAGCGTGAATGTATTGCCAGTGAGTTTTTTTGTGAAGTATGTCAGTTTGTTTGTCGAACAGTATGAATTTCAAGACGATATCGGACTCGCTAGTATATGAGGAAATAGTCAGAACTGATAAAGGAAGTCCGTTTATGCCGGCAATTTATGTTCATTAAAGATGAATACCAGGAGGTGTTTAAAATTACGAGTATCAGGGAAAGAACTATATAACGATAGTCGAGGCGAAGCATTATCGCGAGGCCCCGTATTGTAACAGACATCCATTCGGAAATAGCATAGCAGTGTGGCATTTTAAGAAACGCAGTGAGAAGGCAATAGGGAAGGCTACATCTACTTTAAGCTTGTGTTGGAAGACTGTAGGCCGCAAGCAACTTGATATGTCCGTCAAGGTCAGCTCGAAATAGCTCCTCGTGGAAGGAAGTGTGTCACTGGGTTAATGGAAAGTGAAGACATATAACTCAAGTGAACCAGGAACTAGACGCTATAGTGCGCGAGCGTGAAAGTGCTCTGATATGGTGAAATGTAATATTGCCACACGGCAGCATGAATTAATAACCATGGACTCAAATATTCTGGGAATCAGCATGCATATTAACACGCAAATTATGCTGCACTGAACTTCTAAAGGGGCCATAATGGGGTGAACGGTCGCAACGAGATGGACGAGTGGACCATGGTTGGGACGTCGGGAAACGCCACTGCTGAAGGTGACCGGGGACAACCTGTGGGCGGACATGGGCGTCGCCAGGAGATCGAGATGTGCCGGGGGCGGATACCTCTACCAGTACGCTGGGAGACCACATCGCGGAGACACTGGAGGAACGACGCCGCCCTGATGCCGCAGACGACGACGACGCCGACGCCGACGCCATGGATTTCCGAGGATGCCGGATATAAAGTAACACGTTTCATTTCCATCCTTGTTCATCAGAAAGAAGAGAACTTCTACCTCGGATAGCCATGCCATGAGATAGCCTGAGATCGTGTAACTTAACGCCCTTTATAATTATTTATTCCAGATTGAAAGAGCATAATTTTTTTTTCATAGGGTCGTTCAGATGTTTTCTTGTCTTTCTTTTTGGGTCATTTGACCTACATAAATTTACAGCATCAATGGTAGGAGTAAGACATGTATTTATTCTCTGAGACATAATAATAATAATAATTTGAAATTGGGTAACGATAATAGGAGATGCCCACTTTACTGGGAGATTCTAGCATGTCGATTTCAGAGGTCACTATTCGAATTTTATTCTGAAAGGTTTGTCACGGATTGCATAGATTTTTATAGCAAATGAATATGGTTGGAGCTCAAGTCGGATAAGGTTCCTTGGATAGGATGCCATATTATCAAACGACCTCGTGGTCCCGATAAAGTTGATACGCTCTGTTAGTGTGGGTTCTTGAGATATGCTAATAATGCATGATTTATTTTGTAATGATGTTGTGTAAAGTTTATGTGATAATTATGTGGTAGTTAGATATGGTATTATTCCGTCATATATGACGAGGTTATTCACGGGGCGACGTATGTCCGTGGAATTGAATTTGTGAGGACATGGTCCTCTTGACGAACGTGCTACGTTCATTGATGAGTTGTATTGAATAGCGCAGGTGTGTAATTGATGGCGCGCTCGACAGTCAGGTCGTTTGGATCCTCACACAGAGTGTTCGGCGGAAGGGTTACGATTAAATGTTTGTTGTGAGTATGAAATACGCTAGGGCGCCTTATTGCGAGGTTCTTAACCGTTCATAAACATTAGACAATGCTATAATTTAATTACAATGACAAATATGACAGTGTGGATCAAGGTTGTTGGAAAGGCGGAGATAAATTAGTAATAATAATAAGAAGAATTAGTAGTGTAAATATGTAAGCACAATCTGGGTGTGTTAATAATTTATGATAGGTTATAATTAATTGTTGAAATGTCATATTATGTGAAGCTGAGTCGATGTTTGAGTGCTATTTGATGTAATATGATGCTCTTTAATTATTCATTTGCAGTTCGATAGAGAAGATCCGTCCATTGCTGTATAAGGGTAGACAGTTGTAATTTACATAGATATTCGATATTTTCCTTGAATTCTTTTTGCCGCAGGTGAACTTTGTGATAAGTGGCTAGTGATGTTTACATGCGTGTGCACCGATAGATTAAGATTAATTTAGCTTTTGAAAGGCGATCTCCTTGTCGGAACTTTAAGAGAGGACACCCACGAGTTTGAATAAGTGTAATTTTCTTTTGTTTGTTTAGGGTCTATGAACTTTTTTTTTCTCTCGGACTTTGTCCCACCCTAACTTTACACTCGTGCGTGATAGGCAGGTGGCATATTTATTTATCCTTGGGCCAATAAAGGAGCAGATGTGATTTTACGAGGGCTTTTCCTTTCTTTTCTGTTTGTCAATTCAAGTTGAGGTTTTGCTTGTGAATCCTGGTTCAGTCTATTTGCCATCCCAACCCGTAAACGACCCGAGACCCTTTGTCTCTAGCTCGCTGGAGCTTTTCCTTTAATCTTGTCTGTATGAACCAAGATTCATGCCCTAATATTTTTTCTTTACCCACTCCCTTGGCTGTTTCTTCTGATGGGGCTGGGATGCTAGCCGGGTGATCGCCTGTCCCATTGGAGAAACGGGCACAATATGTAGGCCAACTCTTAACACATTTGCGGTTTTCTCACAACGTTGTGTTACTCGTTCAAATTATATATATAAACTAGCAACCTATACCTGCTTCGCCCGGTATCTTTAACGCTTTACCCAGCGTAAGCTTAAAATGCGCACGGACGGCAGATCCCAGACGCCATTCAGAAAAGCCGAGGTGAACAGGGAAACTCCAAACACATATACTCTTCTCTGAAGTCTTAATTCAACACAACTGGACAGTTTGATGCTGGCCGAACGTGGGGTGATAAGCTCGCTCGCATGCTCGTAAACTTGCTCCGAAGCTAGTAATTTAAATTTCCACTGAATGCAGACTGTTGGAAGAAATGAAAATGTAAACACACTTATAGTGGGCGATTTATTAAAGATAAAGAGAGATATGCTGTCGAGTGCAGTTTTGTAGAACTTTTCATGCTGAACAATTCTTACACTCATAGTATATACAGTAGATATTTTTGACGGTTTAACCAGCGTATGCTTAAAAGGCGATATCGTTACTGCTCGGCATCCTTTGGTCATAAATAAATAAATATTTTTCTACAGAAACCTTCCTTGAGAAACCCTTTACAGAATGGTGGAAACCGCATCAGAATCCATCCAGTAGTTCTCGGGATTATCCGTTACATCCAAGAATCAGGGACTTTGTTTTATACTATGCAGAGATACCTTATGTCTTCAAGTAACAGAAATACAACGCACTACAACACGTATTTAAACAAAGGACCATGTGCATATTTTTTAGCATTACAATTGCACCAACTTTCAATTGTAATACATAAATGAATGAATGAATGAATAACTGAAGATTGTCAGTGGAAATTAAATCCTATTCATATCATTCTGGTTTTCACCCATTCCATTCATGAAATCGACGGTTTAACGTTTTATAAAATAAGATATATTTTAGGAACATTGGAGTTACCACACTAGTCATGCAGGAAGTCATATACACTTTCAAATGTTGGCCTGCTGACTAAATTAATGTGCAGCTGTTCAGACGTCCAGGCGCGTCTCAAAAGAATCAAAAATTGCTTTAGGAACTGTGCTAAAGTGCTGCTGACCAATCACTGCAAACAGTTTATGGGTGAACCAATCAGCTGGCTGGGGATATGACAAAGGAAGAGTGATGGCAGTTTGTTTTGGGTGTGGCTCCGCCCAGTATGGGTAATTTATCAGTGCAGGGGATTATGATAGTTGAAAGGCTTATCATTGTCCACGTTAAGACCAGTGATTAGAGCTGGGGCATGTCTGCGGGTGGGCATCCCCTTCAAGCAAGGACACAGCCACTTAATCCCGGGCTACAGCATTCTCACTAGAGCTATGTGTACACCTGCCCACCCACTTCTTGTCAGCTAGACGCTGTTCATCTTCTTTTATACACCTCTTACCATCATACACATCTGCAGAAAATGAAAACAGAGTTTTTCAAATTTTGACAATATTTTATTTTTAGCCTACTTTCAATTTTTGCAAAAAATGAAAGTAGACTTATGAGATCAACACAGGGCGAAAAAATTGTGTGTCGGTCTGTGTGTGTATCTGTGAGTCAGTGTGTCTGTGAGTGTGTGTACTCTGAATGTCTGTACCCCCTATCAATTCGAACACGGTGAAAACGAATTGAACGAAATTTGGTACAGAGGTAGCACTAGCAAAGGGCACCTCAGTGTCATGTTTTATATCGCCGCCATCTTGACGAAAACGTAATGGCGGCCACCCAAAATTTAATGTTTAATTCAAATTACGACCAACCTAATCATCTGATCTCTACTAAGTTTTGCAACATTATACCTTTATGTATGAAGAATTATTTGACCAAACTACAAGGTCATCAGACTAATAATATACGGATAGCGGCCATATATGTGTGCAAATCGATTCCCCCTAACGATTCCAACACGGTGAAACCGAAATGAACGAAATTTGGTGCTGAGGTAGCACTAGAAAAGGGCACCTCAGTGTCATGTTTTATATCGCCGCCATATTGACGAAACGTAATGGTAGCCACCCAAATGTTAAAAGCTTAAATCAAATTACGACCAACCTAATCATCTGATCACTATCAAATTTTGCAACAACATACCTTTTTGTGGGAAGCATCTTTTGACTGATCTACAAGGTCTTCAGCCCAATAGTTAGCAGATAGCGGCCATGTATGTGTGCAAATCGATTCACCATATAAATTCAAACACGGTGAAACCGAATTGAATGACATTTTGTACAGGGGTAGTAGCACTAGACATGGGCACCTCATATTCATGTTTAATATCCGTACAACACGTTGTATTTCAACAAGCTACTACAACCAACATTCAATTATACTCCTTGAAAAGGACAAAGAGTTATAACAATACCCATGCATTTAGGAGAAAGTAGGCTATATGTTCTTTACTGAACATCTTGTTTTATAATATGATACTTTGAGTAGAAAGCAACGTTTGTGTCCTTCAGAATGGAGAATGTCTTGTCTACAGAGGTGTGCAAATTATTATACTCGATACCAGTTTTCCAACATTTACTTTGTACGTTTTATTATTAAAAGAAAAGCCCATAATGTGCAAAGACATATTTATACAAATGATCAGTTATGTTAATTGGCGTAACGTGTGATTACGTGTCTTAGCTCGTAATTAGCTTGTTTCCACTCTTCCGTCATTATGGCATCTGTAGAGTAAAAGTCGGACCAAATGGCATTTCGTTTCCTCGTTTTGTACGTTTTGAGACTTATTACGGTAGAAATGATTTTCAAGGCGCTGAAATTATTTCATATTTTTAATTAATAATCCTAATGACATGTCTTTAAAGAATCTGGTAGTATACTGTTGCTTACAGTTTCCACTAAAAGAGGAGCCTTGTTAATGCAGAATGCCACACGATTTGTAGTGATTACTATATTCTACTGTAGTTTTCGGGTGAAATTTTACCACAGAGATTGGAAGTATTTTATTACTGATTGTCCACTCTCGAACTATTCAAAGATTCGTGGGCATTGGATTGAAATCACCTTGTTTAGAGGATACATTCCAAAGGCAATTAAAAACAGAAAAAACGGACCCAGCTCAGGAGACCCCCAGAATCTCCAATTTCAAAAATGTCCAAATACAATTCCTTATGGGAAATGTTGTTAGTCCACAGAGGAGAAAACATTACTAAATAGGGTAATAAAAAATAAAATAAAATGATTTTTAATAAAATACTGTGACTAATTTAATTATTTATTTGAGTCTAAGAATTTGCACACCTCTGTGATTAGTAAATATTTACATTTTTTAAATTCTTTATAGACTTTAATCTTTGAAGTGTAACGATAAATTTAGCAATGCGTATCACATACTGTAAGTCTCACAACCACGTTATACATGGTAATGCCACCAATAACAGGTGATTCTCAAGATACAATTATTAACGTTTGAATAATGCCATTCATTTCAACTCCGATGCAAATACAACCTGCTGGACATAAGTGAGCATAGCATTAATACGTGTGGAACTTCTAATACAAGGATTCGTTCATATAACAACACGGAAGTGAAGTGCTCTTTATGGATATTTCTTTAAAGCAATTCGAACAACTACAACGAGAATATGCCAGCAAATAATGATTTGGCTTTGGCAGATGATAAAAGGTAGAAATCTCAATTCCCTGTATCAATGTTAATAATTTCACCACAGTCCATCGCAACTCCAAAGACACAATCTAGATTCAACAACTTTTAACTGTTTTAAAATGTTAGTTTAAGTATTTAGAACTTTTAATTTAAAATGTATTGTAAGGATCTCCATTTTATTAACGTTAACGCTGAAACATGTACGTAAATTAATAAAATATCGTCTTTAGTATTGGCAAGGTGGATTTTTCTAAGAACAAATTAATAAAAATGCAATGTTGGTAACGCAAGAAAACTTCCGTTTAACGAGACCTTCTCAACCTTTTTGATACTGTGAGCACCATCCTCATGTCATAATAAGTACCCGAGCCCCATTATTCGTATATAATAATAATAATAATATTAATAATAATAATAAAATAATGCAAAAACAATTCACATCTCTTTCCTATCCCTATCTCTCTCTCTCTCTATCTCTCTCTCTCTCTCTCTCTCTCTCTCTCTATCTCTATCTCTCTTTTTCTCTCCCTCGGAAGTGCTGAATTACCTAGATATTCAAAACTCATCGGGCATGCTGCAACTGCTTATATTGAACCATGTGGACAGTCGAGTCCAATCAGCTTCTTTCGTGTTACTTATAAAAACGGGAATGTCGAATTATTTTTACTGTAGATTAAAAATACTATGTCACAAAATGATAAAATTTCTGACTGTCAAAACTTGTAATAAAAACACTATTATTCCGGTTCGTGCAACAGAATTTGAATTGAAGAACGGATCTCAGGGGAGCACACATTTTGGGTCGTAGGACGAGAGCAGCAAATTCGTTTAAAGAGCACCAGGTTGAGAACGCCTTAGTCAGGGGATTGTCTATATACTTTTCTTGTTGAAAATTGAAGACAAGAGGAATCTTGTATAAGAAATCTTAAATTCATAAAACATTACAAGATGGTCAATAACTTGCAAAAAGAACTACTCCACATATTTATTCAAGAAATCAAAGATAACAACCGTGCTTAAACCGAATAAAGATCCCTCTAAGTTGGAAAGCAATCGTCCTATATCTCTGCTATGTGCCTCTAACAAACTTCTCGAGCACCTTATTAACAACTGAATTTTTTAAGTAGTCAACAATCTGTCAAACAAGCAGGATCCAAACCTGGGAGAAGTTGCAGCGGTTAAGCGCTTTTCCTTTCAATCCATATTGAAAACGGTTTTGATTAGAGCTAAATGAGAGAATCATGTGCGAGTCACATACAGCAATACGTAGCAGATAGAATACAAGAAATGAAAACGTATCAATGTTCTGCAATAAGCAGTGCATTATGTGTTATGCGCTGTTACTGGTTAACAATGTGAATATTAGCAAACCCGGAATGACGTCACAAAACAAACGCCGATCTGCTCATGTCGCCAACTTTCACGTTGCTTTTTAAATGTCAGTTCCAGTACCTGCAAATGCTCTGCAAACTAGGGGACTATGAAACATAAGTGACAACTGTGAATACAACCATCATTCGACCCAACAGTAAGACATTATACTATAAATCACCACGTTCGGAGGGGGGGGGGGGGGGGGGGAATCAGTGTTGCCTTAATAATCGAAATGTAATGGTTTCCAGACGGTCAACACGATTGTACCCAATTTTAATGGGTGTTACCCGAATCAAGAAAAGAATTACATGAGATTAATGAATACACTTGCATGACCAGTTTCGATCGTCAAGCGATCTTCATCAGATCCTTTACGCTTAGGCTATTAAATCTGTGTCTACAAATACACGTGATGGTACTGTATACACTTATTGATGATATATGAATCGCAGCCAATGGCCATAAGCTGGGTATTTTTAATTGAACGCCGAGGGCTTCCAACAAGTTCAGTTCCAACTTTGGGTACCAGTAATACTAGCAGCGCACATTGGAACTTGATAGAGCGTTTCTAACCAAATTACCTACACATTTAGCTACACACTACCAATTGTAGTGGTAGGTTCTTTTACAGGCTTGAACCCACCACCTTGAGCATGGCAGTTCAGCATGCTACCGACTACGCCACCGAAGCCCCTTTGTTGTTGTTGTTGTTGTTTTAGTCGTCATTCTTTCGACTGGTTTAATGCAGCCCTCCATGCTTCCCTGTCCTGAGCTAATCGTTTCATCTCTACATAGCTACAAACCCTACATCCGAGGCAATCTGTTTAACATATTCTAACCTTGGTCTACCCCTACTGTTCTTACGTTCGACTCTTCCTTCTATAACTAAGTTTGCTATCCTGGGTGTCTTGGTATGTGTCCTACCAAACTATCTCTTCTCTTCATTATTAGCAGTTTCCAGAAACATCTCTCCTCTCCCACTCGTCTTAATACCTCCTCATTCGTAACTCTATCTACCCATCTGATCATCTTCATCATTCTCCGGTAACACCACATTTCAAACGCTTCAATTCTCTTCCCTTCTGCTGCACCAATAGTCCAAGTTTCACTTCCATAGACTGCCACGCTCAAAGGCCTTCAAAAATGACTTCCTAACACCTAAATCTATATTCGATGTCAACAGATTCATTTTCTGTAAGCGGCTTCGGTGGCGTAGTTGGTAGCATGCTGAGCTTCTATTCCCAAGATCGCGGGTTCAAACCCGGCCGAAGTCCTCGGATTTTTTAAGAACGTTAAAAATCCCTCAATATGCCTTCCTTCGGAGGGGAAGTAAAGCCGGCGGTCCCATGTCATAGATTTATGGCATGTTAAAGAACCTTCCACTAATTACACCTGTGTGAAGCTAAATTATTTATAGGTTGAACACTTGACTAAAGTTCTTAAGTTCCTACGTTCGTCGTCAGAACCGACTGCGGTGGCATCTGGTAACTAAGTTCTGAACTTGATAGTCGTTGACGGTGGCGTTTGGTGGCAAAAATAGGAACTACTTGAAAAAATGCAATGTCTACAGTCCTTACTTGAATTACAACAGATACACACTAATACAGCCATCACAATTAACACCGGTTATCAGACAGATTCTACACACACCCAAAGTACACGGGGCTACATGACCGCGTTGTCGCAGCCCCTAAACTGAAGAACCAACCAAACAACCTCCTTTTCTGTAGAAATGGTTTCCTTGCCTGTGATAACCTACTTTTTATATCCTCTTTGTTTCGTCCATCACTGGTTATTTTGCTTCCCAAGTAACAGAAGTCACCTACTTCCTTTAGCTGATCACCTAGGGGTTTCTGATTTCTTTCGACTGCATTCCAATATTTTTCTTTACACTTATTGAGTTGCAGTAGTTATTAAACCAGCGCAACAAGTCAAGATTTGTTAGTTATATGGTTAGTGGTGATTGACCTTCAATTTGGCTTGCTTAGTGCTATGTCTGTGATTATTGTTAATTGGTTGTGGTGTATTCTTTGGAATACACGGTCAGGCAGAGTTAGCTTTCGCTGCTCCTTGGTTAAACCTTTTATTTAATTTCTTTCCTTCAGACACCAACAGTGATATATTTGTATTTCTTTTCTCTTGTACAGGTATATATGTTTCCCTTGAGTCTGTTCTAGATATATATCTTCCATGAACAACCTAGCGACATCTAGCAGCTAACCATTGATGTTCCTCAACATCTCCAAGCTCAAGAGGACTTCCTCACTAATCTACTAGGCGTCGTCATTGTCGCCAGCTAACATCTCCATGAAGACTGATTCCTTAAGAAAGTTCGCATCTATGAAGAGCCTTTTATTTTTGTAATGTTGGTTATTATGGTGTAGACATACTTGTCTAATAACCCCACTCCTTTTGCTTCCCTCTCCCTTTCCCTCGTTTACCTTCCTCTGCCGGGTGCGTGTTCGCTCGTTCTCAGTTCTGCTTTAGCCTTTGAGCATACAGTTTGAAGTCCTCTCACAGGCTTGTCTCCTGTTTTAACGAGACATTTTAAATCAGACGCCATGTCTGTATTTTAGATCAACCGTCAACAGGAACCATCGCCAGCTCTACATGCACAAAAACTAAGTACCAAACTTCAATGTTTTTGAAAGGATTTTAATGGTTTTAAATAGCTAAATGCTTTTAATCCAATTCTATAGACAGTGTGTGGAATTGCGAAATGTTATGCAATAACCGTCTTCGAGGGATCTTTCTTTGTCAGGCTATGTCTATCAAAGCTGACTTTCTGAAATGAAATGTAGTGCTTCGCTTACCAAATAACTGAGAATACTTTCTCACTTCGAGGGATTTCATTCAAATTACGCACTGTCTATAAAACTTAGCTTTCCTCCGAGGGATTTCTATTACCCCATTCAACAGTCATCACTGCTCTGGAACTTTCTATGGCAACCAATCTTTCGACTATTCAAGCAATCTAGTATTTTCCACTCTAAATTTGGGAATACTTGTCCTCACTGAGGAATTTACGTTACATAAACTGCTGGTCAACACCTAATTTGCTTGCCATCGTGGGAACATTACCTCATCATTCAACTTCAACTCATAAACTTTTTAACTCAATAAATTCAGTCAAGCTCAACTTAAACCAAGTGTGCTACGCAAACGCAATAACATTTTCCTACTTTAGGAACTCACACACATTGCAATAGCGAAGTTTTTCAACTTGTTAAAAAACTATCAGTGCTTCGAATCTGCGTGTGAAAATTATCTTCCGCGCCGCGTTCGGTTGAGAGAAAATAAAATTGGTCAGAACATTACATACCCATTCTCCTTTTCCAAACACCCCCTACTAACAATATTTAAATTAACTTATGTACCTAGTTATTTCTCTATGAGGCATCGCCCTAAGTTTGGCGCCCTCCCATTTTTCTCCATGTACAATTTATTAACTCTGCGTGAATACAAGAAGTTGAAGAAACTTCTTTTTATCCTTTCCTCTTCTTTTTTTTCCTGCTAGTACAGGAATTGCTAACTTTATAATCATTAATCTTTTGTACTTAATCCCTTTTCTTCAGGATTCGTCAATACGACCTGTACACGTTGTATGTTTAACATAGTAATTTTTGTGTAGAATAGCTGTAATTTCCGCTTGTAATTTTTTCTTCTTTCCTGTAATTATCAGGAATCAAAGATTTGTTTATAGCCTTTCAGATTTTCATAGTGGCATTCTAAAAGTGCTCGAATTGCACATAATCAAACCATCAAAATTATGCCTGGTTTATAATTATCTCTCCATTTATTATTAAAAAAAAAATGTTTGAAAGATTTAGGTGCTTTCACAAGTTCGAAACTTGTACACTATTATTCATAGTAAACTTTTACCTTGTTGGGTCTGATACCTTTGGATTTGTAGAACTAACCAAAGAAAAGATTCTTCTAACTTTGAAAGATAATATTTTGAATCTACCAAATGTTAAGTTTCCAAAGTTTATATTTATAGTTTAAATAAACTACTTGTTTCTCTTTGTTCTTTATCTTTACCGTTAGAATAAAGATTAGGCATGACCTTTACTTCCCTGACTCTTCCTACAGGCGTAAGCCCTCTTTACGAAAACTAATAATCATTCAAATAATAAAGGTTTTATTACTTTTGGCACTGGATTCGCTGTCAGAAAAAACATTATAAACTCAGTGCTTAACTTTTCCTCGCCTTCTGAAAGAATTTCAACACTATCCGTTAAATCAGGAAACAAAGCTTATACGCTTATTAATGCGCATGGACCCACCAACAACTACAATCGTAAAGATCCACAAAAGGTGGAAGACTTCTGGGAACTGCTGGAAGAAACTACAGCCATCATTCCAAATCATCACATAAAAATCCTATTGGGAGATTTTAATGCCCAAATTGGTAGAGAAAGGAAATTCAGGACCATTGTAGGACTATATCCAGCACACAATAGAACTAATAAAAATGGAGAAAGATTACTTGATTTTTGCAAAACTTTTGATCTCAAACTAATGTCAACACATTTCCTGGCACTTCCACACAAGAAAAAGACCTGTAGATCCCCTAATTTTCACTTAGAAGAATTTCAAATAGATCATGTGGCTATTTCCAAAAAGAATCAAAAAGAAATTATGAATGTCAAAGTCAAGAAAGGAGTCATTGACTCTGACCACCATCTATCCTTAATCAAGGTAAAATTTCAACCAAACAGGTCCAAACCAAAAATAACAAAAAATCTGCGCGTCGATCCAGAATTTCTTAAACAGAACGCCAGTACTTTCCAAGAAAGTATCCCTACTCACGATTCTTCTGGCTGGTTAGAACTCAAAGATATACTTTCGAAAGCTTCTCAAAACATTGGCACACCGCCCAGGAAACGCAAGCATAGGTGGTGGAACGAAACCTGTGACAAGGCTATAAACTTCAGAATTAAAGCCTGGCAGAATTGGAATTCTCACAAAACGGAACAAAATTGGTACGAATTCACCAAAGTAGAGAAACAAACCTCTAAAATCATCAGATCTGAAAAACGCAAGTACGATCACTACAGATTGGCTGAAATTGAACAAGATTTTACTAAAAACAATACACGAAACTTCTACAAAACCTTCAGAGAAGAATTATCAAATTATCAGGCACCCAGTCTTTGCTTCAAACGCCCGGATGGGACATTGGAAACAAATAATCAAGAAAATTGCAAACTTCTAGCAGATTATTTCAAGGATCTTTTAAACTGTGAATCCCCTAAAGAACAACTCATCTTTGAAAAAAAACATCCAACCAAGATTCAGAACCCCCCAACATTGGAAGAAATTCAAGAAATAATCCATGGACTCAAAAATAATAAAGCCCCAGGGGAAGATGGTATAATTGCCGAAATGCTGAAGATAGGTGGTGAGAACGTAGCCCGGAAAATCCACTCAATTCTTGAGAACATCTGGATCACCGAAGAAATACCTGAGGATTGGAAATGTGCGCTAATCCATCCACTGCACAAGAAAGGGGATAAAACCAACATCAATAATTATAGAGGAATTTCCTTGATACCAGTTATTTATAAAATTTTCTCCAAAGCCCTGCTCACTAGACTTGAGAAACAAACAGACCGTCTGATTGGAGAATACCAGGAAGGTTTCCGAAAAGGAAGATCATGTACGGAACAAATTCTTAATCTCAAAACTATCCTACAAATGCGCAAAACCAGACAGACAGTCATTACCTTTGTAGATTTCAGAAAAGCATATGACTCTATAGATCGTCAAACACTTTTCAATACTCTAGAAGAATTTCAAGTGGATAGAAAAACAAGAGAATTAATCAGACAAACACTACGTCAAAAGTTAAATTCCTCGGCGAAATATCTGAGCCTTTTTCAATTAACACTGGGGTCCGCCAAGGAGACGGATTATCTCCGTTACTGTTCAACCTCGTACTTGAGAAGATAATCAGGACCTGGGAAAAGGAAACTAAGGGAATAACCCTTGGCAGACTACTCAAAGATAGAATTCATGTACATTGTTTGGCCTTTGCTGATGACATAGCAATCCTTTCTAATAACAGGCAAGAAGCAATTCATTCCATTGAAAAATTACATGAAATTGCCATCAAAACGGGACTTCAAATTTCTTATGAGAAAACTCAGTACATGGAAGGAGCCTCACGATACTTAGACGGACAACCTATGAGAACTAAATTCGGCAAAATCTTTCAAGTGAACGAATTCAAATATCTGGGAGAAATTATTCAGCCCTCTGGTTTAAACCGTGAAGCAAATAAAGAGAGAATTTCCAAATTACAGAAAGCTTACAGAATCACTTGGAATAGGTATAACAAAAAATCAATATCTCGGAAAGCAAAACTTAGACATTATAATACAGTAATCAAACCGGAGGCGTTATATGCATCAGAAACCTTAATCATTGGTGGCAAATCTTTAACCAAAGAGATTGAAAAACAAGAAAGGAAAATTTTACGAAAAACTTTTGGCCCAGTTTTTATAGAGAGAATCTGGAGGAAAAAGTCATCCCAGGAAATATATCGCCAATGTGAAAAAATGTCTCATACTTTTCGGAAAAGACGATTGAAATTTTACGGGCACGTTATCAGAATGAACAATGGCAGATTGACTAAAAGAATTCTCAACTTGGCCCTCTCACTAAAAACCAAGAACAGCTGGCTACGTGAAATTGAAACAGATCTCCAGGAAATCAACATTTCAGACAATATTATACAGGACCAGGGGCGCACCCAGGGGGGGGCTTTGGGGGCTTAAGCCCCCTCCAAAGACCTGGGAACACTTTAAAAATATTGATGATATCTTTCAAGAAAATTGATTGCATAACGGGCTCCAGAATGTTTAGTGTTGGAACGTTGGAACATTTTGCGATTTTCTACTGATTTAAAATAGAATTATGTTAGGCCTATATTTATGCAACACTTGAGTGATATATATTTCCGGCCGTTGTCGTAACTATGCTCGGAGCAAGATGCGCGTGGGACTGCGGTGAAAATTTCTCTCCCCAAGGTATTGTGCTGTGCTCTGTGTCAGGCGTCAAGTCAGTAGTGGTGTTTGTAAAAGTTGATTCGTTGATTGTTGTTGTGTTTGTATTTTCTATTGGCTATTTGTGTTCGTAGTGTGTCCAATTAGACTAGTAGTAATGGGAGACAAAAGAAAGTCAAACATGCAAAACTACTTTAAACCGTTAAAAATCAATAAATATGATGTGGTTAGTATTAGTGAATGTGGCAATCCTTCAACGAGTAAGGAACTGTTAACGAGGACTGCAAGCATAGAAAAACAGCCAAGTTGTTCGTCAGAGAAGGGCTCAGAGGCAAATGTGAGCAGGCCTAAGGCCGTTGTAAGTAAACATAACATGGAATTGAACATTGGTTTATTTAAAAACAAAGTGTTGACGGACAATGAAAAGTTCAAAGTTTTGAATGACAAATTAATGGGTTCCTCAGAGCAACTTTAACTTTCCTTTTAGATCGCATGGGAACCAACAACGAAAATTTTCGTTTTCATGGCTAAAGAAATATACCTGGCTTTCGTATTCTGGAATTGAAGATTCTGCATACTGTGTCCATTGTATGCTTTTTTTTTTTTCAAAAAAAGAAATAGGTAAGAGTAACACTCAACATACTGGACAACCTTTTAAAGAAGGTTTTAGTAACTGGAAAAAAGCCCTAGAGAAGTTTGAAAAACATGCAAACTCACAGTATCATAAAGACTCATGTGTAAGCGAAGCTAACTTTAAAAGAGTTGTGGACTGCCGAATGAAACCGATTGACAAATCTCTTGATAAAGGGAAAAGACGTCCAAGCCCAAAATAATGTGAAAAGAATAATTCCAATAACAGAAACTATTATTTTGTGTGGCAGCCAAAATATCGCCCTTAGGAACCATAGAGATTATGGTCAGTTTCAAATCTACAACAAACCATTTGAAAATGAGGGGAACTTAAGAGCTTTGCTCAGAGCTAGAATTTAAGCAGGTGACAACAATTTGAAAGATCACTTTGGGTCATGTGGCAAAAATGCAACCTATATAAGTTGGAATTTTCAAAATCATGTCGTCGATGCTTGTAACCAAATAATAACTGAAAAAATAGCAAGTAAAGTAAAAGAAGCTTAGTTTTTAGTGTTCTCGCAGATGAAACATCTGATATTTCAACTGTTGAACAGTTTTCTTTGTGTTTACGTTTTGTAACGCCAAATACTTTAAATAGTTATGAAATATGTGTGCAATTTTTGAAGTTCATGCCTCGAACCTCTACAACGGGTAGAGTATTGGCTAAAACATTGATTACAGGTCTTGAAGACAGTAATATCGACATAAATAACCTCCGTGGCTAGGGGTACAATGGGTGGCTGCCATGAGTGCAAAGTTTAAAGGGGCTCAAGCGTGCATCCAAGAAGCTCACCCCACAGCAATTTACGTGCATTGCGCTTCTCATAGCCTTAACCTGGCATTGTCAACAGCGTCTGAGGTTGTATCAATCAGGAACTGCTTTGGAATAGTGGAGAAGTTGTGGGATTTATTTAACACTCCTAAAAGACAAGCAGTTTTAAAACAGTGCATTGAATCTGAGGTAAATCTTGAAACCAACAAGAAAAAAATCCTGCAGCTTTGTCCAACGAGATGGGTACAAAGGCACGATGCTATTTTTGTTTTAAAAAAACTGCTGCAACCTCTTGAAGTAGCGTTTGAGGAGATTAAAAACTGGAATGATAGGGAATCTTCTTCAGGAGCTCTAATACTACTAAACTCCTTAAGTTAAGGTGAATTTATAATTTCTCTCATGGCATCATAAAAACTGCTTGGTTACACAGTAAACCTAATCAAAAGCTTCAGGAAACTGATTTAGATTTATCCTCTGCAATTACACACGCTGAAACCGTGATTGAAAGCTTAAAATCTCTAAGAAAAAATGCAGATCAAGAATTTCACTCGTTGTTTGAAGAAGCTACCAAAATTGCTAATAACTGCGGTTCAATAATTTCGATGCCACGAACAGTTGGAAGACAGAACAGAAGCAAAATACCAGCAGAAACTCCAGAATTATACTATAAAAGATCTGTTTTCATCCCTTGGATTGACTCTTTCATTATTACATTGGAATCTCGATTCATCAAGCATAAAGACTTAAAGAGTTTTGAGTGCTTACTGCCATCAGGCAATGCATCACATACACATAAAGAAACCTTCCAAGAAAAAATGCAACCTGATTTCTTACAGCTGTGTAATTTTTATAAGAATGACATAATTGAAAGTGGAGGAAACAACAAAGGCCTGCTTATGGCTGAGTTTGAACTGTGGTACAAGAGCTTGAAGACCCACGCTAATATCCCTAAAACGCAATCGATGTGTTGAATCTATGTGACAAGGACTTGTTTCCTAATATCCACACATTGTTGAGAATTTTATGTACCATCCCTGTGACTACAAGCACTGCTGAGAGGTCATTTTCTACACTACGTCGGCTGAAAACATATCTTAGGAATACCATGGTTGCAGACAGGCTGACTGGACTAGCAGCACTGAATATTGACCCGGAAATTGAAGTCACCAGTACAGAGGTAGTTTCCGTTTTGAAAAAATCTGCTAGGCGGCTGGATTTTGTTCTGTGAAATTTGAGTTTCCACTTTATTCAAACAACGTTAATGTTAATTCATTAATACATGATTTGTATTCAACTATTTGTTTAAACTTGCATTCAGCCTGTGTAATTAAGTTCAACTTGAAATTCTAGAAATGTTTAAGATTTTTTATTATAATGTTAGTTATTAAGGAAAATTAAAATAACATATATTTTCACGTACAGTACATAAAATATTTGTTACAATCCATAACACTATGGTATACAATTTCATCTCGTAATTTTTAAAATGTAATTTTTAGTTCCAATTAAATTTACATATTCAAAATCAAAATGTTATTATTAATTTCCTAAAACCTATACTAGTTCTTGGTATACAGTAAACAACTCAAAACTTAGTAAATGATTGCAGATAATTGATGTTACACATCAATCTGACGATCCTGGTAGCTGGATATATAGTTATGATAATAGTGAGCAGAGCAATCGAATCGTTATCACTCTGATCGTGATCAAAAGTTAATTCTAGATAAAAATCATGCAGTTCCTTTTTATTACTTGTATAACCTTAGATCAATGGAACTGTAACTAAAATTTGTATAAAACCAATGCACATTTTGTTTAAATAATCTCCAGTCCAATAGCATCTTTTGTATTGGTCTTAACAGAGCATTCTACAGTATGTTTGACCTTATAGAATACATCTTTTTATGCATATGATCTTAAATATCATATTTACATACAAGACTATTAATGGACAATTTCTCTTTCCATAGCTGAAATCATGTTATTGAGGAAAGCCCCCTCCAAACCAAAAGTCTGGGTGCGCCCCTGTACAGGACAGATGCAAATTCAGAACCCTAATCGACAATCACCAATTTGAAGACAAACCCAACACCAGGGCCACCATAACTTGGACAGAAGACCGAAGAAAGGCGCTCAGCGAGAGGATGAAGAGATTTTGGAAGGAAAAGAAGGCCAACACATCAGCTAAACAGGTTCAACCGTGCTCCTGAGTCGGGCATAACGATGCAAGAAGAAAGGTTTTATTACTTGTTGCATTTGAACTAAAACTTCAAGTAATAACGTTTTCAAAGTTTCTCTTGGTTTTCTTAGCCAATTCTAGCAAGCCATTAAGGCAAGTAAAGCTAGCTCTGCAAGCCTCCTACTTGTTGAGATTTTCCTCTTACTTATGGTTTGTTTCCAAAAATTCCAGTTTTGTTTGAGTTAGGTTGAAGTCCTCCTCTTTTCTAAACTTTTAGTTGGCATCTTGCTGAGTAAAAGCTTAGCCTTCCTTAAGTACAACAATTGGTATTCTTTTAAAATTGTCAAGAAAACTAGTAAAATTATTACAAACAGCAATAAAACTGAAATAGTAACCGTATATCTTCTGTTTACTTGTTTTACCTCGCTTAATGTAACCTGTGAACATGCTGAACGCAGTAATCAGCGAAACGTCAGGACGACAAAATATCCTTGGAACACGGCCTATAAGCCCGCGAAACAGAGATTACTATTTCAACGCCGGTCGTGAAAGTCTAAATTTTTAGCAATAAAACTGCTTTATCGCTTCCCTCTCTGGAAATACTCGGTCGTTTGCCGGGGATCCAACAGTGCCCAGAAATAAAATTATTACCCCACATTCAAATCTTTCCAGCATTCTTGAATACATTATAAATCCTAATCTCTCTAAAGGGAAAGTTAGTACTTTCTTTTTTTCTCGGCTCACTTTGCCTTGCCAGAGTGTCACCCGTCCCCATAGTACCGGAATACCGGCTCGAGAGGGAAAATGCATTCACCGAGCGCTTGCAGGTAGCCTTAATTCACGCTGCGTTCTCCGCCTGCCCGAGACAGGCCCCCGCTGGAGTTAGGTTCCTCCTAGACTTGGCACTGCTTAATTCTTCCTTAACTTGATTAAACTTAGTGTTGGATTCTAATGCTGTTTACCAATACTTTTTTCCACTCCAAAACATATCTCCTTTCCTCTCCTATCATCATCCCTTAGGTAGTGTTAACCCTAAGCTAAAACCTACCAGGTTGGAGTATATTGTGTACTTAGCTGATTGTTTGAGCGATGTTGGAAGTTCCACCACTGCCTGCACTAAACTGGAAGGAATATTCTGCATGGTTTCATTATCTCTTACCCTCCTTGGACTTTTCTCCGCATTCCTAATTGTCTAAGTTCGTCCGGCAATGTAACATACGTGTGGTGAAATATTAAGGATCTGATGATGATCGCTTGACGATCGAAACTGGTCATCCAAGTTTATTTATTAATCTCAGTTTTGTTTTCAGGATCCATTACAATTGGGTACAATCGTGTTGACCGACTGAAAGAATTAAATTTTGATAACTTGTGATGGACGAAGCAAAGAGAATACAAAAATTAGGTTAGGTCACGCAAGGAAAGCATTTCTACAGAAAAGGAATCTGTTGACATCGAATATAGATTTAGGTGTTAGGAAGTCATTTTTGATGGCCTTTGTCTGGAGCGTGGCGCTCTATGGAAGTGAAACTTGGACTATTGGTGCAGCAGAAAAGAGGAGAATTGAAGCATTTCAAATGTGGTGTTACAGGAGAATGATGAAGATCAGATGGGTAGATAGTGTTACAAATGAAGAGGTATTAAGACGAGTGGGAGAGGAGAGACGTTTCTTGCGACTGCTAATAAAGAGAAGAGATAGGTTGGTAGGACACATACAAGACACCCAGGAATAGCTAGCTAAGTTATGGAAGGAAGGGTCGAGGACAAGAACTGTAGGGGTAGACCAAGGTTAGAATATGTTAAACAGATTGCCTCGGACGTAGGTAGAGATGAAACGATCAGCTTAGGACAGGGAGGCATGGAGAGCTGCATCAAACCAGTCAAAGGACTGAAGACTCAAATAACAACAACAACTTGTTGTTGACGCGGATTTTAACATAATTTTACTTAGACAGTGACTTGGAACAAAGGCTATGTACCTCTTGCTTCATCGATATTTCTTTTTTTATATATCAATCAGGTGCACCTGTTGTTTCGCAATGGTGCTGTTTCAAGTCTCAAGCAAGTATGCAAGCAAGCAAGCGTACGCGCTATATGAAACGATATATCACACATTTTCTTCCAGAAGAGTAGCTCGCGAGATCCTGGTACAACATCTACTTTAAATATTTCAGGCGCTGTCTGGCGGTAATCCCCGTGTGTACGCCAACCCTCCTCTTCTCTGCTCTTCGTTTGATATGCTGATGCTATCTCTCTGCCAGCCAGCCTGCCTGCTCAATGAAGATCCAACCTAATGGAAAGAGCAGATACTGGACCCCACCATCCATCTCTAAACACAGGACACTCTAACTTCATTAATCATCGGGCTACTTTTCTTGTAGCCCGGTGACGATGAGTAACTTGTTGTTTTGTTTGTATTGTGGCAACTGGAGACGAGGAGGATTTTCTTCTTGGGGTCTATATCCGTGTCATGTAACTGAGTAAAAGTTGGTAGCCACTTTGATCGTCACACCTGGTAAAAATACACGACCCACTTTGAGTTTATATCAAAATCTTACAAGACAGAAGGAGAAATAAGACTTTGCGCAAGGGCTCTGGGTACGTAATAACAGGTCCTGCACATTCGTCTTGTAATTCCAAACCAAACCAAATTCCAGAAATGTGTTATCTTATTTACGATTTACTGTACTGTTGACATGTCGAAATTATAAGTTCGCTAACTAATCGGTCAGTTGTATCATTTATTTATTTATTTATTTATTTATTTATTTATTTATTTTATTTAACGGATTAATATCAAGGTGATTCATTCTTATTGCCGTCGATGAAGAAAGAACACCGAACTCCTCGAAGACTAAGTATATTCATGTAAGAAAGATGTTTGACTACAATATGCATAAAATAAAAATTGGAAATCCTAGCTCACGATGAGTTGGGCGAGATCAGACATGAAAAGTGTAAGAAATATACTGAATATGGGACGCCTTTGGATGATTGTCTCTCATAAACCAGCCTAGAACTAAGCAGAAGTGCAAGACATATTTAAATTAAATCTATCGTAATGCTTTATAAAATGTTTTATACTCTAAACTCTACGGGATATTTTCTTACGTGACTGCTTTTTAATTGACTCTAGAACGAATTTTAGACTCCTCGCCAATTCTATTGAGCTAACCTTATTTTTGAGAAATTTCATGAGGCCTTAAAGACATAAATGGTGTGGAGCAAGGATCTCATCTGTCCCGCAGTCTATTAGTTGCGAGAGCTTATCTGGAGCACGAGTAATGAGCTACGCGAAATGTTAACATTACCCGGCACTGCGTCACAAAAAGTGCGGGTCCTCGTCAGAGGCCATCAAGCCTGCACACAAGAACATATCTGCCGGCCCAGAGGTGAATTAGGCACATGACAGCACTTGTAAAACATTTCTTTCAAATATAGGTAATTCTACGGGAAATTCTACCGCGGGTCGACTCCTCAATTTAACAAAACAATCTTTCTCTCTTTCTTTCTTTCTTTTCATGGAGCAAATGGCTCACTTCATTTAATCGTCAGTAAGGAACGTTATTGGATATGAAGTTATTATCGTTACCTATTAATAGTGCAAAGTGGCTTCAGAAAATGATTTCCACATAAACAAAAGAAAATACAAGTGGTATACAGTATGGTCCACCCGCCCCTTCTTATTTAGTTTTATGAAACCCAACTAGCATCGCATTTCTCCCGATGGTCGATATTGCTCTGCGCTCTGACTGTGTGACAGCAATGTAATTGGGTCAGGGGTCTAGCAAAGAAAAACCGACCTTAAACTTTTCCCCGCCAAATACTATGGCCCATTCTACTAACATATGACTTACTGCTCCTTGAAATAACACACATACACGTAATACGATCGAATTAATAGCTTAGGCCACGTGATCTGTAACAGTAGAAAATTAAATCAACACCATAAACCGTGATTGAAGACTTTGAGATGGACTTAAACGTTTGAGGTGGGACGGCCACAGGAACTACTGCACGTTTAGCGTGCGGTATCTGCAATGTGTTGGTGGCTGAGAGGGTAAAAGCCTGACCGCACGTGGTGGACGCTAGCGGTTAGAGTGCTGCTTCGAATCCAGTAGTAGGCATATTTTTTTGAACGAAAGCCCACATTCCATTTTAGTCGGGATGCAACTACATTGCCAAATTTATTGCCTTAACGACGTATTCTTGTGAAGAGTACGTTGAATTTTGATGATATATAAAGAGAATACGATCGAATTGGTACGTTATGCCACGTGACCTGTAATGGCAGAAAATTAAAAAACTGGAATGAATATTAACATAACATATGGAAGTGTTGCTCCGGAGGTCCGGGTTCGATTCCCAGCTCTGCCAAGGAATGTAATACTTGTCTGAGGGCTGAAATTGGGTACACGTAGCCTCGTGAAGCAAATATGAGAAGAAGTGGGTTCGATTCCCACCTCAGCCACCCTGGAAATGGTTTTCCGTGGTTTCCCACTTCTACTCCGGCCAAATTCCGGGACGGATTCTATCTTAAGGCCACGGCCGCCTCCTTCCCAATCCTTAATTGCAATTACACACATCATTATAAGCCCGCAATAACTCAGGTTGTCACACAAATTCTACACACACACCCAAGTAAACGGGGCTAAATAACCGCGATGTTCCAGCCCCTCAAATGAAACAAAACAACAACATATCGAAGGATATTCTGATCGCCAGTGCTTGCATCGAAGTATACGTATTACCATGGTATTATTAGCAAACTTTCGATTTTTGCAAAAAATGAAAGTAGACTTATGAGATCTACACAGGGCCATAAATTGTGTGACTGTCTGTGTGTGTGTGAGTGTGGGTACTCTGAATGTCTGCCCCCCACACCCACCCCCTATCAATTCGAACACGGTGAAACCGAATTGACCGAAATTTGGTACAGAGATAGAACTAGCAAAGGGCACCTCAGCGTCATGTTTTATATCGCCGCCATCTTGACGGAAACATAATGGCGGCCACCCAAATGTTCAAAGCTTAAATCAAATTACGAATAACCTAATCATCCGATCTCTACCAAAATTTGCAACAACATATATTTATATGGCGAGCGTCGTTTGACTAAACTACAAGGTAATCAGCCCAATCGTTTGCAGATGGCGGCCATGTATGTGTGCAAATCGATTCCCCCAATCAATTCAAACACGGTGAAATCGAATTGAACGATATTTGGTACAGAGATAGCACTAGGAAAGAGCACCTCAGTGTCATGTTTTATATCGCCACCATCTTGACGAAAACGTAATGGTGGCCACCCAAATGTTCAAAGCTTAAATCAAATTACGACTAATTTAATCATCCGATCTCTACCAAATTTTGCAACAACACATACTTGTATGGCGAGCGTCGTTTGACTGAACTACAAGGTCATCAGCCAAATAGTTTGCAGATGGCGGCGATGTATGTGTGCAAGTTGATTCCCCCTTATCAATTCAAACATGGTGAAACCGAATTGAATGAAAGTTTTTACAGAGGTAGCACTAGCAAAGGGCACATCATATTCATGTATAATATCCGCATAGCTCGTTGTATTTCAAGAAGCTACTACAACCAATATTCAATTATACTCCTTGAAAAAGACAAAGAGTTATAACAATACTCATGCATTTAGGAGAATGTAGGCTATACGTTCTTTACCGAACATCTTATTTTGTTATTAAATTTTAACAAAAAGTCTTAGCATATCTTTAGGCCGTATCACACGACACTCGCTGGCAAGGAAGCTGCTGTGATCGCTAGTACAAAATCCTGTATGATTCTGTTCTCTTCGTCAGTACACCTGCTTGTATTACCGAAGTGTATTACACGCTAGCATTGTGTGCGCTAAGTTGTTTGAAATAAAACCGAAGGGTTGTCATTTGAGGGCATTATTTGCAATTCTTTCGCCTTATTAACGCAAAGCGGTCGCGAAACTTGCTTTAAGTAAATTAGAAATCATGCCAGGTACTGAATGAATGCATTCCAATCAATATTTAAGATCTAACTGTAACTGTAATAATTTAATATTTTTATCATACGTGTTAATAAGAAGCGCAACAAAAACCTCCAGAGTGTGTTGGAAATGTGTGCAAGTGTTATTGCGCCCGCTCGCTCTTTCGAAGATCCCGGGTTCAAGACTATCCAACGGCAGATTTTTTAAATTCTTTTTAACTATTTTATTATACCCACCCTACCTCGTACAGCAAGATTTCAACTTGGTTTTGCTCACATTATCTACGAAGACGATAGTGAAAGTTATTTTCTAGTCTCATTTAAATGGATATTTTCCCTAAATACTGTTCAAAACCATGGATGGATACTATTCGTTATAATTATTTTTTAGTCGATTTTACCCTCCAGGATAGGTTTTCCCACGGACTCAGCGAGGGATACTATCATTACCGCCTCTACGGGCAGTGTCCTGGAGCTTGAAACATCTCGTCTGGGGGATACAACAGGGGAGGTGGGATCAGCACCTCGCCCAGGCGGCCTCACCTGCAAAGCGAACAGGGTCCTCTTGAGGGATGGGAAGGGAGGGGAAGATCGGGAGGGATAGGCAAGGAAGAGGGAAGGAGGCGGCCGTGGCCATACGGTAAGTAATATCCCGGCATTTGACCGAAGGCGAAGTGGGAAACCACGGAAAACCACATTGAGGATGGCTGAAGTGGGAATCGAATCCCCTCTACTAATTTGGACCACCCGAGGCTGAGTAGATCCCGTACCAGTCCTCATACTACTTTTCACATTTCGTGGGAGCCGGGAATCGAACCCAGGACGTCCGGGATGGCAGCTAATCACGCTGACTACTACGCAACGGAGGCGACTCGATTCGTGATAATTAGAATTTTAATAGTTCAATATTTTTAATAATATGACACGTTCTGTAATTATTGCCTTGCTGTGAGGCTCAGCGGTAACGTTCTCGCTTGCTGCGCCCAAGGTTGCAGGTTCGTATCCTGGCGCAGTTAGCTGGCATTCGAGGGTGCGCAAATGCGAGGGAGCCGTGCCAGTAGATTTACTGGCACGTTGAAGATCCCCTTCGGAGCAAAATTCCGGCACCCCGGCGTATCTAAAAGCCAGAGCAGTTAAAAGGACGTAAAACCAATAATGTTATAATTATCTGTATTTACTGTATGTTTGGAGCAGATGAACTCGTAGTTCCGCCCCTTAAAACCTTACTAACTAACTATTACTGTAAGTGTATAGCAAGCGCTTTTCGCACAGACGCCGTTGAAAGAAATTATAGTTTCGGTCTGATGTATTTATTCGTGAGCCTACCCACATAACAAATCTATTTGTTATGTGGGTCGTCTGAGTGAGTCGGAGTTTTTCTTTAAACAAAGGTGGTCAAAATTTCGAACACTTGCTACCTTGAATATACAGGATACCTTGTTTCGTTCGTCGTCCAATCTGGCTGCGTACCATCGGATAATTACGGTCCTTTTGAGGACCAAATAAAAAATCACTCGTTGGAACAGATAGATATGCGTCCATAATACATCCACAATAAACAACATTAAGCACAAAAAAAAAGTACTAGTTCAAGGTTCGAACCTACTACAATGCGACTTCGTTGACGCTACTCTAGCAATTCTTGATTTAGCCACAATAGCTACCGAGAACCATGGTGTATTGCTGGAACGTATTGAATCTATTCGTAGACACTTCCTGTCCAAACGTAAGAAGGTGTTATTCGGAGCTCTGATCGTTTCAATCATGCATTATATTTGAGGTCATTGAAAGAATACTGCCACTATTGATTTCTACTATATTCGCGAGGATGTACTCAACGGTAAAGTTGTACAATGGACGTAAAGGAGCAGGTACTAATGTTTTTTGAATGACTGTGATATACGCGTTAGTTGGGTTGCCTTCCTCCAAAAATAATAAGGGGCTGGTGGACCACACTGTATAGTCTAGTAGAGGAGGAATTTCTAAGACTGACATCATGAAGATCAGAAACGAACCACTAAAAATATACTACAAATTTAAGTAGTCTACCTTGGCATTAAAATTCTGACAACCGCATCATCATTCAGCATTCACGTAGCCTTCATAACAGAAAAGTTGCAGCTGTAAGTGCAATGTGCAACATCAAGTTAATAACATCACTAAAATTAGCAACATCAATGAGACTGTTCGAAACGACAATCGCTCCCAAAGCTACAGTATATACGGAATTCAGCTCATATGGGATAAACTGAAAATCAGAGACCTGGAAAAAAATCGAAAACGTGAAAGCAAGATATATCCAAGTAGCCATAGGAGCAAACAAGTATGCACCAAACAGAATGGCATATATCCTAGCAAGAGAAACTTTTTCCTGGAAGACATAAGGCTCAAGGATCCGCTACCAAATACTGGCTCTTAAAAATAAGTGATAGAAAGAAGGAAATAGAAGGAGCAAGAGATAGATACTGACTTCTTCGGAACGAACGCCATGATAAGTAGACAATGGACCAACAGTAAACAAACACAAAGGCACGCTATCATAGCAGTCGCGATTCACAGATTCCACTATAAACAAGAAGTTCCGTGACGAACTAAAGAGCCTACTTTTCTTAAAATTAAGATTAGTTAGTTAGTTAGTTATTGTTGTTTTAAGGGGCGGAACCACGAGGTCAACTGCCCCTAAAATTAAGATTCATGCCAATGATTAATCTACAGTAGGCTATATGAACCTATCTAGAATAATGGCGAAATTAAGTTGGTAATATCGAAATGTCTAATTAGTTCGAAATATACCTGGTATAATGAAGCCAAATAGAGCACTACAGTTGGCAGCCCTGGTGTCTGAATGTATTCTTAGTTCCATCTCTTAAGGTACAGAATACAAAATTTGGTTGAAGTCCAATGGGCGTTACATGCAGTTAGACATTGGATCTATCAGTACGCGTAAAAGCATGTTGGTAACAAAGTCATGCGTGTGCTGGTCATAAATAACCTGAAATATTATATCTTGTTGTGCCTATTTTGGATGAAATCCATTTGTTAGTAAAGAAGTTACATGTATTTTAAAATTGGACCTATCAGCAGGCAAAGAATCATGTTGGCAACACTGACTTATATTCTTTACTCCAAATTAATCTAGAATGTCAGGTGCTATACGTGTGCAAAGTATAGAGCTGATGGCTTGCATACTTTCTGATACATATATTGAGATTATGGTAAAAAAATATAGACAGAATTTATTAACAGTTGGCAGCCCTGATTGCTCTTAGGAATACTTAAAGTCATATCTGTTATGTTACGCATAGCACATACGAAATTTGGTTGAAATCCAACTGATAGTATAGAAGTTACAAGTATTTAAAAATTGGTCCTATCAGCAGGCTTAGAATCATGTTGGCAGAACTGACATATATAAGTTACTCCAAATTAAACTAAAATGTCAGGTACTATACGTGTGCATTGTTTAAAACTGTCGGCTTGCATACTTTCTGGTATATTGGTATTCGGATAAAAAATAGAGAGAGCAATTATTAACAGTTGGCAGCCCTGCAGGCTCTTAAGAATACGCTCAGTCATATCTGTTTATGTACACATATTACATACAAAATTTGGTTGAAATCCAATTGATAGTGTAGAAGTTATATGCATTTAAAAATTGGACCTAACAGAAGGCTTAACATTATTTTGGCAACACTGTCATGTATGGCCTCCTGGAAATTAAACTGAAATAGTATTATCTACATGTGTGCCAATTTTGGAATAGCTCCCATGTATACCTTCCAAGATATCCATCATGGAGCTCAAATTTCTAGTGCGACTTTCCTGCAGTTGGTAGCACCGATATCATTTTCAAATATGGGCTTGAGATATTCCGGTATACATCTTTACTCATACTAAATTTGGTTTCGATTGCTGCAGCCGTTTAGGTGTTGATAGGGGGGGGGGACACACACACATCCAGACAGACAGACGGACAGACAGAATTACAGACAGACAGACGCACTTTTTCCCGGTTCAATCTCATGTCTACTTTTTCCTCATTTTTGAAAAATGTGAAAAGTAGGCTAAAAATTATGTGGCGAAATGTGCGAACTTCACCACTATAATCAGCGCAAAAACAGAAAATGGCAAAATGAACTTACAAGAGCAAACAAACTGTTATGGAATGATCATTGGAGTGCAATTTTGATTTTATTAATAGATATTGTAAATCTTTTCCTGGCAATTCAGCTGCAATAAATGTATAATTATTATAATAATAGCCCAGCATACGATTCTTCTCTTCAATCGCTTGAATAGGATACGAGATCTTAAATTTTTGAAAACAATGGAACATCATTAGAAGTCACTATACTAAGCTCTGAACAAAGATTCACTGTGCCGAGTTTCATTGTACTCAAGTGATTAGATCTCCAGAAGCGTCATTTGCAATATTTGAAAATCATTTGGCCGCCATGTTGTGTTTGAGCTTCTGAGAATTTTGCAAGTCACATATATGTACATAATCCTCTATCACCTTACAAAATTTTAGTTTTAGTTTTATTGCTGTGGTAGTTTTGGAGATATTGTGAGTCGGTGAAATATATCGTATGGACACCATGTTAGATTGTTTTTAGCCTACTTTCGATTTTTGCAAAAAATGAAAGTAGACTTATGAGATCACTACAGGGCGAAAAAAAGTGTGTCTGTCTGTGTGTGTGTATGTGTGTGTGTGAGTCTGTGTGTGTGTGTGTGTGTGAGTGTGTGTGTGTGTGAGTGTGTGTACTCTGAATGTGTGTCCCCCCCTATCAATTCGAACACGGTGAGCGGAAATTGAACGAAATTTTGTGCAAAGGTAGCACTAGCAAAGGACACCTCAGTGTCATGTTTTATATCGCCGCCATCTTGACGGAAACGTAATGGCGGCCACACAAATGTTCAAAGCTTAAATCAAATTACGACTAACCTAATCATCCGATCTCTACCAAATTTTGCAACAAGATACCTTTATGGGGGCAGCATCCTTTGACCAAACTAATAGGTCATCAGCTTAATAGTTTGCGGATGGCGGCCATCTTTGTGTGAAAATCGATTGCCCCTATTAATTCGAACACGGTGAAACCGAATGGAAAGAAATTTGGTACAGAGGTAGTACTAGCAAAGGGCACCCCAGTGTCATGTTTTATATCGGCGCCATCTTGACGGAAACGTAATGGCGGCCACACAAATGTTCAAAGCTTAAATCAAATTACGACTAACCTAATCATCCGATCTCTACCAAATTTTGCAACAACATACCTTTATGGAGGAAGCATCCTTTGACAAATCTAATAGGTCATTAGCCTAATAGTTTGCGGATGGCGGCCATCTTTGTGTCAAAATCGATTACCCCTATTAATTCGAACACGGTGAAACCGAATGGAATGAAATTTGGTACAGAGGTAGCACTAGCAAAGGGCACCTCAGTGTCATGTTTGATATCGCCGCCATCTTGACGGAAACGTAATGGCGGCCACACAAATATTCAAAGCTTAAATCTAATTACGATTAACCTTATCATCCGATCTCTACCAAATTTTGCATCAACATACCATTATGGAGGGAGCATCCTTTGACCAAACTAATAGGTCATTAGCCTAATATTTTGAGGATGGCGGCCATCTTTGTGTGAAAATCGATTCCCCCTATTAATTCGAACACGGTGAAACCGAATGGAACGAAATTTGGTACAGAGGTAGCACCATGGAAAAGGAATCTGACGGCAAAATACCGTTTTTAGATGTTCTCGTCACCAAGAAAGAGGATGGATCTTTAGGACACAGCGTTTTTCGTAAGCCAACACACACCAATAGATATCTCCACGCAAGTTCTCACCATCACCCTGCCCAGAAACATGGTATCCTTACAACTCTAACTACCCGGGCTAGGAGGATTTGTGAAGTGTCTTCTTTACAAGAAGAAATTAATACCTTGCGAACCACCTTTGAGAGCAACGGTTATAGCAAGGCTTTGATCTCTACGGTTCTGAAACCAACAAATAATAATAGGACGTCTGTTGAGAAAAGAGATGTTAGAGGAACTGCTTACCTACCTTACATACATAACACGACGGATCGTATTGCTAAAATCCTACGTCGGGACAACATACGGACTGTATTTGGAACTTCTGTTAAGATTAGGCAACTCCTGCGACCAACTAAGGACAGTTTGCCTAAATTGCAACAACCGGGTATCTACAGAGTTCCCAGTACTTGTGGCAAGGTATACATCGGGCAGACTTCGAGAACAATATGCACTCGCATTAAGGAACACAATAGATGTATCAGGCTCATTCAACCTGATAAATCAGCTGTTGCCGATAATGCATTAACACCTGGCCATGATGTCATGTTCCAAGGAGTGGATGTTCTTGTCCGTATAAAGCAATATCGTCCCAGAATCATCAGGGAGGCGGTTGAAATACGTAAATACCCAGACAATTTCAACCGCGACACCGGCTACAATCTCAGTGAATCCTGGCTACCTATTATCAGAACCCTGAGAAAGTAATTCACTGCTGCTTTCCGTTGTCCCTAACATGGGGCTATAATGGCGTCCATTTTTGGGCACCTTCTATATGTTCTTTGTTGCTTTCTCTTAGCAATCATTGTCGTATTCCAGATTATTCCTGACGAAGAAACGCATGGTTTCTTTCGAAACGCGTCGAATTTTAATATAATAAACACGGCATAAGCCCAAAATTCAACATTATAAATAACATTCAATTATACTCCTTGAAAAGGACAAAGAGTTATAACAATACCCATGCATTTAGGAGAAAGTAGGCTATATGTTCTTTACTGAACATCTTGTTATATTTAAGTTAAGAATGACATGCCAGCAGATGAATATTATAATGATGGTCCATTATAGAAACCTACAGTTCTATCACTTGTTTGGGACACAAGGAATATAAACGTGATTTAAAACTTTTTCCACAGCCACCATTTTTAGCCTATTTTCAATTTTGAAAAAATAGGCTTATGAGATCACCTTTTGTCCGTGAGTCTGTCTGTGTGTGTGTGTGATGGTGTGTATGATGGTGTGTGTGATGGTGTGTTTCCCCCCTAATAACTTCTAAACGGCTAGAGTGATTTCAATGAAAATCGGTAAGTTAATAGCACTATTCCGGGTGACCCCGACCATGCCCTTCAAATTTTGTTACGTATCACAAATCCAACATGGCGGCTGTGCGAAATATTTCACCAGCATTCAATATCTCCGAAACTATTACCGATATCACCCTGGAATATTAATCGGTGATAAAGGGAACTACTAGAAGTTCACCTATGTGACTTTTGAAAACCTTGTAACTACAAAACGAACATGGCGGCCAAGCGAATTTTCGACATTTAAATAGACGTTTCTCGCGATTTTTACCAGCCAAACGCAATAAAACTTGGTACAGTATATGCTTATACACATTGTAATGCACCGACATCTAACTTCGTTCAATTGTTTACATAACCACAAGATGGCGGCTGTGCGAAATATTTCACCGGCATTCTATATCTCTGAAACAATTAGCGGTATCACCCTGAAATTTTGTACGGAGATAAAGGGCACTACTGGAAGTTCATCTATAAGACTTTCAAAAACCAGTTAACTACAAAACAAATATGGCAGCCAAGCGAATTTGAAAAATTTTAAATACACCTTTCTCGCGATTTTATGATCCAAACGCAATGAAATTTGGTACAAGAAATATTTATACACATTGTAATGCACTGGTATCTAATTTAGTTCAATTGTTTACATAACCTCAAGATGGCGGTTGTGGGAATTTTAAAATTAAGGTTTTATTTCTTGTGTCGTAATCATGCGATCGAAGAGAAAGTTTGAATAATGAACCTACGCAATAATTTTCCTTTAATGGTACATGACTCTATGGTCTATACATATAACAATCCAACATGTCGTCCATCCGAAATATTTAGATGGATCTCAATATCTACGAATCTATTACAGCAATCAAACTGAATTTTTAGCCTACTTTCGATTTTTGCAAAAAATGAAAGTAGACTTATGAGATCAACACAGGGCGAAGAAAGTGTGTCTGTCTGTGTGTGTGTGAGTCTGTGTGTGTGTGTGTGTGTGTGTGTGTATGTGTGTGTGTGTGAGTCTGTGTGTGTGTGTGTGTGTGTGTGTGTGTCTGTGTGTGTGTGAGTGTGTGTACTCTGAATGTCTGTCCCCCCCTATCAATTCGACACGGTGAATGCGAATTGAACGAAATTTGGTACAGAGGTAGAACAAGCAAAGGGCACCTCAGTGTCATGTTTTATATCGCCGCCATCTTTACTAAAACTGAATGGCGGTCACTCAAACGTTCAAAACGTAAAATCAAATAACGACTAACCAAATCATCCGATCTCTACCAAATTTGGTAACCACATACATTCGTATAGGATGCGTCTTGTGACCAAACTACAAGGTCGTCCGCCATACCATTTCAGGATGGCGGCCGTGCGAATTATGCAAACTTTATAATCCATATCATGGGACCCACCAGTTCCGATTATCGAGCCGAGAATCGTTTTAACTGTTCTAAAGGAAGAGGCACGTTCGAAATTAAATGTTTATTTTGTAATACTATAGTGCAGAAGTGATTTTAAAAAGCTGAGCCGATTCAGTAATAAGACAAGATGGCAGCGGATATCTTGTGTCTGACTTATATTTCACTAATTTGAGTATTACATGCAATATAGCGTACTGATACAAAATAAATAAACTTTGTATGAAATGCTTTAAATATTGAACCCGAGGAGGTTATGCTGACTGGAATTGAACGTGGTTCTCAGAGACTGTGATCTCAGTATAAAGGTTCCACCAGGGAACGAACCAGAGATCTGTAGAGGCAGTTTCTTGGTAAAAACCCCTCGAAAGAAGTGTATATTTAATCACTGGTGTGATTTTTGGTGCAATGACATTATTTATTAAGATAATGCAGGAAAAAATGAGCAGATTACAGCATTATTAGACTACTTGGTGTAGGCTATACGAGGCTTGAAGCACGGAGAGGACAGAGTTGACATTTTACAAATTAGCCCAGAATTGTGGGTGGGGCCCAGTGGAGCCATGTCCATCTCTGTGACCCCATTCTGTCGTCTGGAGCAGGGTGGAGGCCTGAATAATGACCCAGTTATTCCCCGACGGAGAATAGATTTGAGGAGTGGGAGGAGAGATGCCCAGGAAAATCATTGATTACTCGTGATTGGAGCAACGAATTGAGATGAGAGTTGCTCACAGATGAATCTTTTGGCAGGAGGCTAATTTTAGAGCCTTTTACCTGCGAAATTGGGGCATATTTAACGATGTGCGGAAGGACTGTAAAGCTACCATTGTGCGCGGATAGATTTGAGAATGTTGCCGGGGAATACCCGTAAGATAGCGTCCCACGCTATGGAGAAAGGAATTAATATTAATTAATTGGACGAGCGATTCCTGTGCACGCAGATAGTTTTGGAATCTGTGAAGACAGAGGAACCCAATGATCACGGTTTGGAGACCAGATTCATGCTGGGAGAGGAGCCAAGATTTCGCGGGAAGATTTCGCCCTACTTTCAGTGAGAATCTGATATAAGGGAGTAGACCCTTGGAGGAGCGCTCAGTCGAAACACAGTCAAGCTCAGTCTACGCGCAGTTCACGTGCAGTGTGCACCCAGTTACAGCCCAAGTAGCAGTCTTACGCAGTCTTCACGACGTTAGAAGTTACCCAGGTGCAGCACAGTTGCAGTAAGTTGCAAACAGTATGCAACAAGTACGAGGGCAGTACGAGACAGTATGTAAGCAGTATACAGCAGTCTTCAAGTAAGGTACGAGCAATCTTCAAGTGAATCTTCAGTCAGGTACAGCCACTTTGAAGCAAGTTCGTCAAGGCAGAACGCATGGCGGTTCTACTCATAATAGACGCCGAACAAAGACTGGTACATGTAAATGAAGCATTTTATAAGCTCGTATGAATAATAGTCGTGCTATAGGCATAATCAGCAGTACGAACTATGCCGTGTTCAGTTACGAAGCACCGTGTAGACTAATGGCAGAACTATTGTAAATAATTATTTGTGTAAAGTATTGGACAGTGTTGAGCGCGATGTGTAAAGTATTGGACAGTGTTAAGCGCAATGTGTAAAGTATTGAATGATCGTATATGTGTAATTACGATGGAATGCGCTAAATGAAGCTCTATGACGTGTTTGGTAATGTCATGAGAGTACCAGATGATAAAACTCAGGACGGGAACTAGCATATTTATGCAGCGCAGGACGCTTACCGTAGGAGTAGGAAATAATAAAAACTGTTGGTGAATTCCGAAAGCAGGTAAACCAGACTTTCAATCAGGAGTTGATAGGAGCACGGAAGATGCCGTCGACGCCTGCAATTTCGATCTTAGCTAGGGAATTTCAGCATTGAAAAGTGTATAAAGTGACGTGTGTTAAGTGTACAACATATGTAAAATATCCTTTAAAGTAGTGATTAGATAAGTGTTTCATATGTTTGGGAGCAATAGCTTCCTGAGAGTTATGCAACGTGTCGTGTTGTTGATGAAAATTATGTGTTATAAAATGTGTGCATTCAAGATGAATATGTCGCGTTAAACCTGCTAATGGCAGGCGACATGGAGAAATATGATTGGTTGGAGCCACCATAGACGCCTATAGAAATGTAAGTACCCCACAAGTTATGATTATGTAGAAATATGGGCCACTGCATGTTGTGATTCAGTAAAGATGCCAGTAAAAATCAGTTTAGGAGGCAGATCCTCCATGTTTGATCATTATTGTGTTGATTTTTATAGAGTTGAGATGTTAATTTGCATCATTAAGTGGAGTAATTATTCCCACTATGAATTAAGAATGGCAATCAGTTATGTAAATGTGACGAGCACTATTGTTCGGATTTTAAGACGTTTAGCTGTGTCGGATTTTTGGTAAAGTTATGTGAGAATAATAATAAAGTAATGATTTTGGTCATTTATGTCAGTGAGATTAATAAGAATAATAAAGTAATGATTTTGGTCATTTATGTCAGTGAGATTAATGGTAATAATAATAATGAATGTTAAAAGTATGAATGAACACATCAGGAAACAAATAAATGTTGTAAGCGAGAGATTTACGCTAATTGCAAGACTTATCAATCTAAGCAGTAAGATGATACAGTAAGATTACGTTACAGTAATTAAGGAAAGAAGTTTTATATCAGAATATTGCATATATTCAGTAATGATGCCAGGCATGAAAGAGCTTTTAGTGAATTGAATTTGCAGCTTATATGAGAAGCTTATAGAGTAAATTGTTAGATTTCTCTTAATAATATAGGTCGGAGGTCGTAGCATTGAGTAAGGGGCCAGATGGTCTATTCTACGTATGAAATCTCCTATGTCATGGGCATAAGTGGAGATATAATTTTATGCCAGAGTTGTAGTGTGTACCCTAGCTCTGAGGAAGGATATGAAAGTGTTCCGGGTTGGGATCCTGTGATAGAGACGAGGAGAACGAGGACACCTCGAAACTCTATGGTCTCCCGAGAACTTATTTGATGAGTTATTCCGCTTGTGGTAGCGAAACTCATGGCGACAGCTGCAGTGAGCGCCTATATTTTACTTGAGACATCGGTCACCCGTTAGACTAATGCATTACGAACCCCGAACCTTCATGTTGAATGGACCCGTGTGAGGCCAGTAATTATTATTATATCCTCTGTGTAGGAGTAATTATAAAAGCTCATTCAATACCTGTTTGCATAATAGTCAATTAAGATCCTTTGGGATATGTGTGTCGGTCAGACGACAGTATTTGTCTTGTAAATCTTTACTGCTTAGAAAGGAAAGCATTCAAAACTTTTAAGGAGGGTCGAGGTAATTGGTGGAACACCCATCCCACTTTCTATTGTGTGCGGACTCCTCTAGCCGAGGGTCTGCAGTCTAAACTCGAACCGTCAAGGCGAGTTGAAAGGGACAGATTTTAGACCCTGGTAAATGACATATAATGAAAGATTGTTATGTTGAGTAATGTAGCCATGTAGTTTAGGAACACATGGATAATTATAGATCATCCTGATGGTTCATTATTTTAGCTATCTGACGAATAGTTAGATGATGTATTTGTACTGTCACTGAAACCAAGTTTTGAAATTAGTTACCAGATGCCAATCGCCACGAGAGCGAGGTAATATAATTATACCATCCGACACAAGCTATAACGTAACGTTTTATCTAGGAATCACATACAGCATGCAGTGGAACCATATAAATAGAGGAAGTGGAGGGGTAGCTTACATAATTATGGAGTTGCACGTTGATTGCGGTGCAACGTCCGAATAGGTAATGCATGAAAGCATTTGTTTGGTGAGAAGAGAAAAATCAAAACACGCACGGCACACATAATTGTTAAAACCAAGAGGTTTAAGGAATAATTAATTTGTGATATTAAAGAAGTCACATTGTATGACTGTTATATCAATGTACAGTTTGTATTGAAGTCGTAGGTGCATCAGCGCACTAGAATATCTTTATGTAGTTCACATAAGGGTACAGCTTTATGGTTTAATATGATTTTATTATGATTTCATTTTTGTTTATTTGTGGATTGTGGAAGTAAACTTTTGTTTGCTTTGTTTTTTTATGGTTTTGGGATTGTTTTTGTGTTTGAAGCCATGATTTTCATTTACTGAATTAAAGTTTTAGAATAGAGTTGTGCCTTGTTATTGTAGAGTTGTTACCTTATAGCCTCAAATCCACAATATGCACTGCTCATTTGGGGGAACGGCACGCGCCTGAGACCTGATGCTAGCTGGAGGCAGCTGCATGTTTACCTTCGAGATTACTCACATGGGTACAATATAAATAATATACTCCAGTGATGAAATCGTTTAGTATAAATCATTATTTGCTAACAAGTTCTATGTAAGTCATTTTATATAGAACGATATTCGTTGAGACAATTAGCTCGGTGGTAGAGCGTTAGCCTATCGCTCAAATACCTATGGTTCAAACCCGATCAGAGCTAGGTTTTTTGCTTGAAATGTTATATGTTTATTGTTTTGTAATGACTCAGACGTTTTAAAATTAAGCGTTATATTGTGCATATTATGGTGTAAAATATATATTTAATTAAAACATAATTCGCCAGCAGATTTACTCGAGACATCTAGCTGCCAAAAAGGTAACTGCACGCCGACCTACTTATTAACTTCCAGATTTTATTGAAAAGTTTCTTCTTCTGGCCGCTAGAATGCACTCGCTCTGTTAGGATTATATTGTTCGATATTTCACCACTAGATGTCACGACTAGTCTACGTGGGGCTCCATTGATTACTATACCATTGGCATTCTATGCGCATCGAATTTGAAGAATGACAAGATGATACTACGATACATTTTTACTTTTTATTTTAAAGGGTTTGTAACAGCCTATTTTGCGTTACTTGAAAATGTTATTTGAAGTAAAGAACAAAACGATTTCACATAGTAACTGAATTCAAGCCGTTGGTGTTAGTTCAGGTTATTAATTACTACTTTTATTTCAGGCAAATAGCAATCGAAAATATCCACATAGTTTGTATACACACGTCTCTGTAGGGTCATGGAAAGATTTGTTAATTCAATTAGGGTTGTGAAAGCCATGCACAACCAGACGTGTAAAGACATGCCTCAACTCAAAGTTGGATGTTGCCCACGGCAGGTCGTATATGTAATAATAATAATAATAATATTAATAATAATAATAATAATAATAATAATAATAATGTTATTGGTTTTACATCTCTTTTAACTACTGCTGCTTTTAGAGACACCGGGGTGCCGGAATTTTGGCCCTAAGGGGATCTTTAACGTGCCAGTAAATGTACTGACACGGCTCCCTCGCATTTGTGCACCCTCAAATGCCAGCTGACTGAGCCAGGATACGAACCTGCAACCTAGGGACCAGCAAGCGAGAACGTTACCGCTGAGCCACGCAGCCAGTCCGGTCGATTATGTCTCCAGATCCATAACATTCTTGATATACTTCTTATCTTTCTTTCTTCAATGATGGTAGCAGTTTTTATCTAGGTTGTGGCGTTTGGTAGAGGTAAATCGTTTCTAAGGTCTTCAACAAAGAATAGTTCTATTATACTCTTTGATAATAACGAGTTATAACTATACTCATACATTTAGGAGAAAGTAGGCTATATGTTCTTTACTGAACATCTTGTTTAATGTTCATATGGGCTAAGAACATAAGTTCACCTATAGGACTTTCAATAACCTGGTGATCACAAATCCAACATGGCGGCGACACGAATTATAAATATTCACATGGTCGTTTTTCGCAAATTAACCATCAGAGTTCAGTGTCACTTGGTACAGTAAATCCTTAAACAAATGTTAATCCACTGGCATCTAATTTTTAGCCTATTTTCAATTTTGAAAAGATAGGCTTATGAGATCACCCTTTGTCCGTGTGTGTGTGTGTTTGTGTGTGTGTATATGTGTGTGTGTGTCCCCTAATAACTTTTAAACGGCTGGAGCGATTTCAATGAAACTCGGTAAGTTCATAGCACTATTCCGGGCGACCCCGACCGTGCCCTTCAAATTTTGTTACGTCTCACCAATCCAATATGGCGCCTGTGCGAAATATTTCACCAGCATTCAATATCTCCGAAACTATTCCCGATATCACCCAGGGATTTATTACGGTGATACAAGGAACTACTAGAAGTTCACCTATGTGACATCTGAAAAACTGGTAACTACAAAACCAACATGGCGGCCTCGCGAATTTGCGACTTTTAAATAGTCGTTTCTCGCGATTTAACCAACCAAACGCAATAAAACATGGTACAGTATATGTTTATACACATTGTAATGCACCGACAAACAACTTCGTTCAATTGTTTACATAACCACAAGATGGTGGATGTGCGAAATATTTCACCGGCATTCTATATCTCTGAAACTATTAGCGGTATCATCCTGAAATTTTGTACGGAGATAAACGGCACTACTGGAAGTTCATGTATAAGACTTTCAAAAACCGGTTAGCTACAACACGAACATGGCGGCCAAACGAATTTGAATATTTTAAATAGACCTTTCTCGCGATTTAATGTTCCAAACGCAATGAAATTTGGTACAGGAAATGTTTATACACATTGTAATGCACTGGTATCTAATTTAGTTCAATTGTTTACACAACCTCAAGATGGCGGCTGTGCGAATTTTAAAATTAAGTTTTTATTTCTTGTGTCGTAATCATTCGATCGAAGTGAAAGTTTGAATAATGAACCTACGCAATAATTTTCCTTTACTGGTACATGACTCTATGGCCTATATTTTTAACAATCCAACATGGCGACCATCCGAAATATTTAGACAGCTCTGAATATCTACGAATCTATTATAGCATCAAACTGATTTTTTATATTCATAGGGGCTATGAACTTAAGTTCACCTATAGGACTTAAAATAACCTGGTGATCACAAATCCAACATGGTGGCGACGCGAATTATACATATTCACATGGATGTTTCTCGCAATTTAACCATCCAAGTGCAGTGTAACTTAGTACAGTAAATCCTTGTACGAAAGTTAATCCACTGGCATCTAATTTATTTCAATTGTTTCTATAACCACAAGATGGCAGCTGTGCGAAATTTTTAAATCTCTTTGTTAATTCTTGTGTCCTAATCATGCGATGGAAGTTTGAATGCTACACGTACACAATAATATTCATGTAACAGTACATAACTCTAGGACCTACATATATAAAATCCAACATGGCGACCATCCGAAATATTTAGTCGGTTCTCAATATCTACGAATCTATTACAGCAATCAAACTGAAATTTTGTATGTTGATAGTGGCAGTTAACATACGTAGGATATATGAAAATAGGCTGTATAGTTCTTCACGGAACTACTTGTTTAAATTGTTTCCATAACCACAAGATGACAGCTGTGCGAAATTTTAAAATGTCGTTTTTACTTCTTGTGTCCTAATCATGCGATTGAAGTTTGAATACTACACGAACACAATAATCTTCATGTAACAGTACATAACTCTAAGACCTACATATATAAAAATCCAACATGGCGACCATCCGCAATATTTAATCGATTCTCAACAACTACGAATCTATTACAGCAATCAAACTGAATTTTTGTATGTTGATAGAGGCGATTAACAGAAGTAGGATATATGAAAATAGGCTGTATAGTTTTTCACGGAACTACTTGTTAAGTTATCAAAAAATTGAATTAAATTAGACGTCAACATATTAAACCTTGTTTCACAGTGATGAAGTCGCGAGAAATATCCATTTAAATATTTAAATTTGCGTCGCCACCATGTTGGTTTGGTGCTCATTAGGTTATTGAAAGTTTAATAGGAGAACTTATCTTAATGGCCTCTAACAATATACAAAATGTCTGTTTGATTGATGTAATAATTCGTAGATATTGAGAGCTTGTGAATTATTTTGGATGATCGCCCTGTTGGATTGTTCTATATGTACGCGGTATATTTAAGCACCATTATATGAAGATTATTCCGTAGGTTCATCATACAAACTTTTACTTTGTTCGCATGATTAGGACACAATAAAGACTTAATTTTAGAATTACGCACAGCCGCCATCTTGAGTTTATGAGACTAATTGAATTAAATTAGATACCAGTAGATTAAATCTTGTATAGACATTACCGCACCAAGTATCACAGCACTCGGATGATTAAATTGCGAGAAATAAAAACTATTTAAATATTTCAATTTAGATTGACCACCATATTGGTTTTGTACTTAACAGGTTTTTAAGTGTCACGTAAGGAAACTTACCTTACAATTCTGTATTACTATACGAATTGTCAGGGTGATATCGTCAATAGATTCGCGTGGCTACCATTTTGGTTTGGTGACGTGTATAAAAATTTGAATGGCACGATCGGGGTCGGACAAAATAGTGGTATGTTCTTACCGAATGTCATTGAAATCCTTTAATCCATTTATATTTTATTAGGAACACACACACGCACGGACAAAAGGTGATCTTACTAGCCTATTTGTTCATATGAAAATAGGCTAATAATAATAATAATAAAAAGTCCATTTTAACTCCTACGGTTTCAGAGGCACCGTGGTACGGGAATGGATGGAGTAGATAGAGTAAATAACAAGTAGTTTCGTGAAGAACTATACAGCCTATTTTCATATATCCTACTTATGTTAATTGCCTCTATCAAGATACAATATTTCAGTTTGTTTCTGTAATAGATCCGTAGATATTGAGAACCGTCTAAATATTTCGGATGGTCGCCACGTTGGATTTTTATATATGTAGGCCATAGAGTTATGTACTATTAGATGAAGATTATTGCGTAGGTTCATTATTCAAACGTTCACTTCAATCGCATGACTAATACAAAAGAAATAAAAACTTAACTTTAAAATTTCGCACTGCCGCCGTGCTGAGGTTATGTAAATAATTGAATTAAATTAGATGGCAGTACATTACAATGTGTATGAACATTTACTGTACCAAGTTTCACTGCATTTGGATGGTAAAATCACAAGAGAAAAGTATATTTAAATGTTTCAACTTCGCTTGGCCGCCGTGTTCGTTTTGTAGTTAACAGGTTTTCGAGAGTCTCATAGGCGAACCTCTAGTAATGCCCTCTATCACCATACAAAATTTCAGGGTGACATCAGCAATGGTTTCGCAGATATTGAATGCCGGTGAAATATTTCGCACAGCATCCATCTTGAGGTTATGTAAACAATTGAACTAACTTAGATGCCAGTGCGTTACAATGTGTATAAACATTGTTGTACCAAGTTTCATTGCGCTCGGATGGTTAAATCGCGAGAAATGTCTATTTAAATGTTTCAACTTCGCTTGGCCGCCATTTTCGTTTTGTAGATAGCAAGTTTTAGAAAGCCTCATAGGAGAACTTCTAGTAGTTCCTTTTATCACCGTACAAAATTTCAAGGATATATCAGTAATAGTTTCGGAGATAGAGACTGCCGGTGAAATATTTCGCACAGCCGCCATGTTGGATTGGTGTTACGTAATAAAATTTGAAAGGCACGGTCGGGGTCGGCCAAAATGTTACAATGACCTCACCACGTTTCATTGAAATCTCTCCAGCTGTTTAGATATATACGCACATACACACACACGGACAGAAGGTGATCTTTCTTTCATAAATGAAAATAGGCTAAAAATGAAGAGTGGGAGAGTAGAAACGTTTCTGGTGACTAATAAGGAAGAGAAGAGATGGGTAGGTAGGACACATACTAAGACACCCAGGAATAGCAAACTTAGTTATGGAAGGAAGGGTCGAGGACAAGAACTGTAGGGGTAGACCAAGGTTAGAATATGTTAAACAGATTGCCTTGAATGTAAGGTATGCTATGTCGAGATGAAGCGAATTGCTCAGGACAGGGAGGCATGGAGAACTGTATCAAACCAGCCAAAAGACTGAAGACTCAAACAACAACAACAACCATGGTGACATGATGCTTCTACGTTAGTATCCATCGTAAGTATTTTAATAAGAATTGCAATGTGGCGCAAAGGTAATCTCGAATAGTACAGTAGAACAGCTAGCACACGTTTTACTCCAGGAGTGGAGCTAATAAATATGCCAGCCTCCAGATAAATTAATCTACTAATGAATCTCACCTCGTGCTACGTACAGCTCTCAGCTGAGTGGCGTAAAAATGTCTTAATTCAATTTAATTAAAATTTAAAATCGATAATACAATCACCGACAGCTTTTAATTCCATCAGCAAAACACATTATTCTAAAGCATGTTCTCTTGCTATCTGTACAGACCCATCGTTGAAGGCTTGATAAGAATACGCAGTGTGAGCTTAGGTAGAGCTATTGTTATAAACGTTGCTTAGCAATGATCTAGACCAGAGGTTCCCATTAGGTGGTCCGCGGACCCCCGGGTGTCCGCGATGGTTGGCCAGGGAGTCCGCGAAGAGTCATAAAGAAATAACGCAACAATGAAAATGGAAAAGTACAAAGAGTTCCATAAAAATAATAATTATGCGTTGCCACCCACAGCATAAGTAGTACACTCATATGTGGCGCAGCGTAATTTGAGCTTTTCAAGTTTCCCGCTAGAGAGCGTTCTGCTACTTTATCTCCGAGTTCTGCTCCGCAGCCATTTTGTGTGTTTACATATTTACATGAGTTTTGAAAGTTGAAACTTTTGATTGTTTTAAATGTTAAAAGTCCATTGAATATGGATCGTTGGTTGAAGAGTGGATCTTAAAAACGAAGTAAGCCCACTGATACAGATACGGTAGTGACGAAGAGGAATCTGTGGTAATAAATATTGAAGTGAATGGGCCAACTGCTGCCTCTCTTGAGCCTAGCCATTCAAAGAGTAAGCCTACTGCGAAAAGTAGGAAATACGACATAAAATATTTGGAAATTGGCTTTACGTATTGTGGACCTGATGATTGTCCTAATCCTCAGTGCGTGATATGCTTTGAAACCCTTGCCAACGAGAGTATGTAATCTGCAAATCTCCAGAGGCATCTAGATACCAAACACTCGGAGCACAAATGTTAAATCCATTGAATTCTTCGAACTGAAATCATGCCTGAAAGTAATTACCATAAGTTCTGGTGCAAATGTGACTGAAAATGCAACGCTTGCATCCCACGAAGTATCTCAGCTTGGCGCATTGTTGAAGAGCTCATTCTACCTTCAGCAATTACACTGCCGGAAAAGAAATTAGGTCAACCTTTCAGATGTTACCAATTCACTCAAGATTTATTGTGGCAATAGTGTATATGGAGTACATGAAATGATTAAATATACAGATCAATAGGTCAAGTGGTTCAGAGATACCAGGTATCAACCCATGCTGAAACACCCATATTATTACGAGGTGTAGCCTCCACGGGCGGCAATGCAGGCATAGACTCTTGCATCCAGTCGATCATACAGATGGCGAATACTGTCTTGGTATACGTTATTCCTCGCCTGCTCGACTTGTTCACACAGTTCTGTAAGAGTTGTGGGTGGACGAGTTGCACGAGTCACTTGTCGGCCCACCATGTCCCACACGTGTTTAATAGGTGACAAGTCCGGCGATCGTGCTGGCCTAGGAAGTTGCTGCACGTCTTCAGTGCGCGTTGCGTTGCACAGTCAGTGTTTGGGCGAGCATTATCCTGTTGGAACAACAGATCCCATTCCTGTTGCAAGAACGGCAAAAGAACGGGTCTAACAACATCCTTCACGTACCGAGTGCTGGTTAACGTTCCCTCCACAAACACCAAAGGTGAACGAGAGTTGTAGCTTATCGCACCCCAGACCATAAGGCCTGGGGTGGGGCTGGTGTGTCTTGGACGAATACACTCTACGAGACAGCGCTCACCAGGTCTACGTCGAACGCGCCAACGTCCATCACTTGCGTGCAGGCAGAATCTGCTTTCATCGCTGAAGACCACGGTGCGCCATTCCATCTTCCAAGTGATCATCTGACGGCACCAGTCGAGTCGTGCACGTCGATACAGTGGAGTGAGTGGAAGACGGGCTAGAGGTGTGCGTGCCCGTAGTCCCACTGCTAGTAACCGGTTCGCAACAGTTCGTGTTGACACTTCTTGGCTCACAAACCCTTGTACCTGTGCTGTGGTAGCTGTACGATCTGCCACTGCTGCCCTTACAATACGACGATCCTGGCTGACATATGTGCTGCGTGGACGTCCAGAACCTCGTCTACTGGTGTGAGAATGTTCACGTGACCACTGATACCAGCACAACGGACACAGCACGTCCAACTTGTGTGGCAATTCTCCAAAAGGACCATCCCGCCACTCGGAAGACCTCAATTTGACCCCTTTCAAACTAGCTCAGTTGGCTGTAGGAAGCACGAGTGCGTCTCCGTGGCATTGTACCTGCTTGCTGCACACGTTTGCACCACAATAAGTCGTATGAGATAATCAAGCTTGAGGACATATGGCTGTGAGGTTTCCCTATTAAATGGTAGACACAGATGGCGCTCTGGTAGCTATGCCACTATGCTATCTGTTGGCGGACGACGTTGAAACCCTTATCAGTGTATCTACTATCCCCCAGGTGGCATCTGCCGTTATCGTATCAAAATCGACGTCGTTTTTTCAGGTGACCTTTTTTTTTACGGCAGTGTATTTTGTGTAAGGGAATGCTGGACGATGCTGCCGCAAAGCTTTGAAGTACCGTCCCGCTGTCTAACAATACTGTGCAAAGGCGAATTACAGATATGTCAAGCAAAATTGAGAGACGTTGTTGGCAAGGCTCCACATGTGTGACATGTTTGCTCTGCAGTTGGATGGGGGTTCCGACATATCAAAAAGGCGATAATGTTGGTTTTTGTACCTTTTTTATTTCATGACAAAGTATATGAAGACCTTTTTTTTCCTTTGAGCTAGTACACACAACAGCAGACGATATCTTCGCAGCTCTGAACGATTATTGTAATAAACATGATATCGCCTGGAAGAAATATGTGGGTCTGTCTACAGATGGCGCGAAATCTATGTATGGATGCAAGAAGGGCCTTCCAGCTGAAGTGAAAAAGTAGCTCCAATTATGAAGTGAACACATTGCTGCATTCACCGGGGAGCATTAGTAGCCAAATGACTGCCTGAACTAATGCAGAGCACCCTTAATGAAGTGGTAAAAATAATAAACAACGTCAAAACCAGCTCCTTAAAATGCAGGTTATTTGCATTGCTCTGCAAAGACACGGGTAGCGAGCATGAGCTGTAATATTTGGGCAGCAAGGGTTCAATATGGCTCACATGCCCGTTTCCCCACACTAAAAACGTTTTTGCAGTCATCTAAGGAAGGTTTGCCTTGCGAGATAAAAAAATTATATAATCAAATATATTCATAGTCTTGCAACTACTTTTCGGGATTATTTTCACGAGCCCGATGGCGATAACTGCTTGATTCGAGACCCATTCAGCTCCAATCTCAAAATTGAAAATATTCAGCTACAATCAGAGGAGGAACAGGACCAATTCGTTTGAATCGAAAATGAAAATTAAAAGAAAGCTAGCAGACTTCTGGGTGACAGCTCGAAAGGACTACATGGGGATCATCGATAAGGCAATAAAAATTATTATTCCGTTCGCAACAACTTACTGGTGCAAACAAACTTTTTCAACAATGTGCGTAATGGAATTAAAATATAGAAACAGACTAGATATGGGGCCTGACTTCAGGGTGAACATTTCGAAATTACAACCAGGCCTTCGAGAAAGAATTGCGGGAAAGAATAGGTTACGTTCGTCTCATTGAACGCTGGCCCCTTTTACACATCAATGCTGTTAAAAAAATGGTAAAAAATAGGACTTGTTCCATCTGTTTTTTCAACCACTGCATTGTTATTTTTATGTCTGTGGCACTACCTACCTTTACGACTTAGAAATTGTATGTGCTGTAATAGGATTAAATAAATAAATATTAACATACAAATAATACAGCACAGTACTCCAAAGCAGAGGTTCCCATTAGGAATTTAAATATTTCAAGTCTTGACTTAAAAGATTTTGGACAAGCCTCCAGGGCTTAGGCGGCAGCACGCCGGCCTCTCACCGCTGGGTTCGTGGTTCAAATCCCGGTCACACCATGTGAGATCTGTGCTGGACAAAACGGAGGCAGACAGGTTTTTCTCCGGGTACTCCGGTTTTTCCTGTCCAAATTTCATTCCAGCATCACTCTCCACTATCATTTCATTTCATCTGTCATTCATTTAATCATTGCCCCAGAGGAGTGCGTCAGGCCTCGGCAGCCGACACAGTTTATATCCTCGCCGCTAGATGGGGGCTTCATTCATTCCCGGTCGGAGACTGGAAGCAGGCTGTGGATTTTCATTTCACTTAAAAGATTTTGGAGCAGGGGGTCCGTGCTTACTTTACGATCGCTTTAGGGGGTCCGAGAAAAATTCCTAATGGGAACCCCTGATCTAGACTTTTATTTTCTTTGGTTATTGTTTGCTTCGCAGACTTGGGAAAATTCGCCAATAACATTAGCTGATCAAATTAAAATTGATGGTCTAAAAATTAAACGATAAATATGAAAAGTTAGACTGGTTTGCTGTTGTTGTTGTTGTTGTTGTTGTTGTTGTTGTTGTTGTTGTTGTTGTTGTTGTTGTTGTTGATTCATTTAGGGACTTTGCGTCAACATGCTCGTATATCCCTGTGTTCTTGGGTGGGTGTGGAATCTGTCTGATAACCATTCTGTTGTGTGACAGTGCAAGTGTGTGTACTTGTAATTGATAATAATAATAATGTTATTTGTTTTACGTCTCTTTTAACATCTACGGATATGGAGGCGCCAAGCCGGGGTGCCGGAATTTCGCCCCGAAGGGAATCTTTAACGTGCCAGTAAATGTACTGGCACGGCTCCCTCGCATTTGCGCATCCTCAAATGCCAGCTGACTGCACCAGGATTCGGTCCTTTTACCTTGGCCACAGCAAGCGAGAACGTTACTGCTGAGTCACGCAGCCAGCCACTTGTAATAATTGAGGTTGAGATTTGGGTGGTAGGCAGCCATGACCTTACAAGGGAAGTATCAGGTAAGACAGGTCGAAACTTATCTTGAAACTTTTTGGACGTAATCGTTGTACTATAAGAGGAAACGTTTGGAAAATCAGCCGCCAGATTGAACTGCGAGGCTCCGAAATCATGTGGCTAATCTCTCATTTAAATCAATGGGAGGTAGCGAGTACCGCGCCTGTTGAAACCGCCAGCCCTGACGGCTCAGGCACTGAAGGCTGCAGCCGCACGCTCCAGTCAGTACCTACGCCCCACCACGTGACTACTCCGAGTGCCAGGGATGTCCAGCTACATCAGCCGTCATGTCTGCGTACCAGGATGTCAGGTACGATTTCGGAGCATTGCAGTTTAATCTGGTGGTTGATTTTCCACACGTTGTCCTCTTGTAGTACAACGATTGTGTCCACAAAGTTTCAAGATAGGTTTCGACCTGTCTTACCTGATACTTCCCATGTTAGTGCAGAAACCATCCCCTCAATCGCCTGGAATAGAAGTGGGAAACCACGGAAAACCACTTCAAGAATGATTGAGGTGGGAATCAAACCCACGTCTTCCCAGTTCCCAGTGTACCCCGTTCCAGCCCTCAGAACAGAAATATATTTCTAGGCAGAGCCTTATAATTTTTGCAAAAAATGAAAGTAGACTTGTGAGAGCTACACAGGGCCAAAAAATGTGTGTCTGTTTGTTATGAGAGTCTGTGTGTGTGTATGAGTGTGTGTGTGTACACTGAATGTCTGTCCCCACGCCCCACCCCCCTATCAATTCGAACACGGTGAAACCGAATTGAATGAAATTTGTTACAGAGGTAGAAATAGCAAACGGCACCTCAGTGCCATATTTTATATCGCCGCCATCTTGACGGAAACGTAATGGCGGCCACCCAAATGTTCAAAGCTTAAATCAAATTACGACTAACCTAATCATCCGATCTCTATCAAATTTTGCAACAACATATATTTACATGGCGAGCGTCTTTTGACTAAACTACAAGGTCATCAGCCCAATAGTTTGCAATGGCGGCCATGTATGTGTGCAAATTGATTCCCCTATCAATTCAAACACGGTGAAACCAAATTGAACGAAATTTGGTATAGAGGTAGCACTAGCAAAGGACACCTCAGTGTCATGTTCTATATCGCCGCCATCTTGACGAAAACGTAATGGCGGCCACCCAAATGTTAAAAGCTTAAATCAAATTACGACCAATGTAATCATTTAATCTCTACCAAATTTTGCAACATTTTACCTTTATATACGAAGAATCCTTTGACCAAACTACAAGGTCATCAGCCCAATACTTTTGCGGATGGCGGCCATGTTCGTGTGCAAATGGATTCCCCCTATCTATTCAAACACGACGAAACCGAATTGAACAAAATTTGGTACAGAGGTAGCACTATTATAGAGGACCTCAGTGTCATGTTTTATATTGCCGCCATCTTGATGGAAACGGAATCACGGCCACCCAAATGTTAAGAGCTTAAATCAAATTACGACCAACCTAATAATCTGTTCTCTACCAAATTTTGCAACAACATACCTTTATGTGGAAAGCATATTTTGTCCAAACTATAAGATCATCAGGCCAATAGTTCGCAGATAACGGCCATGAATGTGTGCAAATCGATTCCCCCTATCAATTCAAACATGGTGAAACCGAATTGAACGAAATTTGGTACAGAGGTAGCACTAGCAAAGAGCGCCTCAGTGTCATGATTTATATTTCCGCCATCTTGAGGGGAACGTAATGGCAGCCACCCAACTGTACAAAGCTTAAATCAAGTTACGACTAACCTAATCATCTGATTTTTACCAAATTTTGAAACGTCGTATATTCATATGGCGATCGCTTTTGACTAATCTACAAGATCAACAGCCCAATAGTATGCAGATGGCGGCCATGTATGTGTATAAATCGATTCCCTCTATCAATTCAAACACGGTAAAACCGAATTGAACGAAATTTGGTACAGAGGTAGCACTAGCATAGGGCACCTCAATGTCATGTTTTATATCGCCGCCGTCTTGATGGAAACGGAATGACGGCCACCCAAATGTTAAGATCTTAAATCAAATTACGACCAACCTAATCATTTGATCTCTACCAAATTTTGCAACAACATGCCTTTTTGTGGAAAGCATCTTATGACTGACTACAAGGTCATCAGCCCAATAGTTTGCAAATAGCGGCCATGTATGTGTGCAAATCCATTCCCCATATCAATTCAAACTCGGTGAAACCGAATTGAATGACATTTTTTTTACAGAGGTAGCACTAGCAAAGGGCACCTCATATTCATGTTTAATATCCCTATAGCACGTTGTATTTCAACACGCTTCTACAACCAACATTCAATTATACTCCTTGAAAAGGACAAATAGTTATAACAATACCCATGCATTTAGGAGAAAGTAGGCTATATGTTATTTCCTGAACATCTTGTTTTATATAATAGTTATAACAATACACATGCATTTAGGAGAAAGTAGGCTATATGTTCTTTACTGAACATCTTGTTTATTCAAGCAATTTGAATTTGCAAATAAAATGTACCCAGCCTGCTGACCAGCATAATCTAAAACACAAGTTTCATCACATTATCTTCAGTGGTATATAGCATATTTTCATTTTATGAATCAAGTAGTTCCGTAAAGAACTATGCAGCCTATTTTCATACATCCTTCGTATGTTAATTGCCTCTATCAAAATACAAAATTTCAGTTTGATTGCTGTAATAGATTCGTAGATGTTGAGAACTGTCCAAATAATATGGATGGTCGCCATGTTGGATTTTATATATGAACTATTACATAAAGATTATTGTGTAGGTTCATTATTCAAACTTCAATCGCATGATTAGGACACAAGAAATAACAAGTAGTTCCGTGAAGAACTATACAGCCTATTTTCATATATCCTACTTATGTTAATTTGCACTATCTACATACCAAATTTCAGTTTGATTGCTGCAATAGATTCGTAGATATTCAGAACCGACTAAATATTTCGGATGGTCGCCATTCTGGATTTTATATATGTAGGTCCTAGAGTTATGTACTGTTACATGAAAATTATTGTGTACGTGTAGCACTCAAACTTCAATAGCATGATTAGGACACAAGAAGTAACAAGGAAATTTTAAAATTTCGCACAGCTGTCATCTTGTGGTTACGGAAACAATTGAAATAAATTAGATGCCAGTGGATTAACATTCGTATAAGGATTTACTGTACCAAGTTTCACTGCTCACGGATGGTTAAATTGCGAGAAACGTCCATGTGAATATTTATATTTCGCGTCGCCGCCATGTTGGATTTGTGATCACCGGGTTATTGAATGTCCTATAGGTGAACTTAAGTGCATAGCACCTAGGAAAATAAACAAATTCAGTCTGATTGCTATAATAGATTCGTAGATATTCAGAGCCGTCTAAATATTTCGGATGGTCGTCATATTGAATTGTAAAATGTATAGGCCATATAGTCATGTACCACTAAAGGAAAATTATTGCGTAGGTTCATTATTCAAACTTTCACATCGATCGCATGATTACGACACAAGAAATAAAAATTTAATTTTAAAATTCGCAAAGCCGCCATCTTGAGGTTATGTAAACAATTGAACTAAATTAGATAGCCTACCAGTGTATTACAATGTGTATAAACATTTCCTGTACCAGATTTGATTGCGTTTGGAACATTAATTCGCGAAAAAGGTATATTTAAAATTGTCAAATTCGCTTGGCCGCCATGTTCGTTTTGTAGTTAACCGGTTTTTGAAAGTCTCATAAATGAACTTCCTGTAGTGCCCTTTATCTCCGTACAAAATTTCAGGGTGATACCGGTAATAGTTTAAGAGATGTAGAATGCCGGTGAAATATTTCGCACAGCCACCATCTTGAGGTTATGTAAACAATTGAACGAAGTTAGATGTCGGTGCATTACAATGTGTGATAAACATATACTGTACCAAGTTTCATTGCGTTTGGTTGGTTCAATCGCGAGAAACGTCTATTTAAAAGTCGCAACTTCGCTTGGCCGCCGTGTTGGTTTAGTAGTTACCAGGTTTTCAAAAGTCACATAGGTGAACTTTTAGTACCGGTAGTTCCCTTTATCAACGTACAATATTCCAGGGTGATATCATTAATAGTTTCGGAAATATTGAATACTGGTGAAATATTTCGCACAGCCGCCATGTTGGATTGGTGAGACGTAACAAAATTTGAAGGGCACGGTCGGGGTCGTCCGGGATAGTGCTATGAACATACCGAGTTTCATTGAAATCGCTCCAGCCGTTTAGACGTTATTAGGGACACACACACACACACACACACATGCGCACACGCACACGGACAAAAGGTGATTTCATAAGCTTTTTTTTTTTTTTTTTTTTTTTTTTTTCAAAATTAAAATTAGGCTAAAAACGACATTTTAAAATTTTGCACAGCGTCCATATTGTGGTTATGAAAACAATTGAAATAAATTAGATGCCAGTGGATTAAAATGTATGTAAGCATATACCGTACCAGTTTCACTGCGCTCGGATGCTTAAATCGCGAGAAACGTCCAATAAATTATTTAAATTTCGCGTCGCCGCCATGTTAGATTTGTGCTCACCAGATTATTGAAAGTCCCAGAGGTGGACTTACGTTTATAGACTCTATCAACATACAACATTTCAGTTAGATTGCTGTCATAGATTATTAGTAGGGCCCGGATGTTGATGCTGTAAAAAAGTTTTAAAAATGCACTTAAAATTTTCAAAAATGACTGTAATAAATGACCTAAAAATTCGAAAAATGCACTATAACATGGAGAAAATGATCTTAAATAATAATAAACTTACCAATAATTCAAAAATGGCATTAAAGCTCAAACTGAAAAGTCAATCAAAATAGATTTCTAGGACTTAACAAATGGTTTATGTTCACTTCATTCTGGGGTGCACTGCACCACGAATGTCATTCTGATGTTGTCAAATGTAAATGATCTGCGGTTATCAGCCAACAAGTTTTATATCTCGAAAAGCTGCGTTCAACATCAACTGATGAGATCGGAGCGTACTTGAAGTGAGGAAGGTCGTTTTCCGCCAACTCTGAGAGACGTAACTCCCTCAGATAAAGCTGTGACATGACTAAATTGGGAAAAATGACCTTAAAAGGTCGATTTCTATAAAATATGACCCAAAAATTCTACCAAACTTAAAAATATGCTCTTAAAATGGAAAAATAACAGAAAAATGCAGATGTAAAATAAAAATGACATATTTGAAGACGGGATGGCCCGTCCGGAGTTTCTATGTACTTCAGCATTGTTTTAGACAGCTCAGTAAAAAGATGACATGTCATCAACATCCGGGCCCTATTAATAAGTATTGAGAACTGTCTATAGATTTCGGATGGTCGCCATGTTGGATTTTAATATATGTAGGTCATACAGTTATGTACTATTAAATGACATTTATTGCCTAGGTTCATTATTCAAACGTTGACTTTGATCGCATGATTAGGACACAAGAAATAACTTAATTTTAAAATTTCGCACAGCCATCTTGAGCTTATGTAAACAATTGAACTAAATTAGATGTCAGTACATTACAATGTGTATAAACATTTGCTGTACCAAGTTTCACTTTGTTCTGATGGTTAAATCGCGAGAAAAGTCTATTTAAATGTTTCAACTTTGCTTGGCCGCCATGTTCGTTCTGTAGTTAACAGGTTTTTGAAAGTTACATAGGTTAACTTCTAGTAGTGCCCTTTATCATCGTAAAAGATTTCAGGGTGATATCAGTAATAGTTTCGGATATATATAATGCCGGTGATATATTTCGAACAGCCGCCATATTAGATTGATGAGTCGTAATAAATTTGAAGGGCATGGTCGGGGTCAGCCAAAGTAGTACTATGACCCTAGCGAGTTTCATTGAAACCTCTCCAGCAATTTAGATTGTATTAAGGGGGGGGGGACACACGGACAAAAGGTGTTCTCATATGCCTATTGTTTTTTCCATAAAGGAGAATAGGCTAAAAATTGGTTTATGAGATTACCTTGTGCGTGAGTGCGTGTGCATATACATTTCGCCAATCCAACATGGTGGTCGCGCGTAATATCTGACTTGCATTCTATATCTTCCAAACTGTTACTGATATCACGGTGATAGAGGATACTGCCATAATATCACCTATGTAACTCTCAAAAAGCTGTTAAGAACAAAACCACCACGGCGGCCAAGCAAAGTAAAAATATTTAAATGGAATGTTCTCGGGATTTAATAATCCGAGCGCAGTGAAACTTGGCACGGTAAATGTTTATACAAGACTTAACTTACAGGAATCTAATTGAATTCCATTGTTTTCATAACCTGCGTGAAATTTTAAAATTGAGTTACTATTTTTGTGTCCACGTCATGCGATCGAAGCGAACGTTTTTATAATGAACCAACGCAATAATTGTCATCTACTGTCACATGATTCTATGGCCCACACATAGAACAATCCAAAATGGCGATCATCTGAAATAAATCACCGGTTCTTAATATCTACGAATCTGTTACAGCAATCAAAATGAAATTTTGTATGTTGATTCAGGCCTTTAAAATAAGTTCAACTCTGGGAATTTCAATAACTTGATGAGCACAAAACTAATATGGCGGCGACGCGATATTTAAATATTTAAATGGATTTTTCTCGTGACTTAATCGTCTGAGCACTGTGACGCTTGGCAAGTATATTATCATACAAGCTGAATATATTGACGTTTAAATTATTTCGATTTTATGAGAACTGAAAAATGGTGGCTGTGAAAATTTTTCGAAATCGCGTTTTATTTCTCGTGTCCTAATCAAGCGATCGCAATTTTGGTTAGAGCAATGAATTATCATTAGAATATTCATCTGCTGGCATATACTGTAATTCTATAGCATATATATATATATATAATACTCCAGCATCGCGTCCATACGATATATTTCACCGGTTCAAAATATCTCACAAACTATTTAATCAAACAGACTGAAATTTCGTATGGTGATAGAAGACTATCAACTAAGTACATACTGTATGTGTGACTTTCAAAATCCTGAGAAACACAAAAACAGCATGGTGGCCAGGTGATTTTCAAATATTTTAAATGACTTTTCTAGCGACGTAATCATTCGAAAGCAATGATACTGAGAATAGCAAATCTTTATTCAGATCTTAGTATAGAGACATCTGATGTTAAATTGTTTTCAAAGATTCCAGATGGCATCAGTTTGAAATTTTAGAACTTTTAAACATTTATCAGGAATGATGATGAAGTAGAGATAATCCGAGCAAATGTGTGCATGTATGTGTGTGTGTCGCCCATCAACTCCTAAACAGCTGTAGCTATTGAAATCAAATTTAGTATGCCAGGACATCTCACGATCACATTTGAAAATGATGTGCAACCAACTACCAGAAAATCACAATTGAAATTTCAGCTCTATGATGGATATCTCACAAGGTATGCTTGGAAATGTTTCCAAAGTAGGTACACATATGGATAATAATATTCCAGATTAATTTTCAAAAGTACATACATGACAGTATTGCCAACATGATTCTTCATCTACTGATAAGTCCAATTTTTGAATGCATGTAACATCCTTACTAATAATTGGGTTTCAACCAAATTTCGTACGTGCCTGTGTACCGTAACGGATATGAGTATGCTTGTTCTTTAGAGTCATGCAGGAGAAAAATTAGGGTGGGAATAGAATCATGTTTGAGGAGGAAGAGAGGATGGTAAATAAACTACAATGTCACAAAGCGTTAGGAGTAGATGCTTGCCACGGTGGGTGAGTGGTTATCGTGTCGGATTACCAACCCCAAGCTTGCCGGTTCACTCCTGTCCGTGGTAAGTGATTTTTGAAAGGCGACAAAAACTTCGGCACGCATGTCATACGTTGTTGGCATGTTAAAGAACCCATTTGAATTCTGTAGGCCGTGTGCATGATGGCAAAATTAATCTTGGGATTTTCCGCCAACACAAAGTTCCTCCTTCCTCTACTAGAAAGCGCTATAGTGTCAAGGAGCTTAGATATCTAACCTCCTTGACTGTCATAGCGCTCCAAGGAACGACAAAATTCGACATGCAAGCTGCCCTCTGAGCGTCAAATAAAAACGGTTGCACCCGGCACCGAGGCCATACGATATAATTATTATTAGGGGTAGATGAAATTTGACTAGAAATGGTAAAGTTTAGCGGGAAAGCAGGGCTGAAATGATTGCATAGGATAATCGAAATGGCATGAGGTTTAGGAAAGTTACCCTCTGACTGGACAAAAGCAGCAATTGCCCCAATTCAAAGCAAGGTAACAGAAAAGATTGCAATAGCCTAATTATAGAGGCATTTCTTTGATAATTGTCCCGGACAAAGTGTAGTCAGGCATTGTAGAAAGGAATGTTCGATCATTGGCCGAGAGTAAGAAGGATGAAATCCAGTGTGGCGTCAGACAACAACGGGAATGTCAAGATCAAAATTTTAGTGTGCGCCAAGTTATTGAGATATGCTACGAGAGGAATAGACTGTTGTGTATGTGTTTTGTAGATGAGGGAGGGTGGGGCGTGGTGGCACAGCGGTCAAGCTGCTGCCCTCTCACCAAGGTGGACCGGGTTCGATTCCCGGTCAATGCATGTGAGATTTTCAAAGTGAAATGGCATGTACTGTGGTTTGGATTCCACGTAAAAAGGAGGTCCCGTTGCTCATGATCGCATGATTAACGGTCACGTTAAACTAAAAGCTTCCTTCCTGTTCTGTAGATCTAGCGAAAGCGTACCCGGGGAGAAGATGTTTAGCATTCTGAGGGATTATGGTAGGGAGGGAAGGCTTATACAGGCAATCAAAAGTATTTATGTTGATAATCTGGCTGCAGTGAGAGTTGATGGTAGGATACGTTCTTGGTTCAAAGTTGTGACAGGAGTCAGGCAAGGTTGTAACCTCCCACCACTACTGTTTATTTTATATATGGGCCATTTTTTGAAGGGCATTAACTGGCTGAGTTGGATTCAATTAGGAGGAAACTGGATAAGCAGTATGGCCTATGCTAATGACCTGGTTGTAATGGCGGACTACGTTGAAAGATTGCAAGCCAACATGTTATAACTTGAAAAGAAATTTAGGGAATATGGTATGAAGATCAACATTTCAAAGACGAATATTATGTCTTTAGGGAAGAAACGCAAGAAAATAGAATGTCAGGTAGGAGGAACTAAATTGTAGCAGGTGGGACATATTAAGTGTATTCTCTCAGGATGGCGTAGAAAGCCAATGCCGTGAGTTCTCAGTTGCGTATTATGCAAGAATTAAGTTAGTGTAGCGATGAAACTCTTCCTACATCGGTCAGTATTTAGACTGACCTTGCTGTATGCAAGTGAGAGCTGGTTAGATACAGGGCATCTGATGCATAAGCTAGAGGTAACTGATATGAGCGTAGCATGAATGATTGCTGGGGGCAAAAAAAGATGGGAGCAATGGCAGGAAGGTGCTCGTAATGATGAGATAAAGGTTAAGTTAGAAATGAACACGCTAGATAAATCGGTTCATATGAGCCGACTCAGATGGTGGGGTCATAAGACGAGAATGGGGAGGAGAGATTACCTAAGAGGTGAATGAGTTTGATTGTAGGGGATAAGAGAAACAGAGCTAGACCTAGGAGGCGATGGATAGATTCAGCGTTGAACAATTTCAAAGTTAGTTGTAGAAGCAGAGGAGGTCGCAGTGCTAACTGCTAATAGGGGATCATGGAGGCAACTTGTTCACAAACATAGGCTTGCAGACTAGACTGGACACTTATAGGTAAAACAATCTCTAATGAATATGTAGGCTATGAATGGTCTATTTAAACGATTGAAGAGAAGATTCGTATAATAGGCTATTATAATAATCATAATCTAATGGCACTAAATGCTGTAGCTTACACTTCGTAAATAATAGAAACTATGCATTACATTTTTCTTAAATTAACTCCCCTGACTCGTTACAGAAAGATATAATCTCTCAGGAGGAGTCTTAATCACCGATACTGAAAGTTATATATTCCAGCATATCATTTCTCAATGTAATGGTATTGGAGGAGACAGGTCGTGTACCACAAGCTATTTAGTACATCAAATGGAAAATCATTTTAATATCCGGGAGAGTTTCAATGGAAAATATCAGTAGGATATATGAAAATAGACTATTTAGTTCTTCAAGGAACTACTTGTTGCGTGATGGTTCTTGCGAGTCGACCTTTGCTGTCTTTGACCTAAATGTGTTTGAAACATGTAAACAAATATTTCATCATTCATGTTCTCAATCCGTAGATTGGTCGGCAGCAGTACTCCTCTTTCATTCTTTCCTGTCGCCAGTCAGTCGCCAGTAAACAAATATTTACACTGTCGCAAAGAAAATCAAATGGACAAACATACGTTATTGATTTATTCATGTAGATTAGTATCCATTGATTCTTTATTCAACCATTAATAAATAGATTTTAGGTAGGTCTATTTAATCTCAAGTCTTTTGAACCTCATATTCAATGTCTCTGATTCGATGAATGGAATAAACTTAAAACCTAGTATACTCTAAAGTCAAGATATTTTACACTTAGTTATATGCACGTTTATAATGTTCAATGTTCAACCCCATGCAAGTGCCGTACTAATTCACGGTCTTATAGATATTTTTTCCACGTACAAGGTGTGTCTTAGCATTCATAAGCATGCCTATTTACACAGTCTACGGGACTATCAACTGCCTAGTGACATTCTGAGAACATTTGAACATTGGGTTAGAGACCCACGAGAGAAAATGAATTCCTGATCCCTTAGACCACTTGGTAATGCTAGTGGGTACTTACAAGTGAGGGCAATGTCAGAGTCAGCTCTGAGGAACACGCCATGCCACACGCATAGAAGGGGTGAATTATTTGCACCAGAATATGACTAATGTGAATATCTTGTCAAACAGAATAAATTGTTTACAAGCATCATGGTGATGAGATACCTTCACAAAGTGTGTCTGTGATATTAGCGTGAGTGGTAATCCAGGAGATCCCTGGGCTGAATAGCGCACCTCATCCCCTATTGTGCTGTGCGGCCATTGTGCACTGATATTAGCTGATCGCACTAATCCAATCATAAATGTAGATTGTTTCAAGTACCTTCACTATTGTGTCCACTTTGACATGGACTTACTCCCAGGTCATAAATCCAACCACTTCACTCGTGTATGATTTGGGGATGTAACAAATAGAAAGAGGTACTGGATCTCTCATTCAGCGAGTCTGCCTTCACTTTATAGCACACATCCAAATCCTGTCAATATTCCACTAACAATCGAAACTGAATCCTCCCCCACAGACCTGTTTTTGTGGTCTTACCAACATATTTCCAAGTTTTATCAATATCAACCCGTTCACATTCGTGAGGTTTTCTTGTGGCTGGATATAAATTGAAGCACTGAGTTCAAGAAGGGGACTAGTCCACTATTTTATGGTATCTGAGTTAAAAGTTGTGCGGTGTACACTAGTTCACTCTGCTTTATTTAACGTAAAAACGAAAGTTATCGCACACTGGGTTCATAGGAAAATTCCAGCGTTAAGTTGGGAAAGGGGACTTGTCAAATGACAAGTCCTCTTCTTGCACGAATCTCTCTGACAAAGAACATTCCAGTTCCACATATACCTGTTAGGGACATGTTCTAGGGGCAGATGACAACGTAGTTCTGCCTCTTAAAACAACAATAACTAACTAGGGACATGTTCTATTACAGGCAACTTTTGGTTTTTGTTTATGGGATGCATGGGTTCTCTGACGATAAAGCCTTTATGCACGTGTATGATGAGACAACTGCTAGGAAAAGCCCAAATGAAGTTGTGTCGCTGCTAATGAGTTTTATTGAAAATCATGTTGCTAGTGCTGTAAAAGAAACTGTATGTTTTCTCAGATGCTTGTACGGGACAAAATAGGAATCGTACGGTTGTTCATTTTTGGTACACTTTGGTGCACAACAAGAGGTTTTCTGTAGTACGCCATATGTTTCCTTCACGAGGCCATTCATACATTGCATGTGACCGAGACTTCTCTGCAATAGAACTATAAAAAAGGAAATAGGAACCAGTGTGTACCTCTTCACGATGGTATGACATATTAAGTACTAGGCTGAAAACGTTGGTGTTCCAAAAGTGTCCTCAAAGAATGTTTTTTGATTTTGCTAAACATTTTGATTCCTTTTTCTAATAATATGTTACAGTGCAAGGGAATAAATGGGCTGTGACTTCATATAAAGTATTTGGGTACGAGTATCTCCTCGTTGCAGAGGCCTAGTTACATACGATTTCCCACTTGTTAAACCTGGGAGGCATCCTACTATGTCAGGTGTGCCCCCAGCTTAATTTGATCTAGTACCAATAAAAGCTGCCAAGACCAATGATGTTGCAAAAATGCTTGACATATTTCCCTCAGAACACGGGATTATTTCAAGAACATTGCTGAGCGATTTTCTAACAAGGAAAACTATCAACACCGCAAGATTCAGAAATTGAAGTATGGGACACGGACTGATTTCAAATATGTTTGTAGTATACATATAAACACTGCTGTAAAGTATCTAATGTTGTTCAGTAATGTCAAATTCAATGTGTCAGTGCATTAGGAGATTAAATATATCGGTAATTTTCACAATGTGTACTTAGTGACAATAGGGCCTTCCTGTTGAGTGCAAAAAGGGGACTTGTTGGCAGTTTTTAAACTCATTTCAATGACTGTTAAACTTGATCAACTTCAAACATTTCTTCTTAATATGTACACATTGACGTATAGAACCCAAATGTCAAAAAAAAATTAAGCCTACAGCAAAATCATGCAATTTACAAAGTTTTTATTGTTTTTCTCATAATGATTCCTGATGGACTAGTCCCCTTCTGGAAACTCAATGCTTCAATTAATACAATGACGCCCTGGATTACTTAACATCTTTCTTCTCAAGAATATAAACAACCATGCACCCGACACCAAAAGAAAATTATTTTCATAACTTTCCATATATCGAAACGCTCCTTTTGATGTGTAACATCTTTCCACTCGGTAGCTGGACATATTTGTGGGAGTGATTTTGGAAAAGGGACGGAAATGGATGGGACGGAAATGGATGGGACGGAAACAATGAGCGCGCGTGATGGCGGAGATCGGTACAACGACGTACTGTAGGCCATGTGGCTATGGCGAATGTATATCGAATACAGTTTAGTTCAAGGTTTAGAGACCCCATTTAAGATATTCCTACAATAAATCATCTTCAAGTTGTCGTTCTTTGGTGTGAAAATATTCATTTTATCATATTTGCAGAAAACAATTACGATTTATTAAATCTTCATACTTTTGCTTTATTCTTATTTAATGTAAGCACTCGATGTACTGTCGGCCATGTGGCTATGTGGAATCTATATCGCATCAACAAACCTTCCAAACGTAGGAATTCAGTGTATTAACGCCGACTACTAACAATAATTGAAACTTCGTTGGTATAAACATAACACAGGGAGAAACACATTTAATATACCTTCCGCACACCTAATTTTTAATCGCGCCTATACATGGCAGTGCGCTGATCGGCAAAACGAGGCCATTTTCAATAAAATCGCTGGCATGGGTTCACTAACTGGCCGGTATAGAGCGCAGCTCGCATCAAGTAGGCAGTGGATTGCTTCCGCTCGGCAAATAACAATTATGATTCATTACGGTCAGGATTTGGCAGTGGAGTTTTACAAGTAGTTATTTCAATGACCAACAGAGTTCACTGTCAACAAGGGATTTACGCTCCCGGGACACACATAGCAGGATAACATATCACATGTTACACATCACATGCGACTATTGTAAGGCTCGTATATATATTGTTTTTATGTGTAACATCTTTCTACTCGGTATCTGGATATTTTTGTGGCACTCGGTAGCTGGACATTTTTGTGGGAGTGATTTTGGAAAAGAGACGGAAGTGGATGGGACGGAAGTGCATAGGACGGAAACAATGAGTGCGAGCGGTGGCGGAGATCGGTACAACGACGTACTGTAAGCCATGTGACTATGTGGAATGTAAATCGCATACGGTTTACCTCAAGGTTTGGAGGCCCCATTAAAGAAATTCCTGCAATAAATCATCTTCAAGTTGTCGTTCTTTGGTGAGAAAATATTCATTATATCATATTTGCTGAAAACAATTGCGATTTATTAAATCTTCATACTTTTCCTGTATTCGATACCTCGAGTGCTATATCGCATCAACCAATACTCCAAACAACGTAGGAATTCAGTATATTAACACCGACTACTAACAATAATTGAAACTTCGTTGGTCTAAACGTATCACTGGGAGAAACGCCTTTAATATACCTACTGCACACCTAATTTTTAATCGCGCCTATACTTGGCAGTGCGCTATATCGGCAATAAGAGCCCATTTTCAATAACACCGCTGGCATGGGTTCACTAACTGGCCGGTATAAAGCGCAGCTCGCATCAAGTACGCAGTGGATTGCTCCCGCATACAGTTGCAGGTATATGTCACTACTGCAGATGCATTGGAGAATCCTTTAATGTGTGCTGGCACAAGGCAGTACTATGAGTTCATTCTTTAAAAAATGCGAGTAAGTGATATGGAATTATTCGAATAACATGTCAGATGTTACACATCATATGCGACTACTGTAAGGCTCGTAATTGTGTTTAAAATACTGTAGAATTGGAATGTCTAGTATTGATAACTATGGTCGGATGTTTAAGACATGTCTGCATGAGCAGCGAATCTAGCATAAAATTTACTAAAGTACTGAAATTAGCCAAAATATCTTCTGTAATGATGCAAATTAAATCTGGAAATAATCTTATAGTAATAGATGTTTGTCTATAACCCACCCACCATCCCCTTTTTAGAACACGATAGTAAAATTCCAGCTGTGTTGGCCACTATACCCGTGAATTATGGACAAATACATCATTGCCAACCCTTCAATAATTTTCATACAGATCAATGGTTTTTGCCTAGTCCAACATTTACTAGGTAATATATACGCCCCTGGTTTTTGTCACGCAAAGTAGAAGTACTCACGCACCAATAATTTGTATCCATACCAATTTGAAATCCCATATGTTGGCTCCAGTAATGTGTGCGCCTCGGTAACAGTTGAAGAGACCTCATGCGCCTGAGAGGCATGGTTGTCGTCGTTGAATGAGCAAGAAACAAAATCATATATTTACGTAATTTAGCACATATTTCCAGTGCACTAGTGATAATGGACAGTAATTTCAATTGGTAATGTCCTCCAGAATATAAAACTAGATTAAAATCACATGTTATCCATATTAACCAAGTGTGAGTGTCAAAGGCAAGTTCCTCTCTCATGCGCTTTTAATATATTTTCTCCATGGTTATCATTTTAGCCATGATGTTGAAATTAACAAATATTGCAAGTTTTTGATAATGTTGGATATATTACATATACAGTATATCACATACAGGGTCATCGGAAGAAGTTGCAGCAATTTCAACAAGTAGTTCCGTGAAGAACTATACAGCCTATTTTCATATATCCTACTTATGTTAATTGCCACTATCAACATACACAATTTCTGTTTGATTGCTGTAATAGATTCGTAGATATTGAGAACCGACTAAATATTTCGGATGGTCGCCATGTTGGATTTTATATATGTAGGTCCTAGAGTTATGTACTGTTACATGCAGGTTATTGTGAACGTGTAGTATTCAAACTTCAATCGCATAATTAGGACACAAGAAAAAACAAGGAGATTTTAAAATTTTTCACAGCTGCCATCTTGAGGTTATGGAAACAATTGAAATAAATTAGATGCCAGTGGATTAAAATTCGTATAAGGATTTACTGTACCGAGTTTCACTGCACGCGGATGGTTAAATTGCGAGAAACGTCCATGTGAATATTTATAATTCGCGTCACCGCCATGTTGGATTTATGATCACCAGGTTATTTAAAGTCCTATAGGTGAACTTAAGTTCATAGCCCCTATGAACATTAAAAAATGCAGTTTGATTGCTAAAATAGATTCGTAGATATTCAGTATCGTCTAAATATTTCGGATGGTCGCCATGTTGGATTGTTAATTGTATAGGCCATAGAGTCATGTACCATTAAAGGAAAATTATTGCGTAGGTTCATTATTCAAACTTTCACTTCGATCGCATGACTACATCACAAGAAATAAAAACTTAATTTTAAAATTCGCACTGCCGCCATCTTGAGGTTATGTAAACAATTGAACTAAATTAGATACCAGTGGATTAAAATGTGCATAAATATTTCCTGTACCAGGTTTCAGTGCGCTTGGAACATTAAATCGCGAGAAAGATCTATTTAAAATTTTCAAATTCGCTTGGCCGCCATGTTCGTTTTGTAGTTAACCGGTTTTTGAAAGTCTTATAGATGGACTTCCAGTAGTGCCCTTTATCTCCGTACAAAATTTTAGGGAGATACCGCTAATAGTTTCAGAGATATAGAATGCCGGTGAAATATTTCGCACATCCACCATCTTGTGATTATGTAAACAATTGAACGAAGTTAGATGTCGGTGCATTACAATGTATATAAACATATACTGTACCCAGTTTCATTGCGTTTGGTTGGTCAAATCGCGAGAAACGTCTGTTTAAAAGTCGCAAATTCGCTTGGCCTCCATGTTGGTTTTGTAGTTACCAGGTTTTCAAAAGTCACATAAGTGAACTTATAGTAGTTCCCTCTATCACATTAGAAAATGTCAGGGTAATATCGGTAATAGTTTCGGAGATATTGAATGCTGGTGAAATATTTCGCACAGCCGCCATGTTGGATTGGTGAGTCGTAACAAAATTTGAAGGGCACGGTCGAGGTCGCCGGGAACAGTGCTATGAACTTTCCGAGTTTCATTGAAATCGCTCCTGCCGTTTAGATTTTATTAGGGGGACACACACACACACACACACACACACACGCACACACACACGGACAAAAGGTGATCTCATAAGCCTATTTTTTCAAAATTGAAAATAGGCTAAAAAATCATACGTCCCTTTGTGAGATAAATTAATAATTCGACCTGAAAACTAATCAGGACCTCATCGAGTTTTAGTTTCAGATGTGACTGTACTCCGCCCGTGACTTTCAGCCGATGCGCAGAAAGAGTGCGTGACAGGAAGCTGCCACGCCACTGTTTCAGTAGTGTGATTGCAATGGCGACAGTTCAGCAGAAAGCTCAGTGTGTTGTGGTTAGCGGAATTTCAATCTGTTATAACTGTTCGGTGCACTTTCCGACGTGTTTGTGGTAGGGATCCCCCTCATGCTAGTAGCATTAGACGGAGGTATGAACGGTTTCAGGAAACTTGCAGCGTTGGCGTGAAGAAGTACCCGGACGCCCTAGAACGAGTGACGAACCAAGGGAGCGCGCATAGAAACATTATAACGTATGAAAACAACTTTTTGAGGTGACGAATTTTAAAAAAATACTCATTTTTAGCCTATTTTCATTTATGAAAATATAGGCTTATGAGATCACCTTTTGTCCGTGTATCTGTCTGTGTGTGTGTGCGTATGTGTGTGATTCGTGTGTGTGTGTGTCCCCACCGCGCCCCCCCCCCCCTAATAAAATCTAAACGGCTGGGGCGATTTCAATGAAACTCGGTAAGTTCATAGCTCTATTCCGGACGACCCCGACCGTGCCCATCAAATTTTGTTACGTCTCATCAATCTAACATGGCGGCTATGCGAAATATTTCACCAGTATTCAATATTTCCGAAACTATTAATGATATCACCCTGGAATATTGTACGTTGATAAAGGGAACTACCGGTACTAAAAGTTCACCTATGTGACTTTTGAAAACCTGGTAAATACTAAACCAACACGGCGGCCAAGCGAAGTTGCGACTTTTAAATAGACGTTTCTCGCGATTGAACCAACCAAACGCAATGAAACTTGGTACAGTATATGTTTATCACACATTGTAATGCACCGACATGTAACTTCGTTCAATTGTTTACATAACCTCAAGATGGTGGCTGTGCGAAATATTTAACCGGCATTCTACATCTCTTAAACTATTACCGGTATCACCCTGAAATTTTGTACGGAGATAAAGGGCACTACAGGAAGTTTATTTATGAGACTTTCAAAACCGGTTAACTGCAAAACGAACATGGCGGCCAAGCGAAGTTGAAAGTTTTAAAAAGACGCGAACGCAATGCAACTTGGTTCAGCAAATGTTTATACACATTGTAATGCACTGGTATCTGAAATGAAAATCCACAGCCTGCTTCCAGTCTCCGACCGGGTCAGGAATGGAATGAATGAAGCCCCCATCTAGCGGCGAGGATATGAACTGTGCCGGCTGCCGAGGCCTGACGCACTCCTCTGGGGCAATGATTAAATGAATGACAGATGAAATGAAATGATAGTGGAGAGTGTTGCTGGAATGAAATTTTGACAGGGAAAACCGGAGTACCCGGAGAAAAACCTGTCTGCCTCCGTTTTGTCCAGCACAGATCTCACATGGAGTGACCGGGATTTGAACCACGGACCCAGCGGTGAGAGGCCGGCGTGCTGCCGCCTAAGCCACGGAGGGATGCACTGGTATCTAATTTAGTTAAATTGTTTACATACCCTCAAGATGGCGGCTGTGCGAATTTTAAAATTAAGTTTTTATTTCTTGTGTCGTAATCGCGCGATGGAAGTGAAAGTTTGAATAATGAACCTACGCAATAACTTTCCTTTAATGGTACATGACTCTATGGCCTATGCATATAACAATCCAACATGGCGACCATCCGAAATATTTAGACGGTTCTCAATATCTACGAATCTATTACAGCAATCAAACTGTTTTTTTTATGTTCATAGGGGCTATGGACTTTTCAATAACCGGGTGATCACAAATCCAACATGGCGGCGAAATATAATATTCACATGGACGTTTCTCGCAATGTAACCATCCCAGTGCAGTGAAACTTGGTACAGTAAATCCTTATACAAATGTTAATCCACTGGCATCTAATTTATTTCAATTGTTTCCATAACCACAACATGGCAGCTGTGCGACATTTTAAAATCTCGTTTTTACTTCTCGTGTCCTAATCATGCGATTGGAGTTTGAATACTACACGTACACAATAATCTTCATGTTGCAGTACATAACTCTAAGACAGTATATAAAAAACCAACATGGCGACCACCCGAAATATTTAGTCGGATCTCAATATCTACGAATATATTACAGCATTCAAATTGAAATTTTGTATGTTGATAGTGGCAATTAACATAAGTAGGATATAAGAAAATAGGCTTTAGTTCTTCACGGAACTATTTGTAATATCTCAAATAGTTCCTGAACCATGAGGTTCTGAAATTGCTGCTACCTTTTTCGATGACCGTGCATATTTAAGTTACTATAATAATTAGGTTATTTTCTGCATATTTTGCGATTTTAGATCATATTTTGGTTACTTTTGCAAACATGATCTTATATTCAGATATATGGTATGCCTATATTCTAAGAAATACAGGAGTTACTGATATTTAGGTTGGTCGAACCTTCAGTGGAATGAGACCTTGTAGGAAATGTAGGCTTGTATAACTTTATTCCACTTAACTTAATACAGGTAAGTGTTTATTCACAGCTAGTTTAATATAGTGATTGTTCTTTACATGAATAGAAAAGGATGAATGGAGTGAAAACTAGAACACACACAGAGGTAACTCAACGTATGTTAAAACAGCGTGATCCAATATTTTACAAAACGTAGCAATTTTATGGCATTAAATAAGCATGTATTTGTTTGGTCATTTTTTTTAAATTTTGGGTCATAATTAGCTATTTTCTGGTTATATTTGCTTCCATATTTTTCACGTTTTAGGTCTTAAACATCCTCAGTCCATCCCATATGAATCCGAAATACATGGAGTATTCTTTACTGAAGAAGTTGTTCACGAACACAGAGATAACAAAAAGTAGTTTTCATTAGATCAATTAAAATCATTTTTTTCTTTTTGAATGGGAACATCAAAAGAAAAAGCATACTGCAACAACATGCAATGTGCATGCAAATGTAAAGTCTAAATTAAATTTGAATCAGGGAGAATGGATGAAATGTGTGACATAGGTCAAATAAAATGAAAACTCAAAGAGGAGAATTTAAATTTTTACGAAACATGAATTGAAAATTTTATAGTTTATGAGAATTAAAGAAAACATTTTACTTTTTTAACATGCCGTTTTAATTTTTGAACTGAAAATTTTCATGAAAGAACCCAGTTTCTACATATTGTTATGTCCCGGTGTCAGTTCAAGGTGAAACCCTACCGGACATTCAACCCCGGTTCAACCCAGTTCAACATGGTCAGCAACTACCACGCTGCATGATTATAAAAGCTGCGAACTCAAGTGTGAGTGGGTCAGTCAGGCACTGCAGAGACGGACGTCTTTCAGTGACAGAGGACGTTTGCCTGCCGATCGGGAGATCGGGCAAATTGCGTCGAATGCTTGTTGACCAAGGGGTACAGAGCTGGGCCGGTACTTGAGAGCACCAGCTGGGAGATCAGGTGAGAGCCGACATTTATATTTCCTTTCAAGCTTGAATTATCCATTCAATCCTTGTATCTGTATGTTGGATTCCTTTACGCCCTTGAAGGAATAAACTGGCAGTTAAACATAGATCTATTTTATTGGGAAGCATCCCCTAATTTATGTATCGCCTCCCAATCCCATTTCCTTATGCATAGGGGTGCGCTAATGATCGCTATTAGAAGTTATCGGTAGGACACGATAACGATCCTGGTATTTGATCTTGCAGAACCCCTGATCGGCCTATGGCTTAAGTCCGTGCCATCAGGTGGGGACACAAGACTTGGTGAAGGCGCAACAATTGAAGGGGAGCAACAATATGCTGCAAAGGAGACCATCACAAAGGAGAACCTGCTTGTTGTCCACGCATGACATCAATACGTTAATACTTCCGTCATGAGGTCAACACAGGGCGAAAAAAGTGTGTCTGTGTGTGTGTATGTGTGTGAGTCTGTGTGTGTGTGTGTGTGTGTGTGAGTGTGTGGACTCTGAATGTCTGTCCCCCCCCCTATCAATTCGAACACGGTAAACGCGAATTGAACGAAATTTGGTACAAAGGTAGCACTAGCAAAGGACACCTCAGTGTCATGTTTTATATCGCCGCCATCTTGACTGAATCGTAATGGCGGCCACACAAATGTTCAAAGCTTAAATCAAATTACGACTAACCTAATCATCCGATCTCTACCAAATTTTGCAACAACATACCTTTATGGGGGGAGCATCCTTTGACTATACTAATAGGTCATCAGCCTAATAGTTCGCGGATGGCGGCCATCTTTGTGTGAAAAACGATTCCCCCTATTAATTTGAACACGGTGAAACCGAATGGAACGAAATTTGGTACAGAGGTAGTACTAGCAGAGGGCTCCTCAGTGTCATATTTTATATCACCGCCATCTTGACGGAAACGTAATGGCGGCCACACAAATGTTCAAAGCTTAAATCAAATTACGACTAACCTAATCAACCGATCTCTACCAAATTTTGCAACAACATACCTTTATGGAGGAAGCATTCTTTGACCAAACTAATAGGTCATTAGCCTAATAGTTTGCGGATGGCGGCCATCTTTGTGTTAAAATCGATTCCCCCTAATAATTCGAACACGGTGAAACCGAATGGAACGAAATTTGGTACAGAGGTAGTACTAGTAGAGGGCTCCTCAGTGTCATATTTAATATCGCCGCCATCTTGACGGAAACGTAATGGCGGCCACACAAATGTTCAAAGCTTGAATCAAATTACGACTAACCTAATCATCCGATCTCTACCAAATTTTGCAACAACATACCTTTATGGGGGGAGCATCCTTTGACCAACATAATAGGTCATTAGGCTAATATTTTGCGGATGGCGGCCATATTTGTTTGAAAATCGATTCCCCCTATCAATTCGAACACGGTGAAACTTAATGGAACGAAATTTGGTACAGAGGTAGCACTAGCAAAGGGCACCTCAGTGTCATGTTTTATATCACCGCCATCTTGACGGAAACGTAATCGCGGCCACCCAAATGTTAAAAGCTAAATTGTAAATACGACCAACCTAATAATCTAGTCTCTACCAAATTTTGCAACAACATATCTTTATGTGGAAAGCATATCCTGACCAAACTGCAAGATCATCTGCCCAATAGTTTGCAGATGGTGGCCAAGTATGTGTAAATCCATTCCCCATATCAATTCAAACACGGTGAAACCGAATTGAATGAATTTTTTTACAGAGGTAGCACTAGCAAAGGGCTCCTCATATTCATGTTTAATATCCCTATAGCACGTTGTATTTCAACAAGGTACTACAACCAACGTTCAATTATACTCCTTGAAGAGGACAAAGAGTTATAACAATACCCATGCATTTAGGAGAAAGTAGGCTATATGTTCTTTACTGAACATCTTGTTTCAAGTGAATTGACCACTTAAGATCACGCAACAACTTTATTTACTTTTCTTTTCCTCTGTCTCCAATTAACTCCTGTGAACTTCTTCCCAAGTTCGTCCACTTCACTTAGGTCTTCCTTCATCTTGTATCCCTTCCAGATTTTTCACTTTACTCTTAAATTCACTTCTTTCTAGCATTTGAGACTCTGTGATGTTCAGCTTTTCTAAATCTTTCCTAACTTCCTTATTCCACGTTGTAGTGGTCTTCTTCTTCCGGAGATAGTCGAATATTTGTTTGGTTAATCTATGTTTGTCCATTCTGTATAGATGTCCGGGGAATGTCAGCCTCCTCTTCCATATAGTCTCTGAGATTCTTTCCACGTTCTGGTAGATTTCTCTGTTGCTTCGCAGTTTCTATCCGTCTTCAGTCTGAACTGCACCCATGATTTTGCTTAGAATTCTCCTCTCCAGGACTTCTAGTTTTCCGAGGCTATAGTTCTTCGAGAGGCATTCACTGTCAAAGAGATATTCCGTTTTTATGACAGTGTTATAATGCATTATTCTGGTATTCCAGGAGATGCACTTCTTGTTGTAGATATGTTTGATAATCCATATGCTCTTTCCTTTTTTAGAATTAGATTTAGTTAGTTAGTCAGTCAGTCAGTGCGTTCGTTTGTTTGTTTGTTAGCTAGTTAGTTAGTTAGTTAGTTAGTTAGTTAGTTAGTTAGTTAGTTAGTTAGTTAGTTAGTTAGTTAGTTAGTTATCGGTGTTGTTGGGGGTTGCATGATCTTCTGTTACACAATACCAAGACGTTAACCACACAGACTTTGACTTAAAGCATAAACAGTGCACTGACTATATACACACATCAAAAAAAGTTTTGCATCACCTCGGTTCCAAGAGTTCCGGAACCGTTAAATACAAAGGGAATAGAGATCAACACAAACAACATTTCAGCTCGTTTTATTGCTCATGAGACCCACACATTGCATGTTGTACCATCATACAGCTAGACTTTCAGCATTTGTGGTCCAGATTGCAGTACACACCACTACCTCTAATACCCAGTAGCACGTCCTCTTGCATTGATGCATGCCTGTATTCGCCGTGGCATACTATCCACAAGTTCATCAAGACACTGTTGGTCCAAATTGTCCCACTCCTCAACGACAATTCGGCGTAAATCTCTCAGAGTGGTTGGTGGGTCAAGACGTCCATAAACAGCCCTTTTCAACATATCCCAGGCATGTTCGATAGGGTTCATGTCTGGCGAACATGCTGGCCACTGTAGTCGAGCGATGTCGTTATCTTGAAGGAACGCATTCACAAGATGTGCACGATGAGGTCGAGAATTGTCGTCCATGAAGACAAATGCCTCTCCAATATTCTGCCGATAGGGTTGCACTATGGGTCGGAGGATGTCATTCAGGTATCGTAAAGCCGTTTCGGAGCCTTCCATGACCACCAGTGGCGTACGTCGGCCCCACATAATGCCACCCCAAAACATCAGGGAACCACCACCTTGCTGCACTCGCTGGACAGTGTGTCTAAGACGTTCAGCCTGACCAGGGTGCCTCCAAACACGTCTCCGACGATTGTCTGGTTGAAGGCATATGCGACACTCATCGGTGAAGAGAACGTGATGCCAATTCCGTGGGGTCCATTCAGCATGTTGTTGGGCCCATCTGTACCGCGCTGCATGGTGTCGGGGTTGCAAAGCTGGACCTCGCCATGGACGTCGGGAGTGAAGTTGCGCATCATGCAGCCTATTGCGCACAGTTTGAGTTGAAACACGACGTCCTGTGGCTGAACGAAACGCATTATTCAACATGGTGGCATTGCTGTCAGGGTTCCTCCGAGCGGCAATCCGTAAGTAGCGGTCATCCACTAGAGTAGTAGCCCTTGGGCGGCCTGAGCGAGGCCTGTCATCGACAGTTCCTGTATCTCTGTACCTCCTCCATGTCCGAACAACATCGCTTTGGTTCACTCTGAGACGCCTGGAAACTTCCCTTGTTGAGAGCCCTTCTTGACACAAAGTAACAATGCGGACGCGATCGAACTGCGGTATTGACCTTCTAGGCATGGTAGAACTACAGACAACATGAGCAGCGTACCTTCGTCCTGGTGGAATGACTGGAACTGATCGGCTGTCGTACCCCCTCCGTCTAATAGGCCCTGCTCATGCATGGTTGTTTACATCTTTGAGCAGTTTTAGTGACATCTATGAACAGTCAAAGGGACTGTATCTTGGATACAATATACACAGTCAACGTCTATATGCCGGAGATCTGGGAACCGAGGTGATGCAAAACTTTTTTTGATGTGTGTAATTAATCAGTTAATTACTTAACAGGTTATTATGTCTAATCTGTAATGTATATCTCTGAAATCAGAATTATCACGAATAATAAGAGAAACACTACATGTGCTTACGAGCTTTCCTCCAAAAAAAAAACCATTTTATTCTGAATGATCCTGAAGCAGAATGTATCACATAAAGCATTTCCGCTTTAATAATTTTGCGTATTATATTTCAAATGAAACATTAAATTTAGTGAATCAGTAAATCTTCTAGATTTTCGGCATGTCTGATGCGTATTTTTGCCCAGGAGTACCAAATTGGACTCATGATGAGCCTTTTATTCCATGCCCGTGAGAGCCAATAACAACGAGTTTTAAATGTATCCAATAATAAGTACTGTGTGGAATATACCTCACTTGCAAAGTTGAAGGTAGATGTAAATTAATATAAAAAATTCACATACCTGCACAAATATGGTATAGTACCACAAGAAATTCAGTTTCAGGTGCTTCTGCATTGTCGTCTGGGGTATGCCAAATTCCCCAGATCCTTTACGTGTCGACATGTTTGGTGATCTCTCCACGGACTCCTCGACGAGACTGATGCTTCACCTCTGCTGGAAGGACTGCCAGTTTGTTTCTTACTCTTTACATCACCTGTGGAGAGGAGTTTATACTCCCATCTCAACAGTGTTTCGTTGGATAATCCCGTTGAAAATGCTGCCGACCGTCAGAACGGACCTTTCCAATAATCTCTCCTGTGGCCAAGTTCCTTCTAGCACCCAACAACTCACTATATAACGTTGTTAAGCTTTGAAAGTTGATGCATCAGTCATCATTTACCACACGTGATCTCAGACAGACACACAAAGATATGTTTTGTGTGATTTACATAAGGGTAACGGAACTTAGTGGTCATCCTGTTGAATAACCTCTTTAAGGTCAGTGCAAGAAATATCTTATAACCGGAAGTAAGTTGCTGCAACTGCAACACAATGGAGGAGAAAGTTTAACTTAAGAACACATTCTGCAAACGGCGTAATAAATATTTCACACCACTAAATGAGAAGTTTTAGCTCAGCCACTGCTCACAGGAACTAACAAGGGAAGTATCAGGTAAGACAGGTCGAAACCTATCAGGAAACTTTGTGGACGCAATCGTTGCACTACAAGAGGACAACGTGTGTAAAATTAACTGCCAGATTGAACTGCAAGGCTCCGAAATCGTACCTGACAACCTGGTACGCAGGCATGACGGCTCGTGGAACTGGACATCCCTGCGGCACTCGGAGTAATAGTGAGGCGAGGCGTATATGCTGACAGGAACGTGCGGCTGCTTCCCACCGGCCTTGAGCGCTCGGGGCGTCAGGGCTGTCCGTTCCAACATATACGGTACTCGCTACTTCCCATTGATTTATATGAGAGATTCGCCACATGATTTCGGAGCCGTGCATTCTGGCAGCTGATTTTACGCACGTTGTCCTCTTATAGTACAACGATCGCGTCAAAAAAGTTTCAAGATAGGTTTCGATCTGTCTTACCTGATACTTCGCTTGTAAACTGAACTAGCAAAGCTGCTAACGTGTGCAACAACCAACTTGTTGAAAGCCTCAAACTTAACACCTAGTAGTGCCGGAACTTCTAGGTAGCCTGTCATTTCTAACAATATAAAATTCATCATGCGGTAATGTTCTCCCCTGCTGTGCTTAAGGTTACAAGATCAAATCCGGGCGCAGTCAGATGGCAATTGTGGGTACGCAAATGTGACGAAGCAGAGTCAATAGATTTACTACCACGCTAAGAATCCCCTTCGGGCCAAAATTCAGGCACCTCGGCGTCTTCAAACATCTCAGTAGTGAAAGGGACATAAAACCAATAACAATATTTATTATAATTCTTATTATTATTATTATTATTTTATTTTTACATTGTTGTGCACATCTGTGGAGCGTGATAAAATGTATGTAGCTAATGATGTGTTTTCCTTCTCCGAAAATCTCTTCATCTGGGCACTGAAAATTTCCTCCGTTCTTCAGTCCATGATATCTTGGTCCTGTTTGTCATTCTCTCAGAGAAATTATGGTTGTTGGTTACTGTTCTGAACTGGAGTCGATCGTGTATAGTTTCATCTGTAATGCCAAATTCTTGAAGGTCTATTTCAATTTAACTACGCCAGTTGTTCTTCACTATCATTGAGAGATCAAGGTTGAGAATCCATTTGGTGAGCCTGTCATTGATTTTTTTTTTTTTAGAATGTGGCCGTAGAACTTCAATCGCCTTTTCTTGAAGGAGTCGGTAATTTCTGTTTTATCCAGATTCCTTTTGGGCAGACTGGATCAAGGATTTTCCTCAATATATTCCTTTCTTATTCCTCTAAGCCTTTAATAAGAGATATGCCTACAATGACTAGTCGTGTTGTAGTTGTAGTGTCATAATTAAAATTCATCATTCATTTACGGACACATCCATCTAAAGTCTGTTCGCCGAGTCGAGATAGTGCGCGTAAATACTTGACTGCCTGGACAGGGAAACACGCCCAGTTCACGTCATCTGCTCTGCCGGACAGGGGTAGCCAAGAAGCTCCGAGATCATTTGTCATTACTTAGCCCTAGAAAAGACAAGACTTGCTGCACTTAGTGCTGTGCTGCACTGTAAACTGTTGCCTGTCATAAGCAGCGTGTGTGTGTGTGTCCTCCCTCTTCCTAATAAAATATAAACTGTAGATGCGATTTTAATGAAACTCGGTAAAATCATACTACTCTTTCATCCGACCCCGACCGTGTCCTTCAAATTTTATTACGTTTCACCAATCAAACATGGCTGCTGTGCGAAATGTTTCACCGGCATTTTATATCTCCGAAACTATCACAGATATCACCCTGAAATTTTGTATGGTGATAAAGGGCACTACTAGAGGTCCACCTATGTGACTTTCAAAACCCTGTTAAGTACAAAACGAACATGGCGGCCAAGCGAAGTTGAAACATTTAAATAGACTTTTCTCGCGATTTAACCAATCGAACGCAGTGAAAATTGCTACAGCAAATGTTTATAAACATTGTAATGCACTGACATCTAATATAGTTCAATTGTTTACATAACCTCAAGATGGCGGCTGTGAGAAATTTTAAAATTAAGTTTTTATTTCTTGTGTCCTAATAATGCGATCGAAGTCAACGTTAGATTAATGAACCTACCCAATAATTGTCATCTAGTACCTACCTCTATGGCCTACATATATAAAAGTCTATCATGGTGACTATCCGAAATATTTAGACGGTTCTCAATATCTAGACTACTAATCTAAATCAGCAATCAAACTGAAATTTTGTATGTTGATAGAGACTGTGAACATAAGTTAACCTATGGAACTGTCAATAACCTGGTGAGCACAAATCCAACATGGCGGCGACGTGAAATTTAAATATTTAAATAGACGTTTCCCGCGATTTAACCATCCGAGCGCAGTGAAATTTGGTACGGTAAATGCTTATACAAATTTTAATCCACTGACATCTAATATATTTCAATTGTTTTCATAAGCACAAGATGGCGGCTGTGCGAAAATTTAAAATTTCGTTTTTATTTCTTGTGTCCTAATCATGCGATTGAAGTTTTAATAACGCAATAATCTTCATATAATAGTGCATAACTGTATGGCTTACATACATAAAAAAATCTGACAAATGCGACCATCTAAAATATTTAGACGGTTCTGAATAAATACGAATATATTACATCAATCACACTGAAATTTTGTATGTTGATAGAGGCTATTAACATAAGTAGGATATATGAAAATAGGCTGTTTGGTTCATCACGGAACTGCTTGTTTTCTTTATATTACGAAGATATTATTGAATAAATGGTTTCTAAAGTTTATATTGTCACCGCAGAAAATCGATATCATTACTAACCGTGAACCAAATATTTTTACCCCATTTTCAAAGACTAATATCTGTATAAGCTATTTCAGCTCTCTGATAGGGAATAAATTCTCTGTCCTCACCAAGGATGAGCAGCACATACTCCCACCCCACCAAGAAGCAACAATGAGGTACTAGATGTGAAATAACAATGCGACTGGACGCTCGGTAATTGCATTGAAAACGTTCATTATTTAGGGCAGTGAGATCACCGTTATTATGGAGGAAACGAGAACACTTCCGTAGACGAGTCCAGCTGTGCTGTGTTTTGCGCCTGTTCCGTGTACGCCTCGATGAGCACCAGTATGTCTGTCCGTGTTGTGGTGGACGGTACCAGCTGCAGGCGACCAGACCGTCAAACATACGAACAACAGATATATGATGACCATTTGTGTATTCAATACATCTCTCACTTTCAAGCCTCGTCATGACTTATGAGGACCAACCAAAAAGAGCGTGTATTCGAGGGGCTGGTAGTAAGATCCGGCTTGGTTGTCCTTTTCTCGATAAGTATGATTACTGTAAAGTCCTTAATAGTACTACGCCAATCAATACAAATTAATAAACAACTACTCAATTGTTGAACACCTATTCAATTGTTCAATTGTTGTACATGTTTCGACTTGGCAATGAAGCCTTCTTTAGCTAAAAGTTCAGAGAATATTAATTAAAATATCGTTGTGTCAAATTACTATACATTTTAGAACTTCATTTTAATAAGCTACACATAAGTATACTAATAAATATTGTCATATATATATACTAATTCATTCTTTGTAAGGATATTCATTTCTTTTAATAATTATTTTTATGTTCGACGATGTCGAAATGTAAATATTATATGTCAGAGAACTGTATCATAATGACGGTCATTATAACACTATTTTTCATTATGAAACAGTTTCCCCCACCACTCAGAGCTCAAGAAACAGTTGTGTGACCAATTAGGTAAGGATAGCATTGCACCTGCGCTCACTTCCACGGCCTACTATCATAACGAATAGAATAAGAAGTGATATCACTGGCCTAGTACGCCTGGTCCGCCGCAGCGCAGCGCTGGCTCCGATCTGTGATGTAAGTTAGCATTGGCGCTTACGAGACTTTTAAAACCTTGCGACCTGCTTTACATGTTCTAACACCGCAAGATATCCTCATAGGCGCTAATAAGTTCGACATCTCCACTTTTTTACTGTGCCCAATTATAATTTAATAATTCGTCTACTGTAATAGTCCAGTTTCGACAATAAGCGAAGACAGAGAGCAAGTTCAAAATGCAATTCGTTTTGCCAGCTATCGGTAAATTTAAAAAAAAATGGAAAAATTAACCTCGCTATCAGAAAGGATTTCTTCACATTGTTACACATTTTACATTCCCTTAACAGTCTTGCAACACAGCCAAAAAAACGTACGAACGCAACTTTCAACTTTACCGTCGATTACTATAAAATTGAATAATAACCATAAATTTCACTCCACAAACACCAAAATCAGTAAACTACCATCATTTCAGAAGAACTTAACATTAAACAGACATAGAAGACATAGTCATGACCCCTTCATAGAGTAGGCTATTGCCTAAACCCGATCACGGCTCCTTCAACTTTACCTTAGAATATTACAAAAATCAATTACTGTATACCCATAAATTTCACTCCACAAACACCAAACTCAATAATCTACCATCATTTCAGTAGCACTTAACATTTAACAGACATAGAAGGCACAGTCATGACCCCTTCTTAGAGTAGGCTATTGCCTAAAACTGATCACGCCTCCTACAGCATTACGGTATGTTTTTAAACTCATTGTCGTTTTATTCTCATCCCTTTCTTCACAGAGGTAGTCTTTAATGGCATCAAGAGCATTTTTATTTACACCATATTGGACAAATAGTTGGGCAAATTAGGAAATATATGTGGAACAGAATAGTCTTTCAATCGCCAGTTGGTTCTTGGGAGAAGTACAACTTCCTTCCCTTCTATCACAAATTTGTCAAATTTAACAATTAAATCTTCTGAAAAGTAAGCATTACAGCTGTAGGACTTTTTAGTAAGTTCCCTATCCTTCCCTGGTTTGGCCCCTTTGCACTTGATAAAACGTTCCTTATCTTTGTTTGAAAAACCGTCTGACCTCTTTATACCCCGTTTAGACGTCCCGGTTGCGATCGCGATCAGGCGCCGATCCAGATTAAGTTGGGACGTCTAAACGCAGCAGGATATCATTATCGCGATCAACTTTCCCTCCAACAGGATCAGCCCGATCCCAGGCCCGACGAGAGGGGGGTCAGGCAGGGCTGGTGCCCCGGGGCCCGACCCTCTCAGGGGGGCCCGGGGACCTAGGAGGATGGCCCGATCGGCCATTGATTAATTATTACCTTTATGTGACTTGAATTTGCTACTGGCAATCATTTAGTGAATACAATGAACTCTCTGTGGACAATGTTACAAGGATTGAAAACTTATTCTGTCAAGTGGACAATATTTTTCTTTACAAAGCGCTTGTGGGAAGAACAACTGTCTCAAAACGGCGATGGTGCTTCGCTATGTATTGTTTTCAGCATATACCGTACCTTAAGACAGAGAGAGCATTCAACTATTCTAAATTTAGCTTATTCGGCTTATGCACCAATCCTTGAAATAACTTTCTCATCCCTTCACTTATTTCGCCAAGACCACGGGAGCCTGGGCTGCCCTGGTGTGTTTGGTCAACTAGGTTAAGAGTTTCAAGTTTGGTGCGTCACGTTGAGCTTAGATATTTAGAGTTCGAGGTGATAGTGTTGAAATAAACATATTGTCCAGATAGACGTATTGAATGCCGTGCAGGCAGGTAAGTAAAATAAATTTTAAAGTAGCGTCCAAACAGTAATTCACTTTATAGTTATTGTTGATTGAAGGGGCGGAACAGCAAGTTTATCTGCCCCTAGTAATTCATTTTCGCACTATGTGAAAAATTATTATTGCTGGCTAAATATCTTGCGAAAGGGTGGGATAATTCTCTTGCCAAATGTAGATATAAGAAATACATGCGAAATGGTTCATTTTCTCGTATACTGAATTGAGAAAACAGTGCTAACATTCGAATAATCTGTATGTTTAGGTGCAGTATATCGAAAGATAACGAGTTTATAATTATTATTGTTACTGGTTCATTCAATAAGATCAACAATCCTAGGTACTTGGGTTCGTGCGCAAATCATTTCTGATTAAGGGATTTATTGAAAATGTATATTACTACCGTATTAGTACGAGAGTTGGGAAATGTATCCAAAGACTGAAACTAAGGTAACATTCCAGTATTTTTCTGTACTGAATGTTTAATTAACCAGGATCGTTTGCATCAACTGGTACTGTAGATATAATTCAGTATTTGTTGACGCATTAATTTTACGGTTTGTTTCTGAAGGCCTCCACATTATTGAATGAAGTTGACTGTAAAGCAGTAGTTTTCACAAATATTAATGAAGTAAATTATAAGATTCTCAAACAGCGAACAAAATAGAAAACCAATAAACGTGCGAATTGTGTGGACTGAAGGGGTGGCTAGTGGTTGTTGTATAATAAGAGAGGTGTATTGGCAACATTGTTGTAACTATTTGTCTTGGAGGGTAAAAAACTTAGACCCTCTTAAACCACTCTCTGCTGGACGAAAAGCGGGGTATACACTGTGCTGTGCTATGGCTTCTGTGACATGATCAATCGCATGTCGAATTCTTAGTTGCCGACTGGGAATGCGTTGGCCGTCGCGTCTATTAATGTAATTATTAGGGTTAGGAGTAGGGTAGGTGTCCCTGGACTTGAAATAAGATACTATCGCGGCATTTGTCTGGGGGAAATGTGAAAAACCACACTCATGATGGCCGCTGTCGGCACCGGGATTCGAACCTCCGATCTGCAGACTTGCTGTAGACCCCCATCACGGTCATTGGTAAGCTACACCGCGGGGTCTTACTTGAAGGTGCGAGAGCTTTTACTTCAATATCGGAGAGTCTTTTCTATAGCTACTAAATGTCAATGGTCACCAAACATTTTTACTCCAAAAAATAATCACCCAAATGGCATATAACTCAATAATTTGGATATCCCATACCCCAGGATTCAGGACTTTTAGGAGAACCTGGCTCTAGTTTGCTTACTGCAAAGCAATATCAAATTATAAGAAATTACTTCAAATTACAAAATATAGTTCAAATTCACATTTTCTTATTTTGTGAAAACAAATCACTGATCAGCTGCAATCTGCTGGTAGCACATATTAACTTGACATATGTATGAGTACTGTATACCTGTGCTTAATTATGAAAATATATTTTGCTTTGTTTAATGTACAAAGATGTGTGATCGCCGTTCAACCAAAACACTTATCAGTGTTTAGGCTTAGACCCAAGAGCGTGACTCTTCAAGGGCGGCAAGTTTTAACAATGTCAACATAAAAACCCTATATGTAAAACGTATTTTAAAATACGTCTTGACTTTGTGTAAAAAATCATGTTTTCATATGTCACAGAGGCCGTAGTACCCCTTCCACCTCTTTTAACATGCAGTTCAGTGAACTGAACGTCCTGTTGATTAATTTTTGGGTTTTAGGACGTCGTGCTCATCAGTCCTTTCTACTTACTATGCGTGTGGAGCTCTGTCCGACAATCTATATCTAAAGTTATTCATATATTTTTAATTAATTTGGGATAAAATAGAGGAGGAAATGAATGTACGATAGTGCAACTACAGACTTTGGCTATTGGCTATAGGGTTAAAACGATGAATCATGGAAAATAAGCTTAGAATCAGCGACGATGGAATTCGAACCCACCTGTTTCCGAGTTCATGGACAACAGTTTTTTTTAATGTGATTTTTTCCCAAAGTTAAATACTGTAAAAGCGATGAAATTACTGGTCCGGTAAATACAATTTCTTTCAAATTTGTGTACGACAAACGAGCATATTGGTTTTACGAGTATCACCGAAGTTCTCAAATTATTGATATCAGAGAGGATCTGCAGAACTTTAAATCTGAACACTGAGCATGCTAACAGAGTTACCTCATCGGGACAAATTTAGATCTGTCCAACGCCAAAACTAAACAGTATAGTGAATTTAATGAAAATTATTACCTAGTTTTCGATACCTTTACTCTGAGATTTATTTTAGTTAATTGAAAAGAATGCAATGGTACGCGCTTGTCAGGTATAAACATTGAATTTGCAAATAATTTTGCATGCATTCCTCCGGTTTCGCTGTTGCAAATTTTACATACAAGCAATAACTTACTTATATTGATAGTAATTCACGCTCTGCTTATGATAGTAAAAATAGCTTGGATTTAGTGGAATATATAATTGAAATATTATTATTATATTTGAATTGGAACCAATAGTAGTCATAACAGAACCTTTCAATTAAACGCCCGTAGGCTCCCCAAGAAGTTCAATTTCAAGTAATTCCAACTTTGGCTACCAGACGCCACAGTCACTGTCACCCAGCGGCGTACGTTGGAACTTGATAGAGTGTTTCTAACCAAATAACCTACATGTCTACCTTTTACATGCCAAAAATCTAGGACATGGACCCGCCGGCTTTACTTCCTCTCCGAATAAAGACATACTGAAGGATTATAATGCTCTTCAAAATCCGACGACTTCGGTCGGGTTTAAACCCGCGATCTTGGGCATAGCCGTTCAGCATGCTACGAGTATTATTATTATTATTGCTGTTTTTTATGTTCTTGTAATTGATTTCGTGACGAATATTTTGTGCAAAAAAGCGCAAAATCAGTTAGTGCAAACAACGAGATAATCGCGTTCGCGGCCATTGCGATCGTCGGTGTGTTCTATCCTCCTGCTGTGTGAGTGAAGTAGGCAGTGGAAATGATGGCCAATTTGTATATCTTGTGTTTTGAAAGCGAGAAGTACGTAATGTTGGCCATGATGGTTGTATTTATGTTGGTTGATATCAGATATATGAAGATTGTAAGACACGAAATGATGGATGGAGACAAACATGCCAGTGTTTAGACGCTGGAAAAAAATAGCGTTGGGGAAATTCGATGAAGACGATTAACAAAGACATAGAAGGGATTCCGATAGGGCCAAATGACTCTGAACGAACAAATAAGTATTTATGCAATAAATATCCTAGACCTGTGCATGAATATTTCAAAATATTTTTATTTCCACACCAAGAGTAGGCCTTGCCTAAACGACTCCTTAGGATTTGTATATATTTAAGAATATACATTAGCAGGTTGAATTATGTATAAATAATAACTGAAATACTTCAAAACTGCAGGAAACAAACTAGTGTAAATGTCTGCTATAACACTTGGAATTCGAAAGTTGGCAGACCTTAGCGATGTCATGCTGTTTTACTAGATTATCCCGTTGTTTCATGATGGGACGTCTAAACACGTACCAATGACAAATGCCGTTGATCGCGATTGGACATTATCCAGATCAGAGATAATCGGGATCGCGACCGAGACGTCTAAACGGGGTATTACAGTCCCCATAGTCAGATCTGCATCCTGGTACAAAACAGCAAGGCATCTTCACTACTCACATTAAGCACTCATGAAAATGTAAGGGCTAAACTGCTGTTTACTTACATTAAATAACAATAAAATTAACATACGAAGATAACGTCAACACACGACAAGAAATTAAATTCCATTTCAGTTAATGCTTCCTACAATAGGATTTCAGGTATTAATACTATGAAGTAATAGTGTAAGCACTTGTATATCAATAAACGTTTGCACAGAACACCACCAAAACACTCCGACCGATTAAATACTTAATATATCGCACATAAACACATAAACATATGTGGAAATCAACAATCTCAAATCGACTGTAGCGCTGTGTAGCGGCGAGTGCGAACCCGATCCGTATTCATTACATGCTATTGAGGGAGAAGAGATCACACATTATATTCTATTCCTTATGCTACTATTATACATTTCACTGCGTGGCTCGTGTCATAGTGGCCATGGTCAAATACAAGGTATTCTCTGCGTCTCATGCGCTCTGTTCAGTACATAAAACTGGCGAAATCTCGACAGATATTTATGAATATTTATGTTCGAACATAAAATACCGTAGTTAAAATTATCGTCGAACATAAACGGTCGTATGCAACTCGTTGCATAGTGTACTATTAAAGTTTAGTCATAAATGATTGTTCTTTGTAATCAGTATTTTATAGATTTGACACAACGATGTCTTAATTAATATTCTTGATTGAACTTTTAGCTGGTGAATGCTTCATTGTCAACCCGAAACATGTACAACAATTGAACAATTAAATGGATGTTCAACAATTGAATAGTTGTTTATTAATTTTATTGATTGGCGTAGTTTTATTAAAAATTCTCTATTAATCAATACGGTAGATATCATACATTCTCCTAACATGGTCACTGTTATTGCTTGTTAATAGTCAATAAATTCTATCACAACAGAGACTTAAACTCCGTCACAACAGGCAAGTAAACTCCAGCACGTACTACTGTATTTATTTACATTGATTAGTGCTGCATTCGTTTTCATTCTGCGTAAGCTGAGTTATTTGCATTGGTACCTTAATTGCGCTGAATTACTTACAACATGGGCGTGGCCTACTCTGTTATGGTTAGTCAAAATGGGAAATACCGCATGTTTGTCAACGGTTTTCATTAAAGGAGGAGCATTATTTAGGCCTAAATAAAATTACAAAGTAAAAAGGAAGAAAGTAAATTGGAAGTGGTCAAATATTTTAACCACACCTACTGTATGCATTTCGCATAGCCAGTCCTAAGCCTGGTAAAGTGGGAACGAAACTGTTTGAGTTGTCTCTGTGAGAGGGTTTACATTAGACTCTGTCAGGGAGTTAACGTTACCTGAATGCGGCTTATACTTGACCATGCTGGAATTTACCGTCCTCCATCCGGGACAAGGAGCTATATCATAATTGAGGGGCTCAGTGGAATAAGGGCCCATCCCAACCAACGGCAGACTTTGAGTTCTGTATGGCATCGGTATCTGGGAGCCATCTGCAGTCATTGCTCACAAGCTCGAACGTCAATCTTTAGTCAATAGGTGGTGTTTGACATGTTCTTTGGAACATTATGTTTTGAACTTTCCCTCGCGCGAGTGGAATAAAGGCCCATCCCAACTCCCGCCATGTGACCATATGTTGTTGCAACAGTGCGAAGCATACCGCGCTCTCGTCTACAGCGCGCGGCAAAATGCCTCCTTCGCCTGATTCTTGTGTTAATGGTGATGTTTCAAAGTCTAAGAAGCGGAAAAGAAATTCGCAGCAGTGGCGTAAAACAAAGAAGAAGATTCTACGAAACCGTGGAGAAGAGTATGTGTCAGCATCTGGGAAAGTAATTCCTGGTAAACGCCTGGTAAATATTGAACAGTGTTGCCAGACTTTCTCAAGAAAGTAAAGAAAGTATATTTTTCAACTTTTACAAGTTTCCTAGCTATGATATGCAAAATGCATATCTATTTGGCCTCATAGAAAAGCATAAGTGCAGAAAAGTATACAAGAAAGATAGGTTACATCCTGGCTTTTCGCAACGGACTGCAACTTACAAGTACTACGTCAAGGATCCAAAGACTGGTTGTAAACTTCAGTTATGCAGGACAGCATTCTGTACAGCACATAGCATATCCAGCAAACGTCAGAGTTGTAAGAGGCATGTAAAAATAATACTTTAGTTTTATAACGCGTAATACACATGTATATATATATATTATATTTCGGGCTAATGTTAATATATATTGTTATTTACTTCCTTTTTATGATTACAGGTAATGTAAATCCAGAGGATTCCTCAGAAGGGGGTTTGTACACCCCCCTATAAAGTGTGGCCACCATAAAAACAGACCCCATGCGATATCTGAAGAAAGAAAGGACGTCGTGAGAAAGACAATAGATAGATTTCCCGGGTGCACTTCACATTACAGCCGAAAATCTAATCCCAATAAGGCATATATAACATCTGAACACTCCATATCACAGCTCTACAAACTGTATCTGGAGAAGTGTGAAACTGATAATGAAGAGTCGGTGAAGGAGCATATTTTTCGTGATATCTTCAATACTGAATATAACATTGGATTTAAGCTCCCCTCAACAGATACCTGTAAAGTGTGTTATGAGGCACAGCAAAAGGACCCAAAACCACCAAAGTATGAAGTGCATCTGTGGAAAGCTGAAGCAGCTTACTAGTCTCTCAAAAGAGACAAACTAGCAAGTAAAGCTACAGACAGTGATACGTTAGTTATTACAATGGACTTGCAGCAAGCCCTTCCAACTCCTCACTTGCCGACGGAATGTGTGTTTTATCAACGACAACTGTGGACTTACAACTTTGACATTCACGTGTGCAACAGTGATACTGCAGTCATGTGTGTTTGGCCTGAGTCCGTTGCTTCCAGAGGTGCAGATGAAATCGCAAGTTGTTTGTTGAAAGCTATGTCATTGATTGAGGAAAGGGTTGGCAAAAGGAAACTTATTGTGTATAGCGACTCGTGTATTGGTCAGAACAAGAATTTTGCAATAATGGGACTATGGCTATATATGATTGATTGCGGATTGTTTGAGGAAATCGAACACAAATTTCTTGTGCCAGGCCACACTTTCCTTCCATGTGATGCTGACTTTGGTGTCATTGAAAATTTTAAAAGGAAAACCCAAGTGGTTTATACACCTGGACAGTGGTGTGATCTTATTAGGAAAAGTCGTGTGAAGAAACCTTTCACTGTTATTGAAATGGGGACTGAGGATTTTAAAGATCTCAACAACTTAAACAACATGTTCATAAAGAGAAATGTGACAGTGGAAATACATCAAGTAGTTATAAGAAAGATATCTCAGTTCGGTTTGTGAAAGGAACCCATGCTATGCAAATAAAATTTTGTTTTAGGGATTTGGCTTCAGAAGGAACAATAAGTCCACAAAAAGGGAAGGGTAAACCGCCTGTAGTACGCGACGTTGTGCTGAACACAAAATACCCCTGTGGCAGGATGTTAAAGAGGGCTAAGTATGAGGACATTATGAAACTTATGACATTTGTACCACCTGTCTATCAAATATTTTACGAGGGCCTTAGTTCAGACAACAATGATATGGCTGCCTCAGTTATTAATCACCTGCAATAATGAGCTGTAAATCATGTTTCATGGATCATTTAGTCATAATATAATAATAGTGCAAACATATACTACGTATTTCAATTCATGCTCCTATTATTAATTTGCTTAGAGCATTTCCCCTTTCTTCGAAAACCAAACATTGTATCGCACTAAACATTTGCAGGTAAAAGGGTCATTTTATGTAGAATATACATGCCAAATTTCATTTACGTGTGCTCTTTGCATTTTGAATGATGTAAAATCTAACAAAACCCATTTTTTCTCAATACTTAGTCTGGTTGGGATGGGCCATTATTCCACTGAGCCCCTCAATTGTGTACAGTATCAATGTTCAGAAAATAAACGACTGAGTTGCTCCCAATCTCCGATTGTAGATAACCCCTCAACCATGCACGTTAAATTTCTCACCACGATCGGGATGGGGAACTGTAGCAAGTCCGCAGATTGTAAGTTCAAATCTCGGCGCGGACAACGGCCATCCTGAATTTTGTTATCCCACACTCGTTTCAAGCAAATGTCGAAATAGTTACACTATTACTGACACCACAAAAACACAGGTTATCGTACAAATTGAACACACGCCCAAGTACACGGGGTTGATGCTCTAGATATCCAAAGCCCCTAAAACGAAATAACAACATATTGTAGACGCGGGGCCATGAGCTCTGGCCATAAGGCCTATCAGGGAGATTTGAAACTAGATGTTTCGTTTATGGGCTGATGATCTAGCTGTTCCGCCTCTTAAAACAGCATTCACTACCAACCCTATGATTGCAATATACGACAAGGATATATGAATTTGTGGTATTTCAAGCATAATAACTCACACGTTTATTTATACAAATGTACGCAGGTTCGAAGGGAAACCGAGACATTTCCCATATTTAACTAGGCCTATTTTTTTCTAGAAACCTTGGCGAGAACCATTAACTTTCATGAAGGAATATCTATAAAATGCTTGAAGAAAAGCTAATTAGCAAAGAATTAATTTTTTTCTGAATAAAGATTTTTCCTATTTTCTGAAAAATTAACGAATGTGGAAATATTTGTGTTTGCAATTATAGACCTCATTTGGTTATCATTCACTTCCTCCAGCATGAATACAAAGTCGAAAATAGAAAATGTACAGACAGATATAGAGTATACACAGTTATCTGGCTACATCTCGACTACCGGTTGAGTTGAGTAAACTGACACCAGCTTGTGATTACCGATATACTGTTCTGAAAGGGCCTCATCTGATGCACGCATGCACAATAATGTTACCTGAGCTGCCACGTCACCCGGACAGAATCCCCTACGTTATTGTGACTAGCGATCAAAAGGCTCATTACTGTTCATGATGTCAGCATCATGTAGACCATTATAATGTGTGTCAAGTTAACATGATCAACCATGAACCTGCACTCACATAGCCCGGTGAAGTCTTCTCACTCACTTGAAGCTTGTTCACGTGATAGATGCTACAGCGTTTACAGACATTTCCTTTAGCATTCCAGAATACTCGGTGTCTTATCAATTTATTTATTTATTGTATGACTTTTAGTGCCGGGGGTGTCCGAGGACATGTTCGGCTCGCCTGAGTCTTTAGCTTCTTCCAGCGGACACCCTTAGGGTGAGTTACAAGTTCCGTTCAATTTCAAGTATAAGGTGCGTTCAAAAAGTAACGATCCGGAGGCATAATTACAGAAACCAGTACCTGTACGTTAGAAGTATTGTACAATACCCAAGGGGTATGCACCCCTTAGAGATCATCCCCCCCATCATCTGTCTAAATCTCATAAAAGGCAACCCTTTAAAAGCCTACCCAATATCCATCAATACTATAAGGGCAGCTGGCTACTCCATAAAGCAGCTCAACCCTTGCGTAATTATGACACACAGCGACATACTACAAACTGGTTCAACTATGCCACAACGCGCTGACAGAACAGAGGCTAAAGGTATAAAAGGTGCCTTAAGTGGGTCACGAGGATCTCTCCATCATCAGTGCTTCGACGAGACAGCCGGAGGCTAACGACAGTGTCAACCGAGGTGAGTCAGTCAGTCAGTGTTCAGAATCCTACTTTTGTAACCTAACACCCACAGTTTGTACTCACATTATAACATCACAAGATCCCTTAAAAGGGACTAACAGTTACTCATTGCTGACCAATAAACACTTGGTCAGTCTCTTACACTTGCATTACTGATCTACACTCTTCTTCACGTCCCAACGTCCTTCCTTACTCCCGTCACAGTCAGACGTGACACACCGTAGTAATAACGCCAACTCAGACGTCAGTGTTCCTCACAGCGGCTCGCGTGCTCAAGTGAAGCGCGTGCCGAACCGCTGACACTAGCAAGGTGATTATATAATAAGTAGCCGGCTGGGCGACTAGTACATCGACCCGCGTGCTAAGGCTACATCCCTTAAACCACATTTACAGTCTTTATAGGAGCGCCCCCTAGTTCCTAACGCTAAACAACACTCCACACTGGTCAGCTTGCCCCTCCAAAGGCAGCTACCCCCTTTTAGACACTCCATTCAAAATCAATACAGTAACTCTTCCGTTTTAGGTCCTACCACCCCTAAATAAGGGATCTAAAACAGATGGTGGAGGCGGGGTACTACGCGCAGTAACAGGACTCAACCAACGAGCCCTCGTAGTCAAAACGACCCCCTCTGAACCGCAAAAAGCCAAGCAGATAGTGAAAAATTTTTTCCCCCAGACAGAAAGCACCATATTTTTTTTGGTGCTCTAAACTAGCTACACAAGGGAAAGGCTTGATAAACCAACCCCCTAGCCCCATACAGAACCAGAGAGATATAGGAATACACTGGCAAACACGCACAGATTTTTTTTTCTCTCTATTGTTACTTTAGGCCCATACACTTCAGGCAGAATGGCACCTCATGAAGAGATTGCAAGCCATGAAGGTAATAGGGGTATGCCAATATTAGTAGCATTATTGGCTAGATGCCAAAGGCACATACAGATCAGGCAAACACAAATACGGACACTCAAAACAGAAAATCGGGACAATACAGGGCAAACAGCCATACACTCCGTCAGAGGGTAGGACAGCGCGATTAAGATGCGCACATAAGCACTTGCAAACAGGCCATATGCCTCAATAGGCAGTACACCCAAATTTGGGATGAATACTGTGAGCTCCAAGCCAATAAGGCCATTTTTGAGTTCATGGTAGGGCCATCAGCCCACCCGAGAGAGGACATAAGCGTAGATACGCTGACTCGACAATTTGCGAGGATGTCCCTCTCGCCACGTACTGCCACAGAATGGAAGGAGTTCACCGTGGCCACAGTCCAGGAGACGGCCAGGTTAGGCCCCAACATACTAAAGAATACATCCTACACAGACACACGTCCTCCAGCTCCGGATCGGAAGGCAATTTTGCCAAGCCGAGGGGAAGAGCCTAGAACAATCCCCTCGGACCGGATGAACGAGAGGGAGTTGAAGCCAGGACCTTCAATCACACATAATACGACAGAGGGACAACAGGAGGTAACCTCGTCATGGGCTGACGACGTAGAGCCTGACCTACCACATATAAAGCCTACATACACTCACACAGATAGGCTAACACAGTGGCAGGAGTCTGCCGTGGCCACGGGCCAGAAAGCGGACAGGCTACACGACACCACATTGGCAGGACAAAAACAGGCACTTAAGCGGCCCTCACCGCCAGTTCAAAGGGCAAATTTGCCAGAACGGAGGCGAACACCGGCATTAGTCCCTCAGGATGCACGGTACACGCACATACAGATTAAACAGGCATTACCATACAATACACGGGGATTAGGAAAGGTATTATTACCCACCCCACAAAACCTCGCAGTCAAACATACATACACTCCCGCAAAATCTGCTAAGATAGCGCCAAGCGCAATAACGCCCTTAAATACAGGTACACTTAGACCTAGAAACACGCGCTACGGTGGAAGTAGGGCAAGGCTTACTTTGCTAGAAATTCCGCCGGAAAACAGCAAAGAAACACCTCAATGGATTTCAGAGGCCTATAATATCGTAACAGGGCAAAACCCTTCACCTTTCTGAGCACTGAAGCTCGAAAGACGATAACGACTTCCACCAAGGCCAAAGAAATAAAATAACATCACTTCCCCCATCATAAATGGCCACACAAGTTCTTTCACGCGGGAGATATCAGAAAATAGACCGACAATTACATGGTAAACATAAACTGCGCATTTTTTTTTCTTTCTCGTATTTTATGTATATACAGGGCAACATGGCCAAATTAGAAGTGAGTAATTTTAAATCCTTCTGTGTTTTTTTTTTGGGAACCATGGCATCTTTCTATTAGGCCATCACTAAGCCAAGTGAAAGCCCATCAGGCTTAAGGCCGGAAAGAGATATTTTGAACACAACTTAGGCATAAAATCACAGCATAGAGCTTAAGGGAGTCTTTCTAAGTAGAAATGACTAGACGTTCTACGTTATGGTTCCACAGTTTGACAGATTCTCTTGTTGCGGGCGAAAACCGTAAGCATGGCAAGAATTAAGAATCTCAAACTAGTTTCAAAAAAAAAATTTTGGGAGGTGTGCTTTAACCAACTAAAAAGCCCAATTGCACACCGGGATGAGACACTGTCATTTTGGTGAGTTACAATTACTTTGATAGGCAGGTTTGACTCCCACAGTGCACTGGCTTTGCTCGTGACGTGGATACAAGGGTATCAGTTACGTCTGGCAATGGCCTTCCTAAGGTGTACTAGACAGTGTCGGTAGATTCCCCTGAGACGTAACCAGATTACGGTAGTACTCACGTTACCAAAATGGTAAATACTACACTCAGGTCCCAATCACCATTTTTTTTCAAAAACATAGTGCTCACGACATAATTTTTAGAGACTAACGCCACCTACTATTATTTTCTTTCAATGTGCTCTCTTAATTCAGAGCGGGGCATAAATAATTTTTTTTTGTTTCACACATTCAGCCCAAGAAAGAAAAATGGCCAAATAAACTATATATATATTTTATACATAGGTATACATAACACAACACTCGGGGACACAAGTGTAGTCAATGGAAGGTTCTTTTACAGACGGCCAATGCATATGAGATTTCCGAAGTGAAATGCCATGGCCTGTGGTTTGGATTCCAAGTAAAACGGAAATCCCGTGGCACATGATCTCCAGAAATGGTCACGTTAAACCACAAAATTCCCCTCTTGCCTTTTTATAATGCGAAGAGCGCTAACAGAAAGCAGGCTGATTAAGAACACATGTTCGGATACACAGCGTTATCGAAACAAGTAAACAAGCGAGCGCGCAAGACATTGCAACCCGACACCACCATACTCAGCAGTAAAGCAGACCTCAGTGATAAACTGCGAGCCTTACAGACGACAGTTCCCAAAGCACACTGCACGGAATCATTCATAGCCAACCCAAGAACCCTATATCTTCAAAATTTACACTACGAGGAGAGGGCAAAAATAAGCAAACTCCTCGCAGGAAGGTATACTAGGGGTTGCGCATAGAAAAACACACAGCCCATTTGCCATAGTGTAGGCGGCACAGAAATGGCCACCAAATCTTTACAGACAACCGGCTTCGAACCCATGTCCACACACAAAAACCTCGTACCGAAAACTAACTAAACAACGGTATTTTCGGTACGAGAAACACAAACAAAATACAGACAGAATGCCCGCAGAACATGAACAACGCAGACATATAACACAGAGAATTACATAGAACACGGGTTCGAACCCCAGAGAAAATTGCACGCCAGGGAAAAACAAGCAGACGGCCTTCCAATCACACCAAAATTGGCCCATATAACGGCTTAGACAGATAATACTACATTCCTGCGGCCAAATGACAGGCATAAAATTCCAGAAATACACTTGACAGGGAAAATGGACTTTCCAGACAGAGACATATAAATTTCGTAAGACAACGGTCTTACGGAATAATGGCCACACAACGGCAATAGTAGCAGGGCGGATTACCACATCGGGCCGCCAGGAATTTAACACAATGACCACACTGGCATACGTGCAGAAAAACACGCAACAGTGGTTAACCTACATAAAATCCCGGCCTGAAGTTACACACACAAACTGATGACTTGCAGACTTAGCCACTTTGCAACACTGTCGATGACAAAACGCGATTGTGTAGTGGCAGTGACCATGAATAAACAAATGCAGAACAATCATAACACTATACATTTTTCAACACTGCGAAAGCATTTATCAACAAGCAGACGTCACAGACCAAAACTTGTCGCAGGCCCAGAGTAGCACGTTCGTAAAGACGTTGGCAGGCCACGGGCGCTTCCTACCCATACACAATATACACAGTAGGACTTAGCCCTACAGCAGACCAGGCGTCCGCGTGGTGTAGCGGAGCGTAGTCACACACACACACACAAACGCGCTCACCAATCAGGGGCGAACATAGGGACTTTGAGGAAACGGGACCTCCCCTTAACAACTTCTTTTTGCGACCCTAGTCCCGAAACAAATCATTCCAGGCGACTAGGACTTAGCCCTATAACGGACCAGCGTAGGTCGTGAAGCTTCGCTATCCCAAAGCGCGGATAGAAAACCAACATGGACCAAGGGAGGATGACAAGAGAACATGCTAACAGCGTCCCACTCTACTCCCTTCCCATAACCTTTTCACGTCCAAACATAAACAACGCAGACACAGGAACACGACCAAAACAGCTACACTACACTACAAAGTATACATAAGGGTTGGTAAACTTCATGTGTTTACAGAAAGGGCATGCTACGCCTTGAGCCCCACCGCTATCACCTGAATGAGAGGGGTGCATCGGCAAACACCAACTAAGCGTAATGCACATCTCCATATGAGAGATGAGGCCATAAGTAATAAATACTAACCATTTTTTTTAAATTTAAATCATCCCGCATGAGAGGGAAATATATTAGTATTATGCCTCAACCTACACCTATCCATACATGAGTGCAAACGCCTCATATCCAGACGCATGCATGTATATCCCATCCATTCACCAGGGGATATTGATATCAGACCGGCATGGATTTTTATTTTATTTTTTGCAACCCCGGGAATTACCTCCCCACTCCACTCACTATAGAAGCATCCCAGTGCCACCACCGGTTCCAGGCCGCCACTAACGCGGAATTCGGAAGTGCGCAACCTCCTCCTACCCTGCTTTAACCCACTCTACAGATAACTACCCCCAGATCACAATAACAGGGTACCTGACGCCACAGACCCTACTAACACCTCCATCAAGGTTAAAAAAGAGCATTATCGCTGGAGAAGCTGATATAGCACAGGTAGCCTAAAGTAGTCTACGTATGTAGAGGTTTTACCAGCCCACCACACTGGAAGTATTTTACATTTGACACTTTTTACACAGGTTACACCTATATTTAAAAAAAAAAAAAAAAAAAAAGTGAATCTGAAACACCCTGGCTGATGATACCGGCGTTAGCCAAAGGTCAAAAGCACAACACTAGGAGCAGAGCTGGGGAAGGTAATGACAACCCTTACCCCAGTTGGCTCATCAAATTACTGACGACTAGACCAAATAGACGAACCACGTAAGGTCAAAGCATTCGCGGCCTGGTCGGGCAAGCTCTGGAATCCTAGGTGCGCATAAACCGCCCCTGGGAGGAAGGGATGCTAAACCCACTTTGAGCCACGGTCGTCGAAGCCAAGACCTGCAGGGAGACTTTCTGAGAATGGCGGGAGAAATAGCTCACTCCGCGCCGGCCTCGGGAGCTATCCCTAGAGACGACCATATTATGACTAGACTGTTAGTTAAATTTACGTAAGTAGGACTTCCATGGCGGGGAGTCAGACTCCTATTCGTCAGGAGTGAAGCAGGATCCAAGGGTTCAGCAGGACCAATCCTAGATCCGACAAGTCCTTACCCCGCGAGGTGAAGGTGAAGACCACGACGGTAATCAATAATGCAGAATGAAATATGAATATATATATATGGAATGTACGCGCTCATTCGGTCCTGCGCCCACGTAAATGGACGACAACGGGTCGCCAGAGTTCTTAAATGAGTAGCATAGCGGGCACTCAAAAGGGTTCAGTGGGCCAACCCAGCAATGCCGATTAAGGCGAAGAGGACTCCCCGGACGCTCACTTCCCGGAGGACACATGAATACAAATATTGCGGCCGACACAGGCGAAGAGGACTCCCCGGACGCTTTCTTCCCGGAGGATATTATGCCATTGGACCACACTGTCCAATGCCCACATAAATGACGACGCATCGGGCAGTCAGAGGGCATTAAGAGATGGGGCATTGCGCGCCCCTCACAGGAGCCAAGTGGGCGGCTCACCTACGACTAATCGGAACGGCAAAACGGGCACGACAAGGAAGTTACAGCGGGCGGAACGGTTAGCTTAGTGGCACCGTAAGCCGCCCGCGGATAGATTAATCCTAGTAATAGACGTCGACACTAGACTTAAGGGGACGGAATCCAGCGAACCTGGAGACAACCGGTGTTTCCAGGGCTCGTGCGGGTGGTGTTCTGGGGAAGCAAATTGCCCCAGGCGATCGTCCTAGGCCAAATTTAGTTATAGACGGTTGCATTTGACACGCAACCTAGGATTAAGCAAATTTAATGAACACTGTTGCAATTCAGCACAGCATCTTTCGGCAATAGATTAAGGCAACCCTCTCGGCTTAGATGTAGTTTTTTTTTTATATATACCATAAGTAGAATAAGTAGTATAAGAGAACGCCGTTCGGCGCCTGATGACCCACAAATCCGTCATCAGGGTAAGTCCGATAACTCATGATAAGTTATTATAATGTAGCATAGTCTTACATTTAAGACAATTTTTTTTAATACATATATTGAGGTAAAATTTCGGCGCCTGGCGGCCCAAATTCGTTGCCAGGGTAAGCCCAATACTACAACACATTAGGAAATGACGTCACGGCACCATATAGGGTAAGCCCGGCCATATATCGAGTAATAATAACCATGCCATTCTTTTCACAGGTAAAAAGGGGCTTCAGACTGTGGCAACGCTGCCACAGGAAGCGGCATATGGAATAGGGAATTTCAATGTTTTGTTAACCTCTCCATTTTTTTTTGCAGGCATTGTCACCTAGAATATGACACGTGTAATTATGATTTTGCTGCCAGATAGCAGCAACATGCTATTTAATGCCCCCTTATTGTAGTATTATACCTGTGCATACTAACCTCCATTTAACATTCATTCTCACTTACACACTCACTACATTTTTTTTTTACAGCTACACGTCAATAATCTGCACAGCAGGAATGATGCCTGTGGGGCATCAGGCTTGCTGGCAGATCTGCATAAAACAAAAACACTTGAAGCGTCAAAATGCGACGCAGCTTACGGCGATGAGGGCGCAACCGGCATGTGGCGGCGACCCTCATGGCCAAGTGTGCAAGCATTCACCCACAGAGGATGCTTCACAGACTAGGTATTAAGAATACACTGCAAGCGGTACGACCACTCAACCGTGCCAAGAGGTGGCCGTATAGGATCAGCCGTGATACGGCAAGCGTACGTACAAACAGGTAGCGTGCACGCGAGGATCCAAACAAAAACTAGAATTATAAGGGTTTAGCGCGCTTAAGTAGACATAAGGTCATTGTAGTTCATAATTTTAAAGAGTAAACTACATACATATTCATGCGCCCACGGGCAATTATTCCAATGGAAATTCCTAAATGTCAGCATCGCAACATAATACATTAAACACTATATATATTTTTGTCTGTTTATCAAGTTCACGTGTACACGATGTCTATATTTTTGTTTTGTTTTGTTTCGTTTGCTAAGGTAACACGTAACCAATGTCTGTGAATTGTTTTCTTTCATTTTTCTCTCTTCTAACTTCCCCATTTGTCAGGGTGTTCCGTTTTATCCCACACCAATAAATACATTTTAAATATTTCCTTTAAATTATACCCTGGAACACCCATTTTTTTCTATTCTCTCCTATCTTCTTTATTGCAGGGAGCACTTTTTCCCCAAGATAGGGCGGACGACGCAATCATCCGTTCGGCCCTGGGTTTTTCCTCCCTGCACAACTATGTAACCATGTATAACCATGTTTTTTTTCTTTTTTATGCCGACAACGGCAATGGCGATTGTGCCTCAATAGCAATTATTTTCTTTATTCAACAATGTTAATGCACATTTCACCATGCAATGTAAAATTTATATACATATATATCTATGTACACCCCATAACCCTCCCCTCTGAACACGGGCTGACCGCACACCTACACTTCTGCACGACGACACCCGTTCCATACGACGACGCTTACGACGCCACCACCAGAAGAGACGAGGGGGATTCAAAAACTACTACGACAACATCCCAACCCCAAGTGCCCTTCCCGGTCGCGAGGACGCGACCAAATGGAGGAAGAGGCTTGTACAATACCCAAGGGGTATGCACCCCTTAGAGATCATCCCCCCCATCATCTGTCTAAATCTCATAAAAGGCAACCCTTTAAAAGCCTACCCAATATCCATCAATACTATAAGGGCAGCTGGCTACTCCATAAAGCAGCTCAACCCTTGCGTAATTATGACACACAGCGACATACTACAAACTGGTTCAACTATGCCACAACGCGCTGACAGAACAGAGGCTAAAGGTATAAAAGGTGCCTTAAGTGGGTCACGAGGATCTCTCCATCATCAGTGCTTCGACGAGACAGCCGGAGGCTAACGACAGTGTCAACCGAGGTGAGTCAGTCAGTCAGTGTTCAGAATCCTACTTTTGTAACCTAACACCCACAGTTTGTACTCACATTATAACATCACAAGATCCCTTAAAAGGGACTAACAGTTACTCATTGCTGACCAATAAACACTTGGTCAGTCTCTTACACTTGCATTACTGATCTACACTCTTCTTCACGTCCCAACGTCCTTCCTTACTCCCGTCACAGTCAGACGTGACACACCGTAGTAATAACGCCAACTCAGACGTCATTGTGTTCCTCACAGCGGCTCGCGTGCTCAAGTGAAGCGCGTGCCGAACCGCTGACACTAGCAAGGTGATTATATAATAAGTAGCCGGCTGGGCGACTAGTACATCGACCCGCGTGCTAAGGCTACATCCCTTAAACCACATTTACAGTCTTTATAGGAGCGCCCCCTAGTTCCTAACGCTAAACAACACTCCACACTGGTCAGCTTGCCCCTCCAAAGGCAGCTACCCCCTTTTAGACACTCCATTCAAAATCAATACAGTAACTCTTCCGTTTTAGGTCCTACCACCCCTAAATAAGGGATCTAAAACAGTATTGGCCCTGGCTGTTGAGGCACTTGTCCCACTGTGACACGAGGCAGTGAATGGCTGTCTCATAAAATTCCCTCGGCTGCTATGTGAACCAGTTCCGAACGTACAGCTAGACGTCGGTGTCCGAAGTGAATCGTTGGCCCCGCAGAGCACTTTTCAGCGGACCAAACATGGCGTAATCACAGGGAGAGAGGTCTGGACTGTATGGAAGGTGGCCAAGAACCTCCCATTTGAATTTCTGCAGGAGTGCCGCGACTGTGTTGGCCGTATGAGGTCGTGCATTGTCGTGGAGCGACCACGGCGGCTATGGCGTTCACTGTCACTCGGCGGTCCTGGGTAATGAGTGCATCATCCAGCTGGACGTTGTCATCGGTAATGCAGGGGGGTACCCCAGACCCTGAAGCGCTTGTGCCACGCCTTAACCCTTGTAAGGGACATGCAATGTTCGCCGTACACTTGTGACATTTGGCGATGAATGTCCGTTCCCCCTACTCCTTCCGCTGTCAGACACCGAACAACACCTCTTTGCTCTTCGGTTGACGCCTCCATGTCGCTGTTTTCAATGCGACTGGCAGCGTTGGATGATTAATGCATGCTGCTGCTCGCTTCGTATCGTCACGTGACGTGCACGCGTGCCCTCTAGCGATGGGCTGTGACCTTCCGCGCTCCGGTCGAAACCACACCTCGTTACAAACGCCACGATTAGCAGATGTCGTCGCCGGTTTGCGCATTCCAGCCTCCGGCTCGTTACTTTTTGAACGCACCTTATAGTTCCAACTTTCGCTACCAGATATCAATGATACCTTGTGGTGAAAGTTGGAACTATGATAGAGCGTCTTATCAATAAAGCACAATCTGTCACAACATCCCGAAGAAGTGTAAAAAGAACACTATCACACCACAATGACCAAATTGCTAAACACAAAGTTGAATATCTGCAATAGGGAAGTCAAGGTCTCAGTTCCAGAAAGTATGATATCGTTAATCCTGGTTTTCACTCCTCATTGTGTATGCATGGGCCAAATAGATTAACTGGTGAACCATTGGTTCGCCAAGGTTACACCATTGGTCTGCCAAAACATCCATGCGAGAGAAGCACGCCAAACGGGTTAGAAGCTGTAATTTAGATCCTCGAGTAATCTCATTAAATTGGTTTGCGCATGCGCATTGAAGAGTGAATATCAGGGTTTACAATGCCATCAAAAGTCAGAAAGTCAGCCCGTGGCAGCCTGTAACGCACGGGATAACCAATTTAACGATATTACTCGAGGATCTAAATTACAGTTCCTAACCCTTTTTGCGTGCTTCACTCGCACGGACGTTTCGGCAGACCAATGGTGTAACCTCGGAGAACCAATGGTTCACCAGTTTATTTATTCGGATCATGCGTACACACTGAGCAATTTGGCCATTGTGGTGTGATAGTGTTTTTTACACTTCTGCGGGATGTTGTGACAGATTGTGCTTTATTGATAAGACACCGAGTATTCTGGAATAATTAAGTCGACCAGCGGCTTATTCTCATATGCTAGGAACATAGCTACCTTATATATAAAAGTGAAAGTCTGTATTGTGCCCGTTGGACGAGGTTATCTGGTTACCACCAACCGTAACGTGGCCTCCCAGATGACCTCTACCTCGAGACACATTGCCGGAGAGGATCGGAATGCACTTCCTTGGACTAGCCGGCAGAAGACTCTGCTTCCCTAAGGATCAGGTTCCCATCACAGTGATTGTCATAGACGACCAAAGAAAATGCACCCCCAAAAAGTCAAAACTACTAAATAATTAAAATCCAGACTTAAGACATACTCATGGTTGGTTTATTTGGAAGGTCAAACCCCTGTCCTACGGTCGGAGGGTTTGATAAAACGGCTATTCCGTAGCTAAAAAACAATGATGATAAAAACTCCTAAAATTAACGTAGAATCCCCTCGACAGGTCCTAAATACAGTAAAACAAAGCAAAACTGGGGAAATGGTACCGCAAGAAAAATCATTATACAAGAAACCTGATGCTTCTAGGAAGAAGGCATAATGGCATCAGAACATGTCAAACAGGACAGCAAAGTTAAAGAACTGGTACCCTCCCACATTTACATGTATACTATAATTATTTGAACTACTCCGGCTTTAATCTGATCAACGGCGTCAGACGTCCATGATACACAAACTATACAACAACTAATTATTGTCAGTCATCATCTTACAGTACACTGGTACAATTATATACAAACAACAAAGATGTTTTATCTTACAAGAAACAGTAGGGTAATAGTGGGAAACACATCAGTAAATAAATAAGTTATACACACAAATAATCATCTTATTAATCCTGCCTGAAACAGATGAACAACTGTTGTTGTCCACCGTCATCTATCAGGGTGTCTAAACTTGAGAATCAAACTGTACAAGAACAGCATTCCCCTGATCGGGTCACGCCCCACGAGTTCTGAACTTTGGGTTCGTGCGATCTCTGTCAAAGTCTATCAGTGTTAGCTACAAAACTTACTAGTAAGAACGAACGAAGGCCCAATGCATTGGTCTGCTAGACTACAAGTACAAGATCAAAATTTAACAACGATTAAGGTTTAACTGTGTTATTAGCATCGCCGGTTTAGGAAATAAATTGATGATTCATGATTTAGTCCCAAGTTTTAATGTCGTAGATTTATGAGTCCATTGATTAAGATAGTTGACCAAATGCAAGGCGTCGCAAGAGCGTGCTACCAACACGTGGTACACCTCAACAAAGAATACGTGGCTCGCACGTTAACAATAACACAATCGGTACTCGAAAGAGACCATACCTTTTCCTCCTCGGTCCAAACTTGTTCTGTAACATAGATCTGGCCGGCTTTCTCTAATAAACGTGGTAACCAACCCTGCGTGTATTAAAAACACGGTAATAATCATTCACTTACAAGTGAGAATACATAACAGCCTTAAGGGTCCAACTTATCAAATGGTTGCTCAAATTCATTATAAATCATGACAAAACATATTGGGGCTCGCTCACAAATACCTGCGAGTATATTAAAAATTTAGCAATACTTATCAGTACACCTGTACCAGAACAGCTTTGCAAAAATCGATACTGAATCAAGGTCAATAGCATGAGCATAAACAAAGAACATAAGAACATTCCTAGCAAGGTCTAGAAATAAAGAAAATAAAAATGAAGTCGATAGTCAATTGTCTCACAAGAGAGATCGTAAGTAACCTTGGGCAATATCATTGGCGTGGACTGGATAAGCACCTGTCATTGTGCTCCCAGCGCTTGGCACTAAGCAGCATAGCGCGTCAGTGAATCTCAAAGAAAATGTCTATCACTGATCTTTCAATACATTAAAGCACAGTAAATGTAGACTGAGTGTTCTTAGCAATCACTCTAAAGGATTGTACACATGTAAAGGAAGTTATTATGACGTTAAAGACGAAACAAATACAAGTAGAATGATATGTTTGGCTTCTGAAAACCGAATAGACGTGACAGAAAGATATTCCTCCCTCTTTGAAAGGCTTTGACATTTTGTAACACCACTGAAGCTCACAGCGAATGAGTGCTGCGTACAAAACATGTTTAAATGATAATAAAATACTGGGTCACACCTTAGCCTTAGGTGGAGCTAATCGAAATGATACGAATCGTGTAACATAAACTTTATGAGTAAGTTCATAACATTACTTGACTCGTGTACAGCGATGTGAATTATCTGAATTCTAGTGGCGAACTGCTCACTCTTTAAAAATGTATATTACAATAACAACAGGCTGGATCCCTTCCATACCTAAACAATACACTATAATGTTAAATAAAGACGTCAGTGGGGTACTAAAAGAATAGAAGATGGGGACTTCAAAAACTTTGACCAAATATCAGCTGGAGCTGAATTAAAAACATGCCCCTGTCACAAATGACTAAATAGATGTTCCGTCATGCGGAATTACCTTCTAAGAACAATATCGCACCGTGTGGACACACACAATCTGGTGACTAACTCAGTGTTGAGTAACGAAATGCAAAGCAAAGCATTCAGAAGCGTGAAAAAATCACCTTAAGGAGGTGGTCAAAAAGAATGAAAGAAGCCTACCTTGATGACTGACAAAAGAGTTACGGATGCTACAGACTAATCCACCCATGATCATCCACCATACAGAAATAGATTAGGAAATCATGACTCACAGCTATTGCAGATAATTTATCTAGACACGAGGATTGAGGATTTTGCCTTTGATCCAGTCAAACCACAAATATCTTCTCTGCTCGGCCACGAGAATGGTTATCCTCGGGTGGGCATCCATGGTTGTGGTGTGGCTTAGGTGATCAGCGTTCCTCCCATTCGGATGTTTAAGCCATAGCCCTCTTCTTCTTAGATATAGGATTATTCTGCCTCAGCACGTGGTGAAATAAAGGCATCTTGTAGATTCGTTGTAATACGTATAAAAATGGACACAGCTTCAAGCGTGTTGAAATTCACAGATTTTCCACCTTTTTCCACCAGCAGACTATATTTAAACAAGTAGTTCCGTGAAGAACTAAACAGCCTATTTTCATATATCCTGCTCATGTTAATTGTCTCTATCAACATACAAAATTTCAGTTTAATTGCTGTAACAGATTCGTAGATATTGAGAACCGTCTAAATTTTTCATATGGTCGCCAGGATGGATTTTTATTTTTGTACTATTACATTAAGATTATTGTGTACGTGTGGTATTCAAACTTCAATCGCATGATTAGAACACAAGAAGTAAAAACGAGATTTTAAAAGTACGCACACCAGCCATCTTGTGATTATGCAAACAATTGAAATAAATTACATGCCAGTGGATCAACATTTGTATAAGCATTTAACGAGCAACGTTTCACGGCACTCGGATAGTTAATTCGCGAGAAACGTCCATTTAAATATTTATGCTTCGCGTCGCCGCCATGTTGGATTTGTGCTCACCAGGTTACTGAAAGTCCTATAGGTGAACATATGTTCATAGTCTCTATGAACATAAAAAATTCAGTTTGGTTGCTGTAAAAGATTCATAGATATTGAGAACCGTCTAAATATTTCGGAAGCTCGCCATTTAGGATTGTTATATATATAGGCCATAGAGTTACCATTCAAGGGCAATTATTGCCTAGCTTCATTATTCAAACTTTCACTTCGATCGCATGATTACGACACAAGAATAAAAACTTAATTTTAAAATTTCGCACAGCTGCCATCTTGAGGTTATGTAAACAATTGAATTATATTAGATGACAGTGCATTACAATCTGCAAAATCATTTACTGTACCACATTTCACTGCGCTCAGAGAGTTAAATCACGAGAAAAGTCTGTTAAAATATTTCAAATTCGCTTGGTCGCCATGTTCGTTTTGTACTTTACAGGTTTATGAAATATACATAGGTAAACTTGTATCTGTACCCTTTATCACCGTACAAAATTGCATGATGATATCCATAATAGTTTAGGAGATATAGAATGTCAGTGAAATATTTCGCACAGCCGCCATTTTGAGGTTATGTAAACAATTGAACTAAATTAGACTCCAGTGCATTACAATTTGTATAAACATTTTCTGTACCAATTTTCATTTCGTTTGGATAGTTAAATCGCGAGAAATGTCTATTTAAAAGTCTCAACTTCGCTTGACCGCCATGTTGGTTTTGTAGTCACCAGGTTTTTGAAAGTCTCATAGGTGAACTTCTAGTAATGCCCTTTATCACCATACACAATTTCAGGGCGATATCGGTAATACTTTCGGAGATATTGAATGCTAGTGAAATATTTCGCACAGCCGCCATGTTGGATAGGTGAGACGTAACAAAATTTGAAGGGCACGGTCGAGGTCGTCGGGAATAGTGTTATGAACTTACCGAGTTTCATTGAAATCGCTCCAGCCGTTTAGATTTTATTATGGGACACACACACACACCTCACACACACACACGCACACACACACGGACAAAAGGTGATCTCATAAGCCCTTTTTTTTTTTTTTTTTCAAAATTGAAAATAGGCTAAAAATGGCCTTGTCTGCTTTGACACTAGACACGTGTCTTTCCACTGAAGCTAAACAACTTCACACACTTTAGATACCGTATCGAAGAATATCAGCTTAATCTTATTTGTTTTACAGTCGGCCTTTGCACGGCTCGTAAATATTTCACCGTATCTGTCGAATATGACGACCAGATTCACTCCTCGGGGTTTACGAGTACACAACTTATTTGTCACAGGTCAGCCATTCGAAGCATGCTGTAACCATGTGGTCAACACTTCACTGAATAGAAATATAATCAGATTCGCAATCTTGGACGAACTTCTCGCGTCACCAGCACACTTCGTGCTACAATTAATACTTTCAGACGCATTCACTTTACACAATTTGAACGTCGATGATACTTTTAGACTTGGTCGCCTGGGACCGTCACAATTTCACATCCGCTCGCCATGCAAGCGCGGATTCAAGTCATTCCTTCACGGAAGTAGGTGTGCTCAGTTCGATCACTTCCGAGTCATTTAGCGTCTTAGTTCATTCCTTCCGCGTATCGGCGGTGTTATACCTTCGGTCGTAAACCATAAATAAAATATTATTAGCCCATGAAAAATGTGGCTAGTTAAGCTGAATGACTGATTATTTTAAATTCAGGTTGCACATCAAAGAGAACTTCTTTGATCACATAGGGTAATTTTATACTGCTTCTTAATGAAGTCAAAAGAACATCTATGTAGTGGCATGCTACTGTGGGTGCTTTCACAATTCTGGAGCATTATAAATTCCATGGTTCGTGTACAAGCTATCACCAGCATGAGCTATTCGGGCTCATATATCCCCTCGTCGTTTCAAAGAAAAATGATGAAAGCATTTTTCTTTGACTCAGCAAACTTCTTAACGCTGGTGATACCTTTTGAGATTTGCAGCGTTAAAGGTCCCAATGCGTTCTCCTGTATTCAAATCACCGATCATATAACTCCCATTGTGTCGGACTCAAGTACTCGGTTCGGGCCATAATAGAGGGATATAAATTTTGCGTAGATCCGTTCCGTAGGGTTTGAAATCCCCGGGCGTCGAATCAAAACCAAGTCTCCCTCGACGAGTGGTTGTCGAAATCTCTTGTTCCTCACCCTCCTCAGACGTTTGGCCGCTTGACGATTTAAGTGGTCCCTCGCAGCTTCGATGCGACTTGCATGTGAGGGTTGGATACTGGGCGGAGTAGCTACCACTCTGCTTCATAATCTGACGGGTGTTTGGTTGAAATGCAGTACGCTGGGTATCTGGCCGGTGCTTTCGTGAACCGTGGAGTTCACGCACTTGGTTATTATGCTCAGGACTTCCGTCCACCGCCAGTGTTCCTCCTGGCAGTATAATCTACAGAATTTTGCCAGAGTAGCCATCACACATTCGGCCGGGTTTCTTTCTGGATGACGAATAGAAGACAACACATGCCCGATTTGTAGTTCATCCATCGCATTTGCAAACTCTGCCGAGGTGAATTGGGACCCGTGGTCGGTAAGCAAATATTGCGGCTTTCCCTCCTCCGGAATCACCTGTCTCTTTATCCTCTGAATCACCTGGTGTGCGGTGGCCTTTTGAATAGGGTGCAACATCGTAAATTTCGTAAAGACGTCTATCGTCACCACGATAAATCGATTACCGCGCCGAGCCTTGGGAATGGGGCCATACAGGTCCTGGGCATACAGCTCTCGAGGTTGTGTTGGTAATATCGGTCTCGGCGGTTCCCACAGTAAATGCGACGTGTACTTGTTCCGCTGGCATGCGTCACAAGCACAAAGACACTCACGTACCGATACTCCTGGAGCTTTCCAGGTAAAAGACTCGCCGATGGTTGCGATCGTTTTATCTGTGCCGCCATGGCCGATGGAAAGATGTACCATCATGACCACGTTTTCCTGTAATCTCCTCGGAGCCACAGCACGAAGCTGTGTGTGGTCCGGGTCGACAAACTTGTAGAGCGTCCTCCGATACAGTACATGATCCCTCGCAACTACATCGATGGCTGCATAATCAACATCCTGGGGGTCCATACGGTTTTCGAGGAATCTAATTATTTTCCGTAATTCTGCTTCGCGCCGTTGAGCCTCTGGAAGAAATCGAAGACGTTGAAGATATCCTTCACACTCTCCCTCGACGTCCATGGCATGTATCGCCGGCTCAGGGTAGCGACTCAAGATGTCGGCAAGAAAATTGTCTTTCCCTGGTCGATGAACAATAGTGAGGTCGAACCGCGGAAGGAACAGCATCCAGCGTGTGATCCGCTCACTTGCCAGTCTTGATTTCATAATAAAAGTCAGAGCGTGGTGATCCGAGCGAACTATAATTCGCTGGCCAAAGAGTAGTTTCTGCCACTGCTCTAGGGCATAAAAGATGGCGAGAGCTTCAAGCACGGTGGTGAAATAGCTGATTTCGTGTGGCCATAGTCTGCGACTCAGAAACGCAATGTAGTGGCGTCCCTGCGAATCGTCTTCTTGCAAGAGGACGGCACCAATACCAATGCCAGATGCGTCTGTTTCCATGATGAAGTTTCTGGCGAAGTCTGGGTATTCTAAAGTCATACTATCAATCATCATCTGTTTAGCCCTCCTGAAAGATTCCGTGCTCTCCTCCGTCCAGTTCCAGCGCTTGTTCTTGCGCATCAAATTTTGAAGTGGAGCTACGGTATCTGAATAATTAGGGCAATGTGCCGCGAAGAATTGCGTTATTCCGCGGAACTGTCGGACATGATTAACCCGTGTTGGTTGAGGGAACTTAGCAATGGCCTCAATCTTGGCTGGGTTCGGTCGGTAGCCTTCACCGCTAATTATATGACCTACAACTTTGATTTCACTCTTCAGGAATTTGCATTTTTACCTTTTAATTTTGAAGTTTGCCTCCCGCAAATTATCAAATACAAGGCGGAGGGTTTCGAAGTGTTCTTCCTCCGTGACAGATGCTATGATAATGTCGTCCACATAGCAGACAACCTTTTCCTTGACCAGTGGAGTGAGATTGGCATCTAGGGCTCAGATGAGTGCTGCTCCAGCATTTTTAGGCCGAAAGGCATTTTACAAAACACATACATTGTTTGGCCGAAAAGGAAACCCGTGTACTTCTGAGATCTTTCTGTCAACTGAATATGGTAGTATGATTGGACCAAATCCAAGGAAGACAACACCTTCTTTCCTTTGAATTTTCTCAGAATGTCCCGGATTCTGGGCGGTCTGTCATGCTCAGGGTTCAATCGCTCGTTGAGGGCTCGTCCATCGAGGCAAAGTCTCAAGCTACCATCTGCTTTAACCACCGTCGTGAGGGGATTTACATAAGACGTCGGAGATTTTCTGACAACGCCGGCCTCTTCCATTTCTTGGAGCTTCTTGGCGGCTTCCTCGAGACGCTTCTCGGCGATCGGATAGACCTTCTTCTGGAAAGGCGATTCACCGTCACGATCAGGTCATACTCGAAATTCTTGATCACGCCAGGCGTCTCAGCGAAAATGTCGGCATACTCTTCTAGTAGCTTATTCAGTCTTTCTTCTGCCTTTCCTTCAGATGCGGGCTCTTTCTTGCCCTCTTCTTTAGTGCTCTCTTCGACGTCTCCTTCCTGCGTGTCTATGACGTCCACATCTTCCCTTGAATCCTCTTCTTTCATCAAGTTTTCCATGAGAACCGCCTCGTGTGGCTTAAATCGGATGGTGTTTTCCCCCATATCGATGACTCCATCGTATTCCCTCATAAAATCAGCCCCTAAGCTGGCTTGGTATTGTAAATCCTTTAAGACAAGGAAAGAGTGCAAGTACACGTGGTTAGCAATCTCCACGGCACAATAAACTTGCACAGTGCATTTGACACTCTTGTCTGGGATAATTCCTCGCACTTTCACCGTTGATACTGGCAGTTCAGTCAACTTGGTGTTGATCTTTAGTATGGCATGAAAATCTGCTGACAGAACACGGATCATGGCTCCTGTGTCTATCAGTAATGTTACAGGGTAACCGTTAATTTTGCCGGATATAACTGGTAGTCTCGTCAGTTGTACGTCGTTCGTAGTTTGCCTCTCATAGAGTGGGTCTTCCTGGAGGGGTTCCCAAAGAAGTATGACAGCCCTTTCTTTAGAATTCGTCTCCTCAGATATCATTGAGATTTTGGCGGGTTTTTATGTTTACCCTTACCATTATTAGAAGTACCAGATTGGTTAGGGTCTAATCGTATCTCATCAAGATCTTCTGGAGGTTCCCTCGGTGTTCGAGTTTTCTCTCTCTCTTCTCTCGTCTGGCGAAGATACTCTCGACTTTCTTGAGCTCTTCCTTATCCAATCTTGGTCGATTTCTGTTTCTTGTAATCGTGGATCTCAGTCTCGACGATATCCTCCCAAGTATCTGTAATCTCGACGGACATTACCTCTTTGTTGATTCTGATGATACCGTCGTTGATTGCCATTATAATTTCCTCGGTCTTCATTCGATCGTTCGAAACGACGTTCCCAATACGGTTGGTTTCTGAACCTATCGTTTCTATCATAGTTACGATTATACGGTTGCCAGTTCCAATTTCTCCGGTCAGGTCCTGGATTGTCCTGCTTATACCGTGTTCCCATATTGGACATTGGTTCAGGTGTCTGGCTGTTCTTGTCGACAGTGGTTATATTAACTTGTGGATTCACCGGTCTGTTATCAATGCGTGGTTCACCACGAGGTCGTTGACTAGGAAATTGTTCGTAGGTTGAGTCGAGTCTTCTCAAAATCTGATCGCATTGGACAAAAGATGTTGCGTCAGCGGAGATCAAGACTCGTTGAACGTCTGCGGGATATTGCCTGATTATCGTTTGGATCAGATCCGTTTCCGCCAGTGGGGGTTGAAGGCATCTCAACTTAGCTAATTGAGACGAGAAGTAATTAGCATAGCGCGTTGGCTGAGTAAATCTGTACCTCTTCGTGTACATTTCGGCTCTTATCCCCTGCTGAATATCCGAAGACCAATATGTGTGCAATAAAGCTTCTCTGAAATCACGGAAACCAGTGAACGAGTACCTAAAAGCTCGGAACCAGGTGCTGGCTTGACCTTCCATCAAACGCTCTATTACCCGGAGTTCACGTTCCGGTGTTACCATCGTATCACGCAAGTACGCTTCAACATTATTTAGGAATTCCATGGGTGTGTCGCCTCCTCCACTTCCTGAAAATCTGGCAGGTTGTTCCTCCCTTGAACGTATGATCATCACGTTCTGATTCTCCGAACTGCGTGTCGGTGTAAAGATCGGTGCTTGACTATTTAATAAGCTCGGTTGCTCCATGGTAGTTGGATAGCAATTACCGGTCATAGTAGTGACATTCGAAGTAGTAGTCATAGTAGATAATCCGGTTGTATTGATTGGCATTTGGTAATCGTATTGCAGTGGATTTCCCGCGGTGGAAGTAGTGACTGCCAATAATGTGACGTACTGGGTTGCCCTGAGGTTGTGGTAGGGTATGCCTCAGCAGTCATCATCATTTGTGGTCTCACTGTTGATGATGTTGTTGGAATTAACGGAGCTGTTACAAATGTCGTGGATTTCATTTGAGCTTCTATCCGTTCTAATAAACGCTGCTCGAGATCCTGCATGTCAGGTGAATTAGAAATATTGCCTGGCGAACCTATTGCATTTATTTGTAGCTCGATCCTCTCTATTTTCCCACGGAGGCACTCGTCAACATCGTGGACGGTCTTCTTTGCTAAACTCATCTCTCTCATCAATTCCTTCAAATTTTCATGAGTTTCCAACCTTAACCCTTCCGTGTTGGCAGTAAGTTCCGCCATAGTATTTTTAATGTCGTCCAAGTTCTCTCGAAAACTGCTCATGTCTTTCACCACTGTCCTCATATTATTGTGAACAGCAGTCGCTACGTCCCTCATAACTCTCGTACTAGTGCTGACAAGTTCGACTTGACGTCTCATTTCTTCGGTAGCCGTTTGAGTTTCATTCATCCGTTCCTCAATAGCAGAAACTCTGGTTCCCAACTGCTCCTTCACGGTCGCAATCGCAAGTTGGAGTTCACTCCTCCCTTCATCCATACGATCGCTTACCTCTTCAATTCTAACGTCTATTGCATTTCTAGTCTACCTGCATCGATAGTATTGGTCAGGGTTTCAAAGCGTGTATCAACCTTCCCTAACGCTGCGACAAGATTAGCATTTGCTTCTGCCCGATTCGTTTCCAAATCGTTCCTGACATGAGTTAGTGTACAATTTAAAGCGACAGTGTTTTCAACATTGGCATTAATAGATTCATTTAATGCTTCAACATGAATAATAATAGAATCACTTAATTCTGTCCTAACCTTATGTACATTTGTGTTTACATTGGTTATATCAGCCCTAACAGTGGCTAGTGTTTCATTAATTGTGTTTACATTAGTGGTCAAGTCACCTCTGACCTCAGTCAGTGTGTTGTTAATTGTGGCAACATTAGTAGCCATAGTTTCATTAATTCTGGTGACTCTAGTGTTTATGTTTTCGTTGAGGATGGCAGTATTAGTCGCCATAGCCTCATTTATGTTAGCAACATTATCAGTTATGTTGCTCCTAACTCTACCTAATGTTCCATTTACCTCAGTCACATGCGCTCGGAACGAATCTAAATCGCCTCTCAATGTCGCTGTATTTTCATTAAAATCAGCTCATAATAGGGTAATGCTTGCCTGCATATTGGCATTAATCTGACCCACCATTAGGTTCATCATCTCTTGGAACCGCTCTCCCTCCATTACACAAATACAATTAATGAGATGAGGAAGAAACACCTTACACCCAGCGAACACTACTTTATGCATGAATGGCCTTGGTGGAAAGCTTGGCCATCCCCAATAAACTCCCTTGAATTCTGCTGGATTCGACGACAAAGGATGACTCTACATTTACATTTTAACAACAAGCAAAGCAACACAAAACAAGTTACATTTACTACGGATGAAGTACTAGCAACATAAAATACCTCGACTGAATTTTAACTCTATTAGACTTCACCCCCATGGTCTGATATCTAAACAGAATGCCATGTGACCTTTTGTACCGCTGTACGACATCTAAAGTTCGTCACAGTCCAGACAAATTTGTCAATAATCAAAATACATGATCCTCTCAAAAATGACATGTTGCTGATGGCCTACATGTCCACGTCGGCTTACCAGGTTGGGCGCCAAAAGAATATAGGGGTTATGTGCCCGTTGGACGAGGTTATCTGGTTACCACCAACCGTAACGTGGCCTCCCAGATGACCTCTACCTCGAGACACATTGCCGGAGAGGATCGGAATGCACTTCCTGGGACTAGCCGGCACAAGACTCTGCTTCCCTAAGGATCAGGTTCCCATCACAGTGATTGTCATAGACGACCAAAGAAAATGCACCCCCAAAAGGTCAAAACTACTAAATAATTAAAATCCAGACTTAAGACATACTCATGGTTGGTTTATATGGAAGGGCAAACCCCTGTCCTCCGGTCGGAGGGTTTGAAAAAACGGCTATTCCGTAGCTAAAAAAGCAATGAAGAAAAGAACTCCTAAAATTAACGTAGAATCCCCTCGACAGGTCCTAAATACAGTAAAACAAAGCAAAACTGGGGAAATGGTACCGCAAGAAAAATCGTTATACAAGAAAACTGATGCTTCTAGGAAGAAGGCATCATGGCATCAAAACATGTCAAACAGGACAGCAAAGTTAAAGGACTGGTACCCTCCCACATTTACATTTATACTATAATTATTTGAACTACTCCTGCTTTAATCTGATCAACGGCGTCAGACGACCGTGATACACAAACTATACAAAAACTAATTATTGTCAGTCATCATTTTACAGTACACTGGTACAATTATATACAAACAACAAAGATGTTTTATCTTACAAGAAACAGTAGGGTAATAGTGGGAAACACAAGGGATCAAATAATACAGGAACTTAGAACAAAGCTTCGTGAATCAGAGGAAACGGTGAAGGATGTGACTGAACGGCTTTCTACTGGGATCTGTTTGGAAGAGGGCGTGCAGGACCAAACTGAGGATGACGTCATCATAATGGGTGATTCTATGATACGATGGAGTGCGAATATCTCGAGGAAATCAGGTGCGAATGTGCGGTGTTATCCGGGGATTAAAATTGACCAACTTGCCCAACAAGTGGAAGAAGCAAATGTAGAGGACTATGACAAAGTTAAAGTGTTGTTGCTCCATGTTGGGACGAACGATTTGAAGAAGAGGGCTACAGCTGATTACATCATGGGGGAGCTCTACGAACTAGGCAGAAAAGCTAAAAGCAAGTTTGGAAATGCAAAAATTATAATGAGTGGCATTGTTCGGCGGGGAGATGTTCCGTTAAGGCGAGTTAAGACTGTAAATGACCGCATGGACTGGGTTTGTGCACAACTGGGATTAGTATACGTAGATGATGACTGCTGGATTGGTGGCCGTGACTTCGCCCGAGACGGGCTGCATTTAAATCGACGGGGCGCTTTTAACCTAGGGAGCCTACATGACAGGGTCATCGGTTCGTGCCGGCCATTGTGAGGAGGAGCAGGTCCAGAGGTTGCCAGCCGATGGGAAAAGAAGGAGCTACTTCGGGATATTTGCTGCGAAGGTAAGACTCCAAGATTACTGCAGGTTAATTTTCAGAGTTTAGGAAATTAATTAATTGAATTTTGGAATCTTGTAGAGACGTATTCTCCGGACATTGTCATTGCTACTGAATCTTGGTTATATGAGGATATAAATAGAAATGAAATAATTGAAGGGGCCTACGAAACGTACAGAAGGGATCGGGGGAAGCGAGGTGGTGGGCTATTTATTTGTGTGCGCAAAAATATAGCTAGTTTCTTAAAGTGGGCTGATACGGATCATGAAATGTTATGTGTACACATTTTGGATAAAGAGAATAAATTCACTCTTCAGGTGATAGGGGCGTATAGAGCACCGAAAGATAACTTTTCTCTTCTCGACACACTGTATGATAAAACTTGTACGGGCAATGCTATGAAAAAGAGCATAATAATTGCTGGAGATTCAAACCTCCCCAAAGTAGACTGGTCTGGTGAGTCAACTAGCTGAGGTGAAGCTCAGAGCGCTGCAAACAAATTCTTAAGGGAGGGGGGATTTTCCCAAGTAGTTGACTTCCCAACTAGAGGCAATAATACCTTAGATGTTTATCTCGTAAGACCTATAGAGCTGTATATTAACTGTCTGAAAGTACCAGGAATTAGTGTTCATTCTGGGGTTGAATTACATATTAGATACGGTGACATTACAAAATTAGACTCTGATGTAGCAAATAAGATCATATTCCAGTATCGCAGGGCGGATTAGGGCAAATTTCTGGGGTATTTCAATAAGCTATTTGAAGGAAGGGCATCGGAAGGAAATCACATTAATATCCTATGGACTAACTTTTTGAAAATCTTAAATAGCGCTATTGATAAATTTGTTCCATTTAAATTACTGAAACAAAACCCAGATCCTGAGTATTACACACGGGAAATCAGGAGTTTTAAACGGAAAATTAAGAAATTATACAATAAAAGACATGATAGTGACAAGTATATGTTGAAATTTAAGTCCTTATCAAGAGAGCTCGTCTTAAAAAAGAGGGCTGCTCATGACAATTATATGCAAGGTTTACTTGGTTCGGGAGGCGATGGGTGGAAAAAATTTACAATTATGTTAGGAGAAGAAAGGGAAATTCAAATAATGTGTCGATGAAAATGTCCGGTGACGGTAAATTAATTACTGAGAAGCAAGCCATTGCTAATGAATTAAATGTATTTTATGGTAGTGTGTTCAATAAATCCAATAGCTGTGTGTTGGACCTTAACGGTGAATCAGGGGCTCCACTTCTCCAAATAAACCAGTCAGCAATTGTAAAGCTATTACAAAAATTACGTTACAAGGGTCCTGATAATATTGTTAGTGAAGTACTTAAACCAGGAGGTAGGGCCGTGGCACGATACTTAGAGGTGCTTTTTAATGTGTCCATAAACAATGCGCAAATCCCGGATGACTGGAAAAGAGCTACGGTAGTCCCAATATTTAAGGGAGGGAGCAGACTTGAATTGGGCAACTAGAGGCCGGTTAGTCTTACGTCCATCGTTTGTAAACAGATCGAGCATCTCATTTGCGACTACTTGAGGGAACAGTGGGAAATATTATCATGGTTTAATGATAGGCAACATGGATTTCGGAAAGGTTACTCATGCGAGAGTCAGATGCTATCACTTTTTCAAGATATTAGCGAATCGTTAGACGATGGATTTTCAGTCGACGCCGTAGTTATAGATTTTGCGAAGGCATTTGATGTCGTGCCGCATGACATGCTACTCCATAAATTAGCTTCGACAAAGATTGATAGAAGAGTAATTTTATGGATCCAAGAATTTTTGACGGGTCGTTCCCAGAAATTGAAAGTTGAAGGCCGATTCTCGGATGAAATTACCGTAACGTCGGGTATCCCTCAGGGCAGAGTAATCGGAACTTTGTTATTTTTGGCGTTTATAAATGACTTACCAAATGGGATTCGCAGTGACTGTCGATTGTTTGCGGTTGATTGTGTAATATATCGAAAGATACATGACTCACAAGACAATGCAGTACTTCAAGATGACCTGAACCTGGTCTATAAGTGGGCGATTGAAAATAAAATGAAAAAAAACACAAGAAAATGTAGTCTAAAAAAATAGGGAAAGTGCGAAGGCAAGATTTTCAATATAATATTGGCTCGGAAATACTTGTAGAAGAAGATTCTTGCAAATATTTGGGCGTTCACGTAAGAAATGATATGAAATGGAGTAGTCATATAGGATGTGTAGTTTCTAAAGCTTACAAATCCCTGCACTTTGTAATGAGGGTATTAAAAGGAAGTAGTACCTCTGCTAAAGAATTAGGATATTTGTCACTTGTAAGACCTATTCTGGAATACGCCTCGGCGGTTTGGGATCCATATCAAGTAGGGCTCATAAATGAGTTGGAAATGGTACAAAGAAAGGCCGCTAGATGTGTGCTCAGTGACTTTAATCCCAGGAGCAGTGTGAGCCGTATGTTAAAGAAACTTGGGTGGGAATCACTTGAGGCTAGGAGGATAAAATCTAGACTCTGCGCTATGTACAACGCGTATACAAATCAACCGGCATGGGGTGAGCTTAGCAAACGTATGGAAAAGCCTAATTACATGGGTAGGAGCGATCACCCTTTCAAAGTTAAGGGCCGACCACAGCGAACAAATTATGGTAAATATTCTTTCGTAAACCGTGCCATTGATAATTGGAACTCTCTACCTGTCGCAGTCTTAGAGCCTTTTCCCAAACATATAGGTGTGTTTAAGAAAAGACTGACTATTTGTGTAAATACTCCAGTTTAATTGTTAGTGAATTGTTATGTACAATTATTTATTTGTTATGTATATCTAATTTGCCACCGGGGGACACACCCCCAATTGCAAATAAACGAATGAATGAATGAATGAATGAATGAACATCAGTAAATAAAAAAGTCATACACACAAATAAACATCTTATTAGTCCTTCCTGCAACAGATGAACAACTTTTTGTTGTCCACCGTCATCTATCAGGGTGTCTAAACTTGAGAATCAAACTGTGCAAGAACAGCATTCCCCTGATCGGGTCACGCCCCACGAGTTCTGAACTTTGGGTTCGTGCGATATCTGTCAATGTCTATCAGTGTTAGCTACTAAACTTACTAGTAAGAACGAACGAAGGCCCAATGCATTGGTCTGCTAGACTACAAGTACAAGATCAAAATTTAACAACGATTAAGGTTTAACTGTGTTATTAGCATCGCCGGTTTAGGAAATAAATTGATGATTCATGATTTAGTCCCAAGTTTTAATGTCGTAGATTTATGAGTCCATTGATTATTAAGATAGTTGACCAAATGCAAGGCGTCGCAAGAGCGTGCTACCAACACGTGGTACACCTCAACAAAGAATACGTGGCTCGCACGTTAACAATAACACAATCGGTACTCGAAAGAGACCATACCTTTTCCTCCTCGGTCCAAACTTGTTCTGTAACATAGATCTGGCCGGCTTTCTCTAATAAACGTGGTAACCAACCCTGCGTGTATTAAAAACACGGTAATAATCATTCACTTACAAGTGAGAATACATAATAGCCTTAAGGGTCCAACTTATCAAATGGTTGCTCAAATTCATTATAAATCATGACAAAACATATTGGGGCTCGCTCACAAATACCTGCGAGTATATTAAAACTTTAGCATTACTTATCAGTACACCTGTACCAGAACAGCTTTGCAAAAATCGATACTGAATAAAGGTCAAAAGCATGAGCATAAAAAAGAACATAAGAACATTGCTAGCAAGGTCTAGAAGTAAAGAAAATAAAAATGAAGTCGATAGTCAATTGTCTCACAAGAGAGATCGTAAGTAACCTTGGGCAATGTCATTGGCGTGGACTGGATAAGCACCTGTCATTGTGCTCCCAGCGCTTGGCACTAAGCAGCATAGCGCGTCAGTGAATCTCAAAGAAAATGTCTATCACTGATCTTTCAATACATTAAAGCACAGTAAATGTAGACTGAGTGTTCTTGGCAATCACTCTAAAGGATTATGCACATGTAAAGGAAGTTATTATAACGTTAAAGACGTAACAAATACAAGTAGAATGATATGTTTGGCTTCTGAAAACCAAATAGACGTAACAGAAAGATATTCCTCCCTTTTTGAAAGGCTTTGACATTTTGTAACGCCACTGAAGCTCACAGCGAATGAGTGCTGCGTACAAAACATGTTTAAATGATAATAAAATACTGGGTCACACCTTAACCTTAGGTGGAACTAATCGAAATGATACGAATCGTGTTACATAAACTTTATGAGTAAGTTCATAACATTACTTGACTAGTGTACAGCGATGTGAATTATCAGAATTCTAGTGGCGAACTGCTCACTCTTTAAATATGTATATTACAATAACAACAGGCTGGATCCCTTCCATACCTAAACAATACACTATAATGTTAAATAAAGACGTCAGTGGCGTACTAAAATAATAGAAAATGGGGACTTCAACAACTTTGACCAAATATCAGCTGGAGCTGAATTAAAAACATGCCCCTGTCACAAATGACTAAATAGATGTTCCGTCATGCGGAATTACCTTCTAAGAACAATATCGCACCGTGTGGACACACACAATCTGATGACTAACTCAGTGCAAACCATTCAGAAGCGTGAAAAAATCACCTTAAGGAGGTGGTCAAAAAGAATGAAAGAAGCCTACCTTGATGACTGACAAAAGAGTTACGGATGCTACAGACTAATCCACCCATGACCATCCACCGTACAGAAATAGATTATGAAATCATGACTCACAGCTATTGCAGATAATTTATCCAGACACGAGGATTGAGGATTATGCCTTTGATCCAGACAAACCACAAATATCTTCTCTGCTCGGCCACGAGCATGGTTATCCTCGGGTGGTCATCCATGGTTGTAGTGTGACTTAGGTGTTCAGCGTTCCTCCCATTCGGATGTTTAAGCCATAGCCCTCTTCTTCTTAGATATAGGATTATTCTGCCTCAGCACTTGGTGAAATAAAGGCATCTTGTAGATTCGTTGTAATACGTATAAAAATGGACACAGCTTCAAGCGTGTTGAAATTCACAGATTTTCCACCTTTTTCCACCAGCAGACTATATTTAAAAATGGTCTTGTCTGCTAAAACACATAAACTGGCTTTGACACTAGACACGTGTCTTTCCACTGAAGCTAAACAACTTCACACGCTTTAGATATCATATCGAAGAATATCAGCTTAATCTTATTTGTTTTACAGTCGGCCTTTGCACGGCTCGTAAATATTTCACCGTATCTGTCGAATATGACGAGTACACAACTTATTTGTCACAGGTCAGCCATTCGAAGCACGCTGTAACCATGTGGTCAACACTTCACTGAATAGAAATATAATCAGATTCGCAATCTTGGACGAACTTCTCGCGTCACCTGCACACTTCATGCTATAATTAATACTTTCAGACGTATTCACTTTACACAATTTGAACGTCGATGATACTTTTAGACTTGGTCGCCTGGGACCGTCACAATTTCACATCCGCTCGCCATGCAAGCGCGGATTCAAGTCATTCCTTCACGGAAGTAGGTGTGCTCAGTTCGATCACTTCCGAGTCATTTAGCGTCTAAGTTCATTCCTTCCGCGTATCGGCGGTGTTATACCTTCGGTCGTAAACCATAAATAAAATATTATTAGCCCATGAAAAATGTGGCTAGTTAAGCTGAATGACTGATTATTTTAAATTCAGGTTGCACATCAAAGAGAACTTCTTTGATCATATAGAGTAATGTTATACTGCTTCATAATGAAGTCAAAAGAACATCTATGTAGTGGCATGCTACTGTGGGTGCTTTCACAATTCTGGAGCATTATAAATTCCATGGTTCGTGTACAAGCTATCGATAAAAATCGATATATGCTATCGATTGCATCAAATGGCGTTGTGGTCGTAGATACAGCAGTGCGAGTTCGCGACTGATAAAACTTTATTAGCAAACATCCAGCACTTAAGTATAAAAATGCCGAAAACTAAAGTCGCAACAGTTTTCTCGAGCGCCGAGGAATACAACAGTGAGGAGTTCTATGTATTTGACGTACTTTCACAATTCTGGAGCATTATAAATTCCTTGGTTCGTGTACAAGCTATGACCAGCATGAGTTATTCGGGCTCAGTATGTGGGTACATATGAGGGTGGGTATACATGTGAGTGGGTGTAGGCCTATTTGTTCCGTATACAAATCTACACCGTTCCACCAATCTCAACCAAATTTTGCATACACGTAGTTCAGGACCCAGAAGAAACAGCTGGCTACATGAATTTTAGATAGACTTTCTTATTCTTCTGACTTCGGCCTTTCTGCCCTCGAGCAAAGGCTAATAAAGTCAGAAGATAAACTCATGAAGGAATGGCAAGGCCGGCCATTTCCATGACAACAGTAGCTCAAGACGGCACCACCAAGTTTCCATCTATCTCGGTAAGAGGCCATGCTACACCTACTGCCAGCTAGAATGCATCTTTCCAAGCTGCTTTAAACTGCTTGTCCATTCAACACAAGATAGGTTGCAGCACCAAACCACTGTGATCGCGCGGCATTTTCACTGCCAGCTGAATCGCATGCATCCTGGCTTCTTAAAACTGCCTGTCCATTCAACACTCAGACGCGTACAGGATATAGCCTACTGTATATTAATTCAACGTTAGGTTGCAGCGCCAACCTACCGCGGCTTTTTAAGGGGACGATACCTGAAACGAAGGGTTTTTAACTTTGGAGGCTTAATATCGAGATTGAAAAAACGCGAAAACATGGCACTTAGTTCTTTTGTTATTCAATCAGCATAAAGTATATGATATTAATTCAGACACATACTTGTGGGCACATTTTCAGTATAAAGGAAGGCAGCGCCAACCTACCGCAGCTTTTTAAGGGGACGATACCTCAAACGAAGGGTTTTTAACTTTTTAGGCTTAATATCGAGATTGAAAAAACGCGAAAACATGGCACTTAGCTAGTTATTAGCCTACTTTCGATTTTTGCAAAAAATGAAAGTAGACTTATGAGATCAACACAGGGCGAAAAAAAAAAGTGTGTCTGTCTCTCTGTGTGTAAGCGTGTGTGTGAGTCTGTGTGTGTGTGTGTGTGTGTGTGTGAGTGTGTGTACTCTGAATGTCTGTCCCCCCCCCCCTATCAATTCGAACACGGTGAACGCGAATTGAACGAAATTTGGTACAAAGGTAGCACTGGCAAAGGACACCTCAGTTTCATGTTTTATATCGCCGCCATCCTGACGGAAACGTAATGGCGGCCACACAAATCTTCAAAGCTTAAATCAAATTACGACTAACCTAATCATCCGATCTCTACCAAATTTTGCAACAACATACCTTTATGGAGGGAGCATCCTTTGACTAAATTAATAGGTCATCAGCCTAATAGTTTGCGGATGGTGGCCATCTTCGTGTGAAAATCGATTCCCCCTATTAATTCGAACACGGTGAAACCGAATGGAACGAAATTTGGTACAGAGGTAGCACTAGCAAAGGGCACCTCATTGTCATGTTTTATATCGCCGCCATCTTGACAGAAACGTAACGGCGGCCACACAAATGTTCAAAGCTTAAATCAAATTACGACTAACATAATCATCCTATCTCTACCAAATTTTGCAACAACATACCTTTATGGAGGGAGCATCCTTTGACCAATCTAATATGTCATTAGCCTAATAGTTTGCGAATGGCGGCCATCTTTGTGTCAAAATCGATTCCCCCTATTATTTCGAACACGGTGAAACCGAATGGAACGAAATTTGGTACAGAGGTAGCACTAGCAAAGGGCACCTCAGTGTCATGTTTTATATCACCACCATCTTGACGGAAACGTAATCGCGGCCACCCAAATGTTAAAAGCTAAAATGTAATTACGACCAACCTAATAATCTAGTCTCGACCAAATTTTGCAACAACATATCTTTATGTGGAAAGCATATTCTGACCAAACTGCAAGATCATCAGCCCAATAGTTTGTAGATCAAGTATGTGTGCAAATCGATTCCTCCTATTAATTCAAACACGGTGAAACCGAATTGAACGAAATTTGGTACAGAGGTAGCACTAGTAAAGGGCACCTCAGTGTCATGTTTTATATCGCCGCCATCTTGACGGAAACGGAATGACGGCCACCCAAATGTTAAAAGCTTAAATCAAATTACGACCATCCTAATAATTTGATCTCTTCCAGATTTTGCAACAACATGCCTTTTTGTGGAAAGCGTCTTATGACTGACTACAAGGTCATCAGCCCAATAGTTTGCAAAGAGCGGCCATGTATGTGTGCAAATCCATTCCCCATATCAATTCAAACACGGTGAAACCGAATTGAATGAAATTTTTTACAGAGGTAGCACTAGCGAAGGGCACCTCATATTCATGTTTAATATCCCTATAGCACGTTGTATTTCAACAAGCTACTACAACAAACATTCAATTATACTCCTTGAAAAGGACAAAAAGTTATAACAATACCCGTGCATTTAGGAGAAAGTAGGCTATATGTTCTTTACTGAACATCTTGTTTTGTTATTCAATCAGCATAAAGAATATGACATAAATTCAGACACATACTTACGGGCAAATTTTCAGTATAAAGGAAGGCGAAAAATACAAAACGAAGGGTTCTTAAGTTTGGAGGCTTAATATCGAGATTGAAAAAACTTTAAAACATGGCACTAAGTTAGTTATTTTGTTATTCAATCAGCATAGAGAATATGATATTAATTCAGACACACACTTACGGACAAATTTTCAATTTATAGGAAACCGAAACATACATGGTGCTGGAGGTGATTTTTTTAAGGAGCGAAATGTCTAGCTCATTTGCCCGTAATTATACGGTACGGATGATAATAAAAATACAACGACTTCCAACTAATTTAATTGTAACTTACATACTAGACGAGATTTAAAAAAGATTAAGGGCAATAAAAGGCAGCGAAAAGAAATGCTTCCGGCCGCCGAAGAATGGGATGTTGATTAATTTAGGGGGTTTGCAACATCGTGCTCATGTAGCCCTGTGTACTTGGCTGTGTGTTGAATTTGTCTGATAACCCGTCTTATTGTGATGGCTGTATTAGTGTGTGTATTTATAAGTCAAGTGAATTGTCCAATTGTAACTCATGGAATGAGATTCCTCGGCATTAAAACTTGCCCTGTTCTGATTTACAAAAGCGCACACAGCAGTACGCCATCATAAAATACAAAACACAACTTCACCATTAACATCAATACAAAACAAATGTCTGTAACAGTGATTTGAAACAGCGGTGATCACGGTGGGATGGTGCTGTTCTTAGCGTTTTTATTTGGAGACGAGGTTGTACGCATAAACCTATAATGTAATCGTTTAATGGTTAATGGGCAGGCAGTTTAAAGCAGCCAGGAGGGATGCGATCCAGCAGGCAGTGGCCACACTATTTATTATCTAAAGCACGATAAAAATATTAGAAATCTGAACGCAATAAAAATATGATACTGTATCTCTTTTATTAACAGGTGTCGTAATAGGGAAATGAAATTAAAAAAGAAATACATTGGCAAACCCTGCATTCTACATACTATTGCAGATTGATCTTAAAGTAGCATTATTTTCTTTGTGATTAAATTCGGAAGATAAGGACCAAACAGTAACTGCGGCGGTAGTAATACAGTTTGACGCCAGGACCGATTGTGGCGGTAGTAACACAGAATGACACCAGGTACCACAACTGACAGAGACAATCCAAAGATATTAGTGATGACCAAAGAGGATATAAATAAAGTGTTGACTAAGGCTAGCGGTAGCCATGACTACAGTTTGGTTATTGACAAACGAGTCCTGTTCTTTGTACATGTATTAGCCATTTTAGTGCTTACTGACGAATGATACTGTATAATGGTGTAGTTATCACGAATTCTAAACACCCTGAACTCCGCTATAGCATTTTAGAGATCATTACGGTAGGGGTTTAGAGAATATATTTCTTATCTTACGAAATACATTAGGGGCTAAAGAAGCCCAATGTATTCTCAATCAATGCATCTTATTTGGCATAATACTGGGATTATACGTTGCTGCATTTACTTTAACTAGGTGAGATAGGTTGGTTGGTTCCTCGGTTTAGGGGCTGCGACAACGCGGTCATACAGCCCCGTGTACTTTGGATGTGTGTAGAATCTTCCTGATATCCGGTGTTAATTGTGATGGCTCTATTATTGTGTGTTATCTGTAATTCAGGTAAGGACTGCAGACAGTTAGTTTTAAGTAGTTCCTACTTTTGCTACCAAATGCTACCGTTAACAACACCTAGCTGCAAACTTGGCTAATAGATGCCACCGCAACCAGAACCTGACGGTGAACGTTGGAACTTAACAGCTTTAATCAAATTATACCTACACATTTTACCTTCATACGAGTGTAGTTATTGGAAGGTTCTTTTGCATCACATAAATCTATGACATGGGCACACCGGCTTTACTTCCCCTCCGAAGGAAGGCATACTGAGGGATTGTAACGCTCTTCAAAAATACGATGACTTCGGCCAGCTTTGAACCCGCAACCTTGGGCATAGAAGCTCAGCAAGCTACCAAACACGCCACCAAAGCCGCCCAATATGAGATAATAGGCATGTAAATACAGCAATACTATTCTCTAATATGCAGCTATAGTAGCCTATACACTGACCTATGAACATGAATAAGCCATTTCTCATTAATCACACATTTGTGCGTGGTTAAAAATCGTAAGTATATTTGACTCCAGAATGATGACTTTATATTTCAAACATAGAATAATTTAAATATTGTTTCCTTTCAAAAAGGCAGATGCAACAATTTAAAAATGAAACAGAACTATGTGAACAAGACGTCTATATTACACCCATTACAACAAAAATAAAGACTATCAGGAAAGTACTAATAATAAGTAAGTACTGTAATTGTGAGACTAGGTCTTTGAGAAATTGTGCATATACAGCCCTTTTTGTTATTGTTGCATTCTCTACTACGTTATTGAACTCCAAAATACCTTTCGACTAGGTTTACAGTGAGTTAATATTGCACTTGATTAACTTCAGAGCCCAGGAGAACTGTTTTAAACTCAATTAGGGGTAAAGTGAATATACTTTGCGAAATATATTGGCATGTATCTTTGTGTAACATGTAAATACACCTCTATGGCAACGCCGGGTAAAATAGCTAGTTTGCTATAAATTAGGTGTATCGCCATTATATTTCACTCTACGATTCGGGGCAAGTGGGGACATAGGTATTCAACAATCACTACCACCACCACCAGCAGGACAGAGATGCCACCAGTGGGATATGAAGTCACTGACTCAAAGCCGATTATACCATTCCTTCACTTCGTTTCGAAGGTCTTTGCATTGACCATTCACCAAGAAGACGTCATCTGCATAACAATAATAATAATAGTAAAAATAATAATTGAGACACGAAAAACTCTTGTCTCAAACATTATTATCGTCAATTTACTATGGTAGACCTTATTCTATTCAAAAGAGAGCGGCAGAGCATTAGTGTTTCCTCCACTGGCCTGCAGAACGCAGCACTCTTCAGTGACAGTGGTAATGAATTCATGTTATCGCCGCTAAGAGAGTGTGCAGCATGCGTATGTCTTGACCACTGATCTCTATACATGGATCGCTGATGGCAGCTCTCCGCTGCACGAGAAAGTACGCCAGGTTGACCTCGCGGTCCGCCATGTTGGCGTACCCATTCTCGAGCTCTCCTTATGGGGAAGCAATGATAATCTAGTCAATTTTAAATCGTAATTAATGGTGCTTTGGAGCAAATAAAAATATAAAGATATGTTCACTCATAGCATAAGGGCATTGGGATCACTGACTCGTCATTCCGAGGTCAGTAAATCTCCGGAATAGCAATAAAAATGAATGTATAATAACGGTTGACAGATATCAACTTAGGTGCTGAGTACACACAATTAGCGATCAGTAACAGAGTAAAGAGAGAAAAACAATTTCTGGAATCATTCTTGTAAATTGTATATGTATATGCCACGAAATTATGCATTCTTAAAATGATATACGGTATCTATAAACGTAGCTCACTATACAGGCCTAGATTTGACATATCGTAATCGGTGCTTGGTAATGCTTGGCAACAACAGCAACAACTCCATAAACCCATCCCCTCACTTCTCTCCCTCTCACCAACACTTCCCCCAAGTAATCTCAGCAGGTCAGCACTCTACATCAAATACTACAGCTGCTAGCAGCACAATAAACTTAATAACGGGAAGTAGACCAAAGCCGAAAATGCACTTTAAGCCAAACCAATTTCATTCCTCAGCTCCACATAAAACTTAACACAACTAAAAACCTACTCAATATATACTCTCCCCACCGTTCTACAACTATTAAGCGAACTATTCGTACCCAGGCCCGAAAAACTCTGAGATGGGATCAAATTTAAAAACGCAATAGCCTAGCCCGATCACGTCTGCTTCAGCACCACCGCATATGTATACTTAACTTCACAATAACCTATCTGCCTGAGAAGTAAAGTTATTACCGGCTTGCCTGGGATGATGGGTCACCAAACCGGTACTTAAAACTAAGATTTTACGCTTTAAATAACCAAATTCAGCCCATTTTACAACTACAAGAAACACAAAATATTTACTGCCAGTATAAATTCATGTATAACATCAAACTACCAGTAACCAATCACAGAGCCGGATTCGCAATATAGCACCATGCGCTCGCTGCCATCTTGCTATACCTGTCATCGTCTATTCGGCTTACTACTGCCTTAGCTACCAGCCATCCATGTATAGAGATCAGTGGTCTTGACATACATCAAAGAGTCTGGACATTAGTCAAACTCACTCCTGAAAAACTAATTAAATAATTTCCTTTAACTGCCAAATTAATAAGAGTGGTGTCGTGAGTATCCGATATTAAATGAGACATTGTCGTCTTAGAGACTGAACTTCTGATTAGTTATCCGAAATATTGGAGCCGGGCGCACAATGAACTGGCGTTGTTTTCTCCGCCATGTTGAAGAAAGAATCCAGAACGAGGTTTTGAAGAGACTCTTGACGTGTTGTGTTGTGCCTCGGGCGAAGGGACCTTGTGTTTCGCAATAACCCTACGAGCGGTACCAAAGGAACAGAAGCTGGAATTTCTGTGGCCACCATGATTGAAAAATGTGTTCGTTTTGTTTAAAGAAAGAGTCAATTATGTTAATATATATATAAATGTTTTGTGAAGTGCCCGTGAAAGGAAGGTATGTTGTTTTTTGTTTTCTTTTATTTTCATCTAGATGTGATTAATTTGTTTGAAAGTAATGCGAATGCATACCTTGAAAATGGTGTAATTATCAGTAATATTATTTCTTTTAGGAAGCTTCCAAGATTCTATTTTTTGTTTTTCTCTTCTAACTAACTATATATATATATATATATATATATTCGTTTCCTTTCAAAGGATACTCCTTTTTTGTAATTGCGGGTACTTCAACTTTGTTGCCTTAACTAAGTAATTAGCATAATTTGGTCGTTAGTCAGTTTATCTCTTCACGATCCGCAGCATTAAATACTGATGTACATTTTTCGTATTGATATGTACTAATCTCAATTGTTTTAATCTTACTGAAGGTTTTATCAACGGAATTATTTTCGGCATTCATGCTTGAAATCGGGACTGTTCGACGCCATTGTGGTTTTTGTTTTATACTATTGCATTCTGGTCCGATTCCTATTGTCTTCATGCCTGGTCTGTCCACGACAGAAGTGTGTGTGTTATTGTTGGTCGTGAAAGACATTGTTTTTCATTTTTAATATCTTTGTGATTCTTTCGTGTATTGAAAAACTTGCTTGTAAGTAATTATTTGTGGAACTGACCGTCATATTATTTATTGTTTTCTGTAATGTTATTTTAATTGGTATTTGCGTCCAAGTTTGAGCAAGTGGTTGCGTTGACATGTCCAGTCTGCGATAGAAGTTTGTCGTTCTCTTAATTCTTTTCTTATTTTCGTTATTTAAATTTAACTTCATTTAATACCCTAAGGTAACTGTTACACCTTTGCTCTTATAGCCCACATGTACATTTTCCTGTAAATTTTGTCTTGCCTTAAGCAAGTATTGTATTCCTCGGTGAGGTCGATAGGGTATAGTTAGGATTTTTATTATTTTGCTGAACCATAGACGCATCCTGTCGCGTCAAATTTTATTTAATGTATATTTTAGCTAGGTGTTTTGTCATTAAATTTATTTATTCTTTTAAAACTAACACATGTGTTCTCATTCCATTGGTCGTAGCTCGTGTAGGTTACTGGGGGATAGCTTTAGTTAAGCCTGTGGGACAATACCTTTGCCTTCTTCCTCCTATAGGTACTATCAGCTGAAGGGCGAAGCAGTTGATTGCAGTGTGCGGACTCTGAAGAACAGGTAAGCAGCCCAACGCGCTTTCCAACCAAGATCTCTAAATTTCATTTCGCAGGTATCACACCTCTCGCTCTCAATAATAATGGCTGAAAAGAAGCCACATTAAATCTATCGAAGAATTGAAAAAATCACACATTCCATCAGAGAAAGGAGACTGAAATTTGACGGTAAAATTTTAAACCTGAAAAAAAAATACCACAACAATTAGCTGGTAAAAATAGCACAAGAACCACGTGAAATTGGTATCAAAGAAGAAATCATTCACAATAGACCAAAATTATATTCCTAATAAACAGACACAAATTTCCCAAGAAACCTACACGGAAAAATACAGGATGTACAGAAGAACGCAAAAGAGAGCACAGTGAACGGATAAAGAGAGATTGGGAGAGAAAAGAGAAAACATTCTGCTAAATAAGATCTAACACGCTTCTTAGTTGGGCATAACCAATAAAATAAGAAGATGAATATCAGACACTATTAGAAAAGGTCGGTAAATTTTTAGGGGCATATCCAAGGAATGAACAATGAAAGATTTACTAAAGGGATATTTAATAATGCCACATAATTAAAAGCCGAGAATAACTGGATAGGATAATAGAAATTGAAAATGACCTTCAAGAAATCAACATAACTGACGAAAATTTATGGGGCAGGCCAATCGTCAGATCGTTGGTGAACAAACATAATTTTTCTGCAAACCCCCGGATGAGAACCACCACTGCATGGATAGAAGAAAGGATTAAAAATCATAGTGAGAGAATGAAGAGATTTTGGGAGGAGAAGAAAGCTAATTCATATTCAACTGTGAAATAGGTTTAATCACGCTCCTTAGTTGGGCATAAGGTCGTAAAAAGAATATTAAAAGATAATAATTTTATATAACTTACTAGCAATGGTCCCCGGCTTCGCCCGGTGGATTTGTTTGTTTTATGGATGATAGTGAATACTACTACAGAACTGGCAAATAATACTTAAATTAACAGAAAAAATATTTAAAAAATATAACTGTTTGTGGTGGTGGTGGGTGATAAGTAGTACAGCATAATGGACGTAACATTCAGGTCATTTTCCCGTAATGATAATGAAAATAATGAATAGGGAAACGGCTATTTACTAACTACAGTACTGACACATGTAATTTACAAACGAATTAAAAAATACGATTAGAAAGAGGAGTATGTGACATAAATGACACTGCCTGGGGCCTATATCTCATTGGTTGTTAGAAAAGTAGAGAGCAATAGTGTCGTCTTATGTCACATAGTACCATAGGAAAATAATCAGAGCACTTTGGAAAACTTCGGCTCCTGAGATAGCAATAGTGTCATTTATCGCCACATACCGCTCAAGGATAAGGATTTGAATAAATGAAAGTAAATTTGAAAGCCCCAACGCATTATTGCAGCTGATTACCTCAATGTACTGCACCAACACCATCGCACTTATACAGAGGCACAATATTTTCATGATGATAACTGTTTTACGGGGCCTAAGAAATCTTTTTGCAATAATTACTCCCAGTGACTCCAATTTATAAGCAGCACAAGTTGTAACTATTTTCGCAATTCTGGTAGGGGTGACGTGAAGCAGCTCGCATTGCCAGCCAACAATTGACTTATTACAATATTCTTACAGTTACACTATACGGACATGAATGGTTCTAGGACCTTAAAACGTAGTTTTCACTTTAATTTTGTCTGTTGTTCTAAATGTAGGGAATGGAGAGAGTTGTTCAAAATATCAAGTGGACTGTGTTACCTGAAGGGATCCAAAGGGTAAGTACATTAAGTTTGGTTAAGATCGGTGAAACGATGTAGACTTGTACCAAAGGGCCTAAATGCAGGGAATGGAGTGGTCTGTCCGAAATTTCACGTAGACAGTGTTACTCGTCGGGTTCCAAAGGGTAAGTATATAAAATTTGGTTGAGATCGGTGAAACGGTGTAGATTTGTGCCAAAGGGCCTAAATATAGGGAATGGAGTGGTCTGTCCGAAATGTCATGTAGACAGTGTTACTCGCAGGTTTCCAAAGGGTAAGAATACACATGTTAGTTCAGATCGGTGAAACGGCGTAGATTTGTGCCAAATGGCCTAAATGCAGGAAATGGAGAGGTCGGTCCGAAATTTCATGTAAATAGTGTTACTCGCAGGGTTCCAAAGGTTAAGTATACAAATTTTGGTTCAGATCGGTGAAACAGTGTAGATTTGTATAAGTAACAGGCAGACAAACCAACATTGAGCTTTGTACCATATTTACACAAGCTAGTGCAACAATCACAATAACGCAGGTTATCACAAAAATTCTACACACACACACATGTACACGGGGCAACATGACCACGATGTCTAAGCCCCGCAAATGAAATATTAACTGTGGATATGATAGCATAGAGAATACTACAGTCCAATAAATCCTTGAGCAACACTGAAAAATGGCTTCAAATACCATATCCTATCTCCAATTTACACATGCTAGTGCAACAATCACAATAACGCAGGTTATCACAAACATTCTACACACACCCAGGTACAAGGGGCAACATGACCACGATGTCTAAGCCCCGCAAATGAAATAACAACTGTCTACACATGAAAACTGCAAAACGGTGATAGGAGAATGTAGGAATGTTTGCCACTATTTTTCTCTGACAGGATAGCATTAGCAAATTTGCCGGACTATCATGATACAGTACTTCAACCAGCTTCTCAATAAAATTGTGAATACCCTGAAATAGTATTTGAATTCCAGTCTCCAACCACAGTCGACTTGGATTATCCGCCACCCACTTTGGATGAGATCAAAACCCAGATCAAACGGCTCAAGAAAAATAAAAGTCCGGGTGAAGATGGAATACAGACCGAGATGATCCAGGAAGGAGGATAAAAACTAGCAGAAAAACTGCACAGGCTGATACAAGCAATCTGGATCAAAGAAGAACTACCGTCAGAATGGAAAACAGCTCTGATTTGTCCAATCTATAAGAAGGGTGACAAATTGAAATGTGATACCTATCTAGGAATCGCCCTGCTTAATGTCTGCTACAAGATCTTGTCCAACTGCCTCATAGATAGAATTCAACCAGTGGCAGAATCAGTGCTTGGTGAATACCAGGGAGGTTTCCGGCTGGAGCGTTCCACAGTAGAAAATATCTTCGTTCTCCGACAGCTCACTTAAAAACTGGGTGAATATGGCAAAGAACGCCACGCGTTATTCTTAGATTTCAAGAAGGCCTATGATTGCATACACCGAAAGAGCCTACTCAGTTGCCTAAGAGAGTTTGGAATGTCCGAGAAACTCATCAACTTGGTAGCGATTTGCCTGAGCAATACACGCGGTAAGATAAAAATGGGAAATCGAGTGACGGAGAATTTTGAAATGTTGACGGGTCTCAGGCAAGGAGACGGTTTATCTCCTACACTGTTCAATTTTGCCTTGGAGAAGATCATACGTGAGACCTTTCGAGAGAATTTTGAAGGAATCCAAGTCGAAGGGAAGAACCTTGCCTACGCAGATGATATCAGTTTACTCTTCAGCTCTCAGGAAGAGTTGAGGAAAATGACCAGAGCACTCAAGACAGCTGCCAACAAATTTGGTATAATCGTGAATGAAACCAAGACGGAGTACCTCAATATGACTCGCGGGCAAGCCCACGTTTTTGGGCAACTACTGTCACTCCGGGTAGGGGACCAGACATACAAGAGGGTCCATGAATTTAAGTACCTAGAATCACTTTTCACGGAGAACTCATCATGTGAGGCAGAAATCAACGCCAGGATCCAAGCAGGAAACCGAAATCTCTACAGGTTAACACAGCTTCTTCGGTCCAGATGTCTCTCCAGACAGTTCAAAATTCGTCTGTATAAAACTCTGATCCAACCCGTTGTACTATATGGTGAACCCGATGTCACATTTGCCATGTGACCTCTTTGGCTCATGAAGAATTCATCATCCATGGAGCAGGCGAAGAAAGCGCTCGTTCGGCTAATATGAGTTGCCGCGCCGAGAGTATATTATGTTGTAAATATTTTGTGAACCCCATGATTATTAACCACTGTTGTAAATAATTTGGATGCTCAGAAGAGAAATATGATTTGTGATAAATAGCAGGCATGAATATAAAGAATCCCTAGTGAATGCCGCAGATATTTTTACAGTCACACACTTGACTAGTCACTAGAGAGTCCATCCGGCATCTTGATGAGGCGACTCTTATCGCAAGCATGATTGCAGCGTGACGTACTATTTTTGACAGGCATGGTCCTGCCTTGACGTCGAAACGTGCTCGATAAATCGAGGAGTATCTGTGTGATTCTATTTAATCTGGTGAAGAAACATACGTGATTATGTGCAGTATGACTGCCGAGTGTGTTTATGATAATCAGTAATCACCAATTCGGAATATTTGTGATCCTTCACTAACAATTTAACATAGGCACAAAGCACGCTGCTAAGCCACGTTTTTAGCCTATTTTCAATTTTGAAAAAATAGGCTTATGAGATCACCTTTTGTCCGTGTGTGTGTGCGTGTGTGTGTGTGTGTGTGTGTGATTCGTGTGTGTGTCCCCCCCTAATAAAATCTAAACGGCTGGAGCGATTTCAATGAAACTCGGTATGTTCATAGCACTATTCCCGGCGACCTCGACCGTGCCCTTCAAATTTTGTTACGTCTCACCAATGCAAAATGGCGGCTGTGCGAAATATTTCACTAGCATTCAATATCTCCGAAACTATTACCGATATCGCCCTGCAATTTAGTACGGTGATAAAGGGTACTGATACAAGTTTACCTATGTGTATTTCATAAACTTGTAAAGTAGAAAACGAATATGGCGACCAAGCGAAGTTGAGACTTTTAAATAGACTTTTCTCACGATTTAACCATCCAAACGTAATGAAACTAGGTACAGCAAGTGTTTATACACATAGTAATGCACTGGAGTCTAATTTAGTTCAATTGTTTACATAACCTCAAAATGGCGGCTGTGCGAAATATTTCACTGACATTCTATATCTCCGAAACTATTACAGATATTACCCTGCAATTTTAAACGGTGATAAAGGGTACTGGTACAAGTTTATCTATGTATACTTCATAAACTTGTAAATTAAAAAACGAACATGGCGACCAAGCGAATTTGAAATATTTCAATAGACTTTTCTCGTGATTTAACTCTCTGAGCGCAGTGAAATGTGGTACAGTAAATGATTTTGCAGATTGTAATGCACTGCCATCTAATTTAAATCAATTGTTTACATAACCTCAATATGGCGACTGTGCGAAATTTTTAAATTAAGTTTTTATTTCTTGTGTCGTAATCATGCGATCGAAGTGAAAGTTTGAATAATGAACCTAGGCAATAATTGCCCTTGAATGGTACATAATTCTATGGCCTATACATATAACAATCCTAACTGGCGAGCTACCGAAATATTTAGACGGTTCTCAATATCTATGAATCTTTTACAGCAACCAAACTGATTTTTTTTATGTTCATAGAGACTACGAACATATGTTCACCTATAGGACTTTCATTAACCTGGTGAGCACAAATCCAACATGGCGGCGACGCGAAGTATAAATATTTAAATGGACGATTCTCATGAATTAACTATCCGAGTGCTGTGAAACGTTGCACGTTAAATGCTTATACAAATGTTGATCCTCTGGCATCTAATTTATTTCAATTGTTTGCATAATCACAAGATGGCTGCTGTGCGTAATTTTAAAATCTCGTTTTTACTTCTTGTGTTCTAATCATGCGATTGAAGTTTGAATACCACACGTACACAATAATCTTAATGTAATAGTACAAAAATAAAAATCCAACCTGGCGACAATCTGAAATATTTAGACGGTTCTCAATATCTACGAATCTGTTACAGCAATTAAACTGAAATTTTGTATGTTGTTAGAAGAAATTAACATGAGCAGGATATATGAAAATAGGCTGTATAGTTCTTTACGGAACTACTTGTTTTCTTACATGTGCAGCGAGATTATCATCATCAGTGTTAAACAAGTAATGAACGATTCACGAGTGAACTTAATCAATCAGTTCTGAGTGTGTACTTTGGCACAAGCCATAAGTTAGCTTCTGTGAGCGGAAAAACCACATGGCCATTCTATCTTGCTAACCGCTACCAGTGTAAATTCTGTGAAATTGCAACTAGAGTGATACATTCAGTGTAACCACCATGGCTTTATTGAAACGTAACTATTATGAAGAAACGCCAATTATTCGACTAGTCATGAGCTTTGAAATGGAGTAGACCCATACCATGGCGGGCTTTAGCGACGGTCGGACCGTACTCCAGATGGTCTAGCGATGGTGGGATCGCACGTCAAATGGTTTAGTAATGCCTGAGATTGTACTACAAAGCAGGCACGTGGATTACAGGCATTCCATCCATACGCCTAATTTGCAACCTATACCATGCATAACTATGAAGAACACACGTGGGTCAGGCTGACGGCTAAAACCTATTTTCATGTACGGTCCTGCTGTGGGGACTAGATTAGTTATTATGACCTTACGCCGCACATTCTTAAGTAGGATTTACACTTAACATGCACTCCTAGGTGGTTGAGAAACCACAAATATAACGTAACATTTGCACTTGTTGAGGATAATAGCATTTGCCACCCATTATTGTACATAACATTTTTATATAACTTCGACAGAGCATCGAACCAACGCTCTTTTACGTGTAGGATTTGTATCATAACCTTGTCTGAAAGAACAGTGTTTTATTTTAACAAGTGAAACTCAACGACCAGCTGTTGGCCGTGAAAAGGAGCCAATGTCACACTTTATTTGGTTTATTTTGACCTTGCAAACGCGACGACAGCGCGCTCTTTTCTTCAGTAAATTATATAGAAGGCAGTGGGGCCAGTGAATAACAAACATTCTTGTTACCTGAAAACCAGTTTATGTAGCGTGGAGAAGTGAAACAAATACTTTTTTTTTTTGACATGCAGACGACTGCCAAACAAGCTATGAATTGTAACATTATAAGATGAGCTGAGCAGGCTATTCTTGGTTCGAGAGAACGGGTCATTTTATAGGACTGTAAGTAATAGACCCTAGTTTATAAATGCTAGATTTCCAGACGCTCAGGTCTTATATATGAGTAAATGAGACACCTTTCTGTAACTTCAGAGTATACAGCTGTTATGACAGCAATATTTAAACCTTATCCTCAAGCTTGGATTGTATAGATTTAAAAGGAACCATGTAATGTAAAAACGCTCTACAGCGGTAGGATATGATTACCCTTAGATGCTAGTACAAGTTTTCGTACTTTATACGCTGGTGACGCGTACGGTTTTTGTCACGTTACTACAGCAGATGATCAATGGATCAGTGGTATTGATCAGCACACTGAGGTGCTATTTATGGTATTGGAATTGATTTTTCTTCCAATGAAGTGCTTGTATTGGATGCTTGGGACACCAATTGTTTACACTATACGAATTTAACATGGTCATTAAAAAAATACAATGAAACTGATAGGAATAAACTAATCTGATAAATAAGAAAGTAATAATCAAATATCAGGGTTTTTCAACTAAAACTGAGTATAAACCAGAAGCTAGGAACTCTAATGAAATCTAAATAAAATCATAAACTTAAATGAACCTTGATGACCATAACTTAGACTTGGTACTTCGTCTCATTTTTAAATACAAATATAGCTTTCCCCTATTGAGCGACGACAGTCAGATAGTTACTTGTTTAAACGCGGTAGCTAAGCTGATGATGCGATGTTAGACATGTATTCATGCTATCGCCAACATAACGTTTCTCTCCCAACACAAACATGACCCAAGTTCGCAAAGAGCGAATTTGCGATGTAGGAAGGTAACTGTAGTGGCGCCCATCGTGCATCCAATTTAAGAGTGTTTACATGTTATTCATTTGTGTTGTAACTAGGATAGATTTTCATACTTTCGGTTAGGTTCAGAATGTGCATAGCTTTAGCTTGGAAATAAATTTTGGATGAAACGCTTCTCGTTTACATCGTTGCCATTATGATTAACGTACGATAGGCATTAGATTAAATGATTATAACGTTAAATGTTGGAGATGACACCATCATAGCGCAGCTTTAAACTTATTATGCTTTAAATGTAACTAATATCTTGCATTGTAAACAAGTAAATAACTCATCTTGCTGTAGAATCATTCTTGTACTCTTACTATTATTGAATCTCCGAAGTAATTGGATAGGGAAGATCTACGTGTCATTCTCTTAGATTGCATTCTTTGTTTTTCCACTTTTGCGTAGGATTTCGAGAGGCTTAATTTGTTAGGATTGTCGCACGGAGACGAATTAATTATTATGAACATTGTTAGCGCGGACTAGCCGTTTTCACCTCTCGGAAGTGGTTAGGGGTCTGCCACTTTTTTGAATAAACTGAGTGCGATTTAAATGTAAGCCTTGCCTCTTTATTGTATTTGTTGAGTTTGTATTCCTCTGGACTGGTGGTTTTTTCCTCTCATTACACCCGACACCCCCCCCCCCCCCTCCCGAGTGCAGTTTCTTGAGTGCTTTCCCAGTCCAAGAATGCATTCCTTCCCGGCCTATATGTCTTCCTGGGAGATGGGGGTTTCGGAAGGGTCATTTAAGGTCGATGGCTCCCCGGAATCCTCGTCAATCGGGCACAATGGATATGAGACATGGAGTATCCAAAAACAGGACTTTCACAAACTACTAGTTTTTGAGAGAAAAGTTCTTCGGAAGATCTTCGGACCGGTGAGGGATGTACACACGGGTGAATAGAGGATTAGACACAATCATGAAGTAGAAGACCTGTACCATGATGCCAACATAGCTGGAACCAGAAGACTGCAGTGGGCTGGACATGTTGCCCGGATGGAAGACCACCGATGGCCACGGAAGCTACTGGATTCCATCCCCACAGGAAGAAGACCACCAGGTAGACCAAGGAAGCGGTGGAGTGATGTACTCCATGAAGATCTGCAACAGGCAGCGATACGTGTGGACAGTTGGCGGATGACAGCTATTATAAAGCCCTGCGTGGATGCGGATATCCGCGGATAAACCCGCGGGTATCCGCAAATATTTTCGCCACGCGGATATAGTTTGTATTGCTGTGCGGATAGCGGATACGCTGCGGATAATGTTTCGAGTAAATTTGCGTATAGTGTTTAGAATACAAACTTACGTTAATATTGCATAATTATTTGATATGCCAATCTACAGCTTCATGCTTAAAAGAGGAATAATCCTATAGCCTATTGCGTACGAAATATTCAGGCACATATTGCACTTAAACACAAGAAGATCATTTAACTCATATGCTTTCACTACATTTTATTAAGTACTAGCAGTAGTACTGCCCCCGTAAGATTAATTATATGGGATGAAAATGGGAATATTTTTCGAAGCCCATGATAAAATTTAACTAAGCAATATCGAGGTTGAAAGTTGGCAGAAACCAGTCTAGTGGCGACGTCGAGCAGGAGGGAATTTTCGTCGCGTGATTATATTGCGCAATGGAAAGTTCGAGAAGCTTAGAATCGGCCTAGCAACAGCGTACAATCCCGGGAATTGTTTAAACATTGCTATAAATTATCCGATTGGATATGAGCCTACAGCCAATAAGAAGAAATTTTTGAGGAGACGGGAGTTCCAGCAACTAAATTTTATGGATATTTATCACATTTAAGCCCCATGAGAGTGAATTTATATAATGGTAAAGTGAAGAAAATTATAATAAAATATTGGAGATATTTTATAAGCCGACAGCAGGTCGCAATTCGAAGGAATAAGCAATTTGCTAGAGCCCGCTCAGATTTTCGAGGGAACGAAAAAGGTGGCCAGATTCGGTGACTTGGAGGGGAGACGCAAGCATCGAGGCTCTTGTTCATCTGAAGTTTGAACTGATCAGACGTGTTTTGTCGGGAGAGATTGCAGTCCCGAGTGCATCACTAAGTCTGTGAAAGGTCGACTCGTGGAGACGCCGTATAGCGAGGCTAGGAGTAGGAGATTGCCGCGCCAGTAAAGTGAGTGAAGTTGCGAGGAATATAAATGCCGCAATAACTTCGAACTGATCAACTTCAGAAACATTACTTCTACTACAGATTATAGCATACAATCTTGTGAAGTATATTACGAACTCTTATCGAATTCGAAAGAATATTTTGGGAGATATAAACATTTTGTGAAGCGTTTGAAAGGTGTCTGAATCCAGCGCTATAAAACACTTTTGTTCGAGAAGACTACAGCGAATGCACAGATTCACGTGAGTAACAGTGATTGTTAGCATTGCTAGTGAGGAACTTTATGGTAACACCAGTATGATGACGGTGTATTCTCAACAGAAGAACATTATTAAGTCTTATAGTATGATTACGATTATGGAATAAATTAGTTGTGCGCCAGGAATACAAGCAGATAGAAGCAATATAGTCAACGATGGAGCTTCGTTAGAGGAGTTTGTTCATGACTGTCTACTTGACGAGCAAACATGAGACGTTATGTACAACCACATTCTAGTGCATTATCGTCAAACATGAGCTCGATATTAACACCAGCGACTACAGAACGATATCCATACTCCATCACCATGAATATTCAGTATACGAGTGAGGTCCACGACTTCCTTTTCGAATTTATTTCGGAACGTGAAGCTGAACTTTCGACACTTCTCGTTGTTTTGATGAAACTGTACCATGATGGAGTGAGAAGAGATATGAAGACTATCAAGAGGTCCAGGGTATACCCGGTCTCAAAGAAGATGATGGTTGGCGGTCCGCAGTACGATCCCGGTCGGAGCTTGCTGTTTTCCAGTAGGGGAATTCGTTCCTTTCCTGAGGTCGTGAGTTTTGGGAGACGAACTAGGATCCAACCCGGATCCTTGAAGGACGTTACAACAGAGTACTTTACAATACTCTATTTGAACTTCTAGACTCCCAGACAAGGTAGCTGTGTTCATTAAACTTGTAGTTAGAGCATTAATAGTGGCATTATAGAGCAATTCCTTTATCCATATTTCGAAACAACATTTATGCATTCCATGTATAGACATTTCATTCTCCGAGATCATTTGTACTGATCGTCTTTCGACGTTTTTAGCATTGTTAGTTTGCAATCCAGTTTCTGAACTGAGATTTTAACTTGTTTGAGGAACGAGTATTTTTGTCATTTCCTTTAAGGAACAGTAATTTATTTTCGACGTTTATGAATTTATTTTGAATTCAGGTGATAGACATTTTCGTGTATGTTACCAATTAAATTAATTTATTAGTTTAATTTGGGCTTCTTATTCGTCGTGAAGTAACATCAAGAGAGAAGAAAGAAACGGCGATATATTGTGAAATATCACAGCATCGTAACGATCTTAGCATCGTATTGGAAAGAAACATTTGACGTGGAAACGATGATTATCGTTAGAACTCATTGACATTCGTTCAGAATGGAGATAACACGAATATGCCTAACTGTATGTTTTATTGAAGAAAGCTATGATCTTTCAGTCAGTTAAAATAATTTGAGAATAGAATCTTCTTGGAAGATCTTTATCATCCGACGTTAGGGAAGTTCTAGTTTGATTACCTCGTCGAGATTGATCCTTATCGAACACACACGAATAATTTTTGTGATTGTGTATTCTCGATGGGAAATATAATGACACATTGTAGACATGATATTCCTTCATCTGTGAAGGTGAAACCAGAAGTGTGGAGTGACAGTACATTATTTTTATTAAATGTATACGCAACAGTTTAGAGATAACCTAGTAACGTTTTAAAGTAATTGTTAGGAGGTCTTACACGCTTAGTCCAAAGGTCGTTGACATGTATAAATTAGTGGATTAACAACTGATGTTATTGTTTGTTATACCAGCAGTTCGTTTGACAACGCTGAGGAATTATGCCCTTTTCAAGGAATGCCAGTTTGAAGGAAGTGAAGATGATAACCTTTTGATATTGGTTTATATGTTTGTAATTCCGTGTGCAGTTTGGCATACGAGAGGCTTTTAGCGAAGGAGTTTCCGCATTATAATACCGTCATTGCTTGGGAAAGGCTATTTTTGGCAAGGCATAAGGTGTGAGTGAGTAGAACTCCTTTTATTTCATACACGACTTTGGATAAGTGAAGATAATAGGGTCACAGCTGAAATTTAGACGGAAAATTGGATATTGAAGTCTGTTACGTTTTACTCTTATTAACTTTTATAAAACCCAAGGATGTAAATAAGTATGTTTAACCTTTGCTGATCGAATATATTTGACTTATTTTGACGACAGACCAGAATTGAGTATAAGTGGTAGTATTTCTGAAGCTATGGAGAATTGTGAGGATCCCATTAAATTGCAATTGGCATTAATGCGAGATCGGAGCTTATGCTCGAGTGTAAATTGACATTACTTTTTTATCTTGACAATAGCTCATGCTATTGAATGTATTTTAAATTCATTTGTTGTTAACTTTCATTACTTTTCAATCGAGGGTATAACGTGTTAGGTTTAGGAAGTTATTTGATGTTTTAGCATAGTGGATAGCGTATGAAATTCGATGTGGTTGAATGCGGTTTATTTATTGTTCAGTGTGTACGAAATCAACTCCTTTGGGATATCACAACGCGAGAGAGTGAAAGGAATAGTGTGTGGAATTTTCATTTTGTTAACATGTAGGATGTATGGAGGATTTGCGCTTTTGTCTGGCGTAAATCATATTTTTATAACGTTGCTTGTTGGTGGCAGAAGTGTGCATTCTCGGTCAAGGAAAGCAAGCGAGGGTCTTCTTCAGAACTCGTTTTTCCAGCCAAGGCCAGGGCACCGCCACATAAATGAGTCGACAGAGTCAATGAATGAATCAGCCGGTATTGGAGATTGTAACGGGCTGGATTATATAATCTATCACGTGGCTTGAGTCACGCTGCAAGGACCCAGGTGTCCAGCAGAGCGTGCACAGGAATGTGAAACACGCAGGGGTACTTAATTGTTTTAGCTTGTTGTAATAGGCTTAGGCCGCCCCAAGATTTTGTCACAGTGTTCGTGGAACACAGGAGTGTCAGTGGCGTAGATGTGAAGAGGTGAGAATGGATGTGTGTGTTATTAAGAGTGTGAATGTTTAGATATAGTTTACCTTTTGTTATTTAATTGTTTAGTTTTGTCGGACGCCTTGTTGTTTTGATTTATTTTAGATATAAGGAGATGCAACTGTGAAACCCATTTTAGGTCCAGAAGCTGACTACGAGATCGCCGAGAACGCAAGGTAGGTGTTCTACTTTGAGCTAAGTGCATATATGTAATTCACAGTTTCATCGTATTTCCCGCTACGTATATTCTTGAGGGTCATGTTGGAGTGGATTCCTGACTAGTATTTGGACCGGAGCAGTCAGGATCCACAAATCCAGCGGTGCTTCGGATATCTGACAGACCGCCTCTCAAATATACGGGTACAGTACCCGGCTTAGCCCGGTGGAATGATGATAATGTCTCAAAGTCTCCTTAGAAATATAATGGACTTAAAATCTAGGTCATTTTCCCCGAAAGACAATGAGGGCGTAATATCTAGGTCATTTGCCCTTTTGATAAGGGTGATAATGAAAACTACTGTTGAATTGACACGTCAAACTTACAAACTACCGTAATAGAAATACATAATTCAAAATTCACCGGCGAGGAAGACTTATTGTGTGTGATGATTAATGGTGTAATGGGCGTAACATCTAGGTAATTTGCCCGTATGATGAGGATGATAAGGGAAACTACTACCGGTATTGAATTGAAACTTCAACTTATAAGGTACACAATGTACTGTAATAAAAATAAATATTTTAAAAATCACTGGCGAGATAGACTTTATACGGCGGTGATTAGTGGTATGATGCGCGTAACATCTAGGTCATTTGCACGTATGATGATAATAATAAGGTAATGAAAAAATGTCTACTAAACGAACATGGTGTAATTTTAAAACTGATATAGGTAATTCAGATGTCTAGCTTCGATGTCTTCCAAAGTCTCAACCTTATTATCCGGCTTAGGTCTGTACTCGATGCGTCTAGTGAAAGAGCGTATGGCGTACTGCTCGGCAAAGAATATGGGTCCAAGCTGCATGAACCTGAGATGATCGCAGATGATGACGAAATATGATAACACACGTTTGGGGTTCCCCGTCCTACTTAGATCGGCCGGGGAATCACTCACTCTTTCGCAACACCACAGTGGCTCGAGCAACGGCCCTGTGCTGGCATCAGCCTGGACAGCAGATAACGCGGCGGGCTCTGGAAAGTCCTGTCATGTCACCTCGCGATGAATCAGCAAGCTATTCTCACAACTGCCCCACCCTCCAGGGTCTCACAACTTGTGGGACGTGGGTTGGCGACCACGGGACCCCAGCTGAGTCTGGAATCGCTTCTACTTCCTGGTGCCGGGCTCCTTTCAGTTCTCTTTCCTGTCGGCCTCCCTTGGTCAACTCTTGTTCTCTTCCGACCCCGACTGTATTAGGGTATCTGAGGGCTAGGGAGTCTTTCAATTTCCCGCCTTAATTGGCCGTTGTCTCATCTTTCCTGATACCCTCATTCTTCGAGGGGTCTGCCTTCTTTTCCTTTTCATAATATCTCCTGTCTTCTGCTCAAGGCCCTCAAAGAGGCAGGATGTGTGTAGTCCCACCATTACTGGTACACCCTCAAGGGCTCATGGCTGGTGAGTTAGGAAGCTGGCAACCCTGAGGGATTCCTGAGCTAAATGCAGGGAATGGAGTGGTATGTCAGAAATTTCAAGTGGACAATGTTACTCATCGGGTTCAAAGGGTAAGTATGTAAAATTTGGTTCAGATCGGTGAAACGGTGTAGATTTGTGCCAAAGGGCCTAAATGCAGGGGATGGAGTAGCCTCTCCGCAATTTCATGCAGACAGTGTTAGTCGCAGTGATCCAAAGTGTAAATATACAAATTTTGGTTGAGATCGGTAAAACGGTGTAGATTTGGGCCAAAGGGCCTAAATGCAGGGAATGGAGTGGTCTGTCCGCAATTTCAAGCAGACAGTGTTACTCGCAGTGTTCCAAAGGTTAAGTATACAAATTTTGGTTCAGATCGGTGAAACGGTGTAGATTTGTGCCAATGGGCCTAAATGCAGGGAATAGAGTGGTCTGTCCGCAATTTCAAACGGACAGTGTTACTCGCAGGGTACCAACGGGTAAGAATACGAATTTTGGCTCTGATCGGTGAAACTATGTAGATTTGGACCAAAGGGCCTAAATGCAGGGAATGTGGTGGTCTGTCCGAAATTTTAAGTGGACAGTGTTACTCGCAGGGTTCCAAAGGGTAAGTATACAAATTTTGGTTCAGATCGGCGAAACGGTGTAGATTTGTGCAAAAGGGCCTAAATGCATGGAATGGGGTGGTCTGTCCGAAATTTAAAGTTGACAGGGTTACCCGCAGGGTTCCAAAGGGGAAGTATACAAATGTTGGTTCAGATCGGTGAAACGATGTAGATTTGTATACCTAACAGACAGACAAACAGACAAACCGACAGACAGACAAACGTTATGCTTTAAATATATAAATAGATCATATGTTTGTAGTAGATGGTCTTGACATCTCATCATCATCAATTGTCACTACCATTATTACTATACTTACGAGATATAATGCTGTCAATAAGCTTGTTAGTTCATCGTGGTGACATCGTTAGTATTCCTCATGTCAGCTACTTCGCCATCTAAGCTATCCTGGAAGATCGGGGGGTGTATCTGTAGATTTATTTCCAACTTGTCACTGAAGCACGTTGGCTGTGATATTGCAACATCAACTATGCGAACATGGATGGGTCCAGAAGCAGAAGGATGATGACTAGGGGGCGGATTTCTATGACCTAAAAATGTATGAAATATGTATGCATTTATGACCTAAAAACATAAAAATATCTAATATATAAAAGTGAAAGTCTGTATGTATGTATGTATGTATGTGGGTTGGTTCCGTATACAAATCTACACCGTTCCACCAATCTCAACCAAATTTTGCATACACATAGTTAAGACCCAGAAGGAACCGCTGACTACATGAATTTTCGATAGTCTTTCTCATTCTTCTGATTTCGGCCCTTTTGCACTCGAGCAAAGACTAATAAATTCATAAAAGATACTCATGAAGGAATGGCAAGGCAGATCGTTTCCATGGCAACATAGCTCAAGTCGAGACACGGCCGACTGGATGCCAGTTGCGCTCTGCACTACCGGTATAGAAAATGAGCTTCTTTACATCAAATCCCGTTGGTTACTCAAATGCTCACACAGCACTGTCAACCCAGTATAGCATAACAAAATCTTCCCACTATTTGTAAATATAATTTCCGGAATACCAAAATGAAAATTATATCACAAAATAATATAATAATAATAACCCCTGGCACTACAGCCCATGATGGACCTAGGCCTACCAAGCGACCGCTGCCCAGCCATTTAGCCTTCAGATATTGGGGTGATGCGTGATCAGCGCATTGGGTTCCCCCGGCCGTTAATCTTGGTTTTCGTGATTGGGGCGTTGCCTCACTGTCAGACAGCTACTCAATTGTCCTCACGAGGCCGAGTGCACCCCGTTCCAGCCCTCACGTCAGTTTCTAAAATCCTTGACGGAGCCGGGAATCGAACACGGGGCCTCTGGGTGAGAGGTAGACACGCTATCCCATCACCACGTGGCCGGCCACAAAATACAATAGCGTGATAATAAATGACAGAAACTGAACATATCTTTGCACCTTATTAAAATAGGTTCACTCGATTTATATAAAACTTAATGAACTTTCCAGCTGCGTGGTTAGTACAGAAGTTATTTGGAAGCAACCGATAGTTCGGCTTCCGCAATAGTATTCGTAATCTGTGATACCAATTTCTCTGCAATGACGCTTGGAAGACCGCTGCTGCGGTCAGGCTAATGAGTGGAGGGGATTACAGTTCTGAGAAATGCAATCCAAACATTTCATGCAATAAATTCTTTCCACTGTGAATACAACTTAAACCAGACTTTCAGACAGTGGCCGATGGAGGAGAGGCTACAACCCCGATAATATCTTCGTGTCATCCAAAGTTGCTGGGAGTTGTTTGAAGATGATGGGTAAGCCCATTCCATCTACCCAACATAGGCCCATAATTTGCACAGTGAATGCCATGGTTGTGCCAGAGGAGGTGCCTTTCAAGCGAAGGTTTAATTTTCAGAAGGCCGACTGGGAAAGATTTGCCAAAGAACTTGATACAGAAGTTGCCAAAATCCCGCCGCAACCTGAGATGTATGAGGCATTTGTCAAATGCGTCCATACAGTTTCTAGAAGGACTATCCCAAGAGGTTGTAGAACAAGCTACATACCAGGACTGACTGATAACAGCAAACAGCTGATGAACCACTACAAAGATCTCTTTGAGGCAGACCCATTTTCTGATGATACTATCCATGTTGGCGAGGAATTGTTGCAAACTATCTCAGCACATTGTAAAGCTAAGTGGACCTCACTGGTAGAGAATCTCGACATGAAGTTAAATAGTAGGCGGGCCTGGAATCTCCTGAAAAACCTCAGCGGTGACCCAACGACATCTAGAAACTTCACCACAATAACAGCAGACCAGATTGCAACCCAATTACTCATGAACGGGAAGACTAAAGGTCGGAGCTCACGGGAGCAACTGGAACGAACCTCAGGACATGAGAACCATAACCTACGAGAACCTTTCACCTTGAATGAACTAGAATCTGCCATCTCCACGTTGAAATTGAATAAAGCTGCTGGCATCGATGACATCAGAGTAGAACAGATCAAAAAGTTCGGCCAGACCACCCTACAATGGCTGCTTACGATGATTAATGAGTGTGTATCTAAGCTTTATATCCCCAGGCTCTGGAGGAAAGCCCGAGTGGTTGCACTGCTTAAGCCTGGTAAGGAGCCAAACGATCCTAAAAACTTTCGCCCAATATCCTTATTATGTCACTGTTTCAAGATCTTCGAGCGCCTTATCCTCAACCGAATTAGCGGCATCCTTGAAGATAAGTTCATTCCCCAACAAGCTGGGTTTCGATCTGGAAAGTCATGTTGCAGTCAGATACTGAACCTCACTCAACACATCGAGGATGGGTATGAACAAGGTGAGATAACTGGAGTTGCCTTTGTCGATCTAACAGCTGCTTACGACACTATCAACCACAGAAAGTTGCTGAGGAAAGTGTACCAGACCTCCAACGACTACCAACTAACATCCCTTATTGGCACTCTCCTGCAGAATAGAAGGTTCCAAGTCTTTCTCCATGGTAAAAAGAGCAGATGGCGCATACAAAAGAACGGCTTACCTCAAGGCAGTGTACTCGCTCCTGTGCTATTTAATATTTACACTAACGATCAGCCCATACCAGAACATTCTAGGCTCTTCATCTATGCTGATGATACTGCAGTGGCTGCCCAAGGAAAAACATTTGAAGAGGTGGAGGGAAAGTTGACTTCTGCACTAGATACCCTTGGATCTTACTATGAAGCCAATCATCTTAAGCCAAATCCCAACAAGACTCAAGTATGTGCATTTCACTTAAGGAATAGAGAAGCTCGGCGGGAACTGGATGTTACATGGCAAGGCAAACAACTCCAACATTGTCCAACACCCGTGTATCTAGGTGTTACTCTTGACCGAACACTGTCCTTCAAGAAACATTGCCATAAGACCAGGCTGAAAGTTAGTTCACGGAACAATATTTTGAGGAAGCTCACAGCCACCACCTGGGGGGCAAGTCCTCACGTCCTAAGAACTTCTGCTCTTGCTTTGTGCATGTCTGCTGCAGAGTACGCTTCACCTGTGTGGAGTGCATCCAGTCACACCATGCAGATTGACATTGCCATCAACGAGACCATACGAATCTTGTCGGGATGTATGAAGCCTACTCCAGTCGACAAACTTTACCCGATTGTTGGGATAGCTCCCCCAACTATCAGAAGGGCTGTTGCTGCTGATGCAGAGAGGGCGAAGCAGATTAATGATCCCCGTCATCCACTGCATAATCATCAGGCTGTTGTCCGTCGACTGAAATCAAGAAAGAGTTTCATCGCCAGGACTCAACCACTGGAGGGAACATCGGAATCTAACCGCATCTCCAGGTGGAAGAGCAAGCTGCCGCCGGATATCCCTGTTAAGGAAGAGCTAGCCCCAGGAAATGACCTGCCTTACCCTGTTTGGAAATCACTTAATCGTCTCAGGGTGGGCGTCCCTCGTTGCAAGACCAACATGCAGAAATGGGGTATCCTTCCAGCTGATGGAGACACGTCCTGCGAGTGTGGAGCAACACAAGACCCAGCCCACCTGCTCATTTGTCCACTACTAGAACAACCCTGCACTACCCAGGACCTGATCGAGGCAAACAACAAGGCCATCGGAGTTGCTACATTCTGGAAATGATCGGACACGGAAATGAATGAATGAGTTTTCATTGTCGAAAAAGATAATGCTGAAATTGTAATTTGATGATGATAGTTGATGTTAAAGGGCCTAACATGGAGGCTATAGGCCTCTTAATTCTTTGGGATGAAAATGAAGAATGATGATAAAATGAACACTAGAACTAAAAATAACTAAAACTTACAACGAAATTACGGATTAGGAGAACAAAAGGACAAAAAGGAAGGAATAAGGGAAATAAAATGTGGGTAAATGAAATGCTCTCAACCCTCAAAAAATGAGATTTGACGGATTTGGTAAGGTGTGCCATGAAAGGCAGATAGGAAGAGAAATAGGGGAGAGACAACCCCAGAATCACTGGAAAAAGGGAAAAAACAGATCCAGCTCAGGAATTCTCCCAAACTCAACAGCCGTGAGCCCTTGAGGGTGTAGCACCTCCAGTGGTGGGGCTACACACACCCTGCCTCCTTTATGACCTCGTGCAGAAGGGAGCGGATATGATGAAAAGATGCACTGTACGGTTGATTCCGTAGTTAATTGGATATCATCGTAGGTATCAGAGGCAAAGAAGTCCCTATCATGTGCGTTACTAACATTGATCAAGTACTATCCCGGCATTTGCCTGGACAAAGTGTAGAAAAACCACACACAAGATAGGTTCGAACCTACGATGTCTGGGCTTGCTACAGCTGCCCTCGCAACCGTGGTGCACGATTAAACGATCACAACTACGGTGCGGGACTCTCAAAATGACGACTACACACAACGGACGATGGAGTGTTTGTGTCCGGAACAAAGTTATCGCCGGAAATCACGTAAGACAATCATCTCACCTAACTCTGTCTCACGTAAACTCGGGAAATGAAAGCACACCTCCTGTGTAGGAGCAAGAGTAGTGTTGAATGCGACATCTACCATCGGTACTTGCAACTGGCATATGTAAAGCCATTGTAGATATACTTTGTTCTCTTTGATAATAGCTTTAAACTGCCTGTTCATTTAACACAAGACAAGAAAGGTTGCAGCACTATTTTCACTGCCAGCTGGATCGCATCCCTCCTGGCTGCTTTAAACTGCCTGCCCATTCAACACACAGACGCGTACAGGATCTTTTCACAGTAGCGCTTCATTCGTATTTACGTCTTTTTCCAGAACTAGCACTAACGTTATTCCATTTCTTACTACCGTCTATTTAAGTTGTAGGAATTTGCTACACCCATAAAATATTAAACAATAGACAAATCATTTTCTGAATGAAACATTGTGTTAACCTGAAGTAAGTTATCGCATTTATTAAATTGATATTCAATCAATGTCATTTAAATTAGAATTGCATAATGATTTTAATACATTTGTAATTATATTTGTTTTTTCCATTGCTTTATTTTTAGACACCATATACTTTGAGCTAACCTCTTTACTTTCCACTACGTCGCGTTACTTGAAGCCGTTTGATTAGAATGGCTTATGGATCTTTAAGCATACAGTCTCTTTATTAATTATACACGGATTGGTGAAGTATTGATATTCCATGTCTGCCATTTCAAGCTTTTGACCTATCTTACGAAATACTTTAGGGGCTAAAGAAGAAGCCCAATGTGTTCTCAATCAATGCATCTCATTTGACATTATACTGGGATTATACGTTGTTGCATTGCACAGACCAAGGATCATGTAATATGGGGCGTCGGTGGGTTGGTGGGATCCGGGTCTCGAGCGCGGTTTGAGGTGGAAGCCGGTGAAAACCATGCACCGCTGGTCTATTTATTTAACTTCTCATCTGACAGTGTTTGTGATATTATGATGTATTTATTGCAAATGCACCTTTGTGCGCAATTATACTATTAATTAATTTACTTTAACAAGATGAGATAGATTAGTTGGTTCCTCTGTTTAGGGGCTGCGACATCGCGGTCATGCAGCCCCGTGTACATAGGATGTGTGTAGAATCTGCCTGATAACCGGTGTTAATTGTGATGGCTGTATTATTGTGTGTTATATGTAATTCAGGTAAAGACTACAGACTGTCAGTTTTAAATACTTCCTACTTTTTCCAAATGCTACCGTCAACGACACCTAGCTGCAAACTTGGCTAATAGATACTCCCGCAACAAGACGGTGACCATTGGAACATAATAGCGTTAATCAAATTTTACATTCACACGAGTGTAGTTAGTGGAACGTTCTTTCACATCACATAAATCTATGTCGTATGACATGGGCCCACCGGCTTTCCTTCCCCTCCGAAGGAAGGCATACTGAGGGATTTTAACGCTCTTCAAAACTCCAATGACTTCGGCCGGGTTTGAACCCGCGACCTTGGGCATAGAAGCTCAGCAAGCTACCAAATACGCCACCATAGCCGCCCAATATGAGATAATAGGCATGTAAATACAGCAATACGATTTCCTAATATGCAGCTATAGTAGACTACACACTGCCTTATGTACATGAATAAGCCATTTCTCATTAATCACACCATTTGTGCGGGGTTATAAATCGTAAGTATATTTGACTCCAGAATGATGACTTTATTTTCCAAATATTGAATAATTTAAATATTGTTTCCTTTCAAAAAGGTAGATGCAACAATTTAAAAATGAAAGAGAAATATGTGATCAAGACGTCTAAATAACACCCATTACAAAAATAAAAAATAAAGACTATCAGGAAAGTACTGTAATTGTGAGAATAGGTCCTTGAGAAATATGATGCATTCTCTACTACGTTATTGTACTCCACAGTACCTTTCGCCTAGATTTACAGTGAGTTAATATTACTCTTGATTAACTTCAGAGTCCAGGAGAACTATGTTTTAAACTCACTTAGGGGCAAAGTGAATATACCATGTGTAATATATTGGCATGTATCTTTCTATAATATGTAAATACACCTCTCGGGAAACGCCGGGTAAAATAGCTAGTGACCTATAAAATTCAAAATATGACTTAATGAATAGCATCTACGTTACATAGAAACACTTTTATTACGATTGCTACAGGCTGCAATTAATTAAGAGTTAAAAAATTTTAATTCTTCGAAATGTTTAACCCAAAATCAACTAAAATGATGAATATTTCAATGACTCGTTAAGGTTACACTGCATACTCATAGGCAAGGACGGACTCTGTGGAAGACATAAAAACTACAGTTACTTTCACTGTTCAATATTCAATCAGTTTTAATTTATACACAAAACATTATGTTATTTGAATGAAACTTTCATACCTGATCTAGTCTCTATTATTATGATTGTTGCAATTTATGACCACATGCATCTTAAGATTGTTGAATGAGAATCCCCTCCTGTTGTCGTTGAGTATCGTCTTGTAGCGAGAAAAACTTCTTTCGACATCACACGATGTAACGGGAGCGTACTTGACTAGAGTTAAATCACTTGGAGAAAATTCCTGGAAATCTGCAGATGAAGGGTTTCCACAAAGAATGTCACTTATTCCACGCAGGTACACAAGTCCGCTATGTTTTCCAGTACATTTTCTAATTTTCTACACACCCTAGATGCTATTGTTTCTTTTGCATGCTTTAATTCCTGTTCAATGCACTTCACAACATCTAGTGCATCGCTTAGTTCTGCACCTGAAACTTCCAGTTGCGTGATTGCTTCAGTTAAAGAATTAAAATTGGACTTTATGTAAGCCAGGTTCGTTTTTAATGTAGTGCTTGAAAATAAATCTTGAGTGATTCTTATTGAGGACGATTCTGCAGAATCAAAAGACTTCACGATCTTCTCCACATCTAAGTTGTTGCAATAGTACACTGCGGCATCAAGCCAAGTCCCCCATCGCGCTATAACTGGCTGGGGAGGTAGGGGTAGTGAAGGTCCTTCTCCTTGAAATTTCTGAACGCGAAGTGGAGCTTTGACAAACACTTTCTTACAGTTCGATATTAATTAATCAACTTCTGGGTAGCTACTTCAAACTTCTTCGGCTGCCCTATGCGAGGCATGTGCAAGACATGTCACATGTATCATTTTCGGGTATAGCATTTTAAGTCCCTTGGCTGCCTTCACCATATACGGAGCAGCGTCACTTACAAATATAAAAATGTGCTCTCTCTTTGCCCCGTTTGGCCACAACAGATTCATTGAACTGTCGAAGAGACCTGCAATGGTGGAATTATTTGTCTTCTCTAGCACTTCACATGTCAGGAGGAACGTATCTCCAGGCCGGTCTTCCTTCAGCGTGCCAACGATCACATTATTTTGCTACATATCTTCCAGCCACATCTGTGGTCTCGTCTATTGAAACCCATATCTTACTGTCTCCTACGCCACGCCTTATTATATCCAACATCTCTTCATAACAAGGGGTCAGGTAGTCCTTCCTGAAAGTAGATTCGTTGGGAACAGGACGCTTTGTATATTTGTCAAGAAACTGTCTGAAGCTTCGGTTGTTAAGTTTCTTTAAAGGAATATTAGACGAAACCATCATCTTGCAAAGATCTTGTGAAAATTGTGAACACTGTGAACTTGATGTCGGGGTTACGAATAGCAGACGTTGCCTATTTTCGAGTGCAGAATATCTAGTTACACAATTCTTATGTATTGGAGTATTACTGTGTCGTAGCACAGAGAAGCGTTTTTCGGCAGTAACTTTTACCTCACACAATTTACAGAATAATATCACTCCATCCGTACTGAATATGTTTTCACCGAACTCGCGAACAAAACTTCGCAACTTCCCACAAATTGAGACTTTTGTTTTAGGCATATTGAAAGGAACTGAATGACAAGCTCCCTAATGAGTGAAGGTGGAAGAGGGAAGGGCCAAGGAGAGAGATAAGAACGATGACAAATAACTGCGGAATTACCTCTGCTTCCGTGTAAACAATATAATCCGATGGCTTAACGCCATATATCAACCAATTGTGCAAATCACCTCGATTTTATTTTTAGTTACGTTAAGGGGTCCAAAAGGAACGTTTTCAGACACGAAGGCATTCTGTACCCCCACTGGTTAATTTTTACAGCCCCCCCCAAACATGTGATGGGGCGCGTACCCTTATGTTTTGGGTTAAAAATTCGTAATTATTTTTTATGGGCAAAATTAATAAAATTAGTATCATTTCCGATGTTTTTAAGGGTAAGGAATTCATTTTTGAGGTCATTTTTCTTGTCGGGGGCAGGGTGGTGGCGCTACAGGGAGCGGGGTGTCAAAAGACGTAAAACTTGGTTGATGCATATCATTTTCAAGGTATTTTGGGGCGTAGAATTCATTTCTGGGTTAGTTTTTGTTCTAGAGGGTAAGCGGTGGGGGCAGTACTTGAAGTTCTTTGCAATGAAACAAATTGTCAGCAACGACTTTCTCCTCAAATGTCTAAATGTGTTGGTTTAACACGTTTTGCTTGATCTAATAAATTAAACATAATATTGAAATATCAGCGGATTTGGATAAAAGTCATGCGGATGTGGGGCGGATGCGAATAAAAGTCATGCGGATAAGGGGCGGATGTGGATAACAAGCGTGCGGATGCGGGACGGATGCGGATAACAGTCATGCGGATGCGGGGCGGATGCGGGGCTGATGCGGATAACGTTTTGTTTATCGGCGCAGGGCTCTAGCTATGGATAGGAGACGATGGAGAAGGAAACTTGTAGCAGCGCGCGGTCCACTGGGCCTGATCGCGTGGAAGAGAAGAAGAAGAAGAAGAAGAAGAAGAAGAAGATCATGATACAGTGTAATCGTTGTTGCCTAGTAACAACCTGTCCATCAATGGTGTGGCGTTGACTATCATGATACAGTGTTAGTCGTTGTCGCCTCGCGACAATATGTCCGTCAAGTTATTAGATCTGTGAAACGGTGTAGATTTGTGCAAAAGGGCCTAAATGCGGGGAATGGAGTGGTCTGTCCGAAATTTAACATAGCCTAAACGATTCCTCTTGAATTAGGCTATCATATACAAAAAGAATTTTTCGAATCCGACTGGTAGTTCCAGAGATTAGCGCGTTTAAACACATAAACACACAAACTCTTCAGCTTTATTATATTAGTATAGATATATAAACAAGATGTTCAGTAAAGAACATATAGCCTACTTTCTCCTAAATACATGGGTATTGTTATAACTCTTTGTCCTTTTCAAAGAGTATAATTGAATGTTGGATGTAGTAGCTTGTTGCAATACAACGTGTTATACGGATATTAAACATGAATAAGAGGTGCCCTTTGCTAGTGCTACCTCTGCAAAAAAAAAAAAAAAAAAAAAATCCTCTCGGCAAGCCGGAAGGCGGAGGTAGATTTCACCGGACAAACTTGGGGATAGGCGAAAATAGGCAGAATATGCAGGTTTTCGTAGAAGGATCAGACCTCATTTATTGCGAGAAAGTATTTTATAATTGTAGCTTAATTAACTTTGTTTTTCGTCATTTTATGCATATTTTAAACATTTTCTTGTCTAATGGGGACGGTAACCTTCTTGTCATTTGGGGTCCATTTTTAGCCTACTTTTCACATTTTTCAAAAATGAGCAAAAAGTACACTTATGAGATCGATCCGGGAAAATGTGTGTCTGTCTGTCTGTCCTTCTGTCTGTCTGTCTGTCTGTCGGTCTGACTGTGTGTGTTTCCCCCCCTATCAACTCCTAAACGGCTGCAGCAATCAAAACCAAATTTAGTATGTGTAAAGATGTGCACCGGAATATCTCACGTCCATATTTGAAAATGATGTCAGTGCTACCAACTGCTGAAAAAACGCACTAGAAATTTGAGCTCCATGTTGGATATCTTGCAAGGTATGCTTGGGAGCTATTCCAAAATTGGCACACATGTAGATAATACTATTTCAGTTTAATTTCCAGGAGGCCTGGTGTATTCTTGGAATACACGGTAAGATAGAGTATAATTTTACTGATCCTTGCTTGTTTATTCCTTCTCTTTTCTCAAACACCAACAGTGATCTTCTAATTTCTCCTTGCTGTTTAGGGTTCTCATGTTACTTGTGAGTCTGTTCTAGATATATATCTTCCATGACCCACCTAGCGTCATCTAGCAGCGAATCTCTGAAGTTGTTCAATTCTTCCCTGTGCATGAGGACCTCCTTTTCAATTTGGCCACCAGATCTCGTCGCCATCGCCAGCTATCATCTCCGTGATCAAGAGAACTTCATCTACTTTTTCACCCAACAGGCTGCGATAGTGTCGCCTACTATCAACTCTTTGAAGACCATCTCATCAAAAGAAATTAACTTTTCAATGTTGGTTATGCTTATATGTCTTCCTTTTGTCTCCTACCCCCACTCTTTTCCCTTCCCTGATCCCTCTGTGCCTCGTTGAGTGTGTCTCACTTGTACGTCGGCAGTCGATTCAGTCAGAGCTCAACTAGAGCTAGCCTCCTCAACTAAAGAGGCATTCTTTTAATTCCACGCCATGTTGGAACTTTAATGTAAACCGTCAAAGGGAACTTCACCTTCGCCATGAAGCAAAGATAAGTACTGACTTCAGGTTTTAACCTCATTCTCATCGTCTTTTAATAACTACATGCTTTTAACGATCATTTTATAGGCAGTGTGAGATTACTATATTTGGGGCAATAATCATCCTTCGCGGGATTTTCTATGTTGGACTTTTGTCTGTCTAATCCAATCTTAATAGAAAGCAGCATTTCTTATGCTCATTAAATGAGAGATCTTCTCACAACGTCGGATACTAATGAATACCCACTGTCTATAAAATACTTTGTTCGTTCCACCGCTGGAATAACTTTTGCCCTATTCTTCAGTAAGGATTGCTCTGGAACCTTCCAGAATCTACCAGTCATACCGTCATGTATTTTCCACTCACATGTGTGAATACTTTTTCAAACTAAGGAATCTTCCTTATGAATTACTGCTCAATAGCTAATTTTTCTTCCACCGTTGGAATTTTCTTGGCGTATTTAATGATAATCTACAACCTCCTCAAGCAATAGACTCTTGCCTATCTAGTGCAACTAGTTATTTTTCATAATTGCAATAACTTTCTTTGCCAGAAACGTTTGTGCTACTAAAGTGAACTTTTCATCCATTTCAACAGACTATAGTGAAAAATAGTGTTTATTCAATATTTCTTCCGCGTCGCGCTCGTCCGATGATTATAAATACGGCCATGAACATTTATCCTCAATCCCATTTGATCTTTCCCAAACCTCTTACTAACAAATCATAATAATAAAATTGTTACTTTAAGTATTTTTCAATGAGGTGTCACTCTAAAGACGTGCCCTCTCTCGTTTGCTTATTTATCATAAATTAATGTCTGCATAACTACGTGTCTGGTACACGTCTCAAATTATCTTGTTTCTCCCTTCTAATTAGGGAATACAATTCTTTCAACTCATAAGTGAGTTATTTCTAGGTTTCACGAAAGGGAAACTTGCCCATTTGTCTCGTGATTCCTACTTAAACATAGGAAGTCTGGAAACTTCCTTTTGACTTTCTCTTCAGGTTTCACAGTAAGTGACCTGCCCTATTTGTCTAACAACAACAAAAAAAGTAATTCCGCTTTAATATAAGAAGTTATAGGAACTTCTATTCTTCCTGTTTTTGTTATTGTTACTTTCGAAGTTGTTACTCTTTCTTAGATATTTACTTAGAAATTCTTTAAAGAACCCACCTTGTACTTAATTTATTGTTTAACTTTAATCACTTTAATTGTCTTTAAATTTTCCATTTTATCTTCGCCATTTTTAAAATCTTGCGAGGATTTTAAAATATATAAAGGTTTGAAACCAAAAGAATTGTTAATTGCCTGGCACAAACTTTAGATGTGTTTTGGAGGTCTGTGACCCCATTTGTTACAAACTCTGAATTATATATTTGTCAAAAAACTACTACCTAACATTGTTAAATTCATTACACTCTTTTGCATTGTAAAATAAATTCAAAGTTTCTTTTTTGACTCATCATTTCTCTAACATAACGGTTAGGTAAGATCCTGTCTTCCTTGACTCTTCCCACTTAATGCAAATAAATCTCTTGATAGGGTTTTCACCACTTGCTGCATTTGAGCAAGAACTCTTAGTTGACAACTTGGTTAAGTCTCTCTTAGCTTTAATAGCTAATTCTAACTGGCCAGTAAGGCAAGCATAGCTCGCTTGTTTCTCCTTGCCTAAACTTTTAGTCAGCTCCTTGCTGGGTAAAAGCTTAGCCATTTCCAAATGCAACTACTGGTTTACTTACCAAAATTATTCCCAAAGGTATAATTGTTTTATCTCCATCCTTCTTGGAAGCATTTGGTCACTTTTTAGGAACTCTACAATCCCGAAAACTAGAAATATCGAAACCGATTCAAATTATTGGCATTCTTCGAATTACTTGTTCAAAAACAAATTCCTTTGAACAGATATACAATAAATCTGTTACTCTTTGTCTTGCCAGACCATCACCCTTCCCCATAGTAGGCAGATGTATGCTTGAGAGGGAATACTCTAAAGCCACTCTCTTGCAAACCGCCCAAGTTCTAGCCGCGTCTCCCGTTAGCTTTGCCCAGGTCCCTACCCACTTTAGGTATCGGAGAGAGGATTTGCATTGGCAACCGCCTTTGAGTACATTTAAAGTTAAACTTATAACTCTTGTGGAACTCTCCTCCTATTTCTCCATCCTTTTTCTCCAGTCCGAAACCCACTTACTTTTCTTTATCATCTTCCCTTGGTGGTTAGGTTATTCCTCAGCCTATAATCTACCCAAGGCCATACATGACAGTGTTGCCAAAATAATTTTAGGCCTTCTGATAAGTCCAATGTTTAAATGCATATAACTTCTACACTATCAATTGGATTTCAACCAAATTTTGTATGTAAAATGTGTACATAAACAGATATGACTGAGCGTATTCTTAAGAACCACCAGGGCTGCCAACTGTTAATAATTGCTCTCTCTATTTTTTTAAATCCAAATACCAATATATCGGTAAGTATGCAAGCCGACAGATTTAAACTATGCACACGTATAATCTGACATTTTAGATTAATTTGGAGTAACTTATATACTTCAGTTCTACCAACATGATTATAAGCTTACTGATAGTACCAATTTTTAAATACATGTAAGTTCTATACTATCAGTTGGATTTCAACCAAATTTCGTATGTGCAATGTGTAACATAACAGATATGACTATAAGTATTGTTAAGAGCAATCAGGGCTACCAACTGTTAATAAATGCTGTCTATATTTTTTTTACCTTAATATCAATATATCAGAAAGTATGCAAGACAACAGCTGTATACTTTGCACACGTATAGCACCTGACATTCTAGATTAATTTGGAGTAATTAATATAAGTCAGTGCTGCCAACATGATTCTATGCCTGCTGATAGGACAAATTTTTAAATACATGTAACTTCTATACTAACAAATGGATTTCATCAGAAATTGGCACAACAAGATATCATAATATTTCAGATTATTTCTGACAAGCACACACATGACATTGTTGCCAACATGCTTTTACGCGTGCTGGTAGATCCAGTGTCTAACTGCAAGTAACGTCCAATGGACTTCAACCAAATTTTGTATTCTGTACCTTAAGAGATGGAACTAAGAATATATTCAGTCACCAGGGCTGCCAACTGTAGTGCTCTATTAGGCTACATTATACCAGGTATACTTTGAAATAATTAGATATTTCGATATTACCAACTTAATTTCGTCATTATTCTAGATAGATTCATATACTGTAGATTAATCATTGGCATGAAAAGTAGGCTGTATAGTTCTTCACGGAACTTCTTGTTATACTTGTGGTCACACTGTCCTTATGCAAGGTTTCGACACTGATGTGTAACTATGTAACGGTCTGTTACTTCTTCATGCAAAATTATATCTCCCGCAGAGATTTTGGTTGGTTCCTCAGTTTAGGGGCTGCGACCACGCAGTCATGTAACCCCGTGCACTTTGGGTGAGTGTAGAATCTGTCTGATAAACGGTGTGAATTGTGATGGCTGTATTAGTCTGTAATTCAGGTAAGGACTGCTGACGGTCAATTTCAAGCAGTAGTTCCTAATGTTGTTACCAGATTCTACCGTCAACGACACCTAGCTGTGAACTTGGCTACTAGATGCCACCGCAACCAGCAACTCGCAACGAACGTTGGAACTTCCCCTCCAAAGGAAAGCATACTGAGGGATTTTTAGCGCTTTTAGAAAATCCGACGACTTCGGCCGGCTTTGAACCCGCGTCCTTGGGCATAGAAGTTCAGTATGCTACAAGTTACGTCACCGAATCCGCTTCACACTTAGTCAGATGGAAATCTGAATCAGATCTCGTGCAAGTGCGTTGTCATGGCAACGTCTGATGGCTCATCCCTCATCAATTTAGTAGTGTTGCCATGGCAACCTCTGATAGCTCTCGGCATTTTCTTATAATTCCGAAATCATTTTTCTCATCCCTTGGCGTAATGGTGGGTCATATCAAAAATTCTTTCAGACAAAAGTTTTAGGTAATTATTAGGGGAATATTGTCCATTTTGTACGGTTCTGATATTGTTCCTATTAAGAGAGATATGATTAATGTTTCCCGAAAAACCCACTTTTTCCCACCCCTTTGGTCAATGATTGGTGCTATAAAAAAACTCTTCAAACATAAATTTTTGGGCTTTATCCGACACATAGTATGAACTTTGAACGGATTCGATATTTCACATATTAAGAGAGTTATAGCAATATTTCACTTTTTCGAAAAAAAAAGACCCCCATTTTCAATTCCCCTTCGACCGATTTAGCCCAGTAACGAACTCAACCGAGATTTTATAGGTATACATATTCGGTAAAAATTTCAAAGTGATTGGTACAAAATTACGGTAGTTATCGTGTCCACAAGAACCGACAGTAGTGGCTACGCTGGCTAACGCGCAGCATTAGGTCATGGGGCCAAGCTCTCTGCTGACTCGGTAGACGCGTGGGTTTGAGCCCCACCGTCGGCCGTCCTTGAAATGGTTTTCCGTGTTTTCCCATTTTCAACACCAGGCAAATGCTGGGACGGTACCTTCTGACAGGCCACGGCCGCTTCCTTCCACATCCTTGCCCAGTTTCATTCACCATCATTCATTTCATCTCTCATTAACTCCTCTCATGAGGTTGGCGTCAGGAAGGGCATCCGGCCGTAACAACCATCGTCACAAAGACTTCCATCGCATCTCATCCACGACCCCGTTGGAAAAAAACGGGAATAATAAGGGGTAGACATACATCGTGTCCACAAGAAACTGATATACATATATATATACAGTGTGGTCCACCCGCCCCTTATTACTTAGTTTTATGAAACCCTACTAACATCTCAATACCGGGTGAGTTAGCCGTGGTGGTTACGGCATGACTGATGGCAGTCGCTCACATCCGGGAAGCGAGGAGGTTCGAATCCCCCCGCCGGCAACCTTGAAGATGGTCTTCTGTGGTTTCCCATCTTCCTTCCAAGCAAATGCCGGGGTTGGTCCTTAACTATAGGCCACAGCCGCTACCTTCCAACGCCTCGTCATTACATTCCAACTTCCCTCCTTCCCTCCCCAATGGTACTTGTAGCTCAACCCTTGGGTGTCCGTCTCGAAGCAGCTTCAAAACTGGCGAGCCGAACATGTCCTCGGACACTCCCGGCACTAAAAAGCCATACGCTAAAAAAAAACATCTCAATTCTCCCGATGGTCGATATTGCTCTGCGCTCTGACTGTGTGACAGCAATGTAATTGGGTCATGGGACTAGCAAAGAAAAACCGACCTTAAACTTTTCCCCGCCAAATACTATGGCCCTTTCTACTATCATATGACTTACTGCTCCTTACAATAACACACATACACGTAATACGATCGAATTAATAGCTTACGCCACGTGATATGTAATAGTAGAAAGTTAAATCAACACCATAAGCCGTGATTGAAGACTTTGAGATGGACTTAAACGTTTGAGGTGGGTCGGCTACAGTAACTACAGCAAGTTTAGCGTGCGGTTTCTACCATGTGTTGGTGGCTGAGAGGGTTAAAGCCTGACCATACGTGGTGGGCGCGAGCGGGTAGACTGCTGCTTCGAATCCAGAAGTAGGCATACTTTTTTGAACGAAAGCCCACATTCCATTTTAGTCGGGATGACAGCGCCCCGATCACGAATACCAAGATTAACGGCCGAGGGGACCCGACGCGCTGATCACGCGTCACCCCAATATATGCAGGCCAAATGGCTGGGCAGCGGTCGCTTGGTCGGCCTTAGCCCGTCAAGGGCTGTATAGTGCCAGGGGTTGTTTTTGTAACTACATTGCCACATTTATTGCCTTACGACGTATTTTTGTGAAGAGTACGTTGAATTTTGATGATTTATAAAGAAAATACGATCGAATTGGTACGATATGCCACGTGACCTGTAATGGCAGAAAATTAAAAAACTGGCATGAATATTAACAAAACATATCGAAGTGTTGATCCGGAGGTCCGGGTTCGATTCCCAGCTCTGCCTAGAAATGTAATACTTGTCTGAGGGCTGAAATTGGGTACACGTAGCCTCGTGAAGCCAATATGAGAAGAAGTGGGTTTGATTCCCATATCAGCCACCCTGGAAATTGTTTTCCGTGGTTTCCCACTTCTACTCCGGCCAAATTCCGGGACGGATTCTATCTTAAGGCCACGGCCACCTCCTTCCCAAACCCTAATTGCAAATACACACATCATTACAAGCCCGCAACAACTCAGGTTATCAGATAAATCCTACACGCACACCCAAGCAAACGGGGCTAAATGACCGCGATGTTCTAACCCCTCAAATGAAACAAAACAACAACATATCGAAGGATATTCTGATCGCCAGTGCTTGCATCGAAGTATACGTATTCCTTAGAAATTCCCATGGTATTATTAGCCTACTTTCGATTTTTGCAAAAAATGCAAGGCCAAAAATTGTCTGTCTGTCTGTGTGTGTGACTGTGTCTGTGTGTGTGTGTGTGTGTGTGTGTGTGTGTGTGTGAGTGAGTGTACTCTGAAAGTCTGCCCCCCCCTCCCCCCCCCCCTATCAATTCAAACACGGTGAAACGGAATTGAACGAAATTTGGTACAGATGTAGAACTAGCAAAGGCCACCTCAGTGTCATGTTTTATATCGCCACCATCTTGACGGAAACGGAATGGCGGCCACCCAAATGTTAAAAGCTTAAATCAAATTACGACCAACCTAATCATTTCATCTCTACCAAATTTTTCAACAACATACCTTTTTGTGGGAAGCATCTTTTGACTGAACTACAAGGTCATCAGCCCAATAGTTTGCAGATAGCGGCCATGTATGTGTGCAAATCGATTCCCCACATCAATTCAAACACGGTGAAACCGATTTGAATGATTTTTTTACAGAGGTAGCACTAGCAAAGGGCACATCATATTCATGTATAATATCCGCATAGCACGTTGTATTTCAAGAAGCTACTATAACCAACATTGAATTATACTCCTTGAAAAGGACAAAGAGCTATAACAATACCCAAGCATTTAGGAGAAAGTAGGAAATAAGTTCTTTACCGAACATCTTGTTTTGTTATTAAATTTTAACAAAAAGTCATAGCATATCTTTAGGTCCGTATCACACGACACTCGCTGGCAAGGAAGCTGCTGTGATCGCTGGTGCAAAATCCGGTATGATTCTGTTCTCTTCGTCAGTACACCTGCTTGAATGACCGAAGTGTATCACACGCTAGCATTTTGGACGCTAAGTTGTATGAAATAACACCGAAGGGCTGTCGTTTGAGGGCATTATTTGCAGTTCTGTCGCCTTATTAACGTAAAGCGGTCGCGAAACTTGCTTTAAGTAAATTAGAAAACATGCCAGGTACTGAATGAATGCATTCCAATCAATATTTAAGATCTAACTGTAATAATTTATTATTTTACCATATGCGTTAATAAGAAGCGCAATAAAACATTCAGAGTGTGTTAGAAATGTGTGCAAGTGTTATTGCGTCCGCTCGCTCTTTCGAAGATCCCGGGTTCAAGACTATCCAACAGCAGATTTTTTAAATTATTTTTAACTATTTTATTATACCCTCCATATCTCGTACAGCAAGATTTCAACTTGGTTTTGATCACATTATCTACAGATGATAGGGAAATTTATTTTATTGTCCCATTTAAATGGCTATTTTCCCTAAATACTGTTCAAAACCATGGATGGTTACTATTTGTTATAATTATTATTTTTTTAGTCGATTTTACCCTCCAGGTTATGTTTACCCACGGACTCAGCGAGGGATCCCATCATTACCACCTCTACGGGCAGTGTCCTGGAGCTTGAAACATCTCGTCTGGGGATACAACTGGGGAGGTGGGATCAGCACCTCGCCCAGGCGGCCTCGCCTGCAAAACCAACAGGGTCCTCTTGAGGGTTGGGAAGGGAGGAGCAGATCGGGAGGGATAGGCAAGGAAGAGGGAAGGAGGCGGCCGTGGCCGTACGGTAAGTAACATCCCGGCATTAGCCCGAAGGCGAAGTGGGAAACCACGGAAAACCACTTTGAGGATGGCTGAGGTGGGAATCGAACACCCTCTACTCATTTGGACCACCCGAGGCTGAGTAGACCCCGTCCCAGTACTCATACCACTTTTCAATTTTCGTGGCAGAGCCGGGAATCGAACCCAGGACGTCCGGGGTGGCAGCTAATCACGCTGACCACTACGCAACGGAGGCGACTCTATTCGTGATAATTAGAATTTTAATAGTTCAATATTTATAATAATATGACACGTTCTGTAATTACTGCCTTGCTGTGAGGCTCAGCGATAACGTTCTCGCTTGCTGTGCCCAAGGTTGCAGGTTCGTATCCTGGCGCAGTTAGCTGGCATTCGAGGGTGCGCAAATGCGAGGGAGCCGTGTCAGTAGATTTACTGGCACGTTGAAGATCCCCTTCGGAGCAAAATTCCGGCACCCCGGCGTATCTAAAAGCCAGAGCAGTTAAAAGGGACGTAAAACCAATAATGTTATAATTATCTGTATTTACTGCATGTTTGGGGCAGATGACCTCGTAGTTCCGCCCCCTTAAAACCTCACTAACTAACTATTACTGTAAGTGTATAGCAAGCGCTTTTCGCACAGACGCCGTTGAAAGAAATTATAGTTTCGGTCTGATGTATTTATTCGTGAGCCTACCCACATAACAAATCTATTTGTTATGTGGGTCGACTGCGTGAGTCGGAGTTTTCCTTTAAACAAAGGTGGTAAAAATTTCGAAAACGTGCTACCTTGAATATAGAGGATACCTTGCTTTCGTTCTACAGATCATTATGTCGTCGTCCAATCTTGCTGCGTACCATCGGATAAGTACGGTGTTTTGAGGACCAAATAAACAAGTAGTTCCGTGAAGAACTATACAGCCTATTTTCATATATCCTACTCATGTTAATTGCCTCTATCAACATACACAATTTCAGTTTGATTGCTGTAATAGATTCGTACATATTGAGAACCGACTAAAAATTTCGGATGGTCGCCATGTTGGATTTTATATATGTAGGTCCTAGAGTTATGTACTGTTACATGCAGATTATCGTGTACGTGTAGTATTCAAACTACAATCGCATAATTGGGACACAAGAAGTAACAAGAGATTTTAAAATTTCGCACAGCTGCCATCTTGAGGTTATGGAAACAATTGAAATAAATTAGATGCCAGTGGATTACCATTCGTATAAGGATTTACTGTTCCAAGTATCACTACACTCGGATGGTTAAATTGCGAGAAACGTCCATGTGAATGTTTATATTTCACGTCGCCTCCATGTTGGATTTGTGAACACCAAGTTATTTAAAGTCCTATAGGTGAACTTAAGTTCATAGCCCCTATGAACATTAAGAAATTCAGTTTGATTGCTATAATAGATTCGTAGATATTCAGAGCCGACTAAATATTTTGGATGGTCGCCATGTTGAATTGTTAAATGTATAGGCCATAGAGTCATGTACCATTAAAGGAAAATTATTGCGTAGGTTCAATATTCAAACTTTCAATTCGATCGCATGATTACGACACAAGAAATAAAAACTTAATTTTAAAATTCGCACATCCGCCATCTTGAGGTTATGTAAACAATTGAACTAAATTAGATACCAGTGCATTACAATGTGTATAAATATTTCCTGTACCAGATTTCATTGCGTTTGGAACATTAAATCGCGAGAAAGGTCTATTTAAAATTTTCAACTTCGCTTGGCTGCCATGTTCGTTTTGTAGTTAACCGGTTTCTGAAAGTCTTATAGATGGACTTCCGTAGTGCCCTTTATCTCCGTAAAAGATTTCAGGGAGATACCGCTAATAGTTTCACAGATATGGAATGCCGGTGAAATATTTCGCACATCCGCCATCTTGTGGTTATGTAAACAATTGAACGGAGTTAGATGTCGGTGCATTACATTGTTTATAAACATATACTGTACCAAGTTTCATTGCGTTTGGTTTGTTAAATCGCGAGAAACGTCTATTTAAAAGTCGCAACTTCGCTTGGCCGCCATGTTCGTTTTGTAGTTACCAGATTTTCAAAGGTCACATAAGTGTTCCCTTTATCACCATACAAAATGTCAGGGTAATATCGGTATTAGTTTCGGAGATATTGAATGCTGGTGAAATATTTCGCACAGCTGCCATGTTGGATTGGTGAGTTGTAACAAAATTTGAAGGGCACGGTCGGGGTCGCAGGGAATAGTGCTATGACCTTACCGAGTTTCATTGAAATCGCTCCAGCCGTTTAGATTTTATTAGGGGGGAGGGAGGACACACACACGAATCACACACACACACGCGCACACACACACACGGACAAAAGGTGATCTCATAAGCCTATTTTTAGCCTACTTTCGATTTTTGCAAAAAATGAAAGTAGACTTATGAGATCAACACAGGGCGAAAAAAGTGTGTCTGTCTGTGTGTGTGTATGTGTGTGTGTGAGTCTGTGTGTGTGTGTGTGTATGTGTGTGTGTGAGTCTGTGTGTGTGTGTGTGTGTGTGTGTGTCTGTGTGTGTGTGAGTGTGTGTACTCTGAATGTCTGTCCCCCCCTATCAATTCGAACACGGTGAAACCGAATTGAACGAAATTTGGTACAGAGGTAGCACTAGTAAAGGATACCTCAGTGTCATACTTTATATCGCCGCCATCTTTACCAAAACAGAATGGCGGCCACTCAAATGTTCAAAACGTAAAATCAAATTACGGCTAAACTAATCATCCGATCTCTACCAAATTTGGTGACAACATACCTTTATATAGGACGCGTCTTTCACCCAACATTCAAGGTCATCGGCCATGCCATTTCAGGATGGCGGCCGTGTGAATTATGCAACCATTTTAATAAATAGCTTAAGACCCACCAATTCCGATTATCGAGCCTAGGGGGGTTTAAGCTATCCTGAAGGTCGTGATCCGTTATTTATTATAATTTAATATTATAATATTATACAGTATGAGTGGCTTAAAAGAGCTGAGCCGTTTGTGTCACACGACAAGATGGCAGCTGTCCTCATGTGCCTGTCTTATATTTCAGTAGTTTTAGTATGTTGTATGTGATATACCGTACTGATACAATAATATAAACTTTGTATGAAATGATCTTTAATGAAGATGTACTGCAGTGAAGAAATCGTTTATTTAAAGTCATTATTTGCCAACAGTTTGTATCTAATATGTCAGTTAAGAACACCTGACGTCATGGATACGGTTAGCTCTGGGCTAGCATGTTAGTCTGACACGCAGTTGACTGGGGATCGAATACTGCTACAGTTAGGTTTTTTTTTTCTTGAATTCTTTTACAAATGATGTGCACGAGCTTTTCCCACAGATACTGAATAAAATGTCATTTAGCTCAAAGGAGAGGATAAAGTATACACTCGTATATTAATAAAATCACAGTCCCAGCATCGCACATAAACAGAAGACATTAGAAAAAGGAGAATAGAAGAACTAGATACACGTTGTCATTAACCACAGCCTTCTTAATGCCTCTGTACGGTGCTGTCCTCTTGTGGGTTATGTGGGTAATATTGTTCCAAACATAACGCTGTGTAAATGCCTGAGCTGGCCTCCTGAAGTATGGCAATTTTGTAATACTGGTAGTTCAACTATTAGCCACGATCGCGCTCCGAATACCTTTAAACACTGCCAGCTGGATCGCCTCCCTCTTGGCTACTTTAAACTGCCTACTCATTCAACACCCATAGAACACTGCCATCGTAGTACATTACGATGGCAGTGCATAGGCGTACAAGATAAAGATTAATTCACTGATAGGTCGCAGCACCACCTACTGTGATTGGGGCGGAAGATGATTGGGGCGGAAGATTCTTAATTTTGCAGGCTGGCTTAATATAGAGATTAACGGACGTGAATGCATTACAATAAGTTAGTAGTTTTGTTATTCAATCATCATAAAGTATATAATATTGATCTTGACACTTACTGGCTTATTATCAATATAAAAGAAAACAAACAATACATTGTGGTTGGGGTGATTGTTTTAGGGATGAGGACAAAGAGTCATAAAGATACCCATACATTTAGGAGAAAGTAGGCTATATGTTCTTTGCTGAACATCTTGTTTCTTCTTTTCTTCTCTTCTTTTCTTAGTCGTTTACCCTCCAGGTTGGTGGAACCCACGGACTCAGCGAGGGAACTCACCACTACCGCCTCTACGGGCAGTGTCCTAGAGCTGGGAACATCTAATCGGAGTGGATACAACTGGTGAGGTGTGATTGGCACCTCGCCCAGGTTGCCTCTCCTGCAAAGCGAACAGGGGCCTCATGAGGGAAGGTAATGGACGGTCAGGATGGATAGGCAAGGAAGAGGGAAGGAGGCGGCCGTGGCCTTGGAGAAGGAACTGTCCCCGATAATCCGGATAGTAGGCTGTCAGAAATCCGCCCCCTCAATCGGATTGCCAATAATCAATCGCACCGGCACAGCTACATCAATGAAAATGGCACTGACAGATACTACCGAGATTAGAGCACAGTAGTTAACATGAACATTATTGTGGAACACACCAAAATATACGGGGGTTCATACTTACCTTTTACTTACCTATTCAATTTAATCTCGGGTCTGGGTTTTCAACTGGATCACTTAATAGTATGCCCTCACAATAACCTCCACCACGATATTTAAAATGAACCAAGTCGAAACAAGAAAATTTAAACTGCACAATAATTTATTTCACATAAAGAGAAAAAAAAAATTAACAAAATTTAACAACAAAATATACGTGGCAATCAGAAGGAAATGTCAATGCAACCATGTCCTCCTGTAGGACTTGTAGACTTCACATACAAAAAATTCAGCTTTCTCTAGCTCAAAAGAACGTAATAATAACAACAATGCACTTTGGAATGGATAAGGGAGCTGGGACGAGACATATAGCATTTGTTTCCTTGTTCATTAACTTCACATTTTATTTACAACCGCAAGGCTGCTATGTAGATGACCTTGGCCTCTACCATACAGTTATCTGGCCACCTGCGATACACCCTGCACCGTGTCGCATGCTTGCTTCGTCAAATGGACGCACCTGTTCAACCAATGTTAGCATATGCTAGTTACCTCAGAGCCTAGCTCTTTAAATGTTCACATCTCAACTCAAATATTATCACGCAAATCTTTTAAATGCACCGTTCAAATATCAATGGATTACTCTAATAATCCCAAATCTTGTTTAATTGTATATTCCAATCGTTAAACTAGCGTTGTTTAGAGTATAATAACGAAAACGCTTAATGTTTATAACAAATGTTCATTAATTATTTATAACATTTTTAAATTGTTTATAACATTGTCAAACGACAATTGAAAAATTTATACACGCCTCTATTAATCCCGTTCGTTTCAAATTATTATTAAAGATATTTATATAGTTATTTACATTATTTATATTATTTATATTAGAAATACATTGAAGCCTCCGTGGCTTAGGCGGCAGCACGCCGGCCTCTCACTCTGGGCCCGTGGTTCAAATCCCGGTCATTCCATGTGAGAACTGTGCTGGACAAAACGGAGGCAGACAGGTTTTTCTCCGGATACTCCGGTTTTCCCTGTCAAAATTTCATTCCAGCAACACTCTCCACTATCATTTCATTTCATCTGTCATTCATTTAATCATTGCCCCAGAGGAGTGCGTCAGGACTCGGCAGCCGGCACAGTTCATAACCTCGCCGCTAGATGGGGGCTTCATTCATTCCATTCCTGACCCAGTCGGAGACTGGAAGCAGGCTGTGGATTTTCATTTTCATATTAGAAATACATTAAACCACACGTTTATCCGGTTGATAATTACTTAAATCGTGGTGATATAATCGACCGATGAAGGTTAGTTATATTTAAATTTTAGATTCAGGTTTAATAAGATTTAATAATTATTATTTGTGACGGTAACCTCCATTCAAAATCGTTATCTCAAATTATTTAAACACTCTTGTTAATTTTAACAGTAACTTCACATGAATAATTTTCAATAGACCTGAACAATACACTCAGCGGAAAAATACCTCGCTCAAAACGCACAAAATTGCACCAAAATTGGCCCATAATTCATCATATATCTCATTATATATGGCATCAAAATCTTCCACAATACACACAAAAAACCTCCACTTATAAATTCATCATCATCATCAATATTACTTTGGGAACCTCCTTCACTTATTAAAGGGCATTATTCATCAGCGACTTTTACACGTCCACTGAACTAACGATTATACATCCATAGTTCCTCTTTAAAAATTCTTATATTCATCAATTGTATCAAAAACTGTTATTATATTTAACCTTCGTGGGTTTCATTCATGAATCGATATGAAGTAAAAATTTGCCAGTCACAAATAAATTTTATAGCAAATACGATTAGACACGCCTCCCTGGTCTATCAAAATTGAGATTAATATCATCAAAGTATCGCAGTATAAAAATACTATCTTCAATCAAAGTTCATCTAAACTGCATAAATAGTCGAATAGAATACAATTAGACTGTGGACTGCAAACATTATTGTTCCAATCTAGAATTGAGAAAAACTCCTATCAAATGTTCATTACTATAGTGTACTCAATAAATCGTAATCAAAGTTCATATTTCATAAAATTGTCTATAATGCAATGGTATTTCAGAATTGACGATAAATGCCTATGTTGCAATCATGTTCATAAAACGACTAGTATTTCTAAGATCGTCGATAAAGTAGTAGATTTTAACGCTCTAAAATCTTTTAATCATTCTTCTTTCTTGAGGATGACAGAAAATTGGTCAAAGTAATTTACTGAATAGAATTACTTTAATAAAATGACACGCTGTCTGAATTCAAATTTGACATAGAAAATCGTTAACTTTACAGTCAAATCGTGACTACAAAAATATGCAAATTACTGAAAGAATATATAATATCAGTCTCAACTGATCCAAAAATTATATAAATATGCCAATGACATAACAATGTCTCAATAAATCGTAGAAAAAGGCATAAATCAGCAAAGTGTACAGAGTACAGAAATATCAAGCAAGAATATGGGGCAAAATATAAGGGACAGAAAATATGGGAAAAATGGTTTCTCAGATATCGCTAAATGGCTCAAATAAATCAAGAAACGTTCACGACTACCTTATCTGTTGATTGAAGTTCTAGAGGAAAATTTCCAAAGAAGACTGCTGTTGGTTCCATTTCACCACCGTAAAGATGTGCTCCGACCTCGAACCTGGAACCTGCGCCCTCGGAGAATAGAACAGTTTCCTCCACCGGAAATTGCACTGCTCCGTGTAGACGATAGACATCCTTCTGGCAAAACTCTTCTGTGTGAGCCGGGTCCACCCTGGCCTCTCTTGAAAGTTCCCTGAAGTTCTGGTAGAAATTCGCCATGAAGTTTATTGCAATTATTTCCGCAGAAATGTTCATAATTGTGGAGTATGAAGATATTTCCACTGCCATTTGATGTAATTCAGCGATGGATTACGATGCATGACTGTAGTTGGATGTTCACTACATGCTCGCTTCTGTAGAATGACGATTAACGAAGCTCCATGTTGCTATTTCACTCCATTGATATATGTCCCAATTGCATTAAAGTTTTAGTCTTCCATCTCCACTTCCGTTATAATAATAGTCGAAAGTACTACCAGATTATATAGTTCCATTGTAGAATGTAGCGTTGAATCACCAAATGTAATCTTCAGTATCACGGTTGCAATACACGTGTCAGCCGTAGCGTAGAATGTGGTATTATAAAAGTGCTTCTCAGGTGTCGAGAAAATAACTTTTGTCTGCAGTCTTAAAATGCGAATATCTTCCAAAGTATAATAGTGAAAATGTTCAACTTTCGTACACGCCTCAATATTGTAATGCACAATTGAATTAGCATAAATGCAGTAGCTAACTTTTGATAGATAATCTTGTAGACTCGTTTATGTGTGCGCTCCAACTTCGCCTAGTTTTAGTAACCGTAAAATTGCACTGCTGCACGCTCAGTGCTTGTTCGATGCTGTGGGCTCTACCACACTTGCTAATAACGACTTGCTTCACTGAATAACTCGAAGTCAGACAATATGAGAATGAGAAAATGAGCCATGAGCCCTGAGACATGAGACATGAGACATCAGAACTTGAGAGATGAGAACTTCCTCTCTGCTGTGCAAGGCCTTTTATCAACTTCTTAAGGGGCTTATCCATCCCTACCATAGCTTGTTCCTCCGTCATTGCTAGAAGTTCTAACTTTGGCTATACTTGACGGATTTTCAAATTTCAAAAACTCATAATTAATTTCTTCATAATTCCAAATCAATGCCATAACTGAAAATAGATTTCCACAATTCTGCATGCCAAAAGTAATTAAATATGGTAGTTTCAGTAATCTCCGTCTCCCTCCAAGCTATCATTCATTGGTTCGAGCCTCTCCTCCAATAGCGTAACTTCTTCCTCAGCACAATTCCTTGTTTCCCAGCGACTGCGTCGTAAATCGCAGATCCTTCTCGAACAAAATCATGACGTCACCAAGAATCTCAGCTCATCCTGCCTACTTGCATGAAGTCTGCGTCATCCGTGCCTACGTCATGAATATACACGTCACAACAATGACGGCCATAACTTTATTCACATATGCCAATACAGCCACCGTGGTCTCAGTATAATTCAATGTACGGGGGCATTCTCCCTTCAGCACGTTTTAAAAACAGTTGCAAATTGTTTTTAAACTCTGTTATAAATATCTGAATTCACTTGAACACGAAATTGAATTATAATTCTATTCTTATATGATATTTCCTCTATGTTCCTTAATCATAAGTCTCTTCATCTCTGGGTTGTGTGTGGCTAATGCATTCTCTCCTCTCTACTTTCTCTTCTGTCCTGTATTCCTGTTTTCCAAATTCTGCTGGCTTGTAGAAGGACCAGGATCGATCACTACATCCTGTCTTTTCTTCTGGTTTTCATCTTCCTTCTCTCGTAATTCCTTCAAATACTGCTGACTTTCTTTCTCTCTCTCTTGATACTTGTCCGGTGTCATAACCTGACCTTGAGAATTCTGATTCCGATTCTGGCACTGGTTATTTCTGTTGTAGTTCCTATTGTACCCATTATTATTATAATATCTACCTCTTCCGTTATTATAGTTCCTGCTATTGTTATTCCAGCCTCGTCTTTGCTGATATGGACGGTAACCTTGTGATCTGTTGTTGCGAAAATAATTGTTCCTGTGAGGACCTACATTTTCAGTTTTCTCTTCAGCAGGCGTATCAGTTTGCTGAACTTGATCCATGTAGACTGTATTAATGTCTTTGAATTCGTGCCTCTGACCTTTTTGAACCAAATTTGGCATTGGACTCGTGTAATCAAGCCTTCTCAATAGTTCGTCCATACTGGTCAAATCCCTTATATTTGACGATATAATAAGCCTTCTTACCTCCACAGGCAGCATACGTGAAATAGCATCTATCAACTGCTCTGTCGACAATGGGGGTTGTAAGAATCTCAAGCGCGATAACTGGCTCGTGAAGAAATCAGCGTACCGTGTTGGAAGAGTACCCGAATACTTCCTCGAGTATACCTCAGCTCTTAATGAATTTTGTGCTTCTATTGACCAGAATCGTTTTATCAGAGCCTCTGCAAATTCATCGAAATTACTAAAAGTGTACCGAAATGCTCTGAACCATTCAAGGGGTCCTCCAGCTAGAAATCTTTCTACGATTCTCATCTCTCTTTCTCTAGGAATATGGGCTTCAATAAAATAGTCTTTCAGGTTCCTGATATACTCTATCGGTGTTAGACTATCTGTATTACTAAATTTCTGAGGCTTGTCCTCAAAGTTTCGGATGACTGTCACATTTCTTGGATATGAATCCATGTAATTCTTCCCACTATCACGATATTTCCATTCAGGTTCAATATTCCTATCCTCTTCTTCTTCCCGGAATCTGAATATACGTTCCTCAGGACTAATATCTCTCTCTTCAGTAGCGAGGTTACATCTTCTCACGTAATTCCTATTATCTTCACAAGTCAACCCTTCTGGATCCTTATCTGTGATTTCCGTGATGACTTTCCTAATCAACTCTTCTTTATACGTTTCCATCATGCTAGCTTCTCCTAGTTTCAAATTCTGAAGTTTGCTCGTAGTTTCATTGACATCAGAGACAACCTTATGAATTTGTTCCTCTAACGCGGTTTTTAATGCTTGCACGTCCTGACCTATTTGAGTTCTATCCTCTACCTGCTTTTCGGATAGCGAATCCATCCTTATACTCAAATCCTTTCTAATTTGAACTACTTCATTATTTATATCTACTTGTGTACTGGCAAGTTTTCGTTCAATTCGCTCCTGAATCTGATTGACATGTTCCCCACTTGACCTGTTCCATTCATCTTTCCAAACCGTTACATTTGCAGTTAACATTTCAGCAATATCTACTTCAATGTCTTCCTTAAGTAAACGATTATGATCTAAGACTTGGGTCCTCATGACCTCTACATCATGTTTTAATCCAGCTAGAGAAGCTGTTGTCCTAACAGACTCGTCAATCAATCTAGTTGTTAAAGCACTAATGTTACGAGTACAAAGCGTTTTTGAAGTTTCAATTTCTTCTCTAATCTTATTAACATCAGTTTGAACTTTGGCAATGTCTACAAAAACTGTATTAACTTCTATTTGCACCTTATTGATATCGCTTTGCATATCATTAACATCAGAATGAATATTATTTATGTCTACTTGAACGTTTGACACATCGGTTCGAACATTTCTAATCTCTCTTTGAACTTCTTCTACCTTGTCTTGTACAGTAGCAACATCATTCCTAACAACGATTACTTCTGCTCTAACACATGAAATATCACCCCGGACATTAGCAACATCAGGATTCAACATATTAAGGTCCTTATGTACATTGGAAACATCTTTATGGACATTGGATAAATCTACTTTAACATCCGAGACATCCTTGTGAATGTCAGTCACGGCATTCTGGATTCCCTGGGTACTGGTCTGTAAACGCGACACATTATTTTCCAAGTTTGCAGAACTGGTCTGAAGAACTTTCATATTCTCCTCCATTCGACTAGTATTCCTAGCTTCCATCTCCCTCGCACTTTCATTCATGCTAGCTTTCAAACTTTCATCCAGCCTAATAGACAAATTACTAGAATTCTCCTCCATCATCTGCTTCATACTGTTATTCATGCTAGCTTTCAACTCCTCCAACATCTTTCTCATACTCTCATCTGCCATCTCAATAATATTTCAATAATAGACTGCGTAAGGGACATACATCAAACAGAGCAAGATAACAACATCTGAGCAACATCTTTCACCATATATAAGTTTGAGCAATTTTCTGTCTTAAATCTAACTTATAATTAGCTTATAATTAACTTTCGTAGACACTTCATGTTGAAACAAACTCAAGCACATGTTCAAATTTCTTTGGTTCATTTTAAATATCCTAACACAAATAATTTACATTTACAATCCAAATAGTTTAATTTTATCTTTAACATGACTAAACATGTCATAAGCCGGTCAAATAAACTAAGACTCCAGATCATAGGCGATTTTTCTAAGTTTCCAGCCTATTTAACCTCTCTCAGGTTGTATAAGATCTGATCTTTTCTGAGTGTAATTTTCCTAATACAACACAATATTTAATCCCTATATAATCACACTCTCAAATTCTACAATTGGCCAAGACATCTAACAAAGAATCAACCTCTTTATTTGAGTCTTCACAATCCCATTGACATCGATAACTTGGTAATCCAATGTTATTCGAGCACTCCACTCGTTGATTGCACCAATCCAACTGGCGTTCAACCTGGTAATCCAGTTTTGCAGAGCCCCACGAAATTGCGGTGCCAATCCTACTGTCCCCGATAATCCGGATAGTAGGCTGTCAGAAATCCGCCCCCTCAATCGGATTGCCAATAATCAATCGCACCGGCACAGCTACATCAATGAAAATGGCACTGACAGATACTACCGAGATTAGAGCACAGTAGTTAACATGAACATTATTGTGGAACACACCAAAATATACGGGGGTTCATACTTACCTTTTACTTACCTATTCAATTTAATCTCGGGTCTGGGTTTTCAACTGGATCACTTAATAGTATGCCCTCACAATAACCTCCACCACGATATTTAAAATGAACCAAGTCGAAACAAGAAAATTTAAACTGCACAATAATTTATTTCACATAAAGACAAAAAAATAATTTAACAAAATTTAACAACAAATTATACGTGGCAATCAGAAGGCAATGTCAATGCAACCATGTCCTCCTGTAGGACTTGTAGACTTCACATACAAAAATTCAGCTTTCTCTAGCTCAAAAGAACGTAATAATAACAACAATGCACTTTGGAATGGATAAGGGAGCTGGGACGAGACATATAGCATTTGTTTCCTTGTACATGAACTTCACATTTTATTTATAACCGCAAGGCTGCTATGTAGATGACCTTGGCCTCTACCATACAGTTATCTGGCCACCTGCGATACACCCTGCACCGTGTCGCATGCTTGCTTCGTCAAATGGACGCACCTGTTCAACCAATGTTAGCATATGCTAGTTACCTCAGAGCCTAGCTCTTTAAATGTTCACATCTCAACTCAAATATTATCACGCAAATCTTTTAAATGCACCGTTCAAATATCAATGGATTACTCTAATAATCCCAAATCTTGTTTAATTGTATATTCCAATTGTTAAACTAGCGTTGTTTAGAGTATAATAACGAAAACGCTTAATGTTTATAACAAATGTTCATTAATTATTTATAACATTTTAAATTGTTTATAACATTGTCAAACGACAATTGAAAAATTTATACACGCCTCTATTAATCCCGTTCGTTTCAAATTATTATTAAAGATATTTATATAGTTATTTACATTATTTATATTATTTATATTAGAAATACATTAAACCACACGTTTATCCGGTTGATAATTACTTAAATCGTGGTGATATAATCGACCGATGAAGGTTAGTTATATTTAAATTTTAGATTCAGGTTTAATAAGATTTAATAATTATTATTTGTGACGGTAACCTCCATTCAAAATCGTTATCTCAAATTATTTAAACACTCTTGTTAATTTTAACAGTAACTTCACATGAATAATTTTCAATGGACCTGAACAATACACTCAGCGGAAAAATACCTCGCTCAAAACGCACAAAATTGCACCAAAATTGGCCCATAATTCATCATATATCTCATTATATATGGCATCAAAATCTTCCACAATACACACAAAAAAACTCCACTTATAAATTCATCATCATCATCAATATTACTGTGGGAACCTCCTTCACTTATTAAAGGGCATTATTCATCAGCGACTTTTACACGTCCACTGAACTAACGATTATACATCCATAGTTCCTCTTTAAAAATTCTTATATTCATCAATTGTATCAAAAACTGTTATTATATTTAACCTTCGTGGGTTTCATTCATGAAACGATATGAAGTAAAAATTTGCCAGTCACAAATAAATTTTATAGCAAATACGATTAGACACGCCTCCCTGGTCTATCAAAATTGAGATTAATATCATCAAAGTATCGCAGTATAAAAATACTATTTTCAATCAAAGTTCATCTAAACTGCATAAATAGTCGAATAGAATACAATTAGACTGTGGACTGCAAACATTATTGTACCTATCTAGAATTGAGAAAAACTCCTATCAAATGTTCATTACTATAGTGTACTCAATAAATCGTAATCAAAGTTCATATTTCATAAAATTGTCTATAATGCAATGGTATTTCAGAATTGACGATAAATGTCTATGTTGCAATCATGTTCATAAAACGACTAGTATTTCTAAGATCGTCGATAAAGTAGTAGATTTTAACGCTCTAAAATCTTTTAATCATTCTTCTTTCTTGAGGATGACAGAAAATTGGTCAAAGTAATTTACTGAATAGAATTACTTTAATAAAATGACACGCTGTCTGAATTCAAATTTGACATAGAAAATCGTTAACTTTACAGTCAAATCGTGACTAAAAAAATATGCAAGTTACTGAAAGAATGTATAATATCAGTCTCAACTGATCCAAAAATTATATAAATATGCCAATGACATAACAATGTCTCAATAAATCGTAGAAAAAGGCATAAATCAGCAAAGTGTACAGAGTACAGAAATATCAAGCAAGAATATGGGGCAAAATATATGGGACAGAAAATATGGGGAAAATGGTTGCTCAGATATCGCTAAATGGCTCAAATAAATCAAGAAACGTTCACGACTACCTTATCTGTTGATTGAAGTTCTAGAGGAAAATTTCCAAAGAAGACTGCTGTTGGTTCCATTTCACCACCGTAAAGATGTGCTCCGACCTCGAACCTGGAACCTGCGCCCTCGGAGAATAGAACAGTTTCCTCCTCCGGAAATTGCTCTGCTCCGTGTAGACGATAGACATCCTTCTGGCAAAACTCTTCTGTGTGAGCCGGGTCCACCCTGGCCTCTCTTGAAAGTTCCCTGAAGTTCTGGTAGAAATTCGCCATGAAGTTTATTGCAATTATTTCCGCAGAAATGTTCATAATTGTGGAGTATGAAGATATTTCCACTGCCATTTGATGTAATTCAGCGATGGATTACGATGCATGACTGTAGTTGGATGTTCACTACATGCTCGCTTCTGTAGAATGACGATTAACGAAGCTCCATGTTGCTATTTCACTCCATTGATATATGTCCCAATTGCATTAAAGTTTTAGTCTTCCATCTCCACTTCCGTTATAATAATAGTCGAAAGTACTACCAGATTATATAGTTCCATTGTAGAATGTAGCGTTGTATCTCCAAATGTAATCTTCAGTATCACGGTTGCAATACACGTGTCAGCCGTAGCGTAGAATGTGGTATTATAAAAGTGCTTCTCAGGTGTCGAGAAAATCACTTTTGTCTGCAGTCTTAAAATGCGAATATCTTCCAAAGTATATTGGTGAAAATGTTCAACTTTCGTACACGCCTCAATATTGTAATGCTCAATTGAATTAGCATAAATGCAGTAGCTAACTTTTGATAGATAATCTTGTAGACTCGTTTATGTGTGCGCTCCAACTTCGCCTAGTTTTAGTAACCGTAAAATTGCACTGCTGCACGCTCAGTGCTTGTTCGATGCTGTGGGCTCTACCACACTTGCTAATGACGACTTGCTTCACTGAATAACTCGAAGTCTGACAATATGAAAATGAGAAAATGAGCCATGAGCCCTGAGACATGAGACATGAGACATCAGAACTTGAGAGATGAGAACTTCCTCTCTGCTGTGCAAGGCCTTTTATCAACTTCTTAAGGGGCGTATCCATCCCTACCATAGCTTGTTCCTCCGTCATTGCTAGAAGTTCTAACTTTGGCTATACTTGACGGATTTTCAAATTTCAAAAACTCATAATTAATTTCTTCATAATTCCAAATCAATGCCATAACTGAAAATAGATTTCCACAATTCTGCATGCCAAAAGTAATTAAATATGGTAGTTTCAGTAATCTCCGTCTCCCTCCAAGCTATCATTCATTGGTTCGAGCCTCTCCTCCAATAGCGTAACTTCTTCCTCAGCACAATTCCTTGTTTCCCTGCGACTGCGTCGTAAATCTCAGATCCTTCTCGAACAAAATCATGACGTCACCAAGAATCTCAGCTCATCCAGCCTACTTGCATGAAGTCTGCGTCATCCGTGCCTACGTCATGAATATACACGTCACAACTATGACGGCCATAACTTTATTCACATATGCCAATACAGCCACCGTGGTCTCAGTATAATTCAATTTACGGGGGCAGTACCATCCTGTCATTTGCCCGAAGACGAAGTGGGAAACCACGGAAAACCACTTCGAGGATGGCTGAGGTGGGAATCGAACCCCCTCTACTCATTTGTAACACCCGAGGCTGAGTAGACCCCGTTCCAGTCCTCATACCACTTTTCAAATTTCGTGGCAGAGCCGGGAATCGAACCCAGGACCTCCGGGGCGGCAGCTAACCATGCTGACCGCTACGCTACGGAGGCGACATAGCCTATTTTTTCAAAATTGAAAATAGGCTAAAAATTACTCATTGGAACAGATAGATATGCATTGTGGAGGGATAGGGAGGCATAAAACTGACAACACGCACTGGTTACTATTCTAAAACTCTTCAGCCCTTTATTACATATCACAGAATAAAAGAGTAACAATATAAAGAGCATGAGCGACAGATAAAACACTTAGACACTGCAGTCCAACATAAAGTTAATGGCTATGGAGCTTGGGAGGTGGCACCATCTGTGGCCAAGTTGGAAGTCAATTCCCAACATCCTCCCCACCCTGGTCAACCTCTAGAGGTACGACCAGCTGAACGGGTCGGGCCAGCTGTTTTCCATCTGCTGTGGAAAGGATTACAGTCCTTACAATCCCGTCCCTTCCAGTACGCAGTTCGTGGATCCGGACCTTTCTCCAGAGATGTCTCGGCTGAAGGTCACTTTGAAGGAGCGCGACGTCGCCTACCCTAAGCGTGGAGTTCTTCTTGGGCTGCTGGACTTGATGGAAGTTCTGCAGCAACAGTAGGTACTCCTTACTCCAGCGCTTCCAGAAGTCGTCTGCCAGTTGTTGACGCAGTCGGAATTCTCGAACAGGAAGTCCCGTTGGTGGTTCAGGCCCAGATGGAACTGTAGTGAGTTTCTCTCCCACAAGAAAGTATGCGGGAGTCAACACATCGCCGGTGTCTCCATTGCGAGTCAAGGGTCTAGAGTTCAGTGCGGCTTCGATGCTGACCAGTACTGTTTGAAGTCCTTCTTCATCGATGCTGGAGCGTCCAAGTACCTTCCGTAGGCACCGCTTCGTCGATCCAACCATCCTCTCCCACCATCCACCCCACCAAGCCGCGCGTGGGGCGATGAATTTCCAAGTTACACCGTGCTCGGAGAGGTAGCGGTGAGTCTTCGCCGCAGACAGTGAAGCCCAAATGCCACTCAGTTCCCTGTTAGCCGCGTGAAAGGTCTGGGCGTTGTCCGAATAAATAGTGTGTGGCAGACCACGCCTACCGACGAATCTCTGTAGTGCTTGCATGAATCTGTCGGCGCTCATATCACCACTCAACTCCAAATGTAGGGCCCGTGTAGTGGCACACGTAAAGAGGGTGATGTAACACTTTTTGGCTGATGTTCCTGCCCTGACGTACAGTGGGCCCGCGAAGTCGATACCTGTGACAGCGAATGGCTTGCTTGGGGTCACTCGTTGTGAGGGCAGTGGCGCCTCTATTGCCTGGCCGCCAACATTTTTTACCATCTTGCAGGGTAAACATTGGTGAAGGACGTGTTTGATGGCACGGCGAGCACCAAGGATCCAGTAGGTGCTTCGGAGGTCAGAGAGAACAATCTGTACTCCGAGATGATGGAGCCGTATGCGCTTGTCTCTTATTAGCAGTTGTGTGAAGTGATGTTGTCCTTCCATGATGATTGGATGCCGTTCACTCTCTGAAACCGCAGCATATTGTAGGCGTCCACCGAGGCGAAGTATGCCATTGTGGAGAAATGGATTGAAACATTTGATCTTCGATTTCTCAGGCAGAGGAGTCTTCCGTTCGAGAGCTGCAATTTCGGCAGGGAAACATTCCATTTGCACTGCCTTTATCCAATAGCGGAGGGCTCCATTTATGTCTTCTGCTGTCAGTTCCCCCGTTGGTTGGTCCTCATGTCTAAGTAGGCGTACGAAGCGAAGAACCCATGCGGTTACACGAAGAAGTTTGATATAGGAGCTGTATCTGGTAGCTTCAATTACTGGGTCTTGTGATTCAATTTGGAGCACATCCTGAGTGGGAGTTCTTGCTTCAGGGAGGGGCGTAGAGATGGGTGAGCTGTGGGGCCGATGGCATTGGTCGAGAGATAGCCATGATGGTCCTTTCCACCAGGCCTGAAGAGTTTTGATCTTCTCTGCTGTCAATCCTTGTGACAAGTGATCTGCTGGATTGTCCTTGCCTGGACAATGTCTCCACTGTGACGGAGTGGTAGAGGATTGAATCTCGGTCACGCGGTTGCAGACGAATGTCTTCCAACGACTCGGTTCATTCTGAATCCATCCTAGGGTTACTCGAGTCCGTCCACAGGGTCCCTTTGCTTGTGTCGAAGGTCAGCGCCTTAGCGCAGTAATTCAAGAGTCGAACGCCTATCACCGCTGCTAGCAACTCTAAACGTGGTAGTGTCACTTTCGTGACTGGCGCAAGTCTACTTTTACTGCACAACAAGTGGGCAGATGTGGTGCCATTGCAGAGAGATCGTATATATAAAACAGCTCCATACGCTCGCTCTGAGGCGTCGCAGAACACATGGACATCTGTGATGTCGCGTTCGGGCATTCCTGCCCATCTTGGGACAGTGATCTGCGAGAGTTGGGGTAGACTTGAAGTCCAGCTGTGTCAGCGACTGGCAAGGTCCTGCGGTAGGAGTTCATCCCATGTTAGTCCTCTATGCCATGTGTCCTGAAATAGGATTTTCCCCAGTATTGATACCGGCGTCATTAAACCCAATGAGTCGTAGAAACTAGCAGTCGCTTGGAGCAGGTGTCGTTTCGTAGCGGGGCGGTCCTTCAGTCTCGTTGTGATTTCTGTAACATCTATAGTGAGCGAGTCTGTTACTGTGTTCTATGGAACGCCAAGAACGTGTGTTTCCGTTGTGATCTCTCTTCCTTCGGCCTTCCATATCTGGATCAGCTGTTGGGAACTCGTGGCCCATTTCGACATGGGTAGACTTATCTTCTTCATGAGAGAGGTGAGTTCATAGTAAATTGCGATCGCTTCATTTTCTCCTAGGGCACCTGCGATAATGTCGTCCATGAATGTGTTTTCATCTATGAGTGAAGCCGCGGAAGGAAACTGAGATCTGTTTCTAGTGGCTAGTTCTCTCAGCGTAGCTAAAAGGAGAAATGGGCTGCAAGTCATTCCGAATGGGAGTCTTGTGAAGCGAAAAATCGCTCTCTCATTGGAAGCCACTTGAGCTCCACTCTCATCTTCGACAACACGGTACCACGGGAATCTGGTCAAGTCCCTATCCTCTTCGTGAAGGGACAACTGAAGAAACGCTTGGCTGATGTCTCCTATCACACCGTACGGGAATGAACGGAACCGCAACAATACTGCAAACAGTTCGGGGAGTAGGTTGGGTCCCATTTCCAGGGTCTCGTTGAGTGGGCGCGCGTTTTCTTCGTGTGACGATGCGTCGAAGACTATACGCCATTTAATGGTTCCATGTTTCTCTTTCTTTACTAAGTGTTGAGGAAGATAAAACTCATCCGTACGGGTCTCCATTGGCGCTAGTTCCACGTGACCTTTCCTTATGTAGTCCATCATGTGGTTCATATATGTTTGTTTCAGGTCTTCGTTCTTCCGGAATCGGGTTTCCAGTGATTGGAATCGTTTTTCTGCAACGTGATAGTTGTTGGCAAGTTCCATAGTTTCCTTGCGTGGCAATCGTACGACTCTTCTTTGGTCCTCAATACAGTAAGACGCGTGAAATTGTGTTAGAATTGCGGTGTCTTTACCGCTCATTGCTCGGTCTTGTTCAGCTGCAATCCCAACGGACTCCAGATCCCAAAAACGTCGAAGAGAGTCGTCACAGGGCATGGAGTGACATACATCGATGAAGTTTACAATCGTGTTAATAGCTGATACACCTGAGCGGTTTCCGGTGAATATCCATCCAAATTTCGATGGAATTAACACAACTGACGAGGAGAGTCGTATCGGGGCAGAGTCACTGACGATTGTCCAATACTGATCTCCTCCGATTAACAGCTCGATTGGAAGGTCAGCTGAATCATCTGTAGGGTCAGCCAATTGCAGTTTCCACGTTTGTCCGTTTGTCGTGATATCTCGTGGTACTGCTGGGTGGTGAGAAAAGGAGTGGGTGGTTTCAAATGCCGTCAAGGTTACTTGGGAACTGTCCCAAAATCCTCTCGTCTTCAGGCGAACCAACCTACGTGAATGTGATGTGTTGGATGGTGTTTCAAACGTGTGGACCTTTAATGATGCGTCTCCAATGACTTCCAGACCCAGTTCATCGACCAAAGAACTTTTGAAGAAACTGGATTGACTACCTCCGTCGAGAACGCACCTCGTCAGCTTACTCGAACCCGTTGGTCCCGAGATCCATATTCTAGCAGTCTGGAGATGGGTAAATCCCGGAGTAGTGACGTTTATTTTACCAACGGCGGTTGTTTCTGTGCAATTCGCGACAGGGGAATGATTTAAGTTGTTGCAAATCGCTCTATGGTGACCTTTTCCACACTGGGAACACGAAGCTCTCACTTTCCTGCTACAGTCCTTTGTGTGATGGCCTCGTTTAAGACAGAGGAAACAACGCGATGACTGCTTCAATTTCTGAGTTCGAGCGTCAGTCCCGGTTACCTTAGTACAATCCTGAGCCCAGTGTCCTCTTCGCTCACAAAAGATGCAAAATGGCTGTGGCCTTTCCTTCTCTCTCTTCTTCCCTTTTTCGCGTGAGCGTAAATCTGGAACGCCGCTGTTGCTGGGACAGAAGCCGGGTGCTGATAAGATTCCCCCCGAATCTTTTGAATAATGAGGGCACCTTCAACCTCTTCGTTCAAAAAACACATGAGTTTGATGATGTCACCTTCACTAACGTTGTCTCTCCGCGTGTGGATGATCCAACGCCGGCAGATATCGTCTGGGAACGCTCTTAGTATCTTGGGGGCTAGCATGCGACCGTAGTTGGAAATATTTTCTCCCAGAGCCTGCAGTGCTTGAATCCGTCGGTTGCACTCAACGTAAGTGTGATTTAGGGACTCGGGGGTGGCGGAGTGTATCGGCGGTATGTTCTCCAGATAGTCTAAGTGCGCCTGGATAATTCTATTTTCATCTCCGTATTTGAAAATGAGAATTTTCTTTGTGGCATTATAAGTGCCAGCTGTGATAGCAATACCGTCGACGAGATGCTTGGGTTCCCCTTCTAAGTAACCTCTTAGAAAGACGTGTTTGTCGACCTGCGATACTGTAGGATTCTGGTCAATGGAAGTAGTGAACTGCTCCCAAAAGCGATACCATTCTTCTATATCTCCCGTGAAGGGGCTAAGTTTTATGGTGGGTAACTTAATTGGTTGTGACGTGGGCATGGCAGTGGGAGTGGACAAAGTAGGGGTGACAGAGTAAAGCTTCTTGTCCGCTCCAATGGTAGCTTTCTGTATGGCGCGCTTTGCATTGTCAATATATTCGTCACATACAGTAATGTCAACATTGTATTCTGTGTCAGATAGTAGATCGTAAATAACATCGTCCAGTTGGGTTAGGCTAGAGAGTGTTTCCTGTAGTCTGTCGCGGTGGAAAGTAAAGTCTTCTAGTGCTGCGTGTTCTGTAAGGCTGTTAATGGCTGTAATGAAGCGTGTGGCATTTGCCCTATCTCGTGTTCTTTTCCTTTTCAAATTGTGTAAGGTCGCTGCAGCTGCGATCTCTTGCTCAGTCGGCATTTTGGGTGCAATAAATCTTTTGGTTAACTGATCGGCCTCTCGGTCTAGACGTGACGTAGCGAGAGGAGAGGATGACTGGAGTATATTTAAGAGCTGACAGATGGCGTGCTAGGTCCTTGGAAAAAGCTTAAAGACTTTATTAATAGAGTGCGCGGTAATGTTGGTGTAGGCCTGTGCGCTCAGATCGTGCGGAACCGAAAGGAACTACACATGCGTTGCAGGATCCAAAGTCCAGCGGTGGAAGATATTCTACTTATAGATTAAAGGTACACTGGATTCCTTAATAATTCATGAACAAAAATTCATGCAAACAATTCATAATACAGTTTCGATATGCGATTTACTTTCGTATTAAGTTTACTTATCTGAGAGTGCAGTGTAGGTTAATAGAGGCACCTCAGCATCTGACGTGGTGTGGTGTTGTGGAGTATCCTTTTTTCCCTCGTCGTGGAACTTCCTGTAGTGTAGAAAGCTAGTCTCGTGGAGCTTCCTGTAGTATAGAAAGCTCGTCCGTAGATACTTCATTGTAGAAATTAATCCGTTGTCTTCCCGAGTGTTTCGGCACCAAATGTGGAGGGATAGGGAGGCATAAAACTGACAACACGCACTGGTTACTATTCTAAAACTCTTCAGCCCTTTATTACATATCACAGAATAAAAGAGTAACAATATAAAGTGCATGAGCGACAGATAAAACACTTAGACACTGCAGTCCAACATAAAGTTAATGGCTATGGAGCTTGGGAGGTGGCACCATCTGTGGCCAAGTTGGAAGTCAATTCCCAACATGCATCCATAATACATCCACAATAAACGACATTAAGCAAAAAACAAAAAAAGAAATGTACTAGTTCACGGTTCGAACCTACTACAATGCGACTTCGTTGACGCTACTTTAGCAATTCTTGATTTAGCCACCATAGCTACCGAGAACCGTGGTGTATTGCTGGCACTTATTGAATCTATTCGTAGACACTTCCAGTCCAAACGTAAAAAGGTGTTATTCGGAGCTCTGATCGTTTCAATCAATTATATTTGAGGTCATTGAAAGAACACTGCCACTATTGATTTCTACTACATTCGCAAGGATGTACTCAACGGTAAAGTTGTACAATGGACGTAAAGGAGCAGGTACTAATGTTTTTAGGATGACTGTGATATACGCGTTAGTTGGGTTGCCTTCCTCCAAAAAAATAAGGGGCTGGTGGACCACACTGCGTGTATATATATAAAATTTTGAACTGACGGTGGTTTTGGGGTCTGTGGGATGTGAAACGCGAAGATATGTCGAAATTTTCCGAAAGTCAAAACATGGTACCCATTGCAATAGTTAGCTTTCTAATGAAATCTACCTAAAATTCAATTCGGTTTCACCGTGTTTGAATTGATATGGGGAATCTATTAGCACACATACATGGCCGCTATCTGCAAACTATTGGGCTATTGACCTTGTAGTTCAGTCAAAAGATGCTTCCCTCAAAAAGGTATGTTGTGGCTAAATTTGGCTGAGATCAGATTATTAGGTTGGTCGTAATTTGATTTAAGCTTTTAACATTTGGGTGGCCGCCATTATGTTTCCGTCAAGATGGCGGCAATATAAAACATGACACAGAGGTGCCATTTGCTAGTGCTAATTCTGTACCAAATTTTGTTCGATTCGGTTTCACCGTGTTTGAATAGATAGGGGGAATCGATTTGCACACATACATGGCTGCCATCCGCAAAGTATTGGGTTGATAACTTTGTAGTGTGGTCAAAAGATTCTTCATACATAAAGGTATAATGTTGCAAAATTTGGTAGAGATCAGATGATTAGGTTGGCCGTAATTTGATTTAAGCTTTTAACATTTGGGTGGCCACCATTACGTTTTCTTCAAGATGGCGGCGATATAAAACATGACACTGAGGTGTCCTTTGCTAGTGCTACCTCTGGACCAAATTTTGTTCAATTCGGTTTCACCGTGTTTAAATAGGTAGGGAGAATCGATTTGCACACATACATGGTCGCCATGCGCAAGGTATTGGACTGATGACCTTGTAGTGTGGTCAAAAGATTCTTCATACATAAAGGTATAATGTTGCAAACTTTGGTAGAGATCGGATGATTAGGTTAGTCGTAATTTGATTTATGCTTTGAACATTTGGGTGGCCGCCATTACGTTTCCGTCAAGATGGAGGCAATATAAAACATAACACTGAGGTGCCCTTTGCTAGTTCTACCTCTGTACCAAATTTCGTTCAATTCGGTTTCACCGTGTTCGAATTGATAGCGGGGGGGGCAGACATTCAGAGTACACACACTCACACACACACACACAGACTCACACACAGACAGACACACAATTTTTGGCCCTGTGTAGATCTCATAAGTCTAATTTCATTTTTAGCAAAAATCGAAAGTAGGCTAAAAAGAATGTTCGTCTTTTATGCGTTCATAAACCATTCATCCGGTTGCGATCAAATTTTGGAGAGTTGTTGTTAACACTTCCGGGATGGTTATAAGCATAATTAATCCAATTTACAATAGAGAGCGCGCGAGGAGTTTAAACAAATGAGTGTTGGCGATGCGTTCATATAGCCTATAATTCATCCGATTGCAACCACATTTTGGTGGTTTGTTTAGCACACTTCCGGGATGGTTATAAGCATAGTTAATCCAATTTGCAATAGATAGCGCGCCAGTAGTTCAAACAAATGAGTGTTGGCGATGCGTTCATATACAATTCAACCGATTGCGACTAAATTTTGGTGGGTTGTTGTGCACACTCCCGGGAAAGTTATAGGCATAGTAAATCCAATTTACAGTAGATAGCGCGCGAGTAGCTTCAACAAAGACCCACATGCGTTCATATACCATTCATCCCATTGCGATGAAACGTGGGTGAGATGTTGTGTACACTTCAGGGAAAGTTTTTGGCGTAGTAAATCCACTTAACAATAGTTAGCGCACGAGTAGATTCGACAAATGAGAGACGACGCGCGAAGCGTTTCAACAAAGTCGCGTATGCGTTCATATACCATTCGTCCGATAAAGATGAAACTTCGGTAAGAGGTTGTGTACACACCAGGCAAGGATTCTGGCTTAGTAAATCCATGTTACAATAGGTAGCGCACGAGTAGATTCAACAAATGAGCGACTACGCATGAAGCGTTTCAAACAAGTCCCGTATGCGTTCATATACTATTCGTCCGATGGTGATGAAACTTGGGTGAGATGTTGTGTACACTTCAGGTAAGGTTTTCTGGCGTAGTAAATCTACTTTTCAATAGGTATCGCACATGTACAGCAGATTAAACAAATGAGCGACGACGCGCGAAGTGTTTAAACAAAGTCCCATATTCGTTATACCATTCGTCCGATAGCGATAAAACTTGGGTGAGTTATTGTGTACATTCCAGGGAAGGTTTCAGGCTTAGTAAATCCATTTTACAATAGGTAGCGCACGAGTAGATTCAACAAATGTGCGAAGACGCGCGAAGCGTTTCAACAAAGTCTCGTATGCGTTCATATACTATACGTCCGATAGCGATGAAACTAAGGTGAGATGGTGTGTACACTTAAGGTAAGGTTTCTGGCTTAGTAAATGCACTTCAATAGGTATCGCAGAAGTAGATTAAACAAATGAGCGACGACGCGCGAAGTGTTTCAACAAAGTCCCATAAGCGTTCATATACCATTCGTCCGATAGCGATGAAACTTGGGTAACTTATTGTCTACACTCCAGGGAAGGTTTCAAGCTTAGTAAATCCATTTTACAATAGGTAACGCACGAGTAGATTCAACAAATGGGCGATGACGCGCGAAGCGTTTCAACCAAGTCCCATATGCGTTCAAATACCATTCGTCCGATAGCGATGAAACTTGGGTGAGATGTTGTGTACACGCCTGGGAAGGTTTTCGACTTAGTAAATCAATTTTACAATAGGTAGCGTACGAGTATATTCAAGAAATGGGTGACGGCGCTCGAATCGTTTCAACAAAGACCCGTATGCGTTCATATACTATTCATTTTATTGCGATGAAACTTTGGTGAGTTATTGAGCACGCTCCCATGAATGTTATTGAGATAGTAAATCAATTTTATAATAGTTAAGAGGTGGTTAACGTAAGAAGAAAAAATATTGGGAATCCAAAATCAGTTCAACAAACAAAGACACATCACCAACACATTTTTGATTGGCATTGGAACGCATGCCGGGTACAGCTAGTAATAAATAAATAAATTAATTAATTAATTAATTAATTAATAATGATAAGCACGAAAGATGGCAATGAGATCGATGGACTTAATACAGCAAGGATATCAAAGCCGGTAGACGAACAAGATATAGACACTAGAATGAAAATTGGTTGTTAACTCCACTCAATTCGAATGTAAAGAAATATCTCACTCGTAGCACTTCGGACAGATGTTATGCATCCTATACATTTGGTCACGAACCAGACGAAAATTATCAATGAATTCAATAATATTATATTATCATCATGATTAGGATTTTATTGTGTTGGAAGTCATTTTTCAGTGTTGCCACATTAGGGCCTAATCGAAATTTTTCAGTCGGTCAACACGATTGTACCCAATTGTAATTGAAAACATGTACATGAGATTGTTATTCTCTTGGACGTTTTGACCAACTGAAAAGCATTAAATTTCGATTATTATGATATATTACAAAAATATTAAATTCTTCGCTATATGCTATATGAAATTCGGAAAAATCATATAAAGATTCCACGATATAGGAAACCAGATCTTAATTTGAGAGAGAAATATATCATCATTTGTGGTGATATCAGGATCTGTAATTGGTACACTCCTGTTTGAAATGAGACCGTTACATACCTCGGCATGCCGTGCAGTGAAATAAAATTAATGGAGTACGCCAAGCATGTGGAGGCTGCAGGGTATGCCAGCTATGGTATGGAGAAGCTACTTCATTCAATTACGGTTTACAATAGCAGACGGTTTGATTGTAACCCCAACATGCACGCAAGTTGCTGCTCTAACCTGTGGAGCAGTGCTATAGCTAACAGGACCCAGCAGCCTTTGCCTCAGTGGAGGACCGCGGTCCGCTATAGGCAGTGAGAATTTAGGACAATTCAGGTGCGTTTGTGTTCTTTCTTTTTGTTCGTTTTATAACGGCTTCGGTGGCGTAGTTGGTAGCATGCTGAGCTGCTGTGCCCAAGATAGTGGGTTCAAACCCGGCCGAAGTCGTCGGATTTTTTAAGAGTGTTAAAAACATTCAGTATGCCTTTCTTCGAAGTAGAAGTAAAGCCGGCGGTCCCATGTCATAGATTTATGGCATGTAAAAGATCCTTCCACAGACTAAACTTGTGTGAAGCTAAATTGTAAGGTTAGATTTCGTCGGAACGCTCTATCAAAGTTCCAACGTCCACCACTAGGTATCATTGATATCTGGTAGCGAAAATTGGAACTACTCGAAATTGAACGGAACTTGTAGCTCACCCTAAGGGTGTCCGCTGGAAGCAGCTACAGACTCAGGCGAGGTGGCTTCGGTGGCGTAGTTGGTAGCATGCTGAGCTTCTATGCCCAAGATCGCGGGTTCAATCCCCGCCGAAGCTGTCGGATTTTTAAGAGCGTTAAAAATCCCTCAGTATGCCTTCCTTCGGAGAGGAAGTAAAGCCGGCGGTCCCATGTCATACATTTATGGCATGTTAAAGAACCTTCCACTAATTACACTTGTATGAAGCTAAATTGTAGGTTAGGTTAAAAATTTGACAAACGCTCTTAAGTTTCGACGTTCGTCGCCAGGAGCCGACTGTGATGACATCTGGTATCCAGTTCTAAACTAGTAGCCGCTGACGGTGGCGTTTGGCGGCAAAAGTAGGAACTACTTGAAAAAAATCAATGTATGCAGTCCTTACTTGAATTGAAAACAGATAACACACACTAATACAGTAATCACAATTAACACAGGTTATCAGACATATTCTACACACACCCAAAGTACACGGGGCTACATGACCGCGTTGTCGCAGCCCCTAAACTGAGGACACAACCACCAGACTCAAGCGAGCCGAACATGTCCTCGGACACTCCCGGCACTAAAAGCCATACGATAAATAAAATAACATGTTTGTTTTATATGTTACCTGAATCCATTCTACAGTATGTTTAATTCTTCAGTCTTTTGACTAGTGTGATGCAGCGCTCCATGCCTCCCTGTCTTGAGTTTATCATCTCATCTCGACACAGCTAAGTAGTAAGCGTTTGCTACACTCCAAATATTGCATCATCATGACCAGAAATTGCGTAATCCTGATGACGTCATGGGATGACGTCATGGGTCCTTAGAGCGAGCACGTGGTCCAGGAGCGAGCATGTGCACTGCACGTGTTAGCGTGGGAAGGGGGTGACCTCTTGGCTTGTTTATGTGATGGTGATAAAAAGTTAATGGGTGTTGACGCCATGGGGGTTGTTTATCAGGATTTTAACTGTCATTTGACACCCGTGCGACTGTGAGCATGTGTGCCAGTGCGAGCAATCCACACATGTGGTGTGCAGCTGTTATGTTTTTTTGCTCGCGATTGAACCCTCGTCGTATCGGCCCCGAACCTGATATCTCGCACTCGTAGTAATGCCCCCCTCTTTTCCTATAGCCTCATTATTTAAATACAATACCAAAACAAAAGGTCATTCGCGGGTAGTGGGGTAGTGTATGTTCTTTTGCAAGTCGCGTGTGTGCTTGAATACGTATGGCTATGTTGGGAAAATGTTTGGTGGTGGGCGAGGACTAGGGTTGAGTGAGGGCTCGTTTAAATGCTATTTTTCCCGCTCTATTTGATGGTGAGGTAATTTTTTTTTAAATGGGTGGAATTTGGAAACGCAATTTGAGGTAAACGTGCGTTTTTGACATTTTGGCGAATTTAATGAGCTTGTAAGGCTAGAACGATGTGTTATTTAGGAATGGTGTGACGTCCTCTTTGCTATGAATGCGTGTCGGTATATATATATTTTTTAAATTGTTGTTTTTGAAATTGGTGCTATTTTGGAAACGGTGAAGATGAGAGAAAAGTTTGTTTGAAGTCAATGAAAGGTCCCTATGCCCTCTAGGCTGACAGCAAGTTTGAAGTGTGTAGGACAAAACAAAATGATAGCCTACTTTCTGGCGAACATTGGCGATGATTCGGCGAAGGCATGGTCGGGTTTGAGCATATAGGGTGTCGTAGGACTTGTGGTGAACCACCCCTTGCTATGGACGGGAGTATATCCACCCCAAAATAAATCTACCCTTACCCGGAGGTTAAGTAGTGGTTATTTTTGTATGCATGCGCACTTGAGGGCTTTTGTAAGAGAGCGGAATTTTTAAAAGATTCTTTATAGATGAGGCTTTTTAAAAAATTTATTAAAAAAACAAAAACTAATAGGTCATTCGCTTTTTAGTATCTCGCTAACCAATAATGCGATTTAAACATATGGGGTGTCATAGGACTCGTAGTGAATTCTCCTTTTGTATGAATGAGGTATGTCAACCCCCAAAATAAAAACTACCCTTACCTGGGGTGAAAGAGCAATTTTTGTATGTATGCACACCGGTGGCTTTTGTCAAAAGGGCCTAACTAATGGACGTTGGACAGTGGGTGTTAAAAAAAAAAAAAAAAATGTGTGGTGTAAATCTTTTTAAAAATATATTTATTTGATCATTTGTGGTTTACATTAATTATATAAATATGAATTAGTGAAAAATGATATGATCTTCGTTCTTAAAGTGGTAAGTAGTTCTTTTTCCAACAAGCTGCAGAGAATTGAAGATGCTGTGTTGTTTGCAGAGTGGAATATGCTGGTCTTGTGCACGGGTAAGTACAATCATTCTTTTCTTTCTTGCGTGTGTTGGTTTTAGTGAGCTGAAAAATATATATAGAGACACATTAATAATAATAATAATAATAATAATAATAATAATAATAATATTTTTGCGAGGAATTTAAAAAAAATTAACTTACATTGTTGTAATTAGAAGATATTTTTGTTGGGGATCCATGAGTTGTGAGTTGAATCGAATCCAAGCCAAGATACGAAGGCTCGGGTTCCTTTTCTACGTAGTACTTTGTCGACTAAGTAAATATTAGGATGTTTTGTTCGTTGTAACTCTGCTTCATAGAACGCACCAAATATTGGGATATTTTTATTATCTTTTAAAAGATATGTTCGTGGATTAGTATTTTGAACTTTATAAATTGTAAATAATTCTGTTGTCCAATTAGCTTCGTATCCTTTAGTGAAGTGTTTCTTGATTTTTGATATTCTTACAATGTCACCGATTTTATATTTTGGTTTTCTTAAAGTTTCATTATATTGTGTTGGCAAGCGGGGTGGATTGTTTCTTTTTACATCATTAGGTTTCATGTCGATGCTGCGATGTATTTTGTGATTATACTTTACTAGTAACTCAGGCAAAATATGTACCCATCGGTAAGAACCTCGTGTTGTGAATTCTTTCCACATCGATTCCTTAAGAGTTCGATTAAATCTTTCTATCACACTCGCTTTAATGGAGCTGCCAGTGGAATAATGCTTTAGATTTTGTTTCTGAGACCATGTTTTGAATTCACTGTTATAAAATTCCGTTCCTCGATCGGTGTGAAAATAATTGGGCAATCTTTTACTTTGAGAATAAACAAATTTTAAGCTTTTTACAATCTCACTTCCTTTTTTGGTTTTAAGAGGAATTGCCCATGCATATTTCGAGTAAACGTCAATAATGGTTAATAAATATTTAAATCCATTATTCCATTTTGCAAGTTTGGACATGTCCACAAGGTCAGCTTCATGGAGGTCATCGATTCCTTTGCTAATAACACGTCGTCTTTTAAACTTTTTTCTAAGCGGTGCGTGAAGTTCTTTTGCAATTTCTCGTCTGATTTCGTTCATAGTTATTTTCCAAACAATGTTTTATAACATACTGTGCATTGTTTTACAAACGTTGGAATTTTTATTCAATATATCCAGCATTTCTTAGTTCTTCTTCTATTGCAAAGATTTCGCTGTCTAGTCCTGTGTGACCTGCAGCTTTCGATGCAATTAATTTTTTAAGTCGTGATACCAATTTGTTTGGTTCATTCCAGTGAACGAATTCAATATTGTTTCCGCCTTCAAATTTCCAAATGGCTTGTGGCGCGATGTGTTTTTTTTGACCATATCCAGTATGCATCGTAGTATTTGCTTTTTCATTTTCATCTGCTGTTTTTATAATTCTATCTATGTCTTCAGTGAGAAGGGGTTCAATTATATGTCTATACTTATAAGATTGCGTTCCTCTTGGAGCTGCATTGCTTGTATTGTATTAGGTACTCAGCTAATAATAGTGTACATCACCCCTTATTATTTTCCCTAATTACAGTACATGGGAATGATGACCATGATTTCCAAGCCTCTAAGTAAAACAAAAACAAATTATTTCCATTTCCAAACAGTTGGTGTGAGGTGAGGTGAGGTGAGTTTTCTAAACGTCAAACTCATGTGGATTTCCACTTTTACTCCAGGTAAATGCCGTGTTTGCCCACAGAAAAGTGCAAAGAAAATCGAAACATGTTATGTTTGGATCAATTCCTTACCTACATGACAACATGTACTCGAAAGAACAAGTAATGAGCATTCTATGTTAACAATAGAGAGATGTTTGCAAACTGCCAATGCTTAGAGCTCATTAGCGGCTTCTAAGAGAGATAAGGAGTACACTCACTTGAAAGACTAACAAGAGGAGTTTTCGATTTTCCCACAACATCCAATCTGAAAGTAAATATAAATGACTATGCACTTAAGTCCATAACCATCTCCTTACCATTCCTACCCTTCATAGTCAAAGGCACACATTAATACAGCCATCACAGTGACAGAGGTTATTTTTAAAATATCTAAATATCTGAGATTTATCTTGAAATTGACCAGAATTTTGTAAAATCCACTAAATTTACCGCAAATTTAGCAAATTCCACCAAATTTCAGCAAAATCCAACAAATCACTACCAGATTTATTGAAATGCCATTGAATTATTAAAGAATGGTTTGAACTAGCTCAAATTTATATAAAATTACCCGAATATTGATGAAAATTCACCAAATTCTACCAAATTTAGCCAAGAGGACTACAAAGCATGAAATTTAACCATTTTTTAAAATTCACAACATATACTCGAAAATTCTATAATATTCCCTTTACGTGTATGCTTTTTTTTAGTTGTTGTTTCGTTTCCCACACTCCCTGCAGACAAATACCTGAACATGACTTTCTGCTAGACTAGGAGCTCCACATTCGACATGATAGCTGAGTTTCATCTCCCATAAACTCGTCTCTGAGGTGGGTGCCAGAAAAGGCATCCAGCTGTAAAAACCACACCCTCACATAGACTTTCATAACTTCTTACGTTGAGGTTCATAACACTACGTTGAATGATTTATCGGTTTCCTTTTCACAATTCCTGTCTATACTTTCCTCTTGAAGGTTGCAAGATGCTTGCAAGGTTCCTAAAATGCAATTCAATTTAATAAATACCTTAAGATGGTTTGATTTGTTTAATGATATGGTGTTAATACTATTTTTAGGTCTTGACTGGCTTTGCAATAAGAATTGACTAACCAAACATGAGTTACCTATGAGGGAAACATTTTGGCCACTATGTTGGCTATTGACCAGTGAGTTTAGCTGTTTATCATTTTTTAAAATCATAAACAACAGAGGCTTAAACGTATAGATAAACCGTGTGACCATGTTTGTTAAACAAGACATTATACCAGAGACAATTAGGATACTTATGTAGAGTTTACCAAAAATAATGTTGTGTGACAGTAAATGCTAGTCAACAAACAGTTATACACTTCTAAAAAAAATCATCATACAATACCTGAGAGCTCTTCTAAAATTATTGATGTGTAACATGATTCCACTAACTTGCTATGTATTTTTTGGCTTGGGGGTGATTTTCAAGAAATGCAAATGGAACTGAAATGCAATACAAACGATGAGCGCGCCTGGTGGCTGAAATTGATACCACGACGTACTGTCGGTTATGTAGCTATGTGGAATGTATATCAAATATGGTTTACTTAAAGGTTTGGTGGTCCCATTAAAGGTATTCCTACAATAAATGATTTTCAAGTTGTCGTTCTGTGACGTGAAAATATTTATTATATGATATTTGCTAACAGGATATGCCACTGGAATTATTTTTCAAGTAGTTATTTTAATGACAACAGAGTTCACTGTTAATAACGGAGAGCCCTATGTGGAATGTAGGATAACATGTAACATAATATACGTGATATGTCACAACTGTAAGGCTTGAGTATATATGAACCACAACGAATTCGTATAGAGTGGGAACATCTACCAGATCATCTAAAGAGAAAATTTCAACTTTCACGATAGTTGAAAGTGCAAAGAAAATATGGAAGCGGCAACAGGTGCTTACTGAATATGGCAAGGCTTTACACTCCTGGGTTAGTCAGTCGTTCTTGCTAAGGATACCCTAGAAAAGGCTATACATGTTAGTTCTGAACAATTAGTGTTAATTGTATATTAAAATTATATGCACAGCTTATACAAGCACGTTTTGCATGCAGTCAAACTTAGTAAGATAATTACATACAACACGCAAAGTGTGTTTCCGCTACCTAGCGGTGGATATGAGCACTCACTGGTGATATCCGAGGTGAGCTGATTTGCTCCCACATTTGCTCCCATATTGGCTCCCCCATTTGCTCCCACTTTTGCCCCCACTTTTGCTCCCACTTTTGCTCCCATATTGGCTCCCACTTTTTTCTCCCACTTTTTGATCCCATATTAATGCCAACTCTTATAATTATAAGCAGCAGCAAAATGTAAATGGAATAATATTTCTGATAATGTTCATAACAAAAGTCCTGAAGTCTTGGGTTTGAATTCCCAACTATGGTTGTCAGCCAATGAATTCCACTACAGGAAACTTTTATTTTTGTGTTGTGTAGCGTGATAATTTGCCCATCTCGCGATGTAGTGGTTAGTATACTTTGGTGTTATCCCTGAGGTCATGGGTTCCAACTCGGCTATGCCCAGAATTTAATTTTGATCTGAGAGTTGAAAGGTTAGGTTGGGTGAGGTTAGGTAAAGTTAGGTTAGGTGAATTTATGATAGGTTAGGTTAGGTAAAGTTGGGTCAAGTTAGGTTAGGTGAAGTTAGGTTAGGTTAGGGGAAGTTGGGTTAGGTGAGGTTAGGTTAGGTGAAGTTGGGTTACGTTAGGTTAGGTGAGGTTAGGTTAGGTTAAGTTAGGCTAGGTTAGGTTAAGATAGGTGAAGTTAGGTTAGGTTAGGGTAGGTTAGGTTAGGTTAGGATAGGTGAAGTTAAGTTAGGTGAGGTTGCGGCAGGTTAGGTTATGACTAAGTTTGTTATGCTTAGTTGTTTTAGAAAAACACTGCATTGGCTCTCATATTTGCTTCCATATTTTCTTTGCACTTTCAACTATCTTGAAATGTGTATTTACTTTTGCCGGCATATTTGTTGACATATTTGTTAGCATATTTGCTCCCACTTTTTATATTTGCTTTGCTCCCACATTTCATCCCATATATGCTCCCACTTTTTGCTTCCCAATGTTTGCTCACAGTTTTTGCTCCCACATTTGCTCCCACTTTCGCTGACACTTTTTACCCCCAATTTTGCTCCCTATTTTTGCATCTATATATGCTCCCACATTAATCTATTGTTGTTATTACCAAGTTGTCTTTACTAGAAATTAGTTTATGCTTGACAGTTGATATGGAAGTATCAGTGACTAGGTATGGTAAGCCTTATGCATACTATAAAGGATATTCATATATTGTGAAACGAAGCAATAAAAATGGAACTGTTATTTGGCGCTGTTCAAAGCAACGATCGAAACAGTGTCGAGGAATGCTTAAGACAAGAGAATTGGACATACTTTCTTCAAACAGTCATGATTGTAAACATAATAATCATGCTAGTGTAAATGTAAGGAAAACTCAAACCGAAGCAAAAAACCAAGTCCAAGAAAAAAATAGTGCTGCTCAAGATAATATTAACCTCGGGTTTAATACACTACAACGCACTCATGCTGTTAGCGAGTTGTTTAATGAGAAACCTTTAAGACCTCCAGTAAAACCCATGATCAGACACACACACACATCTCAAAAGCCCTCAACTCTATCAGAGACAACATACCCCATCAAGAAGTTGGTTGGGGAAGATGAAAAGGATGGTGATGGTGATAATAATAACATAATGTTGAAGCACTCTAGTACATCTAAAAAGAAGCTTTCAACACTATCAAAGGGAACTCAAACCATTGAACAGACTGTGGACACAGGTGGAAATTATGAAGGTAAAGATGATGAGGATGATGATGATCATTATGAAGATGATTATAATGATGAGGATGATAATGATGTTGATTGTGAAAATGATGGACTGCTTCCCGAGTATTTGAAACCATTCATAAAAAATAGCAAATGGAACGATCCTAATATATTAGTCGAACGTCTACAGCTCTTGCATGCCTGTAAACAGGCTGGTCATATTGGTTATGAGGAAGAGCTGTTAAAAATAGAAGATGAACTTCGTAAAGCTGGTATTATTGTGTAATTGGTCAACCTAGCAACACCTCCATCCCCTAAAATAATGTTCAGCAAGTGTTATATTTAAAAACTCTAGCAGGACAACATGAACAAAAAAGAGCTGTATTCTCTCTCTGTGTGTGTGTGTGTGTGTGTGTGTGTGTGTGTGTGTATATATATTTGAATTAATTAACACAGTTTGTATATATTTCTTGTTTTCTTTGCATGTTGACTGTATATTTGCTCAACCACTTTTTGGTTTTTCAATGCACATTTTTTGGTTTGTTATGATTTTCCGTAGCATTACAGTTATCAGTCTTGTAAACTGGGTGATTAATATAGGTATAAAGGCATCTTTAAAAAATCACAAGCCTTACAGTTGTGACATATCACGTATATTATGTTACATGTTATCCTACATTCCACATAGGGCTCTCCGTTATTAACAGTGAACTCTGTTGTCATTAAAATAACTACTTGAAAAATAATTCCAGTGGCATATCCTGTTAGCAAATATCATATAATAAATATTTTCACGTCACAGAACGACAACTTGAAAATCATTTATTGTAGGAATACCTTTAATGGGACCACCAAACCTTTAAGTAAACCATATTTGATATACATTCCACATAGCTACATAACCGACAGTACGTCGTGGTATCAATTTCAGCCACCAGGCGCGCTCATCGTTTGTATTGCATTTCAGTTCCATTTGCATTTCTTGAAAATCACCCCCAAGCCAAAAAATACATAGCAAGTTAGTGGAATCATGTTACACATCAATAATTTTAGAAGAGCTCTCAGGTATTGTATGATGATTTTTTTTAGAAGTGTATAACTGTTTGTTGACTAGCATTTACTGTTACACAACATTATTTTTGGTAAACTCTACATAAGTATCCTAATTGTCTCTGGTATAATGTCTTGTTTAACAAACATGGTCACACGGTTTATCTATACGTTTAAGCCTCTGTTGTTTATGATTTTAAAAAATGATAAACAGCTAAACTCACTGGTCAATAGCCAACATAGTGGCCAAAATGTTTCCCTCATAGGTAACTCATGTTTGGTTAGTCAATTCTTATTGCAAAGCCAGTCAAGACCTAAAAATAGTATTAACACCATATCATTAAACAAATCAAACCATCTTAAGGTATTTATTAAATTGAATTGCATTTTAGGAACCTTGCAAGCATCTTGCAACCTTCAAGAGGAAAGTATAGACAGGAATTGTGAAAAGGAAACCGATAAATCATTCAACGTAGTGTTATGAACCTCAACGTAAGAAGTTATGAAAGTCTATGTGAGGGTGTGGTTTTTACAGCTGGATGCCTTTTCTGGCACCCACCTCAGAGACGAGTTTATGGGAGATGAAACTCAGCTATCATGTCGAATGTGGAGCTCCTAGTCTAGCAGAAAGTCATGTTCAGGTATTTGTCTGCAGGGAGTGTGGGAAACGAAACAACAACTAAAAAAAAGCATACACGTAAAGGGAATATTATAGAATTTTCGAGTATATGTTGTGAATTTTAAAAAATGGTTAAATTTCATGCTTTGTAGTCCTCTTGGCTAAATTTGGTAGAATTTGGTGAATTTTCATCAATATTCGGGTAATTTTATATAAATTTGAGCTAGTTCAAACCATTCTTTAATAATTCAATGGCATTTCAATAAATCTGGTAGTGATTTGTTGGATTTTGCTGAAATTTGGTGGAATTTGCTAAATTTGCGGTAAATTTAGTGGATTTTACAAAATTCTGGTCAATTTCAAGATAAATCTCAGATATTTAGATATTTTAAAAATAACCTCTGTCACTGTGATGGCTGTATTAATGTGTGCCTTTGACTATGAAGGGTAGGAATGGTAAGGAGATGGTTATGGACTTAAGTGCATAGTCATTTATATTTACTTTCAGATTGGATGTTGTGGGAAAATCGAAAACTCCTCTTGTTAGTCTTTCAAGTGAGTGTACTCCTTATCTCTCTTAGAAGCCGCTAATGAGCTCTAAGCATTGGCAGTTTGCAAACATCTCTCTATTGTTAACATAGAATGCTCATTACTTGTTCTTTCGAGTACATGTTGTCATGTAGGTAAGGAATTGATCCAAACATAACATGTTTCGATTTTCTTTGCACTTTTCTGTGGGCAAACACGGCATTTACCTGGAGTAAAAGTGGAAATCCACATGAGTTTGACGTTTAGAAAACTCACCTCACCTCACCTCACACCAACTGTTTGGAAATGGAAATAATTTGTTTTTGTTTTACTTAGAGGCTTGGAAATCATGGTCATCATTCCCATGTACTGTAATTAGGGAAAATAATAAGGGGTGATGTACACTATTATTAGCTGAGTACCTAATACAATACAAGCAATGCAGCTCCAAGAGGAACGCAATCTTATAAGTATAGACATATAATTGAACCCCTTCTCACTGAAGACATAGATAGAATTATAAAAACAGCAGATGAAAATGAAAAAGCAAATACTACGATGCATACTGGATATGGTCAAAAAAACACATCGCGCCACAAGCCATTTGGAAATTTGAAGGCGGAAACAATATTGAATTCGTTCACTGGAATGAACCAAACAAATTGGTATCACGACTTAAAAAATTAATTGCATCGAAAGCTGCAGGTCACACAGGACTAGACAGCGAAATCTTTGCAATAGAAGAAGAACTAAGAAATGCTGGATATATTGAATAAAAATTCCAACGTTTGTAAAACAATGCACAGTATGTTATAAAACATTGTTTGGAAAATAACTATGAACGAAATCAGACGAGAAATTGCAAAAGAACTTCACGCACCGCTTAGAAAAAAGTTTAAAAGACGACGTGTTATTAGCAAAGGAATCGATGACCTCCATGAAGCTGACCTTGTGGACATGTCCAAACTTGCAAAATGGAATAATGGATTTAAATATTTATTAACCATTATTGACGTTTACTCGAAATATGCATGGGCAATTCCTCTTAAAACCAAAAAAGGAAGTGAGATTGTAAAAAGCTTAAAATTTGTTTATTCTCAAAGTAAAAGATTGCCCAATTATTTTCACACCGATCGAGGAACGGAATTTTATAACAGTGAATTCAAAACATGGTCTCAGAAACAAAATCTAAAGCATTATTCCACTGGCAGCTCCATTAAAGCGAGTGTGATAGAAAGATTTAATCGAACTCTTAAGGAATCGATGTGGAAAGAATTCACAACACGAGGTTCTTACCGATGGGTACATATTTTGCCTGAGTTACTAGTAAAGTATAATCACAAAATACATCGCAGCATCGACATGAAACCTAATGATGTAAAAAGAAACAATCCACCCCGCTTGCCAACACAATATAATGAAACTTTAAGAAAACCAAAATATAAAATCGGTGACATTGTAAGAATATCAAAAATCAAGAAACACTTCACTAAAGGATACGAAGCTAATTGGACAACAGAATTATTTACAATTTATAAAGTTCAAAATACTAATCCACGAACATATCTTTTAAAAGATAATAAAAATATCCCAATATTTGGTGCGTTCTATGAAGCAGAGTTACAACGAACAAAACATCCTAATATTTACTTAGTCGACAAAGTACTACGTAGAAAAGGAACCCGAGCCTTCGTATCTTGGCTTGGATTCGATTCAACTCACAACTCATGGATCCCCAACAAAAATATATTCTAATTACAACAATGTAAGTTAATTTTTTTTAAATTCCTCGCAAAAATATTATTATTATTATTATTATTATTATTATTATTATTATTATTATTAATGTGTCTCTATATATATTTTTCAGCTCACTAAAACCAACACACGCAAGAAAGAAAAGAATGATTGTACTTACCCGTGCACAAGACCAGCATATTCCACTCTGCAAACAACACAGCATCTTCAATTCTCTGCAGCTTGTTGGAAAAAGAACTACTTACCACTTTAAGAACGAAGATCATATCATTTTTCACTAATTCATATTTATATAATTAATGTAAACCACAAATGATCAAATAAATATATTTTTAAAAAGATTTACACCACACATTTTTTTTTTTTTTTTTTTTTTTTAACACCCACTGTCCAACGTCCATTAGTTAGGCCCTTTTGACAAAAGCCACCGGTGTGCATACATACAAAAATTGCTCTTTCACCCCAGGTAAGGGTAGTTTTTATTTTGGGGGTTGACATACCTCATTCATACAAAAGGAGAATTCACTACGAGTCCTATGACACCCCATATGTTTAAATCGCATTATTGGTTAGCGAGATACTAAAAAGCGAATGACCTATTAGTTTTTGTTTTTTTAATAAATTTTTTAAAAAGCCTCATCTATAAAGAATCTTTTAAAAATTCCGCTCTCTTACAAAAGCCCTCAAGTGCGCATGCATACAAAAATAACCACTACTTAACCTCCGGGTAAGGGTAGATTTATTTTGGGGTGGATATACTCCCGTCCATAGCAAGGGGTGGTTCACCACAAGTCCTACGACACCCTATATGCTCAAACCCGACCATGCCTTCGCCGAATCATCGCCAATGTTCGCCAGAAAGTAGGCTATCATTTTGTTTTGTCCTACACACTTCAAACTTGCTGTCAGCCTAGAGGGCATAGGGACCTTTCATTGACTTCAAACAAACTTTTCTCTCATCTTCACCGTTTCCAAAATAGCACCAATTTCAAAAACAACAATTTAAAAAATATATATATACCGACACGCATTCATAGCAAAGAGGACGTCACACCATTCCTAAATAACACATCGTTCTAGCCTTACAAGCTCATTAAATTCGCCAAAATGTCAAAAACGCACGTTTACCTCAAATTGCGTTTCCAAATTCCACCCATTTTAAAAAATTACCTCACCATCAAATAGAGCGGGAAAAATAGCATTTAAACGAGCCCTCACTCAACCCTAGTCCTCGCCCACCACCAAACATTTTCCCAACATAGCCATACGTATTCAAGCACACACGCGACTTGCAAGAGAACATACACTACCCCACTACCCGCGAATGACCTTTTGTTTTGGTATTTTATTTAAATAATGAGGCTATAGGAAAAGAGGGGGGCATTACTACGAGTGCGAGATATCAGGTTCGGGGCCGATACGACGAGGGTTCAATCGCGAGCAAAAAAACATAACAGCTGCACACCACATGTGTGGATTGCTCGCACTGGCACACATGCTCACAGTCGCACGGGTGTCAGATGACAGTTAAAATCCTAATAAACAACCCCCATGACGTCAACACCCATTAACTTTTTATCATCATCGCACAAACAAGCCAAAAGGTCAACCTCTTCCCACGCTAACACGTGCACTGCACATGCTCGCTCCCGGACCACGTGCTCGCTCTAAGGACCCATGACGTCATCCCATGACGTCATCAGGATTACGCAATTTCTGGTCATGATGATGCAATATTTGGAGTGTAGCAAACGCTTACTACTCAGCTACCACACCTTACATCCTAGGCAATCTGTTTAACATATTCTAACCTTGGTCTACCCCTACATTTTATGTCCTGGACCCTTGCTTCCATAACTAACTTTGCTGCGTGCCACCAACCTATCTTTTTTCTTCATTAGCAGACACCAAAAACATCTCTCCTCACCGTCTTAATACCTCTTCATTTGTTACTCCATCTACCCATCTGATCTTAATTATTCTCCTGTAACACCACATTTCAAACGCTTCTATTCTCCTCTTTTTTGCTGCGCCAACAGTCCAAGTTTCACTAACATAGCGCCACGCTCCAGACAAAGGCTTTCAAAAATGACTTCCTAATACCTAAATCAATATTCAATGTCAACAGATTCTTTTTCTGCGGAAAGGCTTTCCTTCTCTGAGACAACATACTCTTTGCTACAGTAGAACTCCAATTACAGTATTATCCGAACTCCACTTGTCCGGATCGCTTTGAGGGGAAACAATGACGACTAAAATTACTTTATTAACCCTTCGGTAGTCGTGTGTCTTACTATTGTAATCCAGGCTTCTTTATTTTATATCTGCGATCACAATACACGAGCTTTCGGTACGTGGTGTTCAATACCTTAACTACAGAGGTTTTCCACTAAAATTACCATGAAATAATACATCACCGACCAGTACATTTTTGTGAAATTTTCAACTGCTGGGCAACACCACGATTCATATTCAGATTAGAACACTTGATATGGGTTAGATTTGTTGTATAGCCTACGTATCGAATAGGGAAACATAATATATTATGCACTCTTAATTATAGGAAATGCTCATGTGTTCCCAAACATTTTACGTTTTCACTCAATATGGGAAATGTTACCAAATTTTCTTAAAAAGTTCAAATTAATTAAGTTTTCCGTGTTGTGTCAAAATATTTGATATTTCATTTATTTGTCTACGATTAGTACTTATATAGATAGCTTTGAAACTATTTTTCACTGTTGTCTTGTTGACAATTTCATTTCGCATTATAATTAAAATGGGTTAGTTGATTAATGAATAATTTGAAGACATTCATTTAAGAATGGAGACTAGTAACTAGTATATTATTTTGACGATAATGTGGATAGCCGAATTTTATCGATAGACATTAAATAGGGCACGACCGCGTTCTGAGGTCTCGGGGTACGTATTGAGACTCCGGATCCAGAAGTCCTGAGTTCGATTCCCAACTTTGCCAAGAAATTCAATTCTGGTCTGAGGAATGGAACGGGGTACACTCAGCCTCGAAAGATAAAACTGAGAACATATTAAGCGATTTCCACCTCGGCTGTCCTAAAAATTATTTTCCCTAGTTAATCACTTTTTATTCAGGAATATCCCGGGATGATACTTACGCTGAGGCCACGACCGCCTCCTTCCCAATTCTCATCTTAAATACATAGGCACTCAGTAGTATTGCTATCACAAGGACAGAGGTTATCAGACAGATTCAATACACCCCCCCCCCCCAGTACATGGCCACAGTGCCCTACTCTGCTCTACATTTATTTATTTATTTATTTATTTGTTTATTTATTTATTTATTTATTTATTTATTTATTTATTTATTTATTTATTTATTTATTTATTTATTTATTTATTTATTTATTTATTTATGTATTTATTTATTTATTTATTTGAAGGTTAAATTTCGTCAATTAGAAAAATATATTGGATCCTTACTTGGAAAATCTCGAAACATGCACGTGGGGAGTTCACTCTAACACCTCATAAGTTTGACGCAGCAGACAATGTTATTGTGAGCTTCTGTTTCACTCTAGTCGTAGTTTCATACAATGCCAAGGGCGCTCAACTAAGTTCCCTTCCCGCTTCATTAACCACCGCTTAGGCGATGTATAAACAGGCTAAATCCGGAGCCTGAGATAGGAGTTAAAACAAGAGACCAATAAACCAAAACTTAACGAGCGAATCCATAAGTTCTCCGAGCACGAGTTACAATTCTGTGCGCTAATGCAAGAACCCGTGACAGACATTTTTGTGGCAAAATGCATAAATACAAAATACTGTATTTTAGCAGCTCCCTAGGCTGAAAAAGAAAGTTAGTGTTTATTCACCAAGTTAGCCAAACGGCCTACGTCTCGCTTTAGGCTACGCCTGGCCTGATTATCTGGTGTTCGGAGATATGAGATTCGAATAACGGTACTGATCGCTGACAGTGGCCATTCTGGGCCATTACTTACTCACCACATGCAAATGTCAGAATTGTACTATATTTCAAACCTGTGTAACCTAAGCCACAATTCTGTGCACTGCTACAGTATTCTATATTCAATAATAATAATAATAATAATAATAATAATAATAATAATAGGCCTAATAATAATAATAATGTTAAGGGTTTCATGTCCCTTTTAAATATCGCCGGGATGCCGAAATTTTACCCGGACGGGGATCTTTATCGTGCCAGTAAATCTATGTATGTACCCTGAAATTCTAACTGACCGAGCACAATTCAATCCCGCAACTTTGGGCACAGCAAACGACAACCAGACTGGTTCCCCATGCAATCAGCTCTGTTTTATTCAGTACAACAACTCAGGGTGCAGACAAATTTCCACACTCACCCAAGTGCACGAGGCTACTGATCAAGATGTCTGAAGTTAGAGTTTTCATAAATGTGACGAGAAATTGTGAATTTACCGATGAATTACCTAGCGTAAAACTACAAGTACATTTAGGCCTACTTAGAAAAATTTAAAAATGTTCATGGTAATTTATTTATAAGAAATATTCCACAAATAGAATTAAGGTTGGTTAGTTCTTTAGTTTAGGGGCAGCGACAACGTGGTCAAGTAGCCCGTGTACTTTGGGTGTGCGTAGAATCTGTCTGATAACCAGTATTAATTGTGATGGCTGTATTAGTGTGTGTTATCTGTAATTCAGGTAAGAACTGCAGACGATGATGTCAAGTAGTTCCTACTTTTGCTACCAAATGCTACCATCCACGACATCTAGCTGCAAACTTGGCTACTAGATGCCATCGCAACCAGCACCTGGTGACGAACGTTGGAACTTAAGAGCATTAATCAAATCTAACCAACAAATATTGCTTCACACAATTGAAGTTATTGGAAGGTTCTTTTACATGCCATAAATCTATGACATGGGCCCACCGACTTTACTTCCCCTACGAAGGATGGCATACTGAGGGATTAATAACGCTCTTAAAAATCCAACGACTTCGGCTGGGTTTGACGCCGCGATCTGGGCCATAGAAGCTCAGCATGCTACCAACTACGCCACCGAAGCCACCTATAATAATATTGTTAAGAAGAAAGCTCACAATTTATGAAATCTTGTATGAGAGCGTGATGGCACAGTGGAACAGTGATACTTTCATTTCAACCGGACGGTCTGGCTGTGAATCCCAGTGAAATATTTACCTGAAATATCACTTAACGTGATGAAGGACATCCTGCCTTTAATCATTGGCCAAAATCTCCCAAAATGAGCACTACACTGTTCACAACCACAACTCTAATGCATCCATACTGGTGCTACAACTACCACGGAAATGCTGTCTTCCATTTAGTGTGGCATTCTGTCTGTAGTGTGTCAGTATTGAGCCCGTCAGACGAGTTGTTTGGGTTGCCACTAACCGCAATGACTTCCCAGACGACTCACCGTCTGGACACATGTGCCGAAGAGGATTGGATGTACTTGCTATAGGTCAAGGCGCACGAAAAACGTAGCATCCCGGGCAGATCGGGCAGACAAGGAGTATGTCAAAGGACCCAAGAAGTACACCGCAGACACACTTAGATTTAAAAATAATAACATCCAGACTTATGTAAACTCGGGTAAAATTTATTAAAAAGTCAACAAACACCTAGCCTAGTTCGGAGGGTTTGTTTCGGGCTAATCCCGTAAGCTAATACAAAAAAGATCCTAAACTGATTGAAAGTTAAAAACCCTCGCGAAAGATCTAATTACATGAAAGTAAAAGCCGCAAAGCTAGGGTAGTGGCACGAAAAGTACAGATGAAACGGGTTACTTATAAAAGAAGTTAAATTAACAGCAATAATAATCAAAGAATTTACGATGGTACCACCCCCATATTTATTTTTAAACAATTTAATAATCTAGCTAAATTCTGACAATTACAACAAAGTATACGGTGACTTACTACCGCCACAATCAAACAATTATAGCAAAAGCTATGTGACAACCAGTTTAAAAAAAAACATTTAAGTCATTCTTACTGGCTCAAGGTACATTGGGTTATCATACAAAATCACACAAATAAATAAATAAGTGAAACACAGCATTCAGAAAGTTTCTTATTAATCACCTGCGTACACGCAAGAACACTGTTTGTATTCTTGAGTCATCTAGTGTGTAATTAGGTTGGTAACGGCGCGATCAAAATCACGCCTTAAGTTACTTGAGCATCGAGTGCCACCAGTTGAGAACTAATGGTCCGAACAAGCTCCGTCGTCTCAAGATAGTGTAACCAAGTCCATAAGTCATTTCCCGATGGAAATGTGACTAATCCAAAGAGTCGGCCAGTGCGCATTAAACTGCAAGTCAAAGTAATTTTGCAGTCATTATGAGCATCTTATTTAGAATAATGAGATTTTATTATTATTAGAAGCATTATTTAAATTGTCGGAGGTTTATGTAGAATACTGGCGATTCTCAGTGGACACCTCGGCTTAAATAGTGTGAAGTCTACCAAAGAACATCACCAAACATCATCAGCTCACACCTGGCTGGAAAAGCACAATAACACAAGTTATCAAACTCGGTTTGCAACAAATACTGAAGGGGCGCAAAGTTCTCCTAATCAGTCTTCAGGTAAAATCCTGGAAAAATTGTCGCAGGTCTATCACCTGTACGGCAGCGCGTCAAGACCGCTCAACTCTTACATAGAGGCCTTTAAATACGGTGTCGAAGTTACCTCACTTAACAGACAATAGCTTCTTTTCAATACAATGCACTCTCATAGTGCTCAAACATTCGCTTTCTGAAGCTTTAAAAAGTTACAATCTCTTCCAATGACGTAAGCAAAGATATGACTGCTATAAAAATCTACACGGCCATGACCTAGGAATAATCAATACATTTCACACAGTGAAACATTGAAGTGTGCATGCGCGCCTCGTTTAACTGTCAATGTTGTCTCGCAGTAAGCGTTACGGATCCATGGCATTCAAGCCTTCACACTGGCGTGTCGAAACACACTCAACTCATCATCGCATCAGGCGATGAATTACACTACACAGGCGTTAATTCAGTCAAAAGAAGTCTATATCTGAATAACGCTGGCTTATAAACTATAACATGTAGTAATAAGTGAATCGTGGCTTCACTACCACGTAGAAATATGAATCAAAAAAATGGGCAATGTTGAAAAATTGCAAAGAGTAATATTTGAAAGATATTCCACTCGGAATAGATTGCTTTGGAGTTGGTCAAAGATATTCTACTCCTCTAATATTTACATGTGGGCATTTATAAAACTTTAGCGTGTCTAATACCTTGACACTAACAAAATAATATAACATGTGACAATCCAACAGACTGCTAGGACGTCGGAAACGATACGAAGTGTATCTGGGGTTCGATGCTTGGCTGGCATCGTTACTATAACTCCCATACTAATTCTTACTTGAATTTTTGTGGCTTCAGAGCACACATCAACAGCATAAATTAATAACATTATTAGGGTAATGACTTCTGTCGGTCATTCAATGATACGGCCAAGAATAAGCCCAAAATAAATAGTACAGTGGGGTGAATGGAAAGTGTCGCTGAAAGGGGTCACAAAAATATGACGAAGTGATGGTTGTCCATCGCTCAAAATCTAAGTTGGCCCATTTTAAGGGTCTGCCAAATCAAATCTAAATGATTTGTGGCCATGTCTATCCAAGAAAACTAGGACACAACGTCCTGCGAACACCTTCAAGATGCACCATAGAAAAGACATGGTGACTAACATCCACTGTGGAAAAACAACATTATACTAGCTAAAAATCCCTACCTATATGGTGTCACTAGTTCGGTTAATTTTCTACTATCTACTCCACCACAGATCAACCCGTACATGAGATAAAAGACAAACTCACTTTGCAGTCACCATTATAGTAGATCCAATGAAGTCATGGTGTTATAGAGACCTGGATGGTTGGTAATAATTCCAGTAATAACTCGGGCATCGAGTTTATTCCATTTCATTTTCCTCCTTCTTCTTGTAGTCTCTCGAGCAAAGATCTCGTTCTCATGGTCAGCCATTGGGTTGATGGGTTCTTGGGCTCCAATTCCCAAAGAATAGATGGTCATATCTCCTGCCATGATGTACTGGTCTCCTCGTAGAATATTCCTCATACTCCATGACACTGACTAATATCAGCGTAGTAAGCATGGTGTGCACGTGGTTGACGTTATTATACATGATGGAACTCACACGTGTTTTCACTGAATTTATGCTTAGCACAGTATTATGAATTTTCATTGGCTCTATTATCGCAGACAGAATAAATTGGCCTTCACTGGTCTGCTTCACTGATGCTAGTGGATAATCACAGATTCTAGTAGTTAGATTTTTATCACTAAAAAGAACTGTAATCTAGCACTGAAAATGCAGATAAAGTGCATCGTAGAATATTACAGAAATTACTAGCATAATCACTCGTAGATGGTTGAAAGTTACCAATATTTAATAGAATTTTGTGCACCTCGTTCTCGTTAGTTTAATGTGCCACGCGAAGAAATGTGGTGCTACAAACACACTAAAATATTCACCAAAATTCATGTGGAAAATTCGGCACTTACACTCGTGCACTCAGTGAATTGTTCCTTAGATAGATGTGCATTTATAAATGAAAATTACACACAATTCACTGTCGATGGTCGTTGATTCTGTTCACGCCTCGTGCGTGGAATAGTTTCGTCATCGTCTTCACTGACGGAAAAATTACAACTTATTCACTTTCACAGAGTTATAAAAATACTTTCGATGATCGTCGCACTGCACACATTGTGCGAAAAAATACTCGACGATAACGATGATCGTATAATTGATTTTCATCACCCTCTGAGTCGACTTGTACAATTTCCTCGCCCTAGGACGGACAGTAACACATCACGTCCAAACTTGACGGCTTCTGAACAGGTAGTCAGGGAGCTTAGATCCTCCCAGCAATGTGCTGTCAAAGCTAGAGTCGTTGACGGTCCATTTCCTCCCGCCAATCTGCCGCGTTAATACATTTTACCTTAAATTGAAGATCGGCAAACATCGTAATGTTTCCTTTATGCAGAGCTACATGATGGAATGATCTGAGACTTTTAATAGCAAGAAATGTGATAGTTAGTGCTCAGAATAAATTATGAAGGTGAGTGTCCAAAGTCAAGACATCTTCCAATTTTCACGCATGCCTCGCGCTGCTACAGGGCGCGTTCAGATACAATGGCAGGGCATGTTCTTCATTATTTCCAATAAATATCACTGAGCCATGAGCTCAGCGGGCTCAGTATGTTAACAAAAATACTTAAGGATGGATATGGGACCGGTCACTACAGCAACACAGTCACACGACGAGTACAAGAGTGATGCAAAACTTATTATTAATGTCACAAATTAGTTTTAATGAACTTCAGATATTTGTTGATTCTATTTATCGTAAGTAGGCTATTCGTATCATCAGATCTCTCACGCGTGTCTTCCTTATGACATGTCCTCATTTTGCGATCAGTCTCAACTTGCTTGGCACTCTATTACCTCGACAACAAACTTCGTCGTACTGTCAGTCTGTCATCTTGGATCTGTTTCCCCTCTATTGATTGCTTGTCACTTCACTCCAAGTTTCCCCAACTCCTCTCCACGGCAAGTAACAAGAGCACTGCATTTTAAATTGTATCACTTCTAGTTTCCGGGAATGGCAAGTAATGAACAATGATATAAGTTGTGTGGCCACCAGAGAGGCTTGGTGCAAATCTTACGTGTTAACGCTCGCGGGTGACCTTCATGTCGTGATGATGAAATTAAGACGAAGATGATACAAAACTCCGACCCCCGAAACAGGGATATCAACCATTGAAAACCCAAGACCCCTTCGAACGTCCTAACTAAATTTCTACGGGTCCAGATATGATGTGTTATCCACTCTCCCAAGTGCACAGGGCTGCTGGCGACTGTGTCTCCAGTAATTCAATGAAGAGCACAGGTTACTGGGTGGTAAAGAACCTAGGGATTATGAATGCCAAGGCCCTAAAAATCAATCTAATTATCTATCATCATAACCACAATGAATGGACATGAATGAAAGAAGTGTATTACCATATAACTTACACTGTCGGCCAAAAAAGCGTAACACTTGGATAATTTCAAATAATGAACACAAAAGTCTTTCTCCTTGCATTATTTTGCAACTTTATTTTAAGGGAAATATATATTTTCACTTAAAAGTTTACTTTCAGATGAGTAGAAATGTAGTTCTTTGATTTTTTGCAAATTTTCATGAGCAGACGTCGCTACTTTATTTCCAAAATGTTGCGCTTGAACCAAAATTAGCCTACGGCCACTAAAACGTCCCAACACATCCTTGCACATTCAGACTTCACTCATCTTTACTGCAACCAAACTTATTGATGCTCTAGGAAGTACTGAATAACAAGTCATTAGATGAGGGCCCAACAATGCCACAACAAACCGCCATTCTCACATCCCAACAATAGCAGAAGCGCGAAGCTGTAAAGTTACTGCAGATAACCCTATAAAATTCTAAATCCAACCCTAAGCGACAGAATCCATTTACAAACCGTACATTTTCATATTCATTTTCCCAAATGAATAAAACATGATCCTTTGCCCCTGACAAAACCATTATAATGAAAGAAATTATGAAACACTTTTCGACAACTTACGTTTTCCTAAGTGTTACGCCTTTTTGTTCGGCAGTATAGTTTCACAAAAATAATATTAACGAGAAATAATTCCAAAAATTAGCCCTTCTACCGGAGTTGCCCTATGATCGATTTGTTCAATCCAGTGTGCTATATTCTTTGTAAATGTGCATTGAAGTGAGATATCTAATGAATCCTAGAATAGTTTCACAACTGCACAACCTCTTTCTACGAGTACTTTCTACAAAGCACTCTAACCTGTAATATATTCAAAACATGGATTAAATTATGTCATTAATATAATTTACAAACAGTGTGCCAGTTACGACCTGCTAACATAGGTATGGTTCTCTCATTTTCTTCGTTAACGAGCGGTGACTCAAACGTTCGGCAGTAGCACGTTCCGACCAAGAGCTTTGTTGTTGTTGATTGATTGATTGATTGATTGATTTGGGGGCTTGCAGCATCGTGGTCATGTAGCCCCGTGTACTTGGATGTATGTGGAATTTGTCTGATAACCTGTGTTATTGTGTTGGTTGTATTAGTGTGTGTATTTGTAATTCAGATGAGGATTGGGAAGGAGGTGGCCGTGGCCTCAAGTTAAGAACCACCCCGGCATTTGCTTGGAGTAGAAGTAGGAAAACCACTTCCAGGATGCCTGAAATCGAACCCACCTCTCCTCAGTTTTGCCTCATGTGGCTGAGTGTACCCCGTTCCAGCCCTCACACCAGAATTAAATTTCCTGGCAGAGCCGGGAATCGAACCCGGGCCTCCGCGGTGACAGCCAAGCATGCTAGCTACTACACCACAAGGCGGACTGACCAATAGCATGCTTCTTCTATCTCTCTAAGAAGAGTGCAGACCTGGTGCTGACTGGCGGCCTGCTCGCGTGTCAGGTGTCCAGTGTTGCACAACTGCACGTAGTTCTGTCCAGTCTCTCTGCTTGCTCTCAGTGACTACGGAGGAGAGTTGACAACACTATGCGTCAAGCTGGGAAAGCCTTTGCTCCCCGCAGACATGGAATGTAAACATATCCGCCCAGCTACGTTTCAAAGGCATTAACGAGGAAAGTAAGAGAACCATAGCAGAGAATTGGCAATGGTGCTTCACGCCGCTGCAATTTCGTTTGTCACTTGTTCCCTCCTATGCAGCGAGGGTGCTAGATGTGTGATGATGATGAGGATGATAATTGTTGTTTTAAGGGGACTAACATCTAGGTTATCAGCCCCTCCCAGATGTGTGACAAAACCTCGGAAGAGATCAATCCGACCCATTGCCACAAGGATATATTCACAGTGCTTAGGTCAGCATGATAATTATATATTGCAATTAGAACTTTCTTAACAGGGGATGTCTGTAAAGCTTTCCTGTTGGAGGGAGAGTATGAACAGACCATAGCCGGTTATGCGTTAAGGAAGCAGTCATTTGTGTACATTACACTCACTGCCATGAACCTTCCACTACTCCGCACTCATGAGTCAGTACTGATGATGTTTGTTGTTGTTGCTTATTTCAGAGACTGCAACATCGCGATCATATAGCCCCGTGTATTTGTGTGTGTGTGTCTGTGTGTAAATTGTGAGATAATCTATGTTATTGTGATGGCTCTAGTAGTTTGTGTAATTGTAAATTGGGGATAAAACTGGGAAGGAGGTGGTCGTGGCTTTACGTTAGGAATCATCCCAGCATTTTCCTGGGGTAAACCATGGAAAACCACTTCCAGGATGGCTGAGGTGAGAATCGAACCCTCCTCCTCTCAGTTTTGCCTCACGAGACTGGGTGAACCACGTTCCAGCCCTCACACCAGAATTAATATTTCTTGGCAGAGCCGGGAAACGAACCAGTACCTCGTAGGCGACAGGGAAGAACGCTAGCCGCTACACCACGGGATGTTCGGTAATGATGAGAGCTTACCAGTTAGCGAGTGTGGGGTGAGGTGGAGAAGGGGCTCCCTATACAGAGCCTTCCTTTCGTTGCCATGGAAACCTGTTGCGACTCGGCAGAATATATCGACCCGTTGCGCGCTCAGTAAGACGAGTAAGCACTGTTCGGAAGTTATGGCGCAACGTTCTGGGGAAGGCATATACCGCTAATCCTCGGCCAGACAACGAGGCACCATGTTCTCGGCAGTTACATTCCTCCACCTAGCATTCAAGTGAGCTCCCATCACTATCTCGACTCGTACTGAGCACTCCTGTTCGAAGCGCTGTTTGTACAGGCACGTGGAATGTGATGTAACACATTTTCCCATGCAGCGTGCCTGTCCTTCGCCAATAATTCAGTATCCTCACGTCGCACAGTGTTTCGAATCCCATATCTAGGTGGAAAAAAATCACTGTCGCAAATGAAGGCGAAAACTGGCTCATTCGACAGTTAACAAACCAGATGGTGACCTTCGGTCTTCCTTTCCGCTCTCTGGTGCGTAGGAGGGAGGTTATAGGTGCTGAAACGTCTTCCTGGCAGTTATCAGGTCATTTGATAGGGGGTGTCGGAGTGAACCGAACGTTGTGATTCTAGTGAGTTCAACGAGGTGTTGTCTTCTGCGGCTCATGGAATAGTGAAATGAGGTATGTGTTCGTATTTTTATGCGTAATACAAGCTTTTGCATTAAATAAATTATTTACTTTATGAGTGCCTCATAGTGCCACTTTACTTTAAACGTCATTCGATAGGAAATTTAATGTAGATTCAGGATCTGTAGTGGTTTGGTTGCGCACGAATGTGCATGATGGTTTATTTTCTTATTTTCAGTGACTAGGCGGGCATTACCGCGAGAAGAATTTGTCAACGGGTGACGGTCGTATCGTAAATAGCCCCGTACATACGTCATATTTCAATATGTTATGAATAAATTTGATCCTACAACTCTTACTGACACTCAAGTGCAGGAGCTAAGAAACAAAATTAAGTTGATATCCCATAATATTAACAAAATTGGGAGAGTGCAGGAAGAACAATGCCACGTACATAGGTAATCTACCTGTGGAAGCTATTGAGTTTCTTAATGACCCCCAAGGAATTTTGACATCGGATGATGAAAACCAGTATAGCAATGACTACGATGCTCTGGACTCTAGAGAAGAATCAAGTGACGAATGAACATTAGACATTTTGTTATTATTAAGGGGAGTGAGATTAATGAGAACAGTACTTGACGAATGGACTTTTCTTTTTATTTGCAATAGGAGAAATAGGCCTAATATTCAATATATGTTGTCTTTATTTCCATGCTTTTCTAGAGAAAATATATTGTTTTCGTGTGTGAAGTGTGTTTACTAAAACCACGTCATTAACAGGACTGTAAAATGACATTTTGTTATAAAGAAATTGTTTATATGATTTTGACAAATATTATTTGCTAACAAGTTCTATGTAAGTCATTTTATATAGAACGATATTCGATATTTAGAAAATAAATGTTTTTTTTTCATATTTCGTTGTTCTATGTTTAATAACAATTTAACACACGTTTTTAATCTGGATGATTTTACATACAGTGACTTAGTATAATCCCTCAATAAGGTGTAACAAGAATACTTAAGTGAAAGTCTAATTGTTATTCTTATTTTATCCAGTTTTAAATCGTATGTTCACCACTGTCATAAACTATCATATACACATCCAAATCGTGATTTATACTACCAACAAGATGTTCAGTAAAGAACATATAGCCTACTTTCTCCTAAATGTATGAGTATATTTATAACTCGTTATTATCAAAGAGTATAATAGAACTATTCTTTGTTGAAGACCTTAAAGCGATTTACCTCTACCAAACGCCACAACCTAGATAAAAACTGCTACCATCATTGAAGAAAGAAAGAAAGAAAGAAAGAAAGAAAGAAAGAAAGAAAGAAAGATAAGAAGTATATCAAGAATGTTATGGATCTGGAGACATAATCGACCGGACTGGCTGCGTGGCTCAGCGGTAACGTTCTCGCTTGCTGGGCCCTAGGTTGCAGGTTCGTATCCTGGCGCAGTCAGCTGGCATTTGAGGGTGCACAAATGCGAGGGAGCCGTGTCAGTACATTTACTGGCACGTTAAAGATCCCCTTCGGGCCAAAATTCCGGCACCCCGGTGTCTCTAAAAGCAGCAGTAGTTAAAAGGGATGTAAAACCAATAACATTATTATTATTATTATTATTATTATTATTATTATTATTATTATTATTATTATTATTATTATTATTATTATTATTATTACATATACGACCTGCCGTGGGCAACATCCAACTTTGAGTTGAGGCATGTCTTTACACGTCTGGTTGTGCATGGCTTTCACAACCCTAATTGAAAAAAAAGGAAGGAAGATTGTAGTTTTACGTGACCGTGAATCTTGTGATTATGAGCCACGGGACCTCCTTTTTACGTGGAATCCGAACCACAGGACATGGAATTTCACTTCGAAAATCTCACATGCTTTGACCGGGAATCGAGAACCCTAATTGAATTAACAAATCTTTCCATGACCCTACAGAGACGTGTGTATACAAACTACTATGTGAAATCGTTTTGTTCTTTACTTCAAATAACATTTTCAAGTAACGCAAAATAGGCTGTTACAAACCCTTTAAAATAAAAAGCAAAAATGTATCGTAGTATCATCTTGTCATTCTTCAAATTCGATGCGCATAGAATGGCAATGGTATAGTAATCAATGGAGCCCCACGTAGACTAGTCGTGATATCTAGTGGTGAAATATCGAACAATATAATCCTAACAGAGCGAGTGCATTCTAGCGGCCAGAAGAAGAAACTTTTCAATAAAATCTGGAAGTTAATAAGTAGGTCGACGTGCAGTTACCTTTTTGGCAGCTAGATGTCTCGAGTAAATCTGCTGGCGAATTATGTTTTAATTAAATATATATTTTACACCATAATATGCACAATATAACGCTTAATTTTAAAACATCTGAGTCATTACAAAACAATAAACATATAACATTTCAAGCAGAAAACCTAGCTCTGATCGGGTTTGAACCATAGGCATTTGAGCGATAGGCTAACGCTCTACCACTGAGCTAATTGTGTCAACGAATATCGTTCTATATAAAATGACTTACATAGAACTTGTTAGCAAATAATGATTTATACTAAACGATTTCATCACTGGAGTATATTATTTATATATAAAGCATTTCATACAAAGTTTATTTATTTTGTATCATTACGCTATATTGCATGCAATACTCAAATTAGTGAAATATAAGTCAGGCACAAGATATCCGCTGCCATCTTGTCTTATTACTGAATCAGCTCAGCTTTTTAAAATCACGTCTGCACTATAGTATTACAAAATAAACTTTTAATTTCGAACGTGCCTCTTCCTTTAGAACAGTTGAAACGATTCTCGGCTCGATAATCGGAACTGGTGGGTCCCATGATATGGATTATAAAGTTTGCATAATTCGCACGGCCGCCATCCTGAAATGGTATGGCAGACGACCTTGTAGTTTGGTCACAAGACGCATCCTATACGAAGGTATGTTGTTACCAAATTTGGTAGAGATCGGATGATTTGGTTAGTCGTTATTTGATTTTACGTTTTGAACGTTTGAGTGGCCGCCATTCAGTTTTAGTAAAGATGGCGGCGATATAAAACATGACACTGAGGTGTCCTTTGCTAGTGCTACTTTTGTACCAAATTTCGTTCAATTCGCATTCACCGTGTTCGAATTGATAGGGGGGGACAGACATTCAGAGTACACACACTCACACACACACAGACACACACACACAGACTCACACACACACACAGACTCACACACATACACACACACAGACAGACACACTTTTTTCGCCCTGTGTTGATCTCATAAGTCTACTTTCATTTTTTGCAAAAATCGAAAGTAGGCTAAAAATGGATGATTCTTGTGTTGCTTTCGGTCATTTTTACACCTCACCTTACCCCTCACCCCTATATATATATATACCCCCCCCCCCCCCGAAGATCGTACACTTTAGACGATGCCAGAAATGAATTCAGCGACCTTGAAAACGGTATATTGCCAATGTTTAATAGAATCCCAGCACTATTAACGAAGTTATTAATTTTTACCACCTAGAATTGTTATTCGACACACTGTGCGTCGCTGTGTCAAATGTTCTCTACCACCACGTGGTTTGCTGATAAGGGTTGATTTCACACAGTGAAGATAAGTTTCACCTCTGTTATCTGAGAGCGTCCTAGGATTCGCTAACACAATCATGTCAATTGGTAGGTTAAGCCTGAGCTTAGACACTACCTGAGGGAAGATGATTTAAAAACAAAAGGAAAAAGGTTTAGGAGTGGAAACGATCTTAGGCAGAAGGTAAAAGATTCCCAGACAAAATAAATAATTAGATAGTGATTAAAAAATAGTTTGGCCTATGTTGATTAAAGCTTGTGGAAGAAAGGTGAGAAAGCGAGTGCATAAGCGATAATAGCGGCGGGGCCGTGGTGGCTCAGCGGTCTAGCTTTATGCCTCTCACCAAGGCGGTCCGGGTTCGATTCCCGGTCAATGCATGTGAGATTTTCGCAGTGGAATGCCATGTCCTGTGGTTCGGATTCCACGTAAAAAGGAGGTCCCGTGGCTCATGATCTCAAGCTTAACGGTCACGTTAAACTACAAGCTTCCTTCCTTCGATAATAACGGAGAGAGCAGCGTGAGCTGAGGTTACCGACAGGCGTGCGCTGAGTGCCCCGTCCCTTCAGAGCGTAAAATACGGCACTATGTGGGATGTAGGTACACTGCTCGCTTGCGAGAAAAAACGAAATTTTAAATTGTACTCTTTCTGAAAGGAAATGTTTTGGATCAAATACTGATATTTTGAATATATTAATTCGAGAAGGAACAATTTTATTCCCCACCACGGTCGGATCCACAGAGTGGACATAGATAAAGCTCTGAAAGCGCCCTAAGTAAGATTATTATTATTATTATTATTATTATTATTATTATTATTATTATTATTATTATTATTATTATTATCATTATTATTATTATTATTATTATTATTATTATTATTATTATTATTATTATTAGAAATTGTTGAAGAAAACCAATCGTTGCGTTTAAAGAAGGCTAAACTCTTACCCAGCGGAGTGCCGACTGCAACTTTAGAACGGGTTAGAAACCCAACCTAACTTGAACAAAACCAAAAATTCTAAGTAGAAAATCACAGGACAAAGAAATATCGCTTCAAGTAGGAATCTGGCAGAGCAAGCAATACTTGCCTTTAATGATTAACTAGAAATAGCTAAAGTAAGCCTTTTGAAAGATGTCAGCAGAAGTTTCGCTCTAAACGCAACAAATGATTGAGTTTGTAGCAATCTTAGCATTCAGTGATTTTGTTTGTTTCTTTGAATATAAAGTAATTCAAAAGAAAAGATAGGAAAGGAAAGGTCGTACCTAACAGCTCTTAGAGCAATATAATGTAACGCTCAGAGATTATTGCAATTTAATTGCTTCAACAATAATGAGTTTGAACAGGGTTTTCAATTAATAAATATTGGTTTTGTTGAACAATTTGAAGGTCCTAGACCTATGACAAAAACACTTGAGACCCTTACAAGGGTTTTCTAACAAAGCGAACAATTAAAAGGTTTTAAACCTATAATAATAAAAAGGTTTTACAAATGGTTTGGATATTTCGTTAGGAAATACATAAACATTACTTTAGATTGGCAAGGCAAAATACTAATGCTATAAGAATGCCTTTGTAGTAGGCAAAAAGGCTATAGACACGTATTTTTAAATTCCTGGGCGCAGCAGGAAAAGAACAAAGAGATTAAGAAGTGGATTTATAACCACTAGGATATTTATACAGAAATTGAAAGATGCTAAATTCAAATGGGGCAGGTCGCATTAACGAAGCCTGGATTACACAAAATTAGATATAAATGTTTAACAATTGGGAAATTATAACTTCCTGGACGCAGCAAGAAAAAATGCGTATTAAAGTGTGGCATTATAATGTACAGTCCCCCAGGGATCTGCACCCCCTGGAGGCCATCCCCCCATCATCTATTTAAACCACCCCTAACTGGCAAATCTCGTAAGTCCAGAACAACATCTTTAACACCGCAAGGGCAGCTAACCAGCCTGGAAAGCTTGCCAAATACTTGCATCACACCACAAACAGCTACACATAATTAACTGGGGCATCTATGCAAGCGGAATGCTGACAGCACAACACCGAAGACTATAAGAGGAAGCCTTAAGGAGGACAGGGCCTCTCTCAATTACCAGTAATACAGTGCGTCCGCCGAAGGCCCTAGCCGTTATCATCAGGTGAGTCAGCAGTGTTCAGAGTTCCTATATTTTGTGACCTACCTCACAGACTTGTACACTTATACTTATAAGGTCCATTACATTCCCTTAAAAGGGACTCATAATTTCATATTCACTGACCAATAAATACTTGGTCAGTACGCTACACTTGTCTTACTGTTTACACGCCTCTTTACGTCCTAACTCCTTTCCCGATTTCCGTCACGATCAGCCGTGACATACAGTAGCCAAATAGTTGCTAGCGCAAGCTTCATTGCACTTCACGCAGCGGCCCGACTGCCAGAGCATCGAGCCGCAACATCGCTGACGCACGCACGTCGGTTATATAACTCCAACCAGCTGACAGGCCAGTACGTTCACCTGTACACAAAGTTTCATCCCCTGAAATACACCTGCGTCTTTATAGGAGCATCCCCTTGCATCCTAACACTAAACAACACTCTACACTGGTCAGCTTACCCAGCTACGGGAAGCTACCCCCTCCTAGGCATCACTTTATAAATTAACACAATAACACATCCGTTCTAGATCCAACTACCCCCAACTAAGGGATCTAAAACAGATTGGTGGAGGCTGGGTACCACGCACAGTAAAATAGGGCTCATACAACGAGTTCTCGTGGTCAAAACGGCCCGCACAGCATACAGCCAAGCGAGACTGAAAAAAAAAATTCTTTTTGACCTCATATTACGTCACACATTATTTTTTCTTTCTTCTCTATTACATAGGAGTTTGTATTACTACACCCACCCCCATCCGCCCCATAGTGCAAAGTCGGTGGAAATTAAATGTCCACATTTAGAACTACACTAAGAGACTTTGCGCACCATTTGTCGGCTAGTACGACTCCACTCTTGCCGAAGCTAAAAATTAAGAACAGTGACTTGATAACTGACCAGACTGCAGTACAACTTCTTAGGGAACTCGAATTCAAGACATCAGAGATCCGCGCTCAACACCCTGCAGCAGCAGCACAAGTTATACACTTTACACGATCCCAGGCCAGTGAATACAGACAGGAATCACCAATATCCAGCGCTAGTGAAGTAGATTGTCTGCCAACACTCCATCCCCTATTGTTGCAGCAACTGCAAATCACAGAGCAGAAGACTAATAATCTGCTCGAGCGCATTACAGAGCTACTAGAGACAGACACTATCAAGTCGGATAATCATACGACAGAAGCAGTTCTTGACATCCACACTATTCTAGAGACAGTGAAACAGGATTTAGACAGGACTGTACACGTAGTTAAATCCACACAGTACGACAACACACCATCCATCAGTACAGACATATCAGGTGACGAGCCACCTGGTAACATAACACAGGTGTCGTACACGGGAAGCGAGACTAATTCCCCTCTAAATAACTCAAACACCTCGACGCACGATAGCGGTGCGAACAACATAGACAGATCGCAATCACTAAACAGCCAACAAGAAATAACCGAACACGAAATGAACAGACACACGGAGTACCCCATGATCCACCCCACAAAGTTCGCGGGGGAAGGCCAGGATCCCGAGGAATACCTCAAGGCCTTCAATAGAACGGCCCGGATCAATGGTTGGAGCGAGGAAGTTAGGAAACGGCTCCTTCCTGCATACCTCACAAAGGCGGCCAAGACATGGTATGAGCTCCATGAGGACACACTAGAAGCTGCCACATGGGAGGAAACCGCTTTACTGTTGAAGAGTGAATTCCAGCTCATACCAGACGATGACGATCTCCACGACCAAATTAGACAGAGGTCACAGGGACCCAAAGAAAGCGCCCAGGCATACATCAACGTAAAGTTGATAATGTGCGACAAGTACAATGCAGCCATGACGAACAAACAGAAAGTCAAGCTGTTAATGCAGGGCCTCAGACCATCCATAGTGGAAAAGTTGTGTATCATGAACAACCCCACGGTCCAACATATGTTGAACAACATAAAGAGGAGGGGAGAAAGATCACGGAAAAAGCTACGGAAAAAGCCGTGGATCTGCACTTTCAGACACAAAAAGACGACACTAACAATAAAATGGACGAATTAGTGGACAGAATGGAGAAACTGACCATAGCTGCCATCCAAGCAGGCGGGAGACCGCTAAGGGATGAGCACGCAGACACACAAGGGCGCTATTATCCTGAGGGGGACAGGGGTTACACAGAAACGAGACGCTACGGGAGGGAGGAAAATTACTACCCTCCACAGCGGCCAACAACACCCCACGCACAGGACAGGCCACACTACCCTCCTCGGTATTCACCAGTATCGTACACGGACACAGAGCCGACATACCCCTCGCGGCGATCACCATCCCCGTACACACAGGAGTACTACCCTGAGGAGTACGAGCACGACATCCCCCGACGAAACAGCCCGCCACCAAGTAGACAGTCCTACGCACCCCCACAATACAGGGCAGACAGGGAGTACCGGGAAAACTCGCCCCCACGCAGGCAAGGCTATGCAGCCCCGCAGTACAGGGGAAATGGGGAATATCGGGAGAACCCGCCCCCACGCAGGCAAAGCTATGCACCCCCACAGTACAGGGGAAATGGGGACCGTCGAGGAAACCCACCCCCGACCAGACAGGGGTATGCAGCTGCCCAGTATAGGGAAAAGGGGAATCGACGGGAAAACCCGCCCCCGCAGCAGCAGACATACACCCCACCCTGGCGGAGACAGGACAACGGACCACCGGGCAATAACCGGCAGGCTAGAAAACCCACAAGAGGACGGGACAATGTAGATAAATACACAAAGGGCCCGGAACACTACCCCCTCCCCGACGAACACCCGAGGGAGTTCAGGGATGAGACACCCCGTCGGACAGACAGGGGGGCAATACTCCCCATACCTAGCCACACACCGCAGGCGGGGAGCTGGCGCAGCCACCCCGAGGGGGGGCGCACATACAGTACAGGCAGGCGTACACCTACGTTCCAAAAAAACGCCTAGACGGGGAGGTTCGGCTAGCTGATGAAGCAGCTGAGGTTCCTCCCCCAACACAACACAAGAAAGGCCCTTCCCCCAAGCAAACTCGCAAGAGTAAGGGGAAGAAGCAGCCAGCCAAAGCTAAGGCTGACGATCCGCCCCCGGGCCGTTTCCAAACACACCCCGTACAAGGAGACGGCAACTGCCTGTTTAGGACTATTAGCTTCCTGGTTCGGCATAACGAGGACCATCATAAGGAATACAGGCAGGAAACGGTCAAACATATCCTGGCCAACTGGAAAGAGTACCGAGACTTTGTGTCGGACGAGCGGGAAAACCCATTCCAGACCGGGGAAGATTACAGAAAATACATGGGTAGGGACGGCACCTATGCCAGTGCCGTAGAGGTGACCGCTCTCGGCAAGGTGCTTCGAACCAATATCCACGTATACACTGACGTGCACTCGCCCCCGCTATTTTCCACTGCGGGATTCGACAGGGACCTGCATGTACTTTTTACAGGGAACCCTAAGGCGGGACATTATACACCCCTCATAATTACGCGCAAACAGCCTGAGAACACACCCACACCCTCCAAACAGAAAACCATACCCCCTACATCACAACGCACGGTAGGAAATGACCACACTCAGGCGCAGGACGCGAGCTCGCTCGGCACTGGGAAGCCAGCCACAGGAGTCGAACTCGCGACCGCCTGGAACAAAAAACGGGGTAACAAGGGCAAGCTCAGGGTCACGTTCGCAGACACACCTTCCCGAGAGGAAGAAAACAACAACAACACAACTACACAAAAGCTGGGAACGATTAATACATTAAACGTTCGCCAGCAGACTTCTATTCTAACAGCGAGGCCGATTAAGAGAGCTGGCAAAGTACTTGGTGAGCGCACTTTGCTGACTGAGGCAAAGCACTCGGGACAGGAAGCAAGCTTAGAGGCTAAGCGTGCCCGGTACGATAAGCGGCCCGCTCCATGCCTTCCCAGTACAGATGTCACTCCGGTAACAACAACAACAACAACATATACCCTACACAATACATCGGTGCAGGGCAATGGGTTTCAGGTATCGGCCCTCACGATACACGCCAACATAAATGGGCACAGAGTGCAGGCCCTATTTGACACTGGGGCAGCGGTAAGTTGTGTTAATAGAAGACACGTTACCGAAGGCCAAATACACGATGTCACGGGTGACATCCGGCTGGTAGCGGCCAATGCTCAGACGCTAGAAAACGCGGGGGTGGCAAACGTACATCTTAGGCTAGGCCATTTTGCAACAACACACCCTATGTTCGTTATAGAACATCTTTCTGCGTCAGCCATAATTGGCATGGATTTTCTCGCTAGATATGAGGCCAGCATAAATTTCGCTAGCGGTCAGATGCTTTTAAAGCACGACCAGAGGCTCACCACACATCCCATGATATACACCAGGAACACAGTTGGGATTCGAGCGGAGCGAGAAAATCACGAGCACCAGGCCTCTGCACTGCATACTATCAGCCAACACACAGACACACACACAGATAAGGCGGCCAACCAGAACCACAGGCAGGACCTGACTCCGGAGCAAAATAAAAGGCTCACGGAGCTCCTGGAGACCAACAGGGATATTTTTGCCCATTCAATGAAGGATCTCGCTGTGACAGACCTCATTGAACACCATGTCACACTCACTAGTGACCGGCCAGTACACCAGCCTCCCTTCAGAGTGAGCCAGAAGGAGAGACACGCCATCGACGCTCAGATCTCAGAGATGCTCGAGGCAGGGGTCATTGTTCCCGTTATTTCAAGCTACAGCTCGCCAGTTCTGCTAACCAAAAAACGGGACGGATCTCACAGATTTTGTACTGACTACCGGAGGCTCAATAAGTTAGTCGAAAATGATAGTTATCCACTACCAAGGGCAGACACCTATTTGGACGCCCTTGGCGGAGCTAGCTGGTTCAGTTCGATGGATTGCTATAGTGGATTCTATTCAATCCCCGTCTATGAACCAGATAGGCACAAGCTGGCGTTCGTTACAGAGAACGGGCTATATACCTACACAAGGTTACCAATGGGCCTCCGTAACGCCAGCCAAACCTTCCAAAAGCTGGTGGATAAGACATTTTCAGGGCTTAAGTGGCGTTCCGTATTAGTGTACGTGGACGACATAACAGTTTTCTCCAATACCTTCAACGAACATATCGTACATTTGGAGGAGGCTTTCGCAAGGATCAGAGAGGCCAAGTTAAGGCTTAAACCTGCGAAATGTCAATTTGCCAGACAGCAGATTAACATATTGGGCCACATTGTAAACAGAGAGGGCATTATTCCCGACCCAGCGAAAACTGACGCAATAACGGGCATCCCAATGCCAACAAATTTGAAACAATTGCGCAGTTTTATTGGGCTGGCATCGTATTACAGGAAGTACTTCTACAGGTTTGCACATATCGCCCATCCCCTAACTGAGCTCACACGTGAAAAAACGCCCTTCAGCATCAAGCAGGAACACATAGATGCCTTCAATACACTGAAGCAACTATTGACCTCACCACCATTACTGCAACACTTCCACAGTGATAGGCCCACATTTTTACACGTGGATGCCAGCCAGTATAGGCTGGGGGCGGCCCTATTGCAGGAAGACGCAGAAGGGCGCATACGGCCCGTCGCTTTCGCTAGCAGGAAGCTAACGGCCGTTGAGACTAGATACTCTGCCACAGAGCGGGAAATGCTGGCATTTTCGTGGGGAGTGATCTATTTTAGGGTATACCTCTATGGTATCCAGTTCACGGTAGTGACTGACCACGCGAGCTTGATTTTTTGGGACAAATTTAAAAACCCAAATTCGCGGCTCAACAGGTTTATATTCCGCCTGTATGAATATGACTTCGTGGTCAAACACAAGAAAGGCGCTACACACCTAGACGCAGATGGGTTGTCTAGGCTGCCAGTAGCCGATCCCCCGGATGACAGTAAGGACCACGACTGGGACGACATGCCCACTTTTGCCCTGACGGTGATTAACATCAAACAGGAGCAAGAAAGTGATCCATACTTGAAACAGATTCTATTGGCACTAGAAAACTTGGATAAAGTGAACTCCAAGACAGCACGGCTGTCTAGGCGATTTTTCCTAGTCAAAGACGGGGTACTAAAATTTAAGCCCACGGCCATGCACGATAACGCACCCATAGCGGTTCCGGAATCATTGAAAGAGAATATAATGATCGGACACCACAATAGCCCAATGGCAGGGGCACATTTGGGTACGCATAAGACATACCTTAGAATCCGTGGCAAGTATTATTGGGTAAACATGAAGGCCGACATAGACACCTTCGTAAAGACATGTCACACTTGCCAGCGATTCAAAACAAGACCTGGCAAGCCTCATGGACTACTCAACCCAATTCCCGTGGGAGAGTTATTTCACAGAGTCGGGATAGACGTTAAAGGCCCCATTACGACATCTCAGAAAGGCAATAAATATATCCTGGTGGCCACCGAGTATCTCACACGATACATGATTACGAAGGCTGTTCCCAAAGCAGACACGAACAGCATAGCCGAATTCTTATTTGACATAATTACACGATATGGCCTATTCCAAACCTTACTATCCGACAGAGGTACTATTTTCACCTCGAGAGTGCTCCAACAGTTTTTGGAGATACTCAGGATTAAGGCATACGCTACCACGAGTTTTTCCCCGCAAACCAACGGACTCACGGAGTGTATGAATAAAATACTGGGAATAGCGTTGGCTAAATTCACAGAGGACGCAGGAACAGACTGGGATGAGTACCTGCAGCCCATTACTTTTAGTTATAATACCTCTATATCCACGGCTACGAAACACTCTCCACACTTCTTACTGCACGGATACACGCCCAGAAGTCCCATAGATAATATATGTATCCCACAGGACACTCACACGGACAATGCCGCCCGGCTAGAGCATTTGCAGATAGCGCGCATGAACGCTAGAAAGAACATAGCCGCGGCGCAAAAGAAACAAAAAGAACGATACGATCGGCATAGAAAGACCGTGGAATACACACCCGGGCAATTGGTCATGGTCTCCAATTCTGCCCGTAAGAAAAACGTGTCCGAGTTCCTCCTGCCACGCTGGTCAGGTCCCTTCAAAGTCTGCAGGAAGGTATCTGACCTAAATTACATAGTCAGCGTGCGCCATGGGAGAAAACTCATCAAAGACACCATACACGCCCGCCGGATGAAGGCATATCACACCCGCCAAACAACATCTACACGTGCAGGCGGGAACACTATCAAAAGAAAAAGAAATGATCCCACTAGCAGACGTGGAAAGAAGGCCAAGAAATAGCCTTCGGACCTCGCTGACCGCACCAGGATACGACCCTAACGCTAACAGAACTGTCCCGGAGACACGGCCTAGAATGGCACCAGAAACAATTACTCTGGTTAAAGACGGTCTCAGACCCGCAACCTTCTCAATACCAGGAATGTAAGGTCGGGTAGCTATCCAGTTGCAGGATAGGAAAGTAAGGAAGCTAAAACAGATTGGGACAGTTCCACTAACAGACGTTCATAAATGGAAAACAACAAAATCACCTCCGACACCTAGTCACCAAACACGCGACTAGCGGCCCGGAGACACTCGTGTATAACGACATTCTGTACCATTGATAGGGATATATTCGACCCACGTCAGAGTTAACACAAAATTTGGGGACACGAATGTAGGTAATGAAAGGTTCTTTTGCATTGCGGAAAGCCTCACCCGCAATGACAAAGACAGCACTCAAGTTCACACATACACGTGCCGGAAACATGAGCATGGTCAGGACAAGTAACAAATGAGTGCGCACGCCATTGTAATTCAACACTACCGCTGTCAGCGATAAGACCCACGTGACTGGGCGACCTTCATGCATACAGACGGACTAAGCCAACTCCAAGTGAACAGGAACAAACGCCATCATTCACGTCAGATCCAAAGACCTCATAACTCCCCAAATTACACTACGAGGAGAATTCAAAAATACACAAACTCTTCACAGGAATGCGTATTCTCATCTGCGCATTTCAAATACACGGTACATGTGCCATGGTATACACGGAATAGATATTGTCATACCAGGTCTTTACAGTAAGCTGGGTCCGAACTCATAATCACACACCACACTCGTCCCAAAAACTAACTAACCAACGGTATTTTTGGTACGAGAGACACAAGCAAAAACCACACTGGGGACAACTAAATCCCAAAAACACAACGCAGACATAGAACACAGAGAATGACATGAGATCACGGGTCCAAATGCCCAGTAAAAAATCGGACACCGTGGAAAACAACTATCCAGGCTTCCAATCACACCGAAATTGGCCCATACAAGTACATAAAAAGGTAATACCACATTTCCTCCGGTCAAACACCATGCATAAATTTCAATTACACCTGACATAGAAAATAGATTTCCCAGAAACAGGAATAGAAATTTCATAAGGCAAAAAGTCTTATGGAATAGTGTCCACACAACAGTACTAGCAAAAACAGGACAGATTGACACATTGGTCCGCCCGGAATCTAAAACAGTGACAACACTCACATACTGGCGAAAAGTCACGTACACAAACAAATGAAAGCACAACATGACGAAAATACTGACTTGCAGGTTTCACCGCATTGCCACACTGCTGCCGACAGACACTATTGTTATATCGGCAGTGACCGTGAAATCACAAGCGCAAAGCAATCATAATGCCACACATTTTTTTAGCACTGCAAAAACAATTGTGACATTTAGAAACGTATAGACATCTTTAACACCGGACTTATCGTAGGGCCATAGGGACATATCTCAAAGATGTTGACAAGCCGCCCACGCCATCTGACACTCAGACACGCGATACACATTAGGACTTAGCCTATAACAGACCAACGGTCCGAGTGGTGTAGCGGAACATAGTCACACACGCGCTCACTAATCAGGAGCGAACACAGACAGGGGCTCTGAGGAAACAAGACCCCCCCCCTAATAACTTCCTTTCTCGATTTTAGTTCTCAAAAATCATTACAGGCTATCAAGACATGGACCAAGGGAGAATGACAGAAGCATAGGTGGATAATCCCAGGGGGATTAACGACATACCACCCACAGGCTACCATTTTTTAATACCTAATTCCCCTTCCATGACCTTCCCATGTCCAACATGACCAACACAGACATACAGGCACGATGAAAACAGCTACACTACATTACAAAGTATACATCGGGGTTGATATACTTCATGCGTTTAAAGAGAGGGCTTACTACGCCCTGGACCCCAATGCTAACACCCGAGTATTAGGGGTGTGTCGGACAACGACAATTAAGCGTAATGCGCATCTCTAAGTAAGAGATGAGGCCAAAGTTATATATTAACAAAAAAAATATTAAATAATCCCGCATGAAGCGACATATTATTATTACGCCTCACCCTATACCTATCCTTACATGAGTGCGGATATGCCTCATATCCAGATACATGCATGGAGTATCCCATCCATACACCAAGGGTTATCACTATCAAACCTGCATGGAATTTTTATATTTTTGCAATCCCGGGAAATACCTGCCCCCGTCCACTCATTGTAAGAGCAATCCTGGTAGCATCACCGACTTCAGGCCACCATATACATGAAGCCCAAAGATGCGCAACCCCTTCCTACCATGCTTTCAGTCTACTCTACAAATAATACCCCCAGATCCTAATAACAGGGAACCTAACGCTATAAACCCTACTAACGCCTCCATAAAAGTCAACAGAGCATTATCGCTGGAAATCCGACGTAGCAACAGGAGGCCTAAAGTAGTCTATGCACTTAGAAGTTCTACAACCCCACAACACTTGAAAAATTTTACATTTTATACAAAATAAATTATTTACACAGGTTACGCCTATATTTTCTATATGAAAAGGAATCTGATAACACTCTGATTGGTGATAGCGGCACAAGCAAAAGGCCAGAGGCACCACACTTTGAGAGTAAAAAGGCGATGATGAGCCTTACCCTAGTAACTTAACGACTAGACCAAACAGACGAACCACGTAAGGTTGAGGCACTCACGGCCTGGCGCGGGCAAGCTTCGGAATCCTAGGTATGCCTAGCCTGCCCCTGGGAGGAAGAGATGCTACACCCACCATGTGCCACGGTCGTCGAAGCCAAGACCTGCAGGGGAGACTTTCTGAGGATGGTGGGAGAAATAGCTAGCTCCACGCCGGACCCAGGAGTCGACCCTAGGGACGACCAAACTAGGACTAGACTCTCAGTTAATTATAAGTAAGTAGGGCTTCTACAGCGGGAAGCAAGACTCCTACGCGCGGGAGTGAAGTATTATTGCGGCCTACAGTGGCGAAGAGATTGTTATTACTGCGAAAAGCATACTACGGTTGCCAATAAAGGCGAAGAGATTATTATTACTGCGAAAAGCATACTACGGTTGCCAATAAAGGCGAAGAGATTATTATTACTGCGAATAAACGCGAAGAGAATACTACTATTGCCAATGAAGGCGAAGATAATATTATGCCATTGGACGATGTCCAAAGCCCACATAAATGGCGACGCAGCGGGCAGCCTAGGGCATTAAATGAGTAGCATAGCGAGCAACTCATAGGGGTTAAAGTGGGCGACTCAACTACGACAACGTATGAAAGACAACGGTAATGAGCAGGAAGATACAGCAGGCGAGACGGTTTGCTTGGTGGCACCGTAAGCCGCCTGCGACTATATTAGTACTAGTTAGTAAGACCTAGAATAGACGTCGACAACTAGAATTAAGGGGGCGGAATCCGGCGGTTCTAGAGACAACCGGTGTTTCTAGAATACGTACGGGTGGTGATCTGAGGACGTAAATTGCCTCAGGCGATCGCCCTGGTCAAAATTTAGCGAGTAAGACAGTTGCACTTTGGTACGCAACTTAGGATTAAGCAAATTCACTAACCGCTGATGCTAAATAATAGCACAGCACATTTCGGCAATAGAGTAAGGCCACCCATTCGGCTTAGTAATAGCAACCATTTTTTTTCTACCATAAGTTAGATAAATAGTGTTAAGATAACGCCGCTCGGCACCTGATGACCGACAAACCCGTCATCAGGGTAAGCCCGATAATACATTATAATATATTAAAATAAGTATAATTGAGGTAGAATATATCGGCACCCGGTAACCAAAACTCCGCTACCGGGGTAAGGCCGACAACACATTAGGACAACATGGTAATATGAATAATATTAAGGTGATACATTAAGTAGAGTAACTAGATTAATTAGGTTATATAAACACCTTCAGCATAAGAAACGACATTACGGCACCGTATAGGGTAAGACCGGGCATACATCAAATAACACTAATCATGCCATTTTTTTTTCACAGGGAAAACGAGCTTCAGACTGTGGACACACTGCCACAGGAAGCGGCATAGAAAATATGCAATATTTATATGTTTTCTAAACCTCTCCATTTTTTTCAGGCATCGTCACCAGGAATATGGCACTGGTGACTATAATTTCGCTGCCATACAGCAGCAGCATACTATTTGTGCCATCATATTATTACATTCCACCTTTGCGCATTAATTTGTATTTAATACTCGTATTCATCCTCACTCACATGCTCACCACATTTTTTTGCAGCTACACTCTACAAATCTGCACAGCAGGGCTGATACCTGTGGGGTATCAGGCTCGCTGGCAGATCAACGTAAACAAGAAAAACATAAGGCGTCAAAAATGCGGCGCAAATTACGGCAATGAGGGCGCAACCGACTTGTGGCGGCGACTCTCATTGTCAAGTGTGAAGGCATTCGCCCACAGGGAATGCTTCACAGATTAAGGATACATTTCAAGCGGTACGACCACTAAACCATACCAGGAAGTGGCCGTACAGGATTAGCCGTGAGACGGCGCATACGTACAAAGGAGTAGCGTGCACGCGAGGTAACATATAAAATAGGATCATAGAAAATTAGCGCGCTTAGGCTAGATATAAGATAATTGTAATTGATAATTTTAAAAGGGTAACTTAACAAACATTAATGCGCCCACGGGCAATCATTCTACTATAAACATATAAATAATACCTCGCACCCCCACATTGTCTACGGAGGTGATAAATGATATTCCTCAACGTTAATACATTAATACATGCACATCTCAATATAACACATTAAACGGTATACTCTTTTTAAGAGCATATGTACACCATGTTTATGATTTGTTTTTCTTTCATTTTCTTTCTTCCAACTTCCCCATTTGTAAGGGTGTTCCGTTTTATCCCAAATCAATAAACACATTTTAAATATTTCCCTTAACTTATACCCTGGAACACCCATTTTTTCTATTTCTTCTATCTTTCTTATTGCAGGGAGCAATTTTTTTTCTAAGATAGAGCGGACACAAGCATCCGTCCAGCCCTGGGTTTTTTTCCTCCCTGCACAACAATATATCGCATAATTATCAAAACCTTGTATTTTTTTTCTCTGAAACTTTCAATATGTCAATGTCAATTTTTACAATGTCAATGTCAATGTCATATATATATATGTATATCCCATAACCCACCCCTCTGAACACGAGCTGATCTCACACCTATACATCAACACGACATCACCACATCTATACGACGACGAAGAAGACACCAACAGGAGATACAAGGAAGACTCAAGAACAAACTGCTACATCGACATCCCAACCTCACGTTCCGTTCCCGTTCGCGAGGACGCGAACTAAATAGAGGAAGAGGCTTGTACAGTCCCCCAGGGATCTGCACCCCCTGGAGGCCATCCCCCCATCATCTATTTAAACCACCCCTAACTGGCAAATCTCGTAAGTCCAGAACAACATCTTTAACACCGCAAGGGCAGCTAACCAGCCTGGAAAGCTTGCCAAATACTTGCATCACACCACAAACAGCTACACATAATTAACTGGGGCATCTATGCCAGCGGAATGCTGACAGCACAACACCGAAGACTATAAGAGGAAGCCTTAAGGAGGACAGGGCCTCTCTCAATTACCAGTTATACAGTGCGTCCGCCGAAGGCCCTAGCCGTTATCATCAGGTGAGTCAGCAGTGTTCAGAGTTCCTATATTTTGTGACCTACCTCACAGACTTGTACACTTATACTTATAAGATCCATTACATTCCCTTAAAAGGGACTCATAATTTCATATTCACTGACCAATAAATACTTGGTCAGTACGCTACACTTGTCTTACTGTTTACACGCCTCTTTACGTCCTAACTCCTTTCCCGATTTCCGTCACGATCAGCCGTGACATACAGTAGCCAAATAGTTGCTAGCGCAAGCTTCATTGCACTTCACGCAGCGGCCCGACTGCCAGAGCATCGAGCCGCAACATCGCTGACGCACGCACGTCGGTTATATAACTCCAACCAGCTGACAGGCCAGTACGTTCACCTGTACACAAAGTTTCATCCCCTGAAATACACCTGCGTCTTTATAGGAGCATCCCCTTGCATCCTAACACTAAACAACACTCTACACTGGTCAGCTTACCCAGCTACGGGAAGCTACCCCCTCCTAGGCATCACTTTATAAATTAACACAATAACACATCCGTTCTAGATCCAACTACCCCCAACTAAGGGATCTAAAACAATAACCACATAGATATTTAAGCAGAAATGACAAATGAGAAACCTGAAAATATGGAGGGAGCCCAACTATAGGCTAAGCCTCATTGAGATACAAGAAACTAGTTTAAATATACCCTAAGTTGTTAGTAAAGGAAATTGTGAGTATAGGAAATGGGGATTCAAAGTCCTGGCTGGTCTTACTGGTATGAACGAAACGCGACGCGGGAGATAGCCACACATTCACTTTTGAAGCACTGACAGTTTGTATAACATGAGAAAAAGGTCACTATTGCGGTTTTATAATTCAATTTAACTTAGAGTTAGCAGTAATTTTGACCTTGTTGAGGATAGTTCTTCACTGTTTAGAGTCAATTGCAAATGGAAAATTCCAGAACTGTAGTTACAGTTTAAAGGGGGAAGCTGAGATCCCTCGTAGGCAGAAAAGTTATGTTTTAGACAGCTATGAATTTGACATAGATCCCTCGATGCAGAGAAGGTATCCTTTTTATTTCGTACAAGAAATGCTAGATTTCGTGACTTTAGTAGCGAGCCTAGTTGGCTTAGACATGACAGAGAAAAGTTCCCTCGGATGGCAGTTACAAAATTTGCACAATGTTGCACAATATTGCGAAATTCAAACGCTGCCTATAAAATTCATTAAAGCTTTCTTGGTTAGATTAAAACCCTTTAAAATGTGGTTAAAATCACTTGAAGGTAGTTACTTATCTTTTCATTGTAGATATGATGTTTCCTGCAGCCGTTAGACCCAACTTTAAGACATGGCGTCTATTTGAATCATCTCATGGAAAAGGTAGGTGTGCCTTCTTCAGAGGACTGAACTTTTCACTTAAGCGACTAGACTAGTAGTGAGTGAGAAATTTGAACACTCAGATAGCCAGAACGACGAAGGGGAGGGGGGAGAGACAAAGGAATAAAAACAGAGTGGGTAACATGATAATATGAAAACACTCTACATAATACAATTTTTGGTTCATAAAATAGAGTCTTCATGGAGATTGCAGATAACGACAAGGACGACATCTGCTTGCGTGGGTTGAAACCATTCTTGAAGTTGCTGAATTCAAAAGCTTTGACAGGTTACCGCGTGGTGAGCTGGTGGTGGGTTGCAGGGAGTAGACAACTGAAACAGACTTAAACACAAAATAAGCACATATTCTTAGAAACGGGAATACAGAAAGGTCGCTGTTGGTTTCTGCGAAAAGGGAAATAAAAGAACTAATGAAAAAGAAAGCAAGCAAAGAGCAGCAACTGCTAACTCGAACTAAACGTGTATTCCAAGGAATACACCATCAATCATTAAAGGACGTCAGAGTTGCAACGAACAACTTGACCTTCCCGCACAATGCAGCTATGTGCGATTCTAGTTCAGGGCGTTACAGGACGATATTGCGAGAGTCGTTCACAAATTCTGAACAGCGGACATGGTGAACGTGCAGTTTCATGACTGTAATTTACTCGACCCATGTACAGTAACTGTATACGTCAGATCTACCATAGCGACCAGTTCAATAAATAGGTTACAATCAGTGTGTGATAATGTATTATGTAGCTGAACCAATTCTTACAGAACATTATTACTGTATATAGGCCTAAGGTGACGATAACTCAATAGTTGAACATAACACTTAAATTTCTTAATATGTTCCTACCACCCAAACTACTGAAAATTTATCAACATGGTAAGTGAAGATAAGATTTATAAGATAAATTAGTTAAGTTACTGTAAAAGCAATATGCTTCATTATTACCAGCAGTAAAATTACTGAATTCTTAAAAACAAATTATTAAGCAAGAGATACATATATGACTAACAACAGTGCTCAAAACAAGTTTTGCATATTGCGATTCAGTGGCGTGTTTATTTTGCTATGTGTATGTAATCAGATTATACACAATATATATGTGAGGATTGTAACAGGGGTACTCAGCCTCGTGAGGCCAACCGATTAGCTTCATATTATGAGAAGAAGCGCCTCATGATCAAAAACTCAGGTGATGCTGTGGGTGTTGTCACGCTGGTCACACGTCCAATATAACACGCAGACTGGACGGCAATTGGCATTGGACACATCTGGTTAAAGTCTAAATCAAGGAGGGATTTTTTTCTTAGTATATTTTCAGTTTTTTAGCTCCTTTTATAGAACGATTACACAAGCTTATCTTTCAGTTCCACCACATCACAAAATGTTAACAACTATATGAGAATCGAGAAATAGACCCTATCTTTGTAATGGGTAGTAGTGTGTACTGTATAATTGGTTGGAAGAGGCAGTACAGTCCATTAGTTGGCAGTACTAGAGTTCCCTTAATAACAATTTGTTGGCTTAATGCAGCCCTTCTAACAGGTTGAGATAAAGTAAAACTTTAAAAATACAAGCCTGTGCGTGCGACACTTTGATAATTGCAGCTATTACTTGTAGCTGAAAGCACGATCGATTGCAGCTTCCTCTTGAAGACAATCGTTGTCTTCCTTCCTGTGCTCCACTCCACTTCGCTCCCTTTCATTAATATGCAACCACTGAGAAAGGAGCAAGACGAGGAGACCGACACTTGCTATTAACGTGGCGCATAAGGCTTCTTTCACACTGTCAGATCCAACTGTAGCCTACTTACGGTACATAGGCTACATATACTGTAAGCTATATATGCAGTACATACAGTATATTGTAATAGTAAATCCTCCAACACTGTTGAGTGTTAATTTTAATAAGAATACGCTGAATAAAATTACATTAAGAATCCCAATGTTGGTCCAGTAAAAATATAGATTTCATTAAATATGACTAATCCAGATGGAACTCCGCTGAATCTCAGGGGGAGTGCAGAATCTCTGAAAGCTTACTTCTACCCTCTAAAAACATAGAAGGGTAGGAAGACTATCTACAGCTAAAATGATTAGCCTGAACCTAGATAATATTGCAGTTAAAGTTGGCTTTTATTTTCTGACTCTTGTGCACTATGAAGCAAAGATTTAAAATAATAGTTTATACATTTCTAAACTCCCTTTCCTACAAACATCTGAAATTTTATGAACAAACCTCAGGCCTAGAGGTACAGTCCACAGGTCACCTTCAATAACTTCACCGTGGAGCCAAAATAAATTCGATGCATCGTCCAGTTTACCTTTTCTGGTACAGGTGATGACTGCTGTTCCCCTTTGACTCTCAGAGAGGATTGGAACCATTCTGCAGTACCCGTACTGTGATGTACGATGGTGCCATCTGACGATCTCATCCGGTGGTGAGCTCCAAAAGGACTCGTACGCTGTCACAGTTCCGAGGGAAACACTGAATAAGAGCGGACGCCACATAGGACTCAAGTTTCAAATACCAAATAAGTTTACAAAATCTTATTCCATACCGGGTGAGTTAGCCGTGGTCGTTATGGCGTGACTGCAGGCAGTCACTCACATCCGGGAGGCGAGGAGGTTCGGATCCCCCCGCCGGCAACCTTGAAGATGGTTTTTTGTGGGTTCTCATCTTCCTTCCAGGCAAATGCCGGGGTTGGTCCCTAACTATTGGACACCGCCGCTACCTTTCAATTCCTCGTCCTTACATTCACACTTTCCTCCCCAGACAACACTCCACACGTGACGGTACTTGTAGCTCACCCCATGGGTGTCCGCATAGAAGTAGCTACAAACTCTGGCGAGCCGAACATGTCCTCGGACACTCCTGGCACGAAAAGGCATACGCTAAAAATAAATAAACAAGAAGTTCCGTGAAGAACTATACAGCCTACTTTTCATGCCAATGATTATTCTACAGTATATGAACCTATCTAGAATAATGACAAAATTAAGTTGGTAATATCGAAATATCAAATTAGTTCAAAATATACCTGGTATAATGTAGCCTAAAAGAGGACTACAGTTGGCAGCCCTGATGACTGAATATATTCTTAGTTTCATCTCTTAAGGTACAGAATACAAAATTAGGTAGAAGTCCAATGGACGTTACATGCAGTTAGACACTGGATCTATCAGCACGCGTAAAAGCATGTTGCCAACAATACCATGCGTGTGCTGGTCAGAAATAATCTGAAATATTATGATATCTTGTTGTGCCAATTTTGGATGAAAAGCATTTGTTAGTATAGAAGTTACATGTATTTAAAAATTGGTCCTATCAGCAGGCATAGAATCATGTTGGCAGCACTGCCTTGTATTAATTACTCCAAATTAATCTACAATGTCAGGTGCTATACGTGTGCAAAGTATAGTGCTGTTGGCTTGCATACTTTCTGATATATTGATATTAGGGTAAAAAAATATATAGACAGCATTTATTAACAGTTGTCAGCCCTGATTGCTCTTAACAATACTTACAGTCATTCTGTTGTGGTACACATAGCACATACGAAATTTGGTTGTAATCCAACTGATAGTACAGAAGTTACATGTATTTAAAAATTGGTCGTATCAGCAGGCTTTGAATCATGTTGGTAGCACTGACGTATATTAGTAACTCCAAATTATTCTTGAATGTCAGGTACTATACGTGTGCATAGATTAAAGCTGTCGGCTTGCATACTTTCTGATATATTGGCATTTGGATAGTAAAATAGAGAGAGCATTTATTAACAGTTGGCAGCCCTGGTGGCTCTTAAGAATAGACACATTCATATCTGTTTATATACACATAATACATTCGAAATTTGGTCGAAATCCAATCGATAGAGTAGAAGTTATATGCATTTAAACATTGGACCCATCAGCAGGCTTAGAAACATTTTGAAAACAGTGTCATGTATGGCCCCCTGAAAATTAAACTGAAATATTATTATCTTTATGTGTGCCAATTTTGGAATAGCTCCCATGGATACCTTCCAAGATATCCAACATGGAGCTGAAATATCAATTGTGGTTTTTCAGCAGTTGGTAGCACTGACATCATTTTCAAATATGGACGTGAGATATTCCGGTGTACATCTTTACTCATACTAAATTTGGTTTTGATTGCTGCAGCCGTTTAGGAGTTGATAGGGGGGGACACACACACAGCCAGACAGACAGATAGAAGGACAGACAGACAGACAGACACACATTTTCCCGGATCGATCTCATAAGTCTACTTTTTCCTCATTTTTGCAAAATGTGAAAAATAGGCTAAAAACATTCTAGTGCAGTGTATCATTGTGTATTCGTCACAATGAGATGTAACCACATTACAATAGGCCACTAGTTTAATTAGGAACGGTTGATTTAGAACATAACAATAAAATATAACATAATAGCAAAACAAGATGTTCAGCGAAGAACATATAGCCTACTTTCTCCTAAATAAATGGGTATACTTAGCCTATAATTCTTTGTCCTCACCCCTAAAACAATCACCTCCACCACCATGTACTTTTTGTTTTCTTTTATGTTGATAATTAAACAGTAAGTATGTGTCTAAATCAATAATATATACTACCGACAGCAGTGGCTATGCTCGCTAAAGCGCGGCATTAGGTCATGGGGCCAAGCTCTCTGCTGACTCGGTAGACGCGTGGGTTCGAGCCCCACTGTCGGCCGTCCTTGAAATGGTTTTCCGTGGTTTCCCATTTTCAACACCAGGAAAATGCTGGGACGGTACCTTCTGACAGGCCACGGCCGCTTCCTTCCACATCCTTGCCCAGTTTCATTCATCTTCATCCATTCCATCTCTCATCCCGACGCGCAGGTCGCCCGCGGGCGTCGACTTGAAAGACCTGCACTCGGCCTCTCAGGAGGCTACACGAAAAAAAAAAAATATATATATATACTTTATGATGATTGAATAACAAAACTACTAACTTATTGTAATGCATTCACGTCCGTTAATCTCGATAATAAGCCTCCAAACTTTAGTTTCAGGTGTCTCCCCCTTTAAAAATCCGCCGTGATCACAGTAGGTTGGAGCTGCAATCTAGCAGTGAATTAATCATACCAATATATAACAAGATGTTCAGTAAAGAACATATAGCCTAATTTCTCCTAAATGTATGAGTATAGTTATAACTCGTTGTTATTATCAAAGAGTATAATAGAACTATTCTTTGTTGAAGACCTTAGAAACGATTTACCTCTACCAAACGCCACAACCTAGATAAAAACTGCTACCATCATTGAAGAAAGAAAGATAAGAAGTATATCAAGAATGTTATGGATCTGGAGACAAAATCGACCGGACTGGCTGCGGGGCTCAGCAGTAACGTTCTCGCTTGCTGGGCCCTAGGTTGCAGGTTCGTATCCTGGCGCAGTCAGCTGGCATTTGAGGGTACACAAATGCGAGGGAACCGTGTCAGTACATTTACTGGCACGTTAAAGATCCCCTTCGGGCCAAAATTCCGGCACCCCTGTGTCTCTAAAAGCAGCAGTAGTTAAAAGGGATGTAAAACCAATAACATTATTATTATTATTATTATTATTATTATTATTATTATTATTACATATACGACCTGCCGTGGGCAAAATCCAACTTTGAGTTGAGGCATCTCTTTACACATCTGGTTGTGCATGGCTTTCACAACCCTAATTGATTTCAAATAACATTTTCAAGTAACGCAAAATAGGCTGTTACAAACCCTTTAAAATAAAAAGTAAAAATGTATCGTAGTATCATCTTGTCATTCTTCAAATTCGATGCGCATAGATTGCCAATGGTGTAGTAATCAATGGAGCCCCACGTAGACTAGTCGTGACATCTAGTGGTGAAATATCGAACAATATAATCCTAACAGAGCGAGTGCATTCTAGTGGCCAGAAGAAGAAACTTTTTAATAAAATCTGGAAGTTAATCTAGTTACCTTTTTGGCAGCTAGATGTCTCGAGTAAATCTGTTGGCGAATTATGTTTTAATTAAATATATATTTTACACCATAATATGCACAATATAACGCTTAATTTTAAAACTTCTGAGTCATTACAAAACAATAAATATATAACATTTCAAGCAAAAAACCTAGCTCTGATCGGGTTTGAACCATAGGCATTTGAGCGATAGGCTAACGCTCTACCACTGAGCTAATTGTTTCAACGTATATCGTTCTATATAAAATGACTTACATAGAACTTGTTAGCAAATAATGATTTATACTAAACGATTTCATCACTGGAGTATATTATTTATATATAAAGCATTTCATACAAAGTTTATTTATTTTGTATCAGTACGCTATATTGCATGTAATACTCAAATTAGTGAAATATAAGTCATGCACAAGATATCCGCTGCCATCTTGTCTTATTACTGAATCAGCTCAGCTTTTTAAAATCACGTCTGCACTATAGTATTACAAAATAAACTTTTAATTTCGAACGTGCCTCTTCCTTTAGAACAGTTGAAACGATTCTCGGCTCGATAATCGGAACTGGTGGGTCCCATGATATGGATTATAAAGTTTGCATAATTCGCACGGCCGCCATCCTGAAATGGTACGGCGGACGACCTTGTAGTTTGGTCACAAGACGCATCCTATACGAAGGTATGTTGTTACCAAATTTGGTAGAGATCGGATGATTTGGTTAGTCGTTATTTGATTTTACGTTTTGAACGTTTGAGTGGCCGCAATTCAGTTTTAGTAAAGATGGCGGCGATATAAAACATGACACTGAGGTGTCCTTTGCTAGTGCTACCTTTGTACCAAATTTCGTTCAATTCGCATTCACCGTGTTCGAATTGATAGGGGGGGACAGACATTCAGAGTACACACACTCACACACACACAGACACACACACACACAGAGAGAGAATCACACACACACACATACACACACACACACAGAGACTCACACACACACATACACACACACAGACAGACACATTTTTTCGCCCTGTGTTGATCTCATAAGTCTACTTTCATTTTTTGCAAAAATCGAAAGTAGGCTAAAAATGAGATGGTGTGTGTCTGTCTTTCTGTCTGTCTGTCTGTCTGTCTGTTACCTAATAACTCAAGAACCACTGGTCCGATTTAAATGAAATTTTGCATGGATGTAGCTGAAATACCAGGTTTACATATAGGATACTTTTAATTTCGATATTTTGCACTATTAAGAAATGGCGACCATTTTAGTGACGTCACTACACCCTTTGGTTTCAAAATTTCATATTTCCATATCAAATAAAAAGAGAACGGTAGGAAATAGCAAACTTTTGATGGCACATTCGAGCTTCAAAATTTAATTTTCTATCCGAAAGGTCCTTATCTTTTTTCGTGTACTCCAACAGTTAGCGAGTAAAACCTACTTTTGTGACGTCACTACACCCTTTGGTTTCAAAATTTCATATTTCCATTTCAAATAAAAAGAGAACGCTAAAAAAATAGCGAACTTTTGATGGTATACACGAGCTTTAGCATTTAATTTTCTATCCAAAAGGTTCTTATCACTTTTCGTGTATCTCCGACGGTTAGCGAGTAAAACCTAAATGTGTGCAATAAAACACGGTCACATCGAGCGGTGCAGTATATCTCTACATATATAAAAAAGAAAATGTGTCTGTTTTTTTCTGAATTTATACAGAAATTAGAGTTATTTACACGTTTCAGACTGTTTTATGATAGATGCGCGCGAAAATAATGTTTTGGTCTGTCTGTCTGTTTGCTTGATTGTCTGTGGACAAATTTGTTCCCTTATAACTCGAGAACGGCTGGGTGTATCAACGTAAAATTTGGTACAGGTATCCATCAGAGGCACGACACTAATCATTGATGTAACTCTTCTCTATACCTCTCATAAAAGGGGGCATACCACCTCTGTTTTTTTCTGAATTTCTACGGAAATTAGAGTTATTTACACGTTTCAGACTGTTTTATGATAGATGCGCGCGAAAATAATGTTTTGGTCTGTCTGTCTGTTTGCTTGATTGTCTGTGGACAAATTTGTTCCCTTATAACTCGAGAACGGCTGGGTGTATCAACGTAAAATTTGGTACAGATATCCATCAGAGGCACGACACTAATCATTGATGTAACTCTTCTCTATACCTCTCATAAAAGGGGGCATACCACCTTAAAATACATGCTGAAATAGGAGTAGAAGGACGAGACAAAGCTCATTTTCAGCCCCTCAATTTGAGAGACAAAACTCGGGGGCCCTAAAAGCACATTTTAAGGTCCTACGTCCAACCGTTTTTGAGATATTCCCAGAAAACTCATTTAATTTAATAAACTATGAACGAATGCAAGCCGATAACCATGGCAACAGATTCTCAGAGATCCATCTATTGCTGTAAGACGCAATACAATTCCATTAATTACATTAGTGTGAAAGTTTGCAAACGGTTAGATGGTTATTATGGAACCAAATTAAGCTGTAAATTTCATCAATACGTAAAATGCGCTTAAGGGGGTCAAGGTGTAGTCTAGATTTTTTTCACGCGATTTACATCTGAGGGTGTGGTATGGCAGGTCTATTATATTCCTATCCCTATGTTATATTATTATTATTAGTATTATATTATGGCGTACGACGACGAGACAAAGCCCCTCGGTGCCAGAAATAAAACTCGAGGGTCCTCGAAAACTACATTATAAGGCTCTAAAACCAACAGTTTCTGAAACATTCCCAGAAAACTAATTAAGTTTAATTTAACAAACTAATGAAGGAATGCAAATCGGTAACCATGACAACATTATCTCAAGGGGTGGCATCCAACTTTCCATCTATTTCAGTAAGAAGCAATTTATTACATTTATTACATTTCTGTGAAAGTTTGCAAATATAAGGATATCACGGAACCAACGTAGACTGTATAATTCATCAATGCAATTAAGGGGGTCAAGGGGTAACCTAGGATTTTTTCATGCAATTTTCACGTGCGACATATAGTGCAGAAGGTCTATTATATCTCCAAACAACAACATTATTTTCAAAAATTCCTGAATTGAATCAGCATTTTTTGCGCCTTTTAGGAATTTGGGCCATTTGAGACTAAAGAACCTGAATTTTCATGCACCACAAGCTTTTGTAATTTATGAAAGAGGTCTTCCTGTGTATGGGGACCCAACACAACGTAGAGGGTCAGTTTTTATGTGACGTGTATTGCGTTTTATCTACAAGGCTTTCAATTCTATTTCATGTCAGGAAGTACACGTCAGGTGAATTTAGTTTGAGAGCACATTTCAACTAATCTTTTTTTTTTTTTTTCGACATACGGGTTCATCGTAAGGATGATTTTCTTTGATACTGTGTGGTAGATATACCCATATTTGGATTTCTGGGGGATATGTTGTAGACAATAGTATTGTCTGTCTGTCTGTCTGTCTTTCTGTGTATCCTTATGTACGCCTATAACTCAAGTTCGGATGCTTGGTGCTTCGTAAAATTAGGTATGGTAAACATGAGTCAATACACCAATCATTTATAAAACTCTTCACCGTTCATTTCATACAGTAGAAGGGTGGATATAGGGAAAAACTTCTCAAAATACATGCTAAAATAGGCGAAATATAAAAATTATCCTAGAAGGACGACCAAAGAATATGTTGCACTTCTCAATGTGAGACACAAAATTCGCGAGTCTATAAAGGGTCTCCGAAAACCACATTATAAGGCCCTTAAATTAACAGTGTGTGTGATATTCCCAGAAAACACACTTCGTTTTGATAAACTTATGAAGGAATGACAAGCCGCTAACCATTGCAACAGTAGCTCAATTGATAATGTCTGGTGCATCTCTAAAATCATCAGTACTTAAAAGGGACGTAACACCAATAACATTATTATTATTATTATTATTATGTCTGGTGTTAACACCGAACACCGTTCGAAGAACGGGTACTTTTGCTAGTCTTATATATAAAAGTGAAAGTCTGTATGTATGTATGTATGTATGTGGGTATGTATGTGGGTGGGTCTGTTCCGTATACAAATCTACACCGTTACACCAATCTCAACCGAATTTTGCATACACATAGTTTAGGACCCAGAAGGAACCGCTGGCTACATGAATTTTCGATAGTCTTTCTCATTCTTCTGATTTCGACCCTTTTGCACTCCAGCACATGCTAATCAAATCATAAAATATACTCATGAAGGAATGGCAAGGCGGATTGTTTCTATGGCAACATAGCTCAAGTCGAGACACGGCCGACTGGATGCCATTTGCGCTCTGCACTACCGGTATAGAAAATGAGGATCTTTACTTGAAATACCGTTAGTTACTCAACTACTCACACAGCACTGTCAACCGTGTTTAGCATAACAAAGACTTGACATTATCTTCTACTATATATTTGTCAAATACCACTCACTCACTCATTCATTCATCACGAAATCTCAGAAACCATCAAACGGATTGGAATGAAATTTGGTATGCAGCTTCCCCAAGGGCCGCAAATGCCCACTAAGAGAGGATTTTTGGATATTCTGGTTCTAAAGGGGTGTTAAGGGGGTAGACGTGCATTTCACTGAACAGCAATATCTCCCGATTGGTTTCATTGGGGGATGTGATACTCGGCACATAAACTCATCATTAAAAATAAGAAGACACGAGTCGGAGGGTTTTTCGATGTGGGGTATATTATGAGGTGAAAGGGGTGAAAAGTGGGGATTGAAAGAAACGGAGCGTGTATCTCTTAAACGACATAGGCGAGGAGTTTGAAACTCAGCGGGAAAAAATCAGCATAAAAATAAGTAAATATGTGTTTGACCGTTTTATCATAAATCCAATTTAAGGGGCCCATGGGGAGGGGTGAAATTCTGGAGGGGGAGGGGAAACAGGAAAGAAAGTGTCCTAACTGATTGACTGACTGACTCACTCATCAAACTCAGGGGGAAAACTGCTTTAAAGTAAGTAAATAGCTGTTCGACAGTTTTTTTTTCATAAATCAAATTTAAGGGGTTCATGGGGAGGGGTGACATTCTGAAAAAAGAAAATTGAAAGAAAATGTCCTGACTCACTCACTCACTCATCATCGCCCAGCCAAAATTATTGAAGTTAGAAACATGACAGTTTGGGGATATGTTCATTGTATTTCAAAACAGTCTACTAAGGGTGGATTTTCGGATATTCAGGTTCTAAAGGGGTCTTAATGGGGTTAAATCTGCATTTCATTGAAAAACAATATCTCCCGATTGGTTCCATTGGGGGATGTGATACACGGCATATAAACTCATCATTAAAAAGTAAGACACGTGTCTGAGGGTTTTTCGATGTGGTGTATATTATGAGGTGAAAAGGGTGAAAAGTAGGGATTGAAAGATTCCTAACGGAGCGTGTATGTCTTAAACGACATAGGCGAGGAGTTTGAAACTCACCGGAAAAAAATCAGCATAAAAATAAGTAAATATGTGTTTGACCGTTTTTTCATAAATCCAATTTAAGAGGCCCAAGGAGAGGGGTGAAATTCTGTGGGGGAGGGGGGCAGGAAATAAAATGTCCTAACTGATTGACTGACTGATTCACTCATCAAACTCAGGGGGAAAACTGCTTTAAAGTAAGTAAATAGCTGTTCGACAGTTTTTTTATCAATCAAATTGAAGGGGAAGAAATGAAAGAAAATGTCCTGACTCATTCACTCACTCATCATCTCCCAGCCAAAAATATTGAAGTTGGAAACATGGCATTTTGGGGATATGTTCGTTGTATGTCAAAACCGTACACTAAGGGAGGATTTTTGGATATTCAGGCTCTAAAGGGGTCTTAAGGGGGTTAAACCTGAATTTCATTGAATAACAATATCTCACGAGTGGTTTCATTTGTGGATGTGATACTCGGCATATAAACTAATCATTAAAAATAAGCAGACATGTGTCTAAGGGGTTTTCGATGTGGTGTATTATTATGAGGTGAAAGGGGTGAAAAGTGGGGGTTGAAGGATTCCTAACGGAGCGTGTAGGCATATCTCTTAAACGACATAGGCGAGAAATTTGAAACGCAGCGAAAAAACATCAGCTAAAAAGATAAGTAAATCGGTGTTCGACCTTTTTTTTATAAATTAATTTAAGGGGCCAATGGAGTGGGGTGAAATTCTGGGGGGAAAAAGGAGAGAAAGTGTCCTAACTGACTAACTCACTCACTCACCAAACTCAGGGGAAAAAGACAGCTTTAAAAATAAGTTAATAGGTGTTCAAGCGTTTTTTCATCAATCCAATTTAAGGGGCCCATGGGGAGGGGTGAAATTCTGGTAAAAATAATTGAAAGAAAATGTCCTGTCTGACTCACTCATCACGCCCAGCGAAAACTATTAAAGTTGGAAAAATGAAATTTTGGGAATATGTTCGTTGTATGTCGAAAACGTCAACTAAGGAATGATTTTTGTTTATTCGGGTTTTAAAGAGATGTTAAGGGGGTAAACGTGCATTTCATTGAATAACGATATGTCATGAATTGTTTCTTAGGGGATGTGATATTCGGTATATAAACTAATCATTAAAAATAATCAGACATATGTCTAAGGGTTTATCGAGGTGATGTACATTATGAGGTGATAGGGGTGAAAATTGGGGGTTGAGGTATTCTTGACGGAGCGTGTATCTCTTAAAGGACATAGGCGAGAAGTTTGAAATTCGGCGGAAAAAGAAAGGAAAAGGAAAGGAAGCTTGTAGTTTAACGTGACCGTTAATCTTGAGATCATGAGCCACGGGACCTCCTTTTTACGTGGAATCCGAACCACAGGACATGGCATTTCACTTCGAAAATCTCACATGCATTGACCGGGAATCGAACCCGGACCGCCTTGGTGAGAGGCATACAGCTAGACCGCTGAGCCACCACGCCCCCCGGAAAAAGAACAGCTTAAAATACAAGTAAATAGGTGTTCGACTGTTTTTTTTTTTCATAAATCCAATTTAAGGGGCCTTTGGAGAGAGGTGAAATTCTGTGAGAAAAAAAAACAGGAAAGAAAGTGTCCTAACTGATTGACTCACTCACTCATCAAACTCAGGGGGAAAACAGCTTTAAATAAGTAAATAGGTGTTCGACCGTTTGTTTCATAAATCCAATTTAAGGGGTTCATGGGGAGGGGTGAAATTATCAAAAATAAATGAAAGGAAATGTCCTGACTGACTCATCCACTCATCATAGCCCAGCCAAAATTATTAAAGTTAGAAACATGAAATTTTGGGGATATGTTCGTTGTATGTCGAAAACGTCCACTAAGGAAAGAGTTTTGAATATTCAGGTTCTAAATAGGTGTTAAGGGGAGTAAACGTGCATTTCATTGAATAACAATATCTCACGAGTGGTTTCATTTGGGGATGTGATACTTGGCATATATACTAATCATTAAAAATAAACTGACACATGTCTAATGGTTTTACGATGTAGTGTATATTATGAGGTGAAAGGGATGAAAAGTGGGGGTTGAAAGATTCCAAACGGACCGTGTATCTCTTAAACGACATAAGCGAGGAGTTTGAAACTCGGAGGAAATCAATCAGCTTAAAAATAAATAAATAAATAAATAACTAAATAAATAAATTAAATAAATATGTTCGACCGTGTTTTCATAAATCCAATTTAAGGGGCCTATGGGGAGGGGTGAAATTCTGGAAGAAAAACGTCCCCTAAGGAAGGATTTTTGGATGTTCACTCTCATCGACCAACCCAAACGATTTAAGTTAGAAGAATGAGATTTTGGGGATATGTTTGTTGTGTGTCGAAAACGTCTACCAAGGAGGGATTTTTGGATATTCAGGTTCTAAAGGGGTGTTAATGGGGTTAAACCTGCATTTCATTGAATAACAATATGACACGACTATGACGCGAGCGAAGCGAGGCTAAAAATGAGATGATGTGCGTCTATGTATTACTCAATCACACAAGTACCACTGGTCCGATTTACATGAATTTTACATGGAAGTAGCTGATTTACCAGGTTAACATATAGGTTACTTTTGATTTCAATACTTTGTACTATTTAAAGATGGCGACCATTTTAGTGACTTCACTACACCATTTGGTTTAAAACTTTCATATTTCCATTTCAAATAAAAAGAGAACGCTAAGAAATAGCAAACTTTTGATGGTATATACGAGGTTAAAAATTACATTTTCTATCCGAAAGGTATCTCCAACCGGTAGCGAGTAAAACCTAAATTTGTGCTATAAAACACGGTCAACGCCGAGCGGTGTAGTTGGACAAAATGTTCCATCCTTAATCTCCCTCTGCGCAGCACCTCGCCTATCCCCTGTTTTAACTGTCACCTTCATATTTTAATTTATAGGGGACTTATGAGTGAGTTTTCATGAAATATGGACCAAAATACGGAAATTTGGATTTTACCGAAAATTGGTGCCCACACCTTTTCAGAATCAAGGAGTGTTGGATTTTTTCCCATGGCGCCATTTTTAAAGCCCAGGCGGTGATTTAAAGATGGATGCGCATCATTATTAAGACAAGACCTTCAGTGAAGATCAGTGAGCAACGTGACCACGTACGTCTTCGACAGAGCAGAAAAAGGACCACCCCAGGAAAGAAAACTGCAAGAAAAAAGAGAAAACTGCTGAACTTGTCCCTAGAACACAGGATGAAGAAGTCTGAGGGCTGTACATATGGTGCAGGGCAGTTCTGATGTAAGTAACTAACCTCCAACTTCAATTGCTGTTTTCTCATGAAGTGATTTTTGTTACATGTAATATCATAAAAAAATGCTCCTTGTATTGCAGTTTTGAAGATATTTGGTTCAAAGTTGGTTTGCATATTAAAATATGTATGAACATTACAATTTGCTCTGGATTTTTATGTCAGTGAAAATTAACTGTATTTTTTTGCTTTCAAAAATAAATAATTTTTATTTTTAGGGCAAAACATGAATATTATCACTTTGACTATCATTTCTGACTCTCATATAAAAGGTACATAAAATTCCAGAGCAATTTCCATTTGTACATGTATTGTGCTACTGTTTTCCAAGTATGGATGAAAATAAGTGAAAACTCCATCGCAAGGAACTTTTTTTATGACCTTATGTTTTGAAAATATTTTTATTATTATTTCAGAAACGGTTAGAGTAATCAATTTGAAATTCAGAATATCTTCTAATTAGAGGCATATCTACATGTGGTTAAAATTTCAAATTGATCTGTCCAGTAGTTTCGGATTTTGGAAACTCACTCATAAGTCCCCTTATGACGCGTAGCGAAGCACGGGTACTTCAGCTAGTATATATATATCTTGTACGCCTCTGAGTGTTGAATGGGCAGACAGTAAGTTTAAAGCAACCAGGAGGAATGCGATCCAGCTGGCAGTGCTTACAGGTAATCAAAGTCATGGCTAGAAGTTGAACTATTACCAAATTGCAATACTTCAGGAGGCCACGAATTTACAAAGCTGAATGTTTGGAACAATTACCCACGTAACCCGAAAGAGGACAGCACCATACAGAGGCATTGAGAAGGCTGTGGTTGATGATAACGTGTATCTTGTTCTTCTATTGTCCTTTTTCTAATGTCTTCTGTTTATGTGCGATTCTGGGGCTGTGATTATAATAAACGAGTGTATGCATTTGCCTCTACTTTGAGCTAAATAGCATTTTATTTAGTATCTGTGGATAGAGCTCGTCCACATCATTTGCAAAAGAATTTAAGTTTAAAAAAAAGTTAATTTTAGTCAGTTCCGAACCCCAGCCGCCCTCGTGAGAGACTAACGCGCTAGCATAGAGCCAAACATGTTCATAACATCCCAGTGTTATTAACGGACTTAGATACAACGTGTTAGCAAATAATGTCTTGAAAAAAATCTTCCCTGCAGTTTTTTTTAGCGTATGGCTTTTAGTGCCAGGAGTGTCCGAGGACATGTTCGTCTCGCCAGTTTTGTAGCTGCTTCGAGACGGACACCCAATGGGTGAGCTACAAGTTCCGTTGGGGAGGAATGTTGGATGGGAGGGTCGAGGAGTTGGAAGGTAGCGGCTGTGGCCTATAGTTAGGGACCAACCCCGGCATTTGCCTGGAAGGAAGATGGGAAACCACAGAAGACCATCTGCAAGGTTGCCGGCGGGGGGATTCGAACCTCCTCGCCTCCCGGATGTGAGCGACTGCCAACAGTCATGCCGCAATGACCTCGGCTAACTCGTACCTTACATCTTCATTATAAATCATTTCATACAAAGTTTATATTATTTCTATCAGTAGGCTATATCGCATGCAACATACTCCAACTACTGAAATATAGGACAGGTACAAGAGGTCAGCTGCCATCTTGTCATGTGACAGCTCTTTTAAGCCAATGATAAAGTGTAATATTATAATATAAAATTACAATAAATAACGGATCACGTCCTTTGGGATAGCTTAATCCACCCTCAGCTCGATAATCGGAATTGGTGGGTCCTAAGCTATTGATTATAATGTTTGCATAATTCACTCGGCCGTCATCTTTAAATGGTACGACTGATGACCTTGTCGTTTGAACACAGGACGCGTCTCATATGAAGGTATGTTTTTACCAGATTTTGTAATGATCTGATGATTAGTTCGGTCGTAATTTTGTTGTTAAGTTTTGACCATTTGAGTGGCCGCCATTAAGTTTTGGTAAAGATGGTGGCAATATGTGTAGCAGCATGATAGCATGCTAGGCTCCTAACCTCGATGTTAGAGGTTCAAATTCTAGAGACTTCAGTTTTTATTTCCTTGATCTCTTTTATATGTATTGATTTATAACTAATTAGTCCGACAACCTGTGTCACTGTGATGTCTGTGTGTGTGCTATTAAACGAGGGAGGATTTGGTTAGAAGCTGTTGTTGTTTTGCTTTATTTGAGAGATTTGGACATCATGGTCATTGATCCCCGTATACTTTGGAGAGTGTTGAATGTTGTCTCCTAACCTGGGTCATTTCAATAGCTGTATTAGTGTTTGTATTTATAATTCAGGTGAGGATTCAATCAATGTATAATATAGCACGTTGTTATTCAATAAGCTACTACAAACAACATTCAATTATACTCCTTGAAAAGGACAATGTGTTATAACTATACCCATGCATTTAGGAGAAAGTAGGCTATAATATGTTCTTTACTGAACATCTTGTTGTACATAAAGGCGTGTTATTTTGTAATGAATATCTTATTTCTTTCCCGCCTAATGTAGTTGGGCACTATTTGTGTTGACCGACTGGAAAGCATTCATTAAAAGAACTGGGCAATACATAAAAATAGCTTCTATCACTTCAATTAAAAGAAAGTATCCAGTAATCTTTACGTGCAGTAATTTTAATTACATAAGACGCTTGCAGGGGAATGGTAGTAAGTGTCAAAATGTCGACATTTTCATATTTTTCATGGCGAAGGTAGTATGTACCAAGGGCAGTAGATCAGAGAATGTAGTTAGTCCGTAAATATTATAGGACACGTTGAAAATGCTATCTTCAGATACGGTCTGTGTTAAGTGAGCGGCAGATGACGCAGAGATTATAGTAGCAAAATAGTGTGTCCAATGGTTCAAATTGTATTTGGAACGTAGGGTGTTAAGTTAGTGTACAATTCTCATTTTCAAAAAAAAAAAACAATACTAGTTTATCGTATTACAGTCAGTAAATACAGTAGGCAGGGGCCGATAACCTAGATGTTAGGCCCCTTAAAACAACAATTGTCATCATCATCAAATACAGTAGGTGACCATATTTGTGTTTAGCTTCCCCTAAAAAGTTCATTTTCTTTTGGCACTTAACAGAATTGCTTTCCAGTCAGTCGACACAAGTGTGCCCAATTAGATTGGGAAGTAACCACCCTTCTAGCTGAAAGAAGTTGTCACTGTACAGTTTATCTTAGATTATGTTAGGTTAATGTTATAGCATGGCTATCTTTTTTCTGATTGATCATTGCATGGAGTATTGAGCCTTGAGCTATGGTATTCCTTGTAATGGTCTGGCAGTGAGGTAGAAGGGGCCATGATAAATGAAGTTCCACATCTGCAAAGATATTTCCTTTTTCTTTCGTCGATTTTTAGCCTACTTACGATTTTTGCAAAAAATGAAAGTAGACTTATGAGATCACTACAGGGCGAAAAAAAGTGTGTCTGTGTGTGTGTGTGTGTGTGTGTGTGTGTGTGTGTGTGTGAGTGTGTGTACTCTGAATGTCTGTCCCCCCTATCAATTCGAACACGGTGAGCGCAAATTGAACAAAATTTGGTACAAAGGTAGCACTAGCAAAGGACACCTCAGTGTCATGTTTTATATCGCCGCCATCTTGACGGAAACGTAATGGCGGCCACACAAATGTTCAAAGCTTAAATCAAATTACGACTAACCTAATCATCCGATCTCTACCAAATTTTGCAACAACATACCTTTATGGGGGCAGCATCCCTTGACCAAACTAATAGGTCATTAGCCTAATAGTTTGCGGACGGCGGCCATCTTTGTGTCAAAATTGATTACCCCTATTAATTCGAACACAGTGAAACCGAATGGAATGAAATTTGGTACAGAGGTAGCACTAGCAAAGGGCACCCCAGTGTCATGTTTTATATCGCCGCCATCTTGACGGAAACGTAATGGCGGCCACCCAAATGTTCAAAGCTTAAATCAAATTACGACTAACTTAATCATCCGATCTCTACCAAATTTTTCAACAACATACCTTTATGAAGGGGGCATCCTTTGACAAATCTAATAGGTCATTAGCCTAATAGTTTGCGGATGGCGGCCACCTTTGTGTCAAAATCGATTACCCCTATTAATTCGAACACGGTGAAACCGAATGGAATGAAATTTGGTACAGAGGTAGCACTAGCAAAGGGCACCTCAGTGTCATGTTTTATATCACCGCCATCTTGACGGAAACGTAATGGCGGCCACACAAATGTTCAAAGCTTAAATCAAATTACGACTAACCTAATCATCCGATCTCCACCAAATTTTGCAACAACATACCTTTATGGAGGAAGCATTCTTTGACAAATCTAATAGGTCATTAGCCTAATAGTTTGCGGATGGCGGCCATCTTTGTGTCAAAATCGATTACCCCTATTAATCACGAACACGGTGAATCCGAAGGGAATGAAATTTGGTACAGAGGTAGCACTAGCAAAGGGCACCTCAGTGTCATGTTTTATATCGCCGCCATCTTGACGGAAACGTAATGGCGGCCACAAAATATTCAAAGCTGAAATCAAATTACGATTAACCTAATCATCCAATCTCTACCAAATTTTGCTTCAACATACCATTATGTAGGGAGCATCCTTTGACCAAACTAATAGGTCATTAGCCTAATATTTTGCGGATGGCGGCCATCTTTGTGTGAAAATCGATTCCCCCTATTAATTCGAACACGGTGAAACCGAATGGAACGAAATTTGGTACAGAGGTAGCACTAGAAAAGGCCACCTCAGTGTCATGTTTCATATCACCGCCATCTTGACGGAAACGTAATCGCGGCCACCCAAATGTTAAAGGCTAAAATGTAATTACGACCAACCTAATAATCTAGTCTCTACCAAATTTTGCAACAACAAATCTTTATGTGGGAAGCATATTCTGACCAAACTGCTAGATCATCAGCCCAATAGTTTGCAGATGGTGGCCAAGTATGTGTGCAAATCGATTCCCCCTATCAATTCAAACACGGTGAAACCGAATTGAACGAAATTTGGTACAGAGGTAGCACTAGCAAAAGGCACCTCAGTGTCATGTTTTATATCGCCGCCATCTTGACGGAAACGGAATGACGGCCACCCAAATGTTAAAAGCTTAAATCAAATTTCGACCATCCTAATAATTTGATCTCTACCGGATTTTGCAACAACATTCCTTTTTGTGGAAAGCATCTTATGACTGACTACAAGGTCATCAGCCAATAGTTTGCAAATAGCGGCCATGTATGCGTGCAAATCCATTCCCCAGATCAATTCAAACACGGTGAAACCGAATTGAATGAATTTTTTTACAGAGGTAGCACTAGCAAAGGGCACCTCATATTCATGTTTAATATCCCTATAGCACGTTGTATTTCAACAAGCTACTACAACCAACATTCAATTATACTCCTTGAAAAGGACAAAGAGTTATAACAATACCCATGCATTTAGGAGAAAGTAGGCTATATGTTCTTCACTGAACATCTTGTTTTTATAGAGATTGTTAGGAGAAACTCTTCGAGACAGAGGAAGAGAGTATTTGTTGAAATTAGCTAGGTGGATATTAATAATAATGTTTTTGGTTTTACGTCCCTTTTAACTACCCTGGCTTTTAGAGACGCCGGGGTGCCGGAATTTTGCCCCGAAGGGGATCTTTAACGTACCAGTAAGTGTACTGACGCGACTCCCTCGCATTTGCGCACCCTCAAATGCCAGCTGACTGCGCCAGGTTTCGAACCTGCAACCTTGGGCTCAGCAAGCGAGAACGTTACCCCTGAGCTACGCAGCCAGACTAGGTGGATATTAGAAAATATGAGGAAGAAGAGATATGATAAGGAAGATTCAGTTAGGTTTGGTGATGGTCTGATTAGTGTTTGGCAAGAGATCATGAAAGTGGCTGTTTATAGCATACTGGAAGAATTGTAAAGTGAAGCTAATAAATATTTTTAATAAAATTCCCTTATGGTGTTAATCACCACTACCCCCCCCCCCCCCCCCCCCCCCGAATAGAGAACGTACGGTTACAATAATGTCGTACCAACGTGGCGCATGAACAAGGGAATTTTTACTATAAGACATACTAAAGTGAGTACAGTGCCCGATAAAGGGAAATTTGACAATCAGTTTAAGAGCAGTGAAGTACGGCCTTATCATGAAAAATAGCAGAGGTAACTTGCTCCAAATGCTTACGGCTATGAAAGAATCTATGAAGAAGCAGGAAGAGTCGCTTCTCGAATCTATGAAGAAGCAGGATGAGTCTTTGAAAGAGTTAAGTAAGGAAATAGGAGGTCTGAAAAAGGGAATAGGAGGTGTGAAAGAGGAAATAGAATCTTGGAAAGTGCCTTTGAGTGAGGCTGTGGAGGAGGAGAAAGAGAAGAAGGAGCAAGAGAAGGAGAAAGAGAAGAAGGAGCAGGAGGAGGAGGAGAAAGGGAAGTTGCAAGAGCACATAGCGGAGATCATATGCATTGTAGGAGAGAAGTTGAGTGAGGTAGTATGTGATGCTGGTGGGCGTGTAGAAGACGGTAATGAAGGGGAAGATGGAATAAAAGAGGAAGGAAATGGAAAAGATGAAGAAGGAGAACGTCAAATGGAGGAGGAGGAGGATAAAACTGAGGACTAAGAAGAAGATGAGATAGAGGACACGGTAGAAGAGAAAGGAGAAACAGATAACGAAAGAAATGAAACGGAAGAACGAAGGAAGGCAGGTGATATGGACGAAATTGAAGAAGGAAAGGAAGCAGATGAAGGAGAAGAAAGGAGAGAAGAGAAACTACTAGCAGATGAAGTTGGTCATGAGCAGGACAATAGCAGCCAAGAAACAGAGGTTAAAGATGAGGGTGAAAGTGCAAGAGTCAGTCATGAAGAAGAAGGCATACTAGAAAAAGATAAGGTGAAGAAGCGTTGGAGAAGGAAGATGGGGATGAAAAGGATGAGATGTAAGTCGAAGAGAAAGGAAGTGTTGAATAGTATGAGACAGACAAGAAAGAACAGGAGAAAATGAGGAAGGGAAGGAAAGAGGAACGTTGGAGATGGAAGATGAGGAGTTCGAGGTATGGGATGACATGGCAAATGAAGAAAAAGACGAGATGGAAGACAGAGGAAGAAAGAAGAATGGATAAGGAGAAACAGATGAATAGGAAGAATGAAAAGTGGAAGAATAAGAAAGGGGAAGGGAGTGATTTTGAGGAAGAAGATAAAGTTCTTAGTAGTGATAACATCATGATTTTGGATTCTGTTAGTGATAGAGAACCAGTTTGTAACCAGTATCGCAATGCATTTGATAATATTGTAGTTAACGATTATGGGTATTATGATGTGAATGATATGATTGAAAGTTCACGAGAGCCTTCGTGTGTTCCGAGTGTGAGTTGTGCGGAAGGTGCAGATTTGACAGACGATGGTGTTAATGATGGATGTAAAGTGATGAATCTGGATATTGACAGAGATGATTATTTATACATTCGAGATCGTAGCAACATCGACAAGAGCAGTTAAGATGAAAAAAAAGTGTGGAGATGGCATGTCTTTATCAAATGAACTCATTTCTCTAGCGCTTCGAGACTTATTTGGAAAGTCTATTGGCTTGATGACGTTTATGTAGTTCCTTCGGAGGTAGTTAAGTTATTTTATGCTGTGTGTGATATTTTAGTGTATGTGTGAAATGTAGTATTTTCATTTGTGTATTTTTATATATATGTGTGATTCTCACGTGTTTCACACGCGAGAATTACATATATAGGGGGGCGAATTGTCACTGTACAGTTTATCTTACATTGTGTTAGGTTAAGGTTATAGCATGGCTACCTTTTTGCTGATTGATCATTGCAAGGAGTATTGAGCCTTGAGCTAAGGTATTCCTTGTAATGGTCTGGCAGTGAGGTAGAAGGGGGCCATGCTAAATGAAGTTCCACATCTGCAAAGATATTTCCTTTTTCTATTGTCGATTGTTTTTTTATATAGATATTGTTAGGAGAAACTCTTTGAGACAGAGGAAGAGAGTGTTTGTTGAAATTAGCTAGGTGGATATTAGAAAATATGAGGAAGAAGAGATATGGTAAGGAAGATTCAGTTAAGTTTGGTGATGGTCTGATTAGTGTTTGGCAAGAGATCATGAAAGTGGCTGTTTATAGCATACTGGAAGAATTGTAAAGTGAAGCTAATAAATATTCTTAGTAAAATTCCCTTATGGTGTTAATCACCACTACCCCCCGAATAGAGATCGTACGGTTACAAAGTGTTACATGGTTATTTAATTGATATTGCAACACAATATAATCCCATTATTGCGACTAAAACTGAAAAAACGTTACATGTGATTAAAATATATGTATCTTTGTTGTGTACTACAGATCAGATCCAAATACACAAGACAAAATAGCTCTAGCAAAAATGCTACCACACCTACAATGAGACCCACAAACGGTCTCTGCCCTCAAGAAAGCACGGAAAAAACTTAGAGAGTGTGGCAACTGTTACTAAGCATTAAGCACCCAAAAAGAACTATTTACTTCAATATCTACAATGTTGCAAGACTGAGAAATGACGTTCCCATAGACGAACAGTCTCCCTCCGCCAACTAATCTGTGAAGGTGTAGGTAGCTACTATTGTTGTGATACACTAAAGCAATACGCTCTAATCTAAAATCGTAATGACCTACGATTTCAGTACTCTGCTGAGATGATGATAAGATGCTAGAACTGCAACGTACAAAACATTGTTTTTCCACTAATAATGTGCCAAAAGATCTGGTATGGTGACTTATCTGAATTGTGTAATGTCTACAAACTGCTCAGGTAACCACTGTCCTGAGATTTGAAAAAGCAATATGTGTGAAACCACTCGTAAATCACCAATATCAAAATTAACTTTTGTAATTTGAGTTGCTTAAATCACATAGCGTTTCTAGCTTTAGGTCTACCTTTAACATTTTACAGTATAATTATAGCTGCATCTTCTCAGCACAAAATGTTGTTTCTCCACATAATTGCAACTGCCTTAGGTTACCTCGCAGTGAGTGCATGTATTTCTGCAAGGTAAAAGTCTGGTCGGGAACGTATAGCCTAAGCTACGGTGTAGCACCCTTCACGAGGGAGTCGTCTTCAAACCTCTGTCCACGAAGTGAGTCCTTAAGTGTTTACCAAAGAGATGTTAATCGGAGGGTGCCAAATCAGTACTATAAGGTGGATATTGTCATCTTCTCTATACTATCCCTGGGATAGAGTTTTCCGACTGGTTTGAGGTCGCTCGTTGTCATACAAAAGAAAAATGTCCTGCCGGTATCGTTGAACACGCTTTATTCGACTGTGAAGTTTCTTTCAAATTACCACGTATGCATCGGCATTGATGGTGGTTCTCCAAAGCATAACTTCCACAAGCAAAAGTCCCTCCGAATTCCATAAAACAGTAGTCATCACTTTTCCTGTTGAAGGCATCACTTTGAATTTCATCTTTTTGGCTGAACTTGCATCATAATACTCCATTGATTACCTCTTCATCTCCGGTTCAAAAAGGTGCTGCCAGGTTAAATCTCCCATCACAATTCTTGAAAGGAAGTCATCTTCATCATTCTCGTACAGCACCAGGATTTCACTGCACACAGGATTTCTTGTTTCTTTATGAGCTACTGTCAACATTCTCGGAGCCCACCTGGCGCAAACTTTCCTCAACCCCAACTGATTCAATATTCTGCACACACTTGCTTCCTCAAGTCCCAATTGGTGTGACAATTCACTCACTGTCACACAGTTGTTGGTGAAAACAACGTTAACGCGCTCTACATTGGCAGGTGTTCGATCAGTGCATGGACTACCCCAGGGCAACGTGGAGAATCCTGATTTTTATTTATTTATCGTATGGCTTTTATGCCGGGAGAGTCCGAGGATATGTTTGGCTCGCCAGAGTCTGTAGCTGATTCCAGCGGACATCCAAAGGGTGAGCTACAAGTTCCGTTCAATTTCAAGTAGGTCCAACTTTCGCTACCAGATATCAATGATACCTAGTGGTGAACGTTGGAACTTTGATAGAGCGTTCCGACGAAATCTAACCTAACAATTTTGCTTCACACAAGTTTAGTCTGTGGATGGGTCTTTTACATGCCATAAATCTATGATATGGGACCGCCGGCTTTACTTACTCTCCGGAGGAAGGCATACTGAAGGATTTTTAACGCTCTTAAAAATCCGATGAATTCGGCCGGGATTGAACCCGCTATCTTGAGAACAGCAGTTCAGCATTCTACCAACTACGCCACCGAAGCCGCTGGAGAATCCTGAATTTTGACATGACTGCATGTACTGTTGCACGATAACCTCAGCGTCCAGCAACCTATTGAACTCGTACTATTTCCAATAATAACGTTATTGGTTTTACGTCCCTTTTAATTACTGCGCCTTTTAAAGACGCTGGGGTAGCGGATTTTTGCCCTGAAGGGGATTTTTATCGTGCCAGTAAATCTACTGACACAACTCCCTCGCATCTGCCCAGTCTCAAGTGCAAACTGACAGCGCCAGGATTCGATCCTGCAACCTTTGGAACATCAGGCACCGAGCAGCCAGTCACTATTTTTAACAGTGTATAACTATACACATGTTGCAGCCTCTTGGAAATGTTTCCCAGCGTGTAATGCTCACAGCACAGGAACTCCATACCATCGGGTTGCTTTTGATTGACTTCAAGCGTAGCGACCATCTTGAATGAGTACTATGACCACGCCACGCGTGAGAACTGGTTGAACTAAAGTTCATTAGAAGAATACTTATATGTTCCCTATATAATTAATAGCAAAAGCGCAAAATAAAATTGAATTTCTGAAACAATGTGATGCATTAATTCTGAAGTGACCCTCCTAATTCCCGGTGCTTCACTGAACAAAATTGTCAAACGTTTTACAATACACAGGAACATAGGTGTGCGCACAGGTAGGGCCACTAGGACACGGCCCTACCTAATAAAGCGTGGTTGAGGAAGGCAACCAAACTCAGGGGTCCGAAGAACCATCGCGGTTGGTTGCTGATAGATAGTAATGGAATCCCCCTAACTAACTTGTAAGAAGGTTTTAAAAGCACTTTGGAAGCACAAAATGAAATATCACTTACTGTACGGAGCCCAAAGCTTAAAAAGTTAGTAATAGAAGCCATTCTTCAGTGTTGCCTAATTCTTTTAAAGAAAAAAGTAAGGAAGTTTGTAGTTTAACGTGACCGTTAATCTCGCGATCATAAGCCACGGGACCTCCGATTTACGTGGAATCCGAACAACAGGACATGGCATTTCACATCGAAAATCTCACATGCAGTGACCGGGAATCGAACCCGGTCCGCCTTGGTGAGAGGCATACAGCTTGACCGCTGCGCCACCACGCCCCTTAATTATTAAAGAAAGCTTTCCAGTCGGTCAACACAAATTGTGCCCAATTACATTGGGCGGGAAACCCAGTATTTATATACACTAACCTGAAAAAACAAGTTATCATTATTATTATTATTATGACATGCTTTTATGTACACAATGGGGTACCTACTTAATTGGATGACTTGTTTCGAACGTCAAGCGTTCATCTTGACCGTGTTCACTTAGGCTGGAAAGCTTTCTTTAATACAGTAGCTTAAAAAGGCCTCTAACATATTAGGCCTATAGGGGCTCAAGATAAAGTTCTTATGCATCCAAAAGCTATAAGAGACCACAGATATCTTCGGAAGGTTCACCATAAATACCTTGTACTTGAGGACGACCTTTGAATACTAGAAGGGGCCACCATGAAGTTTAGTGGGTAGGGGTGAAGAGGGTATTGCATTCTTTCATGGCTCCCAACATACCTTACGATGTCCCAATAGCGCGTTAGAACACCATGAAGTTTTTCAGAGGTGATTCCTACAGCTACGCCCCCAATAGCCTTATTTTTGAATATTTTTTTCGTTGGGGCAGGGGGGGGGGGGCTCCGCTGCCTAGGGGACCCACTTGACGAAGTGGTCCTACTTATGTGTAGGATCATGAAGAATGCATACATTAATAACATTTTGTGCAGTAGGTACCTTCCTCTCTATCCATGGTTTCCTTTACAGTAGAGAGTCTCATCCAAGGATCTGGTTTAATATTAAATTCCGGAATTTAATGTTTTTCAGTCGGTCAACACGATTGTAACCAAACTTGAAGGTCAATCACCATTATCAGTATCTCAACAAAATGTCTCATATCTTGACTAGTTGTGCTAGTTTTATCACTACCACAACTAAATATCATAGGTTACTTGTAGATATAGATTTAACAGCTTAGGTGTAAAGGCTCTGATGATGATCGCTTGACAATCTAAACTAGTCATCCAATGTATTTATTAATATCATGTAATTTTTTAGGATTAGGGAACCACCCATTACAATTGGTTACTATCGTGTTGACCGACTGAGACTCATTAAATTTCGATTACTAAGGCAGAACTAACAAGTAGTTCCGTGAAGAACTATACAGCCTATTTTCATATATCCTGCTCATGTTAATTGCCTCTATCAACATACAAAATTTCAGTTTAATTGCTGTAACAGATTCGTAGATATTGAGAACCGTCTAAATATTTCAGATGGTCGCCAAGTTGGATTTTTATTTTTGTACTATTACATTAAGATTATTGTGTACGTGTGGTATTCAAACTTCAATCGCATGATTAGAACACAAGATGTAAAAACGAGATTTTAAAATTACGCACAGGAGCCATCTTGTGATTATGCAAACAATTGAAATAAATTAGATGCCAGTGGATCAACATTTGTATAAGCATTTAATGTGCAACGTTTCACGGCACTCGGATAGTTAATTCGCGAGAAACGTCCATTTAAATATTTATATTTCGCGTCGCCGCCATGTTGGATTTGTGCTCACCAGGTTACTGAAAGTCCTATAGGTGAACATATGTTCATAGTCTCTATGATCATAAAAAACATTCAGTTTGGTTGCTGTAAAAGATTCATAGATATTGAGAACCGTATAAATATTTCGGAAGCTCGCCATTTAGGAATATTATATGTATAGGCCATAGAGTTATGTACCATTCAAGGACATTTATTGCCTAGGTTCATTATTCAAACTTTCACTTCGATCGCATGATTACGACACAAGAAATAAAAACTTAATTTTAAAATTTCGCACAGCCGCCATCTTGAGGTTATGTAAACAATTGAATTAAATTAGATGGCAGTGCATTACAATCTGCAAAATCATTTACTGTACCATATTTCACGGCGCTCAGGGAGTTAAATCACGAGAAAAGTATATTAAAATATTTCAAATTCGCTTGGTCGCCATGTTCGTTTTGTACTTTACAGGTTTATGAAATATACATAGGTCAACTAGTATCAATACCCTTTATCACCGTACAAAATTGCAGGGTGATATCTGTAATAGTTTCGGAGATATAGAATGTCAGTGAAATATTTCGCACAGTCGCCATTTTGAGGTTATATAAACAATTGAACTAAATTATACTCCAGTGCATTACAATGTGTATAAACATTTGTTGTACCAAGTTTCATTACGTTTGGATAGTTAAATCGCGAGAAAAGTCTATTTAAAAGTCTCAAATTCGATTGACCGCCATGTTGGTTCTGTAGTCACCAGGTTTTTGAACGTCTCATAGGTGAACTTCTAGTAGTGCCCTTTATCACCATACACAATTTCAGGGCGATATCTGTAATAGTTAAGAAGATATTGAATGCTAGTAAAATATTTCGCACAGCCGCCATGTTGGATTGGTGAGAAGTAACAAAATTTGAAGGGCACGGTCGAGGTCGCCGGGAATAGTGCTATGAACTTACCGAGTTTCATTCAAATCGCTCCAGCCGTTTAGATTTTATTAGGGGGGACACACACACACCTCACACACACACACACACACACGCACGCACACACACACGGACAAAAGGTGATCTCATAAGCCTATTTTTTCAAAATTGAAAATAGGCTAAAAATGGTTTCCAACACGATAATTAAATCCCGGTATGCATTCTATCATCTCCAGTACTCCATATCGGTTCGATGACCGCGTGTAAAGCATAACTAGGAATGTGGTGCCGATGCGATGACCACTTGAACAAGAACGAACAAGAAGAGTTTGGGAAAGGGGGCGGGGAAGGCAAAACGTGCACAGCATGCTGGCTCGACTGCGACACTCTTATCACGATCGCTACGAGTGGAGAAGGGGGGTTTGATTTTGCACCCTGATGTGGAAGCATGGCATGGGGAGCAATTATTTACCCTACGGGCTTTTGTTTCGTTTCTACATGAATAGCATAACCCAGTATCGTTATCGCAACGCCACAAATTGAATCGCAACAATGGACAGGGCCACAATGAACGTAGCGCCCAGCGACATTATCGCTTCCTCCTCCCACCCTAGTCACACCCCAAACCTTCATCCAACCCCCTACCCCCTCTTTACTTCCCGTCCAGGCCGCAACATACTTTTCCACTTGTAATTTCAAGTTTTCGAATAGACGACCCCTATCCTAGTTTATCGTCCACCAGGCTATTGTGTTATGATGCGCTTCCAAGATTGAACGATAGCAAGTTAATCTTCAAAATTAAAGTCGCACAAAAACTGCACATGTAGATGCTATCGAGTTCATGCTGCTATGAAGTCAAGTTGTTTCACTGAATCAGGGTTGCAATGTTTGCCTTGCACTACTGTCTTATTGTTTTACCACTTAACTTAGTTGTTCTGCCACTAAAGAGCAGCTTCTTTTGACTGTTTTCAAGTCACAGGGTACCGTACGAGTTAGAAGTTTCACACCATTCATCATAAAATATTTAGATTGCAATAGCCGTGTAGTAACGCGGCTAAGTATTATTATCATCATCATCATATACTGTACATAAAATAAAACGCCAACGTGTACAGTATGTTTCACAAAACTCAAGCTTTAAACTAGAAGGTGTCTCAATGTAGTACGGAAAAATCTTGCATTTCTTGAATAGCCAACGGAAATATATTTATTTGTTTTATGAAGTGGGTTTAATCAAATAAACAAGACGATAGCCCCTGGCAGAACTGTGACGCGTCGAGCCCGAATAACAGTTAAGCCACGCGGGTGGTCTATACTCATGGATCGCTCACAAATGGCCATTCAAAAGAAAGATAATTACCCAGAGCAGTGACGAATCGCACTCTGATTTCATGATTATCAACAATTTGTTTAAAAAGTGCGTTAAAACAAATGAACAAGAGATAGCCCCTAACAGAACAGTGTCGTATCTAGCCCGCATAACAGTTAAGTCAAGTGGGGGGTTTAACACATGCGAGATTTCTCGCACAGGCCCTCTAGTTATGATTATTATTATTAGTAGTAGTAGTAGTAGTAGTAGTAGTATTGGGTTACAACTGTAGAGTGGTATTTCCCAATCTGTTCATACTTGAATAACACCTGAGAATATTGTAGAGTAGTAGCGTACCAGTGGTTGTGTTATAGGCTAATTCCGCCTCGTGGTCCAGTGGCTAGAATTCTTGGCTGTCACCCCTGACGTCCGGGTTCGATTCCTGGCTCTACCAAGAAATGTAATTCTTGTCTAGAGCTAGATGAGGTACACACTGCTTCTTGAGATAAACTGAGAAAGTGTGGGTTCGATTCCCAACTCAGCCTTCCTGGAAGTGGTTTTCCTCTTGTACTCCAGAAAAATTCCGGATGTTTCCTAACTTAAGGCCATGTCGCCTCATTCTCAAAACTCATATGAATTACAAATACACGCACTAATACAAACAACACAATAACACAGGTGATCAGACTATTCATTAATATTTTCTCAAATTTATTTATTTATTTATTTATTTACACCCGAGTACAAAGGGCTAAGTGAGAACGATGTCCAAGCCCCTCAAATGTTATTATTATTATTATTATTATTATTATTATTTTCGGTTTATACAGAACATATAACACATTTCTGGTATATTACAACGTAACTATACGGGCTTCAGTGAACCAAAATATAGCTACGGAAACAGCAACTTCTAAGCTAGAATTTCGCTACCCATGAACTTCCGAACGATTCTGGTTGTCGATAGAACTACTGCCTTCTGCATTAGTTTGTAGAGCCCAGTATCCAGATCCAGTTATTTAAGGCCTTGGAGCAAGGTACTTGGGATCACGCCCGTACTCGAGACAATGATAGGTATGGTCTTCACTCGCTCTACATGCCATTGTCTTTTGATAGGGTCGACCAACTCGCTGTATTTGCTGATCTTTTCAATGTGTTTTGACTGGAGATTCTTGTTGTTAGGAATCGCAACATCAATCAATGTAGTTTGCTTGGTTTTCTTGTTTACAACCACCAGATCCGGCCTGTTGTGTGATACCGATTGATCAGTCAAAATAGTTCGGTCCCAATACAGTTTGTATTCATTGTTTTCAAGAACACACTCTGGCTGATATTGGTGGTACGGAACTTTCTTTCCTTTCAAAAGCTGAAACTTATTATTATTATTATTATTATTATTATTATTATTATTATTATTATTATTATTATTATTATTATTATTATTATTATTATTATTATTAGCGTCATCCCGTAGGAACGGGGTCCACTTTTTGGATCAATGCACGCCATTTCTTGCGATCTAATGCTTCGCACGATTTCAAGTTTCTTTATCGTAAATCTGCGCTAAGAGTGTCCAGCCATCGCAATTTTGGTCTCCCACGCTGTCTCTGGCCGTCGACCGTTAGATGGTAGGCCGAGCCGATAACTGAACTTTGTGGTGCACGGAAAACGTGCCCATACCAACGGAGTCTCCATTCCTGCATTTTCTCATTGATTGGAGCCACGCCAGCTGTATGTCGAATCGTTGTGTTGGGGATATGGTCGAGCAGAGAAATGTCTAAAGATCTTCGCAGCATCCGCATTTCCTTGAAATGAAGTGAGTGCTCAGCACTTCTAGGTGCTGGCCAACACTCGGTACCATATAATGCAACTGGTCTCACCATTGTGCGGTATATCTTTGATTTTAGGCGGATAGGAATCTTCTTATCACAAAGAACACCGGTGACATCTCTGAATCGCATCCAAGTAGCACTGATTCGTGCTCGCACATCTTCATTCACAGAGCTGTCGCCAGTCAATAGTGAGCCTAGGTATCGGAATGTATTTACCTTGGTAAGAGGAGCTCCATTAATACCTATGGTTCCAGGGGATGGAATCGTTTCGAGGTATTCAGTCTTGTGGATGTTCAAACGAAGACCAAATCCTTGCAGACGATCATGCCATGTCTGCACATGGGTTTCAAGATCCTTCCTGGAGTCTGCCGCAAGCATCACATTATCAGCGTATAACAATGGCCATGGGACACACTTCTGCAGGTCTCGCGTTATGGAATTCATGACGATAACAAAGAGCAGGGGAGACAGAGCTGAGCCTTGATGAACCCCAACTGTCACAGGGAAGCTGTCAGTCAGTCCTGCAGGGCATCGTACGTGGCTTTTGGTGTTGTTGTACAGCATTTTTACCCAGTTTATATACATTTCTGGAACTTGATGATCTCGGAGAGCGTACCAAATCATCTGTTGTGGTACTCGATCAAATGCCTTCTCGAGGTTAAGGAAAGCAAGATGTAGTGGCCTCCTCTTCTCGCGGAATTTCTCCATCAGCTGACGCACAGCAAAGATTGCGTCTATCGTGCCACATCCCTTGACAAACCCACATTGATTTGCTGAGAGCTGTACGATGTTCCTCAGTCTATTGTCTAGGATACGTTCGAATATTTTCATAGTGTGGAAGAGGAGTCTGATTGGACGGTAATTGATACATTCAGCTGGGTCACCCTTACCCTTAAAGATAGGTACTGTGATACTAGTTGACCAATCTGTAGGTCTTTGACCACAGAGAATAATTGAATTGAAGAACTCTGTCAGCCAGGTGGTCGCGTTGTCGGTAAGTTCATCAAATTTCCAGATGTCTGCAGGAAGGTCATCTTGCCCTGGGGCCTTTCCATTTTTCATGCTACGAATGGCAACTTTGACTTCATCTTCAGTGATACAAGGTACTGGTCCAGCCGTTACATTGTTGTCTGGTATTTGTGGGTGAGGGAATTCAGTGTTGAATACTTCACTAAAATACTCTCGCCAACGGTGCAGAATCATCTTGCCATCGTGAAGTCATCGACCATTCTTATCCTTCACACACACATAGTGTTCTATATCCTGACCTGCTCTACACCGTGCTCGGGCTAGTCGATAGATAATTTTGTCTCCGTCTTTAGTTGTCAGTTGATCATATAAATGTTTGTAGTGATCTACTTTAGCCTCAGCAACTGCTCTCTTTGACTTCTTCTTGGTGGCTTTGTATTTCAGAAGATTCTCCTCAGTCGGGGACGTTTGCAACTGTTTAAAAGCTGCTTTTTTTCATGCACCATTTCCTGTACCTTGTCTGTCCACAACCACGTCTGTTTATCTATCTACCTTCTATATATTTAAAACACTAAGGTGTTTTTTGTTACCACGAGATTTTGAAAACGACTCAACCGATTGGCTTCGTAAAGCATTCTAACGAAAGCTCATGGCATGCAGATTTGCATGAAAATATATGTTAAGGTATATTTTTAAATGATTAAAGAAAAATGTAATATTTGTGGCGACTGCGCGTGCGCACAATGGCGGTCTTTCACAAGAGAAATGGCGGATAAAATATCCGCCGCATCGTAGTGTGATCTTTGTTTATGACAATTAAAAGGAGGGAAAATATCGCTTATGATGTTCTCACGATATATACTGGAATAGATACGTAAAAGAAGGGATATATTGAAGAACTTCAAAAAGCATTTGAGTGCGTTTGTTGTTTAGGTAACTTACAGTAATATTGCAAGCAATTTCTGTTGTCTGGCTGGCTCAGGGGTAGCGTTGTGGACCACTGAATGACTTTTTGCATAATCGAAGGAGTTCGAAACCCCCTACAGACATGTATTTTTATTTCGCAATTATTCTTTCTGCCTATTGGTAATACATTGTCATAACATATTTTAATTTTATTATTCCCTTAAAGTAAGGAATTCTCCACGAATTACGTTGCCATATACTTTTACATTATTAAATAAATAGATGGCCACAATCGCTTTCCCCATGAAAGACAACTGGCGAACATAATTTATTTGATGGACTCGGACATCGTGGTCACTCAGCTCCATCTACTTTGGTGTGTCTGTGTAAAATTTTCTCTGATAACCTGTGTTATTGTGGTGGCTGTATTAATGTGTGTATTTGTAATTAAAGTGGGGAATGGGAAGTTGACGACAGAGGCTTTAAGTTAGGAACTATCCCGGTATTTACCTGCAGTGGAAGTGGCAAACCACGGAAAACCACATCCCAGTTTGTTGAGGTGGGAATCGCACCTTGCTCGTCTTAGTTTTGCCTCATGAGTGCCCCCCGCTCCAGCCATCTGACCAGAATTAAATTTCTTGGCAAAGCAGGGATCGAACCCGGAATCCAGGGCGATATCTCAGAATGTAGCCTCAATATTGGGCTTCTCTGTGTTAATACGATTTTTGACAAGCACTGAACATATACTGTAATTCTAAAATTCCCTCCATTACGGTGGCTGTCGAAGTGAGTCTATGCTCATTCCAGTAGGCTAGTTGGCGAAGTATCGTCCCTTGCTTAATTTACTGTCATGGAAATGCAAAGGATTGTACCTACAACAGGTGATGGAAATTGCTTATTTAGAGCAGTTTTGGACTGTTTATTTCAAAATGAAGAACGTCATCCTGAGCTGCGTTTGCAAGCAATATTGGCGATCAGTATAATCGCATTCTCATCAGCAACCAACTTCAGAATGGAAGTATCTGAACTTCATTGTGTAAGTAAATATTATTGTTTATTGAATTAGAGTACATAACAGTCTAACGACGCTGTTCAATTTGGCAATGAATGTATTATTTGCCATTTAATATTTGGCGGCTGCGTTGATGCAGGTCACTATATAACCCAGGAATTTTAGGTTTTAACCTTGAAAAAAATTTAGTAAAGCTAAAAATTGGTACAGTTGTTCTATTTGATGTTCTTAACAACATATTAAAAGTCCTCAGTCTTCCCGTGTCGGCTTCCTGGATTTCTAGCCGTTTGAACTCCTGGAATGCTGGAGAAGTAGGTGGTGTCGCTGGAATGCGCATTGTAAGCGAACGATTTGGCTTACAGTGCTCTAACATGGCTTAAATTAAAGGAGAAAAAATAAGCTATAAGTTAATTTATGGATTGTAATGTTAGAGATACTTCCGGTCTAACAAGAAACGAAAAAAAGCCGCGAATTTTTTTTTAAAGTGCCACGTTGTTTTTTTTTTTTTTTTTTTTTACGTTTGTTGGCAAAGTATCTCGAATATCGCAGACAAGTATTTCATAAAAGTTGTTGGCGACAAAATAAGCTTTCATTTGATGTATTTATAATCGATGTCCGAATAATAGTTGCCGAGTTATAGCGGTGTAAACAAAAGATTGTTAGGTCATTCTCTTCTCCGTCTGCGCTACACACACACTGCGACCGGGACGCGCTCTGATTTTGCATTGGAACATCCGACAGGAGCTTCCTTTCTCTATGATAAATGAAGTGCTTCCCCTCTTTTCAAAATATTTCACGCTTAAACCCACCCCTCTCAAAATTTTCAAATTTTTTTTGAGTGTTTTTAAGAAAATCACCCTTTTTGTACAACTGTTCCTAATAGTGAAAATAATTCAATTTCTCATTTTGAGTCCACCCCTCCCCCCCCCTCCCCCCCCCCTCAATCGACATCTCTTCATTCTATAAAGTGTTCTCGGTGTGGTTTTTCTACGTGCTTTATTGAACTAGGTAACAAAATTAATGTTTTAATATTTAAAATATGTTACCATTTGAGACTTGGCGATCATAAATTAGTATTTTAATGAGATTTTTAGGAGAGCAAATATCTTAAGTAAAAAATAGTGCGAATATCGGAGTAGATATTTCTGCTGAAAACTAATACAGTTTATAATGTATTATTTATCAAATAATTCAAATAATTTTTGTTAGAAACCAATTTGTAAACAAAAGAGAATGTTAATCTTCCCAAGAGATTTTGAGTTTCCAGGACTGTAAAAATGGATGTTGTTCTCTCTTGCTTTTGCCAACAACATGCATAGGACATCAATGCCTGACGCTATAACAGTAACAGCATGACCTTCAGCATCTAGAGACAACGCTTGGAGTCTGATCGTAGTTGCCAAACACAATGGTAACGTTTGAAGGACAGTGCTTGCTTATGTACAACTTGTAGGACTGGATTATGTCACCAAAAGTTGCAGGTCTTGGCCATACAACGGTATGCAAAAGCTGACCTCCATCAACGACTAATTTGCGCTGTTCTTCAAAATCTTTGGAGGCTTCTGAAGATTTGAAAAGGGGTTGAAGTGCTGACTTGGCTGTTTTTCTCAATAAGGATGAATCGAAGAGAGCTGGAGGCGTCGGTGCTAGCTCGTACTTCAAGAACTCCACGATATCCGCTTCCGATTTCATCACACATGTGATTCGCATGAAAAGTTAGTGCGGGTTGACCGGGACGATGTCATCATGAATTTTAGTTGGCACCCAACAACTGACAAAGGGACTACGCGGCTTTTTCTTGCGAGCTTGAGACCCTCAAAATTTTTCCCCACCATTTGTTGTACTGCTTCTTCACCAACTTCTCGAGCCTTGTCGCAGTTGATGCTGTTGTCTGCAACTACGCCAGTGGAAAGCGATTGAAGACTTTCTTCATTTAAATCCCACGGAGAGCGATCTTCTACCCACGAGCGAAACACTTCTGCGTGGTGGTTCTCCAGCTTCCGCCGTGAGTCTCTCAACTCAACGTGCTGTTCCGAGGATTTTGTCTTTACACCAGACACATTTTCTACAGCTTCACAGATCGGGATTCACAGTGGAAACGCCGAGACAAAGTGAGCCAGCGCGCTATCGTCCACTCCTCGTCCTCTTGTTAAACCTCCACGTGATTTCATAGGCCGCAAAAGATCCTGTTCTATGGCCATATCTGACCATATTCCAGCCCAAAAATCATGCGAGCGTCGGATGGAAAAGTACCCGTTCTTCGTGAAGTTGATGTACTCGTCCACGAGGCATCTTCTAATCTAACTTAAGCATTTGATGCAGGTACAAGCAGGCTGACTTAGCATTGTGAATATGCCCTGCAGCGTGTAGGGTATGGCAAGTACAAATGGAGGATCCAATTTGATGTTCTTTCTGCCCGAATAAACAGCCGAACGATTTCCACTTGCCTGTAGACCTCCGCCCACAGCTTCGCTGTCCGGCTAGCTTCTGACAGTCTTCATCTTGTCTTCCATGTACTCCATGACCCGAGTTACAACTTGATCTTAGCATACTTCTTGCGGTGTTAGCTTTCCTTCTAAAACCTTTTAAAACACAAACAACGCCCATCGGATCGCCGAGTAGCTTCTTACACAAAATGCAGTCTTCAAAACTCATTTTATGACAACACAATAAATAACACTTATACGGCATAACACTCATCGGCCAACGACCAACTGTTTAAAATTTAGAAACAAAAGAAAACAAGAAGCTCCGCCAATTCGACGCATCAATGCTGCGGGCGAACACGTCGGTTGGCCGCTGAGAAACGACGCAAACACGGACTGATTCAGGTCGCGCGCCATTGTTTAAATCTCTGTATCTCGGCAACTATTACTTGCATATCAATTATGAATACTGTGCCCGTTTGGACCGAAGTCCGGACGACCACATATGCATTTCACCAAAAATCAGTCAGCACGAGAATCAAAATATCCCGGGGCGCCAGACGGGTTAAAGTCGAATGCAAAGACCCAACAAAAAATGCTTAACTGATTTTCGGCTCGACGCAACAATAAGGATAGAAGGAGATTCATGAAAACGTCTTTTTTTAGCGTATGGCTTGTAGTGCCGGGAGTGTCCGAGGACAAGTTCGGCTCGCCAGTTTTGTAGCTGCTTCGAGACGGACACCCAATGGGTGAGCTACAAGTACCGTTGGGGAGGAAAGTTGGAATGGAAGGTCGAGGAGTAGGAAGGTAGCGGCTGTGGCCTATAGTTAGGGACCAACCCCGGCATTTGCCTGGAAGGAAGATGGGAAACCACAGAAGACCATCCTCAAGGTTGCCGGCGGGGGGATTCGAACCTCCTCGCCTCCCGGATGTGAGCGACTGCCAGCAGTCATGCCGTAACGACCACGGCTAACTCACCCGGTATGAAAACGGTGAATACATACCATAAAATTATCTCATTTTTATTAAAACTCTAAAATGACATGAAGAAAATATGCCCAAAATGGCATAAAAGATGACTGGAAAAGAGTAAGTTATTTACACAATATACAATATCGCCAACACATGAACACTATCAAAGTTGAAACGAGAGGTCAGAATATCAGTCCTGTTGACTTAGTCCAACATAATTATGTACAGGGGTAGGGTTTTATCAGCGCAAAGTCAATCGTCCATACTGATCCCTAAATTATTTAGCATTCACACGTTGAAGATCAATAAGAAAATATGTCACTGGTTGGAAAATCACTTTCACTGTTCATTTCTCAAAACTATTATCGTAGCATTTCGACTAACACTTTTTAGGCAATAGTAATATTAGGATTTGTCAAATACAAAGTTGTTCATAATAAGTGAAATACACTATGATTTACATGGACCTTGAGCATTTATGTGGATTCAAAAAAAAAAGAAAATATATATTGAAACATTGATCTCAATCCAAAGTCTGTCAAAAATAACTTTGACTTAATCAAAAATATAATAATCCCAAATATAACTTCCATTCCACATGGATTCAGTCAACGAATTAATTAATTATTCCATGAAAACATTAATTAGGAAATTTGAAATATCAGTTAACATGTTTTATAATGAAACAAATTATTATTATTATTATTATTATTATTATTATTATTATTATTATTATTATTATTATCAAAGTGATTTTGACAAAATGTCAAATATGTTCAGCATCAACTTATTAAAGAAAATGTGTATTTATTTTTAAAGGATCTGAAAATCCTTTCAGCTTATAGTGGTTGTTAATAAGTAACAATTTCAAACAACAGCATTGGCCCATATGTTTGACACGTGATAAAAATCACAGAATTATACATCAGCATTTAGACAACGGTAAAGCTTTCCTGAATGAAAGGAACTAGTAGAATAATAATTTTCCGGGTAAGCAATTACTAGAAATATTTTCAAACACGTGGATCAACAGTAATTTAATAATGATGGTTCACAAAATAACCTATGGTTATATTACGACGAAAGTGTGGCGAAAAATGACTCTCCTACTACATCAAAAACATCCAACCTACAATTTGATTGGTGCTCCATTTTACACAACCTCATTCCTGCGACTTAAATTGCGCACTCAGAATGGCATATTATTATCTGCACACACACAATGACATCTTCCCAAATTATACAAAATAATCAAGCCGTTGCTTGTTATGATAAATAGAAGATTCAAAAAATCAGTAACCCTCACCAATGAGTTTACGACAATATCCAACATAATTTCACCATCAGAAATTCCACACTGTGTTAATATTAGCAAACGTTGTGAAAGGCGCTGCGTCATAATGATTTTATTTTATATAAACTCTAGCAAAAACCCTGATTTATACATGCTTAGCTTCCCATTTCACTTCTTTCCGTGTCTTTATCAAAGCTTTAAATATGAAATGCAAACGTGAAACAATTTCACTGAATTTAACTGTTCATTATAAGTGGGCATGTGTTAACCACTAACCTTCGGAATTAACAAATATACGATTTAGAGTATGACTTCAAATGTCAACTGTATTAATCATACAATCAGAAAATTATTATTATAAACCACAAATGTTTATTATTATTATTCCAGAAAAATAGAAAAATAATTAGTATTATTATTAAATTCCATTATTGTTATTATTATCTTCAAAACTAGGTTTAAAGTTATCAAACTTTATTAGACGTTATTAGGGACACACACACACACACCTCACACACACACGCACACACAGACACACGGACAAAAGGTGATCTCATAAGCCTATTTTTTATTTTTATTTTTCAAAATTGAAAAGAGGCTAAACAAGATGTTCAGTAAAGAACATATAGCCTACTTTCTCCTAAATGCATGGGTATTGTTATAACTCTTTGTCCTTTTCAAGGAGTATGATTGAATGTTGGTTGTAGTAGCTTGTTGAAATACAACGTGCTATAGGGATATTAAACATGAATATGAGGTGCCCTTTGCTAGTGCTACCTCTGTACCAAATTTCGTTCAATTCGGTTTCACCGTGTTTGAATTGATAGGGGGAATCGATTTGCACACATACATGGCCACCATCTGCAAACTATTGGGCTGATGTTCTTGCAGTTTGGTCAGAATATGTTTCCAACATAAAGATATGGTGTTGCAAAATTTGGTAGAGACTAGATTATTAGGTTGGTCGTAGTTACATATTAGCTTTTAACATTTGGGTGGCCGCGATTACGTTTCCGTCAAGATAGCGGTGATATAAAACATGACTCTGAGGTGCCCTTTGCTAGTGCTACCTCTGTACCAAATTTCCTTCATTCTGTTCCACCGTGTTCGAATTAATAGGGGGAATCAATTTTGGCATAAAGATGGCCGCCATCCGCAAACTATTAGGCTAATGACCTATTAGATTGGTCAAAGGATGCTCCCTCCACATAGGTATGTTGTTGCAAAGATTGGTAGAGATCGGATGGTTATGTTAGTCGTAATTTGATTTAAGCTTTAAACATTCATGTGTCTGCCATAACGTTTCTGTCAATATGGCGGCGATATTAATCATGACACTGAGATGCCCTTTGCTAGTGCTATCTCTGTACCAAATTTCGTTCATTCGGTTCCACGTTTGTTCGAATTAATAGGGGGAATCAATTTTGACATTAAGATGGCCGCCATCCGCAAACTATTAGGCTAATGACCTATTAGATTGGTCAAAGGATGCTCCATCCATAAAGGTATGTTGATGCAAAGTTTGGTAGAGATCGGATGGTTATGTTAGTCGTAATTTGATTTAAGCTTTAAACATTCGTGTGGGCGCCAATTCGTTTCTGTCAATATGGCGGCGATATTAATCATGACACTGAGATGCCCTTTGCTAGTGCTATCTCTGTACCAAATTTCGTTCAATTCGGTTTCACCGTGTTTGAATTAATAGGGGGAATCGATTCTGACACAAAGATGGCCGCCATCCGCAAACTATGAGGCGAATGACCTATTAGATTGGTCAAAGGATGCCCCCTTCATAAAGGTATGTAGTTGCAAAATTAGGTAGAGATCGGATGATTAGGTTAATCGTAATTTGATTTCAGCTTTGAACATTCGTGTGGCCGCCATTACGTTTCAGTCAAGATGGCGGCGATATAAAATATGACACTGTGGTGCCCTTTGCTAGTGCTACCTCTGTACCAAATTTCGTTCCATTCGGTTCCACCGTGTTCGAATTAATAGGGGGAATCAATTTTGACATAAAGATGGCCGCCATCCGCAAACTATTAGGCGAATGACCTATTAGATTGGTCAAACGATGCTCCCTCCATAAAGGTATGTAGTTGCAAAATTTGGTAGAGATCGGATGATTAGGTTAATTGTAATTTGATTTAAGCTTTGAACATTCGTGATGCCGCCATTACGATTCAGTCAAGATGGCGGCGATATAAAACATGACACTGAAGTGCCCTTTGCTAGTGCTACCTCTGTACCAAATTTCGTTCCATTCGGTTTCACCGTATTCGAATTAATAGGGGGAATCAATTTTGACATAAAGTTGGCCGCTATCCGCAAACTATTAGGCTAATAACCTATTGGATTGGTCAAAGGATGCTCCCCCCATAAAGGTATGTTGTTGCAAAATTTGGTAGAGATCGGATGATTAGGTTAGTCGTAATTTGGTTTAAGCTTTGAACATTTGTGTGGCCGCCATTACGTTTCCGTCAAGATGGCGGCGATATAAAACATGGCACTTAGGTGCCTTTTATTAGTACTGCCTCTGTACCAAATTTCGTCCCATTTGGTTGCACCGTGTTCGAATTAATAGGGGGAATCGATTTTCACACAAAGATGGCCGCCATCTGCAAACTATTACGCTGATGACCTATTAGTTTAGTCAAAGGATGCTCCCCTCACAAAGGTATGTTGTTGCAAAATTTGGTAGAGATCGGATGATTAGGTTAGTCGTAATTTGATATAAGCTTTGAACATTTGTGTGGCCGCCATTACGTTTCCGTCAAGATGGCGGCGATATAAAACATGACACTGAGGTGTCCTTTGCTAGTGCTACCTTTGTACCAAATTTCGTTCAATTCGCATTCACCGTGTTCGAATTGATAGGGGGGGACAGACATTCAGAGTACACACACTCACACACACACACACAGACTCACACACACACATACACACACACAGACTCACACACACACATACACACACACAGACAGACACACTTTTTTCGCCCTGTGTTGATCTCATAAGTCTACTTTCATTTTTTGCAAAAATCGAAAGTAGGCTAAAAATATTGAACTAAAATAAATGCCTGTTCTGCTCGTCCATAAATATCGAATCGTATAAGTCTGAGTAAAAAATCAACTCAGGTCCTAGCTCAGGTTGCGAAAGAAATTATTTGCAAAAGCAAATAAACATATCGATGACTATAGAGAAAAAAATATGTGTTGGCAAGACTGTAGAAAATACGAGAAAATCCAACTTACTACGCATAGAAATAATGTAAATTGCAGCTTACATTCTTGTAGGTTTTGATGGTAGAAATCTGGACTGAACCAGACTACTCAGTCTTCCTGTTGTCTGCCCCATTAGGACGCGTACTTATATTCTCGTATCAGCTTCCATGTTATACCCACAAGCTGTTTGCGCAGACATAGTGGCGATTATAATGTCTTGCAGAAAAATGTAGGCAACTTCAAGAGCTGAAGTGTAGTTGACAGGGGTCTGATCTAAGCGATCCATGATGAAATAATTACCAAGACCCACTGTGATACAAACAGTATTCCAATACTCTTACAATCTTTTCAGTACAATTACAAATTCTGTCGAGTTGGCTGGGCAAAGCTTCTCACTTTTCAGTTCGCACAAGGCTAAACCTGTATTCCCATTCGGCTTTCGAATTGTAATATGCAAGACTGGTTTTGAAGTTACTGACTTATTTTGTCTGGTCCAACTATTGGATATAAATAATCCAGCTCTAAGTGAATGTGGACTGAAGAAAAAGTTGTAGACATAGTCTACCATATGTCCAAGTTGTAGCGGTAAAAATTACCAAGTGCCACAGACTTATATCACTTCTGTGAAATCGAAGAAAAGTTCTAAACTCACTCGAAATAGTTTAACACTTTCAGTAACCATGTACTGTCGAAAATTCTAAGTCCACAGCTTGTGCTGTAAGTTGAAGTTTAAATGCAACCATGTGCTCGGCGATAATAACGATGTTCGAAGTTCGGTGATAGTCAAGCGGCTAGAGCGCTTACGTAGCGTAGCACGACCAAGTCAACGGAGTGCTTGTGACGAATTGAACCTACGTCTGCATGCGAGGCTCGCCTTATATACCCATCCGCTTGCTGGCTCGAGGTCACTGCGGCGAAAACGCTGGAACTAAAACAGCTCATAACTCGGCTTCTGTTCAATCAATTTATTTGAAACAAAGCTCATTCTTCTTCTCTTGTTCTGGCCAGTAATCTGATATAGGTTTCATTTTTCCATCTCAACGGGAAATATTTAGTGACATATAGCCTCGACTATGACGCTCTCCTCCTACGTCACTTACCCACTTCTTGGCTGTAAATTCCTTCGAAAAGCTTCTAAGAAGGTTTGGAGCGCGCTATTCAAACATCCTTATCCGAACTTAGAATTGTGGCCTGTTCCCTCAATTCTAGGCTCACGGCTTGTACCCTTTAATCTAGGCAACTGGATTTGGGCACAATACATCAAATGAAAGCTTATTTTGTTGCCAACAACTTTTATAGAAGACGTGTCTGCGATATTCGTGATAGTTTGCCAACAAACGTCAAAAAAGGAAAACATGGCACTTTTTTTGGAATTTCGCGGCATTTTTTCGTTTCCTGTTAGACCCGAAGTATCGCTAACATGACAACCCATGAATTAACTTATCGCTTACTTTTTCTCCTTTAATTTAAGCCATGTTAGAGCACTGTAAGCCAAATCGTTCGCTGACAATGCGCATTCCAGCGACACCACTTACTTCTCCAGCATTCCAGGAGTTCAAAAGGCTGGAAATCCAGGAAGCCGACACGGGAAGACCGGTGACTTTTAATATGTCGTTAAGAACATCAAATAGGACAACTGTACCAATTTTCAGCTTTACTAAAATGTTTTCAAGGTTTTGACCGTTTTTAGACTAAAATTCCTGGGCTAATAGTATTATTTAATATCACTTTAATTTGGGGAGAAATGCTACTATAAATAAACCCATTTGACGAAAAAGAACATTAGCCGCAAAATAGTGGGAAATCGGAGAAAAATACGAAGCCACTTTTAAAATCTAATATAAATATGCCATTTCAGAAACAATTCCAGATATTATGCCGTGCAGTATAGGGTCCTTGGCGAACAAATGTAAACATTGTTCTGCACTGTATTTCTGTAGTGAGAAATCTACGCTTTTTTTACTTTGACCTTTGCTGTTGTAATGGTAAAAGTGATCTGATTAAATATGAAATATTTGACAGGCTGCAACAATTTTTATCATTCCCGTAAAGTAACGGATTCTCCTTTGCCATCTATATATTTAAAACACAAGGCATTTTCTTTTGTAAACCGCCAACAACTCCCCACTGGACCGATTTTTATGAAATGTTATTTTGGTGAAAGGTATCTATGTGCCATCACTATTGTTTTCTTTAATTCAACAATTATTAGTATTTTATTTCATGAAATTAACTTGCACATAATGTTATTCGCCCATATACGACAATTATGCATTATATCTACAATCCGCCAGCGACTTCTACAGGGCTGATTTTCGTGCTGTTTGCTTTAAGTTATAGATACATATTTCTACATTCCACATCAATATATTTTATTTCCGTTTTACAATTGCATTACAGTATGTGATCAAAAGAGCTAACTGTTGTCCCCGATATCTGCAATCAGTTCCAGTAACTGACAACAGATGGCAGAACCTCGCCCATATAGTTCCAGTAACCGACAACAGATGGCAGCATCATTGTCGATATATTTAATACATCAGACATGGCGCGTTTTCACGTGATAGTAATTTATGAGAATTATAAAGGAGGAGTATATTTTCTATGATGTTTCCACGATATTGTAAGGTACCTGTGAGGGTAGCCTGTACAAAGAATTAACCTAAGGGATGAAATAAATCTGTTTAGGGGGAAAGCTTGGCAATTACGTGTATGAGGTGGTGATTAGTTAGTGGCTTGAGATCGTCAGTACGACCTGCAAGGAGAACTCCCCAATGTACTGCTTGGCGGGGTAGTTCAGGGTGAGAGTGTGGAAGGAAGGGTAGTTTAACTAGTACTCTATGCGCGATAACGGTACCAAGCGGTCTGAGGTAAGTCTTAAGCAGGCGAGCTAGGAGCGAGCCGGCTACTGTCAGCGCTGTGCTGTGACGCTCTGCTGACGTCACGAAACAGTTGAATGATAATGCTAATACTAGATCCTACCTATCGGGGAAGCTAAGAGGGTAGGATCTTATCGGCTAATTAAATAAAGGAAAAGACCAGTGTCTACTATTATGTTTGAATTTAATGAGTACTTCGAATTTGAAGTATTCTGGTAAATAGCAGTGCAGTTAATAAAAATAAATAATTATTACAATCCAAGCACAGGGGGATGGGAGTGTAGTTGAATGTGTGTGTAGTGATCGCTTGAGACACTTACCCTTCGGCTTCCAGCAGCGATTCGGCACGTAGGTAACATTGAGACAGACTGATCCGGAGGCATGACCTCCCGGAGTTTTAATAGAAGCGCCGAGTTGCGTTTGCGGAATTCGCACATTTCTCCCATATCATAGCCCTCTCTGGGGTCGTTGGCTGGGACACGAGGCTACCTGAGTTCATGGAGGTGATAATTTATTGGATGTATAATTTTGTAAATGTATTCGTAGGTGTTTGAAGTAGGTGTGTGGCATTTGTTTTTTCGGGGGTATTAGTGTTAGGGGATGATGGTGGCGTACCCTAGGGGTACAACAACCCCCTTTGTTTGGTTAGTTATCGTCCTCGATAACTGGACGAAGACGTGGGGGTGGTTTTTTTTTAATAGGGCATCTTCTTCTTTCTTGTAAGTCTTCTTTCTTCTTTTCTTCACTTCTTTGATTTCCGTCCGGAAATGTGTTGGTGGCGTCGTCGGGGGTGTGTGGGTAGCCTCGTGGTAGATATCGTGTATAGGGGTGTGAAATGGGGCAGATATAGAATGTGTATTATGGAAGTGATCGTCGAAGGTCGAAGGTTGTGGATGCGTAGAAGTGCCTTGTATAGTGTGTGCCTCCGGGTAGTGTCCAGCGATCAACTGTAGGTGTATAAGGTGAGGGGAACAACATTTCCTTACAATGTGGTGTAAAAAATGCAAACATTATGGTGTGAAGTTTCACATATATACACTGTCAATAGTCATCCTGACGATAATATGAGTATACTCTTGGGAGACAACATGTATCCCTATGGCAACGTAGAACAAAATATAAAATACATACATAATGAAAGCATTAAAAACATTAAAAACACTAAAACATCCATCATCGCCAATTCATCTGAAGGGGTGCAGGAACACAACGAGAGGAAAAAACATCCTAGGGGTGGGGGAGGATATACAATCAACATACCTCTGGTGCGGATGAAAAACTGCCCTCGCGTGCCCTGCACGTGTATAAAAGAGATAGGGTGGGGAGAAGGAAACAAAGAAATGTCGCAGGGTGTAGTTTAAGGGAATATATTTATAAATGGTTTATTTTGTGGGGAAGAAATGCGACATTTGTACAACTGGGAGTTTAAAAGAACAGAAAGGAAAAACAATGTGTATTCATTCAATTATAACAATATCATACTCTCGCAACAATAACCTTATCATAACAATACCATATTTACTCAATTGCAACACTATCATGCTCTCTTAACTATAACAATATCCTAACAATACCAAATTTTCTCAACTATAATAATATCATACTCTCGCATCAACAATACCATACACTCTCAACTACAATACTATCGCGAGTGCACTCTTATTTAATATCTATATCTAAACTACTATTTAGGACCTGCAGGTTATTTAGCTACATGTCTCTGGTATGATTCGCTCCCTGTGGGAAAGCGAAATCATCTTGGCAGCACCACTCGTCCTTCACAAAAATAGGCGCGAGTTGTGTGGCCGTAGTGCACCTCTCATTGCAGGTGTCAAATTGTCATCGTTGATCCAAGCCCCAGTGGGGGAATATCCCACAGGTTTATCTCCACCGTGGTTCGGATGTACACCTGGAAACGTATATCATGTGTGGGGGGGGGAATCATGTATGGGCCTTGTGAGTGTGAAGTTTGGGGAGGGAAATTTGTTTATTAGAAGATACATACATTAGTGGATATATAATGTCGCCATCTGTTGGGATAAAAATACAAATAAAATACAAATAGAGGGTATCCACCCTCGGCGTCTGCGGGGTGAGCCTGCGGATGTACACGAGAAAACATGTAATCATGAAAATATACCATGTGAATTCACTGTATTCGGGTACCTCGGCGAGTGCCCAAAATGGAGCTACTCCCGATGAATATGCGCAAAGTATGCACCACTATGTGCGCTGTGTCGGGATTTGGCGCCTCAGGTTTGCAACCTACGCTGAAAAATTAAGACACAAATATAGATAAAGTATAGACTGAAAATTAATTCTGGCCATTCGTTACTTTATGATTTCATATACCTTCATGTTTGTTTATTCATTAATTTCCTATACCTTCGCATTTCTTTATTCTTATTCATCATGTCCCTATATCTTTGTGGTACTTCATTCGTTATTCACTATTGCATATACCTTTGTGTTTCTTTATTCCTTCCTCATTATTTCCTATACCTTCGCGTTACTTTATTCCTATTCATCATGTTCCTATGTCTTTGTGCTACTTCATTCTTTATTCATTATTGCATATACCTTTGTGTTTCTTTATTCCTTAATCATTACTTCCTATACCTTCGCGTTACTTTATTCTTATTCATCATGTTCCTATATCTTTGCGCTACTTCATTTGAAACACTTTCACCTCCTCGTTGGAGTTGATTTAACTTTAACTACCCTCACTAAGACAAACCTACAGAATTTACTGCCTTTAAATACAGGCCACAAGTGATTTTAAAGTTTTCCCGACTTTGAATGGTTGCCAAGGTTGACCATATGGGTCTTCCTGAATAAAATAGAATAAAATACATAACTGTTGCCCCGATTATGAAACTCCTTATCCCAGGCGTAGGGCATTTGGCATGCGTTCGCTGATGCTCCCAGGTTCATGCAAGACAGGAATATAAACACACATGAATTTTAAAGAGATAATCTATTGGCTGTACTATACACATATATACATAATATACAACACAAAATACCCTTCATACACTCGTGATTTATACAGTACCTTGCCACTGAATTTAGGCTCTGAGAGCAACAAACACTTACGGCCATATCAGACCCAGGCATAACAGCCACCTACTTATATACACACTGTAACGTCCGTACACAAAATATCTACACACGTTAGACTGGTTCACTCCACTTTCTTTCTTCTCGAACTGCTCGTTCACGTTTCCATTCTCGCATGACTTTTCGATGAAATGTTTACGACTGATTATCCTTTTAGGCGTGGTAAGTTATTACCGACAGCCCATGGTATGGATGGACCCATGAAATTCACGTAGCCTCCAATAGCCCATAAGAGCTCAGTGGATTGCTAAAGATTAGTCACTGCTCGTTCGTATTACGATACCATGATCAAGTAATAACGACATAAATTTGCAAGTAGACAACGGACTTTCGCTGTAAAAGCAAGAAGACGATTTCTGAACGCCAGACATGCCATTATATGCACTGGCGTAGGGATACATAACCCCAATGTTTCTGCCGGAACTAACTCGTGCGTGGCCCGCTCCTAGCGGAACATCCGTGTCAACACATGAACATCAGACAGTCGAAATTCACACTGACGTCACACAGTAGTTTTCCACTTGAAGTTCATGGGAGTTCATGCTATAAATAGCCTAGGTATTCCCTCACAAGCTGAATTACTGCCTGTCTTTTCCGGGTATGTACATGTCCAGCACTCGAAAATACCAATTCATTGTACCTTTATAGTACAGCCACTAATCTAACATTTTAGATTACTAGGTCAAAATAAAGCCATTAACCCCAAACCAAAATGAAATAATGCTTCTACATAATACATTCTTATATATCCTTATTCCCAAAACGTAATAAACAGCAAAACCCCGTATTTTATAATATCAAATATCCAAAATCCGATAATTAATAAACAGTGATCCTAGTTGGTCCGGACCATCCAAAGATGAATCCGTCCACAAAAACGCACAGGCACAATAAAAATCACCTCTGCAACCCCACGTTAACCCAATATAATAAGATACGAATAAAATACCCCAAACTAACCGCACAAGGCAGAAAACCCGAGGGTGAGCTACTGTTACTGAATACATTCCGTTACACATTCTTTATTCATTATTGCCTATACCTTTGTGTTTCTTTATTCCTTAATCATTACTTCCTATACCTTCGCTTTACTTTATTCTTATTCATCAAGTTCCTATATCTTTGCGCTACTTCATTCTTTATTTATTATTGCCTATACCTTTGTGTTTCTTTATGCTGTCGGACCTTCCAGTGAAGGACATCCACGTGAATGGTATGGACCGTTCTATTCTGGCTTACGCATTTGCGTAAGACCGCATTCGGCACTTATATATTGCCATCCAGGCAATATCAATATATTCCTCCCCCTGGGGCACAACCAGAGCGCTCAACGGTAGTTGTAACCTCGGCCAGGGAGAGAACCGTAGGTTCGTCGTATATCGCAAGTCTCAAATCATAGGTGATACCCTCCGGGGGTATGAACAGAGGAGAACATCGGTGTTACATACCTCGGCCCGGCAGATCATATATTCATTATTTCATTATTTCATTTCATTATTTCATTATTTCATTCCTTCCTTATGTCATTATTCCCTTACTTCATTATTCCATTTCCTTATTACATTATTTCACCATTTCCATACTTAATTATTTCATTATTTCCTTAATTCCTTGTTCCATTTCATTAGTATTCAGTATTATTCGTTGTTATTCATCTTCATCTGCCGCTGCAGGACTCGCTTCCGCGATGAAGCATTTACTTAATCTTACATGCTAACTAACGTCAAGTCAAGTGGGTCGTCTTGGGAAGGAGGATGTATCCTGTCCAATGCGGGGGTAGTTAATTCCCTCATCGAACCATCAAGCCTCCGTCCGCAGGTATAGCTTAGACGACGTTAGGGCATAAAAAATGGGTATAACGGATCCCGTGCTGTGGGAGACAGGCTAGGTACATCCTCGAGCACGGGCGCTTGCCCACCCTAACACGTCACCACTATGATCTCCCGTCGGTCGTCAACGTCGAAGTCATATCCTGTCAGGTCCTGGGCTATGCTTGCCCTCTGTCCTGGTTACAACTTACCAATTCCTATTTTCCCCAAGAAAATAGGGTCATATCCGTCATAGTGCACCTTCGTGCACAATCCATTAAAAGATAGTGTCAAGCGGTACTGTGTGTGTAGGGTGTTATAGTTATACGGGGGGATGACTGTGGTGGCACAGTGCACTTTCCTTGTGCCTGGCTGTCGGATATCTAGCTAATTTCAGCTGCGTATAATCCCCTCTCACATGTTAGTGGGTAAGTCAAGGATGTGGAAGGGTGTTCCCGTGTTATTGGGAAGTTGTAATCATGTTATATTTTGTAAGTAGCGGGCAAATGGATGGTGAGGTAGGTCCAAGGAATCGTGGTCCTATGGGGATGTCGGGAAACGTTAAATGGCAGGATCTCTCGACCGGTGCGGGTGAGGATCTTATTGGTTAGGAACTGGGTGTTCAGTGTGGTTGTTAGATACCGTACTGAAGGAGGTAGGGTGACATTTATGCTCTAAAGTGGCATGCAGGGTAAAAATGCTGGTTAAAAAATAAAACAATTCATGCACTGGTGTTAGCAGGTGATGCCTGGGACGCTAAGCTGTTAGCTTTATATTTCCGAATGTTTATTAACATTTAGCCATGAGCGATATAGTATGTCGTACACCCTGGTAATTGCATGATTACCAAGTGCCGTGCGTTAATATGGAACAAGTGTATAAATGTGTAATTGTCGAGTGTTAACAATGTATAGCGGGAGGGAAATGTGCTATTAAGCTTGGATGCATTAGTCGCAATATATGGCATCTGTGGCCATACTAATAATAGACTGCTGTCTGCACTCGTATAACATATACTTTAGACTTATATACTAGGAAGCCTATATTTTAAACTGGTCATCTAGGATCATTAAATAACGTAATCCCTTAAGCTAGAGATTCTGTCTTATATATATATATATATATATATATATATATTCTAAGGCAGGTTACATCTCTGTGCACGAGATGAGTGGCCTAAGTCCTTCCTATAGGGGGGGGGGATTATTGCTGTAAAAATACCCTATCCGCCCTGCGGAAATGTGGGGGATCCATAAGTGTGTATTACCATACTAGTATTGGTGGGGATGGTATATGTGAATGCCAGCTATGTGGTAAACGGGGCTAGAAATTCCACTAGATGTGGTGTTTTAATTGGGGAATTCAAGAGGGGTAAAAGGCGCGTGGCGGGAATATTAATGCGCTATCACCGTAGATGATTTTGCTCGTCCGATTCTGGAAGAGAATATTTTGTCCAATATCGCTGTACCACGAATAAAATAAATTAAAACCTCCTAAGAGGGAAGTAGATCTATTTATTTGTATGGTCACGGGGAAATGCCCGTGTTTTCATATGTCGGAGGGTGTGTCTATATAAGGGTGTATTCGAGGGCAAATGTTTACTGAAGCCCGATGAAAGATACAATAAGGTGTATTTGTGTGACGAGGCGCTGTGTGTACAGCACCGATAACAATGGCTCCTTGCCGTGAAATATGCTCTCCCGGTGTTAAGTAGTGAGGGATGAAGGGGGTGAGCTGAAAGAAAAATGTTTGGTTACCCTGGTGGATATGGTATACTCCGAGAATGAAATGTCTCGACCGCCTTATCATTTGAATTCAGCGCGCGAGAGTGTGAATGGTTAGTATAAATAATGGCTGCCTGCGAGTTACGTGTCACCTGAGAGGAGTGACTTGAGATAACGTGTGTGTATGGAAGGTATCAGATATCGGCTACTGCAAGGCGGGACCTAAAGTGCTTATTGGCTAGCGTACTGCTGTAGGTCATGTTTATCGGCGCGCTACGCTGATTGGACCTGAGCGCTAGTAGTGGGTTTAAAGCATGGCGCTTTGTGGCTATACAGTAAATGAACTGTCAAGAGCACGTGTTGGGTGTTGACTGGATTGTTTATCATGAACGCATTGTTATATGCTATACAGCCTGTGTATGATATAAATCGGGTATAAGTCAGTGACTTCTCGTCTGTGTATCGGGAATCAAAGCATGTCCCTCTGGTGGGGAACACTGGTGGGATTACGCTGTCATCATATCGTACTCATATGGGGCAAATGATATATATAACAAGATGTTCAGTAAAGAACATATAGCCTACTTTCTCCTAAATGTATGAGTATAGTTATAACTCGTTGTTATTATCAAAGACTATAATAGAACTATTCTTTGTTGAAGACCTTAGAAACGATTTACCTCTACCAAACGCCACAACCTAGATAAAAACTGCTACCATCATTGAAGGAAGAAAGAAAGAAAGATAAGAAGTATCTAAAGAATGTTATGGATCTGGAGACATAATCGACCGGACTGGCGGCGTGGCTCAGCGGTAACGTTCTCGCTTGCTGGACCGTATGTTTCAGGTTCGTATCCTGGCGCAGTCAGCTGGCATTTGAGGGTGCACAAATGCGAGGGAGCCGTGTTAGTAGATTTACTGGCACGTTAAAGATCCCCTTCGGGACAAAATTCTGGCACCCCGGCGTCTCTAAAAGCAACAGTAGTTAAAAGGGACGTAAAACCAATAACATTATTATTATTATTATTATTATTATTATTATTATTATTATTATTATTATTATTATTATTATTATTACATAATCAACCTGAGAGGAGACCTTGTGTCTCTGGGCAAATGGGAGTGAAACGCGTCGTTGCTAGCCATCTGCAACATTAATATATTGGATTCAGCAAGAGAATCCAACTAGCCTCTTTCACTCCAACTCCAGCACATAACCTACAAGAGGTGCCCCTGTTAAACCGAGCAACCCAGTGGAAGGTTGGGTAACCAATCCTAGCGGGAAACTGGGTCGGTGAGCCGATCAGTGCTGGGGGCTCCAAGGCTCACAACCTTGGCAGTATCCTTGTCAGTGTGAAACATCACTGGCCTAAGTCAACAGTCTTTCAACTGTTAAAAGCATGGAGGAAAGTTCAGCAAATGCTACTACCCCAGGTGGTAACCAATCCACCGTCGCTTCGAGTGACGCATGCAAGCCTTCGGAATCTGGGGAGCTTGCACCGAAATGCTTGGAGGTATCGGAGACTCCACGAAAGATCAATCATAGAGTCAAGAATTTCTTTGCTACCTTTAACACAAATTCTCTGCGGAAGGTTGGAAAATTAAAACAACTCACGGATGCTCTAATTGAACATCAGATCCAAATTGCGGCAGTTCAGGAAACACGATTTACTGATGAGCATGCCTTTGAATCAGAAGGTTACAGAATCTTCAAGGCTAAGCCAGGTAAACGTGTTAAGGAAACGGTTCCCCAACTCGGTACTGGATTTGTAGTCAACAAGAAGATTCTAGACTCCATCACAAATTTCACTTCTGTAAGCAGTCGAGTCTCGACCCTTTCATTTCGAAGTACAAATAAAATGTATACTATTGTGAACGTTCATGCGCCGATCAACGTAGCGAACAAGAAAGACCCGGAAGGAACTGATCGATTCTGGGAAGAACTTGAAGACATTTTATCGAAGATTCCAGACAAACATAATATCATTTTACTTGGGGATTTCAATGCCCAGGTAGGCAAAGAAAGAAAATTTCGAAACATTGTTGGAAATTACTCCGCTCATCACAGAACGAACCGTAATGGAGAACGGCTAATAGAGCTATGTAGGGCCTTCAACCTGGTAATGAAATCCACTGCTTTCAAACATCTGCCCAGGAAACAAAAGACCTGGAAATCCCCAAATCCCAGTCTTGGCGAATTCCAGATTGATCACGTCGCAATTGCACGGAAAGCTCAAAGAGAAATTCAGAATGTGAAAGTTCTACGAAATGCAAAACTGGACTCGGATCATTATCTATCTAAAATTAAAATCAAACTCCTCCCGAGAAACACATGGAGGTTCCGAGCCAAAAAGACTGAAAGATATGATGTTGAAAAACTGGCGTCCGGTAATGAGTTTACACGAAAACTACAAACTGTGGATGCAGAGAACTGGGAACAACTGCGAGAGGCGCTGGTTGAGACAGCAAAAGAGACCGTCCTACTAACTAAAACGAGGAAGCATGCATGGTGGAACAGCAACAAAATCAAGTCAACTGGACAGACTTCTTGAATGAGAGTACGAGTGCAGAAAAAACCATCCGCAATGCTAAACGTGCCTTTCATAAAAACCAGATGGATCAAATCGAACAGGATTTCCAGAATAATAATATGCGCAACTTCTATAGAACATTTAAAAGCAACTTGAAGAAATATAGCCCTCCATGTCTTCAGTTCAGGGATTGCAATGGAAAACTAGTTTATAGCGACAAAGATAATTGTCAGGTGCTTGCAAAATATTTTGAGTCCCTTCTTAACTGTGAGACTCCAAGTTCCATATTCACATTTAATGACCATGCGCAAGTCCACCCAGATTCGTCTTCACCCACGAAAGAGGAAGTCAAACAGATTATCCGATCTCTAAAGAACCATAAAGCTCCAGGTGAAGACTCTATAATCGCTGAACTGTGGAAGTTTGCTAGTGACAATACGGTGGATAAATTAACGGACATCATACATGAAATTTGGGATACCGAAAGACTTCCAAGTGATTGGACTTCTACTTTAATCCACCCCCTTCATAAGAAAGGCGATAAAGCAGATGTTAACAACTATCGAGGCATCTCCCTCCTACTGATAACTTACAAAATCCTCTCAAAAGCTCTTCAAACTAGGGCTGAAGAACAGCTAGATACAGAACTGGGTGATTATCAAGGAGGTTTTAGGAAGGGACGGTCATGTGTGGAGCAAATCATGAATCTCAAATCTATCCTTTCATATCTGAAACTAAGGAGCAAGAAATTTGTAGTAACTTTCATTGATTTTAAGAAAGCTTATGACTCCATTGATCGGACTACCCTACTTAAGATTCTAAAGGAGTTTGGCCTAGACAACAAAACCAGAGCGATCATCCAACAGACTCTCACCAACACCACTTCAAAAGTTAAGTTTAGAGGCGAGATTTCCAATGCCTTCGAGATAAGGACAGGAGTTCGACAGGGAGATGGTCTCTCGCCTCTACTATTCAACTGCGTTCTTGAGAAAGTTATCCGTGAGTGGCGCAAAACAATGAGTGATGAAGGAGTCGAAAATGGAATCAGACTTGGTCACAAGAATAAGAACCTATCAATTGACTGTCTAGCCTTTGCAGATGACCTTGCGGTTTTTGCAGATTCGTTGGATACGGCCAGGAAACAGATCAACCAGCTTCAAACACAAGCTGCAAAGGCGGGCCTCCAGATCTCTTTCGAGAAAACAGAATTTATTACTAACATCAAAACGGCTCCAAAACATATTGAAGTGAATCATGGGGAAATCAAGCGGGTTGTGAAATTTAAGTATCTTGGGGAATGGATAGACCCTAAAATGTCCGAAAACGAGGCTTTTGCGTCACGCTTGAATAAAATTGAAATGGCTTACCATCTAACTAAGAATGTGTACAACAAAAGATCTATATCCCTGAATGCAAAACTGAAGCACTACTGCACGGTCATCCGGCCAGAAGCTTTGTATGCAGCGGAATGTCTCTCCATGAATAGAAAAGGCATAATGGAAAAACTAGAGACCAAGGAAAGGAAGATATTGAGGAAAATCCTGGGTCCAGTCAAAGAACACGGCGAGTTCCGAAGACGCCACAACCACGAGTTGTACACTCACGTAGAGAAAATAACGGACGTGATGAGGAAAAGGAGGATTTCTTTTTATGGACATATAACCCGAATTAAATCAACACGGCTATCCAACAGAATTTTTGCTTTTCTCCGTGAGAAAAAGACAAAGGGGGCCTGGTTCAATGAAATAGAGAAAGATCTGTTGGAGATTGGGATTACACGTGAAGATATCCAAGAGCGTGGCCCACTTAGGGAGAAACTTCAGAAACATCGGAGTTTTCAACTTAAGCCGAAGCTAAAAACCGGGAAGGCGTGGACGACAGAGAGAAAGGTGCAACATCGATTGCGAATGAAGGAGTACTGGGCTAACATTAAAATGCAGAAAAAACAGTTGACATGACGTGGTCCTTAGTTGGCCGTAACGAAGGAATAATAATTACATAATCGGCCTGACGCGGGCAACATCCAACTTTGAGTTGAGGCATGTCTTTACACGTCTGGCTGCGTATGACTTTCACAACCCTAATTGAATTAACAAATCTTTCCATGACCCTACAGAGACGTGTGTATACCAACTATGTGGATATTTTCGATTGCTATTTGGCTGAAATAGAAGTATTAATTAATATCCTGAACTAGCACCAACGATAGAGTTCAGATACTATGTGAAATCGTTTTGTTCTTTACTTCAATTAACATTTTCAAATAACGCACAATAGGCTGTTACAAACCCTTTAAAATAGAAAGTAAAAATGTATCGTAGTATCATCTTGTCATTCTTCAAATTCGATGCGCATAGAATGCAAATGGTATAGTAATCAATGGAGCCCCACGTAGACTAGTCGTGATATCTAGTGGTGAAATATCTAACAATATAATCCTAACAGAGCGAGTGCATTCTAGCGGCCAGAAGAAGAAACTTTTCAATAAAATCTGGTCGGCGTGCAGTTACCTTTTTGGCAGCTAGATGTCTCGAGTAAATCTGCTGGCGAATTATGTTTTAATTAAATATATATTTTACACCATAATATGCACAATATAACGCTTAATTTTAAAACATCTGAGTCATTACAAAACAATAAACATATAAAATTTCAAGCAAAAAAACTAGCTTTGATCGGGTTTGAACCATAGGCATTTGAGCGATAGGCTAACGCTCTACCACTGAGCTAATTGTGTCAACGAATATTGTTCTATATAAAATGACTTACATAGAACTTGTTAGCAAATAGTGATTTATACTAAACGATTTCATCACTGGAGTATATTATTTATATATAAAGCATTTCATACAAAGTTTATTTATTTTATATCAGTACGCTATATTGCATGCAATACTCAAATTAGTGAAATATAAGTCAGGCACAAGATATCCGCTGCCATCTTGTCTTATTACTAAATCAGCTCAGCTTTTTAAAATCACGTCTGCACTATATTATTACAAAATAAACTTTTAATTTCGAACGTGCCTCTTCCTTTAGAACAGTTAAAACGATTCTCGGCTCGATAATCGGAACTGGTGGGTCCCATGATATGGATTATAAAGTTTGCATAATTCGCACGGCCGCCATCCTGAAATGGTATGGCGGACGACCTTGTAGTTTGGTCACAAGACGCATCCTATACGAAGGTATGTTGTTACCAAATTTGGTAGAGATCGGATGATTTGGTTAGTCGTTATTTGATTTTACGTTTTGAACGTTTGAGTGGCCGCCATTCAGTTTTAGTAAAGATGGCGGCGATATAAAACATGACACTGAGGTGTCCTTTGCTAGTGCTACCTTTGTACCAAATTTCGTTCAATTCGCATTCACCGTGTTCGAATTGATAGGGGGGACAGACATTCAGAGTACACACACTCACACACACAAACACACACACACAGACACACAGACACACACACACACAGACTCACACACACACATACACACACACAGACAGACACACTTTTTTCGCCCTGTGTTGATCTCATAAGTCTACTTTCATTTTTTGCAAAAATCGAAAGTAGGCTAAAAATACTGAGATTCTTGTATACAATTTATGGAGTATATTAGAGTGTAATGTGAATGTATGGAAGCATATGGCGATTCCTTGTGGATGTAAAAATGCTGGGTGTTGGTCTGTAGAGAAGTGTTTCTGTGGTTTAATCCCACTTACTTCGGGAAAATGCAAAAATAATGTGGGGCGCAGTAATATGCTGGGTGTCAATCTGTAGAAAAAATGTTTCCGTGGTTTACTTCCACTCACTTCGGGAAAATTCAAAATGGTGTATATAAAAATACTTAGTTTTCTGTACCTATTTTACGAAGTGTATTATACTGTACTATAAATGTGTGGAAGCATGTAGTGATTCCATGTGGATGTACCAACGTTGGGTGTCACTCTGTAGGAAAAGTGTTGCCGTGGTTTGATCCCACTTACTTCGGGAAAATGAAAATATAATGCGGGGCGCAGTAATATGTATATCCAGAGTGAATATTGTATTCCGCAATGTTGGACTGTCCGTGGAGTAGCATAATGGGCTATGTTTACCGGGCATTCTATTGTATGGAATCGAGAGGTATATATTGTAGTCCCATAACTGAATGTGTTGATGTGGAGATGATGTATTCATATTGCGTATCTTATGTTTGTGGACTCAAGTGGATATTTAGTGTTTATATAAAATAAAATCATTGGGCCTTTGTTAATCGTTATCTACAAAACTCGGCATGCCTATGTCCATGGTCGATACCTATCATTTACCGTGAACCTAGGAGGACAGGACTTAATCTGCTCTGGACTTATTTCGCCCAGGTACACGCAGAACAGCTATGGACCATCAACGTATTGGGTGCCGAATATATCTATATCTATGCGCTCATGGCTGATATGCATCCTAGAGTGTTGGCCTAGGAGGGTAGGACTTAACCTGCTCTTGACTTATTTCGCATAGGAACACTTAAGATATTTATGGGCCATGGCGTTAATGTGATACTAATGGACATATATTGATATGTGCCACGTCGTGTCACGTTGCCTCAAAACGAAAATACGTTATTTCAATGTGGCCAATTTATGACTTTAACGATAAGTGTGTATCTTCTGGGTATATATTAATTAAAGGGGATCTATATAAGGACTTGTGGTCCCATTGGAGCCTTGTGGCACTTGTGAAGTTATTTCGTGAATTCCATATCGAATATCATGTCGGCATATAGCAGATCATTTTGAACAGTTTATACTTAGCGGAAGGATGATAAATGGTTCCCTACGTTGACTGTTAGAGGTATAGCCCCAATCCCCTAGCAGATTCTAGGAGTCCAGTCGGTCGTCGGCTTGGATGACATGATTATAAATATAATTGTAATGTGAATGAATTTCCTACTCCGTCGGCTAATGTTGAAGTCGCCTCGTGGGAAAACTGTTCATTCTGTCTGTCTTTATGACGGTGTTGGGTGGTCAATGCCATTGTTAACTAGAAATAAAAGTTAAAGATCCCCTGTGAGGAGAAAAAAATATACGAAAAGGAGTATGTGATAACGGCATGAGTGTCGTACGTAACGTGTGAGTCTTGAAGTCCCTGCGTCTCGTAAGTCGAGATGCTGTGTGGGCAGTCCTCGCTTCCGGCATTGTGTGCGGAGCGCGACTCACTGTCTATGAGCAGTTTGCAGTACTGCATGTGAGAAGTGATTGATATTTATTAAAGAGTGTAGCCTGGATTACGGTGTATGGGATATGTAATTTACGTAAGTATAAGTAATCCTTATTCCAAGTGTCTCCTAATTGTTTGTTCAGCTGACCTATAGAGTCTGATGCTGGGCCGTATGATAACCTGTGTAATTGTATCAAATCCTGCTGGCCGTAGTGGTAGTAACCAACCTGTGTAATAGTGAAATTGTGTGCGGAATTATATCAAATATCGCTACACTATGTCATTAGTGTTAATACGCCTTGGCCTGTAGGGAAGGCCGCTAACCTGTGTTATTGTGCACATGCTAGGTCATTGTATGTATGCAATGCTGCTCACCTGTGTTATCGTGTTGTCTGCACGAGCCTATGTCGGTGCTGAAATATGGTAAGAAATAAAGATCTATCATCCTGGAATGTTCGGCGATAGTTATTGTATTAGGCTGCTATCAGTGGTCTAGAATATAGTGTGAATCGTTTATGGACGATGAGAGTAATAACAGAAGAGTGAATTCGTGTTAGGCAGTTTAAAGGACATGCTGAGGTCCAAAGATCTGTGTTATTGTGGTGTCTGTAACCCTGTATTTGCTTCCGCTACTGCTGGAGTAATGGCGTTCGCTATATAAATTGTATTGTACGTTCAGTAAAGTATTATGCTTGGCCATATGTATAAACTTAGTGGCCTACTCGGTGATAATGTATCGGACCGGGCTGTCATCCCTCCTTAATATGGGGTGAATGTTGGAATCCGTGCACTTTCTAAATTCGTGCAAGTAAAAATTGTGTGTACTGATTTCCTAAATGTGGGCATTAACCATGGGAATGTTAATCCCTCTAGTGTTATGGGAGATGTATATGTTCGCTTATTACTTATTATATCTGGTTATTGTGTTTGAATTTGTCATCAGCCGCTACCGAAGGTATATATATAAATAATTAAGTTTTGTGTTGGTTCTTATCAACTGTGTGCTGTGAGTAGAGTTGTATGGGAAGGGTACTTTAATGTATCGTCCCTTTTGAAAGGTGATTTGATCTTTAGTCGGTCGCCTAATGCTCGTGACCTTGTATTGAAATCTGAGTGAGATTAAATTGGTTAAAAATGTGCGTCCTGTATGAGATTGTGTGAATATTAAATGTTTAGATAGCCTCATATAGTAAAGAAATCTTTCCGTGGTTTGCTATGAGCATTCCATTTGTGTGAATGACCCGTCTTACGCATGGCCATGTAGGCGCGTGGCTATCTACGTGACTTGTCGCAAAGAGTTGTTACTATGGAGGAATCGTGTATTGCTGACTGGGCGTGACGGCTCTTGTTACTTCCGCGTGTCGCGGCAGAGGATTGACCTCGCTTGCTGATTAATGTGTGTAACATATGTAAGGCCGTGTCTACAATATATTACCTGTAAATACATATATGCACTGTACATATTATAAGTATGGATCTATTATTAATAACGTTAAATCGGAATCTCCTATTTGGTATTCTGCAACTTAAGACTACTTATGGAGTGGGGCCAAACCGGGAGTGGTGTTGATACCTAGTACTGACTGTGGCTACCAGATGCCATAGTGCAACTGGCGCTATTGCCAATGCTTATCTGGCGTATCGTGTCCATGGGGACTTAAGGGGAATATGAGGCCCCTGCTATATGTGTATCTAGCCTCGAACTTTCTAAAACTAGTGTGTGCAAACAGAATTCATTATCCTAGAAAGACATGCGACATAATAAATATAACTTGGTATACATTATTATATTGGTTACAACTAAACATGCAATCTTATAATTAGGATTCGCATTTATGCTCTGTGGGGAACTGTCGGTGACCGATAGTTGTGCGCATGGCTACCATGTGCCATAGTGCATAGGGCACTTGTTTGATTTGTACGGTCCTGAGTTTGAGCTATGTGTGGTAGAAATATACTTGAATGCCTTATGCTGGTGACCCAATGCCTGTGTCTCGTGGCTCTAGTTTAATGGTATTAGAATTTAGTGTGCCTCTAATCATTTAAAAATAGAAATGAATCATGTGTGGGTTCTATGTTGGCAATTTCGAATCCTATCTACTGCAAATAATGGCATCGTCTCCCTCGGATTGCCAAGGCGGGTTTAGCACCTGGTATCCACTAAGGGGCTTTATCCTGTTGACAGGGGGTTTGGAGAAGGGTGATTTTAGGCTTGTGTTGTCGACCTTCTACTTTCGGGAGTGTTACTGGAATGGGCCGGTAAATTAATATGGCTTTTTGGCGTGCCTTAGAACTGTTGCTGGCCGGAATAGGCGCTAAGGGTATAATGGAATCGTGGGGATGGAAATGCCATTACGTGGCGGGGGGACTGTGTTCACGTGGGCCTCGTTCCCCATGGCGGGCTGCGGATTTGGCATGGCCACGGCAGTCCCCTTCCTAATAGGAGTGGGCAGTAGGGGAATGGTCCTGTTGGCCATTTTTGGTGAAACGCCTGTACGAACCGCTTCCACTGGGGTAGGTTGATGTGTCAATAGTTCAAATGAAATAAAGTGTGCTTGGAGCTGACGGAAACGTTGCCATAATTAGGCGTGTTGCAGGGTGAATGCCCTGGCCTGTTCCGTTACTGTCGTGGTGGCAGTATTCACTTTGAGGTGTGATAGGGGGCAGTATAGCTGCGTGGATTTAACTGTTCGACCACGGGGTCGCAAATGTACGCAGCTGTGGGGTTATGATGAGCACGCTATTGTGCGTGGCAAAAACTTAACTGACCATGCCGGCTTTAGTTCCTATTGGGATGGAATTTGGTAGATGTGTATCAACTGGGCGCTCAGCCGCCTATATTCGGCAATGAGCTGTGCGAAATGGTGCTCCAACCTCGCATATTGCGCCCTAATGTGTTGGAGGGTTGCGGTATGATTGAGGTGACCATAGACCCTATCCATTTTGTTATGGATCCTCAGTGTTTTTGTGTGTTTGTCCTGTAGTGCCCTATGTATCGTGTGTAAATGTCGGTGCGACCGGTCGAGGAGTGTTTTACGCCTATCGGTGGGGGTGCGGATATACCTATTCTGCGGCGCACTTACCCTTGCCTGCATTGCCTGTATGCGCAATTGCACCTTTAGAATTCGGCGCTGTCAGCTTCGTAATAGAAAAAAGAACAGTTCGGAATCCCTATTTGTGTGACTATGGTGCACCCTCCCTTGTGAATTGGGTGTTTCGGCATGAGGTGCCATGGTGTAAAAGGACCTATCAACTGGTTGTAAACGTACAAGGGGATCGTAAAAGGCTAGTGTAAAATAATTGTTCCAATTTTTGCAATGATATGGATTCCTATGGGCTATTTAAGCTGGTGGGGTAGTACTATATCTAAATGAGTGTAACCTTCTCTCTATTCTATGGGGGTAGTGAATGAAATATTGTTATTGTAATGCTATATAAGGTACCGGGGACCGAACTGGGTGGACAACTAAATAATGTGACCCCTATTAATTATATGGTGTGGGCGTAGCAAATTTGGGGGTCGTGAATGGCTGATTATTATTTAAGGGTGGTGTTTAAAATGTGGTATCTATCGGGGCGGGCTTGGGTGGGTACCAAAATATTATTGGACCCTCACTTCAAAAAAAATCCCAATTTTGGGTGGCGTTCGCTTGGCTAGTAAGAGGTTAAGTTTTAGGGATCTTTTCCGCGGAATACGTTGTATGTACTCCTTTAGGCGTTGTCTTATGACAACGTCGCGGTACCTAGTGCCTCCATCATTTTTAAGGTACCTGTGAAGGTAGCCTGTACAAAGAATTAACCTAAGGGATGAAATAAATGTGTTTAGGGGGAAAGCTTGGCAATTACGTGTAAGAGGTGGTGATTAGTTAGTGGCTTGAGATCGTCAGTACGACCTGCAAGGAGAACTCCCCAATGTACTGCTTGGCGGGGTAGTTCAGGGTAAGAGTGTGGAAGGAAGGGTAGTTTAACTAGTACTCTATGCGCGATAACGGTGCCAAGCGGTCTGAGGTAAGTCGTAAGCAGGCGAGCTAGGAGCGAGCCGGCTACTGTCAGCGCTGTGCTGTGACGCTCTGCTGACGTCACGAAACAATTAAATGATAATGCTAATACTAGATCCTACCTATCGGGGAAGCTAAGAGGGTAGGATCTTATCGGCTAATTAAATAAAGGAAAAGACCAGTGACTTCTATTATGTTTGAATTTAATGAGTACTCCGAATTTGAAGTACTCTGGTAAATAGCAGTCCAGTTAATAAAAATAAATAATTATTACAATCCAAGCACAGGGGGATGGGAGTGTAGTTGAATGTGTGTGTAGTGATCGCTTGAGACACTTACCCTTCGGCACGTAGGTAACACTGAGACAGACTGATCCGGAGGCATGACCTCCCGGAGTTTTTATAGAAGCGCCGAGCTGCGTTTGCGGAATTCGCACATTTCTCCCATGTCATAGCCCTCTCTGGGGTCGTTGGCTGGGACACGAGGCTACCTGAGTACATGGAGGTGATAATTTATTGGATGTATAATTTTGTAAATGTATTCGTAGGTTTTTGAACTAGGTGTGTGGCATTTGGTTTTTTCGGGGGTATTAGTGTTAGGGGATGATGGTGGCGTACCCTAGGGTTACAACAATATGTATACTGAAATAGAGTTATAAAAGAAGGGAAATGTTGAAGAACATAAACTGACAGTTGAATGTGTATGTTATTTATGTACCTTAATATTGCAATTTCCTCCCAATGCTTCGGTGGTCAAGTTGGTAGCGTCCTAGACTAATAGTTATAATTGTGCAACGTCGATATACTCTTAAAATAATAAAGAAAAAAGTAGGTTTCCAGGCACTCGTGCGTGTCCACAATTGCTTTCGCCATGAGAGACACTTGGCACACATAATTCGTTTGAAGGGCTCCGTCATCGTGGTCACTCATCCCCGTGTACTTTGGTGTGTATGTGTAAATTTGTCTCTGATGACCTGTGTTATTGTGATGGCTGCATTAACGTGTGTATTTATAATTAAGGAGAGGAATGGCAAGGAGACGGCCGAGGCCTAGGAACCGTCCCGGTATTTGCCTTGAGTGGAAGTGGGAAACTACGGAAAACCATATCCAAGATTGTTGAGGTGAGAATCGAACCTTCCTCTTCTTAGTTACACCTCAAGAGACTGAGTGTACCCCGTTTTTTTACCTCAGACCAGAATCAAATTTCTTGGCAGACCAGGAAATGTAACCCGGGTCTCCGGGGCGATAGCCAAGAATAGGTGGGCTTCCATGTGTTAATACGATTTTTGACATGCACGGGTCATAGAATTCTAAAACTGCCTCCATTAGGGTGACTGCCGAAGTGAGTATTGAGTATAGGCCTATGCTCATTCCACTAGTTGGCGAAGTGATTCTATATTCTCCTGCAAAGTATACTGTCATAACCTATAACAGGTGATGGAAATTGCTTATTTAGAGCAGTTTCGTACTGTTTATATCAAAATGAAGAACGTCATACTGAGCTGCGTTCAAGCTATTACAAAAAAAAATCGCTGGCAGGAACAATTATAAGGATTTTATTATAGGCGATCAGTCTCATCGCATTCTCCTCAGCAACCAACTTGAGTATGAAAGTGTCTGGACGGTGAATACACTAGTCATGTTAAACTTCATTGTATAAGACAATTGTTTAATGATTATTTGTTTAGAGTACTGAGACTAACTACGCTGTTGATTTCGGCAATGGAAGTATTATTTGACATTTATATTTAGCGGCTCCGTGGATGCAGGACACTATTGTGTTATCGAATAGTCTAATACGAAGCCACATTTAAAATCCAATATAAATAAGCCATTTCAGAAACAATTCCAGATATTATGCAGTACAGTGTAAGGACCTTGACGATCAAATATAAACATTGGTCTACATTGCATTTCTCTTGCGTAAAATCTTTACTTTGGTCTTTACTGTTGTGAGGGTAAAATTGATCTGCTGGAAAATGAAATGTTTGACAGGCTGCAAGAATATAATGATATTAATTTAAAATTCATTGAATTTATATACAGTAGTTCAAACACACACATCAGCGTTAACAGATTAGATACTGAAGATGAAAGCCAGCTACTTTATTTCCCTACTATAGAATTCTTCATTTCCTTGGAATTAAGGGATTCGCCTCCACATACTCCGAACGTTTGAGCCTTAGTTATGCTCCTTAGAAATCTGAACGTTTCACAATGACTCCTATATGGAAACATATTAATTTTAAGAAATATGTAATAATTTGCTTGGATTCGGATATAATAGGTGCAGTAATATTAGGCAGAGAGCTCAAATCCTACGACTTGATTTAACACTTTCCGATAAAACACTTGTAGGTACAGTACATTTTCTTTTAATAGGCAACAATTTCCTATTCGCTCGGCATACTTGATCACAATCAATAAAGCTCAAGGAAAAACTCTGGAACGTATTGGGCTATTTACCTCATCACGCGTTCAGTCATGACTAGCATTATGTTGCAATGTTGAGAGTGCTATCTTCTGACGCCCTTAAAGTTGCAATAGTGCTAAGAAGTAATCGTACAAATAATGTAACTTATACAAGAATCTTCTTCAGTGAATATTTTTTCCATTGTCCGTCTCGTTTTGACGGGTTTCAACTAGTAATTAATTGATTAAAGGTACAAGACCACAGGTTAATGTCCACACGAGAAAAGCCATCGCAAATGAGCCATGCTGGTCCATCAATAACCGGTATAATCACCAGACTGCGTCGTACAGGTGCCGGATTCCAGCTTGTGGGATGGAGTTCCATGCCTGTTGCACTTGGTCGGTCAATACAGGGATCGTCAATGCCGGTTGTGGACGACGCCGGAGTTGACATCCAATGATGTTCCATACGTGCTCGATTGGGCACAGATCGGGGGATCGAGCCGGTCAAGGCAGCATGTTGACACTCTGTACATTACGTTGGGTTACAACATCGGCATGGGAGCGTGTGATATCCTGATGGAAAACACCCCTAGGAATGCTGTTCATAAATGGCAGCACAACAGGGTGAATCACCAGACGGACGTACACATCTGCAGTCAATGTGCGTCGGATAACCACGAGAGTGCTTCTGCTGTCATAGGAAATTGCTCCCCAGACCAGAACATCCGGTGTAGGTCCAGTGTGTCGACGCCACAGACAGGTGGAATGCAGGCGCTCACCTGGCCTCCTTCTAACCAACACACGGCCATCATTGGGACCAAGGCAGAATCAACTTTCATCGGAAGACACAACCAACCTCCATTCCATCCTCCAATGAACTCTCGCTTGATACCACAGAAGTCGTAGACGGCGGTGGTTTGGGGTAAGTGGAATGCACGCCGCAGGGCGTCTTGCTCGGAGCTGTCCTTCAAGTAACCGATTTCAAATAGTTCCTTTGCGTCACTGTGGTGCCAACTGCCACTCGAATTGCTGCTGCCGACCCCGAATACGGCGGTCCTTCCTCTCGCTGGTGCCACGGGGACGTCCGGAGCCCGGTCTTCTTGCGACCGTACCTTCTCGTGACCACGACTGCCAGTACGCATGCACAGTGGAGTCATTCCTGCCTAGTCGTTCTGTAATAGCGTGGAAGAAAAATCTACCTTCACGTAGCCCTATTGCGCGGCCTCGTTGAAACGCGATGAGCGAATGCTGGCCTCTTCATCGTCGTAAAGGCATTCTGGACCCACTCACAGTCACTCCGTCCAATCTCACACGTAACTAACGCTCTCGCACAGTACAGCCCGTATTTAAAGCAAACCTGATGTGCAACGTCATGGGGCCACTACTCGCGCCACGCTAATGTGATTTGCGGGAAATTTGAATTAACGCCATCTTTCATATGTATAAACACGCCTACCAACGTTTATTAACTTAGCACAACCCCGTCTTGGTGTTGGTTTCCGTCAGTGTATTTTCAGAAGATCAACACATACTTGTGCCCAATTAAATTAACGTCAGGTGAACATCTTTAGATCTGTTATTAAGGCTTAAGTGTGATAATGTCGAGGATGGTTAGTGAACATTTAAATTTGTTTTGTTTTTTATAACTCGACAGTGAAAATTATATTTCATACGAATTGGATTACATTTCGAGCATAATGTGTTAAAATAGGTTTACACACTCACATGCCCGTTCACTGCTAACTACTGGAGAACAAAATAGGTACGAGACATGTCTGATCAATTTCCACTCGCCTCAGAGACTGTCGTGATTTGGCCTGGTTAATGCTGTCGTAGGCTATCTGTTGTACGGTGGAACCTCACAATCGATTGGAAATTGAGATGTACTGCAGTGGGCAACGCAACCTATTGTTGGTGTTTGTCAAACGGTTCTGGATTTTCTCAATCTAATGCAGACCAATCTCCCATTCTGCTACAGTTAAGGTTTTGAAAGTCAACTGGTCTTAAAAGATAGGATAGGAGTTCTACAACACTGCGTATATTTCTGCCGTGGTTCGTTATATTGTATAACCTTATCATTTAACATGTTTAGCCTCATGGTAACCTTCCTCTTAGTTTATTCGTAGCCTCCCTTCTTCTCGTTATTTTTCTAACAGCGAGAACAAATGTGGGCCTTCCAAAAACATGTGGCCATTCAAATTTGAAGGGTTCTTCTTCTACTTGAGTAGTATACATTTTTAGACTTTGGATATTGCGTAATGGCGAGGACATATTGCATCATCATGGATGCTTAGAGCTAGCATGTGCACATGATAGCGTGCGAAGAGGTTGACCTTTAGCCGCTTGAAGCAAATAACCTTTGGCTTATTTATGTGATGGAGATAAAAATTAATGGGTTTTGACGTCATCTGATAGCCATGCGAGTGTGAGCATGTGCAGCTGTGCAAGCGATCACGTGATATGTCTGCAGTGTTCGCGTGAGTAACCGCTTGAAGCAGATAACCTTTGGCTTGTTTACGCGGTGGTGATAAAAAATTAATGGGGTTGACGTCATGGGAGGTTGTTTATTAGGATTATAACCGTCATCCGACACTAGAGCGAGCATGTGCACGTGCACATGTAAGCGTGGGAAGAGGTCAACCTTTAACCGCTTGAAGTAGATAACCTTTGGCTTATTTATGCGATGGAGATAAAAATTAATGGGTGTTGACGTCATCTGATACCCGTGCAAGTGTGCAGCTGTGCGAGTGATCACGTGATATGTCTACAGTGTTCGCGTGAGACGTGGTTGACCTTTAACGTCATTGGGTAAGAATGTAATCTTTGACTTCTTTAAGTAATAGTGATTAAAAAAATGAGATGATTGCATTAGAAGCTTGTTTTGTAGCATTTGGTTTCTTGAGTGTAGGGTGAAGGATATATAAATGCATGTGTGCGTAGATGAGTTTAACTTCTACGTTTGCGCGAAAAGAGTGTGTGTGTGAAAGAAATAAAGAAAGTCAACGACGAGGAACAAATTGTGTGTGTGATGGATGTTCTAACGAAGTTCAATAACTTAGCCACTTGCGTTGAGTATTCTAATAAGAAACTATCAGAACTAATAATTGATTTACCGTATGTGGTCCAAATTATTCGGGCTGTGGAGACGAGATTTGGAAGAAAAATAGTGGTGGACATTATCATTGAAGATGAAATAACAAGTGTATTTCTACCAGCAGTATTTGCAAAACTAAGCGCATCAGAGATCGATGAACTAAACTCACTTAGAGGCAAACTGATGTTGGTGTATTTGGGGTTGAAGAACCGCTCACATCAAGTTGTTTTAAAACTGTAAATTTTTGGTGAGTATATATATATATATATATATGCGGATTATATATGTATTGATTGATATAACGATTGATAAATATTTAGTTGCTTATTATTTCTTAATTTGTTTAATTTTTTCAGATGATATAAAAACTAATAAAAGGAACAGCAAAGTGAAGTGGAAAACTGTTAATTTTCTGTGTGGAACTGAACATCGATCGCATTAAGTAATAGAGTATCATCGTGTATGCTTTCATCAGTCTGAAGAAGAAGAAGAAGAAGATGATGATGATGATGATGATGATGATGATGATGATGATGATGATGATGATGATGATGATGATGATGATGAGGTGAGTCATAATGAGAAAGAAGCTTGTTTTAACAAATGGACATCTTCGAGTGGAATTTCAACATTTTCAGTCTACGTTACTAATGTTAGCAAATCAGATGATAGTCAGCGAGAGGTGACAGAAACAGTTCTAAGATATTTGTTACAAGAAATATGTGAAGATGAAAATTTTATTTGTTTCTTCGGATACAACACAGTTGATGAGGTTTACAAAATTGAATTTTCCATGACTTGTTTTGAAGTAACAAAATTGAATGAGTATAGAAACAAATTGCTTGGTAAACTTCAGGACGAATTTCCCTTTGAAGCCATTCATTGTTCACTGGAGATTACAGGCAGTAATTTATCTCAATGGCTTGAATATACTTTAAAAGATTATAGTTTTATGGTGAGCCGTTGTTACAGCAACTGCTGGTGGTGTATTAACAACAGTGCAAATTAGACAATTGCTTAGACAACAATGGCAACACCTCCTAGCAAACGTAGATAGGTTGATGTTGTAATACATAATAACAGTGAAAATATAAGAAACAAATCGGACAATGCATTTGAAAGTGTTTCTAATTTTAGAAGTGAACTAAACGGTGCTATTTCAATATCATACCAAATCGGGGAATACACTCAAACGGACTTGATTGAGAACAGTGATGAGTTGATTGAATGTTGGAGAGTTATTAGTGAGCACATATTGCAACAAGCTGTGAATTGTGAAGAAATTACACTTCAAATAAAGGATGAATCTTTCTTAAGCTGTGAGTTAATTGAAACGGCATTCAATTCTAGAGTGTACACACTTGCAGTTTCAAATGTTAAGAATGAGTTTTTGGATCCTCGCGAATGTTTAGCAAATGCTAATATTTGGTTTACAAAGTATGTTAAGAAAGCGTTAACTGTACAAGGTTTAAAGGTGAATTCAGTTTTGTGTGCACAGAATATTTTGCTGTCAAAAATAAAGTAGTTTTCGAGTATACTGATTTAAATGAATTTTATAATAATCATATCATTGAAGGTACATTGACAAAAATGAGCGAATTTGAAGAAAATGGCTCTGGTTGGGCTTTAGAAAAAATTCATAGTTTGAGAATTAATATAAATATGTTGGATTTCAAGTCGGAATGTCCAATACTAGTAGATTGCCTGATGTAATAGCCAATAAACATGCCTTGCTAAATTTGTATGATACAAAGGAAGCTTGTTTGGCGTGGAGTGTGGTTGCTGATTTGTATCCAAAAACTAGAAACGCGAATCATCTTTATTCCTATCCTAATTACAGAGATGTTTTAAATTTAGATGATATTCCAATTCCAATGCAAATGAAATATTTAAATAAGTTTGAAAATCAAAACAATATTTCTGTAAATATGTATGGAGCACAATATGATGAAAACAATTGGGTGTGTATGGGAACAAACGAAGTAAAAGGGAAAAAAACATTTACTATTGTACCTTTGTATGAATCAGGTAAAGTATATGAAAGGAGTGAGGACTTATTGATGTTGCGGATTGGAAACAGTGAAAGTTATCACTTTTGTTTAAATAGAAATCTCACTCGCCTTGTGCGTTTCAAGCGTCACTAGCACCCAGAGACGGATTTATATATGTAGACGTTGTTTGTCATATTATATTCTTGAGGATGAGTTAAATGTTCACTTTGTGGACTGTAAACAGTTTCCTGTTGCAAAAAGCATATTGCCAACTGACCAATAAAGATTTGTTAATTTTACAGAATTTAAATTTAAAGATACAGTTCCATTTATAATTTATGCAGACCATGAATGCGTTTTGTCTTCTGTTTCCTCTTGTTTTCCAAATAGTGACATTCCTAACTCTACATTAACACATAAACATATCCTTACAGCATTTCTTTATACCTTCATTGTAATTTTGATAGTGATTTGTGCAGTTTTGAACTCTTTAGGGGAAATAATTGCATAGAATTGTTTGTAAAGGAACTTAATAGTATTGTAGATAAACTTCTAACATATTATTTATCAGTTAACCGATGTTAAAGATGAAGGAAAATGAAGAAAGATTATTTTTGATAAGTAAAATTTGTCATATTTGCGAGAAACCGATTGCAGATAATGAACTCAAAGTACGCCATCATTGTCACATAACTGGAAAATATAGAGGAAGCGCACACAATAGTTGTAATTTAAATTACAAAGTAACAAAGGTTCTGCCTATAGCATTTCATAATCTAACGGCCTATGATGGACATTTTATAATTAAAGAAATTTGTGAGAAACAAGATGGTGAGATGTTACATAATCGTGGTCATATAAGTTTGTTAGCAATGAATATTGAACGTAATAAAGGGTTTACAAAGTATGTACGGGTTAAGAATGGATTCATTCAGTTAAGATTTATCGATACATATAATTTCTTGTCCTGTTCACTAGATCAATGTTCATCTTCGTTAAGTGAAGATTCAAAGCAAATAAACAGACGTTATTTTAATGATGATGCACAGTTTCGATTTACTGCTAGAAAAGGCATGTTTCCATATGAATACGTCACAAGTATGGATGTACTTAACGAAACTAAATTACCTGAAATATCCAAGTTTTATAGCAGTCTTTATAATCAAACAATATCGAACGAGGAGTATGAGTTTGCTCAATCAGTGTGGGAAACGTTTTCCTGTCAATCATTAGGAGAATACGCCGATTTCTATCTAAAAGTAGACACACTTCTTTTGGCGGATGTCTTTGAAAATTTTAGATCGAATAGCATGGAAACGTATGGCATTGATGCAGCTCATTTTTACACTGCTCCATCCATGTCTTGGTGTGCAATGAAAAAGTTAACCAATGTTCAACTTGAATTGCTTCAAGATATTGATATGTTACACTTTTTTGAACGATCTATTCGAGGAGGTAATGTTCAGTGTATAACACGACATGCGATTGCTAATAATAATTGTGGTGTTTGAAGCCATATTTTCAGTGTTGCCTTAGTAAACAAGAGTTTAGTGCTTTTCAGTCGGTCAACACGAATGTACCCAAAAGAGATGGGTTATGCCCTAATCCTGAAATAAATTACATGAGATTAATAAAACACTAGGATGACCAGTTTCGATCGTCAAGCGATCATCATCAGATCCAATACACTTAGGCTATAAAATCTATGTTTGAAATACAGGTGAAAATATTTACAATATGTACAATTATTTAGTTGCAGTATTGGTACTGCGACTGTCAGTGTATGCTAAATGCAGTATATATGTTAGGTGAAATGCTAAATGGTGATGGCTATCTGGAGATTGTACTTTAGAGAGATTATATGGTTGTAAACTATGGAAGACAATCAGATAAGTAGTTAGCCTAAAATTTTATAGTTTAACCATAGTTTACAACCATATAATCTCTCTAAAGTACAATCTCCAGATAGCCATCACCATTTAGCATTTCACCTAACATATATACTGCATTTAGCATACACTGACAGTCGCAGTACCAATACTGCAACTAAATAATTGTACATATTGTAAATATTTTCACCTGTATTTCAAACATAGATTTTATAGCCTAAGTGTATTGGATCTGATGATGATCGCTTGACGATCGAAACTGGTCATCCTAGTGTTTTATTAATCTCATGTAATTTATTTCAGGATTAGGGCATAACCCATCTCTTTTGGGTACATTCGTGTTGACCGACTGAAAAGCACTAAACTCTTGTTTGCTAATAATAAGTATATGAAAACTTATGATGAGAAAAAACAAGATTCCTACATAATGTACTTTGAAGTTCATAATTTATATGGATATGCTATGATGGAATATCTTCCAACAGGTTGCCTTAAATGGGTTGCAAATTCAACTTTACCCGATTCATCTTGAAGGAGCAGAGTATTTTGAAATAGGACTTTCAGGATTGTATACATCTAATTCTATTCGAAATGTTACCAACCGAAATAATAAATTTCGTATTCATTTTACTAATTCTTTTTTATCAATTGATTTAGTGGTACCACCAGGTATTTATGAATTTGAAGATCTAGCCTCAACATTTGATGATTTACTTAGTTATCACTCATTGTGGAAACTTATAACAAATCATATACAAAAACAATTATTTATTTGGAAGAGGATATAAACGTGAAAGGACGCAACCGTCTTGTTTTGTCTTCTCCGTTTAATATTTTTTTCGGTGTACCCCACAGTGTAGCAGAGGCTTTAGGTATTGAAAAGAAAGTTTACCCTAAAGAGAATAAAAAAGAAATTGAGATTGATCGAAATAGAATCAAAAGTGAAGTAAAAATTAACGAAAATAATAACGTTTTAGCTATAAAGATGAACGATGTGGATACAACAATTTTAATAATACCCGATGCTAGCTATACGTTTCAACAATGAAGTGCAAAGATTAATGAATTATTACTAGCACATTTATTAGGTGAAAAAGACAAATTTCCTTCATATATTTATATTAATTATGATAAAGTGTTCTCTAATTGTAAACTATATTCGAAAAATTGTGCTATAGATTTTGGTGTTGGAGATTCTATTGCAGATTTGTTAGGATTTTCTCATAAAAAGTTCGAGGCAAACACAACTCATCATCCTGAATATATGATTAAAATTAACACTGTTAATAGTATTCGAGTATGTTGCAACCTTGTGCTTGGTACGAGTTCTTATTTGAACCATAAACCAACACACTCTTTATATAATTTTAAAGCTCATGTTCCTGCTGGTTATCCGATTGTTGTACAACCAACAACAATTAATGTTTGCCTATGAACAGCAAGGTTATTCAACATGTATCTGTGCAACTTGAAGATAATCTTCAAGAGCTCATTGATTTGCAAGATGAAGATTTAACTGTAGAATTAATTATTCGTCCTGCACGATATCTTGCTATATAAAGTAATGAAATACTGTTATATTTTCATTCTACTTGAGTAAGCTTTCTAGAAAACATTCACAAATATGGTTATCTCTCTATATATAAAAATGAAAGTTTGTCTGTTTTTTTCTGAATTTCCACGGAAATTTGCGATATTTGCGCGTTTCAGACTGTTTTATGATGGATGCGCGCAAAAATATTTTTTGTCTGTCAGTCTGTCTGTTTGTTTGTTTGTTTGTTTGTTTGTCTGTGGACAATTTTTTGTGTCCTTATAACTCGAGAACGGCTGAGTGGATCAACGTAAAATTTGATACAGATATCATTCAGAGGCACGACACCAATCATTGATGTAACTCTTCTCCGTACCTCTCATAAAAGGGGCCCTATCCCCTTAATAAACATGCTGAAATAGGCGTAGAAGGGTGAAACAAAGCTCATTTTCAGCCCCTCAATGTGAGAAACGAAACTCGGGGGCCCTAACGGGACCCCTAAAACCACTTTTTAAGGCCCTAAAACCAACAGTTTTTGAGATATTCCCAGAAAACTAATTTCACTTAATAAATTATGAAAGAATGCATGCCGGTAACTATGGCAACTGAATCTCAGAGGTCCATCTATTTCTGTAAGACGCAATGCAATTCCATTTATTACATTACTGTGAAGGTTTGCAAACGGCTATAAGGTTATAACGGATCCAAATTAAGCTGAAATATTCATCAATACATACAATGCGCTAAGGGGTCAAGGGGTACTCTAGAATTTTTTCACACGATTTACACGTGCGGGTATGGTACGGAAGGTCTATTATATCCCTATCCCTATGTGTTATATTATTATTATTACCGTTATTTTAATTATTATCATTATTATGGCGTACAACGACGAGACAAACTCATTTTCAAACCCTTGGTGTCAGAAACAAAACTCGGAGACCCTAAAGAGCCGTAAAGGGTCCCCGAAAACTATATTTTAACGCTCTAAACCAAACAGTTTCTTAGATATTCCCAGAAAACTAATTTCATTTAATAAACTAAAGAAGGAATGCAAGTCACTAACCATGACAACAGTATCTCAAGAGGTGGCTTCCAACTTTCCATCTATTTCTTGAATAAGTAATGCCTCTCCATTGTGGCAAATGGCTAAAAGGTTATCACGGAACCAACTAAAACTGTAAAATTCATCAATGCGCTTAAGGGGTTCAAGGAGTACCCTAGATTTTTTTCACACGACTTACACGTGCGATATGTCGTACAGAAGGTCTATTATATCTCCAAACAGCAACATTATTTTCAAAAATTCCTGATTTGAAATAGTAGACTGTTTTTTGCTGATTTTAGGAATTTGGGCCATTGGAGGCTAAAGAAAACTGATTTTTCATGCACCACAAGCTTTTATAATTTTTAAAAGGGGTCTTCCTGTAGTTGGGCACTTGACACAACGGTTAGGGTCAGTTCGTATGTGACGTGTATTGCGATTCGTCTACGAGGTTTTCAATTTTATTTTCACGCCAGGAAGAACACGTTAGGTAAATTTAGTTTGAGAGCACATTTTAGCTAATAATTTTTCTTCGCCAACAAACAGGTTCCAAGCCCCTAAACATTGCAACAGTAGATCAATTGATAACATCTGGCTATTAATACCGAATACCGTTCGAAGAATGGGTACTTCTGCTAGTACAATATAATACTCAAAGTTTGAAAAAAAAAAGTCGACTCTGATTCGGAAAAGAAATATAAATCAATCAGCTAAAATTTTTAAAAAACAAAACAAAACAAACAACGCCATCGCACCTTAAAATCTAAGAAACAGTTATCGACTAACATTTCTTACAGTCTTTAGGCAATCGCGTACATTAATTTCAATATAAATATATATGAAATTGGTAATCTTATTTAGTTTCAATATATATTTGAAGCTGTTAACATGTTTAACATGTTTAACATAACGGATAAAAGAGAGGTTGACAACAGAGTTGTGCGACGAGAAGAAAGAGTTTAGCAACCTTATTCAGCTAATAAATTCGAAAATAATGATGAAATTCGAATACCAATTCAAAATGAAGAAAACATAGTTTTATTATCAGAAGATGTTCTTCACTTAGAAGGGCAAATTATTAATTCTTACGTAAATCCGGCTGCTTCTACTACAGCACATCCTGACCAAAATTTTGGGACTAACCTTTTTAGCGAAATTCGCGTTACGTTAAACGGTAAAGAAATTGATCGTACACGCCATCTAGGTATAACAAGTTCTATAAAAACCTTTGCATCATATTCAAAAACGAATATACAGCTTTACCAAATGCTGGTTATTTTCCCTCTTTAACAACACCAGCAAGTGAAGCAAATATTGTTGATAGTATCACAAAACGTTTCCATGTAATACTTCCTTTAAGCAACCTGTTAGGTTTAGCAGAGGATTATAGAAAGCCGATTTTAAACTGCAAGCATGAGCTAATACTTCTCCGATCGTTGAGTGACGCACGTGCGTTGCAATCTGCAACCGAAAATGATCTTTCTAAGGTCATGTTATTTAAAGTTTATCTAAAAATTCCTGTTTTATTATTATCGGACGAAGAACAAATTAAAAGATTAAAACTAATGCAGAAAAATATTCCCATTCAGGTTGGTTTTCGATCATGGGATGTTCATGTCTTGCCATCTCTACCTAGAACAACTAAATATAGTTGGACTGTAATGACAACTTCTGAAACTCAAAAACCACGTCAATTTTTATTAGGTTTTCAAACAAAAAGAAATGTACTAAATACGTGCTCTTCCTATTTTGACCATTATAACATTAAATCTATAAGTGTTTTTTATTCAATTTTTTATCCCTATGAAATGCCAACTTCTGAAATTGCTATAAATGACTACAGCGAATTGTATGACATGTTTGTTAAATTTCGTAATGTATATTATCAGATCGATGATTTTCGTTCAGAGACTCTAGTTTCACGAGATGAATTTAAGTCTCATTGTCCGATTATTGTAATTAATTGCCTCGAGCATGTGGAGGCAGTGAAGACATCTTCAGTCGAAGTGCGAATTGAAATCGAGACAAGTGAGAATATACCTGAAGATACAACTCTTTATTGTGTTCTTATTCATGATCGTCAAATATCTTACAGACCATTAACTAATGAAGTAATTATCTAAACCATTCTTTGCTAAGTTATAAGCAAGCAAGTAAACAAGTATTCTCACTTTAGTTGCAATCATGGAATTGACAACAACAAACTCTCCTTCTACTGATGCTGGCATGTGGAATAAGAAGCAGCCAATAGTTGCAGACATTCGCAAGCTACCAAACGGCAGTTTGGAACTTGCTTACTGTATGCTAAATAACAGCAATATACCTTCATTCAGTCCCGTGTTCGCATGGGTCGCAGCGTATTGTGAAAAAACTCGTTCTTCTTTTTTGGACTCTATTAAAAATAAATATGAATATTTAGTTGTATATAATTTGCCACAAGAATTTTCTTTGTTTGCACTAAAACACATTCCCCTGGCTCATTAATCGATCTTAATACGATTGATGGAATGTCAGATCTATTGTTGAAGCATAGCCATCGTTTACCTACAGATTGTCCAAAACATTTACCATCTCTTGCAATGGGAAGCAATAGTTGTGCTAAATTTAATGTCAATGCTGTTCAACATGGTTAAATTCTTCTGATGGCATCATGAAAATCGTGTGTTCGATAATAAACAAGTTTCGAAACAATGGACTTCAAGGTTTTAATAAGTTTGATTGGAACTACTTTCCTATAAACATACTGACTATATATGAGCCACAACGAATTCGTCTGGAGTGGGAACATCTACCAGATCATCTAAAAAGAAAATTTCAACTGTTTCATCTTCGCTGCCAATGTGATAACTGTAATCGCTATCCATAAAAGGTAATTCATTAAATCTAGTAGTGTTGTTGACACCTATACATATTTTGTTTTTGTTTGCTTTTTTTAACACTGTGTATATTTTTTGTCTACAGAAAATAAACATCTGGACAACTAAAAGAACAAGATCATCTCAGCACACACTCATCAGGACAACTAAAAGAATGAGATTACTTCAACACTCATACAAGAGAAATAAAATTGTATTAATTGTAATTCTAAATGAATAAAGAAGAAAAGGTCTTTGTACCACTTCATATTAAAGTTTTTTTTAATGATCAAACACCTCCTCACTCCACATATTTATAAAATAATATTGTCAGGTTAGGGATTCGAACCCAGGCTTTCAATTTCTGAAAATTAGATCTTAAGTCTAACGCCTTAGACCGCTCGGCCAACCCAACACACGCAAATCATGCATATTAGCCAGCGTGTTTTGTTGATTCATATCAGTTCACATTTAGCTTCGTGTGGTGAACAACTTTTTTTTGTGAAGTAAAGCAGCATCATGAAGTATTTTAATTGTGTAAAGTAATTCAAGAAACAGTTAATGCAAATGATATTGAGTCAACAAGGAATGAATTTAAAATCTGAAAGAGATCGGCTAAAAACATTTAAGAACTGGTCTTCAGACAGATTTACGAACACTGCATGGTTAGCAGCTGCAGGATTTTACTATTATGGATATAAGGATATGGTCAGGTGTGCTTTCTGTAATCTGCAACTTAGTTATTGGGAAGAAGATGATGATCCGTTTGAAGACCATAAGTAATGGGCTTTTTCTTGCCCTTACGTAAGCAATATTTCTCCTAGCATATAATTCAAATCTGAATATGAAAGACTTAAAATTTTTCAAAATTGGTCTCTTCCCTGTCCAAACGAATTTTGTTTAGCATCAGCAGAATTTTATTATACCGGTCATGGTGATAAGGTGAAATGTATATTCTGTAAGATTGAAATTGAAAATTGGAGAGAAAACGATATTCCTTTAAATGATCATAAAAAATGGGCACCATATTGTCCATATTTAAGAGGGTTTTACGTCGGCAACGTTAATTTAAATCCTGAAAATCCTACTATTATTCCATATAATACAAGTTATGATACGTGTGGAAACAATATATGTTCATGTGATGTGATTTTTTGTGCAGTGTGCATTCTCAGACGTAAACGCTGACATGCTGAAGTTTGTTAAGCAGTCAAACACTCTACCAGTAATTTCATTTACTAATGGTGAAAACCAGAGTAAAAGTGAAAAAAGAAAGCATAGTGTTTTACTACCGAACACTATTCGATGTATCATTTGCGGTCCATCAAACTGTGACAAATCAAACGTAATGATAAATGTATTATGTCACAAAAATGGAGTTCGTTTCGAAATCGTTTATATTTATTCTAAATCACTTGCTCAAAGTAAGTATGTTGAATTTAAAAAGTTTTTGAACTCTATAAAAGAAATAAAAAGTGATTTTTTCTGATAATGATGAAGTTATGCCTCCAGAAATGGCTAGAAAAACTCTATATTTGTTTTTGATGATGTAGCCAGCAATAAACAACAACACATGAAAGATTATTTCAGTAGAGGTCGTCATCACGATGTTGACGTATTTTATCTTTGTCAAACATATTCCTGTATACCTAAACATCTAATTAGAGATAACGCTAATTTTTTAATTCTTTTTAAACAAGACGGAACAAACTTGCTTCATGTATATAACGATCATGTAAATACAGATATGAGCTATGATCAGTTCTTTGATATTTGTTCTTATTGTTGGCAAAACTCTAAGTTTGGCTTTTTGGTTATCGATAAAGTTAGCAATTTACAAAATGATCGATATCGCAATGGATTTGATGTTTATTTTCAGTTATAAATAATAGTTTAAAAGAGCTAAATGCTCATTCGCGTTATACACTTTGTGTGGTTAACAACCTAACTATGACATCGTTTAACAAAATCAATAACGTGTCTATCAGACAACCAACTTCACGCCATTTATTTAGCGTATGATGAATACAATATTATATACAATATATACAGTAAAACTACCATCTCAAGTTCATAACTAAAGTTCCAAGTTTAAAGTTGAGAGCCAGAGAAGGGCTTCGCTTGAGACACAGTGTAAGTCTTCTATAGAGCCTCTGTATGCACGTAAAGGACAATCAAATGTAATGTGGTCCACTGTCTGTTCCTCTTCTCCGCAGTCACATTGTGGTGATGCCTTCCATTCCCATTTGAAGAGAGTGGCTCCACAACTACCTTGGCCGGTCCTAATACGGTTTAGCGTCCTCCACTGTCGTCTGGGAAGGGAAAATCCATCAGGGCACTTGCAGGGGTTCTTAATGATGTGATGATTTGGTAACGAGGATTGCAGATGCCATTGTTCTTTCCAGGCGTCCGATACTTTAAAGGAGGTGTCCTGTAGAATCATTGCAGTACGCTAAGAAGGGTGTCTGGATTTCAGTCGTTTGGTTGGAGAAGCTGCTATATCAGAATGAATAGGGAGGTGAGCATTGTTTTCTATTTTCTTCCATAAGTTAAGCAGTGACTGTGATCTTCTTAGGGATGGAGGTGGTATGTGGCTTAAGGTGGGAAACCAGTGTGTGTTAGTAGGTCGGATGCACCCTGTAATGATACGCATTGCCTTGTTCAGCTGGGTGTCTACTAGTCCAATGTGAGCACTGTTAAGCCAAGTTGAGCAGCAATATTCAGCGACGGAATAAGATAGTGCAAGTGCAGTGGATCTCAGGACTTGAGCATTAGCACCCCAGGATGTACCCGCCAGCTTTTGAATGATGTTATTCCTGGTCTTGATCTTGGCTGACACATTGCAGAGGTGAGTGTAGTTAAAAGGGACGTAAAACCAATAACATTATTAATGCAGAGGTGATTCTTGTAAGTCAACAACCTGTCCAGGGTGACTCCCAGGTATTTTGGGTTACTACAGTATTGTAGATTCTCTCCTCTGAATGGTATGGCTCGTTTGTACCAAGAACTTCTATTCCGCAAGTGGAAGGTAGACACAATAGTTTTCTGAGGGTTTGGTCTAAGGTTGTTCTGACGAAAGTAGCTGTCTAGGATCTTTAAGTCTGATGTAAGCATCGACTCAGGCTTATCGAAGCGTTGGTGTTGGGCGACCAATGCGATGTCATCTGCATAGATGAATTTTTTTGATTTCGTTGCTGGGAGATCATATGAGTACAGGTTGAATAGTAGAGGGGCCAATACAGAGCCCTGAGGGAGTCCACCATGTATCCTATGTACTTTACTCCTGAAGTTATTTAAAAATATCTGAAAGTACCTATTACTGAGCATGTTACTGAGTTCACGCCATGATATTGCAACTAAATCGTATGTTGATGATAAGCTACTGCAATATGGAAATCAAGTAACAACAACAAGCGATGGGCATCTTAGTATTAACGGCAAACGGTTAATAGATGTTGGAACACTCATACATGTTGAAGTTGCTTGCAACAAAGGTTATGTACTGAAGTTATTGAATGAGCTAAATAAAGTTGAGTCTAAAGAAGATATACAACGAAACATTAACGACCATAAATGTTTAATTTTTTCAATTTGTAAAATAGAGAAACAACAACTTGACTTTGAAAACAAACGTCTCGCAGGCTTAGCTTTACCATCATCAGCAAATGATGCAGTAAACCTTATTGCAATGCAGCAACATACATCGAATATAAAACATATCTGGAAAACCGAATAACCGAAGTGTTACAACGAGTAGAATTCATTCATGGTTTAGTGAGCGAATTTTCAGAAGATCACTTCCGTTTGATGATGATAGTCTCGACTTGGGTAACAAAAGTATAAGAAATGTTATAGATCCAATTCAAAATCAAGATGCGGTATCGTATTCTTTTCTTAAAACTCATGTAACAAAAGAACTCGATGAAATTAAAAAATCTCTTTTGAATATAAACAAAGATGATGAAACTGTAGATATGTTGAATAGAAGAATAACAAACATATCTCAACCAATCGATTCGTTAGATGCATTAAACTAATATTATTTAGAAAACTTTTCTGCTTCTCGAAAAGATCTAGAAGACTTAATCACTAAATTTAATAAACAAAACTTCTTAAACGTAGACGATGGTGGGACTTTAAATATGATGAGTAGACGAATTACTCACGTAAAAAAAACATATACGGTAACGATGTTGCAAATAAGACGTTTGTTGAACAATATGCCGCTTCACGAGATGAATTTGAAGAAACGAAACAGACTGTAAACAATCTACAACATCAAAAACAAACAAATGTCGAGTTTCCTGTTTACTACCAAGATGTGACAAATGAACGGCTTGTAGAACACTATGCTGCTTCACGAACTGAAGTTAATCAACTAAAAGAAATTTTAAGCAATTTACAACTCGTATTGAGGGTATTGCTAAATATCTAAATATTGTTAAAAAAAGAACTTGAAAGTTATGCTGCTGCATCCAAAGATGAATATAACAAGTTAAAAACTGAACTAGAAAAAATTGAGCAATTGGTTAACAAAGAACCACTCGAAAGTTTTACCGCATCCAAAGAAGAATATGGTATATTACAAGATGAAGTAAAGAAAAAGAACTTATCGAAATGTATTCTGAAATTCTCCAACACACCATCAATCCATTCACCGGTATACACGCTTCATAATCATAATATACAGTACCAACTTCCCTATAAAGGTATATTAAAACCAATTTTTGTTTCACCAAGATCTCCAATTGTGTATGCAATTTTAAAATATACGTCAAGAGATTGAACTGGATGGCAGTGACATTGTAGTTGAAGAACAAGATGAAATACAGTTTTGACTTAGAGACCCTGAGAAACATAAAACCAATGATCTTCCTCTTCAAATTGATTTTGAATATACTATAAATAAGTAAAACAACTACAATTTTAATTTAGTTATGGAGAAGAGCTCGAAGATTAAAGCTGAAAGTCGAGTCAAGGATAAACTTTCTCGCTTAAAAAAGATGTTAAGGACAAGTATCTTTCACTTCAAAATGTTGTTAGACGTCAAGAATTAGATATAGAGAGTAAGTTTAAACCAGTAACAAATTCATTAAATCAGCTTGTAGCTATTGCTAATACAACGTCAACTAACAAAAAAAGAAAAAGAAAAAAGAAATTTGATGATTCTGAATCAACTGCTACTTCAGACGAAGAAGATGGAGACAGCATCAAAATAATTACACTACTTAACCGCTACTTTGATCCGTTCATTAAACAAAACGTGAATAGAACATTTGGTATAACGATAAGAAATGATAAACAATACTTGGGACGTGAACGAGTTTTCTTTGATAAAAAGTGGATAAAAGTTGGTGGTGACAAATTTCCTATAACAGAAGGTCTACTTGAATTGATTCAAATGAAAGCATCAGATCACTCTCTAATCGATAGGAGTGATTTAAGTTCTTGTTTGAATTTATTAAATGTTTCAAACGTGCACAAAAGAAATTATGCAAGCAATGCAGCTCCGAGAGGAACACAATCTCATAAGTATAAAAATATAATCGAATCCCTTCTTACTGAAGGCATAGATTGAATTATAAAAACAACAGATGAGAATGAAGAAGCAAATACCACGATGCATACTGGATATGTCCAAAAGAAACACAGCACACCACAAGCCATTTGGAAATTCGAAGGAGGAAACAATATTGAATTTGTCCATTGGAATGAACCAAACAAATTAGTATCAAGACTTAAAAAAATTATTGCATCGAAAGCTGCAGGTCACACAGGACTCGACAGCGAAATCTTTGCAATTGAAGAAGAACTAAGAAATGCAGGATATATTGAATAAAAATGCAATCATTTGTAAAACAATGCATAGTATGTTATAAATCTTTGTTTAGAAAATAACTATGAACGAAATCAGACGAGAAATTGCAAAAGAACTTCATGCACCTCTTAGAAAAAAGTTTAAAAGACGACATGTTATTAGCAAAGGAATCGATGACCTCCATGAAGCTGATCTTGTGGACATGTCAAAACTTTTAAAATGGAATAATGGATTTAAATATTTAATAACCATTATTGACGTTTACTCAAAATATGCATGGGCAATTCCTCTTAAAACCAAAAAAGGAAGTGAGATTTTAAAAAGTTTAAAATTTGTTTATTCTCAAAGTAAAAGATTGCCCAATTATTTTCACACTGATCGAGGAACGGAATTTTATAACAGTGAATTCAAAACATGGTCTCAGAAGCAAAATCTAAAGCATTATTCCACTGGGAGCTCCATTAAAGCAAGCGTGGTAGAGAGATTTAATCGAACTCTTAAGGAATCGATGTGGAAAGAGTTCACATCATGTGGTTCATACCGATGGGTAAATATTTTGTCTGAGTTATTAGTAAAGTATAATCACAAAATACATCGCAGCATTGGCATGAAACCTATTGATGTAAAAAGAAACAATCAACCTCGCTTGCCAACACAATATAATGAAACTTTAAGAAAACCTAAGTATAAAATTGGCGACATTGTAAGAATATCAAAAATCATGAAACATTTCAGCAAGGAGTATGAAGCTAATTGGACTACGGAATTATTTACAATTTATAAAGTTCAAAATACTAATCCACGAACATATCTTTTAAAGATAATAAAAATTGGCCGATATTTGGGGCATTTTATGAGGAAGAGTTACAACGAACAAAACATCCTAATATTTACTTAGTTGACAAAGTACTACGTAGAAAAGGAACCTGAGCCTTCGTATCTTGGCTAGGATTCGATTCAACTCACAACTCTTGGATTTCGAACAAAAACATATTCTAATTAAAACAATGTAAGTTTTTTTAATTCATCGCAAAAAATATTATTATTGTTATTATTATTATTATTAATGTGTCTCTATATATTTTCAGCTCACTAAAACCAACACACTCAAGAAAGAAAAGAATGATTGTACTTACCTTCCACACAAGATCACCAGCATATTCAACTCTGCAGACAGCATCTTCAATTCTCAGCATCTTGGCGGAAAAAAAGAACTACTTACCACTTTAAGAACGAAGATCATACCATTTTGTTTTCACTATTTCGTATTATATAATTAATGTAAACCACAATGATTAAAATAAATATATTTAAAAAAAATATACATTTCAATATGAAACACCGTCCATTTAGTATAGTATTTGCACTTCTTCTTCTTCTTCTTCTTCTTCTTCTTCTATTCCTTCCTCTTCCATATGCTCTCCATCTTCTTCTCTTTCTTCTCTTTCTTGCACAAGATCTTCAAGCCTCACTTGGTCTTGGTATACTCCATTAGGAGGAGGAGTCGCCCTAAATGCTTCCACTCTGGCTAGGATAACATCCACAATGGTTAACGTTAGCCCGTTAAGCACAAATTCTGTGCAGTAGCGTTCGTCTCTTAGTATCCCAAGAATCTCTACGTCGAAGAGATCCTTCTCTAGCGCAGTGAACGATCTGACAATAATTTCCTCCTCCATTTTGGAGGAGGAAACCATAAAATTACAACCCAACATCCTGGCTTTCTCTGCTAGCGTGTTAACCTCTCTCAGATGTTGCATATTCCCAATAAAAGAGTAGTAGAGAGACATGTTGAATAGTAACTACTGCATCATAATAATCTTGCTCTTTTATACTATGAAGTTAATATTAAAGCAGCAAAAAGCCCATTAAACATATCACATGAACGAAACTTTGTGAACTGATATCTGAACTTTTTCTCTCATTAAAATAATTTCAGAGTTCAATAATGATGGTTAAGAATTTAAAACAAACAAGCCAATATTCATTTCATGCAGTCAAAGATATATATATATATATATATATGTGTGTGTTATAAAACGGTCTATGCAGAATGAGACCACAGAGCATGCAAGCACACAAAAAATGTTAACTTACAGCTGCACGTCCTATATGGATTAGCAAGCCGGACCCCCCACGTTCAGCTCGCTCGCGCTAGCCAAAGAACGATAACAGCCGCGAGCAAAGGTTATCTGCTTCAAGCGGTCAAAGGTCAATCTCTTCTTGCTGCTAACACATGCAGAGCAATAAGCAAACGCGTGTGAATAACCAACTGGCTCTCCACGAGGGCGTCACGCCCATACAGAATCATTCAAATGTTAGTACACCTAAAACTTTCTGCTAACAAGACCCCATTTGAACATTTTTTTCATTTTTGTCCTATAGACCTGATAGTTGGTTTACTGGTAGAGGGAATAGAGAGATTTCATTTATGATAAACAAACTTTTTTGTAGAATTCATAGTTTCCAAAATATTGAGCATTTTTCAAAATTCATTTTATTTTGTCCTAGAGAGTTGAAATTTGGTATGGGGCTAGAGGAGGTCAAGGCCATTCATTTATGTCAAACAAACTTTTTATTGATTTCCTAATTTTGGAAATATAGCCTATTTTCAAAATTCAATTTATTTTGTCCTAGAGAGTTGAAATTTGGTGTGGGGGTAGAGCAGGTCAAGGCCATTCATTTATGTCAAACAAACTTTTTGTAACATTCCTAATTTTGGTAATATAGCCACGTGCTCGCTCTAAGGGCCCATGACGTCACCATTAAGTGCATGATGATGCAATATGTCCTCGTGATTACGCAATATCCAAGGTCTAAAAATGTATACTACTTTCTTGGCTGTGTATTTCTATTGATTCTTTAATGTCGAGAACTCCACCTTTCATATCGTAATGTAAATTTTTGTCTTTCTCTACATTGGTGAACTTGCAATAGTTATCGTACATGCGTTGGCATAGTGCTTAGTTTTATCCATGTTTGATACTATTCCTGTGTTCATTATGTCATGCTTCTTGGCATGATGACAATTATACTCCTAATTTTGAAAGTGGCTCTTGATTAGTTAGGATACTGTCATGCAGTACAGTACAGTATAATATGTTAAATATGTTTTGAATGCTACTAGAAAATATTCGTTATGTTGTATGTGTTACTGTTGAGAAAATTGAATGCCACATATCTGCGCTTCTTCGTGGGAAGTGCAGGCTTTTCGTAGTTTCTTTTGTTCTTTTAACAAAATTAGGTCTACCGTCTTGGGACGCGAAATTGTTTTTATTGACTATTTGTTTGATTATTTTTATTTCTTTTAGGTTTTAAGTCGTCATCGGTATTCTGATAGTTCTGTTTACCAATGAACTGAAGGTCGCTAATTTGAGATATCTTGGGCGGTTGAATCGACTGTCAATGGTGTGAGTCGTAGTGACGGTTTGCGATAAATCATGTATGCCAGGATGTGGTTCAATCTAGTAATGTTTATGTCGGGGTAATTTATGCACTGACCGGTCTCAGGCTCCATTGTGATTTCCCTACGTTGTTTTGCCCTCCAAGAAATTGTTTTATAAACTATTAATGAACATAAATATGTTACATACCACTAAATGGTGACCCCTGCCAAACATGTCGACCGTTCGTAATTTAAACGTTACGTTAAATTGCCTCAGTAACTTCACAATTCCTTCGATTTATTTTAGTGTGTGCTCTCCTTTAAATGATCCTCTATTATGTCAGTGGCTTTATTACTGGTATGTATGGAAACACACTTTTCGACTAGTTCAGTTGTGGTTGTAATAGATTTATCATTCTTGGTAGTTAACCTGTTCCTTAGTAGTTGTACTGGGGCGTGGTGGCGAAATGGTAAGCTGTTGGCCTCTTCCAAGGTGGACCGGGTTCGATTCCCGGTCAATGCATGTGAGATTTTCGAAGTGAAATACCATGTCCTGTGGTTCGGATTCCACGTAAAAATGTGGTCCCGTGGCTCATGATCGCATGATTAACGGTCACGTAAAACTAAAAGCTTCCTTAGTTAGCTCTTTACTTGGATTACTGGCTGCGTGGCTCAGCGGTAACGTTCTCGCTTGCTGGGCCCATGGTTGCAGGTACGTATCCTGGCGCAATCAGCCGGCATTTGAGGGTGCGCAAATGTGAGGGAGCCGTGTCAGTAGATTTACTGGCACGTTAAAGATCCCCTTCTGGGCACCCCGGCGTCTCTAAAAGCCAGAGTAGTTAAAAGGGACGTAAAACCAATAACATTATTATTATTATTATTATTATTATTATTATTATTATTATTATTATCATTATTTACTTGATTGTTAGTGTGTAACTTGATGCAATATTGATCTTATGGGAAAGGTGCCATGTATTTTCGGCAATGCTCTTAGCGAAGGCACGCCCTTCATGACAAATTAGGAATTACTGCTTGTACAGTGACAATACACAAATATAATAACGTGAATGTTGGGATTCGAAACTTACCAGGGCATACAGAAGGTATCACCAATGGTGCATTCGAAAAAGGAAGTCACATTTCCTAATATCTGGAAACCAATTGAGGAATTGCAACGCAAGTCTTGTTCAGAAACTTGTCATCGAAACAACTTTCCAAATAAAGAAATTCTGAATCAATATGTGGCTTCAAAGTCCCACTGTCACTATACGCTTCTGTCCCAAACTTTCTCTTCTCTGGGTAGCCCAGATATGAACGTAAAACAATGCCTTTCCTGCGCTCTCTCTCCAAGAAACTGCTGCCTTTATTCTTTGTGAAAGTTCCAGAACGCAACTTCAAATCAGACAATGAGAAATTTTCGAAAACATCATTACAGTACACTCCTTATCAACTTCAGAAATTACAGGTGAATAGAGAATTAGTTCTCCAGTTAATGTAAGTGTTTTCTTTGCAGCCACTTGATACAAGTAGCCTACCGTTATTGTATGAATTCTGATTTGTGTGAGTACGAGGGTTATTTTTAAGTCAGGTACGTTCTGTGATATTAACTGAACTCCCATATAGTTATAATAATTTACTTTTTATTACAGTATATTCTATAGACATGGAAATTTTAGAAGCCAGAACGTGTTCGCCGACTGAAAAGCAATTTTTAGCCTACTTTTCACATTTTGCAAAAATGAGGAAAAAGTAGACTTATGAGATCGATCCGGGAAAATGTGTGTGTGTCTGTCTGTCTGTCTGGCTGGCTGGCTGGCTGTGTGTGTGTGTCCCCCCCCCCCTATCAACTCCTAAACGGCTGCAGCAATCAAAACCATATTTAGTATGAGTAAAGATGTGCACCGGAATATCTCACGTCCATATTTGAAAATGATGTCAGTGCTACCAACAGCTGAAAAAACGCACTAGAAATTTGAGCTCCATGTTGGATATCTCGCAAGGTATGCATGGGAGCTATTCCAAAATTGGTACACATGCAGATAATACTATTTCAGTTTAATTTTCAGGAGGCCAGCAAAGACAGTGTTGCCAAAATAATTTTAAGCCTTCTGATAAGTCCAATGTTTAAATGCATATAACTTCTACACTATCAATTGTATTTGTATTTGTATGTAATATCTGTACATAAACAGATATGATTGAGCGTATTCTTAAGAGCCACCAGGGCTGCCAACTGTTAATAATTGCTTTCTCTATTTTTTTATCCAAATACCAATATATCAGAAAGTATGCAAGCCAACAGCTTTAAACTATGCACACGTATATTCTGACATTTTAGATTAATTTTGAGTAACTTATATACGTCAGTTCTACCAACATGATTATAAGCCTGCTGATAGTACCATTTTTTAAATACATGTAACTTCTATACTATCAGTTGGATTACAACCAAATTTCGTATGTGCTATGTGTACCGTAACAGAATATCTGTGAGTATTGTTAAGAGCAATCAGGGCTGACAACTGTTAATAAATGCTGTCTATATTTTTTTTACCCTAATATCAATATATCAGAAAGTATGCAAGACATCAGCTCTATACTTTGCACACGTATAGCACCTGACATTGTAGATTAATTTGGAGTAATTAATACAAGGCAGTGCTGCCAACATGATTCTATGCCTGCTGATACGTCCAATTTTAAAATACATGTAACTTCTATACTAACAAATGGATTTCATCCAAAATTGGCACAACAAGATATTATAATATTTCAGATTATTTCTGACCAGCACACGCATGGTATTGTTGGCAACATGCTTTTACGCGTGCTGATAGATCCAGTGTCTAACTGCATGTAACGTCCATTGGACTTCAACCTAATTTTGTATTCTGTACCTTAAGAGATGGAACTAGGAATATATTCAGTCACCAGGGCTGCCAACTGTAGTGCTCTATTAGGCTAAATTATACCAGGTATATTTTGAACTAATTTGATATTTCGATATTACCAACTTAATTTTGTCATTATTCTAGATAGGTTCATATACTGTAGAATAATCATTGGCATGAAAAGTAGGCTGTATAGTTCTTCAAGGAACTTCTTGTTACTATTCCAAAGGCCTTTTCTATTAGCCTACTTTCGATTTTTGCAAAAAATGAAAGGTGTGTCTGTGTGTGTGTGTGTGTGTGTGTGTGTTTGTGTGTGTGTATGTGAGTGAGTGAGTGAGTGTGTACTCTGAATGTGTGTGTCCCCCCCACCCTATCAATTCGAACACGGTGAACGCGAATTGAACGAAATTTGGTACAAAGGTAGCACTAGCAAAGGACACCTCAGTGTCATGTTTTATATCGCCGCCATCTTGACGTAAACGTAATGGCGGCCACACAAATGTTCAAAGCTTAAATCAAATTACGACTAACCTAATCATCCGATCTCTACCAAATTTTGCAACAACATACCTTTATGGGGGGAGCATCCTTTGACCAAACTAGTAGGTCATTAGCCTAATAGTTTGCGGATGGCGGCCATCTTTGTGTGAAAATCGATTCCCCCTATTAATTCGAACACGGTGAAACCGAATGGAACGAAATTTGGTACAGAGGTATTACTAGCAAAGGGCACCTCATTGTCATGTTTTATATCGCCATCATCTTGACGGAAACGTAATGGCGGCCACACAAATGTTCAAAGTTTAAATCAAATTACGACTAACATAATCATCCGATCTCTACCAAATTTTGCAACAACATACCTTTATGGAGGAAGCATCCTTTGGCCAAATTAATAGGTCATTAGCCTAATAGTTTGCGGATGGCGGCCATATTTGTGTCAAAATCGATTCCCCCTGTTAATTCAAACACGGTGAAACAGAATGGAATGAAATTTGGTACAGAGGTAGCACTAGCAAAGGGCACTTCAGTGTCTTGTATTATATCGCCGCCATCTTGACAGAAACGTAATGGCGACCACACAAATGTTCAAAGCTTAAATCAAATTACGACTAACATAATCATCCGATCTCTACCAAATTTTGCAACAACATACCTTTATGGAGGGAGCATCCTTTGACCAAACTAATAGGTCATTAGCCTAATATTTTGCGGATGGCGGCCATCTTTGTGTGAGAATCGATTCCCCCTATCAATTCCAACACGGTGAAACCGAATGGAACGAGATTTGGTACAGAGGCAGCACTAGCAAAGGGCACCTCAGTGTCATGCGTTATATCGCCGCCATCTTGACGGAAACGTAATCGCGGCCACCCAAATGTTAAAAGCTAAAATGTAATTACGACCAACCTAATAATCTAGTCTCTACCAAATTTTGCAACAACATATCTTTATGTGGGAAGCATATTTTGACCAAACTGCAAGATCATCAGCCCAATAGTTTGCAGATGGTGGCCAAGTATGTGTGCAAATCGATTCCCCCTTTATTCAAACACGGTGAAACCGAATTGAACGAAATTTGGTACAGAGGTAGCACTAGCAAAGGGCACCTCAGTGTCATGATTTATATCGCCGCTATCTTGACGGAAAAGGAATGACGGTCACCCAAATGTTAAAAGCTTAAATCAGATTACGACAATCCTAATAATGTGATCTCTACCAGATTTTGCAACAACATGCCTTTTTGTGGAAAGCAACTTATGACTGACTACAAGGTCATCAGCCCAATAGTTTGCAAATAGCGGCCATGAATGTGTGCAAATCCATTCCCCATATCAATTCAAACACGGTGAAACCGAATTGAATGAAATTTTTTACAGAGGTAGCACTAGCAAAGGGCACCTCATATTCACGTTTAATATCCCTATAGCACGTTGTATTTCAGCTAGCTACTACAACCAACATTCAATTATACTCCTTGAAAAGGGCAAAGAGTTATAACAATACCCATGCATTTAGGAGAAAGTAGGCTATATGTTCTTTACTGAACATCTTGTTTTTCCATTTAGGCTAATCTCCGTTTCATTTAACCATTTGACGTAGGGTATGGTGAGCTCTTTATGTTGTTGTTGTTGATTATTTAAGGTGTTTGCGACGTCGTGGTCATTTAGCCCTGTGTATTTGGGTGTGTATAGATTTTGTATGACAACCTGTGTTACTGTGTTGTCTGTACTAGTGTGTGTATTTATAATTGAGGTAGAATTTGGGTAGGTAGCGGCCGTTGCCGCCATCCCAGAATTTGCCTGGAGTAGAAGTGGGAAACCACGGAAAACCACTTCCAGTATGGTGGAGGTAGGAATCAACCCCACCTCCTCCTAGTTTTGCCTCACGAAGTTGAGTGTACCACGTTCCAGCCCTCAGACCAGAATGATTCTTTTTGGAAAAGCCGGACCTCCGCTCCTCATAGAAGTCTGCTGCCTGCGGGAAAAAGCCATTCCCAATTACCGTTTTCATTTCAGCATCGGCGCAGAAACTCTTGCCGTCGAGAAATCTCTTGAAGTGCAGGATGAGGTGAAGAGTCCGTTTAACAAGTCATGGCTCGTGGATACGCGAGCTGTTAACTGGACGTATTTCCTGCTATAGGAATAACTTGGACCTGAGAAGCATGGTCAGGGAACAGCGCAGTCTTCTGTGGCCATTGACACGAAGCGATCCTTCCTGCCTGGCACCCTCTTAACCACACTATCACTTAAGCCTAAGATGAAGGGCTCAGTTTCGTCGGTCACAGACGCGTCACCAATTCTTGAACGGTCTCTAGTCACTAGGGGCAATGTCCTGAGATGTCCCAATACACTGTTCAGTGGCGACTCCTGATTTTATCATTTTGAATTATTTTGTCGACTTCGTCGTTACGCTGGGGTCTGGCGTTACGTTACGGTGATGGGACGAAATGTACCCAGATGCACTGAGGTGTGTGACGTCATAGTACTGCTTGGTGCATGTGTACCCCGACAATCTCTACTTCGTTAGTATAAGACAAAAATCCCCGATTCTTGGATGTCACGGGTAATCTCGAGAACCACTGGATGGATTTTGATCCGGTTTTCACCATTCTGTAAAGAATATCTCGAGGAAAGATTCTGTAGAAAATAATGTATGTAAGATCAAAGGAAGCCAACCAGTAACGATTTCAGTGAAAAAGTCGAAAACAAACTTGGCGTCCGTGCGCTTCTTAAGCTTACGCTGGGCAAACCGTTAAAAATATCATTATACTATGAGCGTAAGAATTGGTCAGCATGAAAAGTTCTACAAAAAAGTCCGCGAGAGCATATCTCTATCTTCAATACATCGCCCACTTTAAGTGTTTTTAGACTGGATGGAAGGGGCACGTCCCCGCGCGCTCTGGTGAGCGTGACGGCAGCTCGCGCGCTTGACCTTGCTTTGCCCTTGGTTAGCACTTGCCGTTCGCGAGTAATTTGAAACAAGATAAGCAAGATAAGTATTATGCAGATAATTTTCTAACATGTCAAGAGTCTTTGGCTTCGAGCGAAGCGAGAAGCCTCCAGCCTTTCTACCATTTTTCAGCATTTGTAGCATTTAAAATGATACAAAGTCAAGTCTTTCAGACTGACTGTCACTTTTTTACAATGTGTAGGATATAATAGGATAGGCTACTTATTAACTTAAGATAATTATTATAGCTGGGCTAAATTGAGATATTAGACTCAGTCTAATATTAATTATTCAGTCGCACAGCACTATTACGAACACACTACACAACAATACAATGGAATACCACTCCAAAGATGTGCACACGCTGAAAACAGACTATCCATTTATCCGCGCGAAATCATAACCAATAAGCCCGTAGTGTTGGTTTAAAATCAATCAATAGCAAGACTTGAGGATCTCAGTAGACGTCCTCAGAGCGCTATTAAACAGACCAAACCTGCCCCTTCCCCCTCAAGGGCTACCCATACATTTCTAAAGCTATAAACACATGTTTTGAGGATGCAATGCTTCCTTCCTCGGCGTTCTACTCCGGGCGGTGAAGGTCACACTTCACCCATCTAGGGATGAAATGTAAAACTATTTAAAAGTGCTGACAGTGACAGTGAGACAGAGCTTATCGAGAGGGCGCGCATGGTAGCCCCAAAGACTATTTTACAAAACAATTCATTCATTTTTAAAAACAATTACAGCTGAGAGCTGACTGTAGGATGATCCTCACGTCCTACATGGAGGAATCGCCATTGACACAGTTGCTATAATCTTAAGCATTGATTGCGTGTGTCACCACTCCATCGGCTGCTGCTTGGATTGAGGTGCATTCACTGTGATGATTGTGATCCAATCGAATAACTGACCGCATCTCAGTCGGTGGGCCGCTGTATCGTCTCAAACATTCCAGTCACACAGTGCAAGGCGCACACAACGTCAAGGTGGCTACAAATTGTGTCTACATGTGAGCAAGGGATGCCGAGAGTCAATTCGCTTGCAAATTACGATCAATATGTGACATTAAAAAGGCTGTATATTGGTAAACGAACCTTGTATAAAAGAAGAAATGAAATACTGTATGGCTTCCAGGGAGGCTTGTGCAGCTTTATTCGTTTAACGCCCTTGGGCGGCCTAAGGGTAGTGATGATGAAATGATGATGACGGCACATACACGCAGTCCCCAAGTCGTGGGAAATAACTATAAGAGATCTTTATCTCCCCAGTCCACCAGGGAATCGAACCCAAGACATTTCAAGTCAAAGTCTAGCATGATAACCACTTAGCTACGGGGCTGAACGTGTAAAACTACATCCATCGACTATTTTTATTCAGTATCAATACTAAACAAGAAGTTCTGTAAAGAACTTAGGGACTTTTCTTAAAATGTAATATGTTTACACACTGATAATTCAAAATATTATAATTATGTATACCCACTAAAATAATTATTGTATCAATATAAAATGAGCTAACACCAAGAGTTACATTTTGTAAATTTATTTAAAATATCAACTTCTAAAAAGTACGTTTTATGTCATAACCATAAGTTATTCTAAACTATTTGGCACGTGGAGGCATGAACTTGAAACTGTATCGCTCCGGAGCTAAAATATCGTCTACCAATCAAATTGTACAATGGATATGAACTTGAAGGTATGGCCCGACGAATTTTCATAATTCTATATTATGGGGCACTCAATATGCGAGTCAAATTTAGCAGAAATTGGCTCAGTAATACACAAGCACCGGCCACGGTGGTAGAGAGCACTACCTCGTACCTCACTGGAATCGGGAGAGCGTGGGTTCGTATCCCCTCTCAGTCACCCTGAAAATTGTTTTCGTGGTTTCCCATTTTTCCCACCAGGCAAATTGCGGCTTCGGTAGCGTAGTTGGTAGCATGCTGAGCATAACGATGACGGCACAAGATCACGGGTTCAAACCCGGCTGAAGTCATCGGATATTTTAAGAGCGTTAAAATTCCTCAGTATGCCTTCCTTCGGAGGGGAAGTAAAGCTGGCGGGCCCATGTCATAGATTTATGGCATGTAGAAGAACCTTTCACTAACTACGCTTGTGTGAAGCTACATTTCTAGGTTAGATTTCATTAACGCTCTATTAGTTCCGACGTTCACCGCAAGGCGCCAGCCGTGGTGGCAACTAGTAGCCAAGTTCACAGTTAGGTGTCGTTGTCGGTACTATTTGGTAGCAAAAGTAGGAACTAGTTGAAATTGATCGTCTGTAGTCCTTACAGATAACACACACTAATACAGCCATCACAATTAACACCGGTTATCAGGCATATTCTACACGCACCCAAAGTACACGGGGCTACATGACCGCATTGTCGCAGCCCCTAAACTGAGGAACCAACCAACCACCAGGCAAATGTCGAGACAGTTCCTTTCAACAGGTTGACGGTCGACTTCCTTCCAAAATCTCTTCCCTGACCCTTCCTTTTAGACCCAAGTTAGCGGTCACCTGGGTGATCGGCCTGTCACTACTATCCCCAGTTCCCGGACACCGTCCTTGCTACGGTAGAGGAATGATTCCTCGCAGAGTCATGGATAATTCCGAGCTGGGAGGATACGCGATTTAAAAAAATATGCTAGCTATTTATTCTTAAACATGTAAATTTATAACTTGCGTACCATCAGGTTGCCGATACTAACAAAACATCTGCATTACTCTGCACTGCTAGTGTGTCAAATTTGGAATTGTTTCCACGCTTGGATTCTAAAATACGTATTTACTGATTTGCTGTAAGGTTCGAAAATCTGCAGGGTGGCAATAGATGGCTGGGAAAACCGATGAGCTTATGCATATGCAATTATATCTATAAGGCATTGGCTACATAATGTGTACGATCTCCTGCCTTATCCACAGGGAACGTAGACGACCTGTTCCGAGTCCTCAGCTAACGTCTGTAATATTCCCAAACTATATTGCACCAATTTAGTTACACTATACAAAATAGTCTGTGTGTGTGTTTTTCAATTTTCATTTGTAATAATGTCCCCTAATAACATGGACATTATAGAAACCGTATTCCAGTGTTACCTTCGTAATGTAGCATGAGATTTGCTACTCAATCGGTCAACACGTTAATGTGCTCAACTAAATGGGACGAGGAATAACACTTAACTGCCCACACCTACTAACCTGGAAATAATTATACGGATTATTGTATATCGTTTTACACTTCTCGGAGAAAAAATAGATTAATTGGATAATATGTTTCCAATTGGTTTTAATTAATTGCTGATTCCAGGGCTTTGATTTATATGTACTGTATTAACATATTTCTTTATTACCCAGATAGACATTTTTTTTACTTATCTCCATCGATTCGGTAGTCCTCTATTCAACATAAACAAATTTTATATAGAGGGTGTCTTTTATGTACCTTTGGGGAATGATGTGGCGTGTAGAGATTCATTTCACCATGTGGCGCTGGCGTAATGGATAGCGTTGCGGTGCCAAAGGCCGGTAGTCCCGGGTTCGATTCCGGGCTTGGGCAAAATCTTGCCAAGAGTTAAAGGATTGAGAAAAATAATAGAGGCTTGGGACGGTTGCCTAACTTACAGGGTGGAGGGCCAAAATTAACCCTTATTTTAGGGGTTAAGGAGGCCGCTCCGACCCCAAGTTCCCTATCTCAAATTACTGCTATACCCGTCCCCTACACGACCTATCATTCTCCAAAGGTACATAAAAGACAACCTGTATATTCTTCCATATTTCTGACATTGGTATATATGTATGTGTAAAACAAATATTGTTCCATATTTAGTGATTTTAATGTAAAATTTGTACATAATTTATTCTTGGGAATAAAAAATATAGAATTGTCGTATTCAGTGACAGAAAATATGGCAACACAGGACAAGTTTACAGTTATGTACACAAATTGTTTTTGAGCAAATAAAGATTTCTTAAGTGGCTGTAAGAATGGCAAGCATCCCTTTGAGTTAGATACCAGTATTTATAATAATAGACCTGGATCTTGAGATGCGCAAGATTTCAAGAAATCCAAGTTTTGAGGAAATCTGCAATGTAAAACTAGAATCTGGTATACTGTATCTCCCGCTGATACAGTGAATTTTAAATATGCGCCAATCACCTCAAATACGGTAGAGCGAAGCTTCTGCCAATACAAATCCCTTTGCGAGACAACAGGAGAAGCTTCAAGTTTGAAAATTTAAAGTAAGATTTTGTGGCATGCTGTTATGGAAGCAGAAATAATCAATGAATTAATAACAAATGAAATGTAAGTGAACTGAAAAATGTTGAATAACTTAATGTATGTATTCAGTATTTTAATGTATTTTTTCAGCCTCTAAATGTAACAAAATGTAGTGTCCAATGGTTAAATTAATAATTAATTTAATATAATTATTATATTGTCTATGTTTTGAAAATGTTTATGTATATATTTTGATTCGATTTTGTTATATTGTCCATATTTTTGAAAAATAAGTACATATTTTAGAACATATAAATCCTAGTCCTGATGATGATTTATCTTCACGAATCATCCACCTTTTAAGCTGGATAATTAATCTCAGGGTCGTTATTCTTGTGTTTGTATTTTACTGATTGTTGCCTTTTATTGTTGAATATTTTAAGCGGTCTACCATTCACAATTTGAACAATTGGTCCTGCCAGAAGATCCATAATGTAAGCAATATTATAATGGAAAAGGCACCAATTATGCCACAGTTATTTGATGACTTCGCTGTTTGAGACACATGTGTTATTTATCGTGGATTTTTTTTCTTTGATTTTCTTTTGTGTGATTTATCTTATACAGTGAACCGACAAAGGCTTGAGTCATGGTGTGTTCTTTCATCAATGGTAACAGAGCCAACCTGTACTGTATGTTGTCGAAGTCAACATGAACTAACATCAATGATCAAGGTTATCGAGAAGCTGCTGTTTTCACAAATCTTTGAATGGTTTCCATCCGGAAAAATGTGTAGCCATTCACGACACTGCACCTTGTTAGAACGGGTTTTTCTTTTCTTTTTAAGTGGTTAAAGTTCCTTCGTGTCACCTTTAGGGTACAATTAATGGCTCTTCTAGAAACATCTTGATTTTGAAAAGCATTAATATTAATGGATGACACAAGAGTGTGTGCCTCCAGGACTTAATAGAGTGGCTTGGCAATTCTCCGGACCTCAACCCGACTGTACTTTCAATATCGCATGGTGGCCCCGTGCGAAGAGGATAGGTTTCAGTACCCTAAAGAATGTATTTATTCGTTAACGATTCAGAATTGTATACAGTATATTATCGCATTCTACGAAGTCCTCACGGGTCACATATTAGTATTACATTTTGACAATTAATCCGCGTCTCCTAAAATAAGTTACAAAAATGTAACCTTACAATTTTTTCCCCATCACAACATACATGGTGATTTATACTGTAGTATAATTTCTGACTGTTGAATTAAATCAGGATTGTCTTCACTGTTTCCTCTCTTGTTCCTAAGTAAGACAGGCAAATGGATAGAGAGACAGGCAGACAAACAAACACAAGGGTCATATGATCTCGAAGTGCCACCCCTTAGAAGCATTCGTCAACATTTAATTGTTTTTGCAAAATGTGAAAAGTGAACTAAAAATGCCATGTGGCTTCCGTAGAAGTCGAGTGCAGTTCTTTCAAGTTGACGCCCGTAGCCGACCTACTCGTCGTGATAAGGATGAAATGAATGATGAAGACGTCACTAACACCCAGTCCCGAGCCATGAGAATTAACCATCCAAAATTGAAATCCCAGGAAGCGAACATGGGGCACTTCAAAACAAAGAATAACGTCCTACTCAGTTAGCCATGAAGCCAGATACGAATTAACTGCCCAATACAACTGCAGTTCAGTTAATGTTTTGAACGACTGACAAGCAACCAACAGGTAGAGTGAGAGATTTCTATATAGAACGGAGCTTCTCCTGTGCCGTGGGACGGGTAAAGCGCGTTGAGTCAGCGCCGCTTGACTAGCAACTACCGTTACACAACAACGCGGCGGGGAACCCCAAATGTTGGCATAGCATTTAATAGCTGGCTAGATACCTTACATGAGATAATTACGACTTGTGGTGACGTAGTGTAGGCTATCTAGTATCCCATAAACATCGAATTTTCCTAGTGGAAACTTATCTTCTCAAGAAGAAGTCTTCCAATACATGTGTTCGTACGTTTCAGGGCCATGTGATTTTTACTTGAGGGGGAATCTCAAACAAAATGCATACAGCTCCAATCCGTGTAATCTGGAGGCTCTCGAGAACGAAATAACTGCACGGATAAGAAATATCAGTGAGGATGAATTTGTGCCGTGTGGCCTTTTTCAAGATGTAGATCGCAGTGGAAGAGTGTACCGATTAGCCTGGCGCTGGGCCCATTAAACCGGACTAAGGTTATGAAGTTATCAGAGGCGATGGATTGAACGTACATTCACTACCATGTGAATGCAAGTTCTATTCGAATGCGCTTTTCATTATGGACCTAGCTTAGCTTAGCCTAAAGAAATAGAGACTAAATAACGTACACGTACTCAACACATAGGCAAGGAAGAGGTAATGTATTGACCAAAGAACTAACATCAAGGAATGACGAGGAAGCATTACATGCTATGAGTGAGGTTAAGTGGACGACAAACATGTGATACTAGGTAATATAACGGGCAAAAGGACCTAAACGTAAATGTCAAGATCGATAGGGAGAAACGATAAAGGGGGGGGGGGACACATCTGGGAAAGTATACTCGTAAAGAGTAAAATAACATAGTGAAAAATAAAGATTAAAAGGGCTAGACAAAGAGTCGGGGAAAGTGAGTCTGCCGTCAAAAGAGCGAACGGTAGCTCAAATAGCCCTGAAGGAGATGAGGGAGTGCGTGGGGGGACGGAGTATTAATAAAAGCGCGCGTAGATATGACGTAAAAGAATAAACACAAAAAGGGGCAAGAAACCGATATTAAAATTAATTACGAGAAAGATATTACAACACAAAATAAAAAGACAACCATCAAAATAAATTACGTTAGAAAGGGATTAAGCCGTACTCATGGACTTGCATAAGAAAACGCAATCCTAAGATAAGAGGCAAACTAAAGGATAAAAGGCATGGCATAGGTCTTACTATTGAACACACGCTACTCAGTAAGCCGTACCAAATACCAACACAAAACGATACAACGAAATGGGGACAAAGATTAACGGGAACGAAACACATACTCCATGGACATACTAGAAATGGCGAAACGCCCTAGTATTCCATACAATGAGCAAAGATAAAAATACGTAACCTACCTTGATGGTGTCAGAATAAATCCGGCATCACGGAATTAAATTAAATGAACGAGAATCGCACCTCTACGCGCACCTTTATAAATAACACACACGAACGGGTCAAAAACGGAATGAAATGCAAGGCATCTCGAGAATGACAGCGGGTGCATAAAGAAAAAAGGTCCTACCATGATTTAAAAAAAAAACAGAAGACTGCCTATAGAGTAACAAACGGTTGTCACAGGTGACGGAAAAAGGAAGTTGAAAAGGTAAGAGGTGTCACTAATCACGATTCGGCATAGCAAGAAATCACTATAACGAACCTTGATCAGCAATTATAGAAATGTCCACTGATCTGCTCGGCTATTCTGGCCAGTAATAACCAAGAAGAAAAGAGAACAATTCCGATAATTGACACGCCGAAGAAAAGAGAAAAAAAGGAAGGCTACAGGTGGAAAAGGAAAACGGTTCAGATTCCCACGCACATCACGAAACGTGTCGGGAAAGAGCCTAGAATTAGGGGAAGACGGGGAGGACACAAAAGAGTGTACTTCAATGAAGATAAGAAAAATATAAAAATTAAAAGACGAAAATTTCATATTAAGAACGTAACTTAAATCAGATAAAATAAAATAGTAAAAATAAAAACCCTAGCTTCCTCGCCAAATATTTCACAAAAGTTACAAAGATACAGAGTTACAAAATGTAATAAATATAAGTATATCAAAAGCTGTCTTCCATAATCTCTCAAGGTAGGATGTCAGAGAGCAGATATGATAATTAACTAAAACAAGAAAGAACGATTAGTTAAGAAAGAGAGCGATATTAATTTATTCTAAACATTGGGATTTAAAGTTGAGTGGCGACCACCACGGTACTCCGACAAAGATTAATTAGGGACGAGGAAAAATGACTAGACGTCATCTATTTAAATATTATTCGAAGTAATAACCTGAAAAGAAGTAATTAATTAAAATTGATAGCAATGCCATCTTGCGCCATCGTACGTAAACTTGAAGAAATAAGCTGAAAAACATGTTACAAGAGAAATGCACATTCAAGAGAAGAAGAAGAAGGTACTTGCTGCAGGCAGTCATTAAGTTCCACGGTACGCCCCTGCATTGCTCACAGATTGGAGCTCACCAAGACCTAGTCAATTACCTGAAAAGTAATGGCATATCTTCCTGCATTGGACCTATCTTACTGATGGAAGGAAAAATCAGTTGTCACCGAAGCGTAGTCTGCTGAAACAAATCTTCTTAGCCTTACGATAGGATTCGTCATCGCAAAGCTTCAATAGTTTTCCAATGTATTAGTAGCATTGCAGCGAGGACAGATTGGTTTGATTACTACTTGTAAACCGCACCAAAACAAAACTTCCCTTTTAGCGGTACTAAACAATCACGGTAGGTATGTGACCTTTTTAACTAGTTCCAGCATCGAACCGGGGACGTGGAAGCATTCACATGAGGAGGGGCATTTACATCAAGGTTATGGGAACGAGGAATACTGCGTTGGACATGATTCACAGCATTAACGCGAACATTAGTTCTATGTGAATTAACAGAGGCGAAGGTATTGCCTCTATTGTTGTAGTGTCGTGTCGACCAGGGAGCTGGAGTAGTGTTATTGCCACGTTCCCCACATGCAGGCACATCGATCTTATTACTACACTCATTCATGTTGAAAGCTAATTCTGGGAATATACATTCAGAAGGCTGTGGAGGGGGGATATATCGATTACACAGTCGGGCAGTTGCTTCAAATTCACGCCCTTGAATAAGAATATCTTCAGTATTTAATACTGAAGAGCGGCGAATAAACTGTTTATAGGATGGATGTAAATTACAATAAACAGTATTAATACTTTCACTAGAAGACAGTGGAACTGGAAGACGAGATATTAGGATACGTATCGCTGTGACATAATCATCAATATTCTCCCCGAGAGCTTGGGTACGGGAGAAAATCTCATGCTTTAAGCCATGCTCAAAGTCAGATGGCGTGAATCTCCTTTTCAAAGCATTCACGAAACTAACCCATGAACTGAAGGGATACTGGACTAGACGGTACCATTTTAAAGCGTTCCCACATAATAGCATAGGGAGGCATTGAACAACACTGTCAGGAACCAAACCATCGCATGCACACAATTCTTCAATACGTGTAGTAAATTCAAATACCGAGGAAGTGCCTTCCTCACCCGAATATCGGACATTCCATTTGTTTATTATAATAGCGACATTTCCACCTTGATAGTTTGAGTTATGTGCTAACGGGATAGGCAATGTAGAAACTAGGGGGTCGAATTCCAACCAATCAAGTTTCGTCGAAGCATTGGTGTTGGCGAAATGCAACACATCACTATTAGTAGGCGACTCGATTTCACACTTGATGTCATTATTCATATTTGTCATTACACTCGCAGAAAAGGCACGATAATATTATTGATACAGGCCTTACCTTTAACAACGAAGCCCAAATGCGTTTGCTACGGCAAGAAATTATCACCAGGATGATAATTTTTACAAACTCCTTACCAAATCCACAACAGTTTGTTTTTCTTTTATTCACAACAATTCCAGCCATCTTTTTTGTCTCGACACATGAAAAACAAAAAACAAACGATAAGTACTATATTGCCAACTTAGACTTACAGGTGGACGAATTTGTGGGCTAAGCGGTTCTTTTATGTCATTTTGGGGAATGAAACTAGGTGTAGTTACATGTAGAGCGATACATTCGAATAGCGACCAGGCTCTGCCTACCATTTGTGCCGTGTGGCCTTTTTCAAGATGAAGATCGCAGTGGAAGAGTGTACCGATTAGCCTGGCGCTGGGCCCATTAAACCGGACTAAGGTTATGAAGGTATCAGAGGCGATGGATTGAACGTACATTCACTACCATGTGAATGCAAGTTCTATTCGAATGCGCTTTTCATTATGGACCTAGCTTAGCTTAGCCTAAAGAAATAGAGACTAAATAACGTACACGTACTCAACACATAGGCAAGGAAGAGGTAATGTATTGACCAAAGAGCTAACATCAAGGAATGACGAGGAAGCATTACATGCTATGAGTGAGGTTAAGTGGACGACAAACATGTGATACTAGGTAATATAACGGGAAAAAGGACCTAAACGTAAATGTCAAGATCGATAGGGAGAAACGATAAAGGGGGGGGACACATCTGGGAAAGTATACTCGTAAAGAGTAAAATAACATAGTGAAAAATAAAGATTAAAAGGGCTAGACAAAGAGTCGGGGAAAGTGAGTCTGCCGTCAAAAGAGCAAACGGTAGCTCAAATAGCCCTGAAGGAGATGAGGGAGTGCGTGGGGGAACGGAGTATTAATAAAAGCGCGCGTAGATATGACGTAAAAGAATAAACACAAAAAGGGGCAAGGAAACGATATTAAAATTAATTACGAGAAAGATATTACAACACAAAATAAAAAGACAACCATCAAAATAAATTACGTTAGAAAGGGATTAAGCCGTACTCATGGACTTGCATAAGAAAACGCAATCCTAAGATAAGAGGCAAACTAAAGGATAAAAGGCATGGCATAGGTCTTACTATTGAACACACGCTACTCAGTAAGCCGTACCAAATACCAACACAAAACGATACAACGAAATGGGGACAAAGATTAACGGGAACGAAACACATACTCCATGGACATACTAGAAATGGCGAAACGCCCTAGTATTCCATACAATGAGCAAAGATAAAAATACGTAACCTACCTTGATGGTGTCAGAATAAATCCGGCATCACGGAATTAAATTAAATGAACGAGAATCGCACCTCTACGCGCACCTTTATAAATAACACACACGAACGGGTCAAAAACGGAATGAAATGCAAGGCATCTCGAGAATGACAGCGGGTGCATAAAGAAAAAAGGTCCTACCATGATTTAAAAAAAAAACAGAAGACTGCCTATAGAGTAACAAACGGTTGTCACAGGTGACGGAAAAAGGAAGTTGAAAAGGTAAGAGGTGTCACTAATCACGATTCGGCATAGCAAGAAATCACTATAACGAACCTTGATCAGCAATTATAGAAATGTCCACTGATCTGCTCGGCTATTCTGGCCATTAATAACCAAGAAGAAAAGAGAACAATTCTGATAATTGACACGCCGAAGAAAAGAGAAAAAAAAGGAAGACTACAGGTGGAAAAGAAAAACGGTTCAAATTACAGCCAGTGTACCAAAACTTCCTACGTTGATGCCATGTGCGTTTATAAAATGGTTGGTTGGTTCTTAAGTTTAGGGGCTGCGACAACGCGGTCATGTAGCCCCGTGTACTTTGGGTGTGTGTAGAATCTGTCTGATAACCGGTGTTAATTGTGATGACTGTATTAGTGCGTGTTATCTGTTTTTTTTTTAATTTAAGTACTGCAACTTAGAATTTTTCAAATAGTTACTACTTTTGCCGCCAAGCGCGACCGTCAACGACTACTAGTCCAAGTTCAGAACTTAGCTACTAGACGCCAGCGCAGTCGGCTCTTGGCAATGAACGTTGAAACCTAAGAGCGTTGTTTAAATTCTTAACCTATCCAATTTAGCTTCACACAGGTGCAATTAGTGGAAGGTTCTTTAACATGTCATAAATCTATGACATGGGACCGCCGGCTTTACTTCCCCTCCGAAGGAAGGCATACTGAGGGATTTTTAACGCTCTTAAAAATCCGACGGCTTCGGCCGGGTTTGAACCCGCTATCTTGGGCATAGAAGAAAGCATTTCCAGCAACAACTCTGAAATTCATGTAAGTAATGATGATTATTAAATACGTCAAAAAAAGTAAATGTGTTAAACTACAGTAGTTGGCCACTGCGCTGCTGCTAGCGCCAGTGCCTTGCTCTGCACGCGGCTAGACACAGTACCTCGGCTGCCACGCGGCCTCCGTCAGTCTCGGTTCTATAAGGAGGGTACTCACTGTAGGATTTATCTAGGCAGTTCTGAAAAATATGGCTTTATTCTTGCCTTAGTAATCAATATAATGTCATCTCACGTGGTGACAGTATTCCTGGGAAGGAAACAGAGCCAGTTTGATTAAACTCCTGGCCATATTTCAGTGTAGGTAGTACTCATTGAAATAACATGACGGCCTAACGAGTAAGAACGAAGCTGTTAAAACAAACGACCTCTCATTATAAGACCCACTCTAGAGAAAATATTCTCTCACACTCTTTTGAAGCTGAAATCAGCCAGGTTACTTCAGATGTTTCGCTTTGTGCTTTGTTCTCCCTTTTCCTCTATGTGAACAAGTCTGATTAATTGTACAGCAGCTCGTGTTATTTTTTAGTTTCAAAATCCACTACATTTTTTTCGTTACTAAATGGGATGCAATAAAGATTTAATTTGTTGGACTGTGTAATTAAAAGAACATTTTCCACTGTGTGAGTGCGACGATCAGACAAAACAACCTGCCGCTGTTATTATCTCACATGGGGACTTGAATGTGCGTAAGTTACACAACACAGGGCCGGTCAATCAATCTTCTTATGCCAATAATACAACGAAATGTTGTTGCTGTTTCAGGACTTGATTTAGGCATTAGCCCTGTGTATTTGCGTACGTATTGAATTTATATAATAATAATAATGATAATAATAATAATAATAATCTACTGGCACGGCTCCCTCGCATTTGCGCACCCTCAAATGCCAACTGACTGCACCAGGAATCGATCTTGCAACCTTGCTTATTGAATTTGTCTGATAACCTACGTTTCTGTAGTGACACAAGTAGTGGGTTCATCTCCTGGTGTAGCGGTTAGCGTTCTTGGCTGTCACCCCGGAGATCCAGGTTCGATTTCCGGCTCTGCCAAGAAATTTAATTCTGGTCTGAGGACTGGTAAGGGGTGTAGTCAACCTCGTGAGGCAAAATTGAGAAGAGATGGGTTCGATTTCCACCTCAGGCATTCTGGAAGTGGTTATCCGTGGTTTCCCGCTTCTACTCCAGGCAAATTCCAGAATGGTTCCTATCTAACTTTAAGACAAGGGTTGAAGTAGGTAATATGGGGTTTGAAGGGAAATACACACTCAGAATGGCCGCTGTCAGCGCTAGGATTCTAATATCGGATCTCCGGATTTGCAGATTTCTTTTACAGTCGTCGAAAATGACTTCACGCACTCTGCTACGCTCATGGATATCTTCTTCTTCTTCTTCTGTCAATTTTGGCCTACTGTGAACCGCGGTGAATAATCGGCCGACCTGCCAATCTCTTCTCCTTCTCCCAGAATCTCTTAATGCGTGCGCTGAGTCTCCTCCTTCTTTCTTCAGACCAGATGACCTTGGCTTTTGAGCTAGGTTTTCCTGAAGCCCTTTACATTTATCAACCTTCCTTCGAATCACTGATTTGTTGAGAATATCTTCTTGAGTGATTCCAACTTCTTTGAGATTTGTTCGTGTTTCCTCAACCCATTTTGTGGTGGACTTTAAATTGCTAATGTAGGTGAAAGATGAATATCCTTTTGGTTAACCTATTGTTGCACATTCGTGTGAGGTGGCCATAAAATGTAATCCATCTCTTACGCTTCGTGTCCGTAAGTTTCTCCGCCTGGTTGTACAAGTCACAATTTCTCCGTCTCCTCCATAAGCCATCTGCTCTCTGTACTGGCCCCAATATTTTCCTTAGGATTCTTCGTTATTCCTTTTTCTAACTCCTCTGTTTCTCCTTTTTGTTTAAAATGAGGCATTCGGAACAATAAAGAGCTTCCAGTTTAATAACCGCGGAATAATGTAACTTTGTTCTGATGGATATGGCTTTCTTGTTATACCTATTCTGCGTTAATCGATATGCAGCCTTCCATCTTACGAGCTCTGATCTTATTGGCCAATATCAAGGCCATTAGGTTAAATCCATTCACCGAGATATTTCAATTTTCTGTCCTTTTGATTTTTCCAAATCATGTTCCAAATATTTCTCATTACCATGATTGGATTGAATGTATTCAGTTTTCTCATAAGAAATCTGGAGGCCTGTTTAGCCGCAATTTCATGCAATTTCTCAATCATAATTTTCCCATCATCAAGATCTTCCGCTAACACAGCCAGATCGCCGGCGAATGCTAATCACTCCACACCCAAATTTTGATTTTTTGTGCATAGATAGATGGATATCATTATTCTCAAAAAGTAATAAATCTGATATACTTCGTAACGTTTCATAAATTATTTCGCAATTCAAACTTGATTTGATATTCTATTATAGACAATTTTCTTTTATTAAAAACTAACTGTATGGATCATAGCACATTGAAATGTTCGCAGTGTTATAATATATTTGATACAATTTTCAGCCTGTTCATTATAATGTACAAATTGTCCCCGGCATCAGGGTCTAAAGAACATAGCCTGAAAAATTACGTTCCATACTGTGCCCGTTTAGACCGAAGTCCAACGAACACATTTGCCAATTCCCGAAATCAGTTCAGCACGAGAAAAACAACCTCAGGGCCTATCTGGGAATAATCTTAAGTAATCGCTGGCTTAACTGATCTCAGAAATAGGCAAGCAAGGGAGAAGAGAATGGAGAAAGGAAATACCACAATTTCTTTAAAATTATCTCATTTTATTACATTTAAAAGATCTAAAAATGTATGCAAAATCATTCAAATAAAACATCACAAGAAAAATATGAACACCAGAAAGAAAATATTCCTAGCCTAAATTGTTGATAGCCAGAAATTAACAGTCCATCTGGTATCAGTTCCCTATTCTAAATTTTCGCTATTGACACAATAGGCGGATCATTGTTCATTGACCCCTATCTGTACACTTGTCACTTTCACTTCATGTTAAATAAACATGTCACTCATGGTTTCAAATATCTAAAGATCATTGTTTGTTTCGTTGGTTCAAGTTGACAACATTTTTGTTTCGTTGGAAAAAAAAATATCACATCAGTTATTTATTGTAGGAACATTAGGTTGGAAAAATACCAATATTCGACCACATAATGTCAGAATATTAATATTATTATATTTCCTCAATGTCCTATTTAACTTTTCTCAAATAACATTTGTTTCAATTGGTTGTTGTTTAAATCTTTGCCCAAATATTTACAGCATCTACAGAATTATCATACCTAATCAAATTAAACATTACAAAAAAAACATTTTCAAAGATGTTATTTTTATAAATAACCATATTGTGTAACTCAACATCAAATTGTTCTTAACATTACTTCATTAAATCATTTATTTCATTGTCAATCATTATTTACCATAATCCCTTATAATTATCAAAATATAACTAGGTTCAGAAATATCAGCAATTATTATTATTATCAAAAATAACTAAGTTCAGAAATATCAGCAATTATTATTATCATCAAAAATAACTAAGTTCAGAAATATCAGCAATTATTATTATTAATACTGTAATAATTTTCAAAAATAGGTATCACTCCTATTCAAAGCAACATTAATTCGACTTGTAATTCAGATTTATTTTATGCACTCTCAAATCTTTATTTCTTTCAGGATCCGGCTAGGTTTTAACAAAACTTATAATCTTATATTCAGTAGGCTCAGTAACTGGAAATCGGAATAATTGACTCAGGTATTAGGCGAGAAAACATTTCTGACAGAATTAGAATTGGACAGAAATATGGGGCGGTTACTTGACTCAACCCTTCTTTTCACGACTGAGCAGCTAATGGTCCAACTTCTTCCTTACCACATGGAAATATATATTCCAATGGACGGCTCCTAGCCTCCATACACTTTTATACAAATGCCGACCTTCATGTCGCATAATATATTATATTTTATAAACATAATAATCATATATGATTCATTTTTTTATTATTTGTGCACTATTCCTGTCTTTAAACAAAACGCCTCCGTCTTCTACATTGCCTAGGTCTGGTGTAAACAAAGGTTTTCCAAAAGGAAATATTTCTATTTTATCCTGGTCATATTCTTTTCCTGCGTCTATTTGACAATACTGCATCCTATTTTATACATGTTCGTTATTTGCTCACCTACCGTTCCTCTACTAATTTCTTAATCTAGTGGTGCATTCCACAAATAAGTCATCTGACTCTCCATTTTATTGCTGGCTGACTTGTATAATATTTATTTCCACATGGACTTTAAATAATCACTGTTATTATTATTATTACTGCTGAACTATACACACTGAAATCCTCAAATATTTATAATATTTAATCAAATCGACTATTATTATTTTTATGACATGATAAAAATCATTAAATAATTGAATTATTAATCACTTTCCCTGAATTTTCTTATAATTCAATTCATAATTATTTATATTTATTGTGGAAGTATTTTATTATTATTTGGATTTGCTCATAATTATCATGAAATTATTTTATATTATTGTTTAGATTTTTATGTTGAATAATCTGAACGATCCAAGCTTCTCTCAAATTACGAAAAGCATTCAAATTAACTAAATAACTCATCTCATTATGTCACTTGGACATTCTATGACTGAAATAAACTTTCTCAAAATAACTTCACACTCGTTGAGTACTAGCCATGGTTTCTCTGACTCATAGTCTCGATAAACATAACTGTCAGAACGAAGCAAAACTAAAGTGTTGATAATTTCTAAGTGAATTAGAAAAAGAAAGAACTTCTCAACTACTCTACACTAGTAAAAGTACATGTAAGAATTTGGCTCACGTATTCTTGATGTTCATGGTGGTACAGGTCCTTGGCTGACGTCACAATCTAATGGATCTCCTTCCATTCCATTAGCATGGCAATTGTCCATGGCTATCTGCCTAACCCTCAGCTCACCTTCGGGTTCTTCCATCGTTACCCTATCCTTTCGGTATTTAAGGCACATATTCGCGTTTAATAATACGCACTGATCCACTTCGCGATAACTTTTGCTAATGTCCGACATTATGACTGATGTCATAACAAACAGTCCGATTGTTTTAAAACAAACATTTTAACTGTTCAATGTTCATATTTACTTGAAAATACAGCGTTCTGTCTTATGCCACTTATTAACAGCTCAGTGATGAAATAGCAACTTGACCTCTGCGAACATACGCTTACTGTCGTTGGAGTATATGGGAAACGAAGATGCCGGTCATAAATTAACCTACGCGGGTAAACAGATATGCTCGGCAACAGATCCGTGTCCCGGAATCTGTCCCGCTGTCGTAGACTAAAACTGTGGTCGCGTAATGAGGTGTGCCTCAGGTCATATCTACTTTGTAGATAGCCCCCTCTAATCTCCTAACATTGGAAGCACAATCTGTTTAAAACAATTGGCCCCAATATCGCAGTCTAGTTTTTCCACTCCTGACTGGTATGACGCGATAATTCCAAGTGCTTATTTCACTGTAGTGCAGCTGGTTTAGTCAGAGAGACTAAGTCCAACATCCGTTGACAATAGTGACTGACTGCTTTTCAACATAGCACGTGGTCTGACGAACGTTACGACGGTACTACTCCGGTGGTTGATGAAACAATAACATATCGTTGCTTGAAATATGATCCTACATATACTGATACAGAGCTGAAATTCGCTGTGTCTGCTGTTCCATCCGGCGAGTACGCCCGCTTTTCCAAAGCTTAGGTTCCTTCCCTACTTCCTGTTGAAACATGTGCTTATACAAAAATACTCATAACTCTCGAACGATTAGTCCGATTTGCCTCAAATCTCTTCTGTCATTACTAAAATTCCATAGCCAATAATATCTACTAGTTTCTAGACCACAAATCGACGATTTTATATTATCATCAATGAGTTTTAGTAGCTCGCCCGTCGGCACCACAGGTGTTCTTCCTAGCGCATTCTCTTGCTCGGCCCGGTGAACTAGCTATCTCAGCGCTCTGTTCAAACTTCATAAATACGTTCCACTGTTCATAATGCTAAAATGTAATTACGGTGTCTCCCGTAATCCGGGTACAGTACATTATAATGTTTACCTGATCTTAAGGTGTTATAAAAGATCTCGGTAAGGATTTCCTACACCGTAATTGTTGTTATGTGAGATTCACATTTCTGCCCTCAGAAAACAGCAACAACCGTTGTATAACTCATAATAAAATTATAGCGTTCCCTTGTGAGGGATGTACAAGGATCGAAACCGTGATCCTTTAAGGAAAAGAATATAAGATTATTCTATAGAAATTAAGTTGCAGCTCAGGCTAGAGAATGGAAGGGCTGGAGATGACTTCATACGGCGACAGGGCTCGCTTATCAGATTTATGATGCAGCTGTGTGATGACTCAAAAATGACGACATTGGCCTACGTGTGCTTTGATAGCAAGCACGTGATTCAGATGGCGCAATGTTGCGAGGGAACTATTTACGATATGGATGTCTAGAAGCAAAGAGGGGATTCCCCGAGTAACTGTTTAGCTTGGAATAATTCGCAGTGGGATTACCCGAAACGATGGCGCAATTTCTACATTTTCAAGAAATATGCAAAATTATAAACATTGAGCTTCACCAATAGGAATGAGGATTGGAATTAGAATTTTAAGAAGACTAAAAACTTATAAGTACAGTACAGGAGAGAACTGTCAATTCAGCACTATGTGACATCGCCCAAGCGTAGGGATATCGCGGAGTTATGTGAGTAATGAGTTCACACCCACACTGAATCAGAACTTTTAGAAATGAATAACAATTAAGTGTATGATCGAATTTCAAGTTTGGAAATAAATGTGTACCTAGACACTCTAAGGAGTATGGAAATATTTTTTCATAAGCCGATAGGCCCATTGTTTTGGAAAGTAGCCTTCAAGGAGAAGAGCAGGTCCTATATTCGGTCAGAATTAGATAAATAGCCAGCCGGCCAAGCAGAAATTATTCAGTCTACCAACAGCGCGGGAGTGTGTTGTGTTGTTTCACAGTATTCAGTAGGCACATCACTCTGTTACAAGCAACAAGTATTCAGTTTTAGCAAGCGCAGAAACGCGTTGCGCTGGATCAAACAACATTCAGTATTCAAGATACGCCAGATTGAACTCGGTCAAGGGCCAGATAACCAAGTTCAATTTAAGGCGACCGCAGGAGCGAGTCAGGCCGTTTCGCAACGACTTATTAGAAGTGTTGCGAGTCGAAGTAAGTACTTGAAGTATACATAAAATCTTCAAACCGTTAAACAAAGGAACTTTGGTGGAGACATTCACACAGAAAGTATAGTGGAAAGCCACTTACAGTGAGAGCGTTAGTAAGAATACGACTCTAAGGAAAAGGTGTCTAACGAAGACACAGGACACATATATTACCGTAGCCATACATACTGATGCGTGCAAATGCGATCAAGTAAATGTCGGTAAAATAGGAAGTAACATTGGAAAGAAAGACTATCCAAGGTGAACGGTGAAGTGACGGATTAGCAGGTCCGAAACTCCGTAGGATAAACTGGATAGGAGAGACTTTCAAGACGAAGTGTAACGTAATCTTGATTACGGTACAAATTATTATTATTATTATTATTATTTTTAATATCATTGTGTAATTATTATTATTATTATTATTATTATTATTATTATTATTATTATTATTGAAATATCAAAGTTATATCGTTTTATTCACCCATTAATATCAAGGGAGGGGCCATACCATATTCACGTCATTACCATAGTCATATATAATATTGTCAAGTGCTTAGATTAAGAAACAGGGTTTTTATAGAGGTCTAGGGCTGTTTTATTAGTTAAATTGTAAAGACAGGACGGGCATGGTTGGAAGAAGTTACGGACGGTGAAGCAACATATTGCAAGAAAATGTATTTCTGGAACGAAGCCACGCTGACTGGAGACAAGGGCTTGGAGAAAGATTTCGGCGGAATATATAGATGCGCAACGAGAGGAATAGCGGGTTCTGAGTGGAATATTTGAAGTACGCGGGCCTGTATTCCCGCTCGGAGAAGTTTTAGCGTCGCTTGAGGACTGAGAAATGCTTTGCTATAATTGGTCTGATGGGTCGCGGGCAAATTTATGCCGCGAAACATCGGGACCATTCAGAGTGTATAAAAGCCCAGCGCGACTTCAGCACTGGCTATTCTATAGATTCTATTCTGTCATTCACATATTCGATCACGCACACACTCACTGACTTTGTGAGTCGTAGACTCTGCCAGTCCCTCAGTAAGATGGGACTTGGTGAATTCAATTAGCCTGGTTTGTTCAAATTTGCTTACCTTGGTGATCAAACTCAGAAACAAGCAGCAGCAGCAACAACAACAACAACAACAACGAGAAGAAGAAAACATATGTTTTCAAAGGTCAATAAACGTGTGTTGGCGTAAGATCTCAAATTAGACTGCAAGCAGACCAACGAGATGGACTTTGAACCACAAGGCACCAGGTATGTGGACCGAGTTATTATCAACACAGAAGATCAGCGCTAGCGAGAAGACAGTCAATATTGCCCCGCAATTAGGGAATATTAATGCACATATTGTACACAGCTCGAAACCTCAGATCAAATGTTAATAATTTTGTTGTAAATAAACCAGTATTAGTTAAAATGTCTTGTTCATTGGGAGTTGAATATATAGGATAGTTGGAATGCAAAGAGTATCTCATAGAGCAAGTTTATTGCCCTACGCTCCGATGATAGATCTTGGCTCAAGGAAGGGAGCGGCCGTGGCTAAATAAAATTTTAATGTGTTATCTTTACGATAACTGGCGCCCAGTAAATCTAAATTAATAAAGTGTATGTCGTCTGTCTAGACAGGCCAATGCTAAATAAGAACGATGAGGTGGTTTTAAGGAGTCTTGAGTGTAATATCTGTAGAAACGTTATAAATGATCGCCCAACTTGTAGAGCGATATCCAACGACAAAGGTAGCCGTTACAAATGGCACAACCAATGTGGGGCTACGAAATATCGTACTGAAGTGAATGGATATTATGTATAAATCCAGTTTATTTCAAGTATGTTAAAGTTTAAAGTTGTTTTCATGTACGATATAAACGAGTACTCTTTGCATTCATTCCGAGTTTTTCAATAAAGAGGCATATATCAAGTTAGGGAACTACGGTTATAAATTAGGAGTGTTCTTTTGATGAGTTGTTTTTTGGGTAATGAGTAACAGGGATAATTTGGGGAATATACATTTGAGAAACCGTAGTATTATAAGATCAGTTAAAATGTCGAAATTAGATGTGCAGGGTACCAATGATGAGATGTCAAAAGTAAGCGAAAATCAGGAAACTGAGGAAAATAAACAAGACGGGGCTACAAACATCCAGATTAATGAGGGGGAGAATCCTTCCTGGCTTCGAAACCTGACGATGCTCATAACTGAACAGAGTAAGAAGTTAGAGGAACAAAGTAAGAAATTTGACGTGCGTAGTGATCAGTTAGAAAAAGCAATAGATCTTAAGTTCTCTGAGCAGAGTAAGAAGCTAGATGAACAAGGTAAGAGGTTTGATGAAGCCACAGAGAACTTCAATAGACAAATTAAAGAAGTAGGCCGAGAATTTCACAATAAGTTAGAAAACAGGATTAGTGAGGTGGAGGAATCATGGTCACTTAAGGTTGATGCCAGAATGCAACAAGTGTCGGAGCGAGTTGATAAAATTGACGAGGAAGTGAAAATTAAATGTAGTAAGGTTAGGGTTGACTTAGAAGGAGAAGTCAACAGTATGAAGGTCAAGTGTGATAATAATATTGCTAAAATAGGTAATTTAGAAAATAAACTAGAGAGCGATAATCAAGAAATTAGGGAAGAGGTTAACAGTAAATTTAACAGTATCAGTGAACAAGTAGCGAGTAAAACAGATAAAATGGAGGAGAAATTGCCGAGATGTCAGAAGCAAATAGCAACAAATAGCGGTAATGTACAATTAGGAAATTTAAGTAGATTTCTAACTAAAGAGGCAGATTTGCCAGTATTCACAGGCAAGGCATATAACCCAATGGAATTCTTAAAAACAGTAGAAAAGAAGTTCGCTAAAGATTTAGAAGAGGGGATCGTTCAATGGGAACAAGTACTTGAGATGCTAGATAAATCTTTTGTTAGGGATTCAAGGTCATGGTTCAGTGTGTATAAATACCAGATGACTAGTTTTAGAAAATTTAAAGAGAAGTTCATAGCCAAGTACTGGAATGAAAATGTGCAAGAAAGAGAAAGATGTAACATTATTTTTGGGAAGTACCAAAGGAGAGATGGTGTTTCGTACACAGAGTATTTCTTAGCGCATGTACTTATATGCCAGAATTTAGAAGGTTTAGAGACTGAATCACAGGTAATTAAAACATTATTAAGGCATTTTCCTGATATAATTAAAGAAGCATTCTTCATGCAGAATATTACTACTATTAACGGGTTCGAGAAGCTATTGGAAAACTTTGACTCTCTTGAAAATAGTAGGACCGAACGCAAGCCAATAAGTATAGGAGATAATTTCGGGCAGGGTGAGAGAGAGAGGGGAAGAGAACAAGGCAGGAATGCGAATTACGAAAGACGACTTGACAATGGGGGACGCACAGCAAATACGAGGAACGAGAATTTGAACAGAGTAGGGGAAGGTACTAGGCCAGACAGACGTACAGGTCAACAACAACAATGTACATCAGGGGCAGGTAGGCCTAATTTAAACGAATAACGGGTTGCAGTGAGGTCAACAGACAGCCCGAAGTGATTGCAGTTCAATGTCCTAGGAATATTGAGTATTTAGGAGATTTTAATATAGATGTTAGAGAAGAACTGCTTTATGACCTAAATGGTGGAAATTTAGACAATATTGAGAATGAGATTATGTCACCAGTAATTAAACTTAATGTGTGGGGTAAAGAAGTTGATGTTTTATTGGACAGTGGAAGCGAAAACTCTTGTATAAATTTAAGATTTTTGGAAGATGTAATGAGAGAAGGTATTCATGTTGATATAATTCCAGTTAAGTCCACTTTCATTGTCACAGCTGTAGGTAGTAGGTCTCAGAAAATATCTAAGCAAGTCGCAGTTCCAATTAACATTAGTGAGTTAGTTAAATTTCAGCCCTGTTTGGCAGTTCCAAATTTAGTATATCCGGTGATTCTCGGTGCGGAATGGTTATCATTATATCAAGTTAAATTAGATTTTCATTTTGGCAGGATATGTTTATTTTGGCAGGATAGAGAAGTTCAGGTTACGTATAAGGTGTCTAAGACTGACAAACAGATGAAAGTGTGTATGTTTGAGGAAGAAAGCAACGTGGTTGTGAGTGATGAGTTTCCTGAAGTAAATGAGGTAGACCGCGGAGATGCTAGTGAGAGCAAAGTTTTTAAGGTGTGTCAGGTTGCAATGGAGTCTGAACTTGAGAGTAGGATCCATGATGCATTGTCACAGTGTAAGCTGGATGATGAGCAAGGTCATCAGTTACATGAGGTATTAATAAAATATAAGGAAATTTTCAGCTCAAAACCCGGAGCAACACACTTATATGAGCATAGTTTTGTCGTTAAAGACACAAGTAGTTTCGTAGGGCCTAGGTATCCTGTCGCAACTAAATATATGAAAGCCGTCGAAGAACAGATAGAATTAATGTTGGAAAACGACATAATTGAGCCTTCAGCTAGCCATTGTTTAAATCCATTAGTTGTAGTAGCCAAGAAAGACAATTCAGTGAGACTGTGCATAGAAGCCAGAATGTTAAATACTAGGGTCGAAAGCGACCAGCTGAGAACTGAAGCAGTGGAGGATTTAGTTCAACGTTTTCAGGGGCGGAAGTGGTTCTCAACAGTAGATTTTAGTAGTAGTTGCTCAACGTTAGTGAGGAAATTAGGTAGGACACTAGGTAGTTATTTCAGGTATGTATTGTTGACTCATGTGATGTTATCGAGACTAGTCAGTGATTTGTTGACAGGTAGGAAATACATGGAGGTTTGTAGCAACGATTGTTACGTAAGCCGTTGCCATCTTGTGCATTGGAAAGGAAAATGTCAAAGCTGTTTTTATTGTTTACTGGACCTTATGTCGTTTCGAAGAGGATAGGAAAGAATGCCTACATATTGAAAGATCAGGAAAATTGTGTCATTGGTACATATAACATTTACAATCTGAGGAAATATCATAGAAAAGAGCAAGTGCTGCAAGAAGGGCAGACTGCCGTGTGTTTATAATTAGAGTCGTGTCGTGGCTCTAAGGAATTGGTGGAAGTGAGATAAATCACTTGTGTTGCGTGAAACAAGAAGCAATATATATTGTGTTCTGTTATTGTAAGGGACTACAAGAACAAATGTAGCATGTAAATCCTGTATGACTGCACAGGACAATCAGAATGTTTATGTAACATTGCAAGAAGAGTGCAGATCAATCAAGGAAAATGAAAAGGGTATAATCATTATGTATGTAATTTGAAGGGTCATATATGTATATTCAGTGTATTTCCTGTTAAGTTTTAAAGGGAAGATTTGTGATTTCATCATTCATTACATTCTTTATGAAACCATGGGGACGTTTTGTAACGTAATCTTGATTACGGTACAAATTATTATTATTATTATTATTATTATTATTTTTAATATCATTGTGTAATTATTATTATTATTATTATTATTATTATTATTATTATTATTATTATTATTGAAATATCAAAGTTATATCGTTTTATTCACCCATTAATATCAAGGGAGGGGCCATACCATATTCACGTCATTACCATAGTCATATATAATATTGTCAAGTGCTTAGATTAAGAAACAGGGTTTTTATAGAGGTCTAGGGCTGTTTTATTAGTTAAATTGTAAAGACAGGACGGGCATGGTTGGAAGAAGTTACGGACGGTGAAGCAACATATTGCAAGAAAATGTATTTCTGGAACGAAGCCACGCTGACTGGAGACAAGGGCTTGGAGAAAGATTTCGGCGGAATATATAGATGCGCAACGAGAGGAATAGCGGGTTCTGAGTGGAATATTTCAAGTACGCGGGCCTGTATTCCCGCTCGGAGAAGTTTTAGCGTCGCTTGAGGACTGAGAAATGCTTTGCTATAATTGGTCTGATGGGTCGCGGGCAAATTTATGCCGCGAAACATCGGGACCATTCAGAGTGTATAAAAGCCCAGCGCGACTTCAGCACTGGCTATTCTATAGATTCTATTCTGTCATTCACATATTCGATCACGCACACACTCACTGACTTTGTGAGTCGTAGACTCTGCCAGTCCCTCAGTAAGATGGGACTTAGTGAATTCAATTAGCCTGGTTTGTTCAAATTTGCTTACCATGGTGATCAAACTCAGAAACAAGCAGCAGCAGCAACAACAACAACAACAACAACAACAACGAGAAGAAGAAAACATATGTTTTCAAAGGTCAATAAACGTGTGTTGGCGTAAGATCTCAAATTAGACTGCAAGCAGACCAACGAGATGGACTTTTAACCACAAGGCACCAGGTATGTGGACCGAGTTATTATCAACACAGAAGATCAGCGCTAGCGAGAAGACAGTCAATATTGCCCCGCAATTAGGGAATATTAATGCACATATTGTACACAGCTCGAAACCTCAGATCAAATGTTAATAATTTTGTTGTAAATAAACCAGTATTAGTTAAAATGTCTTGTTCATTGGGAGTTGAATATATAGGATAGTTGGAATGCAAAGAGTATCTCATAGAGCAAGTTTATTGCCCTACGCTCCGATGATAGATCTTGGCTCAAGGAAGGGAGCGGCCGTGGCTAAATAAAATTTTAATGTGTTATCTTTACGATAACTGGCGCCCAGTAAATCTAAATTAATAAAGTGTATGTCGTCTGTCTAGACAGGCCAATGCTAAATAAGAACGATGAGGTGGTTTTAAGGAGTCTTGAGTGTAATATCTGTAGAAACGTTATAAATGATCGCCCAACTTGTAGAGCGATATCCAACGACAAAGGTAGCCGTTACAGAAGGAAGCAGAAGGGAGGATTAGGACAGTGTACGTGGAGAAACGTACGTTCTTGGATGAAATATAAGTGAAGCGTGTGAAATAGGGAAACGAATCAGTGTATTCAGAACTTCGAAACTAAGTTTCGATATCTAAGTTAAATTGTATAAAGATGTTTCTTTTGTGTTAGTATTATAGAATTTTTCAGTGTTTTAAAGTGTGTGATTATAAATAAATGAATGGGTCAACATGTTTGGTGAAAAGAAAAGCTAGTAAACGGCCAATATGTGTATTAAGTTTAGTAGAAATGAATGTGAAGAGTGCTATTAGTGTGGAAATGGGGAAGTAATTGAACAGATGGTGGACAGACTGGTCCATTGCCGTTGGAGAAAATCACCTGAAATAATGTAAGTACAGTTTGTTGTCTTATAAAGTACTTTTGGGGGGTCGCAACAAAGTTAAATGATTTAATTAAGAAATGTCACTCTTGTATGAAAAGTTGGAATGGTTATGTATTCGAACCGATGGTGGGTTGTGGTACACCATACTGCTATATAATTGAACCGATAATAATTGAATAATACGGCTCTGAAGCGATATATTTGTGCAAGAGGAAACAAAAGTGTAAATTGTAAATTCTAATCAATTTGGGGAAATTATAAGATGTTCTTAAAGTAAAGTGTGTAAAGTTAAATAATGGTTTAAAGTGCAGAGATATCAGTAAAGGGAATTACGGAATGGCATGGAAATAAGAGATTCTTCTCGAAGACCTTTACAGGAATTTGATAGTAGCGCTGAAATAAGCGAATGTACTGTAAATTATAGAATCAAGTGATTGCTATAACAATGCGAGGAAGAATTAATTATGAGAGTAATTATCTGTGGGTGAATGGAACGAATGTATAAGTATCATTGAAGGGAGCACTGTTGTATATTATATTCGCGCCCAGGGGCCTGGATTCAATACCGTCTTGTTGGTTGCATGAATAAGGAGGTTAGAAGTTATGTATGATCCCACTCCAAAGTCGTCGAATCCTCCAAATATGGGTTATCCCTTAGATCGGATTATACGTGCGCCGTAGAGCTACGTCAAGTTGTATTGCCCCTTAAAAGGAATTCTCGTCCTTCACACCCGGAAATGAGGATCCTCATACGTTAAACATCTTGCCCGCACAAGATAAATATCGGCTGATATGATAGCCGCACTAAGGTAATGCCTAGAATGTAAATTTTAAAGCTCTTCGCGTGGAGAAACATATGAATGTAGTACAGCCGCCGCAGTTTGAAATCCCTGTGTCAATGAGCGAGACAAGGTTTCGGAGTCATAAATTACGTTGAGAGGACTGCACTCTAAAAGGAAGGTCGTTGGCCAGAACATTACCTGGGGCGAACACATGTTTCATTTGTCAACACATCAGTGTTAATGAACTGGTAATATAGGTTAGCAGTGGCACGGAGACTTACTTCACGTGACCCAATCATGAGGAGATTCCCTTGCAACAATATTCTTTGTATTTCAGATACCGAAAAATAGAAGTATTTTCCTAAAGAAATAATACATTCCATGGGTGACAAAGTTAAACTAAAGATTTGTTCTTTCAAGAACTATTTTAAAAGAATAAAGAGAACTCATTGATTTAATTCAATAAAAATGTGAGTGTTATCAAATTAGGGCGACCCTCAAAGTAAAAGAGTACTTAACATATTGGTGAAATAAGAGATAAGGATGATTTTATATTAGCCTGAACCATAAGAAATTTTGAAATGTGCAAAAACAAATAATAACTTATGTGGTTATGATTAATTATAAAAATTATGAATGCACCAAATGGTAGAAACCAAGTAATAATGAAATGAACATTGGAGTTGCTGAAACTCTTTAAGTAAACATAGAGGTTTGGATGCTATATGCAAGTGATAATAGTGTAATAGGTTCATATGGAATCCAAGTAATAATGAATATTACGAAGATTCATAATGTAAAGGAAGGAAGTTTATGAATTTTAAGTTTTTTTTTAGTGATTTGTGTCATTTTTGTGGATTTTGTTTATTTGTTTTGTAGCGTCATTTAAGCTATAAATAAATATTTGTTTTAAGTGAGATTTTGAGTTTATTTTTAAGTGTTGATATGTTACTTATGATCCTGAATATTTGTGTCATACTGGGGGATTGGACGCACTACCCTCGAGTACCACTGAGCTAACCGAAGTATGGCCATGTATTATTGCTTCGCAAGGGTGCAATAGGTCCAGTATTCTTAGGTTTTAACCTATTCTTTTCCTTGTAATGTAATGAACCAATTTCAGGATATGTGTTCTACATATGCGTTCTAAAATGTCCTAAATCGCTGTTTTCACTTTTTCAGATGATAAATACGTATTTACCCCCAATATTAGACAACCTTTTAAGGGCGCTGTTAACAAATAGACTACAAAAAATGTATTTTCTGATTGTTATTGATAAGGTGAGCAGCTGTAAATTTAGGTTATACAGTAAATAAATGCTTCTATAAATAAAGAACTTTAAAATATTTGTTGGCGTTTATTCACAGAAACTTATTCTCAGCGTATAAAATTATAAATCATAGATGCGTGGTCTAAAATAAGAAAAGCAGAAAATTATGGATTATAATAATAATAGTAATAATAATAATAATAAATAATAATAAACCACAAAGTAAAACTAAAGTGCTCATTTTAAGAATGTAGGAAATCTAAAACGGAGGCTGAAGGGACCTAAAATCCGAAACCTACTCATGTAGGATGTGCAGTGTGATGTTCGAATGGTCACCAAGCATCGAAAAGCCTACTGCGGTCTAGGAATAAAGCCTGATGACTAATGTAAGGATGGGCCGGTCGTAAGCGCGTGATAATTCTTCTTAAAGCCCGAGTAGAACACTGAGACCACTGAATATGCACATACGCTTCCGAGGGCACATTGCATACTTTATCTGCATTGATCACAAAGGTATGCAGACTCACTGTGCGTGAGACACCACTGCGCATGGAATGTGTGCCGGTCAAGAAGGAGCGGCCCACTTATACATTATAATGTTTACCAGGTCTAAAGGGGTTAACAAGCAAAAAGGTCATGCAGTATCGATTCAAGCTTTACCGTACATTGTCGAAGTAATAATAGAAATGTCGATGATCTTTCTGACTCCACTTTTTTGCTGTATTTTCATTCGTACAATTTAACTCCCACTGGGCCGTAGTAGAAACACATACAAACAATAAAACCACCTTTCTGAATGAATGAGAAAAAGTTTCGTTCGTTTGTTTGCTTTTTTTTACACACAAAAAATATAGCTTTCACTGCAAAAAGAAGACATACAAGCAACCATAGATTGAAGTTGTTTGAATAACCTATGGATGCCCTCATTATCGTAATGGAAGACTCCCCTCCTGTACGTAAGAACAAAGAATACGGTATGATTCATAAATGGAGCAACACAGTCTTCACACGTCTATGCTATAAGCCTTATTAAAATGAACCATTCCTTGTAACATTTTTTGCACATTTTGTTTTCATCCTTTGTCATATTTTTGTCATTATTTTTAATTTATCCTCGACACAGACCCCCAAGAAAATCCCATCTCAATTCATTAAATGATACAACCATCGTTGTAACAAGGTTGGACGATGTAGAACTGATTCAAACGCTAATGCCATAGCACTATATACTGTACATATTTAATGAAATTGTGTTATTCCCATTAGACCTGCTACAATTTGACTAGAAAAAGAATTGTTCACCGAATCACACATGTTGACTTCCAGACAAAAGCTATTGTGTTTGCTAAGCCGTAACCTTATAATTGCAGATGTCTAGTAAAGCGAAGTAATATAATCACGATATTCCGTGTATTAGAAGATTAAGAGCAGAGCGCATATTAAAACAGAAGCAGACTTGAATATTTTTAATTAAGTTCATGTGTGTCCGTACAGATTAGATTTGGTGATGAGTATAATAAATGGGCCAGCTATTGGAGGCTAATTTTGCTTCAAATTGCATTTTTCTAAGTTCGAATAAAGTTCATTTGTTTTACGGACAACTCAAAATGCATTCAATAAAATACAGTCGAGCATACCAGTATAAGAAAAGTATTACAGAACAATAAATAAGACGTGTCTATTTCTTGAAAAATGTCAGGGTATAGTTTCCTCACTATCCTCGTTAACAGGCGGCTCGCCTTTAAAATCTAGCTGAGCGGATATGTTATCATTCCAGGGCTGCCTGAAGCCAAGGCTTTCCCAACGCGAGGCATAGCGTTGTCAACTTTCCAACGTAGCCACTGAAAGCAAGCAGCGAAACTGGACATAACTACGTGCAGAGGTGTAACACTGGACACTGACTAGACACCTGACACCTGCGTGAGACACGAGCTAGCCGCCAAGGCGGAACTTAGGAGTCCACGTAGAGTATTAGAGGAAGCATTCTATTGGTCAACAATAAGGCCCTAAAACGAACGGTTTTCGAGATATTGCCAGAAAACAATGCCCGGTCTGCGAAATTTCAGTGGTTGCCATAGTAACGTTGATCTGTTTCTCAGAGGGAACACAGTTATTTGGGAATATCTCCGAAACCGTTCATTTTAGGAACTGAAAAAGTGTGTTTCGGGGTCCCTACGGGACCTCCGAGTATTGTTTCTCGTATCTGGCGGCTTAAAATGAGCTAAATCCGAACATTTTACCGACTGTCCATGCTCAGAGCCAAAGGGCCGAAAAAAGTCACTTACAAATTGAATTTTCAAAAACCATTTCTTATTGGGCCTCTAGATACACGGATCAACCAACATGAAAAATTTCAGCTTTCTAGGTCTAGAGGTTTGAACCCTGCGTCGATGAGTCAATTTTGGATTGTCAATGCCAAAGGGCCGAAAAAAGTCACTTAGAAATTGAATTTTCAAAAACCGTTTCTTAGTGAGCCTCTACATACTCGGATCAACCAACATGCAAACTTTCAGCTTTCTAGGTCTAGTGGTTTGAGCCCTACGGTTATGAGTCAATTTTGGATTATATATAAGAGATGAGACTTTCCAAGTCGATTTGATCGTAGAAATATGGATTATAGCTCTTTTTGCGCGTATCAATGTGAGGAGCAATGTTCGTTGTTCCCACTTCGACCGAACCCAGCGTTATAAGGCCCTAAAACGTACGGTTTTTGAGATATTGCCAGAAAACTATCCCCGGTCTGCGAAATTTCAGCGGTTGCCATAGTAACGTTGATCTGTTTCTCAGAGGGAACACAGTTATTTGGGTATATCTCCGAAACCGTTCATTTCAGGAACTTAAAAAGTGTGTTTCTGGGTCCCTGCAGGACCTCCGAGTATCGTTTCTCGTATCTGGCGGCTTAAAATGAGCTAAATCCGAACATTTTACCGACTGTCCTTGCAAAGTGCCAAAGGGCCGAAAAAAGTCACTTACATATTGAATTTTCAAAAACCGTTTCTTAGTGAGCCTCTACATACTCGGATCAACCAACATGCAAAATTTCAGCTTTCTAGGTCTAGTGGTTTGAGCCCTGCGGTGATGAGTCTATTTTGGATTGTATATAAGAGAAGAGACTTTCCAAGTCGATTTGATCGTAGAAATATGGATTTTAGCTCTTTTTGCGCGTATCAATGTGAGGAGCAATGTTCGTGGTTTCCACTTCCAAGAAGTGGGAACCGAACCCAGCGTTATAAGGCCCTAAAACGAACGGTTTTCGAGATATTGCCAGAAAACTATCCCCGTCTGCGAAATTTCAGCGGTTGCCATAGTAACGTTGATCTGTTTCTCAGAGGGAACACAGTTATTTGGGAATATCTCCGAAACCGTTCATTTCAGGAACTTAAAAAGTGTGTTTCGGGGTCCCTACAGCACCTCCGAGTATTGTTTCTCGTATCTGGCGGCTTAAAATGAGCTAAATACGAACATTTTACCGACTGTCCTTGCTCAGTGCCAAAGGGCCGAAAAAAGTCACTTACAAATTGAATTTTCAAAAACCGTTTCTTATTGGGCCTCTACGTACTAGCATCAACCAACATGCAATATTTCAGCTTTCTAGGTCTAGTGGTTTGAGTCCTGCGGTGATGAGTCAATTTTGGATTATATATAAGAGATGAGATTTTCCAAGTCGATTTGATCGTAGAAATATGGATTATCGCTCTTTTTGCGCGTATCAATGTGAGGAGCAATGTTCGTTGTTCCCACTTCGACCGAACCCAGCGTTATAAGGCCCTAAATCGTACGGATTTTGAGATATTGCCAGAAAACTATCCCCGGTCTGCGAAATTTCAGCAGTTGCCATAGTAACGTTGATCTGTTTCTCAGAGGGAACACAGTTATTTGGGAATATCTACGAAACCGTTCATTTCAGGAACTAAAAATGTGTGATTCGGGGTCCCTACAGGACCTCCGAGTATTGTTTCTAGTATCTGGCGGCTTACAATAAGCTAAATCCGAACATTTTACCGACTGTCCTTGCTCAGTGCCAAACGGCCGAAAAAAATCACTTACAAATTGAATTTTCAAAAAACGTTCCTTATTGGGCCTCTCCGTACTTGGATCAACCCACATGCAAAATTGCAGCTTTCTAGGTCTAGTGGTTTGAGCCCTGCGTCGATGAGTCAATTTTGGATTGTCAATGCCAAAGGGCCGAAAAAAGTCACTTAAAAATTGAATTTTCAAAAACCGTTTCTGAGTGAGCCTCTACATACTCGGATCAACCAACATGCAAAATTTCAGCTTTCTAGGTCTAGTGGTTTGAGCCCTGCGGTGATGAGTCTATTTTGGATTATATATAAGAGATGAGACTTTCCAAGTCGATTTGATCGTAGAAATATGGATTATAGCTCTTTTTGCGCGTGAGGAGCAATGTTCGTGGTTTCCACTTCCAAGAAGTGGGAACCGAACCCAGCATTATAAGGCCCTAAAACGAACGGTTTTCGAGATATTGCCATAAAACTATCCCCGGTCTGCGAAATTTCAGCGGTTGCCATAGTAACGTTGATCTGTTTCTCAGAGGGAACACAGTTATTTGGGTATATCTCCGAAACCGTTCATTTCAGGAACTTAAAAAGTGTGTTTCTGGGTCCCTACAGGACATCCGAGTATCGTTTCTCGTATCTGGCGGCTTAAAATGAGCTAAATCCGAACATTTTACCGACTGACCTTGCTCAGTGCCAAAGGGCCGAAAAAAGTCACTTACATATTGAATTTTCAAAAACCGTTTCTTATTGGGCCTCTACATACTCGGATCAACCAACATGCAAAATTTCAGCTTTCTAGGTCTAGTGGTTTGAGCCCTGCGGTGATGAGTCTATTTTGGATTGTATATAAGAGAAGAGACTTTCCAAGTCGATTTGATCGTAGAAAAATGGATTATAGCTCTTTTTGCGCGTATCTATGTGAGGAGCAATGTTCGTGGTTTCCACTTCCAAGAAGTGGGAGCCGAACACAGCGTTATAAGGCCCTAAAACGAACGGTTTTCGAGATATTGCCAGAAAACTATCCCCGGTCTGCGAAATTTCAGCGGTTGCCATAGTAACGTTGATCTGTTTCTCAATGGGAACACAGTTATTTGGGAATATCTCCGAAACCGTTCATTTCAGGAACTTAAAAAGTGTGTTTCGGGGTCCCTACAGCACCTCCGAGTATTGTTTCTCGTATCTGGCGGCTTAAAATGAGCTAAATACGAACATTTTACCGACTGTCCTTGCTCAGTGCCAAAGGGCCGAAAAAGGTCACTTACAAATTGAATTTTCAAAAACCGTTTCTTATTGGGCCTCTACGTATTTGGATCAACCAACATGCAAAATTTCAGCTTTCTAGGTCTAGTGGTTTGAGCCCTGCGGTGATGAGTCAATTTTGGATTATATATAAGAGATGAGATTTTCCAAGTCGATTTGATCGTAGAAATATGGATTATCGCTCTTTTTGCGCGTATCAATGTGAGGAGCAATGTTCGTGGTGCCCACTTCGACCGAACCCAGCGTCATAAGGCCCTAAAACGTACGGTTTTTGAGATATTGCCAGAAAACTATCCCCTGTCAGCGAAATTTCAACGGTTGCCATAGTAACGTTGATCTGTTTCTCAGAGGGAACACAGTTATTTGGGAATATCTCCGAAACCGTTCATTTTAGGAACTTAAAAAGTGTGTTTGGGGGTCCCTACAGGACCTCCGGTATTGTTTCTCGTATCTGGCGGCTTAAAATGTGCTAAATCCGAACATTTTACCGACTGTTCTTGCTCAGCGCCAAAGGGCCGAAAAAGTCACTTACAAATTGAATTTTCAAAAACCATTTCTTATTGGGTCTCTACGTACTCGGATCAACCAACATTCAAAATTTCAGCTTTCTAGGTCTAGTGGTTTGAGCCCTGCGTCGATGAGTAAATTTTGGATTGTCAATGACAAAGGGCCGAAAAAAGTCACTTACAAATTGAATTTTCAAAATCCGATTCTTAGTGAACCTCTACATACTCGGGACAACCAACTTGCAAACTTTCAGCTTTCTAGGTCTAGTGGTTTGAGCCCTGCGGTGATGAGTCAATTTTGGATTATATATAAGAGATGAGACTTTCCAAGTCGATTTGATCGTAGAAATATGGATTATAGCCCTTTTTGCGCGTATCAATGTGAGGAGCAATGTTCGTGGTTTCCACTTCCAAGAAGTGGGAACCGAACCCAGCGATATAAGGCCCTAAAAAGAACGGTTTTCGAGATATTGCCAGAAAACTATCCCCGGTCTGCGAAATTTCAGCGGTTGCCATAGTAACGTTGATCTGTTTCTCAGAGGGAACACAGTTATTTGGGAATATCTCCGAAACCGTTCATTTCAGGAACTTAAAAAGTGTGTTTCGGGGTCCCTACAGCACCTCCGAGTATTGTTTCTCGTATCTGGCGGCTTAAAATGAGCTAAATACGAACATTTTACCGACTGTCCTTGCTCAGTGCCAAAGGGCCGAAAAAGGTCACTTACAAATTGAATTTTCAAAAACCGTTTCTTATTGGGCCTCTACGTATTTGGATCAACCAACATGCAAAATTTCAGCTTTCTAGGTCTAGTGGTTTGAGCCCTGCGGTGATGAGTCAATTTTGGATTATATATAAGAGATGAGATTTTCCAAGTCGATTTGATCGTAGAAATATGGATTATCGCTCTTTTTGCGCGTATCAATGTGAGGAGCAATGTTCGTGGTGCCCACTTCGACCGAACCCAGCGTCATAAGGCCCTAAAACGTACGGTTTTTGAGATATTGCCAGAAAACTATCCCCTGTCAGCGAAATTTCAACGGTTGCCATAGTAACGTTGATCTGTTTCTCAGAGGGAACACAGTTATTTGGGAATATCTCCGAAACCGTTCATTTTAGGAACTTAAAAAGTGTGTTTGGGGGTCCCTACAGGACCTCCGGTATTGTTTCTCGTATCTGGCGGCTTAAAATGTGCTAAATCCGAACATTTTACCGACTGTTCTTGCTCAGCGCCAAAGGGCCGAAAAAGTCACTTACAAATTGAATTTTCAAAAACCATTTCTTATTGGGTCTCTACGTACTCGGATCAACCAACATTCAAAATTTCAGCTTTCTAGGTCTAGTGGTTTGAGCCCTGCGTCGATGAGTAAATTTTGGATTGTCAATGACAAAGGGCCGAAAAAAGTCACTTACAAATTGAATTTTCAAAATCCGATTCTTAGTGAACCTCTACATACTCGGGACAACCAACTTGCAAACTTTCAGCTTTCTAGGTCTAGTGGTTTGAGCCCTGCGGTGATGAGTCAATTTTGGATTATATATAAGAGATGAGACTTTCCAAGTCGATTTGATCGTAGAAATATGGATTATAGCCCTTTTTGCGCGTATCAATGTGAGGAGCAATGTTCGTGGTTTCCACTTCCAAGAAGTGGGAACCGAACCCAGCGATATAAGGCCCTAAAAAGAACGGTTTTCGAGATATTGCCAGAAAACTATCCCCGGTCTGCGAAATTTCAGCGGTTGCCATAGTAACGTTGATCTGTTTCTCAGAGGGAACACAGTTATTTGGGAATATCTCCGAAACCGTTCATTTCAGGAACTTAAAAAGTGTGTTTCGGGGTCCCTACAGCACCTCCGAGTATTGTTTCTCGTATCTGGCGGCTTAAAATGAGCTAAATACGAACATTTTACCGACTGTCCTTGCTCAGTGCCAAAGGGCCGAAAAAAGTCACTTACAAATTGAATTTTCAAAAACCGTTTCTTATTGGGCCTCTACGTACTTGGATCAACCAACATGCAAAATTTCAGCTTTCTAGGTCTAGTGGTTTGAGCCCTGCGGTGATGAGTCAATTTTGGATTATATATGAGATGAGATTTTCCAAGTCGATTTGATCGTAGAAATATGGATTATCGCTCTTTTTGCGCGTATCAATGTGAGGAGCAATGTTCGTTGTTCCCACTTCGACCGAACCCAGCGTTATAAGGCCCTAAAACGTACGGTTTTTGAGATATTGCCAGAAAACTATCCCCGGTCTGCGAAATTTCAGCGGTTGCCATAGTAACGTTGATCTGTTTCTCAGAGGGAACACAGTTATTTGGGAATATCTCCGAAACCGTTCATTTCAGGTACTTAAAATGTGTGTTTCGGGGTCCCTACAGGACCTCCGAGTATTGTTTCTAGTATCTGGCGGCTTAAAATGAGCTAAATCCGAACATTTTACCGACTGTCCTTGCTCAGTGCCAAAGGGCCGAAAAAAATCACTTATAAATTGAATTTTCAAAAACCGTTCCTTATTGGGCCTCTCCGTACTTGGATCAACCCACATGCAAAATGTCAGCTTTCTAGGTCTAGTGGTTTGAGCCCTGCGTCGATGACTCAATTTTGGATTGTCAATGCCAAAGGGCCGAAAAAAGTCACTTACAAATTGAATTTTCAAAAACCGTTTCTTAGTGAGCCTCTACATACTTGGATCAATCAACATGCAAAATTTCAGCTTTCTAGGTCTAGTGGTTTGAGCCCTGCGGTGATGAGTCTATTTTGGATTATATATAAGAGATGAGACTTTCCAAGTCGATTTGATCGTAGAAATATGGATTATAGCTCTTTTTGCGCGTATCAATGTGTGGAGCAATGTTAGTGGGAACCGAACCCAGCGTTATAAGGCCCTAAAACGAACAGTTTTCGAGATATTGCCAGAAAACTATCCCCGGTCTGCGAAATTTCAGCGGTTGCCATAGTAACGTTGATCTGCTTCTCAGAGGGAACACAGTTATTTGGGAATATCTCCGTAACCGTTCATTTTAGGAACTTAAAAAGTGTGTTTCGGGGTCCCTACAGGACCTCCGAGTATTGTTTCTCGTATCTGGCGGCTTAAAATGAGCTAAATCCGAACATTTTACCTACTGTCCTTGCTCAGTGCCAAAGGGCCGAAAAAAGTCACTTACAAATTGAATTTTCAAAAACCGTTTCTTATTGGGCCTCGACATACTAGGATCAACCAACATGCAAAATTTCAGCTTTCTAGGTCTAGTGGTTTGAGCCCTGCGTCGATGAGTCAATTTTGGATTGTCAATGCCAAAGGGCCGAAAAAAGTCACTTACAAATTGAATTTTCAAAAACCGTTTCTCAGTGGGCCTCTACATACTCAGAACAACCAACATGCAAAATTTCAGCTTTCTAGGTCTAGTGGTTTGAGCCCTGCGGTGATGAGTCAATTTTGGATTATATATAAGAGATGAGACTTTCCAAGTCGATTTGATCGTAGAAATATGGATTATAGCTCTTTTTGCGCGTATCAATGTGAGGAGCAATGTTCGTGGTTTCCACTTCCAAGAAGTGGGAACCGAACCCAGCATTATAAGGCCCTAAAACGAACGGTTTTCGAGATATTGCCATAAAACTATCCCCGGTCTGCGAAATTTCAGCGGTTGCCATAGTAACGTTGATCTGTTTCTCAGAGGGAACACAGTTATTTGGGTATATCTCCGAAACCGTTCATTTCAGGAACTTAAAAAGTGTGTTTCTGGGTCCCTACAGGACCTCCGAGTATCGTTTCTTGTATCTGGCGGCTTAAAATGAGCTAAATCCGAACATTTTACCGACTGTCCTTGCTCAGTGCCAAAGGGCCGAAAAAAGTCACTTACATATTGAATTTTCGAAAACCGTTTCTTATTGGGCCTCTACATACTCGGATCAACCAACATGCAAAATTTCAGCTTTCTAGGTCTAGTGGTTTAAGCCCTGCGTCGATGAGTCAATTTTGGATTGTCAATGCCAAAGGGCCGAAAAAAGTCACTTACAAATTGAATTTTCAAAAACCGTTTCTTAGTGAGCCTCTACATACTCGGATCAACCAACATGCAAAATTTCAGCTTTCTAGGTCTAGTGGTTTGAGCCCTGCGGTGATGAGTCTATTTTGGATTGTATATAAGAGAAGAGACTTTCCAAGTCGATTTGATCGTAGAAATATGGATTATAGCTCTTTTTGCTCGTATCAATGTGAGGAGCAATGTTCGTGGTTTCCACTTCCAAGAAGTGGGAACCGAACCCAGCGTTATAAGGCCCTAAAACGAACGGTTTTCGAGATATTGCCAGAAAACTATCCCCAGTCTGCGAAATTTCAGCGGTTGCCATAGTAACGTTGATCTGTTTCTCAGAGGGAACACAGTTATTTGGGAATATCTCCGAAACCGTTCATTTCAGGAACTTAAAAAGTGTGTTTCGGGGTCCCTACAGCACCTCCGAGTATTGTTTCTCGAATCTGGCGGCTTAAAATGAGCTAAATACGAACATTTTACCGACTGTCCTTGCTCAGTGCCAAAGGGCCGAAAAAAGTCACTTACAAATTGAATTTTCAAAAACCGTTTCTTATTGGACCTCTACGTACTTGGATCAACCAACATGCAAAATTTCAGCTTTCTAGGTCTAGTGGTTTGAGCCCTGCGGTGATGAGTCAATTTTGGATTATATATAAGAGATGAGATTTTCCAAGTCGATTTGATCGTAGAAATATGGATTATCGCTCTTTTTGCGCGTATCAATGTGAGGAGCAATGTTCGTTGTTCCCACTTCGACCGAACCCAGCGTTATAAGGCCCTAAAACTTACGGTTTTTGAGATATTGCCAGAAAACTATCCCCGGTCTGCGAAATTTCAGCGGTTGCCAGAGTAACGTTGATCTGTTTCTCAGAGGGAACACAGTTATTTGGGAATATCTCCGAAACCTTTCATTTCAGGAACATAAAATGTGTGTTTCGGGGTCCCTACAGGACCTCTGAGTATTGTTTCTAGTATCTGGCGGCTTAAAATGAGCTAAATCCGAACATTTTACCGACTGTCCTTGCTCAGTGCCAAAGAGCCGAAAAAAATCACTTACAAATTGAATTTTCAAAAACCGTTCCTTATTGGGCCTCTCCGTACTTGGATCAACCCACATCCAAAATGTCAGCTTTCTAGGTCTAGTGGTTTGAGCCCTGCGTCGATGAGTCAATTTTGGATTGTCAATGCCCAAGGGCCGAAAAAAGTCACTTACAAATTGAATTTTCAAAAACCGTTTCTTTGTGAGCCTCTACATACTCGGGTCAACCAACATGCAAAATTTCAGCTTTCTAGGTCTAGTGGTTTGAGCCCTGCGGTGATGAGTCTATTTTGGATTATATATAAGAGATGAGACTTTCCAAGTCGATTTGCTCGTAGAAATATGGATTATAGCTCTTTTTGCGCGTATCAATGTGAGGAGCAATGTTAGTGGGAACCGAACCCAGCGTTATAAGGCCCTAAAACGAACAGTTTTCGAGATATTGCCAGAAAACTATCCCCGGTCTGCGAAATTTCAGCGGTTGCCATAGTAACGTTGATCTGCTTCTCAGAGGGAACACAGTTATTTGGGAATATCTCCGAAACCTTTCATTTCAGGAACTTAAAATGTGTGTTTCGGGGTCCCTACAGGACCTCCGAGTATTGTTTCTAGTATCTGGCGGCTCAAAATGAGCTAAATCCGAACATTTTACCGACTGTCCTTGCTCAGTGCCAAAGGGCCGAAAAAAATCACTTACAAATTGAATTTTCAAAAACCGTTCCTTATTGGGCCTCTCCGTACTTGGATCAACCCACATGCAAAATGTCAGCTTTCTAGGTCTAGTGGTTTGAGCCCTGCGTCGATGAGTCAATTTTGGATTGTCAATGCCAAAGGGCCGAAAAAAGTCACTTACAAATTGAATTTTCAAAAACCGTTTCTTAGTGAGCCTCTACATACTCGGAGCAACCAACATGCAAAATTTCAGCTTTCTAGGTCTAGTGGTTTGAGCCCTGCGGTGATGAGTCTATTTTGGATTATATATAAGAGATGAGATTTTCCAAGTCGATTTGATCGTAGAAATATGGATTATAGCTCTTTTTGCGCGTATCAATGTGAGGAGCAATGTTAGTGGGAACCGAACCCAGCGTTATAAGGCCCTAAAACGAACAGTTTTCGAGATATTGCCAGAAAACTATCCCCGGTCTGCGAAATTTCAGCGGTTGCCATAGTAACATTGATCTGCTTCACAGAGGGAACACAGTTATTTGGGAATATCTCCGAAACCGTTCATTTTAGGAACTTAAAAAGTGTGTTTCGGGGTCCCTACAGGACCTCCGAGTATTGTTTCTCGTATCTAGCGGCTTAAAATGAGCTAAATCCGAACATTTTACCTACTGTCCTTGCTCAGTGCCAAAGGGCCGAAAAAAGTCACTTACAAATTGAATTTTCAAAAACCGTTTCTTATTGGGCCTCGACATACTCGGATCAACCAACATGCAAAATTTCAGCTTTCTAGGTCTAGTGGTTTGAGCCCTGCGTCGATGAGTCAATTTTGGATTGTCAATGCCAAAGGGCCGAAAAAAGTCACTTACAAATTGAATTTTCAAAAACCGTTTCTCAGTGAGCCTCTACATACTCAGAACAACCAACATGCAAAATATCAGCTTTCTAGGTCTAGTGGTTTGAGCCCTGCGGTGATGAGTCAATTTTGGATTATATATAAGAGATGAGACTTTCCAAGTCGATTTGATCGTAGAAATATGGATTATAGCTCTTTTTGCGCGTATCAATGTGAGGAGCAATGTTCGTGGTTTCCACTTCCAAGAAGTGGGAACCGAACCCAGCATTATAAGGCCCTAAAACGAACGGTTTTCGAGATATTGCCAGTAAACTATCCCCGGTCTGCGAAATTTCAGCGGTTGCCATAGTAACGTTGATCTGTTTCTCAGAGGGAACACAGTTATATGGGAATATCTCCGAAACCGTTCATTTCAGGAACTTAAAAAGTGTGTTTCAGGGTCCCTACAGCACCTCCGAGTATTGTTTCTCGTATCTGGCGGCTTAAAATGAGCTAAATACGAACATTTTACAGACTGTCCTTGCTCAGTGCCAAAGGGCCGAAAAAAGTCACTTACAAATTGAATTTTCAAAAACCGTTTCTTATTGGGCCTCTACGTACTTGGATCAACCAACATGCAAAATTTCAGCTTTCTAGGTCTAGTGGTTTGAGCCCTGCGGTGATGAGTCAATTTTGGTTTATATATAAGAGAGGAGATTTTCCAAGTCGATTTGATCGTAGAAATATGGATTATCGCTCTTTTTGCGCGTATCAATGTGAGGAGCAATGTTCGTGGTGCCCACTTCGACCGAACCCAGCGTCATAAGGCCCTAAAACGTACGGTTTTTGAGATATTGCCAGAAAACTATCCCCTGTCAGCGAAATTTCAACGGTTGCCATAGTAACGTTGATCTGTTTCTCAGAGGGAACACAGTTATTTGGGAATATCTCCGAATCCGTTCATTTTAGGAACTTAAAAAGTGTGTTTCGGGGTCCCTACAGGACCTCCGAGTATTGTTTCTCGTATCTGGCGGCTTAAAATGAGCTAAATCCGATCATTTTACCGACTGTTCTTGCTCAGTGCCAAAGGGCCGAAAAAGTCACTTACAAATTGAATTTTCAAAAACCATTTCTTATTGGGCCTCTACGTACTCGGATCAACCAACATTCAAAATTTCAGCTTTCTAGGTCTAGTGGTTTAAGCCCTGCGTCGATGAGTCAATTTTGGATTGTCAATGCCAAAGGGCCGAAAAAAGTCACTTACAAATTGAATTTTCAAAAACCGTTTCTTAGTGAGCCTCTACATACTCGGATCAACCAACATGCAAAATTTCAGCTTTCTAGGTCTAGTGGTTTGAGCCCTGCGGTGATGAGTCTATTTTGGATTGTATATAAGAGAAGAGACTTTCCAAGTCGATTTGATCGTAGAAATATGGATTATAGCTCTTTTTGCGCGTATCAATGTGAGGAGCAATGTTCGTGGTTTCCACTTCCAAGAAGTGGGAACCGAACCCAGCATTATAAGGCCCTAAAACGAACGGTTTTCGAGATATTGCCATAAAACTATCCCCGGTCTGCGAAATTTCAGCGTTTGCCATAGTAACGTTGATCTGTTTCTCAGAGGGAACACAGTTATTTGGGAATATCTCCGAATCCGTTCATTTTAGGAACTTAAAAAGTGTGTTTCGGGGTCCCTACAGGACCTCCGAGTATTGTTTCTCGTATCTGGCGGCTTAAAATGAGCTAAATCCGATCATTTTACCGACTGTTCTTGCTCAGCGCCAAAGGGCCGAAAAAAGTCACTTACAAATTGAATTTTCAAAAACCGTTTCTTATTGGGCCTCTACGTACTTGGATCAACCAACATGCAAAATTTCAGCTTTCTAGGTCTAGTGGTTTGAGCCCTGCGGTGATGAGTCAATTTTGGTTTATATATAAGAGATGAGATTCTCCAAGTCGATTTGATCGTAGAAATATGGATTATCGCTCTTTTTGCGCGTATCAATGTGAGGAGCAATGTTCGTGGTGCCCACTTCGACCGAACCCAGCGTCATAAGGCCCTAAAACGTACGGTTTTTGAGATATTGCCAGAAAACTATCCCCTGTCAGCGAAATTTCAACGGTTGCCATAGTAACGTTGATCTGTTTCTCAGAGGGAACACAGTTATTTGGGAATATCTCCGAATCCGTTCATTTTAGGAACTTAAAAAGTGTGTTTCGGGGTCCCTACAGGACCTCCGAGTATTGTTTCTCGTATCTGGCGGCTTGAAATGAGCTAAATCCGATCATTTTACCGACTGTTCTTGCTCAGTGCCAAAGGGCCGAAAAAGTCACTTACAAATTGAATTTTCAAAAACCATTTCTTATTGGGCCTCTACGTACTCGGATCAACCAACATTCAAAATTTCAGCTTTCTAGGTCTAGTGGTTTGAGCCCTGCGTCGATGAGTAAATTTTGGATTGTCAATGACAATGGGCCGAAAAAAGTCACTTACAAATTGAATTTTCAAAAACCGTTTCTTAGTGAACCTCTACATACTCGGGACAACCAACTTGCAAAATTTCAGCTTTCTAGGTCTAGTAGTTTGAGCCCTGCGGTGATGAGTCAATTTTGGATTATATATAAGAGATGAGACTTTCCAAGTCGATTTGATCGTAGAAATATGGATTATAGCTCTTTTTGCGCGTATCAATGTGAGGAGCAATGTTCGTGGTTCCCACTTCGACCGAACCCAGCGTTATAAGACCCTAAAATGAACGGTTTTCGAGATATTAGCAGAAAACTATCCCCGGTCTGCGAAATTTCAGCGGTTGCCATAGTAACGTTGATCTGTTTCTCAGAGGGAACACAGTTATTTGGGAATATCTCCGAAACCGTTCATTTCAGAAACTTAAAAAGTGTGTTTCGTGGTCCCTACAGGACCTTCGAGTATTGTTTCTCGTATCTGGCGGCTTAAAATGAGCTAAATCCGAACATTTTACCGACTGTCCATGCTCAGTGCCAAAGGGCCGAAAAAAGTCACTTACAAATTGAATTTTCAAAAACCATTTCTTATTGGGCCTCTAGATACTCGGATCAACCAACATGAAAAATTTCAGCTTTCTAGGGGATAGTGGTTTGAGCCCTGCGTCGATGAGTCAATTTTGGATTGTCAATGCCAAAGGGCCGAAAAAGGTCACTTAGAAATTGAATTTTCAAAAACCGTTTCTTAGTGTACCTCTACATACTCGGATCAACCAACATGCAAACGTTCAGCTTTCTAGGTCTAGTGGTTTGAGCGCTACGGTTATCAGTCAATTTTGGATTATATATAAGCACGGCCGACTGAATACGAGCTGCGCTCTATACCGGCCTTGACATTCCCAGTCAGAACCCATGTATAACATGTAATTGGAAAGTTTCTACTCGTTGCCGGTAGAGCACACTCCCCTCCCATTATAGGCGCGATAAGGAATTAGCTGTACAGTACGTATATTAAATGTGTAATCTCAAGAACCACTGGATGGATTTTGATGCTGCTTTCACCATTCTGTAAAGGTGATCTCGAGGAAGATTTGTGTAGAAAATAATTTATTTATGACCAAAGGGAGCCAAGCAGTAACGATTTCAGTGAAAAGGTCGAAAAAATAGCCTGGCGTCCGTGCGCTTTTTAAGCTTACGCTGGGCGAACCGTTAAAAATATCATTATATTATGAGTGTAAGAATTGTTCAGCGTGAGAAATTCTACAAAAAAGTCCGCGAGAGCATATCTCTATCTTCGATACATCGCCCACTATAAGTGTTTTTAGTTTGGACGGGAGGGGCATTTGGCTTGCACCTCGCCATTCTTAAATTACGTCTGACAGGAATTCCTTGCACATTCATAACTGTTCCCGGGTGAAGCCGTGGCGGGTTGTTAGTGACACTATATAATTATTATCATTATAATTTTCGCATTATCAAAATTAAAATTATATCACAAAATAAAATAGCGTGCTAATAAATCTAAGAGAAATTAGACATACCTTGCACCTTCCTCGGGTACAAGGACACTACTCCAGCACCGTCTCATTAGAAGGAAAGAGAGGACCAAAATTACAGCCGGGAACAAGTAGCAGCTAATCGTGTGTTGTGTTTTGTGCTAAGAGATCTTTCGACAAATTATCAGATACCGTGTGCCTTCTTTTTCACGAAGCAGCTGTCAGTACGGGACTTACATAAACTCCTGCTGGACGTTATTCTCGAGGTTGAACAATGCGGTTTCATAATTATAATAACTGTCTCTGATAATCACAAAACTAACACTACAATGATGAGGCATTTAGGGGGAGGGAATTTGCAACCAATGGTCAATCACCCATACGACGAGTCTAGGAATGTATTCCCTAGTTTTGATCATTGTCACATTCTAAAAAAAAAAAAAAAATTAGAACGCAGTTTCTGTAACGAGAGATGACTGATGGTACTGGAATAATTTCAGGGAAATACTTGTCATTACTATACACAATGCAAAAGGGTGAGATCGTCAAACCGGTCAGACACCTCACTAAAAAACACATCGAACCCACTAAATTTGAAAAAATGAAGTGTTCTCGTCAGACGTTATTGGTGCCATTAGTACACTGAAAGAAAATATAGGCATGCACCCGGAAGCGTACACATTCATTCGGTAATTCTGACAATGTTTGAAATCATGAACACAAATAGTACAAAAATACAAAAATGAATATTTTAAGTAAATAACAGTCCTAGTTTCCTGTTGCCGAACTTCCAAACCGTTCAGCAGAAAAATGCATAAACTTTAATGAAAACCGAGTGATTCTGATCGAATTCAACTGTAACGAGGTGCAAGGTATGTCTAATTTCTCTTAGATTTATTAGCACGCTATTTTATTTTGTGATATAATTTGCATTTTGATATTGTGGGAATTATTATGATAATATAATAGTGTCACTAGCAACCCGCCCCGGCTTCGCCCGGGAACAGTTATGAATGTGCAAGGAATTCCTGTCAGACGTAATTTAAGAATGGCGAGGTGCAAGCCAAATCCCTCTCCCGTCCAAACTAAAAACACTTATAGTGGGCGATGTATCGAAGATAGAGATATGCTCACGCGGACTTTTTTGTACAATTTTTCATGCTGAACAATTCTTACACTCATAGTATATTGATATTTTTAACGGTTTGTCCAGCGTAAGCTTAAAAAGCACACGGACGTCAAGTTCTTTCTTCGACCTATTCACTGAAATCTAAAATCGTTACTGCTTGGCTCCCTTTGATCATAAATAAATTATTTTCTACAGAAATCTTCCTCGATATTACCTGTACAGAATGGTGAAAGCCGCATCAAAATCCATCCAGTGGTTCTCGAGATTACCCGTGATATCCAAGAATCGGGGACTTTGTTTTACACTAAGTAGAGATAAGTCTTAGTCGAGCAATGCTTGGTGAACAGCGCTGTGTGAACAGTTGAGTAACTAACAAGATTTCATGAAAAAGGTCTCATTGTCTAGGCCGGTATGAGCGCATTCAGTCGGCCGTGACATAAGAGACTTTCCAAGTCGATTTGATCGTAGAAATATGGTTTATAGCTCTTTTTGCTCGTATCAATGTGAGAAGCAATGTTCGTGGTTTCCACTTCGAAGAAGTGGGAACCGAACCCAGCGTTATAAGGCATTAAAACGAACGGATTTCGATATATTGCCAGAAAACTATCCCCGGTCTGCGAAATTTCAGCGGTTGCCATAGTAACGTTGATCTGTTTCTCAGAGGGAACACAGTTATTTGGGAATATCTCCGAAACCGTTCATTTCAGGAACTTAAAAGTGTGTTTCGGGGTCCCTACAGGACCTCCGAGTATTGTTTCTAGTATCTGGCGGCTTAAAATGAGCTAAATCCGAACATTTTACCGACTGTCCTTGCTCAGTGCCAAAGGGCCGAAAAAAGTCACTTACAAATTGAATTTTCAAAAACCGTTTCTTATTGGGCCTCTACGTACTTGGATTAACCATCATGCAAAATTTCAGCTTTCTAGGTCTAGTGGTTTGAGCCCTGCGGTGATGAGTCTATTTTGGATTATATATAAGAGATGAGATTTTCCAAGTCGATTTGATCGTAGAAATATGGATTATCGCTCTTTTTGCGCGTATAAATGTGAGGAGCAATGTTCGTGGTTCCCACTTCGACCGAACCCAGCGTTATAAGGCCCTAAAACGTACGGTTTTTGAGATATTGCCAGAAAACTATCCCCGGTCTGCGAAATTTCAGCGGTTGCCATAGTAACGTTGATCTGTTTCTCAGAGGGAACACAGTTATTTGGGAATACCTCCGAAACCGTTCATTTTAGGAACTTAAAAAGTGTGTTTCGGGGTCCCTACAGGACCTCCGAGTATTGTTTCTCGTATCTGGCGGCTTAAAATGAGCTAAATCCGAACATTTTACCGACTGTCCTTGCTCAGTGCCAAAGGGCCGAATAAAGTCACTTACAAATTGAATTTTCAAAAACCGTTTCTTATTGGGCCTCTACGTACTTGGATCAACCAACATGCAAAATTTCATCTTTCTAGGTCTAGTGGTTTGAGCCCTGCGTCGATGAGTCAATTTTGGATTGTCAATGCCAAAGGGCCGAAAAAAGTCACTTACAAATTGAATTTTCAAAAACCGTTTCTTAGTGAGCCTCTACATACTCGGATCAACCAACATGCAAAATTTCAGCTTTCTAGCTCTAGTGGTTTGAGCCCTGCGTTGATGAGTCTCTTTTGGATTATATATAAGAGATGAGATTTTCCAAGTCGATTTGATCGTAGAAATATGGATTAAAGCTCTTTTTGCGCGTATCAATGTGAGGAGTAATGTTCGAGGTGCCCACTTCGACCGAACCCAGCGTCATAAGGCCCCAAAAAGGTACGGTTTTTGAGATATTGCCAGAAAACTATCCCCGGTCTGCGAAATTTCAGCGGTTGCCATAGTAACGTTGATCTGTTTCTCAGAGGGAACACAGTTATTTGGGAATATCTCCGAAACCGTTCATTTCAGGAACTTATAATGTGTGTTTCGGGGTCCCTACAGGACCTCCGAGTATTGTTTCTCGTATCTGGCGGCTTAAAATGAGCTAAATCCGAACATTTTACCGACTGTCCTTGCTCAGTGCCAAAGGGCCGAAAAAAATCACTTACAAACTGAATTTTCAAAAACTGTTCCTTATTGGGCCTCTCCGTACTTGGATCAATCCACATGCAAAATGTCAGCTTTCTAGGTCTAGTGGTTTGAGCCCTGCGTCGATGAGTCAATTTTGGATTGTCAATGCCAAAGGGCCGAAAAAAGTCACTTACAAATTGAATTTTCAAAAACCGTTTCTTAGTGAGCCTCTACATACTCGGATCAACCAACATGCAAAATTTCAGCTTTCTAGGTCTAGTGGTTTGAGCCCTGCGGTGATGAGTCTATTTTGGATTATATATAAGAGATGAGACTTTCCAAGTCGATTTGATCGTAGAAATATGGATTATAGCTCTTTTTGCGCGCATCAATGTGAGGAGCAATGTTAGTGGGAACCGAACCCAGCGTTATAAGGCCCTAAAACGAACAGTTTTCGAGATATTGCCAGAAAACTATCCCCGGTCTGCGAAATTTCAGCGGTTGCCATAGTAACGTTGATCTGCTTCTCAGAGGGAACACAGTTATTTGGGAATATCTCCGAAACCGTTCATTTTAGGAACTTAATAAGTGTGTTTCGGGGTCCCTACAGGACCTCCGAGTATTGTTCCTCGTATCTGGTGGCTTAAAATGAGCTAAATCCGAACATTTTACCGACTGTCCTTGCTCAGTGCCAAAGGGCCGAAAAAAGTCACTTACAAATTGATTTTTCAAAAACCGTTTCTTATTGGGCCTCTACGTACTTGGATCAACCAACATGCAAAATTACAGCTTTCTAGGTCTAGTGGATTGAGCCCTGCGTCGATGAGTCAATTTTGGATTGTCAATGCCAAAGGCCGAAAAAAGTCACTACAAATTGAATTTTCAAAAACCGTTTCTTAGTGAGCATCTACATACTCGAATCAACCAACATGCAAAATGTCAGCTTTCTAGGTCTAGGGGTTTGAGCCCTGCGGTGATGAGCCTATTTTGGATTATATATAAGAGATGAGATTTTCCAAGTCGATTTGATCGTAGAAATATGGATTATCGCTCTTTTTGCGCGTATCAATGTGAGGAGCAATGTTCGTGGTTCCCACTTCGACCGAACCCAGCGTTATAAGGCCCTAAAACGTACGGTTTTTGAGATATTGCCAGAAAACTATCCCCGGTCAGCGAAATTTCAGCGGTTGCCATAGTAAAGTTGATCTGTTTCTCAGAGGGAACACAGTTATTTGGGAATATCTCCGAAACTGTTCATTTTAGGAACTTAAAAAGTGTGTTTCGGGGTCCCTACAGGACCTCCGAGTATTGTTTCTCGTATCTGGCGGCTTAAAATGAGCTAAATCCGAACATTTTACCGACTGTTCTTGCTCAGTGCCAAAGGGCCGAAAAAGTCACTTACAAATTGAATTTTCAAAAACCATTTCTTATTGGGCCTCTACGTACTCGGATCAACCAACATTCAAAATTTCAGCTTTCTAGGTCTAGTGGTTTGAGACCTGCGTCGATGAGTCAATTTTGGATTGTCAATGCCAAAGGGCCGAAAAAAGTCACTTATATATTGAATTTTCAAAAACCGTTTCTTAGTGAGCCTCTGCATACTCAGAACAACCAACATGCAAAATTTCAGCTTTCTAGGTCTAGTGGTTTGAGCCTTGCGGTGATGAGTCAATTTTGGATTATATATAAGAGATGAGAATTTCCAAGTCGATTTGATCGTAGAAATATGGATTATAGCTCTTTCTGCGCGTATCAATGTGAGGAGCAATGTTCGTGGTTCCCACTTCGACCGAACCCAGCGTTATAAGACCCTAAAACGAACGGTTTTCGAGATATTAGCAGAAAACTATCCCCGGTCTGCGAAATTTCAGCGGTTGCCATAGTAACGTTGATCTGTTTCTCAGAGGGAACACAGTTATTTGGGAATATCTCCGAAACCGTTCATTTCAGAAACTTAAAAAGTGTGTTTCGGGGTCCCTACAGGACCTCCGAGTATTGTTTCTCGTATCTGGCGGCTTAAAATGAGCTAAATCCGAACATTTTACCGACTGTCCATGCTCAGTGCCAAAGGGCCGAAAAATGTCACTTACAAATTGAATTTTCAAAAACCATTTCTTATTGGGCCTCTAGATACTCGGATCAACCAACATGAAAAATTTCAGCTTTCTAGGTCTAGTGGTTTGAGCCCTGAGTCGATGAGTCAATTTTGGATTGTCAATGCCAAAGGGCCGAAAAAAGTCACTTACAAATTGAATTTTCAAAAGACGTTTCTTAGTGTGCCTCTACATACTCGGATCAACCAACATGCAAACTTTCAGCTTTCTAGGTCTAGTGGTTTGAGCCCTACGGTTATGAGTCAATTTTGGATTATATATAAGAGATGAGACTTTCCAAGTCGATTTGATCGTAGAAATATGGATTATAGCTCTTTTTGCGCGTATCAATGTGAGGAGCAATGTTCGTGGTTTCCACTTCGAAGAAGTGGGAACCGAACCCAGCGTTATAAGGCCCTAAAACGAACGGTTTTCGAGATATTGCCAGAAAACTATCCCCGGTCTGCGAAATTTCAGCGGTTGCCATAGTAACGTTGATCTGTTCCTCAGAGGGAACACTGTTATTTGGGAATATCTCCGAAACCGTTCATTTCAGGAACTTAAAAAGTGTGTTTCGGGGTCCCTACAGGACCTCCCAGTATTGTTTCTCGTATCAGGCGGCTTAAAATGAGCTAAATCCGAACATATTACCGACTGTCCTTGCTCAGTGCCAAAGGGCCGAAAAAAGTCACTTACAAATTGAATTTTCAACAACCGTTTCTTATTGGGCCTCTACATACTCGGATCAACCAACATGCAAAATTTCAGCTTTCTAGGTCTTGTGGTTTGAGCCCTGCGTCAATGAGTCAATTTTGGATTGTCAATGCCAAAGGGCTGAAAAAAGTCACTTACAAATTGAATTTTCAAAAACCGTTTCATAGTGAACCTCTACATACTTGGATCAACCAACTTGCAAAATTTCAGCTTTCTAGGTCTAGTGGTTTGAGCCCTGCGGTGATAAGTCTATTTTGGATTATATATAAGAGATGAGATTTTCCAAGTCGATTTGATCGTAGAAATATGGATTATCGCTCTTTTTGCGCGTATCAATTGTGAGGAGCAATGTTCGTGGTTCCCACTTCGACCGAACCCAGCGTTATAAGGCCCTAAAACGTACGGTTTTTGAGATATTGCCAGAAAACTATCCCCGGTCAGCGAAATTTCAGCGGTTGCCATAGTAAAGTTGATCTGTTTCTCAGAGGGAACACAGTTATTTGGGAATATCTCCGAAACCGTTCATTTTAGGAACTTAAAAAGTGTGTTTCGGGGTCCCTACAGGACCTCCGAGTATTGTTTCTCGTATCTGGCGGCTTAAAATGAGGTAAATCCGAACATTTTACCGACTGTTCTTGCTCAGGGCCAAAGGGCCGAAAAAGTCACTTACAAATTGAATTTTCAAAAACCATTTCTTTTTGGGCCTCTACGTACTCGGATCAACCAACATTCAAAATTTCAGCTTTCTAGGTCAAGTGGTTTGAGCCCTGCGTCGATGAGTCAATTTTGGATTGTCAATGCCAAAGGGCCGAAAAAAGTCACTTACAAATTGAATTTTCAAAAACCGTTTCTTAGTGAGCCTCTACATACTCGGATCAACCAACATGCAAAATTTCAGCTTTCTAGGTCTAGTGGTTTGAGCCCTGCGGTGATAAGTCTATTTTGGATTATATATAAGAGATGAGATTTTCCAAGTCGATTTGATCGTAGAAATATGGATTATCGCTCTTTTTGCGCGTATCAATTGTGAGGAGCAATGTTCGTGGTTCCCACTTCGACCGAACCCAGCGTTATAAGGCCCTAAAACGTACGGTTTTTGAGATATTGCCAGAAAACTATCCCCGGTCAGCGAAATTTCAGCGGTTGCCATAGTAAATTTGATCTGTTTCTCAAAGGGAACACAGTTATTTGGGAATATCTCCGAAACCGTTCATTTTAGGAACTTAAAAAGTGTGTTTCGGGGTCCCTACAGGACCTCCGAGTATTGTTTCTCGTATCTGGCGGCTTAAAATGAGCTAAATCCGAACATTTTACCGACTGTTCTTGCTCAGTGCCAAAGGGCCGAAAAAGTCACTTACAAATTGAATTTTCAAAAACCATTTCTTATTGGGCCTCTACTTACTCGGATCAACTAACATGCAAAATTTCAGCTTTCTAGGTCTAGTGGTTTGAGCCCTGCGGTGATGAGTCAATTATGGACTATATATAACAGATGAGACTTTCCAAGTCGATTTGATCGTAGAAATATGGATTATAGCTCTTTTTGCGCGTATCAATGTGAGGAGCAATATTCGTGGTTTCCACTTCGAAGAAGTGGGAACCGAACCCAGTGTTATAAGGCCATAAAACGAACGGTTTTTGAGATATTGCCAGAAAACTATCCCCGGTCTGCGAAATTTCAGCGGTTGCCATAGTAACGTTGAACTGTTTCTCAGAGGGAACACAGTTATTTGGGAATATCTCCGCAACCGTTCATTTCAGGAACTTAAAATGTATGTTTCGGGGTCCCTGCAGGACCTCCGAGTATTGTTTCCCGTATCTGGCGGCTTAAAATGAGCTAAATCGGAACATTTTACCGACTGTCCTTGCTCAGTGCCAAAGGGCCGAAAAAAGTCACTTACAAATTGAATTTTCAAAAACTGTTTCTTATTTGGCCTCTACGTACTTGGATCAACCAACATGCAAAATTTAAGCTTTCTAGGTCTAGTGGTTTGAAACCTGCGGTGATGAGTCTATTTTGGATTATATATAAGACATGAGACTTTCCAAGTCGATTTGATCGTAGAAATATGGATTATAGCTCTTTTTGCGCGTATCAATGTGAGGAGCAATGTTAGTGGTTTCCACTTCGAAGAAGTGGGAACCGAACCCAGGGTTACAAGGCCCTAAAACGAACAGTTTTCGAGATATTGCCAGAAAACTATCCCCGGTCTGCGAAATTTCAGAGGTTGCCATAGTAACGTTGATCTGTTTCTCAGAGGGAACACAGTTATTTGGGAATATCTCCGAAACCGTTCATTTCAGAAACTTAAAAAGTGTGTTTCGGGGTCCCTACAGGACCTCCGAGTATTGTTTCTCGTATCTGGCGGCTTAAAATGAGCTAAATCCGAACATTTTACCGACTGTCCATGCTCAGTGCCAAAGGGCCGAAAAATGTCACTTACAAATTGAATTTTCAAAAACCATTTCTTATTGGGCCTCTAGATACTCGGATCAACCAACATGAAAAATTTCAGCTTTCTAGGTCTAGTGGTTTGAGCCCTGAGTCGATGAGTCAATTTTGGATTGTCAATGCCAAAGGGCCGAAAAAAGTCACTTACAATTTGAATTTTCAAAAGACGTTTCTTAGTGTGCCTCTACATACTCGGATCAACCAACATGCAAACTTTCAGCTTTCTAGGTCTAGTGGTTTGAGCCCTACGGTTATGAGTCAATTTTGGATTATATATAAGAGATGAGACTTTCCAAGTCGATTTGATCGTAGAAATATGGATTATAGCTCTTTTTGCGCGTATCAATGTGAGGAGCAATGTTCGTGGTTTCCACTTCGAAGAAGTGGGAACCGAACCCAGCGTTATAAGGCCCTAAAACGAACGGTTTTCGAGATATTGCCAGAAAACTATCCCCGGTCTGCGAAATTTCAGCGGTTGCCATAGTAACGTTGATCTGTTCCTCAGAGGGAACACTGTTATTTGGGAATATCTCCGAAACCGTTCATTTCAGGAACTTAAAAAGTGTGTTTCGGGGTCCCTACAGGACCTCCCAGTATTGTTTCTCGTATCAGGCGGCTTAAAATGAGCTAAATCCGAACATATTACCGACTGTCCTTGCTCAGTGCCAAAGGGCCGAAAAAAGTCACTTACAAATTGAATTTTCAACAACCGTTTCTTATTGGGCCTCTACATACTCGGATCAACCAACATGCAAAATTTCAGCTTTCTAGGTCTTGTGGTTTGAGCCCTGCGTCAATGAGTCAATTTTGGATTGTCAATGCCAAAGGGCTGAAAAAAGTCACTTACAAATTGAATTTTCAAAAACCGTTTCATAGTGAACCTCTACATACTTGGATCAACCAACTTGCAAAATTTCAGCTTTCTAGGTCTAGTGGTTTGAGCCCTGCGGTGATAAGTCTATTTTGGATTATATATAAGAGATGAGATTTTCCAAGTCGATTTGATCGTAGAAATATGGATTATCGCTCTTTTTGCGCGTATCAATTGTGAGGAGCAATGTTCGTGGTTCCCACTTCGACCGAACCCAGCGTTATAAGGCCCTAAAACGTACGGTTTTTGAGATATTGCCAGAAAACTATCCCCGGTCAGCGAAATTTCAGCGGTTGCCATAGTAAAGTTGATCTGTTTCTCAGAGGGAACACAGTTATTTGGGAATATCTCCGAAACCGTTCATTTTAGGAACTTAAAAAGTGTGTTTCGGGGTCCCTACAGGACCTCCGAGTATTGTTTCTCGTATCTGGCGGCTTAAAATGAGGTAAATCCGAACATTTTACCGACTGTTCTTGCTCAGGGCCAAAGGGCCGAAAAAGTCACTTACAAATTGAATTTTCAAAAACCATTTCTTTTTGGGCCTCTACGTACTCGGATCAACCAACATTCAAAATTTCAGCTTTCTAGGTCAAGTGGTTTGAGCCCTGCGTCGATGAGTCAATTTTGGATTGTCAATGCCAAAGGGCCGAAAAAAGTCACTTACAAATTGAATTTTCAAAAACCGTTTCTTAGTGAGCCTCTACATACTCGGATCAACCAACATGCAAAATTTCAGCTTTCTAGGTCTAGTGGTTTGAGCCCTGCGGTGATAAGTCTATTTTGGATTATATATAAGAGATGAGATTTTCCAAGTCGATTTGATCGTAGAAATATGGATTATCGCTCTTTTTGCGCGTATCAATTGTGAGGAGCAATGTTCGTGGTTCCCACTTCGACCGAACCCAGCGTTATAAGGCCCTAAAACGTACGGTTTTTGAGATATTGCCAGAAAACTATCCCCGGTCAGCGAAATTTCAGCGGTTGCCATAGTAAATTTGATCTGTTTCTCAAAGGGAACACAGTTATTTGGGAATATCTCCGAAACCGTTCATTTTAGGAACTTAAAAAGTGTGTTTCGGGGTCCCTACAGGACCTCCGAGTATTGTTTCTCGTATCTGGCGGCTTAAAATGAGCTAAATCCGAACATTTTACCGACTGTTCTTGCTCAGTGCCAAAGGGCCGAAAAAGTCACTTACAAATTGAATTTTCAAAAACCATTTCTTATTGGGCCTCTACTTACTCGGATCAACCAACATGCAAAATTTCAGCTTTCTAGGTCTAGTGGTTTGAGCCCTGCGGTGATGAGTCAATTATGGACTATATATAACAGATGAGACTTTCCAAGTCGATTTGATCGTAGAAATATGGATTATAGCTCTTTTTGCGCGTATCAATGTGAGGAGCAATATTCGTGGTTTCCACTTCGAAGAAGTGGGAACCGAACCCAGTGTTATAAGGCCATAAAACGAACGGTTTTTGAGATATTGCCAGAAAACTATCCCCGGTCTGCGAAATTTCAGCGGTTGCCATAGTAACGTTGAACTGTTTCTCAGAGGGAACACAGTTATTTGGGAATATCTCCGCAACCGTTCATTTCAGGAACTTAAAATGTATGTTTCGGGGTCCCTGCAGGACCTCCGAGTATTGTTTCCCGTATCTGGCGGCTTAAAATGAGCTAAATCGGAACATTTTACCGACTGTCCTTGCTCAGTGCCAAAGGGCCGAAAAAAGTCACTTACAAATTGAATTTTCAAAAACTGTTTCTTATTTGGCCTCTACGTACTTGGATCAACCAACATGCAAAATTTAAGCTTTCTAGGTCTAGTGGTTTGAAACCTGCGGTGATGAGTCTATTTTGGATTATATATAAGACATGAGACTTTCCAAGTCGATTTGATCGTAGAAATATGGATTATAGCTCTTTTTGCGCGTATCAATGTGAGGAGCAATGTTAGTGGTTTCCACTTCGAAGAAGTGGGAACCGAACCCAGGGTTACAAGGCCCTAAAACGAACAGTTTTCGAGATATTGCCAGAAAACTATCCCCGGTCTGCGAAATTTCAGAGGTTGCCATAGTAACGTTGATCTGTTTCTCAGAGGGAACACAGTTATTTGGGAATATCTCCGAAACCGTTCATTTTAGGAACTTAAAATGTGTGTTTCGGGGTCCCTACAGGACCTCCGAGTATTGTTTCTCGTATCTGGTGGCTTAAAATGAGCTAAATCCGAACATTTTACCGACTGTTCTTGCTCAGTGCCAAAGGGCCGAAAAAAGTCACTTACAAATTGAATTTTCAAAAACCGTTTCTTATTGGGCCTCTACATACTCGGATCAACCAACATGCAAAATTTCAGCTTTCTAGGTCTAGTGGTTTGAGCCCTGCGTCGATGAGTCAATTTTGGATTGTCATTGCCAAAGGGCCGAAAAAAGTCACTTACATATTGAATTTTCAAAAACTGTTTCTTAGTGAGCCTCTACATACTCAGAACAACCAACATGCAATATTTCAGCTTTCTAGGTCTAGTGGTTTGAGCCCTGCGGTGATGAGTCAATTTTGGATTATATATAAGAGATGAGACTTTCCAAGTCGATTTGATCGTAGAAATATGGATTATAGCTCTTTTTGCGCGTATCAATGTGAGGAGCAATGATCGTGGTTCCCTCTTCGACCGAACCCAGCGTTATAAGTCCCTAAAACGAACGGTTTTCGAGATATTGCCAGAAAACTATCCACGGTCTGCGAAATTTCAGCGGTTGCCATAGTAACGTTGATCTGTTTCTCAGAGGGAACACAGTTATTTGGGAATATCTCCGAAACCGTTCATTTTAGGAACTTAAAAAGAGTGTTTCTGGGTCCATACAGGACCTCCGAGTATTTTTTCTCGTATCTGGCGGCTTAAATGAGCTACTGTAAATCCGAACATTTTACCGACTGCCCTTGCTCAGTGCCAAAGGGCCGAAAAAAGGCACTTACAAATTGAATTTTCAAAAACCGTTTCTTAGTGTGCCTCTACATACTCGGATCAACCAACTTGCAAAATTTCAGCTTTCTAGGTCTAGTGGTTTGAGCCCTGTGGTGATGAGTCAATTTTGGATTATATATAAGAGATGAGACATTCCAAATCGACTTGATCGTAGAAATATGGATTATAGCTCTTTTTGCGCGTATCAATGTGAGGAGCAATGTTCGTGGTTTCCACTTGGGAACCGAACCCAGCGTTATAAGGCCCTAAAGCGAACGGTTTTCGAGATATTGCCAGAAAACTATCCCCGGTCTGCGAAATTTCAGCGGTTGCCATAGTAACGTTGATCTGTTTCTCAGAGGGAACACAGTTATTTGGGAATATCTCCGAAACCGTTCATTTCAGGAACTTAAAAAGTGCGTTTTGGGGTCCCTACAGGACCTCCGAGTATCGTTTCTCGTATCTGGCGGCTTAAAATGAGCTAAATCCGAACATTTTACCGACTGTTCTTGCTCAGTGCCAATGGGCCGAAAAAAGTCACTTACAAATTGAATTTTCAAAAACCGTTTCTTAATGAGACTCTACATACTCGGATCAACCAACATGCAAAATTTCAGCTTTCTAGGTCTAGTGGTTTGAGCCCTGCGGTGATGAGTCAATTTTGGATTATGTATAAGAGATTAGAATTTCCAAGTCGATTTGATCGTAGAAATATGGATTATAGCTCTTTTTGCGCGCATCAATGTGAGGAGCAATGTTAGTGGTTTCCACTTCGAAGAAGTGGGAACCGAACCCAGCGTAATAAGGCCCTAAAACGAACGGTTTTCGAGATATTGCCAGAAAACTATCCCCGGTCAGCGAAATTTCTGAGGTTGCCATAGTAACCTTGATCTGTTTCTCAGAGGGAACACAGTTATTTGGGAATATCTCCGAAACCGTTCATTTCAGGAACTTAAAAAGTGCGTTTTGGGGTCCCTATAGGACCTCCGAGTATCGTTTCTCGTATCTGGCGGCTTAAAATGAGCTAAATCCGAACATTTTACCGACTGTTCTTGCTCAGTGCCAATGGGCCGAAAAAAGTCACTTACAAATTGAATTTTCAAAAACCGTTTCTTAATGAGACTCTACATACTCGGATCAACCAACATGCAAAATTTCAGCTTTCTAGGTCTAGTGGTTTGAGCCCTGCGGTGATGAGTCAATTTTGGATTATGTATAAGAGATTAGAATTTCCAAGTCGATTTGATCGTAGAAATATGGATTATAGCTCTTTTTGCGCGTATCAATGTGAGGAGCAATGTTCGTGGTTTCCAATTCGGAGAAGTGGGAACCGAACCCAGCGTTATAAGGCCCTAAAATGAACGGTTTTCGAGATATTGCCAGAAAACTATCCCCGGTCTGCGAAATTTCAGCGGTTGCCATAGTAACGTTGATCTGTTTCTCAGAGGGAACACAGTTATTTGGGAATATCTCCGAAACCGTTCATTTCAGGAAATTAAAAAGTGTGTTTTGGAGTCCCTACAGGACCTCCGAGTATTGTTTCTCGTATCTGGCGGCTTAAAATGAACTAAATCCAAACATTTTACCGACTGTCCTTGCTCAGTGCCAAAGGGCCGAAAAAGTCACTTACAAATTGAATTTTCAAAAACCGTTTCTTATTGGGCCTCTACGTACTTGGATCAACCAACATGCAAAATTTCAGCTTTCTAGGTCTATTGGTTTGAGCCCTGCGTCGATGAGTCAATTTCGGATTGTCAATGCCAGAGGGTCGAAAAAAGTCACTTACAAATTGAATTTTCAAAAACCGTTTCATTGTGTGCCTTTATATACTGGGATCAACCAACATACAAAATTTCAGCTTTCTAGGTCTAGTAGTTTGAGCCCTGCGTCGATGAGTAAATTTTGGATTGTCAATGACAAAGGGCCGAATAAAGTCACTTACAAATTGAATTTTCAAAAACCGTTTCTTAGTGAACATCTACATACTCGGATCAACCAACTTGCAAAATTTCAGCTTTCTAGGTCTAGTCTAGTGGTTTGAGCCCTGCGGTGATGTGTCAATTTTGGATTATATGTAAGAGATGAGACTTTCCAAGTCGATTTGATCGTAGAAATATGGAGTATAGCTCTTTTTGCGCGTATCAATGTGAGGAGCAATGTTCGTGGTTTCCACTTCCAAGAAGTGGGAACCGAACCCAGGGTTATAAGGCCCTAAAACGAACGGTTTTCGAGATATTGCCATAAAACTATCCCCGGTCTGCGAAATTTCAGCGGTTGCCATAGTAACGTTGATCTGTTTCTCAGAGGGAACACAGTTATTTGGGAATATCTCCGAAACCGTTCATTTCAGGAACTTAAAAAGTGTGTTTCGGGGTCCCTACAGGACCTCCGAGTATCGTTTCTCGTATCTGGCGGCTTAAAATGAGCTAAATCCGAACATTTTACCGACTGTCCTTGCTCAGTGCCAAGGGGCCGAAAAAAGTCACTTATATATTGAATTTTCAAAAACCGTTTCTTATTGGGCCTCTACATACTCGGATCAACCAACATGCAAAATTCCAGCGTTCTAGGTCTAGTGGTTTGAGTCCTGCGTCGATGAGTCAATTTTGGATTGTCAATGCCAAAGGGCCGAAAAAAGTCACTTACAAATTGAATTTTCAAAAACCGTTTCTTAGTGAGCCTCTACATACTCGGATCAACCAACATGCAAAATTTCAGCTTTCTAGGTCTAGTGGTTTGAGCCCTGCGGTGATGAGTCTATTTTGGATTGTATATAAGAGAAGAGACTTTCCAAGTCGATTTGATCGTAGAAATATGGATTATAGCTCTTTTTGCTCGTATCAATGTGAGGAGCAATGTTCGTGGTTTCCACTTCCAAGAAGTGGGAACCGAACCCAGCGTTATAAGGCCCTAAAACGAACGGTTTTCGAGATATTGCCATAAAACTATCCCCGGTCTGCGAAATTTCAGCGGTTGCCATAGTAACGTTGATCTGTATGTCAGAGGGAACACAGTTATTTGGGAATATCTCCGAAACCGTTCATTTCAGGAACTTAAAAAGTGTGTTTCGGGATCCCTACAGGACCTCCGAGTATCGTTTCTCGTATCTGGCGGCTTAAAATGAGCTAAATCCGAACATTTTACCGACTGTCCTTGCTCAGTGCCAAGGGGCCGAAAAAAGTCACTTACATATTGAATTTTCAAAAACCATTTTTTATTGGGCCTCTACATACTCGGATCAACCAACATGCAAAATTCCAGCCTTCTAGGTCTAGTGGTTTGAGCCCTGCGTCGATGAGTCAATTTTGGATTGTCAATGACAAAGGGCCGAAAAAAGTCACTTACAAATTGAATTTTTAAAGACCATTTCTTAGTGAGCCTCTACATACTCGGATCAACCAACATGCAGAATTTCAGCTTTCTAGGTCTAGTGGTTTGAGCCCTGCGGTGATGAGTCTATTTTGGATTGTATATAAGAGAAGAGACTTTCCAAGTCGATTTGATCGTAGAAATATGGATTATAGCTAGTTTTGCGCGTATCAATGTGAGGAGCAATGTTCGTGGTTTCCACTTCCAAGAAGTGAGAACCGAACCCAGCGTTATAAGGCCCTAAAACGAACGGTTTTCGAGATATTGCCAGAAAACTATCCCCGGTCTGCGAAATTTCAGCGGTTGCCGTAGTAACGTTGATCTGTTTCTCAGAGGGAACACAGTTATTTGGGAATATCTCCGAAACCGTTCATTTTAGGAACTTAAAAAGTGTGTTTCGGGGTCCCTACAGGACCTCCGAGTATTGTTTCTCGTATCTGGCGGCTTAAAATGAGCTAAATCCGAACATTTTACCGACTGTCCTTGCGCAGTGCCAAAGGGCCGAAAAAAGTCACTTACAAATTGAATTTTCAAAAACCGTTTCTTATTGGGCCTCTACGTACTCGGATCAACCAACATTCAAAATTTCAGCTTTCTAGGTCTAGTGGTTTGAGCCCTGCGTCGATGAGTAAATTTTGGATTGTCAATGACAAAGGGCCGAAAAAAGTCACTTACATATTGAATTTTCAAAGACCATTTCTTAGTGAGCCTCTACATACTCGGATCAACCAACATGCAAAATTTCAGCTTTCTAGGTCTAGTGGTTTGAGCCCTCCGGTGATGAGTCTATTTTGGATTGTATATAAGAGAAGAGACTTTCCAAGTCGATTTGATCGTAGAAATATGGGTTATAGCCCTTTTTGCGCGTATCAATGTGAGGAGCAATGTTCGTGGTTTCCACTTCCAAGAAGTGGGAACCGAACCCAGCGTTATAAGGCCCTAAAACGAACGGTATTCGAGATATTGCCAGAAAACTATCCCCGGTCTGCGAAATTTCAGCGGTTGCCATAGTAACGTTGATCTGTTTCTCAGAGGGAACAGTTATTTGGGAATATCTCCGAAACCGTTCATTTTAGGAACTTAAAAAGTGTGTTTCGGGGTCCCTACAGGACCTCCGAGTATTGTTTCACGTATCTGGCGGCTTAAAATCAGCTAAATCCGAACATTTTACCGACTGTCCTTGCGCAGTGCCAAAGGGCCGAAAAAAGTCACTTACAAATTGAATTTTCAAAAACCGTTTCTTATTGGGCCTCTACGTACTCGGATCAACCAACATTCAAAATTTCAGCTTTCTAGGTCTAGTGGTTTGAGCCCTGCGTCGATGAGGAAATTTTGGATTGTCAATGACAAAGGGCCGAATAAAGTCACTTACAAATTGAATTTTCAAAAACCGTTTCTTAGTGAACATCTACATACTCGGATCAACCAACTTGCAAAATTTCAGCTTTCTAGGTCTAGTCTAGTGGTTTGAGCCCTGCGGTGATGTGTCAATTTTGGATTATATGTAAGAGATGAGACTTTCCAAGTCGATTTGATCGTAGAAATATGGAGTATAGCTCTTTTTGCGCGTATCAATGTGAGGAGCAATGTTCGTGGTTTCCACTTCCAAGAAGTGGGAACCGAACCCAGGGTTATAAGGCCCTAAAACGAACGGTTTTCGAGATATTGCCATAAAACTATCCCCGGTCTGCAAAATTTCAGCGGTTGCCATAGTAACGTTGATCTGTTTCTCAGAGGGAACACAGTTATTTGGGAATATCTCCGAAACCGTTCATTTCAGGAACTTAAAAAGTGTGTTTCGGGGTCCCTACAGGACCTCCGAGTATCGTTTCTCGTATCTGGCGGCTTAAAATGAGCTAAATCCGAACATTTTACCGACTGTCCTTGCTCAGTGCCAAGGGGCCGAAAAAAGTCACTTATATATTGAATTTTCAAAAACCGTTTCTTATTGGGCCTCTACATACTCGGATCAACCAACATGCAAAATTCCAGCCTTCTAGGTCTAGTGGTTTGAGCCCTGCGTCGATGAGTCAATTTTGGATTGTCAATGCCAAAGGGCCAAAAAAAGTCACTTACAAATTGAAGTTTCAAAGACCGTTTCTTAGTGAGCCTCTACATACTCGGATCAACCAACATGCAAAATTTCAGCTTTCTAGGTCTAGTGGTTTGAGCCCTGCGGTGATGAGTCTCTTTTGGATTATATATAAGAGATGAGACTTTCCAAGTCGATTTGATCGTAGAAATATGGATTATAGCTCTTTTTGCGCCTAACAATGTGAGGAGCAATGTTCGTGGTTTCCACTTCCAAGAAGTGGGAACCGAACCCAGCGTTATAAGGCCCTAAAACGAACGGTTTTCGAGATATTGCCAGAAAACTATCCCCGGTCTGCGAAATTTCAGCGGTTGCCATAGTAACGTTGATCTGTTTCTCAGAGGGAACACAGTTATTTGGGAATATCTCCGAAACCGTTCATTTTAGGAACTTAAAAAGTGTGTTTCGGGGTCCCTACAGGACCTCCGAGTATTGTTTCTCGTATCTGGCGGCTTAAAATGAGCTAAATCCGAACATTTTACCGACTGTCCTTGCGCAGTGCCAAAGGGCCGAAAAAAGTCACTTACAAATTGAATTTTCAAAAACCGTTTCTTATTGGGCCTCTACGTACTCGGATCAACCAACATTCAAAATTTCAGCTTTCTAGGTCTAGTGGTTTGAGCCCTGCGTCGATGAGTAAATTTTGGATTGTCAATGACAAAGGGCCGAAAAAAGTCACTTACATATTGAATTTTCAAAGACCATTTCTTAGTGAGCCTCTACATACTCGGATCAACCAACATGCAAAATTTCAGCTTTCTAGGTCTAGTGGTTTGAGCCCTCCGGTGATGAGTCTATTTTGGATTGTATATAAGAGAAGAGACTTTCCAAGTCGATTTGATCGTAGAAATATGGGTTATAGCCCTTTTTGCGCGTATCAATGTGAGGAGCAATGTTCGTCGTTTCCACTTCCAAGAAGTGGGAACCGAACCCAGCGTTATAAGGCCCTAAAACGAACGGTATTCGAGATATTGCCAGAAAACTATCCCCGGTCTGCGAAATTTCAGCGGTTGCCATAGTAACGTTGATCTGTTTCTCAGAGGGAACAGTTATTTGGGAATATCTCCGAAACCGTTCATTTTAGGAACTTAAAAAGTGTGTTTCGGGGTCCCTACAGGACCTCCGAGTATTGTTTCACGTATCTGGCGGCTTAAAATCAGCTAAATCCGAACATTTTACCGACTGTCCTTGCGCAGTGCCAAAGGGCCGAAAAAAGTCACTTACAAATTGAATTTTCAAAAACCGTTTCTTATTGGGCCTCTACGTACTCGGATCAACCAACATTCAAAATTTCAGCTTTCTAGGTCTAGTGGTTTGAGCCCTGCGTCGATGAGGAAATTTTGGATTGTCAATGACAAAGGGCCGAATAAAGTCACTTACAAATTGAATTTTCAAAAACCGTTTCTTAGTGAACATCTACATACTCGGATCAACCAACTTGCAAAATTTCAGCTTTCTAGGTCTAGTCTAGTGGTTTGAGCCCTGCGGTGATGTGTCAATTTTGGATTATATGTAAGACATGAGACTTTCCAAGTCAATTTGATCGTAGAAATATGGAGTATAGCTCTTTTTGCGCGTATCAATGTGAGGAGCAATGTTCGTGGTTTCCACTTCCAAGAAGTGGGAACCGAACCCAGGGTTATAAGGCCCTAAAACGAACGGTTTTCGAGATATTGCCATAAAACTATCCCCGGTCTGCGAAATTTCAGCGGTTGCCATAGTAACGTTGATCTGTTTCTCAGAGGGAACACAGTTATTTGGGAATATCTCCGAAACCGTTCATTTCAGGAACTTAAAAAGTGTGTTTCGGGGTCCCTACAGGACCTCCGAGTATCGTTTCTCGTATCTGGCGGCTTAAAATGAGCTAAATCCGAACATTTTACCGACTGTCCTTGCTCAGTGCCAAGGGGCCGAAAAAAGTCACTTATATATTGAATTTTCAAAAACCGTTTCTTATTGGGCCTCTACATACTCGGATCAACCAACATGCAAAATTCCAGCCTTCTAGGTCTAGTGGTTTGAGCCCTGCGTCGATGAGTCAATTTTGGATTGTCAATGCCAAAGGGCCAAAAAAAGTCACTTACAAATTGAAGTTTCAAAGACCGTTTCTTAGTGAGCCTCTACATACTCGGATCAACCAACATGCAAAATTTCAGCTTTCTAGGTCTAGTGGTTTGAGCCCTGCGGTGATGAGTCTCTTTTGGATTATATATAAGAGATGAGACTTTCCAAGTCGATTTGATCGTAGAAATATGGATTATAGCTCTTTTTGCGCGTATCAATGTGAGGAGCAATGTTCGTGGTTTCCACTTCCAAGAAGTGGGAACCGAACCCAGCATTATAAGGCCCTAAAACGATCGGTTTTCGAGATATTGCCATAAAACTATCCCCGGTCTGCGAAATTTCAGCGGTTGCCATAGTAACGTTGATCTGTTTCTCAGAGGGAACACAGTTATTTGGGTATATCTCCGAAACCGTTCATTTCAGGAACTTAAAAAGTGTGTTTCTGGGTCCCTGCAGGACCTCCGAGTATCGTTTCTCGTATCTGGCGGCTTAAAATGAGCTAAATCCGAACATTTTACCGACTGTACTTGCAAAGTGCCAAAGGGCCGAAAAAAGTCACTTACATATTGAATTTTCAAAAACCGTTTCTTAGTGAGCCTCTACATACTCGGATCAACCAACATGCAAAAATTTCAGCTTTCTAGGTCTAGTGGTTAGAGCCCTGCGGTGATGAGTCTATTTTGGATTGTATATAAGAGAAGAGACTTTCCAAGTCGATTTGATCGTAGAAATATGGATTTTAGCTCTTTTTGCGCGTATCAATGTGAGGAGCAATGTTCGTGGTTTCCACTTCCAAGAAGTGGGAACCGAACCCAGCGTTATAAGGCCCTAAAACGAACGGTTTTCGAGATATTGCCAGAAAACTATCCCCGTCTGCGAAATTTCAGCGGTTGCCATAGTAACGTTGATCTGTTTCTCAGAGGGAACACAGTTATTTGGGAATATCTCCGAAACCGTTCATTTCAGGAACTTAAAAAGTGTGTTTCGGGGTCCCTACAGCACCTCCGAGTATTGTTTCTCGTATCTGGCGGCTTAAAATGAGCTAAATACGAACATTTTACCGACTGTCCTTGCTCAGTGCCAAAGGGCCGAAAAAAGTCACTTACAAATTGAATTTTCAAAAACCGTTTCTTATAGGGCCTCTACGTACTTGGATCAACCAACATGCAATATTTCAGCTTTCTAGGTCTAGTGGTTTGAGCCCTGCGGTGATGAGTCAATTTTGGATTATATATAAGAGATGAGATTTTCCAAGTCGATTTGATCGTAGAAATATGGATTATCGCTCTTTTTGCGCGTATCAATGTGAGGAGCAATGTTCGTTGTTCCCACTTCGACCGAACCCAGCGTTATAAGGCCCTAAAACGTACGGTTTTTGAGATATTGCCAGAAAACTATCCCCGGTCTGCGAAATTTCAGCAGTTGCCATAGTAACGTTGATCTGTTTCTCAGAGGGAACACAGTTATTTGGGAATATCTACGAAACCGTTCATTTCAGGAACTTAAAATGTGTGTTTCGGGGTCCCTACAGGACCTCCGAGTATTGTTTCTAGTATCTGGCAGCTTACAATGAGCTAAATCCGAACATTTTACCGACTGTCCTTGCTCAGTGCCAAAGGGCCGAAAAAAGTCACTTACAAATTGAATTTTCAAAAACCGTTTCTTATTGGGCCTCTACGTACTTCGATCAACCAACATGCAAAATTTCAGCTTTCTAGGTCTAGTGGTTTGAGCCCTGCGTCGATGAGTCAATTTCGGATTGTCAATGCCAGAGGGTCGAAAAAAGTCACTTACAAATTGAATTTTCAAAAACCGTTTCATTGTGTGCCTTTATATACTGGGATCAACCAACATACAAAATTTCAGCTTTCTAGGTCTAGTAGTTTGAGCCCTGCGTCGATGAGTAAATTTTGGATTGTCAATGACAAAGGGCCGAATAAAGTCACTTACAAATTGAATTTTCAAAAACCGTTTCTTAGTGAACATCTACATACTCGGATCAACCAACTTGCAAAATTTCAGCTTTCTAGGTCTAGTCTAGTGGTTTGAGCCCTGCGGTGATGTGTCAATTTTGGATTATATGTAAGAGATGAGACTTTCCAAGTCGATTTGATCGTAGAAATATGGAGTATAGCTCTTTTTGCGCGTATCAATGTGAGGAGCAATGTTCGTGGTTTCCACTTCCAAGAAGTGGGAACCGAACCCAGGGTTATAAGGCCCTAAAACGAACGGTTTTCGAGATATTGCCATAAAACTATCCCCGGTCTGCGAAATTTCAGCGGTTGCCATAGTAACGTTGATCTGTTTCTCAGAGGGAACACAGTTATTTGGGAATATCTCCGAAACCGTTCATTTCAGGAACTTAAAAAGTGTGTTTCGGGGTCCCTACAGGACCTCCGAGTATCGTTTCTCGTATCTGGCGGCTTAAAATGAGCTAAATCCGAACATTTTACCGACTGTCCTTGCTCAGTGCCAAGGGGCCGAAAAAAGTCACTTATATATTGAATTTTCAAAAACCGTTTCTTATTGGGCCTCTACATACTCGGATCAACCAACATGCAAAATTCCAGCGTTCTAGGTCTAGTGGTTTGAGTCCTGCGTCGATGAGTCAATTTTGGATTGTCAATGCCAAAGGGCCGAAAAAAGTCACTTACAAATTGAATTTTCAAAGACCGTTTCTTAGTGAGCCTCTACATACTCGGATCAACCAACATGCAAAATTTCAGCTTTCTAGGTCTAGTGGTTTGAGCCCTGCGGTGATGAGTCTATTTTGGATTGTATATAAGAGAAGAGACTTTCCAAGTCGATTTGATCGTAGAAATATGGATTATAGCTCTTTTTGCACGTATCAATGTGAGGAGCAATGTTCGTGGTTTCCACTTCCAAGAAGTGGGAACCGAACCCAGGGTTATAAGGCCCTAAAACGAACGGTTTTCGAGATATTGCCATAAAACTATCCCCGGTCTGCGAAATTTCAGCGGTTGCCATAGTAACGTTGATCTGTATGTCAGAGGGAACACAGTTATTTGGGAATATCTCCGAAACCGTTCATTTCAGGAACTTAAAAAGTGTGTTTCGGGATCCCTACAGGACCTCCGAGTATCGTTTCTCGTATCTGGCGGCTTAAAATGAGCTAAATCCGAACATTTTACCGACTGTCCTTGCTCAGTGCCAAGGGGCCGAAAAAAGTCACTTACATATTGAATTTTCAAAAACCATTTTTTATTGGGCCTCTACATACTCGGATCAACCAACATGCAAAATTCCAGCCTTCTAGGTCTAGTGGTTTGAGCCCTGCGTCGATGAGTCAATTTTGGATTGTCAATGACAAAGGGCCGAAAAAAGTCACTTACAAATTGAATTTTTAAAGACCATTTCTTAGTGAGCCTCTACATACTCGGATCAACCAACATGCAGAATTTCAGCTTTCTAGGTCTAGTGGTTTGAGCCCTGCGGTGATGAGTCTATTTTGGATTGTATATAAGAGAAGAGACTTTCCAAGTCGATTTGATCGTAGAAATATGGATTATAGCTAGTTTTGCGCGTATCAATGTGAGGAGCAATGTTCGTGGTTTCCACTTCCAAGAAGTGAGAACCGAACCCAGCGTTATAAGGCCCTAAAACGAACGGTTTTCGAGATATTGCCAGAAAACTATCCCCGGTCTGCGAAATTTCAGCGGTTGCCGTAGTAACGTTGATCTGTTTCTCAGAGGGAACACAGTTATTTGGGAATATCTCCGAAACCGTTCATTTTAGGAACTTAAAAAGTGTGTTTCGGGGTCCCTACAGGACCTCCGAGTATTGTTTCTCGTATCTGGCGGCTTAAAATGAGCTAAATCCGAACATTTTACCGACTGTCCTTGCGCAGTGCCAAAGGGCCGAAAAAAGTCACTTACAAATTGAATTTTCAAAAACCGTTTCTTATTGGGCCTCTACGTACTCGGATCAACCAACATTCAAAATTTCAGCTTTCTAGGTCTAGTGGTTTGAGCCCTGCGTCGATGAGTAAATTTTGGATTGTCAATGACAAAGGGCCGAAAAAAGTCACTTACATATTGAATTTTCAAAGACCATTTCTTAGTGAGCCTCTACATACTCGGATCAACCAACATGCAAAATTTCAGCTTTCTAGGTCTAGTGGTTTGAGCCCTCCGGTGATGAGTCTATTTTGGATTGTATATAAGAGAAGAGACTTTCCAAGTCGATTTGATCGTAGAAATATGGGTTATAGCCCTTTTTGCGCGTATCAATGTGAGGAGCAATGTTCGTGGTTTCCACTTCCAAGAAGTGGGAACCGAACCCAGCGTTATAAGGCCCTAAAACGAACGGTATTCGAGATATTGCCAGAAAACTATCCCCGGTCTGCGAAATTTCAGCGGTTGCCATAGTAACGTTGATCTGTTTCTCAGAGGGAACAGTTATTTGGGAATATCTCCGAAACCGTTCATTTTAGGAACTTAAAAAGTGTGTTTCGGGGTCCCTACAGGACCTCCGAGTATTGTTTCACGTATCTGGCGGCTTAAAATCAGCTAAATCCGAACATTTTACCGACTGTCCTTGCGCAGTGCCAAAGGGCCGAAAAAAGTCACTTACAAATTGAATTTTCAAAAACCGTTTCTTATTGGGCCTCTACGTACTCGGATCAACCAACATTCAAAATTTCAGCTTTCTAGGTCTAGTGGTTTGAGCCCTGCGTCGATGAGGAAATTTTGGATTGTCAATGACAAAGGGCCGAATAAAGTCACTTACAAATTGAATTTTCAAAAACCGTTTCTTAGTGAACATCTACATACTCGGATCAACCAACTTGCAAAATTTCAGCTTTCTAGGTCTAGTCTAGTGGTTTGAGCCCTGCGGTGATGTGTCAATTTTGGATTATATGTAAGAGATGAGACTTTCCAAGTCGATTTGATCGTAGAAATATGGAGTATAGCTCTTTTTGCGCGTATCAATGTGAGGAGCAATGTTCGTGGTTTCCACTTCCAAGAAGTGGGAACCGAACCCAGGGTTATAAGGCCCTAAAACGAACGGTTTTCGAGATATTGCCATAAAACTATCCCCGGTCTGCAAAATTTCAGCGGTTGCCATAGTAACGTTGATCTGTTTCTCAGAGGGAACACAGTTATTTGGGAATATATCCGAAACCGTTCATTTCAGGAACTTAAAAAGTGTGTTTCGGGGTCCCTACAGGACCTCCGAGTATCGTTTCTCGTATCTGGCGGCTTAAAATGAGCTAAATCCGAACATTTTACCGACTGTCCTTGCTCAGTGCCAAGGGGCCGAAAAAAGTCACTTATATATTGAATTTTCAAAAACCGTTTCTTATTGGGCCTCTACATACTCGGATCAACCAACATGCAAAATTCCAGCCTTCTAGGTCTAGTGGTTTGAGCCCTGCGTCGATGAGTCAATTTTGGATTGTCAATGCCAAAGGGCCAAAAAAAGTCACTTACAAATTGAAGTTTCAAAGACCGTTTCTTAGTGAGCCTCTACATACTCGGATCAACCAACATGCAAAATTTCAGCTTTCTAGGTCTAGTGGTTTGAGCCCTGCGGTGATGAGTCTCTTTTGGATTATATATAAGAGATGAGACTTTCCAAGTCGATTTGATCGTAGAAATATGGATTATAGCTCTTTTTGCGCCTAACAATGTGAGGAGCAATGTTCGTGGTTTCCACTTCCAAGAAGTGGGAACCGAACCCAGCGTTATAAGGCCCTAAAACGAACGGTTTTCGAGATATTGCCAGAAAACTATCCCCGGTCTGCGAAATTTCAGCGGTTGCCATAGTAACGTTGATCTGTTTCTCAGAGGGAACACAGTTATTTGGGAATATCTCCGAAACCGTTCATTTTAGGAACTTAAAAAGTGTGTTTCGGGGTCCCTACAGGACCTCCGAGTATTGTTTCTCGTATCTGGCGGCTTAAAATGAGCTAAATCCGAACATTTTACCGACTGTCCTTGCGCAGTGCCAAAGGGCCGAAAAAAGTCACTTACAAATTGAATTTTCAAAAACCGTTTCTTATTGGGCCTCTACGTACTCGGATCAACCAACATTCAAAATTTCAGCTTTCTAGGTCTAGTGGTTTGAGCCCTGCGTCGATGAGTAAATTTTGGATTGTCAATGACAAAGGGCCGAAAAAAGTCACTTACATATTGAATTTTCAAAGACCATTTCTTAGTGAGCCTCTACATACTCGGATCAACCAACATGCAAAATTTCAGCTTTCTAGGTCTAGTGGTTTGAGCCCTCCGGTGATGAGTCTATTTTGGATTGTATATAAGAGAAGAGACTTTCCAAGTCGATTTGATCGTAGAAATATGGGTTATAGCCCTTTTTGCGCGTATCAATGTGAGGAGCAATGTTCGTCGTTTCCACTTCCAAGAAGTGGGAACCGAACCCAGCGTTATAAGGCCCTAAAACGAACGGTATTCGAGATATTGCCAGAAAACTATCCCCGGTCTGCGAAATTTCAGCGGTTGCCATAGTAACGTTGATCTGTTTCTCAGAGGGAACAGTTATTTGGGAATATCTCCGAAACCGTTCATTTTAGGAACTTAAAAAGTGTGTTTCGGGGTCCCTACAGGACCTCCGAGTATTGTTTCACGTATCTGGCGGCTTAAAATCAGCTAAATCCGAACATTTTACCGACTGTCCTTGCGCAGTGCCAAAGGGCCGAAAAAAGTCACTTACAAATTGAATTTTCAAAAACCGTTTCTTATTGGGCCTCTACGTACTCGGATCAACCAACATTCAAAATTTCAGCTTTCTAGGTCTAGTGGTTTGAGCCCTGCGTCGATGAGGAAATTTTGGATTGTCAATGACAAAGGGCCGAATAAAGTCACTTACAAATTGAATTTTCAAAAACCGTTTCTTAGTGAACATCTACATACTCGGATCAACCAACTTGCAAAATTTCAGCTTTCTAGGTCTAGTCTAGTGGTTTGAGCCCTGCGGTGATGTGTCAATTTTGGATTATATGTAAGACATGAGACTTTCCAAGTCAATTTGATCGTAGAAATATGGAGTATAGCTCTTTTTGCGCGTATCAATGTGAGGAGCAATGTTCGTGGTTTCCACTTCCAAGAAGTGGGAACCGAACCCAGGGTTATAAGGCCCTAAAACGAACGGTTTTCGAGATATTGCCATAAAACTATCCCCGGTCTGCGAAATTTCAGCGGTTGCCATAGTAACGTTGATCTGTTTCTCAGAGGGAACACAGTTATTTGGGAATATCTCCGAAACCGTTCATTTCAGGAACTTAAAAAGTGTGTTTCGGGGTCCCTACAGGACCTCCGAGTATCGTTTCTCGTATCTGGCGGCTTAAAATGAGCTAAATCCGAACATTTTACCGACTGTCCTTGCGCAGTGCCAAAGGGCCGAAAAAAGTCACTTACAAATTGAATTTTCAAAAACCGTTTCTTATTGGGCCTCTACGTACTCGGATCAACCAACATTCAAAATTTCAGCTTTCTAGGTCTAGTGGTTTGAGCCCTGCGTCGATGAGTAAATTTTGGATTGTCAATGACAAAGGGCCGAAAAAAGTCACTTACATATTGAATTTTCAAAGACCATTTCTTAGTGAGCCTCTACATACTCGGATCAACCAACATGCAAAATTTCAGCTTTCTAGGTCTAGTGGTTTGAGCCCTCCGGTGATGAGTCTATTTTGGATTGTATATAAGAGAAGAGACTTTCCAAGTCGATTTGATCGTAGAAATATGGGTTATAGCCCTTTTTGCGCGTATCAATGTGAGGAGCAATGTTCGTCGTTTCCACTTCCAAGAAGTGGGAACCGAACCCAGCGTTATAAGGCCCTAAAACGAACGGTATTCGAGATATTGCCAGAAAACTATCCCCGGTCTGCGAAATTTCAGCGGTTGCCATAGTAACGTTGATCTGTTTCTCAGAGGGAACAGTTATTTGGGAATATCTCCGAAACCGTTCATTTTAGGAACTTAAAAAGTGTGTTTCGGGGTCCCTACAGGACCTCCGAGTATTGTTTCACGTATCTGGCGGCTTAAAATCAGCTAAATCCGAACATTTTACCGACTGTCCTTGCGCAGTGCCAAAGGGCCGAAAAAAGTCACTTACAAATTGAATTTTCAAAAACCGTTTCTTATTGGGCCTCTACGTACTCGGATCAACCAACATTCAAAATTTCAGCTTTCTAGGTCTAGTGGTTTGAGCCCTGCGTCGATGAGGAAATTTTGGATTGTCAATGACAAAGGGCCGAATAAAGTCACTTACAAATTGAATTTTCAAAAACCGTTTCTTAGTGAACATCTACATACTCGGATCAACCAACTTGCAAAATTTCAGCTTTCTAGGTCTAGTCTAGTGGTTTGAGCCCTGCGGTGATGTGTCAATTTTGGATTATATGTAAGACATGAGACTTTCCAAGTCAATTTGATCGTAGAAATATGGAGTATAGCTCTTTTTGCGCGTATCAATGTGAGGAGCAATGTTCGTGGTTTCCACTTCCAAGAAGTGGGAACCGAACCCAGGGTTATAAGGCCCTAAAACGAACGGTTTTCGAGATATTGCCATAAAACTATCCCCGGTCTGCGAAATTTCAGCGGTTGCCATAGTAACGTTGATCTGTTTCTCAGAGGGAACACAGTTATTTGGGAATATCTCCGAAACCGTTCATTTCAGGAACTTAAAAAGTGTGTTTCGGGGTCCCTACAGGACCTCCGAGTATCGTTTCTCGTATCTGGCGGCTTAAAATGAGCTAAATCCGAACATTTTACCGACTGTCCTTGCTCAGTGCCAAGGGGCCGAAAAAAGTCACTTATATATTGAATTTTCAAAAACCGTTTCTTATTGGGCCTCTACATACTCGGATCAACCAACATGCAAAATTCCAGCCTTCTAGGTCTAGTGGTTTGAGCCCTGCGTCGATGAGTCAATTTTGGATTGTCAATGCCAAAGGGCCAAAAAAAGTCACTTACAAATTGAAGTTTCAAAGACCGTTTCTTAGTGAGCCTCTACATACTCGGATCAACCAACATGCAAAATTTCAGCTTTCTAGGTCTAGTGGTTTGAGCCCTGCGGTGATGAGTCTCTTTTGGATTATATATAAGAGATGAGACTTTCCAAGTCGATTTGATCGTAGAAATATGGATTATAGCTCTTTTTGCGCGTATCAATGTGAGGAGCAATGTTCGTGGTTTCCACTTCCAAGAAGTGGGAACCGAACCCAGCATTATAAGGCCCTAAAACGATCGGTTTTCGAGATATTGCCATAAAACTATCCCCGGTCTGCGAAATTTCAGCGGTTGCCATAGTAACGTTGATCTGTTTCTCAGAGGGAACACAGTTATTTGGGTATATCTCCGAAACCGTTCATTTCAGGAACTTAAAAAGTGTGTTTATGGGTCCCTGCAGGACCTCCGAGTATCGTTTCTCGTATCTGGCGGCTTAAAATGAGCTAAATCCGAACATTTTACCGACTGTACTTGCAAAGTGCCAAAGGGCCGAAAAAAGTCACTTACATATTGAATTTTCAAAAACCGTTTCTTAGTGAGCCTCTACATACTCGGATCAACCAACATGCAAAAATTTCAGCTTTCTAGGTCTAGTGGTTAGAGCCCTGCGGTGATGAGTCTATTTTGGATTGTATATAAGAGAAGAGACTTTCCAAGTCGATTTGATCGTAGAAATATGGATTTTAGCTCTTTTTGCGCGTATCAATGTGAGGAGCAATGTTCGTGGTTTCCACTTCCAAGAAGTGGGAACCGAACCCAGCGTTATAAGGCCCTAAAACGAACGGTTTTCGAGATATTGCCAGAAAACTATCCCCGTCTGCGAAATTTCAGCGGTTGCCATAGTAACGTTGATCTGTTTCTCAGAGGGAACACAGTTATTTGGGAATATCTCCGAAACCGTTCATTTCAGGAACTTAAAAAGTGTGTTTCGGGGTCCCTACAGCACCTCCGAGTATTGTTTCTCGTATCTGGCGGCTTAAAATGAGCTAAATACGAACATTTTACCGACTGTCCTTGCTCAGTGCCAAAGGGCCGAAAAAAGTCACTTACAAATTGAATTTTCAAAAACCGTTTCTTATAGGGCCTCTACGTACTTGGATCAACCAACATGCAATATTTCAGCTTTCTAGGTCTAGTGGTTTGAGCCCTGCGGTGATGAGTCAATTTTGGATTATATATAAGAGATGAGATTTTCCAAGTCGATTTGATCGTAGAAATATGGATTATCGCTCTTTTTGCGCGTATCAATGTGAGGAGCAATGTTCGTTGTTCCCACTTCGACCGAACCCAGCGTTATAAGGCCCTAAAACGTACGGTTTTTGAGATATTGCCAGAAAACTATCCCCGGTCTGCGAAATTTCAGCAGTTGCCATAGTAACGTTGATCTGTTTCTCAGAGGGAACACAGTTATTTGGGAATATCTACGAAACCGTTCATTTCAGGAACTTAAAATGTGTGTTTCGGGGTCCCTACAGGACCTCCGAGTATTGTTTCTAGTATCTGGCAGCTTACAATGAGCTAAATCCGAACATTTTACCGACTGTCCTTGCTCAGTGCCAAAGGGCCGAAAAAAGTCACTTACAAATTGAATTTTCAAAAACCGTTTCTTATTGGGCCTCTACGTACTTCGATCAACCAACATGCAAAATTTCAGCTTTCTAGGTCTAGTGGTTTGAGCCCTGCGGTGATGAGTCAATTTTGGATTATATATAAGAGATGAGATTTTCCAAGTCGATTTGATCGTAGAAATATGGATTATCGCTCTTTTTGCGCGTATCAATGTGAGGAGCAATGTTCGTGGTGCCCACTTCGACCGAACCCAGCGTCATAAGGCCCTAAAACGTACGGTTTTTGAGATATTGCCAGAAAACTATCCCCTGTCAACGAAATTTCAACGGTTGCCATAGTAACGTTGATCTGTTTCTCAGAGGGAACACAGTTATTTGGGAATATCTCCGAAACCGTTCATTTTAGGAACTTAAAAAGTGTGTTTGGGGGTCCCTACAGGACCTCCGAGTATTGTTTCTCGTATCTGGCGGCTTAAAATGAGCTAAATCCGAACATTTTACCGACTGTTCTTGCTCAGCGCCAAAGGGCCGAAAAAGTCACTTACAAATTGAATTTTCAAAAACCATTTCTTATTGGGTCTCTACGTACTCGGATCAACCAACATTCAAAATTTCAGCTTTCTAGGTCTAGTGGTTTGAGCCCTGCGTCGATGAGTCAATTTTGGATTGTCAATGCCAAAGGGCCGAAAAAAGTCACTTACAAATTGAATTTTCAAAAACCGTTTCTTAGTGAGCCTCTACATACTCGGATCAATCAACATGCAAAATTTCAGCTTTCTAGGTCTAGTGGTTTGAGCCCTGCGGTGAAGAGTCTATTTTGGATTATATATAAGAGATGAGACTTTCCAAGTCGATTTGATCGTAGAAATATGGATTATAGCTCTTTTTGCGCGTATCAATGTGTGGAGCAATGTTAGTGGGAACCGAACCCAGCGTTATAGGGCCCTAAAACGAACAGTTTTCGAGATATTGCCAGAAAACTATCCCCGGTCTGCGAAATTTCAGCGGTTGCCATAGTAACGTTGATCTGCTTCTCAGAGGGAACACAGTTATTTGGGAATATCTCCGAAACCGTTCATTTTAGGAACTTAAAAAGTGTGTTTCGGGGTCCCTACAGGACCTCCGAGTATTGTTTCTCGTATCTGGCGGCTTAAAATGAGCTAAATCCGAACATTTTACCTACTGTCCTTGCTCAGTGCCAAAGGGCCGAAAAAAGTCACTTACAAATTGAATTTTCAAAAACCGTTTCTTATTGGGCCTCGACATACTCGGATCAACCAACATGCAAAATTTCAGCTTTCTAGGTCTAGTGGTTTGAGCCCTGCGTCGATGAGTCAATTTTGGATGTTCAATGCCAAAGGGCCGAAAAAAGTCACTTACAAATTGAATTTTCAAAAACCGTTTCTCAGTGGGCCTCTACATACTCAGAACAACCAACATGCAAAATTTCAGCTTTCTAGGTCTAGTGGTTTGAGCCCTGCGGGGATGAGTCAATTTTGGATTATATATAAGAGATGAGACTTTCCAAGTCGATTTGATCGTAGAAATATGGTTTATCGCTCTCTTTGCGCGTATCAATGTGAGGAGCAATGTTCGTGGTTTCCACTTCCAAGAAGTGGGAACCGAACCCAGCATTATAAGGCCCTAAAACGAACAGTTTTCGAGATATTGCCAGAAAACTATCCCCGGTCTGCGAAATTTCAGCGGTTGCCATAGTAACGTTGATCTGCTTCTCAGAGGGAACACAGTTATTTGGGAATATCTCCGAAACCGTTCATTTTAGGAACTTAAAAAGTGTGTTTCGGGGTCCCTACAGGACCTCCGAGTATTGTTTCTCGTATCTGGCGGCTTAAAATGAGCTAAATCCGAACATTTTACCGACTGTCCTTGCTCAGTGCCAAAGGGCCGAAAAAAATCACTTACAAATTGAATTTTCAAAAACCGTTCCTTATTGGGCCTCTCCGTACTTGGATCAACCCACATGCAAAATGTCAGCTTTCTAGGTCTAGTGGTTTGAGCCCTGCGTCGATGAGTCAATTTTGGATTGTCAATGCCAAAGGGCCGAAAAAAGTCACTTACAAATTGAATTTTCAAGAACCGTTTCTTAGTGAGCCTCTACATACTCGGATCAACCAACATGCAAACTTTCAGCTTTCTAGGTCTAGTGGTTTGAGCCCTGCGGTGATGAGTCTATTTTGGATTGTATATAAGAGAAGAGACTTTCCAAGTCGATTTGATCGTAGAAATATGGATTATAGCTCTTTTTGCTCGTATCAATGTGTGGAGCAATGTTCGTGGTTTCCACGTCCAAGAAGTGGGAACCGAACCCAGCGTTATAAGGCCCTAAAACGAACGGTTTTCGAGATATTGCCAGAAAACTATCCCCCGTCTGCGAAATTTCAGCGGTTGCCATAGTAACGTTGATCTGTTTCTCAGAGGGAACCCAGTTATTTGGGAATATCTCCGAAACCGTTCATTTCAGGAACTTAAAAGTGTGTTTCGGGGTCCCTACAGCACCTCCGAGTATTTTTTCTCGTATCTGGCGGCTTAAAATGAGCTAAATACGAACATTTTACCGACTGTCCTTGCTCAGTGCCAAAGGGCCGAAAAAAGTCACTTACAAATTGAATTTTCAAGAACCGTTTCTTAGTGGACCTCTACGTACTTGGATCAACCAACATGCAAAATTTCAGCTTTCTAGGTCTAGTGGTTTGAGCCCTGCGGTGATAAGTCAATTTTGGATTATATATAAGAGATGAGATTTTCCAAGTCGATTTGATCGTAGAAATATGGATTATCGCTCTTTTTGCGTGTATCAATGTGAGGAGCAATGTTCGTTGTTCCCACTTCGACCGAACCCAGCGTTATAAGGCCCTAAAACGTACGGTTTTTGAGATATTGCCAGAAAACTATCCCCGGTCTGCGAAATTTCAGCGGTTGCCATAGTAACGTTGATCTGTTTCTCAGAGGGAACACAGTTATTTGGGAATATCTCCGAAACCTTTCATTTCAGGAACTTAAAATGTGTGTTTCGGGGTCCCTACAGGAACTCTGAGTATTGTTTCTAGTATCTGGCGGCTTAAAATTAGCTAAATCCGAACATTTTACCGACTGTCCTTGCTCAGTGCCAAAGGGCCGAAAAAAATCACTTACAAATTGAATTTTCAAAAACCGTTCCTTATTGGGCCTCTCCGTATTTGGATCAACCCACATGCAAAATGTCAGCTTTCTAGGTCTAGTGGTTTGAGCCCTGCGTCGATGAGTCAATTTTGGATTGTCAATGCCAAAGGGCCGAAAAAAGTCACTTACAAATTGAATTTTCAAAAACCGTTTCTTAGTGAGCCTCTACATACTCGGATCAACCAACATGCAAAATTTCAGCTTTCTAGGTCTAGTGGTTTGACCCCTGCGGTGATGAGTCTATTTTGGATTATATATAAGAGATGAGACTTCCAAGTCGATTTGATCGTAGAAATATGGATTATAGCTCTTTTTGCGCGTATCAATGTGAGGAGCAATGTTAGTGGGAACCGAACCCAGCGTTATAAGGCCCTAAAACGAACAGTTTTCGAGATATTGCCAGAAAACTATCCCCGGTCTGCGAAATTTCAGCGGTTGCCATAGTAACGTTGATCTGCTTCTCAGAGGGAACACAGTTATTTGGGAATATCTCCGAAACCGTTCATTTTAGGAACTTAAAAAGTGTGTTTCGGGGTCCCTACAGGACCTCCGAGTATTGTTTCTCGTATCTAGCGGCTTAAAATGAGCTAAATCCGAACATTTTACCTACTGTCCTTGCTCAGTGCCAAAGGGCCGAAAAAAGTCACTTACAAATTGAATTTTCAAAAACCGTTTCTTATTGGGCCTCGACATACTCGGATCAACCAACATGCAAAATTTCAGCTTTCTAGGTCTAGTGGTTTGAGACCTGCGTCGATGAGTCAATTTTGGATAGTCAATGCCAAAGGGCCGAAAAAAGTCACTTACAAATTGAATTTTCAAAAATAGTTTCTCAGTGAGCCTCTACATACTCAGAACAACCAACATGCAAAATATCAGCTTTCTAGGTCTAGTGGTTTGAGCCCTGCGGTGATGAGTCAATTTTGGATTATATATAAGAGATGAGACTTTCCAAGTCGATTTGATCGTAGAAATATGGATTATAGCTCTTTTTGCGCGTATCAATGTGAGGAGCAATGTTCGTGGTTTCCACTTCCAAGAAGTGGGAACCGAACCCAGCATTAAAAGGCCCTAAAACGAACGGTTTTCGAGATATTGCCAGAAAACTATCCCCGGTCTGCGAAATTTCAGCGGTTGCCATAGTAACGTCGATCTGTTTCTCAGAGGGAACACAGTTATTTGGGAATATCTCCGAAACCGTTCATTTCAGGAACTTAAAAAGTGTGTTTCGGGGTCCCTACAGCACCTCCGAGTATTGTTTCTCGTATCAGGCGGCTTAAAATGAGCTAAATACGAACATTTTACAGACTGTCCTTGCTCAGTGCCAAAGGGCCGAAAAAAGTCACTTACAAATTGAATTTTCAAAAACCGTTTCTTATTGGGCCTCTACGTACTTCGATCAACCAACATGCAAATTTTCAGCTTTCTAGGTCTAGTGGTTTGAGCCCTGCGGTGATGAGTCAATTTTGGATTATATATAAGAGATGAGATTTTCCAAGTCGATTTGATCGTAGAAATATGGATTATCGCTCGTTTTGCGCGTATCAGTGTGAGGAGCAATGTTCGTTGTTCCCACTTCGACCGAACCCAGCGTTATAAGGCCCTAAAACGTACGGTTTTTGAGATATTGCCAGAAAACTATCCCCGGTCTGCGAAATTTCAGCGGTTGCCATAGTAACGTTGATCTGTTTCTCAGAGGGAACACAGTTATTTGGGAATATCTCCGAAACCTTTCATTTCAGGAACTTAAAATGTGTGTTTCGGGGTCCCTACAGGACCTCCGAGTATTGTTTCTAGTATCTGGCGGCTCAAAATGAGCTAAATCCGAACATTTTACCGACTGTCCTTGCTCAGTGCCAAAGGGCCAAAAAAAATCACTTACAAATTGAATTTTCAAAAACCGTTCCTTATTGGGCCTCTCCGTACTTGGATCAACCCACATGCAAAATGTCAGCTTTCTAGGTCTAGTGGTTTGAGCCCTGCGTCGATGAGTCAATTTTGGATTGTCAATGCCAAAGGGCCGAAAAAAGTCACTTACAAATTGAATTTTCAAAAACCGTTTCTTAGTGAGCCTCTACATACTCGGATCAACCAACATGCAAAATTTCAGCTTTCTAGGTCTAGTGGTTTGAGCCCTGCGGTGATGAGTCTATTTTGGATTATATATAAGAGATGAGACTTTCCAAGTCGATTTGATCGTAGAAATATGGATTATAGCTCTTTTTGCGCGTATCAATGTGAGGAGCAATGTTAGTGGGAACCGAACCCAGCGTTATAAGGCCCTAAAACGAACAGTTTTCGAGATATTGCCAGAAAACTATCCCCGGTCTGCGAAATTTCAGCGGTTGCCATAGTAACGTTGATCTGCTTCTCAGAGGGAACACAGTTATTTGGGAATATCTCCGAAACCGTTCATTTTAGGAACTTAAAAAGTGTGTTTCGGGGTCCCTACAGGACCTCCGAGTATTTTTTCTCGTATCTGGCGGCTTAAAATGAGCTAAATCCGAACATTTTACCGACTGTCCTTGCGCAGTGCCAAAGGGCCGAAAAAAGTCACTTACAAATTGAATTTTCAAAAACCGTTTCTTATTGGGCCTCTACGTACTAGGATCAACCAACATTCAAAATTTCAGCTTTCTAGGTCTAGTGGTTTGAGCCCTGCGTCGATGAGTAAATTTTGGATTGTCAATGACAAAGGGCCGAAAAAAGTCACTTACAAATTGAATTTTCAAAAACCGTTTCTTCGTGAACATCTACATACTCGGATCAACCAACTTGCAAAATGTCAGCTTTCTAGGTCTAGTCTAGTGGTTTGAGCCCTGCGGTGATGAGTCAATTTTGGATTATATGTAAGAGATGAGACTTTCCAAGTCGATTTGATCGTAGAAATATGGATTATAGCTCTTTTTGCGCGTATCAATGTGAGGAACAATGTTCGTGGTTTCCACTTCCAAGAAGTGGGAACAGAACCCAGGGTTATAAGGCCCTAAAACGAACGGTTTTCGAGATATTGCCATAAAACTATCCCCGGTCTGTGAAATTTCAGCGGTTGCCATAGTAACGTTGATCTGTTTCTCAGAGGGAACACAGTTATTTGGGAATATCTCCGAAACAGTTCATTTCAGGAACTTAAAAAGTGTGTTTCGGGGTCCCTACAGGACCTCCGAGTATCGTTTCTCGTATCTGGCGACTTAAAATGAGCTAAATCCGAACATTTTACCGGCTGTCCTTGCTCAGTGCCAAGGGGCCGAAAAAAGTCACTTACATATTGTATTTTCAAAAACCGTTTTTTATTGGGCCTCTACATTCTCGGATCAACCAACATGCAAAATTCCAGCCTTCTAGGTCTAGTGGTTTGAGCCCTGCGTCGATGAGTCAATTTTGGATTGTCAATGCCAAAGGGCCGAAAAAAGTCACTTACATATTGAATTTTCAAAGACCATTTCTTAGTGAGCCTCTACATACTCGGATCAACCAACATGCAAAATTTCAGCTTTCTAGGTCTAGTGGTTTGAGCCCTCCGGTGATGAGTCTATTTTGGATTGTATATAAGAGAAGAGACTTTCCAAGTCGATTTGATCGTAGAAATATGGGTTATAGCCCTTTTTGCGCGTATCAATGTGAGGAGCAACGTTCGTGGTTTCCACTTCCAAGAAGTGGGAACCGAACCCAGCGTTATAAGGCCCTAAAACGAACGGTTTTCGAGATATTGCCAGAAAACTATCCCCGGTCTGCGAAATTTCAGCGGTTGCCATAGTAACGTTGATCTGCTTCTCAGAGGGAACACAGTTATTTGGGAATATCTCCGAAACCGTTCATTTTAGGAACTTAAAAAGTGTGTTTCGGGGTCCCTACAGGACCTCCGAGTATTGTTTCTCGTATCTAGCGGCTTAAAATGAGCTAAATCCGAACATTTTACCTACTGTCCTTGCTCAGTGCCAAAGGGCCGAAAAAAGTCACTTACAAATTGAATTTTCAAAAACCGTTTCTTATTGGGCCTCGACATACTCGGATCAACCAACATGCAAAATTTCAGCTTTCTAGGTCTAGTGGTTTGAGACCTGCGTCGATGAGTCAATTTTGGATAGTCAATGCCAAAGGGCCGAAAAAAGTCACTTACAAATTGAATTTTCAAAAACCGTTTCTCAGTGAGCCTCTACATACTCAGAACAACCAACATGCAAAATATCAGCTTTCTAGGTCTAGTGGTTTGAGCCCTGCGGTGATGAGTCAATTTTGGATTATATATAAGAGATGAGACTTTCCAAGTCGATTTGATCGTAGAAATATGGATTATAGCTCTTTTTGCGCGTAACAATGTGAGGAGCAATGTTCGTGGTTTCCACTTCCAAGAAGTGGGAACCGAACCCAGCATTATAAGGCCCTAAAACGAACGGTTTTCGAGATATTGCCAGAAAACTGTCCCCGGTCTGCGAAATTTCAGCGGTTGCCATAGTAACGTTGATCTGTTTCTCAGAGGGAACACAGTTATTTGGGAATATCTCCGAAACCGTTCATTTCAGGAACTTAAAAAGTGTGTTTCGGGGTCCCTACAGCACCTCCGAGTATTGTTTCTCGTATCTGGCGGCTTAAAATGAGCTAAATACGAACATTTTACAGACTGTCCTTGCTCAGTGCCAAAGGGCCGAAAAAAGTCACTTACAAATTGAATTTTCAAAAACCGTTTCTTATTGGGCCTCTACGTACTTCGATCAACCAACATGCAAAATTTCAGCTTTCTAGGTCTAGTGGTTTGAGCCCTGCGGTGATGAGTCAATTTTGGATTATATATAAGAGATGAGTTTTTCCAAGTCGATTTGATCGTAGAAATATGGATTATCGCTCGTTTTGCGCGTATCAGTGTGAGGAGCAATGTTCGTTGTTCCCACTTCGACCGAACCCAGCGTTATAAGGCCCTAAAACGTACGGTTTTTGAGATATTGCCAGAAAACTATCCCCGGTCTGCGAAATTTCAGCGGTTGCCATAGTAACGTTGATCTGTTTCTCAGAGGGAACACAGTTATTTGGGAATATCTCCGAAACCTTTCATTTCAGGAACTTAAAATGTGTGTTTCTGGGTCCCTACAGGACCTCCGAGTATTGTTTCTAGTATCTGGCGGCTCAAAATGAGCTAAATCCGAACATTTTACCGACTGTCCTTGCTCAGTGCCAAAGGGCCGAAAAAAATCACTTACAAATTGAATTTTCAAAAACCGTTCCTTATTGGGCCTCTCCGTACTTGGATCAACCCACATGCAAAATGTCAGCTTTCTAGGTCTAGTGGTTTGAGCCCTGCGTCGATGAGTCAATTTTGGATTGTCAATGCCAAAGGGCCGAAAAAAGTCACTTACAAATTGAATTTTCAAAAACCGTTTCTTAGTGAGCCTCTACATACTCGGATCAACCAACATGCAAAATTTCAGCTTTCTAGGTCTAGTGGTTTGAGCCCTGCGGTGATGAGTCTATTTTGGATTATATATAAGAGATGAGACTTTCCAAGTCGATTTGATCGTAGAAATATGGATTATAGCTCTTTTTGCGCGTATCAATGTGAGGAGCAATGTTAGTGGGAACCGAACCCAGCGTTATAAGGCCCTAAAATGAACAGTTTTCGAGATATTGCCAGAAAACTATCCCCGGTCTGCGAAATTTCAGCGGTTGCCATAGTAACGTTGATCTGCTTCTCAGAGGGAACACAGTTATTTGGGAATATCTCCGAAACCGTTCATTTTAGGAACTTAAAAAGTGTGTTTCGGGGTCCCTACAGGACCTCCGAGTATTTTTTCTCGTATCTGGCGGCTTAAAATGAGCTAAATCCGAACATTTTACCGACTGTCCTTGCGCAGTGCCAAAGGGCCGAAAAAAGTCACTTACAAATTGAATTTTCAAAAACCATTTCTTATTGGGCCTCTACGTACTAGGATCAACCAACATTCAAAATTTCAGCTTTCTAGGTCTAGTGGTTTGAGCCCTGCGTCGATGAGTAAATTTTGGATTGTCAATGACAAAGGGCCGAAAAAAGTAACTTACAAATTGAATTTTCAAAAACCGTTTCTTCGTGAACATCTACATACTCGGATCAACCAACTTGCAAAATGTCAGCTTTCTAGGTCTAGTCTAGTGGTTTGAGCCCTGCGGTGATGGGTCAATTTTGGATTATATGTAAGAGATGAGACTTTCCAAGTCGATTTGATCGTAGAAATATGGATTATAGCTCTTTTTGCGCGTATCAATGTGAGGAGCAATGTTCGTGGTTTCCACTTCCAAGAAGTGGGAACAGAACCCAGGGTTATAAGGCCCAAAAACGAACGGTTTTCGAGATATTGCCAGAAAACTATCCCCGGTCTGCGAAATTTCATCGGTTGCCATAGTAACGTTGATCTGTTTCTCAGAGGGAATACAGTTATTTGGGAATATCTCCGAAACCGTTCATTTTAGGAACTTAAAAAGTGTGTTTCGGGGTCCCTACAGGACCTCCGAGTATTGTTTCTCGTATCTGGCGGCTTAAAATGAGCTAAATCCGAACATTTTACCGACTGTCCTTGCGCAGTGCCAAAGGGCCGAAAAAAGTCACTTACAAATTGAATTTTCAAAAACCGTTTCTTATTGGGCCTCTACGTACTCGGATCAACCAACATTCAAAATTTCCGCTTTCTAGGTCTAGTGGTTTGAGCCCTGCGTCGATGAGTAAATTTTGGATTGTCAATGACAAAGGGCCGAATAAAGTCACTTACAAATTGAATTTTCAAAAACCGTTTCTTAGTGAACATCTACATACTCGGATCAACCAACTTGCAAAATTTCAGCTTTCTAGGTCTAGTCTAGTGGTTTGAGCCCTGCGGTGATGTGTCAATTTTGGATTATATGTAAGAGATGAGACTTTCCAAGTCGATTTGATCGTAGAAATTTGCGCGTATCAATGTGAGGAGCAATGTTCGTGGTTTCCACTTCCAAGAAGTGGGAACCGTACCCAGGGTTATAAGGCCCTAAAACGAACGGTTTTCGAGATATTGCCATAAAACTATCCCCGGTCTGCGAAATTTCAGCGGTTGCCATAGTAACGTTGATCTGTTTCTCAGAGGGAACACAGTTATTTGGGAATATCTCCGAAACCGTTCATTTCAGGAACTTAAAAAGTGTGTTTCGGGGTCCCTACAGGACCTCCGAGTATCGTTTCTCGTATCTGGCGGCTTAAAATGAGCTAAATCCGAACATTTTACCGACTGTCCTTGCTCAGTGCCAAGGGGCCGAAAAAAGTCACTTATATATTGAATTTTCAAAAACCGTTTCTTATTGGGCCTCTACATACTCGGATCAACCAACATGCAAAATTCCAGCCTTCTAGGTCTAGTGGTTTGAGCCCTGCGTCGATGAGTCAATTTTGGATTGTCAATGCCAAAGGGCCGAAAAAAGTCACTTACAAATTGAATTTTCAAAGACCGTTTCTTAGTGAGCCTCTACATACTCGGATCAACCAACATGCAAAATTTCAGCTTTCTAGGTCTAGTGGTTTGAGCCCTGCGGTGATGAGTCTATTTTGGATTGTATATAAGAGAAGAGACTTTCCAAGTCGATTTGATCGTAGAAATATGGATTATAGCTCTTTTTGCACGTATCAATGTGAGGAGCAATGTTCGTGGTTTCCACTTCCAAGAAGTGGGAACCGAACCCCGGGTTATAAGGCCCTAAAACGAACGGTTTTCGAGATATTGCCATAAAACTATCCCCGGTCTGCGAAATTTCAGCGGTTGCCATAGTAACGTTGATCTGTATGTCAGAGGGAACACAGTTATTTGGGAATATCTCCGAAACCGTTCATTTCAGGAACTTAAAAAGTGTGTTTCGGGATCCCTACAGGACCTCCGAGTATCGTTTCTCGTATCTGGCGGCTTAAAATGAGCTAAATCCGAACATTTTACCGACTGTCCTTGCTCAGTGCCAAGGGGCAGAAAAAAGTCACTTACATATTGAATTTTCAAAAACCTTTTTTTTTGGGCCTCTACATACTCGGATCAACCAACATGCAAAATTCCAGCTTTCTAGGTCTAGTGGTTTGAGCCCTGCGTCGATGAGTCAATTTTGGATTGTCAATGCCAAAGGGCCGAAAAAAGTCACTTACAAATTGAATTTTTAAAGACCATTTCTTAGTGAGCCTCTACATACTCGGATCAACCAACATGCAGAATTTCAGCTTTCTAGGTCTAGTGGTTTGAGCCCTGCGGTGATGAGTCTATTTTGGATTGTATATAAGAGAAGAGACTTTCCAAGTCGATTTGATCGTAGAAGTATGGATTATAGCTCTTTTTGCGCGTATCAATGTGAGGAGCAATGTTCGTGGTTTCCACTTCCACGAAGTGGGAACCGAACCCAGCGTTATAAGGCCCTAAAACGAACGGTTTTCGAGATATTGCCAGAAAACTATCCCCGGTCTGCGAAATTTCAGCGGTTGCCATGGTAACGCAGATCTGTTTCTCAGAGGGAACACAGTTATTTGGGAATATCTCCGAAACCGTTCAATTTAGGAACTTAAAAAGTGTGTTTCGGGGTCCCTACAGGACCTCCGAGTATTGTTTCTCGTATCTGGCGGCTTAAAATGAGCTAAATCCGAACATTTTACCGACTGTCCTTGCGCAGTGCCAAAGGGCCGAAAAAAGTCACTTACAAATTGAATTTTCAAAAACCGTTTCTTATTGGGCCTCTACGTACTCGGATCAACCAACATTCAAAATTTCAGCTTTCTAGGTCTAGTGGTTTGAGCCCTGCGTCGATGAGTAAATTTTGGATTGTCAATGACAAAGGGCCGAAAAAAGTCACTTACAAATTGAATTTTCAAAAACCGTTTCTTAGTGAACATCTACATACTCGGATCAACCAACTTGCAAAATTTCAGCTTTCTAGGTCTAGTCTAGTGGTTTTAGCCCTGCGGTGATGAGTCAATTTTGGATTATATGTAAGAGATGAGACTTTCCAAGTCGATTTGATCGTAGAAATATGGATTATAGCTCTTTTTTCGCGTATCAATGTGAGGAGCAATGTTCGTGGTTTCCACTTCCAAGAAGTGGGAACCGAACCCAGGGTTATAAGGCCCTAAAACGAACGGTTTTCGAGATATTGCCATAAAACTATCCCCGGTCTGCGAAATTTCAGCGGTTGCCATAGTAACGTTGATCTGTTTCTCAGAGGGAACACAGTTATTTGGGAATATCTCCGAAACCGTTCATTTCAGGAACTTAAAAAGTGTGTTTCGGGGTCCCTACAGGACCTCCGAGTATCGTTTCTCGTATCTGGCGGCTTAAAATGAGCTAAATCCGAACATTTTACCGACTGTCCTTGCTCAGTGCCAAGGGGCCGAAAAAAGTCACTTACATATTGTATTTTCAAAAACCGTTTTTTATTGGGCCTCTACATTCTCGGATCAACCAACATGCAAAATTCCAGCCTTCTAGGTCTAGTGGTTTGAGCCCTGCGTCGATGAGTCAATTTTGGATTGTCAATGCCAAAGGGCCGAAAAAAGTCACTTACATATTGAATTTTCAAAGACCATTTCTTAGTGAGCCTCTACATACTCGGATCAACCAACATGCAAAATTTCAGCTTTCTAGGTCTAGTGGTTTGAGCCCTCCGGTGATGAGTCTATTTTGGATTGTATATAAGAGAAGAGACTTTCCAAGTCGATTTGATCGTAGAAATATGGGTTATAGCCCTTTTTGCGGGTATCAATGTGAGGAGCAATGTTCGTGGTTTTCACTTCCAAGAAGTGGGAACCGAACCCAGCGTTATAAGGCCCTAAAACGAACGGTTTTCGAGATATTGCCAGAAAACTATCCCCGGTCTGCGAAATTTCAGCGGTTGCCATAGTAACGTTGATCTGTTTCTCAGAGGGAACACAGTTATTTGGGAATATCTCCGAAACCGTTCATTTTAGGAACTTAAAAAGTGTGTTTCGGGGTCCCTACAGGACCTCCGAGTATTGTTTCTCGTATCTGGCGGCTTAAAATGAGCTAAATCCGAACATTTTACCGACTGTCCTTGCGCAGTGCCAAAGGGCCGAAAAGAGTCACTTACAAATTGAATTTTCAAAAACCGTTTCTTTTTGGGCCTCTACGTACTCGGATCAACCAACATTCAAAATTTCAGCTTTCTAGGTCTAGTGGTTTGAGCCCTGCGTCGATGAGTAAATTTTGGATTGTCAATGACAAAGGGCCGAATAAAGTCACTTACAAATTGAATTTTCAAAAACCGTTTCTTAGTGAACATCTACATACTCGGATCAACCAACTTGCAAAATTTCAGCTTTCTAGGTCTAGTCTAGTGGTTTGAGCCCTGAGGTGATGTGTCAATTTTGGATTATATGTAAGAGATGAGACTTTCCAAGTCGATTTGATCGTAGAAATATGGAGTATATTTCTTTTTGCGCGTATCAATGTGAGGAGCAATGTTCGTGGTTTCCACTTCCAAGAAGTGGGAACCGAACCCAGGGTTATAAGGCCCTAAAACGAACGGTTTTCGAGATATTGCCATAAAACTATCCCCGGTCTGCGAAATTTCAGCGGTTGCCATAGTAACGTTGATCTGTTTCTCAGAGGGAACACAGTTATTTGGGAATATCTCCGAAACCGTTCATTTCAGGAACTTAAAAAGTGTGTTTCGGGGTCCCTACAGGACCTCCGAGTATCGTTTCTCGTATCTGGCGGCTTAAAATGAGCTAAATCCGAACATTTTACCGACTGTCCTTGCTCAGTGCCAAGGGGCCGAAAAAAGTCACTTATATATTGAATTTTCAAAAACCGTTTCTTATTGGGCCTCTACATACTCGGATCAACCAACATGCGAAATTCCAGCCTTCTAGGTCTAGTGGTTTGAGCCCTGCGTCGATGAGTCAATTTTGGATTGTCAATGCCAAAGGGCCGAAAAAAGTCACTTACAAATTGAATTTTCAAAGACCGTTTCCTAGTGAGCCTCTACATACTCGGATCAACCAACATGCAAAATTTCTGCTTTCTAGGTCTAGTGGTTTGAGCCCTGCGGTGATGAGTCTATTTTGGATTGTATATAAGAGAAGAGACTTTCCAAGTCGATTTGATCGTAGAAATATGGATTATAGCTCTTTTTGCGCGTATCAATGTGAGGAGCAATGTTCGTGGTTTCCACTTTCAAGAAGTGGGAACCGAACCCAGGGTTATAAGGCCCTAAAACGAACGGTTTTCGAGATATTGCCATAAAACTATCCCCGGTCTGCGAAATTTCAGCGGTTGCCATAGTAACGTTGATCTGTATGTCAGAGGGAACACAGTTATTTGGGAATATCTCCGAAACCGTTCATTTCAGGAACTTAAAAAGTGTGTTTCGGGGTCCCTACAGGACCTCCGAGTATCGTTTCTCGTATCTGGCGGCTTAAAATGAGCTAAATCCGAACATTTTACCGACTGTCCTTGCTCAGTGCCAAGGGGCCGAAAAAAGTCACTTACATATTGAATTTTCAAGAACCGTTTTTTATTGGGCCTCTACATACTCGGATCAACCAACATGCAAAATTCCAGCCTTCTAGGTCTAGTGGTTTGAGCCCTGCGTCGATGAGTCAATTTTGGATTGTCAATGCCAAAGGGCCGAAAAAAGTCACTTACAAATTGAATTTTTAAAGACCATTTCTTAGTGAGCCTCTACATACTCGGATCAACCAACATGCAGAATTTCAGCTTTCTAGGTCTAGTGGTTTGAGCCCTGCGGTGATGAGTCTATTTTGGATTGTATATAAGAGAAGAGACTTTCCAAGTCGATTTGATCGTAGAAATATGGATTATAGCTCTTTTTGCGCGTATCAATGTGAGGAGCAATGTTCGTGGTTTCCACTTCCAAGAAGTGGGAACCGAACCCAGCGTTATAAGGCCCTAAAACGAACGGTTTTCGAGATATTGCCAGAAAACTATCCCCGGTCTGCGAAATTTCAGCGGTTGCCATAGTAACGTTGATCTGTTTCTCAGAGGGAACACAGTTATTTGGGAATATCTCCGAAACCGTTCATTTTAGGAACTTAAAAAGTGTGTTTCGGGGTTCCTACAGGACCTCCGAGTATTGTTTCTCGTATCTGGCGGCTTAAAATGAGCTAAATCCGAACATTTTACCGACTGTCCTTGCGCAGTGCCAAAGGGCCGAAAAAAGTCACTTACAAATTGAATTTTCAAAAACCGTTTCTTATTGGGCCTCTACGTACTCGGATCAACCAACATTCAAAATTTCAGCTTTCTAGGTCTAGTGGTTTGAGCCCTGCGTCGATGAGTACATTTTGGATTGTCAATGACAAAGGGACGAAAAAAGTCACTTACAAATTGAATTTTCAAAAACCGTTTCTTAGTGAACATCTACATACTCGGATCAACCAACTTGCAAAATTTCAGCTTTCTAGGTCTAGTCTAGTGGTTTGAGCCCTGCGGTGATGAGTCAATTTTGGATTATATGCAAGAGATGAGACTTTCCAAGTCGATTTGATCGTAGAAATATGGATTATAGCTCTTTTTGCGCGTATCAGTGTGAGGAGCAATGTTCGTGGTTTCCACTTCCAAGAAGTGGGAACCGAACCCAGGGTTATAAGGCCCTAAAACGAACGGTTTTCGAGATATTGCCATAAAACTATCCCCGGTCTGCGAAATTTCAGCGGTTGCCATAGTAACGTTGATCTGTTTCTCAGAGGGAACACAGTTATTTGGGAATATCTCCGAAACCGTTCATTTCAGGAACTTAAAAAGTGTGTTTCGGGGTCCCTACCGGACCTCCGAGTATCGTTTCTCGTATCTGGCGGCTTAAAATGAGCTAAATCCGAACATTTTACCGACTGTCCTTGCTCAGTGCCAAGGGACCGAAAAAAGTCACTTACATATTGAATTTTCAAAAACCGTTTCTTATTGGGCCTCTACATACTCGGATCAACCAACATGCAAAATTCCAGCCTTCTAGGTCTAGTGGTTTGAGCCCTGCGTCGATGAGTCAATTTTGGATTGTCAATGCCAAAGGGCCGGAAAAAGTCACTTACAAATTGAATTTTCAAAGACCGTTTCTTAGTGAGCCTCTACAAACTCGGATCAACCAACATGCAAAATTTCAGCTTTCTAGGTCTAGTGGTTTGAGCCCTGCGGTGATGAGTCTATTTTGGATTGTATATAAGAGAAGAGACTTTCCAAGTCGATTTGATCGTAGAAATATGGATTATAGCTCTTTTTGCGCGTATCAATGTGAGGAGCAATGTTCGTGGTTTCCACTTCCAAGAAGTTGGAACCGAACCCAGCGTTATAAGGCCCATAAACGAACGGTTTTCGAGATATTGCCAGAAAACTATCCCCGGTCTGCGAAATTTCAGCGGTTGCCATAGTAACGTTGATCTGTTTCTCAGAGGGAACACAGTTATTTGGGAATATCTCCGAAACCGTTCATTTCAGGAACTTAAAATGTGTGTTTCGGGGTCCCTACAGGACCTCCGAGTATTGTTTCCCGTATCTGGCGGCTTAAAATGAGCTAAATCCGAACATTTTACCGACTGTCCTTGCTCGGTGCCAAAGGGCCGAAAATAGTCACTTACAAATTGGATTTTCAAAAACCGTTTCTTATTGGGCCTCTACGTACTCGGATCAACCAACATGCAAAATTTCAGCTTTCTAGGTCTAGTGGTTTGAGCCCTGCGTCGATGAGTCAATTTTGGATTGTCAATGCCAAAGGGCCGAAAAAAGTCACTTACAAATTGAATTTTCAAAGACCGTTTCTTAGTGAGCCTCTACATACTCGGATCAACCAACATGCAAAATTTCAGCTTTCTAGGTCTAGTGGTTTGAGCCCTGCGGTGATGAGTCTATTTTGGATTGTATATAAGAGAAGAGACTTTCCAAGTCGATTTGATCGTAGAAATATGGATTATAGCTCTTTTTGCACGTATCAATGTGAGGAGCAATGTTCGTGGTTTCCACTTCCAGGAAGTGGGAACCGAACCCAGGGTTATAAGGCCCTAAAACGAACGGTTTTCGAGATATTGCCATAAAACTATCCCCGGTCTGCGAAATTTCAGCGGTTGCCATAGTAACGTTGATCTGTATGTCAGAGGGAACACAGTTATTTGGGAATATCTCCGAAACCGTTCATTTCAGGAACTTAAAAAGTGTGTTTCGGGATCCCTACAGGACCTCCGAGTATCGTTTCTCGTATCTGGCGGCTTAAAATGAGCTAAATCCGAACATTTTACCGACTGTCCTTGCTCAGTGCCAAGGGGCCGAAAAAAGTCATTTACATATTGAATTTTCAAAAACCATTTTTTATTGGGCCTCTACATACTCGGATCAACCAACATGCAAAATTCCAGCTTTCTAGGTCTAGTGGTTTGAGCCCTGCGTCGATGAGTCAATTTTGGATTGTCAATGCCAAAGGGCCGAAAAAAGTCACTTACAAATTGAATTTTTAAAGACCATTTCTTAGTGAGCCTCTACATACTCGGATCAACCAACATGCAGAATTTCAGCTTTCTAGGTCTAGTGGTTTGAGCCCTGCGGTGATGAGTCTATTTTGGATTGTATATAGGAGAAGAGACTTTCCAAGTCGATTTGATCGTAGAAATATGGATTATAGCTCTTTTTGCGCGTATCAATGTGAGGAGCAATGTTCGTGGTTTCCACTTCCACGAAGTGGGAACCGAACCCAGCGTTATAAGGCCCTAAAACGAACGGTTTTCGAGATATTGCCAGAAAACTATCCCCGGTCTGCGAAATTTCAGCGGTTGCCATAGTAACGTTGATCTGTTTCTCAGAGGGAACACAGTTATTTGGGAATATCTCCGAAACCGTTCATTTTAGGAACTTAAAAAGTGTGTTTCGGGGTCCCTACAGGACCTCCGAATATTGTTTCTCGTATCTGGCGGCTTAAAATGAGCTAAATCCGAACATTTTACCGACTGTCCTTGCTCAGTGCCAAGGGGCCGAAAAAAGTCACTTACATATTGAATTTTCAAAAACCATTTTTTATTGGGCCTCTACATACTCGGATCAACCAACATGCAAAATTCCAGCTTTCTAGGTCTAGTGGTTTGAGCCCTGCGTCGATGAGTCAATTTTGGATTGTCAATGCCAAAGGGCCGAAAAAAGTCACTTACAAATTGAATTCTTAAAGACCATTTCTTAGTGAGCCTCTACATACTCGGATCAACCAACATGCAGAATTTCAGCTTTCTAGGTCTAGTGGTTTGAGCCCTGCGGTGATGAGTCTATTTTGGATTGTATATAAGAGAAGAGACTTTCCAAGTCGATTTGATCGTAGAAATATGGATTATAGTTCTTTTTTCGCGTATCAATGTGAGGAGCAATGTTCGTGGTTTCCACTTCCAAGAAGTGGGAACCGAACCCAGGGTTATAAGGCCCTAAAACGAACGGTTTTCGAGATATTGCCATAAAACTATCCCCGGTCTGCGAAATTTCAGCGGTTGCCATAGTAACGTTGATCTGTTTCTCAGAGGGAACACAGTTATTTGGGAATATCTCCGAAACCGTTCATTTCAGGAACTTAAAAAGTGTGTTTCGGGGTCCCTACAGGACCTCCGAGTATCGTTTCTCGTATCTGGCGGCTTAAAATGAGCTAAATCCGAACATTTTACCGACTGTCCTTGCTCAGTGCCAAGGGGCCGAAAAAAGTCACTTACATATTGTATTTTCAAAAACCGTTTTTTATTGGGCCTCTACATTCTCGGATCAACCAACATTCAAAATTCCAGCCTTCTAGGTCTAGTGGTTTGAGCCCTGCGTCGATGAGTCAATTTTGGATTGTCAATGCCAAAGGGCCGAAAAAAGTCACTTACATATTGAATTTCCAAAGACCATTTCTTAGTGAGCCTCTACATACTCGGATCAACCAACATGCAAAATTTCAGCTTTCTAGGTCTAGTGGTTTGAGCCCTCCGGTGATGAGTCTATTTTGGATTGTATATAAGAGAAGAGACTTTCCAAGTCGATTTGATCGTAGAAATATGGGTTATAGCCCTTTTTGCGGGTATCAATGTGAGGAGCAATGTTCGTGGTTTTCACTTCCAAGAAGTGGGAACCGAACCCAGCGTTATAAGGCCCTAAAACGAACGGTTTTCGAGATATTGCCAGAAAACTATCCCCGGTCTGCGAAATTTCAGCGGTTGCCATAGTAACGTTGATCTGTTTCTCAGAGGGAACACAGTTATTTGGGAATATCTCCGAAACCGTTCATTTTAGGAACTTAAAAAGTGTGTTTCGGGGTCCCTACAGGACCTCCGAGTATTGTTTCTCGTATCTGGCGGCTTAAAATGAGCTAAATCCGAACATTTTACCGACTGTCCTTGCTCAGTGCCAAAGGGCCGAAAAAAGTCACTAACAAATTGAATTTTCAAAAACCGTTTCTTATTGGGCCTCTACGTACTCGGATCAACCAACATGCAAAATTTCAGCTTTCTAGGTCTAGTGGTTTGAGCCCTGCGTCGATGAGTAAATTTTGGATTGTCAATGACAAAGGGCCGAATAAAGTCACTTACAAATTGAATTTTCAAAAACCGTTTCTTAGTGAACATCTACATACTCGGATCAACCAACTTGCAAAATTTCAGCTTTCTAGGTCTAGTCTAGTGGTTTGAGCCCTGAGGTGATGTGTCAATTTTGGATTATATGTAAGAGATGAGACTTTCCAAGTCGATTTGATCGTAGAAATATGGAGTATATTTCTTTTTGCGCGTATCAATGTGAGGAGCAATGTTCGTGGTTTCTACTTCCAAGAAGTGGGAACCGAACCCAGGGTTATAAGGCCCTAAAACGAACGGTTTTCGAGATATTGCCATAAAACTATCCCCGGTCTGCGAAATTTCAGCGGTTGCCATAGTAACGTTGATCTGTTTCTCAGAGGGAACACAGTTATTTGGGAATATCTCCGAAACCGTTCATTTCAGGAACTTAAAAAGTGTGTTTCGGGGTCCCTACAGGACCTCCGAGTATCGTTTCTCGTATCTGGCGGCTTAAAATGAGCTAAATCCGAACATTTTACCGACTGTCCTTGCTCAGTGCCAAGGGGCCGAAAAAAGTCACTTATATATTGAATTTTCAAAAACCGTTTCTTATTGGGCCTCTACATACTCGGATCAACCAACATGCGAAATTCCAGCCTTCTAGGTCTAGTGGTTTGAGCCCTGCGTCGATGAGTCAATTTTGGATTGTCAATGCCAAAGGGCCGAAAAAAGTCACTTACAAATTGAATTTTCAAAGACCGTTTCCTAGTGAGCCTCTACATACTCGGATCAACCAACATGCAAAATTTCAGCTTTCTAGGTCTAGTGGTTTGAGCCCTGCGGTGATGAGTCTATTTTGGATTGTATATAAGAGAAGAGACTTTCCAAGTCGATTTGATCGTAGAAATATGGATTATAGCTCTTTTTGCGCGTATCAATGTGAGGAGCAATGTTCGTGGTTTCCACTTTCAAGAAGTGGGAACCGAACCCAGGGTTATAAGGTCCTAAAACGATCGGTTTTCGAGTTATTGCCATAAAACTATCCCCGGTCTGCGAAATTTCAGCGGTTGCCATAGTAACGTTGATCTGTATGTCAGAGGGAACACAGTTATTTGGGAATATCTCGAAACCGTTCATTTCAGGAACTTAAAAAGTGTGTTTCGGGGTCCCTACAGGACCTCCGAGTATCGTTTCTCGTATCTGGCGGCTTAAAATGAGCTAAATCCGAACATTTTACCGACTGTCCTTGCTCAGTGCCAAGGGGCCGAAAAAAGTCACTTACATATTGAATTTTCAAGAACCGTTTTTTATTGGGCCTCTACATACTCGGATCAACCAACATGCAAAATTCCAGCCTTCTAGGTCTAGTGGTTTGAGCCCTGCGTCGATGAGTCAATTTTGGATTGTCAATGCCAAAGGGCCGAAAAAAGTCACTTACAAATTGAATTTTTAAAGACCATTTCTTAGTGAGCCTCTACATACTCGGATCAACCAACATGCAGAATTTCAGCTTTCTAGGTCTAGTGGTTTGAGCCCTGCGGTGATGAGTCTATTTTGGATTGTATATAAGAGAAGAGACTTTCCAAGTCGATTTGATCGTAGAAATATGGATTATAGCTCTTTTTGCGCGTATCAATGTGAGGAGCAATGTTCGTGGTTTCCACTTCCAAGAAGTGGGAACCGAACCCAGCGTTATAAGGCCCTAAAACGAACGGTTTTCGAGATATTGCCAGAAAACTATCCCCGGTCTGCGAAATTTCAGCGGTTGCCATAGTAACGTTGATCTGTTTCTCAGAGGGAACACAGTTATTTGGGAATATCTCCGAAACCGTTCATTTTAGGAACTTAAAAAGTGTGTTTCGGGGTTCCTACAGGACCTCCGAGTATTGTTTCTCGTATCTGGCGGCTTAAAATGAGCTAAATCCGAACATTTTACCGACTGTCCTTGCGCAGTGCCCAAGGGCCGAAAAAAGTCACTTACAAATTGAATTTTCAAAAACCGTTTCTTATTGGGCCTCTACGTACTCGGATCAACCAACATTCAAAATTTCAGCTTTCTAGGTCTAGTGGTTTGAGCCCTGCGTCGATGAGTACATTTTGGATTGTCAATGACAAAGGGCCGAAAAAAGTCACTTACAAATTGAATTTTCAAAAACCGTTTCTTAGTGAACATCTACATACTCGGATCAACCAACTTGCAAAATTTCAGCTTTCTAGGTCTAGTCTAGTGGTTTGAGCCCTGCGGTGATGAGTCAATTTTGGATTATATGCAAGAGATGAGACTTTCCAAGTCGATTTGATCGTAGAAATATGGATTATAGCTCTTTTTGCGCGTATCAATGTGAGGAGCAATGTTCGTGGTTCCCACTTCGACCGAACCCAGCGTTATAAGGCCCTAAAACGAAAGGTTTTCGAGATATTGCCAGAAAACTATCCCCGGTCTGCGAAATTTCAGCGGTTGCCATAGTAACGTTGATCTGTTTCTCAGAGGGAACACAGTTATTTGGGAATATCTCCGAAACCGTTCATTTTAGGAACTTAAAAAGTGTGTTTCGGGGTCCCTACAGGACCTCCGAGTATTGTTTCTCGTATCTGGCGGCTTAAAATGAGCTAAATCCGAACATTTTACCGACTGTCCTTGCGCAGTGCCAAAGGGCCGAAAAGAGTCACTTACAAATTGAATTTTCAAAAACCGTTTCTTTTTGGGCCTCTACGTACTCGGATCAACCAACATTCAAAATTTCAGCTTTCTAGGTCTAGTGGTTTGAGCCCTGCGTCGATGAGTAAATTTTGGATTGTCAATGACAAAGGGCCGAATAAAGTCACTTACAAATTGAATTTTCAAAAACCGTTTCTTAGTGAACATCTACATACTCGGATCAACCAACTTGCAAAATTTCAGCTTTCTAGGTCTAGTCTAGTGGTTTGAGCCCTGAGGTGATGTGTCAATTTTGGATTATATGTAAGAGATGAGACTTTCCAAGTCGATTTGATCGTAGAAATATGGAGTATATTTCTTTTTGCGCGTATCAATGTGAGGAGCAATGTTCGTGGTTTCCACTTCCAAGAAGTGGGAACCGAACCCAGGGTTATAAGGCCCTAAAACGAACGGTTTTCGAGATATTGCCATAAAACTATCCCCGGTCTGCGAAATTTCAGCGGTTGCCATAGTAACGTTGATCTGTTTCTCAGAGGGAACACAGTTATTTGGGAATATCTCCGAAACCGTTCATTTCAGGAACTTAAAAAGTGTGTTTCGGGGTCCCTACAGGACCTCCGAGTATCGTTTCTCGTATCTGGCGGCTTAAAATGAGCTAAATCCGAACATTTTACCGACTGTCCTTGCTCAGTGCCAAGGGGCCGAAAAAAGTCACTTATATATTGAATTTTCAAAAACCGTTTCTTATTGGGCCTCTACATACTCGGATCAACCAACATGCGAAATTCCAGCCTTCTAGGTCTAGTGGTTTGAGCCCTGCGTCGATGAGTCAATTTTGGATTGTCAATGCCAAAGGGCCGAAAAAAGTCACTTACAAATTGAATTTTCAAAGACCGTTTCCTAGTGAGCCTCTACATACTCGGATCAACCAACATGCAAAATTTCTGCTTTCTAGGTCTAGTGGTTTGAGCCCTGCGGTGATGAGTCTATTTTGGATTGTATATAAGAGAAGAGACTTTCCAAGTCGATTTGATCGTAGAAATATGGATTATAGCTCTTTTTGCGCGTATCAATGTGAGGAGCAATGTTCGTGGTTTCCACTTTCAAGAAGTGGGAACCGAACCCAGGGTTATAAGGCCCTAAAACGAACGGTTTTCGAGATATTGCCATAAAACTATCCCCGGTCTGCGAAATTTCAGCGGTTGCCATAGTAACGTTGATCTGTATGTCAGAGGGAACACAGTTATTTGGGAATATCTCCGAAACCGTTCATTTCAGGAACTTAAAAAGTGTGTTTCGGGGTCCCTACAGGACCTCCGAGTATCGTTTCTCGTATCTGGCGGCTTAAAATGAGCTAAATCCGAACATTTTACCGACTGTCCTTGCTCAGTGCCAAGGGGCCGAAAAAAGTCACTTACATATTGAATTTTCAAGAACCGTTTTTTATTGGGCCTCTACATACTCGGATCAACCAACATGCAAAATTCCAGCCTTCTAGGTCTAGTGGTTTGAGCCCTGCGTCGATGAGTCAATTTTGGATTGTCAATGCCAAAGGGCCGAAAAAAGTCACTTACAAATTGAATTTTTAAAGACCATTTCTTAGTGAGCCTCTACATACTCGGATCAACCAACATGCAGAATTTCAGCTTTCTAGGTCTAGTGGTTTGAGCCCTGCGGTGATGAGTCTATTTTGGATTGTATATAAGAGAAGAGACTTTCCAAGTCGATTTGATCGTAGAAATATGGATTATAGCTCTTTTTGCGCGTATCAATGTGAGGAGCAATGTTCGTGGTTTCCACTTCCAAGAAGTGGGAACCGAACCCAGCGTTATAAGGCCCTAAAACGAACGGTTTTCGAGATATTGCCAGAAAACTATCCCCGGTCTGCGAAATTTCAGCGGTTGCCATAGTAACGTTGATCTGTTTCTCAGAGGGAACACAGTTATTTGGGAATATCTCCGAAACCGTTCATTTTAGGAACTTAAAAAGTGTGTTTCGGGGTTCCTACAGGACCTCCGAGTATTGTTTCTCGTATCTGGCGGCTTAAAATGAGCTAAATCGGAACATTTTACCGACTGTCCTTGCTCAGTGCCAAAGGGCCGAAAAAAGTCACTTACAAATTGAATTTTCAAAAACCGTTTCTTATTGGGCCTCTACGTACTCGGATCAACCAACATTCAAAATTTCAGCTTTCTAGGTCTAGTGGTTTGAGCCCTGCGTCGATGAGTACATTTTGGATTGTCAATGACAAAGGGACGAAAAAAGTCACTTACAAATTGAATTTTCAAAAACCGTTTCTTAGTGAACATCTACATACTCGGATCAACCAACTTGCAAAATTTCAGCTTTCTAGGTCTAGTCTAGTGGTTTGAGCCCTGCGGTGATGAGTCAATTTTGGATTATATGCAAGAGATGAGACTTTCCAAGTCGATTTGATCGTAGAAATATGGATTATAGCTCTTTTTGCGCGTATCAGTGTGAGGAGCAATGTTCGTGGTTTCCACTTCCAAGAAGTGGGAACCGAACCCAGGGTTATAAGGCCCTAAAACGAACGGTTTTCGAGATATTGCCATAAAACTATCCCCGGTCTGCGAAATTTCAGCGGTTGCCATAGTAACGTTGATCTGTTTCTCAGAGGGAACACAGTTATTTGGGAATATCTCCGAAACCGTTCATTTCAGGAACTTAAAAAGTGTGTTTCGGGGTCCCTACCGGACCTCCGAGTATCGTTTCTCGTATCTGGCGGCTTAAAATGAGCTAAATCCGAACATTTTACCGACTGTCCTTGCTCAGTGCCAAGGGACCGAAAAAAGTCACTTACATATTGAATTTTCAAAAACCGTTTCTTATTGGGCCTCTACATACTCGGATCAACCAACATGCAAAATTCCAGCCTTCTAGGTCTAGTGGTTTGAGCCCTGCGTCGATGAGTCAATTTTGGATTGTCAATGCCAAAGGGCCGGAAAAAGTCACTTACAAATTGAATTTTCAAAGACCGTTTCTTAGTGAGCCTCTACAAACTCGGATCAACCAACATGCAAAATTTCAGCTTTCTAGGTCTAGTGGTTTGAGCCCTGCGGTGATGAGTCTATTTTGGATTGTATATAAGAGAAGAGACTTTCCAAGTCGATTTGATCGTAGAAATATGGATTATAGCTCTTTTTGCGCGTATCAATGTGAGGAGCAATGTTCGTGGTTTCCACTTCCAAGAAGTTGGAACCGAACCCAGCGTTATAAGGCCCATAAACGAACGGTTTTCGAGATATTGCCAGAAAACTATCCCCGGTCTGCGAAATTTCAGCGGTTGCCATAGTAACGTTGATCTGTTTCTCAGAGGGAACACAGTTATTTGGGAATATCTCCGAAACCGTTCATTTCAGGAACTTAAAATGTGTGTTTCGGGGTCCCTACAGGACCTCCGAGTATTGTTTCCCGTATCTGGCGGCTTAAAATGAGCTAAATCCGAACATTTTACCGACTGTCCTTGCTCGGTGCCAAAGGGCCGAAAATAGTCACTTACAAATTGGATTTTCAAAAACCGTTTCTTATTGGGCCTCTACGTACTCGGATCAACCAACATGCAAAATTTCAGCTTTCTAGGTCTAGTGGTTTGAGCCCTGCGTCGATGAGTCAATTTTGGATTGTCAATGCCAAAGGGCCGAAAAAAGTCACTTACAAATTGAATTTTCAAAGACCGTTTCTTAGTGAGCCTCTACATACTCGGATCAACCAACATGCAAAATTTCAGCTTTCTAGGTCTAGTGGTTTGAGCCCTGCGGTGATGAGTCTATTTTGGATTGTATATAAGAGAAGAGACTTTCCAAGTCGATTTGATCGTAGAAATATGGATTATAGCTCTTTTTGCACGTATCAATGTGAGGAGCAATGTTCGTGGTTTCCACTTCCAGGAAGTGGGAACCGAACCCAGGGTTATAAGGCCCTAAAACGAACGGTTTTCGAGATATTGCCATAAAACTATCCCCGGTCTGCGAAATTTCAGCGGTTGCCATAGTAACGTTGATCTGTATGTCAGAGGGAACACAGTTATTTGGGAATATCTCCGAAACCGTTCATTTCAGGAACTTAAAAAGTGTGTTTCGGGATCCCTACAGGACCTCCGAGTATCGTTTCTCGTATCTGGCGGCTTAAAATGAGCTAAATCCGAACATTTTACCGACTGTCCTTGCTCAGTGCCAAGGGGCCGAAAAAAGTCATTTACATATTGAATTTTCAAAAACCATTTTTTATTGGGTCTCTACATACTCGGATCAACCAACAGGCAAAATTCCAGCTTTCTAGGTCTAGTGGTTTGAGCCCTGCGTCGATGAGTCAATTTTGGATTGTCAATGCCAAAGGGCCGAAAAAAGTCACTTACAAATTGAATTTTTAAAGACCATTTCTTAGTGAGCCTCTACATACTCGGATCAACCAACATGCAGAATTTCAGCTTTCTAGGTCTAGTGGTTTGAGCCCTGCGGTGATGAGTCTATTTTGGATTGTATATAAGAGAAGAGACTTTCCAAGTCGATTTGATCGTAGAAATATGGATTATAGCTCTTTTTGCGCGTATCAATGTGAGGAGCAATGTTCGTGGTTTCCACTTCCAAGAAGTTGGAACCGAACCCAGCGTTATAAGGCCCATAAACGAACGGTTTTCGAGATATTGCCAGAAAACTATCCCCGGTCTGCGAAATTTCAGCGATTGCCATAGTAACGTTGATCTGTTTCTCAGAGGGAACACAGTTATTTGGGAATATCTCCGAAACCGTTCATTTCAGGAACTTAAAATGTGTGTTTCGGGGTCCCTACAGGACCTCCGAGTATTGTTTCCCGTATCTGGCGGCTTAAAATGAGCTAAATCCGAACATTTTACCGACTGTCCTTGCTCGGTGCCAAAGGGCCGAAAATAGTCACTTACAAATTGGATTTTCAAAAACCGTTTCTTATTGGGCCTCTACGTACTCGGATCAACCAACATGCAAAATTTCAGCTTTCTAGGTCTAGTGGTTTGAGCCCTGCGTCGATGAGTCAATTTTGGATTGTCAATGCCAAAGGGCCGAAAAAAGTCACTTACAAATTGAATTTTCAAAGACCGTTTCTTAGTGAGCCTCTACATACTCGGATCAACCAACATGCAAAATTTCAGCTTTCTAGGTCTAGTGGTTTGAGCCCTGCGGTGATGAGTCTATTTTGGATTGTATATAAGAGAAGAGACTTTCCAAGTCGATTTGATCGTAGAAATATGGATTATAGCTCTTTTTGCACGTATCAATGTGAGGAGCAATGTTCGTGGTTTCCACTTCCAGGAAGTGGGAACCGAACCCAGGGTTATAAGGCCCTAAAACGAACGGTTTTCGAGATATTGCCATAAAACTATCCCCGGTCTGCGAAATTTCAGCGGTTGCCATAGTAACGTTGATCTGTATGTCAGAGGGAACACAGTTATTTGGGAATATCTCCGAAACCGTTCATTTCAGGAACTTAAAAAGTGTGTTTCGGGATCCCTACAGGACCTCCGAGTATCGTTTCTCGTATCTGGCGGCTTAAAATGAGCTAAATCCGAACATTTTACCGACTGTCCTTGCTCAGTGCCAAGGGGCCGAAAAAAGTCATTTACATATTGAATTTTCAAAAACCATTTTTTATTGGGTCTCTACATACTCGGATCAACCAACAGGCAAAATTCCAGCTTTCTAGGTCTAGTGGTTTGAGCCCTGCGTCGATGAGTCAATTTTGGATTGTCAATGCCAAAGGGCCGAAAAAAGTCACTTACAAATTGAATTTTTAAAGACCATTTCTTAGTGAGCCTCTACATACTCGGATCAACCAACATGCAGAATTTCAGCTTTCTAGGTCTAGTGGTTTGAGCCCTGCGGTGATGAGTCTATTTTGGATTGTATATAAGAGAAGAGACTTTCCAAGTCGATTTGATCGTAGAAATATGGATTATAGCTCTTTTTGCGCGTATCAATGTGAGGAGCAATGTTCGTGGTTTCCACTTCCACGAAGTGGGAACCGAACCCAGCGTTATAAGGCCCTAAAACGAACGGTTTTCGAGATATTGCCAGAAAACTATCCCCGGTCTGCGAAATTTCAGCGGTTGCCATAGTAACGTTGATCTGTTTCTCAGAGGGAACACAGTTATTTGGGAATATCTCCGAAACCGTTCATTTTAGGAACTTAAAAAGTGTGTTTCGGGGTCCCTACAGGACCTCCGAATATTGTTTCTCGTATCTGGCGGCTTAAAATGAGCTAAATCCGAACATTTTACCGACTGTCCTTGCTCAGTGCCAAGGGGCCGAAAAAAGTCACTTACATATTGAATTTTCAAAAACCATTTTTTATTGGGCCTCTACATACTCGGATCAACCAACATGCAAAATTCCAGCTTTCTAGGTCTAGTGGTTTGAGCCCTGCGTCGATGAGTCAATTTTGGATTGTCAATGCCAAAGGGCCGAAAAAAGTCACTTACAAATTGAATTTTTAAAGACCATTTCTTAGTGAGCCTCTACATACTCGGATCAACCAACATGCAGAATTTCAGCTTTCTAGGTCTAGTGGTTTGAGCCCTGTGGTGATGAGTCTATTTTGGATTGTATATAAGAGAAGAGACTTTCCAAGTCGATTTGATCGTAGAAATATGGATTATAGTTCTTTTTTCGCGTATCAATGTGAGGAGCAATGTTCGTGGTTTCCACTTCCAAGAAGTGGGAACCGAACCCAGGGTTATAAGGCCCTAAAACGAACGGTTTTCGAGATATTGCCATAAAACTATCCCCGGTCTGCGAAATTTCAGCGGTTGCCATAGTAACGTTGATCTGTTTCTCAGAGGGAACACAGTTATTTGGGAATATCTCCAAAACCGTTCATTTCAGGAACTTAAAAAGTGTGTTTCGGGGTCCCTACAGGACCTCCGAGTATCGTTTCTCGTATCTGGCGGCTTAAAATGAGCTAAATCCGAACATTTTACCGACTGTCCTTGCTCAGTGCCAAGGGGCCGAAAAAAGTCACTTACATATTGTATTTTCAAAAACCGTTTTTTATTGGGCCTCTACATTCTCGGATCAACCAACATTCAAAATTCCAGCCTTCTAGGTCTAGTGGTTTGAGCCCTGCGTCGATGAGTCAATTTTGGATTGTCAATGCCAAAGGGCCGAAAAAAGTCACTTACATATTGAATTTCCAAAGACCATTTCTTAGTGAGCCTCTACATACTCGGATCAACCAACATGCAAAATTTCAGCTTTCTAGGTCTAGTGGTTTGAGCCCTCCGGTGATGAGTCTATTTTGGATTGTATATAAGAGAAGAGACTTTCCAAGTCGATTTGATCGTAGAAATATGGGTTATAGCCCTTTTTGCGGGTATCAATGTGAGGAGCAATGTTCGTGGTTTTCACTTCCAAGAAGTGGGAACCGAACCCAGCGTTATAAGGCCCTAAAACGAACGGTTTTCGAGATATTGCCAGAAAACTATCCCCGGTCTGCGAAATTTCAGCGGTTGCCATAGTAACGTTGATCTGTTTCTCAGAGGGAACACAGTTATTTGGGAATATCTCCGAAACCGTTCATTTTAGGAACTTAAAAAGTGTGTTTCGGGGTCCCTACAGGACCTCCGAGTATTGTTTCTCGTATCTGGCGGCTTAAAATGAGCTAAATCCGAACATTTTACCGACTGTCCTTGCTCAGTGCCAAAGGGCCGAAAAAAGTCACTAACAAATTGAATTTTCAAAAACCGTTTCTTATTGGGCCTCTACGTACTCGGATCAACCAACATGCAAAATTTCAGCTTTCTAGGTCTAGTGGTTTGAGCCCTGCGTCGATGAGTAAATTTTGGATTGTCAATGACAAAGGGCCGAATAAAGTCACTTACAAATTGAATTTTCAAAAACCGTTTCTTAGTGAACATCTACATACTCGAATCAACCAACTTGCAAAATTTCAGCTTTCTAGGTCTAGTCTAGTGGTTTGAGCCCTGAGGTGATGTGTCAATTTTGGATTATATGTAAGAGATGAGACTTTCCAAGTCGATTTGATCGTAGAAATATGGAGTATATTTCTTTTTGCGCGTATCAATGTGAGGAGCAATGTTCGTGGTTTCCACTTCCAAGAAGTGGGAACCGAACCCAGGGTTATAAGGCCCTAAAACGAACGGTTTTCGAGATATTGCCATAAAACTATCCCCGGTCTGCGAAATTTCAGCGGTTGCCATAGTAACGTTGATCTGTTTCTCAGAGGGAACACAGTTATTTGGGAATATCTCCGAAACCGTTCATTTCAGGAACTTAAAAAGTGTGTTTCGGGGTCCCTACAGGACCTCCGAGTATCGTTTCTCGTATCTGGCGGCTTAAAATGAGCTAAATCCGAACATTTTACCGACTGTCCTTGCTCAGTGCCAAGGGGCCGAAAAAAGTCACTTATATATTGAATTTTCAAAAACCGTTTCTTATTGGGCCTCTACATACTCGGATCAACCAACATGCGAAATTCCAGCCTTCTAGGTCTAGTGGTTTGAGCCCTGCGTCGATGAGTCAATTTTGGATTGTCAATGCCAAAGGGCCGAAAAAAGTCACTTACAAATTGAATTTTCAAAGACCGTTTCCTAGTGAGCCTCTACATACTCGGATCAACCAACATGCAAAATTTCAGCTTTCTAGGTCTAGTGGTTTGAGCCCTGCGGTGATGAGTCTATTTTGGATTGTATATAAGAGAAGAGACTTTCCAAGTCGATTTGATCGTAGAAATATGGATTATAGCTCTTTTTGCGCGTATCAATGTGAGGAGCAATGTTCGTGGTTTCCACTTTCAAGAAGTGGGAACCGAACCCAGGGTTATAAGGTCCTAAAACGAACGGTTTTCGAGTTATTGTTATAAAACTATCCCCGGTCTGCGAAATTTCAGCGGTTGCCATAGTAACGTTGATCTGTATGTCAGAGGGAACACAGTTATTTGGGAATATCTCCGAAACCGTTCATTTCAGGAACTTAAAAAGTGTGTTTCGGGGTCCCTACAGGACCTCCGAGTATCGTTTCTCGTATCTGGCGGCTTAAAATGAGCTAAATCCGAACATTTTACCGACTGTCCTTGCTCAGTGCCAAGGGGCCGAAAAAAGTCACTTACATATTGAATTTTCAAGAACCGTTTTTTATTGGGCCTCTACATACTCGGATCAACCAACATGCAAAATTCCAGCCTTCTAGGTCTAGTGGTTTGAGCCCTGCGTCGATGAGTCAATTTTGGATTGTCAATGCCAAAGGGCCGAAAAAAGTCACTTACAAATTGAATTTTTAAAGACCATTTCTTAGTGAGCCTCTACATACTCGGATCAACCAACATGCAGAATTTCAGCTTTCTAGGTCTAGTGGTTTGAGCCCTGCGGTGATGAGTCTATTTTGGATTGTATATAAGAGAAGAGACTTTCCAAGTCGATTTGATCGTAGAAATATGGATTATAGCTCTTTTTGCGCGTATCAATGTGAGGAGCAATGTTCGTGGTTTCCACTTCCAAGAAGTGGGAACCGAACCCAGCGTTATAAGGCCCTAAAACGAACGGTTTTCGAGATATTGCCAGAAAACTATCCCCGGTCTGCGAAATTTCAGCGGTTGCCATAGTAACGTTGATCTGTTTCTCAGAGGGAACACAGTTATTTGGGAATATCTCCGAAACCGTTCATTTTAGGAACTTAAAAAGTGTGTTTCGGGGTTCCTACAGGACCTCCGAGTATTGTTTCTCGTATCTGGCGGCTTAAAATGAGCTAAATCCGAACATTTTACCGACTGTCCTTGCGCAGTGCCCAAGGGCCGAAAAAAGTCACTTACAAATTGAATTTTCAAAAACCGTTTCTTATTGGGCCTCTACGTACTCGGATCAACCAACATTCAAAATTTCAGCTTTCTAGGTCTAGTGGTTTGAGCCCTGCGTCGATGAGTACATTTTGGATTGTCAATGACAAAGGGCCGAAAAAAGTCACTTACAAATTGAATTTTCAAAAACCGTTTCTTAGTGAACATCTACATACTCGGATCAACCAACTTGCAAAATTTCAGCTTTCTAGGTCTAGTCTAGTGGTTTGAGCCCTGCGGTGATGAGTCAATTTTGGATTATATGCAAGAGATGAGACTTTCCAAGTCGATTTGATCGTAGAAATATGGATTATAGCTCTTTTTGCGCGTATCAATGTGAGGAGCAATGTTCGTGGTTTCCACTTCCAAGAAGTGGGAACCGAACCCGGCGTTATAAGGCCCTTAAACGAACGGTTTTCGAGATATTGCCAGAAAACTATCCCCGGTCTGCGAAATTTCAGCGGTTGCCATAGTAACGTTGATCTGTTTCTCAGAGGGAACACAGTTATTTGGGAATATCTCCGAAACCGTTCATTTCAGGAACTTAAAATGTGTGTTTCGGGGTCCCTACAGGACCTCCGAGTATTGTTTCCCGTATCTGGCGGCTTAAAATGAGCTAAATCCGAACATTTTACCGACTGTCCTTGCTCGGTGCCAAAGGGCCGAAAATAGTCACTTACAAATTGAATTTTCAAAAACCGTTTCTTATTGGGCCTCTACGTACTCGGATCAACCAACATGCAAAATTTCAGCTTTCTAGGTCTAGTGGTTTGAGCCCTGCGTCGATGAGTCAATTTTGGATTGTCAATGCCAAAGGGCCGAAAAAAGTCACTTACAAATTGAATTTTCAAAGACCGTTTCTTAGTGAGCCTCTACATACTCGGATCAACAACATGCAAAATTTCAGCTTTCTAGGTCTAGTGGTTTGAGCCCTGCGGTGATGAGTCAATTTTGGATTATATATAAGAGATTATTATCGACAATCCACTATTTATTAGGTACAGGGACGAAACGCAGCCAATATGTAGTCTCACATAAAAGGGTTTCTCTGCTGAAGACGCAAGATAAACGATTCCAGACATTAAAGATGGTGGATGCATAAGCATTAGCGGATATACAACGAAACTTTGTAACTGGGGAGTCTATGTAGGGTACAACACTTTAAGTTCATTTCAAGAACATTCAATTATACTCCTTGATAAAGATACAGATTTATGACTAAGCCCATACATTTAAGAGAAAGTGGGCTGCATATTTTTTACTGGACATCTTGTTCGTTACTGAACTGGAGACTTTTTTCTGATCCATGCATGCAAGTGCTTGACTTGATAGCAACTAATATAGGAGACAAAATGTTATTGGTGCGCATCAATTTGTTTTTTGTTTATATTGGTGTTCCTTCAGCGAATCCTCTAGTTTTTTCTACCGTATTTCTGTAGGTGTACCAAGTTAGGCTGATCAACAGGTTTTTGGTACTCCCTGCCTGGATCCCTATGGGATAGTGAATCTTGCACTACGTCCCATATATGAAGCAAATTGCACTTCTTTACTAAGAGCATTTTTAACATTATCTCCTCCTTATAGAGGTACCGAATGAAGGAGGAAGTATGATGTGTTTTATATGTGTTCCAGATTCAGAAGAATACGGTACGCTCCCATATTATATGCCTTGTAATGGAAGTACGACATGTCGAAAACCTCTGTAAGCAGCTGTTTATACCCAAAGTGGTGTATGTATTTCAACAATAATAATAATAACAATAACAATAATAGTAATACATAAGAAAGAGAGAAAGAAAAAATCATATATGTGTTCTAAGCCCAAATTAAGAAATGGAGAGAGGAGGCTAAAACTTAACCAAGAATTGTACCAGAAGACAGAAGAAGGCGTTGTTGATCGTTGATCTGCCAAAAAGAAAGATACAGTCCTACGGACGTCTACTGAGGATGGACAGTAACAGAATGATGAATAGAATCTTCAAATTCTTCTGGCAGTAGAAGAGAGAGCCGATCTAGTTTCGGGAAGTGAGGTCGGACATGCCTAAGATGGGGCATGGAGAAGAAGACAGAGATTGACTTGGAGAACGAATCAAGATATTCGTTTACAGATGACAGGGGTGAAGCTGACGAGAAAAGGTAGATCCTACACAGAAGAACAGAAGAAGGAATCGGAGTTAGTTATAGTTAGTTATTTTCGTTTTAAGAGGCGGAACAGCTAAGTCATCTGCCCCAAGGAATAGGAAGAAGGATGAAGAGATATTGACAGAGAGTCAAGGCAGAGGGTATGAAAAATAGTGTAAAAACTGCCAAGTGTGGTTCATAGACGGCCAAAACTAATGGGGTAATAATTATAATGACGATAATAATAATAATGACAATAATAATAATAATAAATCCCTCTCTGCCACGTTAGCTGGTAAGCCATGTTTGAATGCTCTTGTCGGTTCAGCCCGTGTTTCCCCTCCGGTAATGGGCCATGTCGTGGTGGAGCGAGCCAACACCAGTCTCCCACAATGAGTACAGTAGACACGCAAACAAGCAGCTATTCGCTTCCCATCCGCTCCGTCAGCTATACATCCAATGTTTCAGGCGGTGACGTTATCAAGAGTTCAGGCAGTCCTGGATCTTCAGTATTTTATTTGAAGATACTTTAATGACAATAATGATCTCTGTCTGTGGTAGCTACGCGCTCTAAGACACAAGGCCATGGAGTCTGGCCATCTGGCCATCTCCAGACTAGGAAAGCGCGGATATTCAAATCCCACCGTCCTTGAAATTGTTTTCCGTGGTTTCCCATTTTGAACTCCAGGTAGATGCTGGAACGGTATTTTCTAATAAGACACGGTCACTTCCTTCGAACCCCTTACCTAATTTCATCCATCTTCATTCATTTCCCCTCTCATTAACTCCTTTGATGATGTTGGCATCAGAAAGGGCGTTCGGTCATAAAATCACCCTGAAACACAGAAGACTAATCTCACCTCATAGCCGATCGTGTAGAAACGGGAATGATACATGCAGCGCGTCGGTTAAATGGCAGAGCAAGCTGAAGAGGCGACGCACTTAATAATAATAATAATGATAATACTGTAATAAAAAGACGACATATCAGATAGGGATAAATTTAGACGACTAATTAAAGAGTACAGAGGTTTCCAGAATACCGTGGGGGTGGGCAGTGCCAAAGAAAAGAACCTACACAGAAGAACAGAAGAGGGAAGTAGGGATGAGAAGATACTGGCAGAGAGTCAAGGCAGAGAAGGCAAAACATAATGTAAAGACTGTCAATCGTAGTCCATAGAAGTCCAAGACGAAAATAAGTAATAATAATAATAATAAGATCCTAGGAATCAACCTGGGAGGAGTCCTTGTGTCTCTGGGAAAATGCGAGTGAATTGCGTCGTTGCTAGTCATCTGCAACATTAATATATTGGATTCAGCAAGAGAATCCAAGTAGTCTCTTTCACTCCAACTCCAGCACATAACCTACAAGAGGTACCCCTGTTAAACCGAGCAACCCAGTGGAAGGTGGGGTAACCAATCCTAGCGGGAAACTGGGTCGGCGAGCCGATCAGTGCTGGGGGCTTTAAGGCTCACAACCTTGGCAGTACCTTTGTCAGTGTGAAACATCACTGGCCTAAGTCAACTGTCTTTCAACTGTTAAAAGCATGTAGGAAAGTTCAGCAAATGATACTACCCCAGGTGGTATCCAATCCACCGTCGCTTCGAGTGACGAATGCAAGCCTTCGGAATCTGGGGAGCTTGCACCGAAATGCTTGGAGGTATCAGAGACTCCACGAAAGATCAGGCATAGAGACAAGAATTTCTTTGCTACCTTTAACACAAATTCTCTCCGGAAGATTGGAATATTAAAACAACTCACGGATGCTCTAACTGAACATCAGATTCTAATTGCGGCAGTTCTGGAAACAAGATTTACTCATGAGCATGCCTTTGAATCAGAAGTCTACAGAATCTTCAAGGGCAAGCCTGGTAAACGTGTTATAGAAACGGTTCCCCCACTCGGTACTGGATTTATAGTCAACAAGATGATTCAAGAATCCATAACTTATTTCACTTCTGTAAGCAGACGAGTCTCGACCCTTCCCTTTCGTAGTACAAATAACGTTCATGCGCCGATCAACGAAGCGAACAAGAGAGACCCGGAAGAAACTATTCGATTCTGCGAAGAACTTGAAGAAATTTTATCGAAGATTCCAGACAAACATAATATCGTTTTACTTGGGGATTTCAATGCCCAGGTAGGCAATGAAAGAAAATTTCGATCACCACAGAAAGAAACGTAATGGAGAACGGCTAATAGAGCTATGTAGAGTCTTCAACCTGGTAATGAAATCCACTGCTTTCAAACATCTGCCCAAGAATCACAAGACCTGGAAATCCCCAAATCCCAGTCTTGGCGAATTCCAGATTGATGACGTCGCAATTGCACGGAAAGCTCAAAGAGAAATTCAGAATGTGAAAGTTCTACGAAATGCAAAACTGGACTCGGATCATTATCTATCTAAATTTAAAATCAAACTCCTCCCGAGAAACAAGCGGAGGTTCCGGGCCAAAAAGACTGAAAGATATGATGTTGAAAAAAACCTGGCATTCAGTAATGCGTTTACGCGAAGTATACAAACTGTGGATGCAGAGAACGGGGAACAACTGCGAGAGGCGCTGGTTGAAACAGCAAAAGAGATTGTCCCACTAACTAAGACGAGGAAGCATGCTTGGTGGAACCGTGAATGTGACGCAGTAATAAGGAAGAGACAGCTCGCCTGGCAGAAATGGAACTCGCAACAGAATCAAGTCAACTGGACGGACTTCTCGAATGAGAGAACGAGTGCAGCAAAAACCATCCACAATGCTAAACGTGCCTTTCATGAAAAACAGATGCCTCAAATCGAAAGGATTTCCAGAGGAATAATATGCTCAACTTCTATAAAACATTTAAAAGCAACTCGAGGAAATATAGCCCTCCATGTCTTCAGTTTAGGGATTGCAATGGAAAACTAATTTATAGCGACAAAGATGATTATCAAGTGTTTGCAAAATATTTTGAGTCCCTTCTTAACTGTGAGACTCCAAGTTCCAGATTCACATTTGATGACCATGCACAAGTCCACCCAGATTCCTCTTCACCCACGAAAGAGGAAGTCAAACTGATTATCCGATCTCTAAAGAACCATAAAGCTCCAGGTGAAGACTCGATAATCGCTGAACTGTGAAAGTTTGCTAGTGACAATGCAGTGGATGAATTAACGGACATCATACATGACATTTGGGATACCGAAAGACTTCCAAGTGACTGGACTTCTGCTTTAATCCACTCCCTTCATAAGAAAGGTGATAAAGCAGATGTTAACAACTATCGATGCAGCTCCCTCCTACTGATAACTTACAAAATCCTCTCAAAAGCTCTTCAAACTAGGGCTGAAGAACAGCTAGATACAGAACTGGGTGATTATCAAGGAGGTTTTAGGAAGGAACGGTCATGTGTGGAGCAAATCATGAATCTCCAATCTATCCTTTCATATCTGAAACTAAGGAACAAGAAATTTGTAGTAACCTTCATTGATTTTAAGAAAGCCTATGACTCCATTGATCGAACTACCCTACTTCAGTTTCTAAAGGAGTTCGGCCTAGACAACAAAACCAGAACGATCATCCAACAGACTCTCACCAGCATCACTTCAAAAGTTATGTTTAGAGGCGAGATTTCCAATGCCTTCGAGGTAAGGACAGGAGTTCGACAGGGAGATGGTCTCTCGCCTCTACTGTTCAACTGCGTTCTTGAGAAAGTCATCCGTAAGTGGCGCAAATGAATGAGTGATGAAGGAGTCCAAAATGGAATCAGACTAGGTCACAAGAATAAGAACATATCAATTGAGTGTCTAGTTTTTGCAGATGATCTTACGGTTTTTGCGGATTCATTGGATACGGGCAGGAAACAGCTCAACCAACTTCAAACACAAGCTACAAAGGCGGGCCTCCTGATCTCTTTCGAGAAAACAGAATTTATTACTAACATCAAAGCGGCTCCAAGACATATAGAAGTGAATCATGGGAAAGTCAAGCGGGTTGTGAAATTTAAATATCTTGGTGAATTGATAGACCCTACAATGTCCGAACACAAGGCTTTTGCGTCACGCTTCAATAAAATTGAAATGGCTTACCAATTAACTAAGAATGTGTACATCAAAAGATCTATATCCCTGAATGCAAAACTCAAGCACTACTGCACGGTCATCCAGCCAGAAGTTTTATATGCAGCGGAATGTCTCGCCATGAATAAAAAAGGAATTGAGGAAAAACTGGAGACCAAGAAAAGGAAGATTTTGAGGAAACCCTGGGTCAAGTCAAAGAACACACGTAGAGAAAATAACTGACATGATGAGGAAAAGAAGGATTTCTTTCTATGGACATATAACCCGAATGAAATCAACATGGCATTCCAACCGAATATTTGCTTTTCTCCATGAGAAAAAGACAAAGGGGGCCTGGTTCAGTGAAGTAGAGAAGGATCTGTTGGAGATTGGGATAACATGAGAAGATATCTAGGAGCGTGGTCCACTTAGGGAAAAACTTCATGAACATCGGAGTTTTCAACCTAAGCCGAAACTAAAAACCGGAAAGCGTGGACGACGGAGAGAATAGTGCAACATCGATTGCGAATGAAAGTGTACTGGGCTAACACTAAAATGCAGATGAAACAGTTGACATGACGTGGTCCTTAGTTGGCCGTAACGAAGCAAGAATAATAAGAATAATAATAAACCCACACCACCATATTCTTTGTAATTTCATGCTTGATGAGTCTGTGTGTGTTTGAATGAAACAATGGCGTATGTAGTCTATTATTTACGAGGTGTGTTCAATTGAAACCCGTTCAAAACATGCTACATGAAGTGTTGATGCTTGAGATTGCAAATACGCATTCGCATTTGAAGTTAAGTGCAAGGCTCATGCGCTACGGTCGGATACTTGCGCTTTGTTCTGTTTGTAGACATGTGGCATTACATCAAAATGGCTGGTGTGAATGAGAACCAGTCCAAGCAAGACCATCGAGCAGTAATCCCGCTTTTAACGTCAGAGGGTTGCAAGTTAGTGGAGTTTTATCGGGGAATGGGTGCTGTATACGGTGAAAAGTGCTTGTCAAATACAACTTTTATCGATTGGTCGCGAATGTTCCCGCGAAAGCAGTAAGGAAATGAGGGATTTACCGCGTCCTATGATTTTCTTCTGTTTGGAATGCTGAAGAGATTGCTCAAGGAACAAAGATTTCACTCCGACGCTGAGGTACAATATGCCGTTATGGTGGATTAGTTCCAGGAGCAACCAAAATCATTCTTCGGAGACGATATTCGCCGCATATCTTAACAATGTGATAACTTAATTTATTGACAACAGCAGCAAAGCAAGGGGAGTTTTATAAATGAAGAATTTTTAATATGTGTTCTTCAAGAGAAAATAATTGTAATGTTTTAATATAATTTTTGTACTCGACATATCTAAAAAAAAGGTGAACCTTAAGAAATAATTATAATTATGACATGTCTAATTCGAACAAAGTGATTTATAAATTATAAGTGCTTTATGTAAGTGGCAAGCAGCTGATGAAGAACCCAAATCGGGCTCGAAACATGTACTGCTGAATTAAACTGATAAACATTGTATTGAATAAACCAAGTTATTCTAAGTCAATATGGATTTTTTTTAAATATGGTTTTTAGTCCACATAAACAATGCGATGCCTGCCTCAACGCCTTCTTTTGAATACATATAAGCAGTAAGTTGTAACTCTTCAGTCGGTCAACACTAGTTTGCCCAATGACTTGGCAATAATTCAATTTCAATTTATTTACTAAATACTATTGATATAACATTATTGTGATATATCTCACGAATCTGACGGCAAATCCGATACAGATTATCTGTGAGACATATTAATTATTATTTACAACATATAAACAGATTGTATTTCAATACAAGAGTACCGTGCATGAAAAAGAGATGTTATTTATTTTAGCCTACTTTCGATCTTTGCAAAAAATGAAAGTGGACTAATGAGATCTACACAGGGCCAAAAATTGTGTGTCTGTCTGTGTGTGTGTGAGTGTGGGTGTACTCGGAATGTCTGCCCCCCTATCAATTCGAACACGTTGAAACCGAATTGAACGAAATTTGGTACAGAGGTAGAACTAGCAAAGGGCACCTCAGTGTCATGTTTTATATCGCCGCCATCTTCACGGACACGTAATGGCGGCCACCCAAATGTTCAAAGCTTAAATCAAATTACGACTAACCTAATCATCCGATCTCTACCAAATTTAGCAACAACATATGGCGAGCGTCTTTTGACTGAACTACAAGGTCATCAGCCCAATAGTTTGCAGATGCGGCCATGTATGTTTGCAAATCGATTCCCCGTATCATTTCAAACACGGTGAAACCGAATTGACCGAAATTTAGTACAGAGGTAGCACTAGCAAAGGACACCTCAGTGTTACGTTTTATATCGCCGCCATCTTGACGAAAACGTAATGGTGGCCACCCAAATGTTAAAAGCTTAAATCAAATTACGACCAACCTCTGATCTGATCACTACCAAATTTTGCAACATTACACCTTTATGTATGAAGAATCTTGTGACGAACCTGCAAGATCATCAGCCCAATACTTTTCAAATAGCGGCCATGCATGTATGCAAATTGATTCCCCCTATCTATTCAAACACGGTGAAACCGAATTGAACAAAATTTGGTACAGAGGTAGCACTTGCAAAAGGTAACTTAGTGTCATGTTTTATATCGTCGCCATCTTGACGGAGACGTAATGGCGGCCACCCAAATGTTCAAAGCTTAAATCAAATTACGACCAACCTAATCATCTGATCTCTACCCAATTTTGCAACAACATACCTTTATGTGATAAGCGTTCTTTGCCCAAGCCACAAAGTCATCAGTCAATAGTTTGCATATGGCGGCCATGTATGTGTGTAAATCGATTCCCCCTATCAATTCAAACACGGTAAAACCGAATTGAACGAAATTTGGTACAGAGGTAGCACTAGCAAAGGGCACCTCAGTGTCATGTTATAGATCACCGCCATCTTGACGAAATCGGTATGGCGGCCACCCAAATGCTAAAAGCTTAAATCAAATTACGACCAACCTAATCATTTGATCTCTTCCAAATTTTGCAACAACATACCGTTTTGTAGGAAGCATCTTTTGATTGAACTACAAGGTCATCAGGCCAATAGTTTGCAGATAGCGGCCATGTATGTGTGCAAATCGATTCCCCACATCAATTCTAACACTGTTAAACCGAATTGAATGGATTTCTTTACAGTGGTAACTAGCAAAGGGCACCTCATATTCATGTTTAATATCCCTATAGCACGTTGTATTTCAACAAGCTACTACAACCAACATTCAATTATACTCCTTGAAAAGGACAAAGAGTTATAACAATACCCATGCATTTAGGAGAAAGTAGGCTGTTTGTTCTTTACTTAACATCTCGTTTAAAAATTAAAATATTTTATATTTATATATACAGTATATATATTAATTATTATTTAATTGATTCAACATAGAGTATTAGATGATAATGAGAAACATATTAATGTAAATAGCTAAAAACACTAATAGTTATACTATAGTATTTATACTAGTAAGTTTATGCCATGCATTAATGTTTATTTAGGTAATAATTTTATGCGACGTAGGCCTATAGCTAGTTATTTAATGTTCATGTTGGACAATCCAGGTGGTAGTTCATTAAGTAGTGATGGTACAATACAATTTAGTCTCTTGAATCCATAGTTATTTGTATATAATAATAATAATAATAATAATAATAATATCATTAATAATAATAATAATAATAAATAATACATCAATTATTTATATATACTAGCTGTACCCGGCATGCGTTGCAATGCCAATCAAAGAAAGTGTTAGCGTTGTAACTTTGTTTGTTGAAGTGCTTTTGGATTCCCAACATTTTTTTCTTTTTCCGTTAACCCCCTCTAAACTATTGTAAAATTGATGTTCTATCTCAGAAACATTCATGGGAGCGTGTGCAATGAAATGAATGGTACATGAACGCATACGGGACTTTGCTGAAATGATTCGCTCGCCGGCACACATTTGTTGAATATACTCGTACGCTACCTATTGTAAAATGGATTTACTAAGTCGAAACCTTCCCTGGCGTGTACATAACAACCCATCAAAGTTTCATCGCAATCGGATGAACAGCATATGAATGCATACGTGATTTTACTTAAACGATTGGAGCGCCGTTACTCATTTGTTGAATCTACTCGATGCCACCCGTTAAAAAACGGATTTACTTATTCATAAACCTTCGCAGGACTATACTCAACTCACCCAACTTTTATCAAAATCGGATGAACGCACGCGAGACTTAGATTAAACGAATCACGCGCTGTTCATTAGTTGAATCTACTCGTGCGCTACCGATTGTAAAATGGATTTACTAAATCAGAAACCTTCGAGGGAGTGGACACAATATTTCACCAAATTTCATTGCAATCGCATGAATGGTATATGAACTCATACGGGATTTTGTTTAAACGATACGCGCGCCGTTTCTCTCTTGTTGAATCTACTCGTGCGCCACCGATTGTAAAATGGATTTACTAAGTCAGAAACCTTTCCTGGATTGTACACAACAATTCACCAAAGTTTCATCGGTATCGGACGAATGGTATATGAACGCATACGGGACTTTTTTGAAACGCTACGCGCGTCCTCGCTCATTTGTTGAATCTACTCGTGCGCTACCTATTGTAAAGTGAATTTACTAAGCCAGTAATCTTCCCTGAGGTGTACACAAACTCTTACCCAAGTTTCATCGCATTGGGATGAATGGTATATGAATGCATGTGGGACTTGGTTGAAACGATTCGCACGCCATTTTGTTGAAGCTACTCGCGCGCTATCAATTGTAAATTGGATTTACTATGCCTGTAAATTACATGGGTCTGTGCACAAAAACTCACCAAACTTTGATCGCAATCGAATGAATCGTATATGAACGCATCGCCAACACTCATTTGTTTAAACTACTCGCGCGCAATGTATTGTAAATTGGATTAACTTTGCCTATAACCTTCCCGGGAGTGTGCACAATAACTCACCAAAATATTATTGCAATCGGATGATTGGTTTATGAACGTATAAAAGACGAACAAACGAACATTCTTTTATATATATACAAGCTGTACCCGGCATGCGTTGCAATGCCAATCAAAGAAAGTATTGGCGTTGCAATTTTGTTTCTTGGAGTGCTTTTGGATATACAATATTACTTTCAATTTCCGTTAACTGCCTCTAAACTATCGTGAAATTGATTGACTGATTTAGAAACATCCGTGGGAGCGAGCACAACAACTCACCAACGTTTCATCGCAATTGGATGAATGGCATATGATCGCATACGGAATTTTGTTTAAATGATTCGTGCGCTGTTACTCATTTGTTGAATCTACTCGTGCGCTACCTACTGTGAAATGGATTTACTAAGTTAGAAACCTTCACGTTAGTATACACAACAACTCATCAAAATTGCATCGCAATCGATGAACGGTATATGATCGCATAAGGTATTTTGTCGAAACGCTTCGCACTTAGTCACTCATTTGTTGCATCTACTCGTACGCTACCTATTGTTAAATGGATGTACTAAATCAAAGACCTTCCCTGGCGTGTACACAACACTCACCAAAATTTCATCGCAATCGGATGAAAAGGCATATGAACGCATACGGGATTTTGTTTAAATGATTCGCGTGTCGTTACTCATTTGTTGAATCTACTCGTACGCTGCCTATTGTAAAATTGATTTTCTAATCCAGAAACCTTCCCTGGAGCGTACTCAATGATTCATCCAAGTTTCATCGCTATCGGACGAATGGTATATGAACGCATACGGGACTTGGTTGAATCGCTTCGCGCGTCGTAACACATTTGTTGCATCTACTCGTACGCTACCTATTGTAAAATGGATTTTCTAAGCCAGAAACCTTCCCTGGAGCGTACTCAACGATACACCAAAGTTTCATCGCAACCGGATGAATTGTATATGAACGCATCGCCAACACTCATTTGTTTAAACTACTTGCGCGCTATATATTTTAAATTGGAATGACTATACCAATAACCCTGCCTGTTTACCATCTCTTGATGAATGCAGTACATTTGCATTTGTCTGTTGGCACAGGCTAGAGTAAAATATGGCTTTTCACCAATGTCTCATGGCTATATGGAAGCTACTGAGGTATGAGTGGTGCTGAATAATTGACTCAGCGCACAGCTGGTGCCCGTGGGTATTGTGTAAGGTTCTGATCATAGGGTTAGTGCAGCTGTACTGACTCTGTGAGGAAAGCAATGAAAAACTACCTCATTCCTCACCTTGCCTAGTACGCCTCATTATAGTGATGCCTCGGATTTGTGGGTTTCTACCACATAACCTATGGTGGTGCTTTTTGAGGGTCCAACCAGCCTCCAGGCTGACTACCTAACATACCTATAACCATCCCGGGAGTGTGAACGCATAAAAGACGAACAATCGAACATTCTTTTATATATCTATTATATATCAACCAAAATTGACTCATCACCGCAGGGCTCAAACCACTAGACCTAGAAAGCTGAAATTTTGCATGTTGGTTGACCAGAGTATGTAGAGGCTCACTTAGAAACGGTTTTTGAAAATTCAATTTGTAAGTAACTTTTTTCGGCCCTTTGGCATTGACCATCCAAAATAGACTCATCGACGCAGGGCTAAAACCACTAGACCTAGAAAGCTGAAATTTTGCATATTGGTAGATCCGAGTATGTAGAGGCCCACTAAGAAACGGTTTTCGAAAAAAAAAAATGTAAGTGACTTTTTCCGCCCTTTGGCACTGTGCAAGGACAGTCGGTACAAAGGTCGGATTTAGCTCATTTTAAGCCGCCAGATACGAGAAACAATACTCGGAGGTCCTGTAGGGACCCCGAAACACACTTTTTAAGTTCCTAAAATGAACGGTTTCGGAGATATTCCCAAATAACTGTGTTCCCTCTGAGAAACAGGTAAACGTTACTATGGCAACCGCTGAAATTTCCCAGACCGGGGATAGTTTTCTGGCAATATCTCGAAAACCGTTCGTTTTAGGGCCTCATAACGCTGGGTTCGATTCCCACTTCTTCGAAGTGGAAACCACGAACATTGCTCCTCACATTGATACGCGCATAAAGAGCTATAATCCATATTTCTACGATCAAATCGACTTGGAAAGTCTCATCTCTTATATATAATCCAAAATTGACTCATCACCGCAGGGCTCAAACCATTAGACCTAGAAAGCTGAAATTTTGCAAGTTGGTTGATCCGAGTATTTAGAGGCTCACTAAAAAACGGTTTTTGAAAATTCAATTTGTAAGTGACTTTTATCGGCCCTTTGGCATTGACAATCCAAAATTGACTCATCGACGCAGGGCTCAAACCACTAGACCTAGAAAGCAGAAATTTTGCATGTTGGTTGATCCAAGTACGTAGAGGCCCAATAAGAAACGGTTTTTGAAAATTCAATTTGTAAGTGACTTTTTTCGGCCCTTTGGCACTGAGCAAGGACAGTCGGTAAAATGATCGGATTTAGCTCATTTTAAGCCGCCAGATACGAGAAACAATACTCGGAGGTCCTGTAGGGACCCCGAAACACACTTTTTAAGTTCCTAAAATGAATGGTTTCGGAGATATTCCCAAATAACTGTGTTCCCTCTGAGAAACAGATCAACGTTACTATGGCAACCGCTGAAATTTCGCAGACCGGGGATAGTTTTCTGGCAATATCTCGAAAACCGTTCGTTTTAGGGCCTTATAACGCTGGGTTCGGTTCCCACTTCTTGGAAGTGGAAACCACGAACATTGCTCCTCACATTGATACGCGCAAAAAGAGCTATAATCCATATTTCTACGATCAAATCGACTTGGAAAGTCTCATCTCTTATATATAATCCAAAATTGACTCATCACCGCAGGGCTCAAACCACTAGACCTAGAAAGCTGAAATTTTGCAAGTTGGTTGATCCGAGTATTTAGAGGCTCACTAAAAAACGGTTTTTGAAAATTCAATTTGTAAGTGACTTTTATCGGCCCTTTGGCATTGACAATCCAAAATTGACTCATCGACGCAGGGCTCAAACCACTAGATCTAGAAAGCTGAAATTTTGCATGTTGGTTGATCCGAGTTCGTAGAGGCCCAATAAGAAACGGTTTTTAGCCTACTTTCGATTTTTGCAAAAAAATGAAAGTAGACTTATGAGATCACTACAGGGCGAAAAAACAGTGTGTCTGTCTGTGTGTGTATGTGTGTGAGTCTGTGTGTGTGTTTGTGTGTGTGTGTGTGTGTGTGTGTGTGTGCGTGTGTGTGTGTGTGTGTGTGTGTGTGTGTGTGTGTGTGTGTGTGTGTGTGTGTGTGTGTGAGTGTGTGTGTATTCTGAATGTCTGTCCCTCCCTATCAATTCGAACACGGTTAAACCGAATTGAACGAAATTTGGTACAGAGGTAGCACTGGCAAAGGGCACCTCAGTGTCATGTTTTATATTGCCGCCATCTTTACCAAAAGGTAATGGCGGCCAATCGAATGGTAAAAACTTAATAATGCATTACGACCAAACTAATCATCGGATCTTTACCAAATTTGGTATCAACCTACCTTCATATGGGACGCGTCTTTTGCCCAAATTACAAGGTTATCAAACGTACCATTTCAGGATGGCGGCCGTGTGAATTATGCAAAATTTATAATCCATAACATGGGACCCACCAGTTCCGATTATCGAACCAAGAATCGTTTAATCTGTTCTAAGCGACGTGGTTCGTTCGAAATTAAAAGTTTATATTGTAATATTATAATCTAGAAGTGACTTTAAAAATCTGAATCGTCTCGGTTATTTGACAAGATGGCAGCTGATCTCTCGTTCTGACCTACATTTTACTAATTTCAGTATGTTGCATGCAATATAACCTACTGATAAAAATTATATGAACTTAATATGAAATGAACTCGGTTTGAAATATACTCCAGTGAAGAAACCTTCAGTCCAAGTGATTATTTGCTAATACAGTACGTTATATGTATTTAATCGATAACGTGTGAGTTACGAGTGTACGATTGGCTGTGTGGTTAGAGCTCCCGTCTCTCATTTGGCTGGCCGGGGTTCAAATCCTATCAGAGTAGAACATTTTTGCTTGATTTTTTTTTATATTTATTGTTTCTTGAGTACTGAGACGTTATAAAATAAAGCGTTATATGGTGCGTTTTGCAATGGAAATTATATATTAAAAAACAAGATGTTCAGTAAAGAACATATAGCCTACTTTCTCCTAAATGCATGGGTATTGTTATAACTCTTTGTCCTTTTCAAGGAGTATAATTGAATGTTGGTTGTAGTAGCTTGTTGAAATACAACGTGCTATAGGGATATTAAACATGAATATGAAGTGCCCTTTGCTAGTGCTACCTCTGTAAAAAAAATCATTCAATTCGGTTTCACCGTGTTTGAATTGATCTGGGGAATGGATTTGCACACATACATGGCCGCTATTTGCAAACTATTGGGCTGATGACCTTGTAGTCAGTCATAAGATGCTTTCCACAAAAAGGCATGTTGTTGCAAAATCCGGTAGAGATCAAATTATTAGGATGGTCGAAATTTGATTTAAGCTTTTAACATTTGGGTGGCCGTCATTCCGTTTCCGTCAAGATGGCGGCGATATAAAACATGACACTGAGGTGCCTTTTGCTAGTGCTACCTCTGTACCAAATTTCGTTCAATTCGGTTTCACCGTGTTTGAATTGATAGGGGGAATCGATTTGCACACATACTTGGCCACCATCTGCAAACTATTGGGCTGATGATCTAGCAGTTTGGTCAGAATATGCTTCCCACATAAAAATTTGTTGTTGCAAAATTTGGTAGAGACTAGATTATTAGGTTGGTCGTAATTACATTTTAGCCTTTAACATTTGGGTGGCCGCGATTACCTTTCCGTCAAGATGGCGGTGATATAAAACATGACACAGAGGTTGCCTTTTCTAGTGCTACCTCTGTACCAAATTTCGTTCCAGTTGGTTTCACCGTATTCGAATTAATAGGGGGAATCGATTTTCACACAAAGATGGCCGCCATCCGCAAAATATTAGGCTAATGACCTATTAGTTTGGTCAAAGGATGCTCCCTCCATAATGGTATGTTGATGCAAAATTTAGTAGAGATCGAATGATTAGGTTAATCGTAATTTGATTTAAGCTTTGAATATTTATGTGGCCGCCATTACGTTTCCGTCAAGATGGCGGCGATATAAAACATGACACTGAGGTGCCCTTTGCTAGTGCTACCTCTGTACCAAATTTCATTCCATTCGGTTTCACCGTGTACGAATTAATAGGGGTAATCGATTTTGACACAAAGATGGCCGCCATCCGCAAACTATTAGGCTAGTGACCTATTAGATTTGTCAAAGGATGCTCCCTCCATAAAGGTATGTTGTTGCAAAATTTGGTAGAGATCGGATGATTAGGTTAGTCGTAATTTTATTTAAGTTTTGAACATTTGTGTGGCCGCCATTACGTTTCCGTCAAGATGGCGGCGATATAAAACATTACTCTGGGGTGCCCTTTGCTAGTACTACCTCTGTACCAAATTTCGTTCCATTCGGTTTCACCGTGTTCGAATTAATAGGGGCAATCGATGTTCACACATAGATGGCCGCCATTCGCAAACTGTTAGGCTGATGACCTATTAGTTTGGTTAAAGGATGCTGCCCCCATAAAGGTATGTTGTTGCAAAATTTGGTAGAGATCGGATGATTAGGTTAGTCGTAATTTGATTTAAGCTTTGAACATTTGTGTGTCCGCCATTACGTTTCCGTCAAGATGGCGGCGATATAAAACATGACACTGAGTTGTCCTTTGCTAGTGCTACCTTTGTACCAAATTTCGTTCAATTTGCGCTCACCGTGTTCGAATTGATAGGGGGGGGGGACAGACATTCAGAGTACTCACACACACACACACACACACACAGACTCACACACATACACACACAGACAGACACACTTTTTTTCGCCCTGTAGTGATCTCATAAGTCTACTTTCATTTTTTGCAAAAATCGATAGTAGGCTAAAAACGACATTCTCCACCGGAGTGACATCTACCATCCTTCAGTTGTACTATGCAGAAACTATAGGTTCGAGCAGCGCTCTATACCGGCAGTTAGTGAACCCAGTCTTAACGACTGCTAGTAGTAATAATACAGTAACATTCGTTTATTCCTTGTGCACATCGAACCAAGAATCGTTTAATCTGTTCTAAGCGACGTGGTTCGTTCGAAATTAAAGTTTATATTGTAATATTATAATCTAGAAGTGGCTTTAAAAATCTGAATCGTCTCGGCTATTTGACAAGATGGCAGCTGATCTCTCGTTCTGACCTACATTTTACTAATTTCAGTATGTTGCATGCAATATAACCTACTGATAAAAATTATATGAACTTAATATGAAATTAACTCGGTTTGAAATACACTCCAGTGAAGAAATCTTCAGTCCAAGTGATTATTTGCTAATACAGTAGGTTATATGTATTTGATCGATAACGCGTGAGTTATGAGTGTACGATTGGCTGTGTGGTTAGAGCTCCCGTCTCTCATGTGGCTGGCCGGGGTTCAAATCCTATCAGAGTAGAACTTTTTGCTTGATTTTTTTTATATTCATTGTTTCTTGAGTACTGAGACGTTATAAAATAAAGCGTTATATGGTGCTTTTTCCAATGGAAATTATGTATAAAAAAACGACATTCTCCACCGGAGTGACATCTACCAGCCTTCAGTTGTACTATGCAGAAACTATAGATTCGAGCAGCGCTCTATACCGGCCAGTTAGTGAACCCAGTCTTAACGACTGCTAGGAGTAATAATACAGTAACATTCGTTTATTCCTTGTGCACAGAGGCGTTGTTGATAACCTCAAAACTTGCAATATGGATGATTTGGAGATGGATTATTTTGTTATACTGTGTATTTAAGATTAGCCTATAAATTAACGGGTTGCGAACTTACTTCACTTAGTCCTATATCATTCGTATACTACACAGAACAACAACGTGACGTCAGTTTCTGATCTGCTCTGATTGGCTATTACATTGCTGCAGTCGGGTAGTTGGCAGTCGAGGATAAAATTCGCGACTGCCAACTGCCAGCTACCAACTGCAACTTCATGTTGTGTATGGTGCCTAGAGTATACACGGAGTCGATCGCGACTGCCGACCGAGGACTACCAACTACGGACTGCCGACTGCGCATTGTAGATGGGCCTTATTAGAGCAACGAAGTTTCAATTATTGTAAGTAGTCGGTGTTTGGAGTGTTTGCTGGTGAAATTGCAAAATGCTGGGGTAAATTATAAACTATGGTTTGAACGCCCCTATTCAAATCCTGTGTGCCAATTTGCACTTCAAATAGGAAGAAATTAGGAGATGATAAGGACAGAGAGTTATAACTATACCCATACATTTAGGAGAAAGTAGGCTATATGTTCTTTCCCGAACATCTTGATGAAAATTCAATTTGTAAGTGACTTTTTTCGGCCCTTTAGCACTGAGCAACGACAGTCGGTAAAATGTTCGGATTTAGCTCATTTAAGCCACCAGATACGAGAAACAATACTCGGAGGTCCTGTAAGGACCCCGAAACACACTTTTTAAATTCCTAAAATGAACGGTTTCGGAGATATTCCCAAATAACTGTGTTCCCTCTGAGAAACAGATCAACGTTACTATGGCAACCGCTGAAATTTCGCAGACCGGGGATAGTTTTCTGGCAATATCTCGAAAACCGTTCGTTTTAGGGCCTTATAACGCTGGGTTCGGAACCACGAACATTGCTCCTCACATTGATACGCGCAAAAAGAGCTATAATCCATATTTCTACGATCAAATCGACATGGAAAGTCTCATCTCTTATATATAATCCAAAATTGACTCATCACCGCAGGGCTCAAACCACTAGACCTAGAAAGCTGAAATTTTGCATGTTGGTTGATCCGAGTATGTCGAGGCACAATAAGAAACGGTTTTTGAAAATTCAATTTGTAAGTGACTTTTTTCGGCCCTTTGGCACTGAGCAAGGACAGTAGGTAAAATGTTCGGATTTAGCTCATTTTAAGCCGCCAGATACGAGAAACAATACTCGGAGGTCCTGTAGGGACCCCGAAACACACTTTTTAAGTTCCTGAAATGAAAGGTTTCGGAGATATTCCCAAATAACTGTGTTCCCTCTGTGAAACAGATCAACGTTACTATGGCAACCGCTGAAATGTCGCAGACCGGGGATAGTTTTCTGGCAATATCTCGAAAACCGTTCGTTTTAGGGCCTTATTACGCTGGGTTCGGTTCCCACTTCTCCACGAACATTGCTCCTCACATTGATACGCGCAAAAAGAGCTATAATCCATATTTCTACGATCAAATCGACTTGGAAAGTCTCATCTCTTATATATAATCCAAAATTGACTCATCACCGCAGAGCTCAAACCACTAGATCTAGAAAGCTGAAATTTTGCATGTTGGTTGATCCGAGTATGTAGAGGCTCACTAAGAAACGGTTTTTGAAAATTCAATTTGTAAGTGACTTTTTTCGGCCCTTTGGCATTGACAATCCAAAATTGACTCATCGACGCAGGGCTCAAACCACTAGACCTAGAAAGCTGAAATTTTGCATGTTGGTTGATCCGAGTACGTAGAGGCCCAATAAGAAACGGTTTTTGAAAATTCAATTTGTTAGTGACTTTTTTCCGCCCTTTGGCACTGAGCAAGGACAGTCGGTAAAATGTTCGGATTTAGCTCATTTTAAGCCGCCAGATACGAGAAACAATACTCGGAGGTCCTCTAGGGACCCCGAAACACACTTTTTAAGTTCCTGAAATGAACGGTTTTGGAGATATTCCCAAATAACTGTGTTCCCTCTGAGAAACAGATCAACGTTACTATGGCTACCGCTGAAATTTCGCAGACCGGGGATAGTTTTATGGCAATATCTCGAAAACCGTTCGTTTTAGGGCCTTATAACGCTGGGTTCGGTTCCCACTTCTCCACGAATATTTCTCCTCACATTGATACGCGCAAAAAGAGCTATAATCCATATTTCTACGATCAAATCGACTTGGAAAGTCTCATCTTTTATATATAATCCAAAATTGACTCATCACCGCAGGGCTCAAACCACTAGACCTAGAAAGCTGAAATTTTGCATGTTGGTTGATCCGAGTAAGTAGAGGCTCACTAAGAAACCGTTTTTGAAAATTAAATTTGTAAGTGACTTTTTTCGGCCCTTTGGCATTGACAATCCAAAATTGACTCATCGACGCAGGGCTCAAACCACTAGACCTAGAAAGCTGAAATTTTGCATGTTGGTTGATCCGAGTATGTCGAGGCCCAATAAGAAACGGTTTTTGAAAATTCAATTTGTAAGTGACTTTTTTCGGCCCTTTGGCACTGAGCAAGGACAGTAGGTAAAATGTTCGGATTTAGCTCATTTTAAGCCGCCAGATACGAGAAACAATACTCGGAGGTCCTGTAGGGACCCCGAAACACACTTTTTAAGTTCCTGAAATGAAAGGTTTCGGAGATATTCCCAAATAACTGTGTTCCCTCTGTGAAACAGATCAACGTTACTATGGCAACCGCTGAAATGTCGCAGACCGGGGATAGTTTTCTGGCAATATCTCGAAAACCGTTCGTTTTAGGGCCTTATTACGCTGGGTTCGGTTCTCACTTCTCCACGAACATTGCTCCTCACATTGATACGCGCAAAAAGAGCTATAATCCATATTTCTACGATCAAATCGACTTGGAAAGTCTCATCTTTTATATATAATCCAAAATTGACTCATCACCGCAGGGCTCAAACCACTAGACCTAGAAAGCTGAAATTTTGCATGTTGGTTGATCCGAGTAAGTAGAGGCTCACTAAGAAACCGTTTTTGAAAATTAAATTTGTAAGTGACTTTTTTCGGCCCTTTGGCATTGACAATCCAAAATTGACTCATCGACGCAGGGCTCAAACCACTAGACCTAGAAAGCTGAAATTTTGCATGTTGGTTGATCCGAGTATGTCGAGGCCCAATAAGAAACGGTTTTTGAAAATTCAATTTGTAAGTGACTTTTTTCGGCCCTTTGGCACTGAGCAAGGACAGTAGGTAAAATGTTCGGATTTAGCTCATTTTAAGCCGCCAGATACGAGAAACAATACTCGGAGGTCCTGTAGGGACCCCGAAACACACTTTTTAAGTTCCTGAAATGAAAGGTTTCGGAGATATTCCCAAATAACTGTGTTCCCTCTGTGAAACAGATCAACGTTACTATGGCAACCGCTGAAATGTCGCAGACCGGGGATAGTTTTCTGGCAATATCTCGAAAACCGTTCGTTTTAGGGCCTTATTACGCTGGGTTCGGTTCTCACTTCTCCACGAACATTGCTCCTCACATTGATACGCGCAAAAAGAGCTATAATCCATATTTCTACGATCAAATCGACTTGGAAAGTCTCATCTCTTATATATAATCCAAAATTGACTCATCACCGCAGAGCTCAAACCACTAGATCTAGAAAGCTGAAATTTTGCATGTTGGTTGATCCGAGTATGTAGAGGCTCACTAAGAAACGGTCTTTGAAAATTCAATTTGTAAGTGACTTTTTTCGGCCCTTTGGCATTGACAATCCAAAATTGACTCATCGACGCAGGGCTCAAACCACTAGACCTAGAAGGCTGAAATTTTGCATGTTGGTTGATCCGAGTACGTAGAGGCCCAATAAGAAACGGTTTTTGAAAATTCAATTTGTAAGTGACTTTTTTCGGCCCTTTGGCACTGAGCAAGGACAGTCGGTAAAATGTTCGGATTTAGCTCATTTTAAGCCGCCAGATACGAGAAACAATACTCGGAGGTCCTCTAGGGACCCCGAAACACACTTTTTAAGTTCCTGAAATGAACGGTTTCGGAGATATTCCCAAATAACTGTGTTCCCTCTGAGAAACAGATCAACGTTACTATGGCTACCGCTGAAATTTCGCAGACCGGGGATAGTTTTATGGCAATATCTCGAAAACCGTTCGTTTTAGGGCCTTATAACGCTGGGTTCGGTTCCCACTTCTCCACGAACATTGCTCCTCACATTGATACGCGCAAAAAGAGCTATAATCCATATTTCTACGATCAAATCGACTTGGAAAGTCTCATCTCTTATATATAATCCAAAATTGACTCATCACCGCAGGGCTCAAACCACTAGACCTAGGAAGCTGAAATTTTGCATGTTGGTTGTCCTGAGTATGTAGAGGCTCACTAAGAAACGGTTTTTGAAAATTCAATTTGTAAGTGACTTTTTTCGGCCCTTTGGCATTGACAATCCAAAATTGACTCATCGACGCAGGGCTCAAACCACTAGACCTAGAAAGCTGAAATTTTGCATGTTGGTTGATCCGAGTATGTCGAGGCCCAATAAGAAACGGTTTTTGAAAATTCAATTTGTAAGTGACTTTTTTCGGCCCTTTGGCACTGAGCAAGGACAGTAGGTAAAATGTTCGGATTTAGCTCATTTTAAGCCGCCAGATACGAGAAACAATACTCGGAGGTCCTGTAGGGACCCCGAAACACACTTTTTAAGTTCCTGAAATGAAAGGTTTCGGAGATATTCCCAAATAACTGTGTTCCCTCTGTGAAACAGATCAACGTTACTATGGCAACCGCTGAAATGTCGCAGACCGGGGATAGTTTTCTGGCAATATCTCGAAAACCGTTCGTTTTAGGGCCTTATTACGCTGGGTTCGGTTCTCACTTCTCCACGAACATTGCTCCTCACATTGATACGCGCAAAAAGAGCTATAATCCATATTTCTACGATCAAATCGACTTGGAAAGTCTCATCTCTTATATATAATCCAAAATTGACTCATCACCGCAGAGCTCAAACCACTAGATCTAGAAAGCTGAAATTTTGCATGTTGGTTGATCCGAGTATGTAGAGGCTCACTAAGAAACGGTTTTTGAAAATTCAATTTGTAAGTGACTTTTTTCGGCCCTTTGGCATTGACAATCCAAAATTGACTCATCGACGCAGGGCTCAAACCACTAGACCTAGAAAGCTGAAATTTTGCATGTTGGTTGATCCGAGTACGTAGAGGCCCAATAAGAAACGGTTTTTGAAAATTCAATTTGTAAGTGACTTTTTTCGGCCCTTTGGCACTCAGCAAGGACAGTCGGAAAAATGTTCGGATTTAGCTCATTTTAAGCCGCCAGATACGAGAAACAATACTCGGAGGTCCTCTAGGGACCCCGAAACACACTTTTTAAGTTCCTGAAATGAACGGTTTCGGAGATATTCCCAAATAACTGTGTTCCCTCTGAGAAACAGATCAACGTTACTATGGCTACCGCTGAAATTTCGCAGACCGGGGATAGTTTTATGGCAATATCTCGAAAACCGTTCGTTTTAGGGCCTTATAACGCTGGGTTCGGTTCCCACTTCTCCACGAACATTGCTCCTCACATTGATACGCGCAAAAAGAGCTATAATCCATATTTCTACGATCAAATCGACTTGGAAAGTCTCATCTCTTATATATAATCCAAAATTGACTCATCACCGCAGGGCTCAAACCACTAGACCTAGGAAGCTGAAATTTTGCATGTTGGTTGTCCTGAGTATGTAGAGGCTCACTAAGAAACGGTTTTTGAAAATTCAATTTGTAAGTGACTTTTTTCGGCCCTTTGGCATTGACAATCCAAAATTGACTCATCGACGCAGGGCTCAAACCACTAGACCTAGAAAGCTGAAATTTTGCATGTTGGTTGATCCGAGTATGTCGAGGCCCAATAAGAAACGGTTTTTGAAAATTCAATTTGTAAGTGACTTTTTTCGGCCCTTTGGCACTGAGCAAGGACAGTAGGTAAAATGTTCGGATTTAGCTCATTTTAAGCCGCCAGATACGAGAAACAATACTCGGAGGTCCTCTAGGGACCCCGAAACACACTTTTTAAGTTCCTGAAATGAACGGTTTTGGAGATATTCCCAAATAACTGTGTTCCCTCTGAGAAACAGATCAACGTTACTATGGCTACCGCTGAAATTTCGCAGACCGGGGATAGTTTTATGGCAATATCTCGAAAACCGTTCGTTTTAGGGCCTTATAACGCTGGGTTCGGTTCCCACTTCTCCACGAATATTTCTCCTCACATTGATACGCGCAAAAAGAGCTATAATCCATATTTCTACGATCAAATCGACTTGGAAAGTCTCATCTTTTATATATAATCCAAAATTGACTCATCACCGCAGGGCTCAAACCACTAGACCTAGAAAGCTGAAATTTTGCATGTTGGTTGATCCGAGTAAGTAGAGGCTCACTAAGAAACCGTTTTTGAAAATTAAATTTGTAAGTGACTTTTTTCGGCCCTTTGGCATTGACAATCCAAAATTGACTCATCGACGCAGGGCTCAAACCACTAGACCTAGAAAGCTGAAATTTTGCATGTTGGTTGATCCGAGTATGTCGAGGCCCAATAAGAAACGGTTTTTGAAAATTCAATTTGTAAGTGACTTTTTTCGGCCCTTTGGCACTGAGCAAGGACAGTAGGTAAAATGTTCGGATTTAGCTCATTTTAAGCCGCCAGATACGAGAAACAATACTCGGAGGTCCTGTAGGGACCCCGAAACACACTTTTTAAGTTCCTGAAATGAAAGGTTTCGGAGATATTCCCAAATAACTGTGTTCCCTCTGTGAAACAGATCAACGTTACTATGGCAACCGCTGAAATGTCGCAGACCGGGGATAGTTTTCTGGCAATATCTCGAAAACCGTTCGTTTTAGGGCCTTATTACGCTGGGTTCGGTTCTCACTTCTCCACGAACATTGCTCCTCACATTGATACGCGCAAAAAGAGCTATAATCCATATTTCTACGATCAAATCGACTTGGAAAGTCTCATCTCTTATATATAATCCAAAATTGACTCATCACCGCAGAGCTCAAACCACTAGATCTAGAAAGCTGAAATTTTGCATGTTGGTTGATCCGAGTATGTAGAGGCTCACTAAGAAACGGTTTTTGAAAATTCAATTTGTAAGTGACTTTTTTCGGCCCATTGGCATTGACAATCCAAAATTGACTCATCGACGCAGGGCTCAAACCACTAGACCTAGAAAGCTGAAATTTTGCATGTTGGTTGATCCGAGTACGTAGAGGCCCAATAAGAAACGGTTTTTGAAAATTCAATTTGTAAGTGACTTTTTTCGGCCCTTTGGCACTCAGCAAGGACAGTCGGAAAAATGTTCGGATTTAGCTCATTTTAAGCCGCCAGATACGAGAAACAATACTCGGAGGTCCTCTAGGGACCCCGAAACACACTTTTTAAGTTCCTGAAATGAACGGTTTCGGAGATATTCCCAAATAACTGTGTTCCCTCTGAGAAACAGATCAACGTTACTATGGCTACCGCTGAAATTTCGCAGACCGGGGATAGTTTTATGGCAATATCTCGAAAACCGTTCGTTTTAGGGCCTTATAACGCTGGGTTCGGTTCCCACTTCTCCACGAACATTGCTCCTCACATTGATACGCGCAAAAAGAGCTATAATCCATATTTCTACGATCAAATCGACTTGGAAAGTCTCATCTCTTATATATAATCCAAAATTGACTCATCACCGCAGGGCTCAAACCACTAGACCTAGAAAGCTGAAATTTTGCATGTTGGTTGTTCTGAGTATGTAGAGGCTCACTAAGAAACGGTTTTTGAAAATTCAATTTGTAAGTGACTTTTTTCGGCCCTTTGGCATTGACAATCCAAAATTGACTCATCGACGCAGGGCTCAAACCACTAGACCTAGAAAGCTGAAATGTTGCATGTTGGTTGATCCGAGTATGTCGAGGCCCAATAAGAAACGGTTTTTGAAAATTCAATTTGTAAGTGACTTTTTTCGGCCCTTTGGCACTGAGCAAGGACAGTAGGTAAAATGTTCGGATTTAGCTCATTTTAAGCCGCCAGATACGAGAAACAATACTCGGAGGTCCTGTAGGGACCCCGAAACACACTTTTTAAGTTCCTGAAATGAAAGGTTTCGGAGATATTCCCAAATAACTGTGTTCCCTCTGTGAAACAGATCAACGTTACTATGGCAACCGCTGAAATGTCGCAGACCGGGGATAGTTTTCTGGCAATATCTCGAAAACCGTTCGTTTTAGGGCCTTATTACGCTGGGTTCGGTTCTCACTTCTCCACGAACATTGCCCTCACATTGATACGCGCAAAAAGAGCTATAATCCATATTTCTACGATCAAATCGACTTGGAAAGTCTCATCTCTTATATATAATCCAAAATTGACTCATCACCGCAGAGCTCAAACCACTAGATCTAGAAAGCTGAAATTTTGCATGTTGGTTGATCCGAGTATGTAGAGGCTCACTAAGAAACGGTTTTTGAAAATTCAATTTGTAAGTGACTTTTTTCGGCCCTTTGGCATTGACAATCCAAAATTGACTCATCGACGCAGGGCTCAAACCACTAGACCTAGAAAGCTGAAATTTTGCATGTTGGTTGATCCGAGTACGTAGAGGCCCAATAAGAAACGGTTTTTGAAAATTCAATTTGTAAGTGACTTTTTTCGGCCCTTTGTCACTGAGCAAGGACAGTCGGTAAAATGTTCGGATTTAGCTCATTTTAAGCCGCCAGATACGAGAAACAATACTCGGAGGTCCTCTAGGGACCCCGAAACACACTTTTTAAGTTCCTGAAATGAACGGTTTCGGAGATATTCCCAAATAACTGTGTTCCCTCTGAGAAACAGATCAACGTTACTATGGCAACCGCTGAAATTTCGCAGACCGGGGATAGTTTTATGGCAATATCTCGAAAACCGTTCGTTTTAGGGCCTTATAACGCTGGGATCGGTTCCCACCTCTTCGAAGTGGAAACCACGAACATTGCTCCTCACATTGATACGCGCAAAAAGAGCTATAATCCATATTTCTACGATCAAATCGACTTGGAAAGTCTCATCTCTTATATATAATCCAAAATTGACTCATCACCGCAGGGCTCAAATCACTAGACCTAGAAAGGTGAAATTATTCATGTTCGTTGTTCTGAGTATGTAGAGGCTCACTAAGAAACGGTTTTTGAAAATTCAATATGTAAGCGACTTTTTTCGGCCCTTTGGCATTGACAATCCAAAATTGACTCATCGGCGCAGGGCTCAAACCACTAGACCTAGAAAGCTGAAATTTTGCATGTTGATTGATCCGAGTACGTAGAGGCCCAATAAGAAACGGTTTTTGAAAATTCAATTTTTAAGTGACGTTTTTCGGCCCTTTGGCACTGAGCAAGGACAGTCGGTAAAATGTTCGGATTTAGCTCATTTAAGCCGCCAGATACGAGAAACAATACTCGGAGGTCCTGTAGGGACCCCGAAACACACTTTTTAAGTTCCTAAAATGAACGGTTTCAGAGATATTCCCAAATAACTGTGTTCCTTCTGAGAAACAGATCAACGTTACTATGGCACCGCTGAAATTTCGCAGACCGGGGATAGTTTTCTGGCAATATCTCGAAAACCTTTCGTTTTAGGGCCTTATAACGCTGGGTTCGGTCGAAGTGGGAACCACGAACATTGCTCCTCACATTGATACGCGCAAAAAGAGCTATAATCCATATTTCTACGATCAAATCGACTTGGAAAGTCTCATCTCTTATATATAATCCAAAATTGACTCATCACCGCAGGGCTCAAACCACTAGACCTAGAAAGCTGAAATTTTGCATGTTGGTTGATCCGAGTAAGTAGAGGCTCACTAAGAAACTATTTTTGAAAATTAAATTTGTAAGTGACTTTTTTCGGCCCTTTGGCATTGACAATCCAAAATTGACTCATCGACGCAGGGCTCAAACCACTAGACCTAGAAAGCTGAAATTTTGCATGTTCGTTGATCCGAGTACGTAGAGGCCCAATAAGAAACGGTTTTTGAAAATTCAATTTGTAAGTGACTTTTTTCGGCCCTTTGGCACTGAGCAAGGACAGTCGGTAAAATGTTCGGATTTAGCTCATTTTAAGCCGCCAGATACGAGAAACAATACTCGGAGGTCCTGTAGGGACTCCGAAACACACTTTTTAAGTTCCTGAAATGAACAGTTTCGGAGATATTCCCAAATAACTGTGTTCCCTCTGAGAAACAGATCAACGTTACTATGGCAACCGCTGAAATTTCGCAAACCGGGGATAGTTTTCTGGCAATATCTCGAAAACCGTTCGTTTTAGGGCCTTATAACGCTGGGTTCGGTTCCCACTTCTTCGAAGTGGAAACCACGAACATTGCTCCTCACATTGATACGCGCAAAAAGAGCTATAATCCATATTTCTACGATCAAATCGACATGTAAAGTCTCATCTATCTATATATATAAAGCACAAAGTTTGTCTGTCTGTCTGTCTGTCTGTTTGTCTGTCTGTTATGTATACAAATCTACACCGTTTCACCGATCTGAACCAAAATTTGTATACTTACCCTTTGGAACCCTGCGGGTAACCCCGTCAACATTAAATTTCGGACAGACCACCCCATGCCCTGCATTTAGGCCCTTTTGCACAAATCTACACCGTTTCACCGATCTGAACCAAAAGTTGTATATTTAACCTTTGAAACCCTGCGAGTAACACTGTCCACTTGAAATTTCGGACAGACCACCCCATTCCCTGCATTTAGGCCCTTTGGTCCAAATCCACACCGTTTCGCCGATCTCAACCAAAATTTGTATATTTACCCTTTGGAACCCTGCGAGTACCACTGACCACTTAAAATTTCGGACAGACCACCCCATTCCCTGCATTTAGGCCCTTTGGTCCAAATCTACACCGTTTCACCGATCAGAACCAAAATTCGTATTCTTACCCTTTGGTGCCCTGCGAGTAACACTGTCTGCTTGAAATTGCGGACAGACCACTCCATTCCCTGCATTTAGGCCCTTTGGCCCAAATCTATACCGTTTCACCGATCTCAACCAAAATTTGTATATTTACCCTATGGAACACTGCGACTAACACTGTCTGCTTGAAATTTCGGACAGACCACGCCATTCTCTGCATTTAGGCCCTTTTTGCACAAATCTACACCGTTTCACCGATCTGAACCAAGATGTGTATACTTACCCTTTGGAACCCTGCGAGTAACACTGTCTGCTTGAAATTGCGGACAGACCACTCCATTCCCTGCATTTAGGCCCTTTGGCCCAAATCTACACCGTTCCACCGATCTCAACCAAAATTTGTATATTTACCCTTTGGAACACTGCGACTAACACTGTCTGCTTGAAATTGCGGAGAGGCTACTCCATCCCATGCATTTAGGCCCTTTGGCACAAATCTACACCGTTTCACCGATCTGAACCAAACTTTGTATACTTACCCTTTGGAACCCTGCGAAAAATTTCGGACAGACCACCCCATTCCCTGCATTTAGGCACTTTGGCACAAATCTACACCGTTTCACCGATCAGAACCAATATTCGTAAACTTACCCTTTGGTACCCAGCGAGTAACACTGTCTGCTTGAAATTGCGGACAGACCACTCCATTCCCTGCATTTAGGTCCTTTGTCCCAAATCTACACCGTTTCACCGATCTCAACCAAAATTTGTATATTTACCCTTTGGAACACTGCGACTAACACTGTCTGCTTGAAATTGCGGCGAGGCCACTCCATCCCTTGCATTTAGGCTGTTTGGCACAAATCTACACCGTTTCACCGATCTGACCCCAATTTTATATACTTACCCGTAGAACCCGACAAGTAACACTGTTCACTTTAAATTTCGGACAGACCACACTCTTCCCTGCTTTTTGGCCCTTTGGCAGAAAACTACACCGTTTCACCGATCTCAACCAGATTTTACATAATTACCCTTTGGAACTCGACGAGTAACACTGTCCACTCGAAATTTCGGACAGACCACTCCATTCCACGCATTTAGGCCCTTCGGCACAAATCTACATCGTTCACCGATCGAAAACAAAATGTGTATACTTACCCTTTGGAACCCGATGAGTAACACTGTCCACTTTAAAATTTGGACAGGCCACTCCATTCCCTGCATTTTGGCCCTTGACACAAAACTACACCGTTTCACCGATCTCAACCAGATTTTACATAATTACCGTTTGGAACTCGACGAGTAACACTGTCCACTCGAAATTTCGGACAGACCACTCCATTTCCCGCATTAAGGCCCTTTGGTACAAATCTGCATCGTTCACCGATCGAAAACAAAGTGTGTATACTTACCCTTTGGAACCCGATGCGTAACACTGTCCACTTGAAATTTCTAACATACCACTCCATTCCCTGCATATAGCTCAGGAATTCCTCGGGGTTGCCAGCTTCCTAACTCACCAGTCATGAGCCCTTGAGGGTGTACCTGAAGTGGTGGGTCTACACACACCCTGCCTCTTTGAGGGCCTTGAGCAGAAGACAGGAGATATTATGAAAAGGAAAAGAAGGCAGACCCCTCGAAGAATGAGGGTATCAGGAAAGATGAGACAAAGCCAATTAAGGCGGGAAATTGAAAGACTCCCTAGCCCTCGGATACCCTAATACAGTCTGGGTCGGAAGAGAACAAGAGTTGACCAAGGGAGGCCGACAGGAAAGAGAACTGAAATGAGCCCGGCACCAGGAAGTAGAAGTGATGCCAGACTCAGCTGGGGTTCCGTGGTCGCCAACCCACGTCCCACAAGTTGTGAGACCCTGGGGGGTCAGTTGTGAGAATAGCTTGCTGATTCATCGTGAGGTGACTTGAGAGTACTTTCCAGAGCCCGCCGTGTTATCTCCTGCTGTCTATGCTGATGCCAGCACAGGGCCGTTGCGAAACAGTGAGCGATTCCCGGTCAATCTGTATAGGACGGGGAACCCCGAACGTGTGTCATCATATTTCGTCATCATCTGCGATCATCTCAGGTTCGTGCAGCTTGGACCTATATTCTTCGTCTTTGCCGAGCAGTACGCTCTTTCACTAGACGCATCCAGTACAGGCCTAAGCCAGAAAATAAGGTTGAGACTTTGGAAGACATCGAAGCTAGACACCTGAATTACCTATATCAGTTTTAAAATAACACCATGTTCGTTTAGTAGTCATTTTTTCATTACCTTATTATTATCATCATAAGTGCAAATGACCTAGATGTTACGCGCATCATACCAATAATCACCGCCGCATAAAGTCTTTCTCGACTGTGATTTTTAAAATATTTATTTTTGGTTGGTTGGTTCTTAAGTTTAGGGGCTGCGACAACGCGGTCATGTAGCCCCGTGTACTTTGGGTGTGTGTAGAATCTGTCTGATAACCGGTGTTAATTGTGATGACTGTATTAGTGTGTGTTATCTGTTTTTTAATTTAAGTACAAACTGCAACTTAGAATTCTTCAAATAGTTCGTACTTTTGCCGCCAAGCGCCACCATCAACGACTACTAGGCCAAGTTCGGAACTTAGCTACTAGACGCCACTGCAGTCGGCTCTTGGCAACGGACGTAGACATCTATGAGCGTTGTTTACCTATCCAATTTAGCTTCACACAGGTGTTATTAGTGGAAGGGTCAATAACATGCCATAAATCTGACATGGGACCGCCGGCTTTACTTCCCCTCCGAAGAAAGGCATACTGACTGATTTTTAACGCTCTTAAAATATCCGACGGCTTCGGCCGGGTTTGAATCCGCTATATTGGGCATAGAAGCTCAGCATGCTACCAAATACGCCACCGAAGCCGCCATATAGTTATTTTTATTACAGTACATTGTGTACATTATACGTTGAAGTGTCAATTCAATACCGGTAGTAGTTTCCCTTATCATCCTCATCATAAGAGCAAATGACCTACAGTAGATGTTACGCCCATTACACCATTAATCACCACACACAATAAGCCTTCCTCGCCTGTGAATTTTGAAATATGTATTTCTATTACGGTAGTTTGTAAGTTTGACGTGTCAATTCAACAGTAGTTTTTATTATCATCCTTATCAAAAGGGCAAATGACCTAGATATTACTCCCTCATTGTCTTTGGGGGCAAATGACTTAGATTTTAAGTCCATTATATTTCTAAGGAGACCTTAAAACATTATCATCATTCCACCGGGCGAAGCCGGGTACTACTGCTAGTCTCTTATATATAATCCAAAATTGACTCATCACCGCAGGGCTCAAACCACTAGACCTAGAAAGCTGAAATTTTGTATGTTGGTTGTTCTGAGTATGTAGAGGCTCACTACGAAACGGTTTTTGAAAATTCAATTTGTAAGTGACTTTTTTCGGCCCTTTGGCATTGACAATCCAAAATTGACTCATCGACGCAGGGCTCAAACAACTAGACCTAGAAAGCTGAAATTTTGCATGTTGGTTGATCCAAGTACGTAGAGGCCCAATAAGAAACGGTTTTTGAAAATTCAATTTGTAAGTGACTTTTTTAGCCCCTTTGGCACTGAGCAAGGACAGTAGGTAAAATGTTCGGATTTAGCTCATTTTAAGCCGCCAGAAACGAGAAACAATACTCGGAGGTCCTGTAGGGACCCCGAAACACACTTTTTAAGTTCCTGAAATGAACGGTTTCGGAGATATTCCCAAATAACTGTGTTCCCTCTGTGAAACAGATCAACGTTACTATGGCAACCGCTGAAATGTTGCAGACCGGGGATAGTTTTATGGCAATATCTCGAAAACCGTTCGTTTTAGGGCCTTATTACGCTGGGTTCGGTTCCCACTTCTCCACGAACATTGCTCCTCACATTGATACGCGCAAAAAGAGCTATAATCCATATTTCTACGATCAAATCGACTTGGAAAGTCTCATCTCTTATATATAATCCAAAATTGACTCATCACCGCAGAGCTCAAACCACTAGATCTAGAAAGCTGAAATTTTGCATGTTGGTTGATCCGAGAACGTAGAGGCTCACTAAGAAACGGTTTTTGAAAATTCAATTTGTAAGTGACTTTTTTCGGCCCTTTGGCATTGACAATCCAAAATTGACTCATCGACGCAGGGCTCAAACCACTAGACCTAGAAAGCTGAAATTTTGCATGTTGGTTGATCCGAGTATGTAGAGGCCCAATAAGAAACGGTTTTTGAAAATTCAATTTGTAAGTGACTTTTTTCGGCCCTTTGGCACTGAGCAAAGACAGTCGGTAAAATGTTCGGAATTAGCTCATTTTAAGCCGCCAGATACGAGAAACAATACTCGGTGGTCCTGTAGGGACCCCGAAACACAATTTTAAGTTCCTAAAATGAACGGTTTCGGAGATATTCCCAAATAACTGTGTTCCCTCTGAGAAACAGATCAACGTTACTATGGCAACCGCTGAAATTTCTCAGACCGGGGATAGTTTTCTGGCAATATCTCGAAAACCGTTCGTTTTAGGGCCTTAAAACGCTGGGTTCGGTTTCCACTTCTAACCACGAACGTTGCTCCTCGCATTGATACGCGTAAAATGAGATATATTTTATTTATAGAGGTTGCTTTTGGGGCTCGGATACAATCGTGATTTTAAATCTAATGTTATACTCTTTCAGCTGGTTGTTGTAAGCGAGCTTTCAGAAGTTTACTCGAATTTACAATGTTATGATACTTTCTATTTTGCTCGGTATGCTTTCATTTTCTTTATAAATTTGTTTTTTCTTAACTGAATATTTTTGTTTGCCAATTTTGATCTGTTCTTTTTCGTTTTTAACCATGATCTGCAACGTATATTCACAGTCGAATGTTTCGTATTCTACCGGCTGTCACGTTAATTATTATTGTTTCTTAAGTACTCTTACTGAGGAATTGGGCAAACTTATTTCAATCAAGTTATTATTTTGTCTTTCACGGCCATTGAATCCCCGCTCAAGGCACGGCTTAAACCTAGAAAAGTTGCTGAGTTGTACTAATGGACTAATGGTGCAGCAGAAAAGAGGAGAATTGAAGCTTTTGAAATGTGGTGATACAGGAGAATGATGATCAGATGGGTAGATAGGGTAACAAATGAAGAGGTATTAAGACGAGTGGGAGAGGAGAGATGTTTCTGGCGACTGCTAATGAAGAGAAGAGATAGGAGGGTAGGACACATATTACGACACCCAGGAATAGCAAGCTTACTGTCGACCAAAATATTATGTGCACTCGAGTTTGATGGTTGTTTGTGATGTAACCAATAGACCTTCATAAAGTCCAATGACATCATCATTTTCGTCGTTCGATTTTACGTTAGTTCACGTAGGTTTGGAATTTTTAATTTATATTTTAATATTTTTTATCGCAGTTGAAACACAATAAGTGCCCGTTTTTAAGCGTGTTTCAACCATGCGTCACATTTAAGAATTATTATCTCACTAACCCTTCATCAGATTGAATCCAAATTTTATCACAATATACATTGGAATGTAGTATAACTGGTTTATTAATTTCAACATTTTGTGTGTTCAAGAACGAATGTTGTTATCATTTTTGTAAGGTAACTCTTTCTCGGCTCGGGGTCGTTGGAAAATGTAGTTCTTGGTTGCGTTGTAATCCCTATACATCAAAAAGTTATGCTGTATGACTGTGAAATAGGTAAATTAATTCACTTATTTTATATCGGTTTGTTTTTGTGCGGAGAATTAAGACATGGTTCACCAGCTAGCCGCTCCGGGAAATGCTATACAGCGTTGCTGATATGGAGCCCATCACTTCCGAGCGAGACGCGCCATGACGCGTGATGTAGCCCATCTTGGCAATGATGTACTGCTTTCACCGGAGCGGCTAACTGGTGAACCATGTCTTAATTCTCCGTACAAATACAAACCGATATACAATAAGTGAATTAATTGACGTATTTCACAATCATACAGCATACCGTTTTGATGTATAAGGATTACAACGCGACCAAGAATGACATTTTCAAACCATCCCGAGCCGAGGAAAAGTTACCTTACAAAAATAATAACAACTTTGTTTCTTGGACACACAAAATTTTAAAATTAATAAACCTGTTATAAAACATTCCAGTGTATATTGTGTTAAAATTTGGATTCGATCTGATGACGGGTTTGTGAGATAATAATTCTTAAATGTGACGCATGGTTGAAAAACGCTTAAAAACGGGCACTTCTTGTGTTCCAACTGTGATAAAAAATATTAAAATATAAATTAAAAATTCCAAACCTACATGATTTAACGTAAAATAGAACGACGAAAATGATGATGTTATTGGATTTTATATAGGTCTATCGGTTACTTCACAAACTTCAAACTCGAGTACACATAATAGTTTGGTCGACAGTAGTTATGGATGGGAGGGTCGCGGACTAGAACTGTAGGGGTAAACCAGGGTTAAACAGATTGCCTCGGATGTAGGGTGTGGTAGCTATGTAGAAATGAAACGATTAGCTCAGGAGAGGGAGACATGGAGGGCTGCATCAAACCAGTTAAAAAACTGAAGACTCAAACAACAACAATCAGGAATTTTAATTACTTAGAGAGGCATGTGGGGCAAAAGGGTCGTTGGAGAATTTCAATCCCTGGGATGTAACACTGGAAGAGACTGCATAATGTACATCAGCGGCCAAGGTGAGCGATATTTAACTATAGGTCTATTTTTTTTTTATTTTTTTTTTTTGTCGTGTGGCCTCCTCAGAGGCCGAGTGCAGGTCTTTCTATTCGACGCCCGTGGGCGACCTGCGCGTCGGGATGAGAGATGGAATGGATGAAGTTGAATGAATGAAACTGGGCAAGGATGTGGAAGGAATCGGCCGTGGCCTATCAGAAGGTACCGTCCCAGCATTTGCCTGGTGTTGAAAATGGGAAACCACGGAAAACCATTTCAAGGACGGCCGACGGTGGGGCTCGAACCCACGCGTCTACCGAGTCAGCAGAGAGCTTGGTCCCATGACCTAATGCTGCGCTTTAGCCAGCTGAGCCACTACTGACGGTATAGGTCTATTAATAGGGATATGTTTGCGTTCAAATCAACAATTAGTATGGCCAAATTACATCCAGAGGAGCTTAAGTAAGCATACTTTTAATTCCCCATATTCCGATAGATTTGCCATTCCAGTGTGCAAGAGTGCAGTTCCCTCTTCAAACAATATTCGCAATTTCTTTAACAAAGCGCAATGATACACACTTAACAGTAGCACGTGTACATTTAGACAAAACCATTTTTTCCCATGGCCAACTGTATGTGGCGTGCTCGCGAGCATCCGGACAACAAAATCGTTATGTCTCAGCAGAAGATGGCAAAACCATAAACGTAATTTTAAAATGTGTTAACATAATGTAACATCGAACCCTGCAGACGTTCACAACTCTATAAAATTCCCACTTTGCTGACCATATCAATATACTGTATGTATCAGAATATTCAGAATTAGAATGGACACACCTATAGCCGCGATTGCTGTAATAGAATAGACCAATTATCAGCAATAATGCATCGTCCCCATTGTCTTGATCGCGGGCGAAGCCGCGGGTACCTGCTAGTGTATTATACATTCAAGATGACTGCTGCGTGCTATAGCAAGTGTGATAGTCTTATGACTAATGCAATCTTATCTGTTTTATCCTCTCTTACAAAGTTTCTTGTTAATAACGCAATTGGATCGTGAGTTATTGATTTTGAAATGTCAATAGTATGCTCAGCCACCATCTTGAATATATGTCAGGGGTGTTCCTTTGTCTATGGCATACAAAGCTCGTGTACGGTTCTAAATCAATGCTAATTTGAGATAATGTATCTCTAAACTATATCTCTACATAGTATAAAACAAAGTCCCCGATTTTTGGATGTTCCGGGTAATCTTGAGAACCACTGGTTGGATTTTGATGGATGCGGTTTTCCCTTTCTTTAAAGGTTTCTCGAGGAAGGTTTCCATAGAAAACAATTTATTTATGACTAAAGCAAGCCGAGCAGTAACGATTTCAGTGAATAAGTCTAAATAACCTACCGTCCGTGTACGTTTTAAGCTTACATTGGGTAAACCGTTAATATTTACAGTATATACTATGAGTGTAAGAATTGTTCAGCATGAAAGGTTCTACAAAAACGTCCGTGACAACATATCTCTATCTTCCCAGTTACAGCCAGGAGAAAACTGTCGAGTTGTGTCGAGTTAAGACTTCAGAGAAGAGTGTTTGGAGTTTCCCTGGAAGTGCAACTTGGCTTTTCTTCATTTCGCCTGTGAACTTTTCGTTCCGCAGAATGCACAGTCAAGTTTAGATTGGATGGAAGGGGGATTAGTGTTTCATGCACCTCGCCATTCTAAAATACGTCTGACAAGAATTCGTTGCACATGCTATCTCCATGATAATATAATAATAGTCCAGTCAGTGATTTTAACCCTTCATGCCGAGACGGAAAGCGGATATAGGTCGTAGTTCATTGAAATCGAAAAAATACGCCTTTTAACCTTACACTGGGTAAACCGTTAAAGATACCGGGCGAAACAGGGGTTGGTTGCTAGTAGAGTTATATAATGTTAACAAAGGGTTCTCATAAATGGCTACCTAAATGCCAATAACTGTGAGCACTGAGTCACTGAGTAATAAGTTATGGATTATATTGATTGCGTAATTCGCACGGCCGCCTTCTTGAAATTAGTGTGTTGACGACCTGTGTTTGAGCGTCAAACACTTCCCGTATGAAGGTTTGTTGTTCCAAGAAATGGTATAAATCCAATGATTAGTTAAATCGTAATTTGATTTAAGTTTTGAACATTTGGGTGGCCGCCATTTTGTTTTCGTTAATATGGTTAATATGGTGGCAACATAAAACATGACACTGAGGTGCCCTTTACTAGTACTACAACTGTACCAAATGTGGTTTAATTCGGTTTCGTCGTGTTTGAATTTATAGGAGGGACAGACATACACACATTAAGACACATGGACATTTCACCCACTTAGATCATTTTTTACAAAAATCGAAAGTAGGCTAAAAATGTTGAGTGTTAATATCTCTCTGCTGCAAAATGCGTTATTATTAAAGTCAACATCGCTACAAGGCTCCTAAAAGTCAGGCCCATGTTGGTTGCCCAAACAGCCATATTAAATACTGCACTCCACAACGATGCAGCAATGAAGTTCGCGATTTCAAACATGGACTGATTATTTTCTCACCGGGCACGCCCTGAAAAGTAGGTGCCGCATTTTAAACACCTTGTTTAGTTGCTTCAAATAAGAATTTCTACGTAGGAAAATAATTTCAAAAGTCAATAAATAAACTTGATCGCAAGTCCACTTGCTTCAATCAGAGGCTAGGATCGTCTTAGTCATTAGCCCTGTGCATTTAGGGTAGAATCTGTCGGAGGACCTTACTGCTGTATCTATGGATAGGTGTCACGGGACACTAAATATGGTTACATCTCAGTATTTACTAATAGTGAATGTGGAAGAAACTTTCTGGGTGAAAGCCCACACGAGATGGTTGTTGTTAGCACCGGGTATAGAATATCGGATATCATGACGGTGCAATTATCCAGATACCCCACTCTTAGGGACTCACATATTATGGCTGACGTCTCCATTCCGTGCCCAACGGGTAAGTGTTCCTGCTGACGGCTGTGTTCGACTCCGTGTTGTTCCAACACTGGTCCCTACCACCAGATTGCACTGCATGGCTTGCTCTGTTAGGTGTAGGCTCGGAAAGCTCGGATTACCTCACCTAGTACCTAAATATGGCTATCTCTCACACACAGGGCAGCAAGACCGCACACCCTCAGCTGACAAGCAAATCTTCTGATCGAGACAGATTGTCTTTAATTATATTTTTCAACCAACATGTTTGCCGAGGACTAAAGCTTCAGGGTGTTATTTAGGGTACACCATCATGCCTATAGTGTCAAAATCAGTTAAGCACTTATATCATTTGTGATGTAAAATGATCCATCTGCATTTCAGCAGCTACTCTCTCCGCGATTTCAACGTACTCACCAGTACGCTTAGGTGCTGGCTGGACTATCAGGAAAAGAGACATTCCCAAAACACAACAGATTAAAGCTCTAAGAATTTGCAAGGACTATGTGATACATATGAAAAAGCGCCAGTTATTAGGTGTGGTTGGTGTGCATTAAATTCATGTTTCAGATTAATTTTATGGATTGTACGCCCCTTTTAACTACTGTTGCTTTTTAGAGACCCCGGGGTGCCGGAATTTTGCCCCGAGGGGGATTTTTAACGTGCCAGTAAATCTACTCACACGGCTCCCTCACAATTACTCACCCTCAAATGCCAACTGCCTTTGACAGTATTCGATCCTGCAACCTTGGGAACAGAAGGCGAGAATGTTTTCACTGAACCACGCAGCCAGTCAATGTATGTTTAACACACTTGTTTACAGGACATCACTAATGCAGGTTGCATGTTCAGGACTTCCGTATTTTATACATATACATTATTCCCGAAAAATTTCACTTCACGTAAGAAATCTGATTTCGTCACACTTAAAACCAAACAATACCCCCTCATGAACTCTCATTAATTGTGCATTTAGGCTGACTCGCGTTGCAAAAATGTGTATAAGCACTTTCAGTATATGTACATTCCAAACATGTTGGGAGAAAAACCAAACTTTTATTTGTTGGTCCGTCCTTATCAGAAGCTTTGATATTAAGCAGCTCCGAGCCAGCCAGGGAGCAGGAGTACCGTGTCTTATTGGCAAACCGTTTGGCAATCCTGAACTACTTAGACTCCTCTCTTTAGTCCTATTGTTTTCTAGATCCTCGAATGTCACTTTTGTATTTTTTTGTTTTTCCAGTTTCTGAACTTTTCTTCATTTATGTGTTTTGCCTCTTTCATTTTACTGTAGATAATTTTCAGTAAATAATTATTTTAATGTTTCGTGTACATTTGGGATTGTTTGAATGAATGAATGAAAGCTATAGACGGGATGTTTGAATGCGAGTCTGTATGGTTGTAGATAATAGTGCCTGTCTATTTGTGTTCATGTTTGTTGTGTTTGTTTTGTTTATACTTGAAAATTGTATTGTTAATTATTATATTGGAGTTTATCTGTCTGGCAATAAAGATTTCATACAATACATGCATACTGTATTTACTTTCTATCTGGTCTCCCTTATTCTCAACCAACTCCGACGGAATTAGAGCATTCGAAGTTTAGGATGTTTTCCATATTCTCTCGCATTATCTGGAGGCTATTATCAGAACTAGAAATATGTAAGTTCAAGACGAAAGGATGTAAGTGTGAACATTAGATCGTCATTGGGATAAGAACCCGAGCAGGGGATTTGACTTTGCGCCTCAAGGGTGGTCACATTTTCATATCTTACCTTTCAAAGCATGGCCGCTTGAAGACATAGTAGGCCTATACTTCAAACTATGCCTATGTACCTTTTGAATTCACCATATATATGGAATGACTCCGCCTCTTCCCTTATATCCGTCCATGAGTTGAACAAAATATTACCCGTGTCAGCCCTCTATTTTCCCCTTGCTAAAGTAGAAGCCTCACGTTAGTAGTATATTAGACTCGCGCGAGCAGTCAAGTCAACCGGCCATAATCCATCGTCGCTGCACGTATTTAAGGTATGGTACTGCAGCATTTCACCTGCATGCTAATTCAGGGTGAAAGTCGTAACGTATACCAGATAGCATTCAGAAAAATCAATCGCATCAAACACACAAAATTTAAAACTAAATCATGAGCTTTTGAATGGTAGATGAAGAATAAAATAAACTTCAGGACCGTTTCAAATACAGTACTGTTTGTAGAAAGTGAAACACCCAGAAGTAATGGTTGGAGACACTCCCAGAACAGGGGTCGTGTAGACCTGCGGTACCATGCTAAGTGATTGAAATCGCAGAGAGATGGCGTGCACATTGGCCCACCAGTGCCCTCTGTCGTGGGACCGGACAGGTCAGTGTTCCGCACAGCTCCGTCGGCGTGGGGCCGTCATACCAAGTGGAAACGTGTAAGCAAGTGCAACGATGCCTCGCCGACATCACAGGGTGTACTATCAGCATGTGAGTGTGGTTGAACGGGGCAGTTGCTTGGGCTCCGGGAGGCGGGTCTGTCGTTCCGGGACATTGCGGCTCGTACAGGGAACGCTGCATCAACAGTAAGGCGTATGTGGATCCAGTGGAGAGAGGAGGGCCGTACACTGCGACGACAGGGTACAGGACGACGCAATGTGACCACAGCGCGAGACGACCGCCATCTTCTCCACTTGGCCGTATCGGACAGAACAGCGTCGTCCTCGGTGTTAGCTTGACGTTGGAGCGCTGCATCGGGGGTGGACGTGTCTGCGTCGACGGTGCGGAGCCGTCTCTTGAGAGATGGACTGGTAGCACGCATGCTACTGCGCCGGCTTCCATTGACGGGGAACCACCGACGCCTGCGACTACAATGAGCAGGTGCACACCGACACTGGCAGGCTGAGTGGCGAAATGTAGTGTTTTCGGACGAGTCCCGCTCCAACCTGTCCAACAGTGATGGCCGCATACGCGTTCGACGCCGCCGTGGAGAACGCAATCAGGCAGACTATATTGTTGAGCGGCATAGCGGACAAACACCAGGTGTAATGGTTTGGGGCGCGATTGCCTATAACAGGGGATCGCGCCTCGTACGTCTTGCGGGCAATCTGAACAGTGACCGCTACATCAGGGAAGTTTCACAGCCCACGGCACTGCCCCTCTTGCAGGCCGTTCCACAGGCCATATTTCAGCAGGACAATGCCCGCCCGCATGTGGCCAGGAATGTGCAATCCTTCTTTTCAGAACGACGGATACATCTGCTTCCTTGGCCTGCCCGTTCGCCTGACATGTCGCCCATCGAACATGTCTGGGATATGATCGGTCGGCAACTTGTTCGTTCAGGTCCACCTGCCACCACTGTTGATGCTTTGTGGACGTGCCTGGGACGGTTATCTCCAGCAGCGTATTCAAGCGCTGTATGATTCCATGCCACGACGTCTAGCGGCTCTGAGTGCAGCACGTGGTGGCGCGACCCCTAAAAGTTTAGACAATGAGAAACACTTATATTTTGAAAAACCAACCATAAGTGTTAGAGAGAATCTCCACAAGCAGGAGCTGGCGTAGCGAGCTAAGCTTGCCTTACTGGCCAGTTAGAATTAGCTATTAAAGCTAAGAGAGACTTTACTAAGTTACCAACTGAGAGTTCTTGCGCAAATGCAACAAGTGATGAAAACCCTATCAATAGATTTATTTTTATTAAATAGGAAGAATCAAGGAAGACAGGATCTTGCCTAACCGTTATGTTAGAGAAATTATAAAGCAAAAAACAAATCTTTAATTTATTTAACAATGTAAAAGGAAGTAGTTTTTGTAACAAACATATAATTTTGATTTTTTTTATAAACAATTGGGGTCGCAGACCTCCGAAAACATCTAAAGCTTGCGCCAGGCAATTGATAATTCTTTTGGTTTTAAACCTTTTATATGCTTTAAAATCTTCGTAAGATTATGAAATTGCTAAGATGAATAAATGAAAAATTTGAATATAACTGACTTAATTAAAGTTAAACAATAAATCAAGTACAAGGTGTGTACTTTAAGGATTTCTAGATAAGTATCTTAGAAATAATAACAACTTCGAAAGCAACAACAACAAAAACAGGAAGAAATGAAATAGAAGTTTCTATAACTTCTTGTATTGACACAGAAATACGCTTAATGATTATACATAGGAGATTATGCAAATAGGGCAGGTCACTTATTGTGAAACCTGAAGAGAACAATTGAAAGGAAGTTTCGAGAACTCTTATGTTTAAGTAGGGATCAAGAGAAAAATGGGGCAAGTTTCCCTTTCCTGAAACCTAGAGATAACTCACTTTTGAGTAGAAAGAATTGGATTCCCTCATTAGAAGGGAGAAACAATATAATTTAAGGCGTGTACTAGACACGAAGTTTTACAGACATTAATTCGTTATACATGGAGCAAATAAGGGAGGGCACTTATGTAGAGTGACACCTCATTGAAAAAAGACCTAAAGTAACAATTTTATTATTTTGGTTTGTTAGTAAAGGGTTTGGGAAAGATCAAATGGGATTGTGGAAAAGTGTTCATGGCCGTATTTATTGTACTCGGACGAGCGCGACGTGGATGAAAAGTTGAACAGGCACTGTTTTCACTATAGTCAGTTGATATAGTTGAAAAGTTCACTGTAGTAGCACAAAATGTTGATGGCAAAGAAAGTTATTGCAATGGTAGAAAATAACTAGTTACACTAGATTTGCGAGAGTCTATTGCTTGAAAAACTTGTAGGTTATAGTTGAATGCACCAGAAAAATCCCAACGGAGGAAGAAAAATTAGATATTGATTAGCAGTTCATAAGGAAGATTCCTTAGTTTGAAAAAATATTCCCACATGTGAGTGGAAAATACATGACAGTATAACTGGTAGATAGAGTGTAGGTTCTGGAAGGTTCCAGAGCAATGATGACTTGTTTAAATTGGGTAGAGAATCCCTCGGCGGAAAACTAGATTATATAGACAGTGGGTATTTTGGAAATATCCCTCGATGTGAGATAGCATCTCAGAAAATCTTTCATATTGAAAGTTAGACTTGATAGTTTAAGTTTGATCAAGAAGATCTCTAGAAAGCAGTTATTATCACATAGCAACTTTCACTGTCTATAAAATCCAAATAAAAGCATTGAGCCTTTTAAAAGCGATGAGAATGAGGTTAAAACATGAAGTCGGTACTTATCTTTGCTTCATGAAGAAGGTGATGTTGCTGTTGGCGGTTGGTTCTAAAATTCGAACATGGCGTCGAATTTAAAAGTTTGCCTCTTGAGTGGAGGAGGCGAGCTTTAGTTAAGCTCTAACTGACTGGTTTGACTTCCGACGTACAAGTGATACACGCTCAACGGAGCGCGGAGGGACCAGGGAAGGTAAAAAGAGTGGGGGTAGGAGACAAAAGGAATACATATAAGAATAGCCAACTTTAAAGTTATAAAAATCTTCTTGATGAAATGGTCTTCAAAGAGTTGATAGTAGGAGTCACTAGCGCAGCCTGGAGGGTGAAAAAGTAGACGAAGTTCTCTTGATCATGGAGATGATAGCTGGCGATAGCGACGAGATCTGGTGGCAAAATTGATAAGGAAGTCCTCTTGTACAGGGAAGAATTGAGGAACTTCAGAGATTCGCTGCTAGATGACGCTAGGTAGGTCATGGAAGATATATATCTAGAACAGACTTACAGGTAATATGAGACACATATACCAACAAAGAGAAATCAGGAGATCACTGTTGGTGGTTGAGAAAAAGGAAGGGATGAACTAAAGCAAAGAGAAGCAAAAGCTTACTCTATCTTACCGTGTATTCCAAGGAATACACCAATATTCTCTGGAATACACGGTTAGTTAGAGTTAGCTCTTGCTGCTCTTTGCTTTTCATTTTCATTAGTTTAGTTTATTTTCCCTCGCAGACACCAACAGGAACCCCCTTGGTATTCCCTTTTTCTTTGAACATGCTCTAAAATGTACTTAAGTTTGTTTCAGTTATGTATTCCTTGCAAAGTAACGGCGCACCACGCGGCAACCTGCCGAAGGTTTTGGGATTCATCGAGTTCAAGAGGACTTAAACACCATTCCAGCAGGCGTCGTTGCTGTCGCCATCTATAATCTCCATGAAGATATTAATTGATGTATCGCATTTTCATAATGTTGAAAATTTACTTTTCCTATGTTTCCTACACTGTTTAGACTCGTATGTTTCCTTCCCCCACCCCTTCGTCTTTCGTGCTCGCTCGTGTGCTGGAGTCTCTCACTCACGTCTTATCTAGTCATCAACGTTTAGAGATTAGCCTTTCTCAAATGAGGTAAAATTCAAATCGCCGCCATGTTGTGGAATTGGATCTAACGGCTGCAGCAAACATCATCAAAAGTTAAGTACAACTTTTAAAGGATTTTAACCATGTCTTAGGGTTTTAATTTCATTCAAGAAAGCTTCATGGATTTTATAGGCAGTAATTTGATTTCACAATATTGCTCATTATCTCCCCCGTGGGAACTGTCATTTTTAGCCAACTAGGCTTTCTACTAGTCATGAAATCTCACATTTCCTATACTAAATAAGGGAATACCTTCCAGCAACGAGGGATTAATGTCAAATTGATAGCTGTCCAGGCTTAAATTACTTGCCTTCGAGGGATCTCTACTTACCCCTTCAAACCGTTACTACCGCTCTAGAACTTTCCATTCGAAATAAGCTGTAATCTGTGAAATTATACTCAACACCTCGAGATTACCGTCAAAACTTCAGTGAAATAGAACTATTAATTGCAACCCAAAGCTCTACAACGTCTAAAATATGTTCACTTTCAACTCAGTGTCTTTACATGAACTGCAATAACTTTTCCATGTGCAACCAACTTCAGTGCTACAAAAACGGTTTCCGTTCAACAATCTACCACGTCGCAATTCGTTCGTATTATTAAAATTGGCCAGGACTCTATCCTATAATTCCTACACTCCCAATCCCTTTTTTCTAACAATTTAAAGTAAAATTAAACTAATTACTATGTTCTACGAGGCCCCGCCAAAAATTTGGTGCCCTTCCACTTTGTTCTACTTAAAACTTATTCTTTCTATAAAAAATAGCCGTGGTTATAATCGACATCTCACTACATAATTTTTCCTATTTTAACCAGGAAGTTCTAATCTTCAAATTGTTAAATTACCTAACTTAAGTTATGTAATCCAGTTTTCGTTAATACGACCTGCCCAATTTGTATGTAGCATATCTTAATTTCTGTGTCAATATAACAGTGGTTATAGGAACCAGTTATTAGTCTCTTTTTCTCATCCTGCTGATCCCAGGAATGCATAATTCTTTCCTCACTACTAAGGCATTCTAAAAGCCTCATTTTGGAAAATGTAATATTCTACCTTAATTTAGTGAAATGTTAAACAAAATTGTAATTCCTTTACTATTATCATTATAGGCTTTAAACTTCTTAATTGCATGCACATTTCAAAAACCTTGTACGGTTTTAGTGTTTGTAACAGGTTCGAAACCTTGAAGTGATTTAACCTTATTGTTTATTGTAAACCTCCTTTTATTACAGGTCTGAGACCTTTAATGTTCATAAAACAAACGATTTTCTTCTTAACTTGAACTAGATCTGAGATCTACCATTGTTAATTTGTTAAATAAATTCTTTATTATTCGGTTTCTATCTCTCTTGCTAGAAAAACCGTTAGGCAGGACCTTCTCTTCCCTAATATTTCTCCTGAAATTATTCTATGTTCAAAGAAAAAGGCAAAAGTTTAATAAAAACTCTATCACTTGTTGCGTTTGAAACAAAACTTCCAATAACAACATTTGCAAAGTTTCTCTTAGCTATCACAGCCAATTCTAGTAAATTATTAAGGCAAGTATAGCTCGCCCTGCCAGCTTCCTACTTGTAGAGATTTTCACTCTGACTTATGGTTCACTGATTAAAATCTTGGTTTTGTTCAAGTAAGGTTTGAGGTTTTCCTACGTTCTAAACTTTTAGTCGGCACTCTGATGGGTAAGAGTTTAGCCTGCTTTAAGGGCAACAATTGGTATTCTTTAAAGATTCTCACTAATAATGCTTCATCTCTGCCCACCCTGGAAGCGCTCGGCTTTCCTGTTGGGGATCCGTCCCTACAATATACCAGCAATCACGCTCGGGAGGGAAAGAGCACTTGGCGATAGCTTGCCGGCGACCTCAGCTCACGCTGCGCTCTCCGTTAGCCTTACGCAAGTCCCCGCTCATTTTGGGTACTTCATAGGCTTTGTGCAGTAAAATCCCTCTTTCTATCACTATTTTTAAGGCTTTGTGTTGGATTCTCTTCGTCTGCCTGGAATTGTTTCCACTCCTAAACCTACCTCCTTTTCTTTCTCATCATCTTCCCTCAGATAGTGTTGACACTCAGTATTAACCTACCACTGTGGACTCCTGATTTTTCGTTTCTTCGCGCCAAATCATTTTGTTTACAGGCTCCATTCCGCAAAGAGCCTTTACTCATCTCATAGAAAGCACATCCTGTTGACCATCTCAAGATATATTTTTAAAGACAAAAACATTTAGTCTATTTTAAGGAAAATACAAACACCGACTATTTAGAAGTCATTTTCACAAAATTAGTTTTATATTGCCATCAAATGAAAGCCCACATTTGTTACATCTCTGTTTTTAACTATTTTTTAAGAAATGTTTCATAAAAACTCCAAGTAACATAATATTACAAAGCTTTACTCGTAATTACAATAGTTTATTTTTAAAAACATTGCTGAAGAAGGCCATAATATGGCTGAAACAGGTATTAATTAATGTGTATTAATTCAATTTTATTAACCAAGGTGTAATAATATTGTATTATTAAATACCTATTGGTATTTCATTTAGGTTAAACGTCAATAAGGAAGCTCTTACAGTTCATTAAATTCATATCACTACGTTATACATAGGCCTACGTGGCAGGAATTTCCAAAACTGAACTTCAATATGGCTGATGACCATTAAATTATAACGAGATCCAGTACCTTGTTTCGAAATCCTTGTGGCATGAATGTTGTTAGGCACACGCACCTGTAGATCTGCATGCCTTGACTGTCCATTGTGCAACTGATACTGTACAAGTTGAGCACAGAGTAGGCTGCTAGAACACCACCCTTACAATTCCAGCATTCTCCTGAGCTTGGCTTGTTTACCGTACGCCTGTATAAACCATTTTGTTATTTACTTATTTTTAAATGCACCGTTACCATTTCACTCCTCATACACATGCAACTAGTTATCACACCAGCGTAGCCGAGCGTTAATTCACGCTTTAAGACTGCATTGGTGACATCCTTGACAGCATTTGCCCTTCTTTACTGCGAGAGCTGAGAGCTCTTGCAGCTTTTCTCCTCCCTATAGGAAGGCCTTCTTAATAGGCGGCTCGTCGGGAGTTTTCTGCTGGCCCGCCATGAAAAGCGAGAAAAATTAAGCTTGATTCAAAGAAAATTATTGGTTCTAACTGTTACTCTTACAAGTTAGATCCCTTCTTGTTTTCAAATTTGCCGCTTTTCTAAAGGTGGAATACTTTGCTATTGCGACTTCGGTTAGATGTTTGATCTAAATGCTGCATTCCTTCTTTCACTCCCGGTCCCCCGAGTACCTTAAATAATGGTAAAATTAACTATGTGCCCTTGGGAAAATGTAATTGAGAAGGCCTGCTATAGAGGTTTCCAAACAGATGTCTTATTGGCTTTCACGGCCATATAAGGGGACATAGTGCATGCTCCACTACCCCATGCGGTCCGGGCATGGTCACCAAGAGCCCGTTGATGAGCCTGACGTGGTGCTACTAGACGTATCTTCACAAAAGACGCGGCAAAAGTCTAGAAGAGTTGCTGAGATTTAGAAATACATGTTATCAGACTAATTCAATACACACCCAAGAACATGGGGGTGATGACCAAGATGTCCCAAGCCCCTAAACGAAGAACGAACAACAATAGCAAGTAACTTGCGTAACTTTCCAGCATGCATGAGCTGTTCCTTCTGATCCCGTACCATTTACGTGCGCAATGGTGTATCCACGCACAACGAGCATTCATACGTTTGTGGCTAGCGCAAATAAAGTGCGCAATAACTCCGCGCGCAGAGCATGCGTATGTTGAGCATGGTCTAGTGTTCTACTCGAGCTGTCAGCGTGCGGACCGGGTGAAAAACAAAGTAATTTGAGAGCGGCAAGAACAGTGACCAACTAGATGCTGAACGGGTATATCTGAAGATGGTCACGGGGATGTCACGCAAGGTTCGTCTCAGACTCGTAAGAGGAAGGACACCTTGTCAGTAGCAGCAGCAGACCAGACTAAGTTGTTCTAACAGCTCACCAGGATGGAAACTACGAGCAGCGGGACCATCGAGTGGAGAAAGGAGAGGACCGGCGAGCCAGCTAGGGGCCAGGGCAGGCGCAACCGTGCCCGGAGAGGTAGAGGGCCGCGCTCAGCAGACTCCTTGTGTGGGGAGTTAACCTCCACTGAGCCCTCTCCTCCGGTCACGCGGGCACGCCAGCAGGCCCTAAGTGAGAAGACGCCAGCAGCGCAGAAGACGCCAGCCGTTGAGGAGGTAGGGGTGCCTCACAGCCCGGCTGGCGCAATCAACGCTAGAGCAGCACCCGGCCCGGGGAGCATAAGTAGCCCGGGCATAACGCAGGTTTCCCTGCGGTCCGAGTCAACCGACACCTCCCCGTGCCATTCCGAGTCAGCTGTGTCCGAGAAGAGTCGGACGCCAGGACCAGCTAGCTCCCCGCGACCGGAGAGCAGCAGTAGCCCTGACCCCAGGTTCAGCTAGGCGAGCGATGTGAGCTCGGACACCATGCAAGGGCACACTGGGGCCACTTCCCCAGGCTCCGAGCAAGCATGTAGCTACTATCCCAGCTCCTGGGCTATGTTTGTTTATTACAAGCCAAACTGCAACCAGGAAGACGAGCGGCGACTCATCTTGTCGTGGGTGGACAAGACCCACGACTACTTGACGGGAGGAGTGGAACGTCAACAGGAGGACGTCGAGGCCTACCTTCCGACTGGAGTCTCGGTCAGGCCATACCTGCCGGAGTCCGCCAACCAATACCTCGATGCACTGGCCCAGGCGTGGCAGGTCGCACCGATAGCGGGCTTCCAACCGGGGGCCCCTCATCGGATCCTCGAGTGCACTGCTAGGGCCCGTGAAGCTGAGGCCACAACCCAGACGGACGTCGCAACGCAGGCTCCCTGATCTTCTCCAAGAGGACTCAGGCGCCTCACCTAGCATCTCAGGCGGTGCCTTTAGCGGGGCAAATCGCGCCCGCCGTCCAGGAGGAGCACCAACCAGAGCCCCAGATGGGGCCTTTAGCGGGGCAACCCGCGCCCGCCACCACCACCATGGAGGGGACACCAGTGACGGACGGGGCCACCAGGACGGCCCCCCAGAAGCAGAGGAAGAAGAAACGCAGCAGCCCAGAGGACCGTCGCCCGCAGCGTTCCCAGGAAAGGGAGCCAGGACGCCGCGAGGCCACCAGCCGCAGCCAGGAACAGCCGCTACAATAAGGTCGTATGAAGCCCCGCTCAGGCCAGCTTTTACAGTGTTTTCGCTGTCTGAGATCGGGCCACTCCCAGGGATCTTGCGGCTCTCCAGTCCGTTGTAACCGGTGTTCAGGTGCCCATCACCACACCAGCTGCACGGTGCCGCGAGACACGCCGGTGTGCGTCAACTGCATGGGTGACCATCCGTCATCCCATCGCAGTTGCTCAGTCTACAGGTCCATGGCAAGAGCAGGGAGGAAGGTGGCTCGTTCCCGTGGACCGCCCACTAGGCCCCTGCTACGGCAGGCGAGGCCCCCCCTCCACTCTCCGGTGACGGAGGCTCGGTACCAAGGACCCCATGGAGATCAGGTAGTGGTGCAGGTTCTCCGGATACTTGTTCCACTGCTTGCTAGCCGTCAAGACCCGCGCTGATCCCAGCAGTGCCGAGTGCTAACGGATTTCCCGGAGACGAACTGGCGAGAAGTCGGACATGGATCTGGTGCATGATACCTTCTCCCAACTAACAACAACCTACTCATTTCCATACCCACATTTCCTTGCATGTGGCAAAAACCAAGCCGCCAGGTTTTACGTGTAGACAATCTTTCCTTTCTGTCTATGCGGTTTTCCCTGGCCCTACAATCCAACCCTTAAAATATACCAATGTTAATATATACCTATGATGCCTGGTAAATCGCGACCGCGATCGGACAGGCACTAAGTCTTAAATGACATCCCTTATCCAAACCCCTATGCTTTCTCTTCTACTATCGTAGTTTAACTGCATGTCGGAGGCACCAGTAGTAAGGTCGGGCTGCGACAACGTGGTCATGTAGCCCTGTGTTCTTTGGGTGTGTGTAGAATCTGTCTGATACCGGTGTTAATTGTGATGACTGTATTAGTGTGTATCTGTTTTTAATTCAAGTAAGGACTGCAGACGATAATTTCAAGTAGTTCCTACTTTCGCTACCAAATGCTACCATCCACGACATCTAGCTGTGAACTTCGCCACTACTAGATGCCATCGCAACCAGCGCCCGGTGACGAACGTTGGAACTTAAGAGCATTAATGAAACCTAACCTACAAAGTTTTGCTTCACACAAGTGTAGTTAGTGGAAGGTTCTTTTTCATGCCATAAATCTATGACATGGGACCGCCTGCTTAACTTCCCCTCCGAAGAAAGGCATACTGAGGGATTTTTAACGCCCTTGAAAAATCTGACGACTTCGGCCGGGTTTGAACCCACGACCTTGGGCATAGTTACTAGGGTCACGATTTAGGGTTGCTGACCCAGAATTTGAAATAATGGAATTTGATTAGAGGTGAGTGTGGAAAAACGTTAAGATTTTCCTTTGTCAGCACCATCAAACCTCGGATTTCCGAGCTTGCACCTCCCTGTGTATTCATGAAGCCGGACAACAAGCTCGGTTACGCCACTGGTTTGTTTTAAACAGTATGACACAGTATTTTTTCAACACTGCCTCTGAGTCCTTAAGCATTGTGTTTGGCTTGGCCCAGCCAGGCTATTTGTTCTGTCTTGTTACCAGGCTTACAAATAAAACATTCCACTCTGTGTGCGAGAAGATAATTCAGTTGACGTGTGCCAGGAAAGGCGAGAGGGTACACAATAAATGGCACACCAGAATGTATATCACAAACGCATTATGATGAAATTTTTAAAGGTTGGAAGGTGCTCAAAACAGTCATTTCAGTAATGAAATCGTTCTGAATTCCCTGTTGAATAAATCACCACCTGCCTCGCTTGTGCCCGGCATCCATCTGCCAAGCTTGAAGAACGGTTCCACGAAAATAATATTATAATGTTGGTCTCCCTGATGGCTTACTCGCAATATTAATCACACTGATAGGAAAACCACCCCGGATAACCCAATGTGTTCAAAAGCTGGCCTGTATTTCCACTAACTATGGACTCGGGAGACTGATTTGATGATGATTTATTTAGGAACTTAGATCATGTAGCCCCGTGTACTTGAGTGTGTGCCGACTCTGTCTGATAACCGGTGTTCGTTGCCTTAATTTACTGTAGATTGGCTACTATCCTGGCATTATACAGAGTAGAAGAGGGGAAACTACGGAAATCCACTTTTAGGATGGCTGAAGTTAGAATCAAACCACCACTTCTTCCTCACGTGGTCTAAAAATGAGATTACATAAAAACTAGTTTTTACTACAAAAGCAGTATAGACCTAATACAGTATATAAGTTAGTACATTATGCAACGAGCTTATAATTAGTTAGTTATTGTTGTTTTAAGGGGCGGAACTACGAGGTCATCTGCCCCTGAGACTATAATGGCAATAATTATGACACGAGTATGTTTATAAAACGGGCGAAGCGAGTGTCTTAGTTACCATTAGAGGAGAGTTGCATACGACTGTTTATATTCGACGATAATTATAACCTTAATATATGCTCTAACATAAATATTCATAGAATTCTTCTTCTTGTGAATTGTGTAGGTTCAGCATTTGATCTCTACCCAATAACAAATCCCAAAGCTTTGAAACAATGTTTATCCTGAAATAGCACCAACAGATAGCACACAGGTAATATGTTGGATCATTTTGTTATTTTGGTCAAATAACACAACATAGGCTGTTACAAACGCTTTAAAATTAAAATGTATCATATTATCAACTAGTTATTCTTCAAATTCGATGCGTATAGAATGTCAACGGAAGTCAAATCAATCGAGTCCCAAATAGAACAGTTATGGCATCTGGCGGAAAAGTTTCGTATAATAAATCCATTTACTGAACAGAGAGCTGGATTATAATTTCCATGGAACTAATGGCATAGGCATGCTTCCTACAAGACGTTCTGGTGTGTTTATGTCATCAACAGCATTCACTAAAATTGTCGGCGAAATCTTACAAATGTGTAGAAATTGGAGTTGCGGATATTAAGGTACAGTACTATTTCTTTTGCAATATTGCCCAGTTTGCTTAGGCATTGTAATTACAATGGTTGATCCAATATAGGCTACATTGTCAACTTTCAAATCATGTAATTCATGTCCGACATGTTGGAGTTTGAGTGCAGGTCAGAAGCTATCCTTACCTAATTGGTCAATGAATGAAAATATTGAGCTCTGATTGGTTGGAAAAACTGTGTTATAATGAAAAGCAGTACTTTAATGACCCTCATTATGATGCAGTTTTCTGTCATATAATATTTACATATCGACATCGTCGAACATAAAAATACTAGGGGACCTATGCGAGAAACCTCGCATGTGCATAAACCCCCACCCGGATTTACTGTTATGCGGGCATCTTGTTTATTTGTTGAAACGCACAAATTGTCGATATTTACGAAATCAGAGTGCAATTTGTCACTATTGCAGGTAATTATGTTTTCTTTTGAATGCACAATCACCCCATGTGTATAGACCACCCGCCCAGCCCTAGTATTAAGCGGGTTGGTGTATTCTTTGGAATACACGGTTAGATAGAGTAAACTTTTACTGCTCTTTGCTATAATTCTTTCCTTCCTTTTTCTCAAGAACCAACAGTGATCTTCCAATTTCCCTTTGCTGTTTATGGTTCTCATGTTACTTGAGAGTCTGTTCTAGATATATATCTTCCATGACCCACCTAGCGTCATCTAGCAACGAATCTCTGAAGTTCATCAATTCTTCCCTGTACAAGAGGACTTCCTTATCCATCTGGCCACCAGATCTCGTCGCCATCGCCAGCTATCATCTCCGTGATCAAGAGAACTTCGTCTACTTTTTCACCCACCAGGCTGCTCTAGTGTCGCCTACTATCAACTCTTTGAAGGCCATTTCATCAAGAAAAAATTTATTTTTTGTTAAGTTGTCTATTCTGATATGTGTTCCTTTTGTTTCCTACCCCCACTCTTTTCCCTTCCCTGGTTCCTCCGTGCTTCGCTGAGCGTGTATCACTTGTACGCCGGCAGTCGACTCAGTCAGTTGAAGCTCAACTAGAGCTCGCCTCCTCAGCTCAAGAGGCAATCTTTTAATTCCACGCCATGTTGGAACTTTAATCTCATCCGTCAAAGGGAACTTCACCTTCGCCATGAAGCCAACCTAAGTACTAATTCTACGTTCTTCAACTAATTTTAATGGATTTTAAATAGCTACATGCTTTTAATGATCATTTTATAGGCAGTGTGAGATTACTATATTTGGGACAATAATCATCCTTCGCGGGATTTTCCATGTTGGGCTTTTGTTTGTCTAAGCCAATCTTCATAGGAAGCAGCATTTCTTATACTTATTAAATGAGAGATCTTCTCACAACGTGGGATACCATTGAATTACCCACTGTCTATAAAATACTTAGCTCGTTCCTCCGCTGGAATAACTTTTGCCCTATTCTTAGGTCAGGATTGTTCTGGAACCTTCCAGAAGCTGCAGTTATACCGTCATGTATTTTCCACTCGCATGTGGGAATACCTTTTCTAACTAAGGAATCTTCCTTATGAATTACTGATCAATAGCTAATTTTTCTTCCTCCGTTGAGATCTTCTCTGGCGCATTTAACTGTAATCTACAACTTTCTCAAGCAATAGACTCTCGCAAATCTAGTGTAACTAGTTATTTTCCATAATTGCAATAACTTTCCATGCCATAAACTTTTGTGCTACTACAGTGAACTTTTCATCTATTTCAACAGACTATAGTGAAAAACAGTGTTTGTTCAATATTTCATCCGCGTCTCGTTCGTCCGATTATTATAAATACGGCCATGAACACTTATCCTCAATTCCATTTGATCTTTCCCAAACCTCTTACTAACAAACCATAATTGTTACGTTCAAGAGCCCGTCCCAACGTTTTCAAACATGTATCTACACCTGGATGTAACTTCATGACATTTTGAAACGACCGCATGGTCGCTTGGTTCCGTTTGTGAACACGAGATGGTAGCTGCTGTCGGACTTTGGCGCTCCTTCACGTGGTTCCTTCTTCTCCGCTAGAGTGTGTTGGTTGTGCCTTATAAAACTCTTCCTATTCGTGGAATAATTGAAGGCAATTATATTCTACGTCATAAACAAAAGCCTATATATACTTCATGCCGCCAAAACATTTTAGTGGTGTCGTGTGAATATTATTTGGTTTTCACATTGTCGTAATATGTGGCTAAATTTAATTGGTCCAATTTAAATAAACCTGGTGCATGCTGGGTGGCCTTCTTCGCTTTTGTCATCCATCTTGTGAATAATAAGTTGTGACTAATTGCTGGGAGAAGAACTACGCCTATTGTGAATCTCGCCAGGGCGAGGGCTTTGCCCTCGTCCACGCTAACTTGGGAATATATCCCAGTATTTGATGATACATGAAGTATTAGTGTGCAACTATCATCTATGATAATCGTGTAAATAGTTTCTTCGGCCTTAATATGGAAAGGCGATCTTTGGTGTGCATCTCTTCGACAGCAACTGGCAGCCATCTGCTATTTTAGTTTATTTTTGATTATATAAATCCTTTAAGGATGTCTGAGTAGTGTTTAAAAAATTAGTGTTTCCCCTAAAGGTATGTTTTGCATTTTATTATTTTAAATTATTGGAGCTCCATATTTTGCATGGTGTACTGAGTGTTTGTTTTGGTTCTGAAAGGTTGACCTTGGAAAAGATATGTCACCTATGAAAATGTAAATTTTTTGTTAAACTATATTTGTCCGGGGAACACTACTGTTTGTCTTATTTTATTATTTGGCATCTGGCTAAGGCATTTTCTTCTTATAATATTATGGTACTGGCCAGACGAATCTATTAGCACTAGGCCTAAATTGGTTCATTAGTCGGTCGGTTTTTAGTCTGATCCGTTGCCTTTAAAAACTATTTGATCTCGTAATGTCTAGAGTTTGTTTATATCTAGCTGTTTTCTCACTGGAGAAGATTTAATTTAAAAATGTAAATTACGCGTTTCACATAAATACGTACTGATGTACCTTCAACTTTTCTTGGTCGCCATGGTAACTTGTTGACAGAAGTGCATTGTGGGTTTTGTTTTTCTGGCGTGTTTTGAAGTGCACGTTCTTGGGTCATGGTGATGTTGGTTAACTTATTTGTTTAAAATTTTCCTTTGGTTTTCCTTTTTTGGAGTTTTCTTGGTACTCCTAGGTTTTTCTTTCGTTACCTTGTTTATGGTAATAATTTTGCACTAGTTTTTTTTTCTGATTCTCCAAGGCCCTCGTGGTCCAGTTTGGGAATATGTCTGGTGCTTATTTAGTTGTTTTTTTTTGGTTTGTAGCTTTTTATGCTCTTACCTCAAGTAATTGTTTATTTGATATCGGCCTTAAATATTTATTATTTCTACAGTGAGAATTCTAGCTGGAATTTTTTTTTTTTTTTAAATTTATGCAACCTGATGCATGTTCTGTTTTCTGGTGGAGGTGTTTTCTTTTTAATTTTAACATTAAATTTTTATTTTAAATTTTTAATCAACTGTTGTGGCATTATTTCGTCGGCAGCAGTTCCATTAGTTATTGGGGGGTGTCTGTAGAATAGCCTGTGCGTTGTCCCCTTCTCCACCTTCCTTCCACCCCTTTGGAGCTCTTCTGTTGGGACATGTCATCTGGAGGTGATTTTGGTTGCTGAAGCGAGGCGGACCTCTAAATAAGGTAAGTTGGCCCATCCACGCTGGCCATCCACGGTGTCATTTTGGTAGCAGACCGAGCTCGAGTTCGCTTCCGTATCTATCCCCTCCTCAATACCCGCAGGCTCGTTTTATGGACCCGTCTGGTGCTGATGGGGCGGTTGTTGTTGGGATCTTGTCATGCCAGTGCACTTGATGTTATGTAAAGCTAATCCTTGTCGTTTGTTTAATTTCATGTTTGCCTCTGAATATCCATGTGCTGTTATGTAAGTGACCTGTTCCAAGCGAGGTGTTTGCTGCTGTATGTTATCCTGTTTGTAATACAACATCCCCTCTGAAAAAGAAGTTGGTAAGTGACTGGCATGTGTTCTTGGCATGGGAAATGTGGATTTGGTAATATTCTGATAGCCTACATGCTACGAGTGAAGGCATCCTGAAGCTCTGCCTGTAGCTGTTCGCCATGTGTTTTGTGGCATTTATTGTAATTTAGCTCCCTGTTCTCGAGCCAAGCAAGCGATGACTTCTGCAGTCCTGGGCTACGTTGTGCATGATTTTATTTGTCGAAATTTCAGGTGTCGAGGCAGTGTTGGTGTTTAAGAAGACTGTTGTATTCCTGTATGTTTCTTGTGCATGAAATTCTATTGTGATATGCTGTCTTCGTGATATATTTATTATGGAACCGTCACGCCTATTGGTGTTATGGCAAAGTGTAGTCCGATTAAAAGGGCTAACCTATGGAAATCTGCCCTCCTTATGTCCTTATTGTGGTGCCAGAAGGCACATTTAACGTGCATGTCACTATTATTTGGCTAGAAATTCTTCCCTAACTCATGCAAGGTAAGTGTTTGTTTTGAGGTGTTTTTATCGCAGTGTGCGATTTGTAATTTTTGTTCATAAACTTACATTATACTGCAATCGTTCTGGAATAAGTGTGGATCGTGTGCAAATCGTGTCTGGATGTATGTGTTAACGTTAGATTTTGATTTAGATTTATAGGGTGGGGTAATTCTGGGTTTGTTGTGTTTGCAAAAGTAAACCTAGGATCGTATTTTTATTAGTTGCTTTCCTTGTAATGTTGAACTAAGTATAATATGTAGGTCTGTTTTACGTGGAGATATCTACTGTCTGGGGTTAGCTAGGATTAGAAGTATGGGATTCTTTCTTGGTTTGATCCCTGGGCAGGTTGTAAATAGGACTTGCACGATCCGAACTGGCTTGGTATGGGACTGGCCTGTTCGATGACATGCAAGTATGTGTCATGTAACTTAATGTAATTGTAGGGGTATTGTGTTTTAATTGTATTTGTTTGTGTCATGATATCTCTACGACTACATAACTCGCATATTTGTGGATTAATGGGAATTATTTTAGTGGGTGGTAAAAATTATGTATCGCTGTTATTTGAGTATGTGTGCGATTAATACGTTGTTGTGAATATGATGTCTCAGTTCGTGAACAGCCATAATGTAATGTGCTTTCCTGCTTAATTAATATATATAGGGTCTTCTTAATTTACTGGGGTTAAATTTCTGTTGAAAATTATGGTCGTCAGCTGCTGAAAGTCAGCTTGTTTTGCATTTAAAGCCAGTAATTTGTTGTTGCTGGAAACCAGGGTCATCAGTTGCCTCATGCTAACTGTAAAGGGCATAGGCCTACTGTTTAGTTCATGCTATGGCAATCACGGTCATCAGCCACTATAACTTAAGTAAAATTTTCTGATTTTGACTGGTAATTCTATTTTTTTTATTAAATCGTTTGGAATGGTACGTTAGTGTTCCCTGTGAGCCTCGTCTTTCGACAAGAGCGGCTTGTTTCTCATCTAACCGTATTTTCGGGCCATGTTAGGCATCCTTTGGTTGTACGTGTTCGTGTCTTAAACCTGAACGAGGAAACCGCATTGTACCTCGTGTACTGTTGAACTTAGTTCTTTTTATGTTGGATTTTTCTCACCCAGGCGGATGTCGGCTGTATAGTCATCTGCTGTCGAACCTCAATTTCGTTCCTTGTGTTAGTGTGTTGGTGTTTTGTTTTCTGCGCTGCCATTTCCTCTTCGTTTTGGTCGTTTCTGTCACTGCGTTTGAATTCCTCATTGTTCCCGTGCCAAGCAATGTGTGCCATCACGAACCAACAATGTAGAGGCATACATGTCAGATAAATTAATTTTCCTTTTCGAAACCTTAAGGCCAACTAAACAAAATTTCCAGAGTGCATCTGTCGCACATTAAACGAGGTGGAGAGGTTTCAAATGAGGAAATGCTACCATAAATTTTGTAAACTGATTTTGTATAATGTAGAGTATCCCTAAACTTCATTGAAGCCTTCAGGCATCTGTTCCTTCTGGAATTTTGAACTGGATATAAAAAACTTTGCTGGGATACAAACTGTAACCGTTGGGTAATTCCCATTTTATGATAAATTGTAAAATTGAAACTAAATTTTGATGTTTTCATAAAAGATGCTAGCATGTAAGTTGGACTCGGTGGGAGACCTAACTCATGATATCTTATATACCTGTTTCCTTGGGAATTCGAGTGGTCATTCCTCTACCGTAGTTCCTTCTAAATGTATAGTCGCTTAACTCATGTAATCTTGAAAGGTACTTCTAGTCTGTAAAAAGGTAATCTTGTTATTTAATGAAATTTTGTAGGCACGGATCTAGGTCATGGTCGGAATTTTCTTCATTTAAATTCAACCTTGTTTCTCTTCTGTAAAATATAGTAAGAAATTGTAAATTCTGTAAACTTTTTTTGAAATAAGATTAACTTCTGCTTCGTAAATGGCTGCCACGCGTCGAATGATATCTGGCTCATTGCTTCCACCTACTTCGTTTAAAGCGAACTACATTGGACTTATTGAAAATTTATCTAACGTGACTCGGACTCTGAAAGCACTGCAGGTGCTGGTGTTCTGCGTTTCTGAAGACTTATGGACACAGTGATGCTGTTGACTAAGTGGTTTGCGAGGTGATCAATTATCCCATCACTGATAATCTGACCCTGCACTCTTCCTAACCAAAACGATGCGGTTTTATCCATCAATTGGAGTTAACTGGTGAACATTATCTTCTGGAAACATGCTTGGTGAATCGACTAGTTAAGGAGCACTGTCTATGCCTAGGCATATTCGTGAACGGTGTTCACGCTTAAGGGAGGGAGACTGTTACGTGCAAGAGCCCGTCCCAACGTTTTCAAACATGTATCTACACCTGGATGTAACTTCATGACATTTTGAAACGACCGCATGGTCGCTTGGTTCCGTTTGTGAACACGAGATGGTAGCTGCTGTCGGACTTTGGCGCTCCTTCACGTGGTTCCTTCTTCTCCGCTAGAGTGTGTTGGTTGTGCCTTATAAAACTCTTCCTATTCGTGGAATAATTGAAGGCAATTATATTCTACGTCATAAACAAAAGCCTATATATACTTCATTCCACCAAAACATTTTAGTGGTGTCGTGTGAATATTATTTGGTTTTCACATTGTCGTAATATGTGTCTAAATTTAATTGGTCCAATTTAAATAAACCTGGTGCATGCTGGGTGGCCTTCTTCGCTTTTGTCATCCATCTTGTGAATAATAAGTTGTGACTAATTGCTGGAAGAAGAACTACGCCTATTGTGAATCTCGCCAGGGCGAGGGCACGTCCACGCTAACTTGGGAATATATCCCAGTATTTGATGATACATGAAGTATTAGTGTGCAACTATCATCTATGATAATCGTGTAAATAGTTTCTTCGGCCTTAATATGGAAAGGCGATCTTTGGTGTGCATCTCTTCGACAGCGACTGGCAGCCATCTGCTATTTTAGTTTATTTTTGATGATATAAATCCTTTAAGGATGTCTAAGTAGTGTTTAAAAAATTAGTGTTTCTCCTAAAGGTATGTTTTGCATTTTATTATTTTAAATTATTGGAGCTCCATATTTTGCATGGTGTACTGAGTGTTTGTTTTGGTTCTGAAAGGTTGACATTGGAAATGATATGTCACCTATGAAAATGTAAATTTTTTGTTAAACTATATTTGTCCGGGGAACACTACTGTTTGTCTTCTTATTTTATTATTTGGCATCTGGCTAAGGCATTTTCTTCTTATAATATTATGGTACTGGCCAGACGAATCTATTAGCACTAGGCCTAAATTGGTTCATTAGTCGGTCGGTTTTTAGTCTGATCCGTTGCCTTTAAAAACTATTTGATCTCGTAATGTCTAGAGTTTGTTTATATCTAGCTGTTTTCTCACTGGAGAAGATTTAATTTAAAAATGTAAATTACGCGTTTCACATAAATACGTACTGATGTACCTTCAACTGTTCTTGGTCGCCATGGTAACTTGTTGAAAGAAGTGCATTGTGGGTTTTGTTTTTCTGGCGTGTTTTGAAGTGCACGTTCTTGGGTCATGGTGATGTTGGTTAACTTATTTGTTTAAAATTTTCCTTTGGTTTTCCTTTTTTGGAGTTTTCTTGGTACTCCTAGGTTTTTCTTTCGTTACCTTGTTTATGGTAATAATTTTGCACTAGTTTTTTTTTCTGATTCTCCAAGGCCCTCGTGGTCCAGTTTGGGAATATGTCTGGTGCTTATTTAGTGTTTTTTTTGGTTTGTAGCTTTTTATGCTCTTACCTCAAGTAATTGTTTTTTTGATATCGGCCTTAAATATTTATTATTTCTACAGTGAGAATTCTAGCTGGGATTTTTTTTTTTTTGAAATTTATGCAACCTGACGCATGTTCTGTTTTCCGGTGGAGGTGTTTTCTTTTTAATTTTAACATTAAATTTTTATTTTAAATTTTTAATCAACTGTTGTGGCATTATTTCGTCGGCAGCAGTTCCATTAGTTATTGGGGGGTGTCTGTAGAATAGCCTGTGCGTTGTCCCCTTCTCCACCTTCCTTCCACCCCTTTGGAGCTCTTCTGTTGGGACATGTCATCTGGAGGTGATTTTGGTTGCTGAAGCGAGGCGGACCTCTAAATAAGGTAAGTAGGCCCGATCCACGCTGGCCATTCCACGTGTCAATAATAATAAAATTGTTATTTATGTCTTTTCCGAAGAGGTGTCACTCTACATAAGTGCCCTCCCTCTCTTGATTTATTTAAAACGGATTAATGTCTGCATAAATACGTGTCTGGTAGACGTCTCAAATTATCTTGTTTCTCCCTTCTAATCAGGGAATACAATTCTTTCAACTCATAAGTGAGTCATTTACAGGTTTCACGAAAGGGAAACTTGCCCCATTTGTCTCGTGATTCCTACTTAAACATAGGAGGTCTAGAAACTTCCTTTCGATTTTTCTCTTCATGTTTCACAATAAGTGACCTGCCCTATTTGCACAATCCAACCAAGTAATTCAGCATTAATATAAGAAGTTATAGAAACTTCTATTTTATTCTTCCTGTTTTTTGTTCTTGTAATTTCCGAAGTTGTTACTCTTTCTAGGATATTTACTTAGAAATTCCTTAAAGTACACACCTTGTACTTGATTTATTGCCGAACTTTAATCACTTTAATTATCTTTAAATTTTTCATTTTATCTTCGCCATTTCAAAATCTTGCGAAGATTTTAAAACATATAAAGGTTTGAAACCAAAAGAATTGTTAATTGCCTGGCGCAAGCTTTAAATGTTTTCGGAGGTGTGCGACCCCAAATTGTTAACAAAATTGAAAGTATATATTTGTTAAATTCATTACACTCTTTTGCATTGTTAAATAAATTCAAGAGTTCTTTTTCGCTTTATCATTTCTCTAGCATAGCGGTTAGGCAAGATCCTGTCTTCCTTGACTCTTCCCACTTAATGCAAATAAATCTATTGATAGGGCTTCCACCACTTGTTGCATTTGAGCAAGAACTCTTAGTTGACAACTTGGTAAAGTCTCTCTTAGCTTTAATAGCTAATTCTAACTGGCCAGTAAAGCAAGCATAGCTCGCTACGCCAGCTTCCTGCTTGTGGAGATTCTCTCCAACACTTATGGTTGGTTTTTCAAAATATAAGTGTTTCTCCTTGCCTAAACTTTTAGTCGGCTCCTTGCTGGGTAAAAGCTTAGTCATTTCCAAATGCAACTATTGGTACACTTACCAAAATTATTCCCAAAGTTATAATTGCTTTATCACTATCTTTTTTTGGAAGCATTTGGTCGCTCTTTAGGAATTCTACAATTTTGAAAACTAACACATCTAAACCGATTCAAATTATTGGCGTTCTTCAAATTATTTGTTTAAAAACAAACTTCTTTGAACAGATACACCATAAATCTGTTACTCTTTGTCTTGCCAGACCATCACCCTTCCCCATAGTAGGCATATGTATGCTTGAGAGGGAATACTCTAAAGCCACTCTCTTGCAAACCGCCCAAGTTATAACTGCGTTTCCCGTTAGCTTTGCCCAGGTCCCTACCCACTTTAGGTATCGGAGAGCGGATTTGCAGTGGCAACCGCCTTTGAGTACATTTAAAGTTAAACTTATAACTTTTGTAGGACTCTCCTCCTATTTCTCCATCCTTTTTCTCCAGTCAGAAACCCATCTCCTTCTCTTTATCATCTTCCCTTGGGGGTTAGGTTATTCCCAAGCTAATAATCTAACCACGGGTTGGACGCTGCACTGTTCGACCAGAGTCTATTGTCTTGTTTATTTTTAACGCACTTTTTAAACAAATAAATATATTTCCGTTGAATTTTCAAGAAATACAAGATTGTTCTTGTACTATTGAGACGATTTGGACGATTTTTGCACAAACCACACCTCTGGTTTAGGAGCTTGAGTTTTGTGAAACATACATTTTAGTATAAGGTACTAGGGGACCAGTGCGAGAAATCTCGCATGTGCATAAATCACCCGCCTGACTTTACTGTTTTGTGGGCGTCTTATTTATTTGTTGAGAGGTACTTTTAAAACAAACTGTCGTTATTTATGAAATCAGAGTGTAATTCGTCACTATTGCAGGTAATTTTGTTTCTATTGAATGCATAATCGGTCACCATGTGTGCACCCCATATGTATACACTACCCACCCGGCTCTACTGTTAAGCGTGCTGGATGCGAGACAGTTCTGGCAGGGGCTGCCGTCTTGTTTAAGTGTTTAAATGAAATGAAATCCACAGCCTGCTTCCAATTATTAAATGAATGACAGATCAAATGAAATGATAGTGGAGAGTGTTGATGGAATGAAATTTTTGACAGGGAAAACCGGAGTACCCGGAGAAAAACCTGTCTGCCTCCGTTTTGTCCAGCACAGATCTCACATGCAGTGACCGGGATTTGAACCACGGACTGGTGTATTCCTTGAAATACACGGTAAGACAGAGTAAGCTTTTGCTGCTCTTTGCTTTATTTCATTACTTCCTTTTACGCAAACACCAACAGTGATCTCCTGGTTTTTCTTTGTTTATGCACTTTGCTTGTATTACCTGTGAGTCTGTTCTAGATGTATATCTTCCATGACCCACCTAGCGTCATCTAGCTGCGAATCTCTGAAGTTCCTCAATTTTTTCATGTACAAGAGGACTTCCTTACCAATCTAGCCACCAGATCTCGTCGCTATCGCCAGCTATCATCTCTGTGATCAAAAGGACTTCGCCTACTTTCCCATCCACCAGGTTTCGCTAGTGACGCCTGCTATCAACCCTTTGAAGACCATTTCATCAAGATACTTAATTTGTGTTAAGTTTTTCATTCTTATGTATATTCCTTTGTCTCCTACCCCCACTCTTTTTTCCTTCCCTGGTCCCTCCGCGCTTCGTTGAGCTGGCCTCACTTGTGCTTCAGTCGACAAGACTTCCAGTTGGAGCTTACCTAGAGCTCGTCTCCTCTCCTCGAGAGAAAAACTTTTAAATCGGATGCCATGTCCAGATCTTAACTAACGGTCACCTAGCGAATCGCCGTTCATCACAAATGAGCTAAGTACTACTTCAACGTTCTTCAACTCATTTTAATTGCTTTTAAATAGCTACATGCTTTCTAACCATCAATTTACAGACAGTGTGAAATTGCGAAGTGTGGGGCAATAACCATCTTCGCGGGATTTTCGATGTTGGGCTTTGTCTATCTAAACTAATCTTAAAATGAAGCAGCATTTCTTATGCATATTAACTGAGATATTTTCTCACAACGTGGGCATCGTTAAATTACCCACTGTCTATAGAAAACTTAGCTCGTTCCACCGCTGGACTTTTCTTGCCCAATTCAACAGTTATGATTGTTCTGGAATTGTCCATGCCAAACAATTCATCCACAAGCTCAACCTTCTAGTATTTTCCACTCACATATGGAAATACTTTTTCTAACCAAGGAATTTTTTTTATGAACAGCTAATCAACACCTAATGTATCTTCCTTCGTGGGAATTCGTCCACTGCATTCAACTATAACCTACAAATTTTTCAACGCAATAGACTCTCTCTAATCAAAATGCAACTAGTTATTTTACACCACCGCAATAACTTTCCTTTCTATAAACTTTCTGTGCTACAATAGTGAACTTTTCAACCACGTCAATAGACTATAGTGAAAACAGTGCTCGTTCAACTTCTCATCCGCGCCGCGCTCGTCCGAGGAAAATAAGTAACGCCAAGAACTTTCTCCACAAAGTTCCTATTTCCTCTTCCTCTCCACTCTTTACTAATAAATTAGGTTAATCTTTAAATTTATGTATTTTTCAATGAGGCCTCGCCAAACCATAGGCGCCCTCCCAACTTTTCTCAATGTATAACTTATTCACTCTGTTTAAATATCAGCAGTTAGAAACTGCATATTAATCTATGTTCTTTTCCTGCTAGTACAGGAATTGCTTATGTTCTACATACTCAACGTTTCATTAATCTTGTTGATCCAGGTTTCACGAAAGGGTAACTTGCCCTATTTTTCCTCGTGATCCTGTTTAAACATAGAAGTTCTAGAAATTTATTCTCAATTTTTCTCTTCAGGTTTCACAATAAGTGACCTGCCCTATTTGTATCAATTCTAATAGTAATTTCTGTATCAATATAAGAAGTTATAGAAACTTCTATTTAATTTCTCTCTATTTTTTGTTGTTGTTATAATTTCGAAGCTGTTATTTGTTCATACTTTTAAGATTCCCACACGGAAATTCTTAAAGCACTCACATTGTATCTCATTAATTCTGCAAAGCTAGAATTACTTTATAATTGTTGTTACAAACGTTAAAACTGTCTAATTTAAGCACAACTTTTAAAATCTTATTCAGATTTTTAGTGCTCACCACAAATCTTAAACTTGTACCCAATTTAATGTTCTTTATTAATTATAAACCTGTTATCGTTAGGTTTCAGATTTTCACATGTTGTAAACTTTTATAGATCACAATCGTGATCTAAATGTTGTTAATTCTTCAAAGTTTAATTCATTGTTAATAAATCTTTATTAGTTTTTTCGTTATTCTTTTCCCTAGATTCACGACTAGGTAGGACCCTGCCTTCCCTAACTCTTCCTATAGGCTTACATTTAAAAAACTCACAAATCAAATTAATAACGGTTCCACTATTTGTTGCATTTGAGCAAGAACTCTTAGTCTCAAACTTATTAAAGCCTCTCTTAGCTTTTATAGCTAATTCTAACTGGCCAGTAAGGCAAGTATAGCTCGCTCCGCCAGCTTCCTACTTGTTGAGTTTTTCTCTACAACTTATGGTTGGTTTTCCAAATTTAAGTTTTTCTCATTGTCTAAACTTTTAGTCGGCGCATGCTGGGTAAAAGCTTAGCCGTTCTTAAATGCAACTATTGGTGCTCTTACCAAAATTATTTCCAAGGGTATAATTGCTTCATTGCTACTCTTCCTGGAGGCATTCGGTCGCTCCTTAGAAATTCTACAATTTCAAAAACTAAAACATCACGGCTAATTCAAATTATTTGCATTCTTCAAAATATTTGTTTAAAAACAAACTCCTTTGAAAGTATACATAGTAAACTCATCATTTCTTTCTTTGCCAGACCACCACCCTTCCACATAATAGTCGAATCTTGGCTTGGAAGGGAAGGTACTATCCAATCTCGCTGGCAAATTGCCCAAGCTCCTGCCGCATTTCCCGTTAGCTACGGCCAGGTCCATACCCACTTTAGGTGTTTCTCGGGCTTTGCAGTGATACACGTCTCTGAACATTGTCTTTGTATGGTGTTGGACTCTCGTCCTAATATCCACACTTGTTCCTTAGTCCGAAACCCACTTCCCTTTACTTCTCTCTTCATCTTCCCTTGTGGGTAAGGTTAATTCCTAGCAAAAACCTACCCAAAATTTGGTGCCGAACCCCGGGAGAGTCCATTTGTCAATATTTTGCAAATTATTAATATCTACTTTGAATTTTTCAGCTATAACTTCGCAGTGCAAAGCTGGTGAGGTGGAAAGGGGTTGCTTCTGTCTCCTTTGGTGCATTTCTCCCTTTCAACTTGTTTGCTGCTGCCTGTCGGACAGCTTTTCCAAGGTTCCTCAGTTGCGTAAGTTATACATCAATTTACTTATTTCACCATGCCTTCCACAGATAAAGACAAGGACGGCAAGGATGAAAAACTTACTTCCAAACGAGCTTCTTATAAAAGGCAAATTACCGATTTAGAGAATACATCAAGGAACTAGATCCTTCAGAAGCTCAATTAGATTTGTTAAAACATCGCGTAAAAGATTATGAACGTTCTTATGAGAATTATTGCAACATTCAAACTGAAATCGAAACTTGCATGCTCAATCAAACCGATGATCGAGTAGAAGTAGAAAACCAATACTACGAAGGCATAGGCCCTGCCTTTAAAATAATACGCCAACTCGAAAAAGAACAGAAAAAAACGGTTGTGTTCTGGGTGCCCTTCACGAACAACAAACCTCTTCTCGTGAGGGCACTCACAAGCCCAAACCAATTCTACCTAAGATTAATTTACCCCACTTCTCCGGAGATGAAACTACTTGGGATTCTTTCTATGAACTATTTTGCTCTCTTGTTCATGACAATGAAGACATTCAAGTCATTTACAAATTTCATTATTTGCGATCTATTCTCCGCGGTCAAGCCATACAGTTAGTTGAGGCGCTCCCATTAAGTGCTGAAAACTACCCCCATTGCCTTTAACCTGTTGAAAGAAAGATACGGAAATTTACGGCTACGTATTCAACGCCACATGAAGGCTCTATTCAATTTGCCTGCGTCACAGCACAATGACGTCACTAGTCTGCGCAACCTCATTGATACAACACAACTTCACGTTAAAGCTCTATCCCAATTAGATCAACCCACTGAGCACTGGGACACTTTCCTAATACATTTAGTTGTTTCTAAAGTCGATGTTGCTACCCTCAAGGCTTGGGAAATGGAACTTTCCAAGGATGACGATTTCTCGTACGAGCATTTAGTTACTTTCATAAATGCTAGATGCCAGCTCTCAACTGCTTTAGCTAACCAAAGTGAACCCTTATCTCCGAGTTCTAAATTTGAATCATTGTCTCTTAAATCTAAAACCGAACACGTAGCGTCTAATACCCAAAAACCCGGGTCCAGCACGTCTAAACTCAAGTCAAACGCCACTGGTTACCCAACTAGATCTAGTGAACGCCGTATTGCTAGTTCTCTTGCTTTAAACACTCAGAGCGAACCCCGTAAAAGTTTAAATGAACCATTAAAGTGCATACTTTGCAAAGATTTCCACGCTTTATATCTATGCAAATCTTTTAAAGAACTGTCAGTCGACGACAGAAGAAAATTAGTTTCCCAGAACAAACATTGCTTTAATTGCCTATCACCCAAGCATTCTGCTTCTAATTGTAAGTCTTCAAGACTTTGTTACCACTGTGAAAAATCGCACCACACTTTACTGCATCATCATGATCAATTGAGGTCATCAGCAGCATCTACTTCTCAGAAGAATGATAATACTGGCACTCCTAATGCTTCATCTTTCATTCAGAACGCTAAATCCTTGCGCAGTGCTCAAGTACAATTGTCCACTGTCCAAACTGAAGTCCAGGACAAATTCGGCAACTGGGTCAGTGCACGCGGTCTTCTTGATTCAGCGGCAACTCATGATTTTGTGTCCAATTCTTTGATTTGAAAATTAGGCCTACCTGTAAACCCTACTTCTATCAATGTATCAGCCATTAATAGCTTAAAGTCGCAAGCTTTACAGTTTTCAAAGCTAACCATAAGAGACACTTGTCACAGAAATAACTTTCTCAAACTGAATTGTCTCATTCTCAACAGCATAGGAGAAGACACTCCAAGTCACTCTGTTGATATTTCAGGTTTAAACATTCCCTCGCATTTAAGGTTAGCCGATCCTCTGTTCAATGTACAAGGCCCCATTGACATACTCTTTAGTGCCAATGTTTTCTGGAATTGCCTTCGTAAACAGGTTCGTAAGTTATCTTCAAACGTGGTTGTCAGAGACACTAATTTTGGATGTATCGTTACTGGTCAACTTCCTCATTATTCTCCCCAACCCGTATCTCAATTTTATTTCGCTAATACTGATTTGGAACAGTTCTGGAGGCTGGAAAGCGTTGATTCTCCTAACGCAACCTCTTCAGAAAACGAATTCTGTGAGCAACTTTTCTTGAACACTACCACTCGTTCTCCTGAAGGCCGGTTCATTGTTCAGATGCCAAGATTACTTAATCCTCCTGAACTTATTAATTCTCAACCTAAAGCTCGAAAAGCAATCTTTGCTATCGAGAACAAATTCAAGAACGAACCTCTCGTTAAACAACAGTACACTGATTTCATGGATGAGTATGAAAGCTTACATCATATGGAAGTTGTCAGCAAATCTGATGACGAATTGCACCCCCCAAGTGAAACGGTTTTCTTAAATCATAATCCCGTGTGGAAAAACCCTCTTGTAAAGGATAAAATCCGAGTCGTTTTCAATGGTTCATCACCTGACGTTAATGGCAACAGTCTTAACGATACTCTTTACTCTGGTCCCGATTTTCAGTCAGATTTATCTGCTATACTCTTAAATTTTCGATTATTTCCCATAGCTGTTATAGCGGACATCAAACAGATGTACCGTCAGGTTTTAATTCAGCCTGAACAACAAGATCTCCAAAGAATTTTGTGGCGCGATGAAATCAGCAAGCCCATTAACATATTTCGCTTAAAGACAGTCACTTATGGCTTAAAACCTTCCGCTTTCCTTGCTATCCGATCCCTACATCTGTTAGCCTCTCAAGATGGTCATTTATTTGATTCTAAAGCTTCTGAAAACCTAACTACATCTTTTTATGTAGATGATTATCTCCAGTCCTTCCCGACCCTTGAGGAAGCTTCTTTCGTGTCACTAGAACTTCAGGCAATGTTAAAGAATGGAGGATTCCCACTTCATAAGTGGAATTCCAACTCCCATGAGTTTCTTGCCCAGTTTCCCATAGAAGATGTAGACCCCTCTTCCGTCAAAATCTGCGGAGATTCTGAATCCATAAAAACTCTTGGAGTTCACTGGTGCACTCGCACTGATACTCTCATCTATAAAGTCTCGCTTTCCGAAGAGCTCCCCAACACAAAAAGACAAATTCTCTCTGAAATTGCAAAAATTTTTGATCCGCTTCAATTCCTTGCTCCGGTTATTGTTATAGACAAGCTTTTCATGCAAGAGCTATGGTCGCTCAAATGTGAATGGGACGAAACTGTTCCCCTTTCTTTTCTTAATAGATGGCTCTCTTTTCGTAACAGTTTACTCGATGTTTCCCTTATTGAAATTCCAAGAAATTTAATTAATGCTCCTGCTAACACATCTTTCTTTCTTCATGTGTTCGCCGACAGTTCCGAAAAAGCTTACGGTTGCTGTGCATATTTGATTTATCGCAATTCATTAAATGAATCTTCATTTTCAAACCTTGTTTGCTCTAAGTCTAAAGTTGCTCCTCTTAAAACTATTAGTTTGCCTAGGCTTGAACTGTGTGCTGCACTCATGGCCACAGAACTTGCCAAAAAATTGCACAAATTCTTAAAGGTCGAATTTACGCAAACCTATTTGTGGAGCGATTCCATGATTACTCTTTCTTGGATCGCGAAAAACCCCACCCACTGACAAACCTTTGTTGCAAACAGAGTTTCTAGAATTCAAACCCTTTCCTCTGGATGTCAATGGAGGCATGTGCCCAGTGCTGATAACCCCGCTGACATCATTTCTCGTGGATGTTTACCTTCTCAATTATTAGCATCTCAGTTGTACTGGCATGGGCCCTCGTGGTTAATCGAAGACTCTTCTTGTTGGCCTTCTAAACCTCCAGTTACAAACTCCAACTTGCCTGACGCTAAAGTATCTAAATCTACTGCTTCGTGTCTTGTTTCCAACGTTTCGCATCCCTTGTTGTCCCGCTATTCTTCTTTTCACAAATTAATTCGAATTTTTGCCTATCTTCTCAGATGGAAATATCTTGTGGTTGACCAACCTCTTCTCCCTAAACCACACCTTACCAATCATGAATTGAATCTCGCTACCATTAAGGTTTTGCAACTAACACAGCAAGAAGCCTTTTCTTCTGAATTGTCTTTGCTTTCTGCTAAAAAGGATCTTCCTAAATCTAGTCGTCATCATGCCTTAGCCCCGTTCCTTGATGACAATGGGTTACTCAGGGTAGGTGGTAGGCTCTCGCAATCTTTGCTTTCTGAGGACAAGAAGCATCCTGTTATTTTTCCTTCCAAACATCACGTAACTTCTTTAATTATACGTGACTTTCATTATCGTAACCTACACGTTGGTACACGCGCTCTGCTTTGCTTCTTAAGGGAAAAGTATTGGATTATAAATGGAGATCATGAAGTTTCCTCTGTAATTCACAAATGCATTCCTTGCTTCAAAGCGAAACCTAAAGTCAATACTCAATTAATGAGCGATCTGCCCTCTTTCCGCTCTTCTCGTATACGTCCTTTTGTTTTAACTGGTGTGGACTATATGGGTCCGTTCCAATATCAATGCAATTCCCCTGAAGCTAAACGCAAATTGTTTGGTAAGCTCTATGTTTCTCTCTTTGTTTGCATGGTTACTGGCGCGATCCATTTGGAACTAGTAACGAATGCCTCCACTTCTTACTTTCTGTCAGCCGTCTCTCGCTTCGCTGCTAGGCGTGGCGTTCCCTCTGAGATGTTCTCCGATAACGCCTCCACTTTTCAAGGCGCAGCTTCTTTGTGGAAGAAAGCTCTTACATCTTCTCCTGCCATGGAACAGATTTCAAATTCTTCCTACTCAAAGGGTTTCAAATGGCGGTTTATACCTCCCTTCGCCTCTCATCACGGTGGTAGGTGGGAATCTTGCGTAAAGCTTACTAAACGTCATCTAAGAAAGGTTTTAGGTGGTCGCATTCTGACTTATGAAGAATTTAATTCGCTGTCTATTCTGATTGAAGGTGTTGTTAATTCTCGCTCTTTAACTCCGCTTTCCAATGACCCTGATGACCAGCTTCCACTCACACCTGGTCACTTCCTTATAGGCACTTCTCTTTCTGTCCCACCTCCCCTTCCCAACTCTTACAGAGATTCTAAATTACCTATTGTTTGGCGTAAACTTGAAGCCCTCCGTAATTCTTTCTGGAAGAGGTGGAATTTGGAATACATAACTTTTTTGCAACGGAGACAGAAGTGGTTTCTTTCTAATCCCGACATCAAAGTGGGGGACCTTGTCCTGGTCAGAGATGCTTCCCCTCCCTTGGCCTGGATCTCCGGGAGAGTGGCCGAGTGTTACCCGGGAAGGGATGGGAGAGTTAGGGTAGCCAAGATCTTGACCACTAATGGGCATATTACAAGACCACTGTCTTTAATTGCCCCCCCCCCCCTACCTTTAAATTTGTAACATTGTTTTCCTGTTATCTGTTGGTGTTTACCCTCCCAGCTTGGGGTATTCCTTGGAATACACGGTAAGACAGAGTAAGCTTTTGCTGCTCTTTGCTTTATTTCATTACTTCCTTTTACGCAAACACCAACAGTGATCTCCTGGTTTTTCTTTGTTTATGCACTTTGCTTATATTACCTGTGATTCTGTTCTAGATATATATCTTCCATGACCCACCTAGCGTCATCTAGCAGCAAATCTCTGAAGTTCCTCAATTTTTCCATGTACAAGAGGACTTCCTTACCAATCTAGCCACCAGATTTCGTCGCTATCGCCAGCTATCATCTCTGTGATCAAGAGGACTTCGTCTAAATTCCCATCCACCAGGCTTCGCTAGTGACGCCTGCTATCAACTCTTTGAAGACCATTTCATCAAGATACTTAATTTTTGTTAAGTTTTTCATTCTTATGTATATTCCTTTGTCTCCTACCCCCACTCTTTTTCCTTCCCTGGCCCCTCCGCGCTTCGTTGAGCTGGCCTCACTTGTGCTTCAGTCGTCAAGTCTTCCAGTTGGAGCTTACCTAGAGCTCGTCTCCTCTCCTCGAGAGAAAAACTTTTAAATCGGACGCCATGTCCAGATCTTAACTAACGGTCACCAAGAGAATCGCCGTTCATCAGAAATGAGCTAAGTACTACTTCAACGTTCTTCAACTCATTTTAATTGCTTTTAAATAGCTACATGCTTTTTAACCATCATTTTACAGACAGTGTGAAATTGCGAAATGTGGGGCAATAACCATCTTCGCGGGATTTTCGATGTTGGGCTTTGTCTATCTAAGCTAATCTTAAAATGAAGCAGCATTTCTTATGCATATTAACTGAGATATTTTCTCACAACGTGGACATCGTTAAATTACCCACTCTCTATAGAAAACTTAGCTCGTTCCTCCGCTGGACTTTTTTTGCCCAATTCAACAGTTATGATTGTTCTGGAATTTTCCATGCCAAACAATTCATCCACAAGCTCAACCTTCTAGTATTTTCCACTCACATATGGAAATACTTTTTCTAACCAAGGAATTTTCTTTATGAACAGCTAATCAACACCTAATTTATCTTCCTTCGAGGGAATTCGCCCACTGCATTCAACTATAACCTACAAATTTTTCAGCGCAATAGACTCTCTCTAACCAAAATGCAACTAGTTATTTTACACCACCGCAATAACTTTCCTTTCTATAAACTTTCTGTGCTACAATAGTGAACTTTTCAACCACGTCAATAGACTATAGTGAAAACAGTGTTTGTTCAACTTCTCATCCGCGCCGCGCTCGTCCGAGGAAAATAAATAAGGCCAAGAACTTTCTCCGCTAAGTTCTTATATCCTCTTCCTCGCCACTCTTTACCAACAAATTAGGTTAATCTTTAAATTTATGTATTTTTCAATGAGGCCTCGCCAAACCATAGGCGCCCTCCCAACTTTTCTCCATTTATAACTTATTCGCTCTGTTTAAATATCAGCAGTTAGAAACTGCATATTAATCTACGTTTTTTTCCTGCTAGTACAGGAATTGCTTATGTTCTACATACTCAACTTTTCATTAATCTTGTTGATCCAGGTTTCACGAAAGGGTAACTTGCCCTATTTTTCCTCGTGATCCTGTTTAAACATTGAAGTTCTAGAAACTTCTTCTCAATTTTTCTCTTCAGGTTTCACAATAAGTGACCTGCCCTATTTGTATCAATTCTAATAGTAATTTCTGCATCAATATAAGAAGTTATAGAAACTTCTATTTAATTTCTCTCTCTTTTTTTGTTGTTGTTATAATTTCGAAGCTGATATTTGTTCATACTTTTAAGATTCCCACACGGAAATTCTTAAAGCACTCACATTGTATCTCATTAATTCTGCAAAGCTAGAATTACTTTACAATTGTTGTTACAAACGTTAAAACTGTCTAATTTAAGCACAACTTTTAAAATCTTATTCAGATTTTTAGTGCTCACCGCAAATCTTAAACTTATACCCAATTTAACGTTCTTTTTTAATTTTAAACCTGTTATCGTTAGGTTTCAGATTTTCACATGTTGTAAACTTTTATAGATCACAATCGTGATCTAAATGTTGTTAATTCTTCAAAGTTTAATTCATTGTTAATAAATCTTTATTAATGTTTTCGTTATTCTTTTCCCTAGATTCACGACTAGGTAGGACCCTGTCTTCCCTAACTCTTCCTATAGGCTTACATTTAAAAAACTCACAAATCAAATTAATAATGGTTCCACTATTTGTTGCATTTGAGCAAGAACTAATAGTCACAAACTTATTAAAGCCTCTCTTAGCTTTTATAGCTAATTCTAACTGGCCAGTAAGGCAAGTATATCTCGCTCCGCCAGCTTCCTGCTTGTTGAGTTTTTCTCTACAACTTATGGTTGGTTTTCCAAATTTAAGTTTTTCTCATTGTCTAAACTTTTAGTCGGCGCATGCTGGGTAAAAGCTTAGCCATTCTTAAATGCAACTATTGGTGCTCTTACCAAAATTATTTCCAAGGGTATAATTGTCTCATTGCTACTCTTCCTGGAGACATTCGGTCGCTCCTTAGAAATTCTACAATTTCAAAAACTAAAACATCACGGCTAATTCAAATTATTTGCATTCTTCAAAATATTTGTTTAAAAACAAACTCCTTTGAAAGGGTACATAGTAAACTCATCATTTCTTTCTTTGCCAGACCACCACCCTTCCACATAGTAGTCGAATCTTGGCTTTGAAGGGAAGGTACTATCCAATCTCGCCGGCAAATTGCCCAAGCTCCTGCCGCATTTCCCGTTAGCTACGGCCAGGTCCATACCCACTTTAGGTGTTTCACGGGCTTTGTGGTGATACTCGTCTCTGAACATTGTCTTTGTATGGTGTTGGACTCTCGTTCTATTATCCACACTTGTTCCTTAGTCCGAAACCCACTTCTCTTTACTTCTCTCATCTTCCCTTGTGGGTAAAGTTAATTCCTAGCAAAAACCTACCCACGGACCCAGCGGTGAGAGGCCAGCCTGCTGCCGCCTAAGCCACGGAGGCTTCATAATTGTTTAAATACACTTCTTAAACAAATAAATAATTATATTTCCGTTAACTTTTCAAGAAGTGTACGATTTTTCCTGTACTAATGTGACGATTTGGAAGATTTTGGCACAAACTGCACCTTCTAACACCCTCTGGTTTAGGAGATTGAGTTTTGTGAAACATAGTCAACACCTTAGCGTTTTATATAGATAGATATTAATATACAGTATGATTAGTATGCCTGTTAGATACTAAAAATTAATTGATATTTTCTCCCTCTTCTGTAATCCGCAACAAATATTATTATTAATCACATGTATTTTTTCAGGTTGTTTTCCTCATTTCCCGTAATTAGGATTGTATTGTGTTGATTGACTGAAAAGTTGCCATAACAATTGGCAATAGGGAAACACTGGAAAATGGCTTCTAAGCTCTGTATACTAAAAATTAATGTGTTCATTTCAAAAATGTGTATAAATGTATGATGTGTATGACAGTGGGATGTTTCAGCATTTGTTAAATAAAAACTGTCCACCATTCTAAAAGACTAGTGATTTTTAATTCTCTGCCTACTCTCCCCTCCCAATTATTGCTCCCACCCCCAATCACTTAGGTGAAATGTTCTGGCGTCACTACTTGTGATAATTCAAATGTTTCTTGCATGGAATTTACTGAAACCATTGTTTTAGTGATGAACTATTTACATTCTAAGCAAATTTACGTGCGGTTCTGTGCATCTCTGTGCATTCAAGGTTAAGTAGATCCCTTTTCAGGATGGACACTAAAGATGAATTTATTTTATTTTGTGGATTCATTTTATTTTATTTCATTTTATATTATTTAAATTTATTTTAGAGCTGCTGACGGGAATCACATATCACGACTCATGTCGGTTGTTAAGAAAATAGAATAGAACATAGAAGCCAGTTTATTAGTGTCACATTCTATTTTAGTTATTTTAGAACTTAGAAGGTTCATTCTCATTTTAGTGGCACGTGACCGGCAGATAAAATGTCACCATTCATTGAATCTGTGCACTAACCATCAGCTTGCCTATATTATAACCAAGCACATAGTATTAGCCGAACAAAAAATTATTAAAACTCGGCATTATGAATGTGTGAGGCCCCCACTTTCCTCGGGAAGAATGGAGGTCATGAGATGATAAAGTACATCTCATACATGGCAGGACAGGTATAGTACACTACACGTTTCGTCCACTAGTACGGACAGGGCTAGGACCCTCCCCATATTTCACACTTCAGCGCGTCCACTCACACAGCGGGGAGAAATTAGAAAATATTGGCCTGGCCCCACAGCGTCCGAAAGATTTATACAGATGCGTGCTCCTGTGTGCGTGTTTGGCCCGGAGAAACGTGGATGAATTCTTTATCGGCTCTTGTACGTTGGGAGAGAGAGGGGTGGTATAAAGCTCTCGAACTAACCCTATTTTGTATCCAGATTATTTTATTACAACATTAACATCCTGCCAGATTACGATGGCTCCCTCCGCGTATACTGATACACATTTTTGTTGCTATTTTTCTAACTTGTTTATCTCGACATGCAGTACATTTGTAAACCGTTGATTATGGCTTAAGGTAGCTTAATGATATCTCACGGCCAGATATATGATTTATATTTATCGTTTGACTTATTAATCTCAATACTAGCCATCAATCTGAGCATGAAAAATGTAAAGCTTTAAATAAAGCAGAGAATAAAAAATCATACACACGTAACCTGTCACAAAAAAGCACGATTTGAAAGAAAATCAATAGTCTATCATATCGAAATATATGAAATATTACAAAGGCTAATTTCTCACTGATTGCTAATATCGGCTAATGTAATATTCAGATCTGTGTTGTTTCATTCCACGCAAACAGCTTCTATAATTTGGATCGTCTTGCTAAAGTGAATGATCTTGATCTCTAGAAGCAACACATCACGAATTATAGTCACTTTAATCATGTTAGTAAGACGACCATATTTCAATTGTAGTGATGGTTGCTGTTTTAAAGGGCAACACATAGTGGTCATCTGTCCCTCTATGAAGAAGAAAAGGAGGAGTTCTGATCGCTTTATATATCATGGGATCAAGGATAGTAAAAAAGGGAAAAAAATGGAATGGAAGGGCCATGAAAGACACTCAGATGGCCTAAATACCGTCAGGCTACTACAAGAACAAGAGTTGATCGAGGGAGCGAATGAAAGCCAGGCTGGAATGCCTTGGATACCAACCCACGTCTCACAAGTGCGAACCCCTGAGGGACACCTTGATACAACATGTACGATCCAAATTGAATAATAATAATAATAATAATAATAATAATTTACTTCCACCCCCATATTACTCTCGTTTCTACTGGGTCATGATTGAGGTGAAATGGGCCTCTATGTGGCGAAAGATTTTTAGCCTATTTTCATTTATGAAAAAATAAGCTTTTGAGATCACCTTTTGTCGGTGTGTGTGTGTCGACGTGTGTCTCCCCCCTAATGAAATCTAAACGGCGGGAGCGATTTCAATGAAACTCGGTAAGGTCATAGTACTATTTTCGCCGACCCCGACCGTGCCATTTAAATTTCATTACGATTCACCAATCCAACATGGCGGCTGTTCGAAATATTTCACCGGCATTCTACACTTCCAAAGCTATTACTGATATCACCCTGAAATTTTGTACCGTGAAAAAGGGCACTACTAGAAGTTCGCCTATGTGACTTTCAAAAACCTGTTAACTACAAAACGAAAATGGCGGCCAAGCGAAGTTGAAACATTTAAATAGACTTTCTCGCGATTTAACGATCCGAGCGCAGTGCATCTTGGTACACCAAATGTTTATACACATTGCAATGCACTGGCATCTAATTTAGTTCAATTGTTAACATAAACGCAAGATGGCGGCTATGCGAAATTTTAAAATTAAGTTTCTATTTCTTGTATCCTAATCATGCGATCGAAGTCAACGTTTGAATAATGAACCTACGCAAAAATCCTCTCAACTACTAGTACATAACTGTATGGCCTACGTATATTAAAATCAAACATGGCGACCACCCGAAATACAGTATTTAGACGGTTCTCAATATCTATTAATCTATGACCGCAATCAAACTGACATTTTGTATGTTGATAGAGGCAATTAACATAAGTAGGATATATGAAAATAAGCTATATAGTTCTACATAGAACTATTTGTAACCATCTGACGCCAACCTAGTGAGATGAATTAATTGAAAATGAAATAAATAAAGTTAGTCAAATTGGGTACGGATTAGTAAGGAAGCAGCCATGGCCTTTTAGAAATCATTGTCCCGATATTTGCCTGGAGTTGGAAATGGGAAACCACGGAAAACTACTGTATTTCATGGCCAGCCTGGTTTCCTTGTCTGGACTGGTTCGAACCCACTAGACCTCTGAGTCCAGGGCCTTGCACCTCAACGACCATGGCTACCTCTGTGGATGATGAAAGACCCGCATCAAGCCTCCCACAAGGTCTCATCCCAGTATTATTCCACGTCTAGATTTCTTGGTCACTGACACTCGTAACTTAGTTATGTTGTTGTTGATGCTTCAATTATACGTTTGGTACATCTTGACTCATTAGCCCCATGTACTTGTGTGTAGTTGTATTTTTCTGATTAAGTGTGCCATTCGATGACAATAATAGTGTGTCCCTGATCATTTGGGTCCAGGATTGTGGTAGATGCCGAAGACTTGAAATACGAAACCATCCCTACATTTTCCAGGAGGGAGTGTAGAAAAATCCGTGGGGAAGAGCTAACTATACTTAGGATAGCCACTGCCAGTGCCGAGATCCAAACTTATGATCCCCGTACTTCATTTCATGGAGCATGACTCAACGCGCACAATTAAGCACTATTTTCACTCAGTGATCTCAATATTCTATCTGCCGTAACAAATCGAATATTGTATATGGGTGAAACTCAGTTAATATGGGTGGTGATGATGATGATGATAGTTGTTGTTTTGAGGGGCATAACATCGAGGTTATTGGTAGGCTAATATGGAAATGTAATTTGTAAGTGACTTTTTTCGGCCCTTTGGCACGGAGCAAGGACAGTCGGTACAAAGTTCGGATTTAGCTCATTTTAAGCCGCCAGATACGAGAAACAACACTCGGAGGTCCTGTAGGGACCACGAAACACCCTTTTTAAGTTCCTAAAATGAACGGTTTCGGAGATATTACCAAATATCTGTGTTCCCTCTGAGAAACAGATCAACGTTACTATGGCAACCGCTGAAATTTCGCAGACCGGGGATAGTTTTCTGGCAATATCTCGAAAACCGTTCGTTTTAGGGCCTTAAAACGCTGGGTTCGGTTCCCACTTCTAACCACGAACATTGCTCCTCGCATTGATACGCGTAAAATGAGATATATTTTATATATAGAGGTTGCTTTTGGGGCTCGGATACGATCGTGATTTTGAGTCTAATTTTATACTCTTTCAGCTGGTTGTTGTAAGCGAGCTTTCAGAAGTTTACTCGAATTTACAATGTTAATATACTTTCTATTTTGCACGGTATGCTTTCATTTTCTTTATAAATTTGTTTTTTCTTAACTGAATATTTTTGTTTGCCAACTTTGATCTGCTCTTTTTCGTTTTTAACCATGATCTGCAACGTGTATTCACAGTCGAATGTGTCGTATTCTACCGGCTGTCACGTTAATTATTATTGTTTCTTAATTACTCTTACTGAGGAATTGGGCAAACTTATTTCAATAAAGTTGTTATTTTGTCTTTCACGGCCATTGAATCCCCGCACAAGGCACGGCTTAAACCTAGAAAAGTTGCTGAGTTGTACTAATGGACTAATGGTGCAGCAGAAAAGAGGAGAATTGAAGCTTTTGAAATGTGGTGATACAGGAGAATGATGATCAGATGGGTAGATAGGGTAACAAATGAAGAGGTATTAAGACGGTTGGGAGAGGAGAAATGTTTCTGGCGACTGCTAATGAAGAGAAGAGATAGGAGGGTAGGACACATATTATGACACCCAGGAATAGCAAGCTTACTGTCGACCGAAATATTATGTGCACTCGAGTTTGAAGGTTGTTTGTGAAGTAACCAATAGACCTTCATACAATCCAATGACATCATCATTTTCGTCGTTCGATTTTACGTTAGTTCATGTAGGTTTGGAATTTTTAATTTATATTTTAATATTTTTATCGCAGTTTAAACTCAAAAAGTGCCCCTTTTTAAGCGTGTTTCAACCATGCGTCACATTTAAGAATTATTATCTCACAAACCCGTCATCAGATCGTATCCAAATTTTAACACAATATACATTGGAATGTTGTATAACTGGTTTATTAATTTCAACATTTTGTGTGTTCATGAACGAATGTTGTTATCATTTTTGTAAGGTAACTCTTTCTCGGCTCGGGGTCGTTGGAAAATGTAGTTCTTGGTTGCGTTGTAATCCTTATACATCAAGAAGTTATGCTGTATGACTGTGAAATAGGTAAATTAATTCACTTATTTTATACCGGTTTGTATTTGTACGGAGAATTAAGACATGGTTCACCAGCTAGCCGCTCCAGGAAATGCTACACAGCGTTGCTGATATGGAGCCCATCACTTCCGAGCGAGACGCGCCATGACGCGTGATGTAGCCCATCTTGGCAATGATGTACTGCTTTCACCGAAGCGGCTAACTGGTGAACCATGTCTTAATTCTCCGTACAAATACAAACCGATATACAATAAGTGAATTAATTTACGTATTTCACAATCATACAGCATACCTTTTTGATGTATAAGGATTAAAACGCGACCAAGAATGACATTTTCAAACCATCCCGAGCCGAGGAAAAGTTACCTTACAAAAATAATAACAACTTTGTTTCTTGGATACACAAAATTTTAAAATTAATAAACCTGTTATACAACATTCCAGTGTATATTGTGTTGATATTTTGATTCGATCTGATGACGGGATTGTGAGATAATAATTCTTAAATGTGACGCATGGTTGAGAAACGCTTAAAAACGGGCACTTCTTGTGTTCCAACTGTGATAAAAAATATTAAAATATAAATTAAAAATTCCAAACCTACATGATCTAACATAAAATAGAACGACGAAAATGATGATGTTATTGGATTTTATATAGGTCTATCGGTTACTTCACAAACAAACTTCAAACTCGAGTACACATAATAGTTTGGTCGACAGTAGTTATGGATGGGAGGGTCGCGGACTAGAACTGTAGGGGTAAACCAGGGTTAAACAGATTGCCTCGGATGTAGGGTGTGGTAGCTATGTAGAAATGAAACGATTATCTCAGGAGAGGGATACATGGAGGGCTGCATCAAACCAGTTAAAAAAACTGAAGACTCAAACAACAACAATCAGGAATTTTAATTACTTAGAGAGGCATGTGGGGCAAAAGGGTCGTTGGAGAATTTCAATCCCTGGGATGTAACACTGGAAGAGACTGCATTTTGTACATCAGCGGCCAAGGTGAGCGATATTTAACTATAGGTCTATTAATAGGGATATGTTTACGTTCAAATCATCAATTAGTATGGCCAAATTACATCCAGAATAGCTTAAGCAAGAATACTTTTAATTCCCCATATTCCGATAGATTTGCCATTCCAGTGTGCAAGAGAGCAGTTCCCTCTTCAAACAATATTCGCAATTTCTTTAACAAAGCGCAATGACACACACTTAACAGTAGCACGTGCACATTTAGACAAAACCATTTTTTCCCATGGGCAACTGTATGTGGCGTGCTCGCGAGCATCCGGACAACAAAATCGTTATGTCTCAGCAGAAGATGGAAAAACCATAAACGTAATTTTAAAATGTGTTAACATAATGTAACATCGAACCCTGCAGACGTTCACAACTCGATAAAATTCCCACTTTTCTGATCATATCAATATACTGTATGTATCAGAATATTCAGAATTAGAATGGACACACCTATAGCCGCGATTGCTGTAATAGAATAGACCAATTATCAGCAATAATGCATCGTCCCCATTGTCTTGATCGCGGGCGAAGCCGCGGGTACCTGCTAGTATTGTATGTGGGTGAAACTCAGTTAATATGGGTGGTGATGATGATGATGATGATGATAGTTGTTGTTTTGAGGGGCATAACATCGAGGTTATCGGCACAGCTAATATGGAAATGTAGGCTATAAGAAATTATGTAATGCTTTTGTTCAATTGGTGATAATAAACTCATATAGCTCAATGATCTGGAGCAAGTCTTCGAAATTGGCAGTACTTGGGTGACTTGAAATGTCAACTAAACCGTTCCAGTACTTCAAATCAGAAATTACTTTTGTTAAAACTGGGAATCAAATCCGGTACTTCCGGCTGGCAGCCAATATTTCTAACTCTAAACCACGAAGCGTACAATGTTGCCGATTACTCATGTAGACTAATTTAATAGCCTATTCACAGCCAACCAGAACCGCTGCCAAAGACCCTAAACTCGAAAGATAGGTGGACTCCACAGAATATATGCGGTCATCTTTGAAATGGTTCCGAGAAAATGCTGGAACACCTTCCTCAAAGCCATTGTCGCTTCCTATTCCATCCCATCTCAGTCTCATTTAATTACAAACACACTTGCCAATACACACACCACCGTAACAGGTTATCAGTAGACCTAAAATTTTAGGCTCTAAAAACTATTTAGGCACCTAAAATAGGCTTTAAAACAATAGTAAATAGGCTTTTAAGAGAAAATAGGCACTTGAAATGTGCTTTTAAAATACCAGAAGCTGGGAGGGGAAAGGGTGAATCTGTAATAGGATTACATACAATAGGCGCCCTTTCAGCTCGGAGGAGAAAGGACGAATCTGCAATAAGATTACGATAGTCGCCCTTTCAGCAGGGAGGAGACAGGGTGAATCAGCAATAAGATTACATACACTATTCGACTTTTCTCCTCCCAGTTCCTGATATGTAAATAGACAGAAAATAGACTTTAAAATATTACAATATAACAGTAACATGCTCTCCTTTTTATTCTTTAAGAAACGAGTCATACCTATTCTTAGAATAAATAACTGAAAAATTAATACAATTTAAAAGACATTTATCAAAAACAGTTATGGATTATATGAAAAATCATAATTAGTACTGTGACCGATCCAGTCAGGGTCAATTACCGGCCCAGGATGATTGGAGATACGACGAGAGCGGAGGGTCAGTATGACGTCATGGCATGACGAGGTAACCGCTAGAGTAGGGGAATGCTCCAGAAGATTCCAACCGCTTCCCTTTTATTTTCTCGAGAGGACACACAGTTCCGGAATGTTCAGTTAGTCAGCGTGGCACGGACGACTATGTTATCCAGCGTGGCACGGACGAGTAGCCATTGTCATGTGGACTGAAATTTGCATCGGGGACTTGAACGGTTTACGTGATTGGTCAGTGCTCGTGGCCATTTGATACGAGGAGTGTGTCGGGGTGGATGGAAATCATTTGTTAAGTGCGTTGAAACAGTGTTCAGTAAGGTGTCGCTAGAACGATAATCGTGAATTTCAAGGCGATATCGGACTCGCTAGTATGTGAGGAAATAATCAGAACTGATAAACGAAGGTCCGTTAAATTCATGCGCATGCTGCTATTGATATGTGAAGACGCGTGGAATATTATACAGCACTTCACCATTTTGATTACGAAGATTTATGCACGTGGTCCGGTTAAGTTAACGGATAGTAAGGTATTGAAGGCATGTACTGTGGTAATAGCAAGACAAAATTGTGCGCATTTGAACGTCCGAGTGGAGGCCGTAAGGAAAAACTGAATTATTATGCCGACAATTTATGTTAATTAAAGGTGAATATCAGGAGGTGTTGAACATTGCGAGTATCGGGGAAAGAACAATAATAACGATAGTCGAGGCGAAGCATTATCACGAGGCCCTATATTGTGACAGACATTCATTCGAAAATATCATAGCAGGGCTGGCATTAAAGGGACACAGTGAGAATGTGACGGAAGACTACATCTACTTTAAGCTTGTGTGGCGGGACTGCTGGCTGCAGGCTACTTCATATGTCGGTCAAGGCCAGGTCGAAATAGCTACTCGCTGAAGGAAGTGTGTCACTGGTTGAGGAATGTGAGTACATATAATTCAAGTGAACCAGGAACTAGACGCTATAGTGCGTGGGCGTGAAAGTGCTCTGATATAGTGAAATGTAATATTGCTACACGGCAGCATGAACCTTATAACCATGGACTCAAATATTCTGGGAATCAACATGCATATTAATACGCAAATTATGCTGCACTGAACCTCTAAAGGGGCCACAATGGGATGAACGGTCGCGACGAGATGGACGAGTGGACCATGGATGGGACGTCAGGAGACGCCGTAGCTGACGGTGACCAGGGGCAACCAGTGGGCGGACATGGGCGTCGCCAGGAGATCGAGAGGAGCCGGGGGCGCATACATCTACCAGTACGCTGGGAGACCATATCGCGGAGACGCTGGAGGAACGACGACGCCCAAATGCCGCAGACGACGCCGACACCGAGGGTTTCCGAGGACGCCGGATAAAGTAAGACGTTTCATTTCCATTCTTGTTCATCAGGAAGAAGAGAACTTCTACCTCGGATAGCCGCGCCATGAGATGACCAGAGATCGTGTAACTTAACGCCATTCATAATCATTTATTCCAGATTGAACAAGAGCATCATTTTCTCATAGGGTTGTACAGATATTTTTTCTTTCTTTTCGGGTCGTTTTGACTTACATAAATTAATAGTATCAATGGTAGGAGTAAGACATACATTTATTCTCTGAGACCTGATAATAATAAGTTGAAATTTGGTAACGATGATATGAGATGCCCATTCTGCTGCGAGATTCTAGCATTTCGATTTCCGAGGTCATTATATGAATTTAATTCTGAAAGGTTTGTCATGTATTGTATAGATTTTAATAGCCAAAGGATAGCAAAATGGATATGGTTGCAGATTGTCGAGTAAGGTTCCTTGGATAGGATGCCATATTATCATACGACCTCGTGGTCCCGGTAAAGTTGATACGCTCTGTTAAGTGTGGGTTCTTGAGACATGCTAATAATGCATGATTTTTGTAATGATGTTGTGTAGAGTTAATGTGATAATTAAATATGATATTATTCCATCAAGTGTGACGAGGTTATTCACGGGGCGACGTATGACCGTTGAATTGAATTTGTGAGGACAGGGTCCTTTACTCTTGACGAACGTGTTACGTTTATCGATGAGTTGTGTATTGAATAGCGCAGGGGTGTAATTGATAGTGCGCTCTACAGTCAGATTGTTCGGATCCTCACACAGAGTGTTCGACGGAAGGGTTGCGATTAAATGTTCGTTGTGAGAATGAAATACACTACGGTGCCTTATTACGGGGTTCTTCACCTTTCCTAAACGTTAGACAATGCTATAATTTAATTACAATAACAAATATGACAGTGTGGATCAAGGTTGTTGGAACGGCGAATGAAAATCCAGAGCCTGCTTCCAGTCTCCGACCGGGTCAGGAATGGAATGAATGAAGCCCCTATCTAGCGGCGAGGATATGAACTGTGCCGGCTGCCGAGGCCTGACGCACTCCCCTGGGGCAATGATTAAATGAATGACAGATGAAATGAAATGATAGTGGAGAGTGTTGCTGGAATGAAATGTTGACAGGGAAAACCGGAGTACCCGGAGAAAAACCTGTCTGCCTCCATTTTGTCCAGCACAGATCTCACATGGAGTGACCGGGATTTGAACCACGGACCCAGCGGTGAGAGGCCGGCGTGCTGCCGCCTAAGCCACGGAGGCTTGGAACGGCGAATATAAATCATTAATAATAATAAGAGTTAGTGGTCTAAATATGTGATCATCTGATCATAATCTGTGTGTGTTAATAATTTATGGTAAGTTATAATTAATTGTTGAAATGTCATATTATGTGAGGCTGAGTTGATATTTGAGTATTATTTGATGTGATATGATGCTCTTTTGCTATTAATTTGCAGTTCGATAAAGGAAATCTGTCCATTGCTGTATAAGGGTAGTCAGTTGTGATATACACAGATATTCGATATTTTCTTCGAGTTTTTGCCGCAGGTGAACTTTGTGATAAGTGGCCAGTGATGTTTACATGCGTGTGCACCGATAAATTAAGGGTTAATTTAGTTTTTGAAAGGCAATCTCCTTGTCGGAACTTTAAGAGATGACACCCACGAGTTAGAATAAGTATAATTATGTTTTGTTTAGGGACTATGAATATCTATGACTTTAGTCATTTTTTCAAGTTTTTCCGTATTGATTTTGATAAGTTATGTACTTGCCCACTTTACAATACAAAATATCTTTTTATTTATACATTTTGATACATGTTTCGGCCCTGTGAGCCTTCTTCAGTCAAAATCAATAAAATTCTCCTAGATCATTCTAAAGGTTGGTCTCTCATACAATTTTTTTGTAAATCAATTTTACATCGTCAGGATGCTTAAAATACATGAATATAAAATGCTTAAAGAAATTAAAAGATTTAAAAATGCACGAAATTTTGAAACGTGGGCTCCATTCTTGTTAATCTATTTTCAAAACGAGGGACCTGGAACAATAAAAAATTACCTAACAATCTATGGTTCCTACTTGGAAACATGAAGAAATGTTGACTTCAGTTATGTAGAAAACTTACCCCATTGTGCAAGCATCTTGAAAAAGGAAAGTAGAAATAGGAATCGAACGTTGTTTATTTAGAGCTTTGCCAAAATGTTTTTCAACAACCTGTAAAGCGAAAAACTAAATGAAAATGAAAAATTGAAAAAATTGAAATTATAACACAAACCCATGCATAAATGACCAATGTTTACATACCGCAGTTTGGAAACCATAAACTGTCACCTCACAACTTGAAAGAGCTACTACATATGTGTCCGTCTTGTTGTCCACCTTTGATCACATGTTGACTAGAATACTGCAAGTGTGGGGTCAACGGTCGCAGAAGGGGAGGTGAAGCATACGTCAGAACCTTAGGTTATGGAGGAGGGAGGGCCGCTTCTTGTTTATGTCGGTCTCTTCGCCTTAATTTCGAGATCGTGTTAAATAATATGTTGTCGTTGAGAGTTAATTCGTTCAAATTGTTTACAGGGTCTGTTTTTTGGGCGATATAAATTTCTATGTTCTCTAATACATTAAGTTTTTTACTTTTATTAACAATATGTACAATTTCCAAATCCTTATCTATCGAACTGGAATTATGTTTTTCAATATCGCGCTGCCTTGGGTTTCTGTGGGTATCTACCCACATAACCTAACGGCGGTACTGTTTGAGGATCCAACCAGCCTTCAGGCTGACTACCTAACAGACAGACTCGTCCATGTGGTTCGCCATGGCCGAGAACTTGTTATATTTCAGCGCACTGGTATGTTCCCCGTATCTTACGTTGAACGCTCTACCCGTTTGTCCAACCTTTAGAATGATCTAGGAGAATTTTATTGATTTTGACTGAAGAAGGCTCACAGGGCCGAAACATGTATCAAAATGTATAAATAAAAAGATATTTTGTATTGTAAAGTGGACAAGTACATAACTTATCAAAATCAATACGGAAAAACTTGAAAAAATGACTAAAGTCATAGATATTCATAATGAAGCCAACCAGGCATATATTGAAGCACATAAATTCTCCAGCACAAAGGTTAAAATTAGCAGTATATGTAAGGATATAAAATTCTTAAAGAATTGTTTAAGGAATAAATGGATCCCGAAACATTTGAATAAATTTCAAAAAATAAAAGGAAAATCACACCATGAAAGGAAAACACAGGAGATCATTAATGAAACTGTGTTAAGAAGGGAAATAAATTTTCTTTACAAAAAGAAAGATTTTTTAAATAAAAAAATGTACAATCATCACTTAGTAGCAGCAAATAAATTAACTCAAATAGGGTGGGATGATTTTCAACGGTGCAGTATAGAAAAAATGGAATTCGTTTTAGATAAGAAACAAAAAGTCCTTGACAAAAAATCTAATGCCTTAAGTATCAAAAAACAAGCACATCCGTAGATGAAAATATTGACAGCCCGTGTTTTCAACAAACTGTCATTAACTTAACCGATATAAAACTTTCAACTGATGAGGAATTAATTTTAAATAAAGGTCCCAAGTATAATTGGAACCAAACATATGATGAACGCACAATCACTAATACTATTGATGAAATAGAAGTAGCCATACAGGATCTAAGCCAGGAAAATAAAAATGTAATAAGGCACGAGACTAGCAGAAAAATAGAAAAGATTCTTAAGAACACAGAACCCATAACGCAATCTGATAAGCAAAGCATCAAACAACTAAAACGAAAAATTAACAGTAACAATATAATAGTCACAAAATCAGACAAAAGTAAAACAATAGTCCTTTTAAAAAAAGAACAATACATAGAAAAAACGGAAAATTTTTTCGAAAGCTCAAAGTTTTTAAAGTGGTTAACAAAGATCCAACTACGAATATCCAAAAAAAAGCTAAAACAAGTAATTAAAAATGTAGAAGTCCTGTTTGACGGTAAACAACCCCCAAACTTAGTGAACATGAACCCCGGACTCTCCACAGTCAGGGCACTACCCAAAACCCATAAAAAAGAAATACCTATTAGACCCATAGTTAACTTTAAGAACAGCCCAACGTATAAATTAGCAAAGTACATACAGCAGTTTCTAAAAAAACATATAAAATTTGAAGCTAATACAGGCTTCATTAATTCCATCGATTTCAGCAAAAAAACAAAAGACCTAATCATAGAAGATGAACACACTATGCATTCGTTTGACGTACAAGACATGTACTCCAATATTCCAATAAAGAAAGCACAGAAAATAATCCTAAATAACTTACGAAAATATGGAAAAGTAAGTGCAATAGAAATTAATGAGTTTATGTCACTACTTAATTTTTGTTTAGAAAACACTTTTTTCACCTTTAATAATAAAATATATCAACAAACCAATGGTTTGGCAATGGGATCTCCGGCATCCGGTATTATAGCAGACGTTTATTTGGATTTCTTGGAACAAAATAAAATCATTAACCATCTACCAGGTATTGTGTTCTGGGGAAGATATGTGGACGATGTGTTCACTATAATAGACGAAAAAATGGTAAAAGCAGACGAATTATTGAATATGTTAAACAAGTTAGATAATATAAAATTCACGCTAGAATCCCAAAAAGAAAATTGCTTAAATTACTTAGATCTAAAAATAAAGAAAACACAGAATAAGTTGCATTTTGATATATATCGCAAGCCAACCCAAACAGACATAACAATCAAGAAAGATTCTAATCACTCAGAGAGCCATAAGAAAGCCGCCTTTTACAGCTTAATTAATAGAGCGCTAAATATTCCACTCGGTGAAGAAAGTTTAAACAAGGAACTAAAAATCATAGCCAACATCGCAAAGAAAAATGGATTTTCACAAAATTACGTAAACAGAATCAAAAATAAGATTATTAACAAATTTGAAACAACTTTAGAAAAAGATCGCAAAAAGAACCAAAAGTTCGCTACTTTCACGTATGTAAACCCAAAAGCACATACAATAACAAACTCAATTAGAAAATTTGATATTAATATTGCATACAAAACACAAAATAATAACAGCAACATCTTCTTTAATCATAATAGTGTAAATAAGACCAATAAATTCAGCAAATCGGGAGTGTACAAACTAAAATGTAAGGATTGCGATTCCACCTATTTTGGACAAACGGGTAGAGCGTTCAACGTAAGATACGGGGAACATACCAGTGCGCTGAAATATAACAAGTTCTCGGCCATGGCGAACCACATGGACGAGAAAAAACATAATTTCAGTTCGATAGATAAGGATTTGGAAATTGTACATATTGTTAATAAAAGTAAAAAACTTAATGTATTAGAGAACATAGAAATTTATATCGCCCAAAAAACAGACCCTGTAAACAAGTTGAACGAATTAACTCTCAACGACAACATATTATTTAACACGATCTCGAAATTAAGGCGAAGAGACCGACATAAACAAGAAGCGGCCCTCCCTCCTCCATAACCTAAGGTTCTGACGTATGCTTCACCTCCCCTTCTGCGACCGTTGACCCCACACTTGCAGTATTCTAGTCAACATGTGATCAAAGGTGGACAACAAGACGGACACATATGTAGTAGCTCTTTCAAGTTGTGAGGTGACAGTTTATGGTTTCCAAACTGCGGTATGTAAACATTGGTCATTTATGCATGGGTTTGTGTTATAATTTCAATTTTTTCAATTTTTCATTTTCATTTAGTTTTTCGCTTTACAGGTTGTTGAAAAACATTTTGGCAAAGCTCTAAATAAACAACGTTCGATTCCTATTTCTACTTTCCTTTTTCAAGATGCTTGCACAATGGGGTAAGTTTTCTACATAACTGAAGTCAACATTTCTTCATGTTTCCAAGTAGGAACCATAGATTGTTAGGTAATTTTTTATTGTTCCAGGTCCCTCGTTTTGAAAATAGATTAACAAGAATGGAGCCCACGTTTCAAAATTTCGTGCATTTTTAAATCTTTTAATTTCTTTAAGCATTTTATATTCATGTATTTTAAGCATCCTGACGATGTAAAATTGATTTACAAAAAAATTGTATGAGAGACCAACCTTTAGAATGATCTAGGAGAATTTTATTGATTTTGACTGAAGAAGGCTCACAGGGCCGAAACATGTATAAAAATGTGTAAATAAAAAGATATTTTGTATTGTAAAGTGGACAAGTACATAACTTAGGGACTATGAACTTTATTATTATTTTTTTTATTTCGGACTTGGTCCCACCCTAACTCTGATACTCGTGCGTGCTAGGCAGGTTGCATGTTTATTTATCCTTTGGCCAATAAAAGAGCAGTGTGATTTTACGAGGGCTTTCTTTTCATTTCTGTTTGTTAATTCAAGTTAGGGAGTTTGCTTTTGAATCCTGGTTCAGTTTATTTGCCATCCCAACCCGTAAACGACCCGAGACCCTTTGTCTCTGGCTCGCTGGAGCATTTCTTTTATTCTTTGTCTGTTTGAACCAAGATTCACGCCCTAGTCTCTTTTCACTCACTCCCTTGGCCGTTTCTTACGATGGGGCCGGGATGTTGGCCGGGTGATCGCCTGTCCCATTGGAGAAATGGGCACAGGGAGGGGAAAGTGGCGCCGCTAACGTGTTGGCTCGACGACGATGGTGCGTGTCGTCTCCGTCATGGGCATGCTTTTTACTCAATCATTTGTTGTTGTGATGGGAGTATACTGAGTGGTCAGATTCGTGCTTTGATGGGGGGCGAGATGCTTGTCATGTGTAACTCTTTTGTGTAAAATTGACCTCGTATCACACTGAGCCTTTAGTGAACCAATTGACAGGGTTGGTACACGATCTCAGGTCATGGCTATACTCGACGATCCAAAATTCCCCTGTAGGCCCCTATATTTAAGTTGTATTGTAAGATGTCACAAGTAGTAACCGCAGAAAATATACTAATTTATTAAAACAAATCCAAGATGGATTAAATGGTCTAACCACTGAAATGAATAATGTTAAGGATAGTATTGGGTCAATTAAGACAAGCATGAAGAGCGATATGGATCGCTTACAGACGACACAAGAGGGTGTCGGTACTCAAATAGCAGAGGTACAGAGGACACAAGAGGGTGTCGGCACTCAAATAGCAGGAATAAAAAAAGATGTTAGCGATAAAGTTGATGATCTCAGAACCGACTTATTAGAAGTCATGGGATCTAATCTTAAGAGTTTAAAATCTCATTTGCAGAAAAACATTGATGCTGTAGAACTTAATCTTAAGCTATCAGGAAAGGCTATAGATAATAAGATTAATCTACTCGATAAAAAGGTAGAAACCACATTTCAAGTGCTCACCGCGGAGCTCAAAGATTCTATGGCACGGCAAATCAGGGATACTCAGAGTTCGCTTCGGGGGAATATTGAGGGACTCGAGGAGAAGTTGAACAGTAATATTAAAGGCATGGGAGAAGATTTGACGGCAAAAATTGAGCAAATTGGTCAGTCTAACGAGGAAACCCTGGATAAGTTGAAACAGGACGTGTCAGGTTGGAAAGAAGAGGTCGCGAAGGACGTGAAAAGTATACAGATACAGGTTGAAGCATTCCAGGACATGTATGACAGGAAAATCACTCATTCCCAAACGACATTATTCGAACATGTGAGAGAATCTATCCACACTTCCATTGTCGAGTTGGAGGAGAAGATCATTATTCAACAGGGAAGGCAACTCACTCGATTAGGCAACTTAGAGGCGGAAATGACGCAGATAAAAGACAAATCGGAGTCAGAAAGGGTTAGATGGTCCGAAATTGAAAACACGCCACTTCTTAACGGGACGGAAAGTGAAAACACACCATCTTCTAGAAAGGCGGGAGAGGTAGTTGCAACGCCGAGAATACCGAGTACAAACCCCGCGGGACACCTGACTATAATTAGAAGTATAGACCACCAGCCGAGGAAATTCTCGGGGAACAATGGGACTAATAACGTCACACCCATCGAATTTATGAGTGAGGTCCGTGAATACATGGCAGAAAATAAGATACCACGTGAGAGGGAACTAAGAGTTATTGAGAGGTCCCTGGAATCGACGGCGTTAACTTGGTTTCGCGCATTTCTATACACGTTCACGAGCACGGACGAGTTCGAACGACTATTAATCAAACGCTTTTGGAGCCCTGAAGAACAATTGAACATACGGGCGGAACTATACGCTAAACGGTATGCGACGTCCAATCCGACTAGGTATGCGGGGTACTTCGCATCGCAACTCGCCAGGCTGCAGTATTTGACTCCACCAGTGCCGGAGGACGAATTGGTCCAAGCCATTATACGACAATTACCTGTAGAGGTCCGGAAGAGTGTAATAGCGTCAGGAGCCGAGACTTTAGAGGGACGTGAAGAGATTCTTCGAAAACTTGACCACACTAGCGCACAATTACAGGCGAGGTCTGGACGACAGGAAAATAGAGATGTAAACACGGTCGTGATTGACAAAATTGCGCAGACGGAAGAGCGAACGCCGCGGGAGACAAATAGGCCAAGAGACACAGGGTACTATCGGAGCCGAGATAGGAGCTACGGTGGAACAGACGAGCGACCCAAGTGGAGGAATAAACCGTACGAAGAACGTAGGAGATCCCGATTCAACAATACGAAGGGACGGTATGCTGAATATCAGCGAAAGCAGTCAAATCAATATTATCAGAGACAGAATGCCGATAGGGATTCTCGTTCGTAGGGGTCGCGGCCGAGCTATACGGAAAGACATCGAGAGCCAGGAATATTTACAACAATTACGGAGTAATCCATCCGCACCACCGGGGGAAGCTGACCGACCACCTGACACAAGTCGGTCGGATCAACAAAAAAAACTTCAAATTAAGAAATTCCTCAAACCTTGGTCCTCCCGAACTGATTGAAATTCAAGAGATATTTCTGGCTACCGACGAAGACTTGATTCATGAGGAAGACGTTATCCGCCGCGGGAAAGTGTATCCTTTGCCAATTATAACAGTAGTGGTGCTCGGTAAACAAATAAAAACCCTGATTGACACCGAAGCGATGATTAGTGTGGTGTCTCAATCATGTTTGGACGAGATAATGGAGGCAGGACCCGTATATACTCAACCAGTAGCGAATGTAAAGTTTAGAGGTGTAATTCCCGATCGCTCAGTGAGATGCAAGCTGCAGGCCCTGTTGATGATCAAAATTGCGGGGAGGTTTTATGAGCACGTGTTCGTGGCCATCTCCAACATCAATTTTCAAATAATTCTGGGTGTTGACTTTATTTCGGAGTACAGTTGGATTATAAATATGCAAGAGGGTGTTATGTATGTCGGAAACAAATCGCCGAGCAAAGGATCGAAAGATTATATCAATGCCAGCTCGAGCACGCTCTTCTTGGAGAACACTCTTGAGAATATCGTGGAACGTGAAGAAGAGACGATCACCCATATGCCCGTTGGTGTAAAAGAAATGTTGGATCCAACTGTCCAGAAACCGTTTGATGACCTAATACGGGAGTTTCGGGAGGTATTTAGCGACAAACCTGGAGTTATCAAGAACTTTCAGTACGATATCAAGTTGAGTGATGACTCACCATACAGGAAACACATATATCCAGTCCCAGAGAAATGGAAGGAGGAGGTAAAGGCCATGATTAACGCCATGGAGAAGGATGGCATAATAAAGAAGGCTCCGACTTCTTTCCTAAACCCTCTAGCGGTTGTAAGGAAGCCAAATGGTCGCCTGAGGATTTGTCTGGATGCACGTGGAATAAATGCACGCATTTTGCCAGAGTACGACGGCCCATCGCAAATTAGAGAGCTGCTGAGGCGCTTTAAGGGAAAAAAATTCTCAACCGTAGATCTCACAAATTCCTATTATCAAGTCGAGTTAACCGAGAACAGCAAGCAATACACTGGCGTCCTGCATGAGCAGAAGACCCACGTCTTTAACCGCCTTCCCTTCGGTTTGAAAAAGAGTGGCCCTGTGCTGATTCGAGCGCTGGACAGCAACTTGAGTGAAGACGTCAAGAAACACGTACTATGTTATGTGGACGATTTGATCTTGGCATCCACGTCAGTAGAGGAGCACCTGGAACACTTGAGATTGTTGTTTGAGAACTTGCTTACGGCCGGATTTAAGGCAGACCTGGAAAAATGCAATTTCTTTCACAGAGAAATTCGTTTTTTGGGACATCTCATTGACAGACATGGATATCGGCCGAACCCGGAGAAAATTGAGGCGATAGCTGAGTTTCCCAGACCAGAAAGGGTAAAACAAGTGAGGCAGTTCCTGATAATGACTTTATTCTTTTCTAGTCATTGCCCCCGCTACACGGATGTAGTCGCCCCTCTGCAGAACATGCTCAGGAAAAACAATCGGTGGAAGTGGGATCAGGCGTGTGAAGAGGCCTTCACGCATGCTAAACACATGCTCCTTAACAACGTTAAACTGGAGTACCCAGACTTCTCCAAAATATTTTATGTTGACACCGATGCTTCAAAGGTAGGAGTGAGCACTGTGTTGTACCAGTTGGATGACGAGAAGAAACAACATTACCTTGCATTTACCAGTAGGAAATTGCGACAGCCTGAGCTTAATTACTTTGCCACGGAATTGGAGGCGCTAGCTATAATTTATGCTCTACAGTTGTGGAAGGAGATTCTTTTAGGGCATAAGATCGTGATTGTGACGGACCATCGCGCGTTACAGTTTATGTTAAAGTCTGACATCTCAAGCGAAAGAGTCACGCGCTGGACCGTTTTCCTGCAGCAATTCGATGCGGAAGTTATTCATAGGCCCAGAAAGCAAAACTTTCTAGTGGATGTTTTGAGCAGAAACCCACGTGAGGAGGCTGTTTTGCACCAGGTAGAGCTAATACCGGATGATCAGGAAACGGTGGAGCGTTTGAAACGCCTAAGCCAGGTGCAACGGCGATATACTCCGTTAAGACGGATATACCGGTATTTGAAGAATCGCATGGGTGCAAATGACCCCGCTTAAACTGGAACGGCAAAGATTGCTCATTTTTTTCACCTTGTTGGTGACGTGATTCACAAGTTTATCGATAGAGACCACACAAAGCTACGTATTGTAATACCGCCGAAGTTGATTTTAGCAGTGATTTGGTTGGCTCACCGATCTATTGGGCATGGAGGATGTGATAAAACCTTACATGCCATAAGAGAAACATTTACCTAGGAGTATATGAGAAAAAATTATACGAGCGGTAATCAGGACATGCGATATCTGTCAGAGATGCAAGTTCCCATCGGACGTATCTAAGGAGAAGCCGAGGGCTATTATACCGACCCGTCCGAATGAATTAATGGCTACGGACCTGTATGGCCCCCTTCCGAGGTCCACCAGGGGCAACCAATACATCTTGGTGACGATGGATGTGTTTACCAAATTAGTCATGTTGCACCCTTCACAGAAGGCAACATCCCGGTACGTAATTCGCAGGATTGAAACCGGCGTGATTCCAACTGCAGAGAAGCCAGAGTTCCTCCTGAGCGATCACGGAACGCAGTTCACGAGCGCCGAATTTCAAGAGGCAATGACACGACTCGGCATAAGGCATATCTTGAGCTCCTTAAGATACCCAGAAGGAAATCCAGTTGAAAGGGTAAATGCAGAGATTGGAAAATACTGCCGGATTTATTGTCATGAACAGCATCATAGATGGATGGAAGTGGTACCCATAATTGACCGTTGCTTGAACTCTACAACCCATGAAAGTACCAGACAAATTCCTTGTCTTCTGCACCATGGACAAAAACCAAGTAGACCTTGGCATGCTGTTATACATGCACCCCCGGATATAGAGCCGTCGGTGCAAAGGAGAAATGAACTGGCTCGGGAGAGGATGCAGCTACAGGCGCAGAAACGGGAGAGAAGGAAGGCTGGCCACCGTTTTCGCGAACCACTTCGAGTCAATGGCCTGGTGCTGATTCGGAAACCTACGTCATCAAACTTACCACTCAGTGTGTATGGGAAATTTGCGCGCCCATTTTCGGGACCCCATAGGATTGCCAGGGTGATGGACAACAATTGCTATAGGGTGGTTGACAACGTCACGAATGCACTTGTTGGGAATTTCAATGCCGCGTATCTGAGGAAGTATCACAGGCAAGCCCGTTAGTCAACATTGAGGGGATGGCTGAAAGGATCGTTCACATGCATCATTTGAGGAAAAATATAAGCTATGTTCCCACCGCTTATATTTTGAAGGCCGCGGGAGCGATGTGACCGATCCAGTCAGGGTCAATTACCGGCCCCGGATTAATGGAGATACGACGAGACTGGAGGGTCAGTATGACGTCATGGCATGACGCAGCGAGGTAACCGCTAGAGTAGGGGAATGCTCCAGAAGATTCCAACCCCTTCCCTTTTATTTTCTCGAGAGGACACACAGTTCCGGAATGTTCAGTTGTCACCGTGGCACGGACGAGTATGTTATCCAGCGTGGCACGGACGAGTAGCCCATGTCATGTGGACTGAAATTTGCTTCGGGAACTTGAACGGTTTACGTGAGTGGTCAGTGCTCGTGGCCATTTGATACGAGGAGTATGTCGGGGTGGATGGAAATCATTTGTGAAGTGCGTTGGAACAGTGTTCAGTAAGGTGTCGCTAGAACGATAATCGAGAATTTCAAGACGATATCGGACTCGCTAGTATGTGAGGAAATAATCAGAACTGATAAACGAAGGTCCGTTAAAACATGCACATGCTGCTATTGATATGTGAAGACGCGTGGAATATTATACAGCACTTCACCATTTTGATTACGAAGATTTATGCACGTGGTCCGGTTAAGTTAGCGGATAGTAAGGTATTGAAGGCATGTACTGTGGTAATAGCAAGACAAAATGGTGCGCATTTGAACGTCCGAGTGGATGCCCTAATGAAAAACTGAATTATTATGCCGACAATTTATGTTAATTAAAGGTGAATATCAGGAGGTGTTGAACATTGCGAGTATCGGGTAAAGAACAATAATAACGATAGTCGAGGCGAAGCATTATCACGAGGCCCTATATTGTGACAGACATTCATTCGAAAATATCATAGCAGGGCTGGCATTAAAGGACACAATGAGAATGTGACGGAAGACTACATCTACTTTAAGCTTGTGTGGTGGGACTGCTGGCTGCAGGCTACTTCATATGTCGGTCAAGGCCAGGTCGAAATAGCTTCTCGCAGAAGGAAGTGTGTCACTGGTTGACGAAAGTGAGTACATATAATTCAAGTGAACCAGGAACTAGACGCTATAGTGCGTGGGCGTGAAAGTGCTCTGATATAGTGAAATGTAATATTGCTACACGGCAGCATGAACCTTATAACCATGGACTCAAATATTCTGGGAATCAACATGCATATTAATACTCAAATTATGCAGCACTGAACCTCTAAAGTGGCCACAATGGGATGAACGGTCGCGACGAGATGGACGAGTGGACCACGGATGGGACGTCAGGAGACGCCGTCGCTGACGGTGACCAGGGGCAACCAGTGGGCGGACATGGGTGTCGCCAGGAGATCGAGAGGAGCCGGGAGCGCATACCTCTACCAGTACGCTGGGAGACAACATCGCGGTGACGCTGAAGGAACGACGCCGCCCAAATGCCACAGACGACGCCGACGTCGAGGGTTTCCGAGGACGCCGGATATAAAGTAAGACGTTTCATTTCCATTCTTGTTCATCAGGAAGAAGAGAACTTCTACCTCGGATAGCCGTGCCATGAGATGACCTGAGATCGTGAAACTTAACGCCATTCATAATCAATTATTCCAGATTGAACAAGAGCATCATTTTCTCATAGGGTTGTACAGATATTTTTTCTTTCTTTTCGGGTCGTTTTGACGTACATAAATTAATAGTATCAATGGTAGGAGTAAGACATACATTTATTCTCTGAGACCTGATAATAATAATAATAATAATAATAATAATAATAATAATAAGTTGAAATTTGGTAACGATGATATGAGATTCCCATTTTGCTGGGAGATTCTAGCATTTCGATTTCCGAGGTCATTATATGAATTTAATTCTGAAAGGTTTGACATGTATTGCATAGATTTTAATAGCCAAAGGATAGCAAAATGGATATGGTTGGAGATTGTCGAGTAAGGTTCCTTGGATAGGATGCCATATTATCATACGACCTCGTGGTCCCGACAAAGTTGATACGCTCTGTTAAGTGTGGGTTCTTGAGACATGCTAATAATGCATGATTTTTGTAATGATGTTGTGTAAAGTTAATGTGATAATTAAATATGGTATTATTCCGTCAAGTGTGACGAGGTTATTCACGGGGCGACGTATGACCGTTGAATTGAATTTGTGAGGACAGGGTCCTTTACTCTTGACGAACGTGTTACGTTTATCGATGAGTTGTGTATTGAATAGCGCAGGGGTGTAATTGATAGTGCGCTCTACAGTCAGATTGTTCGGATCCTCACACAGAGTGTTCGACGGAAGGGTTGCGATTAAATATTCGTTATGGGAATGAAATATACTACGGTGCCTTATTACGAGGTTGTTAACCTTTCCTAAACGTTAGACAATGCTATAATTTAATTACAATAACAAATATGACAGTGTGGATCAAGGTTGTTGGAACGGCGAATATAAATCAGTAATAATAATAAGAGTTAGTGGTGTAAATATGTGATCATCTGATCATAATCTGTGTGTGTTAATAATTTATGATAAGTTATAACTAATTGTTGAAATGTCATATTATGTGAGGCTGAGTTGATGTTTGAGTATTATTTGATGTGATATGATGCTCTTTAGCTATTAATTTGCAGTTCGATAAAGGAGATCTGTCCATTGCTGTATAAGGGTAGACAGTTTTGATATACACAGATATTCGATATTTTCTTCGAGTTTTTGCCGCAGGTGAACTTTGTGATAAGTGGCCAGTGATGTTTACATGCGTGTGCACCGATAAATTAAGGGTTAATTTAGTTTTTGAAAGGCAATCTCCTTGTCGGAACTTTAAGAGATGACACCCACGAGTTAGAATAAGTATAATTATTTTTTGTTTAGGGACTATGAACTTTATTTTTTTTATTTCGGACTTTGTCCCACCCTAACTCTGATACTCGTGCGTGTTAGTCAGGTTGCATGTTTATTTATCCTTTGGCCAATAAAGGAGCAGTGTGATTTTACGAGGTCTTTCTTTTCTTTTCTGTTTGTTAATTCAAGTTAGGGAGTTTGCTTTTGAATCCTGGTTCAGTTTATTTGCCATCCCAACCCGTAAACGACCCGAGACCCTTTGTCTCTGGCTCGCTGGAGCATTTCTTTTATTCTTTGTCTGTTTGAACCAAGATTCACGCCCTAGTCTTTTTTCACCCACTCCCTTGGCTGTTCCTTCCAATGGGGCCGGGATGTTGGCCGGGTGATGGTCTGTCCCATTGGAGAAACGGGCACAGTACTGATCTGAAACTTTAATATTAAAATCACTGAACACAATTACAGAACTGTAGTCATCCCTTCACGGTATTAAATAAAGCTTTCTTTATTTATTTACATAGTTTACGCCCACATTGGAGCACTTAAATCAATCCATATACACTACAGTCTTTACAATATTAATTGTAATGGTTTCTCAACTTCCTCTTCTCCTTCCAGAGCTTCTTTAATCCCTCCGACCTGGCCGCCCTCTCTTCATTTGTAATGGTGTACTGTTTTTGTTTGACTGTTTTTAATTTCAATCTTGTATCCCTACTTCTCAGAATCCTCTTCTCTTTTCTCTCTGCAATTTGTTTCATTGTAATATTTAGCTCGTCCAAATCATTCTGGACCTCAACGAACCAGTTGTTCTTGGTTTTACTTTTCCAAAAGAAATTGAATAATTGTTTCAATAGTCTGGTGTCTGGCAGTCTTACAATGTGGCTGAAAAAGGCAATTCTCATTTTTCGCATTGTATCCACAATTGATTCATTTTTCCGATATACTATTTCATTAGGCAGCAGTCTCCATTGTCCATTTACTTGATGTTTTTTTATTGATGTTTGTCCTGATGATCCTTCTGTCTATTTTTTTTTTTTGGATTTTATCTGTTTTTGCTTTGGTATTCATCTTAAACAGGGTTTCACTTGCATAAGTTGCTTCAGGTTTAACTACTGAACCATAATGTTTGAATTTGGCGTTCATCGAGAGAGATTTCTTCTTATAAGTTGACCATGTGACTCGTTGTGCTTGTCTCAGTTTTGTTGTTCTGTACTCTATTGCAGCTTTCTCATTTAGGTTCCAAGTTATAGTTTCCCCAAGATACTTGAACTTATTTACAACCTTAATTTGTTTGTTATCATTTAGTTGAAGGATAGGGGTGTCCACCTCGAAGGTTGGCATAATCTCTGTCTTTTCAAATGAAATTTGTAATCCCACTTTTGCAGCAATGTTTTCCAGTTGTTCAATTTGGACTTTAGCCTCTTCCACATCATTTGCCAGTAGTGCAAGATCGTCTGCAAATGCCAGGCTGTTAGTATTACACTCACCGGTGTATCGCAGGTTCTTATCTTATTTTCTATAAGGAGAAGATATCAATTCAAAGGTACAATTTATTAATACTTCTGGATGCCATTTTCCTTAGGGCCTACTATGAAAACAATCGACATTCGAAAATCAAATAATGCAAAGAGTAGCCTACAGACAAAACTTAACATCCTCCCACCTTGAGTTGCAGGACATCCTCCAAGTATCCAAAAGTTCTCTCTAAGAGCACTCAATAATCCTTGCGCACTCACATGACACACCTCTTCGTGTTTCTCTAGGATCGTCTTTACAACTTCATGATTTGTAGGCAAAATAATAGGATAACTGAAGTTAATTCTGTCTTTTCTTTGCGTAATCTTGGGTTTCATCCGTACAATTCCATCTTCATCTGTGTAGGGTCTTAAAGATGAAATGCGAGGACTATCATCATCAACATTAGCTTCTCGCTAAATATATTTAAGCACTATCTTTTCAGCATCATTAAATTCCGATACTGAAAGATCTCCCTGCCTTTTGTGATTGTCTTTCTTAGAATTAATCACGAAACGGCATATCCACGCTATCATGCGTATCACCTTCCGATGTCGTGAAAAACACTCATACCACCACCTCACATTGATTGGTCATCCTTGTTGGTACAGGTTAGAGAAGACGTCACACGTTTTTTCTTTTCATTTCTTACCTCTTCTTCATCAGAGATGGGTCTGGCACTAGGCCACATAGTAGATGGTTGCTTAAGCCAAACAGGGCCCTCCCACCATCTGGACTCGAGCAAATGTTGTCCTGAACAACCTATGGATGGGAGATCTGCTGGATTCATACGACCAGGTAGATGTCGCCATTGTCCTTGTCCAGTCAATCTCCTAATTTCCGTCACTCGTGTGTAGACAAATACTCCCCAATCTTCATTTCTATGAATCCAAGATAGGACAGTGGAGGAGTCACTCCAATAATAAATAATCATGCCTGGTATTGAAATATCCTTAACCACAAATGCACATAACCTAGCCCCTATTGTAGCAGCTAGCAGCTCAAGTCGGGGAATAGTCATTTTCTTTACAGGTGCCACCCGAGATTTGGCTTGCACTAACTGTATGGATAACCCAAGACTCGTTTGAACTCGAATAAATACTGCTGCTGCGTACGCAGCCTGACTAGCATCACAAAACATGTGCACGCTACATTCACCAATATGTACAATCCCACCTGTTATCCATCTAGGAACTTGAACACAAGCTACATACTTTAAATCATTGAGCCAGTCTTTAAACTTCTGTTTGATGTGTTCATCAACCTCAGCATCCCACGCTACTTTGGATTCCCAAGTTTGTTGCAATAAGATCTTGGGACATAGAGATACTGGACACGAAAATCCTATTGGATCATATACAAGCTGAGCAACAGAAAGAATCACTCTTTTGGTTATCACTTCTATATGAATATCCTTAAAACATTTAGGATCTATCTGCAGTGTATCCGCACAACGATTCCAGGTAAGTCCTAAAGCATGTGATGTTTCAACAGGGCTCGCTGCTAATATCTCCGCAGGTATCGTATACTCCCATCCCCACAAATCAATTTTCCGAACAGCCATTAGTCTTTGAGCTTCCACTCCCACCTGGTGGTAAGCCTCGTAACAACAATCAGACTTTAATTTATGCACTGTTGATTTCAGCCTTTTCTTTGTAATGTTGTAATTGCTTGGTAATGGGGAGTGTCCTTCTGCCCAAGGCATATGCATTTCATAACGACCTTCTGAATTGACACACACTGTATCCAGGAAGTGTTTCTTTATTGCAGCAGCCAACTCTTCTTTGCATTTCTTCTCCACAGGATCTGTAATTCCAAGTACATCTAAGCTCCGTAAGTCTGATATGCTATCGCCTTTAACAAACAGAGAATTCACCATCATAGTAGTATTCTTACCTCTCGATCCACCGGGTACCTTCCCCATTAAGGTCCAACCTAGACGAGTTTCAATGGCAAGAAGGCCTGATGCTAACTCTTCACGACGACCTGTTAGTAATCTTCCTGCAACGTCTGTTCCTATAAGGACTGCTATCGGGTCATCAGTGCAGCCAACATCCGTCAGTGAAATGTCTTTCTTCTTTAATTCTGTCATCCATGATCCATTTTCAACGGAAGGAATCTCCTGACATATAACAGGCTAATCTAAGGCCGTAAAGTTGCAAGAGAAACCTCCGCTAAGGTTACCTAACCTTATCTGGTAACAATGATGTTTGCAACTTTCAGTATTTATACCTCCAAACAAAGAATGGATTACAGCTTCTTCCCGTTGAGGTAAATACTGCATTTCTTTCTCAATATCCTTCAATATATAGGACTTCTGAGATCCTGTGTCAATGAGAGCCCGTACACAAGATTCTTGACAGTCAGATGCTATCTTTACCCTCAAAGTTTGTAAGAAAACTTTGGGACTGTGGGAGAAATTCGCCAATGCTACATTTCCAAAATCTGACTTGGTTGTTGTGTCAATATGAGGCTTCAATTCCTCACACATCAAAGTCACATGATGTTTTCCACACACACAACATCTTAAAACAGCTCGACATTTTTTAGTTACATGCCCTAGCTTCAAACAAAAAACCAACAACCTCTCTGTATCAGTATTTTCTGCTTCTCTGCTACATTCATGCTTTGAGCTGTGAAATAGTCAGAACTATTATGAGACTTGTCACAAAATATACAAGTCTTCTTCGCTTCTTTAACATGTCCAGTTGACAATAATCCGGCTGCTGTAGGTACGTTCTCTTTAGGGTAGAATTTGTGAATTGACCTCTTATTGACACTAGTTTTAGCTTCACAGCGTCCTAAACCAAAACCAGTCAGAGCAAGTGTAATTCTTTCTTCCCCTTCTACTTCTGTTCTCAGAAACTCCATCAAGTTGCTGAGTCTTTCTTTAGCATCCTTCATCTCCCCCCTACTAGCACTTCTATGCCATGCTTTCAAAAACTCTTCAGGGAAGCATGACTCTATTGAAGGGAATAGCATAGCAGAACATTTATCTGTCGTGACACCTAGTGTTTCAAGAGCTCTCAAATATGATTCAAGTTTATCATACAGTGAAGCCAAAACTATTGATTCCTTTGATTGATGGGTAGACAAAATTAGCTTCAAAACTTCTCTGACATACACCTCAACTAACAAGTCGTCCCTTCCGAACCTCGATTTCAGACTAGTCACTGCTTTGGAGTAGTTTTCATCTGTAGGAGAAAAATTATCCACAACTTCTCTTGCTCTTGATCCCTGTGTAGTAGATTGAATTAGGTATTGGAATTTGTCCTCAGGTGCAATATCAACATCTTGATCAATCTCTTGAAACTGGCTCCAGAAGAGCAACCATTCCCTTACATCACCTCCAAATTTTCTTAATCCCAGTTTGGGCAACTTAAACTTTCTTTTTTGTTGATGATTAGCGCTGGGAACACTTCCATCACAGTCATAATTAGCGAGTATCTGTGACGTTCTTACCTTCATATCAATAAACTTACTGCGATAATCTTCTGCCACCTCCATTTCATTGTCAAAATCAACCTCGTCGTCATCTAGCATCAAGTCCATTATTTTGGCATCTGATTCTTGCAGTTCCGCGGCTCTTTCTCCAAGCACAGTAAAAGAGACTTGCACAGCAATCATATCCATCTGCGATGTTTCCATTGCATCTTTCAACTTATTTAAAGCTCTCGTAAACGCCGCTCGAAAAGCTCTTCTCTGACGCACTAATCGGTCCATGCGTCTTCCTTCAATGTTATTTTAAGTGCCAAAAAAGCGTCTTGTTACTGGTCGCCAATATGTTAGTATTACACTCACCGGTGTATCGCAGGTTTTATCTTATTTTCTATAAGGAGAAGATATCAATTCAAAGGTACAATTTATTAATACTTCTGGATGCCATTTTCCTTAGGGCCTACTATGAAAACAATCGACATTCGAAAATCAAATAATTCAAAGAGTAGCCTACAGACAAAACTTAACATAGGCAGTTTAGTTTAATATTTCTACCAATCTTGATGTTTGGTTGGCATTTCTTCCTCCGTTCTCTCATGACCTTCTCCAGTACACAATTAAACAAAATAGGTGAGAGACCATCCCCCTGCCGAAGCCCGGTTGTGATTGTAAATGGTTTTGACAATTCTCCTCTAAATTTAACTTTTGCTTTAGTACTCTTGAGAGTCATTCCAATAAGGTTGATCAATTTCCTGTGAACACCAAATTCTTTAATAGAATTAGGTTACACTGAAAAATGGTTTCTATCACTTCTATGCCTTAACAGTGAAAACTTGAACAAAGTATGTGTTTATTTATTTGTGAGGAACATTCCTGCAACACTTTCATGCGTAGTTTGCTTTACAATACAAAATAAGAATCGTTTTCAAATTTTCCACAGTCAGGCTGTGTCTTTTGTCTGTTAAAATCATTTTTAAAGCAGAAGGCGCTTCACACTCACAGATGTTGGCGGGGTATAGGAAAATTTACCTACATTTTTCAGTTCAATTTCACTAGGTAGGCTAAGACTACCTTTTCCCCATCCATTACCATTACCCTTTTCAGCATTGAATAACCTAGATCTTCTACCGTACCGGTACACTAGTCCACTTGTCTCTTATTCCATCCCCTACCTTGCCCCTAGCACTTTGCATATTATTTTCAGCTTCCTCAATTACAGAAAATTGCTGTTTGAGACTGTTTCCTTTTGTCTCCATTTTTGTAATGGTGACTGGAAGAAATGAAAATTTTGCCTGAATATACCCAGTGTCTCTCAGAACACCGGAATAATCCTGGTTGGTTCCTCAGTTTAGGGACTGCGACAACGCGGTCATGTAGTCCCGTGCACTTTGGGTGTGTGTAGAATCTGTCTGATAACCGGTGTTAATTGTGATGGCTGTATTGGTGTGTGTTATCTGATTTTAATTCAAGTAGGCCTAAGGACTGCAGGCATTGAATTTTCAAGTAGTTCCTACTTTCACCACCAAACGCACCGTCAACGACTACTAGTTCAGAACTTGGTTACTAGACGCCACCGCAGTCGGCTCCTGGAGACGAACGTTGGAACCTAAGAACGTTATTCAAATGTAACCTATAATTTAGCTTCACACAGGTGTAGGCCTAATTAGTGGAAGGTTCTTTAACATGCCATAAATCTAAGACATGGGACCGCCGGCTTTACTTCCCCTCCGAAGGGAGGCATACTGAGGGATTTTTAACGCTCTTAAAAAATCCGACGACTTCGGCCGGATTTGAACCCGCGATCTTGGGCTCAGCATGCTACCAACTACGCCACCGAAGCCGCTGGAATAATCCTGTAACAGCTCTTTGACAGACGACACACGTGCAGAGTTGTCTGGGAAAAAACATGTTTCTGTGAAAAACCCACCCTCTGTTGTTCTGCATTTCATTGAGAGATGTCCATTCTACGATTGTAAAACTTTGACTTTTATTTTAACCCACAAGAGGGCGCAAGCTTGCATTGCCTCCCTTAGAGTGCATTCAAATTAACTCTTGCTCCTAGTGCTGAAAATCTGTTTTTACACAATCGTCCTTCAAACTGTATTAACATTAGCCGGACCGGTCTTTAAGGTCGTGCGCGTCTTCTCAAATTTCTTATACTGTAGTTATTAAATATTCTTGAAATTTTAAATCTTAAAATATTTTTATGGATTCATAATGCTAACAAAAGAATTGACTGACAATTATTGGGAATGTGTGTTTTTTTAGTGGAGAAAATATTATGACATCAGTAATTCAAACTATCGCCAAACATAAGAAAGTAAGAAAGAAAGAAAGAAAGAAAGAAAGAAATATTATGTATTGTAACTGTGTTGGTAAATATTTCCTACCCGTGTGTATGTCTTTATAAATATGACTAGCAGAAGTACCCATTCTTCGAACGGTCGTCGGTATTAATAACCAGACGTAATCAATTTAGCTACTGTTGCAATGGTTAGGGGCTTGGAACCTGTTTGTCGACAAAGATAAATGATTAGTTGAAATATGCTCTGAAACTAATTTACCTAACGTGTACTTCCAGACGTGAAAATAAAATTGAAAACCTCGTAGACGAAATGCAATTCACGTCACATAAAAACTGACCCACACTGTTGTGTCAAGTGCGCATCCAGAGGAAGACCCCTTTAATAAATTATAAAGGCTTGTGGTGCATGAAAATTCAGGTTTTTTAGCCTCCAATGGCCCAAATTCCTAAAAGCAAAAAAAAATAAAATAAAAAATAAACTATTTCAATTCAGGAATTTTAGAAAATAATGTTGCTGTTTGAAGATATAATAGACCTTCTGTACGACACATCGCACGTTTAAGTCTTGTGAAAAAATCCAGGGTACCTCTTGACCCCCTTAAGCGCATTGATGAATTTTACAGTTTTTGTTGGTTCCGCGATAACCTTATAGCCATTTGCAAACTTTCACAGACATTTAATAAATGGAGTGGCATTACTTCTTGCAGAAATAGATGGAAAGTTGGATGTACCTTTTTGAGACACTGTTGTCATGGTTACTGGCTTGCATTCCTACATTAGTTTATTAAATGAAATTCGTTTTCTGGGAATATCTCAGAAACTCTTGGTTTTAGAACATTAAAATGTAGTTTCCGGGGACCCTTTACGACTGTTTAGGGGCCCGAGGTTTTTTTCTGACACCAAGGGGCTGAAAATGAGCTTTGTCTCGTCGTTGTAGGCCGTAGTATCATCATCCTCTTGCACAGTTTCCAGCCGTTGGCCGGGTCTGTTTGGAACACAGGCCACTCCAACGTCTTCTGTCTTCCCACCATCTCTCAGCTTCCACCCCTGTCCAGTCTTCTCCTCTCTTCTTCACGCTTTCTTCCATCCCTTTCAGCCACCTGTCTCTCGGTCTTCCTCTCGGTATTTCTCTCGGTCTCTTTCGTTCCCACTTCGTCTCGTGTATCCTCTTATCCTCCATTCGTTTTACATGTCCATGCCATCTAAGTCTAGATTTCTCCATACCATCCCGTAATGGTTCCTCCTTTATTAATTCTCTGGTCCTCTCATTTCTTATTCTGTCCATCTTTGTAGCTCCAATACTGCTTCCCAAGAACCTCATCTCACTGGCCTGTATTTTGCTCTTCTCCCTTCCTTTCATAGCCCAGGTCTCCGAGGCATACGTCAGGATAGAGGCATAGTACGTCCGATATATGATCTTTTTTCTGTTCTGAGGGATATCCTTGCTCCATAACATGCTTCTCACACTCCTCCGGAATGCTTCTGCCTGTCTCCCCCGCTCATTTTTTCTCTATAGTTTCTTCCATTATCTTGTATCAGGCTTCCCAGATACTTGAAACTCTCCACTTTCTTCAGCTGTTCCCCACCAGTTGTTATTCCCGTTGTGGTTCTTTCCTTCTTCCTTGTTGTGATCACCATCTCACTCTTATTTATGCTAAATTTCATCCCATATCCTTGAATTATTCCTTCCCACACGTCCAACTGTTCCTGTACCTCCTCCTCCTGCTCCTTGTTTCCCCAAATCATCAAATCATCCGCTAACACCATTGCTTTCATCTTTCCTTCCCCAATTACTTGTGCCACTCAGGTCATTATGTCATCCATCACCACAATGAAAAGTAACGGTGCCAGTGCACTTCCTAGTTTCAGGCCGTTTCTCTGTTCCACCCAGTCCGATCTCTCTCCTCCCACTTTCACACAGCTCACGCTTCCCTTGTAAGTTACATCTCCTTTATCCTCCTTATAGTCCATTTTTCTACTCCTCTATCCTCCAGGGACTTCCATACTTTGTTTCTGCATACACTGTCATATGCTTTCTCAATGTCCAGGAAGGCCATCAGTAGATCTGTTCCATACTCACAGTGCTGTTCTTGTAACTGCCTTACAGCAAAAATCAAATCCACTGTGGACCTTCCTGCTCTGATGCCATGTTGTTCTTCCCTCATCCCTCCTTCTATCCTTGTCCTAATTCTCCTTTCCAAAACTTTCTCAAACATCTTTGCACAATGACTCAGCAGTTTTATTCCCCGATAGTTTCTGCATTCTGTTCTACTATCTTTCTTGAAGATCGGGACAATTATTCCCTTTTTCCAGTCCTCTGGGGTCTTCCTTTCCGTAGTGTAATAATAATATTAATTATAATAATAATATAACAATATAGGGATAGGGATATAATTAGGCTTGCCAGACGTCCCGGTTTGACCGGGACAGTCCCGGTTTTCAGACAACGTCCCGGTGTCCCGGCCGGTTTCCTTCACGTCCCGGAAAAATTAAATTCGATTTTTTAGATGACCAAAAGGTCTAAAGTAATTAATTGTGTAGGATTATTAAGGATAATCATAATATAGTCAATTAATTCTGCACTGTATGAAAAGTAAAACTATAGAAGAGTGATGGTTTTCTAGCAAATAATATTGTCATCGTATCGTCTTGTTTAGCCAACCGTGACTATACGCGATGGGATAGTCTCTCCGGGCGAGTCTAGTTCTGGGTACTCGCTGCACAGTACACCCCCTCGTGCAATAACATTGGACTCGCCCACGTCGGCACTAGGCTAGCGATAGAGATGAAGATGAAACTCAGTCAGTTGTCAGTCCTTGTCAGCGGTGCGTGTTGTGTTAGCGAGCTAGCGCTGTTTTATTTATGTTTTAAGTTAAAAGTTTATTTTTTCTCTGTTAAAATGCCAAAACGGTCGTGTAAATTTACCGATGATTTACAGAATGAATTCCCTTTTTTGAAGAAGGTATGTACTGGTAATCAAGGTCAAGACGATAGAGTTAAATGTTCACATTGTAATTCTGAGTTTTCGGTTGCTCATGGTGGTCAATCTGATATAAAAGATCATTTGCAATCGAGTAAACACAAAAAGAGTTTAGCATGTGCTGCTAGCTCATCAAAACTGACCAGTTTTTTTAAGACTGTGAGTTCCAATGACAAAAACTTAGATTTAGCAGCAAATGAGGCGACCTTTGCATACCACACAGCAAACCATAGCTTAAGTTTCAATTCCAGTTCTTGTTCATCAAAACTAATTTCTAAGTTTTTTGAACCTAAATTCTCACTCGGAAAAACTAAGTGTGAAGCAATAGTTTTACATGTCATAGCTCCATTAGCTCAGGAAGAGCTTAAAGAAGATTTGACCAAGTCAAACTACGTATCTGTAAGCATGACGAATGAAAGAGAAAGTGAGAGGACTCCTCAAGTTCAAGCGCGCCCCGCCCGGCAGCGCTAGAGTGGGCAAGTTCCACGCTGCCGGTCAGCTGGTCTTAGGGATAATGCCAAGGGACACGAATTACTTTGTAACTGATACTCTTTTAAAATGTAATTAGCTGTTACAATTAAAATAACACGGCAGGGCACAATGGAAAATATAATTCTCGGAAATAAGTACTACGGTCTCCATTACATGTTACGGAAGACACAGATTCCTGGAGTAGGCTTCTGTTGTTTCTTGTTGTGGCAATTTAGTTTCCTCAGATTGAGAGACTAAAGAAGGTGAATTTGTGGGTCTGAATCTAATTAATGAAAATGAAGGAATGGCAGAGCGGCTCTTGAGAGCCCTAGTGACAGAGTTGAGATGGCTATACTCAGAGGGAGTGATGCCTATGTGGTCATTACCTAATTCCTCAACGAGGGAAATAAATTGGGCTATGGGATTGAGCGCGTTAATTACTGCTTGCCTGACTGATTTACAAAGGCTAATACCAATAGGTAGGTGGATGAGGACCATCGTGGTCTGAAGGTTACTGCCATTGGGTGAAGCGTACCACAGCTCTTTCTCGAAATCAAATGTCGGGAATGAGACGTGGCCCGGTGAGGGAAGAGGTGAGCTAGAGAGTGAGGAATCTGATTTTGGTGAAACTGGTTTAAGTGGAACGAGTATACCATCTCGTTTTTGGGTAGGCCCATTCGGAATTAGTGTTTTTGGATTGACAGGGCTATAATTGGGCTTTTAGGGTCATCAGGGTCCTGAGTTACCAAACATGTTATGCCCTGGTACGTTAATGTGCGAGGTTTAGTGTCAGTGCGCGACATGTTTGTGTTCGTGAGTGTACAGGTGCGTGTAATGAGTAAGAGGTGATGAGAGATAGTGGTCAAATACCTTGGTCGACCAGAGAATAAGGAAAGAGAAAAACAAATTTACCAGTCACTCAAAGTTATCCAGTTTAAATACAGTTGGAGCTGTGACGTTGAGTGCGCTGATGAAATTTGAAGTTACTTGAAATATTTAATTAAATAATTAATTATTGACTGCTTGGTAGGGTGAGGGGATGAGCTAAACTTGTATTAAAACTCGAGGGAGATGGTAGTTGCTTGAATAGGATGGTGACAGGGTGGGTATGGTGTTGGATATTTGAATGGTAGAGGAGTGACTTAATCTGCACTGTTACTATGAGGAATGCAAATTAAGCCTATAGGAACGTAGTGGAATGGCTTGAAATATCGAAGTCGAGGCGATAGTGAGGACTAGGCTTGGTATAAAGGCTGGCAAGGCTGGCGGATCATCGATTTCGCCAATTGGCGTTAGAATACGGAGCTTGGAGCAGTGGCGTGCTTGGATGCTGGACACAGAATGATGATGGCACATAACAGTAATAATATTAACAAAGAAATATGTTTGAAGTAGGCCTCCATAAAACATAAAATGCTGATGTACACAAGACACAATGAACTGAATTTAAGAACTAAAAGCAAAGAAAATTCAATTTAATTTACACAAATATCTCACACAGTAGCTTCCCCCGCACTTTTCTATGGCCCGTTTCAACGGAACAACAGGACACGTGTTGGACATAATCGCTTGCAGTGCTTGTAGCGGCGGGACCACGAACTACCGTTCTATAATGGCGGAGTCCTCACACTAGGTCCTTCTATTCGTCATGCTGTAAGTATGGATGCATCAAACAGAGAAGATATACAACTTGTGCCAAATGTTGTGTGCTACTTTAATCCTAATTCAGGTGTGCAAGTAATGCTTTTAGATTTCAAATCTGTGGAGGGTGAAACATCTGAATTTTTTACAAATCACTTAAGCTCTGTCCTGTTGCAAAACGATTTGAACAACAAAGTGGCTTTTGTGGCAATAACTGCAACACTAACTTCGGTGGTGTGAAAAGAGCAGGAAAAAACAATGTTTTCCATCGAGTCAAGAATAGCCTAGGACGGGAAATCAATGGAATCGGATGTGGAGAACACATTGTGCACAACTGTGTGCAAACTGCAGTAGATAGTCTCCCAATCGATAATGAGGCCTTAGTGGTGAAGATTTATAAATACTTCTACATATGCACAGTCCGTGTAACTAAACTAGAATCATTTTGTGAATATGCAGAGATAGAGTACCGTAAACTAATTCAACACGGAAACACTCGGTTTCTATCAATGATGCCGGCACTGGAAATAATTCTACAGATGTTTGAAGGTCTGAAAGCGTTTTTTTAGACCAAGAAATATGCCCATCAATAATAAAAAACTTTTTACTGATTCAAAGGGCGAGCTCTACTTGTGGTTTGTCCATGGACAGCTTGCACTATTTAACAAGACCATCCTGGTAATGGAAAAAAAAATAACACGACAGCTTTTGAGGTTGCTGAAGCTCACAAAGCTCTCAAAAGAAACCTGACAGAAAGAAAGGCCTCAAACTTTATCCCTACGGGTGCAAAGAACATCTACAGGAGTCTAGATGAGAAAGTACGTAACAGTGTGAAAGAAGAATTTGTTGGCTTTTATGACAGAAGCATTGCATACTTAGAACTCTGGGAGAACAGCTTTGGAAACGCTGAACAGTTTTCATGGGTCAATCTGACGAAAACAGATGCTGTTGATTGGGAAAAAGCCGAAACTTCTGCTGAAATCATCAATAGCAGTCTTCTTGATGAAAATATGAAAATAAACAATGATCAGCTGTTTGACGAAGTTGTGCTTACTAAGGAGTATTTGCAGTCAAATTGGGAACAGTGGAAGCAAGAAGAGACTACCAGAGACGTGATTATTTCAAGCGAAGAAAAATGGCTAAGGCTGTTTGGTCACTTCAAGGAGAATCGCATAGCAGCCCCCAATCTGATCAAGATTGTTGAGTATGCCTTCTGCTTACCTGGGACATCAGCACCAGTTGAGAGAGTATTTTCTTTGATGAACAACGCATGGACTGATGATAGAGGTTTGATGAAGGAATCTACAGTTAAAGGCTTGATGATTTGTAAAATTAACATTGGATTAGATTGTGAAGATTTTTACAACAAAATTAAAAACAGAAAATACTTTCTAAAAAAAAAGTCCTAGCCAATGAAAAGGACATGTAAATATTGTCCAAGTTTTATTCATTATTCAAAGTATTATTTTCTTACTTGTAACTAATAAATATTAACATGTTTCAATTTATAATTGTAATTTATTATCTATAGCATTAGGAATATACTACCCTCTAAAACTCTAAAAACCAGTCAAGGGTGTGTACCCTTAAATAACCTAGAAGCGGGCGGGTCCCGGTTGAACATTTTAGATATCTGGCAAGCCTAGATATAATAGACCTTCCGTAGCACACCAGCACGTGTAAATCGCGTGAAAAAATTCTAGAGTACCCCTTGACCCCCTTAAGCGCATTATATGCATTGATGAATTTTACAGCTTAGTTTGGTTCCGTTATAACCTTCTAGCCGTTTGCAAACTATCTCAGTTATGTAACAAGATGTTCAGTAAAGAACATATAGCCTACTTTCTCCTAAATGCATGGGTATTGTTATAACTCTTTGTCCTTTTCAAGGAGTATGATTGAATGTTGGTTGTAGGAGCTTGTTGAAATACAACGTGCTATAGGGATATTAAACATGAATATGAGGTGCCCTTTGCTAGTGCTACCTCTGTACCAAATTTCGTTCAATTCGGTTTCACCGTGTTTGAATTGATAGGGGGAATCGATTTGCACACATACTTGGCCACCATCTGCAAACTATTGGGCTGATGTTCTTGCAGATTGGTCAGAATATGTTTCCCACATAAAGATATGGTGTTGCAAAATTAGGTAGAGACTAGATTATTAGGTTGGTCGTAATTACATTTTAGCTTTTAACATTTGGGTGGCCGCGATTACGTTTCCATCAAGATAGCGGTGATATAAAACATGACACTGAGGTGCCCTTTGCTAGTGCTACCTCTGTACCAAATTTCGTTCATTCGGTTCGACCGTGTTCGAAATAATAGGGGGAATCAATTTTGACATAAAGATGGCCGCCATCCGCAAACTATTTGGCTAATGACCTATTAGATTGGTCAAAGGATGCTCCCTCCATAAAGGTATGTTGTTGCAAAGTTTGGTAGAGTTCGGATGGTTATGTTAGTCGTAATTTGATTTAAGCTTTAAACATTCGTGTGGCCGCCATTACGTTTCTGTCAATATGGTGGCGATATTAATCATGACACTGAGATGCCCTTTGCTAGTGCTATCTCTGTACCTAATTTCGTTCCATTCGGTTTCAGCGTGTTTGAATTAATAGGGGGAATCGATTCTGACACAAAGATGGCCGCCATCCGCAAACTATTTGGCGAATGACCTATTAGATTGGTCAAAGGATGCTCCCTCCATAAAGGTATGTAGTTGCAAAATTTGGTAGAGATCGGATGATTAAGTTAATCGTAATTTGATTTAAGCTTTGAACATTCGTGTGGCCGCCATTACGTTTCAGTCAAGATGGCGGCGATATAAAACATGACACTGAGGTGCCCTTTGCTAGTACTACCTCTGTACCAAATTTCGTTCCATTCGGTTCCACCGTGTTCGAATTAATAGGGGGAATCAATTTTGACATAAAGATGGCCTCCATCCGCAAACTATTAGGTGAATGGCCTATTAGATTGGTCAAAGGATGCTCCCTCCATAAAGGTATGTAGTTGCAAAATTTGGTAGAGATCGGATGATTAGGTTAATCGTAATTTGATTTAAGCTTTCAACATTCGTGTGGCCGCCATTACGTTTCAGTCAAGATGGCGTCGATATAAAACATGACACTGAGGTGCCCTTTGCTAGTGCTACCTCTGTACCAAATTTCGTTCCATTCGGTTCCACCGTGTTCGAATTAATAGGGGGAATCAATTTTGACATAAAGATGGCCGCCATCCGCAAACTATCAGGTGAATGACCTATTAGATTGGTCAAAGGATGCTCCCTCCATAAAGGTATGTAGTTGCAAAATTTGGTAGAGATCGGATGATTAGGTAAATCGTAATTTGATTTAAGCCTTGAACATTTGTGTGGCCGCCATTATGTTTCCGTCAAGATGGCGGCGATATAAAACATGACACTGAGGTGCCTTTTGTTAGTACTACCTCTGTACCAAATTTCGTTCCATTCGGTTGCACCGTGTTCGAATTAATAGGGAGAATCGATTTTCACACAAAGATGGCCGCCATCCGCAAACTATTACGCTGATGACCTATTGGTTTGGTCAAAGGATGCTCCCCCCATAAAGGTATGTTGTTGAAAAATTTGGTAGAGATCGGATGATTAGGTTAGTCGTAATTTGATTTAAGCTTTGAACATTTGTGTGGCCGCCATTACGTTTCCGTCAAGATGGCGGCGATATAAAACATGACACTGAGGTGCCTTTTGTTAGTACTACCTCTGTACCAAATTTCGTTCCATTCGGTTGCACCGTGTTCGAATTAATAGGGGGAATCGATTTTCACACAAAGATGGCCGCCATCCGCAAACTATTACGCTGATGATCTATTGGTTTGGTCGAAGGATGCTCCCCCCATAAAGGTATGTCGTTGAAAAATTTGGTAGAGATCGGATGATTAGGTTAGTCGTAATTTGATTTAAACTTTGAACATTTGTGTGGCCGCCATTACGTTTCCGTCAAGATGGCGGCGATATAAAACATGACACTGAGGTGTCCTTTGCTAGTGCTACCTTTGTACCAAATTTCGTTCAATTCGCATTCACCGTGTTCGAATTGATAGGGGGGGACAGACATTCAGAGTACACACACTCACACACACACACACACAGAGACACACACACACACAGACTCACACACACACATACACACAGACAGACACACTTTTTTCTCCCTGTGTTGATCTCATAAGTCTACTTTCATTTTTTGCAAAAATCGAAAGTAGGCTAATAAATGGAATTGTATTGCGTCTTATATTACAGCAATAGATGGACCTGTGAATTTCTGTTGCCATGGTTACCGGATAGCTTCCTTTCATTATTGTATTAAATGAAATTAATTTTCTGGGAATATCTCAAAAACTATTGGTTTTAGGGCCTTAAAATGTGGTTTTCGGGGTCCCTTTAGGGCCCCCGAGTTTCGTTTCTCACATTGAGGGGCTGAAAATGAGCTTTGTCTTGCCCTTCTACGCCTATTTCAGCATGTATTTTAAGGGGGTAGGCCCCCTTTTATGAGAGGTACAGAGAAGAGTTACATCAATGATTGGTGTCTTGCCTCTGAAGGATATCTGTAACAAATTTTACGTTGATCCACTCAGCCGTTCTCGAGTTATAAGGAACAAAAAATTGTCCACAGACAAACAAACAGACAGACAGACAAAAATTTCATTTTCGCGCGCATCCGTCATAAAACAGTCTAAAACGCGTAAATAACGCAAATTTCCGTAGAAATTCAGAAAAAACAGACAAACTTTCATTCTTATATATAGAGAGATAAGGCCACTTTCTCGAGTGAAAAACGTTGACGAGCGCTCTCGTGGGTTAAATGTACAAATTATACATTTTAGGCACTAAAATAGTAAAATAGGCTCTAAAGGTTCAAATGCGCATTTTAGGGCACTATAAAACTCTATAAATGTAAGTGATTTAACATGAAACGTCAACATATTTTAAAATTATCATGTTATTTCTTAAGGAACAAAATAGGCATATGCCTTAAAATCCCAGGTCTAGTTATCAGACAGACTTCATCACGTAGTAAATACACGGGGCTGATCACAATATCTCGGTCCCTGAAACGAAGCAGCAGATAGCCTACTTGAGGTTTGAAAGCATTTCACATTTTGTGTAATCTACTTTAAATCGACACCTGATGTTAATTTATTTGACATATCGGCCAAATTCAGCAGAATAGTCTACATCAATGAGTCATCGCTCGGTCATCAGCCACGTGAAGATGAGTAGTTCCGCTTGCATTTTATAAATGAACATGGAGCGATAACTGAGGTTAATTTGTATTTATAGTTAATTTACTGTAGTGTACACATTTAGGAAAGGCAGATGACCTCGCTGTTCCGCCCCTTAAAACAACGTGTTTAGAAAACAATACAAAGAAAAATTCTTGACCTTCAATATTTTGCTTTATAAATCATAGCCTACAATTACATTCATCTGACACTTCTCATCCAATTTTATCGAGTCGATCATCAACCAACGTTAACAATAGTACACTATGCAACGAGCCTATAATGGCAATAATTAAGACACGAGTATGTTTATAAAACGAGCGAAGCTTAATTACCATTATGGGCGAGTTGCATACGACTGTTTATGTTCGACGGTAATTATAACTATTTTATGTTCAAAGATAAATATTCATAAATATCTGTCGAGATTTCGCCAGATTTATGTACTGAACAGAGCGCATGGGACGCAGAGAATACCTTGTATTTGAGTCAGTCAGTTCCAAAAAGAGTCTTATCCACCAAAAATCGATATTCAGTTATGCACATCACTACATTCCGAATGTTACATCTTTTCTGGTGGTGTGTAGGTTATGTGCCAAAAGAATTCTCGTCCCTGTGAAAAACAAGTTTAGAATTCCGTGTCTGTTCCATATTGAGTCTTGTCCATTGGCTACCGTTCCATATTATGTCTTGTCCTAAGGCAGATGCTCCATATGAAGTCTTGTCCAGTTGTCAAACCTGGTACAACATGCAGCAGTTGCAAACCTGCAATACATTTATGTTGTTTTGTTGTTTACCCTGATTAATATGAGCAAACACAAACTACTGAGCCATTTGTTCAATATTTAGCAAAGATTTGTATCAAGGTTTAAGTTGTATAATGGAACAAGATGTTATACAAAGTGGTCCGTGTATAGTTCCAGCAGAACGAGGACGTAGTAGACACCGACAAAGAGATAAATCTACATGGAAGAAAAACATTTTAAAGCTAAGAAGGTAAGAAGTTATGTTCATTACATTTAACCTTAAAACTTTTAGTCTATAGGTACCTAAATGGCAGAAAACAGTGCTTTTAAAAGCATTGTGGCCTGTGACTCATGTAGTTCACACTAACATAGTACACCTAGTGATCGATTAAAACCTGCGCTTTCATTATCTCACTTTCGTAACACCTAACCTAAATATTGTCAGGTAAATCTGTATAAGAGCATACTAACCAAATGTACCATAACCAAACCTACCCTAGCACAAACAATGTGAGCATACGCATGTACAGAAATACCTACGGTACTGTCATTCCATTGTTCGTTTTGTATTGTTTCAGGTATCCATCTCCAGCTCTGCCTAAGCGACCAGACTGTGGACATACTGTTAATGGAAAACATACTTTCATGTGCTGGAAAGTGAACATGCAGAATGTGAGGCGATTTCACTGTGCCTTTTATGCAAGTAAAAACAAACTTATGCAAGATGCTTTTATTTTGAAGTTCACTGCTGTCGACAAACCTCAGCGGAAACGACCAAGGAAGGATGGGCCGGCAAAAACTGTACATATTAAATATTTTATACCAAGTTTTAGGAGTGCTACAGGGTCCACTTTAGTTCAAGTGTGCCAAAAAATGTTAATTGGCATATTATCACTTTCCAAGACCAAAGTCCAAAGAATTTGTAAGAATCATTTCGTAACAGGAATGCCACCTACGGATAAACGCGAAGCAGACACCCGATCGATGAATACGCAACTAGAAAAGCTGAAGTTAAACAGTTTATTGACAAACTAGTGCCGATTGAATCCCATTATTGCAGGGAAAAATCAAATAGGCAATATCTCAGTAGTGACTTGTCTATTAGAAAGCTCTGGAGGCCTTACAACAGTATTGAAAACCCATTGTTACGGGAGAAACAGGCCCGACGAGAGGGGGGGGGGCAGGCGGGGCTGCAGCCCCGGGGCCCGGCTCTGAGAGGGGGCCCGGCCGGGCAATGTATTCATTTTATGACTTACTTATATCACAGACAATTATTTGATGAAACATTCAACGTTTGTTGAAAATGGTGCAAGAAAAATAACATAGCTCAAATACTTAAGTCAAAGCCCCCTTGAAAACAGCTGAACCAAAGCAATCGAACGTAGTCATACAATACTCTAGTTCTCAGAATATGTACTAGTGGAGAGGGTCGCATACCTCGGTTCTAAATGTAACCATTGAACTGTCTTGTCAGCGTTCTTTGGTTTGCATACCAAGCTTGTAACTGATTTCCTCACTCTTACCTATCGCAATTCTGCTGATTAGTCTCCTCTGTGACTGTGTTTGGTGCGTCGCGTCGCGCTTACCTTGGCGTCGCGTTGTTTTGTGCCGCGCGCTTACTTCAATTACATTGTCTAGGTAAGAAAATAGTTTATTTAATCTGTGTCCACACTGGAATTCATTTTCGCTCCGGATAAATATGATGCGTGATGTAACGCTGCGGTATTTTCATTGCCGAACTGACATTAAATAGTTGTGGATAAGGAAAATGTTCATCTATAAAGAACTAAGGAAGCATTATTATTATTATTATTATTATTATTGTTGTTGTTCAAAGGCTTGTGTTTCTTAGGACTGTAGCCTATAGTTAAACGATTTGAAAAAGTTTCGATCCGAAGATTTATGGTAATTGTCTGAATATCAGTTTATGGCTTAAAACGTGTTGTAGGGCCAACATTACCTAACAGCTGAGAAATCTCATTTGCTGCTATTAGTAGTAGTAGTAGTAGTAGAATTATGATTATTATTTATGTTTAATTAGATTTTTATTATTATTAGGCCTATTATTATTATTATTATTATTATTATTATTATTATTATCGCCTTATAGGCCTACTGTATGCTAAACAATACTAGTGGAAACAAGCCCAGCTTTCGTAAGCCAACTGGCAGCATTAATAGCATCGCAAAAATAGATCAATGCAGCGAATATGACATTATTCTAATGTGGACGCAGCACGTATTTCTTAATGACTCTGGCTTGCAAAAGAGTAATTGACTTGGTCGAAAGCACAGCCTAACACGAGAACGAGGATATTCTCAAATTCAAAATCATTACGATTTTCAGTGTGTGAATTGCTATTAAAGATCATCGTTAGTTTGATGATGGTGGTTGTTGTTGTTGTTGTTGATGATGTTTTAAGGGGTCGGAACAACGAGGTAATCTGCCCCTAATCGTTAGCTTACGCGTTCCTTTTGTTTATAAATATTGAATGCAGGCTACAAGGGAAAGGGGCCTATAACCTAGATGTAGATTGCCACGGTGGGTGAGTGGTTATAGTGATGGACTACCAACCCCAAGATTGCAGGTTCGTTCCTGCCCATGGTAAGTGATTTTTGAAAGGCGACAAAAATCACGACACTCATGTCATATGTTGTTGGCATGTTAAAGAACCCATTTGAATTCAGTAGGCCGTGTTCAATGGCAAAATTAATCTCGGGGTTTTCCGCCAACACAAAGTTCCTCCATTCTCTACTTGAAAGCGCTGTAGTGTCAAGGAGTTTAGATATCTAACCTCCTTGACTTTCATAGCGTTCAAAGGAACGACGAAATTTGACATGCAAGCTACCCTCTGGGTGTCAATTAACAAAGCTTGCACCAGGCACCCGAGGCCATACGATATTATTATACCTAGATGTTAGGCCCCTTAAAACAACAACAACAACAACAAGGGAAAGGAAACAATAATTGAAAGAAGTGAACGGTGGCGTAGTCGGTAGCATGCTGAGCTTCTATGCCCAAGATAGCGGGTTCAAACCCAGCCGAAGCCGTCGGAATTATTTAAGAGCGTTAAAATCCCTCAGTATGCCTTCCTTCGGAGGGGAAGTAAAGCCGGCGGTCCCATGTCATAGATGTATGGCATGTTAAAGAACCTTCCACTAATTGCACCTGTGTGAAGCTAAATTGGATAGGTTAAGAATGTAAACAACGCTCTTAGGTTTCTACGTTCGTTGCCAAGAGCCGACTGCGGTGGCGTCTAGTAGCTAAGTTCTGACTTGGCCTAGTAGTCGTTGACGGTGGCGCTTGGCGGCAAAAGTAGAAACTATTTGAAAAATTCTAAGTTGCAGTACTTAAATTTAAAAAAAAAACAGATAACACACACTAATACAGTCATCACAATTAACACCGGTTATCAGACAGATTCTACACACACCCAAAGCACACGGGGCTACATGACCGCGTTGTCGCAGTCCCTAAACTTAAGAACCAACCAACCGAAGTGAACGGACGGTTTTTTTTTTTTTTTTTTTTTTTTTTTTTTTTTTTTTTTTTTTTTGTCGTGTGGCCCGGTGATAGGTTTGAAGTCTTTGATATGGAAATGTAGGTATAATCAATTACGCTGGCGGAACTGTTGTCCATCTTTAAGAAGGAGAAAAACATAAAGAAATGTTTGGATATTAAATGAACTCTGGTTCTTGTTTTTATCTTGGACTAGCTCTTCGTACCCGTCGTTGTCGGATTTGCTTTGTAATAGAAACAAAAAGAACCTTTTTTGGCCAACACCCATGTAATTTCGCAAATTGCACCCAGTGCATTCTTCTGCTTAGGATTAGGTACGTTTAAGGGAGCACACTTGGGGTCACAAAATTGAACATTAAACAGCTGATAAGAAAAATAAGCTATCAACCAGCACGCAAATTCCTCAAAAGGTTGTTTTTTTAGAAATATTTGTCGGTTTTAGGCCTTTTCTTCTTAGCCATGTGGCCAGTTTTAATGGAATTTATTTTTACTTCTATTATGTGTCTTGGTATAATTTATTACTGTTATTGGTTTTGCGTCCCTCTTAACTACTTAGGCTTTTACAGACGCTAGGGGATCTTTAACGTGCCAGTTAATCTACTCACACCGCTCCCTCACATTTGCGCATCCTCTAATGTCAACTGACAGCGCAAGGGTTCGATCCTGTAACCTTGGGCACATCAGACTAGAACGTTTTTTCTGCGCCACGCAGCCAGTCTTGGTATGATGAGGAAAGATGATTGTAATGTATATATCATATATCATTGAAATGTAATGGGCTTACAATTAATGAGAAGATAAACACATCCATGCCCGTGGTCAGATTCAAACCAGCAGCAGAGCTCGAATTTCAAGACCGATGACCCATGCCAGCATAATATTTCGTCACTTCACTATCGGTGTGAAGAGATTTGCCAGCTTGCTTAGAGGCTTCATTGTGATACCGGTACTGTACAATATATATTGTGATATGATATCCATGTCAGGACAAGTCACCTTGTGGCATTCTCAGATCAGCAAGTTCTACACCTGGTATTGTGATGTCAAGAGAAGAATACAGATTGCGCAATTGGCTTGTTGCAGGGAATTGAGGCTTCCTATTAACCCCCTCATCCCTCTGTATTACAAATTCAATATTTAGCCTAGTTTTATTTTATGGTTGCTTTCTACTTACATACGAATGTTCATGCCATTCGCTCCAGCAGTATAGACTCCAAACCATAACAATCACATCATCCAAACTGAAGATATATTTGGTCATTAAACACCTCATCCGGGATAAATGAAAAGTTTCAGCCAAATATTCTAAATGTTCTTAGATGAAAACACATACTGCCAAGCAATATTAAATAAAATAATAATGGGCATGAAATTAGAGAACATAGTTTTATTATTATTATTATTATTATTATTATTATTGCAGGCCCCGTGGTGTTGGGCAGCGTGCCTGCCTCACAATCACCCGGGTTCCATTCCCGGCTCCGTCAGGGATATTAGAAACTGACGTAAGGGCTGGAACGGGGTGCACTCAACCTCATGAGGACAATTGAGTAGCTTTCCGACAGTGAGGTAGTGCCCCGTTCATGGAGACCCAGATTAACGGCCGAGGGGACCCGACGCTCTAACCACGCGTCACCCCAATATCTGAAGGCCAAATGACTGTGCAGCGGTCGCTTGGTAGGCCTAGGCCCTTCATGGGCTGTAGCACCACGTTTTTTTTTAATTATTATTATTATTATGTATATAATTCGCTAGGACCACGTTAAGTCTTGTTACATTTGGCTTTCCTTTGCACCCAGAATTCCCTCATCCTTTGGGATGAATATTATTACTATAAAGTGTGGCCTCCTCAAGGCCTGGTGCCGGTATTTGTGGTTGTCTATGCTCGGTCTGCACGTCGGGGATGAATGTAATGTTGAAGACGTCAGAGAATTCCACTGGAGATTAAAATCTTGCCATCCTGGCCGGAAATCGATCACAGGACTCTTCGGCCTAATCCTAGTATGTTATCCACTGAACTAATAATACCCTATTCCAACATTCACGCATGTTTTAGGATACCGTATTTGTAAGTACGACGGTCATGGAAGTAGCTGTTGATTTGACTTAAACAGGGGGCAGATCCAGACGTGGGGATGATAGGACTGCACCCAATATGCTTCCTAAATTCCTAGAGAAATGAGACTATATAAACAGCGGCAATTTTTTGTATTTTGAATTTGAACTACAATTTGAAATGTGTATTAATTAACCTGGAATCAAACTTGGTTCACCATGGTGAGAAGCAAGCAACTGGACAGCTGTGCTGTCTTGTCCCTATGTAACATGCATAATATGAAATGTTTAAGGGTGGTATGATTACGGTTTAATTAAATAGTTCTCCAGTTATTTATTTTATATGTATTGAAATAGTGACTGCTTAAAACTTGGCTACAGTTTTAATTAATCCACCAATATTTCCATTAATATTCAGTACCAACTTACTATCCATTCTTTGATAGATGCATAGAAAACAGAAAAGTGTAACAAACATATTATGGAAACAGTAATGACTAGTAATTATCTTCACGAAATAAGGAAATAGGCCTATCCATCACAATATCAGTTTAGTGCGTGGAACTATGAAAATCTCTGGATAAGTCCTGTGAATTCCTACAGAGAGCTTACCATTTGTCAGTTACTCTTTTGTGGATGGCTGAACAAATCAGCCGGTTTTGGACCATTGTATATTTAGTTTTGGACGTACATTATATAATCGCAGTGTTATATTTTTGACATGTTAACAATATTGTTTTAGAATGGATTATCGTCATAAATCGGGAGCTCAGAAAAGAAAAGAACGAGATACAAGAGAGAAAGCTGTAATCAAGGGCCAAATAACATTCGAAAAGATGGGATTCTTCTCTGATAAATCGAAGCATCCAAGCAATCCAGTTACCTGTGACACAAAATTGCGTGCGCTTTCATATAGTAGCAGTGAGAAGGAAAGTTGCTCTCCGCAGGAAGGACAGAAAAACAGCGGAGCACACACGTCCATAAATGACACTTCAGATGTAAACATAAGCGGAATAGGGCATTCAGATGAATCAGAAAATAATATGGTAAAAGGAGTGTCCTTAGAAGTTACACCTCCAAGTAGTAAAAATTTCGGAGTAAATACTCTTGTATCAACAACTTCAGAGAAAAAGGAATATGATTCTTACTCCACGCCACTGGAATATGACATAGGTAAACTCGAAAAATTATATCCTACGCAGACTCAAATACAAGAAATAGTTACACGTGGTGTGACCCCGCACCCAAAAGTATTTCCCGAGGATACTGAAGGTCATATGTTTCCTTGTTCAGTACTTCAATCCACACTTAAAAATGGTGAGGTAGTGAACAGGGACTGGCTAGTATGGAGTGAAGGGAAAAATGCACTTTTTTGTTTACCTTGCCGTTTATTTAGCAAGTCTTCTCTGGCAAATAGGACAGCATTGGCAACTCCATCAGGTTACTCAACTGACAACAACTGGAGAAAACTATATGACCGAATAACACCACATGAAAATAGTGTGAATCATAAGACTTGCTATATTGAGTGGCGCACTTTAGAAACGCATCTTAGTGATGATTCGACTATAGATATGTTGCTTTTTGAGAATAACAATACCGAGGCTGCGAAATGGAGGCAAATACTCTCGAGAATTTTAGATGTCATTCTCTTTCTAGGAGAAAGAGGTTTGCCACTAAGAGGTGACAGTCATCTTGTAGGTGATCCAAAAAACGGCAACTTTCTCGGAATTTTGGAATTGATTGGACATTATGACCCAGTATTACAAGACCACCTAAACAAAGTCAAAGCCTCACAGATGGCACACACTCGATTACAAGTACATTATTTGTCCCCAGATATTCAAAACTAATTCATTGAACACTGTGTGGATCATGTAATACGTGCGATTCTGAAGGAAAGAGAAGCAGCTAAGTATTATTCAATAATCGTGGATGCAACTCCTGACTCCGCGCATTTAGAACAAACTGTGTTAATTTTACGGTATCTCAGTTTATGTGGTGAAAACAAACTGGAGAAATACACAATTCAGGAACGGTTTCTGACGTTCGTGGACTGCAACAAGAAAACTGGAGAAGCAATAGCCCAGCTAATTCGTGACACTCTGAGCAAGTACCATATTCCCCTGAGCGACTGTCGTGGTCAAGGATATGATAACGGCAGCAACATGAGTGGACAATATAAAGGAGCTCAAAGCCACATATTGAGCGACAATCCTCTAGCCACATTTTCGCCATGCGCTGCTCACACGTTAAATCTGTGCGGAGTTGAAGCAGCTGAGAGTTGTACAGAAGCCATAACGTTCTTTGGAGTACTTCACAAGTGCTACAACATATTTAGTTCCAGTCCCCAGAGATGGGAAATTCTTCAAAAATCTATTGGTTGCTCTCTTCACAGCATGTCAAAAACCCGTTGGTCTGCTAGAATTGAGTGTGTGAAGCCCTTCGCAAAAAGTCTTCCCGGTATAAGAGAGGCTGTAAATAATGTACAGGCTTTGAATTTGACCGCTGAAACTTTAAGCGATATAAAGGGAGTTGATAGTTATGTTAACTCATTTGAATGTGTCCTCATGGCATCGATTTGGTTCAAAGTTCTTACAGCCATAAACTACAGAAGCACTGTCTTACAAGCAAGGGATGCTACTCTGGTTATAGAAGTCGAAAACATTGACAGTTTTTAAATGATCTCATTGCTCTTAGGAAGAGCTGGGAGAAAATTTTGCACGAGTGTAAACTCGTCAGCAACAACCTAAATATTACGTCAACCTTTCCTGAAAAACGCAAATCCAGGAAACGTTTAGCGGACGGAAGTATTCAAGAAGACAGTGCTGACCCAGAGGAGCGGTTTAGAAGAAGTGTTTTCTTTGTTCTTCTCGACTGCGTTGTAGCAAACATTACGACACGTTACAAGGCTATTTGGGAAATTAATGATTCCTACAACTTTTTATGGAAGTTCCCAGTTATTTCAGAAGAAGAAGTAATCGAGAAAGTGAAAAAATGGTTTGTGAAACACAACCGTGATGTTTCAGAGGATATTATTGGAGAAATGGAACACTTGAAATCAGTTCAAGCTGCTAATTTCCGTGACGGACTTGCTCCATACAAACTTCTCAACATGCTTCTTCAGCAGAAACTTGTAAATTTGTTTCCAAATGTCTGCATAGCACTACGCATCTTTTGCACACTACCAGCAACAGTTGCTGAGGCCGAAAGATCATTCAGCTTATTGGCAAGAGTGAAAAATGTTCTTCGCTCCACCATGGCCCAGGATCGCTTGTCTAGCTTGGGAACTCTAACAATGGAACCTCGCCTAGCCCGACAGCTTGACTTCAATAGGATAATCGACACATTTGCTAAAACAAATGCAAGGAAAGCCTCCATCTTATGAACAAGGGCCTTGGGATTTAAATCTAAATTAATTGAAATGTTTTAATGCTAATTAACTGTTTATATGTAGATAATTGTATATATTATATATTTGCTGTACATAGCCTACTTACTATGGTTTACTTGGATATCATTTTAAGTCACACATGACTTTTGTTGTTAGTTGCTATTTAATATAAAAGTACAAGTTTGCCAATAAAAAACTCAAATTTGTGTATAGTTTTGCACACCATTTTTAAAATGTATTTGCGTAAACTACGGTATATTCTAAAATAATACCTTATTCATAGTGATAGTTCTGAATGTGTGGACTCCATATATTTGTAAATATAAGCTAGATGGATCATGCAACTAATTTAATCTAAAGTTATTATATGCTACATACAAATAATTTTTATCACCGAATTTGACGATGTAATTTTCTAAAGGATTTTGTTATTTTATGCAACATAGGTGTCTTTTAATATTCAATTACTTTATGCAATTTTATAATAATACTAATAAAAATAAAATACAGAATTAATAATAATAATTATTATTTTAAACATTATTATTAACATTATTATTATTATTCATAATGTTGAATTTTGGGCTTATGCCGTGTTTTATTATATTGCAATTCGACGCGTTTCGAAAGAAACCATGTCTTTCATCGTCAGGAATAATCTGGAATACGACAATGTTGCTAAGAGAAAGCAACGAAGAACATATAGAAGGTTGCTTTCTCTTAGCAACATTGTCGTATTCCAGATTATTCCTGACGATGAAAGACATGGTTTCTTTCGAAACGCGTCGAATTGCAATATAATAAAACACGGCATAAGCCCAAAATTCAACATTATGAATAATAACACGGGCCGTGAAAGTCTAAATGACAATATTATTATTATTGTTATTATAACCCAGAATAATAGTATATGACTTATCAATGAGGGACAGAGAGAGAGGGGGGGGCGGGCTGAGTCCAGCCCCAGGGCCCGTGGCGGCTCTCCACGGCCCTGGGGAGAAATACAATTATTTTCGTGAGATATTCGTAAATGACTACAACATTAGTTTCGGAACACCGGCAACTGATGCTTGCTCTACATGTATTCAACTCAGAGAAGAACTAAGACATGTTTGTCTAATTCTGTGAAAAAAAAAAAAATCTAATGACAAAACTACAGATCCACAAACTTAGAGCTAAAGCTTTCTATGACATTCTCCGGAAAGAAAATGAAGGCGATTTTATATTATCGTTTGATTGTCAAAAGAACATGGTTCTACCAAAAATCCCCGATCAGTCTGCATATTATAGCAGGCAACTACAGTATATTTATATAACTGTATGGTGTGCGTAGGCTCATCTAAAACAAAGCAAACTAAAGATAACACTTTCATTTATACATGGACCGAGGATCAGAGAAATGAAGGGTCCAACGAGATCGTCTCAGCAGTTCACCATCGACTACAGAACTCAGATTTATTACAGTTTGATACAGTTAAGCTATTAGCGGATGGAGCTGACAGAATAAAAACACAACCATGGTAGGCATGGCAATGAAGTGGCTAGTGTGTGAGGCACCTCAGAACGTGAAATCGGTGCAGATAATATTCCCTGTGCCAGGCCATTCTTATATTCCGCCGGATAGAATATTCGGAAGAATAGAACGAGTTGTTCGAAAAAAGGATACCATCATCTCCCCTGACGAGTATTTAGATATATACTCCCAAATTGGCACGGTATTGAAAATTGGTGAAGAGTTTCACGTTAGTGATTGGAAATCAGCAGGCAAAACAGTTTTAAAACCAACATCAAAGTGGTATTGTGGGGTTTGAAGCCATTTTTCAGGTGTTGCCTAAGTAAACAAAACTTTTGTTTATCAAAGTGGCATTTTCAATTCCAGCAAACAAAGCGATTTATGATAACTAAATCAAAGCAGGGTGAACCCACTTATCGAATGGATCTGGATGCTTCAAAACGTGTAAGCAAAAAAAATTGTACAGCTAAGAACATTGTTCCACAAGACATTCCTATGGGCATCAAAGTTAATCCGGCAAAAATAAAAGATGTGGAGACTCTTCCTAAAAACACTTTGGGACTGCATGGAGGGATCGTGCGGAGCTTCGTTAGTATAAAGAAGTATTAGGAAGACAATCCATGGTTGAAAATGAAAATCCAGATAGTCTAAAGATGGACCAATGATTGATGTTTCTCTATTTGTTTAACTGTTCTTTCTTCCATTCTTTAAATATTGTAGCTCACAATAAGCCATTTTTCAATTGTGTTATCCATGTTTTATTACTTTAGAGTTTAGAGCTTTGAATAAACGTTTCTTGAAAAATATCATACCGAGATTACATACCAATGACATTCCCCACAATCTCCTCCTGCATTTCCGAAGTGAGTCTTGTCCAAGTTCAGTTGCTCCAAATGAGGTCTTGTCCTTATGACTGACCCTAAGCAAGTCTTGTCCACCTTATTTTTGTTAATTACTCATTATTTATGATGCATAGAGCAAAAATAGTTTTTAAAAGTGAATCGTTGTGTGATTACATTATAATAAAACCAGGCCCAACAATAATTTTCAAAAAATTTGAGCGTAAAACATTTTTCTTGATTTCCCAAAAGTTTTGAAAACTGAACTAAATTCTTTGTGGAACTGACCATGGCCTCCTCAAATACCCCACTATGACACTAGCCACGCAGTGAAATTTAAAATAGGAGGCCGTGGATGTCAGCACAGATGCGATGCTATCCATACCTAATTGGTCTCACAACTGTTTCTTGAACTCTGATTGGTGGGAGAAACTGTTTCATAATGAAAAATAGTGTTATAATGACCCTCATTATGATATAGTTTTCTGACATACAGTATAATATTTTCATTTCGACATCGTCGAACATAAATCATAAATTGCGAATATTAATCGAACTTAAAAAGGTGATGGATAAACAGAGACGTTCTCATTCATCGCTTTTCTTATGCGTGTTCAGCTGACAACATACAGAAAATGCAGTTAGTATTTATGCAGCTGTGCTGTGCTTTGCTGTGCTTACTTATGTACTGCATTTATCAGCTGCTGAATGGTGACGGTTGGGGGGGGTATCAATAATGGGACTGATGCCATTGCAAATATAGCACATTTTTATTAACACACCACCGACAGTAGTGGCTACGCGGGCTAAAGCGCTGCGTTAGGTCAAGGGGCCAAGCTCTCTGCTGACTCGGTAGACGCGTGGGTTCGAGCCCCACCGTCGGCTGTCCTTGAAATGGTTTTCCGTGGTTTCCCATTTTCAACACCAGGCAAATGCTGGGACAGTACCTTCTGACAGGCCACGGCCGCTTCCTTCCACATCCTTGCCCAGTTTCATTCATCTTCATCCATTCCATCTCTCATCCCGACGCGCAGGTCGCCCACGGGCGTCGACTAGAAAGACCTGCACTCGGCCTCTCAGGAGGCTACACGACAAAAAAAAAAAAAAAAAAAAAATTAACACACCTTGTACAATCTGGACAATAATTTGATGGCACGTAGTATGGTGTAGTCTAAAAAGCCTGCGACCCACAGTCAGACGCGTAGCCTAAGTGGAAAGGTATGTTAGTGCGGAAAGCATGAGTGCTACCCGAGTAGGGAAGCTTCATGTTACATTCTATACTGAACAATTTATTGATCACAAAAACTGTATTGGCATTTTGAAAGTAAATCTGGCCGCCAGTGCCGGGCAAATGAACCTTCAGAACGACTTCATGTTTCAGAAAGACTACGGCTCCAAATATATCACCCATAAAACATGGCTGTGCCCACGGTTGAGGGATCAAATCCCGACGCAGTCAGTTGGTTTAAATGCGAGGGAGCAGTGTCAGTGGCACATTAAAGATCCCCTTCAGGCGAAATTCCCGCAACCCGGCATGTGTCCAACGGCCGCAGTAGAAGGGGCGTAAAACCTATAACATTATTATTATTATTCCTCTGCTTTTACGGCCTCATTGGACCACTTCAGTCAATCATTTATTGGTCCTCTTCTTCAGTAAGTTTTCTTTCCGAGTTGCCCAGTAGCTTTTCATTCGCTCTGATCTCCCCAGGCGTTCCTCATCTGTAAATACGCTTTTTACTGTATGACGTTTGTCTATATTTAGTTGAAATCTTATTTTTATGTCTTTCGTTTTTTTTTTAATTTTTGTTTTGTTTTGCAAGTCATCCAAGGTTATTTCTAATTGTTTCATATATTTTCTAATTTCCTTAATCCATCCTACTTGTTGTTTCATATTATTATTACATTTAATACTCCAAAACAGCTTAATATATCTCCTCAAACCCTAGCAATCAATCTAATTAAGCAATTATTTTGTAGAAAGGGATAAGGATGTAGCAAATTAGAGCAAGACTACCGTGGTAACGGCTCGTCAAGGCTGTTGGGCTTCGATTTCCGAACAGTAGTGAGAAAACTCATCTAATCAATGCAGCCTTGCCTTCAAGCTGTAATTAGAGCAACTGGAAGAATTTATGATACCAAAACCACCAAATTTTCAGTGCCTTGTCGTCAAACACGGTAGGTGTACAAATACTTTTGACAGGAAAGATTTGCGTATTTTGATTACTTTTCATTACGTATAGCCTACTTAATATTGTACTTTGTTCAAAGGCTAATTGGTTACGTGGTGTACTAATGCATTAATGTAATTCCAGCTCCTACTCTTGTCGTTTAGCAGCTGATAACTGTTGCACACTGGTATGTAGAGTATAGGAGTATGAATAGTTACGGCATTCACTATACAGTGTGTGTGCTCTGCTGAAAGCGGCCAGTGTTCATTTGTTGTTTGTGCATAGGAGCGTTACTTTTCTATGCTGGGTTATTACACGATAGTCTGTTTGTAGGAAGTGCTGCACTGTGTGTAGCCCACTCTCTATTTTGGTCGCCCCTCGGGACACGGGGCTCATTTTATACGACAAATACTCCATTTGAAAGCTAGCTCGTGTACAGGCAGTTTTTCATATATTATATTGAGAAAGCACTAGTAATAACGCCAGAATTCTCTTTCTTTTCCTCGTGTATTTTGAAATACGGTACATTCTTGATAGCTTACTGAATATTCTATGAAAGTGGGTGGCTGCACAGCCTTATATGGCAGTTTGCTGCTAGTGTTACATTCTTACAACTGTGCACGTGCAGTTTGTTGAATGACATCTTTGGGAGAGGGGGTAATGTCTCCTCAATATTTAGAAATATAATATACATTTCTAATCTCGCAGAAACACGCAGGTGTTAAACCTTTCCGTAAATTAAACTAAATGTAAACTTAGTTTGTATGTCGTGTAACGTACAGATACACAGTAATACAGTAGGCTGCTACAGTAGCAATAATAATAATAATAATAATAATAATGTTATTTCTTTTACGTCCCTTTTAACATCTGCGGCTTTTAGAGACGCCAGGGTGCTGGAATTTCCCCCCGAAGGGGATCTTTAACGTACCAGTAAATCTACTGAAACGGCTCCCTCGCATTTGCGCACTCTCAAATGGCAGCTGACTGCACCAGGATTCGATCCTGTAACCACGGGCACAGCAAGCGAGAACGTTACCGCTGAGCCACGCAGCCAGCCTTAATACAGTAGCTTTAAGAGTCCATTTTGTCATCAATAAGTCGTGAAAATCCAAATTGTAAACCTCACCTCTTCTCAGTTCATTGCATGAGACAGAGACGAGACGAGATATCCCGCATATTCACCCTCTGGTATAACAATTTAGTTATCTATTGATTGTTTATTCATTAATTTACAAATCTTATCATTTATTTATACATGTTTTCATGTACAGTACAGTGTATATATATAGGTATAGGTATTTGTCTATCTTTTTGGGGGCAGATGACCTCGCTATTCCTCTCCTTAAAGCAACAATAACTACGGTATCTATCTTGTTTCGTTTGAGTGGCTAGGACATCCTAGGCATTTAGCCCCGTGTACTTAAGTGTGTGTTGATATTTTGATAACCTGTGGTATTGTAATGACTGTATTCGGGTGTGCATTTGTAATACAGGCGAGGATTGGAAAGGAGGCAGCCGTGGCCTGTTGTAGAAGTAAGAAACCACGGAAAACCACTTCCTTATTCATCCATTTATTTATCGTACGGCAAAAAAGCATTACAACATATAAACTATACTATAATTGACAAAAACAGAGCTAAAACTAATACATTCAGAGATCACTAATATATTCTACACCATTTGGTAGTACCGGTAGGTTAGTTTTCATCGAGTTCATGAATGTGTTAGTGCAACATTACTGTCTACCATGATGGCTTCGGATGTATTGTTCAAACTTTCCAGGTTGAGGAACATACTGTATTTAAATAGAGATCATTTACGCTTGCAGGTTGCCAGTAATTTATTGATAGTCCCACCGAAGAAACAAACCACGCTCACTATTCAGGACTAGAAACCCTGCGTTAATATAAATTGTAGCAACTTGTGGCGATTAGCATTCTTGGCTCTCTCCATTGAGGTCCGGGTTCGATTCCCGGCTCTACCTGGAAATTTAATTCTTGATGATAATGATTGTTGTTTTAAGGTGCGGAACAACGACGTCATCTACCACTAAAATTTAATTCTGGTCTGAGGGCAGGAGCGGGGTACACTTGAAACGTTTTGCTAGCCCCTAACTGTTGGGTGAGAAATGTAACTGTTTACCTTTGCCTAAGCTATGTTGTTTTAATGGGCGCCAAGACCTCAACGCAATGTTGAAATCTAAATTTGTATTTAACAACGTCTAGCTCTGGCAGAACACATTCAAGACTCTATTCACTCAGATCGTGGTATGATTTGATCATTAACCCAACAAACAATTGTATCAGGAGAAGGAATTGGTCTATATCTAATGCTACCTACTGAAAACAAAGATTGCATTGTAAAAGGAATGAATTTATTATATAAAACAAGTATAGCAAAATTAATAATAATAATAAGTTTAAAATTTAAATTGGAGCGTTGCGATTTTAATATTACCGATAGAAAATTACATGAAAACGGAGTCTGATAAATTATTGATTTTACACTTATTCCCAAGCTATGAAGTTACTGAAATATGAAATATAAAACCAAGAGAAATGAGAGATTGCGTATTTCTGCGTCATTGGCGCTTACCACTGGAAATGCCCGAAGCCTTTCCCTCGTACTGGACGATGCTGTGAGCTTCCCACCGTCTCCTGGATGTCGTCATCTCCGTCGATGTTTGATGAGATCCTGGTAGATTAGATAATTCTATGGTCCGTACCTCGGACCCAAACACTCGTACAACCGCACTGGTTAAGTTATACAAAAGTTAGTCCTCCAATCCACGGAACATCGGAGCGATTCCCGCATACAACATACTCGTCAAGTATTTCACAGATTGTCCCACAGAATGTCCACGTTCCACGGCGCGTCGAACGATATATTCACCTGTCGGCTCCCCCACTCTTCAGCCGACTCCTAGCTTACGTCGTCGCCACTGATTGGCTGCACCCTACGCGCTAGATCCCCACTCCTTCCTCATTACACTCCGCGGGAGGGAGAAGTCGATTTCCGTTCCAACAATTCGCCTTTTCTTGACGATGCGACCCAAGATTGCGTCATGCTTCTCGACAAGATTAAGCTTGTATTTGAATTCCCCATGACTCATCTCTCTCAAATACCCTAACTGACAAAACTCCGTAAAATTCCGTAATCAGATAATTTTCTATGATATCGTCGTTCGTAATAATTTGCTTGATAGCGTTTTCTAAGACATAGAAAACCTATCTGTATGCTTATAATTTTTATAAAATGCTCCGAAAATATCTTAATAATAATTATAATAAATTAATAATAATAATAATAATAAATTAACATGAAAAATTCTCTTGGCTGAACAATTTGCCGCGTAAATAAATATAGAATGGCTTCCTACTGACTTATGCCAGTTGCATAAAAACCCCACGAAAAACACGTTACACACTCAGCCTAGTGAGGCAAAAGTGATAAGAGGTTCTTTCAAATTCCATCTCAGCTGTCCGAGAAGTGGTTTTCCTTGGTTTCCCACTTCTACTCCAGGCAAATGTCGGGATGGTCCCTAACTCAATGCCTCGGTCACATCCTTCCAAATCCTAGCCCTAATTACAAATTCAGGTCAACCATCAGAGTGCCAGGCTCGCTGCTAGGCGATAGTGCAAGTGGAACGTCTTAATTGGAGAGTAGATAGCCTAATATGGCTCCAATTCAAACAAGATCCACACCAGGTAGCTGCGACTATACAACCATAATCATCATCATCAAATAAACACACTGGCCTGGAGACGGACACAGTCCCACCAATCCACAGAGGGAGCAAGCGATGTATAATAACCTGGGTTATTATGGTGTTTTAGTTGGGCACGGTCCAAGAATTTTCTGCAGAATTGATGTGGAAAGCCATGGAAGGACACTTTTCGGATGGTTCTTGTTGACATCAGATTCTATAATTTACAATCAAAGAATATATTGTAATCTAGCAATAATAAATATGTATTTAAGCTAAAAATTATATCGGCTGGGTTGTAATGATCGGGCTCCTTGAACAACTTTAGTTTCTGCAAGAAAACCTTATTTAACGAGAGAATACCATGCAGTGTTTAAGTTTTAATACTCAATGTCGCCGTCCACAACTGAATTTAACCACTAAGAGAGTCACAAGCAAAGATGTGGGAAATATAGTAAAGTTTCTATGTCCGAGAAGTCATGACTACAACAGACTGGTTGAAGACAGAAAATAAATTAAGATTAGCAACCCACATCTCCTGGAGTAGTAGTTAGCCTAGTTTGCACCCATACCGAAGATGGATTTAATTCCCAGCTCTGCCAAGAAATTTAATTCCAGATTGAGGTATTGGAAATGTATCATTGACATCCAAATCACCAAGTGGTGTAAATTTCGAAGATATGCACCAGGCCAGTGAGCTATAGGAGTCTTCATTCAACACGAGTGTATTATAAGCAAGTGTTCCACGTTGAATACAAAATACATATACAAATTGTGCACAATGTTTGTGACAGATACCATGCTGAGATCTGCACCAAAAGACAGACCACATTAATGAAACTACCTAGGTATAGCTCAATGTAAATACTGTAGCGATAGAGGCCATTTTTCAGTGTTGACTAATTCTATTAAAGAAAGCTTATCAGTCGGTCAACACAAATTTTGCCCAATTGCATTAGGTGGGAAACAAGTATTTACATACCCTACAAACTACCATGAGGTTAGTATCATTAACACTAACATCCCAGTAAACGCAGCTATCAAAGTAATAGAAGACAACTTAAAATCAAGTAACTCGACAAATGAAACAGATGAGATAATAAAATTGTTGAAAATCGCACTCAACCAGAAAGTTTCTCAATTGAGTAATAAAATGTATGAGCAGACAAATGGGTTAGCTATGCGGTCACCACTTAGCGGTCTAGCAGCCAACATTTTCATAAACAGTATAGAAAATAATTATCTGACAGACAACAAGGCAAATGGAATTATACAATGGAATAGATACGTGGACGATGTCCTATGCATATATGACAAGGAAATAACAAATGAAGATGATCTTACAAGATATCAACAGTTTACACCATTCGATCAAATTTACTAAGGAGTCAGATAAAGAGCGAATCATAAATTACCTCGATATAACAAACGATCAATCGAACAATAACCTGTCGTACTCGATCTTTCGCAAGCCCACTCAAATATCACACACTATTGACAATTTTTCCAACCATCCAAGCACACATAAATTAGCAGGTTTCAATTCGATTGTCCACAGGGCCATAAGTATACCCATGAAAAAAGAAAATTACAACAAAGAAATTAAAACCATAAAAGAAACAGCTAAATAAAACAGTTTTCCACCCAAAAAGATATAATAATCTTATTACAGTGAAACGTGGCTAATTCGAACGTCTATAATTCGAAATCTTCTTTAATTCGAATTTTCCTCTTGGTCCCTAGCATTTTATATACAATCAATGCTAAAAAATCGTGGTTAATTCGAATTATATTTTGGATAATTCGAAGTTTTTACGTGTAAAAAGACAATCGGAAGCCAAGCAGTTGGATCAGGAATTCTCGAAAAAAGACAAACCACATCACAGAACTTAGGCGTTTTTTGAAAGTAGAAATGACACAAGAGATTCTGTTTTCCATTTCTTAAATCTTTTGTGATAGCCGAGAGACTTAATTGTAGGAAACAGGTAAAAATAAACTTTTTTGAAAAACTGTAGAATTCTCTAAGACTTAATAGATTGCTGTATTACTACTGTCATTAAATAGGTGAATAGTACATTTTGGTTTTATTTTATCATTTGAAACATTTGAGGTTAATCACGATACAGTCATTGTACAGTACCGTTGTCTGTTAATCTGCTTTGTTGAACGTAAATCATTATGTAAACGTAATACAATATATTTTCTCTACCCTTTTCGAAGAACTTTTTTGGATAATTCGAATTCTTTTACTGGTCCCTTGAAGTTCGAATTATCCAAGTTTCACTGTATTATATAATACGCTAAGGTGTACGTTTCACAAAACTCAAGCTCCTAAACCAGAGCGAGTTAGAAGGTGTGGTTTGTACCAAAATCTTACAAATCGTCTCAATAGTACAGGAAAAATCTTGCATTTATTGAAGTCAACAGAAATATATTTGTTTACAAAGTGCTTTTAAACAAATTAACAAGACTATAGTCCCTGGCAGAACTGTGTCGCGTACAGCCCGCATAGCACTAGGACCAGGCGGGTAGTCTGTATACATGGGGCGCACACAACCCATTATGCGAGAGTTCTCGCACGGGTCCGCTAGTACAAAGATTTCGGAAAAAAGATAGTTTACTGCCAACACCAACCAGTAATGAGAGAAAGTTCGCACGTTTCAACTTCATGAATGCAAATTCGTACAAAATCACCAATCTTTTCAAAGAACAAGGAATCAAAGTAGCATTCAGAACTAGCAACACACTAGGTAAGCACCTCCACAATAGCAATTTAAATAAAACCAATACTCAAAATCAGGAATGTACTTATTTTCATGCCAAGAAACAGGGTGTCAAGCAAATTACAGTGCATAGGGCAGACAGGAAGGAGGATGGACACACATTATCAAGAACTCGGGAATAATTTCTAAGGAAATAAATATATTTGATTGCCCATAGCGTTCTTCCCTCGATACCCTCAGGATACTGAGAATATTTTCTCTTGGTATTTGGGCTGCATCTATAAAATATACACATACCGTATTAAATAAATAAATAAATAAATAAATAAAATTAATTTCAGTAACCTACATGAACATTCACAGCAAGAGTTTTAATTATGTTTCTCTTTATGTTGTGTGTCCCAGAGTCAATCAGTACAGACCTAGAGACCAACTTGCAGATGCAGCAGTGACTACTGTTTGGGTCTAAGCTCTGTGAGCCTGCGGGGTGTAGAGCAGAGGCAGGGGAGGGGCAGGCGAGAATCGAGAAGCCTGTCGACAGCCCACCTTGTTACCTGACATTCCCGTCTATTCTAATACTGCTAACATAGGGTCTTTTCTGAAACCAGTGTGGCGTTGCGAATGAGTGAGTAATCAAACAGTTGTTCCTCTGACATTCTCGTGTGTAGTGTGTAATGTGCGTAGTTCTCAGGACATGGGTCTATGGGGCCAAGCTATCGGCTGACTCTGTAGACGTGGGTTTGAGCCCCACCGTCGGCCGTCCTTGAAATGGTTTTCCGTGGTTTCCCCATTTTCAACTCCAGGCAAATGCTAGGACGGTACAGATAGGCCACGGCCGCTTCCTTCCACATCCTTGCACAGTTTCATTCATCTTCATTAATTTCATATCTCATTGACTTCTCTGATGAGGTTGGCGTCAGGAAGGGCATCCAGCCGTCAAAACCACCCGCCACATATACTTTCTCTGCTTCATTCAACTCCATAATGGAATTTGTTAGGTCCGTATTGATATATACTTATTATTACATATACTTTCATTGCATTTTATCTTGAAAATGGGAATAATAAGGGGTAGACATACACATGCATAATTATAATCGACATCAACACGGTAGAGTAGTGGTAGCGTCCCGAGTGGTCCCGGTTTCATTCTCGGCTTTGCCTTCAATAATTTAGGGCTAAAACGTGTAAGAGACCCAGCAGGCTGGTGACCTGCACTGTCTTCATTGACCTTTATGGTTGTTGCCTTAAAACAACAATTGTCATCATCTTCATTGACAGGAGATGGTCGGTCGACCAGGTCTGAAGTGCAGTGGCGGATCCAGGCCTTGCGGGGCCTTGAGCGATATGATAAGGTGGGGCCCACAACAATAGGAAATTTAAAAAAAATATCATATCAAATGGAAAATACTTTGGTAATAATAAAATAAAGAATAGTTACAATATTTTGAATTCACTACAGTACATTTTTTAATAATATGAAAGAAACCTCTAAGTCCCCTTGAAGAAGATTATGTAAACTATGAAATATTAAAATATTACCTTGCGACTCTTTTCCCGACTGAAGTCTTTCTATTATTTCACTGTCTTTTTTTAGTTATGGCTTTAAGTGCCGGGAGTGTCCGAGGACATGTTCGGCTCGCCAGTTGTGTAGCTGCTTCGAAACGGACACCCAATGGGTGAGCTACAAGTACCGTTGGAGAGGGAAGTTGGAATGTAAGGACGAGGAGTTGGAAGGTAGCGGCTGTGGCCTATAGTTAGGGACCAACCCCGGCATTTGCCTGGAAGGAAGATGGGAAACCACAGAAGACCATCTTCACGGTTGCCGGCGGGGGGATTCGAACCTCCTCGCCTCCCGGATGTGAGCTACTACCAGCAGTCATGCCGTAACGACCACGGCTAACTCACCCGGTCACTGGAATCTAAACTTGCTAAACGGTCACGGGAGGTCATAGCTGCACTGAAAAAAGGAATGTGAATTGTAAATGAGTTTGAAAAGTATACTTATTTAATTAAATTTTAAAAAACACATGGCGCGGGGCCCCCCGAACCGCGGGGCCCTGGGCGGTCGCCCTCCTCACCCTCCCCTAGATCCGCCCCTGCTGAAGTGCTAGGGAGTTAATGTATTCGTATAAAAACTGTATACTTGCCAGACAAATTTCAAAGTCCCGTGCGTTCTTGGAGTACAGTCTCAGTCTACAAATTACATTCAACTTCGATTTATTTATCATTAGTCATTAAATTTCCATTGGCCTCAGATCATTATCAGTCTGTTAGTTACTTATTGAGCATATTAACTGACCGACCAATGTATTTGGTTATGTTAGCACATTGACCGGACCGGGAAGCCGGATTATAAACCCTGACCACGGTCAGATTCTTGATCATTGATCTGATAATCAAATGAACATGGAGAGTCTTCCATTGAAATCCATCGGTTTGGACAGTTACATCATTAACAAAGCGAAGACACCATTCGGATACGGTGGGGTGTCGGGTAGAGGATTAAGGCGAGTCCGCCTCGAGATACAATGACCAAACATGCATACTAATCACACTATGAACGTACTGAAATTCAACAAGCCGGGAAAGTTCTCATATTTGGCAACATTAAATGTTAATTCTTTGATGAAGGTTGGTAAGTTAATGCATCTTACTGATATCTTGGATCAACACAAAATTGGGATCACTGCTCTTCAAAAATTACGTAATACTGATCAGAACCCAATTGAATCAGGTGGGTATCGTCTCTATAAAGGGCCTCCAGGAGGAAGGGTAATGAAAAATGTCCCTCAATTTGGAGTAGGTTTCTTGGTATACCATAGAATACTAGATTCCATTATGGATTTTTCCTCAAATTTCCCACGAGTTGCATTGTTAACAGTTAAAGTGGAAAACAAGATATACGCATTGATAAATGTTCACGCACCAACAAATGACAAATATAGAACTGATACTGAGGGACCGGATAAATTTTGGGATGACCTTGGCCAATTGGTAACCAATATACCTGATACTAATATTAAAATTTTACTTGGAGATTTCAATGCAAAGATTGGACGTGAGAGGAAATTTCGTCTAGTGGTGGGGCGATGGCCAGGTTCAAGAGGACACCACATAAATTAATGACTTGGAAATGTCCTAATATTAAGTTAGGAGAGTTTCAGATAGATCATGTGGCAATGGGTCGGAAATTTCACAAAGAAATTTATAATGTGAAAGTCCTTTGTGGTTGATGTTGATTCGGATCATTACATTTCCAAGATTAAAATCAAATTGACTCCTAAAAGGAAAAATAAACCACAAAAATTCAATAGCAAAAGATTGTATGATCCTAGTTCAGTTATCAATAATCCAGTATATTTTGAGCAATCCATCACGCTCTTAAGTGACAACTTGGGGACCAATGTTAACAAATTAAAAGCCGTAGCTGAAGACGTTGCTCCCATTAAAAAACGAAAGAAACGTGCATGGAGGAATGAGGATTGTGATATAGCAATTCTATGCCGGCATACAGCTTGGTTGAAGGACCAACAACAAAAAACTGAAAGTTCTAGGGAAGAATTAATCAATGCTAAACGGTTAACGGTCAAAGAAATCAGGAGGGTTAAAAGAGAATATCATAAGGAAACATTAAAATCTATTGATAAAGCTTTCAATTGCCATAAAACAAGAGACTAGTATAGGACATTTAAACAATACCAATCAAAATTTACTCCCCCTACTCTTTTGATGAAGGATACGAACGGGCAGGTGGCCCATAATGATTATGACAATGCAATAATTTTGGCTGATTACTTCATAAAATTACTTAATAGTGATGAACCTGAAGATTCTTTTGAATTCGATCCCTATCCTAGAAATAAAACACCCCTGGAAAAGATCATACCGCCGGTTTACGATGAAGTGCGTACAGCGATTGATTCATTTAAGAATTTTAAAGCGGCAGGAGAGAATAAAGTAGTAGCAGAACTTTGGAAGAATGCTAATGTACAGGCTATTCATAACCTACATAAATATCTTATTGACATTTGGAATACAGAAAAATTGCCTGAAGAGTGGAATATTGCAATTATACACCCCATACACAAAAAGGGCAATAGATCAGATCCTAGCAATTATCGAGAAATATCGTTGCTGGATGTCACGTATAAGATTTTTTCAAAGATTTTATATTCCAGAATTCACGAACAACTTGATAATGAACTTGGTGAATATCAGGGTAGTTTCTGTCCAGATCAAATTATCAGTTTCAAATGTATTATAAAACATCACAGGATTAGGAGCAAAGATTTAGTGATCACATTCGTTGATTTTCAGAAAGCTTATGATAGTATCCATCGCGAATCTCTATTAAATGTCCTTACTGAATTTGGTTTACATCGAAAACTTGTTAACCTTATTGCAGTCACTCTTAAGAATACTAAATCTAGTTAGGTTTAGAAGTGAAACCTCTGAGTTATTTGAAATCCATACTGGTCTTCGGCAGGGAGAAGGATATCTCCATTGTTGTTTAATTGTGTGCTGGAAAAAGTTATGCGTCAATGGGATAAGGTTTGTCCACCGAATGTTAAGATTGGAAAAAATATTAGACTAAATTGTCTAGCCTTTGCAGATGATCTAGCATTATTAGCAACTAGTATCGAAGAAGCTAAATTTCAGGTAGAGGAATTGGAACGATTAGCAGCAAAGGTTGGGTTGAAAATTTATTTTGAGTAAACCAAGTTTCTATAGCGAAATCGGATCAGGTGCTGTTTAAAACCACAAGTGTGAAAGCGAGGAACTGGCAACACTGTGACATACTGAAACGCATCGGAATGTACAGATAAATGTGTATCATCCCGCAGTACCGTACTATTCGTCGTAGCACACTGAGTAGACTGTTGGGTTATCAAACCCACATGCACCATCGAGCAACGGTTCGAATCTACGTCAGGGTTTTCTTTTTGTGTTACGTCAGTTCCCGTCGTTTAACTGCGTCTGTAAGCATGACATCACATCATTTTGTCCCATGACAGTGAGAGTCACCTCCGTTGCATAGTGGTCAGCGTGATTAGCTCCCACCCCGGAGGTCCACGGTTCGATTCCTGGCTCTGCCACGAAATTTGAAAAGTGGTCTGAGGACTGGTACGGGGTCTACTCAGCCTCGGTGGTACAAATGAGTAGAGGGGGCTTGATTCCCACCTCAGCCATCCTCGAAGTGGTTTTCCGTGGTTTCCCACTTCGTCTTCGGGCAAATGCCGGGATGGTACTGTACCCGCAAATTCGGGAAGTTGCCTGTCGGAATATCCATAGCCCAGCTGGATTGCCTATTTCTAATAGCACCGGCTAATTACTTCATTAGAAATCGTCCCAACAAGGTCTTCAGGAATTTACATACAGTATGCTGCAAGGATATTGTGGATAACAACAAAATATACGGGGCTCACTTGATCACCTACCTTTCTCTTCTCTCAGGGTTCTCGTATGGGACTCAGCTTCGCCTGAAAAGGGGATCCACAATACTTTGTTCCTTATGTTTAAAATGAATCACTCGCAGACGACCAAGAACAACGAACTGTGTAAATTTATTTTAACATGAGTAAAGTATATCTAACATTAAACAATAAATAACAATAAACAATACTAATCCATACATTCATACTCGCTCCTCATCCACTACACACATACCGGTACTACTGTGTTGACTGAACTGTAAATTAAAATCACACAAATTTTGAAAAGTCTAGGCCTGCTGTAAGTGATAAAAAGATTTAACAAAAATTCCTGCATCGACAGCATTCCTTTCAGAGGTTACTACTGCTGCCACGCGTCTCGTAATGCACCTGCTTACTCTGTTTCATCGATACAAATGACAACCAAGTGTCGCGCCGTGAAACCATTTCCATTAACAAGGCTGTGGCCTGTCACCAAGCTGCACGTTATATAATAGACTGGCTTAGAGTCCTAACTGTACACATCTCCGCTCATATTTGCGTGTATACACGCTGTTTGGCGCGCGTCTAGTAGCCACGTTTAAAATTTCCATTCTGGTTTTATAAAAGAGCTTGTAACCCATACAATTCTTTAACAATCTCTCTAAAAATTTAACACTATCTTCCTTTCACACTCCGATCGTTCTAGAACCGACCAGGTTGTTCAATCATTCTTAACAACTGGCAATCATTCATTCTAAAAACATTCGCTCGAAAAATACACTATAATACAAAAACATCCTACTAAGTAATCGTTATAAAATTATTTAACTAATTAAATAATTATGAAAAAAATATTTACAGGTAATCTGATCGTTATGACAAACGATATCTAACGCTATCAACACGTTATCTGCGAGAATCTTAGTTCTCTCTCCAAATACAACTTGTAGTTAAATATATACAATGTTTTATCAACATAAAGTTTTCTTAACACTCATCAGTGTTCAATATACTGCACACACAATGTCTTAGATGGGTTTTTTATACAATATCGGTCAAATACATTCAACCAACAAAGGTCAACTGCATGTTTCTATACAACTCCGTGATTTTATAAAGATTTATTAAAGGTATAAGTGGCATAAGTAGACAACCTTTCTCTAATTGTTTTCCGCTCATACACTCGTGTCATCACAGCTGTTACTTCGAATGTACTGGACTTCTTATATACAATGACTCCTTTACGATCTATGCCATGTTCTCATCTCAGGAACTATACTTCATTAACTTCCTTTAAAATGCGGAACACCATCGCATGAGCTCAGACATAGCTCTACATCACCTCATATAACACTGTATATGGTATAAACAAATATCCTCTACTATGCTAAACAATAACCAAATGCAGATTAATTGTTATCAGGATGTCTACTGTAAGGATGAAGTAAAAATTAGTTACTTTTTAGCTACCTTTTAGTTACCTTTTAGTTCATTTTAGTTACCTTTGAATTCAAGATACGTCTGTGGTCTGCAAGCAAAGAGGCTCATCATGCGGTGAAGAAAAACAACAATGAACTGTGTTTAAAGCGGTAAATAAAATTCACTTAGGGTGTTATGAAATTGAAAAAAATAATAAATAAATGGTAGATATTTATTTTCAAATGAGTTGTTTCAGCTAATATGTCATCTTGTGCACAATGCGTTTTTATAATTGGCAAGAGGTTGCACTGCTCTTGACCGTTTGGAGAGATTTCCTTTGTCCCCGCGGTAGATCACTAAGAAATATATGGGACGTTACGTGATTGTAACCGAATTCTGTCTTCGCAGTCAAGTACGGAGAAATATCGAGATGTTACACGATCGGCGCTGGTCACACCCATTTGTCGAGATTCCCTTAGTTTTCACGATAGAACACTGATAAATATCGCGATTTAGATAATCGGTGTCACTTTTAGTCGTTCGACGAGATTTCCATTGTCCTTGAGGTCGGGCACGAGAAAATATAGCAGTATTACGCAATCGGGGCCACTTGCTGTCCTTTTGACAAGAATCTAGTTGTCCTCGTCATTGAATGCGGAGAAATATCGCGATGTATCGCAATCGCTGCCGCTCTCGGCCGTTTTACGAGATTCACGTTGTCCTCGCGATATTATGTAATCCGCACCGCACCCGGCCGTTGAACGATTGTACATCTGTCCTGACAGGATGGTGGAGGCAAGCTCAAGGTTGGGCATGGTTAAAATTCACGAGTAGTTATGGACATGTTGTGTGGCCGGCGCCGTGATTCCCGCTGTCCCTATGCTGTGGTTGGGAGTTCATCAGTTCAGGGTGGATCACGAGGAGGAATTAGTATCGCGATGCTACGTAGGCTGTCATTTCTAAGTGGGTTGATGCACTTCTCGCTCCCCGTACGCTTTTAAGTATACGGTCATAGGAAAAGTAACGGGTAGGTTTCGGAATATTTCGTGATTGGTGCCCAATCACCTTTGACGGGATTCCCGCAGTCCTCGTGGTCACAAGTTCACGATAGGGGACGGGTTTTATGATTTTACGCAACTGACGTCGATCTCGGTCCATTTGACGAGATTCCCGCAGGCAAGGCGTGCGGTCAGCCAGCCGTCTTGAGGATGAATGTTCGAAGTAGGTATCAAATATTAAGATTTATTCTGAGAGGATTGCACGAATACAAGAGGACGCGTTTTCTTTCGAATGCGAATCACGAATTATACAAGTTATACAAGTTTTCGAAATAACCGGTTGGATTTTAATACATCCGATGGAACAAAAGTTCGAAGGAAAAATCGACATATAACGGAATTTCGAATTAACCATACTGGATGTTGCAAATTTACGAGACAGATTTTTAAAATAAGTTATAGCCTACGTATTTCAAAGCCTTTTCACAATTCTTTTTCGAAACGGTAACATTTCGCAAGATTGCGGCATTGAATTATTTCGCGTTATTTCTGGACTTCAATTTGACATAGTCTCCAAATGTTGAGGTCAATAACAGAAATGCGAGGTTTCTGATTAGTTTCAGAAGTTTTCGCGAATAAATGTCTCGCGAAAAGTCAGATTTCCTAATAACACAGAAAAATATTTCACACAAAACTAAAAAGTCTTCTTGATACCGAAAATATACGCTGAACGATGTATACCACTCAGGGTATCCTCAGTATGCATTTCCTCGAGGTCGGGCACGGGAAAATATAGCTTATGCAATCGGCACCGCTTGCGTGAAAATCGCTCCATCGCAATCTCTGAACTTAGAGGCGCGAGTTTAAATGATTCAATCCGCCTTCAGGAAATTTTCGTTACCCGTATGTACAATTCGTTACTTTTTCGTTACCCGTTTGTAAAATTCGTTACTTTTTCGTTGCTTTCGTTACCAGTAGACACCCTGGTTATTAACATTTCTTCTGTAGGAACCTCCTTCAATTAATGGCATAATCATCAGCGTCGTCACACTCGACTACTGATCTACAATGTACATTCTTCAGTTCTTCAAAGAAAACTTCCATAAATAAAATACGACTTTCGACTGTCGTGAATGACCACCTTGAGTTTACTACACAAAAAGATAATTGTTAACTCATCTGTCACAAATACACGTAATAAAAATACTAATTCTGTGTCACCATACTTGTCAAGCTTTAAATTGCACGTCATTGCAATATCAGGTCTACATTATGACGTGATATTACACATATAGTGTATAAATAACCACACACGGTATTTATATTGTCATATAGAATTCAATCCTGACCGGGATAAACTAGCTTTGAATACTTGGTCAAAGATCTTCTATAAAGATATATTTCTTAAAACAATTAATTGACTAAAGGTTTCAGCTTTTTCAAATTAAGTAAGGATTGTCAGTTTCGCAATGTATCTCCATTCTGCGCGAAGAATGTCTACGAGTTTATGACATCAGTCATATCAAACGACTAGTTCTTGCTGGATCGTCGTAAAGTTTATATACAATAATGATATAACGATATCATTCGACGTTTCTTCTGGTCTTGAAGTTGATACAATAAAGTGACCAAATTAAATTATCGAAAAGAATTTAATTTGCATCCATGACACAATGTCTGAATCCTTGGTTCAAATTAAAATTCGAAAGTCAAAATGACTAGCCTTACATAAGGAAATCTGATTCCTCAAACTAAATCTGAATGTCAGTTCAACAAATGATCCGTAGAATAAAAATTGAAAAATAGATGAAAGACTATCATCTCAAATGATCTTGAAGCATAAAAATCTTGATACACATATGAAGTGTAAGTTTACATCGAAACACTGAAATACATAAAATATGGAGTAAGGACGTCGGCTCAGAATGTCACTAATCAAGCTCTATACTACAAATAAATAACACTGCTACCTTATTTAGACGATATCTTGAAGATCATGGTGAGTATTTGCAAAATACTTAGGTAATTCCTCAGTCCAACATACAGAGGTGGACCTCCATTCGAAACATCGCACCAGCGACCTCGGATATGAGAAAACATTCCCTCTCCGGTAATCACCAACCTCCGTCTGGAATCGAACGACATCCTTCTGGCATATTCTTCTGGGTTGCCGGGATTCCCTGGCATATTGACTATCTTCTTCTGTAGGATCTTCATTCTTCGTCGCAAATATATATCAGCATCATCGTTGAGTAATAATTTTATAGAAATATTAATGTCGGTAGTGAATGAATTATTTCTATAGCTAATCGTTGTTCTATTAGTGTTCGTAAACTGACGAAAATGTAAAAGATGTAACGTACACCACGTCTGTATTCTGAAATACATTGTCTAACGAAGCTCCATTGTTGTATCTTAACTCTGCATTAAATATGTCCCTGGCGCATGACTTCTTAGTTCAACATAACAAACATGTTAATAATGTTGAATGACACTAGTCGATAAACTTTGACAGCCATAATGATAATGTTTGTTTGCTGCGCCAATGTAAAAGTTCTCCACTGCTGTTCACTCGGACTATGTTCGCTATCTTCGCGTTCCAACAAAGGTGTTTTTCAGCTTCTACGTCCGACACGTTTGTAAAACTGTATTTACAAGCTTATATCTTCGAAATGGTTCGAATTATGACGCTCAACTTTTGATATAATATAGTATTCGAACTGTACTGTCTATTAATTCACTCGGCCAAAGTATAATCTCAAATATAAATGAGATATCCTATTATCAAGACTCCTTTCAACTTCGCCTAAATTACTAGCATGGGGATCTCCACTATTCAACCCTGCTACCGTATCATCTCCACGAGTCGTCTATCACCGCACTCGGACTAAGGCTTTGGGATCTCAGTTAACACAAGAAGCACTTCGTCTCTCTTCAAAGTCTGTAGGAATAAGAACTCCGATGCCTGGGTCTCCCTCCCCAAGTCGAAAATTTGGTGGCCATATCAGTCTCACACCATAATTTTAGCGCGCACATTAACGATGCTTATTACTGTGTAGTTCCATCGTTCTGCGGCTTTTAAATTATCAGACATATTTTCTTTTAATATTCTTTACATTGCCAATTAAGAAAATCTCCTTCTAAGGGCCTAAATGCATAATTTCCTCAAATTATATAGTTGAAGTAAATCCCATCTTCAATAAGACCTCTTCTCATTGGATCTGGGCTGATATCCAATAGCATAATTTGTAACAATATGTATTATATTTTATAACTAATTCACTGTTGCTATGTCGATTTCAACCTTCTAGAAACTTCTGTTGCGCAACATATCACGTGATTGGAATCTCCCCACTGCCTCGAGCTTGTAACACGACTGACTTGTGTCACACTTCCAGGATTTATATTTGCATGTTAATTTTTATCATAGGCTTGGAAAATACTCTCATTTAATTCCCAAATAATTCAATTTTCAGGGTCAGTACCTACCGTAAGGCCACGGCCGCCTCCTTGCCTCACTCTCCCACTGTTCCCATCCCTTCATCAGACCCCCTTCGCTTTGCAGGTGAGGCCGCCTGGGCGAAGTGCTAGTCACACTCCCCAGTTGTATCCCCGACTTAAGAGTTCCTATCTCCAGGACGCTGCCCTCAGTGGCGGTAATGGTGGGATCCTCGCTTAGTCCGTAAAACAATAAAGGAAAAAAGAACGCACAGTGTGATCCATTAAACGGCATGCATGAGTCGAATAACAACGCATTGCACAACCATAACTGGTCCTGTCAAGTTCATGTAGGGTGGCTTCATGATGGAGTTCACAAATGGTGAATACGTCGATATGCTTGGGTGCTGCTCGTGAGTATGCAGCACGGTACCCTCAAAGGCACCATCCCGATAAGAATGTTTTTCGTCGCCTTGAGCAATGCCTGTGGGAAACCGGTAATCTTCGCCCACAAGTAGTGGACAGAGGTCGTCCAAGGACTAGACGTAGCCTACTCCACACACGGAGGACGCAATTCTTGAAACCGTTCACCAATCACCTCGATGAAGTACCCGTGATATTGCAAGGCAGTTCCAGGTATCTCCAACACTGGTTGTTGACGTGTTGCACGACGAAGAACTGAATCCATATCTTTACACGTTAACTCAACACCAGCGGCCAGAAGAGCACATTCAACGAGTACAGTTCTCTGAATTGCATTTGCAATAATTTAAAGATAACGAATATTTTATCAAGAATGTGCTATGGAGTGACGAACGTAGCTTCACTCGGGAAGGTATTTTCAACCATCACAACAGTCATTATTGGTCTGACCACAACCCACATGTCACCCGTGAACGTTTCTTTCAGGCACGATTTGGCATAAGCCTGTGGGTTGGAATCGTAGGAGGAGTGCTTTTAGGCCCTTACCTATTGCCAGACAAGTTTATTACCCCCCTATATCATACGTCCCACTTGGTGTTCGGCGACAGCTATGGTTTCAGCAAGATGTTGCACCGCCACACTTTGGAATGACTGTGCGTAACTGTTTAAATGAAGCGTGTTCAGGGAAATGGATTGGTCGTGGAGGTCTAATGTTCTGGCCGCCACGTTCCACGGACCTTAATCCACTAGATTTATATTTGTGGGGACACTTAAAGGAACAAGTTTATAGTACTCCACCCATGGATGTACAAGACCTAATAGCTCGCGTGCATGCTGCATCGGTAATGGTGGATGCAGGTGTGTTGCATAGGGCCCGGCAAAGTATGTTCCAACGAGTGGCGAAGCGTTTGCAAATGCAAGGAGGTAGCTTTGAACATCTGTTGTGAAGTGAAGGCGTTGCTCGTAAGTGTACGTACCGGCTCTGTGAAGATAAGACTGGACGTGAAAAGTACATTATGGAAATATGGTGCATAGCATAATGGGCAATCTAGTGTAGGCTACCTACAGTATTGTGCTTCTTTGTACCGCATTGGCTAGAGACGATGTTACTGTATCCACTATTATGTTCTATTGGCTTTATTTGTGCCATGGACGAAACAAGGGGTCGTTTACCTCTGTAAGAAGTTCATGTTACAATTGAATGATTAAATACAGGAAACTGTAACGGTAAGACATAGTGTATTGCATAGTGGAGGTGTACATTGGATGCAATTTGATACATTACCTGAAAAAAAAAATGGCGTGAACATGGCTCGAACATTGGCGCGTCCGCACAACCGGCATTTATGGCATTACCTCGTCTCAATGAGCTAATGAGACAGCTCCAGCAGAGTGACGAGTTCCTGAGACCAGTTTTTGGCCACGCTCCATGCAGTTACAGCATTGCCAGAGCCTCGTTTCTTAACACTCATTTCTGTTAAACCTTTTGGCAGGACTAGGTTTTGCAAGATAAACTTTTGTCGTGAATTTCGACGAGGAACCGCATGCCGACCTCCAAGTGCGGCATTTTACGTTCACCCTGTATAAGAAACAGTCTCTTACGATTAATGCTAAACTTCAACATTATTTCTTCATCGTTAAGCCAGAAGCAACATATGCAAGTGAAACTTTATTTAAACTAAACACCCGATCAACAACTGACAAGGTTGATAGACGGATTCTTCGGACAATAATCAATAGAAAACACCAGGTTGAGGGCCAGTGGAGACTTTTGCCCAATTCAATACTTTACAAGGAAAATGAATCTATCATTGACACGATGCGAAAACAAAGGATTGCGTTTTTTGGACACATATCCCGCTTGCCAAATACTAGACTCCTGAAACAACCTTTTGACTTCTTTTGGAACAGTAAAACAAAAATCACATGGTTTAAAGAAATACAAATGGATTTAGATGAATTGAAATTTACTAAGCATCATATCGAACATAGAGAGAAGAAACGGCTTCTGAATAACAAATACACTCGACTAACATTCAAAATTTCACAGCGTAAGCAATATGTTATATCAGCAGAAGAACGAGCTGCTAGATCTTCCAGAATGAAGAAGTATATGGAAAGGAAAAAATTAGCAAGAATTAAGAACTGAACTTAGTATTTGAAGACTTTGTACTGTATATAAGGTTTGATTTTGGTGCTTCAATGTGGGCATAAACAGTGTAAATAAATAAAGAAAATGAGTGATTTATGGGGTTATATTTAACAATTTTGGATCGAAAATAAGGAGAAAATAGCTTTGATCCAAACATTTTAAAATTTCAGTTTACCAGCTAGTCACGGACCCTCTGCAAACGACTCACAGCCCCTCCAGGGGTCAATAGACCACCTTTCGGGAACCACTGCTTTAGGTAACATCAGGAACCAAGGTACAGTGGGCTGCCTACCAATATACAGTATACAAGCTCCCACATGAAACAATAACATAAGGACCATCTCTTACATTGGATTGCAACAGCACATGAACATAACACCCATCTAGTTTTGTACAGTTATGTAAACACACTAAAACTGCGACCTACTTGACTGGAAGCAGTGATAGAAAGTGGTGTGTACGCACCTTTAAAGTGATTCCACCTGTGCTGGACTCAACCTCTGATCACACACTAATAGAAATATCCAGGCTTTAGAGGGTTGGATATAACTTTAAACAAAATGGATTTTATAGCAACAAAATCTGGAGACATGTTTGCAGCCATTAGCAATGTAGTTGCAAGCCTTTAAACAGGATCACTTAAGTACCTTGACCAAGTTTAAGAATATGGATTTCACAAGATCTCCTAAGTTGAACAACATTGGACAAGGTTATAAACTAGATGGATGACACATTATGGGGGACCATGCGCTATTGACAAGGGAAGGAAAGGAGTGAAAAAGGACTTGCTACCCTAATGCAAATACTCTCTGGTTCAAGGTCAACCTTTCTGAGGGGCAAAACAGCTTACAGGCACAAAACTCTTCTGAGAGTTCAGAATTTTGCATGTAGTTTGGGTTTTAGCAGTTTGCCAGATATCTAATATACAGAATAATATTTATTCTAAGAGTCAGATTGCTGCCAATAAGGTCGCTAAGCATACATTATTTTTAACCCCTCCAGGAAAAGGCCTCTTGGGGCACATAACCTCGATGTTCAACCCCTTAAAGCAACGATCACCACTACTATCAAAAGAAAGCCTCAGTTGAATTTGCAGTGTGACCACTAAGTACTAGAATTCCATTTTGGTCATAACACAAGTTGAATCGGAACAAGCCAACTTAAATAAGATCTGCAAAGAGGTGTCAGCTAATTAGCCTTTATTGCCATAAGGGATAGGAGTATTTGGTCATCAACTCTGTGTACCTGTAGTGTATAAAATTTAATAACTTGTGTTATTGTGATGACTATAAGAGTGTATACAAATGTAATTATTAAGGTCATGGATTTGGGTAGGTAGACCATGATTTGAAAATTACCATAATAGCATTTACCAGGAGAGAGTGAGGAAGTTAATTGACCATCCAAGCTAAATAAACACTCAAGTACAAGGAGCTAATGACCAAGATATCATAAATCCCTAAATGAAGATGTTCAGAAAATATATGACAACATACAGTACTATGTAATAGATTTACCATGCATGCTATATATATACTTGAATAATACTGTGCATTGCATGTTTCAGAATTGAGGAGAGGAATGTGATGATAAAGAAAATCTTGCCACACTTAATGTATAATATAATTTTATCAACAATTCTGAACACAATACAGTAATACATTCAATAATTGACACTGAATACAAGGACCAGGTAAATACTTTGTATACTTATTACTAATATTCTTGTGATGTCCATCATACTTAAAATAATTGTTTTTAGGGCCGTTTTAACCAACTCTGAACTAATGATTAGTTAATTCCTATTTAACTTAAATACGAGAGTTAATGCGTGATTATCTTTGATGCATTTCACGAGGCCATTCGGGTTCACAATTAAGTAAGCTTTACAGCTCTCGCGCATGCGTAGAATTGGTTTCATCTTGGAGAGCATGGCGACAGATCACGAAGCGTCTAGCACTGATTGTTGTTTGCGGTGCTTTCTTGAGATTTTCTGGAACATAATTATAAAGGAAGGGAAATACAGAAGACCTTATTCGTGGCAAAAGCTTAAAATGATATGAACTAAGTATTTAGGGGAACTGGCAGTTGTGTGAATACATAGCTTAATAGAACGCGCTAACTCAGTTGTCTTCGTAGCGTAAGTGGTTGCAGTGCGGACTCGGAATTTATTATGCAGCGCTGGAAGGAGTCTGAATTCCACTTCGGATATACTACTTTTTTTTTTTTTTTTTTTTTCAAATTTCAGTATTCGTCCTTCTTGGTATTAAAAGTCAGTAATGTGCGTGATCTTTTATAATTTCATTGTCATAAATATATTTTATATTCATCCGGATGAAAGTTCGTGTGAAGCTCGGAAACAAACCACCATTGTAAGATGCGTGAGGCACAGTTCAGCCGTTTCCCGCCACTTTAACGATGCTTTAGAGAGTTGAGTGGTCAGATTTGGCCATTTAACGTAATTCCTTGTTAGTGGTAAGTTAACGAGAGTTTCTGTTTGGTGAAATGCTCGTGCAAAGTTAAATAACCTTTAATGATGAATTAAGAGATAACTAATGTTGGTGAAAACGGCCCTTAGTCAGTCAACACAATTAAATTGGGCAAGGAGTAGCACTTACCTACTCATACCTGCTAATATGAAAGAAGAAAAAAAAAACACATAGATTAGTTACTCACTTTTTATACACATCTCAAAAGGTGTATAACAGAGTACAGTAGAGCGTCTATAATCTGGATTAATTGTTAGCGGACTCTATCCGGATTATCAAATGTCCGGATTTTCGAAAATAACCAAAGAAGGTCGTTTCGAGATCAAACAAACAGAAAACTTGCTAAAACTGTTAATAATTCACTTTATTGGTTAAATAATTGGAGCAGATAAATAAAACCATTAATTAATATCAACTTATAATGTATTTTAATGAAACAATATACACACATATGTAATGTACAATATGTACATATTTACAGAATACTGTACAGTTTATACATTGTCAGAGCTCTTAAAAGAATCTGTTATTGATTTTGGAACTGCAGTAGAGGTTTACCTTTTTGGCAGCCAAGTCCTTGATTTGTAGCCTGTCGATTTTGTTTGAGAAATATGTATGTACAGTATACACTTCTTTTTATTTTCACGAGAATTGAATCCGGATTATCGACTTCCGAATTATCAACGCTCTACTGTACATATAAAAATTGTATAATTAATCCATGTAAGGTAAGAATTTTATTCCCCGCCTAATTTAATTGGACAATTGACCAACTGAAAAGCAATTCTTTTAATAGATTAAAAAGGCAACACAGAAAAATGGAGCTAAAACATCCATATCCATCATAAGCACACCGGCAAAAACATTATTTTACAAATAGATGTATCACAATATAACTGCAATGAAGTACATGTAAGGAGAGTGGCAAGGGAATTGCACAAGTGGGAGCACTTTCACATTCAATACATGAACCAAATTTTGATCTGGTTTAAGCAGTTTTACTGTTAACACAGGATTAACAAGTATTTCTCTTGAAAAAGGTCACTTCAAATGTTACAACTTAAAAATGTCAGTAAAATGTAAATAACAACAACATAGTCAGCAACTGTTTACTTACAGCAGTTATTAGCATCTCTATACTGTAATTCGGAAATTTTCATAAAACAAATCTCATGCTAAATTATATCTAGGTATTGCAAACTGAACTATGAATCTGTTCCAGAAGTCTTTTAAAAAGTCTCACTATGGAAGTTAACAAAAGATAATACAAGTAGAACAAGTAAAATAAGTTTTAAGTAATACTAATACTCAACTAATTACACTCAAATCCCAGGAAGCTCTGGACCTAAAGCTCAGATAGTTGTTCTGTCCTGACCCCTACCCATCCCTCAACCAATTTATTTTTCTTCTTTCCCTCCTCTACTCTCTCAACAGCAGCATCTAGGAAAGCATTTTCACCAGGGACATTGCTGTCCTCCCCTCCATTGATAAAAGATGCTCCAAAAATTTTGAACTAATAGTGAATTTTTTATATTGGGATTTTTATGGCGTACTTATCTGGTAAGTCGCTGCTTTCCATATGAGTTCTACCTTTGTTGGCACTATACCATTCCTTGTCAGCTTTCCTATTTGAGTATTTGAGATTGAACTCCTGTCAGGGTCTTCACTGTAGTAGATGTGGATGTAATGATTCATTTTCAGTGGACTCCTCATATAGCTGCGAGTTGTCATTTGTTCATAGCAAATTTACAGTATGTTTTTAAAAAATGCTTTCCATGGCAATGACTGAAGTAATGCCTAACGGAAACTAAATTTAAATGTATATTTTCCGTGAGATGTCACACATTTCATATATTGATTTTTAATACTTTTTGATGATCAGTTTCATTTCTTCTTTAAAAATATTTGGGCTTACTTGTAAATTACTTTCACTTGTTTGAAAATTCATCAAACCTAAGTCCATCGTTCTGATCTGGAACATCCTATGGATTAAGATCCTGAAGATAATATAGATCTACTAGCATCAAAGGCAAGCAAAATTGGCATTACTATAATTATGTTTATGAAAGGAATATATAAGATAGTGCATAAGATTTTGTTGAGTAGGCTACATTTCAAATTATACTATTAATAGTTCAAACTAACTATTACTGAAATGTATAATTATTTGTACTCTGTAAAAGTAATTGTACATTTCAGCATTTTTAATTTGTTTCCCATTGATTAGCAGCAGTCTTTTTCCAACAAGAAAAGAAAAATGTATTATGTCCTGCAGAAGACTAGTACAGTACATTAAGATGCCCTATCATGAAACAGGACATAAGGAATCCTGTTGACAGTACTACAAACACCAAGCAGTTCCTCCATTAGCTTCCAACAGTTTGCAGCTTTGGATGATGATGTTCTTTGTTATCAACTAAGGTTCTCTATAACAGGAATGCCTAGTACATTCTGGTCCATAAAATAATAGCCATTCATGCAACTTAAACATATAATATCCTCGTCAAAGCTACCGTACAAAAAAATTGAAATGAGATATGAAAATCCAGCTTTCCCACTTTAACCCTCTTTAAAGATGGGTGTCATGGCTCAAGACATACAATTGGCACAGCCACTTACTCATCTCAGATGAACATCATGATGTCAAGATTAGCAGTGAAATATTTTTAAAAAATAGCAGCTCATTAAGGCAGTCAACCAAGTCAGCATCAGCTTCCACCATGAAACCTCCCCATGGTTTCCACAGAAAATACATCTTGAATAGCATCAGGATTGACAGTTGTCAAAGATAAAATAAAAATACAGGACAAAATAAAATCATACCTTAATACATACAGTAATCTTTCTGGTACATACTATATTTACTTCCCAAAATTTCCCCTCTGAAAGACAAACATCCTGATTTTGAAACAATAAGTTTAAATACTGGCTAAAGCTTATAATTAGGGACCCTGTGCTATGTTAATATCGATATGTGCAAAATTTCTTGTAATCCCTACATTTCAGCCTTTTTGTAGGTTTATTGCAAAAAAAGGTTCGCAGTGGATTCATAAGTGGAAAATGAGCCATGAAGGGTGAAGCATTCTTTGTATTAGGAGAAAAAATTGTAATGATAATGATATTGGATTTACGCCCTTTTAACTACTCTGGCTTTTAGAGACGCCGGGATGCCGGAATTTTGCCCCGAAAGGGATCTTTTACGTGCCAGTAAATCTACTGACAAGGCTCCCTCGCATTTGCGCCAGAATACGAACCTGCAACCTTGGACCCAGCAAGCGAGAACGTTACCACAGTCAGAAGAAAAATGTGCATTATATAGTGATTTAAAATCAAGAAATAAGAGAGTGGCTAGCTTTAGCCTCAAAATAATAAAATACATTCAAAACATGCAAAACTGAGAAAACAAAAATATACTGACTCAGATTTTTAAATACAGTGGAACTTCGTTAGTGTGTTTTTGAAGTGACTGAAATAATTGGACGTCAAAAGAGGGGAAAATGTACTACCGAAAACGCTATACTGTATTTACAACATGTAAAAATAATTTTTAAAAAGCACGTCATAGACGTGCGCGTGAAATTGCCGACCTTAAGAATTAGTTAATGCGCTACTAGTCACAACATAAACATAGGTTTGTCAGCAACTAACGGGGAATAAATAACAATGTAAAAATGAATTACAGTACAATATATGAACTTTAATCCTAATAATACACCTTATCTCACAGTCGAACATGAATATTTACACTGGTTTGAAATACATTTGTATGGTTGATTGCTTTCTTGGTTTCAATTTTAAAATTGTACTGTCCATGCTGTTTAATAAAGTCATTACTTCGTCATCAACTTCGAAACTACACATGTATCGCTTCACTATGTCCATTGCCTCCATCACTTTTGACACCATGGGAACTGGCTCCGGATCTGGCTAGTCATCACTTTCATCCTGCACTGACACTTTTTCCATCTTCTGTTCTTCAAGAGTTTCATCTATTGTCATAGTTTCACACACTGGAACATCGTCATCAACGTTGATGTACGTTTCAAAAATGACCTCTCCTGCTACTCCGCGCCATTCTTCACTCTCAGAAAAATTATCTAGCGTGACGTCATCAGTGCAAACACGACAAAAGCCGGCTGCATTGAAGCCGTCCCGAATGGTGTTTTGCTCCACAAATTCCCAGGCAAACTTAATGAAATGCATGGTATTTAAGACCGTGATCTTTCTCGTCGTCGATTCCACTGCAGCCAATCTTCTCTGTAATAGCCTCTTATGATACTTCTGCTTCATGCACCGTTTAATGCCTTGGTCTAACGGCCGTAGCTTACTCGTGCAGTTTGTTGGGAGGAAAATGATCTTTATGTTTCTCAAATTAGAAACATTTGAGGGATGAGCGGGGCATTGATCAATGAAGAGTGCGATTTTCCTATTTCTTACGCCAAGCTTTGCATCCCAAGCGCATCAGAAATTCTCAAATACTGCGGAAGTTATCCACACTTTCGTATTAGAAGTGTACTTGTACGGAAAAGATCGCACATTCTTGAAACATCGCGGATTGAGTGCTTTTCAAATAACCAGCGATACCAAATTCTCGGTTCCACTTTCATTACAGCACAGGAGAACGGTAAGCCTAGTTATTTATTTTTGTTTTAAGAGGCCGAACTACGAGGTCATCTGCCCCTATAACGGTAAGCCTTTCCTTGTTAGGTTTGCCACCGTGACACTTCACGCCCTTAAAATCCAGGGTTTTATCTGGAAGAAGATGAAAAAACAGCCCCATTTCATCTGCATTAAAAATATCAGTAGTCTAGTCTTTAAAAATTGCAGGAAGCGTTGTAGTTTCCCATGTTTCAGTAGTTTCGCACAGTACTGCGTCATTATCCAGGGCAGCAGCTTCGCGTCGCACACATCTATAAACTAGGTCATGTCGATTCTTGTATCTGTCAATCCAGCCATTAGATACTTTAAAATCATCAAGTCCCATCTTCTGTGCAATAAGCGTTCCCTGAGCTCGAACCACGGTACCATCTGCCGGCATATTTGAAGCTCGCGCTTGCTCAAACCACTTTAGAACAGCTTCTTCTAATTCTGGAAACTAACCCTGGTGATTACGTTTTCTTTGAGCACTTTTCCCTTCTTCAAAAGCAGTCGTAATCAGTTTACTTTTGCTAACAATTGTATTTAAAGTTGACGGAGGAATGTTTAACTTCTGCGCTACATCCAGACGCTTCATATTTGGATTCCGATTCACTTCCTGAAGGATTTTTAGTTTTTCACTGTTTGTTATTTGCCTCACTTTCTTCTTCTCCATTGCAAACACGTAAATAAGGCCCAGATAAAAATAGCAAAGAACACTATATCACTATACGGCAAGCTATCATCACTGAATGAATAGACGGCACGACAGGAAACATACTCGCTGCTAAACCGAGCTACGCTCTCGACTGCTGCCGCGCCAAGCTTACACAATAACTTAACCTTGGCCGAGCTCTCCATCGCTACGGCGCCAAGCTTACGCAATCACATAACCTTGGCCGACAGGAAGCACACTCGCTGCTTGACCTTGGCCGAAGTCCAACTGGACAGACAAATACGCAAGGACTGGCCAAAATATTGAACGGAAGAACGTCAAAATTTGAACGTAGTAAGCGGGAGCAGGAAAACATGCTAAAGCAATATTTTACATACAAATTAGTGCTCTGGGACCAGGACTTTTATAATTCGGCGTGATTAGCGGCAAAACGTGTTACTGAGGAACGTACTAACGGCATTCCACTGTACTAGTTCATATAAACACCCTTGAAATGGGCCACTTATCAGTGTATAGACACTTGTGTGTGTTAGTGCTGTCAGTATCATCCGACTGCATGGTCTGTGGTGTTTCCAAGTAGATTCTTTCTTTGTCTCATGCGTGCATGCATGGTTGTTAGTAAGCATTGTTCACCAGATTGCAAAAAATGATTAAAATGCCTTATTTAGTCAGTATATATTCACAATGATGACTAGCCTTCATTGCATGTTAGTCATATTAATTTGTCTTCATTTTGAATCAGTTGACTTAAAACGATTTTCTTTTTTTAATTTTACAGTATACATCTTAAGATAAAGTAAGGGTATTAAGTTGGTTGGATCCCCAGTTTGGGGGCTGCGACAACGTGGTCATGTTGCCCCGTGTACTTTTGGGTATGTGTAGAATCTGTCTGATAACCAGTGTTAATTGTGATGGTTGCATTAGTGTGTTATCTGTAATTCAGGTAAGAACTGCAGACAATCAATTTCAAGTAGTTTCTACTTTTGCTACCAAATGCTACCATCGACACCTAGCTGTGAACTTGGCTATTAGATGCCGCCACAACCGGCACCTTGCGGCGAACGTTGGAACTTTGCAGGATTATCAAATCTAACCTACAAATTTAGCTTCACACAATTGTAGTTAGTGGAAGGTTCTTTTACATGCAATTAATCTATTACATGGGCCCGCCGGCTTTACTTCCCCTCCAAAGGAAGGCATATTGAGGGATTTTTAACGCTCTTAAAATATAACAACGTCTTCGGTCGAGTTTGAACCCGTGATCTTGAACATAGAAGCTCAGAATGCTACCAACTATGCCACCAAAGCCGCAAGAGGTTATTAAGTAAAAGAGGAGAAAAAATTGTTCATTATCTAGTTACTTAAAATCAAGAAATTAGCGAGTGGCTAGATTTGTTTTTAGTTATTTCTATCTAAATCATAAACTTAAAATAGTCACAGCTCTGATACCATCTAAAGCTCTGATATGGACCGATTTCATTATAAAATGGGGTCCTTAATAATAAAAATGCCTTATATTCTTCTTTTAGACTTGAGAAAGGGTAACTACTGATTTTTTTTAAGTTTGTACACAAATCAACTGTCCACGATGAGCAGTCATATATATTTATTCATAGGATCCATATTTAATCCATATTTATACGTTTATTACTTTGAGTAAACAATTTACATGTACTGTAAGTAGTTACTTGTAGTGGCACCACATCCCATAAAGGGCCCTGACCTACCAAGCAACTGGTGCCCAGCCATTTGGCCTGCAGTTTGTGGGGGGAAGCGAGGTCAGCATGTCAGAGCCCCATTGGCCATTGATCTTAGTTGTCTCACTATCAGACAGCTAATCTATTGTCCTCACAAGGCTGAGTTCTCCCCATTCCAGCCCTCATTTCAGTTTCTAAAATCCCTGACAGAGCTAGGAATCGAACCCGAGGCCTCCGGGTGAGAGGTAGCACATTACCCCAACACTATGGACCCAGCTACTTGTACTGGTACTGGTATTAATCCAGGAGACAGCTAGTGAGGTGAAAAATTCACCAGGTCATCACTGATCAGCCATTTATGTCCCAGCAAGTCAGTACTTGCATTAGCAAAACATTGCTCACAGCCAACAAAATGTGCTCTTCCACATGACATCGTCTCGACAGAGTAAGGTTAAACAATTAATCAAATACAGCCACGACAATTAATTATTAGGGATAGCTACATATATACAGAATATTTTAAGAAAACAAGTGAAACAATTTACCGTGATCACTCTCTCAGATTAGCACTTGGTTAAATGCAAGCCACAGGCAGAAATCTAAGAGAAACAACATTAACAGAATGCAACTGTGATGTAAAATAATGAGCCATTAAAGAAAGGAAAGTACCGGTAACAACAATTGAATAAGTCCCCACCATAACGTTGCAAGCGCCAATTTTTATTACCCCGGGAGATTCCTCTAGATATTTTTTATCCACTTTTCCCGTATCTAGTGGCATCTCCAGGGGGGAGGGAATTGGTGCTTGCAAGGTTACGGTGGGGACACAATCAATTGCGGTTAAAGAATCATTATCAGAAAGATAATTTGTTAGTCATTGCCTGTTTCAAGTGCTTTACTTCAGAACCAAAATAAGGTAAGTTTAAAAGTCCAATGGTTCAAAGTGTCCTTAGGAAAATAAAGGGAGGGTCAGGCAGAGGAAGGGTACAAAATTATGCTTATTATATCGATTTATGCCATTTTAGGGAAGAGAGACTTCAACTCTTGTGCTTTACAGCATAACCTGTTAAAGCTCAAAGTCCATAACATTAAATATTTCAATTCGATCTCATGACTATGGTTTTCCAGCTTATATACTACACAATTAGAACCACATTTAAAAGAATAATATAAACTTCATTGGTCTTATCTGATAGAAAAAGCCACTGAAAATAAAAGAGGCGACACAGAGTATCTAGGAGGATCCCTTACTAGCTGGCATTTGGAAAATAATGCTTTTTTTTATATTTAACATCTTGGTCAGCTAAGTCTAACTGCTGCAACTAAGCCACCTGTGATATTAAAAATAATATATCCTATCGGACCTTTGATGTCAGTTCCTTTAATCATATTAATTAAAAGAAATTTCACTTCAACTATGGATAAGTGAGTTGACTGTGGTGACAAAGATGGATATACAACATATAATCAAGCTTATTTGAAGAAAAACTTTTATGTCCTGATAGGTTAATTCCGGGATTGCTACCACTCTGTATACTCGCATAGCAGCCTACCCAATGAAAAACGAGGTTAGTTACAAAAATCTTTATTATCCAAAAATACTTTATCTCACGGCTGCCACCAATATAAATTTCAAAACTATGTCAAGTACCTGACAAATCCGTGATATTCCGTGAAAAATATGAACCAACACGAACATTCATGAAAAATCACAAATTTACTTTTATTCACCATTATATAAAACATTTCAGCACACTGTTTCTTTAAAGAAAACTCCATTTTATTTGTATTTTAAATTCAATTGATATTCTGCCCGAAGGCAGGTCTGAGCTCTCAAAGCCGGAGTTTACATGCGGTAGGGTGGCCAGGGACTTTCTGCTCCTCCTTATGTTGGCCAACAGCGCGCAGTACCAAGAACCGGCATACCATCCAAGTTCCGACCACGCCCAATGCTGCTTAACTGCGGAGTTCTCATGGGATCCGGAGTTTCAACATGGCCAGGCCGTTGGCCAAATTTTATTTGCAAGCTTATAGCTTAAATTTTGGGAAAATGGTTAATTCACAATTGAATAATTCAAAATATTACGATATTCCGAAAGTTACTTCTAACTCTGGTCCCATTAGAAGTATATAGCATCATTTTGAAAACCTGTAAACTTAGTCATTAGAAAGAAAAAATTTGCCTTTTCGCGATAATATTTATTCATTTTTCTCCATATAATAAGTGCCTACATACTTCTAGCGTCTACCCACAGAAATGATATCTTATAAATGGCTGGCGGTTTGCTTGACGTGCCTGCGATTATTTAACGCAGCACGAATCTTATTACCCAATGGGCCGAGAGGAGTGCTGATCACGAAACGAACTAGCGAGCTTTCTTAGCGTCTGGCAGTGAACTGGTGACTGCCACTCTTGCTAGGAAAGCAGGAAAAACAAAACAAAAAAAGGAGTGGCTTCAATCACATTAAATCGCGATACCTTTTCCATTCCCAGTCGCAAACTTGGAACCATAAGGAGAGCGGGTATGCCAAACAGGCCAGAGTAAGCTGCAACTGGTAGATGCTCCTGCACAATTTGACCCTAAGTGGGCATGCGCAGATACCGCCCGCAGCTCATTGCTTCCAGTGCCAGGCGAGATGTTTCTTGCCCCTCTAATCGGCCGCTTGCATATACCGCCCACAGTACGGTACATTTCTCGAAACGTGGATGTTTTGTCATAATGTTGTGTTCACTGTGAGTGCAGAGCCTCATCCCTCGTATTTATGGGATAAATAATTAAATTAATTCAACTTTTTATCAAATCAGCAAATCTGCAAACTAAATCCGTCGATCCGTTTAAACATCTCAAAATCAATTAAAAACGGATAATATCAATTGAAACGGCAGCCCCGTCTAGTTAGAGAATTAAGAGGGGAACAACAGTGTAAAAGAATACAAAGACTGCTGAACGGTGTTTTACTCTTAAAAAAAAAAAGAAACCCAAATGGTGATTGATTTTTGTTTGAAGAGACAGAACATTGAGGTTTTCCAGTGGGAAAGCTCACATCATTCTCCCAATGTCGGGCACAGTCAATATATCCCCGACAACCAAGAACAAGCACAAACCTCTGACTACCTCAATCCACCTATTTCAACACACAAGACAATAAATTTTGGGGAACCTAACAAGGCATACTCACACACATGGAAAGATTTGAGATTCTATAAGAATCTTATGTGATACAGTATTTTAACACTGAATTTTAGTATGGAGTCATCTATAAAATATATTCGCAAAAATGCCATGAATTTTTACTCCCCTCCTCCCATTGTGACACATTGTAACAATTCCTAATATCCACCCCACAAGTGAACATCAAAAATAAATTAACCCCCCTTGTTAAATATATTGTGCAACTCTGCACATGGAAAAATTCCACTTTATAGGTCCGTGCTACAGCATCAGAAGCAGGAAATATATTTCTGAAATTGCGAGAATGCTACAAAAGGTGAATTTTTCTTTCCACAAATCAAGCTACATAAGATGGGTTTTATTACAAATGTGTAGGGAAAGTGCCAAAAAGAAAGTTAATTTGGCTTTTGCAAATCGGGGAAAAACAGGGGGAAAAAACTGATGAACATACATATTTTCATACAGATCCCCCTCGTCCCCAAATTACCGTATACTTTTGTAACATTCTTGTTACCTCCCCGTTCGAGCAAACATATTTAATAGATGACCCTTTTGGTATCTAAGAATTTGAATTTGTCCAATGAGTACATACAGGTACTATTAGTAAAAAGGCCCACTAAATGAAAATGCCATGCAGCCAATAGGGGATCCACCTAAACCTACAGATAATACTTGAAAGGAATATTTTAAACCTATAAGGTTTTACATTTATACAGCTGTAAACATCAAAGCATAACATCAAAGTTCTTTAAACAACATTGCAGTAGTACCACTTAATAAGTCACACTGGGCTCGATCTGAGTTTGTCACCATCGACACCACAGTTTTAATAAATACTCAGTAATACTATAAATTCAGAAATTAATTTGTTTCATTGTAGAAGTGATTACCTATAAAAGGAAAATATGTTTATAAATACAGTATAATAATATAATCTCAGTGAGTAAGTTCCTTAACCTAGAAATCTTACAAGCACCAGAGTAAAAAGAGAAAAAATGTGCTAATCATCAACTACCTGATGAAAAGCTTTTACAACAATGTATTTAACATCCATCATTCAATACCATGAATTGGTAATTCATTAGTAGAATGTTTACTTACAGGCAAACACATTATCTGAGAACATGTTAACATGATAATACACCACAATACAGACAAGAACACAGAAGTACCATATATGTATACATTGAACATCAAATAACTACCTTGTCTCTGTAACACTCACACATACACTCGTCAGCTGCATACTCAGTCAAATCTGGCACAAGATAAAATGAAGAATCAACAAGATAAAACATTGAGATTGTACAATAGAACTTTCCTCGCTATTTCTCCAAAAAAAATGTTTAGTTTTCTGCCCGAGTCCTCTAGCCTCCTCCTGTAGTACTATAAAATGTTCTGTATTTAAGCCTACAACTATAAAAGGTAATGTCTGAACAAATTAATCTTCAAACAATTTTTATCCTATTTTGGTTATGAAAATTCTAGAACTCTTGCATCGTATTTTGAAATAACAAACCTAGCCCTATACAAGCTGGAGCCTAAAGAGTAATTATCAAAAAATACTAAACATAGTGTGTGACTGTTCCGGTCACAATGTTCCCAAACCCTTATTTGGTTGACTGCAAGAGAAGTCAGGTTAGGGTAATTTGTTCATACCATTTCTTTTCTTGTTCATCATCATCATTTAGGTTGTAGGATTTCATTTTATTTAGTGTATATATATCTTGTGTATCTCGGGGACTCAGTCAGGAATATTTCATTTAATTTGTATGGGAGATGTCAGTATACAAGACAGCGGATTGTGTAGGCAAGCTACAAGATGTTGCAACAGCAGGAAACTCTAGGCCAAATTTAGATTGGGCCGAGAATAACTTCCCTTGTCTTGAAGAAAGCTTTGTGTAAATTGTGTAAGGTTCTGACGTCAGAGAAGAGTTTCGCGCCATGAGTTGTAAGAAATATACATGGGTTCGAGATTATTGGTGTATTTTGTATGGGTTGGAGGGTATCATGACCCTGGCGGAGAAAGACGAAAACATGTGTTTACAAGATGAGAGGTGGGATTTTCGTGTATAGCGGGGCTTCACTTCTATTGTAGCGTCTGATTGGAAAGGTCGCGTTCTCGTAATTTGGCGTAGGCCTATTTGGAGAAACAGTTTTGTTGAAAGCATGGCTTGTGAATGTACTCGAAACGGCTACATATCACAACGATGTTATCTCTGTTAGCACAATTCAAGTTGGGTACGGAAGCACATTCATTTCTCTCGCAGAGATGTGGCTATGTAAACCAGTAAACATCTCTAACCTCAAACCACGTGTGGAAAATCTTAGAAATGCTGGGGAGAACTGATCTATCGAGCATGTCTCGTAGATTATCTGCTAGATCGTCGATGAGTGAGTAACAAACATCTTTATATTCCAACATTCATTTTGGGTCACATGTTTTCGTCATTGCCGAGGAGAGAAGATAGTAAACCATAGTCTGTTCGACGAGAGTCCCCGCCATATGTTTAAAGTTGATATTAATACACATATTTTGAAGGTTATAATTAGTTTTCTTTATAGGGAATTACACCTAATAGTTGAACGCCCAAATGATACCAGTTAGGTTGACCAAATGTGTGTCCAACACTCCACGACCCTGCCATTTCAATTGTGTGGTATATGATGAAGTACTTCCGATCAAAAATAGGAGGATGATTTTGGGAAGTTTTAAATCAGTCGCCCAAGAAGGGCTGGTAAAAAGTTACAACATAGCACCTCAACGTGGGGCAAGAGTAGGGAAACCTAGCAGGTATCATTAGGGCACATATGCACACAGCCGATAGACACCTTAGGAGTATTAGGGTTCACAGTAATTTGTTTTGTTTTAAGGGGTATGTCCACATCAGACAATTTAGAATTAAGGTCAAGGGTTGTGTGTAAATCAAACAGTAAAATGTCAGGTAATCAGGAAACTGGGGGAAGTGGCAGTGAGGAAGATGAGGAAAAGACAGTGGGAACATATGTTACCATTGTTACTACTGAGTCGCAGCTGATCGCTGAAGGTAGCAACTTAAATTTAAATGGAGGGGGTATGAACACTAGATTGCTTCTTATGCTACTGAGTGAAATAAAAGAGATTAAGAAGCAAGGAGAATCTATGAGTAAGGAAATTAAGGAGCAGGTAGGCTCTGTAAATGAGAAGGTAGAGTCAGTGACCAAGGAGATAGAGTCTTGGAAGGAATCTGTAAGTAAGGAAGTAACATATTTAGGAGTATTTGTCAGTAAGGAGTTAGAATCTCTGGTAGAGTCTGTGAGTGAGACGTGTAAGTCCAGTAGGGAAGCGTTGGACAAGCTGGGAGAGTCCGTGAGTGAGACGTTTGAGCCTAGTGTGGATAAGTGGAGCAAGCAGGTAGAGTCTAGTACAGAGAAGTTAGAGTCCGGTATAGAGGCAGTGAACAAGCAGGAAAGAGAAGTGAAAGATCCTGTAAGTAAGGAGGTAGGAGAAGTTAGGCAGCAAGGAGAGGCTATTAGAAAGGAGGTAGGCAGGCAGGTAGAATCTGTGAAGTTGTGTGTGGACGAAGCAGCAGAGAAGCAGCAGTTGAAAGGGACGGTAGGTGATAGTAGCGTAGACGAGAGTGAACAGCAGTTGAAAGGGACGGTAGGTGATAGTAGCGTAGACGAGAGTGAACAGCAGTTGAAAGGGATGGTAGGTGATAGTAACTTAGAGGAGAGTGAACGGCAGTGGGAGGAGACGTTAAGTGAGAGTGAACAACATTTGGAGGTGATGTTAGGTGAAAGTCAGCAGGGAGATTCTAGTAGACAGAATAAACGGGAGGTGGAAATAAGGAATTATAGAAGTAGAAAGAAACAGGATAAGGATAATATCAGCACAGGAAAACTATCAGAGGGGTGGGGGGCGTCAGGAAAGTGGCAACGAAAGAGTACAGGTGAACCAGAGAAAGAAATAGGCATTATGCTGAATCAGGATATCAGTCGACCTTCATCGAGTGTATCATTTTGGCAGGTAAGTTTGAGGGAGATGAGTAGGAAGTTGGCAGCTTACAGTTTTTGGAGGGTTAAATTCAGTTTTTTTTTGGATAGGCGATCAGGTGTGTTTCAGAGTTCTTATCTATCTTCAGTTTAGGGGTTGGTTTAGTTTTTTTTTTCATCTATTTCAGGGGCCTTTTAAGGTGGTTAAACGTATTGGTGAGTGTGCCTATAGTTTAACGGACCAGGATGGTAAGTCTGTCAGTACACATAATATTAGGAATCTCCGTAGATATCACTCTGTAAAATAATATGGCATGGACTCTTAGAGAATCAGTCAACATAACGTGATGGCATGACAAAACTCAAGAGATGTGACGAAGAATGCTAACCAGCAAAGTGGCATCGAGTGTTAGATGGATAGATGGTATGATAAGGCCTGTGCAGGCAAATACCATGGCTTGTGAAGCGATAGGGTCTCATGATGAGACGAAGAAAATGAAGTGGTAGACCTAAGACACTTGAGAGAAATCAGTGAGGCTAGGAAATGGACACAATAAGACATTCGAGAGAGTGAGAATGTGTGAAAATTTGACAAGTGTGTGTGTATATATGTCTTCCAGGGTTTATTTATGTAATAGTGTAATTCTTTGTGTTTTCAGTGCGTTGCTTGTTTGAGTGTTTGTGATCCACACTTGTTTCACCTGTGTGAATCACATGGGGGCGTATTGTGACTGTTCCGGTCACAATGTTCCCAAACCCTTATTTGGTTGACTGCAAGAGAAGTCAGGTTAGGGTAATTTGTTCATACCATTTCTTTTCTTGTTCATCATCATCATTTAGGTTGTAGGATTTCATTTTATTTAGTGTATATATATCTTGTGTATCTCGGGGACTCAGTCAGGAATATTTCATTTAATTTGTATGGGAGATGTCAGTATACAAGACAGCGGATTGTGTAGGCAAGCTACAAGATGTTGCAACAGCAGGAAACTCTAGGCCAAATTTAGATTGGGCCGAGAATAACTTCCCTTGTCTTGAAGAAAGCTTTGTGTAAATTGTGTAAGGTTCTGACGTCAGAGAAGAGTTTCGCGCCATGAGTTGTAAGAAATATACATGGGTTCGAGATTATTGGTGTATTTTGTATGGGTTGGAGGGTATCATGACCCTGGCGGAGAAAGACGAAAACATGTGTTTACAAGATGAGAGGTGGGATTTTCGTGTATAGCGGGGCTTCACTTCTATTGTAGCGTCTGATTGGAAAGGTCGCGTTCTCGTAATTTGGCGTAGGCCTATTTGGAGAAACAGTTTTGTTGAAAGCATGGCTTGTGAATGTACTCGAAACGGCTACATATCACAACGATGTTATCTCTGTTAGCACAATTCAAGTTGGGTACGGAAGCACATTCATTTCTCTCGCAGAGATGTGGCTATGTAAACCAGTAAACATCTCTAACCTCAAACCACGTGTGGAAAATCTTAGAAATGCTGGGGAGAACTGATCTATCGAGCATGTCTCGTAGATTATCTGCTAGATCGTCGATGAGTGAGTAACAAACATCTTTATATTCCAACATTCATTTTGGGTCACATGTTTTCGTCATTGCCGAGGAGAGAAGATAGTAAACCATAGTCTGTTCGACGAGAGTCCCCGCCATATGTTTAAAGTTGATATTAATACACATATTTTGAAGGTTATAATTAGTTTTCTTTATAGGGAATTACACCTAATAGTTGAACGCCCAAATGATACCAGTTAGGTTGACCAAATGTGTGTCCAACACTCCACGACCCTGCCATTTCAATTGTGTGGTATATGATGAAGTACTTCCGATCAAAAATAGGAGGATGATTTTGGGAAGTTTTAAATCAGTCGCCCAAGAAGGGCTGGTAAAAAGTTACAAGTGCACTAAAAATAACATGTGCAAACAAAGCTGAAGTCAAAGAATGACCAATTGATGATAGAATTTAAAAGCAAATTATTTCAAGGACATATTCCCTATATTGTCTTTTTCCATATTGTGTTCAAAACAATAAACCCTTGAAAAATATTAAGAGATTTTACTGTACAAGCAATGTAGTACCTACCTTATAAGAAAGAAAAAAAAAAGGAAATAAGCTCAGAAATGGTTTAGAACAACATAGTTCATAAAATATTATAATATAATTCACATCAGACAACCCGCATCTTTGAGATGTAACTGCAATCATTGGTTTAGTAATAGTACACATCCACCAGATCATGCACAAACTTCTCTGTTTCAGGTCACCATGGACAATCAATTCATCACTGAACAACCAGTCTCTAATCGCATAAAGCTCTCTCAATATATCGCAACAGATACATGTATTGACAATCATTTCTCGTTATGTCATAACCTTTCTTTGAAGAACATAATAAGAATTATTTACAAAAGCTCTTATTTACAAAATACTTATTTTTTAAAATATGCTTTCTTTTTAAGTAATAAATTTCTCCTTAAAATAATAGAAACAATCTTATGGAAGTATTTTTCAGGGCAGCAGGTAAACAGAGTTGATTGGGTGCTTAGAAAGAAGCAGCTGGAAAAAAAAAGTATTAATGTCTTTATATTGTAATTTGTAATATTTCACTAATGTCAAATACGACAATTAATTTTATCAGACTTAGCCAGAGTTAAAAGAGAACTCAACTGTGCTTACCATATGATTAAATAAACCTTACCTCAAGACTGCCTTCCTTTATGAACTGGTCGGCGTAAGACCAGTGCACTTTCCGCAGAAATTATGGGCAGTTCATTTTCACAATGATAGTTGATCAAATGACTCACACTCTCAAACATCCGATCTTTTGTGCGAACCTGTAGGGATAAAACAATCTGCTAGAACATTCCTACACCTAGTTTACAAAGAAAAGTTAACTAATTACATCGAACTCTCCTGAAAAATTATCAGCAATGCCTCTCATCCCACTAGAACACTTAGAAGCAAAACTAATTCATAAATGCACACTATCACTTTCTCATGGGGTCTCTCTTTACCACTGCTAATAAGTCACTTATCCTTGGGTAATGGCGTTACTTGTATCAGATTATTGTAAATCGGGCTAACCACTTCCACTGAACACGCACTACAATTCACCTGTTTACTCACTGTCTTTGAACTGACTGCAAAGGCCTGGCTGGATTTGAGTCGACAATGGCAGAAATAGAACAAACTATTCTTGTAAGGAAGTGGTGCTCACATTGTCAAGTGGCTTATTGTCATTAGTGGTTGTTAAGTGTTTGGTAAGGAGATATTGCTGCAGGTGGTGGGTGAAAGGTTGCTGTGTGGGAAATATTACTCCGCACCTTTTCTCATAATTCCTACTGGCAGGATCTACTGGTCAGTTCTTGTGAAATAAAACAGCAAAAGTACGAGTTTATTAGTATTGAATGGTTGTGGGATCTTCCTGTCTCTGATAGGTTCATGGATATGAGGATAGCAATATTTGTTCCAGAATATGAAATATAAATATTTCAATCAGAGCCGACGCCCCCCTCACCCCCTTTATCACTCTCTGCGCCCCCCACAATGAGGACCTCTGATCTACAGGAATGATACTCACCACACCTTCAGGATCCACAAGCAGCAAGTGTTTTTTGATACCACCTTGCATACCAGTAAGGACATACTGCCCAGGAGAGCCCTGGGATTCTCGTACTAAGAAATCACCATCCTAAAGAAAACAAGAAATGAATGTGGAATTAATCCTATAAACAGATATTTAAGAGCTAGAAGCCATTTACAGTGTTCCCTAAGTGATCTATTAACAGAAATGCATTTCAGTCGGTCAACACGAATCGTGCCCAATTCGATTGGGCGGGGATAAACAATTATTTTTAACATCCTAATACCTAAAAAAAAAACCAATTATATACTTATTAACACACTTCTTGAACAAATGGGGGAAAATTAATTGGATGACACGTTTTGTTCGTCGAGTGAACATCATCCGATCATGTTCATTTAGGCTTAAATTAAGTTTGGTGTATATTCATACAACTACCTCACTCCTCATCTTGCCTAGTACGCCTCAATATAGCGCTGCCTTGGGTTTTTATGGGTATCTACCCACATAACCTGACGGCGGTACTTTTTGAGGATCCAACCAGCCTTCGGGCTGACTACCTAACAGACATTATATTCATACAACACTTATGTAGAATGATTATTCGAAGTTGCACAAGTTCTTGACGGACCTTGCAATAAGTCAAAAGTTTTATAAGAATTTATAATTTTTTCCATTATTCTATAGCACTTCAGGAAATGCTGCGTTATTTTGTTGTTATTACAGCATATGGGGTTGAGTAAGCAAACCTTTGAATCCGTTAACATCTTAACGGTAGCAAGCTTATGATATGATTGTCACAGATATTTTGATAAAGTCTGTTTTTCTTTACCGTTCCTATAAAAACTAATAATATTTATAATATAGTACAGGACTGCCATATTAAGGGATTTTATCGATTTAAGCAGATTTTCGAATGTTGAAACGGATTCATGGATTACGTTACAGACTTGCGAAATTTTTCTTAAAATGTATTTATCTATTTGTTTATTTAATTATTTAATCGCATTTATGTCTTGATGAGATGCTGTAATTACAGTGAACACTCTTGATATTACAGCAAAAAGTTTGCTTACTTGTCTGAAGAAATGTACTCATCCGTCACAGAAGACAATGAACTGCAAGTAGTATCTGCACGTGCGTACTTGTGGAGCAAAGTGTGCGGTACCTTTTTCCTGCTAACTGGCGAGATTCTCACTGGCATTTCAGTTTACAGATCACAGCCAGAAACGGAAAAATATCCGATGGTACGCAATCGGTGCCGCTCTCGACCAGTTAGACGAGATTCCAACTGTCCTAACGGTCAAAAGTTAGAGCAATCAGACATGGCAAATATCACAATGCAAATAGGTACCATGATATTATGTGATTGGTACCATTCTCAGTCCACTGGATAATACCGTATTTCCTCGCATAATTGTCGCACCCCACTGGTGTATTCTTTGGAATACACGGTAAGATAGAGTAAACTTTTACTGCTCTTTGCTATAGTTCATTCCTTCCTTCTTCTCAAACACCAACAGTGATCTTCCAATTTCTCCTTGCTGTTTATGGTTCTCATGTTACTTGTGAGTCTGTTCTAGATATATATCTTCCATGACCCACCTAGCGTCATCTAGCAGCGAATCTCTGAAGTTCCTCAATTCTTCCCTGTACAAGAGGACTTCCTTATCCATCTGGCCACCAGATCTCGTCGCCATCGCCAGCTATCATCTCCATGATCAAGAGAACTTCGTCTATTTTTCACCCACCAGGCTGCTCTAGTGTCGCCTACTATCAACTCTTTGAAGACCATTTCATCAAGAAAAAATATATTTTTGTAAAGTTGTCTATTCTGATATGTATTCTTTTTGTTTCCTACCCCCACTCTTTTCCCTCCCCTGGTCCCTCTGTGCTTCGCTGAGCTTGTCTCACTTGTACGCCGGCAGTCGACTCAGTCAGTTGAAGCTCAACTAGAGCTTGCCTCCTCTACTCAAGAGGCAATCTTTTAATTCCACGCCAAAAGGAACTTCACCTTCGCCATGAAGCCAAGCTAAGTACTACTTCTACGTTCTTCAACTAATTTTAATGGATTTTAAATAGCTACATGCTTTTAATGATTATTTTATAGGCAGTGTGAGATTACTATACTTGGGGCAATAATCATCCTTCGCGGGATTTTCCATGTTGGGCTTTGGTTTGTCTAAGCCGATCTTAATAGGAAGCAGCATTTCTTATGCTTATTAAATGAGAGATCTTCTCACAATGTGGGATATCATTGAATTACCCACTGTCTATAAAATACTTAGCTCGTTCCACCGCTGGAATAACTTTTGCCCTATTCTTCAGTCAGGATTGCTCTGGAACCTTCCAGAATCTGCAGTTATACCGTCATGTATTTTCCACTCGCATGTGGGAATACCTTTTCTAACTAAGGAATCTTCCTTATGAATTACTGATCAATAGCTAATTTTTCTTCCTCCGTTGGGATTTTCTCTGGCGCATTTAACTGTAATCTACAACTTTCACAAGCAATAGACTCTCGCAAATCTAGTGTAACTAGTTATTTTCCATAATTGCAATAACTTTCTTTGCCATAAAACTTTTGTGCTACTACAGTGACCTTTTCATCTATTCAACAGACTATAGTGAAAACAGTGTTTATTCAACATTTCATCCGCGTCGCGTTCGTCCGAATACTATAAATACGGCCATGATCACATCCTCGATCCCATTTGATCTTTCCCAAACCTCTTACTAACAAACCATAATAATAAAATTGTTACTTTAGGTCTTTTTCAATGAGGTGTCTCTCTAAATAAGTGCCCTCCCTCTTTTGCTTATATATCATAAATTAATGTCTGCATAACTACGTGTCTGGTACTCGTCTCAAATTATCTTGTTTCTCCCTTCTAATTAGGGAATACAATTCTTTCAACTCATAAGTGAGTTATTTCTAGGTTTCACGAAAGGGAAACTTGCCCCATTTGTCTCGTGATTCCTACTTAAACATAGGAGGTCTAGAAACTTCCTTTCGATTTTTCTCTTCAGGTTTCACAATAAGTGACCTGCCCTATTTGCATAATCCAACCAAGTAATTCAGCATTAATATAAGAAGTTATAGAAACTTCTATTTTATTCTTCCTGTTTTTTGTTATTGTTATTTCCGAAGTTGTTACTCTTTCTAGGATATTAACTTAGAAATTCCTCAAAAGTACACCACCTTGTACTTGATTTATTGTCTAACTTTAATCACTTTAATTATCTTTAAATTTTTCATTTTATCTTCGCCATTTCAAAATCTTGCAATGTTTTTAAAACATATAAAGGTTTGAAACCAAAAGAATTGTTAATTGCCTGGTGCAAGCTTTAAATGTTTTTGGAGGTCTGCGACCCCAAATTGTTAACAAAATTGAAATTATATATTTGTTAAATTCGTTACACTCTTTTGCATTGTTAAATAAATTAATGAGTAATTTTTGTTTTATCATTTATCTAGCATAACGGTTAGGCAAGATCCTGTCTTCCTTGACTCTTCCCACTTAATGCAAATAAATCTATTGATAGGGCTTTCACCACTTGTTGCATTTGAGCAATAACTCTTAGTTGACAACTTGGTAAAGTCTCTCTTAGCTTTAATAGCTAATTCTAACTGGCCAGTAAGGCAAGCATAGCTCGCTACGCCAGCTTCCTGCTTGTGGAGATTCTCTCCAACACTTATGGTTGGTTTTTCAAAATATAAGTGTTTCTCCTTGCCTAAACTTTTAGTCGGCTCCTTGCTGGGTAAAAGCTTAGCCATTTCCAAATGCAACTATTGGTACACTTACCAAAATTATTCCCAACGTTATAATTGCTTTATCCCTATCCTTCTTGGAAGCATTTGGTCGCTCTTTAGGAATTCTACAATTTCGAAAACTAAAATATCTAAACCGATTCAAATTATTAGCGTTCTTCAAATTATTGTTTAAAAACAAACTCCTTTGAACAGATACACCATAAATCTGTTACTCTTTGTCTTGCCGGACCATCACCCTTCCCCATAGTAGGCATATGTATGCTTGAGAGGGAATACTCTAAAGCCACTCTCTTGCAAACCGCCCAAGTTCTAGCTGCGTTTCCCGTTAGCTTTGCCCAGGTCCCTACCCACTTTAGGTATCGGAGAGCGGATTTGCAGTGGCAACCGCCTTTGAGTACATTTAAAGTTAAACTTATAACTTTTGTAGGACTCTCCTCCTATTTCTCCATCCTTTTTCTCCAGTCCGAAACCCATCTCCTTCTCTTTATCATCTTCCCTGGGGGGTTAGGTTATTCCCAAGCTAATAATCTACCCAAAATTTGGTGCCGAAACCCGGGAGAGTCCATTCATGACATATTCTTTTTTTTTTCTTTTTTTTTCAAGGGTTATTTGATAATATTTTGCAAATTATTAATATCTTCTTTGAATTTTTCAGCTATAACTACATTGTGCAAAGCCTGTGAAGTGGAAAGAGGCCGCTCCTGTCTCCTTTGGTGTGTCCCTTCCTTTCAACTTATTTGCTGCTGCCAGCCTGACAGCATTTCCAAGGTTCCACAGTTTCGTAAGTTATACTTTAATTTACCTACTTTGTCATGGCCCCTACTGAAAAGGATAAGGATGAAAAACTTACTTCTAAACGAGCATCCTATAAAGGGCAAATTACCCGATTCAGAAAATACATCAAAGAGCTAGATCCCTCAGAAGCTCAATTAGATTTGTTGAAACATCGTGTAAGGGATTTTGAACGTTCATATGAAAATTATTGTAACATCCAAACTGAAATAGAAACTTGTATGCTTAATCAAACCGAAGATCGAGTCGAAGTAGAAAACCAATATTACGAAGATATAGGTTCTGCTTTCAAAATAATACGCCAACTCGAAGAAGAACAGAAAAAAGACGGTTCTGTTCTTGGTTCCCTTCACGAACAACAAACCTCTTCTCGCGATGGTACTCACAAGCCCAAACCAATTCTACCTAAGATTGATTTACCCCACTTCTCTGGAGACGAATCTACTTGGGATTCTTTCTATGAATTATTTTGCTCTCTTGTTCATGACAATGAAGACATTCAAGTCATCTACAAGTTTCATTACTTGAGATCTATCCTCCGAGGTCAAGCTCTGCAGTTAGTTGAAGCACTCCCTTTAAGTGCCGAAAATTACCCCATTGCCTTTAACTTATTGAAAGAAAGATACGGAAATTTACGGTTACGTATTCAACGCCATATGAAGGCTCTATTTAACTTACCTGCGTCACAGCACAATGACGTCACTAGTTTGCGTACTCTCATTGATACTACACAACTTCACGTTAAAGCTCTGTCCCAATTAGATCAACCCACTGAACACTTTCTTAAAACATTTAGTGGTTTCTAAAGTTGATGTTGCTACCCTCAAAGCTTGGGAGATTGAACTTTCTAGAGAAGACGATTACTCTTACGAGCATTTAGTCACTTTCATAAATGCAAGATGCCAGCTCTTAACCGCTTTAGCTAATCAAAGTGAACCCTCATCCCCGATTTCAAAATTTGAATTAATGTCTATTAAACCTCAGCGTCTAGTACCCAAAAACCTGGGTCCAGCTCATCTAAACTTAAGTCAAACACCACTGGTTACCCAACTAGGTCTAGTGAACGCCGTATTGCTAGCTCTCTCGTTTTAAACACTCAAAGCGAACCCCGCAAGAGTTTAAATGAACCATTAAAGTGCATACTTTGTAAAGATTCCCATGCCTTATATCTATGTAAATCTTTTAAAGAACTGTCAGTCGACGACAGAAGAAAATTAGTTTCCCAGAATAAACATTGCTTCAACTGCCTAGCACCCACGCATTCTGCTTCTAATTGCAAGTCCACAAGACTTTGCTTCCATTGTGAAAAAGCTCATCACACTTTACTACATCGTCATGATCAGGCAAGGTCATCGACAGCATCTACTTCTCAGAAAAGTGACAATGCTAACAGTTCCAATGCTTCATCGTACATTCAAAATTCCAGTCCATACGTAGTGCCCAAGTACTATTGTCTACTGTCAAAATCGAAGTTCAGGATAACTTTGGCAACTGGGTCCGTGCAAGCGGTCTTCTTGATTCAGCGGCAACTCATGATTTTGTGTCTAATTCTTTGATTAGAAAACTAGGCCTAACTGTAAACCCCACTTCTATTAACGTATCGGGCATTAACAGCTCAAAATCGCAAGCTTTACAGTTCTCAAAGCTAACCATAAGAGACATTTGTCACAGAAACAACTTTCTCAAACTGAATTGTCTCATTCTCAATAGCATTGGAGAAGACACTCCAAGTCACTCTGTGGATATTTCAGGGTTAAACATTCCCTAGCATTTAAGGCTAGCCGATCCTTTGTTCAACGTACAAAACCCCATTGACATACTCTTTAGTGTCAATGTTTTCTGGAATTGCCTTCGTAAACAGGTTCGCAAGTTATCCTCAAACGTGGTTGCCAGAGACACTAATTTTGGATGGATCGTCACCGGTCAACTTCCCCATTATTCTCCCCAACCGGCATCGCAATGTTACTTTGCTATTACTGACCTGGAACAGTTCTGGAGGCTCGAAAGCGTTGATTCTCCTAACGTGACCTCTTCAGAAAACGAATTTTGTGAGCAACTTTTCCTGAACACTACCACTCGCTCTTCTGATGGTCGGTTCATTGTTCAGATGCCAAGATTACATAATCCTCCTAAACTTATTAACTCTCAACCCAAAGCTCGAAAAGCTCTCTTTGCTATCGAGAGCAAATTCAAGAAAGAACCTCTCGTTAAACAGCAGTATACTGATTTCATGGATGAGTATGAAAGCTTAGATCATATGGAAGTTGTTAACAAATCTGATGACGAATTGCACCCCCCAATTGAAACGGTTTTCTTAAATCATCATCCCGTGTGGAAAAACCCTCTTGTAAAGGATAAAATCCGAGTTGTTTTCAATGGTTCATCACCTGACGTTAATGGCAACGATACTCTTTACTCTGGTCCTGCTATTCAGTCAGATCTATCTGCTATACTCTTAAACTTTCGATTATTTCCCATAGCTGTTATAGCGGATATAAAACAGATGTACCGTCAAGTTTTAATTCAGCCTGAACGAGATCTCCAAAGAATCTTGTGGCGCGACGAAATCAGTAAGCCCATTAAGGTATTTCGTTTAAAAACGATTACTTATGGCTTAAAACCTTCCGCTTTCCTTGCTATCCGATCCCTACACTTGTTAGCCTCTCAAGATGGTCATTTATTTGATTCTAAAGCTTCTGAAGCACTAACTACGTCATTCTATGTTGACGATTATTTGCAGTCCTTCCCCACTCTGGAGGAAGCTTCTTTTGTGTCATTAGAACTTCAGGCATTGCTAAAGAATGGAGGTTTCCCACTTCATAAGTGGAATTCCAACTCCCATGAGTTTCTCGCCCGGTTTCCTATTGAAGACGTAGATCCCTCCTCCATCGAAATTTGTGGAGTTTCCACTCCGAATCCATAAAAACTCTTGGAGTCCATTGGTGCACTAGCACTGACGCTCTCATCTATAAAGTTTCGCTCGCAGAAGAGCTCCCTAACACGAAAAGACAAATTCTCTCTGAAATTTCAAAAATTTTTGATCCGCTTCAATTCCTTGCCCCAGTTATCGTCATAGCCAAACTTCTCATGCAAGAGCTATGGTCGCTCAAATGTGAATGGGACGACACTGTTCCCCTTTCTTTTCTTAACAGTTGGCTCTCTTTTCGCAGTAATTTGCTTGATCTTTCCCTTATTGAAATTCCCAGGAATTTAATTAACGCTCATCCTAAAGCATCTTTTTTCCTTCATGTGTTCGCGGACAGTTCCGAAAAAGCTTACGGTTGCTGTGCATATTTGGTTTATTGCGGTTCATTAAATGGATCTTCAGTTTCCAACCTTGTTTGTGCCAAATCGAAGGTGGCTCCTCTTAAAACTATCACTTTGCCTAGACTTGAATTGTGTGCTGCACTCATGGCCGCAGAACTTGTTAAGAAATTACGGGAAGTTTTAAAAGTCGAATTCTCGCAAATCTATCTTTGGAGCGATTCCATGATCACCCTTTCTTTGATCGCCAAAAACCCCTCTCATTGGCAAACTTTTGTTGCAAACAGGGTTTCCAAAATTCAAACTCTTTCTTCGGGATGTCAATGGAGGCATGTGCCCAGCACTGACAACCCTGCCGACATTATTTCTCGTGGATGTTTGCCCTCTCAATTGGCAGCTTCCCAGTTGTACTGGCATGGGCCCTCGTGGTTAATTGAAGACTCTTCTTGTTGGCCTTCGAAACCTCAGCTACGAACTCCAACTTGCCTGACGCTAAAGTATCTATATCTATTGCTTCGTGTCTTGTTTCCAACGTTTCTCATCCCTTGTTGTCCCGCTATTCTTCCTTTCATAAATTAATTCGAATTGTCGCCAATCTTCTTAGATGGAAATATCTTGTGGTTGACCAACCTCTTCTCCCCAAACCACACCTTACCAATCATGAATTGAATCTCGCTACCATTAAGATTTTGCAACTAACACAGCAAGAAGCCTTTTCTTCTGAATTGTCTTAATTTTCTACTAAAAGAGATCTTCCCAAATCCAGTCGTCTTCGTGCTTTAGCCCCGTTCCTTGATGACAAATAGGTTACTCAGGGTAGGTGGTAGGCTTTCGCAATCTTTGCTTTCCGAGGACAAAAAGCATCCTGTTATTTTGCCTTCTAAACATCACGTAACTTCCTTAATTATACGTGACTTTCATTATCGCAATTTGCATGTTGGTACACGTACACTGCTTTGCCTCTTAAGGGAAAAGTGCTGGATTATAAATGGAATTCATGAAGTTTCCTCTGTAATTCACAAATGCATTCCTTGCTTCAAACCGAAACCTCAAGTCAATCCTCAATTAATGAGCGATCTGCCCTCCTTTCGCTCTACTCCTATACGTCCATTTGCTCTAACTGGTGTGGACTATATGGGTCCGTTCCAATATCAACGCAATTCCCCTGAAGCTAAACGCAAATTGTTCGGTAAGCTCTATGTTTCTCTCTTTGTTTGCATGGTTACTGGCGCAATCCATTTGGAACTAGTAACGAATGCTTCTACTTCTTACTTTTTGTCAGCTGTCTCTCGCTTCGCTGCTAGGCGTGGTGTTCCTTCGGAGATGTTCTCTGATAACGCTTCCACTTTTCAAGGCGCAGCTTCCTTGTGGAAGAAAGCTCTCACATCTTCTCCTGCCATGGAACAGATCTCTAATTTTTCCTACTCAAAGGGTTTCAAATGGCGTTTTATACCTCCCTACGCTCCTCATCACGGTGGTAGGTGGGAATCCTGCGTCATCATCATCATCTTGAGCAGTTTCCAACCGCTGGTCGGGTCCGCTTGGAAAATAAGCCTCTCCATCGTTTCCTGTCCATCCACCACCTCTCGTCATTTACTGTGTCCCAGCACACTCCTCTTTCCTCCACACTCTTCTTAACTCCTTTTGTCCATCTGTCCCTTGGTCTTCCCCTTGGCCTCCTTCCCGTCATTTCCATTCCAAACATCTTCTTCGGTATCCTCTCCTCTTGCATCCTCCTCACATGTCCATACCATTGTAGCCTAGATCGCTCTATTCTATTTTGCAATGGTTCCTCTCTTACCATCTCTCTGACTCTCTCATTCCTTACTCTGTCCATTCTTGTCACTCCTACCCTACTCCTCTGGAACTTCATCTCCACTGCTCGTATTTTATTCTTGTCCCTTTCCTTCATCACCCATGTTTCTGAACCATATGACAAAATTGGCACAAAGTAGGTCTTGTAGATGATTCCTTTACATTTTTGTGGTACATCTTTATTCCATAACATCCCCCTAACACTCTTGAAAAATCCATCTGCGCACCTTCCCCTTTCATTTATTTCCATCCTATTGCCTCCCTTTTCTTCAATTATGCTTCCCAAGTACTTGAAGCATTCTACTTTCTGCAACTGCTGTCCTCCAAGTGTTATGCCCATATCCAGTCTGTTCTTCTTCCTCGTTGTGATGACCACTTCACTCTTTTGTGCTGAGAACTTCATCCCATATGATAACACTACCTTCTCCCACTCATCTAATTGCTCTTGTACTTCTTCCTCATCCTCTCCCCATACCAGGTCATCAGCAAACAACATTGCCTTCATTTTCCTTTCCCCAATGCTATTTACCACTTTTCGTATGATTCCATCCATCACCACTATAAATAACAGGGGTGAGAGGGCACTTCCCTGTTTCAGACCACTCTCCAGTTGAAACCATTCCGTTCTCTCTCTTCCCACCTTTACACAGCTTTTGCTTCCCTCGTACATGGCTTTCACTCTTGCCACTGTCTCCTTGTTCACTGCTTTTACTCTCATTGCTTCCCATACCTTGTTTCTATTAATACTATCATATGCTTTCTCAATATCCAAGAAGGTCATCACCAGATCTTTCCCATATTCATAATGGTGTTCTTGTAGCTGTCTTACTGCAAAAATGAGGTCAACTGTTGACCTTCCTGGCCTGAATCCATACTGTTCTTCCCTCAGCCCATCTTCAACTTCTGTCCGAATTCTTCTCTCCAGTACCTTCTCAAATATTTTGGCGCAGTGGCACAAGAGTGTAATTCCCCTGTAGTTCTTGCATTCCTTCCTACTTCCCTTTTTAAATATGGGTATTATTATCCCTCTTTTCCAGTCCTCTGGTATTTTCTTCTCCCTCCATATAACTTTCATTACTCGAAAGAGCCACTGTGTTCCTATCACCCCTGCTGCTCTCACCATCTCCACACTCACTTCGTCTATTCCCGGTGCCTTTCCCCCTTTCATCTTCTTTAATGCTTCCTCCACTTCTTTCCATGTCAATTCCTTCTCTGAAATGTCTTGGTCACTGCCTGTTTCTTCCTCCACAATGTCCACTACGCTGGTTTTAGTTGGATTTAGGAGTTCCTTGAAGTATTCTCTCCAGATATCCTTTACTTCTTCCATATTTTCGACCTCCTTTCCATTCCTGTCCACCATTCTGACATTTTCCCCTGTATCTCTTCTCTTTGCCTTTATCATTCCATACAACACTTTCTTACTGCCATCACAGTCCTCCTCCATCATTTCTGTCCATTTCTCCAGCCATTTCTTTTTCTCTTCCTTCACTACTTCTCCTGCTTCTTTCTTCCGCTCTTGGTATTCTTCTCTTGTTCTGTCTGTCCTCTGTTGGAACCATTTCCTGAATGCTTCATTTTTCTTTTTCACTGCTTCCTTAGTTCTGGGGTTCCACCATGGTGTTTCCTTCCACCTTTTCTTTCCACTAGTTCTGCCACACACGACTTCCGCTGCTTCTACCAACACGTCCTTGAACCTATTCCATTCTTCTTCACCTGTTTTCGGATCATCCTTCGGTAATTTGTTCCTTACTGATATCTGGAACTTCTCCTTATTTCCATCCTCCTTCAGCTTCCATGTCCTTATTCTTCTTTCTTGGTTCTCAGTTCTCCTCTTTTCCTTCAGTCCTCTCACCTTGGCGACCAGCAGACGGTGGTCACTGTCCAGGGCTTCTGAAGGTATTACCCTTATATCCGTGATACTCTTCTTTGTCTCCTTCCCGCATAGAATGTAGTCCATCACTGATTTCCTAGTCAAATCCCTGCTGTACCAAGTAATTTTATGGCTCTCTCTCTTCTTGTACCATGTGTTTCCAACCATTAGCACATTTATCTTGCACAGTTCCAACAATCTCTCTCCTTCCTTATTCCTGTTTCCCCATCCTTCACCACCAATCACTTCCTCAAAACCTCTTCTATCAGTTCCGACATGGGCATTTAGGTCTCCCATGAATAACAGGTCTCTCCCCACTAACTGCTTCAGCAACTCCTCTTCAAACTCGTCCTTCTCGCCTTCTGTGCATCCCACCTGTGGTGCATAGACTTGCAGAATGTCCAGGTTTCTACCTTTCACAGTGATTCTGGCTCTAATTATTCTATCACTTACCCTCTTTACTTCCTCCCTCAGCTCTTCTCTCACCACCATTCCCACTCCATTTCTCTTCCCCTCCTCATTTCCTATCCAGTATAGCTGCAAGCCATTTCTCAGTTCTTTTCTTCCTTCCCCTCTCCATCTGGTCTCGGCCAGTCCGAGTACGTCCAGTTTTCTCCTCTCCATCATATCCACAATCTCCTCCACTCTTCCCGTCAATGTAGTTATATTCAAAGTTCCAATTCGTAGTCCATTTCCATAGCCAGGTCTGTTTCCTTTAGATCTGTCCTTTCCGAGGCCCGTTCCCGTTTTAAAAGCAGTTTCATATCCACTACTGGCTTGCTAGGCCTAACGTAGCTTCACCATACCTGCCAACTTTTGAAAAGGGCTATCAGTAAAACTCACGCGCGACAAAAAAAATCTAACGATTTTCGACATACCCCGGCTTGACGAAAATAATAATACTTCTGGGCTACAAAATACAATAATTCATGCTTTAAACAGGATACTTCAATGAAATCATATCTACTTACATGATTTGTAGATGAACATAACAATCAAGAAGAAATCCATGTTAATCAGCAGCAGGCGTGGTGAATATCGGTTTGGAGCAGACATAACAGGACTTCCTTGATAGATTAAGCTGATATACGATAATTGAAAAAGGCTTTAAACAATAAAACTTGTTTAACGTAACACAGGCAAGAAATAATATAATACACACTGCAAATCACATGCTAGTTCGACTTTTAAGTCATGGTTGTGGCCTTTTTAGCTTCCTGCAAACAGTCTTGAGAAAATGTTTTGTCATAACAGGGACCAGAACTCCTGGTCTTCAAAATAGAAATAGACTCCAGATATTCATTGGACATGGATGACCTGAACTGTGTTCTATTTTTCTTCACAAAGCTAAAAAAAAAACATTCACATTCTGCATAGCTATGGGGTATGGTGAGAATAGAGAGCAATACTCTAAAAATTCGGTTATACTTAAGAAGTCCATCGGCTCCACGAATTCTTGATATTTGTGCCCAACTGGAATCACTTGCAGCATCTTGATGTGCAGCCAAAGAGTCATCTACCTGAAGAGCTGTGAACTGCCTCTGAAGCTCATTCACCACCTCATCTGTAGTTTCATTCTCTTCCTTGCATAACATGGTAGGAAACTTTTCCCAGAAAAAACGAATGGAAGATAACTGTGAATCTTCAATTTTGTCTAACCTAGCAACTTGAGCATTCTTTAACACGTCATCCTTGAGTGGAAACTTGTTGATGATGTAGTCACAGGCAGTATAAAAGTAGTTTCTCACTGATGAAAAGAAAAGGAATTTATCTGTATCCGGTCCGTTCTGAAGGCACTTAACAACTTCAGATGATGCATTTTTTGCCATTTTATTTACAATACATGTCGTTTTCGTGCGACCACAACTATATTTCTTTGCAACTTCTGATGTGGGAAACATCTTCTTAAATAAAGCTCCAGCATGATCAGCCGCACTTAAGGGCACATTGTGTTCCACCAAAAAGGAAGTAAACAGACACTCGGCCCTAATTACGTCACTGTAAACGTTTCCAGACTTAGCAAAAAAGGTGTTGATTTTCTTGCTATCTTCTTCGATTTAACATAACTAATGTGTTTACCGCACTTCACATGATTACTTAAATCGTTTTTTTCCACCATATGCAATATTAATATCACACCCACATACCGTGCAAAAGGCAAATTTTTCTCCCTTTCTTGATTTTAGTATGCACGGAAAATCAACCGAGTATGATTCTTTAAATGTCTGGAAGTACTGTTTCTTGTTGGATTTGTTCATTCTCGATATCTACTAAAACATCGAAAGGAACCTGGATCACTGAACGTCACATAAAATTATAACATAAAACAATTAAGACAGCCAACACTTCATTAAAACATGTCAAAACACACCAACCATTAAATGAACACGACGCCAACCTCGTGAAGATAGAATATGCACATGGTAGAAAAAAATAAACACACACACACGTGGAACGAATGTAATTAGTCCAAGGAATACAGGAAACTGCGAAGCACGAAGTTATAGCCAAAAACTCGAACGCTTCATTAAAATATGCCATAACCTTAAAAGACGAAAACATTCAAGGAACGCCAACTTCGCGAACAATGAACAACTAACGTGGTCAAAGAATATGGTTTAAATCGCAACGAGCGAACGGAGCGGAACAAAGAATATGCGAAGCAGAGCCTGTCAACACCTAAGATTCACATGCAAGAACGGTTATCCCGGCTTCAAATTCAATTACGATGACGACACAACCATCACACGGTTAAAAGTACGAATCATATCAAAGAACGAGTTATCGACTATCGTGGACTTGCCTTCGACCCACGCAAACAATCGATTGTACGGAAGTGGGCGGTATTATCGAATGTAAATTATCGTTTCAAATTTTTGTCCGCGAAATCGTAAAATGACACCGTTCGTCCGTAAAACCGTAAAATGCTGCAATTTCCGTAAATTTTACGGATAAACCGTAAAAGTTGGCAGGTATGCTTCACCATAACCCTGGCAAGGGGCCTGTTTTCGGTCCGCGAGAGGTATTTTATTTCCCTCAAACCCTCCGGACAAGTCCGGCGAGGCCCCCCCCCCCTATCCGCCACCTGGGACGCGCCCGATAGAGGAACACTGGAACAGGCAAACCCCCACAGGGGAATCCTGCGTAAGGCTCACTAAACGTCATTTAAGAAAGGTTTTAGGTAATCACACTCTGACTTAAGAATTTAATTCACTGTCCGTTCTGATTGAAGGTGTTGTTAATTCTCACCCTTTAACTCCTCTTTCCAATGACCCTGACGACCTGCTTCCACTCACACCTGGTCACTTCCTTATAGGCACTTCTCTTTCTGCCCCTCCTCCCCTTCCCAATTCTTACAGGGATTCTAATTTACCTATTGTTTGGCGTAAACTTGAAGCCCTCCGCAATTCTTTCTGGAAGAGGTGGAACTTGGAATACTTAACTTCCTTGCAACGGAGACAGAAGTGGTTTCTTTCCAATCCCGACATCAAAGTGGGGGACTTGGTCCTGGTTAGGGATGTTTCTCCTCCCCTGGTCTGGATTTCTGGTAGAGTGACTGAGTGTTATCCTGGAAGGGATGGGAGAGTCAGGGTAGCCAGAATCTTGACCACTAACAGTCACATCATAAGACCACTGTCCTTAATTGCTCCATTACCTTTAAATTTTTAATTGTTTATCTCGTTCTCTGTTGGTGTTTTTCCCTCCCAGCTTGGTGTATTCTTTGGAATACACGGTAAGATAGAGTAAACTTTTACTGCTCTTTGCTATAGTTCATTCCTTCCTTCTTCTCAAACACCAACAGTGATCTTCCAATTTCTCCTTGCTGTTTATGGTTCTCATGTTACTTGTGAGTCTGTTCTAGATATATACAGGGTGCTTCAAAAAATGTATACACACTTTGAACTTCCATAGAAAATTTATTTACCGTTCTACAAAGTTAAATTTCAGGAAATTAGAAAGCTGAAAGTCCAATGTAAATGAAACATAAATAACAAATGTTAATACTGTTCAAATTGGCGACCTGCAGCATCAATACAATTCTGAGTACGAGTCACCACTGATTCTGTACATCGTATCAAAATGACCAATGAGATTTCTCTACACACAGCTTGAATCTCATTCCAAAGAATGTCTAGGTTACGTGGTTTACGTTTGTACACCTCATCTTTTACTGTGCCCCATAAGAAGAAATCCAGTGGTGTAAGGTCTGGAGAGCGTGCTGGAAACTCGATTGGCCCCCTGCGTCCTATCCACTGGTCCGGCAAATTTTGATCCAGGTAAGCTCGTACGTCCCTGTGATAGTGCGGCGGGGCACCATCTTGTTGAAAATAAAAATTATCATTACCGTATAATGCTCGAATGGCAGGAAATATGGAATCAGCAAGCATTGTTAGGTAAGTTATACCAGTTACAGTGCCTTCAAATCGAAAAGGTCCAATGAGTCCCCTTGAAGACAAACCGCACCACACATTTACACCAGGCAAATTTACAGCTTTTTCAATTGTAATGTGAGGATTTTCTTCACCCCAGTAAACACAATTGTGCCTATTGACAGTTCCATTAAGTTTGAATTGGGCTTCATCCGACCAAATGATGCTACCCATAAATCCCGGTTCACGTATCAACATCTCCTGAACCCATTCACAAAATTGCAACCTTCGGTCTGGATCGTCGTCACTTAGCTGTTGCACCAGCCTTGGAATGTAAACACGATACTTGCCTCTCTTCAGAATGCGTAGCACGCTGCTAGCACATACATCACTTTTACGTGCCCCTTGCCTTGAAGATTTGTTAGGAGAGCGTTGAAACTGTTCCAAGACTGCCGTTGATGACTCATCACTTGTAGCTGTTCGAGGTCGACCTGAAAGACCTTTATGCACATCACACACTGTTCCATGAACTTCGAATTTGTCTCGTATGCGTGTAATTGTTAATCTTGAAGGTGGTTCTGTATCATACTCCCTTCTCCACTGTCTTTGAACTTCATTTACAATATCAAACTTCCAGTACCACTTCATAACCTGCTTACGTTCTTCAAAACTCAAACGTACGTCCGCCATGTTGATATTACAAATTCCAACTGACAATATAACATAGAGGGACGAATATGCTGCCACCTGGCGAAGAAATATAACATTAGCCTTGTAGAGCGGGAAAACTACGATAGTTTAAAGTGGGAATACTAATTGCCATTTCTGGTCCGTATTGACGTATATAAATAGTTTAATCAGTTGAAACTTTCCGTCAAATCAATACAAAATATTTTGCGCTATTATTGCGCTAAGTTAGGTACATGTTTCGAACCTTGCAAGGCGGTCCTTCATCAGCCTCTCACACAAATGGCAACACATCAAAAAAACACTGAACAAAATCCAAAAATGCATGCACACTAATAAAACACATTAAAACATTCAATTAAAATTTGTACGAAACATATTAAAAACACATGTTAAAAGTTCTGAGAGTCCATTTATCTTGTTCATTGCCAGCGTTTAAACACGTGTCGTTCTGATAGGAGATCTTGTCCTGTTCTGTTATCTGCTTCTTGTCATGTGGGGAACGGAAATAGAGTAGTATTCCCATTTGAATGGTCCAAATGCAAAAGACTTTTAGGTACTCCCAGACTAAACAAGTAGTCCTCTGTTGAAAGAAAATTAAAATTTATTTAGTGAATGGACTGAAGTAATGAGAATCTAATTACGATCAACCCGAAAACGATTGCTAGAAAATCCTTACCTCCCAGTGTATGCAGTGAACCTGTGCGCTTGAAACAGCCGTTGCAATTAAAGTGCTGAGTCTAGGCGAGGCGAGGTGAGGCCACGTGAGACATGTAGGGGTGGAGAATACCATTGGTGGAAGCAATGAGCGGAGGGGCGGGGAGGCACTTGGAGTGGGAGGGGAAAGGAAGTTTGGGTGGTACTACGAGCCCAGATCTAATTTATGGAGGTTTTCATTTATGGAGGTTTTTTATGTTTGTTACTGGTGACAAAGTTTGTCAATGTTTCGTATAAAACATTGCTATCGAAATTGATTTCATTCAGATTGTGTGACGGGTTGTTTCTCAAGGCCTGGTCTATCTCTAGCTGTTCTAAAATATTAAGCATAATGCCTTTGCTGCAATAATGTAAAATTTCCAAGTCTTCCTCAATTTTCGAAAAGTTGTGGTTGTGTTCCTGCATATGATTATTAATGGCTGAGAATTTTTTGTGCCTCGCAGCGTTGAAATGCTCATTATATCTTATTTTAAAACTACACATTACAACAGAGCTAAACCAAATTGATAATAGCATCAAATTCACCACAACATCAGAAATATGATGATGATGATAATTGTTGTTTTAAGGGGCCTAACATCGAGGTTATCGGCCCCTAACATCAGAAATAAATCAGTCTATAAACTACCTGGATCTTACTGTCATTAGGGACACCATGGGCCTACGATTTAAAATATACAGGAAACCAACCCAAACGCACACCACCATTAGGAAGGATTCAAATCACCCGGCCACCCATAAAAAAGCTGCTTTCAGGGCATATATTAACAGAGCTATTAACGTACCCCTCTCAGAACAAGATTGGAACAAAGAGCTTTCCACCATATATCAGATAGCCATAGCCAATGGTTTTAGCAAAATGTACGTCGATTCCATTTTAAGCAAAATTAAAAATAAACCAGTCACAAGCTTGCAACCAATAGAAAATAAGAAATCTGTTGCAGTTTTCACATACGCAAATCAACTAACGCACAACATCACGAACGTTTTCAAGAAACAAGAGCTTAGAATAGCATACAGAACAGACAACACCACTATGAAACACTTATTTAACTCCAAATCGATCAACAAACAAGACAAATTCCAGAAATCCGGTATTTACAGAATAAAGTGCAAGGATTGTGATGCGGATTACATAGGTCAAACGGGGCGTAGTTTTAAAATAAGATATAATGAGCATTTCAACGCTGCGAGGCACAAAAAATTCTCAGCCATTAATAATCATATGCAGGAACACAACCACAACTTTTCGAAAATTGAGGAAGACTTGGAAATTTTACATTATTGCAGCAAAGGCATTATGCTTAATATTTTAGAACAGCTAGAGATAGACCAGGCCTTGAGAAACAACCCGTCACACAATCTGAATGAAATCAATTTCGATAGCAATGTTTTATACGAAACATTGACAAACTTTGTCACCAGTAACAAACATAAAAAACCTCCATAAATGAAAACCTCCATAAATTAGATCTGGGCTCGTAGTACCACCCAAACTTCCTTTCCCCTCCCACTCCAAGTGCCTCCACGCCCCTCCGCTCATTGCTTCCACCAATGGTATTCTCCACCCCTACATGTCTCACGTGGCCTCACCTCGCCTAGACTCAGCACTTTAGTTGCAACAGCTGTTTCAAGCGCACAGGTTCACTGCATACACTGGGAGGTAAGGATTTTCTAGCAATCGTTTTCTGGTTGATCATAATTAGATTCTCATTACTTCAGTCCATTCACTAAATAAATTTTAATTTTCTTTCAACAGAGGACTATCTGTTTAGTCTGGGAGTACCTAAAAGTCTTTTGCATTTGGACCATTCAAATGGGAATACTACTCTATTTCCGTTCCCCACATGACAAGAAGCAGATAACAGAACAGGACAAGATCTCCTATCAGAACGACACGTGTTTAAACGCTGGCAATGAACAAGATAAATGGACTCTCAGAACTTTTAACATGTGTTTTTAATATGTTTCGTACAAATTTTAATTGAATGTTTTAATGTGTTTTATTAGTGTGCATGCATTTTTGGATTTTGTTCAGTGTTTTTTTGATGTGTTGCCATTTGTGTGAGAGGCTGATGAAGGACCGCCTTGCAAGGTTCGAAACATGTACCTAACTTAGCGCAATAATAGCGCAAAATATTTTGTATTGATTTGACGGAAAGTTTCAACTGATTAAAAACTATTTAGTTTAAAGTGTGTATACATTTTTTTGAAGCACCCTGTATCTTCCACGACCCACCTAGCGTCATCTAGCAGCGAATCTCTGAAGTTCCTCAATTCTTCCCTGTACAAGAGGACTTCCTTATCCATCTGGCCACCAGATTTCGTCGCCATCACCAGATATCATCTCCGTGATCAAGAGAACTTCGTCTACTTTTTCACCCACCAGGCTGCTCTAGTGTCGCCTACTATCAACTCTTTGAAGACCATTTCATCAAGAAAAAATTTATTTTTGTAAAGTTGTCAATTCTGATATGTATTCCTTTTGTTTCCTAACCCCACTCTTTTCCCTTCCCTGGTCCCTCTGTGCTTCGCTGAGCGTGTCTCACTTGTACGCCGGCAGTCGACTCAGTCAGTTGAAGCTCAACTAGAGCTTGCCTCCTCTACTCAAGAGGCAATCTTTTAATTCCACGCCATCTTGGAACTTTAATCTCATCCGTCAAAGGGAACTTCACCTTCGCCATGAAGCCAAGCTAAGTACTACTTCTACGTTCTTCAACTAATTTTAATGGATTTTAAATAGCTACATGCTTTTAATGATTATTTTATAGTCAGTGTGAGATTACTATACTTGGAGCAATAATCATCCTTCACGGGATTTTCCATGTTGGGCTTTGGTTTGTCTAAGCCGATCTTGATAGGAAGCAGCATTTCTTATGCTTATTAAATGAGAGATCTTCTCACAACGTGGGATACCATTGAATTACCCACTGTCTATAAAATACTTAGCTCGTTCCACCGCTGGAATAACTTTTGCCCTATTCTTCAGTCAGGATTGCTCTGGAACCTTCCAGAATCTGCACTCTATCTACCAGTTATACCGTCATGTATTTTCCACTCGCATGTGGGAATACCTCTTCTAACTAAGGAATCTTCCTTATGAATTACTGCTCAATAGCTAATTTTTCTTCCTCCGTTGGGATTTTCTCTGGCGCATTTAACTGTAATCTACAACTTTCTCACGCAATAGACTCTCGCAAATCTAGTGTAACTAGTTATTTTCCATAATTGCAATAACTTTCTTTGCCATAAAACTTTTGTGCTACTACAGTGAACTTTTCATCTATTCAACAGACTATATGAAAACAGTGTTTGTTCAACATTTCATCCGCGTCGCGTTCGACCCAATACTATAAATACGGCCATGAACACTTATCCTCGATCCCATTTGATCTTTCCCAAACCTCTTACTAACAAACCATAATAATAAAATTGTTACTTTAGGTCTTTTTCAATGAGGTGTCTCTCTAAATAAGTGCCCTCCCTCTTTTGCTTATATATCATAAATTAATGTCTGCATAACTACGTGTCAGGTACACGTCTCAAATTATCTTGTTTCTCCCTTCTAATTAGGGAATACAATTCTTTCAACTCATAAGTGAGTTATTTCTAGGTTTCACGAAAGGGAAACTTGCCCCATTTGTCTCGTGATTCCTACTTAAACATAGGAGGTCTAGAAACTTCCTTTCGATTTTTCTCTTCAGGTTTCACAATAAGTGACCTGCCCTATTTGCATAATCCAACCAAGTAATTCAGCATTAATATAAGAAGTTATAGAAACTTCTATTTTATTCTTCCTGTTTTTTGTTATTGTTATTTCCGAAGTTGTTACTCTTTCTAGGATATTAACTTAGAAATTCCTCAAAAGTACACACCTTGTACTTGATTTATTGTCTAACTTTAATCACTTTAATTATCTTTAAATTTTTCATTTTATCTTCGCCATTTCAAAATCTTGCGAAGATTTTAAAACATATAAAGGTTTGAAACCAAAAGAATTGTTAATTGCCTGGTGCAAGCTTTAAATGTTTTTGGAGGTCTGCGACCCCAAATTGTTAACAAAATTGAAATTATATATTTGTTAAATTCGTTACACTCTTTTGCATTGTTAAATAAATTAAAGAGTTCTTTTTCGTTTTATCATTTCTCTAGCATAACGGTTAGGCAAGATCCTGTCTTCCTTGACTCTTCCCACTTAATGCAAATAAATCTATTGATAGGGCTTTCACCACTTGTTGCATTTGAGCAATAACTCTTAGTTGACAACTTGGTAAAGTCTCTCTTAGCTTTAATAGCTAATTCTAACTGGCCAGTAAGGCAAGCATAGCTCGCTACGCCAGCTTCCTGCTTGTGGAGATTCTCTCCAACACTTATGGTTGGTTTTTCAAAATATAAGTGTTTCTCCTTGCCTAAACTTTTAGTCGGCTCCTTGCTGGGTAAAAGCTTAGCCATTTCCAAATGCAACTATTGGTACACTTACCAAAATTATTCCCAACGTTATAATTGCTTTATCCCTATCCTTCTTGGAAGCATTTGGTCGCTCATTAGGAATTCTACAATTTCGAAAACTAAAATATCTAAACCGATTCTAATTATTAGAGTTCTTCAAATTATTTGTTTAAAAACAAACTCCTTTGAACAGATACACCATAAATCTGTTACTCTTTGTCTTGCCAGACCATCACCCTTCCCCATAGTAGGCATACGTATGCTTGAGAGGGAATACTCTAAAGCCACTCTCTTGCAAACCTCCCAAGTTCTAGCTGCGTTTCCCGTTAGCTTTGCCCAGGTCCCTACCCACTTTAGGTATCGGAGAGCGGATTTGCAGTGGCAACCGCCTTTGAGTACATTTAAAGTTAAACTTATAACTATTGTAGGACTCTCCTCCTATTTCTCCAGTCCGAAACCCATCTCCTTCTCATTATCATCTTCCCTTGGGGGTTAGGTTATTCCCAAGCTAATAATCTACCCACCCACTTTTCAAACACTAAAATAGGTTTATAAAATTTCAACGCATAATCGTCGCATAACATATTCGTATTTGTGCGCCAGTCAGTTGCACACACTGTCGCGAGCTAATAATCCGTCGTGACTTTGTCAGAAGAAAGGAGTCCGTGCCTCAGTACCTGCGGGCTATATGACCACGTGATGCGAGCGGGCAGCATCGTCACTTAGCATGTCCGTATTTGAGCGCTGATCGGTTGCGCATGCTGCCGCGACTTTAAAACCTGACGTAACTTTGTCAGAAGAAAGTAATCTCGTCTTTATGCCTCTATGCGGGTTATAAATCGCGACGCAAGCGGCCAGCATCGTCGCTTACCACATTTCGCGAGTTTAAAACCTGGTGTGACTTTGTCAGAAGAAAGTAATCTAGTCTTTGTGCCTGCGGGCTATGAATCGCGACACGAGCGACCAGCATCGTCACTTAGCACATTCCACAAGATTATAATCTGGCGTGACCTTGTCAGAAGAAAGAAGCCTGTCTCTGACTGCAGGCTATGACTCACGATACGCGAACTGCTGGCCCACGGCACGCTAAATAGCGATCGCGTTCAACGCCACTCTAGGGGAATGATACTTGTGTGGACCTGTCGCTTCCATGAGTTGGCCTCGGAATGACGTAATTACATAACAAACAAATAACAATAATATTAAGAGAGCATACAAGCATGCAGCAAATAATGATACAGTATTATTTAAAAATTGTGGTTTTCTTCTTTGAACTTAAATATTATTCGCTTAATCGTCGCACTCTACTTTTTCCTACGAATTTTAGGCTAAAAATATGCGACGATACGGTATTTCTAGTATCCTAACAGAGTGGTAGCCACGCGTATGTGGTCGGTTATGGTGAGTAATAGTGTGTTGGATTCACGATCAGCGCTGCACTCAGCTTATTGATCAAATTTCCTATGGACTTCATGCTCTGGTGAAGAGTCATAGGCACATCGAGCAGACTGTTGGCCATTTTTAAGATGCACTTCTGCAGGTAGTCATTTGATATTTCTTATTATATGGGGAGAATTTAACGATTATTAAGAGAGAATTAACTGAACACACTTTTCAGAAATAACAAGGTATCGTGAACTATAGCTTTCTGCAGTCACCAAATAATTACCATTACTAAACTGCTAGCACAATGTTATCATCACGTGTAAACGAACCATTTTCGCAAAATTTAACAAATTTCACCCTACCAATATGATCTATATGGAATAAATGTGTTTTGGTATTTAAGAATTTTCATCATGTGAAAGGACATTTAGTTAAAAAGGGAAAAAACATTACAAAATATTCAGTGAATGCAATGTAGTTTTTACATACAATTTTTTCGAATGCAAAAATATGTTGTTACTAATTTTAACAAGGAAGCTTTTAGCGTTTTTAATAAGGTTTGGTTCTGAGGAGCGGATGTATGTCCGTTTATGGAATGTTTGTTGATGCTGATTAATTAAGGGGCATTGCGACATCGTGGGCATGCAGCCCCGTGTACTTGGAAGTGTGTGGAATTCGTCTTATAACCTGTCTTAATGTGATGGCTGTATTAGTGTGTGCATTTATAAATCAGATGAAGATTGGGAAGAAGGCGGCCATGGCCTTAATTTAGGGTGCATACCGGCATTCGCCTGGAGTAAAGTGGGAAACTACGGAAAACCACTTCCAGGATGGTTGAGGTGGGAATCAAACCCACCTCTTCTCAGTTTTGCCTCACAAGGTTGAGTGTACCCCGTTTCTGCCTTCAGACCAGAATAAGATTTCTTGGCAGAGCCGGGAATCGAACCCGGGCCTACGCAGTGACAGCCAATAGTGCTGGCCACTATGTAACGAGGCGGGAGTTTATAGAATGTTAGTAGACAATAAGTATGAGGCTGATAAAGGGAGCATTCATTATAGCTCCTAAAACATGTACCTGTGATATTCGTTAAATCATAAATGTTAATGGTATTGACTGTGCGGAAACTATTTTCAATTGTATACCCTCAAAAAAGTTCGGGATTTGGCGACCTCAAAGAATTCTTGAGCAGGGCCGTTTTTCCCTTTTCTTCCCCTTGACTTTGGGGCGGACTCTTTCCCTTTCCTATCTGCCTTCATGGCTCTACTTCTTTCCAAGTCACTTGGTCCTTATTCTTCGAGGGCATTTCCATTCCGGATCTTTTATTTCCTTTATTCTTTTTATTTGACCATTTCTCCTTCTAGTACATAAGTAAGTTGTAAGTCTGCAATTAGTTTTAGTTCTAGTTTTTCAATCATTTTTCACTCAAACCGTTAGGGGCCAATAACCTAGATGTTGGGCCCCATAAAACAACAACAACAACAATCATCATCATCATCATTGTGAAATATATCTTCTTTAATGCCACATTATAAAAGTGCAGTCTTTTTAGAAATTTTGAGCATTGATTCAATATTCATTCATTAGTGTGGGTTTGATATTATTAACTACCAAATGTAATTGGGCTCCTTTTAATACCGGTATGTTGACCGAATGAACAGCAATCTCAAACAAACAAAAATATGTCCTTCACTACAGCTGCCATGAATGTTTTACAGTAATAAAGGAACAGTTTCAGAAACTGACCACCATTTGTATAAAACTGTCAATGACAATGACAATGTCGGAAAAGGAATGGTGGAACGACAGAACAAAGTGGAGAGGAACCATATTTGCCCCAACCCAGTGTCAGCTGGAAAAGGGGAAATGAAGATGATGATGATGATGATGATGATGATAATGACAACAGTAAATTTCTCATGCTGCTAAATTTTAATATAATTAGAGCCAATCTCAGATTATTTGCTTACAAAACTAACTTGCAGTTAGCAGATTACTCCTTTGGAGAAGGAAATAGTCTCAGTTGAAAAATGATAGTGAAATCAACAAGATAACACACAATTCCTCATTCGCTGAAGCCGGATGAGTTAATGAAATACACAATCAAACTCAAATATCTTAACAGAATATTTCTAACAATTTCAATACAAGAATATGAAAATCAGGCTGAAGAAAGGGAAGGATATGAACTGGTCACCTCCATACAGGTAGGACAGCATCACCACCAATATCCAGGGCCCAGTAGCATAACTCTCAGTGCATGCTTACCCGAGTTAAAAGCATCTCTGCCTCATGCCGGCTAACAGGACCATGGTACCAGACCTCCTTCTGAAGCTGAGCCCGTTGTGACGCTGGAGTAAGAACTTCTGTTGAAACACCAGCACCAAAAGGTTCTAAAACAAACAATTCTGTCAAAAACACCATCAATTATATTTTATATACATAACAACTTTTGTTTATCTAACGACATGCACTTCATGAGCAAGTGAAAATTCTGTAGAAGTTATCAAAAAATGTGAATGAAAGTGATGATCAGTATGGCCTCTTTTAAAATTTAGGTTAACTGTCATATTTCATTTGGCTGGATGCAATATCACTATGATAAATTTTTGTGAAAAGTATCATCCCAAAAGCAATTTATCAGAAATATTTGGTAGTTTGGTCATACAGAAATTAAACAGTCTACACCCTGGCCGTGGAGCATATTAATAATTACCATATTTACTCACGTAATGAAATCTATCTAGGCCTAAATAGTACAAAATAATCGAAAATATGTATAACACAATATTAATTTTAATAAAAAATCGAAGGCAATAATACGTTCCCTATAGGAAACCGTCGTCTTTTAATGTTACGCAAGAATTCGCTGAAGATAGGAGTCAGATACTTGAAATAAATTAGAATACTGTACTAGGGTAAAATCTGTAAAATTGCCTACACAACACGCAATCCTTTCATTTCAAAGAAATAGAGTTACCATGTCATTCATCGTCGCTTTCTTCCAAAGTTGTCTGCGATGAATCACACTCATTCTCTTCCATTTCCCACATGCAGTCATCTTCAATTCCATCCAGCTCGTCGGAAATGACAGTTCTCTTGCAACTTTTCACAATAATGTCTGGTGAAATCAGTCCCCATGCACGAACAATCCACTCACATTAATTCTATGGAAGGCCTCTTGATCTTCCCGGTAGGCGTCAGAGTATGAGAACATCCTGCCATGCAAGGCTGACGTCAAGCAACAAGGAATTATTGCAGCATCAGTCTTCTGGTTGACCATTTCTTGGCGATCATCATCAACAAGATGGCCATGGAAACTGTCCAAAACCAGGAGAGAACTCTGGTTTTAAGAGATGCTCAGCCCATCTTCCCCACACAACACACAACCAATCCTTCAAGAGATCAGTCACCATCCATCCTTTCTCCTGGACACTAATGTGCACAGATTAGCTCAAGATAGGGAGGCATGGAGAGCTGCATCAAACCAGTCATAAGACTGAAGACTCAAACAACAACAACAACAATGTGCACACCAGAAGAAAATTTCCCTTTAGGAATTGTTTTTCGCTTGAAAATTACATAGGGAGGAAGATTTTGCTCGTCTGCAGTAACAGCCAGCATAACTGTGCAGCAAAGCTTCTCTGAACAATATTTACACTGTGGTCCTTCGGAAGCCACTGGCATAGAGATGTACTCCCTCGAAGAGAAAGATTGTTCCTTTTCATGAACCAACAGAGCCACCCTCTGCTTGCTTTAAAATCAGAAATTTTCAAGGTTTTTGCTATTTCTACAGCCTTTAACTGGAGCATCTCGTGGGAAACTGAAAAGCCATCATTTCTCAATTGATGTATGTAAGAAACTACTTCCTTTTCAATTTCTGGATGTTTCCAGTTTTTTTGTCCCCGAAATGATAAAGTTGTTTTCTTGGTACACTGTAATTCTACTTTCGGCTTCCGCCTATAATGCACGTGTGATGGTGCTACAGAAAATTCACAAGATGCAGCACGATTGCCGTTATTTTTGGCAGACAATTTAAATTGTGAGTCGTAACTACTGTTATTTTTTCCCCATCACGTCACTAACAAGCACTTTGCACAACAATTCACACGTAAGAACACTGTTGAAAGCGAATACTGTACGTGTGCAAGTCACAGCTGATAGCAAGGGAGTATTATGGCTAGCAGTCATAGGTGTTCTGGCCCCAGGCACTGGAATGTTGAGTAATCAGTCCCATTCGTACGGCCTTCCCACACTTCCTCCTCTCCTAGCATGAACTGGAATTTCCAAACTAGTTCCCAATTTCCGTAGATTGGCATGAATCACTAGTAGAAACCATAGCTAAAACAAGGGGGAAAATATGCAAATATCCCCCCCACCCCAAATTTTCATTCTAAAAATCAGGGAGGGAAAATTGCGCGAGGGGGAAAATTAGAAAAAAATGTAAATATGGTAATAACTAGTAAGCCCATGCAAAGCTTACGCACTTCACCATAAGGGCAATATTACGTGAGCAGAATTCATATAAAAGACAAAGTGCAACACTAGGCAACACTAAAAAATATGGCTTCTAATACTTCAAAAGTGCAAGTTGTAATTGGAAACTTATTTAATTGAAATTGAACACAAAGCACAGCATATTTTTTTAGACTCGGACATGTGTTACAGAAATGTTTGACATTATAATGGAATCTGCTGTTAATCTTTGTGGGTGATTGACGTCATCGAATGATTTGGCTCTTGAAAAAGTCCATATGGTTGACCATTACATTCCTTTAAGCAAAAATTACTACTTATTGGTCGAAAGCTAGGTTATGAAGGTGACCTCCAAAGTAACTAAGTGTGCTTACCTGTATACATGTAATTACTGTAAATACTCCTTCTTTGCTGCAAGCCAAGGTGGGTATATCCACCGCTTTGGGAATTATAAATAAGGCCATTTGATAGCCAGAGCAGAGTACGCAGATGAAAGTGGAACTTCTGCAGGGCTAAAATGTCAATGTCTAAGTTCCTAACTCAAACAACACTTCTCTGTAGTGAACCAAGGATTTGGTACACAAATTATTCCTAAACGTGTACAGAAATGTGTATATTATAATTAAATATGATTTTAAAAAACCAAGCATGAACATGAAACAAAAAATGGCTGGCAAGAAAAATCTGCTGAGGTGGGATTCAAACTGCCTAATTTCGATATGAAATGTCAAGCATGCTATCCTCGGGACCACCATTACACGGTTTTATAAGACCTACTTTCCTCAATTCTTCCCCACCAATTGTTATTCCCCTTGTGACTCTCTCCTTCTTCCTGGTTGTGATCATCCACTCGCTTTTGCTTATGCTAAACTTCATCCCATATCCATGTACTATTTCTTCCCGTACATCCAACTGCTCCTGTACTTCCTCCTAGTTTCCCCCAGATCATCAAATTATCTGCAAACGCCATTACTTTCATCCTCCTTTCGACAATCACTTCCGCCACTCTGGTCATTATATCGTCCATCACTACAATGAAGTGTAGCGGTGAAAGTGCACTTCCTTGCCTCAAGCCATTCTTCTGTTCCAGCCAATCTGATCTCTCTCCTCCTACTTTCACACAGCTTATACTTCCATTATACATATCCCTTATCCTCCATATAGTCTGCTTTCCTACTCCTCTCTTCTCCAAAGCCTTCCATACCTTACTTCTACGTACACTATCATATGCTTTATCAATGTCCAGGGAGGCCATCAGTAGGTCTATTCCATATTCATAATGTTTTTCCTGCAACTGTCTTACAGCTAAAATTAGATCCTGCTCGGAAGCCATGTTATTCTTTTTTTTTTTAGGGGCAGATGACCTCGTAGTTCCGCCCCTTAAAACAACAATAACTAACTTTCCTTCTATGTATTCCCGAATTCTCTTTTCCAAAACATTCTCAAAGATCTTCGCACAATGGCTCATCAATGTAATCCCCCGATAATTCTTGCACTCCTTTCTGCTACCTTTCTTGAAGATTGAGACAGTTATTCTATTCTTCCAGTCCTCAGGGGTCCTCCTCTTTTTCCATACAGCCCTCATTACTGGATATAGCCATTGCATCCCCACCTCTCCTGCCGCTCTCAGCATCTCTACACGTATCTCGTCCAGACCTGGTGACTCCCCTCCTTTCATCTTCCTCACTGCATCCTCCTCTTCCCTCCATGTTAAGTCCTCTTCTGTTCCCAGTTCCTCTATTTCTTCATCAGGGTCACCATTCAGGTTCAAGAGTTCTTCAAAGTACTCTCTCCACATGATCTTGAGTTCATCCTTATTCCCTACTTCTCGACCACTTTTGTTTACCATTCGATTGTAGTCCGTCATATCATTCCTCCTCTTACTTTTAACCATCCCTTATAGGACCTTTTTGGTACCTTCACTATCCTCCTCCATAATCCTTGTCCATTCTTCCGTCCACTTTCTTCTCTCCTCAGCCACCACTCTTTTCACTTCCTTCTTTCGTATTTGGTACTCCTGTCTTATCTCTATTGTCCTATTTTAGAACCATACCCTAAAGGCTCTATACTTCTTCTGCACTATATATTTTGTTTCCTGATTCCAACATGGAGTTTCTTTCTGTCTCTTAATTTGCTACTGAGATTTGTTAAAATAAGTTATTACTGTAACGAGCTTCAGATATGAACGTTGTCAACACTATTTTTTTAACGTCCATTTATATTTAACTGGTGGTCTTTTATAATGTGGTTGGTTAGGTTAATAATGCCAATACAAAACTATTGTATATACTAGAATTGAATCAGGTTATGTAAAACTTAGCTGGCATTTGAGTTATCCTGTGCAGCATCTGTTTCCACTCGCTACTCTCCATGGATTGGTTAGTGTAAGCCCCAAATAGCTTCCTTGTTTATTTGCTGTGGCAAACTGCACTACTATTGGTACGCCTAAGCGACACTCATGCCATCTGCTGTTGTTTCATACAACTTGTACTTCCACCATCGTGTTGACCGACAGAAAAGCATTCTATGACAGTTTTACTAATACTTGGAGAAACATTATTTTGCGAAACTCCCTGTGTTCTGACACATCTAACAAATGTTCATAAATGTCATTCCGTTACATCATTTCCGTAGTATAGAGACTACATCAAGCCTTATGAGTAGTAGTATTATTTGGATAATGGTTTCTTACATAAGCTGTCTTTGAAGATTGTCACAAAATTATTAATAAATTTTAAGTTAGATCATATACTTTTCTTATTTTTTATTGAAGAACAAGAACAGGGAAAAACAATTTGAAGCAGCTTTCTTTGGTTTACTCTGCAAAATAAGACAAGTACTACAAATTCTTCATTCAGTCTTTAAACACCAAAAATATACAATAAAATATCTTGTTCAAAGCTTCAGACACGATTACTCTCTCACAACCTAACAAAAACAAAACTTCATAGATATGCTTCCTTATCACACTTAACGCAAGAGTTGTTTTCAATCTTCCTTCTTGAGAGATCATGATGCAGTTAAGAACACCTTCAAACATAAGAGTAAATTTGTGAAAGGTTAAGGCAACTGTAGAAGTAAGAACACATAACTACAGAAAGTGCATACACCATCTTGAATGTGTCAATTATTTGATCCAGTGGAAATATTCACCATCTCTCATACACTCTTCTGGGACTTACTAATCGTTAGAATCAGTATCAGTCTTCAAATCTTGAATATTGCCTTATATCTGAACTTTTATAGATTGTTCTTTTAATCCTCTGTCATATATGTCCACCAAATAAAATGCTCAAAGAGTTCAGGTTTTCTTTCTTCAAACTGACAAAATAATGACACTACACCTAATTTTGAAGTTTCTTGGGTGCAGAATCTTAAGTGCCCTGTTTCATTTGCTTTTGCTAAGCTATCTTTCATCATTTTACCTTAGTTGCTTATCTCATCATCAGCTTCATATTCTAACTGAATGTTATTTTCAGTTTTGACAATTTTAGGAACACTTATGGATGGTAGTAGTAGTGGTAATGATGACATTGATAATTTTGGCCACTCTTCTTGTATTTCTTCTAAAAGCGTTTTCATCCAACTCACATCATCTTCATATCTCTTCATTCGTCTTTCTTGCTCATCATCGGTTGATGATGGTGATTCTGAATATTCTTCTTCCATCTTTCTTAACCAGGCCTTTTCTTCTTCACGATATTTCATTCTCTCATCTAGCATAGAAAAAAAATATTACTTCTGACAAATAAAAGAATGGATTTAAGAGAAGTAAATCTATCTACATTTCAAATATCTGTCTAAAAATAGTACAGTATTTTCTCGGCTATAGAACCCCCCTTTTTTTTCAAATTTTTAGTTCCGAAATTGAGGGGGGTACTATAGACGAAAACTTCACTAATATCCATTATTTTGGGAAAGGGGGAGGGTAAAAATAGCCATTTTATTTTGATGCTACATAGTACGATATATTCAATAAAAATGAACGAAGTTTACACCTTTAATCAGCCCATTATGAGACTGTCATAACCTCACTTATCCACCACTATTCCCGGCTACCCACAAAGACTTACACTACTATCCCTTGCTAAGCAAAAATCTTAGTATCAAAGAAATAGAATGGAATGGACAGACATGGAAATGCTAACAAACTATATTTTTATTTGAACACAGGGAGGGAGAATGCATCAAAAGTGAATGTCTGATGATGCTGAAAGATCACATCTCACTAACATTTGTAAACACAACCGAGTACATATTATTCACATATTTCACATTAATATACAAATAACGTGTCACACCAACACCAACTGTTTTTGCAACAAATGAAATGTATTTAAAATAAAGCTAAGAAGACTGTGGTAAACCCAATTGAATCGCAATATAAAGAATACTAAACAGAAGAATGCAAGCAATATAGGAAACCATAACTTTTATTGGCGGATGGCGCTTCTACTCGGCCAATAATGTGGCATCTTCTATTGGATATCGGGTGAAGCCTGTTGGCTACATAATTCGATATCCTGCCCAATCGCGTACGCGGTCCATGTAAGCAAAATGGCGGTCATATTGTCTGAATAACAAACAAATATATAACAAGAAAAATATTTTTGTCATAAAAGGGAATGAATTTCAGTTGTAATTATAAAAATAAAAGAGAATGAATTTCAGTTATAATTATAAAAAAAATAAGAATTCGTCAATTTCCAAGAATGTTGTATTTTGACTAGCAATAATTAAGGAGGGGTACTATAAGCGATTTCCAAGAATTTTGTATTTTGGCTCTCGAAAATCGAGGGGAGGTACTATAGGCGAGGGGGTCCTATGGCCGAGTAAATACGGTATTATGCTACTTTTATGCACACAATTACAGGAACCAATGTTGCTCCTACAATAACAAGCCAAAATTTGCAACACCTTGCTTTCTTAAAAACTCTGTAGTTTTACTCATTGCATACAAATATTCACTCCATGAATTTTTCAAATTTATTCTCATTGTACTCCAGAAATTGGGTTTTTATTCATGTGACACCTTTCAACACCCACTATCAGTTGCCACTTCTGGCAAACTCTAAAATGTTGAGGCAGGTATATTATATAGAGGAAACAACATCCACCTCTGAGTGTGTATGTGTTGAAAGGTGTGTTGAAGGATGAAAACCCACAGGACCAAAAATCAGCATCTTGAACAATATTTGAGTCGAATCCAAAAATTAACAATACCGGTAGTAGATATTTTTTAAAACAATCTTCAATTTCAACTTATATCAATTATTTGGCTCGTATCGACTATGGCTGGAGATTTAAGGCCTCGGACCCTTCCTGAGACCACATACTTTTTCAAGTTATAATTAAGGCAGTGAGTGAGAGGGGGGGCTATGCCGAGATTTTGTCAAAATTGAGTTATTGGTACCATTGTGTAGGGCATGCATTCATCTTTCAGTGTGCATAATATCAAAGACATCCGCAGGCTCCTTCTCTTGTTTTGTGAAGAATGTAGTTTCTGTGAATCACGTTTATGCTGCGAGAGAGCAACTACAAAACTCCAAATATCTCAGTTCCATCCAACTCAAATAAGTCTCCTTAAAGAAAGACTACAAGCAGAGGAAGATAGGCCTACTCAGGCAGACTATTTAGAGGTTAGGTCTAAAACCAATGCACGCTTTCCAAGACGTAGGCCTAACTTGGTGAAATCTGGGAATATTCCTAACGACTTTATCTCCCAGAATCCGTTTGAAATTCTCAGCCGTTACGATTCCCAAGTAGAAGAAAGACAAAATACCGGTATTGAAAACGAGACATCCAGATACGACAAACCTATCCATAACCCTACTAAGAAAAGGAGACATCCCCGTGTACTTGTCATGGGCGACTCAATTCTGCGAAATGTAGACCCAGTAGTCGATGATGCCGCAGTCTATTGCTATCCAGGAATAAGAACTGAGCAATTAACTAGAAAGGTATGGGCAAACGGGGTTCGAGAATACCCTGAGGTGGTAATGATTCATGTAGGGACCAATTGCTTGAACAGTTCTCCAACACCAACTCACATTATGAATGACATGGACAAGCTCGTGGAGGAAAGGAAAAGTGCCTTTCCGAGTTCAAAAGTGTGTATTAGTGGTGTATTGCAAAGACGTGACACAGACCCACAATACATTAATGCCGTGAATTCAACACTGGATTGGTTGTGTGGTGAAAAAAATATTATTTTTTTAGAAGGGAACTCTTGGTTACATGACAGGGACCTTATTTATGATGGTCTCCACCTCAAGAGAAGAGGAACAATGAAATTTGGAAAACTTTTAAAACAGAGTTGCCAAGTTTTTACTCTCGGAAAACTAATTGCTAGAACGAGTGATGATATTTTATTGTTTAGAGAGAAGGAAGCATTGACTACAAGTGGACACCTAGGTGAAGTACAGTGCAGTGAACATAAGTACAACTGTTTGGATGATTTCATGCAACAGGACTCTAATATAAGTGCATGCATAAACTCATTAGAATTAGGTGGAGAGGTTAGGTGTTTGTACATTAATAGCAGAAATATTCGGAATAAGCTTGATGACATTGAAATTCTCTTGCAAATGATAGGTCAGATAGATGTATTGGTAGTTACAGAAACCCGGGTGAAAAGTAATGAGGCAGATTTTTATAACTTCAACAATTTCACAAGCGTGTTTGCTCATAGAGAAGACAAAGTTGGTGGGGGTCTGGGTATTTATGTATCACACAAATGGAAAGTGAATGTTAAAAGAAAGTGTGAAATGAATCATAGTTTGATGTGGATTGAGGTATTCAGAGATGATGTTAAAAGTAATAGGCCAACATATAAAAGCATTGATATTATTGCAGCATATAACCCCAATAGAAGCAATGCCATACCCTTCTTAAATTCATTTGAAAGTTTTCTTAGCCAGATAAACAATACCGTAAATTATGTATCTTCCTCGGAGATACCAACATTGATATCCTAGCTGATGATCAATTAAGAAGGAAATATCTAAATCTAATAGCATGCTATGGTTTTAAACAGTGCAACACTACAGAGGTGGCCAAATTATTAGACTAAAGCTTGCAAAATAACATATTGAATTTTTCTGGCTAGCCTTACAAATGAAAATTAAACATGCATGTGCCTCAATACTTTGTATGCATTCCTTTGTTGGAAATAAGCATTTTCATCCTTTTGGGCTTACTTTTAATGAGTGTTTGGCAATTGTTTTTGATGTCATTGTCATGGTGCTAAATCCGTACCAAAGTTTCAATCAACCAATTTTTGTTGTAAAAGTGGTTTTCTTGATTTTCTTCTTGACAATAGCCCACTAATTTCAACGAGGTTCATGTCCAGGCTATTTCCGGGCCACGGAAGCACAGAAATGTTTTTATCACTGAGGAATTGAGCCACTTTCTTGGCCGCATGACGGGGAACACCATCATGCATGAAGACACACGGATTTTCTCCAAACCAATCTCTTATCTGAGGTAAGAGACGCTTCTCAGGGACTTTTATATATTGGTCCTGCATCATGGTACCCTTGACAATATATAATCTTCCAGTTCCATACACAGACATCATACTCCAGACCATAACTTTTATTGGATATTTTACTGTCTGTTGTATGCACTGGTGATGAAACTCTTCTTCTGGCCTCCTACGAACGTACCGACTGGTTTTTTCACTTACTTCAAATATAGATTCATCACTGAAACAATCCTAGGGTCAAATTTTCATTTTAGTAGTGCATTGGCGGCATTATTACAATCAATCAAGGAACAATAATAACAACAATTTTTAAAAGTTTCCAGTGGACATTGTTAAATCTATGATAAGAGTAGTTACTGTTTAAAAAACTATTATTTTGATGTTACATGTACCTTCCAGTCATCTGTAGAGCAAACTTGTAGGCCCTTTGCCCTTTCCAATCTCTTTTTTGCCGAAACTGGAGTGATCATTGCTTTTCTTCTGGGTCGTCTAGATTTTAATCCTCTATTGTACAATGTTCTTCTTACAGTACTTGCAGATATATCTATGCCACTACTCTTCAAATTATTTCTTAGTTCATTGCTAGTAGCTGAGCGATGGTTTCGTGAAATTGACATAAGTTTTCGTACAACTCTATGGCTTAATTTACTTTTCCTACCACGTTTTTCTTTTCGTTGTGACTGGCAAACTTCACTGTTTTCTTCCATTTTCTTACTTCTACTTACTGATTACTGTGCAAGATTAAGTCTTGTTGCCGTCTCCTGCTGTGTGTAGTGTCCTTCAGTAAGCAATGCTCTTGTTATCCCAATTTTTCTTGGGGACATAACACTTTTTCCTCCCCATAAACATAAAATTCCCTTGATAGGTCGATGTTATGCACTGCCTTCTAATCACGTCGCAAATATAGGTTAAAATATGTCAGCATAAAGCACCAAAGCTCTACTGATGGAATTAAGTGAAAATAGTAACTAAACAATCACTAAATTCTTGGTAAATTTCAAACAAACAACAACATGTGCACAGAAATAAATAGTTCCTTGAGACAGCAGGCAATTATTTGTAGCCGTTTTGCCAAACTATGAGACGGAAAATCCTAAAATCATTATGCAAATGTCGCTATATCATTGTAACAACACCAGTGTCAATTCCCATAGAAAAACAAATAAATGTGTACTCAGCAAAATTGATTAATGCATTTTCAGACCTTTAGTCTAATAATTTGGCCACCTCTGTAAATATGCTACACGACTTTGTGACACTGCAGCTACCTTAATAGATCATGTGTCACTAAACAATTCAGAATTAAGTTATAAAATATCAAATGTCAGCAATGATATTAATTAATATATTAATATATTAATTTTTGATATTTCCAAGACCAATTATAGCACGTACACTCAGTCACATAACTCGACAAAAACAACACCACACGAGGACTCTAGGGATAGGCAACACACTCCTGAAACTAATACCGGTATATCTATAAACGCAGATTCCCATAATGATGCAGACAGTACTGTTAACTCTCTATCTAACTCTTTCATCAAACAATTGAATCTAAGGAACAGGCATAGTCAAAGAAAAATAACAAACAATACTAACAATAAAAGACAGACTACTAACTTACCATGGGTCACAGCTGAACTCTTTACACTTATAAAACAACGAGACACTCTGCATGCAAAGCCCAAAAATCCCCTTCACAAAAATAATAATGATATGAACCAAGAATACTGTACATGCAGGAATAGTGTAACAAACTTAAAAAAGAAGACTAAAGTCAAATTACTACTCAGAAAAATTCAGACCATATGGAAACAATTCCAATAAAACTTTGGAGACTATCAAAGAAATCATACACAACAAGAAAACAACAGGAGAGACATGCACTTCACTTGAAATAGACAACAAAATTATCACAGACAATCAAGAGCTATGTGAATCATTTAACTTGTTCTTCACAAACATTGCTGGAAGTCTAGCAAAAGCTATTCCTGAACAGAAGGAAATCCTCAGTAAGGACCACAAGCAGTCAAATTCCCTCTACTTATATCCAACAGATGAAGCAGAGGTCAAGTCCATCATCACAAATTTAAAGAATAAAAAGAGCTGTGGTTTAGATAGGATCAAGACAAATTTCATTAAAAACAATATGCAATCATTTATTAAAATCTTGGTTGAAATGATTAATGAGTCCTTAGGTACTGGCATGATACCAGATGATTTGAAAGTGGCCAAAGTAGTTCCTATATTTAAGGGTGGTGACAAAAGAAATCCAAATAATTATAGAGCTGTTTCTATTTTATCGGTAATTTCAAAAATTCTGGAAGAAGTGGTAAAAACAAGATTGCTTTCATTTCTGAACATGCAATATAATGTTCATAATATGCAATATGGATTCAGGGAAAATTCTAGTACTGAGGTAGCAACTATTGACCTAATAACAATGCTACAAGAAACTATTGACAAAAAAAATATGGCAGTTGGGTTATTTATTGATCTCACAAAAGCCTTTGATACAGTATATCATAAAATACCGTTATCAAAATTAGAAAATGCTGGTGTCCGAGATATAGCTCTAAAATGGTTCCAAAGCTACCTCATTGGAAGAAAGCAGCATATAGCTTTGAATAAATGCATAAGTTCAGGAAAATATATAACTCATGGAGTTCCACAAGGATCTATACTTGGACCTACATTATTCTTAATTTATATAAATGATATTGTGGAATGTAATTTGAGAGGGCATATCAAATTGTATGCAGATGATACAAATATATTCTACACTGGGAATGACATAATTTAAATCATACAAAATGTGCAACAAGATATAAATACTCTCTCACAATGGTTCCAAGCCAATAAATTAACAATGAACCTACAGAAGACCAATTACATGGCAATTTCAAATCAAAGCATGAAAGAAATCACACATGACAAAATATATATAAATAATATTGAAATAAAAGAGATTAATCAGGCAAAGTATTTAGGTCTAATCATCAACAAACACCTGACCTGGATTGAACACGTTGAACGAATTGCTAAGAAACTCTCACCTATAGTAGGGATCCTAAGGAAACTTCGGTATCTTATTCCCCTAAACCTTGTAAAACAAATCTACTATTCACTTGTACATAGCAAGCTCCAATATTTAAATGTTATTTGGGCTCACTGCAGGAAATCCACACTGAATGATTTAATGACTATTCAGAATAGGGCTATTAGAAATACATTTAACCTTCCTTATTGCACTCCAGTAAAAGATCTGTACATCAGAAGTAAAATTCTACCCCTCAGCATAAGTGCAGATCTCCGAGCAGCTATGCTAATATACAAGATTACACACAACACAATACTCTATAGCTCTCCCTACATCTTGAACTCAATCACTCTTATGGAACTAGGCATGCGAAGGACGTAGCCTTATATATCATTCACTCTTCTAAATACGGTACAAATAGTTTCAAGTTCTCTGCATCACAGTCATATAATATACTTCCTGATGAAGTAAAAAGTGCACCAACTTTGTCAGTATTTAAGAGGAAGAAATCGATTAAAATGTTTGGTTGGTGAGAAACGAATTGTAACGAAAATGATCAAATGGCTTGATTGCTTGCGTTATGGCAGGGTTGTTGAATGAGATTTTGAAGGTGGTGAGAAACGAATTTTATTGGATGTCAAATTTTGATTTGGGTTTTGAGGACTGGATGAAGAAATCGATTAAAATGTTTGGTTGGTGAGAAACGAATTGTAACGAAAATGATCAAATGGCTTGATTGCTTGTGTTGTGGCAGGGTTGTTGGTATTGTATGAAAGAAATGATATAATGAGTATTAATATAGTTATAGTAGTTGACTTTAATAAAATAATCTTGTGTATAAATTTATATGTATATATATTCTTTCTTTTTTCTTTCTTTCTTTAATAATTAAAGTATTATATAAATTGTTATAAATTATTATAGTTGAACCAATATTTTATAGGTATTTGTGAAAGTTTTATTCTTACTTAATAATTTATTGTTTGAATATTTTACATGTAAATTTTTGTGGGTTATAATAAGATCTAAATGATTATATGTTATTCGCAGTATTTAATATTAGTAATTAAGGCAATTTAGAATTAGTAATTTGATTTATGGTCGACAAAAGTCGTGCCAGCAGTCGCGGTTATACGTAGGACTTGAATGAATATTATCAGTATTAAAGTTAGTTTATTAAAGAAAAAGATTTTAATTGATTTTTAGAAGGTAGAATTTGAAAATTAAATAGATTTTTATAGGATAATGAAGCTTTGAAATTTAAAGCTTAAACTAGGATTAGATACCCTATTATTTTTAAATATAAAATATAATACTTGAGTAGTAATAGTTAAGTTCTTGAAACTTAAAGAATTTGGCGGTGTTTTAGTCTTTTCAGAGGAATCTGTCCTGTAATTGATAATACACACTATAATAAATTTAATTTTGTAATGTCAGCTTGTATACCGCCGTCGTAAGATTATCTTTTAAGAGAAAGAATTTTCTAGATTTTGTAATAAAATTTATGTCAGGTCAAGGTGCAGCTTATGATTGAATAGGAGATGGATTACAATAAAATTGAATATTTAAACGGATATTATCTTGAAATAGATAAGTTGAAGGTGGATTTGAAAGTAATGTTGTTATATTATGATATTGTGATTGTAGCTCTAAAACATGTACACATCGCCCGTCGCTCTCATTAATTAAGGTGAGATAAGTCGTAACATAGTAGATGTACTGGAAAGTGTATCTAGAATGTCAAAGTGAAGCTTTAAAGTAAAGCATTTCATTTACATTGAAGAGAATTTCGTGCAATTCGAATTACTTTGAAAGACGAATATTAATTATAAGTATGTATAAATTTATTTTAATTAAAGTAATTTTAAGAAGAGATTTTTTTTAGTATAGTTTATAGAAAAAATATGAAAATTTATAGTGTAGTAGTATTGTGAAAGAATTATGAAATATTTGAAAAATTATTTTTAGGAAGTAAATTTATATTGTACCTTGTGTATCAGGGTTTATTAAAAATTTTGTAAGGAATTTATATTTCTCGAGTTAAAAAGAGCTAATATAATATGTTATTTAATGTAATATATTTATTAAAAATATTATATTAGTAATGAAATGTTAATCGTTTTTTAAGATATCTAGTTTCCTAAGAAATGAATTTAATTCAGTTTAGTTTAAGTAATTATTTAAATTAATAAGTGATTATGTAGACTAGAAAATAGTTTGAGGGATAAGCTTTAAATTGTAAATTATAATTTTTAAAAATGTGATTAAAATTGTAGACTTTAAATTAGTCATCAAGTTAATAATGTTATAAATTATTTTGATTGTTTATGATTTTATAAAAAGTTTAATTAGTGAATTAGGATAATTTAATAATTAACGTGTTATTTGAAATAATGATGAAATTAGTATAATTGAATGTATTAATAAAAATTTATTATTAGAATTTATATTAAGGAATTAGGCAAAATTAATATTCGCCTGTTTAACAAAAACATGTCTTTTAGTGTATAATTTAAAGTCGGGCCTGCCCACTGATTATTTGAAGGGCCGCAGTATTTTGACTGTGCAAAGGTAGCATAATCATTAGTTTTTTAATTGAGGGCTAGAATGAATGGTTTGACGAAATATTAACTGTCTCAATGTAAAATATAGAATTTAACTTTTGAGTCAAAAGGCTTAAATAGAAATGGAGGACGAGAAGACCCTATAGAGCTTTATATATTATAAGAATATTTAATTTAGAATTGTTGAAATATTTTTAGAAATATATTGTGTTGGGGTGACATAGAGATTTAAATAACTCTTTATTAAAAGTACATTGATTTATGAATATTTGATCCATTATTATTGATTGTAAGATAAAGTTACCTTAGGGATAACAGCGTAATTTTTTTTAAGAGTTCATATCAACAAGAAAGATTGCGACCTCGATGTTGGATTAAGGAATATAATTAGGTGTAGAAGTTTAATTTATAGGTCTGTTCGACCTTTAAATCCTTACATGATCTGAGTTCAAACCGGTGTAAGCCAGGTTGGTTTCTATCCTCATTAGGTGAAAGTATTTTAGTACGAAAGGACCAAATACTTAAAATAATTTTGTAGAGAATGATTATTATTAACTATTTTGGCAGAAAGAGTGCCTTGAATTTAGAATTCAAATATGTAAATAATTACAAATAGTATTGATAAAGGAAGTTATAACTGGGTTAGTAAGTGCATTGATTTTGATTGTAGGAGTTTTGCTTGGAGTGGCATTTTTAACTTTATTGGAGCGTAAGGTATTAGGATATATTCAAATTCGAAAGGGGCCTAATAAAGTTGGGTTTGTTGGATTACCACAACCGTTTGCTGATGTAATTAAACTTTTAACTAAGGAATCAACTTATCCTTTGTTATCAAATTACTTTTGGTATTATTTTTCTCCTATTTTTAGATTATTCTTAGTTTTATTAGTTTGAATAGTTTATCCTTTTTTGTCAGTGATGTTTTCATTTAATTTAGGATTATTATTTTTTTTGTGTTGTACAAGTATAGGAGTTTATACAGTTATAATTGCTGGGTGATCTTCTAATTCTAATTATGCCTTATTGGGAGGTCTTCGGGCTGTGGCTCAGACAATTTCTTATGAGGTAAGTTTGGCTTTAATTTTGTTATCATTTGTGTTTCTTATTGATGGGTATTGTTTATTGAATTTTATAACATATCAAAATTATACTTGGTTTATGTTTTTGTCCTTTCCTTTAATGTTAGCCTGATTTGCCTCTTGTTTAGCTGAAACTAATCGAACTCCTTTTGATTTTGCTGAAGGAGAATCTGAATTAGTATCAGGATTTAATGTAGAATATAGAAGTGGAGGTTTTGCATTAATTTTTATAGCAGAATATGCAAGAATTTTATTTATGAGAATGTTATTTTGTGTAATATTTATAGGAAGAGATACTTTTTCTTTCTTATTTTTTTTAAGTTAACATTTTTGTCCTTTGTTTTTATTTGAGTTCGAGGAACACTTCCTCGGTTTCGTTATGATAAATTAATATATTTAGCTTGGAAAAGATTTTTACCTTTGTCCTTAAATTTTTTATTTTTTTATCTAAGATTAAAAATTATTATATTTTCTATTCTAATTTAGTGTATTTATTTTAGTAAAGTTAATAGAAGAATTTAACTTCTGTCTTATGTTTTCAAAACATACGCTTTCATAAAGCTTTATAACTAATTTACTAATTTATCTCAAGTTATGAGAACAAGAGGATTAATTAAGTAGTAAGCGAAATAAAGAACAGTCAAGATTTGTCCAGTTACGATATAAGGGTCTTCAACAGGACGTGCACCAATTCACGTTAATAAAATAACAATTGTTGTTATTGATCAGAATAGGATTTGATTAATTGGATAAAATTGAGTACCTCGGAATCTATTACTGTTGTAAAATGGTAAAATTAATAGAATAGCAATGGATATTACTAGAGCAATTACACCTCCTAATTTATTAGGGATAGATCGTAGAATTGCATAAGCAAATAAGAAGTATCATTCAGGTTGAATATGGACAGGGGTAACAAGAGGATTAGCCGGAATAAAATTATCTGGATCTCCTAGTATATAAGGTTCAAGGAGGCTTAAGAAAATAAGAGTTGCTACTATAATAATAAATCCAAAGAGATCCCTAAAAGAAAAATAGGGATGAAAAGGGATTTTGTCAACATCTCTATTTAGTCCTAAAGGATTATTAGAACCTGTTTGGTGAAGGAATAATAAATGAATTATAACAGCAGCTGAGACAATAAATGGAAGGACAAAATGGAAGGTGAAAAATCGAGTTAAGGTTGCGTTATCTACACTAAAGCCCCCTCAAACTCATTGGACAAGTTCTGTACCTAAATATGGGATAGCTGATAGAAGGTTGGTAATTACAGTAGCACCTCAAAAGGATATTTGTCCTCAAGGGAGGACATAGCCTATAAAGGCTGTTCCTATAACAAGAAATAGAATGATGACTCCTGTTATTCATGTGTGCATATAATTATAAGAGCCATAGTATATTCCTCGTCCTACATGTAAGTAGAGACAAATGAAAAAGAATGAGGCACCATTAGCATGAAGGGTACGTAGGAATCAACCATAATTTACGTCACGACAAATATGAGCTACACTATTACAGGCTAAATCAATATTTGCAGTATAATGTATTGCTAAAAATAGTCCTGTTGCAATTTGAATTATTAGACAAAGTCCTAAAAGTGAACCGAAATTTCATCAAGCAGAGATATTGGAAGGTGCTGGAAGATCCACTAATGCTCTATTGGCAATTTTAAATAAAGGGTGGGAGGTGCGGATTGGTTTATTCATTAGTTTTTAGGGCGAAGAGGACCTTGAAAAATGTTAGTGATTTTTACAATAGCAATAAGAGTTAAAAATAAATAATTTACTAATATAAGTGTAATTAAATCTGTTGGTTTATTATATAATTTAGTAAGGAGATAATTGGATTCATCATGCAAGGTAATTAAATCATTATTAATATTATTCATTTCTTCATTAAAATTTAATAGATTCCATAAAGTTGAATCTGTTATTAGAGATAGAGAAATTACTAGGGAGAATAAGAATAACATAATAATTAAAGATTTAGTTGGAATTGAGAAAAGTTCATTGGATGCAAGTGTAGTAATATAAATAAATAATACTAATATTCCACCAAGAAATACAAGAAATAGAATATAAGAAAATCAAAAAGTTGAAGTTATTATTCCAGTTGTTAGTGCTACAATTAAGGTTTGTAAAATAATAATTAATATTATTGCTATTGGATGATTTGCTTGAGTAAAAATTATTGCATTTAATAAATTGGAAATTATAATTCTAAGATTTAATATACAAAGGGTAGTTTAAATAAAATATTAATTTTGGGGATTAATGATAAGAAATTTTCTTTCCTTTGAGTTTTAGAAGTATGATACTTATTATTGATTTACAAGACCAGTGTTTTTATTTAAACTACTAAAACAATGGTAATACTTATTAATTGAATTGTAGTAATCTTGGTCTTTTTAAGAGGTGTATGGGTGTTTTGTTCTAATCGAAAGCATTTATTAGCTACGTTATTAAGATTAGAATTTGTTGTTTTAAGATTATTTTTAATATTATTTATATTTTTAAACATATTTGCTTTTGAGTTATTTTTTAGAATAGTATTTTTGACATTTTCAGTATGTGAGGGGGCTCTGGGTCTTTCTATTTTAGTTTCGATGATTCGAACCCACGGAAATGATTTTTTTCAGACATTTAGAATTTTACAATGTTAAAATTTATTTTTATGCTTGTGTTTTTAATCCCTCTTAGTTTTTTAAATAAGTTTTGGTGATTGGTTCAAAGTTTGTTATATTTGATAACTTTCTTTTTTATAATGAGATATATTACATTAACAGATTTTTGTAATTTGAGTTATATTTTTGGGATTGATATTTTGTCATATGGTTTAATTTTATTAAGATTTTGAATTTGTTCATTAATAACTACAGCTAGCGAAAGTGTTTATCATTATAGGTATTTTAATTCTTTTTTCCTTTTTTTTGTAATTTTTTTATTATTAATGTTGTGTTGTACTTTTAGAAGAATGAGATTATTTTCTTTTTACTTGTTTTTTGAGGCCAGATTGATTCCAACTTTGTTTTTAATTTTGGGGTGAGGATATCAACCGGAACGATTACAGGCGGGAGTGTATTTATTATTTTATACTTTATTGGCTTCTTTACCTTTATTAGTAAGTTTGTTTAATATTTATGGATTTTATGGTAGATTATATATCGGACTATTAAATAATATTAGATTATCAAGAGTGTTATTTTATACAAGATTGATTTTAGCATTTTTGGTTAAAATACCCATGTTTATGGTACATTTATGATTACCTAAGGCACATGTTGAAGCGCCAGTTTCAGGTTCAATAATTTTAGCGGGGGTGTTATTGAAATTAGGGGGGTATGGATTATTACGAGTTTATTTAATGTTAATCAAGCTTGGATTAACCTATAATGTAATTTGGATTAGAATTAGTTTAGTAGGTGGATTTTTAATGAGTTTGGTTTGTTTGCGTCAAGTTGATTTGAAGGCTTTAATTGCGTATTCTTCTGTTGTTCATATAGGAATAGCTTTAGGAGGGATAATAACATTAACAGATTGAGGATTTATAAGAATGTATACGTTAATAATTGCTCATGGGTTATGTTCGTCCGGGTTATTTGCTTTAGCTAATATTTCTTATGAACGATTAGGGAGACGAAGTTTATTAATTAATAAGGGTTTAATGAATTTTATACCTTCTATAACATTATGATGATTTTTATTGAGATCATCTAATATAGCAGCTCCTCCATCATTAAATTTAATGGGAGAGATTGGGCTATTAAATGGATTAGTAATATGATCTTGACTTTCAATAGTTATGTTAATATTAATTTCTTTTTTTAGAGCAGCTTATTCTTTATATTTATATTCTTATAGTCAACATGGTATAATTTATTCTGGTGTTTATTCTTGCTCTATAGGGTACACTCGAGAGTACTTATTATTAATATTACATTGATTACCTTTAAATATTTTAGTTTTAAAGGGTGATTTATGTATTTTATGGTTGTATTTAAGTAGTTTAAATAAAAATATTGATTTGTGGTGTCAATGAAGTAAAGAGTTTACCTTAAATCATTTTATGATCAGTATCAATTTGTTTTATTTATTTCTTTTTCTTATTATTTATAGCAATTTTTTTGGTAATAATAGGATTTTATTTTATTATAAATGATATAGTTATTTTTATTGAATGGGAGATTTTTAATTTAAATAGATCTTCTTTAATTATAACTTTTTTATTTGATTGAATATCTTTATTATTTATAGGATTTGTTTTATTTATTTCTTCACTAGTAATTTTTTACAGTGAAGAATATATACACGGGGATTTAGCGATTAATCGGTTTATTATTTTGGTATTGATATTTGTTTTATCTATGATATTTTTAATTATTAGCCCTAATTTGATTAGAATTCTTTTAGGATGGGATGGATTAGGTTTAGTTTCGTATTGTTTGGTAATTTATTATCAAAATGTGAAATCTTATAGAGCTGGGATATTAACAGCTTTATCTAATCGTATTGGTGATGTAGCTTTATTGATGGCTATTGCTTGGATATTAAATTTTGGAAGATGAAATTATATTTATTATTTGGATGTAATGAAGAATTCTAGAATTATATATATTATTACTGCATTAGTAGTTTTGGCGGCTATAACAAAGAGAGCTCAAATTCCTTTTTCTTCTTGGCTACCAGCGGCAATAGCAGCCCCGACTCCTGTTTCAGCTTTAGTTCATTCTTCAACTTTGGTAACTGCAGGAATTTATCTATTAATTCGATTTAATACTGTTATTGTTGACAATAGATTAGGTAAGGGACTATTATTAATTGCTGGTTTAACAATGTTTATAGCAGGATTAGGGGCTAATTTTGAATATGATTTGAAAAAAATTATCGCTCTTTCTACATTAAGACAATTGGGATTAATAATAAGAATTTTGGCTATAGGATTTCCTAAGTTAGCGTTTTTTCATTTGCTTACACATGCTTTATTTAAGGCATTGTTATTTATATGTGCAGGTTCTGTGATTCATAATATGAAAAATTCTCAAGATATTCGATTTATGGGTAGTTTATGCAGACAAATACCTTTAACAGTTATTTGTTTTAATGTTTCAAATTTAGCGTTGTGTGGTATACCTTTTTTGGCGGGGTTTTACTCAAAGGATTTAATTTTAGAAATTGTTTCTTTAACTTATTTAAATATTTTTAGATTTTTTTTATATTTTTTCTCTACTGGACTAACTGTATGTTATTCCTTACGATTAGTTTATTATGCAATAAGAGGGGATTTTAATTCTTCGTCATATCATTCATTAAGTGATGAAAGATGAATTATATTAAAAGGTATGTTAAGTTTAATAGTTATAGCAGTTATAGGAGGTTGCATATTGAGATGAGTAATTTTTCCTTCTCCTTCTATAATTTGTTTACCATTTTGATTAAAGATTTTAGCTTTAACCGTTAGTTTGCTGGGTGGATGAATTGGTTATGAATTATCAAAATTTTCTTTATCGTATAATTTACAGTCTTTAAAGTTTTATTTGATATCTCATTTTATTGGATCCATATGATTTATGCCTTTTGTATCTACATATGGGGTTAATTTTTTACCTTTGAAGTTAGGAAGTTATATGTATAAGTCCTTTGATCAAGGTTGAAGAGAGGATTGAGGAGGTCAAATAATTTATAATACTTCTGTTAAGTATGCTGGGGCTATTCAGTGGTGACAAAATAATAGAATTAAGATATATTTAATTAGTTTTGTTTTGTGATTTATTATTTTATTAATGTTATTATTATATTTAAATAGCTTATATGTAGAGCATGACATTGAAGATGTCAGGGAAATTATTTAATTTTTAAATATTCATAAATAATAATTTATTATTTATACAATGAAAATGTATTGTTTTTTTTTAACTATATAAATAGAAATGTTAATGGAGTTAAACCATTTAAATAAAAAGTTAGCAGCTTTAATTTGATCCTCTCATTTCGGCTTAATTGGAAATAAATTTCACTAATATTATTAACAGTAATATACCGCTTCTTTGGTTTCAATTAATACTAAAATAAGTACACAAATAAGGATGGAATCATCTAAGATCAAGTCGAAATTGATTGCAATATATCGCTTCTTATTTAAGGAAGATTGAATTTCAATACTTTTTGAATGCAAATCAAATGTTATACTTAACTACAACCCTATGAAATTAATAAGCTCATTCTAAAGCACCTTGATTTCATTCATGGAATAATCCAATTAGGAGAATAAATAAAAAAAATATTCTGACTAAAGTTCATGATGTAATATCTGATGTTTGTATAATAATAGACACAGGTAAAAGAAGGGCAATTTCTACGTCAAAAATTAAGAAAATAACAGCAATTAAAAAAAATCAGAGAGAAAAGGGTAGACGTGCTGAGCTTTTAGGGTCGAATCCGCATTCAAATGGTGAACTTTTTTCACGGTCATTAATAGATTTTTTTGAAAGTATTGAAGCTAGAATTATAACAATTATTGCTAAGGTAATGGAAATAATAGATATAATATATATAATTCAAATTATTTATTTTGAATGTTCAATCTTTTTGATTGGAAGTCAAATGTACACATATATACTAAATAAATATCTACCTCATCAGTAAATAGAAATATAAAGGAATAATCATACAACATCAACAAAATGTCAGTATCACGCAGCAGCTTCAAATCCAAAGTGGTGATTAGGAGAAAAATGACATATTAAATGTCGTAGTAAACATGTTGATAAAAATGTTGTTCCGATTAAAACATGTAGCCCATGGAATCCTGTTGCTATAAAAAAACTAGACCCATAAGAAGCATCTGCAATAGTAAAAGGAGCTTCAATGTATTCATAAGCTTGTAAGATGGAAAAATAAATTCCTAAAATAATCGTGAAAAATAAACCTTGTGTTGTTTGACTATAATTTCCTTCCATTAATCTATGATGGGCTCATGTCACTGTAACCCCTGAGGCAAGGAGGATTGCTGTATTTAATAAAGGAATTTGTAATGGATTAAAGGGATTAATTCCTGTGGGAGGTCATATTGCACCTAAATCAATATTGGGGGATAGTCTTCTGTGAAAAAACGCTAAAAAAAAAGAGATGAAGAAGAAGATTTCTGATACAATAAATAAGATTATTCCTCAACGAAGTCCGTAATTTACTGAAAGGGTGTGTAATCCTTGATAAGTACCTTCACGAGTGATATCTCGTCATCATTGAATTATTGTTAAAATTGTGATTAAAGTTCCTAATAATAAAAGAGAATTATTAAAATGATGAAATCATTTTACTAATCCTGCAGCTGTTACAAGTGCTCCAATGGCCCCAGTTAAAGGCCAGGGGCTAGGGTTAACTAAATGGAAAGGGTGATTAGAGTGTGTTGTCATAATTTACTTCTCTAGAATATAATGTGGTAAGGACTGCAAAGACATAAGATTGGATTATTGCAACAGCTGATTCTAATGTTAATAGTGCAATTTGTGCAAATACAAGTCTTGACAGGAGTATTATGGTTAATGAAGGACCAGTATTACCTAGTAGAGTCAGAAGTAGGTGTCCAGCAATTATATTAGCTGCTAAACGTACAGCTAGAGTTCCTGGTCGAATTACATTTCTGATAGTTTCAATACAGACCATAAAAGGTATAAGAGCTGCAGGTGTGCCTTGAGGAACTAGGTGAGCAAATATATGTTGGGTATGGTTGATTCACCCATAGATTATAAAACTAAATCATAGGGGTAGAGCTAATGCTAGAGTTATTACTAAGTGTCTTGATCTTGTAAAGATATATGGGAATAGGCCTAAAAAATTGTTAAATAAGATTAATGAGAATAATGCAATAAATATAAATCTACTTCCGTTATGGCCCGTAGGTCCAATTAACGTTTTAAATTCATTATGTAATGTTTTAATAATCGAGTATCAGATTATACTATGGCGTGAGGGTATTAATCAATAAATGAGAGGTAGAATTATTATTCCTAGGAATGTACTTAATCAATTTAAGGATAAATTTATAATATTAGTTGAGGGATCGAAAACGGAAAATAAATTTGTTATCATTTTCAATTCAAGGAAGTCTGAGGAATATTAGACTCTTCAGTTACTGGGGAAATTGGTTGATAAATTAAGAAGTAATTAATAATAGAAAAAATGATTAAGACTAAAGAAAATATTGAAAATAAAAATAATCATCTTAAAGGGGCTATTTGAGGAATAAAGAAATATTAAATCTATTAATGATTTTAGTATGACATACTAATGTTATTTTTTAACTAATTTCTTCATCAAAAGTAAACGTTAATTACTATAAAATGGTTTAAGAGACCATTACTTACTTTCAGTCATTTGATGAATTACTATTAATAATTCAGTTGATAAATGTTTTAGTATTAACTCTTTCTAAGACAATAGGTATAAAACTGTGATTAGTCCCGCAGATTTCTGAACATTGTCCATAATATAAACCTGGCCGGTTAATAAAGAAGCTTGTTTGGTTTAGTCGACCAGGTGTAGCATCTACTTTTACACCTATCGCAGGGACAGTTCATGAGTGTAGTACATCTGCTGCTGTTACTAGTATTCGAATTTGTGTATTTAAAGGTAAAACTGTTCGATTATCAACGTCTAGTAATCGGAATCCGTTATTAGCTATTTCATTATAAGGGATTATATAGGAATCAAATTCATGGGGATTAACAAAGTCGGTATATTCATAACTTCAGTATCATTGATGTCCTACAGTTTTTACAGTAATAATAGGATCTAAGGATTCATCTAATAAATAAAGAAGACGTAGGGATGGAAGGGCAATAAAAATAAGTGTAATAGCGGGTAAGATTGTTCAAATTACTTCAATTGTTTGTCCTTCTAACAAGTATCGATTAGTATATTTATTAAAGAATAATGTTAATATAATGTAAGATACAAGAATGGTGATTATTAATAGAATTAATAATGTGTGATCGTGAAAAAAGATGAGTTGTTCTATTAAAGGAGATGCACTATTTTGTAAATTTAAATCTGATCATGTTGCCATTATTCTAATAAAAGGTTATTCTTTATATGTAGAGCTTAAATCTACCGCACTTATCTGCCATATTAGAAATTAGTTAATATAGGTAATTCTGAATATTCGATGCATCTAAATACATCAAATAAGTTATGTATAAGCTTAAAAATCCTAAGTGCTTATCATTTTAAGGGACCTTGGTCTAAACAATCTTAGATTTAGTATCAACTTTACTAATAGGCCTATGCCCTTATTCATCAATTTATGTTACCTTCACAATTTTCTTCCTTGGTGTGTAAACACACATATTACTGTACAATTCCTCTGTATAGTCCAGGACAGCTTAATTAAGTTACTAGATCAAAACAGGGTAGCCAACATGAATAGCCATCTCCTATGCCTACGTAAATGTTGGTTTAAGCTTGCATTTCTTGAAGTTAAGTTGTTTTCATGTGCGAGCACATTGCCGCCAACCCTGCTTAAAATCTCGCCATCTCCAAAGACCATAATACCTGTAAAATTTCGTACCACACAGTTGCCGATAAGGTTCTGGCGATAACTCCCAGAATGCATTTTTCACCAAGTCAGCCAACATTATAACTACGACTTACACTAATGACTTATTATTTGAATAATTTCACAGTTTTCTTTGGAATTTCAAGTCTAATGAAGTTGTAACAAGTTGTACAAGGTAAGTACTACTAATATACATCGATTAAAACAGTTTTTACAGTTATTATAGATTCTTGATATGTGTGTGTCAAATACACTAGTCTGAGATGTTTCGAAGCTTTTATTTAATTAATTTTTGGATAAATTCTTATTTAGATTTCATCATGACGCCTAAAAATCACGAGAACAAGATTAGAGATGGATTGGAGAAACTCTACGAAGATCATTACGATTTCAGTAGGCTAAGTAGGCCTAGCCTAGACCTATACAATTAAAAGTACAAAGTTATTTAATCGTTGTTTTATTTATTTTTATATTCAGTCAGAGCACAAATTACATAATAAAGAACCTTAATGGTCTTTGGAAATTTTGAAATAGTCTTCTGACTGCATTTTCCATATAGGCCTAATTCAAACATAACCTAAAATATAGTCTATGTAAGTTCTCTCTCGGGAATATATTCTTAGGTTCAATTCGCCTTGTAATATTGTAATGTATCTTATTCTCGACTTCCAAATGCCGTCAGCCGTAATATTATAATACATTGCACATGTAACTCGTAAGCTCGGAAGTAGGCCTAGTCTATGATTCACACTCGGTTAGTGGTAGTGAATGTATTGGTGATTATTTAAGTTATGTAGCTTATAACTTATGTACTTGGCTACTGACCTATAGCCTACTTAGTAGTAGGCAGATAAAATATTTATATTAGGCCTATTTTTATTTGTTTCAGTCATGGTTGCGACAGAGTAGTGTGGTGCCCTTCAACGAACTTCAAGGGTTGTGCAACATGAATCAATCATCATTCTGAAGAGCCATATACTCACATGTAAACGGGATATGCACTTGCGCTTGAATCACATATGCATATTTTCAGAGAATACCAACAATATCACATAGCTCTCTTTTAGTTCTCGGCATAAGTTACTGCACCACTGAATGTCGGGGTGAAAATTACTGATGTACTAATGTTGGGTGAGACAAAGTCACTGTTCCCTACTTGATTAGATGACACAGTTCGGGCAAAGCCACTGGTTGCAGTACGTTATAAATATTGCTCGCATCTATAGCCTAGGCTACTTGTATTATTAATTCTGAATGAAAGTACAACACGACTAATACATTTGCATCGGACATGATTGTGACTTCTACATACCTTGTGTCCTTGTTTCATCTTCTGGGTGATATTACGTATTGAAATTATGAACCCTGGTCACTACTGCACTTCATATATGTGCATAAGTGCATAAATATGCGTTTTTAATTATTGCTCTTTAAAAACGGCTGCCATGTTCCAACAGCGCTTGCATCTCGTTCAACTGTCAACAAGGCGCACTCTAGAGGCACACACCGATGCGCACACATTGTTGCCAACATGTGCGATACAAAATCGGCTTCCTTTGGTCATAAATGAATATTCTTTCTAGAATTACCTCCCTCGAGAACAGTGCAAACCGCATCAAAATCCATCCAGTGGTTCTCGAGATTACCCGCTTCCTTCAGCTCAATGGCTTATCCGCCGAACTGTTGGAACACATCTCTAAAAATACAACTCTAGAATAGACGACTGTCTGGAAGAAACCATTGGCCACTACTAGGCCAGGTGACTGTGTGGACGAAAATTACTGCTTTCAATACAAGCAAGGGGGTCTGGAGTATAAGCCCTAGGTTAGGTTTGTATGTAAAGCCTTATTCCGGGTTCACCACGCTCGATCTAAAGAGGCAAGACCAGTGCCAAACAATAATGTTGGCACTGCTGAAAAATGTAAATATGTACCACCCTTTAGCGATAAAATGTTCAACTCTTGTATCTTAGCCACATTACATAAGTTACTGTAGAAAATTTTACAGATTTTGATGGAGATTGACTGTCTTTCAATCGCTAGGCAAAGTTCAGAATAGCATACTCCCAGCATCAAAAGCCATATTGTGTTTTTTAATCGCTAGGCAGCGCTGCCAAGGGAATTAATATGGTGGGCAAGTTGGTCATATTTACTCGGTGCTATTTGTGCTGAATAAGCATTAAACCTTTGGAGTAGTGACAGTCCGAAGTTGATTGTTGTGTTTCTCCTACCAGCTGTGAACACTATGATTTGTGTCATGGATTTGTATGTTAATTGCATGAATCTTAATTTCATGGCTTGTTTTCGTTTATCGGAAAGTGCTGTGATGACTGACCAATAATTGTTAGGTCGTTACGCCATACAAACACCACCCCTGCTTTTTTTGTCACGCACAGTTTGGGTAGACACGCAACAATAATTTTCATCCAAACCAATGGTTTGTGCCTAGACCAATAATTTTTAGGCACTGAGGCGCTGGTTTTGCCGATTTGTTCGAAACATGGAATCCTTGCGATCAGCGTTCATTACAGTGGTAAATACGGTTATACATACAAAACAAACCTAACCTGGGGCTTACGCCCAGTAGTGCAATCAGTAATTTTCATCCAGACAGTCGTCTAACTAAGTAGAGACCAATGGTTTCGTCCAGACAGTCGTCGAACTAAGAAGAGCCCGATTATTTCTTTTTTCACATAATTGCAACATTACATGTGCCGTCTAATGTAGGCCTATTTTGTATCGGATATGTTGGTAACTAATGATGTCAATGTGATCGCTGCAGCAGTTTCACATAGTAAATATGCTGTCGAACATGGCTGCGATTGTTAAATATACAATAAATAAAAACACATGTTTAAGTGATTTAGCACATATATCCGGTGCAGAAGTGATCAAAGTTAGTAGTTACAATTGATAATGCCCTCCCCCCTGCCAAAATATGAAATATGGTATGAAAATGATATATTATCAAAGAGAAATTGAAAAGGAAAAGAGTGATACGTTGTACAGAATTAATCTGAAATTCCCCTACAGTATATAAGTCGTGTTGTAAAGGGGATAGCGGGTGGGTTAGAGAGAGCGAAGGAGAAAACATCTATTAGGACATCATTTCCACAATTATTATTCATCATTACACAAGGTATTTAGGCTAATTTAAGTATTCTACTTGGTCCATCACTTCTGAAGTGTTACCTCTATTACGGTATGTATGTCGTTTTGCCATGAACATTTTTGCTTAAGACGGGCTATTATTTTATGTAATTTTTTAATTTATTCCACTAATATGTATCGGTTTTCCAATATTTGCATTATTCATGTAAAATTTAGATGGTTGGCTACAGAAAATACTAAAACCTGTTTTACAAAAGGCTTTAACTCACAAATTTCGTTACATATTTTTGCAAATCTTACAATTTTCTATTTTTAGTAATGTTCTTTTGGGCTGGATTGTTTTTTTTTTTTTTTTTCAAACAAAACAGTCTTAATGTTTGCACTGCACAACACCACTGGTCACTAAAAACAAGTGTTTCCACCCTTAGCGTCTATGACAGCTTGTAAACGCACAGGCATACTGTTCACAACTCGTCGAATGACATTTGCCGGGATGAGATCCCATTCCTCCAGCAGCGATGTTCTCAGTTGTGCCAAGGTGGTGGGGTCACACTGTCTGACTTTCTTTCCAAGCATATCTCGTACGTGTTCGATGGGTTTTAAGTCAGGACTACGAGCTAGCCAGTCCCGGGTTTGAATCCCCACTTCCTGCAGATATTATGCAACACAGCGAGCAGTATGAGGGCATTATCCTGCATCAGCATGAAATTCTGACCAATGAAAGGCGCAAAGGGCATCACATGGTTCATCAGGAATTGAGTGTCCCGTGATCGATGCACACCAACTCAGTGCGGGCCATAACGTTGACGCCACCCCACACCATAACCGAGCCACCTCCAAATGGAGTCCTGGAGGAGAAAGCAACAGGGCTGTACCTCTCCCCGCGCCTTCTCCACACTCTTTCTCTTCCATCAGGAGATCTAAGATTAAAGCGACTCTCGTCAGTGAAGAGAACAGAGGCCCACTGCTCGTGTTCAACAAATACCAGTTGTTATTCCTAGAACAACAATAAGCGAGCGGCAACACTCATAACCCTTAAATGCTTCCCGTGCGCTTCCCGCCATCGAAGATTGGGTAATTGGTGGTAAGAAACCACCCTAAGAAATGTCATATTATCAATTACTATTCACGGATGTTTCAGATGTTTGTTCTAATGCGTGAAAAGCTTTTAAAATGTGTTTACATCTTTTTCATGGCTAATTTTATACTATTTATATTACATTTTTAACTGTTCCACTTTTTTTTGCCGGTCTGTGTATTACTCCGTCGATAAAGCTTGCCTTTCAACGAGTGTATTTAACTAGTCAATTTGTCAGTGAATTCAGTGAATTTTCTGCAAGTGACTTTTAATGTGCCAGGTGACGAAAGGTCAGGAGAGTATTCTACCAACCATCTCGCGCTGTGCCACTAGCAATTTTTTGGCAGTTAGTCCTGGTTCGATTTTTGGCTCTGCCAAGAAATTTTAGTTTTGTTCTGAGGGATGGAACAAGGCACACTAAGCCTCGTGAGGCAAAACTGAGAAGAGGAGGGTTCGCTCCCCATCTTAGCCATCTTGGAACTGGTTTCCGCACTTCTACTCCAGGCAAATACCGGGATGGTTCCTAATTTAAGGCCATCGCCGCCTCGTTCCCAATCCTCATCTGAATAATAAATGCACACACTAATACAGCCATCACAATAACACAGGTTATGAGACAAATTCCACATGTCCAAGTACACAGATCTACATGACCATGATGTCACAAAGCCCCAAACTCAACCAACAACTGCTGCTTTCTACCATTCCAAGAAGAAATCTTAGAGTTGCCATTACAGTTTTATGCCCCTAAAATCCACGACTAGTTCGAATGGATTTAGGCCTAAGCATTGGACTAACCATCTTCTTGCATCTCAATACGGATTTGCCAATAGGCTTTCAATAGCTTGTCTCAATTCTGCTTCCATATATGTAGGCCTATAAATGCAAGAAATGAGTATGGTACTTATCAAAAATAAAGAAATAATAAGCTAATATGTACTCTACTATTCTATTTTTCTCCTACTCCTAAATCCTTCTCTGAACACTCATCTTAAAACAGAATGGTCTCCATTTTTGGACTAATTATAAAAAAGGAGCCTATAAGAAGAAATGAACATGCTCATCTTTAGCTCCCCGGCAAAACTGGAAAAAACCTCGAGTAAGTATTAATGTTTCTGTTCTTATGCATTTTATATGATGCTTTAAAAATCAATCTAGAAGAGCTAATTTAAGTTAACTTCACTACCATAATACTGCTTAAGAGTTAGACTGTTGGGGACTGATGACCAAGATGTCCCTAACTTGAGCAAGGACTGCTTCACAACTTTATGTAAAATGTAAAGGCCCTTTACATAGTTTGGATCATTTGCGTACGTGTTACAAGGATGTGTGTGCTGACTTTTTGGTGTTAAATGATGTAGGTTGGCAACACCAAATGTGGTGGCCATGTTGGTTTTCTAGTAACTTATTTAAGGTGTCCCAGACTATACTTTGGGTGTGTGTAGAATCTGTCTGATAACCAGCGTTAATTGTGATGACTGTATTAGTGTGTGTTATCTGTTTTTTAATTTAAGTACTGCAACTTAGAATTTTTCAAATAGTTCCTACTTTTGCCGCCAAGCGCCACCATCAACGACTACTAGGCCAAGTTCAGAACTTAGCTACTAGACGCCACCGCAGTCGGCTCTTGGCTATGAACGTAGAAACCTAAGAGCGTTGTTTACATTCTTAACCTATCCAATTTAGCTTCACACAGGTGCATTAGTGGAAGGTTCTTTAACATGCCATAAATCTATGACATGGGACCGCCGGCTTTACTTCCCCTACGAAGGAAGGCATACTGAGGTATTTTTAACGCTCTTAAAAAATCCGACGGCTTTGGCCGGGTTTGAACCGAAATCAATTTGAAAATGGCTATTGTTCTACCCGCATGGTATCAACTGTTTATCGCCAATAAAACAATGTTTTAGGGGAAATTACTTCATAGTTTCATTTGGTTGTGCTAATAAAAGGAATGTTCTAATCGTTTGAATAGATTTTTTTTTTTTTATTATTAGAGCAATGAGGTTCTGCTTATATTGGTTTATAATGCACCGGCCCTCATTTCTAGTATTTGACCATTATAAATAAAACTGAAAAGTACATATCACGATATGAAGAGACAATGTTTGTTTTGTGTTCTCCTCGTTTCGGGGAATGTTGTTTAATGCGATGAAATTATTCTTTACAATGTGTGACTTATGGGTTATGTCTCATGCCGTCCCGCGATTTCTCCTTGAATTCGGATACTGTTTTGCAGATTGTCAGTCAAGAGTCACAAAAAGGTATATAGTAGAACCTCCATGCATCGTTTTTCAAGGGGGAGGGGGAAAATGATGATGGATGCGGGAAACAATAAATGCGGGTAACATAAAAGATTTAAGTTAAAAAAAATAACAAAGTACGGTTACTGTATTTGGACATATTTCTTCATGTAAACTTCATAGAGGCATCAAAATATTGCAACCACGATGTACGCGATATGATTTCATATGTGTCATTTTATCACTTGCTCGTTTTAGTAAAAAAGTTATTGTTTTTGTTTCGTCGAAGATTTGAGTTTCAGACGAAACAAAGCCATCTCTACTTGCATAATGTTCTCTTCTTCACGATCACTGATATGCCAGTACATGAAGAATTTCACCTTCGCCAAGACGGCATGCGCTTCGGCGAAACTCGGGACGACTTGGGGCTTACGATCGTCTTCTTCCTCTTCATCCCTCCTCTCCCCCGCGCCGTCATCGCACAGCTCGCCAATCTCCGCGGAAGGTACTTCCGGTGTTCCGAATGAAAGAATACAGCAGTTCTGAGTGTTCGCGGGCCTCTGACCGGGCGAGCTATTTCAAGGCTAAATGACGTCACGCTATCCGCTCAAGACCGACCACAATATACAGTATCATGCTTTCATTGCTGTTCTGTGTGATCTAACTTGTTAGCCAAGCATTGCCAAACGTAGCGTAACATTATTGAGATTACGAGAATTGCGTCGTCAGTGAAGTCAAGTTTTCATTACAAACTACAGATAAAATTGTAATTGCCGCACACAACCAAGATACTACACAGAACCACTCTGAAATGAAACAGCACAATGACGGCTTGGCGGTTCCAGCAGAATCGTTGGCGCCTGAAGGCTCGTAGGCGTGGTTATATAGTGAGGTGGCACGTAAACAATCTGCGCACTGCAGTCCAGACTACTTGAACTTGCTTCAGCCGAGAAACTTGCTCAAGCCTAGGAACTCCTAATCGTTCGTACCTCGTACATTCTCGCGTAACACGTTGCCGCTATTCTATGCCGCTTCAAATTCAAAAGAACGTTTGGATATATTTTTCTCATAAATGATCAATGTGGGAAAATTTTGGCCAAGGACTAGTGATTTTTTGACGATCCATGCGAAAAAACGATAGTTCGAGGAACGATAGATGCGGGGAAATTTAACATTAGTTTATATGGAAAATTTTCGGGGCTAAATAAATTGAACGATGCATACGGTAAAACGACAGTTCCGGGAACGATGCATCGAGGTCCTACTGTATCAGTAATTGCATGTTTGCATATTCTGTTTACCTTAACTTAGAAAACCTTTGAAACTGATGAAATGTGATCATTTAAATCTTGGGAGTAGACATGAAAGAAGCATACTCGCCTATAAAATTTGTATTGGCAGCAATGTTAAGTCTCTTGTTGTTTTTTTTTTTTGGTTTTTTTTTACTAATGGAGTGTCAGAAGTACTAAAATCCCAATATCAGTATTAAACAAATGTAGAAACTTGACCCCATACATATTTCAGCCTGGCTACTTGGAAAGATTGAGCTCAAATGTTGTTGGTTGGTTGTACGACGTGTGACGAGGGCACCTAGGCTACCGTGTTTCCTCGCATAATCGTCGCACTTTTTGAGCCTAAAATTTGTGGGAAAAAGCAGGGAGCGACGATTATGCGAAGAATATTTAAGTTCAAAGAATATACTGTATCATTATTTGCTGCACGGGCCAGTCATTTGCGTAGCGTGAGTCTAGCGTGAGTCATAGCCTGCAGTCAGAGACAGGCTTCTTTCTTCTAACAAGGTCACGACAGGTTAAAGCTCGCGGAATGTGTTGATGAAGCTGGCCGTTCGCGTCGCGGTTCATAGCCCGCAGGCATAAAGACGAGATTTACTTTCTCCTAACAAGAACACGCCAGATTAGGCCTATAAGATCGCAGAATGTGCGCTGGCCGCTTGCGTCACAGTTCATAGACCGCAGGCATAAAGACGAGATTACTTTCTGCTGACAAGATCACGCCAGATTAGGCCGGTAAGTCCGCGGGATGTGCGCTGGCCGTTCACGTCGCGGTTTATAGCCCGCAGGCATAAAGACAAGATTACTTTCTCCTGAAAAGATCACACCAGATTAGGCCTATAAGCTCGCGGAATGTGCGCTGGCCGCTCGCGTCACAGTTCATAGCCGGCAGGCATAAAGACGAGATTAGGCCTATAAGCTCGCGGAATGTGCGCTGGCCGTTCGCGTCACAGTTCATAGCCCCACAGGCATAAAGACGAGATTAGGCCTACTTTCTGCTGACAAGATCACGCCAGATTAGGCCTATAAGCTCGCGGAATGTGCGCTGGCCGTTCACATCACAGTTCATAGCCCGCAGGCATAAAGACGAGATTAGGCCTACTTTCTGCTGACAAGATCACACCAGATTAGGCCTATAAGCTCTCGGAAAGTGCGCTGGCCGTTCGCGTCACAGTTCATAGCTCACAGACATAAAGACGAGATTAGGCCTACTTTCTGCTGACAAGAACACGCCAGATTAGGCCTATAAGCTCGCGGAATGTGCACTGGCCGTTCGCGTCACAGTTCATAGCCTGCAGGCATAAAGACTATATTAGGCCTACTTTCTGCTGACAAGATCACGCCAGATTAGGCCTATAAGCTCACGGAATGTGCGCTGGCCGTTCGCGTCACAGTTCATAGCCCACAGACATAAAGACGAGATTAGGCCTACTTTCTGCTGACAAGATCACGCCAGATTAGGCCTATAAGCTCGCGGAATGTGCACTGGCCGTTCGCGTCACAGTTCATAGCCTGCAGGCATAAAGACTATATTAGGCCTACTTTCTGCTGACAAGATCACGCCAGATTAGACCTATGAGCTCACGGAATGTGCGCTGGCCGCTCGCGTTTCGGTTCATAGCCCACAGGCATAAGGACGAGATTACTTTCTCCTGACAAGATCACGCCAGATTATACGCTCGCGGAATGTGCTAAGCGTCGAAGCTTGCCGCTCCCGTCACAGTTCATAGCCCGCAAGCATAAAGACGAGATATTTTTCTTCTGACAAAGTCGCGCCAAGTAATAAAGTCGCGGCAGCATGTGCAACTGACTGGCGCACAAATACAAATATGCCATGCGACAATTATGAGAGGAAATTTTATATTTTAGTGTTGGAAAAGTGGGCTGCGACAATTACGCAGTGGCGACGATTATGCAAGGAAATACGGTATGCTGAAAAGATCCATAAGGTCATGTTCTCATTATGCAATCAACAATATCAGGTGTTGTGCAGCAACTCAAATTACCTTGAGCTGGTGTTATAGGTGCGGTGCTAACTCCGCAAGCGAGATGGAGAGAACGTCGGGGGCGAGTTGTACTAGTTCACCAATACCAAGGTGCTGATTGTTAAAATAAAGCAAGCTGTGGTCAGGCGACAATGCCTGTCTTATAAAGTTTACCCTAAGGCAGCTGTTGGTGGAATGACCATGGACTCGGAGGACAAATTGGTTCAAATTCGTTGAGATGTCTATAAAATCCTTTTGTGTGGTCAAATGGCACTTCTTGAATCCAACCTCATAAGATAAGTTATTAAAAGAAATGAATGGAACTTGGCAAGGAGTTAGTAGGAAAAACACACAAAAGGATTTCATAGGCATCTCACAGAATTTGAACCAATTCGTCCACCGAGTCCAGGAGAGCCCGGTATTGTCGTCATTCCACCTGCCACACAGTAAACTTCATATGACAAGCATTGTAGCCTGACCACAGCTCGCTTTATTCTAACAATTGGCACCATTGTACCAGTGAACTAATACAACTCGCTGCCGGCCCTCAATATTTGAGTTGCTGCACAACACCTGATATTGTTGATTGCATAATGAGAACATGACCTTTGGATCTTTTGAGCATAGCTCAGGTACCCTCGTCTCACTTCATACAATCAACCGACAGTACTTGAGCTCGATCTTGCCATAATTGATAATTGATAATTTATCTGATCAAACGGAAATTAACATCATATTCCCATCTGGGAATGTTCATAACCTATTTGGATTGCCAAGGCAAGGTTTTTGTTTTATGAAAGGGAGCTTGACTTCCGTAGTACATTGGCATCACTCGTGACGTCAATACTACTTGTATTTTGTGTCTTGTGATGGCCTTCTCAGTTAGTATGTGCTAGCCATGCGTATTGGTGAGGTGTGTCTGTACCAACTGACGAGCCCAACGGCACACTGGGGCGAAACCGCTGGCATTTTATGTTTAATCTGGCCGGACCAATTCTATCATATTAATTGATTAATTGTACACGTCAACTTGAACATCATTTTCTCATGACCCTCATTGTTCTTAGCCAGACACAATTGTGCCTTCAATACGTCACAAAGAGGCCTACCAGATCGCGCTGATATCTCGATTTTACATTTTGAGTGACATTCCCACTTCTTCCTGTGGACCCTTCATTTATATACAGTAGTTCATATTCTTGAAGAGAAACAGAAAAAAGATCTATCATCATTTTGCTTTGAAATAGAAAAAAAGAATGCTTAATTGATTTCACAGAACTGGACAAATCTACAAAAAAAATTACAACCATGGTAAAGACTTGGACAGCAGTTGTATACTCATAGTTGCCAAAATATAATCCAAATCACCACTACTCAGAAATTAGTGAGCATTCATATAACAAGAACTACATATGTATACTCACGCATGTCAAACACATCCCTATTACTACTGATCAGAATATCATTGACGTAATCGTGCTCTCGTCTAGGAGCAGGCATTGGAGGAGCAACTTCACAGTTGAGATCAATCAAGTTACTTGAGATTCCCTCTGAAAAAAGAAAAGGGAAAATTAGAAACTGCATGCTTGACAAACTGTACCTTCTGAATTATAACCAACAATGGATTCAATAATCTTATCACAAGGTGTAGTGGCTAGCATTGTTGGTCGACACCCTGGAAGTTCAGGTTCGATTCCCAGATCGGCCATGAAATTTTGATTCTGGCAGAGGGCTGGAACGGGGCACTCAGCCTCGTGACCTTACGTTAGGAACAATCCCAGCATAATCCTGGAGTAAAAGCGAGAAACCATGGAAAACCATTTTCAGGATAGCTGAGGTGGGAATCAAACCCACCTCTTCTCAATTTTGCGTCACGAGGCTGAGTGTATCCCATTCCAGCCCTCAAACCAGAATTATATTTCTTGGCAGGGCGAGAGCCAAGAATGCTAGCCACTACACCTTAAGGTGGTCGGTAGATGTTAGAAGGAGGCACCTAATATTTTATATTATAGGGGGAGAATCTAATGAATATTAACAAGAAAGGGCACATTTTCCATTTGAATGATGAATTGTCAGTATACAGGTTTTCGAAATACTGCATATATTCGACAGGACCAAAGTTTGAAGCAAAATTGTAATTTCGCAAAATTTTGAATTTATTAGGTTTTACTGTAATAAGCCAACTTTTCGCTCCGCATTATCATCACGCAAAATTTATATTGGTCGCAACCTTGTCCGAGTTTCGTTGCATTTCCCTTCTATTTTTCCCTCCACCCACACCTGGCTGTCACTGTGCTTTACATGTTTCTATCCTTCTTTTCCAATCCAATGATTGTTTCAGTGTCCGCCTTGTGGTATATCCCTAAATAGATTTATTTCTTTATTTATCCTGCAATTTGAGCCCAGGAACGAGAGATACACAAGGCTAGTTAGAGATATGGATGATATCAGAAAGTCAATGGAAACTTAAAACAAAAACAGTATTTGTAACCTCAATAAAATACTGAAATACAAATGCTAGTTTTAGGGCAAATATGAGACAAACATGAGTGGCAACAGAAAATGCAATCCAATATTTGAAAGCCTACAAAATTCAGTAATTATTGAAGCACTGTAGGGGGGAAAGGATTTTAAGTAGATAAGGATTCTCATAATTGTTGAATTACACTGTACCTCGTGTTGGTCTTTCAGTAGGTTCTCTTTGCTGGGCCAACGAGTACTCTCTAGGAAGTGTATCACTCGCAGAAGCAGGTTTCATTGATGGTTGGGTTACATGGAAATTTGGGAGAGGAGGAACGGGTGGTGGCCCAAGTTCAGGAGGTATCTTCCCTGGCAGATCATTGTAGTAGTCCCGGTCTGCTCCATTGAGGCACATCCTGAAATCCAAATCCAGATTAGAAGCTACAATGTTGTTTCTCATTTGGCCTCTAATGTTTAGCCAAAAACTAATTTCATTTAAGGAGGACTAATAAATTTACTGTGCAAACCTGGCATACATTTACACACTTGGAAGGTCAAACATATAGACTAACTACTTTGTAATTTTAAGAACGAGCTCCTATTTTTATTTTTCGGATTGTACAGGCCAGAAAGGTAACTATTTTTCTTAGTAAATAGATCTGTAATCTGCAAACGACAGGGTTGGTGTTAGGTTTCCATGTGCCCCAATAAAAATAATAAACATTTTCTTCGCCGCTTTAAAGCATCATGGTAAGGACTAATTCTTGTTTTGTTGTTGTTTATCTTCTTCTTCTTCTTCTTCTTCCAGTGCAGCAGAGCATGATGGCACTCCTGCATACCTGCATATACTCAATTGAAGTGCCAAAGGCATGATGGCTCTCCTCAAGGGGTCTCTTGCTTAACGGCTCATAGTTCATAGATGTACAGAATGTGACAGCACAAATCGCTTACAATATGGAGAATGAAGCATGCATATTCCAAATTTATCACCAGATATACTTGATGTTGTTTGGATCCTATGAATTTTTGTTCTCGCAGTGATTATCCAACATGTGCAATTTATGAGTTTTTAACAATGGCAGATAAATCTCACACTGCATTCGAAAACGATGACAATTAAGTTGACTATGTATATTCTCTGTGTGATGATAGTGAATGTGCCTTCGGATGATGATATTGGGAACAATGAATGTACTTGACGGTGCAAGTTTCTTATACACTTACGAGGACAGTGATAATAGTCATGAGATTGTGAATATAATAATGTTATTTGTGTTACTACCTTTTAACTACTGCGGCTTTTAGAGACGCCGGGGTGCCAAAATGTTGCCCCGAAGGGGTTCTGTAACATGGCCAGTAAATCTATTGATACAGCTCCCTCACATTTCCGCACCTTCAAATGCCAGCTGACTGTGCAGGATTCGATCCTGCAACCTAGGGCACAGCAACGAGACTATGGGACTGTACTGTAAGTCGAATTAGTAACATTTTTTTCCTCTTTGAAAAGTATGAAATATAGGAGAGTGAACTTCTCTTAGGTGTCAATACTTTATCATATTAAAGAGATAAAAAAATAAAGACCAGTATATCAAATACTGGTTCAAAAGTCAATTAACTCTCATATATTCTGTAAATCTAATTATAGTTAATTACATTTTGAATCAATATTTGATGATGTCAAAGTCACTGTTTATCTTCCTGAAAAACCCTACTTCTATTAACAGCTTCATATTGCGCTAGATTGATGACAAATGTTCCTACTATGTGACGAAATGACAAAGTGCTTTGGAACGGTCAAGACTCCGGAGCAACTTTTAACTGTACCCATTCAGCTGTCAACTTCTCTGAAATATTACACCTGGCTTTCATGCTGAATATCCTAATTTAATCCATTATTTTAATTCAATAAATATAAATACGTCTTTAATCACATTTGCATTTTATTATTAAAATTGGTCTGATTGGTAGGCTACTACATCCAGAAAACGTATACTTGACTTTGTGATTCTCTTACGAACAGACGTGATTTTTAGTTCATTTAAAATCAACTCGTGGTAAAAGTTTTAAGCGCGTGAGTTGACTTTTATAATGATGATCACGATTTCTAGGAATATGTGTGTGTGATACTTGTACTATTCATATGAGGACATCACGGTTAGAAGGATGGAGATGACTACTTTCTTCATGGCATCAGTAAACTATCTATGAACAAAAATGCTTTTCAGTCGGTCAACACAAGTGTGCCCAATTAGATTGGGCAGGAAGTAACAATTATTTTATCACCCTACTGCCTGCAGTGTATGTACAATTGAACCAGATGGTAATGAAAGAATCTGAGCCATTTTTTACAGTGATAAAGCCATTTACAATGCCACTAGGAAAACTCAGGGGAAATGAATTCCTTATTTTAGTTATGGTACTAATGAAAAAACAATCTTTACTCTGCAATTGATTGTACAGTATATATCCCTTTAGTGAATAGCTTATACATCGTTCATAAAATGTTAACTGAATAATCAATGAGCAATTCCAATTAATTAGTTATGGTGGTGATTGTTTTACAAGCTGAAATACTGAGGTTATCCCCTTACTACCTAATTAATTAGGTTCATACTAAAGTACATTTAAAAAGGATATTTTAAATCAACATAGGTACAGTTCAAAGTGCAGTTTACCAGGAATGAATCTTCCATTTCTTCGAAAAAGAGTTGCAGTTAAGAATCAGCTAATTCCTCTTCAATTTTCATAAAAGATATTTTTTTACAGTGTTGTCTTACTGACATACATTTTTCACTCAGTCAACACAATATAATGCCAATTACTGGATTATGCACAAAAAAGCTAAACATTTGATTTAAATATAGCCTAATTAGGGATTGTCAATTTCGCGAATTATTAAAGGAAGTAATACACGAGTAGTAATCTGTTTTAATAACCCTAAAATTGGTAAAAAAGAATGGTTTTAAAACTCGCATAATTTCGCAAATTCCGCATGAAAAAGCAAATTTTAGCCTTTTTATAGTTTTCTGAATGCACTCCCAATAATTCATGGCAATTAATGCACGAACTTTCGCGAATTATCAAAAACCGCAAATTATCCGCAATTATGGTTTTAAGCCTAGCAGAAACAAAACTATGGTATTGGTTAAAATATTGAAATGTATTTTATGAACCCAAAAAAAAAACCATTATCACACTTTATAACATTGTATCTTAAGACACAATAGACACAGATCAAGATGTGCCACTGTTTCCTGAACCAGTCATAACCAGGCAGTCTTCTTGGTTTCATTCTCTGTACCTATCAGACTACTTGAAAGATATTGAGCAATTTATGAATGAAGTAGTAGGGACTGTTAACTCTGGTGTGTTGATTTTCTCAACAATGTTTCACATGACGAAATACCGGTATTTGAGATTCATGAACATGCGCTTTGATGACTGCGTGTAAGTAAATCAGTTTTGCAGTGGTCATGACTGAACATCAACCCGAAACAAAAGGAGTGGTGAAGCAGCAGCCTTTAAAGCAGAATGGGAAATTTCCTTTTTTATGTACAGCTTAAGAAGAGCATGCCAAATGTTTAGTGTGCCACAGAGATTTAATGTGATAAAAAAAAAAAAAAAAAAAAACAATTTGGAACGGCATTACAATGCCAACCACAGGGATGATTACGGTGATTTGACAGAAGCCAGTTGCCAATCGAAGTTTGAAGAATTGAAAGAAAATTTTAAGCAGCACCTTTTCTGTACGTGTTATTGTTTTAATTTTAAAATCCTTGTTTACAAACTTGAATGAACAAATGATTTAATTATCTGAAGAACACTAATTGTTACTTGCCGTATTTTTGTCTGACAGGAGATAGAGGAAAGTGAGATTGGCGGACAGACTTTACGAGCAAGCTACAAATGTTCGATGCGAATTGCCAAAGCTGGGAAACCCTTCGCCAAAGGAAATTTAATCAAGGTGTGCCTAAGGGACACGGTGGCTTGTACGAGGGCCTTCCGGAAAGTGGTACCCGTTTGTGCAATAAAGACACAGGAGTAAATATGAACAAATATACACATTTTTATAGGATAGAGCATACTTCACACTACTTCTCCACATAATCACCATGCAAATTGAGGCATTTGTCATAACGTGTGACGAGCTTTGTATTCCAGCGTCATAGTCCTCCGCCGCCAGCGTATTGAGATACATAGCCACGCCTCGTTTAAGATCTTCATCGCTGTCAAATCTTTTTCCTGCCAGAAAGCCTTTAAGCTTCATAAAGAGATGAAAATCCGAAGGGGCCAAGTCCGGGCTATACGGTGGCTGATCGAAGGTTTCCCACTTGAATTGCTGCAAAAGTTGTTGTGTTATCGCAGCTGCATGAGACTTGGCATTGTCATGAAGGAGAATGATGCATGTAGACAATAGACCTCGCCGTCGATTTTGTATTGCCCGCCGTAATTTCTTTAATGTTTCACAATACGCATTAGCATTAATTGTGTCTCCACGGGCCATAAAATCAATGAGCAGTACACCTCGTCGATCCCAGAAAATGGTTGTCATGAGTTTCCTGAACTGTCTTGAATTTTTTTGGTTTGGGTGGTGAATGAGCGTGATGCCACTCCATTGACTGTCGTTTACTCTCAGGTGATGCATAACAAACCCATGTTTCGTCCCCAGTAATGATGCGAGTCAGGAAAGAGTCTCCTTCATCGGAATAACGTCCCAGAAACGTCAGTGCTGCAGCCATACGCTTGGTTTTGTGCTCATCTGTAAGCATGGGAGGGACCCACCTTGCACAGATTTTTGAATAATGCAGATGGTCTTTGACAATTTCATGAACAATTGTTCGAGACACATTAGGAAAATGTTCACAGAGTTCATCAATTGTAACGCGCCGATCGTTCCTCACGCATTCGTCCACCAAGCTCAGCAGTTGGTCTGTAATGACAGATGGTCTCCTTGAACGCTCCTCGTCGTGTGTATTTCCCCTCCCCAGGTTGAAGTTGCGACTCCAGCGCCGAAAAGACGACTCGTCCATCACACTGTCTCCATACACCTCCTTTAATTGGTGATGAATATCGCAAGGTCGAACATTTCGTGCATTAAGAAATTTAATCACGGCCCTCACTTCACAACTGGCAGGGTTCTCAATTTGTTTAAACATTATAAACTATCACAGACACAACACAGGCAATGCTAGCGTCACGCAACCTCACACAGAGCAGGCAGACAAGCCACTGACGCGGCCTGACCTTGCCCAGCGGCTACCCGAGTAGTCAGCGCTTCATGCGGAGCTAACGGGTACTACCTTCCGGATGGCCCTCGTATTTGTCCTACGGAGCTAGTTGAAAATTTGAAAAAATCTCTCTTTCTCCTCAAACTGTGGCTCGCAGAATAGAATATAGAGCTGTTGATATTGAACAGCAATTAATGGAGAAGGCAGCAAATTTTGTATCATTTTCCCTCGACGAATCAACCGTCATTAGGGACACAGCACAGCTCGTTATTTTCATTCGAGGGGTGGATGACGATCTTTGGGTCACCGAGGATTTCCTAGACTTGGTAGCTCTCAAAGACATCACTACCGGATTCGATATTTTCCAAGATGTGGAGGGTGTTTTTGAGTCAATGGAATTAAAATGGGAGCGGTTGACGAGTGTAACGATGGACGGAGCTGGTTGAACTGCAGTGCAATGTTCGTCTTAAAGACCGGGTTCTAATGTCACGAAGTGTAGAAGTATTTTACAACGGCTTTCCGCAAGAAGAATACCCCCTTTTGTATAAACATGCATGTTAAGTTCTGTCAATGTTCGGCTCAACATACATTTGTAAGAGGTTCTTTACGGTTCTTCAGCTTACCAAAAGTAAACATCGTGCAATGATGAGCGATAGAAACCTGCGGAATTGTTCTCGAATTGCTGTGTCCAGAAATAATGTACCCAATTTGAAGAAGATTGTTCCTCCAAAACTTAAAACGACGGAGCAAAAGTCAATCAGTCTGTACGATCTGTTCATATTGGTAAAATGTTGTTGAATTTTCCTCTCTGATATGTTCACATTTCAGTTTGGAATAAATCACAATATTCTTTACTTAACACTTGAGTTCGTTTCCTGCACATTCCATACATCGGATTACCATTCAATTTGTATATGCAGTATATATTTATGGCAAATCAGCCATATCAATATAATGTCAACAATCACACAAAAGCCATCGGCCGCACAACTGTACTAGTCAGTGCGGTCCGAACATCATCCGTCAGTCTCAGGTCTCCTCGCTGTCAGAGTAGTGGTGGTAGGGGAAGGAGCGTTGGTCTGACTGACCAGTGCTCCCCGAGCGCAACAGTGCTCCCCAAGCGCAACAGTGTTCCCCAAGCACAATCGCGCTTACCGAGCGCAATGACTGGATGGCCCTGTTCTAGATGGACTTCTCCAGAAAATTAAGCAAGCCTTTAAACTTGCTGTTTCTGGAAATAACGGTACCAACATTAAGGAGTAGTTGAAGGGTTGTGGAAATGTGTCAAAAAGAGGGAAAATACATTCAGTTTTAGTAAATGCTGAATCAATCAAAATCAATCAAAATCAAAATTAATCAGCTTGAGATCTGTCGACACTGGGAACAAGTTTTACAAATGTGTGTGTATTTGATCCAGCAGGAGGATCTTGCAAAGAAAATTAAGAAGTTGCCGTTCTGTGGAACACTGGAAGAAAGTGAGGTGATAAGAGGATACAAATAACTGCAAACAATAATCAAGAAGCAGATTCACGACAGGACCAAGACAGCCATTCTTGGAGTTTTGCAAGGAATGACATTTGTATTTCCAAAGTTCTCAGAATCTGTGATGAAGATCATTGGATACCTTATTCAAACGATGACTGTGTGTGTCTTTTTTTTTTTTTTCAGCTTACAGTAGCACGTTAAGTGATATGCGTCACTGTTTGTCACAAGATATTTTGGATCTTTTCACTGAAGTATACTTTGAAGGACTGTGAAATGTGTCGTTAGTGTACAGTATTGTTATATTTGATGCATATTATCCGTGATATAAAAAATATCCTGCCTAAAAATTATCATTTTAAAGTACAGCAAAGTGCAATTTTACACTTTAAAACACCGCTTTCTTCACTTTGAAATCACCGAAAAATTCCTATCCCTAGATATAATATAACTTAATCAAATTTAATAACAATAACATTACTGGTTAAAGTGGAGGTGTGTCATATTTGCTCCGAACTGGCTTAGGCTGGAAAACGGAAATTGATGATGATGATGATGAAAATTACTGGTATATTCTTTACAAACCACAGGGCTCTTTTCTTGAATTTGGTTAGCATGAACCAATTCTTTTACTAGACATTAGAATTGCTTTTAGTGTTAACATAATCTGAATTCTATGCCATGGGCTCACCATTCACAATGCACAATGTGTACATGATTCATTTCTTTGGAATCTTTTCTATGCAGGATATGTTCAAGATTTGGACGATTTTTCTAGGTGTAAAGGAGATAAATAAACTGTTTTCGCACACCACTTTTTAATTTTACTCTACGCAGTGAACTAACAAATCCTTGCATCAATTACTGATGCCGTCATAAACATAAAAATTTTAAGATATACCATATTTGCTTGCGTATATCTCGCCCCCGCATATATCTCGCACCACATTTTTTATTTGAAATTTCAGGGGGAAAAAAGTACTCGCATATATCTTGCATTAATTTCTGACGCCGTCATAGAAATGACTGTAATAACCTTGAGGTAGAAACACGTTCGATTTAGCGCGCCACAACAGTCGTCATTGTCCAGGAACTTACCCGAAGCGATACCTTAGCGCGATTAGCGCGCCACAACAGTCATCAATACGCAATGTTATCGTTCATTTTGGCGGCAGAGGTTTCCTCTATATTTGTCCGTCAGTTGCCTTGTAGACATCAGTACCGGTACTCTGACTTCGAAGATAAAGGAAATCTGTGCTATACCACTCGCGCCAACATGCTCGTATGTTTGGAAGATTGCTCAAGTAGGCCTACTGTTACATCGCAGAGAAACGCTCGTTAAGGATGATTCAAGACAGAAAAGGAATTTAGAGCGCAGACGCTTAGCGATGATCGATCATCTTCCATATCGATTCCTCGCTACATGAACGAGTGAGCTCGAACTTAGCCGACCGCGGCCAAAGACTAACGATGTACCGCGTGCTATAACAGTCACGCCGCGCCACATGTTTACACATGCTTGCACACGGCCGAGCTCTGATGTGATGCAATGCGTGAATAGATTCGAGAAGACTGAACTGCGTTTCTCAGGGCGAGTACCGTATGCCAGTTGCCTTGTTTCAATAATGCAAATTTTGTGTTTTTTCGTGAATACGGTCATTCCCCGCGTATATCTCGCACCGAATATTTTCGGTCAAAAAAGTGCGAGGTATACACGAGCAAATACGGTAAACCCACAATGTGTCTGTTCATTTTGGCGGCGGTACTTTCCTTTCTTTCACGGTATTTGTTGTGCATCAGTTGCATCGTCAACAAGTCTTCACATTCGATTGTTGTTTCTCAGTTGTGATTGTTTTTCTGTGGAGGCCGATCTCTAAGTTATATAAAAATGCGGAAGTTATACGGCTAGGTTTAAACACAAAGCATACCGTATGGAAGAGGAAGTGTAGGATCCTCAAGAATTATCGTGGATCGCCGCGCAGGTGGCACTGGTAATGCCTGTGCCGCAAGCTCGTGACGCCGAGTCCTGAGATCAACACAGGCATGTACAGTACAACTGGTTCTGGCTACATAAGAAACCAAAGCATACAGCTCACGTTGAAAGATGATTTCAGCAACTGGACACTATGGAGTATTTTCTAGATGATTTTGCTGACTAGGACGTAGTCAGCTCTCTCCGTATCTCCATTGTGCGGAAGTAGAATCGACGTGGAATACAAGTTAGTTTAGGTAACATAAACAACACAATACGATCTCAAGACTTCACTTTAATAATTCTAAACTATCCAAACACTCAAAAAATACATCCCCCACAAACACGATAATTTTCCTGTACAACCGTTTCCACACGAAACAACATGTTATAAACACTTTCTGATGCATAGAGTACGTTAGATAAGTTGTTAATTCATGTAGGGGCATTGCGACATCGTGGGTCATGTAGCACCATATACTTGGGTGTGTATGGAATTTGTCTCATAACCTGTGTTTTGTCTTTTTGACTCATAGTCACCCATTTTTCACCCATTTTTCCGTATTGACTTACTATAATAATCAAAATATGTCGTTAGTTCCGCCTTGTCAATACAATTTATTCAAATTTTCGTGATTTAATCACATGTCAATTTACATCGGTACATGTTTCGATGCCTATATGCAATGGCATTATCATCAGCCTTTCAATGTATTGGCAGCACTTAAAAATCACTTTGTACATTGGATGTGATAAAATGTTAACATAAAAACGCACTCAAATCACTTATAAACTAAATCACTTTAAAAGTTTTTTAAAAGATTTTTAAAAGTTTTTAAGAATATGGTAGACACTCATTACAAAAGCCTTGAAGGTTTTTCTTTTCTTTCTTGAGGTTTTCAAAATTCGTTCCTGATGTAATCTCCGAAATTTCTAGCCAAGGGTTTCCCTTCCCAACTGGAAAGAAATGACGCTAGGAGAAAGAAAATTTGAATAATAGAATGAATAGCTGCATTCCCTACAGTTGTTGTTGTTTGAGTCTTCAGTCTTTTGACTGGTTTGATGCAGCTCTCCATGCCTCCCTGTCCTGAGCTAATCGTTTCATCTCTACATAGTTCCGACACCCTACATCGGAGGCAATCTGTTTAACATATTCTAACCTTGGTCTACCCCTACAGTTTTTGTCCTCGACCCTTCCTTCCATAACTAAGCTTGCTATTCCTGTGTGTCTTAGTATGTGTCCTACCAACCTATCTCTTCTCTTCATTAGCAGTCGCCAGAAACATCTCTCCTCTCCCACTCGTCTTAATACCTCTTTGTTTGTAACCCTATCTACCCATCTGATCTTCATCATTCTCCTGTAACACCACATTTCAAATGCTTCAATTCTCCTCTTTTCTGCTGCACCAATAGTCCAAGTTTCACTTGCATAGAGCGCCACGCTCCAGACAAAGGCTTTCAAAAATGACTTCCTAATACCTAAATCTATATTCGATGTCAGCAGATTCCTTTTTTGTAGAAATGCTTTCTTTGCCTGAGCCAACCTACTTTTTATATCCTCTTTGCTTCGTCCATCACTGGTTATTCTGCTTCCTAAGTAACAGAAGTCTCCTACTTCCTTCAGCTTTTCACCTGCCAATTTGATCTCCATAGAGGTTTCTGATTTATTTCGGCTGCATTCCAGTATTTTTGTTTTACATTTGTTTATTTTCATCATGAATTCTTTCCGTAAGACGGAGTCCATACCATTCAAAAACTCATTCAAATCCTCAGGCTTGTCGGCCAAGATGACGATGTCATCAGCAAATCTCAGAGTTGAAATTATTTCTCCTTGAATCTTCACTCCCACTTTAAATTTTTCTCTAATTTCCTTCAATGCTTGTTCAATGTAAAGATTGAAAAGTATGGGTGATAAGTTGCAGCATTGCCTTACACCTTTCTGAATACCAGCTTCTCTCTCATGTCCTTCAACTCGAATGACTGCTGTCTGGTTTCTGTACAGATTGTATATCACCCTCCTCTCCCTGTACTTTATTCCAATTGATTTCAAAATGTCAAACAATTTAGTCCAATCAACGTTATCAAAAGCCTTTTCTAAGTCTACAAAAGCCATGAACGTTCTCTTATCTTTCCTTATTCTAACTTCTAAAATCAGCCTAAGACTTAGTACAGCTTCCCTTGTTCCTACATTTCTCCTGAAACCAAACTGGTCTTCACCCAACTCCGTTTCTATCTGGCTTTCAATCCTCTTGTAAATTATTCTAGACAGGATCTTTGAAGCATGAGTAATCAAGCTGATTGTACGGTAATCTTCACATCTGTCAGCTCCCACTTTCTTTGGTATAGGGATGATTACATTCTTCTTGAAATCAGGGGGTACCTCACCTGTCTCATGAATCCTACACACCAAGTGAAATAACCTGATCAGACCTTCATCTCCTATGCAGCGTAGCAACTCAATCGGTATATCATCTATGCCTGGTGCTTTGTTTCTGCTTAAGTCTTCCAAAGCTCTATCAAATTCTGATCTCAATATTAAATCTCCTTTCGCATCCTCATCAATTTCCTCCTCCCTTTCCATTACATGATTCTCAATCTCCTTTCCCTACAGTAATTGATGCATTCTCCCTCCCAATGTTCAAATAAAATGCATTCTCCCTCCCAATGTTCAAATAAAAATAAAGTTTGCATTTCCATGTCGGATACTTTTTCCATTTAATTCTATTTCTTTGGTACTAAGATTTTTGCTTAGCAAGGGATAGTAGTGAAAGTCATTGGGGGATAGCCGGGAAAGTGATGTTATGGCAGTCTCATAATGGGCTGATTAAAGATGTAAACTTTGTTTATTTAGATTAAATATATCGTACTATGTAGCATCAAAATAAAATAGCTTACTTTTCCTCTCTCCCTTTCCCAAAATAATGGATTTTTGCGAAGTACGGGTCAATAGTACCCCCCCACCCACCCCCCTCAATTTCGGAACTAAAAATTTAGAATAAAAGCGGTCTTATAGCCGAGTAAATACGGTAAATACATGGGTAGTTTTTTTAATAGTGGCAACTATGGTGTAACAATGCCGTGAAACGTAGCCAGGCAATATGTATACCTGAGGTAGCTTAGATATCCACCTTCCCTCAGCGTGAATGAACTCGCCCTCCACACGCCATGCATGTGTGCTGCAACAATAACAAGATCGCAATTTCGAGCGCGCGCTCGTGGAATACAGCTGCAATGATTTCGAAGCAAGATCAAAGAAGCTGGTTGAAAGTTGAATGCGCTAGAGGTCACAATGCAAAGCAGTGTTACGAAGGATGCAAGAGGTTAGTTAGTTATTGTTGTTTTAAGGGGCGGAACTATGAGGTCACCTGCCCCTGGATGCAAGAGGCTTGCGGTGAAAGTGCATTATCTTACCGTACTGTAGCACGGTGGATCAAGGTCTTCAAGACGAACGACAAAATGTGACAGACATGCCGCAGCCTGTTCATCCTGCAGTAAGTGATGACGATGTGCATAACGTTAACACGTTAGTGCTGGCGGATTGAAACACCACAATTCGTGAATTGGCCAACGATACGGGAATGGCGCTTTAGACTGTGCTGCAAATCCTGAAGAAGCGGCTGGGAACACGGAAAATCGCCTCCAAGTGGGTTCCACATGATTTGACCGAACATCAACAATGGCTGCGATATGATGCAGCTCGTATGCACCTGGAGCGCTATGAACGAGAAGGTGAGGTCTTCTTACGGCGGATAATCACCATTGAGAAGACCTAGGCCAGAGGTTATGAACCACAGCTGAAACTCCAATCAAACGAGTAGGGTCATTACGGGTCACCGCGAAAAGTAACTGTTCGGCCGACCGGAACCAATGTGAAGGCCATGCTGATCGTGGCCTATGACTGGGATGGTGTTATCATAAAACATACCGTTCCCCGAGGACGTACCGTTAATGCGGAGTATTACTGTGCATTTTTGCAAACAAACCTGGTAGCAGCCCTAAGAAGAAAACCAGGACACTTCTTGAATAACCCACCCATCATTCTGAATGACAATGCAAGACCGCATGCAGCAGGAGTTGTGACTGAGTTGTTCAATCGCTGGGGCTGAGAAGTGCTTACCCCATTATTCTCCAGATCCCAGCCCCTGCGACTACGATCTCATCCCTAAAATGAAAGCACCACTTCGAGGGATCCGCTTTCGAACAGTGGATGACATTCTCCAGGCCATCCAACCGCTCCATCCTCGACCTTCAGAGATCAGGCGCTCTAAACAGCATCCAACGGCTTCCACATCAGTGGAAACATTTGCTGCACAATGGTGGTGATTACTTCGAAGGCCTGTAGTACTTACAACGTTGTAAGTATGCTATATATCTGAATAAAAAATAGCTGCCCCTATTAAAAAACAACCCATGTAAAACTGAAAAGTACGTATCGTGATATAAATAAATAGAAAATGTTTGTTTTGCATTCTTTTCTGATTTCTCCTCGTTTTGGGGAATGTTGTTTAATATGATAAAAGTATTCTGTACAATGTGTGAGTTACTGTATAGGTTACGTTCCATGCCGTCCAATGATTCCTCCTTGAATTCGGATACTGTTTTACAGATTGTCAGTAGGGAGTGGCAAAAAGGTATATCAGTAATTGCACGTTTGCATATTCCGTTTAACTTAACTTGAGAAAACCTTTGAGACTGATAAAATGTTTATCAGAAACACCCCTATGTCCAATCCTTCGCATGTTTGAATTAGCTTCCATGCTTATTAATTTTGAAACTGTTCAATTTTTATCTAACCTGGTGACAAACTTTTATATGCTACAAAATGCTAATTTTTAAAATTCAAAATACTACAAAATGCTATTTTTCAAAATTCAAGTGCTACAAAATCAATTTAAAAATGCTATATTCTTGTATTTTTAATAATTATGTATACCATGCTTACTAAACCATTGCAGTCTATACTGCATTAATGTGCTGTACTGTTCAACTAGTTTTAGAAAGAGTTAATGTGTCACAAAAGTAGCATTAGAGGCATGGAGAATTATGATCTAAACTCAGTGGCGAAGTGACTACACACTTAAATAATTATCAACACGTACCTTCACATACCCTATAAAGGCACTGGCCAAGCAATGCTGCGCACATTAGCTACTACAGTATATACATATTAAACATCATCCCTGAGATGTTCAATCCATAAAGATAAGGAATAATTCACAAAAATATGATAGCAAACACTACACTCACAAATTTCATTTAGCATTTTCTGAATATTACCATTACTTAAACAACTAGAAATCAAATTCTAACTTGAGCACTAATACTGAATTAACGATTTCAGTGGCGTAGTCAGTAGCAAGCTGAACTGCTATGCCCAAGATCGCGGGTTCATATCTGGCCAAAGTCGTCGGATTTTTAAGAGCGATAAAATTCTTCATTATGCATTCCTACGGAGGGGAAGTAAAGCCAGCGGGCCCATGTCATTGATTTACGGCATGTAAAAGAACCTACCACTATAATTGGTGGTGTGTAGCCAAAATTTGTAGGTTATTTGGTTAGAAACGCTCTATCAAATTCGAACGTTCGCTACTGGGTGTCAGTGACAGTGGCGTCTGGTAGCCAAAGTTACAACTACTTGAAATTGAACTTGTTGGGGAGCTTACGGGCGTTCAATTGAAACACCCTGCTATGGCCATTGGCTGCAATTCAAATATAATAATACTGAATTAAATTCAAGACTGCAACTTGGAAAGTCCAAGATTTTAGCAGAACATTACACATGGTACATCAATACACAAACTATTAAAACTTACGTAATGCTCGAGGGACGTGTAAGGAACTCCTTGAATCGCAATTCGAATGCTTGTCCTATCGTAGTAATGACATCTTGAGCTAATCCACCACCGCATTCTAACACATAGCATGCTCGCCAATCTTTCAAATCCTTAGCAACATATGCCACAAAGTCCAAAGTATCCTGGAAAGAAACATCTTTTAAAATGCACAACTAGCAGGAGCATTCGATCAAAAAATCATTACTATTCCTAATTTATTGATCAAAAATATCCAGAAGCAATTGTTTCAAAAATATAGCATATTGAAAATTTAACTGTACAGTATTTGATATTAATCAAGTTATTTTATGTAACTCATCAGACCAGTACAAATCTAAAAAGACTGAGAGAAAGTGTGTGTCCAAATGCATAATGGATACATCAGTACTGAAGCGACGTTTTTTCACACCTCAACCCTGACCAATCAAATCCAAAATACTACTCCTAGAAGTGAGTGGAATGAAGAATAACAATATTCTTACCGTGTCTCCTCCTGAAGCAAATGAAATGCGAGGCATGTCATGTCCGGCTATGACACGTCCTGATTCTAATGCTGTCAGTACAAGACTACAACTTGAAATAGTCAAGTTCACATTGGCTCCAGCATGTTCCATAAGTGGCTGTTCTGCTATAGCACGCTGCACCCTCTTTTCAACCTTAAATCACAAGAGACAGAGGTCCTTCAACTAGCTGACAAACATTACAAACAACTGAAAGGCTAACACTAAATCAGAGGACCCAATAGAAGTGTGTTTAAGGTACGTTTCAAAAATCCAGTAACATAAATGGTACTCATTGGCACATCTCAGTGAATTTTAGTTTTCAATTAACTCAACAAAGTGAAGCACTCTTAAATGCAACCTCTGCATCGCTCTCTGAGGTGTAACCCATATTTTTCAGAATCTTCTGTATATTGCCTCCTGATCAATACAATTTATTTCCATGGCCTCGTCAAATTCTACTTATTTGGCATCATTCCCATTGATTCATCATCATCATCATCTAGCTAAGCCTTGTCGCTGCAGCCACAGCCCACGATCTTCAGCAGCTCACTTCATCATGACATAGGAAGCAAAACCCAGTTGAATGATTTGTGTTCCTAAGGTATGAGAGACGCGGACTTCCTCTCGATTTCTTCCCTAGGATCTTGCCTTCAAAGACAATCTGGAAAAGTGTGGCATACCATAAGATATGTCGAGGAAATTTAGTTTCTCTCTTCTCTAATGAACTAAGTAAGGTTCGTTTCTCCTTAACTTCATCCAAGATTTGTTCATTAGTCTTTTCTTCCCTCCAACTCGTCCTCGTCAGCCTTCTCCAGAACCACATTTCAGCAGCTTCTAGTATTGATTTTGCTTGCTTTCCCAAAGTCCATGTCTCGCATCCGTAAGCTAGCACACTCCAAACAAAGGTTTTAATAACAAATGTCTTCCTGGTTTTAATTCCTATGTGCTTATTTAACAATAGATTTTTCCAGCTCTGAAATGCTTGCTTTGCCATAGCAATTCTTCTATTGACTACTATAAGGCACTGATTGTCACTAGTAATGACACTACCCAGATAATGAAATTCTGTATAGTGGGGTGACTAAGCTGAAAATTATGCCAAAATATTTCACATCTGGCAACCAATGCGCCCTTTTGGATTCAGATAGTACATGGGTAGACAAGTCTGAAAAGCCTGGTACACAAATTTTTCTGGCCCTCTAGCGGTGTTGATGACGTAATCAATATGGTCGCCAAAAGTTTGAGACACGCTTCTACATTCCCCGTCATAACACTGTTTTCCTTTTTGATATTAACATAATAGTTAGTGATTATGAATCGGGAGAAAACCCGCTTTCCAACGGTATATTTGATTTCATTGTTTAGGTTCACAATATTTTTAAAAAAATATTTGAAATTTTATAATTTATTTTGATTTTTTCAACGAATTTGCTAAATAACTTGAAATCCGCTACATGTAGCTGAAAACGTGTCCTGCCAAAACAATGTAGTGTTGCACGAGTCGTTATCGTAACTATGCAATTTATAAAGGTATTGATTGGCGGACCATAGAATAATCAATAAATTAGTCAATAAATTTATAAAGGCCCCGAAAAGTAAGAGCGTCTTAATAACTATTTAACTAGTAGCAAATAATTACTGTATTATAATGTACAATAATAATAATAATAATAATAATAATAATAAAAAGAAAATACCTTCTAAAATCGTGAAAAATGTAATGATATATAAGATTTAATTCAGTAATACTAAATGTGTATTTCTTTTTCAGGCAGATGTTGTGTGAGGAAGTTCAACATGTAAAGAAGTTATTGCTTTCGTGTATGTAATAGAAATTACTCAATCATGTCAAGGAAGAGGAAACATGAATTGGTTGAAGCTACAACTGACCCAGTGGTGGCTCCGTTTGTATGGGACCTGTGTTTGTTATACCAGAAGAATTCAAAAGAACACTTAATCATCCAAAAATATGAAGGGTATCAATGGGGAAGAATCTTGAAATCTTTGCTGATCATGGTCAGAGTTTGGACCAGTTGAACGATGGGAGTGGTCTTTCACAGACATTAGTAGCCCATGGAGCAAAATATCATAAATCTTTCAAAAATAAATACGATAGTCAAAAAGCGGAAAGACTATCTGCTGAAAAAAAAGAACAGAAAGGACGTCCTCATTGCTCACATCAAAGTCCATCTAGATCAAAGTTAAAAACAAGATCATCATTATTTTGTTCAGATGTAAAAAAAAAAAGTTTGTGTGTTTTGTGATGAAGGAGAAGGTACAGATAAGCTTGTGACTACCCATGCTGAGTATTGGGCCTACTTTAAATTCATAGTCATGCTCTACAATTACAAGACGAAAAACTGTTAAAGAAGTTATCGTCAACAGATTTGGTTGCATTAGAAGCCAAATACCAAAAACTATGCTATACTCGTTTTCTAACACATTCAAGTGCTGCTCAAGGTTCTTGAAGAGAAGATTACCATAATCCTAAAGCAGTTGTTTATGGTAGAGTTATAACGGAATTAGTTCAATACATGCAGTATTTGTACTTGTCTAGCAGTACTTCACCAGTGTTCAAACTTTCTTATCTTACAAAATTAATGCCTCAGCGCATGATTCAGATGGGAATGCAAACTGACAAAAAATACACTGACCGGCAAAAAAAGTGGAACACTTTAATTTTTTATGTAATTTCTTAATTTATTCCACTAAAATGTATCGGTTTTCCAATATTTGCATTATTCATGTAAATTTAGATGGTTGGCAACAGGGAAAGATCTTTGCAACTTGGGTCAGAGACTGCAAAATATACATTCGGAAAAATCAAAATGGACCCTCAAAGCTTATATCAAGTGCTGAAATACTGGATTCACTCGCCCTCTCAAACTAAAATCTATGGAATAGTAAGATATCTACTAAGTATTATCCCATATGGAACTAGAATTACAGAAATTAAATTTTTTAGGTAATGCAAATAATAATACACTAGAATTAACCGAGTGTAACTGTAATACACTTAGCGATTATTATAAAATTAAGGACAGTAAACACATAATAACCGATACCAGTACACTAAAATGCGTACACATAAATGCACATAGCATAAAAAACAAGTTCGATGATATCCAAATAATGTTAGACAGAATCAAAGGTGTAGATGTCCTAGCAATCTCAGAAAATTGGTTAACAGAACAAACAAAAATGTTTTTCAATATTAAGAAATATGTTGCATATCACATAGTTAGAAAGCAAACTGGAGGGGGAGTATCTTTGTATATTTCAAACAAATGTAGCAGTACCCTTGTAAAGGAAATAAATTCCACCCACAGCATACTGCACATTACTGTGAGAAAAGGCCATCAAGAATACAATATAATCACTGCTTATAACCCTCATAAAAGCAACATTCCACACTTTCTAACTGATCTCGAAGTAATTATTAGTTCTTACTCAACGAATCCTGTTATAATACTAGGTGATATGAATATCGATCTATTATTTGGGGACAGATATACTAGTAGTTATATTAACCTAGTCAAATCATACGGTCTAGTCTTATGTAATACAAAATATCCAACTCGTGTAACACAAACTAGCTCTACTCTAATTGATCATGTATTGGTGAACGACTGTGACAAAATATGTAATGTCTATAATATTGATAATGATTTGAGTGATCACCATTTACTAATCTGTGAAATGAGAAACAAAAAGATAAACAGGAACTCGATATGTGACGATAGGCCAATAGAAAAGGATAAAATAAACTACAAAAAACTTAATAAATATTTAATAACTCAAGAATTTGTATGCAATGAAACTAACATCAATGACTACTACAATAAATTCTGTGATTTTATTAATAAAGGAATAGAAGCCTGTACTATGAAATATACGAATAAGGAGCCAAGTGCCCCACCAATAAAACCCTGGATCACACAAGATCTTTTAGCACTAATACACAGGAAAGATAAGATATATACAAAAACCAAAGTTAAAAATCCATCTGCAGAAATTTTAGAAGAATATAAAATTATTAGCAACCAAGTTACAAAACTTAAGAGAAACCTACAAAGAAACTACTTTGACCAAAAAATTCAAAATGCAAATAATCAGAGGGAAGTGTGGAGTGTTGTTAATGAGATGTTAAATAGGCCAAAGAAGGGGAAAAATGAATTTGTCAAACTTATAGTCGATGGCACAAATGTCGAAAAAAAGGAAAATATATGTGATGAAATTAATAAATATTATGTCAATATTGCTAACAGTATATGGGAAAATCAAGGAAACGGTTCTACCTCGGACATTGCAAGCTATAAAAATACTACTAGCACTAAGACAATCTTTATGTTACCTACTGATGCTAATGAAATACAATCAATTATAAACTCCCTAAAACACAAAAACAATATAAGTGAGGACAACACTACTAAAGTCATGCTACAATTGTGTCTTGAGGGCCTTACACCATATCTTGTCAAAATAATAAATCTTTCACTGATGACTGGTATATTCCCCGATGCCTGTAAAGTCTCTAGGGTGGTCCCGATCTACAAAAAAGGAGACAAAACCCACCCATCAAATTACAGACCCATTAATATTATATCTGCCATCAGCAAGGTTCTAGAAAGCGTTGTTAAACGAAGACTTATGAATTTCTTCATGAAAAATGATTACTTTGCAAACTGCCAATATGGGTTTATTCCAAATAGAGGAGCTGATAGTGCTATATTTGAAGTAGTAACTGATGTAGAAAAGGCATTAGATGAAAACAAACTAGCTGCTGGTGTACTAATTGACCTCCAAAAAGCATTCGATCTGGTTAACCATAAGATTCTCCTTAATAAACTAGAATTTGCAGGCATCAGAGGAGTGGCACATGATTGGTTCAAGAACTACCTTACTAACAGAAAACAATATGTTGCAATCGATAATGTAAAAGGGTCTCAAATGAGAATTGACACAGGAGTACCTCAAGGTTCTGTCTTAGGACCAATTCTTTTCTTGGCCTATATTAATGATATAGTATTATTAGAATTGAAAGGCAAGCTTAAACTATTTGCAGATGATATTTTTATACTCTATCTGGGAACATCTGAACAGGAAATTATGCTAAATATTAATTATGATCTCAATAAGCTGGTGGATTGGTTGAGAGCACACAAAATGGTTATCAATATCACTAAAACAAAATATTTATTCTTCCATAAACCATCATACAAGAATGAGACCACAAACATAGTCAACATAGCCAACAAAGAAATAGAAAGGGTTAAATCGGCAACATACTTAGGTATCACACTAGATAGTACACTAACCTGGGAAAATCATGTAGAAAATGTAAAACATAAAATCAGCCCTTTAATTGGTATTATTTTCAGATTAAGATATAGCTGTCTTACTAGCCAACAATTGAAAAATATATACTTTGCTCTGATACATTCACATCTAATGTACATGAATTTCATATGGGGATATTGTAAGAAGGAGCTGATAAAAGAACTTGAGATACTCCAGAAACGTGCTATAAAATCTATCTTTGGACTTCCTTGGCTCACACCCTCAAATGAATTATACTCAAGAACTAAAATTATGCCACTGCAAAAACAAATAGCTATGTCAGCAACAGTATTTGTATACAAATTAGAAAACAAATTGATACACACACACATCCATTTTACCCATGCAAATGACATTCATCATTATGCAACAAGAGGAGTAAATCAAATATTCACCAGCCATTCCCAATCCATTAAATTTGGAACTAAAGGAATTATGTCCTCTATAATAAAAGAATATAACTCGCTACCATTAGGCATAAGGGAAAGTTTCTCTATAAAAACATTTAAGAGGAAAACGAAAGACTTCCTATTAAGGAATGAATAGCCCATGTACAATAGCCTTAGGCAATGCAATGTATCATACCGAATTATCTCTGTAAAGTTAGTCACTAGCAATCTAATATAAGTTACTATTAAATTAAACAATAATGTTACAAAAATTATATATATGCCATGCTGTAACTATGTTACTTGATTGTCCCTAACACGAGCTCAGGCTCATTGGGACCTATGTAAATAAATAAATAAATAAATAAATAAATAAAAAATACCGAATCATGTTTTACAACACGCTTTAACTCACAAATTTTGTTACATTTTGCAAATCTTACAATTTTCTATATTTTAGTAATGCTCTTTTGGGCTGGTGTTTATCAAACGTATTGCCAAACAAAACAGTATTAATGTTTGCACTGCACTGCAAGAGAACACTGGTCACTAAAAACGGGTGTTTCCACCTTTATCGTCTATGACAGCTTGTAAACGCTCAGGCATACTGTTCACAACTCGTCGAATGGCATCTGCCGGGATGCGATCCCATTCCTCCAGCAGCGATGTTCTCAGTTGTGCCAAGGTGGTGGGGTCATGCTGTCTGACGTTCCTTCCAAGCGTATCCCATACATGTTCGATGGGGTTCAAGTCAGGACTACGAGCTGGCCAGTCCAGGGTTTGAATCTCCACTTCCTGCAGATATTGTACAACACAGCGAGCAGTATGAGGGCGGGCATTATCCTGCATCAGCATGAAATTCTGACCAATGAAAGGCGCAAAGGGCATCACATGGTTCATCAGGATCTCTTCGATGTACCTTTGGGAATTGAGCGTCCCGTGATCGATGCACACCAACTCAGTGCGGGCCATAACGTTGATGCCACCCCAGACCATAACCGAGCCATCTCCAAATGGAGTCCTGGAGGAGAAAGCAACAGGGCTGTACCTCTCCCCGCGCCTTCTCCACACTCTTTCTCTTCCATCAGGAGATCTAAGGTTAAGCGACTCTCGTCGTGGGTGCATCCCAGATGCTGCCTTGCGAAGCCGTTCGAGTGCGGGTCCACGTGCAGGTCTCCTGGACGAAAGATGAGCTTCTTCAAACCTTCTTCTTACTGTTCGCTCACTCACTCTCACATTTCTGACATTTTCCAGTTGATTTCGTGCCTGAACTGCTGTGGTATGGCGATCACGCAGAACTTGCAGGGTGAGAAATCTGTCATCCCTGGCACTTGTGCTTCTTCTACGGCCTGACCCTCGTCTCCTGTCGTATGTTCGGAGCTCTCTGTAACGTTGCACTGCACGATGTATGCTACCGAGAGATGATCCAATGACCTCAGCAACATAATGGAAGCTGCGGCCATCCTCCACCAATGCAACTGCCTGTGCAGCTTCTTCACGGCTAAGAGGCATGTTTTAGTGTAAACTGCAAATGGATAACTTGCTCAAAATGTGTGACAATGGTTCACACGTGTTCAACAAGTGCCAGTTGTTATCCCTAGAACAACAATAAGTGAGCGGCAACACTCATAAACCTTAAACGCTTCCAGTCCGCTTCCCGCCATAAAACCATTAAGATAGGCTCATCGAGGATTGGGGGTAATTGGTGGTAATAAACCACCGTAAGAAATGTCATATTATCAATTTCTATTCACGGATGTTTCAGATGTTTGTTCTAATGCATGAAAAGCTTTTAAAATGTGATTAAATCTTTTTCAAGGCTAGATTTATACTATTTATATTACTTTTTTTAACTGTTCCACTTTTTTTGCCGGTCAGTGTATATCAATAGAACATGTCTCAAGGAACAATTATTAGCATTTGTACCTGGTCTGAGAGCAGATAAATCAGGACGTGAAATTATGTTCAGTTTCGAAGGGGATGTTGGCGATGCTATACCCGATGCCTGTGCATTTAACGACTTCAGTGATGGTATGTGTCTAGTACGGCAGTGGGTATCTTACGAAGACAACTCTTTCAAGATTTTCCTAAATTTGAAGGATCCTATAAGAATGCATTCACTGCTTCCACATCTGTACCTGATGTTCTTTTGCATTTTGTACGTATGTTATTAGAGGGTCCCAATATCGACTCGGATGTCTCAACAGAAATACCTGGACATAATGCAGGCTTGTCAATTGCCCAACTTATTAGAAACAACAGCACTCAGCATAACAGAACTGTTAACTTTGATCTAGACGGAGTTTGATCTGATCAATGAGGACGTCCTTTCTGTTCTTTTTGCAGCAAATAGTCTTTCCGCTTTTTACTATCGTATTTATTTTTGAAAGATTTATGATATTTTGCTCCATGGGCTACTAATGTCTGTGAAAGACCACGTCCATCGTTCGATTGGTCCAAACTTCCGACCATGATCAGCAAAAATTTCAAGATGCATCGCCATTGATATACTGTATACCCTTCATATTTTGAGATGATTAAGCGTTCTTTTGAATTCTTCTGGCATAACAAACACAGGTCCCATTAAAACGGAGCCACCACTGGGTCAGTTGTAGCATCAACTAATTCATGTTTCCTCTTCCATGACATGATTGAGTAATTTCTATTACATACACGAATGCAATAACTTCTTTACATGTTGAACTTCCTCACACAACGTCTGCCTGAAAAAGAAATACACATTTAGTATTACTGAAGGAAATCTTATGTATTATTACATTTTTCACGTTTTTAGAAGGTATTTTCTTTTTATTATTATTATTATTATTATTATTGCCTTGGAGGCTGGATTTAGACAGCTCCTTAACCCGGTCCATGAGTCAATCCTAATTGGCTACATGGATAATTCTTGCCAGGCGCGTCCATGACGCGGGGGTGGGCAACGGTACTGTATTATACCATGGAACAACAGTACCGGCTAAGTTCTGGTGAGGCTCCGTGCACAGGGTTACGTGCGAAGACCTCAACGGAATCTGCAGCAGAGAAGATGGACTTCGGAACGGTGGAGATTGCGGAAGAGGCAACCCAGTACTCAGGGAATAGTAGGAGTACAGCATCAATCGGCAGCGTGTGTTTCCCAGGTTAGGGGCGGCTGCAAGGGTGTCTGTTCTCCATGTTAGGGGCGGCCTGAATAATAGCTGGCAGTAGCTTCATAAAATGGCTTCGGGAGTGGCGACCCCATCGTAATAATAGCCTAAAATGGAAATGGCACTTCCAATGATTCGGAAAAGGTTAGGGCGAACCCTGCAGGCGACGCGCAGTTCCTTTGGTACTGGGGGAACTGTGAGAAATGGGCGACCAGTAACCGAAATGAAAGTGGGAATCATGAATGTCATGACCCTGACAGGCAAGGTGGAGGAGGTGGTAGACTTCATGGGGAGGGAGAAGGTTGGAATGATGGGGCTGAGTGAAGTGAAATGGAAAGTTAAAGGAAGGAAGAAATTGAGGAAAGGATATACATTATACTGAAGTGGTGGCCAAGAGGCAAAAAATGGCGTGGGACTGATAACCTCGAAACAACTCTAGGAGTATGTTAAAGTGGTCGAGTGTGTGAGTGACAGAATAATGAAAATTAGAATGAAGATGAAGAATGACGTGATGGACTTCATACAAGTGTATGCACCACAGACTGGAAACTGAGAAGAAGATATTGAAGTATTCCTGGAGGATGTAGAAAGAGTAATCTCAGATGTAGAAGTGGTGATCATGGGAGATATGAATGCACAAGTCGGAAATGAGAGACAAGGAAAGGAAGAAGTCGTTGGACCATATGGATATGGGAAAAAGAACCGGGAAGGAGAGGAACTTGTAAACTTTTGTGAAAGGAATGGACTGATAGCGGGAAGGAGAGGAACTTGTAAACTTTTGTGAAAGGAATGGACTGATAATGGGTAAATCATGGTTTCGGAAGAAAAACAGCAGGAAAATTACGAGATATGGGTGGGGTGATAGAAGAACAAAATCAGTAATTGACCACTTCCTGGTGGAAAGGACAAATCGCAGAAAGCTGATGGATGTGACAGCTTTACCAGGAGAAGCATTTGATGGGGACCATAGAGCTGTGGTGGCAAAATTTAGATGGGGAAAATTGGAAAACCTAAAGGAGATCAGAGAAAGTAAAATAAAAGTATGGAAATTGAAAGACAAAGCTGTACAGGAAGATTTTCAGGAGAGATTGAAGCAACAAATCCCAGTTACTGAAGTGGAAAACATAGAAGAGGAATGGTCCTACTTTAAAAAGGCATTTGTTGGTGCAGCAGAGAGTGCTTGTGGTAGGATGTCAACAAGAGTGAAAGAGAAGGAGACACCGTGGTGGAATGAGGAAGTGAGGAAAGCAGTGAAAGAAAAGAAGTCTGCATGGAAAGAATGGAACCGAGATCAAACAGAAGAAAGCAAAAGAAAGTATCACGACAGCAAACGGAGGTGTAAGAAAGTGGTAGGAGAAGAAAAGAAGAAAAGTTGGGAAGAATTTACACGAAGAATGGAAACAGATGTAAGTGCCAGTAAAAGGATGCTGTATGGGCTTCTAAGAAGTAAGAGGAAAGAAAGAGTTACTACAAAGCTGGTGAAAAAGGAAGATGGAGAGTTGTTAACACACCTAGAAGAGATAAAGGGACGATGGAAGGAGTATTTCGATAAGCTATTGAATGTAAGCAATTGTACTGGTGAGATAGAAGTGACACAACCTGACGACTCTATAACAGAAGATGATATAACAATGCTGGAGGTGGAATTAGCAGTACAGAAAATGAAGATGGGAAAAGCAACATGGGTGGATGAAATCAGTGTAGAAATGATAAAGGCTGCTGGACCTGTTGGTATGCAATGGGTGTATCGACTGCTAAAGGGTGTGTGGAAACGGAAATGTGTACCAGAAGACTGGGAGAAAAGGCTAATAATACCAGTGTTTAAGAAGGGGGACAAGAAGGTGTGTGATAACTATAGAGGGATCACCCTCATATCACAGATAGTAAAAATACTGGAAAGGATATAAGAAAGAAGAATGAGAAGAAAGGTGGAAGGAGAGTTGCAAGAGGAACAGTATGGCTTCAGGGGTGGAAGATCCACAGTGGACCCAATCTTTAGCTTGAGGCAGGTGATGGAAAAGAACTGGGAATATGGAGAGGATTTGGTCATGACTTTCATAGATCTAGAAAAGGCATATGATATTGTCCCCAGAGAGAAGGTATGGGAAACCATGGTTAAGAAGAGACTGGGAAGAGAAATGTTGGAAATGGTGAAAGCAATGTACAACAACTGTGTTAGCATTGTACTGACCCCAGTTGGAAAGACAGATTGGTTTAGGAACAAGACTGGACTAAGACAGGGGAGTGTGCTGTCACCTATCTTGTTCATAATGGTGATGGATGAAATTGTAAAGGAAACAAAGGAAGCATATGGACATAAAGAAATGAAGTTACTATTATTTGCAGGCGATATTGTGGTCTGGGGAAGGAACACCGAAGAAGTGCAAAAACAACTAGATGCACTGAACAAAAATATTCAGAAGTATGGCCTGAAAATCAGTATAGAGAAAAGCAAGACCATGGTGATGACAAGAGGGGAAAGACAAGGAAAGGGCACTGTGAAATTTGGAAGTCAGAGTTTGGAAATTGTGGACACGTTCAAATACCTAGGAAGTGAATTGATGCAAACTGGTAGGTTGGACATGGAGATTGGCAGGAGGGTACAGCAGAGCAATGCATTCTATCAAAGTGTAAGAAAACTTGATTGGGATAAGGAAGTACCAAGGAAAAGCAAGGAGGCAATGAATAAAATGTACTATGTACCCATATTAACTTATGCAGCTGACACTTGGACCCTGACGAGCAGGCAAGAGAGTAGAATCCAAGCCAGTGAAATGAAATTCCTAAGAAGTGTGATAGGTAAGACAAGGAAAGACAGAGTGAGGAATGAAGATGTTAGGAAGGAAGTTGGGATGGGAAAACTAAATGAGAGAATTGAGAAGAATAAACTAAGGTGGTTTGGACATGTAAAGAGGATGGAGGAAAATAGAATACCAAGACAGATACTGGAGGCGAAGTGCAAGGGTAAGAGAGCAAGGGGAAGACCTAGGACAAGGTGGATTGATTCAGTGAAGAACAGCGTGAGAAAAAGAAATCTGGACTGGGACAAGATCGTGGAAGAAGAATGGTGGAAGGAAAGAGGAAAGTGGAGAAGTGCCATAAATACCCCGACCCGGCAGAAGCTGGATAAGGGGAAATGATGATGATGATGATGATGATGATGATGATGTGAACCTATACAATGAAATCAAATATACCGTTGGAAAGCGTGTTTTCTCCTGATTCATAATCACTAACTATCATGTTAATATCAAAAAGGAAAACAGAGCTATAACGGGGAATGTAGAAGCGTGTCTCAAACTTTTGGCGGCCATATTGATTACGTCACCAACACCGCTAGAGGGCCAGAAAAATTTGTGTCCCGGGCTTTTCAGACTCGTCTAGCCATGTACTATCTGTATCCAAAAGGGCGCATTGGTTGCCAGATGTGAAAGTTTTTCAGATTAGTCACCCACTAGTAACCTGATCTATTTTTGTACAGCCTAACTTAACATTGGTTTTCAATTCAGTCTTCTTTTGAACAACCATGATTTTCGTTTTCATTGTGTTTATTTTAAACCTGAACTTCTCTAACGTGTTGTTTAGCATACAGAGCAAGGTAGTCATGTTGTGCTCTGAATCAGCTACCAAAGCGTATCATCTGCAATACGAATACTATGAATTTGTTTACCATTATATTTGACACCTTTGGTTTTTTTCTTTTACTGTTCGAATATTTTATTCTATATATATATTGAACAGATATGGTGATAAGGGAAGCCTGGTCGCACTCCTCTTCTTATTCTTGCTTCTCTTTTCGTTCCATTGATGTTTATTTCTGTGCTTTGGTCTTTATGCAGGTTAAAAAGCAAACATCTGTCCTTCCAATCAAGACCCAACATTCTCAGAGTTTGAAATAATAACTTCCAGTCAACCTTATCGAATACTTTTTCTAAATCAACGAAAGCTATATAAGTTTTCCTGTTAACTTCTAGTCTTCTTTCCAGTATTTGATACAGAGCTAGAATTGCTTCTCTAGTACCCTTACAAGCTCTGAAGCCATATTGGTCGTCACCTAAATTCTGTTCTATTTTGCTTCTGATTAGGCCTTTAAGTATTGTCAGTAGGATCTTAGAAGCATGGGATAGAACGGCGATTGTTCTGTAATCTAAGCAGGTCGTGGCAATTCCTTTCTTTGGCAGTGTTATTGTCTGACTCTTTATGAAATCTGGTGGTAGAATTCCCTCATCATAGCAATTAGTAATAATATCAAACAATAGCTCTTTCATGATGTCCCCACAATTTTTTAGGAACTCAACTGAAATGTTATCAACACCTACTGCTTTCTTATCTTTTAATAAGTGTAGTGCTCTGTTGAATTCACTTTTTGTAGTTGGTGGGCCTTTGTCTTCTACTCCAATATGGCTCTCATCTTCCACATAATCCCGAATGTTTTCCATTTCCTGGCCCTCATATAGATCCTCAATATATTGCTTCCAGCGGTCACCTAGCTCCTTAATTTCAAAAAGAAGCTGTCCTGCTTTGTTTTTAACCACATTGCTCTTGGTGATTTTCTTGTACTGCATGGATTTGATTTTAAAATATGTTTTATCAAATTTCTCAGATTTTAAATCCTTTTTGATGCCCTCACCTCATCCAGCTGTCTTTTGCTAAGCGACACTTTTCCGTTATTGAATTTTTTAATGCTCAATATTGTTCAAAATCCTTACTTCTCATTTTGTTCCTCTGTTCAATGAGATCTAACATTTCTTGCATCTTCCAAGGCTTCTTTGGTTCCAATTTTCTTTCACCCAAGTTTTCTGTGGCGGCTGTAATTAAGCTGTTATTGACATTATCCCATCCAGAGCTTTTCACTGCTCGGTTTAGCTTGCCACGGTGGGTGAGTGGTTATAGTGTCGGACTACCAACCCCAAGATTGCAGGTTCGCCCCTGGCCATGGTAAGTGATTTTTGAAGGCGACAAAAATCACGATACTCATGTCATACGTTGTTGGCATGTTAAAGAACCCATTTGAATTCAGTAGGCCGTGTTCAATGGCAAAAATATTAATCTCGGGATTTTCCGCCAACACAAAGTTCCTCCATTCTCTACTTGAAAGCCCTGTAGTGTCAAGGAGTTTAGATATCTAACCTCCTTGACTTTCATAGCGTTCAAAGGAGCGACGAAATTCGACATGCAAGCTACCCTCTGGGTGTCAATTAACAAAGCTTGCACCAGGCACCCGAGGCCATACGATATTATTATTTTTATACTGCTCAGTTGATTAGTTTTCTCTGTGAATTTTTAAGCCAAAGCTGCAATGTATAATTTATTTAAACACCATTTCTTAGAACTGGATGTTTTATGTTTTCTGAATCGAATATTGCACTTCGCTACAACTAATGTATGATCACTGTCTACATCAACCCCTGGGCATCTGTGACTGGTATGCACTTGGTTTCTGTATCTCTGCCTTACTATTATTTGATCTATCAGATGCCTTCTACTATCTCCAGGAGCTTTCCATGAATAGCATCGTCTTTTGTGAACATCAAAGCATGTATAGTTATTAAGAGTTCATGTTGTTCACAAAACTCTAGTAATTGCTCACCTCTAGAGTTCATTTCACCAAGTCCGAATTTACCAGCATGTTAAAGATTTTCATGACTACCAACTGAAGCATTGAAGTCTCCTATTAAGATATATTAGTTTTGGGGTCTACTAGCTCAAAGAGTTCTTGAATACAATCATACTTCTATAACATCATCCTCACTGTTAGTGGTTGGAAAATATACTTGAATAATGACCACATCAGTAGGGCCAGCTTTTATCTTTACCATCATAATCCTGTCATTAATATGATAGGCCCTTTTAACTACTGCAGCTTTTAGAGATGCCGGTAAATCTACTGACACTGCTCCCCCACATTTGCGCACCCTCAAATGCCAACTGACTGCCAGGCTTTGATCCTGCAACCTTGAGAACAGCAGGCAAGAACCTTACTGCTGCTCCACGCAGCCAGTCGAGATCAACTTATGTCACCCTAATAACTCCCGATCAACTGCACAAATTTTAATATTATTTGATATCAACTATAACAGTTTTATTTTCATATTTGCCATCAATCTAAAATGATAGCCACATGAAGTTTTGCACCACATTCAGTATCCTGGAAACCAATTAATACAATTAACATGAAAACTAGAAGGATATTGCGTTGAAAGGAAGTTCTTCAAGTGTGGTGTACTAACATGTGGGCAGCACAAAACAACTATAGTGGCCACACAAATTTCAACAATTTTGGCAACCTAATCATCAGATTATAGTAAATCTTGAAACAGTGAATATGTACTAAGAATTAATATACTAACATATGCTTGTAATCAGCCTTGGAGGCTGGATTTAGACAGCTCCTTAACCCGGTCCATGAGGCAATTTTAATTGGCTACATGGATAACTCTTGCCAGGCGCGTCCACGTCGCGGGGGTGGGCAACGGTACTGTAATATACCATGGAACTACAGTACCGGCTAAGTTCTGGTGAGGACCCAGTCCTATGGGGTATAACATAGGCCCCGTGCACAGGGTTACGTGCGAAGACCTCAACGGAATCTGCAGCGGAGAAGATGGACTTCGGAACGGTGGAGATTGCGGAAGAGGCAACCCAGTACTCAGGGAATAGTAAGAGTACAGCATCAATCGGCAGCGTCTGTTTCCCAGGTTAGGGGCGGCTGCAAGGGCGTCTGTTTCCCATGTTAGGGCCGGCCTGTATAATAGCTGGCAGTAGCTTCATAAAATGCCTTTGGGAGTGGCGACCCCATCGTAATAATAGCCTAAAATGGAAATGGCACTTCGAATGAATCGGAAAAGGTTAGGGCGTACCCTGCAGGCGACGCGCAGTTCTTTTGGTACTGGGGGAACTGTGAGAAATGGGCGACCAGTAACCGAAATGAAAGTGGGAATCATGAATGTCATGACCCTCACAGGCAAGGTGGAGGAGGTGGTAGACTTCATGGAGAGGGAGAATGTTGGATTGATGGGGCTGAGTGAAGTGAAATGGAAAGGTAAAGGAAGGAAGAAATTGAGGAAAGGATATACATTATACTGGAGTGGTGGCCAAGAGGCCAAAAATGGCGTGGGACTGATAACCTCGAAACAACTGGAGGAGTATGTTGAAGTGGTCGAGTGTGTGAGTGACAGAATAATGAAAATTAGAATGAAGATGAAAAATGGCGTGATGGACTTCATACAAGTGTATGCACCACAGACTGGAAACAGAGAAGAAAATATTGAAGTATTCCTGGAGGATGTAGAAAGAGTAATTTCAGATGTAGAAGTGGTGATCATGGGAGATATGAATGCACAAGTCGGAAACGAGAGACAAGGAAAGGAAGAAGTCATTGGACCATATGGATATGGGAAAAAGAACCGGGAAGGAGAGGAACTTGTAAACTTTTGTGAAAGGAATGGACTAATAGTGGGTAATTCATGGTTTCGGAAGAAAAACAGCAGGAAAATTACGAGATATGGTTGGGGCGATAGAAGAACAAAATCAGTAATTGACTACTTTCTGGTGGAAAGGACTAATCGCAGAAAGCTGATAGATGTGACAGCTTTACCAGGAGAAGCATTTGATGGGGACCATAGAGTTGTGGTGGCAAAATTTAGATGGGAAAAATTGGAAAACCTAAAGGAGATCAGAGAAAGTAAAATAAAAGTATGGAAATTGAAACACAAAACCGTACAGGAAAATTTTCAGGAGAGATTGAAGCAACAAATCCCAGTTACTGAAGTGGAAAATATAGAAGAGGAATGGTCTCACTTTAAAAAGGCATTTGTTGGTGCAGCAGAGAGTGCTTGTGGTAGGACGTCAACAAGAGTGAAAGAGAGGGAGACACCATGGTGGAATGAGGAAGTGAGGAAAGCAGTGAAAGAAAAGAAGTCTGCATGGAAAGAATGGAACCGAGATCAAACAGAAGAAAGCAAAAGGAAGTATCACGACAGCAAACGGAGGTGTAAGAAAGTGGTAGGAGAAGAAAAGAAGAAAAGTTGGGAAGAATTTACACGAAGAATGGAAACAGATGTAAGTGGCAGTAAAAGGATGCTGTATGGGCTTCTAAGAAGTAAGAGGAAAGAAAGAGTTACTACAAAGCTAGTGAAAAAGGAAGATGGAGAGTTGTTAACACACCCAGAAGAGATAAAGGGACGATGGAAGGAGTATTTCGATAAGCTTTTGAATGTGAGCAATGGTACTGGTGAGATGGAAGTGACACAACCTGACGACTCTATAACAGAAGATGATATAACAATGCTGGAGGTGGAATTAGCAGTACAGAAAATGAAGATGGGAAAAGCAACAGGGGTGGATGAAGTCAGTGTAGAAATGATAAAGGCTGCTGGACCTGTTGGTATGCAATGGCTGTATCGACTGCTAAAGTGTGTGTGGAAATGGAAATGTGTACCAGAAGACTGGAAGAAAGGGCTAATAATACCAGTGTTTAAGAAGGGGGACAAGAAGGTGTGTGATAACTATAGAGGGATCACCCTCATATCACAGATAGTAAAAATACTGGAAAGGATATTAGAAAGAAGAATTAGAAGAAAGGTGGAAGGAGAGTTGCAAGAGGAACAGTATGGCTTCAGGAGTGGAAGATCCACAGTGGACCCAATCTTTAGCTTGAGGCAGGTGATGGAAAAGAACTGGGAATATGGAGAGGATTTGATCATGACTTTCATAGATCTAGAAAAGGCATATGATAGTGTCCCCAGAGAGAAGGTATGGGAAACCATGGTTAAGAAGAGACTGGGAAGAGAAATGTTGGAAATGGTGCAAGCAATGTACAACAACTGTGTTAGCAGGGTACTGACCCCAGTTGGAAAGACAGATTGGTTTACGAACAAGACTGGACTAAGACAGGGGAGTGTGCTGTCACCTCTCTTGTTCATAATGGTGATGGATGAAATAGTAAAGGAAACAAAGGAAGCATATGAACATAAAGAAATGAAGTTACTGTTATTTGCAGATGATATTGTGGTCTGGGGAAGGAACACCGAAGAAGTGCAAAAACAACTAGATGCACTGAACGAAAATATTCAGAAGTATGGCCTGAAAATCAGTATAGAGAAAAGCAAGACCATGGTGATGACAAGAGGGGAAAGACAAGGAAAGGGCACTGTGAAAATTGGAAGTCAGAGTTTGGAAATTGTGGACACGTTCAAATACCTAGGAAGTGAATTGATGCAAACTGGTAGGTTGGACATGGAGATTGGCAGGAGGGTACAGCAGAGCAATGCATTCTATCAAAGTGTAAGAAAACTTGTTTGGGATAAGGAAGTACCAAGGAAAAGCAAGGAGGTAATGTATAAAGTGTATTATGTACCCATATTAACTTATGCAGCTGAGACTTGGAACCTGACAAGCAGGCAAGAGAGTAGAATCCAAGCCAGTGAAATGAAATTCCTAAGAAGTATGATAGGAAAGACAAGGAAAGACAGAGTGAGGAATGAAGATGTTAGGAAGGAAGTTGGGATGGGAAAACTAAATGAGAGAATTGAGAAGAATAAACTAAGGTGGTTTGGACATGTAAAGAGGATGGAGGAAAATAGAATACCAAGACAGATGCTGGAGGCGAAGTGCAAGGGTAAGAGACCAAGAGGAAGACCTAGAACAAGGTGGATGGATTCAGTGAAGAACGGCATAAGAAAAAGAAATCTGGACTGGGACAAGATCGTGGAAGAAGAATGATGGAAGGAAAGAGGAAAGTGGAGAAGTGCCATAAATACCCCGACCCGGCAGGAGCTGGATAAGGGGAAATGATGATGATGATGATACTTGTAATCAAGTTGTTTTGCCAAATTTAAGATAATGGTCATGCAAACTGGCCTTTTTACCATCATGATTGAGAATAAAATCAGTTTGCAAAATTTCATCCTTTTGCCAAGAATACACACCTATGGGCAGATATCTGTGCTGTACCGTCCCTTAAATCAACAATTAGCATCATCCATACCCACCTATTTAAAAAAATAAAACTCTTACCTTCCTCTTCTTGTCAGCTGTCTTCAGACCTGCAGCTTCGCACACCCTATTGATACATTCTCTGCAACAAAGTGTGTTGATTTAAACACATATATTATTTGCACACTCCTTTAATTTCACAAAGTAATTAACATTTCAGTTAGAATATGCTACATAAGGAAGTGGTCCAGAAGGCAACCCCAGAAACTAATTTCATCGAGTTAAAAAAAAAAAAACACATATAAAATTGCAAAGCCAAATGAGACGATCTCGACCAGAAGAGCAAACTCAACAAATGCAAGTTTCGAAAAAAAAAAACATTACAATTCTCTACCGAGGGCAAACTCGAGATTTCATTCAAAAGTATTGATGGTAATAAAACAAAACATATCACATTGTTCACTTGTTATAATCAACACGTGACATGAATGGAATAATATTATTATTACTACAAAGGAATGTGCAGTAATAAATCGAACTCATTTGTCATACTCAATGGAAGTCTCGTCATCAGATTAGACATCATTTGGGATGGTTGAACAGTTTGATAGAGCTTGGAGTATCTGGTGAAAAGATTGGTTCCATGGTATAGGTACATAAGGTAGCATAACTCTGGTGATGTTCATCTAAGCATATCTCGGGTGATATTCGTCTAAGCCGGAAGTACAGAGATTGGAGCATCGTACATTTGCTTTAAGAAGACTTCAGATATTAGGCTGAATTTGTCAAGATCATAGCATTGTCTACTTCCCTGTCCGAGTTTAACCATAGTTTTGACGTTTTGGTTGTTTGTCCGATATATGTAAAATCCTTCTTTGCAATCACAACAGTACTGAAATATTTTGAATCTTTAAATTTAGCACCAGTCAATGTCGCTTTTCTCTTCTTCTGTAACAATATAAAATTCATATCAGGTCTTGGGTAACGTCTATAATACCGAACGGTAACCTTATGCAGGGTTTCTTTATAAACTTGACATAATGATCTTTTGAGAACACATCACATCACCGAATAGTTTTATGTGCCCAAAGTCGCAGTCGCTCGGCAGGTAGGAATGCCATGGGGTCATGAAGTACAGTTTGATGCTGTCAAACCTGTCGTTGTGGATGAACATTAAATTTGCCAAAACTATGTTAATGATCTTATTTTGACCAACACCATCGTCACTAAAACACTGTCTTGATATTTGAGTCAACACATGAGAGATAATGTGTCAAATAAGTAGTGATTCTACTTGTATATACCCAGGGTGTCGAGCGATGGCCTTTTTTCAAATTCCCGTATTTCCCGTACGAAAATCCACCAAATTCCCGTATATTTTAGAACTCTCTAAGACTAGAGTTCGCATACCGAATGGCTGAAAAATGAATCTTAAAGAGCTAATCAAGATTTTCTGGCGTAAGTGTAACTGTATGTTTGGAGATACTTCCGCAGCCCACGGGTAATGGCGAGATTTAGGCCTAATCCGTAGCGTGAGCAAAGCGCGCGAGTGAAATCTCTCGCAGATAGGCCTACCATTTACCTGAGGAGAGCTGATATAAATGGCACCGAAGCTTATGCATAGCGAACTTCCGGTCCGCGAATCTCCATTTGATTCTCATTGGCAGTGAATCGTTCGTCCGTGATTATCTTCTTTATTATTTCGGATTGTGGTTTTGTTTTTAGGCGTTCAACTTATGAAATAAGAACTAGAGGGTTGGCTTTTCATGAACATTCCAAAGAGAAGTGTATCCGTGTATCCTAAAAGAGTAATTAGTAAAACTTCACATCAGAGACGACCATAACAAACAGCTTGCCTACTAAGTGTGCGATTTGCACATTTCAAACGGCAGTGGTCTAACATATCTTAGACTGCAATAATTAAGTTGGTGCAAATTAAATATGTTATATGTGAGAATATTATTTTAATTTGCTATCCAGTTGTTATATTAGTATATTATGCATTAACGTGACCCCTTTAAATGCTAAATTGTGACGAAAGCTACGAGTTATAGGCTATATTTACTAACAACGCATCGTTTCTTCTTTTTTTCAGCCGTATTTAGCATTACATCCCTTTTTACAATTTTTACATTATAATTATAATAGCCTATCTATTAACACTTATTTAACCAATAATCATTTTATAATTATATACATATTCCAGGTATTGCAAGAAAGCGGTATTTGATAGCACATGCGGTTCCACCTTAAAAGCCAACCGTGCCTAGTTTTCAGTACCTATGGAAAATATTACCGTGAGTTAATAAACCAAACAACTGGCGACAATTATTTTTTTACATGCTCATTTACATCTTTACCCTAGTCTACGTAAAGTACCATACGGTAATCACTGAAAGGGTCGGGGGGTTATGACGTCAATTTCACAAACGAACAAACCTCATTTTGCATGAATTATGGAACCCGAATCCTAATGGAGGTATGGATTGTATGCATTTAGAAATATGTTAGTCAATAATTTAAAACAAGATGCCAGAAAACTAAATACAAAAACCTGCGTACCTACTACGGTGTAAAGTTGCACCGTGAAAAAAATACACCTCGCCAAGATTATACGATGTGCATACAGTTAACCCGTGAGGGGTCGGGTCACGGTCTTTTAGACCGGGCACATACATTTTTTACTCCTCCGAAATAATTTCATGGCGTAAAGCTTTCTCCCCTCCTATACCTTTCAATGGACTCATCCTCTGCACGTGTCTGCGTTTGCTGTTCCCACTTTTATTCCCAGTCAGTTAGTGGAGAGCTTTGTTTCACAGGATGTACATGGAAGTGTACGCTGGTAAGCAGCCTCAGGGACCGTTTTTCGTTGATAATTCTGGAATCCCTGTATTTTCAAGGCTAGTTCAACTGATTGGTGGATCTGGAAGATGTTTTGTAAGGAACTTACATGTGTTACCTGGGTGGAATGCACTAATCCTGATGCTGCCCAGGATAATTCCGAGGATGAATAAATCAATAGATTAAGTGGGTTTCATTGATATTTTATTTTTTTCAATAATACAGTACCGGTACAATATGTTTCGGTACTAAACCTGGTATTTAGTTTCATGGATATATTTTTACATAATAATAATAATAATATGTGTTTTGCAACAAAAAATTGTATTTTATACACCCCGGTCATAATGACCGTGCGCGACCCATCACGAAACTATTTTGACGCGACCCCTCCCGGGTTAAATACTATCATCCAATTGGAGAAACACTTTCTTTGTCACGATATTATAAGCAATTCAAACATAAATTGCTGTAATTTACAGGAAAATGTGCTATATTTAGAGACTACGAGTGTTGTATGTGGCACAACGTTAGCTGACTTTTCGCATCATTAATACATAAGGAAAGAACACATGCAGAGCTTTCTCACTGCACACAGCTCAAGATCATATCATTCTTGGTGCATTTTACGTTCTCTTAACAACAATAATTTGCTTAGTTACATGCAAGGAAAATTGTAGAACACAGTTCCCATTGCTTCCATTACCTGACTACTAAACCAGAAGCTGGTAATGCATAACCATACGCCGGAGGCACGTTCTATGGCAAATGGAAGATCGAAAGAAAATGTAAGCTCTATAGGAGCCCGGAACAAGGCGATACAATTTTCTACACGACTGAAAATAGTCAAAATACCCTTTGTAATAATGAATAATAATAATAATTTGGGGGATCGTGTAGTAATAGATGTTACCCACCCACTATCCCTTTTTAGATCAAGACTTTTATAGTAAAATTGGAGGTGTGTCCGCTATTACACGCGTAAATTATGGGACACATACAGTATTGCTAACCCCGCGCATTCGGTACTGACAGCCTTCCTGTCACTTTGCCCCGCTTTTCCTCTCCGCAACCCACGGTTGCCACATAACAAGACCCTACGTTCAACAGCCACACGGCAAGAATTCTGAGCATGCTTCTCACCTACACCCTGTATTTCGAAGGAAACAATGCGAAGGATATGTCGGGAGCTTGGAACAGCTGAGCTGTGTTGTTAAGTTTTTAGTGTTGTAAATCAACTGATTCGAATAATACACAGAGCTACACTTCAGACATTATTTCTGTACAATTACGTAATATATTTTAAAAGACGATCCTGAGTCAGCGCCGAGGACATTCAAATGGAGAAATACGATACTTTTAGATGAATAAATAAAGTACACACCGAAGCTATGATACCTTTATCATCGGTATTCAATTCAATAAATACGACAAAGAGGGCAAACACTCTACAGCTAATGAATATAAAAACACTCACCATGCAATGATTATCCTTGAACATGAAACAAGAGTCTGAGTGGAGGTCGTTCACAGCTTAGTACAGTAGTTGACAGATAACACCATGCACACTCACTGAATCGCGACTCTACGGTTAATATTAGCTTTCGTGATAATACAAAAGTAAAGTTAAGGTAAAGACATATTTAGCACTGAGCACTCAAACAAGCCGCTCTGTGGCGATATTATTGCCGTGGTTTTAAATTGTCGAGTTGTAGGCTATTGAATTACAGACGGTATTTTGAACACTATGACGGGAAACAATAGCCAGTGTTCTATTATCGATTGACGCAAGCGAACTGACACCAATAAATAAATTATCCTCAGTCGCTTGGCAAGGGTTTCTTTGACACCCTCCATCCCTTCACTGTCCCACTCATCATCACCACCATCATTGTCTTCGTCAAAGCTTGATGAATTGCCAAGGTTAATGATCATTTCATCCACCGCGATATCCAGATCGCCTTCAGTATTTCTTTCTGTACATGCTGTACGGGATGTGTCCAGTCCTCGGGTCGAACTTCGGCGAAGTAAAAGTAACGAAACAATGACAATGAAAGGAAATCCGACGCAGAGAGTGGTTAACAAGCGACTGAAACAATGCCTGCCCATACGAGAAGAATTCTGTCACTTGTGTGGTGTATTTTGTAGCCACATGTAGGTGACGGGTGTTTGATAGTAAAATGTCAGGAGCTGTGATATATTGTTTATAGTTTTTGAAATTTGTGCATGTGTGACGCATTTGCATTGAGTGTTTGCACGGACTTTAAAACAATTTGGTATGTGCATCTTCCCTGTGAAAGAAGACCATGGAAAGGCTAAGAAACAGTAAAATTCCACACGCGACATGCCGCGAATAATTTTTAATTTAGATTTAATTTATCAGAGTAGATAATAGAAAACAAAATAATGCAAAACGAAATTGAATAAGTCACTTTGACAAATACAAGATTGTTACTACAGTACAACCTGTCACATCCGGACCTGTGATATCCGAACCCTCCCATATCCGGACACATCTCCGAATGAATTTTTAAGTCGTAGTTGAGAGCGAGGATACGTTAGTGTGCTAGCCAGGGAGGACGAGTGAAAGTTGCAGCGCTGGAAGGCTGTGTGCGTGCTTGACCGCGAGGGGTTGTGGCCTGACTCGGTCAACGACATCTTCCCGGAAACTCATCCCTTTGTGTGAATAAGCGATATTCCATTCACGGCTTCTGCCGGCCTGCCACCAACGTCAACACGAGGCTGCCTCTCTTTCTACCCTTCAGTCTGTGCGTGAGTCTTGAAGCGACAGTTTGTTTTGCGAGTGTGTTTCTGTTGTTACTGTTATTGTTTACCGTTGTTATCGTTATTGTTATCTTTTAACCTTGGTTTTTTTGCTAAAATGTCCGAAAAAAGGAAAAAAACTGTTGTTACGATGGAAGAAAAGTTCCGTGCTCTAAAAAGGTTAGATGCTGGTGAAACAGCGAAGAAGATTGCCGCAGATATGGGAGTAGGAACAAGCACTGTGAGTGACTGGAAAAAGGTTCGGAGTGATATTGAAAAGTGGTGCTCGTCACAAGCGTCAACAAGTGGTGTTAAAAATCTTAAAATGACGAAAAAGGCAGTTAACAACCAAGTTAATGACGCATTGTTTCTTTGGTTTACCCAAAGAAGAAAGCAAGGGTTACCTATCTCAGGTCCTTTACTAAAAGAAAAGGCACTACACTTTAATAAGGAAATTGGAGGGGATGAACAGTTTAAAGCAAGTGAGGGGTGGTTGGAAAGCTGGAAAAATCGTCATGGTGTGCGGAAACTACAGATCAGTGGTGAAAAGCTATCGGCTAACCAAGAAGACGTTGACAAATTTAAAATATTTTTACACAGTCTAATTGATCAACATGGGATTACTGGAGAGCAGCTCTACAATTGCGACGAGACTGGGCTCAACTATAAAATGCTTCCCACCTACACTTGGGCTTCCAAGAAAGAAGACAGTGCACCGGGGTATAAGAAGAAAAAGGAGAAGATCACCATTTTAGCCTGCAGCAACGATACAGGAGATCACAAGCTTCCATTAGGATTCATTGGAAAATCCAAAAAACCAAGGCCTTTCAAGAACTTTAAAGACTTGTCTGGACTACCAGTTTGGTACAGAAACCAGCGCAGCGCATGGATGAACTGCGAAATATTTAGTGATTGGTTTCACAAGCAGTTTGTGCCACAAGTGGAAAAACATTTGTTGAAAAATAACTTGCCAAGAAAAGCAGTGCTCCTACTTGACAATGCACCCTCACATCCAAGTGAACACGAACTTAAAGATGGAGATATAAAGGGTATGTTCTTACCACCAAACGTGACATCAGTTTGTCAACCTATGGATCAAGGCATGCTTGAGTCACTAAAGCGAACCTATTTCCGTAGGTTACATTCTGTGTTGATTGCTGGAATGGACGAAAAAGAAAGTGTTACAGAGACGTTAAAGAAGGTGGACATGTTAGACGTGATAATGTGGGTATCCCAGGCATGGGATGAAATAAAACCGTTGACGCTGGTAAGGTCATGGAGGAATCTCTTAGATCACAAAGCTACTGATAAGAAAACAGAAGACGTCAATGAAACTTATGCCTGCAATGAAGAAAATCGTCAGATTGCTGAGCTTGTGCAATGCCTGCCTGGTTGTGAAAAAATCAACAACGAGGTTAGTAAATGAAGACGAAGTCAACGAAATTACAGACAGTGACATTAAAGAAATGGTGTGCAATGATGAGGAAAAAATCTTCGAACCCGAAGAAGAGGACAACGCCCCTATAATGAGTCACTCTTGAGGCATTCAAGACCATAGAATCTTTAATCACTTATGTAGAAAATCAATATGAAACGAGTGTGACTGAAGTGATGCTTTTAAGAAGATTGAGGGACATGGCATCCATAAAGCGTGTACAGTGCGTGAAACAACAGAAAATCACAAACTTTTTCAAAAACTAATGTAGAAACAGTAGGCCTAAGAGAAGTGCGTGAAGCAACAGAAAATGACAAACATTTTCAAAAAATTATGTAGAAGCAGAATGTACAGTGTATTTATGTAAGTACATGTACTGTAAAGCATATTATTATAATTTAATTATTTTAACTTAGTTTAAAGCAATTCTATTGCTTAGCCTATGTACAGTATACAGTTAACAAAATGATACTAAACCGTTAAAAACATTAAAATTAATCAACAGCAAACTCGTGAATTATTTCTGGTCACCTAGCTATTTGTAAAAATAGCCTTGTGATATCCGGATGTTTCCATATCCGGATCGGCCGGTCGCCACATTAGTCCGGATATGACAGGTTATACTGTACTGTCGGATTTTTTATTATGGATACTCTAGTTTAGGCCTTAATTACAACCAAACCAACAGACCTATTGAAAAACGAGTTACACCAATATTTTCCTTGTTGAATTCTGCGTTAGACTATATAAGCCATTATTTTCAAGTTTATTAATTATTTATTTATTTGTGGTTGTATGAAAAATTGTCCATGTTTTTGACGTCTTTTCTAGAAACCGCTCACTTAAAACTATATACATGGAAAACTACTTGGCTGAGGGTAATGAAATTTTTATATGTGATAGGCACAAGTATTGGTAGTGCAAATCTCAAGTTTCAATTTTTTTCAACTACCCGATAAAAAGTTCTTATACTTTTTCTGACGTAACGTTTTCTCAGCCCAGGATAAACGTACAGCAGGAAACTTGGTCTCATTTTGAAGCACTCATTCGTGATTATCGGAAACTACGACCACTGTAAACGTACAGTGTGATGACGAATTTATGAAGAGTAATATTAATGGGAGATTTTGTTTGTTCCGGTCCGTGCGATTAAAAGCGGGCGAGCCGGTGAATTCGAGTGCAGCGTTGCCGGGCAGTTGTGTAATGGAATGCGAGTCACCTGGCTATGTACACATGCTATTTTCAGTCTTCCTGTTTACTACTTATATGCCACATCACATCCAAATGCCTCAGAGACCACCATTGTCTGAGGGCGAACTTGCGCTTAGTGATATGGGACGGGTAAATACCCAGTGGGAAGGTAAATATAAATTGGGTATTTACCCAGTGGTCTTTTAAATACCCAAAATGAGGGTATTTTCAGTTTTTGAGCTTTGTACAACACTTTTTGAAGTGTTGATGAAGTGTTGGACAAACAAGGACTGAAACACAGGTATTTGATGCCTTAAATTGAAATCAGGAACAATATTGATCCTTCAAAACTTTAAAAAAAAAAAAAAATGGATGTCCAGGAATTTTTGTGTATCTATATGTTATGTTTTGACACTGTAACCTTGTCTTTAATTGTTTTATTGAAGGAAGGAAGGAAGCTTGTAGTTTTGTAGTTTAACGTGTCCGTTAATCTCGCGATCATGAGCCACGGGACCTCCTTTTGACGTGGAATCCAAACCACATGACATGGCGTTTCACACCGAAAATCTCACATGCATTGACCGGGAATCGAACCTGGTCCGCCTTGGTGAGAGGCCAACAGCTTGACCGCTGCGCCACCACGCCCCCTAATATTGAATAAAACCTTCTGGTTGTTTTGTGTTTTAAATTAGGTAGATTTCATTAGAAAGCTACCGGTAACTATTGCAATGGGTCCCATGTTTCAACTTCCGGAAAATTTCGACATATCTTCGCGTTTCACATCCCCCAGACCCCAAAACCACCGTCAGTTCAAAAGTTTATATATAATTTATGTATGTATGTATATATATATATCAGTTTCTTGTGGATACGATAACTGCCGTAATTTTGCACCAATAACATTGAATTTTTTACATAATATGTATTCCCTTAAAATCTCGGTCGAGTTCGTTAATGGGCAAAATCGGTCAAAGGGGGTGAATATGGGAGGCTTTTTTCGAAAAAGTGAAATATCGCTATAACTCTCTTAATATCTGAAATATTGAATCCATTCAAAGTTCATACTATGTGTCGGACAAGGCCCTAAAATTTATGTTTGAAAAGTTTTTTGATAGCACCAACCATTGACCAAAGGGGTGGGAAAAAGTGTTTTTTTCGGGAAACATTAATCGTATCTCTGTTAATAGGCACAATATCAAAACCGTACAAAATGGACAATATTCCTCCAATAATTACCTAAAACTTTTGTCTGAAAGAATTTTTGATATGACCCACCATTACGCCACGGGGTGAGCAAAATGATTTAAATTATAAGAAAATGCCAAGTGCCAAGAGAGGTTGCCATGACAACTTTACTTTTATTTGATAAGGGATGAGCCATCAGCAGTTGCTATGACAACGCCACTGCACGAGATAACATTCAGTTTTCCATCTGTCTGTGGGAAGCGACTTCGGTATCGGAACTGGTAGCATGCTGTACTTCTATGCCCAAGGTCGCGGGTTCATACCCGGCTGAAATCGTCGGATTTACTAAGAGCGCTAAAAAACCCTGAGTTTGCTTTCCTTCGGAGGGGAAGTTCCAACGTTCGTTGCGAGTTGATGGTTCCGGTGGCATCTAGTAGCCAAGTTCACAGCTAGGTGTCGTTGATGGTAATATTTTAGGTAGATATTATTAGAAAGCTAACTATTGCAATGGGTACCAAGTTTCGATTTCCGGAAAATTTCGACATATATTCGCGTTTAACATCCCCCAGACCCCAAAACCACCGTCAGTTCAAAAGTTTATGTATAATTTATGCATGTATATATATATATATGTATATATATGTATCTTCTTCTTCTTCTTAGCGTCATCCCGTAGGAACGGGGTCCGCTTTTTGGATCGATGCACGCCATTTCTTGCGATCTAATGCTTCGCGTGATTACAAGTTTTTTGATCGTAAATCGGCGTTAATGGTGTCGAGCCACCGCAATTTTGGTCTCCCACGCTGTCTCTGGCCGTCGACCGTTAGATGGTAGGCCGAGCCGATGACTGAACTTTGTGGTGCACGGACAACGTGCCCATACCAACGGAGTCTCCATTCCTGCATTTTCTCATTGATTGGAGCCACGCCAGCTGTATGTCGAATCGTTGTGTTGGGGATATGGTCGAGCAGAGAAATGTCCAATGATCTTCGCAGCATCCGCATTTCCATGACATAAAGTGAGTGCTCAGCACTTCTAGGTGCTGGCCAACACTCGGTACCATATAATGCAACTGGTCTCACCATTGTGCGGTATATCTTTGATTTTAGGCGGATAGGCATCTTCTTATCACAAAGAACACCGGTGACATCTCTGAATCGCATCCAAGTCGCATTGATTCGTGCTCGCACATCTTCATTCACAGAGCTGTCGCCATTCAATCGTGAGCCTAGGTATCGGAATGTATTTACCTTGGTAAGAGGAGCTCCATTAATACCTATAGTTCCAGGAGATGGAATCGTTTCGAGGTATTCAGTCTTGTGGATGTTCAAACGAAGACTAAATTCTTGCAGACGACCATGCCATGTCTGCACTTGGGTTTCAAGATCCTTCATGGAGTCTGCCGCAAGCATCACATCATCAGCGTATAGCAATGTCCATGGGACACACTTCTGCAGGTCTCGCGTTATGGAATTCATGACGATAACAAAGAGCAGGGGAGACAGAGCTGAGCCTTGATGAACCCCAACTGTCACAGGGAAGCTGTCAGTGAGTCCTGCAGGGCATCGCACGTGGCTTTTGGTGTTGTTGTACAGCATTTTTATCCAGTTTATATACATTTATGGAACTTGATGATCTCGGAGAGCGTACCAAATCATCTGGTGTGGTACTCGATCAAATGCCCTCTCGAGGTCAAGGAAAGCAAGATGTAGTGGCCTCCACTCTGAATTTCTCCATCAGCTGGCGCACAGCAATGATTGCGTCTATCGTGCCACATCCCTTGACAAACCCACATTGATTTGCTGAGAGCTGTACGATGTTCCTCAGCCTATTGTCTAGGATACGTTCGAATATTTTCATAGTGTGGGAGAGAAGTCTAATTGGACGGTAATTGGTACATTCAGCTGGGTCACCCTTACCCTTAAAGATAGGTACTGTGATACTAGTTGACCAATCTGTAGGTATTTGACCACAGAGAATAATTGAATTGAAGAACTCTGTCAGCCAGGTGGTCGCGTTGTCAGTAAGTTCCTCAATTTTCCAGATGTCTGCAGGAAGGTCATCTAGCCCTGGGGCCTTTCCATTGTTCATGCTACGAATGGCAATTTTGACTTCATCTTCAGTGATACAAGGTACTGGTCCAGCTGTAACGTAGATGTCTGGTATTTGTGGGTGAGGGAATTCAGTGTTGAATACTTCACTAAAATACTCTCGCCAACGGTGCAGAATCATCTTGCTATCGTGAAGTCGTCGACCATTCTTATCCTTCACACACATATAGTGTTCTATATCCTGACCTGCTCTACACCGTGCTCGGGCTAGTCGGTAGATAATTTTGTCTCCGTCTTTAGTTGTCAGTTGATCATATAAATGTTTGTAGTGATCTACTTTAGCCTCAGCAACTGCTCTTTTTGCCTCCTCCTTGGTGGCTTTGTATTTCAGAAGATTCCCCTCAGTCGGTGATGTTCGCAACTGTTTAAAAGCGTGTTTTTTTTCATGCACCATTTCCTGTACCTTGTCTGTCCACAACCACGTCTGTTTATCAATTCTACGTGTGCCGGGCTGTGTTACACCAAGCTCAGATTGAGCTATACTAGTTACGCAGTTGTTGAATGATGCCCAAGTATAATCCGTATTTACAGAATCAACTGGAGGGAACACAATACTCTCACTGAATGCCACTTTATGGTCTTGTAGCTTCCACCATTTGATTTTGGCATGACATTTCACATAGGGTTTTCTTATGTAACCTTTCATTCTAAGATCGGTAACTAGCAGTTTATGTTGAGGGGCTAAACATTCAGATGGTATGACCTTAGTGTCTATGACAATTGGGAAATCTCTCCTACGGAGTAGTACATAGTCAATCTGAGTATTGTGCCCTCCGCTAGTGTAGGTGATGGTGATCAAGTGTGATTTGCGTTTCTAAAAGAAGGTGTTAGTGATAATTAGATCATTTGCTTCAGCAAATTCAAGGATCCTGTTCCCGTCTTCATTTCTGAGATCATAGCCAAAATTTCCATGGCATTCATACCCCTCGCTGGTACTGCCAACATGTCCATTAAGATCTCCACAAAGTAGAAATAGGTCTTCTTCATTGCACGTTGTAACGGCATCTTGAAGTTTGTTCCAGAATGTGTCTTTAGCTGTCTCATCACAGCCTGTCTGTGGGGCATACGCTGAAAATATATGTATACGGCGAGTTGGGGTGTCGATAACTGCTGACATGAGACGATCGGAGTAGCGATGTACAGCTGATACTTGGTTGCGAAGTTTTTCATTCACTACAATAGCGACTCCCTGGCTATTAGTCGTACCATGATAGACCAACTTATACCCTTCTCCAATATCTCTAGATTTCTGCCCTTTCCACCGTGTCTCTTGTAGACAAGCCAGATCTACGCAACGAGATTTTAGGATTGCTGCCATTTCGCGACTGCGACCTGTCAATGTCCCAATGTTCCAGGAAGCAATATATATATATGTATATCAGTTTCTTGTGGACACGATAACTGCCGTAATTTTTCACCAATCACTTTAAATTTTTTACCGAATATGTATACCCATAAAATCTCGGTCGAGTTCGTTACTGGGCTAAATCGGTCGAAGGGGATGAAAATGGGGGACTTTTTTCGAAAAAATGAAATATTGCTATAACTCTCTTAATATGTGAAATATCGAATCCGTTCAAAGTTCATACTATGTGCCGGATAAAGCTCAATAATTTATGTTGGAAACGTTTTTTGATAGCACCAACCATTGACCAAAGGGGTGGGAAAAAGTGGGTTTTTTGGGAAACATTAATCATATCTCTGTTAATAGGCACAATATCAAAACCGTACAAAATGGACAATATTCCCCTAATAATTACCTAAAACTTTTGTCTGAAAGAATTTTTGATATGAGCCACCATTACGCCAAGGGATGAGAAAAATGATTTCGGAATTATAAGAAAATGCCAAGAGCTATCAGTGGTTGCCATGGCAACTCTACTAAATTGATGAGGGATGAGCCATCAGACGTTGCCATGACAACGCACTTGCGCGAGATCAGATTCAGATTTCCATCTGACTAAGTGTGAAGCGGCTTCGGTGACGTAACTGGTAGCATGCTGAACTTATATGCCCAAGGTCGCGGGTTCAAAGCCGGACAAAGTCGTCAGATTTTCTAAGAGCGCTAAAAATCCCTCAGTATGCTTTTCTTTGGAGGGGAAGTTCCAACGTTCGTTGCGAGTTGCTGATTGCGGTGGCATCTAGTAGCCAAGTTCACAGCTAGGTGTCGTTGACGGTAGTATCTGGAAGCAACATTAGGAACTACTGCTTGAAATTGAGCGTCTGCATTCCTTACCTGAATTACAGACTAATACAGCCATCACAATTCACACCGTTTATCAGACAGATTCTACACTCACCCAAAGTACACGGGGTTACATGACCGCGTTGTCGCAGCCCCTAAACTGAGGAACCAACCAACATCTCTGCGGGAGATATAATTTTGCGTGAAGAAGTAACAGACCGTTACATAGTTACACATCAGTGTCGAAACCTTGCATAAGGACAGTGTGACCACAAGTATAAAAATGGACTCCAAATGACAAGTAGGTTACCGTCATCATAAGACAATAGAATGTTTAAAATATGCATAAAATGACGAAAAACAAAGTTAATTACTCTCCAATTATAAAATACTTTCACGCAATAAATGAGGTCTGATCCTTCTACGAAAACCTGCATATTCTGCCTATTTTCGCATATCCCCAAGTTTGTCCGGTGAAATCTACCTCCGCCTTCCGGCGTGCCGAGAGGACTTTTTTTAAATAAATATCAAGATATTGAGAAGGTCGAGTTTTATTACGATACTGGAAATGAGCAACAAAGATGTGGGAGGGAAAAGCTACTCTTGCATATTAATTGAAAGTGTATGCCAAAACTCAAAAGGTAATAAAATATATTCAATAGAAAGGACATTTGAAGGAAAAAAAAAGCTTAGTAAAAGTGCTTTAAGTTTTTAATTCAATTTTAAATATATATATATATATATATATATATATATATATACACACCGCGGACAGGCCAACAAGGACCACGCAAATATCACTTCTTTATAGGTCTAGTTTCCTTCTTTCTCTTCCAGAAGTCTTTCATCCTGGTCGACTGTGCAGCTCTTCTTTCAGCAGTCCATTCTCCTCTGTTGAGATTTTTCTTCTCCCCGACAAGAATTTTGGGACCAAAAATATTTTTTCTGTACTCTATTCGATTTAGACAATCTTCTTCAGTAATTTTAAATTTTTGAAGTTCTTCTTTCATTTGTTTTACATAGCCTCCTTGTCCTTTATAGTTCCAGATTTTATCAAAAATTTGTTTGTTTAACCTTGAGCAATCCATGCGGACAATATGTCCGTAGAACTGAAGTCGCCGTTTTCTGATCATCACTTCAAGGTTGTCGATTTTACTATAAATTTCTGCATTCGATCTCAGTCTATAACCTTCCTGTGTCTTCCTAGGACCATAAATCCTTCTTAAAATTCTTCTTTCTATCTTGAGCAAATTCTCCATTCCGGTTATATTTGTAGTTTCCATGCCGTACAAGATGACTGGTCTAACAACAGTATTAAAATGTCGTAATTTTGCATTGATAGACAGGTTCTTTTTATTGTATATATTTTTTGTACAAAAATTTAATATTTCCAATTTCCCTTTTTTGTTCTCGATTGCCAATTTATCCGTCCCATTGCTACTAATTATTTCTCCAAGATATTTAAATCGGTCAGTGACCCTGATGCTCCCATAATTTGTTTTTATCATTTTCTTAGTATATTTCTGATCACTTGTCATCATCTCTGTTTTTACCAACGAAATCTGTAAGCCCGCTTTTTCCGCCGTTTCTTTTAACTGATCAATTTGGTTAATAGCTTCTTGTTCTGATTCAGCAAACAACGCTACGTCGTCAGCAAATGCTAAACCTTTGACTTTGAGGTTCTTATTCTTTGTACCAATTTTAGCACTTGAATCGTTCTTCTCCCAAACGTCCTCATGACTTTATCCAAGACCAAATTGAAAAGCAGTGGTGATAGACTGTCCCCTTGTCTTAGCCCAGTTTTTACCTCGAAGGGCTCGCTAACTTCATTTAAAAATTTGACTCTGGAAATCGTATTAGTTAATGTACGTTTTATTAAATTTATGGTTTTTTGATCAACTTGGTATTCCTTCAATGTGTCAAAAACAGTATCCCTATCCACTGAATCATACACTTTCTGAAAATCAACGAATGAGATAAAGATATTCTTTGGCCTGTTGTTGTAATATTTTAATATCAATTTTAAACTAAGAATTTGTTCTGCACACGATCTATTCCTTCTGAAACCTCCTTGGAACTCGCCAAGCTGTGGTTCGATCTGTGGTTCAAGTCTGTTTAAAAGTAATTTGGCAAATATTTTATATGTGACAGACAACAATGAGATCCCCCTATAACTATTGACATCAATTTTTGAGCCTTTTTTATGTAGTGGATGAATTAAGGCGATTAACCAGTCTTCTGGAATTGCTTCCTCAATCCAAATTTTCTGGAATAGATTTGTCGTCGCTATTAAAAATTCATCATCTACAAGCTTCCACATTTCTGCAATTATTCCATCCTTGCCTGAGGCTTTATTATTTTTAAGTGAGTTGATAATACATTTAACTTCATTTACATCTGGGGGCGTAGAGTCAACATTTTGTGTTGTAAATTTGAAACTCAACTTGTCTGTCGGTTTTGGACAATTTAACAACTTCTCAAAATACGCAGCCAAGATATCACAATTTTCCTTGTTGTTTAATGCTAGCGTACCGTCTTCCTTCTTGAAATTTAAACTCGGCGCTGAATGTCCAGTGATTTCATTCTTAAATGCTCTATAAAACTATCGGGTGTCATTTTTCTTAAAATTGTAGTCCATTTCCATTATTTGGTCCTTCATATATTTTCTTCGAATCGTTCTTAAAGTCTGGTGGGCCATTTTCCTTAATTTTAAATATTAAAGAAATATTAATTTTTTTAAATCATACCCTAAATAATACAAATGCATGTCAGGAAGTTTTTGTAGTATGTGGGCTCTATAATGGGTGAAGATGTACTGTATGCCAGCAAGCATATGGGTTGGTAACACTGCTTAGCTCATCCTACCCAGAATTTAAACTGACACTGTACTTCCCTCCCATTTTCTATTCTTTGTTTGATTTTCTATTTACTATTTACTAGCCTATTCGGTTATTTGATTCTTTATTTTATGTATGAACTAGCAACCCACCCCGGCTTCGCCCGGGAACAGTTATGAATACAAGGTGATAGGCTACTTCTAACGGAGGTCTTATAAGATTTCCTTGTATACGACTTTAGTCGTTTTCCCTTCAGCAGTGAACACAAAAGATTTCGGTCTGAAGTAACAAGCGATAGAGCCACGTAAAGCTGTCCATGAGAAAAACATTCTCCATTAAAATCAACTCCAGTCACGCTAAGTGTCTGATCCTGTGCTTTGTTTATAGTCATGCCAAAGCAGACTCTTACTAGAAATTGTACTCGTTTGAAACGATAAGGCAAATCTGAAGGAAACATAGGGATTCTGGGTACTAAGACTGTTTCTCCTGTACCACAGCTAGTTAAGATAGTTGATTCAATAAAACAGTTTTTCAAAGTTTTCACTACCAATCGTGTCCCATTGCATAACTTTGGTGGTTGTAAATTACGTAGCACTCCTACTTTTAAAATAAGCTTGTGTGGTGGCAAGGCAGAAGGAAATAAAGAATTTAGGAATTCTGTAGGGTATTGAACAGCTTCTTCACTATAGACTACTGCGTCTAGCCTACTGAGTAATAATATACTAGAGCCTGGGCAGTGAATTTGGAGAACACCAAATCATTAGTTTTCACAACTTGTTCGTTTGTCGGCGATAATATTGCTCTTTCTTTAAACCATGAATGAGACTTGTTAGATAGGCCATGGATTTGAGGATAAACTCTATCAATCAATTCTTGAATACTGCTTACTAAAACACAGAAATCGTCGCTGAGGGTAATTTTCCCGTCAATGACTGGTAAATCTCCATTTCCGACTCGAGTAACAAATTAGCAAACAAACTATTATCTTCAGAAGATACGAGTAGCCTACTCTCATGTTAGTTTTGAGTGCCAATTTGTTATATCTGGCCAGATGTAAGATACTTTTAATGAAGCGTTCACTCCGTTGGCTCTCGTTCCTCGGGTAACAACTGGTAAGATTCGACGAAAATCTCCGGCGAACAAAACTGTGCAGCCACCCATAGGTGTGTTCCGATTCCTTAGATCACGCAAGGTCCTGCCTACAGCTTCAACGGAAGTTTTGTGCGACATTGTAGCCTCATCCCATACAACTAAAGAACAATTTTGGATTAAACTGGCAGTGTTACTTTGTTTTGAAATATTACATACATTTCCATCATTACTGCTGACTTTCAAAGGAAGTTTAAATGCTGCATGTGCTGTTCTTCCTCCTTCCAAAAGAGTGGCTGTAATACCAGATGATGCGACGGCAAGAGCAATATTACCACCAGACCTCACTTTGGCGAGCAACAAATTAATCAAGAACGTTTTGCCTGTGCCTACAGGGGAATCGAGAAAAACTATCTTACCTTCCTTCTTAGTGTTATAAGCTTGTTTCTGATCGTGGTTCAGACGGTGTTCTTCTTGAGCAACGGTTTGAAGGTGCCGAGAACGAAGTCTTTCTTTCTCTTGTGGCAATCTAGAAATTATTTGTTGCTCTGTTTCACTGTTACGTGATAAGCACTTTTTTGCGATGTCAATGAACTATGACCTATATCCGTTTTACATCTCGGCATGATGGCTTAACATCACTGACTGGACTATTAATTATAACTAATTCTTGTCAGACGTAATTTAAGAATGGCGAGGTGCATGAAACACAAATCCCCCTTCCGTCCAATCTTAAATTGACTGCGTATTTTGCGGAACAAAAAGTTCACAGACGAAACGAAGATAAGCCGAGTTGCACTTCCAGGGAATGGCGAGTTGCATGAAACACAAGTCCCTCTTCCGTCCAATCTTAACTTGACTGTGTATTTTGCAGAACGGAAAGTTCACAGGCGAAATGAAGAAAAACCTAGTTGAACTTCCAGGGAAACTCCAAACACAACCAGCCTTCTTTGAAGTCTTAACTCAACACGACTCGACGGTTTGCTGCTGGCTGTATCTGGGGTAATAGGTTCGCCCGCTAGTTAGGCTGTAACAGGGGTGATAAGACTCTATCTTAGCTAGCTCGTAAACTGTCGCCTCAATATTAGAATGGACATGGTTGGAAGAAATGAAAACGTAAAAATACTTATAGTGGGCGATGTATTGAAGATAGAGATATGCTCTCCTGGATTTTATGTAGAACATTTCATGCTGAACAATTCTTACACTCATAGTATTTAGATATGTTGAACGGTTTGCCCAAAATAAACTTACAAAGCACTCGGACGCCAGGTTTGTTTTGCTTATTTTTTCACTGAAATCGTTACAGCTCTGCTTCCTTTGATCATAAATAAATTATTTTCTACAGAAATCATCCTCGAGATATCCTTTACAGAATTGTGAAAACCACATCAAAATCTATCCAGAGGTTCTCGAGATTACCTGTGACATCCAAGAATCGGGGTCTTTGTTTTATACTAAGTAGAGATGATATTACAAACTGTTCAAAAAAACTGTACATTACACCTTTTGTAGAACTCGGCCAATGCTCTGAATAAATTTCCCCCAACTTTTATCTCAATATAACAGCTTAGGCTTTCACGGCCGGCGTTCATAATTAAGTACAAGTTTTTCGGGCTTGTAGGCCTGTCTAGACCACGGCATACTGTAAAGTGTTTTTCGAGGGTATGAAGCCTTTCAATGTTTGTTTACGCGGCAACTTGTTCAGCCAAGATAATTTTCATTTAACTTAAGGACTAATCGCAGAAAGCTGATAGATGTGACAGCTTTACCAGGAGAAGCATTTAATGGGGTCCATAGAGCTGTGGTGGCAAAATTTAGATGGGAAAAATTGGAAAACCTAAAGGAGATCAGAGAAAGTAAAATAAAAGTATGGAAATTGAAAGACAAAACTGTACAGGAAGATTTTCAGGAGAGATTGAAGCAACAAATCCCAGTTACTGAAGTGGAAAACATAGAAGAGGAATGGTCCCACTTTAAAAAGGCATTTGTTGGTGCAGCAGAGAGTGCTTGTGGTAGGACGTCAACAAGAGTGAAAGAGAAGGAGACACCGTGGTGGAATGAGGAAGTGAGGAAAGCAGGGAAAGAAAAGAAGTCTGCATGGAAAGAATGGAACCGACATCAAACAGAAGAAAGCAAAAGGAAGTATCACGACAGCAAACGGAGGTGTAAGAAAGTGGTAGGAGAAGAAAAGAAGAAAAGTTGGGAAGAATTTACACGAAGAATGGAAACAGATGTAAGTGCCAGTAAAAGGATGCTGTATGGGCTTCTAAGAAGTAAGAGGAAAGAAAGAGTTACTACAAAGCTAGTAAAAAAGGAAGATGGAGGGTTGTTAACACACCCAGAAGAGATAAAGGGACGATGGAAGGAGTATTTCGACGCTATTGAATGTGAGCAATTGTACTGGTGAGATAGAAGTGACACAACCTGACGACTCCATAACAGAAGATGATATAACATTCCTGGAGGTGGAATTAGCAGTACAGAAAATGAAGATGGGAAAAGCAACATGGGTGGATGAAATCAGTGTAGAAATGATAAAGGCTGCTGGACCTGTTGGTATGCAATGGTTGTATCGACTGCTAAAGTGTGTGTGGAAACGGAAATGTGTACCAGAAGACTGGGAGAAAGGGCTAATAATACCAGTGTTTAAGAAGGGGGACAAGAAGGTGTGTGATAACTATAGAGGGATCACCCTCATATCACAGATAGTAAAAATACTGGAAAGGATATTAGAAAGAAGAATGAGAAGAAAGGTGGAAGGAGAGTTGCAAGAGGAACAGTATGGCTTCATGAGTGGAAGATCCACAGTGGACCCAATCTTTAGCTTGAGGCAGGTGATGGAAAAGAACTGGGAATATGGAGAGGATTTGATCATGACTTTCATAGATCTAGAAAAGGCATATGATAGTGTCCCCAGAGAGAAGGTATGGGAAACCATGGTTAAGAAGAGACTGGGAAGAGAAATGTTGGAAATGGTGCAAGCAATGTACAACAACTGTGTTAGCAGGGTACTGACCCCAGTTGGAAAGACAGATTGGTTTAGGAACAAGACTGGACTAAGACAGGGGAGTGTGCTGTCACCTCTCTTGTTCATAATGGTGATGGATGAAATTGTAAAGGAAACAAAGGAAGCATATGGACATAAAGAAATGAAGTTACTGTTATTTGCAGATGATATTGTGGTCTGGGGAAGGAATACCGAAGAAGTGCAAAAACAACTAGATGCACTGAATGAAAATATTCAGAAGTACGGCTTGAAAATCAGTATAGAGAAAAGCAAGACCATGGTGATGACAAGAGGGGAAAGACAAGGAAAGGGCACTGTGAAAATTGGAAGTCAGAGTTTGGAAATTGTGGACACGTTCAAGTACCTAGGAAGTGAATAGATGCAAACTGGTAGGTTGGACATGGAGATTGGCAGGAGAGTACAGCTGAGCAATGCATTCTATCAAAGTGTAAGAAAACTTGTTTGGTATAAGGAAGTACCAAGGAAAAGCAAGGAGGTAATGTATAAAGTGTACTATGTTCCCATATTAACTTATGCAGCTGAGACTTGGACCCTGACAAGCAGGCAAGAGAGTAGAATCCAAGCCAGTGAAATGAAATTCCTAAGAAGTATGATAGGAAAGACAAGGAAAGACAGAGTGAGGAATGAAGATGTTAGGAAGGAAGTTGGGATGGGAAAACTAAATGAGAGAATTGAGAAGAATAAACTAAGGTGGTTTGGACATGTAAAGAGAATGGAGGAAAATAGAATACCAAGACAGATGCTGGAGGCAAAGTGCAAGGGTAAGAGAGCAAGAGGAAGACCTAGAACAAGGTGGATTGATTCAGTGAAGAACAGCATAAGAAAAAGAAATCTGGACTGGGACAAGATCGTGGAAGAAGAATGGTGGAAGGAAAGAGGAAAGTGGAGAAGCGCCATAAATACCCCGACCCGGCAGGAGCTGGATAAGGGGAAATGATGATGATGATGATGATGATGATGATTCTTTATTATTATTAATAATGTTGGGTTTCTTTGAACTTTTTCTTTAGAGATTATAACTATACAGATAGGTTTTCGATTTTATAGAAAACACTATATCAAGCGAATTATTACAAACAACATTATCACAGTAAAGTATATGATTGCGGAGATTTTCGAATTTTATTCAGTTAAGGGCTTATGGAGAGAGAGATGAGTCATCGGGAATTCAGCTACAGGAATAATCTTGTCGTGAAGCGTCGATGCAAGCGAGGAACAGTTACAACTGGCTGTTTCAAGAAAAAGCGAATTGGAGTGGAACGAAAAGTTTACAGAGTGCAAAGAACTTAATGATGGGTGTATCGCGTGGGGTCACAGCCAATCAGAGGAGACCGGACCACAGGGAGGTGGTACACTGGAGGGGAACGGCCGGCGAGTGCATATAGTGAGCGCGCGCAGTGAAGAGGGACCATTAACATTGTAAAACTAGTCCGAGGTGGACGCTCGTTTCGTAGGTTCCGTTGTGTTCGGACCGTAACTTGAACATTGTATTTTTGCATAGTCTACGGACTTCGTACTCGTGTTCGATGGCGGGCATTTCAGTACTGCTACTCTCAACTGACAAATTAGTCATGAGAAATACGCGAGCTCTTGTGAACAGGGAGTCAGCGTAGGTGGCTAACGAATTTTGGATCCACCACTATCAAGCATTTAACTTCATCATTTTAACACCGATCTCCGCAAGAAACGAAGAAGATGGCGACGTCCAAGAGGCTGATGGAAGCTCTCTTGATTCATCACGTACGAGGGAAATGCTACTGCTATTTCCCATGGTAAGCGCGACTGACGCAGAACTACGTAATCTCTCTCTTTTCATGGTCTCAGAATCAGAATTTCAGTAACTTCTTAGGTTGGAAATAATAGTAAATTCAATAATTCATCCGTCTCCAACGTCACGTAATTTTCCAGTGGTATAATTAAAATCGTTATGCTCCATTTTAAATTATTATTATCATTATTGAAATTTGCCACTACTTGTTTTTTTTTTTATATAATAAATTCATTTCTTATACTATGCAATCTTTGCTTTCAGTAGGTAGCATTAGATATAGACCTAATTCCTTCTCCGGATACAATTGTTAGTTGGGTTAATGATCCAATCATGTCACGGTCTGAGTGTCAAGATTCTTAAATGTGTTTATAAATATAAATTGAAGATTTCAACGTAGTGTTGAGGTCTTGGCGCCCATTAATACAACTTATCTTAGTCAGAATAAACGTTAATTTGTCACCCAACAGTGGGGACACTTGTTAAACAGTTACACTTGCCCGCAAATCGTGGGACGTGTTGCGGTTTAGCATCACTCACCCCAGTAGAAGCGTTACATTTGTGCGCTCAACGTGGAGCAAAAAAGCATTACACTACAAGCCCGAAAAACTTGTACTTTTATCTCAATGATTGCAAAAAAGCCTATTTCAATTCTAACCCTGAGTTTTTCAGGTTATAACTATTGAATTTTATCTCCTGATCTATTTCCCAATTCTAATTCTGTTTTTAAGTCCCAAGCGTCTGTTTCCCAGGTTAGGGGCGGCTGCAAGGGCATCTGTTTCCCATGTTAGGGGCGGCCTGTATAATAGCTGGCAGTAGCTTCATAAAATGCCTTTGGGAGTGGCGACCCCATCGTAATAATAGCCTAAAATGGAAATGGCACTTCAAATGATTCGGAGAAGGTTAGGGCGTACCATGCAGGCGACGCACAGTTCTTTTGGTACTGGGGGAACTGTGAGAAATGGGCGACCAGTAACCGAAATGAAAGTGGGAATCATGAATGTCATGACCCTGACAGGCAAGGTGGAGGAGGTGGTAGACTTCATGGAGAGGGAGAATGTTGGATTGATGGGGCTGAGTGAAGTGAAATGGAAAGGTAAAGGAAGGAAGAAATTGAGGAAAGGATATACATTACTGTATACTGGAGTGGTGGCCAAGAGGCAAAAAATGGCGTGGGACTGATAACCTCGAAACAACTGGAGGAGTATGTTGAAGTGGTCGAGTGTGTGACTGACAGAATAATGAAAATTAGAATGAAGATGAAAAATGACATGATGGACTTCATACAAGTGTATGCACCACAGACTGGAAACAGAGAAGAAGATATTGAAGTATTCCTGGAGAATGTAGAAAGAGTAATTTCAGATGTAGGAGTGGTGATCATGGGAGATATGAATGTACAAGTCGGAAACGAGAGACAAGGAAAGGAAGAAGTCATTGGACCATATGGATATGGGAAAAAGAACCGGGAAGGAGAGGAACTTGTAAACTGTTGTGAAAGGAATGGACTGATAATGGGTAAACATACCTGCCAACCTCTCAAAGTGAAAAATCGGGAGATTCTACGCGGCGACGGGGGGGGGGGGGGGAAAGGGGGGGGGCGAGGGGGAACGCTACATAATACATACACAGGCTAAGACATTGCACCAAATATGTATCGAAGATCATATTATTGGTCGTTGTTGCAGGTGACTGAGGCTGATTTTGCCCTCTTCAAAAAGGTCTTGCTATATTCTTGCTCAAAACACTTCCCTTTCTGAATCGACTTCAGAGTTATAAGTTTATCCAAAGTCTTGTCAGAGAGAGATGACCTGAACATCCTCTCACACTCTGCATTACTATGCGGAATGGTCAGAATGGAAAGCATAACTTGATTACCCCACCACTACATATCATTTGGCCTACCAGTGCCCGCTTCACATCAATTCTCTCTTCTTCTTCAATAGATGTCACATCCTCTAGTTGGAAGTTTCAAAATTGGGAATGTAAAGCATCCATTTCCTCATTAAAATTGTCTTGAGGGTCTGTTAACATGCTAGGAAATGTATTTACAAAAAGCTTAATTTTGGAAAATGAAATGTCCCCCTTTCCACTATGCGAGATACTGAAATCACACCTACAGACACTACAAAATGTAAATGTTGCGCCTCTTCTTGACTGAGTTATATGCGGAATCAGGGTGTCTACTGTAAGGATGAAGTAAAAATTAGTTACTTTTTAGCTACCTTTTAGTTAACTTTTAGTTAATTTTAGTTACCTTTGAATTCAAGATACGTCTGCGGTCTGCAAGCAAATGGGCTCATCACGCGGTGGAGAAAGACAGCAATGAACTGTGTTTAAAGCGGTAAATACAATTCACTTAGGGAGTTACAACAATTTTAAAAATAATAAATAAATACTAGATATTTATTATCAAATGAGTTGTTTCAGCTAATATGTCGTCTTGTGCACAAGGCGTTTTTATAATTGCCAAGAGGTTGCTCTGCTCTAATCTTTCCTTTGTCCCCGCGGTAGATCACGAAGAAATTTACGGGACGTTACATGATTGTAACCGAATTCTGTCCTCACAGTCAAGTACGGCGAAATGTCAAGATGTTACACGATCGGCGCTGGTCTCACCCGTTTGTCAAGATTCCCGTTGTTTTCGCGATAGAACACTGATAAATATCACGATTTAATAATCGGTGTCACTTTTAGTCGTTCGACGAGATTTCCATTGTCTTTGAGGTCGGGCGCGAGGAAATATAGCATTATTATGCAATCGGCGCCACCTGCTGTCCGTTTGACAAAAATATAGTTGTTCTCGTCATTGAATGCAGAGAAATATCGCGACGTATGGCAATCGCTGCCGCTTCCGCTCTCGGCTGTTTTACGAGATTCACGTTGTCCTCGTGATATTGTGCATACCGCGCCGCACCCGGCCGTTGAACGATTGTTTATTCGTCCTCACAGAATGGTGGAGGCAAGCTCAGGGTTGGGCATGGTTAAAATTCACGAGTAGTTATGGACAAGTTGTAAGGCCGGCGCCGTGATTCCCGCTGTCCCTATGCTGTTGTTGGGAGTTCATCAGTTCAGGGTGGATCACGAGGAGAAATTAGTATCGCGACGCTACGTAGGCTGTCATTTCTAAGTGGGTAGATGCACTTCTCGCTCCCCGTACGCTTTTAAGTATACCGCCATGGGAAAGGTAGCGAGTAGGTTTCGGAATGTTTCGTGATTGGTGCCCAATCATCTTTGACGGGATTCCCGCAGACCTCGTGGTCACAAGTTCACGATAGGGGACGGGTTTTTTGATTTTACGCTACTGACGTCGATCTCGGTCCATTTGACGAGATTCCCGCAGGCAAGTCGTGCGGTCAGCCGGCCGTCTTGAGTATGAATGTTCGAAGTAGGTATCAAATATTAAGAATTATTCGGAGAGGATTGCACGAATAATACGACTAGAGGACAAGTTTTCTTTCGAATGCGAATCACGAATTATAAAAGTTATACAAGTTTTCGAAATAACCGGTTAGATTATAATATATCCGATGGAACCAAAGTTCGAAGGAAAAATCATCATATAACGGAATTTCGAATTAACCATACTGGAAGTCGCTAATTTACGAGACAGATTTTTAAAATAAGTTACAGCCTACGTATTTCGAATCTTTTTCAAAACGGTAACATTTCGCGAGATCGCGACATTAAATTATTTAGCGTTATTTCTGGACTTCAATTTAACAGTCTCCAAATAAATGCGAAAAATGCGAGGTTTCTGAATAATTTCAGAAGTTTTCACGAATAAACGTCTCGCGAAAAGTCAGGCTTCCTAATATAACACATAAATATTTCACACAAAACTAAAAGTCATCTTGATGCCGAAGATATACGCTGAACGATGTATACCACTCAGGGTATCCTCAGTATGCATTTCCTCGAGGTCGGGCACGGGGAAATATAGCTTATGCAATTGGCGCCGCTTGCGTGAAACTCGCTCCATCGCCATCTCTGAGCCTAGAGGCGCGAGTTAAAATAATTCAATCCGCCTTCGGAAAATTTTCGTTACCCATTTGTAAAATTCGTTACTTCCGTTACCGGTAGACACCCTGGGAATGTTATCTTTGTACACACTTTTAAATGTCACATCATATCTTTTCGCCTTATTACCGAGGAACCGACGCAATCACTCAGTTCGAAAAATCACAATAACCTACCGGCATATTAACGCCAACAACATCAAACTAAGTTATACACAAATCATATAATTTCACGTGTGAAACAGATACAATATTCCGCAGCGTACAACTACCTATCACCCACTGGTCATTATGCAACACATCTAGGAACAAGCGCTGAATTAACCTTCGACGATTTCAAACGAAGACTTATTCGAAGCCGATTTCAAACGAAGACTTATTCGAAGCCAACTTTTTATAACAGCAGGACGCGACGCGGGAGTTAGTACGCAGTTGTCGATTATCGATACAGAGCGAAACTGCGGTATCGAGATATAACTTCAAAACACGTAAAGTCGATCCGTTCGATAGACGACACATTAAATCCAAAATTACGCGTGGGGTTTTTGAAAAATCGGGAGATTTAATACGTTAAGCGGGAGGGCGGGAGAAATGATCTGAAATCGGGAGTCTCCCGCCTAAATCGGGAGAGTTGGCAGGTATGGGTAAATCATGGTTTCGGAAGAAAAACAGCAGGAAAATTACGAGATATGGTTGGGGCGATAGAAGAACAAAATCAGTAATTGACTACTTTCTGGTGGAAAGGACTAATCGCAGAAAGCTGATGGATGTGACAGCTTTACCAGGAGAAGCATTTGATGGGGACCATAGAGCTGTGGTGGCAAAATTTAGATGGGGAAAATTGGAAAACCTAAAGGAGATCAGAGAAAGTAAAATAAAAGTATGGAAATTGAAAGACAAAACTGTACAGGAAGATTTTCAGGAGAGATTGAAGCAACAAATCCCAGTTACTGAAGTGGAAAACATAGAAGAGGAATGGTCCTACTTTAAAAAGGCATTTGTTGGTGCAGCAGAGAGTGCTTGTGGTAGGACGTCAACAAGAGTGAAAGAGAAGGAGACACCGCGGTGGAATGAGGAAGTGAGGAAAGCAGTGAAAGAAAAGAAGTCTGCATGGAAAGAATGGAACCGACATCAAACAGAAGAAAGCAAAAGGAAGTATCACGACAGCAAACGGAGGTGTAAGAAAGTGGTAGGAGAAGAAAAGTTGGGAAGAATTTACACGAAGAATGGAAACAGATGTAAGTGGCAGTAAAAGGATGCTGTATGGACTTCTAAGAAATAAGAGGAAAGAAAGAGTTACTACAAAGCTAGTAAAAAAGGAAGATGGAGAGTTGTTAACACACCCAGAAGAGATTAAAGGGACGATGGAAGGAGTATTTCGATAAGCTATTGAATGTGAGCAATTGTACTGGTGAGATGGAAGTGACACAACCTGACGACTCTATAACAGAAGATGATTATAACAATGCTGGAGGTGGAATTAGCAGTACAGAAAATGAAGATGGGAAAAGCAACAGGGGTGGATGAAATCAGTGTAGAAATGATAAAGGCTGCTGGACCTGTTGATATGCAATGGTTGTATCGACTGCTAAAGTGTGTGTGGAAACGGAAATGTGTACCAGAAGACTGGGAGAAAGGGATAATAATACCAGTGTTTAAGAAGGGGGACAAGAAGGTGTGTGATAACTATAGAGGGATCACCCTCATATCACAGATAGTAAAAATACTGGAAAGGATATTAGAAAGAAGAATTAGAAGAAAGGTGGAAGGAGAGTTGCAAGAGGAACAGTATGGCTTCAGGAGTGGAAGATCCACAGTGGGCCCAATCTTTAGCTTGAGGCAGGTGATGGAAAAGAACTGGGAATATGGAGAGGATTGATCATGACTTTCATAGATCTAGAAAAGGCATATGATAGTGTCCCCAGAGAGAAGGTATGGGAAACCATGGTTAAGAAGAGACTGGGAAGAGAAATGTTGGAAATGGTGATAGCAATGTACAACAACTGTGTTAGCAGGGTACTGACCCCAGTTGGAAAGACAGATTGGTTTAGGAACAAGACTGGACTAAGACAGGGGAGTGTGCTGTCACCTATCTTGTTCATAATGGTGATGGATGAAATTGTAAAGGAAACAAAGGAAGCATATGGACATAAAGAAATGAAGTTACTGTTATTTGCAGATGATATTGTGGTCTGGGGAAGGAACACCGAAGAAGTGCAAAAACAACTAGATGCACTGAACGAAAATATTCAGAAGTACGGCCTGAAAATCAGTATAGAGAAAAGCAAGACCATGGTGATGACAAGAGGGGATGGAAAGGGCACTGTGAAAATTGGAAGTCAGAGTTTGGAAATTGTGGACACGTTCAAATACCTAGGAAGTGAATTGATGCAAACTGGTAGGTTGGACATGGAGATTGGCAGGAGAGTACAGCAGAGCAATGCATTCTATCAAAGTGTAAGAAAACTTGTTTGGGATAAGGAAGTACCAAGGAAAAGTAAGGAGGTAATGCATAAAGTGTACTATGTTCCCATATTAACTTATGCTGCTGAGACTTGGACCCTGACAAGCAGGCAAGAGAGTAGAATCCAAGCCAGTGAAATGAAATTCCTAAGAAGTATGATAGGAAAGACAAGGAAAGACAGAGTGAGGAATGAAGATGTTAGGAAGGAAGTTGGGATGGGAAAACTAAATGAGAGAATTGAGAAGAATAAACTAAGGAGGTTTGGACATGTAAAGAGGATGGAGGAAAATAGAATACCAAGACAGATGCTGGAGGCAAAGTGCAAGGGTAAGAGAGCAAGAGGAAGACCTAGAACAAGGTGGATTGATTCAGTGAAGAACAGCGTAAGAAAAAGAAATCTGGACTGGGACAAGATCGTGGAAGAAGAATGGTGGAAGGAAAGAGGAAAGTGGAAAAGTGCCATAAATACCCCGACCCGGCAGGAGCTGGATAAGGGGAAATGATGATGATGATGATGATCTAATTAAATTTAATTTTATTAACTATCTAATGTTGTTACATTTCTAAAAAGTTAATGTAGAATAGTTTGCATACCGGTACCCTTTTTTAAGGTTCAACTTACCACGACACAGGATTTTTAATGAAAAATCTATAATACCCGGGTATTTACCCAAATTGGGTATTTACCCGGGTATATACCCTGGGTATTTACCCCGGTTTATAAATACCTGGGTATTTTACATCACTACTTGCGCTAACATATCACAGAATGGTAGAAGTATGGAAGCAAATGAATGTTTTATGCTGAGAAGCCTTGCTTACCGTTGCTCCTGAACTCTGGAAAAAGTGTATTAAACACGCTAAAAGAATTGAAGACCACTACTGGGAGATAGATGGTCTGTCTGAAAATGTCCCTCATTTCGAGCAGGTCATGATTAACATGAATGCCAGCAGTTCTGATTAATCGGAACAGAGCCATTCTTCAGATGAAGAATACTGACAGAATTAAATATTGTAAAGATATTATGTAAATAATGTAGATAGCCCATGTAAAAATTGTGTAGTCTGACATTTCCAAATTAGGAAGACAAACCACTTTTAAACCTGCCATTCAAGGTCTAAAGCCCTTATGTGAAAAAGGTGATGGAAAATGAAATTTGTACGAGGAAGGAAAATAAAAGGTTGAAAGGAAACTTAAAGCAGTGTTCGTTCGTTCGTTGCGAGCCGCCACGACTGCAACTTAACGCGGCAATGCTGCACCGGATTTAACAAGCCCGCTCGCTTTTAATTGCACGGGCCGGAACGCACAAAACCTCCCATTAATATTACTCTTCATAAATTCGTCATCACACTGTACGTTTACAGTGGTCGTAGTTTCCGATAATCACGAATGAGAGCTTCAAAATGAGACCAAGTTGCCTGCTGTACATTTATCCTGGGCTGAGAAAACGTTATGTCAGAAAAAGTATAAGAACTTTTTATCGGGTAGTTGAAAAAAATTGAAACTTGAGATTTGCACTACCAATACTTGTACCTATCACATATAAAAATGTCATTACCCTCAGCCAAGTAGTTTTCTATGTATATAGTTTTAAGTGAGCGGTTCCAAGAAAAGACGTCAAAAACACGGACAATTTTTCATACAACCACAAATAAATAAATAATTAATAAACTTGAAAATAATTGGCTTATATAGTCTAACGCAGAATTAAACAAGGAAAATATTGGTATAACTCGTTTTTCAACAGGTCTGTTGGTTTGGTTGTAGTTAAGGAGTAAACTCGAGTATCCGTAATAAAAAATCCGATAGTAGGAACTTCAGTTATACACAGCACAAAATTAAGTTCTTTTGACAGTACATTTTTATTTTATTTTTCCAATTCCTGGAGATCTTTCGTGGCTTTTCTTTCGACTGCCACCTTAGTCGTCGCTTCGCATCTGTTTTGCTTCCATGAACACGGCGTAAGAGTTTCGTGCAGTATGGACTCTTGCTCACTGTTATCTTTTCTACTCCACCAGCTGCCATCACAGCGTCCTGAACAGTATGCATGCCAATCAGACTTGCTTCTTTCTGATTGACGATCATGCACTCCTTGTTCAGGGAGAAACCTCTGTCTAGAGCTGCATTGTTGTGATACAAAATCAGTATCATTTTAACGAAGCTTGTGAGATCCTGTTTGGCTGGAACTGAGGAAGGTGCTGAAGCCACTAATTCAGACCACAGCACGTCGAGCCATGGCTCTTTTCCGTCAAAATGCTTCAAACGCGCAGTGACGGAGGGCAGTCTCAGAAGTGCGGAGTAGCTGCTCTTGATGCGATCAGCCATTGCGCCAGAAAGCAAATTCTACTGATTACAAAGAATTTCCAGGGCAATGACGATCCGAACTTCTTCCAAGTTAGGAGTCTCAGCGACCCCCACAGGGTCTAGGCAGGAAATAGCACGGGTATCTTGTGAGCAAGAGTTGACCTCTTTTTGATTTTTTCGGCCATAGGATACGAATGTACAATCTTCGGCAGTTGGTGCGAAATTGCAGCACATCCGCGTCTCGAATGTTCGAGATCTTGAGCTGTTAGCTTCTTCAAGTGCAAATTGCGGATGGCAGCGCGGTCTGCAGGCGAAATAGAAAACTGAGCGGGAGGACTCTACCGAGCGTTCGGGGGCTAAGAAGTCAGGCATTATGAGACTTTTCAAGATTTCCCGTATTAAGTGTGAATTTCCCGTATTTTTCCCGAGTCACTAAAATTCCCGTATAATTCCTGTATTTCCCGTATCGCTCGACACCCTGATACCACTTGAGAGCTTAGGGATTTGAAGCACCTGTTGCAGCTCAAAGGCGAGAGTCATCACCATGTCATCCTCGTTCCTTGTCAGTTTCTTTATTAATGTACAATGTAATGTCATGACACTTTAGCACTATTTAAATGCTTGTTTATTACCTCTTCTTCTTCTTCTTTTACGGCCTCATTGGACCACTTCAGTCAATCATTTCTTGGTCCTCTTCTTCAGTAAGTTTCCTTTCCGAATCGCCCAGTAGCGTTTCATTCGCTCTGATCTTCTCAGGCGTTCCTCTATATAAACGTCTTTATATAAAAAATGTATGGATGTATGGATGTACCTAAGAATAGTGAAGGAAAGCATCCCAAATGATGAACTGAGGACAGAAGAAGAGGAATGGGGTAGATTCAAGAGGACACTAGTAAGGGTGGCAGAAGCAGCATGTGGAAGGACAAGAAGAGATGGAAAGAAACTCCATGGTGGAATCAGGAAACAAAAGATATAGTGCAGAAGAAGAATAGAGCCTTTAGGGTGTGGTTCCAAAATAGGACAATAGAGACAAAAAAAAAAAAAGAGAGTACCAAATACGAAAGAAGGAAGTGAAAAGAGTGGTGGCTGAGGAGAGAAGAAAGTGGATGGAAGAATGGACAAGGATGATGGAGGAGGATAGTGAAGGTACTGCACTCGAAATTATGAGTAGCCAAGAGAAAGTAACCGACCGAGATTCGAACGGAGAGCCTGAGAAAAAATATGTATAAAATATTTCGTGATCTGAGCTATTTTTATGCACAGGAAGGTTCATTATGTGCAAGGAAGCAATTTGTAAAATTTTAGCCTGAAGAAAGATTGTTATTTGGAGAAGAAATGGAAATTTGATAGTCTGGAATATTTTAACCATGGGAGTATGATTGGAATAGCGATCAGAAAAGCGAACAGTTTTGAGAAGTTAAGGGAGACAAACCAGTTTTGGTTATTGAGTCGACTTGGCAAGGAGACTTGAAGGTCGGACACACGCCGAGAGTCCTAAGGAGGGGATGGCTCGTGGACAACAAATTTGATAACATGGAAGTAGCCAATCAGAATAAAGGAAGATTACGAGGGATTATATAATTATTAAAATTATTATTATTTTAATATTATAATGGATTGGAGTATATCAACTTTACAAGGAAGGAAGAAGGAAATTAATTGGCAAAAAAGAAATTAAATTAGATGACTATGAGAGAAGATATGAGCAAATAAGTGAGTTTATGGACTAGTGAGAGGCTAGCGCGGCAAATTTGAGAGGGAAACTGAACTCAGGAGGCTAGCAGCAGAGAAGGAACGAAATTCTTATCATTCGAGTATTCAAAGAGGTAACACGTATAGAAATTTGCTCTACAATTAGTATGCAATGGCAACCAAGAAGAGCATTAGACTACAGAAGGAAGAACTACATTGTTAATAAGATACTACAAGAGTAAATGAATAAATATTGGAAATAAGAAGGAATATAGAAAGAATTTATGGAATATATCTACAGAAAATTATAAAGCCGAATTGGAGAAGACATACGTTGAGATACTCTACAAATATTCACTATCCCAAAAGTGAAACTTCAGCCCGACACACTACAACGCAGAAGAAAATAATTTCAATATACTGCAACATCTTAAAAAAACATCTACTAAATATTTAAAAGATGTCTTCAAGATTAGGTCGGAGGGGAGAGGTTACAGCTAGCAACTTTAGTGAACGGAGGATGATGTTCTAATTTCACCATGAAGGGAGGTTGAATCTACACTAAGCGAAGTCCAGCGATGATCAAAGCGATACAAAAATGGAACTTAACTGCAGCACAAACCGCAGTACGCTTGGAAACCACAAACAATCTACTACAACGAAAAGAAAGTCATATGTGGAGGTGATTTCTCATCGTAAGCATAATCACTATCTACACACTAGCATCAGGAACTTCGAGAGAGCGGCCAAATGATGTAGTGTCCAGACAAGCGAATGCAGAATCTAGGTCATCAGACCGTGAAGAGAGAAGATGCAGACGCGAGCGAGGGTCATTGACAGGGGACGAGGACGAAGGCTGGCGCAGACCAGCTGGAAACAGGCCGAGGAGCCGTCTCACCTGCGAGCGGAACAGAGCAGGAGGAACGTGGAGAATGCAAATGCGTGTTCACTGGCACGTGGGCACATTCCCAGCGCACGTGGCGAGATTCCTCATCTGTCAAGGTCCTCAGATTCTGTATCAAGCGTTCCAGACACAAGGTAGAACAGTGATCTTTAACAACTATGTAGCTAGTATTTGTTTATGGGTTATTCCAGGGTTTGACCAACATCTGACTATTTTATTCATAGTTCATGTTATTGTTGTTGCTACATATTTTGAAATTTTTCTTTAAGTCAACGAATATTGTTTGTGACATTTTTCTAACGTTTATTGTTAATATTTTCACATTAACTAATTTTTCACTCATGTAAGCTAACGTCTTTAGAACTTTTCATTTATTTAATTTATAACGGTGAGTGAAGTAATTTCGTTAATGTGGTATAACAAGTTGTAATGAGTTATAACTAGCGAAGCTTTGTAATAAATGAAATGAGAGATACAGAAGGGATATTGTTATCCGAAATAAAGCAAATTCGTTAGATGAACAAAATATAATGTAAACAGGAACGTTAACTATTGTCAAGAGTGTTCGACAATTGCGTTTGAGACACTCAACTATAGGCAAAAAGAATATTGTGAAACCCAGAATTTTATTATTACAGTATAAACAGTATGCGTATTTTTAAAGCATAGCTGACGAATAGAAGGAGAGGTGTGATATTACAGATCAACTTTGGTCATAAAGATGTCTTGAAAGACTATAGTAAAGATATTTCATATCAGATGAAATTAAGAACGTGAGGTAAAGTGTATTTTTATTGAGTAACAAACACGAGCAGACTTAATTCAGAAAGAAGCTATAAATTGTAACAGAGATGTATAATTAAAGTATTGGAAGGAAGTATGACATATTTGTGCAAGTAAGAATATAAAGAAGTACTACGAAAGTTTCGTTGTGTGGAACGAATAAGTAAAGAATACCATGGAGTTGTATAATCGATAGTATTAATGTACGCGGAGGAGTTTGTTTCTTGAAGGTATTACAGCAGCAATATTCAGTCGAGTTACTGATTCTCTTACTTTGTCGAAAGTATTTGAGATGGTTTTAGAATTTTGTGAACGTAAGAAATATATGCGAAGAGTTATTGTTGAAAGAAGTGTAGTAGAGACACGTAAATGTTATTCACAGAGTGTGAAAATTACAGAGATTACAGTGAGAAAATATGGAAATACAGTATGTCAGTAAAGTAAGTTGGAAGATGAATTTGTGAAGAATTGGAAGTGTGAGTAGTGAGGATTTAATGCCACGCACACAGATGGAATTGTATAAAGTTATCTGAAAGTCTTGCGTCGTAGTTCAAAATTTTATTACAGTTATTACAAAACCGGAAATGTAAAAAGTGGAATAGTAATTAACTTAACTGTTTGATACACATATTCACATGGACGTAACGATGTAAATTCATTAACACAGAAAAGTATCGTGTGAGCGAAAGAGAAGAGAAGTGGAATGAACTTTATATAAATAAAGCAGGAGGAGAAAATCGTGCAGGTCGCGATGATGTATATAATTAACATTTGTAAATAATAATAATAAAAATAATTTTATTAATATTTCTGAATATAATCAGTAGATTTGACACAATAATGCGAAGTGAAATAATACGATGTATTATGTAGGGAGAACGTTTGTGAAATACAATAAAATTGGAAGTGGATTATTTTGAGATTAAACACACGGTGTTTAATAAAATGTATTTAATTAAATCAAATCTTTCTAAGAAAGATCAATCGTAATTGATATAAGTTTTGGTGCAGGAAGACTTATGAAAGTCGCATCTATGTCCAGTGGGGACATAAATTTTCAGTTTGAGTGTTTATTTTATTTTTATTTCAATTTTTAGGGACATATATGTATTGTCCTAGCCTAATAAATTTGCAGGCACTTTTTAGTTTGCTTGCTCTGTTTTTTTATAAGATCTGTTTTTCATTCAATGCTGAATTACGCTATAACAATGCTACTAGTTCGATGCAGACAGTTTTTTCGACATAACTTTACCTTATCTACCCCGAGAGCCGAATTGCTCAGTGTGCTTTATTTTGTTTTTAGGCTGTTCTGTGTGCAACTAGTTAGTAGTATGGTTAGATATGTGTTATGTGAGTCAAGGGTTCCCTAGTCATCAGTCCGGTAAGGAAATGTTGATTTCTTAGCAGGGTATTGACAACCCTACGATCCTTTTCCCATCCGTGAGGATTCTGAATGTTGACTTTGAGGAATTCGGGCGCAGTACCAAAAAGGTCCTATATGGGATGGTTAAATGTAAGAGGAGGGATGATATGATGGACTACGTTCGAATGAACAAAAGTGGTCGAGAAGTAGGGAATAAGGATGAACTCAAGATCATGTGGAGGGAGTACTTTGAAGAACTCTTGAACCTGAATGGCGACCCTGATGAAGAAATAAAGGAACTGGGAACAGAAGAGGACTTAACATGCAGTGAGGAAGATGAAAGGAGGGGAATCACCAGGAACAGAAAAGGACTTAACATAGAGGGAAGTGGAGTACACAGTGAGGAAAATGAAAGGAGGAAAAGCACCAGGTCTGGACGAGATATGTGTAGAGATGCTGAGAGCGGCAGGGATGCAATGGCTATATCGAGTAACGAGGGCTGTATGGAAAAAGAGGGGGACCCCTGAGGACTGGAAAAAGAGAATAATTGTCCCAATCTTCAAGAAAGGATGCAGAAAGGAGTGCAAGAATTATCGGGTGATGACATTGATGAGCCATTGTGCGAAGATCTTTGAGAAGGTTTTGGAAAAGAGAATTCGGGCAAAAATAGAAGGAAAGATGAGAGAAGAACGACATGGCTTCAGAGCAGGAAGGTCCACAGTAGATCTAATGTTTGCTGTAAGACAGTTGCAGAAAAAACATTATGAATATGGAATATACCTACTGATGGCCATCCTGGACATTGAATAAACATATGATAGTGTACGTAGAAGTAAGGTATGGAAGGCCTTGGAGAAGAGAGGAGTAGGAGAGCAGACTATATGGAGGATAAGGGAAATGTACAATGGAAGTATAAACTGTGTGAAAGTAGGAGGAGAGAGATCAGGAACAGAAGAATGGTTTGAGGCAAGGAAGTGCACTTTCACCCCTACTCTTCATTGTGTCAAATAACAAATTACCGTACAACCAGCTTGATTACTCATGCTTCAAAGATCCTGTCTAGAATAATTTACAAGAGGATGGAAAGCCAGATAGAAACTGAGTTGGGTGAAGACCAGTTTGGTTTCAGGAGAAATGTAGGAACAAGGGAAGCTTACTAAGTCTTAGGCTGATTTTGGAAGGTAGAATAAGGAAAGATAACAGAACGTTCATGGCATTTGTAGACTTAGAAAAAGCTTTTGATAACTTTGATTGGACTCAATTGTTTGACATTTTGAAATCGATTGGAATGAAGTACAGGGATAGGAGGGTGATATACAATCTATACAGAAACCAGACAGCAGTCATTCGAGCTGAAGGACATGAGAGAGAAGCTGGTATTCAGAAAGGTGTAAGGCAAGGCTGCAACTTATCACCCATACTTTTCAATCTTTCCATTGAACAAGCAATGAAGGAAATTGGAGAAAAATTTAAAGTGGGAGTGAAGATTCAAGGAGAAATAATTTCAACTCTGAAATATGCCGATGATATAGTCATCTTGGCCGACAAGAGCCTGTGGATTTGAATGAAGTTTTGAATGGTATGTCTTGAGGAAAGAATTCATGATGAAAATTAATAAATGTAAAACAAAAATACTGGAATGCAGCCGAAATAAATCAGAAACCTCTATGGACATCAAATTGGCAGGTGAAAAGCTGAAGGAGGTAGTGTAACGGGTTGTTTAGCCCTCACGTTGAGCGGCAATTGTAACGCTTTTGCTGCCCCTAAGTGTTGGGTGATAAATGTAACTGTTGACCTTTGCCTAAGCTATGTTGTTTTAATGGGCGCCAAGACCTCAACGCAATGTTGAAATCTAAATTTGTATTTAACAACGTCTAGCTCTGGCAGAACACCTTCAAGACTCGATTCACTCAGATCGTGGTATGATTTGATCATTAACCCAACAACAATTGTATCAGGAGAAGGAATTGGTCTATATCTAATGCTACCTACTGAAAGCAAAGATTGCATGGTTAAAAGAAATGAATTTATTATATATAACAAGTATTGCAAAATTAAAAATAATAATAAGTTTAAAATATATATATTGGAGCGTTGCAATTTTACTATTACCGATAAAGAATTACGTGAGAACGGAGTCTGATAAATTATTGATTTTACTCTTATTCCCAAGCTATGAAGTTACTGAAATATTGAATATAAAACAAAGAGAAACGAGAGATTGCGTAATTCTGTGTCATTCGCGCTTACCACTGGAAATTGCCGAAGCATTTCCCTCGTACTGGATGATGCTGAGAGCTTCCCACTGTTTCCTGGACACCGTCATCTTCTTCGTTAGTAGATGATATACTTGTAGATTTGGTGACTTTATGGTCCGAACATCGGAGCCATACACTCGTACAACCACACTGGTCAAGTCTTACACAGATTGTCCTCCACTCCACAGAACATCGGAGCGACTCACACGTGCAACCGTACTGGTCAAGTCTTACACAGATTGTCCTCCACTCCACGAACATCGGAGCGACTCACACGTGCAACCGTACTGGTCAAGTCTTACACAGATTGTCCTTTATTCCCCGGCGCGCCAAACGATATATGCACCCGTCGGCTTCCCACTCCAGTCCCGACTTCCAGCTTACGTGGTCTCCACTGATTGGCTGATCCCCACGCGCTACTTCCCCTCCTCTGGCTCATTACACTCGGCGGGAGGGTAAAGTCGATTGCCGTTCCATACTATCCGCCTTTTCTTGACGTTGCAACCCAGACTTGCGACATGCTTCTTGACAAGACTAAGCCTGTATCTGAATTCCCAATGAGTCATCTCTCTCATAATACCCTAACTGACAAAACTCCGTAAAATTCCGTAATCACATAATTTTCTATGATAATGTCGTTCGTAATAATTTGCTTGATAGTGTTTTCTAAGACATAGAAAACCTATCTGTATGCTTATAATTTTATAAAATGCTCCAAAAAATACCATAATAATAATAATTTAATAATAATAATAATAAATTAACGTGAAAAATTCTCTTGGCTGAACAATTTGCCGCGTAAATAAATATAGAATGGCTTCCTACTGACTTATGCCAGTGGCATAAAAACCCCTCGAAAAATACGTTACAGTAGGAGACTTCTGTTAATTAGGAAGTCAAATAACCAGTGATGGACGAAGCAAAGAGGATATAAAAAGTAGGTTGGCTCAGGCAAGGAAAGCATTTCTACAAAAAAGGAATCTGTTGTCATCGAATATAGATTTAGGTATTAGGAAGTCATTTTTGAAAGCCTTTGTCTGGAGCATGGCGCTCTCTCTATGGAAGTGAAACTTGTGGACTATTGGTGCAGCAGAAAAGAGGAGAATTGAAGCATTTGAAATGTGGTGTTACAGGAGAATGATGAAGATCAGATGGGTAGATAGGATTACAAACGAAGAGGTATTAAGACGCGTGGGAGAGGGGTGATAGGTTAGTAGGACACATACTAAGACACCCAGGAATAGCAAGTTTAGTTATGGAAGGAAGGGTTGAGGACAAGAACTGTAGGGGTAGACCAAGGTTAGTATATGTTAAACAGATTGCCTCGGATGTAGGGTGTGGTAGCTATGTAGAGATGAAACGATTAGCTCAGGACAGGGAGGCATGGAGTGCTGCATCAAACCAGTCAAAAGACTGAAGACTCAAACAACAACAAAGTTTGCACCCGGCCCCAGAGGCCATACGATATTATTATAGTCATGGATGATACAATGACCAGAGTGGCGGAAGTGATTGGCGCAAGAAGGATATAAGTAATGGCGTTTGCAGAAGGAGAGAGTCACAACAGGAATAACAATTGGTGGGAAAGAATTGAGGAATGTAGAGAGTTTCAAGTATCTGGGGAGCATGATACAAGAAAATGGATGAAACGACAGAGGAATTAATGAGGGGGGGAGGTAAGCAGAATTATTCAGGAAAAGTGTTACGAGCCTGGTATGGAGTAAGGATGTCCCTCAAAACAGCAAAAGGATCATATATAGGACGTACTACGTTCCACTCCTGACGTATGCCTCAGAGACCTGGGTTATGAAAGGAAGGGAGCGAAGCAGAAAACAGGCTAGTGAGATGAAATTCTTCAGAAGCAGTATTGGAGTGACAAAGGTGGACAGGTTAAGAAATGAGAAGATCAGAGAATTAGTCAAGGAGGAAGCATTACAGGATAGGATAAAGGAATCAAGGCTTAAATGGTATGGGCATGTTAAGCGAATGGATGGGAGGAGGATACCCAGGAAGATATACGAGATGAAAATGAGGGGAAAAGACCAAGAGATAAGTGGCTGAAGGGTGTGGAGGACTGCGTGCGAAAGAAATGAGAAGACTGGACCAAGGTGGTGACGGAGAGATGGTGGGAAGACAGAAGACGATGGAGAGGCTTATGTTCCAAACAGATCCGGCCAGTGGCTGGAAACTGTTCAAGATGATGATTCGTTTCATAGCAGAAATCGCATGTGACACTGGCAGGTGGTTCACTTCCAGAGTATTTCTCTTGCAACCATGTACAGTCAAGATCATAAAAAGAGTTGTTGACTCCTGTAAGGACTCTCGGCCCTGCTATAATGTCATTTAACTGTTGTTAATTCATTTTACGGGCTTGGGACATCTTAGTCATGAGCCCTATGTAGTTGAGTTGGGTGTGTGCTGAACTTGTCAGATAACCTGTATTTACTGATGACTGTATTAGTGTGTGTAGCTGTGTTAGGGACATGGATGAAGTAGGTGCTCAGGGACTTGAGTAAAGTACTCTCCTGGCATTTGACCGGAGGGAGACCCACACTCAGAATAGCACCGGGATTCGAACCTGGAATCTTCAGACAGGCTGCAGTTGCCCTCGCCGCAGTGGTACATTATTTAACGAGCAGGGCTTGTAACTGTTGGTAGAGATCTTATGTACTCGTGAAATCTCAATTTTCAGCCAGGGAAAATTTTCCTGACAGGGGAGTGCCTTCCTCATTTGTCTGTTTCAATAGTGCCAGTTCGTGTAGTTTTATACAGGACGCTACGGAAGCATTTCTCCTACATTCCATAAAACGTAGTGCTGCAAACTGGAAAGGCATTAAAACCTACAATAATCTTGTACTAGATCCTCTTCAAAGTTCAGATAGGCCTTACATTTACGCTAGTTCTCTTAGCATCTACACTCTCGAGGAGTTTGGAGAGGCTCGCATTTTGTAAATCTTAGTTTCCAATGGCCCAAAAATCATTAAAAACAGAGGTTTCATTATTAAGACCAACCTTTTAAAAGCAGCCAGAAGAGCAAAACTCACCAAACTGCCAGACAGCCACAACATAATTCAAAGAACGGAAACGTACTCTTGATCTTCGTTCCGGCGTTGTGTTGTCACGACTTTCTTCCAAGTATCTTCCTTTATGTGCCTTTTACGAGAATAATCACCTTCCTCTTCTCCTCCTACAGCGGCATTTGCCATTATGACGTGTGACAGATATACAGTAAATAATCAACACAAAGAACAACAAAGCAAACACCAGCAGCAGAATGAATACGAGCATACACATGTCACAACGCAAACCGGTAGAACGGGATTACAAGTCAGGTGGTTGCAAAGGGGTGGGAGAAGTGGGTTTGGAGTGGAGGCACCAGGATCTCTGTCTAGTTCAGCCTAGTAGTGGTCCGTGCAGCTATCGGTCAATGGAAACCCTCTGATTTGTCTCTGTCCAATTTCCATGGTATATCTGGGCGAACTTCATCCATAACAATATTCGCCGTTACCCATCGCGACAAACCCTTAAATTTAAAAAAAAAAACACCCTTCAAGTTCGCACTTCTGGTCAGGAATGCCTCAAATCTGCTTCCATCTAATTCCAACATTTTATTTTTTTAATAATGTAACGTATACCCTATTGTTAAGTACTTACTTTGCCACCTGAGACCTTGTTTCAAAATCAAGACTTTTCATAGAAGTAAGGATTTCCAAGCATCCGATATACTGCAAAAGAATAAGAGATGCCAATATAATCTTACTACCCTGGAAATTGAGAAATATTGTCTAGAAAAAACAAAGCACTCTCCTCATTTAAAGCTCCCTTTATAAAAACACAACATTAAGTCCCAGAAACTCAACATTTATCAAAACCTGCCATCTGTAGGAGTCTTTCTTTTAATTATATAACTGCTTTGTTGCTTCCATTTGAATGCGACTTTTTACTGCTAGCAGCGTTATGCATTGTTAGCTGACTGAATCATCTGGCCCCCTCTACGGAATTTAAAGCTGAACTCTTTCACTACGGCAATCAACTTTAGTCGAACTACATCAATACTGTGTTCGCTGCGGCAATTGACTTTAGTCGACTTGGCACTTTCCCGCACCTTATTACACCATCCTCATTAACAAAGCAGCCTTTAATAATGCATTAGCGTAAGCATCACTTGAGCATGTACTGGGAATTGTTGAAAGCAAAGCTGTGAGTATTCAACCTATATATTTACATTATTTCCGTTATTATCACCCACCCAGCAACATTCCTCTCTGCTCCATAACCTACGTGTAAGATCTATCAACAGAGTTAGATTTCATTGAACCAACGACCACAGAATGCATCAAAAGGGCAAAATATGTATTTTGTGAGTTTCATGTGTTGACTTATAAAAAATGAAAATCCATATTTCAACATTTTTTCAACATCTCCATTGAATTATGCAGTGAGAGCTTTTGTTACGGAAGAAATGGTACAGTGAAAGAGTTAACACAACAAAATAATGCCTTTGAAATTTACTAGGACCTGATACCCATACTCATCACCATTTTTCCCTTCCAGCATGCCAGGTAGGGTAGTTGTATACGAGCATTTTCCAACGTTGTCTGGCCAAATATCCATATTGACATTTAAATTCATAAAGAATTAAGCTATGAGAATTGGCACTCGGATATTTACAAAAATATTTAGTGTTAAAAAAACTGCCTGTACAAAGGTGGACCAAAAAAAAACTAAGTGTTGTTTTTCTCTTACTGTTCTCGTGTTCTGGCTGTGAAGTCGTTACGGCAGATTTAAAAGAACAAAGAGTGTGTTTGAAATTTTGTTTCCTTGCTCTTGGTTTCTGGATCGTACAAGTGTTTGAAATTTTGTTTCCTGCTTGAAAAGTCGTCAACAGAAGCTTACCAAATGCTTCAACAGGCTTGCAAGGAGGATGCTATGAACCACACACTAGTTTCCGAGTGGTTTGGGCGTTTTAAACGTGGTGAGATGAGTGTTGAAGACCACGCTCGTTCTGGGCGCCCTTCAACATTTTGAAATTATGAAAATGTTGAGAAAATCCGCCAAAAAAATCAACAAGGATCGTCGTTTTACGATCGACAAAATTTCAGAAGAGACTGGAGTGAGTTGAAGCTCGTGCCAGTGAATTTTGACTGAGGATTTACAAATGAGAGGTGTTGTCACTAAATTTGTTCCTCGCCTTCTCACAGAACATCAAAAAATCACTCAAATGCAGTTGAGCCAGGACTTGAAAAAACGAGATTGAATGTGATCCAAAATTTTTGACCAAAGTCATTACAGGTGATGAAAGTTGGTGTTGCGTGTACGATCCAGAAACCAAGCAAGCGTCAAGCCTAGACCCTAGACAAATAAAGCAAGACAAGTGAGGACAAATGTGAAGACGAATATCATGGTCTTTTTCGATGTTTGTGGAATTGTGCACCAGGAGTTTGTTCTCCCTGGCCAGACTGTTAAACAGCACTTTTATTTGGAAGTTATAAGACTTTTGCGAGAGCATGTGCGGAGGAAACGCCCCGAACTTTGGTGATCAGGTCACTGGTCCCTTCAACACGACAACGCCCCTGCACACACGGCCCTTATCTGTAATCCGTTATTTGGCTCTCAGGAGTGGTCTGTCATTCCCCCCCCCCCCCCCGCCCCTCCATATTCCCCAGACCTAGCCCCCATGTGACTTTTTTTTGTTCCCCAGAATGAAAACAAAGCCAAAAGGGAAGAGTTAATGATGTGCAGGTGATAAATCTGCTTCGCAAAGAGCACTGGACGATATCCAAGTTGAAGAGTTCCAAGGTGGGAAAAAAAACTTGACGAGTGCACCGCGTATAATGGAGAGTACTTAGAAAGTGATTAAAGGAAATTTATAAAAAGGTAATAAATACATTCTTTATAATGAAAATACAGTTATATTTTTTGTTCCACCCTCGTATTGCCAAAAAAACTTCTGAAAATCACACTTTCATCTCCTGTGGTAAAGAATATTGACTAAAAACATATTGCACAAGAATAACTTTAGAATAAAGTAATAAGATTGTAGCTTTTAATGAAACTAACATCGCAGTTTTTGTCCCTTTGTCCTAAGAAGTACTAATCAAAACCTTGATATTAGAGATACCATCAACATTTACATATGAAGAAAATGCTGCATACCAGAACAACAAAAAATGGATGCCATGTGAAAAGCAGTGTCTAAATAAAAATAAAAACCCCTCACGTGGACTGACCCAAATAAAATATTTGGTACATTACTTACCCGAACTGCATATGTGATACCTTCCTTGGCGATTTGCTGGTCAGAGTGTAGCCATCCTCGTGCAGGTTTGCTGATAAAACTTGTGCCTGCCGCTGCCTGACTCTCTGGTAGAGGCCGAGGCATTTTACTAATTAGCTTGTCAAATTGTTTACCATTCATAAAATAGTGCAGTTGGTATCTTCGCATTAGGCATCATTTATAAAACTACTGGTATTGCCAATGGGTACTTTCAATTATAGAAAAATGCCTGAAAGTAAAAAAAAAGTCTCAAATATAGTAGAATACATCAAGAAAGAAATTGTGCATTTATATTATCCTACAGTGTCTACTTCACCTAGTCTAAGAAAGTTCTACAGTAGCATTAGATTTAGACATTAAGGTCTCCAACCCCAATGAGAGGAATATTTCATCGTTTTCACAGCTATCAACATCAGATAATGCAAGCATTTCCATAATTCAGTAAATCACATCACAGAATTGATAATTCAACAATGTTTGAAATGTCATTTTTGTTTAGGTCTACCTTCGAGACCATTATTCAGTAACAGAGCACTTCATGCCTGGATCTTTACATTTTATCTCAAGTCTGTATCCAGGTATGTATAAGATGCATTCAAAAAGTAATGAGCCGGAGGCATAGCCTAATTACAGAATCCAGTACCTGTATGTTAGAAGTATTGGCCCTGGTTGTTGAGGCACTTGTCCCACTGTGACACGAGGCGGTGAATGGCTGTCTCATAAAATTCCCTGGGCTGCGATGTGAACCAGTTCCGCACGTAGAGCTGGACATCGGCGTCCGAGGTGAATCATTGGCCCCGCAGAGCCCTTTTCAGGGGACCAAACATGGCGTAACCACAGGGAGAGAGGTCTGGACTGTATGGAGGGTGCCCGAGAACCTCACATTTGAATTTCTGCAGGAGTGCCGCGACTGTGTTGGCCGTATGAGGTCGTGCATTGTCGTGGAGCGACCACGGCGGCTATGGCGTTCGCTGTCACTCGGCGGTCCTGGGTAATGAGTGCATCAACCAGCTGGAAATTGTCATCGGTAATGCAGGGGGGGTGCCCCAGACCGGGCATCATCAGCTAACTACACCCGTCCTTCCCTGAAGCGCTTGTGCCACGCCTTGACCCTTGCAAGGGTCATGCAGTGTTCGCCGTACACTTGTGACATTCGGCGATGAATGTCCATTCCCCCTACTCCTTCTGCTGTCAGAAACCGAACAACACCTCTTTGCGCTTCGGTTGACGCCTCCATGTCAGTGTTTGCAATGCGATTGGCAGCGTTGGACGATTGATGCATGCTGCTGCTCGCTTTGTATCGTCACGTGACATGCACGCGTGCCCTCTAGCGACGGGCTGTGACCTTCCACGCTCTGGTTGGAACCACACCTCGTTACACACGCCACGATTAGCCGATGTCGTCACCGATTTGCGCATTCCAGTCTCCGGCTCGTTACTTTTTGAATGCACCTTATAGGATGAGCTCTTATTCAGGTTGATTGTATCTCTGGAGTTCAAGGCTTCCTTTTGAAGTTTCCATGAGGTAGTGGTAATTGTTGTTTAAAGGGTGAACACCTAAGTCATATGGCACAAAAAAGTTTCACTCATATTACTGGATCTGGAAGGAAAATTAGTTGAGAATGTGTTATGTTCTTCTGCTGTTGGCATGAAGATCTCAGACACAGTAGCCCTATACTTAAGAGTCCCGGATTTTTGGTTTTAACGATATCTGCGAAATCTTTCAACAAACATGTATATGTTATCACAATGATATATTTACTCCAAATATGCAATTTTTTTCGATATTGAATTCGCGAAATAAAATTAATTTGCGAAATGTGTTACTTTTACCCTAAAATGCAAGATACCAACGAAATGCTGGTAATACGATTTTTTTAATACTCTAAAATTATTTGAACTAATTCCACTACCTATCGTTTGATACAAAATAAGAAATCTTAAATATATAGTAAATGTTTTATAAGATACGACAGCGAAAGAGGCTTTCTGCGTTCTCAGATACGCATACAAATCTGCGTCCTGAAATCATTAAAATAATGCTCCTCTGCCTATACTTTGAGGACAGCTTAAGTTTTATGAGAAAATAAGTCAGGAAGAGTATTTGTGGAAGTAATGTTAGGTTAGGTCTTAAACAAAGAACTTTTTTGTTATTTCTCTAAATGTTTGCATAGGCTATTGTTCATTATTTACCCAAATGCATGCAGTGTTATTAAGCACGCTCAACCCTCATACCTTTTTTTATTTCACCGCTATGGATATTTTATTTCACCGCTATCAATATTTCATTTCACCACTAAACCAGGGTCCCTACCTATACTACAATCCTGAAAGGTGCTCCATTCATTCACTTGAACTTAGTCAACTCTCCCATTCTCAGGGTCTCCATTAGCTGTAATGGGTGTTATCAGCACAATCCTTAGTCACATTACACTGTCAACATAAAACATCTGCTTGGGACTGGAATCTTATTAGCATATAGCAGCTGACGTTCTTTCATACAGTCAATCACTGTTTACCAAAGAAACATGCATACAGTACATTTTATATTCTCTGAAATGAAGTATAAATAAAGTACACTGTAAAAATACATAGAAGTCAAGGTGTATGTATAACAAGTAGTTTCGTGAAAAACTATACAGTCTATTTTCAAATGTCCTACTCATGTTAATTGCTACTATCAACATACAAAATTTCAGTTTGAAGGTTGTGTTAGATTCGTAGATATTGAGAACCATCTAAATATTTCAGATGGTCACCAGGGGCCTGTTCCACGAATGAACTTTGCAACTTTTCACTTTGCACTTTTCAGTTCAGATTTTGTTCCACCATCACTTTTCAGATTTGTCTTGCAAAGTGAAAAGTGAAAAGTTAGGAATCTTTTCACTTTAGAAGACTGTTATGTTCCTCCATTGGTGCAGAAATGCAAAGTGCAAAGGAATGATTGAAAAGTTTTCAGAAATCTTTGCAAAGAGACGATTCCCTTTTCAGCTGTTAATGAACAAGTCTCTACACTAGTTTCTCGGCGCAGAATTTGGTTTAGTGTTATAAATATGTTACTCAGGAGCTTTTTTTAATCATCAAGTGAGGATAGTGATGAAGAATCCAACAAGAAGACGTACAAAGACAATATGAATTTTCATAACCTCACAGGTTAAAAGTTCCACCTGATCAATACTTTTATTAATTAAGATCACTGTGTGGTCATTAGTGGGACATGTTTCACCATGAAAAATAAAGCATTAAATCATGGAATAAATATACAGTTTGTTCATGGAATAAACATGATCGGATCATTCCTATGCAAAGACTTTTCACTTTGCAAAGAAATTGAAAAGTAATACATAGATCATGGTGGAACAGAAAGACCTTGCACTTTGCAAGAATTGAAAAGTGCAAAGTGAAAAGTGAAAAGTTGCAAAGTTTATTCGTGGAACAGGCCCCAGGTTGGATTTTTTTATTTATGTACTATTACATGACGATTATTGTGTACGTGATGGTATTCAAACTTCAATCGCATGATTAGAACACAAGGAGTAAAAAAGAGATTTTAAAATTTCGCACAGCTGCCATCTGGTGGTTATGAAAAACAATTGAAATAAATTAGATGCCAGTGGGTTAACATTTGTATAAGCATTTAACGTGCAAAGTTTCATTGCACTCGGATGGTTAAATCGCGAGAAACGACCATTTGAATATTTATACTTTGCATCGCCGCCATGCTGGTTTGTGCTCACCAGGTTACTGAAAGTCCTATATGTGAACTTATGTTCATAGCCTCTATGAACATAAAAAATATCAGTTTGATTGCTGTAAAAGATTCGTAGATATTGAGAACCGTCTCAATATTTCGGATGCTCGCCATTTTGGATTGTTATATGTATAGGCCATAGACTTATGTACCATTAAAGGAAAATTATTGCGTAGGTTCATTATTCAAACTTTCACTTCGATTGCACGATTAAGACCCAAGAAATTAAAACTTAATTTTAAAATTTCGCACAGCAGCCATCTTGAGATTATGTAAACAATTGAACTAAATTAGATGCCAGTGCATTACAATATGTATTATCATTTACTGTACCATATTTCACAGCGCACAGAGGGTTAAATCACGAGAAAAGTCTATTAAAATATTTCAACTTCGCTTGGCCGCCATGTTCGTTTTGTACTTTACAGGTGTTTGAAAGTTACATAGATAAACTTATAGCAGTGCCCTTTCTCACCGTACAAGATTTCAGGGTGATGTCTGTAATAGTTGCGGAGATATAGAATGACAGTGAAATATTTCGCACAGCCATTTTGAGGTTATGTAAACAATTGAACTAAATTAGACGCCAGTGCATTACAATTTGTATAAACATTTGCTGTTCCAAGTTCCATTATGTTTGGATGGTTAAATCGTGAGAAAAGTCTATTTAAAAGTCTCAACTTCGCTTGGCCGCCATGTTGGTTTTGTAGATACCAGGTTTTTGAAAGTCTTATAGGTGAACTTCTAGTAGTGCCCTTTATCACTGTGTACAATTTCAGGGTGATATCGGTAATAGTTTCGAAGATACTGAATGCTGGTGAAATATTTCGCACGCCGCCATGTTGGATTGGTAAGTTTCATTGAAATCGCTCCAGCCGTTTAGAAGTTATTAGTGGGACACACACACCATCACACACGCACGCACACACGGACAAAAGGTGATCTCATAAGCCTATTTTTTCATAAAATTAAAATAGGCTAAAAAATAGTCATGAATACATGACACACTTCACACATGACCACAAACTAAGATAATTGCTACCGAGGAAGCTGATATCCCCAAGATCCCAAGAAAAAATCATGTAATTCCTAAAGCCCATTAGAGCAGGCCGAGTTGACAGGGAAAGAGGGAAATCAAATGTAAAATCAGAAGAGGAACAGCATTGTAAGCACCAAGGTTGGGGAGTAATGCATTCCTTGTAACACCGTTGCTAATAACTAGGGCCCGGATGTCGATGAGATGTCATCTTTTTACTGAGCTGTCTAAAACAATGCTGAAGTACAAAGAAACTCCGGGCGGGCCATCCCGTCTTCAAATATGTAATTTTTATTTTGCATATTTTTGCATTTTTTTCCTACTTTTCCATTTTAAGAGCGTTTTTTAAGTTTGGTAGATTTGTTTGGTCTTATTTTAGAGAAATTAGCCTTTTGAGGTCGTTTTTTAAAATTTAGTCAAGCCACAGCTTTATATGAGGGAGTTAAGTGTCTCAGAGTTAAGAAAAAGCTAGTAGCTGACACAAGATAATTTAAAATATTGAAATATTGATTCCATTTCCTTAATAACCGGGTCAAAGCTAGTCCTAGCAACAATCGTGGCGAAATTTCTTCGGGTATTGCATCAAAACTGAAACAAGTGCTGGGCAAAAACACCGGGTATAAAACATTCTGCAAAATCTCAGACATTATTTCTGGTGAAAAATTACTGCATGGATGGGATTGACGAGTATTTAGCAGAAAGCGACCTTCCTCACTTCAAGTACGCTCCGATCACATCAGTTGATGTTGAACGCAGCATTTCGAGATATAAATAGCCTACTTATTGGCTGATAATCGCAGATCATTTACATTTGACAACATCAGAATGGCATTCGAAGTGCAGTGGAACTCAGACTAAAGTAAACATAAACCTTTTCTTAAGTGCTAGAAATCTATTTTGATTCTCCATTTTATAGTGCATTTTTCGAATTTTTGAAATATTGGCGAGTTTATTATTATAAGATCATTTTCTCCATTTTATAGTGCATTTTTTGAATTTTTAGGTCATTTATTACAGTCATTTTTGAAAGTTTTAAGTGCATTTTTTAAACTTTTTGACGGCATCAACATCCAAGCCCTACAAATAACCATTACTTATATGGTAATGACATTACTTTCTAAATTAAGTAATAATAACTGTAACTGTACTTTTAAGAGTAACGAAAATGCCAGTTACTTTTTCAGGATGGAGCAATCCATTGTCAATAGTACGAGGGAATGGAACCAACAACTCCCCATTATCAGCAAGTCCATATTTATATTCAACAAACAATAACCATAAACAAACCTTGAATTTTTGATGGCTAAGGTTCGAGTACCTAAGCCTATCCGTCTCCTTTGCGTATGCCCCCACTGGTGCCATATACGTTCCAAATGCTCTTTGAGATGCGGTCTCTGTGTAGATCATTTACTTTGTGGCCTGGGAATTAAAAAATCCCACAATCTTGTCTTCTGTGATGCATTTCTAGCCTATATAGCCTAAAAGGTCTGCAAGAGATTAGGTCCGGCCCTCAGTCAGGGTTTATGAACCATTCTCTGTATCACAAAACGTCCCAAATAACTCCTGTAGCAGCTATATTTCAGTTATGTTTTGGCTTTCAATTCTGAGACACACATTTCCTACTAGGGGAGAACACAAAGCAACATTTTATTACTTACTTCTGACCTGTTTAAAAAGTCTAGGGAGAGGGAGGAATTGTAACCAAACCTCTGCCGTACCTTTATGATGTGAACCAAATGTCTTGTTGAAATCATGCGTGAGGTACTACTTCACTGCCGTGATTGAAGTTTAAACGTGTTTGTGTCTACTTGTGCCATTGATATAGAGAAGAAAGAAAAGAAAGTGATGCCTTGGCCGTCACACACTGCTATATATTCAATTTCTTAAAATTGGATGGGAAGAATGACAACTTTAAATGTAAAGTGTGCACCAGTGAAAATAAATACAGAGCAGTCACACAGTCCCTCAACGACCTTAAAGAAGCATGTGCAGGTAAGACATTGGTAATTTGATAACTTGTTATTATTATTATTATTATTGTAGTTCTGGTTATACAATATACAGTATTATAGTTTAACAGCATACTTTTCACCTTCCATGAAATGAAACATTTTTAAGGCATGAGGTGTGCCAACACATGACATGCGCCATGTTATTGTAGTGTTGTAGTGATACTTTGTTTTTCCATATTCTAAAATCCACTATTCCATCCAAATAAATAATTATAGTAGCGCAGAAAATATAAGCAACTCTATATTTGTACAAATGTAACGATTCATTATTTCAACAATATTACAACTGTAGTGACGTTGCTATTTGGGTCATGTAACGGTCAAGTAGATATTTTTGGAAAGTAACTTACCCAACACTGGTAAGCACTATTAACTTTGTTTTCTTCCAAAGCGAGAACCCCTGCTTTTTGTAGGCTTAAGCCTCCAAATTAATTTTTAACATCAAACCCCAAGAGAAGGTAAGGCGTGATGTATGATTTTGAGACGAAATGTCTCGTCTGGTAGTTCGGATTCCCTGTAAAAGGGAGGGCCCATGGCTCACGAGATTAACGGTCATGTAAAATCACAAGCTTTCTATCTTACCTTCAAACCCCAAGAGAGTGCTGAGGGACTCTCCAAGATATTAAGGTGGAAAAAGTTAAAGAGGAGCCATGAATAATGAAGGTAGAATACGCTCAAGAAGAGCTTGCCACAGAATCCTGAGCAGATCTTCGGCAATGTTCAGGTGGGCTCGGTAGTGGCAGAACACGCCCCTCCCACTTCGTTTCAGTAGCAGTAGCAGCAGTTCTGAACAAACCGCATACCCAGCCGGAGGCTTGGCATGCTAAACTGTGACTGGGGTTCAAGCGAGATCTCAGCGCGTGTATGTAATGCCTTACACAGTAGTTATTACCTGAGTCAGGACACAGTAGCCTATACCCTAATTAGCTTAAATTGTTTGCTGCTTCCTTGCACTCTACGCTTGAATTATGGCTGTAGGCCGCGTCTCGCAGTGAGCCTACAGGGTTGAAAATGCAGTGAGCAGTGAGCTCGGTAATCAGCACATTCGGGGGATACACAAGAGCCCCGCAATGAGCATTAAACTATGCCGATTGATATGGGTCTCTGCGCATCGTTGAGTTTCGGCAAGCTCTTATTGCGGGTACTCGAGGTATGGTGGTGGTCATGATTGTTGTTTTAAAGCTAGAACTCGAGGTGTAACTTGTAGGTGTAAAATGACATCTACGTGTATATGTAGTTTGTGTGTATTCTGCCCGAAGTCAGGTCCGTGCCTCCGAAGAGGCTATCCTGAGCCGGAGTTTACGTGTGGTAGGGTGGCCAGATCCTTTCCGCTCCTCGTTACCCTCTCCCGCAAACAGCACGTGGTCCCCCAGAACCAGAGTATGTGCATACATATATTTACAAAAGGCTTCACTGACTCACTCATCAACACCCAGCCAAAACCATGAAATTTACTTCCTCCATTTTTGGTCCATATTGACTTTGATGATTTATTGCAAAAATGTTAGTCTGTCGATCAATACATTGAGTACATATAATTCAACAGTGGTACATGTTTCGGGCCATTAAATAGCCCTTCCTCAGCCACAATTTATCGAATCTAAAGAAACAATCTCATAACATCAAAGACACTATAACAACATTAAGAACATGCATAAAACTTGGTAAAAACAGGTCAACAACATGGAGTAAAATGTATGTACACGTCGTTAAAAGATCACTAAAAAGGCTCTCCGGCCCATGAGTTTGTGGAAAAGTGAGTAAGTTCACATGGAATATTGGCACTATATGAAGTCAGCCAGTCACTGTTCATTTTTCCTGATATCAAAGTGGCTCGAAGGAGTTTGAACATTTCTTGACATAGACGCCTGAAGCGTCAAGTTGTGTTAATATGCGGTCGAAACATGCCCAAAACATGTACCACTGCTGAATTATATGTAACTTAATGTATTGATCGACGGACTAACATTTTTGCAATAAAACCGTGAAATTCAGGAGTTTAATTCCCTTATGCCTTAGGCAAGATAAGAAGGGATATTGAAACACTGAAGGTGTGAAAAGAGGTTTAATTCTGCATTTCATGAATAATATCATTTTACGTATCATTTAATTTGGAGAGATGATATTCGGCACACTATTAAAAATAAGGAGACTTGTTGTTTTTTCGATCTGATGTATTTTTAGGGGTGAAAAGGGGGGTTGAAATATTCCTAACAGTGCATGTATCTCTGAAGCGGCATAAGAAAGAAATGTCCCAGCCGATGCATGCTACATTTTTTGACATGATCGTATTGTTGATAATTTCAGGTTTTTTTTTCATGTAGCAAGTGGTACAGTACTTTCACAACTGATTATTACACATGAGTATATCCAAGAGGTAACTTAGAGGCTTGCAGTGCTGGGGAACTCAAAGAAGGGGCTCACCATTTTTAAAAAAATACCTTGCCACGGTGGGCGAGTGGATATCGTGTCGGTCTACTAACCCCAAGATTGCAGGTTCGCTCCTGGCCGTGGTAGGTGATTTTTTGAAAGGCGGCAAAAATACGATACGCATGTCATACGATGTCGACATGTCAAAGAACCCATTTGAATTCAGTAGGCCGAGTTCATAATGGCAAAATTAATCTCGGGAGTTTCTGCCAACACAAAGTTCCTCATTTCTCTACTAGAAAGCGCTATAGTGTTCAAGGAGCTTAGATATCTAAATTCTAACCACCTTGACTTTCACAGTCAAGGAACAACGAAATTCGACATGCAAGCTACCCTCTGGGTGTCAAATAACAAAGCTTGCACCCGGCATCCGAGGCCATATGATATTATTACCATTTTAAAAAATAAGAAAAATACGTGTTTGACAGACTTTTTAAAACCCCATATTAAGTGGCTCATGTGAGAATGTGAATTTTTGGAAATTAAAATCTCTATTATATCTGTTAATATTACTCTTTCCGTCATATTTTAATTCACTACATTCATATACGCAAAACATAACAGTCCATTCCATTAAAAGTGTTCAGATCAAGATTCCAATTACAATGGTTAATAATCAGTCGTGCATTTTGAAAATATTTGTTGTTAATTCATTATAGAGGCTTGGAGATCTTAGTCATCAGTCTCATGTACTCGAGTATGTATTGAACTTTACTGATAACCTGTGTTTCTGTGATGACTGTAGCAGTGTGCACAGATATATTAGGGACAAGGTTGGGATAGTTGCCCCAGGACTAGAAATAAGGTACCATCCCAGCATTTGCCTGGTGGGAATGTGACAACCACACTCTAGATAGCCACAGTCAATCCCTGGATTTAAACCTCTGATCGCCAGACTTGTTGCAGCCATGGTGTAACTACAATGGTGAGGCGGATCGCTCCCTCTCTCTCGTGCGGATGACGTCACAACGGGAGCTGCCGTGACTTGTGGCTAAAGGCGCGAGTCAAGCGCGTGAATCCACAGTCGATTGAAATAATTATGTTAATGTTGACAGGTGTGTACGTTGCTAGTGAAAGTATTGAATTTCAATCTCTGTCAACGGCATAATAAGGAATGTGTCTTCAAGCATCCAAGCGACGGTTCCTTAAAGGTGTTTGTGTTTGCAAACATTCCTCATTTATTGAAACTTGTGAGAAATCATTTGTTAGATTTGTCCGTAATTAGATCAGGGATGTGTACTGCTCAATGGGAAAAAGGTGAGCAAGGAATGTTTTGGAACTACTAATTTCTATGTCTTCTTCTGAACTCACTATTGCGCACAAAATTAGCAGCCGATATCATGTAAACTTAAAGGGATCAGAGAGACAAAAATTTCGGCCTGCAGCTCAAGTAGACTACTTTCAAACCAGGTATCAAAGGCTCTTGAATGGTGTGGAGGGAAAGGTTTGATTAAAAACATTGACTGAGAAGAAGCTGCTAGATGTATAAAATTAATAAATGACTGGTTTGGCTTACTTAATGCTAAAAACAAATTTGGGAGTCATTCTGAAAGCCCCCAGGGGATCAGAACTTGTGGTACGTGGGTTGGTGACCACGGGACCCCATCTGTCCGGCATTGCTTCCACTTACTTGTGCCGGGCTCCTCTCCATCTTCTTTCCTGTCGACCTCTCTTGGTCAACTCTTGTTCTCTTCCAACCCCGAAGGTTTTCCGAGGCCTAGGGAGTATCTTCCTTTTCCGCCTTAATTGGCCCTTGTCTCATCTTTCCTGATACCCTCCTTCTGCGAGGGGTCAGCCTTATTTTTCTTTTCATGTTATCTCCTGCCTTCTGCTCAAGGCCCTCAAGGAGGCAGGGTGTGTGTAGCCCCACCACTTCTGGTGCACCCTGGATTGTGCTACACCCTCAGGGGCTTACGGCTGGTGAGTTCGGGAGTTGGCGATCCCGAGGGATTCCTGAGCTGGGTCCGTTTTGTCCCCTTTTACCACTGACTTGGGATGGGCCCTCTCCTCTTTCCTATCCGCCTTTCATGGCTCTCCTCCCTTCCAAGTCCGTCAATCCTCATTATTCGAGGGTTGAGGGCATTTATTTTCTTTCTGTCCTTTATTTGCCTTATCCTTTGTTTGTTTACCATTTCTTCGTTTAGTATGTAAGTCTAGTTTGTATTAGTTATAGTTTTCATTCTCATCTCATCTTTCACTATCACCCAAACCATTAGGGGCCGATAACTTAGATGTTAGACCCCTTAAAACAACAATTATTATCATCATCATCATTCTGAAGGAAATGCATTTGGTACTGATTATGACAAGCAAATCAGTGTGCTAAATAATGTCAATGAGTTGATAACGTCCATGAAAGTTGACCGACATAAAGCTTTGCTCCCATTTCGAAAAGGAATTCTACTCAGCAACACGTATCTAGTTAACCTTTTTAGATGCTTGAAGCCGATGTACCAAGTCGAGTACATAATAACTTATCGTCTAAATCAAGATATTTTGGAGAACCTTCTCACATATATTAGAGGAATGGGAGGCTCCAATGATCACGAATATCCTCTGGATATTAAATAAACTGTAGATTGAGATGGTACATTTTGGACAAGCCCTCTGCTTCAGTTTTTACTTTAGATATAAACACAGAGGAGGATATTGACGAATAGTGTATGATTAAACCAATGGAAACAGAAACCGATACCTGTTTCTCGCAGGCTGCGTTAGTGAATGTTGCCAAACCTATTCCTGATATCGTGGATGCTCCTGACTAAGAAAAACTAGTTTCCAGTTTATTTATTGAATCAAATTACGAAACTGTGGAAATGAATATGAGTATGTTTAAAATGACCGATCATCAGAATGTTGGATGAATTTGATGTCTCAGATTTTAAGGATGAAATGAACCATGAAGGTTTAAAATACAGTACAGGATATGTAGCACATAGATTCAGGGATAAGTACAAACATTTGCGAACATTATCTCAAGAACATTGGTTGGTTCCTCAATTTAGGGGCTGCGACAACGCGATCATGTAGTTCCGTGTTCTTTGTACGGTATCTCAAGAACATTAACCCAGTAATGAAGGCCCAGATTGGCTCCAGTTTATTTCAAGGGGAAATCGTTTGTATCCCTCTAATGAACATATGGAAGTTGAAACAACAATGGACGCTGCGTTTCATAAATTTCCTGACATTTCGCAATCAAATGATATGTTTATATTCAATGAATTAACCAGCAGGACCTTGTAAATATTGCCTCATATTAATATTGCATATGAGGTTATTCACTGTTTAGCTCGAACCCGAACATATATTAGGTTGCTTGGCTTAAACAGAAAAATAAGTTTCGGCAATTCACAGAGAAAATTGAATCGCAAAATGTGTAAATTCATCAATGTAAGAAAATAGTTGATTTCGTTATTGGACTATTAATATTATTTAGAGGTACGGCGCATTCATAATTACCAACATTATTATCAGAGTTTACAATACGAAGTATGTTGAGTGCTATAATACATTTTTTTTATTAATTATGCCTTCAATTTAAGACCAGAACCGTGCCAAATACATGTACTTCGTGCTGTGTCACAGAACGCAATGCCCCCGTTGTGACGTCATCCGCACAAGAGAGAGGGAGCGATCCGCCTCACCATTGTAGTTACACCATGGTTGCAGCTGCCCATAACAGTGGTGCACGATTTAGAACTATGACTCACTCAATTTCACCACCATTATTTGCTCATTAATAGTGATGTGGTCATCACAGGGAATGACATTGAGTTTTCTTTCCCTAGAACAACTGGATTTGAGGCTTCTTGACATTTCTTAGTTGTTGATTAAGGAGAGGCTCTGTGAATGAAGGAGTGGAAGCCACTCAGTGCTGATGATAATATGCTGCAGCTGGTCGTTGCTTCTGCCACCTACCTCTGATGTTCAATGTCCTTTTGCCATTCGCAACTTTTCTTCAACTGATGTACTGTTCTATAAGAAAAGGAAATCAGAATCTCCTTCTTGCCTTGCTTGATACTTGACTTATGACCCATTCCACTTTAGCACAGCGTGTTTAGGAAAGGAGTGTGGAGGCGGAGCAAGTCCACCTCCTCCTCTCTAGCAAGAGAAGGTAGTGAGAGGAGAAGCTGGCGGGAGTGGCGGTGGAGCGGGGCTGTCTGCCTCGGAGCGAGTCTCGTGGCATGCCATGGCGCCACAGCCACCAGTGGCATGGCTGGACAGCCCTGGTCTAGGGGAATTGGATGACATGTTTCGAACGTCAAGCGTTCATCCTTAGATCCTGCTCACTTGGGCTTAGTTAAATACGATGTTAACGAATTACTTATGCACAATGTTCTAAAGACAATTTTACTATCCACATTTTTGTACATAAAAGCATGTTATTTTGTAATAAATATCATATGTAATGTTTTCATGTTAGGGCATATAGTTAGTTATTATTGTATTAAGGGGCGAAACTAGTTAGAGCAAATAAATACTTGTTTTCCCGCCTAATGTGATTGGACACAAAATTTGTGTTGACCGACTGGAAAGCTTTCTTTATTAGCCCAACTAATGCATGTTGTCAGGAAGGTCGATATTTCTCTGCTTGCGTCCCATAAGGCACTAATGCACAGCAAGCACATCCTGCAAACGATACTCAACACTGTTATTTTTCCCCTCGAATTGACAACAGACTGATCATCGATTCTCCACTCCAGCAGGCAGGGTGTGGGAATGAACATGCCCCCATCCTTCTCCTTTCACTGTCCTCCATTCTACACTCCTCTTAGTCAAAGCTCTGTGGACCTACTTCATCCACCCATCTCGAGGTCTACCTCTTGGTCTCTTGCCAATTATCTCCCTTTCGAAACTGGCTTTGGGTATTCTACTAGAGGGCATCCTCATCAGATGACCGAACCATTTCAATCTCAACTCCTCAATAATGCCAAGCACACTTCTTTACAGCCCTAGCTTTAGGCGGACTGACTCATACGAGGGAAAAATAAGTGTTAGTCTCCTCCAGTGTTACCATCTGAAGAACCACACAGGAATGGTGTTGTTGACATGCAATTCAGCCAAGTAGAGCAAATGTCATAAGTTTTTCCCCTGGCCAGCAGGCTACAACACTTTATTTACTTACCCATCAACGACCTAAAACTAGCGTTCTTAGCAGTCAACCCGGAGGTCCAGGTTCAATTTCCAGCTCTGCCAAGAAATTTAAATTCAGGTGCAAGGACTGGAACAGGGTACACTGCGCCTCGTGTGGCAAAACTGAGAAGAGGAGTGTATGATTCTCACCTCTGCCATCCTGGAAATGGTTTTTCATGGTTTTACCACATCTAGTACAATCACCTCCTTCCCAATCCTATCCCCAATTTTTGAATAGGCTACACACACTAATACAGACATCACAATAACAAAATTCCACACACGCCCAAAAATACACAGGGCCATATACCCATGATGTCGCAACCCCTAAATAAGCAACAACCAATCAACACCCTTTTAGCACTTACCTTACCTCAACTTATAAACCTTAGGCTATGTTAAGTCGCCATACAATTATACAGCTACCGCAATGCAGAGAGCTTACACAGTGGGGACTGGGCTTCTTTCTCGCTTTAATTAAATATCTGCTGTTATTAAATATTTTATTGCTTGCCTGTGACCTTAATATAGTCACAATACAGAAGTAAAAGTAACTTAGACTATAGGTCTACAATATATCACCTTATCAACTAGGAATATTCCCAGAACTAAAAGGAGAGGATCAAGCCCTTTGCACATACATGCACACTACTGTAAGGCTATAAGCATAATCGGTAAGAATTTACTCATGCTAGCCTCCGAAACACTGACATTAAAAAATATAAAATATTAAAAGAGGTTAAAAACATATTGCCCAAAAATTGGGAAAGCAATTACAGTAAAGTAAAAGGAATAGCCTACAAACAATTCAGAGGCAATTTTAAAAACCTCGGCTACTCTACTGCACGACGAATAGACAAGATCAAAGTACAAATATCACTAAAGTATGATACTACATTACAATATTATCTCAATGTCCCTGTAGGCTACATCCAGGAACTTCTAGCAACAGCACGTATTTTGACAGATGCGTCATATCCCTCTCGAAGAAAGTAATGTTAGGGAATGAACGTAGCATAATTTTTCTTACCACGGACACACATAAGAGAGTCACAAAGGGCATTACCACACTAGCAAAATCTCAAAAGGGAAACATATCGCTGTAAGACCATGAATGTACTGACACAATGCAAAAGTTCGAAGAGAGCCGCTATCCTACTGTCGTACGGAAATGTAGTCATAAACAGTACAGCCATGCCAAGCCTATTAGTAAATGTGCTATAAAAACACATAATTTACCGTTGGCGAATAAATTCCATAACTCGTCGCTCTCCCAGAGTGTAAGAAACCATCAGCACACTGTCAAGACAAACTAAAACAATACTGGAATGCAAAGAGATTATAAGAAAGAGCAACGTATTGAACCCAACTGGCCAATTACTTGATACGTCAAAACTTTCCCATGGCCCCATTTCCTTCACAAAAAATATTAAATCATAGAAAACGTCGACACAATAGTTTAATCATACGTTCGAACAACTTCCGAATACGTGAGCTGTCATAGAGTTAGTGAAGAATTGGTGTATATTTTTTTACTAACTCTTTGTATGGAGCCGCCAGTGTTATAAGTAAGATATATTTACCTCTACCATAGGAAGAGAGGTTTATTTGTTTTTCGATAGAGGGATACAAAGCGGCGTAATTGCAGAAGAGCCAACATAAATACATTATACTTGTTTTTGGCCCTGTATGGAATTTGACATACACCCTCTTTGATAAAACAATTACCTAAATCCATATTTTAGCTTCATATCAACAACCCTTTATCGGCTACTCTTATTACTCTTCGTTTTAACGGTTGTTAACCTTTGTTCATAACGAATAGAATAAAAAGTGTGATCTCTTCTCCCTCAATAGCATGTAATGAATACGGATTGGGTTGGCACTCGCCGCTACGCAGCGCTACAGTCGATTTGAGATGGTTGATTTCCACATATGTTTATGTGTTTATGTGCGATATATTAAAGTATTTAATCGGTAGGAGTGTTTCGGTGGTGTTCTGTGCTAACGTTTATTGATATACAAGTGCTTACACTATTACTTCATAGTATTAATACTTGAAATGCTATTGTAGGAAGCATTAACTGAAATGGAATTTAATTTCTTGTCGTGTGTTGACGTTATCTTCGTGTGTTAATTTTATTGTTATTTAATGTAAGTAAACAGCAGTTTAGCCATTACATTTTCACGAGTGCTTAATGTGAGTAGTGAAGATGCCATGCTCTTTTGTACCAGGATGCAGATCTAGCTATGGGGACTGTAAAGAGGTCAGACGGTTTTTCAAACCTCCTAAAGATAAGGAACGTTTTATCAAGTGCAAAGGGGCCATACCAGAGAAGGATAGGGAACTTACTGAAAAGTCCTACATCTGTGATGCTCACTTTTCAGAAGATTTAATTGTTAAATTTGACAAATTTGTGATAGAAGGGAAGGAAGTAGTACTTCTCCCAAGAACCAACTGGCGATTGAAAGACTAGCCTATTCTGTTCCACATATATTTCCTAATTTGCCTCAGTATTTGTCCAGTATGGTGTAAATAAAAATGCTCTTGATGCCATTAAAGACTACTTCTGCGAAGAAAGGGATGAGAATAAAGAGACAATGAGTTTAAAAACATATATCTACCTTAATGCTGAAGGAGGCGTGATCAGTTTTAGGCAATAGCCTACTCTATGAAGGGGTCATGACTGTGCCTTCTATGTCTGTTGAATGTTAAGTGCTTCTGAAATGATGGTATTTTATTGAGTTTGGTGTTTGTGGAGTGAAATTTATGGGTATAATTGATTTTTGTAATATCATAAGGTAAAGTTGAAGGAGTCGTGATCGGGTTTAGACAATAGCCTACTCTATGAAGGGGTCATGACTACGCCTTCTATGTCTGTTTAATATAAAGTTCTTCTGAAATTATGGTAGTTTACTGATTTTGGTGTTTGTGGAGTGAAATTTATGGTTATTATTGAATTTTATAGTAATCTACGGTAAAGTTGAAAGTTGCGTTCGTACGGCAATTTTTTTTTTTTTTGGCTGTGTTGCAAGACTGTTAAGGGAATGTAAAATGTGTAACAATGTGAAGAAATCCTTTCTGATAGCGAGGTTAATTTTTCCGTTCTATTTTTTAAATTTACCGATAGCTGGCAAAACTAATTGCATTTTGAACTTGCTCTCTTGTCTTCGCTTATTGTCGAAACTGGACTATTACAGGAGACGACTTATTAAATTATAATTGGGCACAGTAAAGTAAGTGGAGATGTCGAACTTATTAGCGCCTATGAGGATATCTTGCAGTATTAACATGCAAAACAGGTCGCAAGGTTTTAAAAGTCTCGTAAGCGCCAATGCTAACTTACATCACAGATCGGAGCCAGCGCTGCGCTGCGGCGGACCAGGCGTACTAGGCCAGTGATAACACTTATTATTCTATTCGTTATGCTTTGTTGAAAAGGAGCTAGAGAGTTGGGAGGTTTTCAATACAATATTATTGAGATTGGCAACGCCAGCTATCTGATATGACATCTAGCGGTAAAAATGAGAAACTTACCAAGTAAGGTACTTTGTCACCTGGTAACTGTTTGTATATGGTTTCTTGTATTGGTAAGCAGATGTAAATTCTTCGTGTCTTTATACATAGTAATAAGTTTTACTCGTTGATAGAGTGCAAAATGAGTAAAAGCAAAGTATATTGCTCAGTTTACAGCTGTAAGTCGATATATAAGAGGGCTGCGGATATAAGTTTTCATCACTTTCCAAAAGATGCAAATAGCAATAGCCGAAAGGTGACGATACCAAATATATATGGGCAACAGGAGTGGGTTGGACCACTCAATGACGACAGGGCGGGTTGTTCACTGTTACGCCGAGCCAAGCCGCACCTAGACAGCCAAGCACAGTCTCGCCGAGCCAAGACAGCCAAGCCTACACCAGCCGAGGACAGCCAAGCATCATCAGTCAAGTATCCTTCCTCGCTCCCTAGTTCATTTCCAATAACCCTACCAATCGCAATCACCTCGCTCTGCGATAACCGAGCCATTCCACTACGAGTCATATAGGCCTAATTTGACTTCGCAGAGTAAATATGTACTCTGCGAGGTCCTGCTACCAGTCCGATATTGAACACCAAACCCACCTGCTAACCATCAAAATTTGACTTCGCAGAGTAAATATGTACTCTGCGAGGTCCTGCTACCAGTCCGATATTGAACACCAAACCCACCTGCTAACCATCCAAATCAAGCAATTCCTGCATCCCCCGAGTTAAATACAAGTTAATTTCATCCCTTCGCCCTACCAAGCAGCAAATAATTTTTAAAGTCTATGATTCAGTGAGCAAACTCAAATATAGCTTTTAAACGTAACAGCGCTATGACTCGAACTGACTCGAACTGCTCAAAAACAAATACCAGCAGACAACCGATGCTTGATAATATGCAATTGACACATAAAATCCAGTGGAACACACAAATTAGATCACGTGTATCGCACAGTTATACATATATACAATTAAAAATAACACTGTCATTATTTTAAGGACCACATTTAATGATTATAACCGAAAAATTAAAAGTGTTCCATATCAAACACGTGTTATTGAGTATTTTTACCCTACTTATCCAGACCGACCGCAGCGCCCCAAGTGTTAGTTTAAGTTGCCAATAGTGTGTGTTGATAAACGAGTTGTTTGTAATATGATTTTATGTAATTACAAATATATATATATTTGCCATTGGCACAATGGGTTCACGTGCAATAAATTGATTGAAGAAATCTGAAGTTTCTTCGCTATTATCGAGACAACAGTAGATTACTGTAGACATGACTGGGCGGGCTTGACCATCGCTGTCTATAATTAATTAATTATAGCTAGACTCATTGTTCCCCACCATTTTAATAAAATATCAATGGCTAAGCCCCACTAGAAGTTGACAAACAGTATACGGTATCGCACAAGGAGTTATATTGAGGCACCCAAGACTCGAAGGGTCAATACTGCACCCATTCATCCGAGGTATGCGATGACCCATCTGCCATTACATCACATACCTGGCATCCCAGGCCAGAGTGGAATTAAATGAACATGAAATAAAAAAAGGAATGTGACGGAAATTCAGTTGAAATATCACAAAAGCAGAGGGTAACACGAGATAAAGTATCTCTAGGGTCGTTACGGGCTTAAATTTAGTCATAATAGCAAATAGAAATGGGCGCCATCAACTGAATCCCTAACGAACCACATCCTTTCTGATTAAGCCTTAATCGTGACAAAGGAAAGGATTGGGAAAACAACATCATCATCAGATCACAACTAAGATAAAAACAAAATTTATTTGAACTTGAATGGTCAGACAGAAACAAACATAAACCTGCCTAAGAGTATGGTCGAATATAACAGTTATGATGTTATAGTCCTCACAAATCGAACCATCTCCGCACTATATAAAATATTTTCATCCACATGAAAAACAAAAATAACTAGAGTTCGCTTGAGTTCTCAGGGCCACCGTAGCACTATGTCTTTTCGTCACTGACATTTCGTGATCCCTGAGACCTAACTTTTGTTAATGTAACATCAGGAATGTGGATGTAATGAAATTTTACTCTGTCTAGCACACAAAATATCATAATAACACTAATATTCAAATATTCAATCATTTATGGCTCAAATGGCATTGATCAATATGTTGGAAATCCCAACAATCACTCCTAAAAATTAATAACAAATTTATACACAATATTTTCATGACCTCTAACCACTACTCGGTTGTGAATCGAAAAATCTTCACTAATCATCTGTTATCATCATCATTATCATGTCAAAATAATTAAATGCTTCTCACATCAGCTATCATTCAGTTATTTGTTATACTCAAATCAGAATTATTAATTCATTATCATCAGATCATCTTAATAATTATTATATTCATCAACTCATTAAATCATTTGTAAATCACCCACACATACTCTTATTTCGTCATCTCATTTAAATTAAATTATCTCAATCCATCCATTTTAATTCTTTAATTCATCAATTTAAGTTGCAATTCATCAGCTTATTTAAATCATATAACTTATTTAAGTTAATTTAAATTTATTTACATTTATTTTATCAGCTCCTTTAATTAATTATCATTATTTAATTCATCTATGTATCAGCTGTTTAATCAACTATTTATTTATTTAATTTATCGGGTCAGATCATTAATATGTTTAAACTTCAGATAATAATTCCATAAATTATTATTATTATAAGAAAATCTTGGATTATCAAAAAAAAATCCTCAAAATGTTTAATATTGGTTATAGAACGTTGTCTTAAAAATCTACCAGTTCCAAGCTATACCTCATACTTAATTATCATGCCAAAATAATACGTTGCCTCTACAAAATCACGTTGGATCTCACCATCCAAAACTTCACTATTTAAATTCACTTTGTCAAATATCACATTTGAACACCATTATTATTTCACATAACACCACACAGCACACAGCATGAATTTAAAAAATACGCTAGACTGGGTTCGACGACATCATGTCTGCTTCAAAACTTTCATTGGCAATATTATAAACCTTCTCCTGGCAACCTCACAAACTCCGATCAAAAATACTTCAACTCATCATGTAGCATGATCCACAAAAAATATAACTGGCTTCAGACGGTTAACGAATATAACCTACAAGAACTGTAATTAATATTGTCATGTCCAGACAACTTCTTAAACAATAGGTAAATTACCATAGTAATCGTAATCCAATTCAAGATTTGCTTTAATTCAGAGTATAAAATCTCTGTTAATATCCTCAAAATTAACTTCACAAAGAACACCAATGTGTTATATTAACTCACATCAAAAATATCTGAACATTATCTGCCTGTAAATAAATTCTGATAATAAATAACTCGTCTTACAAGACTCAATTACTTGAAATCCTTTTCAAAGGTATGATATCACTCACAAAGAGTATCAAAAATATTAACTGTTAAATGAATATAATCTCAAAAGAGTACTGCAACAAACTATTGGCAACTCCAGCTATCTGATATGACATCTAGCGGTAAAAATGAGAAACTTACCAAGTAGGGTACATTTGTCACGTGGTGACTGTTTGTATATGGTTTCTTGTATTCGTAAGCAGATCGAGGTAAATTCTTCGTGTCTTTATACATAAATAATAAGTTTTACTCGTTGATAGAGTGAAAAATGAGTAAAGGCAAAGTGTATCGCTCAGTTTACGGCTGTAAGTCGATGTATAAGAGGGCTGCGGATATACGTTTTCATCACTTTCCAAAAGATGCAAATAGCAATAGCCGAAATGTGATGATACCTAATAATACCTAATACCTAATAATAATACCTTTCCACCCAGGGAAGGATCTAACACTTGTCGAGGTAGACAGACAGAAAACCTGCGACGTAAAGCCAGCGAAGGTTATTCAGTTTAAAAACAGCTGTTACGATGGGCGCGCTGGTAAGATTGAAGTTACTTGAATAATTAATTAAATAATTAATTATTGGCTGCTTGGTAGGGAGAAGGGATGAGTTTAATTTGTATTAAAACTCGTGGGGCGACAGGAATTGCTTGATTTGGATGGTTAAAAGGTAGGTTTGGTGTTGAATATTTGAATGGTAGCGGAATCACTCATTCTACAGTGCCCACGGGGAGGCAAATTAGGCCTATATGACTCGTAGTGGAATAGCTCGAATATCGAAGAACTTAGCGATTACGAGGTGTAGGCTTGGCGGAAAGGCTGGCGGATCATCAGTTTGACATCAATTCACGATATAAGTCGGAGCTTGGAACAGTGGCGTCTGGTTTGCGTGGATGCTAGTCTCGGAATGATAAAAGTAGCACAGCTTCGGTGTGTTATTTATTTGTTTATGTACCGTATTTCTCTATTTGAATGTCCTCGGCGTTGACTCAGGATCGACATTTACATTATATTGTGCATAATAGTACCGAAATAATGTCCGAAGTGTAGCCCTGTGTAAATTTGAATCAGCTGATCTACATCAACCATAAAAACTGATGCTTGATAATATGCAAATGACACCAAAAATCCAGTGGAACACACAAATTAGATCACGTGCATCGCACAGTTATACATATATACAATTAAAAATAACACTGTCATTACTTTAGAGACCACATTTACTGATTATAACCGAAAAATAAAGTGTTCCATATCAAACGCGTGTTATTGAGTATTTTAAACCCTACTTATCCAGACCGACCGCAGCGCCCCAAGTGTTAGTTTGAGTTGACAATTGGATTGGCAAGACAAGAATTACAAAGTGTAACCCTGCTGACATTTATTTTTAAGTTATTTAACAAAGATCAACTAATATGTGACTGGTAGTTTATTGTTTAATCCTCTTACGATCATAATTACACTCGGATGATAATATGAGACCCTAAAGCGGCGGGTAAGGTGCATACTACCACACAGCTACGCTAGGTAACAGGCCCCGCCTCCGTAGACTCAGATGAAAAATCCCTAACACGACAGGTAAGGTGTGTACCACCACTCAGCTACGCAAGATAACAGGCCCCGTCTCCGTAGACTGGTGAATTAGTGTACATGATTGGAATCAACAATATTCTACTTGTCACATAAAAGCAATATATATTCGCTTGAGCGAATAAAATTTAACATCTCGAAACAATCCAATAAAAGAAAAAAATCCCTGCTGATGAACTCCACATACTCGCTAGTTTGCAATGAACTGACGAAAATCCAAACTATCCTATTGCAGATCACGAGTTTCGAAACAATCGTTAAAACTATCCATAATCAAAAGTACTATCATCACTGAAAAATATAAAGATCAAAATCCTGCTTAATAAAGTCAATCAATAGTGAAGACGTTGGATAAATGTGCCTGCCATGTCATATGGTAACACCATATTTTAGCAAACGAAGTAGTAAAACATTAAAGCCATGTCGAAAAATATCACTCCTATACAAACTACAAGTGCGCCCAGTGTTCATGTAAAAATCATATCAGTTATGCAATAGCTCTCACAATACCTTCATATTCCAGATGTTAATAAAACATTCAAAGATCGTCGGTAATCCAAGTGTTCGAAACAGATTTCTCGAAAGATCGACGAAAAACGCTGTATTATCCTCTTCAGTCCAGAGCTCAGTTCAGAACTTTGGAATATACTTTTCTGTGTTTAACTTAATGCAATGAGGTAAAATAATACATATTTATTTTAAAAAATCGAAATCACTGGGCTATTATGACATATAGCATATATGCTACATCAGGACTTAATGCCGACTCTCCTCCCACTACTTTGCAATGCTAAATTCTTTTGTGATACACGATTTCTAATGGTTTAATGCCTTGTGATGTATTTACAATAGTAACATATTTTTTGTATTTTTTTCTATATTTATTTTGCATTATCTTAAGTCAAAATACAAATAATTAAGAAATGATAATTAAAAATGTTTGATTAAAAAGTCAAAGCACTAAAGACGTTATATTAAAAAAAATATAAAATTGAGAGCACAATACACAATATCCAGTTATGACTCATGAAATGATGAGAAACAGTTTCTTTTTTCCGTAAAGCACAGGTACATTTTGCATTGTTTGCACTGTACAAAAGTGAATCCCTTTCAGCCCGGTAGTCTACAACTTGATCTACTTTTTTGCGTTCTGCTCATCATTTCTGGTAGATGCAAAGCATGAAACTTCCTGGAATGAACAGACGGCATAGGCGCTGGTATTCTGCGGCGCCTCAAGTTTCGATTTCCATCGTCCTCGTCACCATCAGCATCAGGTACATCATTCACTTCATCTTCATTGTTGGAGATGCCGTATTCAATCTCGGGTCATCTTCCCTCCCACCATCATCATCTCCAATCTCCAGCTCAATATCAGACACATCAGGATCGATAGAGTCAATCAGTTCCAAAATGTCTGTCTGTATCATTCATGGCTGAAGAAATACATGGTGAAATTTAATGTTACTGTTTTCATTACATGGTAAGAGAAAGTAGGCTATGTGTTAAGAGAAAGTAGGCTATATAATATTTAAAAGACCGCATATTTCTCAACATTTAAGCCACATGTGACTTAAGCCTTACCTACAGCACTGAGAGACATGCTAAAAATGAGGAAAATTCAGACATAAAATCAAGTAGCATGTATAAAATGCCTGATGTAGAGTATATGCTAAGTAATGAAAATCGTGATCGTGTGAGTATTTTAGTATATTACCGAAATAATCACTGAACTAACACCTGACTCCATCCAAGTGAACATGATGTTGTAGTAATCCTCTTCGTTAGGAACCGAATCCATCGCTCTGAGCTGCCATCACGTCTCCTCATACGCCTAGCACGACATGATGAAATGAAGGATATCCATCACGTATATTGTCCAATGTTCTCCACAAAAGTTCAAATAAATTGAGTACCCCATTCTCTCTTCAGATGTGTTACGCCACTGTTCAGTAAAATGTTCGATCGACATCCATTAATAATGTTCGTCTTCACTATGATCGAATTACACTGGTAGAAAATTGTAACTTCAAAAAGTGTACTTATTTATCAGACACCCTGTATCTGCGTTCGTTGTGAATAAATTTCATAAATATTCATGACGTATTGTGCCCGTTGGACGAGGTTATCTGGTTACCACCAACCGTAACGTGGCCCCCCAGATGACCTCTACCTCGAGACACATTGCCGGAGAGGATCGGAATGCACTTCATGGGATTAGTCGGCACAAGACTCTGCTTCCCTAAGGATCAGATTCCCATCACAGTGATTGTCATAGGCGCCCGAAAAAAATGCACCCCCAAAAGGTCAAAACTACTAAATAATTAAAATCCAGACTTAAGACATACTCATGGTTGGTTTATTTGGAAGGTCAAACCCCTGTCCTACGGTCGGAGGGTTTGATAAAACGGCTATTCCGTAGCTAAAAAGCAAAGAAAAAAATAAATAAAAAACTCCTAAAAATTAACGTAGAATCCCCTCGGCAGGTCCTAAATACAGCAAAACAAAGCAAAACTAGGGAAATGGTACAGCAAGAAAAATCGTTATACAAAAACTGATGCTTCTAGGAGGAAGGCATCATGGCATCAAAACATGTCAAACAGGACAGCAAAGTTAAAGGACTGGCACCATCCCATATTTACATTTATACTATAATTATTTGAACTACTCCTGCTTTAATCTGATCAACGGAGTCAGACGTCGGTGATACACAAACTATACAAAAACTAATTATTGTCAGTTATCACTTTACAGTACACTGGTACAATTATATACAACCAACAAAAATGTGTTATATTACAAGAGACAGTAGGGTAATAGGGGGAAACACATCAGTAATTAAATAAGTTATACACACAAATAATCATCTTATTAATCCTGCCTGCAACAGATGAACAACTGTTTGTTGCCCACCGTCATCTATCAGGGTGTCCAAACTTGAGAATCAAACTGTGCAAGAACAGCATTCCCCTGATCGGGTCACGACCCACGAGTTCTGAACTTTGGGTTCGTGCGATCTCTGTCAAAGTCGATCAGTGTTAGCTACTAAACTTACTAGTAAGAACGAACGAAGGCGCAATGCATTGGTCTGCTAGACTACAGGTACAAGATCAAAATTTAACAACGATTAGGGTTTAACTGTATTATTAGCATCACCGGTTTAGGAAATAAATTGATGATTCATGATTTAGTCCTAATTTTAATGTCGTAGATTTATGAGTCCATGGATTATTAATATAGTTGACCATTTGCAAGGCGTCGCAAGAGCGTGCTACCAACACGTGGTACATCTCAACAAAGAATACGTGGCTCGCACGTTAACAATAACACAATCGGTACTCGAAAGAGACCTTACCTTTTCCTCCTCGGTCCAAACTTGTTCTGTAACATAGATCTGGCCGGCTTTCTCTAATCAACGTGGTAACCAACCCTGCGTGTATTAAAAACACGGTAAATAATCATTCACTTACAAGTGAGAATACATAATAGCCTTAAGGGTCCAACTTATCAAATGGTTGCTCAAATTCATTATAAATCATGACAAAACATATTGGGGCTCGCTCACAAATACCTGCAAGTATATTAAAAATTTAGCATTACTTATCAGTATACCTGTACCAGAACAACTTTACAAAAATCGATACTGAATCAAGGTCAATAGCATGAGCATAAACAAAGCATAGCCCGTTAGAACATTCCTAGCAAGGTCTAGAAATAAAGAAAATAAAAATGAAGTCGATAGTCAATTGTCTCACAAGAGAGATCGTAAGTAACCTTGGGCAATGTCATAGGCGTGGACTGGACAAGCACCTGTCATTGTGCTCCCAGCGCTTGGCACTAAGCATCATAGCGCGTCAGTGAATCTCAAAGAAAATTTATATCACTGATCTTTCAACACATTAAAGCACAGTAAATGTAGACTGAGTGTTCTTAGCAATCACTCTAAAGGATTATACACATGTAAAGGAAGTTACTATAACGTTAAAGACGAATCAATTACAAGTAGAATGATATGTTTGGCTTCTGAAAACCAAATAGACGTAACAGAAAGATATTCCTCTCTCTTTGAAAGGCTTTGACATTGTGTAGCGCCACTGAAGCACACAGCGAATGAGTGCTGCGTACATAACATGTTTAAATGATAATAAGATACTGGTTCATACCTTAACCTTAGGTGGAACTAATCGAAATGATACGAATCGTGTAACCTAAATTTAATGAGTAAGTTCATAACATTACTTGACTCATGTACAGCGATGTGAATTATCTGAATTCTAGTGGCGAACTCCTCGCTCTTTAAAAATGTACATTACAATAACAACAGGCTGGATCCTTTCCATACCTAAACGATACACTATAATGTTAAATAAAGACGTCAGTGGCGTACAAAAAAATAATAGAAATGGGGACTTCAAAAACTTTGACCAAATATCAGCTGGAGCTGAATTAAAAACATGCCCCTATCACAAATGCCTAAATTGATGTTCCGTCATGCGGAATTACCTTCTAAGAACAATATTGCACCATGTGGACACACACAATCTGCTGACTAACTCAGTGTCGAGTAACGAAATGCAAAGAGAAGCATTCAGAAGCGTGAAAAATCACCTTAAGGAGGTGGTCAAAATGAAGAATGAAAGAAGCCTACCTTGATGACTGACAATGAGTTACGGATGCTACAGACTAATCCACCCATGACCATCCACCGTACAGAAATAGATTAGGAAATCATGACTCACAGCTAATGCAGATAATTATCCAGACACGAGTATTGAGGATTTTGCCTTTCATCCAGACAAACCACAAATATCTTCTCTGCTCGGCCACGAGCATGGTTATCCTCGGGTGGTCATCCATGGTTGTAGTGTGACTTAGGTGTTCAGCGTTCCTCCCATTCGGATGTTTAAGCCATAGCCCTCTTCTTCTTAGATATAGGATTATTATGCCTCAGCACGTGGTGAAATGAAGGCATCTTGTAGAGTCGTTGAAATTCGTATAATAATGGACACAGCTTCCAGCGTGTTGAAATTCACAGATTTTTCACATTTTTTTCACCAGCAGACTATATTTAAAAATGGCCTTGTCTGCTAAAACACATAAACTGGCTTTAACACTAGACACGTGTCTTTCCACTGAAGCTTAACAACTCCACACGCTTTAGATATCATATCGAAGAATATCAGCTTAATCTTATTTGTTTTACAGTCGGCCTTTGCACAGCTCGTAAATATTTCACTGTATCTGTTGAATATGACGACCAGATTCTCCACTCGGGTCTTACTGGTACACAACTTATTTGTCACTGGTCAGCCATTGAAGCACGCTGTAACCATGCGGTCAACACTTCACTGAATAGAAATATAATAAGATTCACAATCTTGGACGAACTTTTCGCGTCACCAGCACACTTCGTGCTATAATTAATACTTTCAGTGGTATTCACGTTACACAATTTGAACGCCGATGATACTTTAGACTAGGTCACCTGGGACCTTCACAATTTCACATCCGCTCGCCATGCAAGCGCGGATTAAAGTCATTCCTTCACGGAAGTAGGTGTGCTCAGTTCGATCACTTCCGAGTCATTTAGCGTCTAAGTTCATTCCTTCCGCGTATCGGCGGTGTTATACCTTCGGTCGTAAACCATAAATAAAATATTGTTAGCCCGTGAAAAATGTGGCTAGTTAAGCTGAATGACTGATTATTTTAAATTCAGGTTGCACATCAAAGAGAACTTCTTTGATCATGTAGGGTAATTTTATACTGCTTCTTAATGAAGTCAAAAGAACATCTATGCAGTGGCATGCTGCTGTGGGTGCTTTCACAATTCTTGAGCATTATAAATTCCATGGTTCGTGTACAAGCTATCACCAGCATGAGCTATTCGGGCTCAGTATAACTGTTATAATGCACATGCCACTATTCATAAAGTGCATAAGATCACACGTCCTAATTGGCAAAATGCAGCAATGTTTGAACGGCCCCATGGTCGCTTTAAACATGCCCTGTTCAAACAAATTATAAAGTATGCTGTAACATCGTTGAAATAATTTTAAGTCCTTCTGACTATCCGTAGAAAAGTGTGTAATTGTAACTGTACTGAACGACTGGACTGCTGAAATCCAAGTCCAACCAACTCAAACTTGAAAAATGTCAGAGTATAATGTTCAACACGTTGACTACCAAACTGTAACAAAATGTCGCCCAAAGCACGACATGTTCTGCTTCACTGTCTATGTGTAACATGAAGTTAAACACTGGCGTCATTGTACTGCTTCAATACGCGGTTATTCATAGTGAATGTAGTCGAGATAATGTTCCTCATTCCCATTGGAATACTGCGCGTTACTACGGTAAGTTATAAGATTGTAAAAGCGTTGCTGTTAAACATGTATGTGAATGCATTTCCAATGTTGAAACTAGCACGTTTCCTATTGCCGGCTCCCTGCCTAAAGCTCACGGCCACCTCGATTCGACCTTCGGTCAGCCTATGCTACAACAAATAGCTTATAAAGATAATAGCGGAAACTCCTCTCCAAAACAGGAGACAGCGTTCCCCAGCACCGCCTAGCGGTCCGAGTTGGCAACGTAAGACCAGCTGATTTACAACCGTGAATTATAAGAAATTATTGACCTGTGGATGATCTAACTATCCAATTGTATTGGTTAGTACGGGGAGTATTTGTGCCATATATGGCTGTAATAATTATAAACAACAAAGTGACCTAAAATCTTTCTTCAGGTCCCCAAGAAATAAGGAAATGTAAGTATGAAATGCTTTTCCCTAATGAGTGTGTTTCACACAAAATGCCAGAAATATTTAGATGCAATTTTGATTAATTTTTGATTGAAAGCACGCATGGGGTCAAAATCAAGATGGTTAATTTACGTATGAGTGAATGTGCCACACAGGAGGGAGTATGCAAGAACTGTATTCTGTTGTTGGCTAGCAGATATTTTGCAGTCTTCATAAAGACATTTGTGAATAAGACAAATGATTCTTCTGAATCGTATGTAAACATAGGAAGTGTTAAATTACGAAAAGTAATACATCAATAAGTGTAAATGCTTACGGGTATGTATGGGCATATTCCAGACTTCAGTAACCCACACCAATACCATGTCCGTGTATTTTTTAGAAATCTATAAAAATTGTACAGAACCAAGTATATTTTGTTTCTTTTAACACTAATCTTTAAATTATTTGCTGCCTAAATATCAAGCCGAGACATATGTTAACTTCACAATGCAATTTCGGTCGGTGCGCACTCAAAAATGCTAGCTGTGGGCGGCAGGGAGAGCAATGCTGTCAACTCGCACCAAGAGATGGCACTGTGATCGCTGTCTCCAGGCGAGCGCATGATTTTACGGCCGAGTTTCCGCTATTCTTTTTATAAGCTATTTGGCTACAATACCGAGCTCATAAAATCACACTGCTGGCTTCGCTTAGCGAGTCTTCCCTGCATGTATAAGTCACCGTACTGCACTGCGTTATGAATTGTCGCCCTCCCGACTTGTTGCTTGCACATAATGCAACAGAACAACTGATGAACTGATTCCTTGTCACTGCGTGCGGCCACACCACCTTGACCTAGCACGTGACTTCTCATCCCTTCTGCTGTCTTCCTCTGACGTCACAGATCTAACCTCGGCCCCTATCTTCTGTTATAAAGCCATTATAACATTAACTTAAGGAGTTATCCACCTTTTTTTAAGTTATTATTAATAATATTCCATGTTATTTCTTTCTCTTCTGAGGTTAGAAAAGACTTTATTTCCAATTAATCTTCACAAACATCCATTATTTCTCCCGTGATTCCTTGCGTTTGAGGGGTAGTGGCTCCTTCTCCCTCAGTCTCATACGTCATTTCCTTCAATTCCTCTGACACGATCTGAGCGCTATCTTTTCTTCTTGACCACAAATCTCAACTACGGCTCTTCCACAACTGGTGTAGCCGATAGCCTCAACTAGGTATCGGGTACAATACTTGATTTTCAATTATACTGTGGTTGTGCTGAATTTTTGCTGAATTATTTTGAAGCTACAATTTAACAATTACGGTACTTATACCGTGAGATGCCGCTATGTATATTGAGAGATAGTGTGCATGTATGTTTTATTGCTGTGATTTATATTTTATGAACATGGATATGTTACTTTTAAGGCTGGGGTCTATCTGTGATTAGCGTGGACACAAATCGTCACGGATATCCGATATAGAGCAGTGGTAATGAGCAAATCAACCACTGATTGCACTCGGTAGTAGCTCCGACACTACCACCGGAGGTAGGGTTGCCATTCGTCCTGATAAATCGGGACCGTCACCGTAATGGACCCTCTTGTCCCGACATCCCGACAAGACCCAATTTTGCAAAGTACTGCTACGAGCGTGGTTCAGGTACCGTACTGAAGAAACGCCATATGTTAGCACTCCAAATTGGTTATGAATATTCCCGAATGGGAATATGATGTTATTTCCGTTTGAGCAGATGAATTATCAATTAACATGATAATATTGGTCCAGTTAACTCAAACATAAAATGTCAGCGTTTCGCCCCGGTGTGCCGTTGGGCTCGTCAGTTGGTACAGACACACCTCACCAATACGCGTGGCTAGCACCAAGGAGCATAAGGGCCGGGTTCACCAACGCAGCGTTAACAGACCGTCAGTAAATGCGTTGTTAACTTACCTCCGACTGACAAAACTCGAAAACATTGAAAAGAACTCAGAATGACATGCTTAAGTCCGTGACATAATTTTCTGATTGTTTTGATGGTATGAAAAGTGACATTTCAACTGTCGCACAAACTCTAAAGCAAGCCTTGTCAGAAATAACAAAGCTCAGCCAAAGAGTTAGTGAGTTAGAGAAAGATAAGAATATCGCCTGCAGTGAGGTCAAATTGTTAAGCAAGAGAATCTCGAGCTTCAACAGTACTGTTACGTGCCACCCCTAGTGGCACTTTTGTTAACTGGATTACGGTGGGTAGAAAGCACAACACCAATTACTGCTTTAAAGAAACGTATTGGCTTTATTGCGGGCCAGAAAATACACCACACAAATAACACATGCAAGCAACGAATATCTCACTCTAGTTCCTCTCTCGCTGCCGTCACTTCCCTTTCACTCTCTCGAGCAGCTGTCCGTTCACTATTTTGGCTGGCCGGTGTCTAGCCGGTCTGTCACTCACCGAAATACCTGTCCACTTCCTTGTACGCAAACTACAGTTATTTATGATAGCCAGTCACTCGCCACCACACACTACCTGGCTATCCGTTGGCTAGGGAAATGCCCAATGCGTTTCGTAATTCACCACAATGTCTCTGTCGCCCTAGGCAAGTACACACTCCTCACACTGCTCCGCGGCTCGGAAGGAATCTCACTGGGTTTCGCAAGTCACGTCACCACACTTCTGTCGCTCAGGAAAAACACGCACTAGCTTAGAAACACTGTTCTCAAAAACTCGGTTCCCTCACTGTTGAGGCCGCTTATATAACAAGCTGGTGACTCAATGAATTCTAGAATCGTCCAGGATACACGGCATCTCGAGATTTCCGTCACTGGCTGGGTCACAAATATTCTGGACCATCCCTTTCACTTCGCAGCCCGTTGCGTAAGGCGCACGTAATACACTGAGGCAGGGGACAGCCCGGGCCAGCGAGGCCGCAACTGGCGAGGCGACGAAACAACTCACAGCCGTAACACCACCCCCTCCTAAAAGGCTGATCGTCCCGATCATTATTGGTCCGTCTGTGTCCCTCCGTAGGCTGCCAGGCGATCTCAATGCACGATCTTCATCCTCGCCCTCGGGCTCCGCTGGATCCTGTAGACGACATCGTTGATCCGTTTCACGACTCGGTACGGGCTCTCCCAGGACTTCTGCAGTTTGGGTGACAGGCCTTTCTTCCGTAATGGGTTGAAGAGCCAGACCAGGTCGTCCTCGTGGAATCCGCCGACATCCGTCTGCTGGTCGTATCGGGTCTTCATTCGGTCGGTCTCGATCCGCAGTTTCCTCCTCGCGAACGCGTGCACGTCCTCCAGTTGGTCGACCAGTTCTTGACAATACTGGCTTACCGGGACCGGACCATTCCCAGGTCGGCCGAAGGCAAGATCGACTGGTAGACGGAGTTCCCTCCCAAACATGGCCCGGGCTGGTGTGCACCCGGTGGCTTCATGCACGGCGGCGCGGTAGGCCAGGAGAAATAGAGGAAGATGTATGTCCCAATCCCTCTGGTGCTCGCTGACGACTATTCGGAGATGGTTCTCGATGGAGCGATTAAATCGCTCTACCATCCCGTCGGACTGAGGGTGTAGCGGCGTCGTCCTTGTCTTCCAGATTCCCAGCAGCTGGCATAGGTTCTGGAAAACCTGCGACTCGAAGTTCCTCCCTTGGTCGGAGTGCAGCTCCAGGGGTACTCCGTACCGGCTGACGAATTCCTTCACCAGGGTCTCTGCGATCGTCGCGACTTCTTGGTTAGGGAGCGCATACGCCTCCGGCCATTTGGTGAAGTAGTCGCTGACGACCAATATATAGCGGTTCCCTGCCTCGCTTAACGGGAATGGCCCAGCAACATCGATGGCCACTCTCTCCATGGGACCGCCCACGTTGTAGGTCTTCAGTGGACCCCATCGTCTTCGTCCTGGGCCCTTGCTGGCTGCGCAATCGTGGCAACTCGTTCAGTAGTTCTCCACGTCTGTTCGGCACCCGATCCAGTAGAACCGCTCTCTCAGCTTCTCCGGGGTCTTCTTTATCCCTAAGTGTCCACCAGATGATCCTCCATGAACTTCTTTCAGGACTTCCTCCGTCATAGCCTTTGGAACGACGACTTGTTCCCGAGATGTCTTCCCGTCGGTGCTCTCCCAGGTACGGCAGATGAGGCCATCCCTCACAACCAGCGAGTCCCACTGCGCCCAGTAGGATTTAAACTTTGGGCTGTAGTCACTCACAATGTTCCACCCGGGTCTGGGGACACAGGCACTCTTCCATTCGGCTATCAGTCCCAGGTCATCATCTTCTGCTTGTGCCCGTGTTAAAGATTCGCGGCTCCAGCTCCCTTGAAGTTCCACGGTAGTCCTTCGGCACTGCATCCCGGTACTCTCCTCCCTTCGGGCACAAAAGGTGCAGTCTTCGGGACACGGTCTTCGTGACAGGGCGTCGGCGTTAGAATGCAGTTGGCCTTTCCTGTGCTGAATCTCAAAATTGTACTGTTGAAGCCTCTCAAACCACCGCGCGAGTTGACCCTCGGGCTGCTTGAAGTTCAGGAGCCACCGCAGGGATGCATGGTCGGTCCTGATGAGAAATTCATGCCCGTACAGTTACTTGTGGAAGTGTTCAATGGTCTTCACGATGGCGAGCAGCGCATCGGTATCGACGATGAACCTTGTTCCAGGTCTGGGGTAGGCCAGAATAGCCGCGGTGCACAGAGCCTGCTTGAGTTGTTCGAAGGCACTGTGGCATTCTGCTGTCCACGTGAAGAGTTGGTCCTTCTCAGTCAGTGGCGTAGTCGGTAGCATGCTGAACTGCTATGCCCAAGATAGTGGGTTCAAACCCGGCCGAAGTCGTCGGATTTTTTTAAGAGCGTTAAAAATCCTTCAGTATGCCTTCCTTCGGAGGGGAAGTTAAGCCGGCGGTCCCATGTCATAGATTTATGGCATGTAAAAGATCCTTTCACAGACTAAACTTGTGTAATGCAAAATTTGTTAGGTTAGATTTCGTCAGAACGCTCTATCAAAGTTCAAACGTTCACCACTAGGTATCATTGATATCTGGTGGCGAAAGTTGGAACTACTTGAAATTGAACGGAACTTGTAGCTCACCCTTTAGGGTATCCGCTGGAAGCAGCTACAGTCTCAGGCGAGCCGAACATGTCCTCGGACACTCCCGGCAATAAAAGCCATACGATAAATAAATAAATAAATAAATAGTCAGTCGATGTAGTGGTTTGGCGATGTTGGCGAATCCTCTCACGAAGCGATGGTAATAAGTGCAGAGTCCCAGGAAGCTTCGTAGTTGGGACTTGTCCTTCGGAACTGGCCACTCCCTCACAGCTGTGGTCTTCTCTGGGTCGGTCGGCACCCCCTCCTCGGAGACGATATGCCCAAGGTACTGGACCTGCTTCTGGAAGAGCTGACACTTCTTGGGGTTCAACTTCAGCTGGGCAGCCCGTAGCTTCATCAAGATCTCCTTCAGGTTGCAGTAGTGCTCCTCGAAGCTTCTCCCCAGAACGATGACGTCGTCTAGGTAGACCAGGCAGGTCTTCCAGTGTAGTCCCCTCAGAATGGACTCCATTAGCCTTTCGAAGGTCCCAAGGGCGCTGCACAGACCGAATGGCATGACGGTGAACTGTCAGAGCGCGCTGCCCACAGAGAACGCCGTTTTCTCGCGGTCCTTAGGGTGGACCTCCACCTGCCAGTAGCCACTCTTCAAATCCAAGATGGAGAACCATCTTGACCCTGATATGGTGTCCAGGGTGTCGTCGATCCGGGGTAGAGGGTAGCTGTCCTTTTTCGTGACGTCATTCACCCACCTGTAATCCACGCAGAACCTGGTGGAACCGTCCTCCTTCTTCACTAGCACAACCGGAGATCTCCAAGGACTATGTAATGGCTCGATCACTCCTTGCTCCTTCATCTCTTCTACCTTCCGGTCGACTTCAGCTTGCTTGGCGAGCGGGACACGTCGGAATGGGGCCCTAGTCGGTGCGCTGCCCCCAACGTCGATTCTGTGCTGGACCAAGCTTGTCCTACCGAAGTCTTTGCTCCCCACGGAGAAGACATCCTGGAATTCGCGTAGCAGGTCCTGAAGTTGGCGTGATTGCTCCTCGTCTAAATGGTCCTGGGATCCTTGGTACAGCTTCTGTAGTTCTTCTGGCAGGGCGCGTCTTCTTCGGTTGTTCGTCTGCAGGTGTCCGTCCGTCGTGTCTGTGATGCGGGCAATCCAGGTATCGGGCTCGCAGACTCCTAGGTTGGTGTCCCGGTGAACCGTAATATCGTAGTCGTTCAGGTTGGACAGGCGGACGTACGGCCGAGGCGTCGTGTTGATGAGGGTCTTGGCAACTAGCAATCCCTTTGTCTGGATGTCCTCATATTTTGGCTCGATGACAGCCGCCACTCCCTCAGCAGTTCCGTCGACAATTACGGCGGCGCTGACCTCCGTCCTGGCAGGAACGATGACGTCCTCTCTCAGCCTTACTCGTCGTGCGGTGACGGCCTCGTGTGCTGGTTGCAAAGCAAGTTCCTCACCTCCGAAGTGCAGAGTGTTGGTACTCAGGTCCAAGATGATGTTGTTCTGGTCCAGGAAGTCCAGTCCGATGATCACTTCGGTTGATACGTCAGCCACAAGCACTGGATGCTTCACCGCCCGTCGACCAATCACGAACTCCAGTGATGTTTCGCCATGTACCGGTGTGGTCTCTCCGGTCGCGGTTATTAGCTGGAGGTTCCTTTGTGTGGGTTGCACTCTCCACTTCGGGATCACGGTGGGATTAACGATGGTCCTCGACGCTCCCGTGTCGATCAGCATGGGCCAGCTCACTCCGTTGATGACTCCGTCGACCATCAGGTGACTATTATCCCTCCGTAACTGCGTCCCACAAACTTGGACTGCTGGGGCTTGACGACTGTCACAAGCCGACCTTTGCCCCCAAGGCTGGCTGATACTTGCTTTCCTGGGCCGCGCTGTTTCCCTACGACTGACTGTCCCGACGGAAACCCTTGGTGGCGATCACCGCAGTCCTTGCTCAGATGGCCTCTCTTACGGCAGGTCCAGCAGGTCCGCCTCTCCGGATGTCCTTCGGCTACGTTTTCGTTGGTGGAACTGCGACCTAGCGCCTCTATCAGTTCATCGTCCAGGGGCTTGGTCTCGTCGGCTTTGGCTGGTTCGTCGACGTCCACCTGACGCACCCGCGCGTGCATTCTAGATACCTGCTTTGCCGTCTCGAACTCAAGTGCGTGGCTCAGCGCATCTGCAAGTGTCTTATTGCGCGCAAGTCGCAGTGCCAGTTGGGTATCCGAGTCCTGTAGTCCGTCAATGAAGGTTTGCGTCGCAATCTGCTCCAAAAAGTCGGCCGGCGCTGTTGGATAGGCGAGCCTTACGAGGCGTGCGATGTCCATCTCGAACTCCTGCAGGGTTTCCGCGTTCTTCTGTACCCGGGTCTGGAGCTGCATCTGATAGGCCTGCTGAAGATGGCTATCTCCATATCGGGACTCCATATGGGCGATCAGGGAAGCGTAGTCCTGGGATCCAGTCGGGATGGCCTGAAGGGCGTTAAGGGCGTCACCTCTCAGCGCTACAATGAGAGCTGTAGCCTTTTCTGTGTTGTTCCAGTTATTTATGGAACAGGCCGCCTCGAACTGACGTAAGTAGGTGCTCCACGGGACCTTTCCGTCGAAGGTTGGGGGCGTCACTCTTGCACACTGGAATGGCAAATCAATCGGAATATGGGGAATTAAAAGTATTTTCATATAAGATCGCGGAGGCCGTGACGAAGATTATCAAGCTTGTATATGATCGCGTAAAGAAGATTCAAGATGTGCGTTTTATCGTAACTGCTTTATAATATTGTAGTGGATTCAGTTGAATGTTATAGTGCTGCATCGCCATAAGTGAAGGCAAGTACTGGAACGTATAAAATCTCTCATTTAGATATGTAATAGTTCTGGTTGGAAAGCTTAAATTTTCCGCCATTACACTTTTGCATAGATATTCATCACTGTGTACAATACTAGAAAGCAGTGTGGAAAAAATCTCAAAAGAGTAGTTTGAGAAAGTCTCACTAGGTGGACAGTGAATTACAAATAATAAAGAATAACTCGCTGCTCCTACCGATAACCCAGCGTAACGAAACAGTCAAGTGTGCCTATATCATATCGTCTCATCTCATAGTGGTTTTCGTTTCTATACACGGAAATCACCAGGAATAACCATGCAACACGTAAGAAAAAATACTTTGAAATGCTCCTTCCAGAGGAACGCAACACGACCCTCAGCAGCAGAAATACACACTTTTGTAGCAGACACCCTGAAGATCACCGTTGATCAAATAGCAGCTTTACAATTGGACGCACCTTCCAACTCTGTTTACATTAAGGTAATCTCTCCAACTATTATGGAACGACTTTTAAATAAATTTGCTGGCATTAACAGACTCACCCTGTTTAATGGCGACCCGGTCCCAGTAGAAATTACTGCAGCAGGCGTGGAAGCTACGAGGGTCCGCTTATTTAACATCCCCCCGGAAGTAGCCGCTGATAAAATACGCCTCCATTTCTCCAAATATGGCATAGTTAAACATATCACTATTGAATGCTGGTCGCAATATTACAAGTTACCCGTAGCAAATGGCATCAGGCAAATTCACATAGAACTAAAGCAGCAAATCCCCTCCTTCATAACCATTGATGGACACCGTGGTCAAGTCAGCTACGACGGCCAAGATAGAACATGTGCCATTTGTCATGCAACTGATCATCTCCGCTCTGACTGCCCCCGCCGCTACAACGTGATGTCACGCCTCGACCAGGTCACCACGCCATCTGCCTTTGCTACTCCAGCCACCCCTAGTACTAGCCATATTATCGAAGAGACACCGGGTCCCAACCTGAGCGACTCGCGCCAACAATATGGCGAGAGCTATCCCCCACTTGAAAACTCTACGGAAAGGGCTACGCCCAGCCAGCTGTCCGTCAACAAGTCTTTGCCAGACAACACACCAACGCCTGCGGTCACTCAACCAGAAATAAATCAACAACATTCCTCGGCCATTGACCTCCCACCCCTACAAACTTCCCACGTCACACCTAGTCTATTACAACCCGACAGTCCCACACATGATAATCCTGGATTATGCAAGAAAACAAAATGGTTGGAAGATAGTCCGGACGACATGGTAGTCAGCCGTACCTCTGATGAATCAGATACCACTACATCTGCCGAAATAATGCCACCACGTAAGCCTAAGCAAAAGGTTAAAAAACAGAAGAAAATAGAGGCACATACCAGTGAAAAAAGAGACCCCCGTTTACGTGTACAAGACAACCACAGCCCCAGCCTTCCAGTTTCCAACATCACCCCCGCCGCTGTCCCTTCAACAACCGACGCTCATGAAGTTCACCGGATGATGGCAGACCTGTGCCAAATGACGACGATTCCTAGCCCGGGGCAAATCATTTCCATTCTGCAAGTGTGTTCGCAAACTGGAGAGCACGAACAAGTCTCAGACTTTATCAACACGATGCGAGCAAAGTTCCGTGCTCACTCCACGGAGTCGCTGCAAGCATTCGACTTACAGTTAGCACCGGTCTTAGCGGAACTAAACTCTTGTCAATAGTACCACCGTGACTTCCACGGAAAGATTCGACTCTCCTCGCGTGATGTTGTCCTGGTTCTTTTTCTTACTTTTCTTATTTTATATACACGGTTGCAACGGCGAATATTACAGCCATAGCTGGTCGCGCCATGTTAGCAACTTTCTACGCCACCTCATCGTACTCCTCATGATTCTACGTACCATCGCCACAGCAAATATAAACGGTATCACTAACGTCGGAAAATTAAAGCTAATAAAACAGTTCATCACCAACAATGATGTCGACATTTTATTGCTCCAAGAGGTTTGCACAGCCAATTTAGATGTCCTGTCCCCATTTGAATACTTCGTCAACCTAGGGGAAGAGTCCAGAGGAACTGCTATAGTCTATAGAGCTGGGTTAAATCTTACGGCTTTCTTAGCCCATCCCTCTGGACGAGTGTTATCGGCTACATATGAAGACCTGGTCCTGGTTAACACTTATAGCCCATCCGGTACCCATCGTAGAATGGAGAGAGAAGCTTTCTATTTAAACGATTTACCGCCACATTTAGCTCGAGGCACAAACATTATCTTGGCAGGTGACTTCAACTGTGTCCTACATTCAAAAGACCAGCTAGGACCAACGTCCAATAAGTCCGAAGCCTTGAGGGAAATGATCCGTAACTTACACATACAGGATGCATGGGTAGTTATACACAAGGATAAAGTTGAATTTACTTTTTACCGAGGCACATCGGCCTCCAGACTCGACAGAGTTTACATTTCTAACCTCCTCGTCGACTCCCTGCATAATATCACAGTGCACCCTGTGCCGTTTAGTGACCATCACACGATAGTTTTTACTTTACAAGCAGGTACAGATTCCATATTAATGACCCCGACTAATGAGATGGAAATTCGCAATATTATATTAAGCCTTGAAATGAAAAGTAGCCAAGACAAAGATGGTATGTCAGTAAAATTGTTAAAAAAGAACTCCATTGACATGCTAAGTAGCCCATCGTTAGAGACTGGTCTGGTGCCTGATGATCTAAAAATAGCACGAGTCATACCTGTCTATAAAGGAGGTGACAAAAGCAATCCAGACAATTACAGACCCATTTCTATCCTCCCACCCATATCCAAGGTACTCGAAACAGTAGTAAAAAACAGAATTGTTAATTTCTTAAATAAAAATGATTACTTCTACAAAGGGCAATATGGATTCCGATAAAACTCAAGCACAGAAATAACCACAATTGATATTATCTCTAACTTGCAGGATGTCTTAGACAATAAGATGACAGCGAGTGGCCTTTTCAAAGATCTGAGAAGGGCGTTTGATACTGTTGACCATGAAATTCTTTTAGGGAAACTTGATAAAGCAGGTATCCGAGGAGTAGCTTGGACATGGTTTAAAATTTACCAATCTAATCGCAAGCAGTATATTGAAATAAATGGCTACAGAAGTGAGGAAGTTAATATTACCCACAGTGTGCCCCAAGGATCAATACTGGGTCCTTCCCTCTTCTTAGTATATATTAATGACATAGCAACACTCCGTTTTCATGGTAATATAACGTTGTTTGCAGATGACTTAAGCATATTTTACAATGCGTACACCACCAACACGCTGATTACACACATGCAGGAGGACATGAATACCATACCTGGCTGGACCCAGTCAAATAAATTAACAATAAAAGAAGATAAAACAAATTATTTAATAATATCTAAGCGTAGAACAAAGTTAGACATCACTCAGAATATAATGCTGAATGGAAAAGCAGTTAAAAGGGTCTCATCTGTCAAATACCTAGGCTTAATAATAGATGAAAATCTCTACTGGCAAAAGCACATTGATGCATTAGTAAAAAAAATATCACCTGCCGCTGGGATGTTAAAAAAAATGAGCTACTATACCCCAAAATATCTACTCAGAAAAGTGTATTTTTCCTTAATCCATAGCCACTTACAATATTTGAATACAATTTGGATAAAATGCTCAAATTACCTAAAAAAGGAAATTGAGGTAATTCAGAATAGAGCCATAAGAAATATTTATAACTACCCTTTTTTAACACCAACCAAGCACCTTTATATTACGAGTAAAATTCAACCAGTAGCCCTAAATGCAGAAATCAAATCAAATGTCCTGATGTACCAAATCCTACACAACAGAATCCACACAAATTTAAACTTCACTAAACAATCTGATTTACACGGTTACAAAACTAGACATGCAGATGACATAACACTTTTCCACGTCAATTCCAAACGATATGGCAGTAATAGCATTAAGTATAGTGCCTTTGTAAAATTCAATAGACTACCAGAAAATATAAAAATTGCACCTAGCCTACCAATCGTTAAAAGGAGGCTAAAACAGTTTATGTGGAATGATTATAAAATGTCAGTTTGAAGAAATTTCATAATCTGAGAATATAAAAGAAGAACACATTGTGTACAAAAACATATGAAAGCTACAAACTGTTGTATATATTTTCATACTGAAAACTTTGTAAACTAAACATTGTATTGTAATTTGTCGCCAACAAGATAAAACTGTACAATTCCTTTGTATATGAGTCCTTGACTCGTTAAGGGATTAATAAAATGCATTAAAAAAACTTTAACATCGGCATTAAGCTCGTTGGCGTTTCACAAGCACATTCGCCGATTGGCATTAGCAAACGAAGCGTTATGTTTAAGGGCTGTACAAAACTCATTGAAAGATGATGATCTGGCGGTATTTGTTTATTCTTTGGTGTAATCGAGCAGGCCGTTAACTGAAAAGGCTTAAAAGTTACATGCTCCTTGGTTAAAAACAAACATGGCTGATGAGGAAAAGAGCAAGAAGAGCCGGGAACTGTGAAATATTCGTTAAATGAAAGAAACATAATTACCCACCCTTATCTACTCGGTGGATGAGCATCGTGGAATCGTTGAAAATAAGAGGACTGATGTTGTAACGTTTAGGTAGTCTTTTATTAAATTAAATTAACTAGGATGTTTTATAACGTAATTCATTACACGTAAAAGTAAATAAGAGTACTGATGTTGAGACGTAGTCTTTTATTAAATTAACTACATGTGCTACACCGTAATGCATCACACGATATTACACATAAATAAGGAATGGTACATAGGCCTACTGTCGACCAAAGTATTATGTGCACTCGAGTTTGAAGGTTGTTTGTGAAGTAACCAATAGACCTACATAAAATCCAGTAACATCGTCAATTTTGTCGTTCTATTTTACATTCGTTCATGTAAGTTTGGATTTTTTAATTTATATTTTAATATTTTTTATCGCAGTTGGAACACAAAAAGTGCCTTTTTTAAGCGTGTTTCAACCATGCGTCACATTTAAGAATTATTATCTCAAAAGCCCGTCATCAGATCGAATCCAAATTTTAACACAATATACATTGGAATGTTGTATAACTGTTTTATTAATTTCACAATTTTGTGTGTCCAAGAAACAAAGTGTTATCATTGTTGTAAGGTAACTTTTCTCGGCTCGGGGTGGTTGGAAAATGTAGTTCTTGGTTGCGTTGTAATCGTTATCCATCAAAAGGTTATGCTGTATGACTGTGAAATACGTAAATTAATTCACTTATTTTATATCGGTTTGTATTTGTACGAGGAAATAACACATGGTTCTCCATCTAGCCGCTCCGGCAAAAGCTGTACAGCGTTGCTGAGATGGAGCCCATCACTTCCGAGCGAGACGCGCCATGATGCGTGTGGGCACCATTTCGGCAACGCTGTACAGCTTTTGCGGAGCGGCTAGCAGGTGAAACATGTGTTATTTCCCCGTAGAAATACAAACCGATATAAAATAAGTGAATTAATTTACGTATTTCACAGTCATACAGCGTAACTTTTCGATGTATGAGGATTACAATGCAACCAAGAACTACATTTTCCAACCACCCCGAGCCGAGAAAAAGTTACCTTACAAAAATGATAACAACTTTGTTTCCTGGACACAGACAATTTTGAAATTAATAAACCATTTATACAACATTCCAATGTATATTGTGTTAAGATTTGGATTCGATCTGATGAAGGGTTTTTGAGATAATAATTCTTAAATGTGACGCATGGTTGAAACACGCTTAAAAACGTGCACATTTTGTGTTCCAACTGCGATAAAAAATATTAAAATATAAAATAAAAATCCAAACCTACATGAACTAACGTAAAATAGAACGACGAAAATGTTGATGGTATTGGATATTATGTAGGTCTATTGGTTACTTAACAAACAACCTTCAAACTCAAGTACACATAATACTTTGGTCGACAGTAGGCTATCTTACTTATCAGATGAGAATTCCAGGTTAGGTTCTGTCATCTGTAGAACATTCATCAGCACAGAAGGTTTTGACAACCGAAATCTCATAATAAATTCTATGTCGTCGCATTCATTCAAGTAATTCCTTCGTTATTTATAAGATAGTGGTCGAGGAAAATCTAGCATGTCTTCAAAAACATCGTCATCGTTGAGAATACAGTTTAATGCACGACTATTTCAGCTTTCGCCGCACGCCATTTTGGATTTGATTGCTACGTAAATCGACCGTCAACAAGTCGTTAATTCCATGTTGACAGAGCAATTAATTTTGACGGCTTGTTAGGGAAGCTAATGGATTGTTAAAGTTTGGTGAACCACAACATTTCGGTAATCGTCCGTCAACGGCCTTAATTGGTTTGTTAACATTTTAAAGAACCGTGGTGAACCCGGCCCTAAGAGAGACGACACTCAATGCTAATTTTCAAGACCCTTATATTGGCTCAAATTTTAGGTCCCCGTGGCATTGTTTGGGTTACGATGGCTACCAATTTCGCATATCAAGTAACTACGATTGACTGTGATCATTTCCAACGCACATTACTACGGTCAAAACTGATTGTCAGTGTCTGGCATTGAATCAAAAGCATGCATTATTGCACCTCCGGAAGCGATATCGTTCCAAAAATGAAATACTAATGACGAGATTTGGTGTGATATGTTGGTAAGATTTACAAATCTACGAGAACTTTTTTCCAATTATTTTCCTATTTAAAAGCCTACCGATGCTTTTAATACAATAAAAATGCTCTCAATAATGACTAAAAGCTGTTAAAATGATATAATCAAGAATAATTAGAGTTTGCTTCATTGTGCCATCATAACCTCAAAACATTCCTAACCCCTCTTCCCCCCCCCCCTCCTCCACCATGCTGCACAAGGGCGTTTTCGACCAGTTACTTTATTCACCAGTAATTTAGCTACAATGAAATGCTATGTTCATATATTTCATTCTTCCATAAATTCTACCCCCACCCTCCTCTACCGCATGAGATCAATATAACCTCAATATTCTATAGACCTCGTGCGAGCCTACTGTGCTGCGCTCTGGTGACAAATCTATAGCTGGTGGGGATGACACAGCTCTCTACTGTAAGGTATCGCTTGATGGAAAGGAATGTTCAGTTTGTCGCGATGGAAGCGAGTGTTACAAAGAGTCGAAGAAACTGTTGTGTGGTTGGTTGCAATTACATGTACAGAAACAGTCCTCCCGGTACTAGATTTTTTAGTTTTCCTAATGATCAACAGAATATAATCAGAAGGAAAGCTTTGGTTACATTAGTGAGGCGAGACACTGTTGACAGGAAACCATGAGCTCCCAGTAAAAATGCACGCATTTGTAGTCGTCATTTTGTGGGGTTTGAAGCAATTTTTCAGTGTTGCCTTAGTAAACAAAGACACCAAACTTAAGTCGTCATTTTGTTAACGGAACCTGCACCTGGATGTAATATACAAGGTTCTCCTTTAATTTTTCTTCCCCATTGTTATTAATGTACAAATATGGGCTGTTGCACAGTTTCCTTTCAATAACAGGTTTTCCCCGGCACGAATACGGACACTTGATCTCGAGAAGAGATGGAAACCCCTCATGATGTTCCCGTAGCGTAATCCCGCCTGGACTGCAGCAGAGCCATGGTTGTTAATGTTTTACAAGCAAGCCTACCTGCCTTACCGAGCATTGGAACAATGCACAGAATTCCATCATCGCATTCGTTTCATTATCCCTTCCATACCTAACTGCAGGAGTACGGTATTTATGTCTTTGGAGTTATGAATACAGACGCTAGTTTTTGGTAATACCCACTTTGTAATGTTATGATACTGTGAACGTTCTGACTGGCGGAAATTCGAATCAATCTATGCTGAAACCACAAGTGACATCGAGACTGTGCCATTGTCTCAAATGCAATTTCATATTTTTGCAAAATATTGACTTTTACTTAGTCACGATAAAATCTCAACACTTCACTAGACAACATATCTTCATATTCTTTTTTCACTAGCACTATCTCAGCACCGCCCTTGTGAGTGATTTCATAGCACTGATATGGTAATTAAGATTGGTTGTCAAATCCATGGAGGCACTGAGTCACAGACACTTTCTCAGCCAGTCCTACAGCATTATCCACGACATGGTCTATACAAGTACTTCCACCTCTAAAACTCCCGTTAATGCGCGATCGATGTTCTTAAGACCGGTATATACAGTAGTTCTTCTTTACTGAAATATTCGTCATTTCCCCTTTCTGGCATAAAGTAAACTGGTCGCTTAGATGATTTCTTCTCTATCATTTGCCTTATGCTTTCACCTTTAGTATATCCTACGGGAACATTCCTAGGTTTCTCCCACCGCTGCAGAGAGGAAGTACTAGAATTGTCTCTTTCTGTGTTAACATAATAACACAACGCAGCAATATGCTTACAGCATTGGGAGAGGCCGGCTTTGCACCAGGGAGGGGATTGTCACCACAAAATACCCAGAAATATCAACCAGTATCTTAGAGCATATAACTTTGTGTAATTATTTCAGGTAAGATTCAAAGATTATATAGCCTACAATTATATGGAATACAAAAAAGTTGTAAAATACAACACAACACACAAATAAAATTTTGTACTTAATTAATTTTCTATAATGGCCTATGGAGTATGAATGGCAAATATCTAAATATTTTACTAAGCAGTAGGGTAAAGAGTTTTCTTTTTTTTTTTACAAGTTGATAATTTATTTTTCAAAAGTAACGTACTGTGGAATTCACAGTTTTGCATCACAAGGCTGAGTGTACCCCGTTCCAGCGCTCAGACAAGGATTAAAATTTCTTGGCAGAGCCGGGAATCAAATTCGGACCTCCGGGGTGGCAGCCAAGATTGCTAGCCACTAGGACACACGAGTTAGTCTAATTTCAATCTTAATATTGTTTATAACTTAGCTAATAAGTTAAGATTAGGGTACAACCAAATTTACAATTACTTTATGCTCTTACCAAAGCATCACTTTCTTAATTTTTATTGGCTTTTGGGGGGGGGGGGCTGGGGCCCCCTCAGCACCCCCCCCCCCTTATATACGCCCCTGCTTTTCACTGGCATTCAGCAGATTGAAGATTTCTTTCCCGATCGATCTGAAAAGAAACACGAATTATAAAGTCATTCGACGGGCATGATAGCCTAGTGGCTTACCCATGATAATTTAAGACATAAACGAATGCTGATTTGGCCTATTGATAAAAAGTTTGCATAAGTATCATAAGAAATATATAATATTTTAATTCTTACTTGAAGTTTGACGGCATAAGGTGGTTGATTTATGTTTGTTTCTCTCAAACATACGCCGACAATTTCCCCTCCCGACGTTTCTCTCACTTTGAGTACATGGCAACTCTCATTGAGCTTTGCACCTTTCTTCAGGGTGGAAGGTCTGAAATAAGTCTGAGTCCACTGTATCCTTTCAAAACCAACACAAACCTCAACAGAGCACGACATTGGAGCGGTAAATATAATTGCTTGCTTGCGTAGACTCAAAGCATGACGAATAGAAGGACCTAGTGTGAGGACTCCGCCATTATAGCACGGTAGTTTGTGGTCCCGCCGCTACAAGCACTGCAAGCGATAATGTCCAACAACGTGTCCTGTTGTTGGGTCGAGCCGGGTCTTAGAAAAGTGCGCGAGAAGTTACTGTGTGAGATATTTGTGTGAATTAAATTGAATTTTCTTTGCATTCAGGTCTTAAATTCAGTTCATTGTGTCTTGTGTACATCAGCGTTTTGTGTTGTGAACTTCAAACATATTTCTTATGCGGCTTTGTTAATTTAATAGTTCAACATGCCGTACTGGTTTTTGCCTGGCTGTAAGTCAGGATATGGTAGAGTAGTTGACGATATACGATCTTTTTCACCACCGAAGAATACAAATCAATTTGAAAAATGGGCCAGAGCTATTCCACGAAAGGATACGGAGTTAACGCGAAGTATTAGAATTCTTCAAAATCATTTCTCTGATGATTTGATAGTAAAATCAGGAAATTTTATAGTGAATGGTGAAGAAGTGGAAATCTCTCGTGTGTGGTGGAAGTTACGACCTGGAGCAGTGCCTCATTTTCCCCCTAATTTACCGAAGTAGTGAGAATAAGTCCCGTAAAGCTCCCAACAGGAAAAAGAATCTCGACTCCACCAGTAAAAGAAGAAAGAAGATTGAAGATGGGAGTGGAGCAACGAATGAGACATTAAAAGGTCAATCCAGTGTTGATAAGAATTTGGGTCATTCTAGTGTACTTACTGATGCTGAAAAGACTATAATATTGTTCAAAAGGCGCCGTAAGAATGCTAACCGTAATTTAATTCGCGTTAGATCCTGCCTTAACTCAGCAAAATCGAGAATTAATTTGCTGGAGAAGCAGGTTCGAAATTCACAGGCATTTAATTACAAAGATAACGATTACAGTGGCGGATCCAGGCCTTGCGAGGCCCTGGGCGATATGATAAGGTGGGGCCCACAACAATAGAAAAAAATCGAATCAAATGGAAAATAGTTTGGTAATAATAATAATAATAATAATAATAAAATAAAGAATAGTTACAATATTTTGAATACACTACAGTACATTATTTTAATAATATGAAAGAAACCTTTATGTCCCTTTGAATAAGATTATGTAAACAATGAAATATTAAAATATTACTTTGCAACTTTTTTCCCGGCTGAAATCTTCTATTATTTCACTGAAATCTTAACTTGCTAAATGGTCACGAGAGGTCATAGCTACACTGAAGAAAGGAATATGAATTATAAATTAGTTTGAAAAGTATACTTAATTAATTAAATGTAGAAAAATCCATGGCGCGGGGCCCCTAAGACCGCGGAGCCCTGGGCGGTCGCCCTCCTCGCCCTCTCCTGGATCCGCCCCTGATAACGAACACCTTAGCAAGAAGGAAAAGATGATAATAGACACTATGCTCAAGAAATGCCAGGAAAAATCTCGCAATGGAATGAGGTACAGCAATGAATTCATTTTAGAGTGTTTATTGTTGAGAATAAAATCACCGAAAGGATTCCGTCATTGTCGGCGACATAATCTCTTGCCTCTGCCTTCAGAAAGTCACTTGAGAAAACTTTGTAAAGGACTAAAGTGGCCTTATGGAGTTAATGCGCATAGTATAAATGCTATTTCAGACTATTTTAAGGAAGAAAAGAATGATAATTCACGTTACGGTGTTGTAATTTTCGAAGAAGAGAAGCTAAGAGAAGAAATCGAGTTAAATAGCTTTTCTGATAAAGTAGATGGATTAGTTGATTTAGGTGAACACACGCCTGACCTCCAGAATAACGTACTTGCAAATCACGCTCTAGTGTTCGTACCTTTCATGCATATATTGGGTGCAGCCAGTTGCTGTTTATGCAAGCGGAAATGCTACTCCAGGGGACATTCTAGCAAAAATTCTAAGTCTAGGTGATTTAGCAGTTAGAAGAGGCTGGGGCGAGGATGGCTGGCTTTGCTTGTGATGGTAGTCAATCAAATAAAAAGGCCAGGAATTCGTTAGGAGTCAGTGGCAAGACAAGCTCTCTACAACCTCACATCCTTAATCCTGCAGATGTTACGAGAAAGATCTGGGCTTTCTCCGACTGTATATTCCAGGAATCTGTGTGTTCCGTAACATGTAATGAAGACCGTAGTTCTTATTTCCGTGAATTATATTTTCCAATGTGCCCTGCCATGCTATTTTAATTGTAACCGCTAATTACTTTTTAAAAGAGTATTAGTTACAAAGTAATTAGCTTCCCTTAGCACCATCCCTAAGACCAGCTGACCCCGGCTGTGTGGAACTTGTCCACTCTAGCGCTGCCTGGCGGGGCGCGCTTGAACTTCAGGAGTCTTCTCACTTTCTCTTCTATTCGTCATGCTCAAAGGCAATTGCATCAGTCATTCATCCTACGTGTTGCACAAGCATCCGCTAGGGGCGCCAGCGGTCAAAATCCAGCGAGGTGCACGAGGTCTTGAGGAGTAGGTTTCGAGAACTGATAATTAGTTTGTGAAAGACATATTTCATTTATTTGAATACCGCTTTCTGCATGTTTACATTTTGTCTTTTACATTTGATTGTGCAGCTGAAAACAACCTCCAGAGATGTGAATACCAATGGTTAAGCTCGTTAAAAACACAGAAACACATGAGATCTTGAACGTGGTCAGTAGGCTACTTGGATGATTGATGGCACACTGTTTTCAGCCACCCGACCGCAAACTCCAGCCTCGGAAACCCTCTTTGGAAAACTGGACCAGCCCCGGGTGGTGGGTGGAAGATAAACTGCAAATGTTCAAAGCACAAGTCGAAGCAACAAAAAAAAATACAGTCAGTCTGAAAGACTAGACGTTACATCATTTCAAATGACGCATGCTACAAATGTTACACATGTTAGAAAGGCTCAGGAGGGCTTCCCAGGACTCTTTCAACAGACTCCATCACCCATTAACTTAGGCTTCCCGCGCGGGCACCTCTTTAAGGGTCAACCTGTATTTGAATCTGACATCTTTCACAACTCTTTAAGGGTCACCCTTTATTTGAATCTGATATCTTGCAAACCTCTTTAAGGGTCACCCTGTATTTGATTGAATCTAACATACTGTACACCTCGTTAAGTGTCACCATGTATTTTGCTCTGACATCCTGCACACCTCTTTAGGAAGCACCCTGTATTCTTATCTGGCATCTTGTATTCTTGTGTGACATCTTGTACACCTCTTTAGGAGTCACCCTGTATTCTTGACTGGCATCTTGTGCACCTCTTTAGGAGTCACCCTGTATTCTTCTCTGCCATCTTGTACACCTCTTTAAGAGTCGCCTTATATTCTTATCTGGCATCTTGTATATCTCTTTAGTAGTCACCCTGAATTATTATCTGGCATCTTGTAATGTATTTTGCTCTGACATCCTGCACACCTCTTTAGGAGGCACCCTGTATTCTTATCTGGCTTCTTGTATATCTCTTTAGAAGACGCCACCCTGTATTCTTGTGTGACATCTTGTACACCTCTTTAGGAGTCACCCTGTATTCTTGTCTGACATCTTGTGAACCTCTTTAGAAGTCACCCTGTATTCTTCTCTGCCATCTTGTACACCTCTTTAAGAGTCACCTTGTATTCTTATCTGGCATCTTGTATATCTCTTTAGGAGTCACCCTGTAGTCTTATCTGGCATCTTGTACTGTATTTTGCTCTGACATCCTGCACACCTCTTTAGGAGGCACCCTGTATTCTTATCTGGCATCTTGTATATCTCTTTAGAAGTCACCCTGTATTCTTGTGTGACATCTTGTACACCTCTTTATGAGTCACCCTGTATTCTTGTCTGACATCTTGTGCATTTCTTTAGGAGAAGTGCACAAGATGTCACAAGATGTCACTTAAAGATGTCACCTCTTAAAGGTGACACCTCTTTAAGAGTCACCTTGTATTCTTATCTGGCGTCTTGTATATCTCTTTAGGAGTCACCCTGTATTCTTATCTGGCAACTTGTACACCTCTTTAGGAGTAACCCTGTATTCTTTTCGCTTCGCTCGAAGCCCCAGTTCGCTTGACGCCCCAGGACTCTTTCAACAGACTCCATTAACCAATAACTTAGGCTTCCCGCGTGGCTGCATGACGTCACAGTCTCCGTCTCCGTAACGCAACCGTCTCCGGCCCGCGTAACGTTAGACCCAAAGCATAACGACGAAGTTGACAAGATCATTAGAAATTACAAAATTAAATTTCAATGTAGGCCTACACAGATAAATGCAATGCATGTAGTAGTATTATTGTAAATCAACACCACATATCATGGGCGCCCGCAGGATTTTTTCCATAGGGGGACCAAGTTATAATTTTCATTTCTTTACCACCCCCCTCCATTCTCGTTTCATTTCTTACTTGCTTCGTGAAATTCATTATTTAACTGGTCTGAAACCGTTGGCTGCTTTATGGCAAGATTGGGAGGAATGTTTTGTTTTTAGTTCACAGTTTTTGTCCATGAAAGTTCGCGTTTCTTCTTTTGTGATTCATTGTCATAATGTTCAGTTCTCCAAAACAGGTAAAAATAGTGGAATCACCATGACTGTATCGACAATAATATAAAAATCAAGCAGTTCAATAAAATGCTCATGTACATCCAATTCGCTTATTTTCTAAATACGGTAACTGGAGGACATTTTTCCAGATATTTTCAAATTACTGAGTTAATTTAAACTGTGGAAATATCCCTACACATGAATCTGCCGAATAATTCAAATAGCACCGTTTCCAAATATCTAGTTTGTACTGGCCGTTACAGCGGATCAATCACGTTGACCCTCTTCTTAACAAGCTATCACAGGAAGCCTCCGTGGTGTAGGCGGCAGGACGCCGGCCTCTCACCGCTGGGGTCTGAGGTTCAAATCCCAGTCACTTCGTGTGATATTTGTGCTGGACAAAGCGGAGGCAAACGGGTTTTTCTCCGGGTACTCCGGTTTCCCCTGTCAATATTTTATTCCAGCAACACTCTCCACTTTCCTTTCATTTCATCTGTCATTCATTTAATCATTGCCCCATAGGAGTGGGACAGGCTTCGGCAGCCGGCACAGTTCATATCCTCGCCGCTAGATAGGGGCTTCATTCATTCCATTCCTGACCCGGTCGGTCTACTGGAAGCAGGCTGTGGATTTTCATTTTCAACAAGCTATCAGGAATACTTTGCATTGCTCTTCTTAACATAATGAATTTTGTGCGAAGTGATAAATTCGTATTGTACGTTACTCGTACTTGTGACGACCATGGTTTTAGCAAATTTTCGTTTTAGAAAGAAAATATTTCATTTGATTAGTGCTGACCGTTAAGAAAACTATATAAAACTCACTAAATCATGTACTTCTTACTTAGTCGCTTTGATAACGACAAACATCGCACGATCAGGCTGTTACATACCATCCATACAAGGAAGAGGAACTGGCTTGGACACTGGCTGCGAAGAAAGTATTTGCTGAGGGATGCTCTCGAAGGATCAGTAAACGGAAAGAGAGGAAGAGGACGGAGAAGGTACCAGCTGGTGGACAGTGTCAAGATCATGGGCGCCTGCAGGGAGGGCAAGGTGGGGCCGTGCCCCACCCTGGAAATCCGAGAATTTTGATATTCGATTGGCCATTGTCATCAATTATTTCATAAATTGAATTTTCTGATAATCAACTGACAAATGTCACAATAGAAAACTCCTTTAATGTTGCTGACATAATATGCAGCCCTATTTATATTCAAAAATATATGGTTCTAATGAAGTCATGCACTAGTCCACCAATGGAAACATAGCTCCATTTTTCAATATGGTTATGTCTAGTTTAAATACCGTATGTTTACCCAACGTCGCCTCCGTAGCGTAGCGGTCAGCATGGTTAGCTGCCGCCCCGGAGGTCCTGGGTTCGATTCCCGGCTCTGCCACGAAATTTGAAAAGTGGTACGAGGACTGGAACGGGGTCTTCTCAGCCTCGGGTGGTCCAAATGAGTAGAGGGGGTTCGATTCCCACCTCAGCAATCCTCGAAGTGGTTTTCCGTGGTTTCCCACTTCGTCTTCGGGCAAATGCTGGGATGGTACTGCCCCCGTAAATTGAATTATATAGAGACCACGGTGGCTATTTTGGAAATTATGAAGAAAGTTATGGCTGTCACAGTTATGACGTGGGTAGTCATGACGTAAGCACGGATGACGCAGACGTTATGCCAGCAGGCTACTTGAGCTGAGAATTTTTATGACGTCAGCATTTATTCGAGAAAGATCCGAGATTTACGACGCAGTCGCAGGAAACGTGGAATTATGCTGAGGAAGAAATTATGCTATTGGAGGGGAGGCTCGGACCAATGAACGTTAGTTTGAAGGAAGACGGAGATTGCTGAAACTATGGTATTTTTAATACTTTTTGGAATGCAGAATTGTGGAAATCCATTTGCAGTAGAGGCATTGATCTGGTATTTTGGTGAAATTTATTTTCAGTTTTTGAATTTTGAAAATCCGTCATGTATTGACGAAGTTGGAACTTCTAGCGATGACGCAGTAACACGCTATGGAAGGGATGGATACGCCCCTTATGAAGTTTATAAAAGGCCTTGCGCAGAAGAGAGCAGTCTCACATCTCAAATCGTCAGATCTCAAATCGTCAGAACCTAAGCTCAGATCTTCAGTCTTTTCTTATATAGTCATTTCGGTGAGACGTCGAGTGAAATTAGTAGAAAGAGTCGTCATTATAACGCGTGGTGAAGCCACCGCAGTGAACTATCGAGCAGACAAGCAGTACAAGTTTACAGTGAGTAAAACTAGGTGAAGTTAAAACGCACATTATAACGCGTCTACAAGATTAGCTATGAACAGTTAGCGGTCGCCTATAAGCTAATTCTATTGTGCAGTGCTACATTAAGGAGTGTAGAAAAGTTGAACAATTTCGTGAAGTTATTTTGGAAGATATTGGCAATTTTAGACGACTGACAAAAGTGATTTTCTCGCCACCTGAGAAGCACTTTATATCGTCAGATTCTACGCCACGGCTGACACTGCTAGTGCAATAGGGAGACTTCAGATTGCTTTTGTGACACAACGCTACAGTATTATGGAGCAGTTTAATATGGCAGTTTGTTCTACTATTACCATAACCGAAGAGAAGATGGAAGGCTAAAGGACTTTAATGCGATTGGGACATATATTAACAGAGTAAGATAGCAGCATGGAACTTCGCTAATTGCCATTCCACACAAGCGAACATGTGGCGAATAACCATCTACACCCATGTTTCGTGGTTCAACGCTGAATACTATCAAACAGCAATGGAAACGATTTCATACTCACTGAATATGAATATTTCTTCGGAAATTACTACAAAAACTTCATGGCGATTTTCTACTGGAACTTCAGGGATTTTTCAAGAGAGGTCAGGGTAGTCCCGACTCACAAAGAAGAATTTTGCCGGAAGGATGTCTTTCGTCTACACGGAGCAGTGCAATTTACGGAGAAGGAAGCAGTTCGGTTCTCCGAGGGTGCTGTTTCCTGTTTGGAGGATGGAGCTCATCTTCAAGTTGGTGAAATGGATCCATCAGCAGTCTTCTTTGGGGAATTTTCCTCTGGAACTTCAATCAGCAGATAAGGTAGTCGTGAACGTTTATTGTTTTATTTGAGTTTTTTAGCGATATCTGAGCAACCATTTTCCCATATTTTCTGTCCTCATGTATTTTGCCCTCTATTCTTGTTTGAGATTCCTGTACTCAGTACACCTTGATGAGTTATGCCTTTTTCGACGATTTATTAAGACATTGTTATGTCATGGGCATAGTTAAATGATTTTGGATCAGTTGAGATTGATATTTAGATTTTTCAGTAATTTGCTTATTTTTGTAGTCACGATTTGACTGTAAGTTAATGATTTTTATGGCAGATTTAAATTCAGACAGCGTGTCACTTTATTAAAGTAATTCTACCCCAGTTAATTACTTTGACCAATTTTCTGTCATCATCAAGAAGGAAGAACATTTAAATGATTTTAGAGCGTTAAAATCCATTACGTTGTCGACGATCTTGGAAATACTAGTCGTTATTTGAATTGATTGCAACACAGACATTTATCGTCAGTTATGAACGACCATTGCATCATAGACAATTGTGTGAAAGATGAACTTTAATTATGAATTATTGAATGCATTAAAGTCATGAACTTTTGTTAGGAGTTTTTTCTCAATTAGAGATTTATATAATAGATGTTTGCATTCCACAATCTAATTGGATTCTATTCGACTATTTTGCAGTTTAGTCGCACTTTGTTTGATGATAGTATTTTTATACTACAAATTCTTTGAAGATGATAATCTTAAATTTTGATAGACCAGACAGGCGTATATAAGCGTATTCACTATTAAATTTGTTTGTGATTGGCAAATTTTTACTTCATTTCGATTCATGAATGAAATCCACGAAGGTTTAAGATAACAGTTTTGAAACAATTAATGATTATAAGAATTTTTGAAGTGGAACTATGAATGTATAATCGCTAGTGCAGCGGACGTGTTGAAAGTCGCTGATGTATAATGCCCTTGAATTAACGAAGAAGGTTCCCACAGTAATTAATGATGTTGAAGAATTTGTTAGTGGAGATTTTTGTAAGTTCTGTGGAAGATTTTGATGCCATATATATTAATATATGATGAATTTTGGGCCTATTTTAATGCAGTTTTGTGCATTATTTTGTAAGCGAAGTATTTTCCGATGGAGTGTATTGTCGTAGTCCTTTGAAAATTAATCAAGTGAATTTACTGTTATAATTAACAAGAGTATTGAAAGAATTTGAGATAAGATTTTGAATGAAGATTACCGTCACAAATAATTATAATAATTATTACAACCTTTATTAAACCAGATTGTGACATTAAATATGTATAACTAACCTTCATTGGTCGATTATATTGACACGATTATGAAATTACCAACCGGATGAACATGTGGTTAAATGTATTTCTTAAATTAATAATTTGAATAATTTAAATGTTAATATTGTAAATAATGATGTAAATATCTTTGACAATAATGTGGAACGAAAGTAATGTTAGAGGCGTGTTTAAAATTTTCCTAATTGTCTTTGACAAATATTATAAACAATTTCTAATTGTTATAAATTATTTTGAGCTTTTGTTATAAACATTTAAGAGTTTGTTTCATACTCTAAACAACGCTTATTAAACATTTGGATGCTAATTTAACAAGTTTAGGGATTGTCAGAATAATCCAGTGGTGTGTGAGTAAAGCAATTGAAAGTTTTGAGTAACTATATTTGTGTTGTCTTGCGGACATTTAAAGCTTTTGAGAGGGAGCTCGATTCTTACGCAACATAGCAGGACAAGTGAGTCCATTTGACAGGTGTACGACAGGTTGAAGGGTAGACCGCAGCTGGCCAGACAACTGGTTATCAGCGGGCAAGGTCGTCTACATTCTGGCCTTGTGCCTATATATATCAGTGTCATGTTTATTAAAAGAAAACAAATGCTCTATATATGTGTCTCGTCCTCACTTCCTTTTCCAGTCCAAGTGTGCTATGAATGTTACGTTATTTTGAGCTCGTGGGAGCTAACATATTGTATGATAGCTTTGCAAGTCCTACAGGAGGACATAGTCAGATTGACATGGGCTACTGATAGCCTCATTTATTTTGTTGAGTTGTTAAAATCATACCCTTTATTTGAAATAAAAGCTTTTGTACAGTTCAAAGTTCTTGTCTTCGTTCTGGTTCATTTTTAAATGTCATGGTGGAGGTTATTGTGGGAGCATACTTTAGAGATCCTGTTGTCAACCCAATCCCCGAGATAATTTTTAAGAGGTAAGTAGAGGTAAGTATGAACCCCCGTCTATTTTGGTGTGTTCCATAATATTTTCTTGTTAACTTCTGTGCTCAAATCTCGGTAGTTTCTGTCAGTGCCATTTTCATTGGTGTAGCTGAGCCGGTGCGGTTGATTTTTGGCAATCCGATTGAGGGGGCGGATATCTGACAGCCTACTATCCGGGTAAACGGGGACAGAAGGATTGGCGCAGTCAACGTATGGGGCTGGTTCAACATAAGTGGATCACCAGGTTGAACGCCAGTAGGATTGGCAAACCTAAAACGTGGGGCTCGATTAGACTCAAATAAAGAAGTTGATTCTTTGTTAGATGTCTTGGCCAATTGTAGTATTTAAGAGTGTGATTATATAGGAATTAAATGGTGTATTGTATTAGGAAAATTACACTCAGAAAAGATCAGATCTTATACAACTTGAGAAAGGTTAAATAGGCTGGAAACATAGAAAAATCGCCTATGATCTGGAATCTTATTTTATTTGACCGGCTTATGACATGTTTCAGTCATATTAAAGATAAAATTAAATTATTTGGATTGTAAATGTAAATTATTTGTGTTAGGATATTTTAAAATGAGCCAGGGAAATTTGAACATGTGCTTGAGTTTGTTTCAACATGAAGTGTCTTCAAAGGTTAATTATAAGGTAGTTATAAGTTAGATTTAAGACAGAAAATTGATCAAATTTATATATGGTGAAAAGTGTAGCTCAGATGTTGTTATTTTGCTCTATTGATGTATGTCCCTACAGCAGTCTATTTTTGAATTAATATTGTAATGGCAGATGAAAGTCTGAGGATGATGTTAGAGGAGATGTCTGCTAACATGAATAGCAGTATGAAGCAGATGCTGAATGAAAGTATAAAGGAGATGGAAGCTAGGAATACTAGTCGAATGGAGGAGAATGCTAGTAATTTGTCTGCCAATTTGAAAGCTAGCATGAATGAAAGTATGAAGGAGAATACTAGTCGAATGGAGGAGAATATGAAAGTTCTCCAGACCAGTTCTGCTAACTTAGAGGATAATATGTCGCGTTTACAAATTAATACCCAAGGAATAGAGAATGCTGTAACTGACATCCGCACAGATGTGTCCAATGTGCATAAAAATGTTGCTGATGTTAAAATTGATGTTTCTAAGGTACAGAAAGATCTTACAATGTTGAATCTAGATGTGGCTAATGTCCGAGGTGATATTTATTGTGCTAGGGCTGAAGTAGTTGTTGTTAAAAATGATGTTGCGACTGTCCAAGACAAGGTTGAGGAAGTCCAAAGAGAAATCCAAAATGTTAGAACTGATGTGTCCAATGTTCAGGTTGATATTAATAACATTCATTCGGATGTAAATGAGATGCAAAGTGATATAAATAAGATTCAAGTAGAAGTCAACACAGTTTTCGTAGATATTGCTAAAGTCCAAACTGATGTAAATAAAGTCAGGGAAGAAATAGAAAATTCGAAAACCCTTTGTACGCGTAATATGAGTGCATTAACGACTAGATTAGTTGATGAGTCAGTTAGAACGACAGCGTCTTTAGCAGGTTTAAAGTATGATGTAGAGGTCATGAGAACCCAGGTATTAGACCATAATAGATTATTGAAAGAAGATATCGAAGTAGACATAGCAGAAATGTTAACGGCAAATGTAGCAGTATGGAAAGACGAGTGGAATAGGTCAAGTGGGGAACACGTAACCCAAATTCAGGAACGTATTGAAAGAAAACTTGCCAGTACTCAAATAGATATTAACAATGAAGTAGTACAGATTAGGAAAGATTTAAGCGTCAGGATGGATTCGCTATCCGAAAGACAAGTTGAAGATAGAACACAATTAGGTCAGGATGTGCAAGCATTAAAATCTGCATTAGAGGAACAGATTCATAAAGTTGTCTCTGATGTGAATGAAACGACGAGCAAACTGCAGAATTTGAAGCTAGGAGAAGCTAGTTTGATGGAGACCTACAAAGAAGAGTTAATCAAGAAAGTCTTAACGGAAATCACTGACAAGGATACGGAAGGCCTGGCTTGCGAAACCAATAGGAATTATGCCAGAAGATATAACCTAGCTCCAGAAGAGAGAGACGTGACTCCTGAAGAACGTATATCCAGATTCAGGGAGGAAGATGACGAGAGGAATATGGAACCTGAGTGGAACTATCGAGATAGTGGGAAAAACTACCCGGATGCATATCCGAGGAACGTGACGGTCATCAGGAATTTTGAAGACAAACCGCAAAAATTCAGCAACACTGATAGTTTGACGCCTATAGAATATATAAGGAACCTCAAAGATTATTTCATCGAAGCTCACATTCCCAGAGAGAGAGAGAGATGAAGATAGTGGAGAGATTTTTGATTGGAGGACCCCTTGAATGGTTTCGAGCTTTTAGATACACATTCAGTAACTTTGACGAGTTTGCAGAGGCATTAATCAAACGATTTTTGTCCATAGAAGCGCAGAATTCGTTAAGAGCGGAGGTTTATTCAAGAACATATTCAGGTACTCTTCCAACACGGTACGCTGATTTCTTTACGAGTCAATTGTCCCGCTTGAGATTTTTGCAACCCCCATTGTCAACGGAGCAACTAATTGATGCGATTTCTCGTATGCTGCCTGTGGAGGTGAGGAGACTAATCATTTCGTCAAACATCAGGGATTTGACCAGCATGGATGAATTACTGAGGAGGTTAGACTACACAAGTCCAATGCCTAACGTGGTACAGAAAGGTCAGAGGCATGACTTCAAAGAAATAAATACTGTATATATGGACCAAGTCCAACAAACTGACAAGCCAGATGAAGAGAAAACTGACAATGTAGGTCCTCACAGGAATAATCAGTTTCGAAATAACAGATCGCAAGGTTACCGTCCGTATCAACAGAGAAGAGGCTGGAACTATAATCGAGGAAATTACAACAATGGAAGAGGCAGATACTACAACAATAATGGTTATAACAGAAATTATAATAGAAATAACCAGAACCAAAATAGAAATCAAGATCCTCAAGGTCAGGTTATGACACCCGATCAGTATCAGGAAAGAGAGAGGGAAAGGCAGCAATACCTGAAAGAATTACGGGAAAAAGAAGCCGAAAATCAAAAGAAAAGGCAGGATGTTGTGATCGATCCTGGGCCTTCTACGAGCCAGCAGAATTTTGAGGTCGGTAACACAAAAAAAAACGCCGATTTCTCAACGACAGTGAGAACTTGTAAATACATTGCCACACCACACCTGATTACAATTAATGAGATATATGAAGTTACTGATGAAGATTTGCTAGAAGAGAGGGGTATCGTTAAAGAGGAAAGACCATGTGCCTTACCTATTATTTCTGTACTGATAGATGGCCAACAGTACAAAGCCCTGATGGATACTGGTGCAATTATCTCCATCATTTCAGAGGAATGTTATCAAAGTCTGCTAAGAGGAGAGAACATGACAGTTCTACCTGTTTCTACCGTCAAAGTAAGAGGGATATTCCAAGATAAGGCAGTGAAGTGCAAGATTCAAGTGTTATTGAACTTTGAGATCAATGGAAGGAATTATGAACAGATCTTCATTGTGGTGAGCAAGATCAATTTTGATATGGTGCTTGGAATCGATTTTATATCGAAGGTCGGAGCTATTATTGACATGAAGAACAGAAGTATTAGCTTTAATGATGGGTACATGATCACAGAAGAGATCGAAAAACAGGACGTGAAAAACAGTCTGGAAATAGACCTTAGGGAAGAAATTTTGAATACCATAATTAATGAAGTGGAAAATTTAGCAGAAATACCCAGTAGAAAAACTGAAGGATTTGAAGAAATTCAGGGGGAATTTGAGGATCTGATAAAGGAATTCCAAGATATTTTTGATGAAAAGCCTGGATTGATTAAGGACTATAAATACAAGATAAGGCTGACAGATGAAACCCCTTACCAGAAGAGAATATACCCCATTCCTGAGAAATACTATCAAGAAGTACGAGGGTTAATCAGAAAAATGGAGGTAGACGGGATTATTAAAAAACAGGCGTCGTCTTATATAAACCCCATCACAGTAGTGAAGAAAAGTAATGGTCAGATACGTCTTTGTCTCGATGCCAGGACCATCAACTTGAAGATTCTTCCAGAAAATGACCGACCACCCAAGATTAGAGATCTGCTTCGAAAATTCAAAGGGAGAGCATGTTTCAGCGTTCTTGACTTGACGTCTTCATTTTATCAAGTTCAACTAGAAGAAGATAGTATGCAGTACACTGGATTCTTATTTGACCAGACGTCATGGGTCTTTGTCAGAATGCCTTTTGGTATGGTTAACAGTGGACCAGCACTTATTCGAGCACTTGATAGTAAGCTCACTGACGAAGTGAAAGAAAATGTAATCTGCTACATTGACGATTTAATCGTATCTTCACCCAGCGCCGCAGAACATTTAGTGCACTTGAGAAAGTTGTTCGAGAATTTAAGGGAGGCCAATATCAAGGTCAATTTTGGAAAATGTCAATTCTTGAAGAAGGAGATAAATTACTTGGGGCATACTATTGATAAAGATGGATATCATCCAAACATGCAAAAAGTAGAGGCGATCACGAGATTTCCAAAGCCAACTAAGGTGAAACAAGTCAGAGAATTTGTAGGCGCATGCCAATTTATTAGCAGCCACTGTCCAAGATTCTCTGAAATTATGGCTCCTCTGTATGACTTACTCAAGAAGAATAACAGATGGAAATGGAGTACCGCTGCAGACGAGGCTTTTGAGAAAGCAAAAGAGATGCTCAGAAATAACGTGAAACTGGAGTACCCAGACTTTGAGAAGGTGTTCTATATTGAGTCTGATGCATCAAGAATAGGCATTAGTGCAGTCTTATACCAGAAAGACGAGGCAGGCAACAAGCACTACATTGCGTTCACTAGTCGGAAGTTGAAGAAACACGAGGAAAACTACTTCACGACAGAACTTGAAGCGTTAGCTTTTGTAACAGCATTGCAAGCGTGTAAGAAAATCCTGCTGGGACATAAAGTCATCATTATTACTGACCATAAAGCACTACAGTTTATGCTGCAAACTGACATGTCGAGTGATAGACTGACACGTTGGGCTTTGTTCACCCAACAGTTTAACGCCACTATCGTCCACCAGCCTGGGAAAGATAACTTACTGGCTGATGCTCTATCACGTAACCCTATTAAAAATGTGCAGATACACCATGTACAATTGGAGCAAGAAGATCAAGAAACCGTTAGGAGGTTAGCCCGAATCGGTGTGTCACAGAAGAGACACGCTCCAATAAGGAAAATGTACAGGTTCCTCAAGGGTTACATGGACAATACGGATGTTGACTATGCAGCTACACGGAGAAATTCACGACACTTTGTCTTGAGTGGAGACATCGTATGCAAGTATGCTGACTCTGCGCATACAAAACTCCGAATAGTCGTGCCACCTAAACTTGTTGTCAATTTAGTGTGGGTAGCTCATCACGCAACTGGACATGCCGGTTTAGATAAAACTCTTAATACTCTTAAGGAGATATTTATTTGGACTAACATGCGTTCCAGCATTGCCAAGGTCATTCGATCATGTGACAAATGTCAAAGAGCAAAGTATGCTTCTGCTTTATTAAAAGGAAAACCGAAGGCTATGATTCCTTCTAAACCAAACGAACTCATGGCGACGGATATATTTGGCCCCTGTCCGAAGGGATATCAGGGTAACCAGTACCTGTTGGTTACCGTGGATGTTTTCTCAAAATTTGTTACAATGAGTCCCATGCAGAAAGCTAACACGAGGAACGTTGTAAGCAGACTGGAAAATGCTGTATTTCCTAAAGCTGGTAAACCAGAATATCTACTGTCTGACCATGGAACGCAGTTTACATCCTTGGAATTTGCAGCGGATATGGAAAGGCTTGGCATTAAGCACTTATTTTCAAGCGTGCGTTACCCAGAATCGAATTCCTCAGAAAGATATATGGCTGAATTTTCGAAATTCTGTCGAATTTTCTGTCCAAATGATCATTCTGGTTGGGTGAGATTTGTGCCCCTTATTGAGGAATGTCTGAACTCTACAGTGCAGGAGAGCACAGGAGAAGTGCCAATGCGACTTCATCTAGGAAGAAACCCAGAAAGGCCGTGGGATAATCTTTTCAACCACGTTCCTAGAGATCCCGACCTAGGAAGGCAGCAGAGGATTGACAAGGCGAAGGAACAACTCCAGAAAGCAGCAGAGAAACGATTGAAAAGAGTAGCTGGAAAACGTTTTGGTGCACCCTTACAAGTTGGAAATCTTGTATTACTCCGCAGACCTGTCAAGGCTGATATGAGCAAGAAAATCTATCCCAAGTTTGGAATTGTGTTTATGGGTCCGTTTAGAATTACGAACGCTTATGGAAACAACTGTTATGAACTCTACGATGATGAGAATAATGTCATTTACGGCAAGTTCAATGCTGGAAATTTGAAAAGATACTATCCTAGAGTAAGCCAGTAATAATTCAATTTCGTGTTCAAGAGAGTTGAGGTACTTGTAACACTGAGTTTAAAAACAATTTGCAACTGTTTTTAAAACGTGGTGAGGGGAGAATGCCCCCGTAAATTGAATTATATAGAGACCACGGTGGCTATTTTAGAAATTATGAAGAAAGTTATGGCTGTCACAGTTATGACGTGGGTAGTCATGACGTAAGCACGGATGACGCAGACGTTATGCCAGCAGGCTACTTGAGCTGAGAATTTTAATGACGTCAGCATTTATTCGAGAAAGATCCGAGATTTACGACGCAGTCGCAGGAAACGTGGAATTATGCTGAGGAAGAAATTATGCTATTGGAGGGGAGGCTCGGACCAATGAACGTTAACTTGAAGGAAGACGGAGATTGCTGAAACTATGGTATTTTTAATACTTTTTGGAATGCAGAATTGTGGAAAACCATTTGCAGTAGAGGCATTGATCTGGAATTTTGGTGAAATTTATTTTCAGTTTTTGAATTTTGAAAATCCGTCATGTATTGACGAAGTTGGAACTTCTAGCGATGACGCAGTAACACGCTATGGAAGGGATGGATACGCCCCTTATGAAGTTTATAAAAGGCCTTGCGCAGAAGAGAGCAGTCTCATATCTCAAATCGTCAGATCTCAAATCGTCAGAACCTAAGCTCAGATCTTCAGTCTTTTCTTATATAGTCATTTCGGTGAGACGTCGAGTGAAATTAGTTGAAAGAGTCGTCATTATAACGCGTGGTGAAGCCACCGCAGTGAACTATCGAGCAGACAAGCAGTACAAGTTTACAGTGAGTAAAACTAGGTGAAGTTAAAACGCACATTATAACGCGTCTACAAGATTAGCTATGAACAGTTAGCGGTCGCCTATAAGCTAATTCTATTGTGCAGTGCTACATTAAGGAGTGTAGAAAAGTTGAACAATTTCGTGAAGTTATTTTGGAAGATATTGGCAATTTTAGACGACTGACAAAAGTGATTTTCTCGCCACCTGAGAAGCACTTTATATCGTCAGATTCTACGCCACGGCTGGCACTGCTAGTGCAATAGGGAGACTTCAGATTGCTTTTGTGACACAACGCTACAGTATTATGGAGCAGTTTAATATGGCAGTTTGTTCTACTATTACCATAACCGAAGAGAAGATGGAAGGCTAAAGGACTTTAATGCGATTGGGACATATATTAACGGAGTAAGATAGCAGCATGGAACTTCGCTAATTGCCATTCCACACAAGCGAACATGTGGTGAATAACCATCTACACCCATGTTTCGTGGTTCAACGCTGAATACTATCAAACAGCAATGGAAACGATTTCATACTCACTGAATATGAATATTTCTTCGGAAATTACTACAAAAACTTCATGGCGATTTTCTACTGGAACTTCAGGGATTTTTCAAGAGAGGTCAGGGTAGTCCCGACTCACAAAGAGGAATTTTGCCGGAAGGATGTCTTTCGTCTACACGGAGCAGTGCAATTTACGGAGAAGGAAGCAGTTCGGTTCTCCGAGGGTGCTGTTTCCTGTTTGGAGGATGGAGCTCATCTTCAAGTTGGTGAAATGGATCCATCAGCAGTCTTCTTTGGGGAATTTTCCTCTGGAACTTCAATCAGCAGATAAGGTAGTCGTGAACGTTTATTGTTTTATTTGAGTTTTTTAGCGATATCTGAGCAACCATTTTCCCATATTTTCTGTCCTCATGTATTTTGCCCTATATTCTTGTTTGAGATTCCTGTACTCAGTACACCTTGATGAGTTATGCCTTTTTCGACGATTTATTAAGACATTGTTATGTCATGGGCATAGTTAAATGATTTTGGATCAGTTGAGACTGCTATTTAGATTTTTCAGTAATTTGCTTATTTTTGTAGTCACGATTTGACTGTAAGTTAATGATTTTTATGGCAGATTTAAATTCAGACAGCGTGTCACTTTATTAAAGTAATTCTTCCCCAGTTAATTACTTTGACCAATTTTCTGTCATCATCAAGAAGGAAGAACATTTAAATGATTTTAGAGCGTTAAAATCCATTACGTTGTCGACGATCTTGGAAATACTAGTCGTTATTTGAATTGATTGCAACACAGACATTTATCGTCAGTTATGAACGACCATTGCATCATAGACAATTGTGTGAAAGATGAACTTTAATTATGAATTATTGAATGCATTAAAGTCATGAACTTTTGTTAGGAGTTTTTTCTCAATTAGAGATTTATATAATAGATGTTTGCATTCCACAATCTAATTGGATTCTATTCGACTATTTTGCAGTTTAGTCGCACTTTGTTTGATGATAGTATTTTTATACTACAAATTCTTTGAAGATGATAATCTTAAATTTTGATAGACCAGACAGGCGTATATAAGCGTATTCACTATTAAATTTGTTTGTGATTGGCAAATTTTTACTTCATTTCGATTCATGAATGAAATCCACGAAGGTTTAAGATAACAGTTTTGAAACAATTAATGATTATAAGAATTTTTGAAGTGGAACTATGAATGTATAATCGCTAGTGCAGCGGACGTGTTGAAAGTCGCTGATGTATAATGCCCTTGAATTAACGAAGAAGGTTCCCACAGTAATTAATGATGTTGAAGAATTTGTTAGTGGAGATTTTTGTAAGTTCTGTGGAAGATTTTGATGCCATATATATTAATATATGATGAATTTTGGGCCTATTTTAATGCAGTTTTGTGCATTATTTTGTAAGCGAAGTATTTTCCGATGGAGTGTATTGTCGTAGTCCTTTGAAAATTAATCAAGTGAATTTACTGTTATAATTAACAAGAGTATTGAAAGAATTTGAGATAAGATTTTGAATGAAGATTACCGTCACAAATAATTATAATAATTATTACAACCTTTATTAAACCAGATTGTGACATTAAATATGTATAACTAACCTTCATTGGTCGATTATATTGACACGATTATGAAATTACCAACCGGATGAACATGTGGTTAAATGTATTTCTTAAATTAATAATTTGAATAATTTAAATGTTAATATTGTAAATAATGATGTAAATATCTTTGACAATAATGTGGAACGAAAGTAATGTTAGAGGCGTGTTTAAAATTTTCCTAATTGTCTTTGACAAATATTATAAACAATTTCTAATTGTTATAAATTATTTTGAGCTTTTGTTATAAACATTTAAGAGTTTGTTTCATACTCTAAACGACGCTTATTAAACATTTGGATGCTAATTTAACAAGTTTAGGGATTGTCAGAATAATCCAGTGGTGTGTGAGTAAAGCAATTGAAAGTTTTGAGTAACTATATTTGTGTTGTCTTGCGGACATTTAAAGCTTTTGAGAGGGAGCTCGATTCTTACGCAACATAGCAGGACAAGTGAGTCCATTTGACAGGTGTACGACAGGTTGAAGGGTAGACCGCAGCTGGCCAGACAACTGGTTATCAGCGGGCAAGGTCGTCTACATTCTGGCCTTGTGCCTATATATATCAGTGTCATGTTTATTAAAAGAAAACAAATGCTCTATATATGTGTCTCGTCCTCACTTCCTTTTCCAGTCCAAGTGTGCTATGAATGTTACGTTATTTTGAGCTCGTGGGAGCTAACATATTGTATGATAGCTTTGCAAGTCCTACAGGAGGACATAGTCAGATTGACATGGGCTACTGATAGCCTCATTTATTTTGTTGAGTTGTTAAAATCATACCCTTTATTTGAAATAAAAGCTTTTGTACAGTTCAAAGTTCTTGTCTTCGTTCTGGTTCATTTTTAAATGTCATGGTGGAGGTTATTGTGGGAGCATACTTTAGAGATCCTGTTGTCAACCCAATCCCCGAGATAATTTTTAAGAGGTAAGTAGAGGTAAGTATGAACCCCCGTCTATTTTGGTGTGTTCCACAATATTTTCTTGTTAACTTCTGTGCTCAAATCTCGGTAGTTTCTGTCAGTGCCATTTTCATTGGTGTAGCTGAGCCGGTGCGGTTGATTTTTGGCAATCCGATTGAGGGGGCGGATATCTGACAGCCTACTATCCGGGAAAACGGGGACAGTACCTTCTTCAATGCCACGGCCGCCTCCTTCCCTCTTCCTTGCCTATCCATCCCGACCATCCATTACCTTCCCTCGTGAGGACCCTGTTCGCTTTGCAGGTGGGGCCGCCTGGGCGAGGTGCCAATCACACCTCACCAGTTGTATCCACTCCGATTAGATGTTCCCAGCTCTTGGACACTGCCCGTAGAGGCGGTAGTGGTGAGTTCCCTCGCTGAGTCCGTGGGTTCCACCAACCTGACCTGGTTAGGTGGTTTCACCACCTCACTTTGGCAGTGACGATATGAAAGCACGTTCTGGAGATATTTTTATACATTGCAACACCGATATCGGATTTCAGCCCCTATAACGAGGTTTTCTTTGGTGACCAGTAGAACACTAGTCCCTTAAGGTCGCGCTTACAATAAAGGGCCATTTACTGTATTCAGGGAACAAACAGGGCAGCTGCCCAGGGCGGCAGGTTTTAGGGGAGGAAGACAATCTGGAAAACTGAACAAAACCACTTGGGCAATAAACGCCAAGTCATTAAAATTTAACCCCCTCCACACACACACACACACAAGATAATTATTCATTGTCGCACAATTGCAATGTTGATTATTTAAGGACACGCAAAACGGGGGGGGGGGGGGGGGGTGTTAGTCATCTTGGTGTTCTTTCTTTTGAATATGACTTGAAAGTGAAATTGGACTAATGAAAACCTAATCTTGTTTGCAAATGACAGGGCAGGAAGGAATCCCCTTGTTATTTGAATAATTAGTGACTATTATTATTATTATTATTTTTTTTTTACGTACGGTATGGTTTTTAGTGCCGGGAGTGCCCGAGAACATGTTCGCCAGAGTTTGTAGTTGCTTGTATGCGGACACCCATGGGGTGAGCTACAAGTACCGTCTCGTGTGGAGTGTTGTCTGGGGAGGAAAGTGTGAATGTAATGACGAGGCATTGGTAGGTAGCGGTTGTCGCCTATAGTTAGGGACCAACCCCGGTATTTGCCTGGAAGGAAGATGGGAAACCACAAAATACCATCTTCAAGGTTGCCGGCGGGGGGATTCGAACCTCATCGCCTCCCGGATGTGAGTGACTGCGTGCAGCCACGCCGTAACGACCACGGCTAACTCACCCGTCTTTATTGCCATTGGTTGTGTATGATATCTTTTAAAATTTAAATGTAGACGGTAGATCAGTTGAGATAAAATGGCGTTTAATACTGATAGACTTCGTAATGTTGTACGCCATATGATTCCAATGGAATTTTCTTGTAAGGCAATTTCCGATGCGCAACATGTAGCCTATTTATATGAGTGGAGAAGCTAATTTAATCCGAATTTAATTGGGCTCATAGTCGTATTGACCGACTGAAAGTTACAATTCAATATAGATCAATTAGGTGATAAAGCCAAAGTTCAAGGCGGGATTGATAATGATGTGCTTCTGAAAGAAGAATATTACAGAACAGACATTGGTAGGCTCTAACTCAAGGAACATTTAAGTGGCATTCTTAAGTACGAATGTATATAAATATATAGGCATATAACGTGTTCTGCCCTTATTAGGCAGGTCTTCACACAGCAGCTCTCCATGCAGTCCTATCCTCAGCCGTTCTCTTTATTAGGTGGTAATTTCCTGCAATCTTGACCATGGGCGCCCGCAGGACTTTTTCCAGAGGGGGGCCAAGTTATAAATTCCATTTCTTTACCCCCCCCCCTTCTCATTTCATTTCTTACTTGCTTCGTGAAATTCATTATTTGACTGGTCTGAAACCGTTGGCTGCTTTATGGCAAGATTGGGAGGAATGTTTTGTTTTTAGTTCACAGTTTTTGTCCATGGAAGTTCGCGTTTCTTCTTTTGTGATTCATTGTCATAATGTTCAGTTCTCCAAAACAGGTAAAAAATAGTGGTATCACCATGACTGTATCGACAATAATATAAAAATCAAGCAGTTCAATAAAATGCTCATGTAAATCCAATTCGCTTATTTTCTAAATACGGTAACTGGAGGACATTTTTCCAGATATTTTCAAATTACTGAGTTAAATTAAACTGTGGAAATTTCCCTACATATGAATCTGCCTAATAATTCAAATAGCACCGTTTCCAAAAATCTAGTTTGTACTGGCCGTTACAGCGGATCAATCACGTTGTCACTCTTCTTAACAAGCTATCACAGGAAGCCTCCGTGGCTTAGGCGTCAGGACGCCGGCCTCTCACCGCTGGGGTCTGAGGTTCAAATCCCAGTCACTTCGTGTGATATTTCTGCTGGACAAAGCGGAGGCAGACGGGTTTTTCTCCGGGTACTCCGGTTTTCCCTGTCAATATTTTATTCCAGCAACACTCTCCACTTTCCTTTCATTTCATCTGTCATTCATTTAATCTTTGCCCCATAGGAGTGTGACAGGCTTCGGCAGCCGGCACAGTTCATATCCTCGCCGCTAGATAGGGGCTTCATTCATTCCATTCCTGACCCGGTCGGTCTACTGGAAGCAGGCTGTGGATTTTCATTTTCAACAAGCTATCAGGAATACTTTGCATTGCTCTTCTTAGCATAATGAATTTTGTGCGGAGTGATAAATTCGTATTGTACGTTACTCGTACTTGTGACGACCATGATTTTAGCAAATTTTCGTTTTAGAAAGAAAATATTTCATTTCGTTAGTGCTGACTGTTAAGAAAACTATATAAAACTCACTAAATCGTGTACTTCTTACTTAGTCGCTTTGATAACGACAAACATCACACGATCAGGCTGTTACATACCATCCATACAAGGAAGAGGAACTGGCTTGGACACTGGCTGCGAAGAAAGTATTTGCTGAGGGATGCTCTCGAAGGATCAGTAAACGGAAAGAGAGGAAGAGGACGGAGAAGGTACCAGCTGGTGGACAGTGTCAAGATTGCAGGAAATTACCACCAAATAAAGAGAATGGCTGAGGACAGGACTGCATGGAGAGCTGCTGTGTGAAGACCTGCCTAATAAGGGCAGATCACGTTATATGCCTATATATATATATATACATTCGTACTTAAGAATGCCACGTAAATGTTCCTTGAGTTAAGAGCCTACCAATGTCTGTTCTGTAATTTTCTTCTTTCAGAAGCACACCATTATCAATCCCGCCTTGAACTTTGGCTTTATCACCTAATTGATCTATATTGAATTGTAACTTTCAGTCGGTCAATACGACTATGAGCGCAATTAAATTCGGATTAAATTAGCTTCTCCGCTCATATAAATAGGCTACATGTTGCGCATCGGAAATTGCCTTACAAGAAAATTCCATTGGAATCATATAGCGTACAACATTACGAAGTCTATCAGTATTGAACGCCATTTTATCTCAACTGATCTACCGTCTACATTTAAATTTTAAAATATATCATACACAACCAATGGCAATAAAGACGGGTGAGTTAGCCGTGGTCGTTACGGCGTGGCTGCACGCAGTCACTCACATCCGGGAGGCGAAGAGGTTCGAAGCCCCCCGCCGGCAACCTTGAAGATGGTATTTTGTGGTTTCCCATCTTCCTTCCAGGCAAATACCGGGGTTGGTCCCTAACTATAGGCCACAGCCGCTACCTACCAATTCCTCGTCATTACATTCACACTTTCCTTCCCAGACAACACTCCACACGAGACGGTACTTGTAGCTCACCCCATGGGTGTCCGCATACAAGCAACTACAAACTCTGGCGAACATGTTCTCGGGCACTCCCGGCACTAAAAACCATACGTAAAAAAAATTAATAGTAGTCACTAATTATTCAAATAACGGGGGATTCCTTCCTGCCTTGTCATTTGCAAACAAGATTAGGTTTTAATTAGTCCAATTTCACTTTCAAGTCATATTCAAAAGAAAGAACACCAAGATGACTAACACAACCCCGTTTTGTGTGTCCTTAAATAATCAACATTGCAATTGTGCGACAATGAATAATTATCTTGTGTGTGTGTGTGTGTGTGTGTGTGTGTGTGTGTGGAGGGGGTTAAATTTTAATGACTTGGCGTTTATTGCCCAAGTGGTTTTGATCAGTTTTCCAGATTGTCTTCCTCCCCTAAAACCTGCCGCCCTGGGCAGCTGCCCTGTTTGTTCCCTTGTAATAACGTGCCTGAATACAGTAAATGGCCCTTTATTGTAAGCGCGACCTTAAGGGACTAGTGTTCTACTGGTCACCAAAGAAAACCTCGTTTTAGGGGCTGAAATCCGCTATCGGTGTTGCAATGTATAAAAATATCTTCAGAACGTGCTTTCATATCGTCACTGCCAAAGTGAGGTGGCGAAACCACCTAACCACTTTTGATAGTGTTGGGTAAACATGCGGTATTTAAACTAGACATAACCATATTGAAAAGAATTCCTCTCGGCACGCCGGAAGGCGGAGGTAGATTTCACCGGGCAAACTAGGGGATAGGCTATAATAGGCAAAATATGCAGGTTTTCGTAGGAGGATCAGACCTCATAGATTGCAAGAAAGAATTTTACATTTAGAGGTTAATTAACTTTTTTTTTTTTCGTTTTTGTATGCATATTTTTATCATTTTACTGTCCTATGGGGATGGTAACCTTCTTGTCATTTGGGGTTCATTTTTATACTTGTGATCACACTGTCCTTATGCAAGGTTTGGAACTGATGTGTAACTATCTGACAGTCTGTTACTTCTTCATGCAAAATTTTATCTCCCGCAGAGATTTTTGTTGGTTCCTCAGTTTAGGGGCTGCGACAACGTGGTCATGTAACCCCGTGTACACTAGGTGTGTGTAGAATCTGATAAACGGTGTTAATTGTGATGACTGTATTAGTCTGTAATTCAGGTAAGGTCTGCAGACGGTCAATTTTAAATAGTAGTTCCTAATTTTGTACCATATACTAACGTCAACGACACCTAGCTGTGAACTTGGCTACTAGATGCCACCGCAACCAGCAACTTGCAACGAACGTTGGAACTTCCCCTCCAAAGGAAAGCATGCTGAGGGATTTTAGCGCTCTTAGAAAATCCGACGACTTTGGGCGGCTTTGAACCAGCGACCTTGGGCATATAAGTTCAGCATGCTACCAGTTAGCCGCTTCCCACAGTCAGATGGAAAAATGAATGTGATCTCGTGCAATGGCGTTGTCTTGGCAACCTCTGATAGCTCATCCCTCATCAATTTAGAAGCGTTGTCATGGTAACCTCTGATGGCACTTGGCATGTTCTTTAATTCCGAAATCATTTTTCTCATCCCTTGGCGTAATGGTAGGTCAGATCAAAAATTCTTTCAGACAAAGTTTTAGGTAATTATTAGGGGAATATTTTCCATTTTGTACGGTTTTGATATTGTGCCTATTAAGAGAGATATGATTAATGTTTCCTGAAAAAAAAAAAACTTTTTTCCACCCCTTTGGTCAATGTTTGGTGCCATCAAAAACTTTTCAAACATAAATTTTTGGTACTTATCCGACACATATTATGAACTTTGAATGGATTCAATATTTCACGTATTAAGAGAGTTATAGCGATATTTCACTTTTTCTAAAAAAAAAAGCCCCCCCCCCCATTTTCACCCCCTTTAACCGATTTTGCCCATTAACGAACTCGACCGATATTTTAAGGGGTTACATATTATGTTAAACATTCAAAGTGATTGGTGCAAAATTACGGCAGTTATCGTGTCCACAAGAAACTGATATATATGCATATATATATATAAACTTTTGAACTGACGGTGGTTTGGGGGTCTGGGGGGTGTGAAACGCGAAGATATGTCGAAATTTTCCGGAAGTCGAAACATGGCACCCATTGCAATAGTTAGCTTTCTGATGAAATCTACCTAAAATAGGCTACATAATTAAAAATTACTACCATCAACGACACCCAGCTGTGAACTTGGCTACTAGATGCCACCGGAACCATCAACTCGCAACGAACGTTGGAACTTCCCCTCCGAAGGAAAGCATACGCAGGTTTTTTTAGCGCTCTTAGTAAATCCTACGACTTCAGCCGGGTTTGAATCCGCGACCTTGGGCATAGAAGTTCAGCATGCTGCCAGTTCCGATACCGAAGTCGCTTCCCACAATCATATGAAAACTGAATGTGATCTCGTGCAGTGGCGTTGTCATAGCAACTGCTGATGGCTCATCCCTTATCAATTAAAAGTAAAGTTGTCATGGCAACCTCTCTTGGCACTTGGCATTTTCTTATAATTTATATCATTTTGCTCACCCCGTGGCGTAATGGTTGGTCATATCGAAAATTCTTTCAGACAAAAGTTTTAGGTAATTATTGGAGGAATATTGTCCATTTTGTACGGTTTTGATATTGTGCCTATTAACAGAGATATGATTAATGTTTCCCGAAAAACCCACTTTTTCCCACCCCTTTGGTCAATGGTTGGTGCTATAAAAAAACTTTTCAAACATAAATTTTAGGGCCTTATCCGACACATAGTATGAACTTAAAATGGATTCAATATTTCAGATATTAAGAGAGTTATAGCGATATTTCAATTTTTTGAAGAAAAAAAAAGCCTCCCATATTCACCCCCTTTGACCGATTTAGCCCATTAACGAACTCGCCCGAGATTTTAAGGGGATACATATTATGTAAAAAATTCAAAGTGATTGGTGCAAAATTACGGCAGTTATCGTGTCCACAAGAAACTGATATACATATATATATATATACATACATACATAATTTATATATAAACTTTTGAACTGACGGTGGTTTGGGGTCTGGGGGACAGGCGCGGATTCAAGGGGGGGGTCACGGGGGTCATGACCCCCCCCCAAACGGAGACCAATTTTGTTTTGCAGACTCAGAAAACGAGAACACAATTAGCAGACAAATAAAACTTACCGAATTTTAACTGAAAAACAGTTTTAATTTCATTTTATTCAATACTGAATTATCTTTATTGGAATTATTATGTTCTGTTACAATTGTACATATTTACAACTTCAAACTTCTTGTATAAAAGCTATTAGTTATACAACAAAATCAACTCGTCTATTTTGTTTAGCAAACCTTGTGATTATCGAATCGATGTTTATAGTGATGTCACGATGAATGTGCAGCGATATTTCTATCCATGAAGCTTGCAAAAAAATTGGTCTGGTTTTGTACATTTGGTTATTTTGAGATTGCGTTTTTAGTGATACCATTTTTCTTAACAATTTCGATTCTCTGAACCCCCCCACCGCCCCTCCCCCTCCAGAGCCAAACTCTAGATCGATTCTCTGACCCCCCCCCCCAAAAAAAAACCAAACTCTAGATCCGCGCCTGCGTGGGGGATGTAAAACGCGAAGATATGTCGAAATTTTCCGGAAGTCGAAACATGGGACCCATTGCAATAGTTAGCTTTCTAATGAAATCTACCTAAAATGGAGCTATGTTTCTATTGGTGGTCTAGTGCATGACTTCATTAGAACCATATATTTTTGAATATAAATAGGGCTGCATATTATGTCAGCAACATTAAAGAAGTTTTCTATTGTGACATTTGTCAGTTGATTATCAGAAAATTCAATTTATGAAATAATTGATGACAATGGCCAATCGAGTATCAAAATTCTCGGAATTCCAGGGGTGGGGGCACGGCCCCACCTTGCCCCTCCCTGCGGGCGCCCATGCCACCCACATATGCAAATGGTCGGTAATCCTCCTTTCAATATAGCAGAAGCAGAGTGGGGGCATGTTTGTTTGCAGTAGGACTATGAACAGGAGCAGCACACGTGAGTTGCTCTTCTGCCCAGTCCTAGTGTAGGATGGGCGCCTGATACTTGTTTCATTTATTACCCCTTATCTTCATGAAGCTAGAGAAGGTCTCAAATGACGAATGTGATTAAGCTGAAACAGCTTTGTGAACAGAAAAGTTTGTCCAGGTTTCTCTTATAGTTCAGAAGTTTGCAACACTGTAGCACGACCACTTATAACACAAGTTGTTTTGTTGTTGCTTTTATCATTTGAGGGGCTTGGACATGGTTGTCATTGAGACCCATGTACTTAGGTGTGTGTATTTTTTATGATAGCCTGCTGTAGTATGGTGACTGTATTAGTGTGTCTTTGTACTTTAGGTGAGGATTGGGAGGGAGGCAGCCGTGGCCATAAATAAGGAACCATCTCGGCATTTGCCTGCAGTAGACGTGGTAAACCACTTCCAAGATGGCCTAGGTGGGAATCTAATCCACCTCGCCTCAGGCTTAGCGTACCCCGTTTCAGCCCTCAGACCAGAATTACTTTTATGGACAGGGCCAGGAAACGAACCCAGACATCTGGGGCAAGAACCAAGAATGCTAGCCACTACACAACGAGGTGGTCAAACAAGGTGTCCAGGAATGTAACTAGGCCTAATGGGTAAGACTGGGAAGTTGTGTGTCTACAAGGTATAGGGGAACTACAAACTGTCATTCACTCATTGAGAACACTTTCCAGCTAGACTGTGAAGAACCCATTACTGATTTGGGTGCTATTCAGCACCTAGAACAAATACTTGGTACCGGTACTTAACTCCATTGTCATGCACAGGAATACAATGCTAACTTTCTTACATATGTTGGGTGGTCAAGCTAAGAGAACTTTAACCCTCAGTGCAAGAAAAATGTCCCTACGATGCCAGAACAACCCTTGTTCTCTCAGCTATAAAATGCATGTTAGCAGGCTCCACCATCAAATAGGGAGGTAAAATTTGACATGCTGCGTGCATAAAATGATGATTACTAACACAGTAAGACTGAAACCTACAATGATGCAGCACTCAAAAGGTACTATGGGCTAACGTACACTACTGAATGAAGACCTACTGTACTCCTAGGCTTTTACATATAACAATGTAGTAGGCCTACACCTTGCAGGCTTTAGGCTAAGGATAATAGAGGGCCAGAGGGAAGATAACAAAGTAGTCAATAAAGCCTACTATTATTTTGCTGGAGAATATCTCATCTGTATTAATATCTTCTAGCAAGTACACAAACAATATTAACATATATTTCTAGAGCCAACAAACATTCTTTGTCGACTTCATTTCGACTTTTTCGCTCATGCCTAGGATTGTACCAATCCTTTCCTTATCCCCTGGCGCATAGGACACCAGAAGTCACAGGCATGCAGAGTGTACATCAAAATAGGACCAGGGTCCAAACCTGGGTGCTTCGATCACACGTCACTTTGTCTCTTTAATACTGTACTTGAAGTATTTGATTGAGACAGCTGCGTGCATCCTCTGCAAATATTAGCATAGATAGGAAAATTATGGACATGGGTAGGCCCTACCGCATTTCAAACTACTTCAGTACCGTTAACTAAACTAAAGCTGATCCTGCACATTTACAAAGACTTGACAGAAGTCTTCAGCAAGATGAAAACAATTGTTTGGTGCACTTGGCAGGAATAAATTACATTATAAATATAAGGGAAGAATTGTCCTCTATGTACAAGACTATATCGTACTGTACTCGTATATGTACTGATATCGCGTCAGGAGTTGGCAGTCGGGTTTGAACTGCAGGGGTCTTCCCGCTCACTGCGTATCGTGCATTCCAAAAACATTCAGTTGGTCACTAGTTGCCTCACTCACTCAGCACATTCCTTCTTTCAGTGGCTGAGTATCGCCTGCTGCAATGATAACCATTGGCATGCGGCAAGCCGATATATTTAAATTAGGAATAGACGGGCCGCGCATGCGTACTGCAAGACCCCCCGCACCCCGTCACAGCGTGTTCAACTGCCATCTCCTGCCGCGATGACAGTAAATGAGCTTGGAAACATTCATCTTTTCAAAAGTTTTCAAACGCGCCAATGATAAATTATAGCGACACTGGAATCAGGCCACGAAACTGGTTTGTACACCACGCCGAGTTAGTCATTTAACCGAGCCGACCAATGAGGAAAATATACGCAGTTACGTGAACGGAGATAATCGAGGACTCCCGAGTCGAGTCGAAACTCACACGTGTAGTAAGTGAGTCTAGAGGATCGTAGGAGGGGTGACTCGTGTTTGGCGCGTGGCGGACAGCCAATAAGAAGCGACCTTACTCAGATAAGAGCAAACAATTACCAGCATGATTTTAACACATTGCAATATCATGGAAGATATTAAATAATAAATAAGAACTATTTATTAACATTGCAGCTAATTAAATGTTTAATTAAGCATTATTATCATCATTGCTTTTAAGCAACCAATCGATCCATGTTTTGAAAGGGGACGCTACTTTGAGTATTGACGAGGGGAAGGAGATAAGAGAATCGAGGCTCTTAACAATTACGATTTCATGAGAAGAGGACGTGTCAACCAAATACTCGACAATCGAACAAAGCTGATAGAAATTACTATATATTTGAAGAAGACGAATACGACACGCAATTAGTAACGAGAACGAAAGCACTTAGTTTGTGCATATATATCAAGTCAACATACAAGTATATTTAAAATTTATTGAAATTATTCTACATATTTATACCATGTCTAAAATACTGAAGTTGAGGGAGGAATATACGACTGAATCTACAGAAGAAGTAATGACGAACTAAAATGTTAATGGGAACAGAACTGTGACGACAACGAGAGTATTCGAAATGACATAACATCAATCTCGTAGGGGAGATTAACATCTCGTCTCTCCTACGTAAAATATTCTACAACTACAAAGTCATTTCACCAACTAAAATGACGAATGCTTATATCAGAACTTTGACGAAAGAAGACAGAAGATATTCACGAACGAGGGTGGCTAGGGTTGATCCCAGTGCCATCAAGAGAGAAAGGGTATCCCATCTCACACAAGAAGAGTACCTAGCAGAAAGGACGGCCACACGAAGATGTTAGAGTTTGAATCCCGTACCTGACCGCATGGAGACTTCTGTAGGAGACCGTAGAAGCCCACACGACATCATGGAGTTTCGAGCTTTCAGGAGCAATCCGTGTCTGAGGGATAGCGAAGAAAGCCCACGTCTAGTCATCTATAACGCATCACAAGGTAGTCTCATGACCAACGATATATCCCATTTTGTAGAATTGTAGAAACTGTTGAGAATATCCGACAACTTTTTATTAATGCCATTTTTCTACGTTTTCATAATATTGTTATAGTTTTCTATGTTATATTTTCATAACTACGTCACGAGGATGTTTATTCTCGATTTTTCGTCGATTTTGACAATTTAGAATTGTTACTTAAATTTTTGGAATTTTGCGACTTTCGAAATTTGAATGAGGAGAATTTACAGTTTAATTCAGAATATTTTTATGGTCAAGTTTAAACGTGTTTAGATCACATTTTGTCAGTTTTTGAACTGTTTTATGTCGTTCTTTGACAACGATGATAATAATGGAAATTTATTCCAAGAATGTTATACAGAGGTATATTTTAGAGAATGCGATTCTTAAAGATATTATGTAGAGATCCATGTAAATTCACGATCTGATAACTTATAGACAGATTTGGTTGTAAATATTTGGTGGCTAACAAACATCAAGTATAAAAGTTTATGAGAAATATATTAAATATAAGGTTTTGAATATTCCCGAAGGGAATATGATGTAGTTTCCATTTGAGCGGATGAATTATCAATAAATGATAAAAATGGTCCGGTTAGCTCAAACAATGCCAGCGTTTCACCCCAGTGTGCCGTTGGGCTTGTCAGTTGGTACAGACACACCTACCAATACGCGTGGCTAGCACATACTGAGAAGGCCATGCAAGACACAAAATACAAGCAGTATTGATGTCACGAGCATGCCAATGTGCTACGGGAGTCAAACTCCCTTCGGGAATATTCAAAACCTTATATTGGATTGCCAAGATAAGGCTTTTGTTTTTATGAAAGGGAGTTTGACTCCCGTAGCACATTGGCATGCTCGTGACGTCAACACTGCTTGTATTTTGTCTTGCATGGCCTTCTCAGTATGTGCTAGCCACGCGTATTGGTAGGTGTGTCTGTACCAACTGACGAGCCCAACGGCACACTGGGGTGAAACGCTGGCATTGTTTGAGCTAACCGGACCATTTTTATCATTTATTGATAAATATATTAAAGAAAGAATTTATAAGAGAATGTAATGTGAAGTTAGTAAATACGATTTACAGTGCATTTTTGAAGTAATAAGATTGAAGAAAGATTTGAAAGAAATATCACAGCTAATAGGAAGCTTTATGGAAATGTGAGTTATAAAAAGAAATAATATTGTTATTAGAAGACTAGTATTTTATTGTATTACCTGTTAAATTAATTCATCGATAGGACCAGTATCTTTATTACATATTTTTATTAAGGATGTTGAAACTACGAAAAGAATTTGTTAACGAGAAGTTAGTTAAGAATGTTATTGGAAGAAACTGCGAAGTATCTCTAAGAGAGAGAGATTTATTTATTCCCGTGATGACGGAGGTATTTGTTGTTTGACAATGAGCATTGTGATGCCATTGATCAATTGTTGAAGGAATGTCTGTAGTGACAGACTTGCGCATATGTTGGAAAATAGGATGTTTTAAGAAGAAGCAGTATTGTTGATGTCTATTAATATTTGAAGTTATTGCAATAGTCTCATAGAGTTGAAACTCCTTGAAAGCATTAGGACAGCGAATCCTAGATGAAGTTATATCTGAAAGAAATTATAGGATCAATGGATCTTTGTTGAAACTGAGAGTAAACTAAGCTCTATTTAAATGGTTCTTAATCAGATATTGAATTTACGGTAATTATTCAACGAATTGGAAGATTGTATTTTATTAAGTATTTTTATTTTAATGATAGACCAGTTGTAGGAGGACTACGAACTATGTCTTTACTTAATTGTATGGATTATAGAATCCCGAATTGTAACAGTTTCCCGAATAAGACATAGTATGGTGAATGACAATTTTCTCAAGTCCGTTGAAATGTGAGTGAAGTAATTAGGAAGACAATTTATATCTATGTCTGTAAAGAAGGCAGTTTGCCCGTTGTAGCCTATATATTATATTTTAAATTGAGTAGTTGCTGAACTACAGCGCCGATATTTGTGTTGTATATAAATAATATTTAGAATTCAAAGAAAGGTTAATAGTTATATTTATGCGTATTGTAATTTTGAATTTGTAATTTAAATATGAGTAGAGATTTTTATCGCTTCTATGAGAAGGATTTAAGTGATAGGAGACGGGAGATAAATTGTATAGAGTAATGCATAATTTTTGTAATGACGGAGATCTACGTTAAGGGTAAACTCATTTTATTTTGGGGATATTTTTTTAAACTTTATAACATATTATCTTGTTATAAAACTCCCGTTACCTAGGGCACAACAGTTGCTTTCTGCGATTTAATTCATTATTTTATTTGAGCTTATGAAAGCTTCCATAAATAATTTTATCGGTTTCTAGAAGAAACAAATAAGAGTTTAAAGTAATAGAGTAATGACATTTCGTCATTTGTTTTAATTGAACATTAATAATGCATATTATGAATGCAAGTGTTAGGAAACGTGTATTTGTTAATGTCAATAAATACGACAGGCACGTTTTTACGATTCCCTGATCTTTTATAGAAATTTGGCATTGTCTTTGTAGTTAAATGGTGGTGGAATGTGCTGTAGAGTGGAAGTTCCCGAGGGACCTTATCCACATCCTTACGCCCGAGATTTGCATGGATTCTCGTCTTTCCTGAGTAGTTAGAGAACCCTATTGTTCTGTACTTAGTTACTATAGCACATTCTGTTTGATAAATCCCTGTTCCTTATTCTGAGTGTTTTCGCCAAGTAGCACTGTGTTGTTTTTAGCCGGGACTGCAAGATGCTACAATCCATTATTTTTCCAGCTTTGGATTTTGGTGGATCATCCAGATATAAGGGTACAGTACCTATATTCGAATTTTTACGCCAAAATCAAACAAATAAAAGTAAATCCATGAATTCTGATTACAGTATAATTATACCGACTGAAACCATGAGCAAGATTTACACTTGAGCAATTAATACCTGCCCTACATATAAATTATTTTGTCCCAGGATTAGAGCGAACGGAGCTGCCGCCATTATGCGATGTACTGTTATCATTAACATTAGATTTGTCTTCTACTGTCGAGAGCTGAGAGAGAGGAAAATACCAATGTCACCAACTGATTTCTGTTTCTGTTGTAAACGTCCATGGTGATAAATTCTGAACTTGTAACTTGTAATATAAAAGAAATCTCGATTCGTACCCCAACCTCCGTACGGTGTGCAATTGTGCATTGAGCGGTCGGGTTTAGGGAGCGTGCTAATTGTGTGTTGTGAGGAAGTAGGGTTTGTTGGTCTGTTATTTTCTTTGTGTGTTAGTGTCTAGTTAGTGATTTCCCAGGTTAGTACCATTTTCTTTAGGGGATAACTATTCATCATGGCTGCAAAAAGTGATGGTGGTCAGATGGGGCGACAGTGGAATATGAGGGTGAAGCGTCAGTTGACAGCATAATTGTAGTGTCGGAATCTGAGCTAGAAACTACTCAAGCGTCCACAGTTGCAGGACCATCTACGGTTATTGAAAAGCGCCAGCCATTACCAAGTACCAATAGGTATTATGACCATCACACCGGGCCGTACACGGTGTTTGTTCAAGGAGAGGGAGCTCAAAATATTGGGAATTTACATCCTATGGCCTTAGGCAAGCTATTTTTTGAAAATAAGGCAGAGGGTATCGAGACTATTCAACGCAAAGGGCGAAATCGTGTTCAAGTGCAATTTCATAAGGCGACGGAAGCCAATTCATTCTTACAACACCCTTTACTACCTGAAAAACACTTGGTTGCCTTTATCCCGTCCTCTAATGTCCAACGTGTTGGTCTAATTAGGGGCGTAGATACTTAATTATCCCATGAGGAGATTCTAAAATATATTGATTCACCTGTTCCGATCGTTAGAGTACAACGTTGTTTTTTTTTTAGAAAAAAATATGATAGATGATAAGTTGGAAACCATTCCTACAGGAACTGTTAAACTTTTCTTTGAAACTCAGCGTCTACCTGAGTATGTGTCCATTTTTAATGTGATACTTGAAGTTACGTTGTTCATATTTTCTCCCATTCGATGGCAACACTGCCAATGATATGGGCATGTTAAACTGCACTGTCGGACGCGCGCCCCAGTTTGTGGTAAATGTGCACATGGCCATTTAAATGATACGTGCCAGGTAATTACGTTTAAATGTGCTAATTGTTCTGAAAACCATCCAGCAGGCGCCGCCCGATGCGCTGAACTGGAAAAACAAAAATCCAACAAACGACAAATGTGTATAGACAACAAATCATACCATGAAGTCATTCAGGCTAACTCACGTGTATCTTTCAACCCCCTCACCCTCCCTCAGCAATTTCCGACCATAGAGCAGTCAAATATTCCGCGTCTTACTGATCCGCCTCGTAAACGGAAATATACAGCAATTGTGCCTCAAGCGCCTAAAGTGGTGAATCAATTGGGTTATGATCGACGGGCCTAATTAGATGTCTTACATCCACCGTCTGGCAGAGCCCTGTAACTATGGGAGCTGAAGTGTTGATGAAACGGTCTCCTCAATTACCTGTAACTTTGCGGGATCCGTCGCATGCCATAATGGCAGATTTTCAGAAATTAAAGGAATTATTGGGGCACAACGCTCAATGGAGCTTCTATGTGCAAAAATTAGTGGATCAGATTGTACCATTACCTCCCACTCCTCCTTCATCAAAATATAACACCCTGGTTCGTAGTAGTCCGCAGTTAGATTAATTCCATTTGTCATCTTGTATGTTACTACTCCAGTGGAATTGTAGAAGTATTTTAAATAAAAAGCATGAATTACTGCATTTCATTCAGGAGTATGATCCGGACATCATATTCCTACAAGAATCATGGATCCGTTCCTCGTATAACTCTCAGATTGACAATTATAAGGTTGAACGTCAGGATGGACCAGGATATCGAGGTATCGTGACGTTATTCAAAAATAATTTACGGTACACCCCTTTTCTAATAATTCTTACATACCTCACGCTCATCATCAAACGCTCCTTGTGCAAGATCTCCATATAAGTCATATTTACTGTCCTCCTAGCATACAAGGTTCACGTCGACAATGGTATTTTCAGTTTATACAGCAATTTTCTAAACATCTTATATTGGGGCATTTTAATGCACATCACTCCTGTGGGGCAGTGGGTAGGATTAATCCGAAAGGACATCACATTGTTGCGGCTATACAGGAATTACACCTACATTTATTAAATGATGGTTCACCCACGCGCATTACCCCGCCGAATAGTCCACAAAGTGCGGTGGATTTAAGTATCACTACTGTAGATATATCTCATAAGTTGTCATGGCAGACTGTGAAGGACACTCATCAAAGTGAGCATTATCTTATTATAATAGAATACGATGTCTCGAGTACCCGACATATCTCGCAGAACGTATTTCAGGTTAAGAGAAATTTTCAGAATTTTGATTATGATTTGTTTTCTCGCTTTTTAGAGGATAGGCTTTCTCGGCAATTACAGATGTCTGGTAACAGTTATACTTTTTATTAGATACTATCCGTGATTATTTTAATATATATATCACCCTTATATTACAAAAACATGTCCTCCGGCTAATCATGTTGCCTTACCCTCATGGTGGGATCAAGAATGTAGACACTTGGTACGACGTCGCAAGGCGAGTTTAAAAGCTTTTCGGCACTATGGTACTTCAGCCTCCTATTTGAGATACAATCGTCTCACCGCTCAAATATAACGTGTATTTAATCATAAACGACGCGCAGCGTGGAAATTATACATTACCCAATTAAGTAGTACTACGTCACTAAATAGTATTTGGTCAGCGATTAAACATTTCTCTAATACTCCTCCTATTCACTCTCCCTCTCAACTTTCGGCGCAAGGATACAATGACTTGTATCATAATTGGACACCGGATATTGTTATTCGTCTGCCTACATCCTGTGCCTCTGGTTCGCTGGACCGTTTTTCCAGTTTAATGCAGCCTATTATGCGTAGCGAATTTATCCAAACATTCAGACACAAAAATCAACAAGCCCAGGGATTGATGGTGTGACTTATACCATGATCGCTCGATTTCCCGCAAACGCTCAGGATATCATCCTTCAACTATATAATTCAATCTTATGCACCGGGACCTTCCCGGAAAGTTGGAATGTTTTTCAAACTGTCCCTATTCTGAAACCCACGAAAAATGCACGATTAGCGACTAGTTATCGCGGTATCCAACTTGGGTCATGCTTCCGCAAATTTTTTCAAAATGTTCTTCTCCGACGGTTTCAATGGTGCCTCGAATATTATACCCTGTTTCCTAAAACGTAATTTGCATTTAGAAAAAATCTCGGTACATCTGACCCATTAAATATATTTTTTACTGATTTACTCCTAGCAAAAGGAAAGAAAATGCATACTATAGCGGTTTTCCTTGACCTAAAAAATGCGTATGATTCTGCAGATCCACTTCATCTTATTCAGATACTTCGGGATATGCAATTTCCACTTCCCTTCCAGTGTTTAATACATAACATGCTATGTCATCGTAAAATAATTTTAAAATCCCCGGCCGGTGTATTTAATTCCCGACACACTTCTCATAGTGTCCCGCAGGGAGATGTTTTAAGTGGGATTTTATATTTACTTTATACTCGTACCCTAGAAACAGTCATACTACCGCACGCTTGCATCCTTCAATACGGGGATGATATTTTAATATATTGCACAAGAGAAGATTTTTCCGCATGTCGTAGGGATATATACAACGCCTTATCTAATGCTCATGACTGGTTTCATCAATACGGATTTGAAACTTCTGCAGGAAAAAACGCTGCGATGATCTTTACTCACAAACGAATTTACGACAGTTCTCCTATATTATATCGACAAGGCCAAATTCCGGTGGTGACGAGTGTAAAATACTTAGGAATTTATATTGACAGGAAAATGCAAGGGGAGAGACATACGCAATACCTTACGAGTCATCTTGCCAGCAAAATCAATATTCTAAAATCACTCACTCGGCGCAATTGGGGAGCAGACCCGGAATTATTATTAATAGTATACCGTAACATCATTCGTTCTGTGCTGGATTACAATTCCTTTTTTATATCATGTCAAGTACTAGGCTCCTACGTTTAGATCGAATACAGTTTACTGCCTTACCTATCATAATAGGCGCGCTTATATCAACCCCCACAGGAGCCCTTTTAGTTGAAACCGGAGAAATGTCGTTACATTATCAGCGTAGATATCTTGCATGTATGTACCTGCTGCGTAAAATGATGATAGCAGTATCACCAATCGTTCCTAAATTACAATTATTGAAGGTGTATTATACTCAACGATTATAGCCCACAGCTTCTGTTCCGGCTTTGCTGGCCGCATATTCCATTCTTAAACAATACCGCCATAATATATTAAAAGTTACTCGTTTGCCTATCTATAATATGCCGTATTCCGCAGCTCATTTTCAACCAAATATTCTCAAGCATTCCTTACCCCAAGTATATCATTCTTTTCAACATAACCCAGTAATCATTCCTCGTATTTTTCACGAGATAACGAGCCATTTGGTATCTTGCATTATTTTTATACCGATGGTTCTAAAATGGTTAACCCATCCCGTGTGGGAGCAGCTTTCTTCTCTCCGGATTTACATATCTCATGTCAGTATACTTTACCCTCAGACGTCACGATATTTACAGCCGAAATTTTGGAATCCGCCAGACGTGTTTTTATATTAAACAACATGGTATTCGTCATTCTCTAATTTGTACCGACTCAATGAGTGTCGTGCAAGCACTTAAAAATGTTCTTGAGGCTGATAATTGGTTTTTATGTCAGTTAGTGCATCAATTGTACACTTTACAAACTGGGGGTTTTGATGTCAGTATCACGTGGATACCCGGCCATTCACATATTGAGGGTAATGAAATCGCTGATAAACTAACCAAAGATGCTGCAGATGGTAAAGGCAAGGCTTACAATATAGCTATACTCATTTCTGATTTGCGTTCTCTAATACGTTCGAAGATACAGCATGACTGGCAAGTCACGTGGACTAATTATGCGAAACTTAAGGCCAAACATTATTTTGGGATACAACCGACTATTTTACGCAAACCATGGTTCCAGAGTGGTAAATACACACGACGACACATCATTACAATCATTCGTCTCCACTGCCTTTAAATGTTGCCACATTAGTTCTTAATCCTACAATTCCGCTGATTAGTAGCATAGTATCATTTTTTGACAACATTGATTTAAGGCTTTGAATTTGTATTGCTTTCACCTTGTCCATAATTGTGACCCGGTCATGTGTGTCTATGTGCAGTACCAGTAAGTCACCAAGGTGGGTCACTTCGGTGTGAAGAGTCAAATACCATTAGTGTCCCAGTCTATTTTCATACATTTTTCTCCTACCTATTATGTCTCCTCGTTACGTCATACTCTTTGTTTGGAATAACCCGTTCCTCACTGCAGCCCGATTCTGTAAGAAATGGTTAAGCCATAGCCAGTCTTTGGGACCCCTAAAGACTGGTTAGCGGTCGAATTGGTATTCTGTAACGCCAAATCGCATCCACGATGTGAAGTAGGTCTTCCCGCTGAAACATCCGCCGTAAAGGCATGTTCCTAGGACTTGTTAGCCGTGTTATAGCCCATTTGTAGCGATAAATCAAAGATGGAAGTTAACAGCTGATATGTATATTATCACCTAATGGCTTGAATATTAAGTTATTTATTGAAGATGGGCTAAGGTAAGTACAATCAATATATTTTTGATTCTTCAAGTTGTGCAAATATCCTTTTTTGACGATTAAGGTAAATATCTTACTTAATATGAATAATGTCATACCGTGTAATATTCCAATTGTTTTTTTTTCAGATGCTGTACGAATAAAAGAGATCTAAAACGATTTTTATTTGCTAGAGAAGAAACTTAAGTGCTATTTTACTGCTTTGGAAAGAATTAGCTTTAATTTTAATTGTAGAATTCGAATCATGTTTACGGAAGCTTAAGTACCGGTAGTCAGTGGTCTTCGAATCTTGTTTCTAGGTCATGGGAATAATTGCTGTCAGAAGTTTGAAGATGAATACCTACCTCCCTTCCTAATGTGCGGCAATTATCCTTTTAATTATTTAAATTATCACTGCTTGAAGAGAGGCTGCAAATGTTCACATTTCTTCACGGCCTTGGCCTATGCGATTGGTAAATTATAATTAATTGTGGTGACAGAGACATGACAACTTGATCATAATGAACGTTCACAAACTGAAATTAACTCATTCATCTAAGGAAATGATAGAATTGGAAGAAATGCTATCCCCTTCATCAGAACTGGTAGTGTCAAGCCCTGATGCAGTAAGTATTTAAACAGAGCTTGGCAAGTAGCTTAGTACGTTAGTAGGCAGGTTGGAACATAAAGAGTATTGTAGGCTTTCATATTGAAATAATGAGGGAAGTCAATTAACAGTGTAGACCTGGAATGCAGTAGCCAATATCAATATATCATTCTAATGAAATGGGCCATCACTTATACATAGCCTATACCAAGACATAGAGATAGAAAATAATATCCGAACGCAAATTATCTAAATTTTGCAGTGTTGCGTGTAGGAAAAACAATTGCCCTGGATAAAGATTATTCATGCGTGACTACCCCCACTGTGCGTGACAAAAACCATGAGTGTTTATTAGTGATGAGCATAATTCTCGCTCGAGATACTCGAGACTCACGTCAGTACTCTCGAGTCATGCTCAAATCGGACCTCAGCATTGGAAGGCCGGTATTACACTATCAAAGAAATTTGTCAAAGATCTTTGATAAAAGACCTTTTATAAAAGATATGGCAGCGTAATGAGGAAATCATTTATAAAATGTGGTTTTATAAAATGTATGAGCACCATGCTATCTTTGATGAAAGATTCAAACCAAAATGGCAGATCATAACAGCTGGAATATTACCACAACAAAGATGTTCATATCAGAGTGTGAAATGCATGAAATGTTACATAATGAATTTTATACAATGTAAAACATAAATAACAGATATAAAGTGTAGGTAAAATAGCCTAGGCTCTAAGCGCTGCCCACAAAGGATGCACATTTCAGGATATAAAGAAAATTAAATAGTTAAATAGGCTGAAATAAGCCATGAAAAGCAGAGTATTTTATATCGTAATATTTATATTGTAGGTAATATGTCATGATGATGATGATAATTGTTGTTTTAAGGGGCCTAACATCTAGGTTATCGGCCCCTGGGTAATATGTCAATTTTTAAGCGAGTGTAAATAGGCATTTTTACCGGTAGATAATATAATATGTAACCAACCACTTAGGGCAAGTGGTTGTTTGGCGGAAGGGCTAGAGCGCTCGACTCCCATGCGTTATGACCAAGGATCGAATTCCTCTTATTGCTTACTTTTTATTTCGTATGTTTCAATTTTTTTGCTCGGGCAGTGGCTGTTTGGAACGTCAACATCATTCATTTCTTGCCATTTTCAAGTCCTCGTACTGCAGCGCGTTCACCAAGATTTTACTCGTGCAACCCATGGTTCAACCCATAGACGTTCACTTTATCTTTCCGTTTCTTGTATATAACGATATTGCCACCACAGAATTTCAACTACCTTAATATACAGTAGTTAAGTGAACAAGGAACTGTCCTTCATACATTTTGCTGAACTATGATAAAATATTTGATGTAGTGTAATGGTGCGATGATTGCTTTGTATAACTTTTATAAAAGTTCAGTTTTATGAAATTCCTTTGATACTGTAATACCGGCCTTACCGCGGCCAGGAACGAACCTGCAAGCTTGGAGATGGTAGACCGACACGATAATCGTTCACCCACCGTGGCAAGCACAGTGATCGGCAGGCAAACAGGCTGCAGGTGAGGAACAGCACACAGCAAGCGCCTGATGTCTCGATACAACATCGAGATGATCGAGAGCTCTAAATCACGCTTGCCAGCTCTAGTTCGAGAGTGAAACCATATGCGCCTGACGTCACATACAGCATCGAGATAGCATTACATGGCACGGACTGCATCGGTTGCTCAGCCTTGATCCAGAGTTCTGCATCATGCTTCCCATCACTAGTGTGTGTGTATACAGGGCATTTATATTTGCTTGGCAAGGACATTCTCGCTCAAGCGCTCCGCCAGTGACGGCTCAGTTACCAGCGATCGCGCCCGCATATGTACAGCAGAATACGGTACTTAAAATCAGTATCATGCATTTTTACTCACCATGTGTGCAGTAGATGCTGAAAATGTTCCCCATCCGCTGCCAAACATAATTGGCATCTCCTTGTGAAGTTTCCGGTTACTCCGGTTAATTTAGCTTCAGTAATGAAATAACGACATCTATTTTTATTATTTACTGAACCTGTACTGCACCCGAAATTAGGATAATTTAGGATGAAAAGGATGTTATTATCCGAGCCCATGATAAAATTTAACATTAGAATATAAATCTTGGAAGTTGGCTCAAGACGAGTTTTGTTAGCGAACGCGAGCTATGGGAGAAACCCATCACGTGATCAGAGACGCCCAGAATATTCTAGACCTTTGGAAAGTGCATAGCAACAAGGAAATTGCGCGAAATATTACCAGGTAATTGTTATAAAATATATCATTGGATGTATGCTTTCAGCCAATGAGAGGAGGCTTTACGAAGCAGACATGGATTTTTACCTAGTTAATGTGATTAACTATGCCATTTAAGCCCTTTGTAACAATTTTACTCCATAGAAAACATTAAGAAAATTAAAAGAAGATAATACTACTACTTTGAATGACGCTTAACGGAAGATTTTCACTGTAATAAGGAATATTACAAATGCGCGCCACTAACTGCGCGGCATTGACAATGGCGCAATTTTCAGACGAGTTGAAGGGGGGTCGACAGCTCAGAGCGTTCTTCTCTCGACAGACTTCATAGCGATAAGACGTATCGTCCGGAGGAAATTCATTCCCGTTGACTAGATACAGTGCGAGGTCCTACGTTACACTATAGGCAAGGGTGTTACCGGCCAACATTTATCGAGAGCCCCGCTTCAAATTAGGTGAAGTTGAGCGGCGGAAAATTCATTTAATAGCAGACAAGTATTCGACTTTGACGAAATAGAAGTGTTTCTAGTTTACTTATACAGTGATAAAGAATAACTATAGAAAGATTCATTAAAATCGAGCTGGTATTTTCCGAGATATTTGAGACTTTGTGGTGTCAGACAAAGTTGTGAGTTTGCATTCACAAATTCTCATAGTGTGTTTCTTTTGTTTTTGTATTTCTCATAGTGTTCTTCTTTTGTTTTTGTATACCGTACAAGTCAAATGTACTTTTTTGAATATAACTGTCTGTTTCCGGTTGTGACCAATGGATGTCAGTGTTTGTTTCTTCTCCCATCAATTTGGAGTTTAGGACCGTATTTAGTAAACCTTTTTTGCTAATTATTTTATGACAGGTTATGAGCCCAGTTAAACGCTTATTGCTGTTAATGTGTGGACTTTGTGATGGGAGATTGTCGGTCGTTAAAAGGTGTTGATATGTGCGGCGCACACGTGGACGGCAGTTAAGTGTGCATTCAAGATAGTTTTTGGTGAATTTTGTGGACGATTTTCTATTGTGAGGACTATTTGTACGTTTTATTTTAAGTATACATACTAACATGGATGCAGCTACGGGAAGCAGCGAGCGAGTAGTTGCAATAGTGAGGTTACAGGACGACAATTGGGATGCGTGGAGCACTCGAACAAAGGCATTGTTTCAAACAAGGCGTCTGTGGGACGCGGTTCAAGGTTCCCCACGAAAGACCGATACAGGAGAGGTAGAAGATACACCCGTTGAAGAGTACTCCGAGGCCCAACTGGGCAAAGATCAAGACGAGAAAAACTTGCTTATAGGTTTGGTCACCGACCCTTTCCTAGGTGATATCAAAGAAGCGGAGACAGCTAAGGAAGCATGGCAGAATCTTCTGACTTCATGTTGCGATACCGGAGTCCTTCAAATTGTGACGATGTTAGAAGAATTGTGTCTTTTTAAGAAAACTAGTGACATTAGCATGCGTACATTTGTTGATAAAGTGCTCACTTGGTGTGCACGGTTGGACGATGTAGGTATAAAATTTACGGATAAGGCCAAAGCTGCTTTTATTCTCAGAGGACTGGAAAAGCGGGAGTACGAAAATTTGATACGTTCATTGGAAAGCAATGAAGAAAACTTAAGTGTAAAGGTAGTGTGAGCCAAACTATTGTTGGAGGAGAGAAAGAACAAGTTGGACAAACTAAAGATGGAGCGATAACAGGAGACTTATGCGAGGCTGAAGAAGGAAGAATCTGAGGGTCAAAGCGTGAAGGCAATGGGGGCTGCCATGCGCTTAAATTCCAAGGGGGTCGTCAACAGCAGCAAAAGTGTCAACAAGCCAACAGGTAGTGGTGGATTCATGTGCTACAAGTGCCAAGAACAGGGGCATATTGCGAAGTTCTGTGATTTAGCTCATGAAGCAAGAAAGAAAGGTTCAGTTTTGTGTTTTAATTGTGCCAAGATAGGTCATACTTCCCGGAATTGTAGTAATGGACGCAAGGAAAATGTTAAGGTTAAGAATCGTGAGGTTATTGCCACGGTAAAGGACGATGAGGCGGCAAACGAATGTGTTCAGGTTAATGCTAGTAGTGTTAAGGTAAAGGCTTATGTGGCAACTGAAAGCAAGGATGATGCATCTGATTGTGTACGCAGGTGGTATGTAGATTCAGGAGCCACTGAGCACCTGACACCTTATAAGGATATTCTGTATGATTACACCCCAAAGGTTTCTGGTAGTGTAGACACAGCTGATGGATCCGTAGTTAGTGTATGTGGTATGGGAAGTGTGCTTATGAAGCTATCTGACAAGTGTGGAGGTTCTTTTCTGAAACTGAAAAGAGTGTTGTATGTCCCAGGTCTTCAAGACAATTTAATATCTGTAGGTCAATTTGACAGGAAAGGTGCAGTCGTAACCATTAAAGATAGCAAAGTTGTATTGTCAGATCATGAGGGTATATTCCTTACGGGTGAGGCCGTTGGAAATATGTATGAGGTAAATTGTGATTATTTTATGGTAGAACAAGGGAGAGAATTTTCTTGTAATGACGAGATGGAGGTTGTGTATGCTAAGAGCAACAAAGCTGTAACTAGCGGAATATGGCATCGACGTTTTGTCCATGCTCTGAACATTCCAGATCGTGATTTTATGCCCAAAGAAAAGAATCTTGATTGTGATACTTGTAAACAAGGTAAAATGAAAAGACTTAAATTTAATGAAAGAGATCATGTATCTCAGAAGCCATTAGATGTTGTGTTCTCTGATGTATGCCAGCTAGAGCACCCATCGATTGGAGGTAGCAAATATTTTATTACATTTACTGATGATTGTACCAGATTCTCATATGTAAGGTTTATTAAGCATAAGAGTGATGCATTTAATGAGTTTCTCAAGGTTAAGTCCCTAATGGAGACAGCACAAGGGACCAAGTTGAAATCTTTCCATTCAGACAACGGTGGAGAGTATTTAAGTACAGAGTTTTGTAACTATCTTGAAAAGGAAGGTATTGTTCGTAGGTTAACAATGGCTTACTCTCCCCAACAGAATGGCGTTGCTGATCGCCTCAACCAGCAACTTCTCACCACTAGTAGGTGCATGCTCATTCAGTCAGGCATGCCAGTTCAATTTTGGGGGGAAGCCATCAGCACAGCCTGCTCTATAAAGAATAGGTGTGTGTCATCAACTGTAAAGAACATCCCATTTGAACTGTGGACGAGTAGAAAGTTGTCAGACCAGGAATTGCTTATGTTAAAATCATTTGGTTGTAAAGTTTGGATCCATAAACGTAATGTGGAAAAGTTAGTGCCAAGGGCAAATGTTGGTGCAATGCTAGGGTACCCCGATGACTCGAGGGGCTACCGTGTATGGGACATCGAAAAGAAATGTGTCATTAAATCCAGGAATGTAGAATTTGTTGAAGATGTATTTCCGTTTTCTGTAAAAGCCCAGGAAAAACCTGTAACTCAGATAGATTGTGAACCTAGAACAGTTGGAGAAGTGTTTGTCGAGCAGAAAGATTGTGGAGGTGACGTGTTTGATCACGAAGTAGCCGAATCAGGAAATGAAAATCCTGTAACAAGTGATAGTGATGCCTCTTTGTCAGATTCTGATGTCATAATAGACGCTCCATTACAGCCTGAACACACAGTATTACGCAGGTCGAGTAGAGAGAGTAAACTTCCCAGTAAGTGTGTGTGTTGTAATGAAGTCAAGGTCAAATGTCGCATTGTCATGTTAAGGTCAGAATATAACGATCCGGTGTCTTTTCAAGAAGCCACCTCACGAGATGACAAAGAGAAATGGTTTGAGGCAATGAACCAAGAGATTGCCCTCTTGGAAAAACATAATGAGTGTGTTGGATATCGGGATATCATTTGTAAGTATGTTCCTTGATGCAACAGCTATCCTTTTTTTTTTGTTAGTACTCTTTGTATGTATTCTTTGGAAGAGTATTATTCTTTGTAATCCATGATGGAAGCATGTAGGCTATAATAAAATCTCTTGCACTTAAAACTGTTTAATTATGATAAAAAGAATCTGAGAACGCCGGGTAGGCTTTAGAAACAAGATATGGCGACCGTGACAGGACTATTTTGTTAAATTGTGGGTTGCATATTAGAGCAACATATATCGGGAAGTGTTTTATCCAGTTTGTGAACACATAGTCAATTGGTCATGGATACATTGAAAAAGAAACGTACGGTAGTGCGGGCGGCATTTACTCGCGTGTATAACAACTTGGAAGAAAGAAGAAACTCAAGAGTGAACACAGAAAAGCAAGATGATGTGGAGGTTATGGCGGATCTGGAATTACTACGCGAGAAATTCGAGGAGATGGCGCGTTTGGATGCAGAAATTTTGGATTTGCTACTGCAAAATACGGCTACCAAATCGCAGGATTTGGATACAGAGGTACAGACCGCTGATGAATACTCAGGCAAGTACAAAAGAATAAGTATTTACTTGCAAAGGAGCCTAAACCCTGTTGATGATAGTATGACTATGTCAAACATAACCAAGAGAAAATTTAAACTACCTGTTCTTGAGTTAAATAAATTTGGAGGGGAAATCAAGGACTGGTTAACCTTTTGGGGTCAATTTAAGAAAATTAATGACGATTCTGACATAGATGATTCTGACAAATTTCAGTATTTGTTACAAGCTATGGAGCCAAACACTAGAGCTAGGGAAGTGGTGGAAAGTTTTCCTCCTACAGGCAGTAACTATAGCAAGGCTATTGAATGCTTGAAAGCTAGGTTTGGTCGTGAAGACATTTTGGTAGAATTCTATGTCAGGGAATTGCTCAAACTGACTCTAGCGATGAATTCGAAGCATAATCAAGTCAGTCTTTCCTCCCTATATGATAAAATCGAGACACAGTTAAGGGCTTTGGAAACTTTAGGAGTAGCTACAGATAAATATGCTGCAATGCTATTTCCACTTGTTGAGTCATGTCTCACTGAAGAAGTTTTGAGAGCTTGGCAGAGAAGCTACAACACCAGTTCGGCTCAAACTGATGGTAAAACCAGACTTGATAGCCTCATGAATTTCTTGAAATGCGAGGTTGAAAATGAGGAGCGAATTTGTATGGCAGTCCAAGGCTTCAAGATAGGACACCACTCCAAGGGTAGCATGAAAACATTAGGAGCAGAATCAAACCGTCATAACACCGGTACTAATGTTCCAACTGCAGCTGGCCTTGTCAATTTTAAGCCAAACCAAAAAGTGTGCGTTTTTTGTGAAGGTAATCACTCAAGCGATGCTTGTTTTAAGGCCCAGAAAATGGAGCTGGATGACAAGAGGAACATTTTAAAAAGAAGGAACTGTTGCTTTTCTTGTCTTAAGATTGGTCACATTAGTAGAAAATGTAAAACACTGTTAAAATGTATTATTTGTGAGGGTAAGCATGTCCCAGTTATGTGTCCCAGAAGTCACAGGCAGCAAACTCCAAAAGAAGGGGGAACGGTTGAGAATTCTCTATCAAATGTGAACTGTAGTCAGGTATTTTTACAAACACTCATGGTGACCATTAGAGGAGAGCAAGAAAAACAAGTCCGTGTCCTCATGGACCCAGGCTCGCAACGTTCCTATATTAGGAAGGACACTGCTCAGTGTATGGGATATGAGCCCATCGGTGAAGAGACACTGATCCATGGTTTGTTTGGGGGTAAGGTGTCTAATCCAAAACCACATCTTTGTTACAAGGTTAGGTTAAAAAGTCTCAAGGGGACCTATGCTTGTAATTTCGAAGCACTGGATGAAGAAAACATTTGTTCTCGCATCCCTGTCATTGAGCCTGGGCCATGGTTGACTGAAACTACTGAAAAAGGTATACAGCTCTTCGATGAAGATAAACCAGTTGAAGTTTTGGTGGGAGCAGATATATATGGAAAACTTCTCACTGACAGAAGGGAGATTTTACAATGTGGGCTTGTTGCAATTGAGACTTATCTGGGATGGATTGTCACAGGAAAGATAAAGGGGCCCAAATCTTCCAATTCTATGACAGCACTTTCAATGCTTGTTCATACCGAATCTGTAAGCAAACTTTGGGAGCTGGATGCGCTCGGTATTCAAGATCCAGGTGAAAGGAAGAATAGAGAAGAGAGGGAACAGGCAACACATGATTACTTTATGGATACTGTTGGGACAAATGAAGAGGGACGCTATGAAGTGAGGTTGCCATGGATTGAAGGACACCCACCAGTTCCAAGAAATTTCAATTTGGGGAAAAGAAGAATGGAACACACCATCAAGAAGCTGAAAGAAAGTGATTCCAAAGAAATATATGATGAAGTTCTGAAGGACTGGACACAAGAAGGAATCATTGAAGAAGTACCTGTGTCACAGTGGGATGAAGGCCACTATTTACCTCATCGACCCATTTTTTAAGAAAACAGTACAACGCGAGTTCGACCTGTTTTCGATGCTTCGTCTAGAGAGCGTGGCTCTCCATCGCTGAACCAGTGTTTAGAGAAGGGCATTAATCTAATTGAAATTATACCTACATTACTTCTTCGTTTTAGGCTCCACCAAATTGGAGTAATAGCAGACATCAAGAAAGCATTCTTGCAAATCAGCTTATGTGAAGAGGACTGGGACTTCCTCAGGTTTTTGTGGGTTGACATTGAGGGAGAGTTGAAAATATTCCGCCATACACGGGTTGTGTTTGGAGTGACTAGCAGCCCGTTCTTGTTGGGTGCAGTGATCAATTTACATTTGAAACGTCTAGAACGTATGCGAAATGGGAGGTATTCTATAGCTACCATCGAGAAGCTAAAAAAGAGTTTTTACGTGGATAACTGTGTAACCAGTTTACAATCTACTGAGGACTTGCACCGTTTTCAAGAAGAAGCAATAAGCATACTGGCAGAAGCTAAATTTGACTTGAGAGGTTGGGAATATTCAGATTCTAACCGAGAAAATAAGACAGCTACTCCTGTTCTAGGCCTTATTTGGGACAGAAAATTCGATACTCTAGCTGTGAGTGGCTACAAGCCTATGGACATTAAGGCCATCACTCGAATAACTATATTGTCAATAGCACAGAGAGTGTTTGATCCTATTGGCTTCACGTGCTCTGTTTCGCTATGTCCAAAGCTTTTGTTACAGCAGTGTTGGGACATGAAAGGGGGATGGGATGTAGAAGTTCCAGATAGTGTGAGAAATGCATTCTTATTATGGTTACAAGAACTTCCTGCACTTGAAGATGTGAAGATACCACGCTGTGTCATGGGAGTTTGCGATAGTGTAATAAGGTGCTCGGTTCATACCTTTTGTGATGCCAGTAAGCTTGCATATGCCGCAACAGTGTTCTTACGCTTGGAATACAATTCTTGTGTACATGTACAGCTGATACAGGCAAAGTCTAGAGTGTCACTGCTCAAAGGAATGACTATTCCAAGGCTGGAATTGTTAGCTGCAACCATTGGAGCTAGGTTAATGGCATCTTTGAAGAAAGAATTTGAAGAACTACATCCAGATTTCTTCTTCTGGACTGAATCGACTACTGTCCTCACATGGATACAGCGGGAAGATCATTGGGGAGTCTTTGTATGGAACAGGGTTCAAGAGATCAAGCTTCTGACAGCGAAGGAAGCTTGGAGGCACGTCCCAGGCAATATGAATCCTGCTGATCTTCCTAGTCGTGGATGCTCTGCTGAACAATTGCTGGAGTCTAAATGGTGGGAGGGGCCACCATGGCTGAAGCTGCCACAGGGAGAGTGGCCTTCAGAAGCACCAGAACCAGATGAAGAAATGGTAAGGCTGGAAAGTAGGAAAGCTATCACCTCGGCACTTCTATGCAACGAGATCGATGTGGGTCAGTTCTACAATTTCTCCAATGATTATGAGAAAGTTGTAAGGGTCATTGGTTGGATACTGCGGTTCAGTAATTCATGTAGAAAGAAATGTGTAGCGGGTCAAAGTGAGCTACAACAGAAGGAATTCAACGTAGCAGAGAAGTATCTCATACGATTGGTGCAAAGGGAGACTTTTAGGAGAGTCACAGATGAGAAACTTTCTACGTTGTGCCCCTTTATGGATGTCGATGGAGTCATTCGATTGAAGACGAGGATCACCGAAAGAAGTGATTTGGAGTACTTCAGGATGCCAGCAGTGTTACCTTCCAAACATCCTGTAGTTGAGAAGCTAGTGCTCGGAGCACATGTCAAATCTTGCCATGGAGGAGTGCAAGGTCTCCTAAGCCATTTGAGGGAAAAATTCTGGATTTTAAAGGGAAGGAAAGCTATTCGAGCCATTTTGACTAATTGCATTATCTGTCGGAGGTATGAGGCGAGAGGTATATCCGCAAATACACCAGCTCTGCCTGAACCACGAGTGCGGGACGCAGTTGCTTTCGAGACCACAGGTATCGATTTAGCAGGGCCTTTGTATTTAAGAGACAATCACAAAGTATGGATATGTCTATATACGTGTGCAGTTTACCGCGCAGTTCACCTGGAGTTGACCTCATCGTTGTCCATGGATTCATTTCTACGAACTTTCAGAAGATTTGTGGCTCGGCGGGGTAGACCTTCAATTGTATATACAGACAATGGTGGAAATTTTGTTGGGACAAACGATGCCTTCAGTCAGCTAGACTGGGACAAGATTTCAAAATATAGCACTGTTCATCAGATTGACTGGCGATTCAATCCTCCCACAGCAGCATGGTGGGGAGGATGGTGGGAGCGCCTGATAAGGCTCCTGAAGCAACTGTTAAGGAAAACTCTTGGTAAAGCTTCACTGACCTATGAGGAGTTGGAGACAGTCGTATGTGACTGCGAAGTTGTGATGAACTCTAGACCGCTGACATATGTGTCAGACGATAGTACCGACTTAACCCCTATCACACCTAATATGTTTCTGTTAGATACCAAAGAAATGGGGGTACCAGACTGTGATGTGATGGATTCTGACAACCTTAACAGAAGGAGCAGAAATCGTCAGAGGTTAAGAGACAGCTTTCGACAACGATTTAGGAATGAGTATCTAGGTCAGTTGGCCTTAGCTGCTCAAAAGAAGAGTCGCAAGTTGTTACTGGGAGAAGTTGTTCTTGTTGGAGCCGACAACCAGAAGCGAATCGATTGGCCTTTAGCTGTGGTGGAACAGCTTATTCCAGGACGCGACGGAGAAGTTCGCTTGGTGAAATTGAAGACGGCTTCAGGGGTCCTCTTTCGACCAGTTCAAAGACTATATCCTTTGGAAATCTGTGCGAGGGAGATTCAAACAGGCAATGAACTTATCAAGAGTGGTGGAACTGAGACAACTGTCCAAAAGAGTGTGGAAGATAGTGAGGAGGTAGTTGGACTTGTGCAAACTAGATGTGGACGAAAAGTACAGCTGCCAGCTAGATTCCAAAAGTGATTGTTATTTCATTGACTGATTGTTATTTTTTGTTAATATTGTTATTCATGTACTGTGTTCTGAATTGTTGTTTTAGTTCGAGTCGTTGAGAATTTAGTCTTGACTCGAAGGTGGGAGTATGTTGGATATCGGGATATCATTTGTAAGTATGTTCCTTGATGCAACAGCTATCCTTTGTTTTTTTTTGTTAGTACTCTTTGTATGTATTCTTTGGAAGAGTATTATTCTTTGTAATCCATGATGGAAGCATGTAGGCTATAATAAAATCTCTTGCACTTAAAACTGTTTAATTATGATAAAAAGAATCTGAGAACGCCGGGTAGGCTTTAGAAACAAGAGAGTGGACACTTGCAGAAGATTCAGGTGGAAAGACTGTCATAGGCACCAAATGGGTGTATAAAACTAAACGAAACCAAGAAGGTGAAGTACTTAGGTATAGAGCACGTTTAGTAGCTCAAGGTTTCAGTCAGATAAAGGGTACTGATTTCCTTGAATCCTACAGTCCTGTGGTAAAAAGGAAAACTATTAGGACCCTTATAGCCATAGGAGTAGAGCGTGAATGGGATAATTGTCACTTGGACATTGTATCGGCATACCTTAATAGCAAAATTAAGGAAACTGTATTTGTAAATCAACCAGAAGGTTTTCGCAGTGTAGAATACCCAGACTATGTGCTAAATCTCAACAAGAGTATTTACGGTTTATGTCAAGCTGGTAAAGGTTGGCACAATTGTATCGCTGCACAACTTGTCAAGCTTGGCTTAAATCAAAGCAAATGTGATCCATGTCTGTATTTTAGCCCAGATCATGACCTGTATGTTGCCCTTTATGTTGATGATCTAGGTGTGTGGGGATTACAAGCTAAAATAGATTGGTTTGTAAAAAGATTGAAGTCAAAGTTTGAAGTGCCTAATTTGGGAAATATCTCAGTTTTTTTGTCGATTAAAGTCACTCAAGGGTCTAAGAAAAATGTATGTTTAAGTCAAAACATGTACATAAGGACAAATGTTCTTAAATCACTAGAAGAACCCTACCCAAAAGGTTGTGGTACCCCTTTACCTTCAACTGTACCAAACAATGTCACAGAGGAGTTAAAAAAACCAAACGTTATAGAAAGATTGTAGGTAAGATCCTATACTTATCCAGTACAACTAGACCAGATTTAAGTTTCCCAGTATGTAAGTTTAGCCAGGCTAATTCAAATCCTAAAATGCAAAATTGGAAGGAAGCTCAACCCCTCCTTCATTACCTCAAGGAGACCCAAGATTTGTCATTGTGTTATGAAAAATCAGGAGAAAAACTGAAGGTGTTTGTTGAAGCTGCTTATGGAAATGATGTAAGTGGAAGGTCATATGAGGGGTATGTTTTTGTGCTGGCCAAGGGTGCCATTAGTTAAAAAACCACACTCCAAAGACGCATTGTACGATCAACTGTGGCAGCTGAATACGTATCAATGGCGGATGTGGTAGATGAGGTGAAATGGATGTGCAATTTGTTTAAAGAGATAGGACAGTCAACTTTTGTCGACAAGCCCTGTGTTGTTTTTGCTGACAACCAACGAGCCATTTCACTATCTAAAATCCCAATAGTGTCAGAGAAAACTAAACAACTTCTGTTAGATTTATACTACTTACGAGAGTGTGTGCAAGAGGGTGAGATAGCATTTGAATATGTCAACACAGAATCAAACCTTGCTGATATATTTACCAAGGTGTTACCAAGGATAAAATTACGTAAAATCTACCCTAAATTGGGATTGTTACCATACAAGGATTGATGTACAAATGTTTATTGTTAGTGTAAGGCTAGTTATGTTTTTGTTTTTTTTTTGTTTTTTGTTGCAATTTGTGAATGGGGGGAAGTGTGAGTTTGCATTCACAAATTCTCATAGTGTGTTTCTTTTGTTTTTGTATTTCTCATAGTGTTCTTCTTTTGTTTTTGTATACCGTACAAGTCAAAATAATGTACTTTTTTGAATATAACTGTCTGTTTCCGGTTGTGACCAATGGATGACGGTGTTTGTTTCTTCTCCCATCAATTTGGAGTTTAGGACTGTATTTAGTAAACCTTTTTTGCTAATTATTTTATGACAAAAGTTGCTCAACTCCAAGCAGGAAAATCATTTTAGTGTGGTGTGACTTCAATCCAAGCAAGTCCACATAGCAGCTAGAAGTAAGTACAAGTGATATTACATAAACATTGTGACATTGTGACATTGTGTATGAACATTATTATGGCTACAGACAATAAAGAAAATAGTTTATGACTTTTTAAGTATGTTTGTGATGATGTATTAAACTATTACGCGTCTGGGATATATCAAAACAGAGTTGTGATAGCAACAATGGAACAACGTTAGAGAAACAATGTGAATAGCTATAACATCTAGATAAACAGAATGCCGAGACAACAGGATGCATTAAGTACATTTCCATCTAGTACATTTAATGTATTCCCATGTATATTCATTCTCGACCATGAGCATATATAATCTTTCATTGACCATCCATATGAACTTTACCATCTACGATAGTGAATCGATAGTCGACTTACGAATTTAATTTGTAACGAGGATGCTATCCAGAATATATTGCTCAATGATAATGGAAGAACTTCTAGAGATGTCGGCGATTGAAGAAGCATCAACGGAAGACAGAAGATATCAGCCCGATGATAGTTCGAGATGGAACTCAAGTCCAAGGAACGCAGTTCGATACCAGGAGGAGACGGAGATGCCGAGAAGAAATCCTTTCCATTCTCGAGGAGGCAACTCGTATCCGATGAAGGGGACTGGGTTTGATTTGAACAAATCATACCTGAATGATGACGATCCAGTTGGGGATTTTCTGTTACCAGACAATGAACTTCAATTTTCTACAAGACCAAGGTAGATGTTTTCCATAATTATTCTTGTTTGAGTGTGTCAAGGGCATTTCGGAACATTCTCCATATTTGTTACTCATGTATTTTCACATCGATGTTTAGTAAATTTGTATTCTTCGTACTTGTATAAGGTGAACGTCAGTTTATCATCTATACTTATTAATATTTCAAGATTCAGTTTCTGAACTGAAGGCAGTTGTTAGAGAAATTTATTTTCCATTGGGAAAATGTTTAAGGAAGTCATTATTCTACTATTTCCATATTTATTCAAGACTTCAGACTTTTAGTCTAGAACATTCATTAAATTCATTTGATTTAAATGAACTTGGGTGTTCTTTTTGTAAGAAGAAATATATTATCTAGGAGAAGAAATAGACGAGTGATATAATGTAAAATGTCATTATAATTAGAAACCGTTCGACGATCTAAGCAAGCTATATTCGTCATGTATACAATGTGAAAGTGAATAGTTATGAACATTCCTTTTGTAGAGTGAAGCTACATTCATTTAAAGACGAACTTATATTGAATTGGAGGAAGACAGTGTTCTTCATTAAATATAAATGATTAGATACATATATTTCGAAAGATAAATTATTCGATATTAGGAAAGGATAGTTAAGACTTTTTCCAGTCATGATCGATCCTTATTGAGCGATAAGATAACTTGAGATGTTATCAAGGCACACGTGTAACACTGCGTTATGTGTCAATGCAGTTTTACAACCGTGCACTTTAGTAATGACCAGTGAGAAGAAACATATATATTTTTTATTAAATACTAGCTGTACCCGGCATGCGTTGCAATGCCAATCAAAGAAAGTGTTGGCGTTGTAACTTTCTTTGTTGAAGTGCTTTTGGATTCCCAATATTTTTTCTTTTTCCGTTAACCACCTCTAAACTATTCTAAACTTGATTTACTATCTCATAAAAATCATGGGAGCGTGCTCAACATCTCAACAAATTTTCATCGCAATGAAATGAATGGTATATGAATGCCTACGGGACTTTGTTGAAACGATTCGAGCACCGTCACCCATTTGTTGAATATACTCCTACGCTACCTATTGTAAAATGGATTTACTAATCCGAAAACCTTCCCTAGCGTGTACACAACAACTCATCACAGTTTCATCGCAATCGGATGAATGGTATATGAACGCATACGTGATTTTTTTAAACGATTCGCGTGGCGTCACTCATTTGTTGAATCTACTTGTGCGCCACCCATTGAAAAACGGATTTACTAATTCATACACCTTCGCAGGACTGTACTCAACTCACTAAAGTTTGATCACAATCGGATGAATGGTATATGAACGCATACGGGACTTGGTTGAAATGAATCTCGCGCTGTCACTCATTAGTTGAATCTACTCGTGCGCTACCAATTGTAAAATAGATTTACTAAATCCAAAATCTTCGCGGGAGTGGAAACAACATTTCACCAAATTTCTTTGCAATCGCATGAATGGTATATGAATACATACGGAGTTTTTTTTTAAACGATACGCGCGCCGTTACTCATTTGTTGAATCTACTCGCGCGCTACCAATTGTAAAAAGGATTTACTAAGCCTGAAATATTTCCTGGAGTGTACACGACAACTCACCCACGTTTAATGGCTATCGGACGAATGGTATATGAACGCATACGGGACTATGTTGAAACACTTCGCGCGTCGTCGCTCATTTGTTTAATCTACTTGTGCGATACCTATTGTCAAGTGGATTTCCTAAGCCATAAACCTTCCCTGAACTGTGCAAAATATCTCACCCAAGTTTCAACGCTATCAGACGAATAGTATATGAACGCATACGGGACTTTGTTGAAACGCTTCGCGCGTCAGTGCCCATTTATTGAATCTACTCGTGTGCTACCTATTATAACATGTATTTACTAAGGCAGAAAACTTGCCTGTAGTGTACACAACCTCTCACCCAAGTTTCATCGCTATCGGACGAATGGTTTGTGAACGCATACAGAACTTTGTTGAAACGCTTCGCCCATCGTCGCTCATTTGTTGAATCTACTCGTGCGCTACCTATTGTTAAGTGGATTTACTAAGCTAGAAACCTTCCCTGAAGTGTACACAACGTCTCACCCAAATGTCATCGCTATCAGACGAATAGTATATGAACGCATATGGGACTTTGTTGAAACGCTTCGAGCGTCGTCGCTGATTTGCTGAATCTACTCTTGCGCTACCTATTGTTAAGTGGATTTACTAAGCCAGAAACCTTACATGAAGTGTACAGAACTTCTCACCCAAGTTTCATCGCAATGACATGAACCGTATATGAACACATGTGGGACTTTCTTGAAACAAACGCACGCAATTTTGTTGAAGCTACTCGCGCGCCATCTATTGTATATTGGATTTACTGCACCTATAACTTTTCCGGGACTGTGCACAACAACTCACCAAAATGTGATCGCAATCGGATGAATTTTATATGAACGCATCGCCATTACGCATTTGTTTAAATTACTCGCGCGCTATTAACTATGCCTATGAACATCCCGAAAGTGTGTACAACAACTCACCAAATTTTGATCGCAATCGGATGAATGGTTTATGAACGCATAAAAGACGAACAGACAGACATTCCTTTTTATATATACTGTATATAAGATAAGATATAAGATTTAGACACATGGTGTTTTATGTCTGAGTAATTTTGTTTTAGTAAACCATTGCAAGATCTATTAATACCAGGGTTTAAAACGATTACTGTAATTGTAGAACAGACATCGCTGTTCATTGATATGTTGTACTTTTGAGGCAACAATTAAGATCGGAGCTATGAGAAAGCTACACCAGTACTGTAGAACCATTGCCGATATCAAGAGTGTTAATGACTTGTAAGTTTTATAGAGGAGTTATGGATGTTTTTGCCATAAATAGTTGTTTGTTATACGAAGGGGATTTCCATATTTATTGTCATGATGTACTGAGGATTGTATAAACGATGCGCTGATGTATTTTAAAGAAAGTCAGTGAAGACTTTTCATGTAATTAGATCTGCGGCTCGAATGTCGTTTATTGGCGGAACTCCATTATGAAAAGATATAATGTCCCTGTTCTCTGAATTAATATTAACTTTATTAAACTGAATTAGAAATAACAATGTACTCATCTTAAATGATCGGTCATTGAGATGCCGATATTTTCCTTCAACTTGATATTGACAAGAATGTGGTCAAGCATTGTAAAGAGAAGCTATTTGCTACAAAACTTATCAGACTCTTACAGTCAGTAAGGGCTCGATAGGGAAATAAAAGTAATTCTTTCTGTGATGTGTCTCCCATGGAGAACTGTCAAAAAATGAAGAACACTGTGTCATATCTATGATTAAGAAAGAACTTTGTGCAGTCTCCATCAGAAAAGTTGCCCAGTGATATTGTGAATGAAGATAACTACTGTAAAGCATTATTAAGTTTTGAAATAACTAGGAAGCTATGAAATGCCGAATGAACATTTGGTTTAATTATCTAATGCCATACTGTAAATTTATGTTATCTATGTGTTTATTGTCTGTATGTCACGATATGACTCTCTGAGTTAAAGTGACAATTAACAAGTAGATTTGGTTTAAATAAATAAATAAAGAGAAGCTATAGTAATTATACTATAAGAGAATAGGGTTAAGAATGAAGCTAACGCGGTCGTATCGCTCAAGAATTATTCTTAGAGACGATAGACATCTCTATATAGTGTACAAATATTTTATTTTGTTAATTTGAAGGTTTTATAATATTTGATAATAATTATAATAGTTAAATGTTTTTAGCTTAGGTTATAGTTAGAAGGAGCGAATGTTTTTTGAACGAGTGTTTGATTTTTATTGTTAATATAGCGTGAATGTTAGCGTCGGTGGTCATGAACACTGATCGCTGTTGTAAGAATGATTGTTTTAAGAATGAATGAGTTTCAAATAGAATTAGTCAAGTTATGACAGTTTTTATAAAGCCTGATTTTTTAAAACGCGAAGGCTGCGTTTTACAGGTTCATTAGCCAGCGTTGTGAGTCCAGTGTTGGCTGCAACAGCTGTGAAAGCAAGCAGACCTGCTTATGTGTTGGGGTCGTGCGGGAAGTGAATGAACGGGATTCACTCCTGTGATGTGAATGACAGCATAGCAGGCTATTATATAACAAGTCCAGTTATTCGCAGACACGCGACAGAAATATGTTTGTTATTTTATTGGAATGCACGTTTCAAGGTGCAGTGGTATTGAATGTTTTGATTTATTTTTAACACTTGTAGACGGCGGAGCGTCTCGTAAATTCAACAGATGAAACATGTATAAATGTAGGGAGTTTTTATGCGTGTGTCAGTGGCGTAAAGGTAGATTTGAATTTAGGGTGTTATGTAGATTAGGAATTGTTACTTAGTTTTATTAATAAATTTATATTTTTCTACACGTTTGTTCGATGTTCCTTTATTTCTATAAATGAGATATGTTATGGAACAGCATAAATTAGATAGGATGTCTTTTTCCCATCCGACATAGCCCCGAGAAAAGCAGGTAAGTTTGCACACTTGCGTATAAAAGATAGTTATTTATATCCATAACATATTTCCAGCTTGCTGTGTATAATCTTGGAGAACTCACTGGCGGAAATGTGATGTAATCTTTAGCCGGGATTTTCACATTTCAAAAATCCAGCTTCGCTTTGGACGACCAGCGGGCACCTCCTTGATTTTTACTGGTACAGTACGTTTGAATCTCATAGTAAGTTGTTTTATTGTCCAATTTATAGGAATGGGTCTCCCTGGAAATTTTACTCAATTTCACTCGAAACTTTTGTCTTGTTCTAGTGCACGATTTCCTGCACTCTGTGACCGTATTGTGCAGATATTCGTTCACGTACCAAATATATCACATAAGGCATTACAGCACTATACACAATTACAATAAAACACTATACAATACGATATACTGTACACAGTAGCTTTATTAAACACCCAATTAGCTCGGTGGTCAAACGTCTACCGCAGCAAGAGCGTGTGAATACGGCCGGACCACGCGCGCCAACCTGTAACTGCCGGCTAAGGTCGAGCGGAATCACCTTGCCAAGCAAAAATAAAGACCCTGTATTCGCTAACGCGGCCCTGCTACATAACAATTATTGGTCTAGGCGAAAACCATTGGTCAGCCGGATGCAATATAGTACTGAATGTGTGGGGTTGGCAATATGGTACATGATGCTAAAAATGGCTGTATCGGCTGGAATTTTGCCTATATAAGTTGTGTTCATATTTGGGATGGCTGGGTGGGTCTCGGATAGCAGAGGATTAAACATCTATTACTACATCATCTCCAGATTTTTTCCCGACTATTTATTCAGGTAATTTGGTTAATTTCAGTACTGACTGGCTGCGTGACTCAGCGGTAACGTTCTCGCTTGCTGGGCCCAAGATTGCAGGTTCGTATTCTGGCGCAGACAGCTGACATTTGAGGGTGCGCAAATGCGAGGGAGCCGTGTCAGTAGATCTACTGGCACGTTAAAGATCCCCTTCAGGGCAAAATTCCAGAACTCCGGCGTCTCTAAAAGCCACAGTAGTTAAAAGGGACGTAAAACCAATAACATTATTATTATTAATTTCAGTGCTTTAAGAATTTTGTACTGAAAAGTATCTCTTCTGAATATTTACCGTTGAGTCTTGGTTATTTATACCAAATGTAAATGCTGCTAGATGTTCTTACGAGGAATTAACAACACCCTGCTTTGATTGGCAAATGTTCCAGAGTTCTCACAGTTTTAACAACCTGATACTTAGCCTCCGATAATTTAAAAAAAATGCCTGCCCAATGGCCTCTGGGAGCTGTCCGCCCTGCAGATGCTATGTTTTCCGCTAGAGGCGCTGCATACGGTATCCCCCTACTTGATCAGTTCAGTTGGCGGTATTTACACATATTTGTGCATGCACGAATCAAGTTATATTACTGAAATAAGGCCATTGTATTACGATGGTATACTGTTGAGTGCCGTTCTGTAAACAAGGCTCTAGAAATAATGTTCCTGGAACTAGTTTTCATGAATTTCCTAGTTCAGAGCCAACTAAGAAATCATGGATTAAAGCAATAAGACAAGGTATGTAGCCTACGCTGACCATGCGGCTGAAAATTAGGTGATCTTGTATTATTGCTCCAGTTCTCATGATGATGATACCTGACCTCGTCGTGTAGTGGCTAGCATTCTTGGTTGTCGCCCCCAGAGATCCATGCTAGAATCCAGGCTCTCCCAAGAAATTTAATTCTGGTCTGAGTGCTGGAACGGGGTACACTCAGCTTCATGAGGTAAAACTGAGAAGTGGTGGGTAAGATTCCCATCTCATCCTTCCTGGACAGGTTTTCCGTAGTTTCCCACTTTTACTCCAGGCAAATGCCGGGATGGTTCCTAACTTGAAGGTCACCTTCCAAATTATCACCGGAATTACAAATGCACACGCCGCAATGACACAGGGTAGCAGACACGGGCTAAATAACCAAATTTCTATAACGAGAGCTGCAATGGCCTATATTGGAGGGTATTTGGTACGAGCTGTCGAGTCCGCCTCGTTGCGTAGTGGCTAGCATTCTTGGCTGTCACTGCGGAGGCCCGAGTTCGATTACTGGTTCTGAGGGCTGGAACAGGGTACACTCAGCCTCATTAGGCAAACCTAAGAAGAGGTGGGTTCGATTCCTACCTCAGCTATTCTGGAATTGTTTCCCACTTATATGCCAGGCAAATGCCGGGATGGTACCGGTACCTAATTAAAGGTCACGTCCGCTTCCAACCCAAATTTTACCTCAATTAAAATTACACATACTATTACAGACATTACAGTGACACAGGTTATCAGACTAATTCTACACACACCCAAGAACACGGGGATACATGACCACGATGTTGCAATGCCCCTAAAGAAACAACAACAATAACAACGGACTGAAGACCATAGCCTACCTATATCATGTCAAGAGTGTTTGATAAAATTAGTAGTATCCCGAGTTAGTTATTGTTTTAAGGGACGGAACAGCGAGGTCAACTGCCCCTCGGTATCAAGAGTCCATCTCCAGTAATGTCACTAATTAAAAATTCAAAGACAGATGGAGAGGTGGTCTCCGGTATCGTAAGCTAGGTTTTGTTTCGCTGGAAGAAGTAACAGACGAAATAATATCGGTTACGCTGAGCAGTCCAGGAATAGCACAAACATTAACTAGAATACTGTTGCCACATGTTGCTAAAATCATATTCTACAATCTACAGTGTTGAGTAAGTGATCATCCTGAGAAACTGAGCAGGTTGTGTCCTGATTGCGACCATTCCGGATTGCGTTCACCTCATTAGCAGTCCAGATTGCGGTCACTTTTATTTTAGGGAAGAACTATAAACATTCCAGCGTCCAGATTGCGGTCACTTTTCTTGGGAGACCGGTCCTTGGTTCTTGGTTCTTCCCGACTGACTCATACCTTCCGTAAGTTTTGTGGATAACAAGGGGAAACTGATATTTCACTACCTAACCAAAGAATACAGTTCAGTGTTCAGCTGAGCACACGCAATAAAACTTCGCTTAAAAAATCAAGTCCTCTCCCAATCAGACAGCACCTCGTAAAGCAATGATTATAACATTTTCAGTCTTAAGAATAGAAACGTTTCAGGATCGGAATCAACGACCTTCACTTTAAACAAAATTGTTTTAACGGGAAATTTTATACTTACAGTGTATACATTTAATTTCTGCCCCTCTCCTCCCATTTGAGACGCGAGATATCTATTTTTATAATAGGTAGCCTACTATATAGTGAAAAACTTTCTTTTTATTACCACGAAAAATTCGTCTCGTAAAAGTAATTTGTTCTGCGTTTGATTCTAAATCCCCTTTGTAATCCATTTTTGTCCCCACCCCCTCCTAAACACAAAATCAAACATTTGAAGTTTTAGGTTTATTAACATTCCAAAGAGAACTGACATATGGCATGTACCTCAACATTAGCAAGAGGGGTTGAAGGGAAAGGTGAGGAAATCCCCAGGGGAGTTACAACCGGACCGGTCTCTCAAGAAAAGTGACCGCAATCTGGACGCTGGAATGTTTATAGCTCTTCCCTAAAATGAAAGTGACCGCAATATTGACTGCTAATGAGGTGAACGCAATCCAGAATGGTCGCAATCAGGAAGACACCACTGAGCAGGATAAAACTGCTCTGTCGCTACCTACACCAATGACATGAGACTATGCCTTGAGAAGAAAAACAAATTATGAGAAGAATGAATCACAAAAATTACGAAACGTTAATCCTTTTCACTGAAACTCTATGGTACGCTGGTAAAAATATTCAGTGAAACCATCTACAGTACCGTACTCTTGTACATACCAGACAGTTGTGCATGCTATCTAATAAGCGAAATCCGCAGTTCAAACGATCTCCAATTACTAAAAGATGAACCTATTTTATATTTTACTTCATTGTCCTCAACAATGTGTATTCATGTACACTAAATATAGAGTATAGGTACATTTTTGCTGGTTTCAGCTTGCGATAGCAATGCTATTACATGTTAATGTTAGGTGGGAACTCAGCGCAGCAGTTGGCAATATGCGCACTGCTAGGAGGCAGTGTTAGTGATGTGCTTGAGCCCAGCTCGAGCTGCTCGAATAGATGACGTCAGAGTTCGAACTTGTTCTAACATTGCACGAGCTTTTGAGCGTGCTGCGACCAATCGGCGTGTTCTTATCAGCCCAGAAACCTCAAGAAGGCTGTGTTTCGAGTATTGTGCTAGGCGGTACCGGCTCGTCCTGTTTTTGCTGTGCACTGCAGTGGTAGTTTGTGCATATAACCCCTTCGAACTGTATCTGTAATGTGGAGACAGTCACAATCTGTGTTTGTGTGACGATTCGATGCACATGTCTCCCCATAATATACAAACTGCCTACAGAACATCATTGGAGTGCACAGAACAAAGGCGACGGGTCACAACACGTTCGTACAATGGCGCGGCAAAAGTATGTGCATAAAGGTGATTTATTTGTTCTGTTGCAGGAACATATGTTTGTTAACATTCTCGACAGTATTACATCCTTCCCAGAAGCCAAAGGCGTATCAGAGATGGAGGTGGTGAATAATCTATATTAATCAGTATTATTATGTTATTATTATTTACGTTGCACTGACACAGATAGGTCGTATGGTGACAATGGGATAGAAGAGGGTACGCGCAGAAGAATGCGGCCATGGCCTTAATTAAGGTAGAGCCCCAGCATGTGCGTGGTGTGCAAATGGGAAACCACGGACAACCATCTGCAGGGCTGCCGACAGTCGGATTCGAACCACTAATAGTCTAATACGTTCACACAAACCGTACGCGAGCGAAAGGTTGCAGAGAATATCGTCTGGGCCGTCAGTGTTCTGCATACTTTATGTGTGTGTTCGCCTAACAGTTCGAACAGGTTCGATTCCGCACCGAGCTGGCTACAAATGCATCAGTGTAATTAAAGTGATTGTCATATTAACTTCAATTCTAACAGCCTCAGCGGACACTAGGGACTGGAGAGTTATCGTATTTCAACAATTTTAAAATGCCAATGATTAAAGTCGCATTCGAACCTACTATCTCCTGGTGTGGGAGCTGCCTGCAATATGTTTCATATCACATCGAATACCATCATTCTGTGACTAAGCACTTGGTAATGCATTGTAAATGAGAGGCATGACACGTCAGCTGTTCGCTTATGTCAACGACCTGATTACTCTGACTGTCAACTCCGGTCTAAAGTGAGAAATATGAGGTTCATTTGGAGGCTTTTATTATGCAGGTCTACCGAATTAATGCACACTTGTATAATTTGCTGGGTAACTTAATTTTACTCTTAGTTGTGATCGAAATGACTATCTACATCAAGGTCATCTGCCTAACTGGGTAATAAATGAGATTATTAATCTGTAAACTGAAGATGGTTCATACTTTGCATGGCATGAGGTTAGACTTTCCCTCAGGGGCGTATATAGAAAAAAAATTCGGGGGGTGGGGGCTGACTTTCCAGGAAAATTGTGAGTATTCTCAGAGGATTGTCACCGAAAATATATCAACCAATACCTTAGAGCATATAACTTTGTGTAATTATTTTAGATAAGATTCAAAGTTTATATAGCCTACAATTATCACTCGCAATAGAAAAAGTTGTAAAATACAAAATCTATAAAATTTTATACTTAATGAACTTTCTATTATGATCTGTGGAGTATGAATGGCAAATATCTAAATATTTGTCAATTTACTAAGCAGAAAGGTAAAAAGTTTTTACATGTATTTCTCAAAAAACGTACTGTGGAATTCACAGCTTTACCTCACAAGGCTGGGTGCACCCCGTTCCAGCCCTCTGACTAGAATTAAAATTTCTTGACAGAGCCGGGTATCGAATTCGGATCTCCGGGGCGGCAGCGAAGAATGCTACCCACTACACCACGAGTTGGTATAATTTCAATTGTAATATTGTTTATAACTTATCCGATAATTTCACATTAGGGTACAACCAAATTTACAATTATTTTATGCTCTTAACAAAGCAACTCTTTCTTAATTATTATAGACTTTTTCGGGGGGGGGGTCTGGAGCCCCCTCAGCACCCCCCCCCCTTATATACGCCCCTGCGTTTCCTTAGTGGGTGATTTTCAGTTTTCCAGGATTCTCTGCCAAAACATCTGTGAAACACCTTCCAGTGCCCTGGTCTGAGTGAGAACATGAAGAAAGAAACTGAATTGTACTATCTCTACAATGGGATACATTCCAGAGGCGCATTACCAATGCTCTGCAAACTTGTGTATTTTCAAATGTTTAATTTTATGTTAAAAATTAAGTTTTCTATTTGAATAATAATTTGTTAAAGAAAACATTGTGTATGATTTGAGCCTTGCTTCCTGAACTGCTGCTAGTCCTAACACCAGCTGTTCCCACTAGAACCAATAGTCCCTAGGCCTAGGGCCATATAGAGCCGAAAGGAGAAGGGATTAGGCTAGGTAGAATACATTTAATTAAAAAAACAGACTGATAAATAACAATCTGAAGAAAAATGAAATAAATTCCATTAAGTGGTAAATATTGCTAAAATGTTGAATGTAGTTTAGTTCTAGGATAAGGAGTTGGAAGCACAACAATGGCCTACTGATTCTTTCTACTAATTTGCAAACTTATAACTTAACATGTACCGGTAGGCTTATGTATGCATCATATATAGACTTATAAATTGACGGGTTTAACGGATTATATGGGTAGTTCCAATGGCATGAGCTGCTCTTCATCATTCTAGATGCAACAGATCCACATAATGCACCCATACCCCCACTCCTTTCTGCTCACAGTTCTTAATGTGAGAAGTACCTTTAAGGAGAACAATACTAAACTGCAGTCGAAATGATCCTGATCTTAGCTTCCTACAATTTCCATGGACCTCTTGCCAGCTCAATTTTACCTGTAGGGCACTTGTTCTGGTTTATTATTGAAGGCTGGTATTACGATGGATCATTAAATCACTCTTTGACTTTCTTGGCTGCAGCCAGAGGAGCAATGTGGTGTTCTGACTAGAACAGACTATTTCATATTAACACTACAGTAGGCCTACCGTGAAGAAAAACTGGCATACTAGATTGGACCATCGCCCCCCCCCATTAACTTCTATTGTGATACTGACCAAAGAGTTAATACCTCATTCTTGGAGATTTTTGAGCATTATTCTAAATGTATACACCTATTCTTAACGGTATTGTCGTTCATGTGTTAAACTGCTCTCAGTAGTCAATTAGGCATAGGCCTACAGGTAAGTTGCCCAATAGCTTACTGGCCACATAAAACATTTATCTTAACTAATGTTTCTGATACAGTTCATGTTGTAATAAACCAGACAACACACTATTTGAATCCTACTAAACTAAAATGAATATTTATGTGGATAGGCAATGTAATTTCTCTTCGAAAGGGAGTTAGGTGTATAAGTTTGACATGATCCGTGGTAGGTTTTTACAGAGTGTTAACACTACCTAAGGGAAGATGATGAGAGAAAAAGGAAGGTGGGTTTAGGAGCGGAAATAATTTTTAGGAAGAAAGGACGAGAATCCAATACAAAAGCCTAAAAACCAATAGCAGTAAGTATCTATATAAAGGTTCCATTGCAGAAAGCCCGTGAGATACCTAAAATGTATAGGGACCTGACCACGGCTAACGGGAAATGCAGCGGGAGCTGGGATTGCCTGCAAGCAAGCGGTAAACGCTCTTTCCCTCCCAAGCTGAGATTTGGGTATTATGGGGAAGGGGACACTCTGGCAAGACAAAGTAAGCCAAAGGTAAAGGATTTACTAACATTCCCTTCAGAAGGGTTAGATTTTATTACGCAATCGAAAATGCTGGAAAGATTTGAATATGCAGTAATATTTTTATATCTGGGCACTGTTGGATCTATGGCAAAACAACCGAATGCCCCTAGAGTGGGAAGAGGAAAAGCAACTCTAGTGCCTTTAGCGATATTTTTACCGTTTTTTATGAAAATCCTAGAAGAATACCAATTGTTGCACTGAAGGTAGGCTAAGCTTTTACACAGCAGGATGCCGACTAAAAGTTTAGAACAGAGGAAATCCTCAGACCCAACTTAAAGAAAACTGAGATTTTGAAAGCAAAACGTAAGTCAGAGAGAAAACCTCTACAAATAGGTAGCTGGTGGAGCAAGCTGTATTTGTCTTAATGGTTTGCTAGAATTAGCTGTGACAGCTAAAATAAACTTTGAAATGTTATTTGAAATTTTGTTTCCAATGCAACAAGTGGTAAAGGTTTTATTGACGCAGAAATTAATTCTAGCGAGAGAGATAAAACAAAAGATAATGACAAATTTATTTAACAACGGATAAACTTTTGAATAATCAAAATGGATAGTTTTAAATCTTAATTTTGAGATTAGAGTAACAACTTAGCTATTTTAAGCTAAAATAAGAGGTTTACAATTTGGAAGTCTGAGACCCCTATTAGTACAAACAATGGTTGTTTAACAAGCTTATAAAGAAAAGGTCTTGAACCTTTTGGATTAATTATAGGATTGCAATTCAATGCAACATTTTGTTAAATGAGTTAGATAGAACACTAACAAAATAGAATGTTTTTTTGGCAAGAGAAAAAGCTATGAAAAATAGATTAAATTCCTGATCGTAACAGGAGAAAGAGGAAAATTGTAAGCGGAAATTACCGCTATTTTAAGCAGAAGTTAACAATGTGATACGGTATGTTCGAATTAGACAGGTCGAATCAACGAAGCCTGGAGCAAAAAGATTAGATTCAAAGTTTAATACTTAGAAGTTAACAATTCCTGAACTAGCAGGATAAGAAAAGAAGGATTAAAGAGAAGTTTCTAAAACTTCTTTTTTATACCGAATTTAAGAGATTTTAAACTCTAATAGGGCAGGTGATCTTTTGTGAAGCCTGAATTACACAATTAGCTAACTTTTTTATAGTTCGAAAAGTAGAATTCCCTAGTTTTAGAAGGGAAGAACAACACGTATTAAAATGTGGGCTAGTCACATAGGTTTGAGCAGAATGACTATATGAGAAGTAGAACAAATTTGGTAGGGCGCTTAATTATAAGCGAGGCCTCATTGTGTTTTAACTAAATTAAGATATTAACCTGGATTGTGTTAGTAAAAGATATTTGGGAAAAAGGAGTTGTGAGTTTAAAGTTCTGGGCAGTTTTATTGCTCTCAGTCAAACGCGGCGCAGTTGAAATTAGCACACACAATTCGAAGCACTGATAGTTTGTTGATAGGTTGAAAAATTGCACTATTGTAATGTATGTAAGTTCGTAGAACAAGAGAAAGTTATTGCAGTTATGGAGAAGACTTAGTAAAATTTGAACTTGAATAAGTTTATTGCGGTTGAAAGTTTATGGTTTGCAGTTAGTAGTTCCATTTAACGGAAATTTCCAGCAATTTGATGGCATTGCAGTTTGAAGTATATTAGGAATGGAAAATTCTAGAGCGGAGATGATACTTAGACAAAGCGATAGAGTTCCCTCGGTGGAAAAAGCTAAGTTTATAGACAGCGGTTAATTTGAATTAAATCCCTCGTTGAGGGAAGGTATTCCCATTTAGTTCGTACAAGAAGTACTGGATTTCATGTTATAAAGCCAGCTTAGGTAGCTAAAGCTTGACAAAGAAAATCCCACGAAGACGGTTATTGCACAATAGTGAGTAATTTCCCACACTGTCTATAAAATTGTATTAAAAGCGTTTAGCATCTTAAAACCATTAAAACAAGTTTAAAATCATTGAAGTTTTGTACTGAGCTTTATCATGATGATCAGGCGATGGTTCCTTGTGACCGTTAGCTTTAAAACATAGACATGGCGTCTATTTTAAAAATGTCTCATGAAGACAGGAGACTAGCCCTTGGGAGGGCTCCGAACTGTTCACTTGACGACTGGACTAGAAGTGAGAGAGCAATTCCTCACACGACAGAGTTAGGTAGGGGAAAGGAGAGGGGAACAAAAGAGTTTATAACAGAATGTGCAACATGAGAAAAATGAAATTCTTGTTCAGAAAATAGAAATCTTCATGGAGCGGTGTCTTCAAGGAGATGTTAGCTGACGACAAGGATGACGCCTGGAGGGTAGGTGAGGAAGTCCTCTTGAGCACAGAGAAATTGAAGAACTTCGGCAGTTAGCTGCAAGATGCCGCTAGGTTATCCATAGAAGATACTTATCTAGAACAGACTCAAAGACACAATACATTCCTGCACAAAGGAAAGAAGAAATACAAAGAAATCACTGTCGGTGTCTGCGAAGAAAGGAAGAAAATAAATAAACTAAACAAAGAGCAGCAAGATCTAACTCTAACTGAACGTGTATTCCAAGGAATACACCAATCCGCTGGAATACAATATCCGTTGAATACTATAAATACGATACTCCTAAATAAAATAAGGTATTAATTAAGGCAATAGCCAAAGAAAATACTAACTGAAATAGATATTCATGTGAACAGACAGCGTAAATGTTTTCGCAAATGGGGTTAGGTGTACCGTATCTTATCAGGTTGAAGGAATCCGTATGAATGGTCAATACATACGATAAATAAAACACCATAATAGGCGAAAGTATGGGTTAAGGCAATATGGAACATAGGAAATAGTTAAAACATAAAATGATACAAACTAATTGCGATATAGAATGGTTTGAAATACGTTGAAATAACGCGCCAATCGATTTACCCGTCATCTAGTGGAAGGCTTTCGTACTGTGAAGTTGGCTATGTAATCCTGATCCTGAACTCGTAACAAGCGTCATAACAAGGTGCCTTACAGAATACCACTTTGAGCCTCGCTAGCCATTTTTTTTTTGTTATGCCTATGGTTACGATTCCATCGTAACCATGTTGGTGGGTTGTTAAGGAGTGAAGTTACAGAATCGGGGTGCTGGTCTTATCTTTGCTTCATTTGGGTCTGTATTTTTAGCTACTGTCGGTTCGCGTTGCTTGTAAGGAAGTACGTCAGGGTTTCATATTGAATTTGTGCCTTATTACATAAAATCCTATAATTTCTGGTGGAATTTAATCAATTATGTGAATGATTGTCTTCGAATTTGCCACTATTTCGACGGCGCCATGCCCGCCAGTGTCAACAACTGTTCCCCTATGATTGCCACCATCTTTGTTTTGATGTTACGGTCTGAGATATTGTAGTCGGTATTGCCCATCACTACCAACCAACATAAATACAACCATCAGAGCCAACATTTCATACTTCTCGCTTTCAAACACACAAGCAAATCCAAAATGGCCATCATTGCCACTGCCTACTTCACTCACACAGCAGGAGGATAGAACATACCGACGATCGCAATGGCCACGAACGCGATTATCTAGTAAATTACTAACTTTCAAAAGAGACTTTGTCACTCAAATACAACTTTAGGGAATGACCAAAAAACCGATTTCTCTCAAATTAACATCTTATTGCTTATTTTATGCATTTATGTACACACATATGGGTTATAGAAATGTAACAAGACACTCTAATGAAATCAAACTACAGTAGATATTCAGTATTTACATACTAAATTCTGGACATAGTTGTTATTGACTGAACAGAAAAGACATAATCCTTTTTGTTTGCATGAACATGGGACATAGTCCTCTTTGACTGCATAATATTTTGATAAGGCCTAAACATCTAACTCATTTCGAAACATTGTAATAAGCCGAACATTCAACCGCAATGTCATTTACTTAGTTAATATTCAAAACGTCCATTCTTATGAAACGTTACAACAAAAATCTTCTTTTATATATGGAATCCCACATCATCTTCCAGTCACATAATACTTCCTCACGAGGAACACATGCTGCAGGTGTATCCATTAACAACCTCTTGTACCATTGCAAATCTTTTCGCCTAAACCAATTTTCACCTACTTACATTTCTAAGTTTATTTCACCCATTTCTCTCTCACTTCCGTTTCATTGTTCCCTTCTTTTTCTCTCTTTGATCTATTCTTTCCTCTCTTCAACCTCTATTCTACTTTCTCCTAAAATCTGAGGCAGATGACCTCGTAGTTCCGCCCCTTAAAACAACAATAACTAGCTAACTCCTACAATCTAATCTACCTAAGGGGCGTGGTGGCCTCTCACCAAGGTGGATCGGGATCGATTCCCGGTCAATGCATGTGAGATTTTCGAAGTTAAATGCCATGCCCTGTGGTTCGGATTCTACGTAAAAAGGAGGTCCCGTGGTTCATGATCGCATGGTTAATGGTCACGTAAAACTAAAAGCTTCCTTCCTTCCTCCTCTACCTGATCCTTCATCTCATCTACTCTATTAACAACTACATCCAGTCTCTCCTCAACTTCTACTCTGCTTTCACCTACAATCTCCTCTACCTTCACCTACAATATCCTCTACCTCTCTTCTACTTTCACCTACAATCTCCTCTAACTGGCCCTTAATCTCTCCTCTGATCTCAATGTACTAGGCTTTCTATCAACTTTTTATAATCTTGACCTAACTTCTCATTAACTTTAGCTACCGTACTTGATCTAACTTCTGATTGTTATGCTCAAGTTTCAGATTAATTTCTCCCATCATGCTATCTTTCCATTTCCTTTGTAACAATCTCCGACTAGAACTGTTTCACAAGAATCGTGAATAACCAATATGACAGAGGAAACATTAATCAGAAGTTGGATTGAACAGCAAAAGCAATAATCATCATACACACAGGTCATACACTACCTCGCTATTCACGCAAAGCATGATGGGAGTCTTCTTATGATGCTAGAGTTCTTATTGGCTGAAGTACACAAAGTCTCGTTTGAACGAATACTGCAGTGGAAAAAGTTGTTTTTTGAATGAATAGTCTACTTTCAGAGATCAATATAGCCAATACAAAGTCACTTTTGAATGTTTACAGGGTGTTGGGACCTCAGGATAAATCTCACAAAGTGAAACCTGTACTAAGCACATTTTTTTGAATTCTTGGACAAAGTCTCTTTTGAATGTGAGCTCCTCAGTTGTGGGAACAGGATCGGGTTGATCCCTTGATCCTGTTGGAGAGAAATTTGATCGCGATAATGTAATCCTGTTGCGTTTACACGACCCAACTTCATCTGGATCGGGGGCTGATCGGATCGCTACCGAGACGTCTGATATCATCGCTGGAGCAAACGACGAGTACAGAAACGAGAGTAAAAGGTAATCAAAGATTTAAAGGGTACATTGCCATCCATGCATAACACAAATGTCATTATTGTAAACATTCCGCAAAGATATGACTTAATTCCCAAATCATGTGTAAATGTAGAAATAGAGGCTACAAATGGAAAAATTCATAAACATTGTAAGAGTTTTCCAAATGTCCAAATTATAGATGTAGGTAAATTAGACAGGGAGTACCACACTCGGCATGCTCTACACTTAAAAAGGTTAGGAAAAGAGTATCATAGTGATGAAATATGCAAAATTGTAAATTCAAATGGTAAGAATAGTTCAACAGTAATATATTTAGAGTGGACGCAGGGAAACTGGTAAAAGAAGCCAAACGTGAGGTTTGGCATTCAGATCTTTTGAAGTAAAATTTAACTGAGTCCAACAATGGTATTTCGGATTTGTCTAGCAACAATAATAATAACAATTATGATAACAATGTAAATAAATCACCAACACAAGCTTGCAAAAGTAACAAATTTAAAATTTACCACCAGAATATTCAGTCTCTCTATAATAAAATTGATTACATAAATCTAATGCTTAAAAATGACTTAAAGACATCTCAGCACTATGTAATTCAGAACATTGGCAGAAAGAGGAACAACTCGAATTAATTCAATTCCCAGGGTTTATACTAGCTAGTAAATACTCTAGATCTAATATTAACCATGGTGGTACTTGTATCTTCTTAAGAAATAATTTATATCATGAACAGTTAACAGCTTATGATTATCTAATTATGGAATAGGATTTTGAATTCTCTGCCATAAAAATACAGCAGTTTAAGTTAATAATTTTATGCGTTTACCGTCCTCCGTCAGGAAATTTTCGTTTATTTATAGACAAATTAGAATCGTTACTCAGTAACATGAGCAAAGTAAATTTCGATATAATAATTTGTGGGGATATAAATGTGGATTTCTTAAAATGTGATAGAAATTGTGAATTATTAACACAGTTACTAACTCCCTATGGACTGAAATCTACAGTAAATACCCCAACAAGAATAACAAAACTTAATAAAACCACTCCTGATCAAATTTGTATAAATATCACCATTCAATAGAAGTCTATTGTCCGGGTTTTAGTGACCACCATGGACAAATACTGAGTTTTGAAGTACCCGAATCAATCAATAATAATGATAATGGAATAAAATCAAAGTGCATGTCATTCACTGAAACAAATGTTACATAGTTCAATGACTTATTAAATAAGGAAACATGGTCAGAAATTTATAAACTAGAAAATGTAAATGATAAATTTAATGCATTTAACAGTACCCTAACACTATTTTGAAACAGAATTCCCCTTTAAACAAAAACTATTAAAAATAACAAAACTAGCAATTGGATAACAACAGGGATTAAAAATGCATGTCAAAGAAAGAAATTTCTACACAAATTATATAAACAATACCACACAACACCTGAATTCAATTTATACTACAAAAATACACTAGCATATTAAATAAGGTAATAAGACTAGCAAAGAAAATGCATAATGTTAATTTTATTTCCCAATCATCTAATAAAAACAGAGCTATGTGGTCCGTGATAAAGAAAGAAACTGGAAAATCTGCTAAAATACAAAGGAACATTACACTGACCAGCAATAGTAAAGTGATTAATCATCATCATCATCTTCTTTGCATTTTCCCATTTATGTGGGGTCTTCCTTCCTGTAATGTTTCCTCCACTTCAATCGATCCATAGCGTTCCGGGGGGTGGAGTTTAGCGAGCCGCATGTCATCTCTCACTCTATCCAACCAGCGTGTTTGAGGTCGCCCTCGAGGTCGACGACCCTCCACATTTAGTTGAAGGGCAGTCTTAGCAACTGAGGTTTCACTGCTACGGAGCACATGCCCATACCACTGCAGACGTGATTCACGCATTTTCTCTGTGATTGGGGCAACCTTGAAATCCTTCCGCACGGCATCATTCCTAATATAGTCCAGTCAAGTCAAACCATTGGACCACTGCAACATCTTCATTTCCATTACATGATGCGCCTGTTCGTGCTTCGATGTTGTAGGCCAGCATTCAGATCCATAAAGGGCCACCGGTCTAATCACTGTGCGATGTACTTTAGACTTTAAATGCAATGGAATTTTCTTATCGCATAGGACTCCAGTAACTTGGCGCCATTTCATCCATGCGGCAGTGACTCTTGTTTTGACATCAGGAATCGTGCTGCAGTCTGAGGTGATGCATGACCCAAGGTATTTGAATAGGGTCACTTTATTAAGTTGAATTTCACCAACAGTGATAGTGCTATCAGTTTGGTCACCGCATTCCAGGTATTCCGTCTTCTTCATGTTCAATTTCATCCCAAATTCATCAAGACGCATCTTCCACTCTTGTACTTGCTGTTCGAGGCGCCCACGGGTCTCGTTAGCTAACATGACATCATCCGCATATAATAATGTCCATGGATGCCTGGTTTGGATGTCATTTGTGATGGTGTTCATGCAGAGTATGAAGAGTAAGGGGGACAAGGCTGATCCTTGATGGACACCAACAGTGATTTGGAAGGTATCGGACATTCCTGCTGTGCACTGCACTAAGCTTGTTGTCTTTCGGTACAGATGTTTCACCCAGTTTACATAGGCTTCAGGTACACTGTGTAGCATCAGTGCCAGCCAGATGAGATCATGTGGTACTCTATCGAACGCCTTTTCCAAATCAAGAAAGGCTAAGTGAACTGTCTTCCTTTTCTCATGGTGTCGTTCCATCAATAGACGAAGTGCATGTAGAGCGTCTGTTGTTCCGCTGTTTTTAACAAAGCCACACTGGTTGGATGAAACAGTGATGATGTTTCGTAACCTCGCATCAAGAACACGTTCAAAAATTTTCATAGTATGGCATAGGAGGCTGATTGGCCTATAATTTGAGCATTCCAGTATGTCTCCTTTTCCTTTCCAAATAGGAATTGTGATACTGGTTATCCAGGCCTCTGGTACTGTGTCTTCCATAATAATTTTGTTGAAGAAGTCAGTTAGCCATACTACACCTTGTTCCTCCAGGTGATTCCATACTGCGGCTGGTATATCATCTGCACCAGGCGCTTTCCCCGACTTCATTTTGTTGATGGCAGTGGACACTTCTTCTGTAGTGATAATGGGCACAGGGCCGTGGATAGGGTCAGCTGTCGGTAGAGGCGGATGAGGGAACTCCGTATTGCATATATCCTCAAAATACTCCATCCAGCGACGTAGTATGTCATGTCACTTTTGTAGGAGGAGACAATTTCTGTCTTTGATGTTGATAACATGACCGAGATCGTGAGGCAAGCTCGCGAGCGCGGGCAAGTTTGTAGATTCTGTTTGTGCTACCAGGCTTATCCAGCTCGTCGTAGATGGTTTTGTAATGTGCTGCTTTTGCAGTTGCTACAGCTCGTTTTGCACTGGACTTGAGAGCCCAGTACCTATCTAAATCCTCCAAGCTGCGTGTCTGGTGCCACGTCCGGTAGGCAGCTTTCTTCTTCCTGGTTACTTGCTGCACATCATCATTCCACCACCAGGTCTGCTTGTCAATAAGGCGTCAATTTGGTTTGGTGACACCTAGAGTGGATGTGGCACATGTCTTGATGGATTCGGACAGTGTGTTCCATTCATCGTCTACTGATGACGTTGTAGAATTTGAAATCGATGGTGTCAATGCTTCTTTGATGGTAGCTCGATGTTCTAATGGTCTCCACCATTTAATACGTTCAATCTTCGTGCTTAGCCGCACAGATACATAATCTATATGGACTGCAGCATCTAGTAAAAGTATTCGGTGTTGAGGAGCAACGCTGTCATATGGGATCACTTTTGTATCCTTAATCATTGCGAGGTCTCTTCGTCGTGTCATCCAGTAGTCAAATTGGGATGTATGACTTCCACTAAAGTGATTAATAATCCAGAGGAAATAGCAAACACTTTTAATGACTATTTTCAGGAAATTCCACAAAAGTATTAAATAAATCACAGGTAAATACACTAAATTCTAATAATAAAATTAATATATGCAGTGATGCTTTATTTATAAATCATGTCACAAGTGAAGAGGTAAGAATAGTTATAAAATAGATAAAAATAAATCCTGTGCTGGCATTGATGGCATCCCTGATGCAATTTTGAAGAAATGTGCAGAAAATATAATAAATCCACTTACGCACTTCATAAACAGTTCAATCCTCTCAGGAACCTACCTGGGTATTTTGAAGTTATCAAAAGTAATTCCAGTGCACAAAAACGGTTCAAAAGATGAATTAGATAACTATCGTCCTATTACCTTAACAACTGGTATTGCAAACATTTTGGAAAAATCATGGATAAGAGACTGATAAGTTTTATAGAAAAAAATGAAATACTATCAAACTCACAACATGGATTCAGAACGGAAAGACCTACACAGACAGCAATTTATGAATATAGTAATAGTATACTGAAATTAATTGACAATAAGAACATGTAACTGGCCTATTCTTGGATTTATCGAAAGCATTTGATGTTGTTGACCAGAAAATCCTCCTTACAAATCTAAATCAATATGGTATTAGAGGTCAAGCTAATAAATGGATAGAGTCTTACTTAACAAGGCGTAAACAAATAGTAACTCTGAGACACAAGGATGATGGAACCAAATTACTTAATGAAACATTGTCCAATGAGGGAATTATTAAATTTGGAGTACCCCAGGGATCGGTTTTGGCCCACTACTCTTTCTTCTATACATAAATGATATAACACAGAACGTTCGTTCCCATAAGGAAATTTTGTTTGCGGACGATACAACACTCGTAATAAAAGGTGAAACTAAACAGGTCTACAGCAGTCTGCTGAATCCGTTACAGAAGAATTAACCAAATGGACACAAGATAATCGCCTCATAATAAACTATAAAAAAACAGTATCTCTAAATTTCCACACTATACAGAATAGGAATCCTGCGAAGCCCAATATAACATTAAATGGTCATCAAATTGAAAATAAATCAGAAACAAAGTTTTTAGGACTATGGATACAACATGACTTGAAATGGAATAAACGTATAGAATATCTGAATACTAAACTGAACTCGATATTCTTTGCGTTACGTATTTTGAAAACTTGCACAAGCATGCACACATTAAGAAATACTTAAGATATGGGGTCATATTTTGGGGTATGGCACCAGATGTAAGTTACTAAGCACGTTTAGGATACAAAAGAGGGCGATTAGAATTATGGCAAATGTAAACATTAGAGAATCATGCAGACCTCTGTTTAAAGAGTTAAACATTCTCCCACTGCCATGCATTCATATCTTTGAAAGTATTATGTTTTTTTTTTAGAATTTAATGAATAAATACGTTTTTTCTTAAAACAAACAATGATGTTCATAGGCATAATACAAGACAAAATCAAAACATTCATATTTCACACACACAAGCATATATCAAAAAGGAACTTTTCACACAGGAGTTAAATTATACAATAAACTACCCCAGTATATAAAATTTGCCCCAAAAATAAAAACCTTTGAAAGAATATTGAAAGCTTATCAGCAGTGCCATTGTTATTACTCAGTAGTTGAATATCTTAGTGTATAGAAACGATGAACTCTATAATTATATAATTAAGTTTTCATATTGTGATAATAGAGTAAGGTGTAAATTGTTGTCCAATAAGATTGTATCTCTTAAGATCTGTTAGTATAATAAGTTATTATATTAGTAATATATACCTGTAAGTTCTTTTATTTTATAGATATAATTTCTGACGTGTCCCATATCAAGAATGTATTGTATACATGTCATTGATTAAATGGATTAATTAAAAATCTAATCTAATCTATTTTATCCTACTTATCCTGGCCATTTTGAACCTATCGCAGCGCCCCAGGTGAAGGTTTGTGTTACCAATTGAATGGATGTGTTGGTTGTTAGGGATTACTATTTAGGAATGTAATTTTGTTGCGTTGGTTGCCTGTTATTTCGCGCCATATCCATCAGTTTCTCCCGCGCTCATGTTCTTTGCCCGCGCTTTCTTCATTATCCGCATTTGCTTTGTGTGTTCGTTGGGTTTGTGCTGAGGGAATTTATAATTTTCGATAATTTTTCACTCCAAATTCTCAAAATGTTCGAAGCACGTCTTGTTCAGAGTGCCATCCTCAAGAAGCTTTTAGAGGCTGTCAAAGAATTACTCAATGAAGCTACATTTGATTGTTCCGATTCTGGAATTCAGCTTCAAGCTATGGACAATTCCCACGTCAGTTTAGTATCTATGAACTTGAGAAGTGATGGTTTCGACAAATACAGATGTGACAGAAATCTCTCCATGGGAATTAATCTCGCAAGGTGAGTTTTTTAATTTAATAACAGTAATCCATTGTCATAATAGTCTCACCTGTTTATTCACGACGTTTCATTAGGCCTTTCGAGTTGTAATGTCACTTCTGGTGGTTCGGATTTGACGTTAAAACAAGACGTGAGCTTACTATCGCGTAAAAGCACAGGCTTTCTTCACTATTTTCTCTTTAGACGGTATCAGTGAACGAGACTAGTCATAATAGTCTCACCTGTTTATTCACGACGTTTCATTAGGCCTTTCGAGTTGTAATGTCACTTCTGGTGGTTCGGATTTGACGTTAAAACAAGACGTGAGCTTACTATCGCGTAAAAGCACAGGCTTTCTTCACTATTTTCTCTTTAGACGGTATCAGTGAACGAGACTAGAACTCGCAATAAAATTTACTAAACTACTGAAATTAGGCATTAATACCCGCTGTAATGATTCAAACTTAATCTGGAAATGATGTAGTAGACTCCTCCGCTGTCTATAATCCTTCACTATTTAGATCACGACTTTACCTCTTACCCACTCATCGCCACAGTTGAATGCTCCTAATGTATGGGTGCAAATCAATGGAGACCTCCTCAGTAAAGAGAGTATGCTTCCAGTCTTCTTGCTGCAAGAATTGTTGCCAACCTTACATGAGCTGCCTTATGCTGTGGTTTCAGGGGAAGTTTTGGCACAGGCACCCATGATATCAGTCCTGCTTCATGCAGCCGATTACGCACTGAATTACTTTGAAGGTCGTGGTGGAAGGACGTGGCAGTACCAATGGGCCTAGATGTTGCTAAGAGCAACAGGTACCTAAATTCCCTGCGCTTGGTTTTGCGAGGATTTCCAGTTCTTCATCAATCTGCAACTGTTTGGGTCTCCCTGAACTTGTAGCACATCCTCGAGACATCACTTAGATTCGCTTCAACAGTCTACATTCAAATTGTAACATCCACTTGATGGAATTCCTCCTGAAATAATGTTACAATTTGAATGTAGACTGTCATACGAATGGGAACTCTTGCCATGTTTACAGTAGACTACAGTAACCTTTGCATTCCCCAATCTCTTGTGAAATGCCACGTCCTGTGGTTCGGATCCCACGTAAGAAAGGAGGTCCCTTGGCTCATGATAGCGAGGTTAACGGTCACATAAAACTAGAAGCTCCCTTTTTCACATTCTCTCGAAACCAACTATATAAGTAAAGTATTTACAAGGACGGACACGAGACATGACTCCTAGCGGACAAATTTGAGTAACAGTGAAGGAGACTAGAACACACAATAAAATTTCCTAGACTAAAATTAGCCATAAATACCGACTGTAATGATACAAAATAGATGTGGGTTGGATGTAGTTCACTCCACCGCTGTTTATAACCTACCCGCCATCTCTTTATATAATCACGACTTAGCAAAATTCCAGCTGTGTCGGCCATTATCAGCATTAATTATGTACAAGTACAGTATTGCCAGACCCACATATACGGTACTGTGCATAATCTTTTTCCGGACCAGTGGGTTGTGCCTCGACCAATAATTGCTAGGAAGCCGGGCCCTGCACTGGTTTTTGTCATGCACTGTGGAAATAGTCACGCATAATCTTTCTCTAGACCAATGGGTCTTGCCTAGACCATTAATTACTATATAAAAAAATAGGTATTGTGGCCCTGCCATATAATCACCCCTGCCTTTTGTCCCGCACAGTGGAAATAGTCACGCATATGACTAAAGCCTTGGCGTGGATGCAGATTCCGCAAATATTTTCGCCATGCGGATATAGTTTGCATGGCTGTGCGGATAGCAGATACGCTGCGGATAATGTTTCGAGTAAATTTGCGGATAGCTTTTAGAATACAATGTGGAACGTACGATAATATTACACATTTGATAAGCCAATCTACAGCTTCATGCCCAAAAGAGGAATGCTGCTATAGCCTAGTGCGTACGAAATATTCAGGCAAGTATTGCACTTACACACAAGGAGATTATTTTATTCATGCTTTCAACTACATTTTATTAAGTACCGTATGTTTGTAGTAGATGGTCTTGACATCTCATCAATTCTCGCTGCCATTATTACTATATGTGCAAGATGTAATGCTGTCAATAAGCTTGTTAGTTCATCGTGGTGACATCATTAACATTCCTCAAGTCACCTACTTCGCCGTCTAAGCTATCCTGGAAGATCTGGTTCCATGTGTATCTGTAGATTTATTTCCTACTTGGCACTGAAACACGTTGACTGATATTGCAACGGAGGGAGTTATGACATCAACTATCCGAACATGGATGGGTCAAGAAGCAGAAGGATGATGACTGACTTGGAATTTCCGGCCAAATGTCAATCCCTTTCTCCAAGCGTAAAGAGAAGTTCACTTATTAGTGAATGTTACCGGGATTATGAACATCACTTCACCAACATGGATAAACTATCTATTAAAATAAAACGAGGTGAATATTCAATAGTGCGTGAAACAAAGCTCAAGTCATCGATATGGCAGACATTTGGTTACGTTTTCTTCTTCTTCTTCTTCCTAGCGTTTTCCCGCTGCTGCAGGGTCCGCTGTTTTGGTCTTGGCTCGCCATTTTGCACGATCTTGGGCATCATGAGGTCTTAGATTGAGAGCCTTCATATCCGCGTTTGCTGTATCATGCCAGCGCTGTTTTGGGCGCCCACGTGGACGGTGCCCATTAACTTCAAAGGAGAGAGCGGAATTGGCAACAGTTCCAGGTGCAGCACGCAAGACGTGGCCATACCATCGAAGCCGTTATTCCCGTGCCTTCTCAGTGATGGGTGCAACTCCTATTTGCTGGCGAACAGAGTCATTCTTTATATGATCTAGGAGTGTGATGCCCATCGACCAACGGAGCATACGCATTTCCATGCTATGTAATTGGCGCTCCGTAGCTTTGTCAGCTGGTCGACATTCAGCACTGTACAAAGCAACAGGACGTACTATCATGCGGTATATTTTGGACTTAAGGTATAGTGGCATCCTTCTGTCGCAGAGTACGCCTGTAACTTCCCTCCATCTCATCCATGCAGCCTTTATCCTACTTCGCACTTCATCACCTATCTCACCATCAGCTTGTAGGCGAGATCCTAGATACCTGAAGCTTAAGGTCTTCGTCAATGTCTCTCCATCAACTTGGATGGATCCGTTGGTTGGGACAGTTTCAAGGTATTCGGTCTTCTTTTTGTTCAGTCGAAGACCGTATTGTGAGAGACGGCTGTTCCAATTTTCAACTTGACGCTGCAATCCTATCCTGGTGGTATCAGCAAGTGCGACATCATCAGCATATAAGAGTGTCCAAGGGACATTCCTTTGCAGATCCCGTGTGACTGTGTCCATGACTAGGACAAAGAGCAATGGGGACAGTGCAGATCCTTGGTGTACACCGACTTTCACTGGGAAGCTCTCCGAGGTGCCAACAGCACAACGTACACAACTTGTGGTGTTTGTGTATAGCATCTTGATCCAGCTGATAAGCATTTCTGGTACACCATGGTTACGAAGTGCATACCAGATCACACGATGTGGAACACGGTCGAAAGCCTTTTCAAGATCAAGAAAGGCGATATGCAGTGGCTGTTGTTTCTCGCGATGCTTTTCGATGAGCATTCTGGCAGCGAAGATTGCATCAGTTGTTCCCGCACCCTTGACGAAGCCGCACTGGTTGGTACTAATACTGACGATGTCCCGCAGTCGTCGATCAAGGATTCTCTCAAAAATCTTCATTGTGTGCGACAGGAGGCGAATTGGACGATAATTTGTACATTCTGCTGGATCACCTTTTTGTTTAAAGATAGGTACAGTGATGCTTGTAGCCCAATCACTGGGAACAGTTCCAGAGTCAACTATGGCATTGAAAAAGTTGGTCAGCCAGTTGATCGCGGGTTCTTTTAATTCCTGCAACTTCCAGAAGTCTGCCGGCAGGTCATCTGGTCCTGGTGCTTTTTGATTCTTCATACTCCTAATGGCACTGGTGACTTCCTCAGATGTGATGTGTGAGATAGGACCTGCTGTTGGAGTACCTTCTGGAATAGAGGGATGTGGGAACTCAATGTTGGAAATCTCTTCAAAGTGTTGTTGCCAACGTTTGAGGATATCCTGTTTGTCTTGTAAACGTTGACCATCTTTGCCTTTTATGCACACATAGTGCTCAATATCCTGTACTGACTTTGTTCTAGCTTTGGTCAGCCTGAAGATAGTTTTCTCTCCTTCCTTTGAGTCCAGTGTTGTATACAGGTCATCATAGTGACTGCACCTAGCTTCAGCAACAGCTTTCTTAGCCTCACGTTTGGCTATGGCATACCTTTCCCTGTTCTCTAGAGTCTTTTGTGAGACCCAGTTTCTGTATGCCTTCCTTTTTTCATGCACCTTTTCTTGCACTTGGGGTGTCCATAGCCACGTTTGTTTATCAATTCGGTGGGAGCTAGGTTTTGTTGTACCCAAAGTTGCTGTGGCGGTTTCAGTGACAGATTTACAGAATGTAGTCCAGGTGTTGTCTATCGCATTCAGGTCGATGGGAGGAAAATTTATACTGCCTGCTAAAGTCTCCTTTTGGTCTTTAAGCTTCCACCACTTGATCTTCTCAAGGACATTTATCCCTCTGCCTCTACGATGTTTAGAGATCCTTAAGTCTGCCGTTAGCAACTTATGTTGAGGGGCTACACAGTCATATGGTATGACCTTCACATCTGATACTAGTCGGAGATCACGGTGTCGAACAAGGATGAAGTCAATTTGGCTGCTGTAGTCACCACTGGTGTAGGTGATGAGGTGGTTTATGCGCTTTTTAAAAACGTATTACCAATAACCAAGTCATTCGCCTCGGCGAAATCCAAAATTTGTGTTCCATCATCATTCCGGGTACCATAGCCATTACCACCGTGGCAGCTATAACCGTCCTTGGTATGACCAACATGACCATTAAGATCACCACAGAGAAGTGGAAACTCATCTTGAGGACATGCTGAAACATGATCTTGTAGCTCTTGCCAAAACTGTTCCTTTTCTAGCTTATCACAGCCAGTTTGTGGTGCATATGCTGAGAAGACACGAAGCCGAGAAGATGCAATGTCGATTGTAATTGACATAAGGCGGTCTGAATAGCGCTGAACCTCAGCAACTCGGTCTCTCAGGCTGGCACAAACGATGACAGCAACACCATTTCTGTTGGAGGTACCATGGTAGATCAGTTTATAGCCATCTCCGATGTCACGAGATTTTTGCCCCTTCCAGCGTGTTTCTTGTACGCATGCAATGTCCACTTTCCGTTCTTTCAGCATCGCTGCTAGTTCACGGCTGCGTCCAGTAAGAGTCCCAATGTTGAGCGTGGCGATGCGTAAATTTTGTCTGCTTTGGACTTGCTTCTTTAACTGGTTCCGCCCTTGAACCAGTAGCCCTTGTCCATTTGTCGCGGCGGTCAGGCGAGGCCGACGCGCGTCGCTTCTGGGGGACGCCCTAGCATTATCCGACAAAATTGACGTAGACATGATCCATGGGTTGCGACAGAGTTACCGACCGGCTTGTCGCCACAGCCTGGCGTCGGGCATTTTAGAGCTACTGCCAGCAGGAATTTGGGCCGCTCCTAACATGGAGAACAGACGCCCTTTGCAGCCGCTCGATCCGAGTCAGACGCTGCTAAAAATAGTTCATCCACCTTCTTCGTCGTTGGGACTCGAAGTCTTCATCCGGCGTTGAAGCTGTTGACCATTTTACTCTTCCCCCTCCTCCTTTCTCAACCGGGCTTGGGACCGGCTACGGCGGAGTTTTGGTTACGTTTTCAATGGAAATAAAAGGTGAACAATATAGTAGGATGTTTTACGTGTAAAAAAAGTGTATTCATACTCAGGACACAAATCAGGCACATCAAACTTACTGTGGCACAAGTCCAAAAGTAGCCAAAAAAGTATAGCCAATTTTTTGTCTAAAAGCGGAGGTCAAGAAACGGAACTCGTGTAGTATACGTTGCCCGCCGCCATTGAAATCCGAAAAATTTTCTATAGAAATGTCCAATGTTACTAATATACAGGAGTTGAATATTTTATCGCTAGAGGGTGTTACTGAATTTTTTCAGAGTGTCAACTTAATTGTTTCCAGACCAATATTTTCATCCAGACCAATGGTTTTCGCCTAGACCAGTAAAGGTTAGGTAGCAGGGCCGCGTTAGGCTAATGTAAACACCCCTGGTTTTTGTTACGCACAGTGCGGGTAGTCACGCATCAATAATCTTTATCCAGGCCAATGGTTTTGCCTAGTACTACAATCAGTAAGTTGGCAGCAAACATGGCGGCGTGCTTTTTGATAAGTTTATTACTTGAAAGTTAATGTTGACAATTCCCTTATTTCGGAAGTGTTTACGTGGCGTTTGTTAATGGCAAATGGCTTTAATAACGTGGCTGAGTAATTACAAACCATTTTCAGAGCACTACTAAGTAAAATAACGCACTTTCGAAACGGGCAACGGATACTACACGAGAGCTCAAGAAACCAGAAGTGTCATCCGACTTGAAGTTCCTTGCAATGAAGTAAATTGTCAGGAACGACTTTCTCCTCAAATGTCTAAAAGTGTTGGTTTAACACTATATGCTTTATCTAATAAATTAAAAATAATATTGAAATATCAGCAGATTTGGATAAAAGGGACGCGGGGCAGATGCGGATAACAGTCGTGCGGATGAGGGGCGGAAGCGGATAACAGTCGTGCGGATGCAGATAACAGCGAGGCGGGTGGAGATAACGTTTTGTTTATCCGCGCAGGGCTCTACATATGACCATGTGGTGGAGTATTTTGTATCTTACATGTTGGCAAAACTGATTTGACGTCAATGTGTGTACCTAGATAATAGTTGAAGAAACCTCATGCGCTTGCTTATGCCCCAGACCGCTTGCTTATGCCCCAGACCCCCATGCTTGCAATACAAGAAGTAATTTTTCATCGGCTTCGGTGGCGAAGTCGGTAGCATGCTGAGCTTCTATGCCCAAGATAGCGGGTTCAAACCCGGCCGAAGCCGTCGGATTTTTTAAGAGCGTTAAAAATCCCTCAGTATGCCTTCCTTCGGAGGTGAAGTAAAGCCGGCGGTCCCATGTCATAGATTTATGGCATGTTAAAGAACCTTCCACTAATTGCACCTGTGTGAAGCTAAATTGGATAGGTTAAGATTGTAAACAACGCTCTTAGATTTCTATGTTCGTTGCCAAGAGCCGACTGCGGTGACATCTAGTAGCTAAGTTCAGAACTTGGCCTAGTAGTCGTTGACGGTGGCGCTTGGCGGCAAAAGTAGGAACTATTTGAAAAATTCTAAGTTGCAGCCTGTTCTTAAATAAAAAAAAAAAAAACAGATACACACACTAATACAGCCATCACAATTAACACCAGTTATCAGAGAGATTCTACACACACCCAAAGTACACGGGGCTACACGACCGCGTTGTCGCAGCCCCTAAACTTAAGAACCAACCGGTAATTTTTCATCCAGACAGTGATCTAACCTGGTACCGGCCAATGGTTTCTCCCTCACGTGGTATAACCAAGTAGCGACCAATGACTTTCTGGGTTTAGTATAGACCGCGAGTCCGGGCGGTACCAAATTCCCCTAAAACAAAATGCCGGCGTCCGTGACGTCATCAATGACTTCACGAAATACTCCTCTAGCAAGCTTACGGGATAAGCCTGGGGAATAGGGGGTTTTGGGTGGGGAAACAACAAAAAAAAAGTGAAAAAACGGGATGGGTATCGCGATCTTTATTTGAGCCGCGCGATTGCTTGAAAATGTGCAGAAATGGCAAATTGGTCATGGGTATCGCGATCTTTATTTTTCACTGCGTAGCACATTGCTTGAAAAAGAGCTGAAATTAATGTGCTGTAATGCAGATTTTTTTCTGTGTATCGCGATTGTTTGAAAAAGAGATGAAATGGCAAATTCAGATTGTTTGAAGAAGAGCTGACATGGCAAATTTTTGATGGGTATCGCGATCTGTACTTGAGCTGGGGGGCTCAAGTAAAGATCGCGATACTGGCTTTTATAAAAAATGCGGTGAAATGTGGATCTTTTTCTGTGTGTCGAGATTGTTTGAAAATGAGGTGAAAGGGCAAATTTTTGATGGGTATCGCGATCTTTACTTGAGCGAATCGCGCTACGCAGAGAAAAATAAAGATCGCGATACCCATCACAAAATTGCCACTTCTCCTCATTTTCAAGCAATAACGCTACGCAGAGAAAAATAAAGATCGCGATACCCATCACAAATTTGCCATTTCTGCAAATTTTCAAGCAAACGCGCTACACAGAGAAAAATAAAGATCGCGATACGCATCACAAATTTGCCGTTTCTCCTTATTTTGAAGCGATAACACTACGCAGAGAAAAATAAAGATCGCGATACCCATCACAAATTTGCCGTTTCTGCTCATTTTCAAGCAATCGCGCTACGCAGAGAAAAATAAAGATTGCGATATCCATCACAAATTTGGCAATTCTGCGCAATTTCAAGCAATTCTGCGCAGAGAAAAATAAAGATCGTGATACTCATAAAAAATTTGCCATTTCTCCTTAATTTCAAGCAATAACGCTACGCAGAGAAAAATAAAGATCGCGATACCCATCACTAATTTGACATTTCTGCACGTTTTCATCAATCGCACTACGCAGAGAAAAATAAAGATCGCGACACCCATCACAAATTTGCTATTTCTGCACATTTTCAAGCAATCGCGTTACGCAGAGAAAAATAAAGATCGCGATACCCATCACTAATTTGCCATTTCTCCATATTTTCAAGCAATAACGCTATCCAGAGAAAAATAAAGATCGCGATACCCATCACAAATTTGCCATTTCTGCAAATTTTCAAGCAATCGCTATGCAGAGAAAAATAAAGATCGCGATACCCATCACAAATTTGCCATTTCTCCTCATGTTCAAGCAATCGCGCTACGCAAAGAAAGGAACGATGCGATACCTATTACAAATTTGCCATTTCCGTCCATTTTTAATATTTCACACACACACACGGTTTTTGTCAATAGTTACAGCCTAACCCGCCTAGAGGAATTGATTTTTGGTGCCCCTCTATGTGGCCACAGCCAAAGGCTGCACCTACCCACAAACTTCTAACCTTCGTTGCGTCCTATCCAATGGTTTTGACAATAGTTACAGCCTAACCGCCCAGACCAATGGCTTAGTGTGAACAGTGCCCCACTAGCTGCCGCACACCTAACCACAGACTTCTAACCTTCGTTGTGTCCTATCCAATGGTTTTGACAATGGTTTAGTGTGAAGAGTGCCCCACCAGCTGCCGCACACCTACCCACAGACTTCTAACCTTCGTTGCGTCCTATCCAATGGTTTTGACAATGGTTACAGCCTAACCGGCCAGACCAATGGTTTAGTGTGAACAGTGCCCCACTAGCTGCCGCACACCTAACCACAGACTTCTAACCTTCGTTGCGTCCTATCCAATGGTTTTGACAATGGTTACAGCCTAACCGCCCAGACCAATGGTTTAGTGTGAACAGTGCCCCCCTAGCTGCCGCACACCTACCCACAGACTTCTAACCTTCGTTGCGTCCTAATGGTTTTGACAATGGTTACAGCCTAACCGCCCAGAACAATGGTTTGGTGTGAACAGTGCCCCACTAGCTTCTTTACTTTTTTTTTTCTGCGTAGCGCTATTGCTTGAAAAAGAGCTGAAATGGCAAATTTGTGATGGGTATCGCGATCTTTCTTTTTTTTCTGCGTTAGGTGATTGCTTGAAAATTAGCAGAAATGGCAAATTTGTCATGGATATCGCGATCTTTACTTTTTCTGTGTAGGCGAAAATTTTCCATTTCACCTCATTTTCAAACAATCGCGATACACAGCAAAACATCCATGGGATGATGATCCTTCAACTACCAGAAGCACACTAATAAGCATATGAAGAAATAAAACACTTACCCCATTCGACACCTGAGTCCAACAGCAACTTCATTACGTGTAATTTACATGAACAGACACTGCCTTCTTACATACACACTACCAACCATCAAAAATAGCGCAATCACTATAAATATACCACCTGGCCCAGATAACATCCCACTGGAATTAATTCAAGCTGGAGGTCAGTCCCTCAAAACGCGGATTTTCACTCTTATTCTCAAAATTTGGGAATTAGGAGAAGTACCTGGTGACCTAAAGAACGCCACTATCATCACAATCTTCAAGAAAGGTGATCGTAGTGTTTGTGGCAACTATCGCGGTATATCGCTACTATCTACTGTGGGTAAAATTCTCGCCAGAATTTTACTTAACCGCCTTCAGGTTATCTCAGAAAAGATCCTCCCCGAGTCCCAGTGTGGATTTCGATCTTCCAGAAGCACAACTGACTTGATTTTCTGCATAAGACAACTACAAGAAAAATAAAAAGTCCTCTCGGCACGCCGGAAGGCGGAGGTAGATTTCACCGGACAAACTTGGGGATAGGCGAAAATAGGCAGAATATGCAGATTTTCGTAGAAGGATCAGACCTCATTTAATGCGAGAAGGTATTTTATAATTGGAGCTTAATTAACTTTGTTTTTCGTCATTTTATGCTTATTTTAAACATTTTATTGTCTTATGGGAACGGTAACCTTCTTGTCATTTGGGGTCCATTTTTATACTTGTGGTCACACTGTCCTTATGCTAGGTTTCGACACTGATGTGCAACTATGTAACGGTCTGTTACTTCTTCACGCAAAATTATATCTACCGCAGAGATTTTGGTTGGTTCCTCAGTTTAGGGGCTGCGACAACGCGGTCATGTAACCCCGTGTACTTTGGGATGGCTGTATTAGTCTGTAATTCAGGTAAGGACTGCAGACGGTCAATTTCAAGCAGTAGTTACTAATGTTGCTACCAGGTACTACCGTCAACGACACCTAGCTGTGAACTTGGCTACTAGATGCCACCGCAACCAGCAACTCGCAACGAACGTTGGAACTTCCCCTCCAAAGGAAAGCATACTGAGGGATTTTTGGCGCTCTTAGAAAATCCGACGACTTTGGCCGGCTTTGAACTCGCGACCTTGGGCATAAACATTCAGCATGCTACCAGTTACGTCACCGAAGCCGCTTCACACTTAGATGGAAATCTGAATCTGATCTCGTGCAAGTGCGTTATCTTGGCAACGTCTGATGGCTCATCCCTCATCAATTTAGTAGTGTTGCCATGGCAACCACTGATAGGTCTTGGCATTTTCTTATAATTCCGAAATTATTTTTCTCATCCCTTGGCATAATGGTGGGTTATATCAAAAATTCTTTCAGACAAAAGTTTTAGGTAATTATTATGGGAATATTGTCCATTTTGTACGGTTTTGATATTGTGCCTATTAAGAGAGATATGATTAATGTTTCCCGAAAAACCCACTTTTTCCCACCCCTTTGGTCAATGGTTGGTGCTATAAAAAAAACTCTTCAAACATACATTTTTGGGCTTTATCCGACACATAGTATGAATGTTGAACGGATTCGATATTTCACATATTAAGAGAGTTATAGCAATATTTCACTTTTTCGAAAAAAAAGCCCCCCATTTTCACCCCCCAACGACCGATTTAGCCCAGTAACGAACTCGACCGAGATTTTATAGGTATACGTATTCGGTAAAAAATTCAAAGTGATTGGTACAAAATTACGGCAGTTATCGTGTCCACAATAAACTGATATACATATACATACATAAATTATATATAACTTTTGAACTGACGGTGGTTTTGGGGCCTGGGGATGTGAAACGCGAAGATATGTCGAAATTTTCTGGAAGTCGAAACATGGTACCCATTGCAATAGTTAGCTTTCTAACGAAATCTACCTCTGGTTGGTTCCTCAGTTTAGGGGCTGCGACAACGCGGTCATCTAACCCCGTGTACTTTGGGTGAGTGTAGAATCTGTCTGATACACGGTGTGAATTGTAATGGCTGTATTAGTCTTAATTCATGTAAGTACTGCAGACGGTCAATTTCAAGCAGTAGTTCCTAATGTTGCTACCAGGTACAACCGTCAACGACACCTAGCTGTGAACTTGGCTACTAGATGCCACCCCAACCATCAACTCGCAACGAACGTTGGAACTTCCCCTCCAAAGGAAAGCATACTGAGGGATTCTAGTGCTCTTAGAAAATCCGACGACTTCGGCCGGCTTTGAAACCGCGACATTGGGCATAGACATTCAGCATGCTACCAGTTACGTCACCGAAGCCGCTTCCCACTTTATCAGGCGGCTTTGGTGGCGTAGTCGGTAACATGCTGAGCTTCTATGCCCAAGATACCGGGTTCAAACCCGGCCGAAGCCGTCGGATTTTTTAAGAGCGTTAAATATCCCTCAGTATGCCTTCCTTCGGAGGGGAAGTAAAGCCGGCGGTCCCATGTCATAGATTTATGGCATGTTAAAGATCCTTCCACTAATTGCACCTGTGTGAAGCTAAATTGGATAGGTTAAGAATGTATACAACGCTCTTAGGTTTCTATGTTCGTTGCCAAGAGCCGACTGCGGCGGCGTCTAGTAGCTCAGTTCTGAACTTGGCCTCGTAGTCGTTGACAGTGGCGCTTGGCGGCAAAAGTAGGAACTATCTGAAAAATTGTTAGTTGCAGTACTTAAATTAACAAACAGATAACACACACTAATACAGTCATCACAATTAACACCGGTTATCAGACAGATTCTACACACACCCAAAGTACACGGGGCTACATGACCGCGTTGTCGCAGCCCCTAAACTTAAGAACCAACCAACCACTTAATCAGATGGAAATACTGAATCTGATCTCGTGCAAGTGCGTTGTCATGGCAACGTCTGATGGTCCATGCCTCATCAATTTAGTAGTGTTGCCATGGCAACCACTGATAGCTCTTGGCATTTTCTTATAATTCCGAAATCATTTTTCTCGTCCCTTGGCGTAATGGTGGGTCATATCAAAAATTCTTTCAGACAAAAGTTTTAGGTAATTATTAGGGGAATATTGTCCATTTTGTACGGTTTTGATATTGTGCCTATTAAGAGAGATATGATTAATGTTTCCCGAAAAACCCACTTTTTTCCACCCCTTTGGTCAATGGTTGGTGCTATCAAAAATCTTATTTGACATAAATTTTTGGCACTTATCCGACACATATTATGAACTTTGAATGGATTCGATATTGCACGTATTAAGAGAGTTATAGCGAAATTTCACTTTTTCGAAAAAAGCCCCCCATTTTCACCCCCTTCGACCGATTTAGCCCAGTAACGAACTCGACCGAGATTTTATAGGTATACATCTTCGGTAAAAAATTCGAAGTAATTGGTGCAAAATTACGGCAGTTATCGTGTCCACAAGAAACTGATATACATATATACATATATATATACATATATATATATATACATAAATTATATATAAACTTTTGAACTGACGGTGGTTTTGGGGTCTGGGGGATGTGAAACGCGAAGATATGTCGAAATTTTCCGGAAGTCGAAACATGGGACCCATTGCAATAGTTAGCTTTCTAATGAAATCTACCTAATGTAGTGAGCAACAGAATCCACTCTTCTTAGTCTTTTATGATCTAGAAAAGGCCTTTGACTCAGTTCCAAGATCTGCTATGTGGGCGGTGCTACAACGCTTTGGCTGTCCTCGACGCTTTGTTGATCTAATCCAAGCTCTCCATGATGGCATGACCGGTCAGGTTTGTCAGCAAAATAAGATCTCTGACGAATTTCCTATCACTCATGGACTGAAACAAGGCTGCGTACTTGCTCCAACACTGTTTGCATCGTATTTGGCTGCAATGCTCTATAAATCGCCCACAAACATCCCAGGTGTAGATGTCAGGTACCGATTTGATGGAGGGCTCTTCAACCTAGCTCGATTTCGCTCCAAGAAGCTAACTCAGGTTACGAAGATAACCAATATGTTGTATGCAGATGATGCAGCATCGCCTACACTCACGCCAGTGGAGTTGCAACAGACTGTTAATTGCTACAAGAATGCATGTGAACGTTTTGGTCTCACCATTAATGTTCAGAAGACCAAGGTTCTGGCACAACCCTCACCAGGCACTTCCCTTCCGCACTTCAACATTTCTATCTCAGATACTCCATTGGAGCAGGTAGACCACTTCTCGTATCTGGGCAGTCTGCTATCTGTACACGGCAATTGTGGGCAGGATGTTGAGAAGAGAATCGGTGCTGCCCATGCGGCATTTGGGAGACTATCGCACCGGGTCTTCTTGAATAAAGATCTGACCGTGAAGACGAAGCTCATGGTGTACCAAGCTGTTGTTATCTCAACATTGTTGTATGGCTGTGAAACCTGGACCCTCTATCGACATGACTTCCGAAAGCTTGAGCGCTTCCATCAACAGAAGCTTCGATCCATCCTTAAGATAAAGTGGGAAGACCACATCACCAATCTTGATGTTCTTGAGACAGCGCTTGCTAATAGTATAGAATCATCCATCATTGGTCATCAACTTAGATGGATTGGACATGTCCAACGGATGGATGATACGAGACTACCACGCCAGGTTCTGTATGGTGAACTCACCTCCGGCACCAGACCTCATGGAGGCCCTAAGAGACGTTACAAGGACCAATTCAAGCAGAATATGAAGTTGACAGGTCTCAATCCACAAACCTGGGACCAGCTTGCTAAAGACCGTTCAACTTGGCGCCAGACCATCCCGGCTGCTGTCAAAATGTTTGAAGAAGAACGTCGTAGAATTGTTAAGGCCAAGCGACAAGCACGTAAGCTCCGTGCAGCACAGCCACGCCCTCCACCAACAGTTCTGTGTGATCTGTGTGGACGTTTGTTTCATGCACGCATTGGGCTGTTCAGTCACCGCAAACATGCCCACAGACCTCAACCTTAGATTATTTTAGACTGTTTTGGAAGAAGATGTATACTCGGAAACGAGTTAAAGCCGACGACGACGACCATCCACATTATACCACAACTAAATCTTACTTTAATTTATTTTCGCAACACAGAAGTATCTCAACCGAACATTTCAAAACCTCCCCGGCGACTAAAATCCAAAATGGCACCGACCAATCACAGCGCACATCAGTTGGCCAATCACAATTCAAGGCAATGAATGTCTTCTGACCAATCAGGTCAAGTATCATCGGCAACAAATGAGCGTCAACGCAATTACGTCATAGGTGACGTCATGGAGGTCACTAACATCCCACTAAACCCCGGGACTCGCGATATATACTACAAGCGACTCTCTCACCATGGCTTTAGAATAGTATAGTAAAACTCTATTAAATTGAGCAACTAAAGTAATATTTATGAACATTCGTAATTCACCACCACACCTCGCACTCGAATACATGTCACTACACCGGCATGTAACGACGCACTGTTTGAAACCTCATACAGCTGACCAATATGGTGGCAATTCAAGCTAAAACGTGAACAAAAGTTTGGTGCTTTTCAAACATCAAACAAACGTCAACGTGTGCATGTCATCCTTGACGTCATAGATTACACTAAATTTTTCCCCAAGACATGTACATATCGCTGTGTACAAAGGGTCTTTATAGTTGCTTGGCAAGGACATTCTCGCTCAACTGCTCCGCCAGTGACGGCTTAGTTGCCGGTGACAGCACGCGCAAATGTACGGCAGAATATGGTGCTTAAAATCAGTATCGTGCATTTTTACTCACCCATGTTTACAGTCTATGCTGAAAATGTTCCCCATCTGCTGCCAAACATAATCGGCATCTCTTTATGAAGTTTCCGGTTACTCCGGTTAATTTAGCTTCAGTAAGGATTTAACGACCTTTACGTCTTCTTTTTATTGTTTACTGAACCTGTACGTTTGAATCTCTTAGCCAGTTGTATTTATGTTCGATATATAGGAATGGGTCTCCCTGGAAATTTCACTCGAAACCTCTTGTCTTGTTCTAGCGCACCATTTCCTGCACTTTATGTACGTATTGTGCAGATATACACGTTCACGTGTCGAATATTTCACATAAGGCATTACGGCACTATACATAATCATAATAAAACACTATAAAATACGATATAATGTACACAGTAACTTTATAAAACACCCAATTAACTCGGAGGTCACACATCTACCGTAGAAAGAGCGTGGAAATACGGCCGGAAACCGCGCGCGCCAACCTGTAACAGGCAGCCAAGGTTGAGCGGAATCGCCTTGCCAAGCAAACATAAAAAACCTGTGCTTGAACCTATATTTTTAATTTTATTCAGGTTATTTTTTAGCATGTCACAGTAATAGGGATTATATTGTGTTGACTGAAAAGTTGCAATATCAATTGTCAATAAGGCAACACTGAAAAATGGCTTCATCATCATCTTGCACAGTTTCCAGCCACTGGCTGGGTCTGTTTGGAACACAAGCCTCTCCAACGTCGTCTGTCTTCCTACCATCTCGCAGCTTCCACCTTCGTCCAGCCTTCTCCTCTCTTCTTCACGCTTTCTTCTACCCCCCCCCCCCCCCCCTTCAGCCACATGTCTCTCAGTCTCTTTCCTTTCCACTTCGTCTCGTGTATCCTCCTGAATATCTTCTTCTCCATTCGTTTTACAAGTCCATACCATCTAAGTCTAGATTTCTCTATACCATCCTGTAATGGTTCCTCCTTCATTAATTCTCTGGTTCTCACATTTCTTATTCTGTCCATCTTTGTAGCTCCAATACTGCTTCTCAAGAACTTCATCTCACTGGCCTGTATTTTGCTCTTCTCCCTTCCTTTCATAACCCAGGTCTCCGAGGCATACGTCATGGCTTCAAAGCTATCTATATTAAGAGTATTTCCCTTAATAGCCACCTTATTTCCTCTTTACTGCCACCTAAACTCTTTTGATTAATTCTGAATAAAAGTAGAATGCGGCTTATACACTTGCATCAGACATGAATGTGGCTTTTACATACCTTGTGTCCTTGTTCTATATTCTGGGCGACATTACGTATTGAAATTAGGAACCCTGGTCACTATTGCAGCTTGTGCTAAAGTATGTAAATATGTGTTTTTTTTTTAAATTTGCGAATTGACCACTTAGGATCACGCTACAATTTCATTTTTTCTTTGCCTGAAGTTTCCTCTTCCTCCAGTACTCCTTCATATGGGCGCTATGCTGTTTCTTCTGCTCATCCGTCCAGGCTCTTCCCTTCTTTGTGGTTCTTGTGACGTGAAACCCTTCCAAATTTTGAATTATGTACCGAAATGTTTCCCTGTTTGACATCTGAACTTCCTGGATTTTGGAATTTTCGAGATCTTTTCGAACTTCCTTAATCCATGTCGTTGTCTTCTTGTTCCACAGGTAGTCGAATAACTGTTTGGTTAGTCTAGTTTTGTCCATTCTGTACAAGTGTCCGAGAAACGATAACCTCCTCTTCTTCATAGTCTCTGAGATTCTCTCCACATATGTGTTTTTATTTATTGCTCTTTTAAAAATGGCTGCTATGTTCTGACAGCGCTTGCATATCGTTCAACTGTCGACGAGGCGCACCCTAGCGGTACACACCGAGGTACACATATTGTTGCCAACACGTGGGATACAAAAATCACAGTTGATAAAGAAAACATTCATCGGGTCGTGTTAGGCTGCAACCATTGTCAAAAACCATTGATCTGGACGCGTTAGGCTGTAACCGTTGGACAAAACGAAGGTAATAATATTAATATCGTATGGCCTCAGGTGGCGGGTGCAAGCTTTATTTGACACCCAAAGGGTAGCTTGCATGTTGAATTTTGTTGTTCCTTGAAGCACTATGAAAGTCAAAGAGATTAGATGTCTAAGCTCCTTGAACACTACAGTGCTTTCTAGTAGAGAAATGAGAAACTTTGTGTTGGCAGAAACTCCCGAGATTTAATTTTGCCATTATGAACACGGCCTACTGAATTCAAATGGGTTTTTTCATATGCCAACATCGTATGACATGCGTATCGTAAATTTTTGCCACCTTTCAAAAATCACTTGCCACAGCCAGGAGCGAACCTGCAAGCTTGGGGTTAGTCGACAGACACGTTAACCACTCTCCCACCGTGGCAAGAAAACGAAGGTTAGAATGGTCGGGTGTAGGTGCGACTTTGCTCGCGCGCAGCTAGTGGGGCACTGTTACACAAAACCATTGATTTGGGCTCGTTAGGCTATAACCATTGTCAAAAACCATTGGATTAGACAAAACGAATGTTAGAATGGTCGTGTGTAGGTGCGGCTTTGGCCGCGCGCAGCTAGAGAGGCACGGTTACACAAAACCATTGATCTGGGCACGTTAGGATGTAACCATTGTCAAAAACCATTGGATTGGACAAAACGAAGGTTAGAGCAGTCGGGTGTAGGTATGGCCTTGGCTGCGCGCAGCTAGAGGGGCATGGTTGACACAAAACCATTGATCTGGGCACGTTAGGCTGTAACCATTGTCAAAAACCATTGGATTTGACAAAACGAAGGTTAGAACGGTCGGGTGTAGGTGCGGCCAAACTAGTGGCGGTTACACAAAATCATTCATCTGGGCACGTTAGGCTGTAACCATTGTAAAATACCATTGGATTGGACAAAACGAAGGTTAGAATGGTTGGGTGTAGGTGTGGCCTTCGCCGCGCATAGCTAGTGGGTCACGGTTACACAAAACCATTGATCTGGGCGGGTTAGGCTGTAACCATTGTCAAAAACTCTTGGATTGGACAAGACGAAGGTTAGAATGGTTGGGTGTGGGTGTGGCCTTGACGTCCAGGTATCCTCCTGTTGCAGGTTACAGATAGGTTATACTTTATCCACCTGTCTTCCACTTCACGATGGCATTTCCCGTACCGTAGTTAGTTTTTTTTTAAACTAAAATGTATTGTTGCAATAGCTTCAGCAACTTCTTAGGTTGATCATAGATCCGCCGATTGAAGTTACTGATTGTTGTCAGGTAACTTCGACAATCCATAGTGAATAAATGGTTCAATTGGGTGCCTTATCAAATGAACTAAGTGCTGCACACAAATGATGCGCAATAGAGAATGAACTGGGCGATTCTTTGTTTTATATAGTACCGTAAGGGTGAGGTTGGCTGTACTGTTTTAATGATGATACTAGCAATTTGAGACAGACCAGTGGGGCTAACGAAGCGACCCGAATACTCACGATCGCAACCGATGATGATTTATTTGGACAATGGCGGCCACAGAGGTAATTTTGGCTATATGTCCTGATCCTATTAAAACATCATTCCCTGATTTATTTCTCATCGTTTGATAAGGTATTTTGGCTAATTCATGTACTATAGAGAATGTTATCGCTCGTTCTACGTTCATTCAGTGCTACTCTCTTTTGTGCCACTTTACTGCTCTTGGTTTTAGCTGCTGCTTTCTTTTTCTTTTGAATAGGCCTACTTTGGACCACGCTTGTTCAACTGTTGAGCTTTGATCTTTGCCCAATATTGTCTAGTCTTTTCCGATGCAAGTCCTTTCTTTTCACTGTCCAGGGTGTTCCTATCCTCCAGAGTTATTTCCTGAAAGAGCTGCTGCTTTATTTTATTTATTCTTTTGGCCAGGGTACCACTAATCAAATCATTGGCAAACACCACTTAATTTGGAAAATAAATTTTCAAAAAATAAAAATTTCTGAATAATTTGGATTTATTAGAACTAGAACACAATGTGGTGGTGATTTAAATAAGTTAAGCATGTCTAGCACAAAATATACTCAGTTTCTTCTTCTTCTTCTTCTTTTGAGACCACAAAGGATCACTTTACCCAACCATTAGTTCGTCGACTTGTAGGAACTGTACGAGCCTTGCGGTCCTCCCAGTACTTCTTCATGCGTATTGATCGTCTTGCCCGTTCTTCGGCGGAAAATATTCTTGTAGGAATTTTCTTCTTTGTGAGTGGAAAATGAAAAGTCATATTTTTAAGTGCTGTAGTTAAACTTTTCTTATTTGCAGCATCTTCTGTTGTTAGGCCAATTTCTTTTAAGTCCTCTCTGATTTCTATTAACCATCGGCATCCAGTTGTTGTGTTTTTTGAAGCAAGATTGTACTGCACTAGTTGTTTTAGAAGACGTGAATCTGGCATTCTCATGATGTGCCCAAAGAATCCTTGTCTTTTCTTTCGCATGGTATCAGTAATGGGTTCTAGGTTGTTATAGACCATATTGTTAGGTATTATTCGCCATTGCCCATCTTTTTTATATCCTTTATTGATACAAGTTCTTCCAATTCGCCTTTCGATCTTCTGTAATCTGTCGGTTTTAGAATGTTCATTTAGATGGAATAATGTTTCTGCTGCATATGTGGCTTCCGGTTTTATGACTGTATTGTAATGTTTAATTTTTGCATTAATTGATAAGCATTTCTTTTTGTAAGTTTCCCATGTTAATTTTTGTGCCCTAGATAACTTGTTGGTTCTTATTTGAATTGACGCTTTCTCATTTAAATTGTTTGTTATTAGCTCTCCTAGATATTTGAATCGTGTTACAATTTTAATTTTTGTATCTCTAATTTGTATTTCCTTTAATGATGTTGGTTTTTGTGGCATGATTTCTGTTTTTTCGAATGATATCTTAAGGCCAATTTTATTTGCAATTGTCTGAAGCTCTGATATCTGTGTTTTGGCTTCCTCTAAATCTTTCGCCAATAATGCCATGTCGTCTGCAAAACCAAGACAGTTTGTTTGAATTTTTCTCCCTATTTTTATATTTGGAGGGCATTTCTTAGACCATTCTCGCATTACCATTTCCAATGCACAATTAAATAGTAATGGTGATAAGCCATCACCCTGTCGTAAACCGGTTGTGACCTCAAATGGGTCAGAGAATTCACCTCTGAATTTAACTTTTGATTTGGTGCCTGTAAGAGTTAGTTTTATGAGATTTGTCAATTTGGGGTGTAATCCCATGTGTCTTAGAATTTTTAATAAAGATTCTCTATGAATACAATCATATGCTTTTTTTAAGTCGATAAATGTTATCACCATATCTCTATTCCTTTTTCTATTATAATCCATTATCAATTTTAGGCTCATAATTTGATCTGGGCAACTTCTCCAGGGCCTGAAACCTCCTTGATATTCTCCTAATTTATTTTCAAGTTGTACTTTAATTCTATTGAGAAGAATTCGAGAAAATTTTTTATAGGTAACATCCAGGAGTGAAATCCCTCGGTAATTGTTAGAGTCTGTCTTATCCCCTTTTTTATGTAGTGGATGGATGATAGCTGATCTCCAATGTTCAGGGAATTTTCCTGTAATCCAGATGTTGACTAGTTGTTGGTGAAGAGCGATTTTTGCCAAATTTCCAGCATACTTCCAAATCTCTGCAAAAGTCTGGTCTTCTCCAGGGGCTTTGAAATTCTTCATCTCATTCAGTGCTATGTAAACGTCTTCTAATGTGGGCGGGTTAATGTTCTCCGGTGGTGTTGTTATTGGAGTGTCAACATCCAATTGGAGAAATTCTATGGGTTCTTCACAGTTTAGGAGTGTCTTAAAATATTTAGCCATAATTTGTGCATTATCCTGGTTGTTGTGGGCCAATTTACCATTTTCATCTTTTAACAATAAGGTAGGTGCTTCATATTTTTTCAGATGTTGTTTAAAGATTTTGTAATAATTCCGCGATTGTGAAATTTTGAATTCCTCTTCAATTGTTTGTAGGGTGTCAGTATGATATTGCCGTTTTATTCTTCTTAAAGTTTTAGTTGTTTCTTTTCGTTGTGTAACTAAATTTTGAAAAGATGTTTCAGATTTTTGGAATTGGTGTAATAACCACGCTCGGTGTCGTTTTTCAATCATCTCATCACATTCATTATTCCACCATTGATGTTTTTTCCACGGTTTAATTGGAGCCAGGTCTTCTGCTATTCGTTGTAGGTTGTGAACCAAGTTTTCGAGTTTATCAGTTATTTTAATGTTTCCAGTTGCTTTTTGGTACTGTTCACTGTTGATTAACTGGATAGGATCTATTGTTCGTTTAGTTTTGGGGGTTTTCCTTTGTTGTCTCTTCTGGGGCGTGAGTTTAATTTTAATTTTGACTACGTAGTGATCAGAACCTGTGTCAATTCCGCGGAGGACTTTGACGTTATAGATCTCTTTATGGTGGTGTTTATCCATGCACACGTGGTCCAGTTGCCATTCTCCCTTAGTGTAATCAGGGTGTTTCCATGTTTTAAGTTTTTGAGGTTTTCGTTTAAAACATGTAGATTTTGAGATTAAGTTATGGTTTCGACACAGGTCAACTAGTCGCTCTCCATTTTTATTTGTTCTATTGTGTGCTGGACATTTTCCGATGATATCACGGTATTTTCTTTCTCTACCTAGCTGAGCGTTAAAGTCGCCAATTAATAATTTAACATGGTGTTTGGGGATGTTATCTATGGTTTGATCCAGTAGGTCCCAAAATTCTTCTGTTTCTTCACGGTCTTTGGGGGAAGTGTTTTTATTATTAGTGGGAGCATGGGCATTTGTGATAGTATAAATCTTATTAGATGTGTTCAAGGTGAGTGTTGAGATTCGAGGAGATGGTGAGCGGAATTCTTGAACTGAATTTATAATTTTAAGGTTGATCAGAAATCCTGTTCCAAATTGTGGAACATTCTTCATGACTCTCTTCCCCGGTATACCCTTATATAGTCGATACCCTTGAGATTCCAAAGCATCCTGGTCAGTGTTCCTCAATTCCTGTAATCCCATGATAAGAATTTTGTGCTGATCCATTATGTCAGTGATCACCTTTAGCTTACCAGTTTGCATGAGGGAGTTCACATTATGTGTAGAGAAGTAAGTTTACTGTACTCATATGTATTTTCTTTTTCCATAATTCCTTTTGTGATAGTTGTTATATCATTTTCTCAATAAAGAGCTAAGAGTTCCTTTTGAATGTTTCTCCTTTCAGCATGACAAAAATCCTTAGATGTGCGGGTAATGATGATATAGTCACAATGAAAGCACAGGACAATGCTGACACAATTACATTTGTCTTTGAATCTCCTAACCAAGAAAAGATATCTGACTATGAGATGAAACTGATGAATTTGGATCAAGAGCATCTTGGTATACCGGTAAGTTTTATTTAGGACATATTTAAGTTAATTTTGAATTCTTATGCATACCTGCCAACTTTTACGGTTTATCCGTAAAATTTACGGAAATTGCAGCATTTTACGGATGAACGGTGTCGTTTAAAAATTTCGCGGACAAAAATTTGAAACGATAATTAACATTCGATAATCCCTCCCACTTCCATACAATCGATTGTTTGCGTGGGTCGAAGGCAAGTCCACGATAGTCGATAACTCGTTCTTTGATATGATTGGTACTTTTAACCGTGTAATGTTTGTGTCGTCATTATAATTTAATTTGAAGCCGGGATAACAGTTCTTCCATGTGCATCTTAGGTGTCGACAGGCTCTGCTTCGCAAATTCTTTGTTCCGCTCCGTTCGCTCGTTGCGATTTAACCCATATTCTTTGACCATGTGAGTTGTTCATTGCTCCTGAAGTTGGATTCCTTGAATGTTTTCGTCTTTTATGGTTGACATATTTTAATGAAGTGTTAGAGTTTTTGTGCTATAACTTCGTGCTTCGCAGTTTCCTGTATTCCTTGGACTAATTACATTCGTTCCACGTGTGTGTTTTTTTTCTACCATGTGCATATTCTTTCTTCACGAGGTTGGCGTCGTGTTCATTTAATGGTTTAAGACTTCGTGTGCTTAGACATATTTTAATGAAGTGTTGGCTGTCTTAAGTGTTTTATGTTATAATTTTATGTACGTTCAGTGATCCAGGTTCCTTTCAATGTGTTAGTAGATATAGAGAATGAACAAATCCAACAAGAAACAGAACCGTACTTCCAGACATTTAACCTTTTAAGTGCTGAGTTTCTTCTTTCGCATTTAAAAAATGTAGGTCATAATTTTTAACTTATGAGGGTGCGATCATAGACTTAAAATGTCTGTATATTTTGGGTTTTTATTAATATAAATGTAAATTCAAAATCCTACGTTTATATAAATTTTTATTTTGAGATGAATAAAAAATATATTTTTTGTGAGGGCATCATTTCAACACCAATTAATAGGCCTAAAATAACATTATTACCTAAAATCAGTAGGCAAGTAATACTTGTTGCTCCTCTCTAGTACACAAATTGATAATCTTTGATTCGAAATCAAAACGCGGCGTGAAGAATTTGCTTTTTATTCCTGGTTACATCTCAGATGAACCTCACCTGTAGAGGACAAACTTCTACAAAATGGTCTGTTAGTTACTTCCGGAAGCAAAATTCCTAACTCGAGTAGTACTACATAATGCCTAATAGATGGGAGAACATACCAGGGATCTACCTGGTACTCGAAAGTGAATGGTGAATATGAAAGAAAGAAAAGTTCTTGAATAACGTTTATAGACGGGTGAAGCACTCAACGGTTTAAAGAATCATACTCTGTTGATTTTCCGTGCATACTAAAATCAAGAAAGGGAGAAAAATTTGCCTTTTGCAAGGTATGTGGGTGTGATATTAATATTGCACAGGGTGGAAAAAACGATTTAAGTACATGTGAAGTGCGGTAAACACATAAGTTATGTTAAATCGAAGGAAGATAGCAAGAAAATAAACACCTTTTTTGCTATGTCTGGAAACGTTGACAGTGACGTAATTAGAGCCGAGTGTCTGTTTACTTCCTTTTTGGTGGAACACATGTGCCCTTAAGTGTGGCTGATCATGCTGGTGCTTTATTTAAGATGTTTCCCACATCAGAAGTTGGAAAGAAATATAGTTGTGGTCACACGAAAACGACATGCATTGTAAATAAAATGGCAAAAATGCATCATCTGAAGTTGTTAAGTGCCTTCAGAACGGACCATTTTCTTTGGCACCGGATGGAAGCACTGATAAGAAAGCCAAGTTGTATCCTATTGTTGTTACATTCTAGCAGCTGAAAAAGGTGCTGGAAGATTACCAGTTAAAGTGGATGAGATCCTTGTTGATATATTTTATTTCTTACAGAAGAGTGTAAAGAGAAAAGAACGCCTTAAGAAATTTCAGAACTTGCACAATAAAGAGGCAAATAAAATAAAATACTGAAGCATCTTTAGGCAGATGTTTGGATAGACTACTGGACCAGTGGGATCCGCATCTTTCATTCTTCAAGGAGGAAGTAATATTATGTACCCAAAACATTTCCACGAGCTTGACATCTTTCAGAATACCTAAAGTTGAAAAAAGTGGATCCAAAGAGTATCAGAAGAAGAGAATTCTTGATTCTGCTACTACACATGCCCGTAAAAGAATACTGCTACAACTCGTGAGGAAAAATTGTTTATGTTCCTGTCCTCAAACTTGAACTAGGCCTTTTGCACTTTCCTTCATGTGACTATTCCTGTATTTGACAAATTGAATGTTGCCCTTCAGACTTCTTCCCCACAAGTTCAATTGTTATTAGAACTTGTAATGGATTTGCTAAAGCAGCTGTTCACCAAGTTTAAGCCCAAAATTGTCAAAAGCTCCTTATTGCTTGAAGTTGAGTACTACTTGATTCAAAATCAAAGAAGTGATGAGTTAGTTATTGGCATTCAAACTTCGAACATAGTGAATGATCTCCAGGATACAGATAAATCCCTTTTCTTTTCATCAGTGAGAAACTACTTTTGTACTGCCTGTGACTAAATCATCAACAAGTTTCCACTCAAGGATGACATGTTAAAGAATGCTCATGTTGCTAGGTTAGACAAAATTGAAGATGCACAGTTTTCTTCCATTCGCTTTTTCTTGGAAAAGTGTCCTATCATGTTATGCAAGGAAGAGAATGAAACAACAGATGAGGTGGTGAATGAGCTTCAGAGGCAGTTCACAGCTCTTCAGGTAGATGACACTTTGGCTGCACATCAAGATGCTGCAAGTGATTCCAGTTGGGCACAAATATCAAGAATTCGTGGAGCCGAAGGACTTGTTAAGTATAAACGAATTTCTAGAGTAATGCTCTCTATTCTCACCATACCCCATAGCAATGCAGAATGTGAATGTTTTTTCAGCCTTGTGAAGAAAAATAGAACATAGTTCAGATTATCCATGTCCAATGAATCTCTGGAGTCTATTTCTATTTTGAAGACCAGGCGTTCTGGTCCCTGTTATGACAAAACATTTTCTCAAGACTTTTTGCAGGAAGCTAAAAAGGCCACAACCATGACTTTAAAGTCGAACTAGCATGTGATTTGCAGTGTGTATTATATTATTTCTTGCCTGTATTACGTTAAACAAGTTTTATTGTGTAAAATCTTTTTCTATCGTATACCTGGTTAATTTATCGAGGAAGTCTTGTTATGTATGCTCCAAACCAATATTCACCACGCCTGCTGCTGATTACATGGATTTCTTCTTGAGTGTTGTGTTCATCTACAAATCATGTAAGTAGATGATTTCATTGAAGAATCCTGTTTAAAGCATGAATTATTGTGATTTCATTGAAGTATCCTGTTTAAAGCATGAATTATTGTATTTTGTAGTCCAGAAGTATTATTATTTTCGTCAAGCCGGGGTATATAATTTTCAAAAGAAAAATATGTATTGTCCGCTGAGCCTTGGTGAGGTGTGCATTAACCAACTGAAGAGCCCAATTGCACACGTTACGCATGGTTCAGCATAACGTTTTCACTTGCTGTGCCCAAGGTTGCAGGATCGAATCCTGGCACAGTCAAGTGGCATTTAAGGGTTTGCAAATGCAAGGGATCCGTGTCCGTAGATTTACTGGCACGTTAAAGATCCCCTTTGGGGCAAAATTCAGGCACACCGGCATCTCTAAAAGCCGCAGTACAGTAGTTAAAAGGGACGTAAAACAAATTACACTATCATAAGGGTTTAAATGGACTTCAGGAAATGATAATACCCCTTATTGTTCCCATTTCTGTGGAGTGGGGATGAGATGTGACGGATTTATGGGGTGGATGATCTTTACGGCTAGATACCCTTCCTGTCGCCTGAGAGGGGTTATTGAATGAAACTGGGTCAAGTGTTGGAAGGAAGTGGCCTACTAGAAAACACTGTTTGCCTGGAGTTGAAAAAAGGGAAACCACAGAAATCCATTTCAAGGATGGCTGACTGGGATTAGAACCCTCTCATCTCATCATCATCTTGCACAGTTTCCAGCCACTGGCCGGGTCTGTTTGGAACACAAGCCTCTCCAACGTCTTCTGTCTTCCCACCATTTCTCAGCCTCCAACCTTGTCCAGTTTTCTCTCTTCTTCACGCTTTCTTCCACCCCCTTCAGCCACCTGTCTCTCGGTCTCTTTCCTTCCCACTTCGTCTCGTGTATCCTCCTGGGTATCCTCTTCTCCTCCATTCGTTTTACATGTCCATGCCATCTTAGTCTAGATTTCTCTATACCATCCTGTAATGGTTCCTCCTTCATTAATTCTCTGGTCCTCTCATTTCTTATTCTGTCCATCTTTGTAGCTCCAATACTGCTTCTCAAGAACCTCATCTCACTGGCCTGTATTTTGCTCTTCTCCCTTCCTTTCATAATCCACGCCTCCGAGGCATACGTCAGGATAGGGACATAGTAAGTCCGATATATGATCTTTTTGCTGTTCTGAGGGACATCCTTGCTCCATAACATGCTTCTCACACTCCTCCGGAATGCTTCTGCCTGTCTCCCCCGCTCATTTATTTCTCTATCGTTCCTTCCATTATCTTGTATTAGGCTTCCCAGATACTTGAAACTCTCCACTTTCTTCAGCTGTTCCCCACCAATTGTTATTCCCGTTGTGGTTCTTTCCTTCTTCCTTGTTGTGATCACCATCTCACTCTTATTTATGCTAAATTTCATCCCATATCCTTGTATCATTCCTCCCCACACATTCAACTGTTCCTGTACCTCCTCCTCCTTGTTTTCCCAAATCATCAAATCATCTGCAAACACCATTGCTTTCATCTTTCCTTCCCCAATTACTTTTGCCACTCGGGTCATTATGTCATCCATCACCACAATGAAAAGTAACGGTGACAGCGCACTTCCTTGTTTCAGGCCATTTTCTCTGTTCCAACCAGTCCAATCTATCTCCTCCCACTTTCACACAGCTCTCACTTCCCTTGTACATCTCCTTTATCCTCCTTAATAGTCTATTTTTCTACTCTATCCTCCAGGGAATTCCATACTTTGTTTCTGCATACACTGTCATATTGTTACGGTTGTGAGTTTGTGTCATCGCTCGCCGCATGAGTCACAACTGCCCCAAGGCTGGGCTGTGGCCTGCCTCCTGTATTGCGTGTGCCTTATGCAACAGGGCTACTAGGACAAAGGGGTAGTCCAGAATATTCGTGACTGGACCAGCGATGGAAACCTCGAGAAGCCGTGAACCCTGGATGGATCTAGAAGCATTTATTGAGTCACCGGCCTGCTATATAAGTGCGACCTGTCTAGCAGTTGTTGTTGTTGTGTTTTACGAGCTAGTGTGAGCGTTTATTCTGAGCGACAGAAGTGTGGTGACTTGCGAATCCCCTAGTGTAGCGGCGAAGTGAGAAACATACAGGGGACTGCCGTGTTCTGAGTGAGTGTGCTTTCACTGAGTGTCTGAGATACTGTGGTGTCGAAATCCAGTGACATTGTTTCTCCCAGCTTGTGAACAGCGCGCAACAAGTGCTCGTAAGTACTGTAGTAGGCGCACATTAGGAAGAAGTTGATGTAGTTCTGTCAAGGCCACTAGGCTCATTAGCGGCAGGATTAACTTCTGTGGTTTGTTGACAAGTGAAAGGGCAAGAGCTCTCTACAAGCAAGAGACTTGAGGAAACAGGAGTAAGGTTCCTATTGTCTGTAATTGCTGATGAGTAGTGTAATTTTCTGGCCGCAATAAAGTTAATTATTTCTTTAAGCAGTAATTGGTGTTGTGCTTTATACCCACCGTAATCCAGTTAACAAAGGTGCCACTAGGGGGTGGCACGCAACAACTGGTGTCAGAAGCCGGATTACGAACTCAAGCACAACACCTGACGGTCCTGGTTTCAAAACCCGAGCAGGTCATTTTCTCTAATTTTCCTGTGAGTGCATGCCCTTTACAAGGCAAACAACTAAAATGGAGGCGCAATTGGCAGCATTGCCAGAAAAGTTAAATGGCATAGAAGACGGCCAGAAGAATTTAACCAAGGACCTAACTGCCAAAATGGAAGACGGCCAGAAGAAGATGGAGGATGGCCAGAAGAAGATGGAGGATGGCCAGAAGAAGTTAGCAGAGGACCTGAAGGACAGCCAAAATAAGTTAGCAGAGGACCTAACCGCCAAATTTCTGGATGGCCAGAAAAATCTGGAAGTGTGTCTGCTGACGAAATTAGAGGAGAGCCAAAGGAAATTAGAACAGGGCCTACGTGAGGAAGTCGCAGCAGTGGAAAAGAAGTTCGACGCCTTACAAGTGGAAGTTGCCGAGCTGCGCCAACGCCCGCTGATGGGGGTGGAGGAGAAATTCAACGCCTTACAAGTGGAAGTTGCCGAGCTGTGCTAACGCCCGCTGATGGGGGTGGAGGAGAAATTCAACGCCTTACAAAAGGAAGTTGCCGAGCTGCGCCAACGCCCACTGACGGGGGTGAAAGAGGAATTCAACGCTCTACGAGAGGTAGTTGCCGAGCTGCGCCAACGACCGCCCACCGTTACACCGGGAATATCAGGAACGGGACATAGCAGAGTGACGCCCCCAACCTTCGACGGAAAGGTCCCGTGGAGCACCTACTTACGTCAGTTCGAGGCAGCCTGTTCCATAAATAACTGGAACAACACAGAAAAGGCTACAGCTCTCATTGTAGCGCTGAGAGGCGACACCCTTAACGTCCTTCAGGCCATCCCGACTGGATCCCAGGACTACGCTTCACTGATCTTCCATATGGAGTCCCGATATGGAGATAGCCATCTTCAGCAGGCCTACCAGATGCAGCTCCGGACCCAGGTACAGAAGAATGCGGAAACCCTGCAGGAGTTCGAGATTGACATCGCACGCCTCGTAAGGCTCGCCTACCCAACAGCGCCGGCCGACTTTCTGGAGCAGATAGCGACGCAGACTTTCACCGACGGGCTACGGGACTCGGACACTCAACAGGCGCTGCGACTCGCACGCAATAAGACCCTGGCAGATGCGCTGAGCCACGCACTTGAATTCGAGACGGCAAAACAGGCATCCAGAATGCACGAGCGGGTGCGTCAAGTGGACGTCGACGAACCAGCAAAAACCAACGAGACCAAGCCCCTGGCCGAATTGATGGAGGCGCTAAGCCGTTTCTTCGATAGTCGCGGCACCACCAGCAACGACACAGCCGGAAGACAATCGGAGAGGCGGCCCGGAAGAGGACTACCGACCTGCTGGGCCTGCGGTAAGAAAGGCCACCTGAGCAAGGACTGCGGTGATCGCCGCCGCCGAGGGTATCCGACGGGAAATCAGTCGTCTGAAAACCGCGCTGCCCAGGGAAATGAGTATTAGCCAGCCTTGGGGGGCAAAGGTTGGCTTGTGACAGTTGTCAAGCCCCGGCAGTCCAAGTGCGTGTGACGAAGTTACGGAGGGACAATAGCAGCCTGATGGTCGACGGAGTCCTCAACGGAGTGAGCTGGCCCATGCTGATCGACACGGGAGCATCGAGGACCATCGTCAATCCCACTGTGATCCCGAAGTGGAGAGTGCAACCCACACAAAGGATCCTCCAGCTAATAACCGCGACCGGAGAGACCGCACCAGTACATGGCGAAGCATCACTGGAGTTCGTCATTGGTCGACGGGTGATAAAGCATCCAGTGCTTGTGGCTGACGTATCAAACGAAGTGATCATCGGACTGGACTTCCTGGACCAGAACAACATCATCTTGGACCTGAGTACCAACACTCTGCACTTCGGAGGTGAGGAACTTGCTTTGCAACCAGCACACGAGGCCGTCACCGCACGACGAGTAAGGCTGAGAGAGGACGTCATCGTTCCTGCCAGGACGGAGGTCAGCGCCGCCGTAATTGTCGACGGAACTGCTGAGGGAGTGGCGGCTGTCATCGAGCCAAAATGAGGACATCCAGACAAAAGGATTGCTAGTTGCCAAGACCCTCATGAACACGACGTCTCGGCCGTACGTCCGCCTGTCCAACCTGAACGACTACGACATTACGGTTCACCGGGACACCAACCTAGGAGTCTGCGAGCCCGTTACCTGGATTGCCCGCATCACCGACACGACGGACGGACAACCGAAGAAGACGCACACTGCCAGAAGAACTACAGAAGCTGTACCAAGGATCCCAGGACCAATTAGACGAGGAACAATCACGCCAACTTCAGGACCTGCTACGCGAATTCCAGGAAGTCTTCTCCGTGGGGAGCAAAGACTTCGGCAGGACAAGCTTGGTCCAGCACGGAATCGACGTTGGGGACAGCGCACCGATTAGGGCCCCATTCCGACGAGTCCCGCTCGCCAAGCAAGCCGAAGTCGACCGGATGGTAGAAGAGATGAAGGAGCAAGGGGTGATCGAGCCATCACATAGTCCTTGGAGTTCTCCGGTCGTGCTAGTGAAGAAGAAGGACGGTTCCACCAGGTTCTGCGTGGATTACAGGCGGGTGAATGACGTCATGAAGAAGGACAGCTACCCTCTACCCCGGATCGACGATACCCTGGACACCATATCAGGGTCGAGATGGTTCTCCACCTTGGATTTGAAGAGTGGCTACTGGCAGGTGGAGGTCCACCCTAAGGACCGCGAGAAAACCGCGTTCTCTGTGGGCAGCAGGCTCTGGCAGTTCACCGTCACGCCATTCGGTCTGTGCAACGCCCCTGCGACCTTCGAAAGGCTAATGGAGTCCATTCTGAGGGGACTACACTGGAAGACCTGCCTGGTATACCTAGACGACGTCATCGTTCTGGGGAGGAGCTTCGAGGAGCACTACAGCAACCTGAAGGAGATCTTGTTGAAGCTACGGGCTGCCCAGCTGAAGTTGAGCCCCAAGAAGTGTCAGCTCTTCCAGCACCTTGGGCATATCGTCTCCGAGAAAGGGGTGCGCGCCGACCCAGAGAAGACCGCAGCTGTGAGTGAGTGGCCAGTTCCGAAGGGCAAGTCCCAACTACGAAGCTTCCTGGGACTCTGCACTTATTACCGTCGCTTCGTGAGAGGATTCGCCGACATCGCCAAACCTTTACATCGACTGACTGAGAAGGACCAACTCTTCACGTGGACAGCAGAATGCCACAGTGCCTTCGAACAACTCAAGCAGGCTCTGTGCACCGCACCTATTCTGGCCTACCCCAGACCTGGAACAAGGTTCATCGTCGATACCAATGCCAGCGACTTTGGCATAGGGGGAATCCTGTCGCAAGTAGTGGACGGCGAGGAGAGAGTAGTGGCCTACTTCAGCAAAGCCTTGTCAAAGCCAGAAAGGAACTACTGCGTCACCAGGAAGGAGCTGCTCGCCATCGTGAAGACCATTGAACACTTCCACAAGTACCTGTACGGACAAGAATTTCTCATCAGGACCGACCATGCATCCCTGCGGTGGCTCCTGAACTTCAAGCATCCCGAGGGTCAACTCACGCGGTGGTTAGAGAGGCTTCAACAGTACAACTTTGAGATTCAGCACAGGAAAGGCCAACTGCATTGTAACGCCGACGCTCTGTCACGAAGACCGTGCCCCGAAGACTGCACATTCTGTGCCCGAAGGGAGGAGAACACCGGGATACAGTGCCGAAGGACTACCGTGGAACTTCAAGGGAGCTGGAGCCGCGAATCTTTCACGCGGGCACAAGCAGAAGATGATGACCTGGGACTGATAGCCGAATGGAAGAGGGCCTGTGTCCCCAGACCCGGGTGGAACATTGTGAGTGACTGCAGCCCAAAGTTTAAGTCCTACTGGGCACAGTGGGACTCGCTGATTGTAAGGGATGGCCTCATCTGCCATACCTGGGAGAGCACCGACGGGAAGACATCTCGGGAACAAGTCGTCGTTCCAAAGGCTATGATGGAGGAAGTCCTGAAGGAAGTTCATGGAGGATCATCTGGTGGACACCTAGGGATAAAGAAGACCCTGGAGAAGCTGAGAGAGCGGTTCTACTGGATCGGATGCCGAACAGGCGTGGGGAACTACTGCGCGAGGTGCCACGATTTCGCAGCCAGCAAGGGCCCTGGACGAAGACGAAGGGGTCCACTGAAGACCTACAACGTGGGCGGCCCCATGGAGAGAGTGGCCATCGATGTTGCTGGGCCATTCCCGTTAAGCGAGGCAGGGAACCGCTACATATTAGTCGTCAGCGACTACTTTACCAAATGGCCGGAGGCGTATGCGCTCCCTAACCAAGAAGCCGCAACGATTGCAGAGACCCTGGTGAAGGAATTCGTCAGCCGGTACGGAGTACCCCTGGAGCTGCACTCCGACCAAGGGTGGAACTTCGAGTCGCAGGTGTTCCAGAACCTATGCCAGCTGCTGGGAATCCGGAAGACGAGGACAACGCCACTACACACTCAGTCCGACGGGATGGTAGAGCGATTCAATCGCACCATCGAGAACCATCTCCGAATAGTCGTCAGCGAGCACCAGAGGGATTGGGACAAGCATCTTCCACTATTTCTCCTGGCCTACCGCGCCGCCGTGCATGAAACCACCGGGTGCACACCAGCCCGGGCCATGTTTGGGAGGGAGCTCCGTCTACCTGTCGATCTTGCCTTCGGCCGACCTGGGAATGATCCGACCCCGGTAAGCCAGTATTGTCAAGAACTGGTCGACTAACTGGAGGACGTACACGCGTTCGCGAGGAGGAAACTGCGGATCGAGACCGACCGAATGAAGACTCGATACGACCAGCAGACGGATGCTGGCGGATTCCACGAGGACGACCTGGTCTGGCTCTTCAACCCATTACGGAAGAAAGGCCTGTCACCCAAACTGCAGAAGTCCTGGGAGGGCCCGTACCGAGTCGTGAAACGGATCAGCGATATCATCTACAGGATCCAGCTGAGCCCGAGGACAAAGATGAAGATCGTGCATCGAGATCGCCTGGCAGCCTACCGAGGGACACAGACGGACCAACGATTGATCGGGACGATCAGCCTTTTTAGGAAGGGGGTGGTGTTACGGTTGTGAGTTTGTGTCATCGCTCACCGCATGAGTCACAACTGCCCCAGGGCTGGGCTGTGGCCTGCCTCCTGTATTGCGTGTGCCTTATGCAACAGTTCTACTAGGACAAAGGGGTAGTCCAGAATATTCGTGACTGGACCAGCGATGGAAACCTCGAGAAGCCGTGAACCCTGGATGGATCTAGAAGCATTTATTGAGTCACCGGCCTGCTATATAAGTGCGACCTGTCTAGCAGTTGTTGTTGTTGTGTTTTACGAGCTAGTGTGAGCGTTTATTCTGAGCGACAGAAGTGTGGTGACTTGCGAAACCCCTAGTATAGTGGCGAAGTGAGAAACATACAGGGGACTGCCGTGTTCTGAGTGAGTGTGCTTTCACTGAGTGCCTGAGATATTGTGGTGTCGAAATCCAGTGACATTGTTTCTCCCAGCTTGTGAACAGCGCGCAGCAAGTGCTCGTAAGTACTGTAGTAGGCGCACATTAGGAAGAAGTTGCATGTAGTTCTGTCAAGGCCACTAGGCTCATTAGCGGCAGGATTAACTTCTGTGGTTTGTTGACAAGTGAAAGGGCAAGAGCTCTCCACAAGCAAGAGACTTGAGGAAACTGGAGTAAGGTTCCTATTGTCTGTAATTGCTGATGAGTAGTGTAATTTTCTGGCCGCAATAAAGTTAATTATTTCTTTAAGCAGTAATTGGTGTTGTGCTTTATACCCACCGTAATCCAGTTAACAAAGGTGCCACTAGGGGGTGGCACGCAACAATATGCTTTCTCAATGTCCAGGAAGGCCATTAGTAGATCTGTTCCATACTCAGAGTGCTGTTCTTGTAACTGCTTTACAGCAAAAATCAAATCCACTGTGGACCTTCCTGCTCTGAAGCCATGTTGTTCTTCCCTCATCCCACCTTCTATCCTTGTCCTAATTCTCCTGTCCAAAACTTTCTCAAACATCTTTGCACAATGACTCATCAGTGTTATTCCTCGATAGTTTCTGCATTCTGTTCTACTACCTTTCTTGAAGATCTGGACAATTATTCCCTTTTTCCAGTCCTCTGGGGTCTTCCTTTCCTTCCATGCTGTCCTCATCACTCGGTACAACCATTGTATCCCCACCTCTCCTGCTGCTCTCACCGTCTCCACACTCGACTCATCCACACCCGGTGCCTTCCCTCCTTTCATCTTCCTACTGCATCTTCCACTTCTTTCCATGTTAAGTCCTATTCTGTTTGCAGTCCATCTTCCTCTTCCTCGATTTCTTCCTCCTCTCCGTGGTTTCCATTTGGGTTCAGAAGTTCTTCAAAATATTCTTTCCACATTTTCTTCAGTTCTTCCCTATTTTCTATCTCTTGTCCCCTTTTGTTCACCATTCTAACATAATCCGTAGGATCCTTCCGCCTCTTCTTTTTACCATCCCATACAGGACCTTTTTTGTACCTTCACTATCCTCCATCATATTTGTCCACTCTTCCATCCACTTTCTTCTCTCCTCAGCCACTACTCTCTTTGCCTCCTTCTTTCTTTCCTGGTACTCTTCTTTTGTCTCTGCCATCCTATTTTGATACCACCTCCTAAAGGCTCTATTCTTTTCCCTTACTATATCTTTTGTCTTCTCATTCCACCATGGTGTTTCCTTCCACCTCTTCTTACTACTTGTCCTCCCACATACTGCTTCTGCTGCACCTACTAGTGTCTTCTTAAATCTAGCCCATTCTTCTTCCACCCCTCTTTCTTCATCTGTTGGAATTCCTTCCTTTACCATTTTGAGGTATTCGACCCTTCTATCTTCTTCTTTCAGTTTCCATATTCTTATACATCTTTTCCTGGTTCTCAGTCCCTTTCTTCTCCTTAGTCCCTCTCAGGTTCATTACCAGCAATCGATGGTCGCTATCCAGGTTCTCCGATGGTATAACCTTGATGTCCGTGATGTTCTTATTTAATTCTTTCTCATACAGTATATAGTCGACCACCGACTTCCTGGTCAAGTCATCACTGTACCATGTGATTGTGTGGCTCTCTTTTCTTGAACCAGGAGTTCCCAACTAGCAGGCTGTTCCTTTGGCAGAAGTCCAACAGTCTCTTTCCTTCCTCATTTCTTCTGCCCCAACCCTTTGGTCCAAGCACACTCTCATACCCTCGTCTTTCTCTTCCTACATGGGCATTCAGATCCCCCATAACAATCATATTCCTTCTTACCAGCTGCTTCTGCAATTCCTCTTCAAACTCCTCCTTCTCTTCAAAGGCACAGCCTACTTGTGGAGCATACACTTGCACTATTTCTATAGTCTCTCCCCTCAGTGCTACTTTCACTTTCATCATCCTATCACTTATTCTCTTCACTTCTTCTTTTAAACCATCTCGTACTACTACTCCTACTCCATTCCTCTTTCCCTCTTCATTCCCACTCCAGTACAGTCTATAGCCTTTTCTCAGTTCTCTCCTTCCTTCCCTTTTCCACTTTGTTTCTGCCAATCCCAATAAATCCAACTTCCTTCTTTCCATCATATCCACTATCTCCTCCACCTTCCCCGTCAGCGTTCTTATGTTTACAGTTCTGAATCTTAGTCCATGAACACAGCTAGGTCGTCCATTGTATCCGCCCTGTCCGAGGCCTGTTCCCTTCTTGAAAGCAAAAGTCTTATCCACTACTGGCTTGCTGGGCCTATCGTAGCTTCACCAGAGCCCCGTTAGCCATCACTTTTCAGGGTTCCTGTAGGACCTTTACAGCTACCGTAACGGTCCTGGGGCACATGAAGTCCCCACTGTACTTCGCCCCTACAGGCAATCCCCTACTCTGTCCCGTTGCCCGTCTCCCACGACGTGGACGAGGGGTTGGACTTACGGGACTCAACCCTCTCATCTACTGAGTGGAAATATCCAGGCCCCAGTACATGTCACAGTGCAGATAGCTACTTGATCACTAGATGATATTTAGGCAAGGAACTTGTCCTCGGGCTTGCAAATTACGCCCCCGAAGCCAGTGAGTCATGTGTCATGCCCTAACTACTTTATATCAAACTAGTTGTTCTACCCGACATTACCCAGGTGAGGTTTAAAGGTTTACGAGTGTTTCATTTGTGGTTTCATTTTTAAGGGCTAGTCACATCTTTGTTAACCAACTCCTTATATCTAACATCAATGTTCTTCTGGTCTCTATGGTACGATAGTCATCAAGGCCTAAATTTGAGAATGGTGGCCTGACACTCGTATCATCTCTTTTGCTTGCCATTCAAAGCATGCTTGCTGGAGCATGAGAAGGGTGATGAACAGTATGGCGTGTGCAAAGATACATACATATTTATAGACGGTGTACACCATTTTCTTTCATACGGCATAAAATCTCCAGCTGGGGACTACTCGAGAGGGGGTTAACATCACAGAAGTGACAAAGAGAAAATCTGACATTCTGCGGATCGGAGCATGGAATGTTAGAAGTCTGCTAGGCAGTGGAAGGTTAGAAAACTTAGAAAGGGAAATGGATAGGTTGAGGTTTGATTTGGTTGGGATTAGTGAAATGCACTGACAGGAAGAACAGGAGACTATAGGGTCATTAGCACTAAATCAAACAACGGCTATGAGGGAGTAGGTCTCATATTAAGTAGGGTAAACCATTGAACTGTAGGTACCTAGAGTTCAATGGGGTAAACCCTCCTTAGGGTACGCACTGCTCAAGAGTACGCATTGAGGTTCACATTTCATCCGTTAGAGTACAGCAGCTGCCAAGTGCAGTGGATGCGTGTTTTATGATGGTCAACCTGCTGCTAAGCGTTAGTCGAGACAGAACACTGTGTGAGAAGGTATATAGAAATTTTACTGGGAGATAGAAACACACCCTACATCTATTTGTCGACGATGCAGAGGTGTGTCTGTATAACTAGGAACAGCATTATGACAACATACTGGATTATCCTCATGATTGTTAGAGTTGATAATGTATCTAGTTTGAACTGGGTGTATTGTAACACAAGGTGGAAGTTATAGTTTGTGGCTAATAAATGCCTGTATGTTATTAGTGGCAATTTACAATACTTTTGCAGTAAACTAATATCAAACATATATATATATTACTGGGAGTGAATTACCAGTTGCAACAAGGACTACTCTTTCGTCAGGTAATATAATATTTACAACAAACTGTCAATACGAGATAATATAATCACATAAACAAGGCCAATCCAATCAACTTTGAGGTTAAGCTCGGTTTGCCAGTCGTTGATTATATCTTCGTCTACGGTAGTGATAGTTATTATCAATTAGGACTATCACAAAAAGATAAACAGTGAGTTGTTGTATTGGTTCAAATTAAATATAAGAATTTTGAAATTTATACTATTAATCACAGCTTAAGTGTGCTCAAATGAGTGACAAAGTAGTTACAAGTGAACATCTGTGCTAAGGAAAACAAAAGACCAACAACACCAACAGTAGCTTACAAGAACAAAATACGGACCTCTCTGGTAAGATATTAGTCAGGTCAAGTAGCACAAACGGAAACGCTATACAAACCACTCACTTTGAGAACAATCCTTCGCTGAATGCCTTGCAACACAAGACGCACACGCTTCAGATGATTAGCGCACGTCAGTGATTCATTCCGGACCAAAAAACCACCTCTCAGTCTCAAGTGCAACAAAACCTTCAATTAACAAACCCCACTAATACCGGTAACAAAAGTAATAAGAACTTGAAGCAACATGGCAAGCCGCTGTAGTAAAGATGTGTTCACTTGTAGGAAATGTGATATAACACTAACGAAAGATGATGTTTCTGTAGGCTGCGACGGCTGCCCTCTCTGGTATCCTGGAACATGCACCTCACTAGGAATGACAGAAATAAAAGTCTTGAATTCCAAAAAAGGAAATTTACTATGGTTGTGTGCCACATGCAAATTCCGTCTACAAAATTTTGGACTCCATAAAACTACCCATGAAGATGCAGAAATCATCTCCGAAAACAAAAAGACATGCGAAGATTTGAAAAAAAAAATGGATGAAGTAGCTGAGAATCTAATGCAAAAAATGACTATCATTCTAGAAGCTCAACTACAGCAAGCTGAATTGCTAATGTTAGTGAATAAAAATACATTAAGTGTCGCAGCAAAAGCACATGAGGATTGGATTAATGAAGGAAGTAAAGACATCCACCTCTCAGGCACTAGTGAAATACAAATCTTCGAACAACTGAAGATCATCTTAAATTCTTCACAACAGAAGAAGATCAAAATGGACATCGAAAGAGTTATTCTGATATGGTGAACAGGCAACAACGAAAGAATGAGCATAATGTTGTGATTGGCACCATGGATCCCTCAAACTCAGATCTGCAAGCACGAGAAAGGTGTGCTTGGTTATGTGTGGGGAAAGCACATCAGGAAACCACAAACGAGAAAAACATCAGGCATATGCGGGAGCAGGCATATGCGGGAGCAAAGGATCACGTGTGACATACAATGTGAATATCTGCAAATTAAAGGATACTTTAAAGCCTTTAAAATTGGCATACCGTTCCACGAATTACAACAGGTAAGCACACCTCAGTTTTGGCCTCAGAAAATATTGGTTTCGGAGGGGAAGTACAACGGGAGCCCGTTTCGACTAACATAATCTACAACCATACCACTGACTGCACGACTCAAACAACACTACTATGGAATATCGAAGGAGCACAAAAACAAAACGGAAAGGTGGCAGCAGGATACCTAAAAATCATGTTATGGAACGTAGAGGAAATAAAAAGTGCAATAAACATGACCCCAGAAAACTTCCTAAAAGGGTATGACATAGCAATATTAACGGAAACGTTCTTAACCGCTAACTGGCAGCACCCCGAGTTCTACGGAACACATCTCTTGGCTAGAAAAAGGTAGACCATCTGGAGGGATAACTATCCTCCTAAGACCACACCTGAGGCCAATTATTGCAACCAAGCAACAGGAACACACCCTCCTAATAGAAACGAATCACCTCGTTATAGTAGCAGCATATTTCCAACCGAACACAACAGCAATCGATATAATGGATGAAATAGGCCAAATAATCGCCCAAAATAAGCAGAATAAACCAATGATCATTGCGGGAGACCTAAACTGCAGCTAGACACACAAAACTACAAAACAAACCTAGTGATGGAAAATCTGCACGAAGGAGGATTCATTTTATTAAATGACCCTACGATACCTACATACATAGCTCACAACGGCAAAAGCACAATAGATGTCTCACTCACAAAAGGACCTATAAAGGGAAGTATAACCACACTTTGGAACGCAAACCACGCAATAACGAGGAAACACATACCCCTAGAAATAAATATTAACGGTGACTGGGAGAAGAAACAAGAAGAGACAACACAACACCTCTCAAGGAAGATAGATGTTGGGAAAGTAGAAGCCAAGATAGTTGCAAACACGCATATTGAAACACTAATAGAAAATGCAAAGCTAGAAGAAGCTACTCAAAACATAGGAGAAATACTAAGAAAAGCTGCCAGCCCCCGATTCAGAAGAGCAAAACCCTGGTTCGATAGAGGTTGTTACAAGCTAAGAAGACACACCCTAAACATCCTGCAGCAAGTGAGACAGAATGATGTAAACGACACTCTCTTACTCACATATGCTGAAAAGAGGAAGCACTACAAAAGAATCATAAAAGAAAAGAAATGCGCCTTCCTGGAGGAAGAGAGCAGGCCGCTAGCGGAGGAAGCAAAAATGATCCATATTTGGCACTTCGCCCGAAGAAACAAGCCCAAATAAACTACATAGACTTGGACAGATGGAAATCACATTTCAGCAACATACTTATCAAAGAGGGAACAGACGCCAGAAAGAAATCCCAAGAAGTCGTATCACCAATAGCTACAGACTGGATTCCTCTAACCACATGCCATCCAAAACACCAAAAACAAGAAAGCAGCGGGACCAGACGAAATATACAATGAATTCATAAAAGACACTGCACACCTTCTAAACCAGAATTGGACCAAACTATACAACAGGTGCATAGAGACAGCCGCCATCCCCGTTCAATGGAGAAAATCAATTGTCAAGATATTATATAAAGCAGGGCCATCCAGTCATTGCACTGGTCAGTCAGAGTAGCGCTCCTTCCCCTACCACCACTACACTGTGGCAGCGAGGAGACGGACGATGTTCGGACCGCGCTGACTTGATACGTACAGTCGTGCGGCCGGTGGCTTTTGTGGGTTTTTTCACATCATATTGATAGGGCTGTTTGCCATTTTAAAAAATATACCGCATATACAAATCGAATGCTAATACGATGTATGGAATGTGCAGGAAACGAACGCAACTGTTAAGTAAAGAATATTGTGATTGATTCCAAACTGAAATGTGAACATATTACAGAGGAAAATTCAACATTTTACCAATATGATCAGATAGTACAGACTCTTGCTCCTTCATAAGCTGTACAGAAAAATGAAATTTCCCATTCTGCTTTAAAGGCTTGCTTCACCACTCCATCCTTTTTAGAATATTTTCATTTTATGAAAAAATAGGCTTATGAGATCACCTATTGTCCGTGTGGGTGTGTGTATGCGTGTATACACCCTCCCCCCTAATAACTTCTAAAACGGCTGGAGCGATTTCAATGAAACTAGGTAAGGTCATAGCACCATTTCGGCTGACCCCAACCGTGCCCTTCAAATTTTATTTCATCTCACCAATCCAACATGGCGGCTGTGTGAAATATTTCACCGGCATTCTGTATCTCCGAAACTATTACTGATATCACCCTGAAATTTTGTACGGTGATAAAGGGCACTACTCAGAGTTTATCTATAATACTTTCAAAAACCTGTTAACTACAAAACGAACATGGTGGCCACGTGAAGGTGAAACATTTTAATAGACTTTTCTCGCGATTTAGCCATCTGAGCGCAGTGAAATTTGGTACAGTAAATGTTTATACACATTGTAATGCTCTGGCATCTAATTTAGTTCAATTGTTCACATAACCTCAAGATGGCGGCTGTGCATACCGGTACTTTTAAAGTTAAGTTATTATTTCTTGTGTATTAATCATGCGATCGAAGTGAACGTTTGAATAATGAACCTAAGCAAAAATCGTCATCTAACAGTACATAACTCTATGGCCTAAAGAAACCGACATGGCGACCAACCGAAATATTTAGGTGGTTCTCAATATCTACGAATCGATTACAGCAATCAAACTGAAATGTTGTATGTTGATAGAGGCAATTTATATAAGTAGGATATATGGAAATAGGCTGTAAAGTTCTTCACAGAACTACTTGTTTGTATGATGTTCAGTCATGACCACTGTGAAACTGATTCACTTACACGCTGTCAATAAAGGGCATTAAACTAGACTAGCAACTGATGGATCGGCAGCTCACTTCAGCGCGGCGGGAAGCCCGCGCACTCAGTCAGCCAAGCTCCCCCCACCACTTCCGAAACTACCTTCCACCAAAATGCTCTTAAGCACTGGCTTCGAGCGCGGCCGGGGCGCTGTTTGGATGGCTCTGATATAAAGGGAAAGGAGACCCCAATAACCCAAACCAATACAGAGGCATCGCACTGGAAAACTGTCCCTTTAAAATCTTCACCAAAATAATAATAAGAAGATTGAGGAATTAGACCCCTTGCCAGAAAATCAATTCGGCTTCAGAAAGGGAAGATCAACCCTGCAGGCAATCTAACTCCTACTGAAACACATTTGGGAAGCCCTAGAGGGAAAAAAAAAAAATACCATCTGCATAGACTTCACGAAAGCCTTCGACCTACTAAACAGGCAACTAGTGATAGAAAAACTCAAGGAAACACTAGGGGAAAACGACATATGGTCGAACCTCATTAACACACTGCTGAGCTGGAACGAAATATGCGTCTCAGATAACCTTGCCATGTCAGAACCGATCATCCAAACAAATGGAGTACTACAGGACAACCCACTTAGCCCTCTGCTGTTCATACTAGCAACCGAAGAAATCCTTGGAATTACCCACAAAGGGGGAATCTTCTCGTGCGCTTACGCAGATGACATCGTAATTGGCTCCAAAGACATAACAAAACTCCAGGCAACAATAAGCGAAGTGGATAAAGTGTGCTCCAAGAATAACTTGGTCATATATCTAAGACGAACACAGTGGTCTTTAGAAACGGAGAAAGAGGCCCCGCATCAGCTGAGATACACATAAGGGAAAGAAAACTGAAAATAGTATCAGAAATCAAGTATTTAGGAATCACTCTACAAACGACCGCAAAATGCTTCACAAAACACATAACTGAAAAGGCAACTAAAGAGATAATGACAATACACGAAATAAGAAATATTGGATCCCTCAGCCTAGAGACGGCGATGCTGCTATTCCGAGTAAAAATTTTACCAATACTGACTTATGGCATAGAAATCATCTGGTCACACCTAACATTGAAGAATCTATCTACGAAGGAAGGAGTGAAGGCAAGATACATAAAGAAAGCGTTAGGAGTGTCAAAAATGACGCAATCAAGATACACATATCTGCTGGCGAAGGAAACTTGACTCATCGAGGATCTCAGGACAAGCATACTGCGCCTCACAGAACCTGCTAGCAACACTGAATATGAAAAGATAGGAAATTCAACCGGCATTCTACAGCACAGGAGCCATGGTAGACCCTGTGTAGACAAAGGAAAACGTCGGAATCACACATCACTAAGTTGGCAGTCCATGGATTCCACCACCTGATATGCAAGAACACAAACTTCCACGAACCAAATATAGACTGTGAATGTAGGCTGTGTGAAACGGCATGTGATCGCTATCACATCGAACTATGCACAAAAAGGACTAAGTCAATATCTGAATATGCAAACATGTAAAATTTCAATTTCATCTTGGCTATTTGGCTGCAATAAAGATTTGTATTATGTAGGAAACTTGCGACAGTGGGTGGAATATTATGAGCAATATAGTGAACGGATGTAGCTAAAATCGATACAAAATCTACGTGCACCACAGTGGTACACACCTATATTTCTACCAGTCAAGCTGATGTTAAAAAGGTCTGTGAAGAGATAGATGAAATTCTGAGATATTTCAAGGGTGATGAAAATGTTATAGTAATGGGAGATTGGAATGCTGTGGTAGGAAAAGGAAGAGAAGGGAAGATAGTAGGAGATTTTGGATGGCTGGCTGATGGAATTATGCACCGTGCATGAGTTGGTCATAGCTAGCACCTTGTACAATAACCACAGTAGAAGAATATACACATGGATGAAACTAGGAGATACAGGGCATTACCAAATCGACTTCATTATGGTCAAGCAGAGATTTCGAAACCAGATTTTAGATTGCAAAACATACGCCGGTGCTGACATAAACTCTGGCCACAATCTGGTTGTTATGAAATGCAGATTAAAGTTCAAGAAACTAAAGAAAAGTCAAAAGCCAAAAAGGTGGGCAATAGACAGACTGAAAGAAAAAGATGTAAACGAAAGATTCAAGAAGAGTATAAAGGAAGGACTACTGAAAAACCCTAAACAAACTTCAATTGCAGACGAATGGGCACTTTTGAAGAACGAAATAACAAAATCTTCTGAAGAAAATATTGGTAGGAAAGAAAGAATAGGTAGAAAACAGTGGATCACTCAGGATATACTAGAATTAATGGATGAAAGGCGGAAACACAAGAATGTAAGAGATGAAAAGGGGAAAGCAGAATACAGACGTCTGAGAAATGAGGTTAACAAGAAGTGCAAGGAAGCAAAAGAAGAATGGTAGAAAGAGAAATGTACAGGCATAGAAAATTGTCTGAAATTGGGAAAAGTAGACACATATTATCAAAGGATTAAGAATACTTTTGGGGAAAAGAAGACTTAAGTGCAGTAATATTAAGGGCACAGATGGAAAGCCTCTAGCAGATAGGGAAGAAAAGGTTGAGAGATGGAAAGCTTACATAGAGTGTTTGTGTAAGGGAAAACAGATTGAGAATCATGTAATGGAAAGGGAAGAGGATAATGATGAGAATGCGAAAGGAGATTTAATATTGAGATCAGAATTTGACAGAGCATTGGAAGACTTAAGCAGGAACAAAGCACCAGGCAGAGATGGTAAACCGATTAAGTTGGGTTTATGAGACAGGCGAGGTACCCTCCGATTTCAAGAAGAATGTTATCATCCCTATACCGAAGAAAGTAGGAGCTGACAGATGTGAAGATTACCGTACAATCAGCTTGATTACTCATGCTTCAAAAATCCTGTCTAGAATAATTAACAAGAGGATGGAAAGCCTGATAGAAGCGGAGTTGGGTGAAGACCAGTTTGATTTCGGGAGAAATGTAGGAATAAGGGAAGCTGTACTAAGTCTTACGATTGGAATAAAGTACAGTGATAGGAGGGTGATCTACAATCTATACACGAACCAGACAACAGTCATTCGAGTTGAAGGACATGAGAGAGAAGCTGGTATTCAGACATCTGTAAGGCAAGGCTGCAACTTATCACCCATACTTGTCAATCTTTACATTGAACGAGCAATGAAGGAAATAGGAGAAAAATTTGAAGTGGGAGTAAAGATTTGAGGAGAAATAATTTCAACTCGGAGATTTGATGATGATATCGTCACCTTGGCCGATACACCAGAGGTTTGAATGAGTTTTTGAATGGTATGGACTTGATTCATGATTCTCTCTTAAGTTAACAGCCCTGGGGTTGGTTTGCAGCAACTCGCCGATCTTCTCTATTCTCCGCCATCCTCTTTAATTCACGATATGATTTTATGTTTGTGTCTATCATTATCTGTGTAATGTATGTAAGTGTTGGTCTGAATTCATGATGAAAATTAATAAATGTAAAACAAAGGTATTGAAATGCTGCCGAAATAAATCAGGAACCTCTATGGACATCAAATTGGCAGGCGAAAAGCTAAAGGAAGTAGGAGACTTCTGTTACTTAGGGAGCAAAATAACCAGCGATTGATGAAGCAAAGAGGTTATAAAAAGTGGGTTGGCTCAGGCAAGGTAAGCATTTCTACAGAAAAGGAATCTGTTGACATCGAATATAGATTTAGGTATCAGAAAGTCATTTTTGAAAGCCTTTGTCTGGAGCATGGCACTCAATGGAAATGAAACTTTGACTATTGGTGCAGCAGAAAAGAGGAGAATTGATGCATTTGAAATGTGGTGTTACAGGAGAATGATGAAGATCAGTTGGGTAGATAGGGTTACAAACGAAGAGGTATTAAGACAAGTGGGAGAGGAGAGATATTTCTGGCGACTGCTAATGAAGAGAAGAGATAGGTTAGTAGGACACATATTAAGGCACCCAGGAATAGCATGCTTAGTTATGGAAGGGAGGGTCGAGGACAAGAACTGTAGGGGTAGACCAAGGTTAGAATATGTTTAACAGATTGTCTCGGATATATGGTGTGGTAGCTATGTAGAGATGAAAAGATTAGCTCAGGACAGGGAGGCATGGAGATCTGCATCAAACCAGTCAAAAGTCTCAAACAACAACAAAAGACATTAAGGATTGTTAGGAATATATACAAATATTTACAAAGTAGTATATCAAAGCCTAGTTTATGTATAATCTATTCATACAAATTTTGTAATGCAGAGGGAAAAAATACTGTAAGAGGTCTTTGATCAATATTGAACAAATCTATACTGACCCCATTTTAGATTCTCATCATTATGTCAATGGGACCATTAAGACCTTAATTAGCGGGATGCCAAGACATGGTGCTTGCGCATCGAACAGGGATGCACATAGATATTGTCTTCATTTAGTAATTGTGAGCAACCTATGTGTGAGCTTCAATTGTATCATTACGTGAGAGTAAGAGTAGTTATGATTCGTTATTGGGTGATAGAGATAGAGTGCACTGCCCATGAGAATAATAATGGAAAACTTTTCATGAATAGTCATTATGAAAGTTTTCAATGTTTGAAATGTATAGATAGATGTCTCAAAGTCGTGTGCAAAGAGCTATAACCCATTACAGATGCTACGCGTAAGTGGAGACTGGGATTCTTTGGACATATTATGCGGATGCAGGATTCGAGACTTTTAAAACACGTAGTGCAGCACAATATTATCTCAAAATATCACAGCAGGATGTGCATGGATAAGTGAGAGAGGATCCGAAGGAGATAGGCCTTAAAATAGAAGACACCACAAATAAGATAAAGTTGAATACAAAACTCAAGAATACAAAAACCTGCTTTACCCTTACAAGAATCAAGTGAAATGCCATGTCCTGTGGTTCGGATTCCACGTAAAACGGAGGTCCCGTGGCTCATGATCTCAAGATTAACGGTCACGTTAAACTACAAGCTTCCTTCCTTTCCTTCCTTACAAGAATCAAGCCCCACTACATGCACAGTTTCAAACGAGGAAAGGGCATGGTGATCATAACGTCTTAAGAAGTACTGGGAGGAACGCAAAACCCAACAATCCCTTCAAAGAAGATCTGAACGAAGGACTGACTACGGTGATCCTATGCGGTCATGAAGAAGAAGAAAAAGATGCCTCAAATTTATTAGGGTAGGGAGATTTGGCCTATTCTACAGAGAGTTTAGTTTGTATCTGTCTCCCGCCAGGCACTTTGCCATTATGCAGCACTGAGTCATTGAGTATAGGAATTTGTACTTACCTAGTTCACAGCTGGTGCTGAAAATGTTCACCATTCACTGCTGCACATTGCTGGCACCTTTTTATTAAACTGGCATTTACTCTCTGAAGTTCCTCAGCACCGATTGACTGTATTTCAGCTGTAATATAGTCTTTAAGCTCATTTATAGTTTGAGGGTTTCTCGCATACACTCTATTTTTAAGCGTCCCCCACAAATAAAAGTCACATGGTGATAAGTCTGGACTTCGCGGGGGCCACACGTTCCGACTTATAATCCTCGTACCGAAAATGCGACGCAATTCTGTCATGGATGCTTCGGCAGTGTGAGCAGTGGCAGAATCTTGTTGAAAGTAATTTGACAATCGCTCTCCGTAAGTCAGTTCGTCAAAAATTGGTCAAGGATCACATTGAAGTACAAATTCCTATACTCAATGACTCTGAGCCGCGTGAGTGCCGCATAACGGCAAAGTGCCAGGCGCGCAACGCGGGCGAGCGGGCAAGCGAGGGTCTCCGTTACATGCAAATTAAACTCTCTGTATATGAATTAAGCTTTGTCTCTATAAGATCAATTTGGTGTGTGAGTAGGATTTTATTTGTTTAATGTGAAGACCATACAGATCTTCAGTTCAATTTCTCGGTGTATATTTGTTTGAGTTTTAGTAGTGAGTGGTAGGACTACTAATATAATGATGTGCCATGTGATAGTTTAGCAAGAACTAAATTGTAGGCAAATAAAAGGATATGTATTGAGCTCTGAGAAAGAATACTACTTGATCTATTGGATTATTTCACTTTAATCACATTGAATCTGGCAACAATTCAATATTGACAAATTATGACTTACGTCGAAGAAATAAATTTTTTAATTATCATTCCATCAATAACAAGAACATATTTGACAAATCAGGAATATAGGGGAGGGTGTTGTACCTTGGAACAGTTTTGACATTTTATTTTTTATTTTATTTTTGTTTGAATTTCGTGAATCCTACATATTATTCCTCATTAATATAGGCCTTTCCACTTATTTTACTGCAGTTTGTAATGTGTTCAGTGTCACATTTTAGTTTTTTTTAAACATTTTGTTGAACTCTGCAATATGTTCCAAGGTACAACAGTGTCATGTACCTTGGAACAAGGTTAACAATTATGACAGAATTGCTGAATATGACAAAAAATAGTATATTCTTTGCAAGGAATGACATGGTTATTCATCTGTACATGTATACATAATATTAAACATGTTCTGTCACTGGACACAAAATTATTCTCTCATTACAGTCTCTAAAAATGACTTAACGATTTGATGCGAATGACTATTAATATGACAATAAAAAGAATCGGATTAAATTAGTTCTGTTATCAGTTTTCCTTCATAATATAGCAACAGCGCAATCAAACAGATTTTTTTCAGTGAACGTTGTACCTGGAAGTTATGACGTCTATATCAAAGTGCATCTGTTTCTTTTGTCGCTGGGTGCCACCAGAGACATTTGGATGAGGAAATTTCATTATGACGTCTTCCTTGGGAACATCATATAGTGTATCCTTGTCAAAGATGAAGTTTTTAGTGTCACCCTGTCTCTTTAAAAACAGAATTTAATACTCAGAACAACATTTTTCATATTCATGTATTTCACCTTATATAGCCCATACTATGTGGTCTACTTCAAATTATTGGGTCCATATCTATTAATACTGAGTCAGATTCAGGGCAATACAGAATAAGAACAAGATAATGTTTCAAAATAGCATTTAGGAGATCATAGTGTACCTTGTAATGTACCTTGGAACACCTACTGTACCTTGGAACATGTTCCAAGGTACAATAGGTATGTGTGTTCCAAGGTACATGATGTAGCCATTTCAGAGAAAAACATGCATTTCGTTTTACAAGTTAGGTAGAATAAAAATGTAACCTGTGTATAAGTTAGCCCATTTACATACTAACCTAGTGTAAAAAATGAAGTAATCTCTTTTACCTGCGAGAACTACGTATATGCCGATTTGAAATCACTTTAAAAATACTTTCAAGTACCAAAATGCTTTATACTTAAATAACTTGGAACTGAAGCTACAATGATGCCACCAGACAAACAGTGCTGCCTAGGGTGGCAAAGTAATGAACTCAACACAGCTATTCCAAAGAATGTTTTCTAAGATCAAAGATAATGCAACTGTTCCAAGGTACAAACGTTCCAAGGTACGACACTCTCCCCTACCATTTGGCATGTCAGGAATGTGATTCAAAATACATCGGGCAAACAGGAAGAAAAATCTCAATACGTTGTTTAGAACACATTAATGCTGTCAAACACAGAAAATTTTAAGCCAGGCCACACACATGGAAGACACAAATCACAAATTTACAAATATAGCCAACGACACTGTATTACAAAAGGCAGTTCAATGAACGTGTTAGAAGGAATTGAAAACAGCATTGCACAGAAACTTACCTCCGCGAAAAACCTCATGATATAAATTTTGACTACAACATTTGATATGTTAATAGAATTTATTTTTAAACACAGAAAGAATAAAAACCACCATAGCTCCAACAATACATGGCACCTCTTACTACATTCCAATCCATGTTTATTTACACCAACTACCAATGCCCCCGCTCCACACATCTCATACTCTTCCCTTCAAAACAATTGCCCCGCCTACTCTCCCCTCACCACCCTTTTCCCATACCACCTGCTCAAGATCAGCAACACAAAGATCCCTTACTCACAGTCCACAGGTCACACGGTTTCAACATTAATGTAAGTTTACCAACCCCAGTATCTCTCACGTATACACATGCTTTTTATAGTTTCCTCATATGAGATTTTTTTTCATACATTGTTACCTTGTTTCCTCAATTAAATGGACCGGTAGGTGTTGTTTTATCTTTTTCACTACAATGTTTTAAAATCTCTTTTCACAATTAATACATAAAGTTTTAACTGATAACATGGTAATAACATAACTGCAGTACTAATGTGTGTTTATATGAATGTTTTTGGCCGGCAAGTACCAAAGGCCGTTCAAAGAACAAGTACTTCAGCTAGTCTTCTATCTATATATATAAAGCTCAATGTCTGTCTGTCTGTTATGTATACAAATCCACACCGTTTCACCGATCTGAACCAAAATTTGTATACATACCCTTCGGAACCCTGCGGGTAACCCTGTCCACTTGAAATTTCCGACAGACCACCCCATTCCCTGCATTTAGGCCCTTTGTCCCAAATCTACACCGTTTCACCGATCTCAACCAAAATTTGTATACTTACCCTATGTAACCCTGTGAATAACACTGTCCACTTAAAATTTCGGACAGACAACCCCATTTCCCGCATTTAGGCCCTTTGGCAAACATCTACACCGTTTGACCGATCCGAACCAAAATTTGTATACTTACCCTTTGCAACCCTGCGGGTAACCCTGTCCACTTGAAATTTCGGACAGACCACCCCATTCTCTGCATTTAGGCCCTTTGACCCAAATCTACACAGTTTCACCGATCAGAACCAAAATTTGTATACTTACCCTTTGGTACCCTGCGAGTAATACTGTTTGCTTGAAATTGCGGACAGACCACTCCATTCCCTGCATTTAGGCCCCTTGGCTCAAATCTACACCGTTTCACCGATCTGAACCAAAATGTGTATACTTACCCTTTGTAACTCTGTGAATATCACTGTCCACCTAAAATTTCGGACAGACCACCCCATTTCCTGCATTTAGGCCCTTTGGCAAAAATCTATATCGTTTCACCGATCCGGACCAAAATTTGTATACTTACCCTTTCGAACCCTGCGGGTAACCCTGTCCACTTGAAATTGCGGACAGATTACCCCATTACCAGCATTTAGGCCCTTTGGCAAAAATCTATATCGTTTCACCGATCCGGACCAAAATTTGTATACTTACCCTTTCGAACCCTGCGGGTAACCCTGTCCACTTGAAATTGCGGACAGATTACCCCATTACCTGCATTTAGGCCCTTTGGCACAAATCTACACCGTTTCACCGTTCAGAACCTAAATTTGTATACTTACCCTTTGGTACCCTGCGAGTAACATTGTCTGCTTGAAATTGCGGACAGACCACTCCATTCCCGGAAAGAGGACAGGGTCCGTCCCAAAGGCAATGGAAAAAAGGGGTAAAACCGGACCCGCTCAGGAAACCCTCAGGGTTGCCAGCTCCCGAACTCACCAGCCATGAGCCCTTGAGGATGTAGTACTATCCAGGGTGCACCAGAAGTGGTGGGGCTACACACACCCTGCCTCCTTGAGGGTCTTGAGCAGAAGACGAGATATTAAGAAAAGAAAAAGAAGGCTGACACCTCGAAGAATGAGGCTATCAGGAATGATTAGACAAGGGCCAATTAAGGCGGGAAAGTGAAAGAGTCGCTAGGCCTCGGATACCCTGATACCATCGGGGTCGGAAGAGGACAAGAGTTTGACCAAGGGAGGCTGACAGGAAAGAGAACTGAAAGGAGCCCGGCACCAGTAGGTAGAAGCAATACCGGACTTAGCTGTGTCCCGTGGTCACAAACCCACGTCCCACAAGTTGAGAGACCCTGGTGCGTGGAGGGGGAAGGAGGGGGCCAGGTGTGAGAATAGCTTGCTGATTCATCGCGAGTTGACATGAGAGGAATGTCCAGACCCCGCCGTGTTACCTGGTATTGCTGACTATACTGATGTTCATACAGGGTCTTTGCTCAAACCACCGTAGTGTTACGAAAGAATGAGTGATTCACCGGTCAATGTGAATAGGACCGGGAACCCCCCCGAACGTCTGTCATCATATATCGTCATCATCTGCGATTCGTGCAGCTTGGACCCGAGCAGTACTCGAAAAGCTCTTTCACTACACGCATCGAGTATAGGCCTAAGCCAGAAAATAACGTTCAGACTTTGGAAGACATCGAAGGTAGAAATCTGAATTGCCTATTACCTTATTATTATCATAAGGGCAAATGACCTAGGTGTTACGCCCATTATACCACTAATCACCACACACAATAAGTCTTCATCGCCTGTGAATTTTGAAATATTTCTTTCTATCACGGTAGTTTGTAAGTTTGTCGTGTCAATTCAACAGTAGTTTTCATCATCATACTCATCAAAAGGGCAAATGGCCTAAATGTTACGTCCATTATACTACTAAGTAACACCACAGTCTTCATCGCCTGTGATTTCAAAATGTGTATTTCCATTAGTTTGTAAATTTGATATACCCATTCAGTAGTAGTCGTCTTCATTATCATCCTCATCAAAAGGACAAATGACCTAGATGTTACGTCCATTATACTACTAAGCAACACCAGAGCCTACCTAGCCTGTGATTTTAAAAATATGTATTTGCATTAATTTGTAAGGTTGATATACCCGTTCAGTAGTAGTCGTCTTCATTATCATCCTCATCAAAAGGGCAAATGACCTAGATGTTACGTCCATTATACTACTAAGCAACACCAGAGTCTACCTAGCCTGTGATTTTAAAAATATGTATTTGCATTAGTTTGTAAGGTTGATATACCCGTTCAGTAGTAGTCGTCTTCATTATCATCCTCATCAAAAGGGCAAATGACCTAGATGTTACGTCCATTATACTACTAAGCAACACCAGAGTCTACTTAGCCTGTGATTTTAAAAATATGTATTTGCATTAGTTTGTAAGGTTGATATACCCGTTCAGTAGAAGTCGTCTTCATTATCATCCTCATCAAAAGGGCAAATGACCTAGATGTTACGCCCATTATACTACTAGGCAACACCACAGTCTTCCTCGCCGGTGATTTAAAAATATGTATTTCTATTAGAGTGTAAGTTTATTATACCCGTTCAATAGCAGTCGTCGTCAGTATCATCTTCATCAATGACGTTGAGTGTTAAGGAGACTGAAATATTATCATCATTCCACCGGGCGAAGCCGGGTACTACTGCTAGTAACATATATTTCTTTACAACTGGCACAAATTTACTGACGTGATACGATTCCTTATCTCGATGTCCACCTTGAGCCCAATTCTGATGTGAACAGTTTTGTAACTTTGTGTTAGTATAATTCTGAGGACATGAAGTTTTCTACATTGATTATGTTCGAAGATGTCTTAAATGCATATCATATAAATATTGCATACCAGGTTGTAAAGTTCCTTTTTCTAAGTCTTCACCTGACCTGTTAAATAATTCTCCTGGTTTTCCATTAATAAAATACTGTAGTTATTTTTGAGTGAAATCGTCCACTGCTTCATCAATTCATTAATACACAATTTAAAATAAAGCTCTTAATCCCCTCAAATTTTCTAATGTACCATAATCAAGGAGATACAAAAATTGTTGACATTACATGCAAATCTTTCTTCTAAAATTAATTTGTCCCAAATATTGAAATCTGCCCATAGGCTCTGGATTAGAGGATACCATAAAAATGCTATATTGAAGGTTCAAGTTCTTGTTGTTGTTGTTGTAATGCGAAGTTTTTGGGGTGATATTTAGCTGCAAAATAAAATTTCAAATTCATAACATGACTATCACATAACTTTTTATGTCATATCTTCATGATATTTCATATATATACTTTCTGTAGCTTACATCCTTGTATATTTTGTAATAACGTTTTGTTTTCTTTAGGAAACAGATTATTCCTGCATTGTGAAGATGCCATCCACAGAGTTTGCTCGTATCTGCAGAGACTTGAGCCAGTTTGGCGAGAGTGTTGTGATATCTTGTACCAAAGAAGGCGTTAAGTTCTCCTCAGCTGGAGATATTGGTTCAGGTACTTGAAAACTTTATCTTCTTTGTGTGTATGTTTTTTTAAAATAATTTCGTGGATAGTTTTTTTTTAAATAAGTAATTGGGTATCCAAAATTTAATTTTCTGAATTCAGTCTTTTGTGACAACTATGCTTTTTCGGGTGAGAACAGGTGCCTCTGGGCTGACTACCTTACAGACGGGCAATGTTTCATTCTAAAGTAAGAATAGCTAGCTAAAAGCCAAGGTTCTAAGTTTGATGCCTGGTTACAATTTGTAATTTTAATCTTCTCGTTTACATCTATTTGCCTTACACTCAATAGACATCACCCAACATAATAGCTGTAAGCCGCACTTGTATAATTGGCAAAATATTATGGACTTTATTTTAAATACAGAAATAAGTAGCTACCTTAGCTGGGCTTAGTGTTGGATTATTACATGTAGTATTCCGAGAATCTTGGTTCAAAAGCAATATTGGTTCTCCTTCCAGCCACGCACAGCAGGTCCATGCATCATTAATGGATGATTCACAGTTAAATATCGATAAGATGTTCAGTCAAAAGCTATGACTTGCATTAATTGAGTGTATGGTGCAGTGTACCGAATGTGATGATGGGAAAACATTGCTTAGAAACAATGGTTACAACAGATGTATTGAGAGAGGATTGACTTTTAGGCCTACATTGTACATGTCTTCAGTTCAGCAACAATACACATCAAAGTTTGTTCATTAATATGCTTTACCAGAAAGGACATTTTTAGTGCTGTAAGAGGCATTATCATTCTAATTTACATCATTAAAAGGCTCCTGAAAGATAGGTCCATGTTGGTTACCCAAACAGGAATATGGCAATATTTTCTTCTTTTAAAATGCCAAGTTTTTGGAGTGATCTTTAGCTGCAATTTTTTTTAAACTTTGTTTTTATTGTATTATTTGTATTATACAAATGCAGGATCACCTTTTTGGAGCATCCTGCAAACATACAATACTCTATTTGAAAGGCAATGCAAAACCTGGAGATCAAGCTCCTTACAGAATTCAGTTCTTAACAATTCGGCGAGATAAGATTGGGCGGAAATTCTTTACCCATTAACTTTACATTGTAGGCGTCAAAACAGACCTTAAAAATGGAAAACACTCCAAATAATCTTCGAGATAAGATATGTCGGCAATGCATACTTGACTCAAAGGAGGATTCTTTTATGGCAAAATAAAATATTTTATAAGCAAAAATTTTATATTAATGCATTTTTTTTAATTTTTTTTTGTTGTTGTTGTGTGTGAAAACAAAGATTATTGTGTTTATTTAGCTTGAAAGGAAATAATTTTATATTATACAATAGTGTGTCATTTTATCACGAATTCAAACCAGCTATAACACAAGAATCTATGTATATAAAAGAAAGTCGTGTTAGTTACACTATTTATAACTCAAGAACGGCTGCATCGATTTGGTTGAAAATTGGTGTGGAGGTAGCTTAGAACCAGGAGACGGACATAGGATACTTTTTATCCCGTGATGTGACATAAAACGTCAAAGAGAATACAAGTCACTATAATAACGATTCTAATGGGGTGAGGCGGTCTCCGCCCAATCAATACAATTTATTACTGGCATTAACAATTTATTGCCTCTGGGACATGTTTCGGGCCTCATGGGCCCTTCTTCAGCCGCATAGACTATGCACATATTCACATCCATCATTAATTAGACACAAATCATGCATATTTTGAGAAAAACATTAAAAGTAACACCATGATGAATAGAAATAAACAGTGTCATCACTCGTAGTTCATGGTCCAGCCAGTGTGTGGCGCGGAAGTCGCGACGAACCATAAGCATGTATGACAGTAACCCACGAGGTTAGTACTGTAATATCCTGTGCGCGAGAAGTCATATTATTCGAGGGAATTTGTTTCTTTGTAATAATTTACGAATGTCTGTGCAGTGCTTTGTGTGTGCAAACAACTAAGTTTTCTGTTGTTTCGGGAAAATGTCGTAAAGTTTTGTTCTTGGAAGTAAATCGGGTTACGAAGGAAATCTGATGGTAGACATTTATCACACCGCCAAAAGAAACAAATCTGTTTTCGATATGGGCGAGAGTTTTTCCGTGGAAGGATAAGCAATTGTCGATCAAAAATAGAATCTGTGACGAACGTTTTTCGGAAGATTTAATTATTATAAAGGCGGACTCTTTCGTAGTGAACTATGAGAACGTGAAACTTCCTCGCGTGAAGTGGAAATTAAAACCAGGATCAGTACCTCAAATTTATCAAAATTTACCGAAATATCTATCCACTGATGTAAAATCACGAAAGCCGCCCAGTAGGATACGGAATGAAGGCAGCCTTCCATGGTTAATTGTTCTATTTCGTGCCATCCTTACCTAAAACGAAAAAAAATCCGTCTTAATAATAATAGGCCTAAAATAATAATAATATTATGTAACGTGTTTTTCGAGGGGTTTTTATGCAACTGGCATAAGTCAGTAGGAAGCCATTCTATATTTATTTACGCGGCAAATTGTTCAGCCAAGAGAATTTTTCAGGTTAATTTATTATTATTATTAATTTATTATAATTATTATTAAGATATTTTCGGAGCATTTTATAAAAATTATAAGCATACAGATAGGTTTTCTATGTCTTCGAAAACTCTATCAAGCAAATTATTACGAACGACGATATCATAGAAAATTATCTGATTACGGAATTTTACGGAGTTTTGTCAGTTAGGGTATTTGAGAGACGTGACTCACTGGGAATTCAAATACAAGCTTAATCCTGTCGGGAAGTATTACGCAAGCGGAGTTGCAGCGTCAAGAAAGGCGAATATATGGAACGGAAAACTACTTCTCCCTCTCGCGCGCCGTGTGTAATGAACCAGAGGAGGGGAAGTAGCGGCGTGCTCAGCCAATCAGTGGAGACCACGTAAGCGGGAAGTCTGGACTGGAGTGGGGATGCGACGGGTGCATATATCGTTCGATGTTCCGTGGAAGGAAGACTATCTGTGTAGAACTTAACGAGTACGGATGCACGCGGGAGTCGCTCCGATGTTCCGTGGATCGGAGGACTAACTTTAGTAAAACTTAACCAGTGTGGTTGCACGAGTGTTTGGGTTCGATGTACGGACCATAGAATTATCTAATCTACCAGAATCTCATCAAACATCGACGAAGATGACGACATCCAGGAGACTGTGGGAAGCTCACAGCATCATCCAGTACGAGGGAAAGGCTTCGGGCATTTCCAGTGGTAAGCGCTAATGACGCAGAAATACACAATCTCTCATTTCTCTTGGTTTTATATTTCATATTTCAGTAACTTCATAGCTTGGGAATAAGAGTAAAATCAATAATTTATCAGACTCCGTTTTCACGTAATTTTCTATCGGTAATATTAAAATCGCAACGCTCCAATTTAAATTTTAAACTTATTATTATTATTAATTTTGCTATACTTGTTTTATATAATAAATTCATTTCTTTTACAATGCAATCTTTGCTTTCAGTAGGTAGCATTAGATATAGACCAATTCCTTCTTGTTTGTTGGGTTAATGATCAAATCATACCACGATCTGAGTGAATAGAGTCTTGAATGGGTTCTGCCAGAGCTAGACGTTGTTAAATACAAATTTAGATTTCAACATTGCGTTGAGGTCTTGGCGCCCATTAAAACAACATAGCTTAGGCAAATGTAAACAGTTACATTTCTCACCCAACAGTTAGGGGCTAGCAAAACGTTTCATTTGTACTCTCAACGTGGAGAAAAGTAAATACCGTTTCACTTGTCATCCCAGCCTAAGCGAATAACGTTTCATTTGTCGCTACCAACATGGGGCATTAAAAAACGTCTCATTTGTCGCTACCAACATGGGGCATTAATAACCGCTACACTTGTCGCTCAACGTGTGGGCTAGCCATAACCGTTTCAAGTTGTTGATTCTTTAGGGACTTAACGACATCGTGGTCACGTATCCCCGTGTGGTTAGGTTTGTTTAGAATTCGTCTGATAACCTGTGTCAATATGATGTCTGTAGTATTGTGTGTATTTGGAATTGAGGTCGGATTTGGCAAGGAAGCGGCGGTGTCCTTCAGTTAGGTACCATCCTGGCATTTGCCTGGAGAAGTGGGAAACCACGGAAATCCACTTCCAGGATAGCTGAGGTAGGAATCGAACGCGTCTCTTAACATTTTTGCCTCACGAGGCTGAGTGAACACCGTTCCAGCCCTCAGACCAGTATTAAATTTATTGGCAGAGCTGGGAATCGAACCCGGACTTCCGTGGTGATAGCTAAGTGGCCAAGAATGAGTCGGACATATAATAATGGCCAACCTGCCAATAAAATGAACGGTCATCCAATTCTTCGCTTCCGTTACCGTCCTCCTGATCTTCGGATCTTGTTTCAACTTTGTCTTCAGTATCAGAGTCACAAATTCCTTTGAAATTACTGAATCATGAACTAGCTATTCGTTATCTTTCAGCAGAAGGTGACACGCTTCATCTGCATCCTTAGTTTTTCGTAAGGCGCAGTCTCCTTACTGATATTAACTAAGGCAACATACTAAGCCAAATAATCGTTATAACAGCACACCTGCCACTCACTAACAGAATGTAACATCATTGGGAGCGCTGGTACTATCAATATCACGCTGACAAAGTGTTACACGTGATAAAGTTATTTTTAGGCACGCTATTTCACAACTCCAGAAAAAATGCTTACTATGGTTTGGTGTAAGATGTCACGAGACGATAAGATCATAACTTGAACTGTTGGCTTGATATTAAAACTAATATAACGAACCATGGAGCTGTCAGACCAATGTGCGACTAACGGAGGGTTTTAAACGATAGTTCTACATGGGGACAGAGAATATTAATGCTAACTTTTTGACAGTATTATTCATAAGTCTAAACACACAATTTGTTGTAATCAGCGTAACCGCAGCCTTCGTAAAGAGGTTTACGTAGCCCAGCGCGCATCCCACTATTGAACAGCTGTCTGTGTAGAGTTGGGGATCAGCGCCGCTAGCGCTAGCAAAGCGGGGCGCGGTTGAACTCGGTGAGTGATAACACTATTTATTTCTATTCGTCATGGTAACACTCTAAAAGCTATTTCTAAAACATCATCTTAACCCTATTATAAGAAAACAAAAACAAGTACAGCTAGAAGTGACACGTGTGGTCTTAGTGACCTTCTTAATGTTTTGATCTGGTATAATGCCCAATTCAAAGTGCTATTAAAATATTTATTTAAAATGCTTAAAAATATTTGGAGATAATTAGGAGATGACCAATGGGCTTATTGGCTCTCCTTTGTAGTTCAGCGTCCCATTTTTCAGCCAATCTTCATGGTTTGGCTTGAGAGTATATTTTGAACAAAGCTGGACCGTTGCCTTTCCGGCCTTTTTCCTTAATGCTGGATTGGGTAGAGACATTACAACCTTGTGATAAAACGTCAATCGGAACCTATGAAGGGGTCTGGGGAAGGAACACGGAAGAAGTGCAAAAACAACTAGATGCACTGAACGAAAATATTCAGAAGTATGGCCTGAAAATCAGTATAGAGAAAAGCAAGACCATGGTGATGACAAGAGGGGAAAGACAAGGAAAGGGCATTGTGAATATTGGAAGTCAGAGTTTGGAAATTGTGGACACGTTCAAATACCTAGGAAGTGAATTGATGCAAACTGGTAGGTTGGACATGGAGATTGGCAGGAGGGTACAGCAGAGCAATGCATTCTATCAAAGTGTAAGAAAACTTGTTTGGGATAAGGAAGTACCAAGGAAAAGCAAGGAGGTAATGTATAAAATGTACTATGTACCCATATTAACGTATGCAGCTGAGACTTGGACCCTGACGAGCAGGCAAGAGAGTAGAATCCAAGCCAGTGAAATGAAATTCCTAAGAAGTATGATAGGTAAGACAAGGAAAGACAGAGTGAGGAATGAAGATGTTAGGAAGGAAGTTGGGATGGGAAAACTAAATGAGAGAATTGAGAAGAATAAACTAAGGTGGTTTGGACATGTAAAGAGGATGGAGGAAAATAGAATACCAAGACAGATGCTGGAGGCGAAGTGCAAGGGTAAGAGAGCAAGGGGAAGACCTAGAACAAGGTGGATTGATTCAGTGAAGAACAGCGTGAGAAAAAGAAATCTGGACTGGGACAAGATCGTGGAAGAAGAATGGTGGAAGGAAAGAGGAAAGTGGAGAAGTGCCATAAATACCCCGACCCGGCAGAAGCTGGATAAGGGGAAATGATGATGATGACCAGATCAAAACATTAAGAAGGTCACTAAGACCACACGTGTCACTTCTAGCTGTACTTATTTTTTTTTTTTTTTTTATAATATGGTTAAGATGATGTTTTAGAAACAGCTTTTAGAGTGTTACTTTTAATGTTTTTCTCAAAATATGCATGATTTGTGTCTAATTAATATGACGGATGTGTATATGTACATAATCTATGCGGCTGAAGAAGGGCCCATGAGGCCCGAAACATGTCCCAGAGGCAATAAATAGTTAATTGCCAGTAATAAATTGTATTGCTTGGGCGGAAACCCCCTCACCCCATTAGAATCGTTATTGTACACGTCAATACGGACCTTGTGAAATGGATAATCCTCCAATTAATCTTGAAGATAAGGCGAGCCATGCCAAGAGGTTAAGATTCAAATATAAAGAGCTTAAAATAAAACTATCCACTACCATCAAAGACATTTAATTTGTCAAAGAATGCAGGAATCACAATCTAATTCCTAGGCACATAAAGTTCATGCAGAAGAATAACATTAGAAACAAATTCGAGGAGAGGACTCAAGAAATTATTAATAATAGGCTACTCCAAAGGGAACTTAAATTCTTATATTTAAAGAAAAACCATATCAGTAACAAACTGTACAGCACCCACCTGGAAGCTGCCAACCTATCGGACAAAAAAGAATGGGACGAATTCCTCGTTCATACGCACAACATCGTCACGAACGTGGTTACCAGGAAGTTAAACAACCTAAACAACAAACTTTCTCACCTCAAAAATATGAAACCCGACACAAAGTTACAAAGTTCAGTAATCCCCACACATAAATTCCAAGATCCTGTCGTAAACATTACGCAAACCAACTTTTCCGAAGCGGAACTTGACATTTTGGAAATAGGTCCCCAATCCAACTGGGATGTAGGATATAATAGGAAAAACACCACCGTACTCATTGCTGAATAGGAGGTAGCAATCAAAAAACTACCCGCTGAGGAACAAGACGGTGCACACCATGAAGTGAACAAAAGATTAAACAAAGTGTTAGAACGCAATAAAACCAATCAAGTCAGGAACAGGAATGCAGAAATAGCGAAACTTAACAAAAAGATTAAACGCGACAACATAATTATCACAAAAGCAGACAAAGGTAATTACTGTTATCTTAAGCAAAGGTAGAGCCTCCGTGGCGTAGGCGGCAGCACGCCGGCCTGTCACCGCTGGATCCGTGGTTCAAATCCCGGTCACTCCAAGTGAGATCTGTGCTGGACAAAACGGAGGCAGACAGGTTTTTCTCTGGGTACTCCGGTTTTCCCTGTCACAATTTCATTCCAGCAACACTCTCCACTATCATTTCATTCATCTGTCATTCATTTAATCATTGCCCCAGAGGAGTGCGACAGGCTTCGGCAGCCGGCACAGTTCATATCCTCGCCGCTAGATGGGGGCTTAATTCATTCCATTCCTGACCCGGTCAGAGACTGGAAGCAGGCTGTGGATTTTCGTTTCATCTTAAGCAAAGAAGATTACATCAAAAAACGGAACAATTTCTCAGCAACAAAAATTTTTCCAAAACCAACAAAGACCCAACTTCATCCACCCAAAGAAAACTTAAACAAATACTTAAAGATGTTGTTTTCATCATGAACGATGAGCAAAACAATAGCCTTATCAATATGAACCCGAAAATCCCTACCCTCGGATCTCTTCCTAAAATCCATAAAGACAACATCCCCATAAGACCGATTGTCAACTACAGGAGCAGTCCCATATATAGAACAGCCCAGTTAATACAGAAACTCCTCCAGAATAATCACACATTTAAAGCAAACAAATCCTTCAATAATTCATTACAGTTTTGCGAAATAATCAAAAATCTGAATATTAAACCTATACATTCATGTCACACAATTGACATAAAAGATATGTATACAAATATACCAATACAAAATACAATAGAAATTATCAAAAGCAATTTAAAAGATAACGACAAACTTTCAGAAATAGAAATCTAAGAATTTATCGAGATCCTCAGTTTCACTCTCAACAACAATTACTTTAAATTCAATAACAGCATTTATAAACAGATCCAAGGTCTAGCAATGGGATCCCCAGCCTCTGGGATTCTTGCCAACATCTATATCGACCACTTAGAAGCGAGTGAAATCTTAAACAAAATAAAAGGCATAGATTTCTGGGATATGTGGATGACATATTTGTCATTATTGACTGAAATGTCACCAACTTAGACCAGCTTCTCGTTGGGCTGAATAACCTAGATCCTAACCTTACATTCACAGGCGAAACCAACAACAACAATTCAATTAATTACCTGGATCTCAATCTGTCCATCAAAAACGAGAAATTCCAATATAGCATTTATAGGAAACCCACGCAAACCAGCACAGTTATAAAGAATAATTCTAACCATCCACAAAGCCATAAAAGGGCAGCTTTTACAAGCTTTGTCAACAGGGCCATCAGCACCCCCATGACCGAACAAGACTACCAGCATGAAATAAACTTCATTTTGCAAATAGCGGAAGCCAACGAGTACTCTAGAAGAGAAATAGAAAAAATTATCAACAAAATTAAAAACAAACCCAATTCCCGACTCACACCCATAAGAAAAGAAAAAACTCAATTTGCTGTCTTTACATATATTAATCGGCACACATGACATAGCAAACATTCTAAAGAAATTCAACACCAAAATCGCGTTCAAGACTAACAACAATAACCATAAAATAATCTATAATTCTAATAAAATAAATGAATCCCACAAATATAATTCCCCAGGCATATATAAACTCAAATAGCAGCAATGTAACTCAGATTACCTAGGACAGACCGGACGTAGTTTCACTACGAGATACCTTGAACATGTAAATGCGATCAAACATAGAAAATTTTCGGCCATGGGGAACCATATGAAAGACGCTAATCACACCTTCACAAACATAAAGAAAGATTTAGAAATTATCCACTACGTGAGGAAAGGGCCTATTATGAATATATTAGAGCAAATTGAAATAGATAATGCACAGCGCACTAATCCGATACATAATCTAAACAAAATCAATTTCGATGCTAGCCTACTTTTTGAAAATATTTACAAATTTTTTCCTTCGCCACAACAATCATGGCAGTCAAAACACAAACTTAATTATTGAAGCTTAGATCCGTTCGTCAGCCTCCTTGTTTATCTCTCCTCCCTCACGTAAAGGCCCTGCCCCTCACACATATCCAATTAGGCCACAAACCTAAGACATACTCCACTTTGCAACATGTCTATCATTACCCCCACACACATCTCCTCCCTCCCCCTCCCCTCCTTCCAGTTCCTGACCTGCTACAAGGTCGGGCTAGCTCAGTTCACACAGCAACGTGCCGTCAGACACAGCACACTCTGAACCTTCAACAGCTTAAGTAAAGGTAAGCAATCCGGCGCTTGAGTCATCCTCTTACATGTTCATACGTGTAGGCGACTATAATGATACTTCTTTTTCTTCCTATTACAGCCTCCAGGTAGGAAGGCTGACAGTCAGTTATACCTTCAATTCGAGCTTAGTAAGTTAACAGTACAAATTTTCGTTTTATCCCTCGTTTTTCTGACGCATTCGTCCCTTCCAAGACTCATTTTTATCTCTTTATAGTTTGGACAGCAGACATACCCTTTGGCTGGTTCACCCCTTCATAGGTTCCGATTGACGTTTCATCACAAGGTTGTAATGTCTCTACCCAATCCAGCATAAAGGAAAAAGGCCGGAAAGGCAACGGTCCAGCTTTGTTCAAAATATACTCTCAAGCCAAACCATGAAGATTGGCTGAAAAATGGGACGCAGGACTACAAAGGAGAGCCAATAAGCCCATTGGTCATCTCCTAATTATCTCCAAATATTTTTAAACATTTTAAATAAATATTTTAATAGCACTTTGAATTGCACATTATACCAGATCAAAACATTAAGGTTACTAAGACCACACGTGTCACTTCTAGCTGTACTTGTTTTTTTTTTATTTTTTTTATTTTTTTTTTTATTTTTATAATATGGTTAAGATGATGTTTTAGAAATAGCTTTTAGAGTGTTACTTTTAATGTTTTTCTCAAAATATGCATGATTTGTGTCTAATATGATGAATGTGAATATGTACATAATCTATGTGGCTGAAGAAGGGCCCATGAGGCCCGAAACATGCCCCAGAGGCAATATATTGTTAATTGCCAGTAATAAATTGTATTGATTGGGCGGAGACCCCCTCACCCCATTAGAATCGTTACTGTACACGTCAATACGAATCTTGAGAAATGGATAATCCTCCAATTAATCTTGAAGTCACTATAATACATAACGCAAATGACAGCTAAAATAAACTCGTGAATGAATGGCAAGTAAGTCGTTTCCAGGCAACAGTAGCTCTTGACGAGACACGGCCGCCTGGATGCGAGTAGCGCTCTCCACTACCGGTATAGAAAATGTGGCTCTTAACATGAAATCCCATTAGTTACCCAACGTAATTTGTATTCTCTTTGAATCATCATTAACAATGCCGTGACAAAGACGATCGAATCTTTCCCGACAAAGCCATAATGCAAGAAGGATACGAAACATTGCGAATGAAAGGACTGAAGAAGAACAAGATATTGCCCGTGAAAAGAGCTGCGTTAGTATGGCTCGACTTCGTGCTTCTCAATCACAAGAGCAAAGTGAGGCAGCCCGTGAAACGGCTCGGTTGGCATGCGAAATCGTCGAGCGAGTAGCTTCAACAAAATGGCGTGCGTTTGTTTCAAGAAAGTCCCACATGCGTTCATATACCATTCATTCCATTGGGTGAGATGTTCTGTACACTTCAGGTAAGGTTTCCGGCTTAGTAAATCCACTTAGCAATAGGTAGCGCACGAGTAGATTCAACAAATGAGCGACGACGGGCGAAGCGTTTCACCCAAGTCCTGTATGCGTTCACATACCATTCGTCCGATAGCTATGAAACTTGGGTGAGAGGTTGTGTACACTACAGGCAAGGTTTCTGGCTTAGTAAATCCATGTTATAATAGGTAGCGCACGAGTAGATTCAACAAATGAGCGACGACGCGCGTAGCGTTTCAACAAAGTCCCGTATGCGTTCATATACTATTCGTCTGATAGCGATGAAACTTGGATGAGATGTTGTGTACACTTCAGGGAAGGTTTCTGGCTTAGTAAATCCACTTTACAATAGGTATCGCACAAGTAGATTAAGCAAATGAGCGACGACGCGCGAAATATTTCAATATAGTCCTGTATGCGTTCATATACCATTCGTCCGATAGCGACTAAACTTGTGTGAGTTGTTGAGTACACTCCAGGGAAAGTTTCAGGCTTAGTAAATCCGTCTTGCAATAAGTAGCGCACAAGTAGATTCAACAAATGAGCTAAGACGCGCAAGCATTTCAACAAACTCCCGTATGCGTTCGTATACCATTCGTCCGATAGCGATGAAACTTGGGTGAGATGTTGTGCACACTTCAGGGAAGGTTTCTGGCTTATTAAATCCACTTTCCAATAGGTATCGCACAAATAGATTAAAAAAATGAGGGACGGCACGCGAATCGTTTTAACAAAGTCCCGTATGCGTTCATATACCATTCATCCGATTGCTATGAAACTATGGTGAATTGTAGTGCACACTCCAGGAAAGGTTTCTGACTTGGTAAATCCTTTTTGCAATAGGTAGCGCACGAGTAGATTCAACATATGAGTAACGATGCACGTATCGTTTAAAAATAATCCGTATGCGTTCACATACCATCCATGCGATTGCAATGAAATTTGGTGAAATGTTGTTTCCACTCCCGCGAAGATTTCCGATTTAATGAATCCATTTTACAATTGGTAGCGCACGAGTAGATTCAACTAATGAGCGACAGCGTGTGAATCGTTTCAACCAAGTCCCGTATGCGTTCATATAGCATTCATCCGATTGTGATAAAACTTTGGTGAGTTGAGTAGGTGTATGAATTAGTAAATCCGTTTTCAATGGGTGGCACACAAGTAGATTCAACAAATGAGTGACGGTGCGCGAATCGTTGAAACAAAGTCCCGTATGCGTTCATATGCCATTCATCAGATTGCGTTGACACTTGGATGAGTTGTTGTGTACACTCCAGGGAAGGTTTTCGAATTAGTAAATCAATTTTACAATAGATAGCATACCAGTATATTCTACAAGTGGGTGACAGCGCTTGAATCGTTTAAACAGTCCTGTATGCGTTCATATACCATTCATTTCATTGCGGTGAAACTTGGTTGAGTTGTTGAGCACGCTCCCATGATTTATTTTTCTTGAGATAGAAAATCAATTTTACAATAGTTTGGTTGGTTAAAGGAAAAAGAAAAGAATATAGGGAATCCAAAAGCACTTAAACAAACAAAGTTACAACGCCAACACTTTTTTTGATTGGCATTGCAACGCATGCTGGGTACAGCTAGTTAGTTATAAAATGATGAGGTTGGGATGGATTTGTTCTCATCTGTAATTCTATCAACTGCAATCAGATCATTTTGTACAACCAGAATTCAAAAGGTTTGATGTGATTATTATAAGGAAACTAGGTTTAAGGCTGTAGCTCCCATGGAGGAAGGAAAGACGACATCAGAGCTTGACAATGTTCATTGCAAGTGCAATCATTGTAGAAAGTGCTATTTTTTAAAATCTCATATTTGCAAATTCTTTTCCTTGTGTATTTGAAATAGGAGATTCCTTTGGCAAGATGATGTGCTAGACGGGTGAGACATGAATTATAAGGATCTCCCAGAATTTCATTAACCTAAAGAAATATCATATCAAATTTAGAATTCCATGCGAATAAATTTGAATGTTATATTTCTTTCTAGATTGAAAGCCTTAAAAAAAAAGGGTGATTCTCTTTCTTTCATTGAGGATCTCTGACTCTCTTAAAAAAATAGTCCTAAGTATAATAATGTTTTACTTTGTTTTAATTCCAGCCAATTTCTATCAGCAGTTAACTCTCACTAATCACCTTAGAACAAGCGGCAAACATTTGCCGAGGTCATGTTTCTGTTGTACCTTCCTGTGGTTCCTGATAAAACATCCATGAAATACAACATTTCACTGCTATACCGGGATTCCCAGCAACCTGGAAAGTCAGGGATTGTCAGGGAATGACAAAATTGTCAGGGTAGCCTTTTAAAAACTGGCAATTGTCAGTGAAAGTCAGGGTAGCCTTTTAAAAACTGGCATGTCAGGGAAGTTGACTAAAATTTGTTTTGTGTAATTATTGCCAACATTATGTGTTCATTAGTAATTGTAATACTTACATTATTCATGTATAAATAAAATGTATTAACATGTATTATTATCTGGCAGATCATTATTAAATTGTATGTACTTGACTGTTCAAAATGTTGTATTTCCTATTTGAGTAATACATATTGTGTACAAGTGTGTGTTGGACAGCTAATGGGGGTGGAGGAGGCTGTTAAAAATTGCACAAATGCCAAATTTTTGTCAGGGAAATAGAATAGTTTGGTCAGGGAAATGTCAGTTTGACTTTCTGGCTGGAAACCCTGTATACAAGCATAAGAGCTCTTGCACCTTCTGGGACTATGGCTATAGGATAGAATCCTGGTAAAACAGTCATTTAAGCTTGCTTAAATGTGCACGAGATCCATTTCAATAGATTTACTGCCACATTTTGCTCCTCCCGAGTAAATTTCATGCAAAATCACTTAAAATGTGAAGTTTTGCTACTGGAATTTTTATTCACAAAATACTCGTGAATTTTGCAAATGTAAAAAGCATTTAATTTGACTTATTTTATAAAGTCAATTACTCATCTGCCACTTAAAAGAACAATTATGACAACCCATTCATGAAATCCCAGGGTCTCTAAATATTATCCTCATTAACAAATTCTTTATTTAGTATTTACCTGATGAGTGTTATGTCTGCCTATGGACAGGCGGCTGTGGTTGAGTCGCCTGTGTTACGCCCGTCTATAGACTGCACAAGAGCTTTATTTTTTTCATATTTCCCATTCGCTTTCGAGTGCCGAGTTGACCTCGGGGATGTTCTGCCATCTGTTGAACATTATGTACAAGTAGTAATAATACTACTAGAGTTTGGATTTTTGCTTCTGGAAGTAACTAACAGACCATTTTGTAGACATCTGTCCTCTACAGTTGGAGTTAATCAATGATGTAAGCAAGCGTGGCAGAACAACAAGCAAGTTCTTCTCGACGTGTTGTGTGATTTCAGATCAGAGAATCCTTCAGGAGCAATACTTATTAGTTGCCTACTTATTTTAGGAATGAATTTTGCTTAGGGCCCTGGTATAGAGGCACAATGTAAAAATTAATGTAATTGCAGAATTTTGAATTTGCATTTAGATAAATAAAGACCCAAACTCTATAGACATTTTATACTCGGTGAGCTGCCTGAATAGGATTGACATTTGGCCGGAAGTTCCACGTCAGTCATCACTCCTCTGCATCTTGACCAATCCATGTTCGCATAGTTGATGTCATAATACTCTGCGTTGCAATACTCCAGCCCACGTGCGTCAGTGCCTGGTCAGCTGTATCTGTAGCTTGTACAGTGTGATCGCTTGTTATTCCAACTGTTTGGCAACCTTGTTCCCTGACCACATGGCGAGGCGAGAACTGTCAATCCTATTCTGGCAGCTCACCGAGTATAAAACCATTTAAACCCTGAGTTAAAAATTACAGCTTTTACATTTTTTACACGCGAATGAAAAAACTCAGCACTGAGGTAGCAAACAGCCAACTGGTAACTCAACGGTTAAAGCCTGCTTAGATATGTAAAGAAACAGTGTTGTATGTACATAAAAGTTCTTGTTTCTGTAGAGCCATTTTGGTTCTTTAACATGTATTTTCTTTCTTTTCTGTAGCAAACATCAAGTTAGCGCAAACGGCTAATGTTGACAAAGAGGAGGAGGCAGTGACTATCGAGATGCAGGAACCGGTATCTCTCACCTTTGCGTGTCGTTACCTAAACTCTTTCACCAAGGCTACTTCGTTATCGCCTGTGGTATGTATTAACGTTAAATGGTCATTTTGACTTAGTTTCCTAGAGGATCCAAGTTACATATGAATTGTAAATATGTTTGTAGTTGTAGTTTAAAATATGACTGAAAAAACTCAAAAATCTTGAGAAACCAATCCAAACCAATCTTCCATGTATCTTGCATTAGTATTAGCTTATATAAATTGGGTTTTACCAAATTGTTGATATAAAGAGTTGCTTTTTTTTTTTTTTAATTTCCTAATTGTATTGAGTGAAGTGGCATAGCTCCTTTAAGACTAGCTTTCTGATCCCAAGATTGCTAGTTTATCCTGCATTTTCCAAGGCAAATGAAAAGACAGGTGTTTGTGAGGCTTGGTGGGAAGCAGTATTGCAATGTATGCTGAAAGAAAATTCTTACAATAAACTAAATATGTAACAGACATACATATGACCTTGGAGCTGCGTAAAGTAGCCATATTGCAAAACGTGGTCTAAATGATACAGAGGTGGTGTGTTACAAAAAATTAAAATAATTAGAGGATCATTGAGAATGCGAGAGTATGAAATTTGGTGCTAATTAGGAGTTCATGGTAAGGAAACAGTATGGTACTTTATCAAGAATATACTCATGAAAACAATGGATTGAGACTCTCAGTGGGTTATCAAGGTCTGAATGGACAGTCAGTCTGTATGTTACAATATAACTTTGCTCCCATGCAAACGAGACAGTATCTGCTGCAGCGAACCTGAAACTAGCCCATGTTCGAAAGGGGGAGGGTCTTTTTAAAAACATTCATATGAAGATAGCAACTGTCTTCTCTGAGCGAAACTTGAAATCCATGGGGAGGTTTCATATGTTGCCATAGGAGGAGAAAGACTAAGAATTGATCTTGTTAAGAGCAGAAAGGAAAGCACAATCATCTTGGTCCCAACTTTAAAGATTCAAAGAGAGCTCTGACCAGCTAGAAGAGGTAGATCAACCTAAACATGGTACCTACTAACCTACGATGGAGTATTTTAAGAAAATGTTACACATTTCTGACATTAAAGATTGACCTGTTAATTTGAGTTAGGGGGAACTATTCCAAAATTCTGTGTGATTGTTTTGAGAAGTTTTACTGTTCCATTAAGTATGTTTTTAGACATACCTGTTATTATTGAGGAATTATTTACACAACCTGTTTTGAAGTTGGCTATGAATCATATTATACAGTGGAATCCCGTTAGTACGTTCCTCACTAACACGTTTTCCCACATATTACGTCGAATTATAAAAGTCCTGGTCCCAAAGCAGTAAATTGTATGTAAGATATTGCTTTAGCACATTTTAGCGCATCCGCCTACTACGTTCAAATTTTGACGTTCTTCCGTTCAATATTTTGGCCAGTCCTTGCGTATTTGTCAGTCCACTTGGACTTTGGCCACGGTTAGGCAGCGAGTGTGCTTCCTGCGTAAGCTTGGCAACATAGCAATCGAGAGCTCGGCCAAGGTTAAGTGATTGTGTACGTGGCAGCAGTCTAGACTGTAGCTCAGTTTAGCAGCAAGTGTGTTTCCTGTCATGTCATCTATTCATTCAGTGACGAGAGCTTGCCGTATAGTGATATAGTGTTCTTGGCTATTTTTATCTGGGCCTTATTTACGTGTTTGCAATGGAGGGGAAGAAAGTGAGGCAAATACATACCTGCCAACTTTTACGGTTTATCCGTAAAATTTACGGAAATTGCAGCATTTTACGGTTTTACGGATGAACGGTGTCATTTTACGATTTCGCGGACAAAAATTTGAAACGATAATTAACATTCGATAATCCCTCCCACTTCCGTACAATCGATTGTTTGCGTGGGTCGAAGGCAAGTCCGCGATAGTCGATAACTCGTTCTTTGAGTTGATTTGTACTTTTGACCGTGTCATGTTTGTGTCGTCATTGTAATTGAATTTGAAGCCGGGATAACCGTTCTTCCATGTGAATCTTAGGTGTCAACACGCTCTGCTTCGCAAATTCTTTGTTCCCCTACGTTCGCTCGTTGCGATTTAAACGATATTCTTTGACCACGTGAGTTGAGTTGTTTATTGTTCGCGAAGTTGGCGTTCTTTGAATGTTTTCGTATTTTAAGGTTATGGCATATATTAATGAAGTGTTCGAGTTTTTGTGCTATATCTTCGTGCTTCGCAGTTTCCTGTATTCCTTGGACTAATTACATTCGTTCCACGTGTGTGTTTTTTTCTCTCTACCATGTGCATATTCTTTCTTTACGAGGTTGGCGTCGTGTTCATTTGACTTGTGTGCTTTGACTTGTTTTAATGAAGTGTGGGCTGTGTTTTATGCGATTTATGTTATAATTTTATGTGACGTTTAGTGATCCAGGTTCCTTTCGATGTTTTAGTAGATATCGAGAATGAACAAATACAACAAGAAACAGTACTTCCAGACATTTAAAGAATCATACTCGGTTGATTTTCCGTGCATACTAAAATCAAGAAAGGGAGAAAAATTTGCCTTTTGCACGGTATGTGCGTGTGATATTAATATTGCTCATGGTGGAAAAAACGATTTAAGTAATCATGTGAAGTGCGGTAAACACATAAGTTATGTTAAATCGAAGGAAGATAGCAAGAAAATCAACACCTTTTTTTGCCAAGGCTGGTAACGTTGACAGTGACGTAATTAGGGCCGAGTGTCTGTTTACTTCCTTTTTGGTGGAACACAATGTGCCCTTAAGTGCGGCTGATCATGCTGGCGCTTTATTTAAGAAGATGTTTCCCACATCAGAAGTTGCAAAGAAATATAGTTGTGGTCGCACGAAAACGACGTGCATTGTAAATAAAATGGCAAAAAATGCATCATCTGAAGTTGTTAAGTGCCTTCAGAACGGACCATTTTCTTTGGCAACGGATGGAAGCAATGATACGAATGCCAAGTTGTATCCTATTGTTGTTACATTCTATGATGTTCGGCAGGAAAAAGTAGTGAGCACTGTGCTATCCATACCAGCGTTGGACGGGGACTCAACAGGGCGAAACATAGGTAACCTGATGTTATCACAGCTGAGTTCTCATAATATACCAATTGAAAACTGTGTGGCTTTCTGCTCCGACAATGCTCCTGTTATGATAGGACACAAAAATGGGGTTTCAGCAGTTCTGAAGGAAGTTCAACCAGGTATTGCCATCATAGGGTGCATTTGCCACCTGATTAATCTAGCAGCTGAAAAAGGTGCTGGAAGATTACCAGTTAAAGTGGATGAGATCCTTGTAGATATATTTTATTTCTTAGAGAAGAGTGTAAAGAGAAAAGAACGCCTTCAGAAATTTCAGAACTTGCACAATAAGGAAGCAAAGAAAATTCTGAAGCATGTATGTACTAGGTGGTTATCTTTAGGCAGATGTTTGGATAGACTACTGGACCAGTGGGATCCTCTTCTTTCTTTCTTCAAGGAGGAAGTAATATTATGTACCCAAAACATTTCCACAAGCTTGACATCTTTCAGAATACCTAAAGTTGAACAAAGTGGATCCAAAGAGTATCAGAAGAAGAGAATTCTTGATTCTGCTACTACACATGCCCCTAAAAGAATAGCATATTCTTCCAAATGTGACAAACCCATCCTAAAAAATAAGACTTCTGCTACAACTCGTGAGGAAAAATTGTTTATGTTCCTGTCCTCAAACTTGAACAAGGCCTTTTGCACTTTTCTTCATGTGACTATTCCTGTATTTGACAAATTGAATGTTGCCCTTCAGACTTCTTCCCCACAAGTTCACTTGTTATTAGAACTTCTAATGGATTTGCTAAAGCAGCTGTTCACCAAGTTTGTTAAGCCCAAAATTGTCAAAAGCTCCTCATTGCTTGAAGTTGAGTACAACTTGATTCAAAATCAAAGAAGTGATGATGAGTTAGTTATTGGCATTCAAACTTCGAACATAGTGAATGATCTCCAGGATACAGATAAATCCCTTTTCTTTTCATCAGTGAGAAACTACTTTTGTACTGCCTGTGACTACATCATCAACAAGTTTCCACTCAAGGATGACGTGCTAAAGAATGCTCAAGTTGCTAGGTTAGACAAAATTGAAGATGCACAGTTTTCTTCCATTCGTTTTTTCTTGGAAAAGTGTCCTATCATGTTATGCAAGGAAGAGAATGAAACAACAGATGAGGTGGTGAATGAGCTTCAGAGGCAGTTCACAGCTCTTCAGGTAGATGACACTTTGGCTGCACATCAAGATGCTGCAAGTGATTCCAGTTGGGCACAAATATCAAGAATTCGTGGAGCCGAAGGACTTCTTAAGTATAACCGAATTTCTAGAGTAATGCTCTCTATTCTCACCATACCCCATAGCAATGCAGAATGTGAACGTGTTTTCAGCCTTGTGAAGAAAAATAGAACACAGTTCAGGTCATCCATGTCCAATGAATCTCTGGAGTCTATTTCTATTTTGAAGACCAGGAGTTCTGGTCCCTGTTATGACAAAGCATTTTCTCAAGACTTTTTGCTGGAAGCTAAAAAGGCCACAACCATGACTTTAAAGTCGAACTAGCATGTGATTTGCAGTGTGTATTATATTATTTCTTGCCTGTGTTACGTTAAACAAGTTTTATTGTGTAAAACCTTTTTCAAATATCGTATATCGGCTTAATTTATCAAGGAAGTCCTGTTATGTATGCTCCAAACCAATATTCACCACGCCTGCTGCTGATTAACATCGATTTCTTCTTGATTGTTATGTTCATCTACAAATCATGTAAGTAGATATGATTTCATTGAAATATCCTGTTTAAAGCATGAATTATTGTATTTTGTTGCCCAGAAGTATTATTATTTTCGTCAAGCCGGGGTATGTCGAAAATCGTTAAATTTTTTGTCGCGCGTGAGTTTTACTGATAGCCCTTTTCAAAAGTTGGCAGGTATGCAAATAACAAACTGTGAAAAACTAAAAATCCTTCAAGAAGTGGATCTGAATCCTAATATGAAGCGCGTAGATATAGCGCGGAAGTTAAACATTCCTCTGTCAACTTTAAATACAATTGTTTAGCAAACATAAACTGATTAAGACTGCTTTTGAAGAAGGGAAAAGTGCTCAAAGAAAACTTAATCGCCAGGGTCAGTTTCCAGAATTAGAAAAAACTGTTCTATAGTAGTCGGTGCAAGCGCGAGCTTCAAATGTGCCGATAGACGGTACTGTGGTTCGAGCCCGGGCAACACTTATTGCACAGAAGATGGGACTTGATGATTTTAAAGTATCTAATGGCTGGATTGACAGATTCAAGAATCAACATGACCTAGTTTATAGATGTATGGGAGGCGAAGCTGCTGCCCTGGATAATGACTCTACACTGTGCAATACTATTGAAACATGGAAAACTACGCTTCCTGCAATTTTGAAAGACTATACTCCCGGCGATATTTTTAATGTAGATGAAACTGGGCTGTTTTTTCATCTTCTTGCAGATAAAACACTGGATTTTAAGGACGCGAAGTGTCACGGTAGCAAACTTAACAAGGAAAGGCTTATCATTCTCCTGTGCTGTAATGAAAGTGGAACCGAGAAGTTGGTACCGCTGATTATTGGAAAAGCACGCAATCCCCGATGTTTGAAGAATGTGCGATCTTTTCCATGCAAGTACACTTCTAATACGAAAGCGTGGATAACTTCCGCAGTATTTGAGAATTTCTTGCGCCCAAGGGATGCAAGGCTTGGCATAAGAAATAGGAAACTTGCACTCTCCATTTATCAGTGCCCCGCTCATCCTTCAAATGTTTCTGATTTGAGAAACATAAAGATCATTTTCCTCCCAGCAAACTGCACGAGTAAGCTACAGCCGTTAGACCAAGGCATAATACGGTGCATGAAGCAGAAGTATCGCAAGAGGCTAGTACAGAGAAGATTAGCTGCAGTGGAATAGACGACTAGAAAGATCACCGTCTTAGATGCCATACATTTCATTAAGTTTGCCTGGGATTCTGTGGAGCAAAACAGCATTCGGAACTGTTTCAATGCAGCCGGCTATTGTCGTGTTCGCGCTGATGACATCACGCTGGATGATTTTTCTGAGAGTGAAGAATGACGCCGAGTAGCAGGAGAGGTCACTTTCGAAACGTACGTGAATGTGTTCTTGGTACTTGTAATGTTGATGGGGATAATGCAGAAACCTACTCTAAAAGAGCTAATTCACCAGGGATGAATTTTTAGAGACCACTATATTCCCTCAAACAATGCCAAGGGACAGGTTTGAACTAATATTGCGATATTTACATTTTGTTGACAATTATACACGGGATACATATCCGGGGCCTAAAAAGCTTTTCAAAATTCAGCTTTTCCTGGAAATTTTACCCGTATATTATGTAGATTTAACATGATTCATTTTTTACCTTGTTGGTGTCTAAACCTCTGCTGAGCTTCAATTTAAATGCCACCGGAGAAGTGAACACCTCCGGATTAAATAGCCGGCCTGAGGGCTAATAAAGTCATTACATCGTCATGAACTTCAAAACTACATTATAAATTATCTAGTTATCAAGAAGGATTGTTCTCGTAACTCCCCCTACTAGGAAATGGCACTTCCTGTTACGGATGCAATAGGGATGTATAGAACTAGCACCGATAGAGTGCACTGCTGTTGTACTGGGTAAGCGCAAGGCGCTCTTCATTTGTCTCCTGTGTTCTCATGCCGCTAATATCCACGAATTTAAGTTGTTTAAATTGCTATTTTCGTGACTATGCCGAGCTATTGCAGTGTTCCTCTTTGCAAAAAGCAGAGAAATCCGATTTCGTGTCACCAATTTTCACAAAATAAAGAAATGAGGAAGAAATGGTTACATGCTATTAGAAGGAAACATTTCGGTGAAGAAAATCGGACCGAAAATATTAAAGTGTGTTCCCATCGTTTTCAACTCGATGACTTCACGAAAACTGTGTTGGGCAAGTGTGATTTACAAAGGGAAATAATTCCTACCTATAAACTGAATAGACATATCGATAACAACCACTGAATTTATGCGTTTGTATTTGAAGGTGAGAGAGCAAGATTAAAACCGGGCACTGTTCCATCGCTTTTTCCGTGGACCACGAACACAACAAAAATAAGGAAGAGGCCATACACAAGAAAATTGCCAGTTTACCACGATAAGCCTACAATATCGTAATCTGCATAAATTATCTCCATTGAAGTACGGTACGGGAAGAAATCGTCAATATACAGGAAGAAGTGAATGTAACATTTGTGACTCCCATTTTCAAAGGCATCAATACTCGGACAAATACTTCAAGAATAAATGTCACAACATTAACAGTCAAAAACGTATTATGGTTGGTTTCTTGAAATCAGAATTAATCGTCAACTTACATCTGCCCGACGGAGAATGTGGTACCGGTAGTGACTGACTTCTACATTCTTGAGTCATAGGCCTACGTTAGCCAGATGAATGGAAACAGTTCATGGCCTTAAAACAGGGATTCTCAAACTTTTTAAATACTGTACCCCTAAGTCGTTTCCAAGGATTACGGAAACGATTTGTATTAAGAAATTGACAAATTACAAAAGAACCAAACGTTGCGATGCATTTTGAGGTAAACAATACCGGTATCAACTTTCTTTGATTATGTTTACCTTAAAACAAGACCGTTTCATGTAAGCTATCAACCAAAAAAATACACGAATCGAAGTCTATAAGCAAGGGGAGCCAGTGAATATTTAAATCTCTATTTATAAAAGGGAGATTATAGTTTTACGTGACCGTTAATCTAGAGATCATAAGGCACAGAGGACTTCCTCTTTACGTGGAATCCGAACAGGACAAGGCATTTCACTTTGAAAATCTCACATGCATTGACCGGGAAATCTCTATTTATGATTTAAGTCTTATGGAGATATAGGCTATTTATCAATATAGGCCTACAATACTCAAGCATGCTGACTCCTATTCATAATTTGAATAATAAAGCGTGTTAGAATTTTGTAATTACCGCTGTAGCCTACTAATTCTTCCCTCCTCCCACTAGTTTTAGCGCCTCTAGTCCGTAGCTCATTTTACAGCTGTTTAACGCTTAAACGCTGAAAATCGTTCATAATATATTAGAGGATATACCTATAGAATTAATTAATATAGTCTTGGAGTAAAATTAGAGAAGATATAATTTACTTTAGCTTAGAAAACTCGGTCACAATCTATACATTCCTCGTAGCTGACTGGGGAAAACATAGGACGATCGCCTTGCGCTTACCCAGTACTACACGAGCGTTATCTGGCGCGAACTTTCTCAGGCTACATCCCTATTGCATTTGTGGAGGATCAACTGATAAGTCTCATTGCAGTCGAATGCATCTTGTATATCTCCTGCAGCTTTAGCTCACTTTTTGACCTCATTTTCTAGCTGGTCAATACTGTGTGGATGACACTTTGTTGAGTAAGATAGTTACAGAAGGACAGGGTCATTATCTATATGCGCCCCGATAAACACGGCAAGCTAAGCCGGCTTTGACTGGCGCAGATCGCGGGCGCGCGCACCCGGTTCAGCCGGTGGTTGTCGCGCACTTTCACACTTGTACCAAACATGTTCAATAATGTGTACTTACAGTGCTCATAGGTGATGCTGAAAATGTGTGAAAAACATATTAGAATTTAAAATGATACATACAGTGGAACATCGTTAGTACGCTTTTGAAGGGGCTGAAATAATTGGACGTCAAAAGCGGGAAAACGTACTACCGAAAATGCTATACTGTATTTACAATGTGTAAAAATAATTTTTAAAAAGCGCGTCATTAACGTTCACATGAAATTGCCAACCTGAAGAATTAGTTAATGCGCTACTAGTCACAACATAAACATAGGTTTGTCAGAAACTAACAGGGGGAATAAATAATGTAAAAATGAATTATAATTTATAATAAATGGGTATTAAGAGCCTCCGTGGCTTAGGCGGCAGCACGCTGGCCTCTCACCGCTGGGTCCGTGGTTCAAATCCCGGTCACTCCATGTGAGATCTGTGCTGGACAAAACGGAGGCAGACAGGTTTTTCTCCGGGTACTCCGGTTTTCCCTGTCAAAATTTCATTCCAGCAACACTCTCCACTATCATTTCATTTCATCTGTCATTCATTTAATCATTGCCCCAGAGGAGTGCGTCAGGCCTCGGCAGCCGGCACAATTCATATCCTCGCCGCTAGATGGGGGCTTCATTCATTCCATTCCTGACCCGGTCGGAGACTGGAAACAGGCTGTGGATTTCATTTCAATAAATGGGTATTCTAATAAAATACTTCAATCTATTAATAAAAATAAATAAATAAACTATATAGGTTGTTATATATATATATAGATATATATATATATATATATATATAGTATATTTAATTATATTACAATATACATTTATATATATATAAATAAATATATAATATGAATACAGATTGCGATCCTCTACAATGTCATAAATAAATCACAGTCGAACACGAATATTTCACTGGTTTGAAATACATTTGTATGGTTGATTGCTTTCTTGGTTTTAATTTTAAAATTGTATTGTCCATCCTGTTGAACCCCTCAAGCCGGTTCGCCGTGCACTGTACGTCCGCTGGACTCCACTCGTTCAGCCGGTTGGACGTACCACGAACGACCGGTGGAGGCGGAAGTTAGAATGCCTATTACACATGAACCACTGCTGCTTCGCGGGATCATTTTTCACGTTATGAACCGAGAAGTTATGTACTTTCATGTCATCTCTGTTTCATAATTAGAACTAATACGAAGTTGGTCGATATCCGTTGCTTTTGACGACCCATATCAATCAGGGAAATAACATGAAACGCGCTCTATTGAGTTCCAAGTTAGTTGCTTTAGAAGGTACCACAGTCTCTCCTGCCATCTCGAGAATGTTTTGTGAACTATGTCTAACTTGATAATTTTTGCCACTTATGAAGGGGAAGCACTGAAAGCAAATAATATGTAGATAATTGCTTCGTAGGCTAGAGGCAGATAAATAATTGCCGGGCTGTCTCATTATCTTACAGGTGCAGAGATTATTCATTTGATAGATGACAGTAGGGAAGTGATGTACAGGGAGGTGATATTTTCGGTAGTTATACAGACTATGCACACACAGCATGATGTTATTGGTGAAGTGGCAGACAGCACTGATGAAGAAGAAATAGCTTCAGCTGGTCAATGCGGTGTGGATGACACTTTGTTGAGTAAGATAGTTACAGAAGGACAGGGTCATTATCTACACTGACCGGCAAAAAAAGTGGAACAGTTTAATTTTTTATGTAATTTCAAATTTATTCCACTAAAATGGATCGGTTTTCCAATATTTGCATTATTCATGTAAATTTTAGATGGTTGGCTACAGAAAATACCGAAACACGTTTTACAACACGCTAAACTCACAAATTTCGTTACATTTTGCAAATCTTTTTTTTTAGTAATGTTCTTTTGGGCTGGTTTTTATGAAACAAATTGCCAAACGAAACAGTATTAATGTTTGCACTACACTGCACGAGAACACTGGTCACTAAAAACGAGTGTTTCCACCCTTAGCGTCTATGACAGCTTGTAAACGCTCAGGCATACTGTTCACAACTCGTCGAATGGCATCTGCCAGGGTGCGATCCCATTCCTCCAGCAGCGATGTTCTCAGTTGTGCTAAGGTGGTGTGGTCACGCTGTCTGACGTTCCTTCCAAGCATATCCCATACATGTTCGATGGGGTTCAAGTCAGGACTACGAGCTGGCCAGTCCAGGGTTTGAATCCCCACTTCCTGCAGATATTGTACAACACAGCGAGCAGTAGCAGTATGAGGGCGGGCATTATCCTGCATCGGCATGAAATTCTGACCTATGAAAGGCGCAAAGGGCATCACATGGTACATCAGGATCTCTTCGATGTACCTTTGGGAATTGAGTGTCGCGTGATCGATGCACATCAACTCAGTGCGGGCCATAACGTTGATGCCACCCCACACCATAACCGAGCCACCTCCAAATGGAGTCCTGGAGGAGAAAGCAACAGGGCTGTACCTCTCTCCGCGCCTTCTCCACACTCTTTCTCTTCCATCAGGAGATCTAAGATTAAAGCGACTCTCGTCAGTGAAGAGAACAGAGGCCCACTGCTCGAGGGTCCATCCCAGATGCTGCCTTGCGAAGCGAAGACGCGCCTCTCTGTGATGTCGTTCGAGTGCGGGTCCACGTGCAGGTCTCCTGGACGAAAGATGAGCTTCTTCAAACCTTCTTCTTACTGTTCACTCACTCACTCTCACATTTCTGACATTTTCCAGTTGATTTCGTGCCTGGACTGCTGTGGTATGGCGATCACGCAGAACTTGCAGGGTGAGAAATCTGTCATCCCTGGCACTTGTGCTTCTTCTACGGCCTGACCCTCGTCTTCTGTCGTATGTTTGGAGTTCTCTGTAACGTTGCACTGCACGGTGAATGCTACCGAGAGATGATCCAATGACCTCAGCAACATAACGGAAGCTGCAGCCATCCTCCACCAATGCATCTGCCAGTGCAGCTCCTTCACGGCAAAGAGGCACGTTTTAGTGTGAACTGCACATGGATAACTTGCTAAAATGTATGACAATGGTTAACATGTGTTCCACAAATGCCAGTTGTTATCCCTAGAACAACAATAAGCAAGCGGCAACACTCATAAACCGTAAACACCTAAAAGTGGGCTTCCCGCCATAAAACCATTAAGATAGGCTCATCGAAGATCGGGGGTAACTGGTGGTAATAAACCACCCTAAGAAATGTCATATTATCAATTTCTATTCACGGATGTTTCAGATGTTTGTTCTAATGCGTAAAAAGCTTTTAAAATGTGATTAAATCTTTTTCATGGCTAATTTTATACTATTTATATTACTTTTTTAACTGTTCCACTTTTTTTGCCAGTCAGTGTATAAGCGCCCCAATAAAACATGGCAAGCTAAGCCGGCTTTGACTTGCGCAGATCGTGGGAGTGCGTACCCGGTTCAGCCGGTGGTAGGCGCGCACTTTCACACTTTTACCAAACATGTTCAATAATGTGTACTTACAGTGCTCATAGGCGATGCTGAAAATGTCCTCCCTCTCTTGTAACACACACCTGACATCTTCTGATGAAAGAATGTCAACTCCTTTATTATTTACGGAGCCTGTTTCCTTGAATCGTTAGCGAGCCTCTTAATTTTACTGGCATTAGGGACAGGTCTTCCTGAAAACTTGATTCGAAATTTTCGTCTCGTTTCAGGACAAGATTTTATGCTTTTCATGTACGAATTTTGGATATACACACGTTAATGTGAATTGGGTCTCCCATAAGTCCAACCCCTTGTCCACGTCATGGGAGAAGGGGCAACGGCACAAAGTAGGGGATCGCCTGTAGGGGCGAAGTACAGTGGGGACTTCGTGAGTCCCGGGACTGTTACGGTAGCTGTGAAGGTCCTACAGGAACCCTGAAAAGTGACGGCTAACGGGGCTCTGGTGAAGCTACGATAGGCCCAGCAAGCCAGTAGTGGATGAAACCAAATGCTTTCAAGAATGGAACGAGCCTCGGACATGTTGAGGGAAGAACAACATGGCTTCAGAGCAGGAAGGTCCACAGTGGATTTGATTTTTGCCGTAAGGCAGTTACAAGAACAGCACTAAGAGTATGGAACAGATCTACTGATGGCCTTCCTGGACTTCGAGAAAGCATATGACAGTGTATGCAGAAACAAAGTATGGAAGTCCCTGGAGGATAGAGGAGTAGAGAAATGAACTATAAAGAGGATAAAGGAGATGTACAAGGGAAGCGTGAGCTGTGTGAAAGTGGGAGGAGAGAGATCGGACTGGTTGGAACAGAGAAACGGCCTGAAACAAGGAAGTGCACTGTCACCGTTACTTTTCATTGTGGTGATGGATGACATAATGACCCGAGTGGCAAAAGTAATTGGGGAAGGAAAGATGAAAGCAATGGTGTTTGCAGATGATTTGATGATTTGGGGAAACAAGGAGGAGGAGGTACAGGAACAGTTGAGACGTGTGGGGAGGAATGATACAAGGATATGGGATGAAATTTAGCATAAATAAGAGTGAGATGGTGATCACAACAAGGAAGAAGGAAAGAACCACAACGGGAATAACAATTGGTGGGGAACAGCTGAAGAAAGTGGAGAGTTTCAAGTATCTGGGAAGCCTGATACAAGATAATGGAAGAAACGATAGAGAAATAAATGAGCGGGGGAGGCAGGCAGAAGCATTTCGGAGGAGTGTGGGAAGCATGTTATGGAGCAAGGATGTTCCTCAGAACAGCAAAAAGATCAAATATCGGACGTACTATGTCCCTATCCTGACGTATGCCTCGGAGACCTGGGTTATGAAAGGAAGGGAGAAGAGCAAAATACAGGCCAGTGAGATGAGGTTCTTGAGAAGCAGTATTGGAGCTACAAAGATGGACAGAATAAGAAATGAGAGGACCAGAGAATTAATGAAGGAGGAACCATTACAGGATGGTATAGAGAAATCTAGACTTAGATGGTATGGACATGTAAAGCGCATGGAGGAGAATAGGATACCCAGGAGAGTACACAAGACGAAGTGGGAAGGAAAGAGACCGAGAGGAAGACCGAGAGACAGGTGGCTGAAGGGGGTGGAAGAAAGCATGAGGAAGAGAGGAAAAGACTGGACAAGGGTGGATGCTGAGTGATGGTGGGAAGACAGAAGACGTTGGAGAGGCTTGTGTTCCAAACAGACCCGGCCAGTGGCTGGAAACTGTGCAAGATGATGATGAATGTGAATTGGTGTCTAGGCATGACCAACAATCACAGTAATCACAATACTCACTAAAGGTGGAACACTAACGTCTAAGCTTTGCAGTTACATGTCCATATGAATGACAAAACAAGTGTGAACTAACGATGTGAGTCAATGGAGCGTGCCAACCAACAGCTGAACCACGTGTGCGCGGCCACAATTTGCGCCAGTCACCGCTGGCTTAGCTTGCCATGTTTATCGGGGCGCACATAGATAATGACCCTGTATTAAACCCATACCACTCGCTTACGGCATCCACATAGTTGCAGTGAAACTGTGAATAGTTTTTACAGGCACTGAACATGTGGTGAGTGTAGTCTACCATCAGGAGACAAACCTCAGACCAGATCATCTGATGATCATGACAGGATTTAGGCTATACTCTAAAGAGTGATCAAACATTGACTGCACTTCAACTAGCTCTAGTGAAGTACCTTGCTAAGGACTGAGCTGGAAGCCATTGCCGATAGTCATTTCCTGTTATGATAACTGTAATGTACTTTTCATCTCAGCATTAATGACATCATTGATTGTATAGATCAGCTTCCAAACCCTTTCTTGTTAGTGAACAACTTTTAATGCCTGTCATTTGCATTTGGATAGCATTTCTCTGCCACAGTTGAAGGAATAATTTGAGAGCTGTAAAATACAGAACAAACACAATTCAGTTCAGCACAGTACTTACTATGTGTGGCAGTGTGCTGGTTCCTCCACTTCACCGAAACACAGTAGCGGATCCAGGCCTTGTGGGGCCCTGGCCGATATGATAACAATAGGAAATTTAAAAATATCAAATCAAATGGAAAATAGTTTGGTAATAATAGAATAAAGAATAGTTACAATATTTTGAATACACTACAGCCTCTGCACGCCACAGAAATGAGAGGATGTCTCATTCAGTGTTAATAATCCTATATTATCAATACTTATAATTATTCCAGGTAGAAGCGTAAAAGCCAGGTTTTGTTCTCCTCCATAATTAATGGAGTTATCATTCACTGATTATAGGAGGCGAAAAACTGTCTTGCTAGTTATATGTATGTATTATAGTTTGTATTTTAGTTTTGTATGTATTGTTGTAAATCACTTGGTTTAACCCGTGCTTTAGAGTAACCCATGCTTGTAGTGGTGAATTTAATAATAATAATAATAATAATAATAATAATAAAAGAAAACAAATAAGATTAAGTCCAATTTTCATAAGGTTGTAGATGAAAAGCAAGAACTCTCTTATTCCACGAAATCCGTGAAGTTTTGATTACCAAGTGTTGTAGAATAGCCCCCATTAGCCTATATATTAGGATCGTGGAATTACGGCAGTATTGCATTCAAAACACTCGGGGTGAAATTAGGGTTGCTTCCAACGTGGAACTCAATTGTTACATCATAATAATAAGTCATCATCATTGTTATCCCTCTTAGTCATTGTCCAAGTTTCTGCTGCATATGTCATTATAGGAACATAATAGGTTTTGTACATAACTTCTTTAGCCTTAATTGTTATATCCTTGTTCCATACTAGTCCCCGTACCTGTTGGTCCAATTCCTTATCTCCTACTTTGATTACTCAACGACAATGATGTTAAAATGTTACATTTCTCGCACATGTCCCCTAGTTGTACGTCAATACAGTAGACCTACCTGAAATAATTTAACAAATATTATACTTCACGTCAAAAACCAATTCCCGACTACACAATCCTCCTTATTTACCTTAATACAGCCGAAATGAAACCATTTCACACTTAGTGCAATATTGCATACGTCCCCCTTAAATTGCATTTTGTGACAATTTTGAATCTAAATTACATTTTGTATTTTCTATCTAAATTGCATTTTGTAAATATTGTCAATTCAAATAAAAGTACAGTAAGTATGTAGTTAGTTTTAGTTGTAAGTAGGTAGTTAGTTTGTCTATGAGATATGTCATTGTTCTATTAGACTGTGGTGTGTGAGTGTGTCTGGTAGCAGTTGCATTGTTTATTAGTTATAGTTCATTGTTTCAGTAGACTGTGATGTGTGAGGGTGCATGTGAGTGTGCCTGTTGACAGACTGTTTTAGTGGTAGTATTTGTTGTTGGTGGAACTTAAGTTTTTTTTGTTAGTAGAGTTTTGGTATTTAATTGTTAGTATGGTAGAAGGTTAGTATTTTTGTTAGTAGAATTGCTCTTTACTTATTCTGAAAGGGAGTAGCAGCCTTTCAGAATACTAGTCTTATAGACGGTTAAGATATTGATAATATAAGCCAATAATGGCTACACTGCGTCCTGCTGCACGGCTGAAAGCAACGGGAAACTACAGCCGTATGCTATTCCCGAGGATATGCACCTCTCTATGCATAATTACATGTGATGATGGCCTCCTCCCTTGTAAAATTGCAATCCGGAGGTAAACTAGTCCCCCGTTCGGATCTCCGGGTGGGGACTACTCGAGAGGGGGTTAACATCACAGAAGTGACAAAGAGGAAATCTGACATTCTACGGATCGGAGCGTGGAATGATAGAAGTCTGCTAGGAAGTGGAAGGTTAGAAAACTTAGAAAGGGAAATGGATAGGTTGAGGTTGGATTTGGTTGGGATTAGTGAAATGCACTGGCAGGAAGAACAGGACTTTTGGTCAGGAGACTATAGGGTCATTAGCACTAAATCAAACAATGGCCAAGCAGGGGGTTGGCTCATATTGAGTAGGAAACTTGGACAGCGGGTGGAATATTATGAGCAATATAGTGAACGGTTTATTGTAGCAAAAATCAATACAAAACCTACCTGCACTACAGTGGTACAAGTCTATATGCCTACCAGTCAAGCTGATGATGAGGATGTTGAAAAGGTCTACGAAGAAATAGACGAAATTCTGAGGTATATCAAGGGTGATGAAAATGTTATAGTAATGGGAGATTGGAATGCTGTGGTAGGAAAAGGGAGAGAAGGGAAGATAGTAGGAGATTTCGGATTAGGTGAAAGGAATGATCGAGGAAGCAGGCTGGTAGAATTCTGCACCGAGCATGAATTGTTCATAGCTAACACCTTATTCAATAACCACAATAGAAGAATATACACATGGATGAGACCAGGAGATACAGGGCGTTACCAAATCGACTTCATTATGGTCAAGCAGAGGTTTCGAAACCAGATTTTTGATTGTAAAACATATCCTGGTGCTGACATAAACTCTGATCACAATCTGGTTGTAATGAAATGCAGATTAAAGTTGAAGAAACTGAAGAAAAGTCAAAAGCCAAAAAGGTGGGCAATGGACAGACTGAAAGAGAAGGATGTAAACGAAAGATTCAAGAAGAGTATAAAGGAAGGACTAATGAAAAACCCTAAACAAACTTCAATTGCAGACGAATGGGCACTTTTGAAGAATGAAATAACAAAATCCGCAGAAGGAAAACATTGGTAGGAAAGAAAGAATAGGTAGAAAACCGTGGATCACTCAGGATATACTAGAATTGATGGATGAAAGGCGGAAACACAAGAATGTAAGAGATGAAAAGGGGAAAGCAGAATACAGACGTCTGAGAAATGAGGTTAACAAGAAGTGCAAGGAAGCGAAAGAAGAATGGTTGAAAGAGAAATGTGCAGGTATAGAAAATTGTCTGAAATTAGGAAAAGTAGACACAGCTTATCGAAGGATTAAGAATACTTTTGGGGAAAAGAAAACTAAATGCTGTAATATTAAGGACACAAATGGAAAGCCTCTAACAGATAGGGAAGAAAAGGTTGAGAGATGGAAAGCTTACCTAGAGAGTTTGTATAAGGGAAAGGAGATTGAGAATCATGTAATGGAAAGGGAGGAGGAAATTGATGAGGATGCGAAAGGAGATTTAATATTGAGATCAGAATTTGATAGAGCTTTGGAAGACTTAAGCAGGAACAAAGCACCAGGCATAGATGATATACCTATTGAGTTGCTACGCTGCATAGGAGATGAAGGTCTGATCAGGTTATTTCACTTGGTGTGTAGGATTTATGAGACAGGTGAGGTACCCCCTGATTTCAAGAAGAATGTAATCATCCCTATACCAAAGAAAGCTGACAGATGTGAAGATTACCGTACAATCAGCTTGATTACTCATGCTTCAAAGATCCTGTCTAGAATAATTTACAAGAGGATTGAAAGCCAGATAGAAACGGAGTTGGGTGAAGACCAGTTTGGTTTCAGGAGAAATGTAGGAACAAGGGAAGCTGTACTAAGTCTTAGGCTGATTTTAGAAGGTAGAATAAGGAAAGATAAGAGAACGTTCATGGCTTTTGTAGACTTAGAAAAGGCTTTTGATAACGTTGATTGGACTAAATTGTTTGACATTTTGAAATCAATTGGAATAAAGTACAGGGATAGGAGGGTGATATACAATTTGTACAGAAACCAGACAGCAGTCATTCGAGTTGAAGGACATGAGAGAGAAGCTGGTATTCAGAAAGGTGTAAGGCAAGGCTGCAACTTATCACCCATACTTTTCAATCTTTACATTGAACAAGCAATGAAGGAAATTAGAGAAAAATTTAAAGTGGGAGTGAAGATTCAAGGGGAAATAATTTCAACTCTGAGATTTGCTGATGAGATAGTCATCTTGGCCGACAAGCCTGAGGATTTGAATGAGTTTTTGAATGGTATGGACTCCGTCTTACGGAAAGAATTCATGATGAAAATAAATAAATGTAAATCAAAAATACTGGAATGCAGCCGAAATAAATCAGAAACCTCTATGGAGATCAAATTGGCAGGTGAAAAGCTGAAGGAAGTAGGAGACTTCTGTTACTTAGGAAGCAGAATAACCAGTGATGGACGAAGCAAAGAGGATATTAAAAGTAGGTTGGCTCAGGCAAAGAAAGCATTTCTACAAAAAAGGAATCTGCTGACATCGAATATAGATTTAGGTATTAGGAAGTCATTTTTGAAAGCCTTCGTCTGGAGCGTGGCGCTCTATGGAAGTGAAACTTGGACTATTGGTGCAGCAGAAAAGAGGAGAATTGAAGCATTTGAAATGTGGTGTTACAGGAGAATGATGAAGATCAGATGGGTAGATAGGGTTACAAACAAACAAAGAGGTATTAAGACGAGTGGGAGAGGAGAGATGTTTCTGGCGACTGCTAATGAAGAGAAGAGATAGGTTGGTAGGACACATATTAAGACACCCAGGAATAGCAAGCTTAGTTATGGAAGGAAGGGTCGAGGACAAAAACTGTAGGGGTAGACCAAGGTTAGAATATGTTAAACAGATTGCCTCCGATGTAGGGTGTCGGAGCTATGTAGAGATGAAACGATTAGCTCAGGACAGGGAGGCATGGAGAGCTGCATCAAACCAGTCAAAAGACTGAAGACTCAAACAACAACAGTCCTTTTTTTAAATATTATGAATGAAACCTTTAAGTCCCCTTGAAGATTATGTAAACTATGAAATATTAAAATATTACTACGGTATGTGACTTTTATTCGCGGCTGAAGTCTTGTATTATTTCACTGAAATCTAAACTTGCTAAACGGTCACGAGAGGTCTTAGCTGCACTGAAGAAAGGAATATAAATTATAAATTAGTTTGAAAAGTTTTTTTTTTTTTTTTTTTTGAGTCGTTTCGGCCATCAATGGACCACGATGTTCTTCACTCATATGATCACTGTAAAGCTTGTTTTCTTGTCTGCTAGTAGATCTTCATTCTTGACGAATGTTCAGCTCTCCTTTCTTCCGTCCACTTGCAGTGAGGGCGAGGCATCACAGATGTTAAAGGGTGTAGATTACTGGTTGATTTAACCGCCTTTCTGAACAGGTTCCTATCCCAAACCAGAGTTTGATTGATTCGAGCTTCTGTTAGGTCCTTTTTAACTTGCATCGACCATTTACAATAGGATTTTTTTTTAGAGATTGATGAGTGGATTCGATATGAAAGTCGATGATGCTCCATCCGCTCCAAATGTCCAAAGAAAGACATTCTCCTTTTTCTCATCACACTCACCAAATCTTCTATATGTTCAAATAATTCATTGTTATGTCTTCTTCTATAAGTACCATTATCATTAACAGGTCCTAATATTTTCCTTAGAATTTTCCGATCCTTAAGTTCTAATTTTCTCAATGGGCCTTTGTTTGTCATCTGTAAGCATTCTGCAGCATACAGTGCTGACGGCCTAATTACTGTATTATAATGACAAAGTTTGACATTCCGGGACAAGCTTTTACTTTTGTAAATGTTTTTGCAGGTTTGAAAGGCACCTTCCAATTTGTTACATCTGCTCTCAATAGCAGCTATTTCTGAATTATTAGGGGTAATCCATTCGCCTAGGTATTTAAATTTTCGGACTTTTTTGATTTTTTGCAGACCAATCGTGATGAATTTTGAGGCATCTTTGACATTTGTGATAAAATTAGTTTTATGGAAGGCCACTTTAAGTCCAGTTTTAGCAGCTATGATTTGTAGTTTATTAAGTTGGTCAGTGACCTCTTCCATTGAATTAGCGAACAAAGCAATGTCATCTGCAAAAGCGAGACAGTATAATTAATTAATTAAATCAAAAATCCAGGGCGGTCGCTCTCCCCTAGATCCGCCCCTGCCGAAACAGTGTTGTTTGTGTGGCAACCAAAGTAGAAGGTTGTAGGTTCGACTCCTGCATTGGGAAGTCATTTTAATTTTCCACCTTTCACCTACATGGTTTCTACTCTTGATTCAATACACAACTTAATTGCAGAAATAAGACAATTAAAACTGCTAAAAATAATAAATCATAACTCATTGCTGCAGAATGTTAACATCGAGATAATGTATATAGAGTGTATACTGACAGGGTTTTTCATGTTATAGGTACAACTATCAATGTCAGCAGATGTTCCCCTTGTTGTCGAGTACAAGATTGGAGATATGGGACATATTCGTTATTACCTGGCACCCAAGATTGAAGATGATGAAAATTAATGCATTGTGCTGCATTGGATGCTGGTTTCAGAATTACTTTTTCAATGTAATACCTTGTGTAGTATTTGTTGAACATGGCATGTGAAGGCAAGATATTATATTTTAAACCACTTTAATAAAATGTTCTATTGCTTTTGTATGTTCTGTGAATTTGTTTCCATTGATAATTTCTCCCTCTTTTCCTATGGAGTCTGTTTACAAGGACAAAGAAAAACAGTAACAAACTGGATTGCCAATTTAAAATATTGCAATAAATAATATTAGTGAAAAAAGGAAATGCAAGTGTTCAACATATTTAATATTTAGCTCTTTTGATATAAGAAATGCATTTTATATTAGATTTAACATTATTTATGTTGTGATTTTCAAGTGGATCTGTGAGTATGCAGTCTGCAGCTGTTCTGACTGGCTTCTCAAGATCGTTTTGTGATCTTCATATACCTAGATACTTTCCTGTATGAATTTTACAATATGGATAGAATTCATTCATAGCTCTATTTTGTGGCAAGATACCTTTGCAATTTTGTCACTATCATTGTAGGTGAGTTCTCCAATGATAATACTGCATAATATGCTTTTAAAATATTTGTGACTACCAAAAAAAATCACACCCGTACTCATTGACATGAGTTTTACCTAAATATATTGTATTTTATGGGTAGAATTTCACACCTTGGTGAAAGTGCAGAAAGAGAGGTCTGTTTACAGACGAGTTGGGGGATGAAGATCTCCAGGACAAAGAACTTGGACAAAAATTCATGGAGGTAATTGGTGAGACATCCCAAAGAGTATATGGTAAAGAAACTCAGAACATTGAAACAAAGTGCCAGGATACAGGAATGCATTACTAGTTCGCAGTTGCTAAGGCATGTCTTGCGTCAACAGGGAGACAGGCAAACTTATGGTAGAATAACGTGTGAAGTTGGCTTGTAAAAGTAAAAAAGCGATTTACCATAAGAGGCTCCAAACTAATCGGACAGATCTTTAAGTAGAGGAAAGAAATACAGTGAAACCTCGATTCATAGGGCGGCTTCAGTGGCGTAGTCGGTAGCATGCTGAGCTTCTATTCCCAAGATAGCTGGTTCAAACCCGGCCGAAGCCGTCGGATTTTTTAAGAGCGTTAAAAACCCCTCAGTATGCCTTCCTTCGGAGGGGAAGTAAAGCCGGCGGTCCCATGTCATAGATTTATGGCATGTTAAAGAACCTTCCACTAATTTCACCTGTGTGAAGCTAAATTGTATAGGTTAAGAATGTAAACAACGCTCTTAGGTTTCTACGTTCGTTGCCAAGAGCAGACTGCGGTGCGTCTAGTAGTTACGTTCTGTACTTGGCCTAGTAGTCGTTGACGGTGGCGCTGGCGGCAAAAGTAGGAACTATTGAAAAAATTCTAAGTTGCAGTACTTAAAATTAAAAAAAGTCCTCTCGGCACGCCGGAAGGTGGAGGTAGATTTCATGTAACCCCGTGTACTTTGGCTGAGTGTAGAATCTGTCTGATTAACGGTGTGAATTGTGATGGCTGTGTTAGTCTGTAATTCAGGTAAGGACTGCAGACGGTCAATTTCAAGCAGTAGTTCCTAATGTTGCTACCAAATACTACCGTCAACGACACCTAGCTGTGAACTTGGCTACTAGATGCCACCGCAAATAAACAACTCTCAACGAACGTTGGAACATCCCTTCCAAAGGAAAGCATACTGAGGGATTTTTAGCGCTCTTAGAAAATCCGATGATTTCGGCCGGCTTGAACCCGCGACCTTGGCCATAGAAGTTCAGCATGCTACCAGTTAAGTCACCGAAGCCGCTTCACACTTAGTCGTATGGAAAACTGAATGTGATCTCGTGCAAGTGCGTTGTCATGGCAACGTCTGATGGCTCATCCCTCATCAATTTAGTAGTGTTGTCATGGCAACCTCTCATGGCTCTTGGCATTTTCTTATAATTCTGAAATCATTTTTCTCATCCCCTGGCGTAATGGTGGGTCATATTAAAAATTCTTTCAGACAAAAGTTTTAGGTAATTATTAGGGGAATATTGTCCATTTTGTACGGTTTTGATATAGTGCCTATTAAGAGAGATATGAAAATGTTTCCCGAAAAACCCACTTTTTCCCACCCCTTTGATCAATGGTTGTTGCTATCAAAAAACTTTTCGAACATAAATATTTGGGCCTTATCCGACACATAGTATGAACTTTGATTGGATTCGATATTTCAAATATTAAGAGAGTTATAGCGATATTTCACTTTTTCGAAAAAAGCCCCCCATTTTCACCCCCGTCGACCGATTCTGCCCATTGACGAACTCGACCGAGATTTTATAGGGATACATATTATCAAGAGTTTGGTGCTTTTCAGTCGGTCAACACGGTCGTGTTGACCGACTGAAAAGCACTAAACTCTTGTTTACTAAGGCAACACTGAAAATATGGCTTCAAACACCACAATGATACATATTATGTAAAAATTTCAAAGTGATTGGTGCAAAATTGCGGTAGTTATAGTGTCCACAAGAAAGTGATATACAGTATATATATATATATATACATAAATTATATATTAACTTTTGAACTGACGGTGGTTTTGGGGTCTAGGGGATGTGAAACGCGAAGATATGTCGAAATTTTCCGGAAGCCGAAACATGGTACCCATTGCAATAGTTAGCTTTCTAATGAAATCTACCTGAAACAGATACACACACTAATACAGTCAATCCAATTAACACCGGTTATCAGACAGATTCTACACACACCCAAAGTACACGGGGCTACATGACCGCGTTGTCGCAGCCCCTAAACTTAAGAACCAACCCTCGATTCATAATTTTCACCTGGACCCCAAGAAAAAGTGATAAGACGTGGGAAAACTATAAATAAGGGTTTGTGTTGAAAAACGCTAATCCTGTTACTAATGAATTGTTGCTTTAAGAGGAAAAAGTATTAGCCCCCAGCCAAAATATGTGAGGTTCAAGAGTTGACACTTTGGTTGGTTGGTTCCTCAGTTTAGTGGCTGCGACAATGCGGTCATGTAGCCCCGTGTACTTTGGGTGTGTGTAGAATCTGTCTGATAACCGGTGTTAATTGTGATGGCTGTATTAGTGTGAGTATTTGTTTTTTAATTCAAGTAAGGACTGAAACTTTGAATTTTTCAAATAGTTCCTACTTTTGCCGCCAAACGCCACCGTCAACGACTACCAGGCCTAGTTCAGAACTTAGCTACAAGATGCTACCGCAATTGGCTCTTGGCAACAAACGTAGAAACCTAAGAGCGTTGTTTACATTCTTAACCTATACAATTTAGCTTCACACAGATGTAATTAGTGGAAGGTTCTTTAACATGCCATAAATCTGACATGGGACCGCCGGCTTTACTTCCCCTCAAAAGGAAGGCATACTGAGGGATTTTTAACCCTCTTAAAAAATCCGACGGCTTCGGCCGGGTTTGAACCCGCTATCTTGGGCATAGAAGCTCAGCATTCTACCAACTACGCCACCAAAGCTGCTAGTTGACATTTTCTAACGCTCGGCTTTTTCAAAATTAATTTTTAATCATTTTTGGAAATTTCACCACTGATTTAACATCAGATGGTGAGTATTTTTGATACAAGTTAATTTACCAATTTCAACTTATTTGATGGATAGCAAAAGCACCTTGAATTCTCAAAACCTTGGTATCAATGGAAATTAAGAGGCGAGTTGAGAAAACTCGTGATTGTGCCGTGAGTGAAATAAAATGAATTAAGTTGTAGATTGCTTGGATTTTGGTTAGTCTGTAATGTATCAAGCCATCAGTCTCATTAGAAGTTCCGGGATTGATCTTCCTCAAGGGATATAGTCAAAATTAAACGTGTCAGGACCAACTCTAGAGCCTGTGCACTATCTTTGTTCAAATGGCAAAAACCTCCGAAGTGTGATTGTGGTGCTGATAAGATTGTCTAATTTGAGCCTATAGAGGAGACCTTCCTGACTTCTGCACCGGTGGACTGCATTTCAACACTAAACTTAGGACTGTAAAGATTTGTATTTTATTTTGTTCCTTGTACCATATGTTTAGTAATAATAATGGAAAAAACTTAGAGATAAATTAGAAACTTATATAAGGTTGTGCAAAAGCCTTTTTGGAGTGTTATAAAGAATCTTAGGAATGAAGAAAGAAGAGAAACGAGTAGTGTTTTTAATTATTCTGAGAAACTCATTGTAAAGGTTATTTGCGGAGGACCACTTAATGTAATTAAAAAATAATGAAATGTAGTATACAGTATTTGAAATCAATTAAAGTACGCCGGTCATTCGTTTATTGCACCACTTGGCAGTGGCAGTGGATGCCATACATGCCATGAAAAAGAATAATGAATATTGTCGAGCCTATATCTGTTGATTTCCATGGTGACTGACTCCAAAGAAAATCTAAACTAGACTAGCAAAACTGTTAATGCTGAATGTGCATTAACATACCGGCCCACTTAAAATGTGCTCGCATATTTTACTTAGAAATACAATGAAACAATGAAAAATAAGTTCCCTGAAAATAAGATCACTAGAATGGAGATCCCTCTTAAAACTGTCAATGCACATAATTATACAAATACACAAATACATTGACGAAGCATACACTGAAGTCATTGGTCAATTGGGAGTGGGCACAACTTGTGCACAGGTCTCCTATAAACTCCCGAAGACGTGCGGACATCAACGACTCTCACCAAGCCGTCCTTGCCTGGGAATGTTTGCTGAATGACGCCCAATCTCTAGTCCAATGGTGGAATATGGTCATCTTTAACAAGGACCTCCATTCCTGTAGGCACACTGGGCTGTGCCGACCTCCACTTCATGCGCTGCTGCAAGCTGCCCAGATAGTCAGATGACCACCTATTCCAAAAATGTTGCTTCATATTTTGAAGATGGTGCCACCTGGAAAGCCTGGAAGTGGTTGACAAGGCTAAATCTGGTTCTGGAATGGCCATCATGGGTTCTCCTATCAGGAAGTGTCCTGGTGACAGATAGGATGTGTCATTCGGGTCATTGTTCAGAAGAGTGATTGGTCGTGAATTTAAAATGGCTTCTATCTGACAGAGGAGCGTAGTCATTTCTTCAAATGTCAAGTGAGCGTGCATGGTAACTCTAGTAAGATGAAATTTTATAGATTTTACCCCAGCTTCCCAAAGCCCTCCAAAATGTGGTGCTCGTGAAGGAATGAATATCCAGGTAAATCCTTCTTGAATTCCAACCCTTTCAATGCGACGTTGGTGTTACTCTGACTGGAACAACTCATGAAGTTCTCGAAGTTGATTTCTGGCTCCGATGAATGACGAACCGTTGTCGCTGTGAATTTGAAGAACTTTCCCTCTCTGGGCTATCATTCTTCTTAAAGCAGCAATGAAGGCTTCGGTAGTTATATTGCTTACAGGTTCCAAATGAATGGCCTTGGTGGCTAAGCAGACAAAAAGTGCAACGTAACACTTAACTTTCGTGTTACTCCGTGGAAAACCTTGTTTTATAAATAATTGCCCCGCGAAATCCACTCCAGTATGTAGGAAAGGACGAGTAGGCTTAACTCTTTCAGTAGGCAGCTGACCCATTAATTGCGATGAGCTATTAGCCTTGAACCTGTAGCATGTCACGCATTTGCAAATGACACCTTTGACAGTTGTCCTAGCATGAGGAATCCAATATTTCATTCTTAATGAAGCAACCAGCAGCTGTGTGCTAGCATGTAGTCTTAAATGTTTGTCGCGGATAATCAATTTCGTGACATAGTGATGCGCTGGTAATATAAACTGATGTTTCTGGTTGTATGCTATGTCTGCATTGCGTAATCGCCCGTCCACTCTGATACATCTGTCTTGAACGAGAAATGGAGTGAGTGATTTTAACTGACTTCTCTTGTCAACTTCCGTCTTGAATTTCCCTTCGAAATTCCTGGTGTTGAATATATCGTGCACAGCAAAGTAGTGCATTGTTGCATTCTTCAGTACTTAATTCTCCTGTAATCTTCGTACGAGGGTGCTGTAGATTGTAGATAAATCGCCCTCAATAAGCTAAGACACGTTTCATTTTTAACAATGAGGAAAACCGTGAAGTGATATCTTCATTGTTGCAGCTGGTGACTGCACATGCTGTGGGTTTAGCTTCGAGTGCTTCTGAGGTACATTCCACGCTAGTAATTGGCTTTGGGTCCGCTTCCTCGTGACAATACGTCAGCTGGATTCTGTTGTGTAGATACATGATGCCATGTACATGTCTTTGCCGTGTCCTGGATTTCAGAGACCCGATTGGCGACAAATGTTTTCCACTTCGACGACGGTGAAGAAATCCATTGTAAGACAATTGTTGAGTCTGTCCAGGCATGAATAGAACTAATATCCAAAGTGAGACTCTTGAATGTTCGCTTCAGTAACCTTGCTAATAGGAGAGCGCCGCACAATTCTAAACGTGGAATTGACAATTGTTTAAGTGGCGCGACTCTTGATTTAGAACACATTAAATTGCATGTAATAATCCCTTGTTCATCTGTAGTATGAATGTATACGCAAGCTCCGTAAGCACATTCAGAGGCGTCACAAAAACCATGTAATTGATAATTTATAATCTTGTTATCACTTAAAATGTACCTGTCAATTTTAATATCGTTAAGTTTTGGCAGTTGCGAGTAAATTGCTTTCCAATTGTTAAGAAGCTGACATGGTAGTTCTTGGTCCCATTGTAATTGAAGAGACCAGAGTTTTTGCATAAAGACCTTATAGGGGAGGATAACTGGACCTAATAAACCCAAAGGGTCAAAAATTGCAGCAATAGACGAGAGTACACTTCTCTTGGTTACTTGAACAAACCTTTTGACAGTTATGTCGAATTGAAATTGATCTGTTGATGGGTGCCAGATTATTCCCAATGTCCTTACCGTGTCTGCACTGTCGAGTTGAATTGACGATTTGGTTTCTCTATTTTCTTCTGGTATTGTTGACATGACCTTACTGCTGTTAGAACACCATTTCAAGTTCAAATCCTCCTCTTAACAGTAGTGTATCTAATTCTTGCAGTAAGTGAATAGCCTCTAATTCAGTATTAGAGGGTCATCAACATAAAAATCCTTTCTGAGAACAGCTGCTGCTTGTGGAAATTCCTTAGTCTCTTAATCAGCTAACTGTTGTAAGCATCTCGTAGCTAGAAACGGAGCGCTTGCCGTTCCATAAGTCACTGTCGCGAGTTCATAACACTGCAGTGGTTCTGTACTATTGTTCCTCCATAGTATTCGTTGTAGCTTCGTGTCTTTGACAACTTGAATCTGGCGGTACATTTTTGTAATATCTGCGACAAGAGCAACCTTGTGTGTCCTGAAACGTAGTACCATAGCATGCGGGTCGTCTTGTATTGTAGGGCCTACGAGTAAATTGTCATTTAAAGATACGCCACTGTCAGTTTTGGGGACGCATCAAAGACAACATGAGTTTCAGTGCTGGTGCTTGTCGGTTTGAATACTGCATGGTGTGGCATGAAGTATCCTCCATCTTCGGTGCACGTAGGTACTGGTTTCATTTGACGAAGTTGTAAATATTCATTCATGAATGTTGAATTTTCTTGCTTTAACTTATTATCACGATTAAGTTTTTTCTCAATGGCGTGGAATCTCACTACTGCCTGTGGATATAAATTCCCTAGCTGCGATGAAGTTTAAGGGGTAGTCGAACTCCGGAACCTTCCCGTAGCATCACACATTGTATTCTTCGTAAAGTGCTCTTCGCAATCTCTTTCTTCCATAGTGATTGGTGACGTATGCAATTCTTCAATTTCCCAGAATCTTTTAAGCTGTTTGTCTAGTTGGTCTATTTGAATGAATAGCGACGTTGCATTTTCCCTTTGTTGTTGTTGCAGGGGTGCCTGACCAGCTACTACCCATCCCAGTTGCGTATTCTGCAAGGTTGGATACCCATCACGAGTTTTCTTCCCTTCTAGTATGACCTTAAAGAATATGTCTGCACAGAGTAGCAAATCGATCTTGCCTGGAATGTTGAAATTCTGTCAGCATATTGTATATTGGCGGGTAAATTCCATCTTGAAATGTCAATTTTTCTACTTGGTAGGTTGTTGGTAATCTTCGATCGCACTAGGCATGTAGCATCTATATTGAACGAGCTGACCGCAGACTGTGAATGAATTGTAACGCAATGTGAGGTTTGAACTCCTGCTCCGTTTATTCCAGTTACTGGTGTAATGTGTTTTTGTTTCCTAAGATGTAATAATTGAGCGAATTCTTCGCTCACGAAATTAGTTTGAGAACCTGAGTCCAGCAAACATCTGGCCTCATGCATATTACCATGACTGTCTTTGACTTTTACTATTGCTGTTGATAACACGACTGTTGACAGATTGGATTCCTTTACAGCGCAGTGAGTGACATCTAGTGGACGCGCTGTGTGGTGATTAGCTGTATGGCGAGAGATGTGTTCGCTCTCTGTCCCACGTGACTTAGCCATTGGCTTGGTGTGATCACGTCTCGTCTCATTATGCCGAAGTGTATTGTGTTATTTACCGCAGATCTTGCACGAGCTTGATTGACACTGATCGACATTATGATTGTTGCCCAAACAATTAAAACATAATTTATTCTCTCTTACAACATTGTGTCGGTCATGGACATTAAGTTTTTTGAAGGAATCACCTTTATATATGTAATGTGAGCCCTTACAAAATACACATTGGTAATCAACACTTGCATGCACATTGCTAACACTATGTTTGGATGTAATTCTACTTGGCTGTTTACTCTGTTGATAACCTTGAACTTGTGTACCTGGCTTGATTGCCTCAAGTGCTAAACATCTCTTCTCTAAAAATGTCCATAGAGCCTTCAGAGATTCTAACTCAGAACCTGAAGTATGTATTTCCCATGCCTTCCTAGTTGCTTGATCTAATTTGTTGATTAACAATTGTGACAATAACAAATCTTCAATTGAAACATTTAATTCAAGGGCCTGTAATGCCTTCACATTGGCCTGACTTGTGTTTATAGCCTCTCTAAGAGAATTGGCATTCTCCTTCTGGACTGAGTCTTGCTCTAATAACCGCTTTATGTGAATTGAAGAAATTAATTTCTTGTTTTGGAACCTGTCAATTAACCTCTGACAAACTATGCTGTAGTTTTCAGCAGATAATGGAAGACTCTGTGCAATTGAAAGAGGTTCGTTTCTTAAACTGCTAATTAAGTAGTGGAATTTCTGAATGTCATGCAAATCTTGATTGTTATGGATCATAGATACAAAGGAATCATGAAATCCTCTCCAGTTTTCATATTCGCCTCCAAATGGTTTCAGTGTAATGGTAGGTAATTTGATGTGGGCCCCAATGTAGTTACTTCTGAGATATCCCCTTGACTGGAGTGTCTTGAAAGATTTGGTATTTCATGATGGGTGATTATTCTATCTATGTCGACCTTTATTTGATGATATGTGTCTTCAAACAATTCCCTATCAGCTTCGTACGTTTCGCCCCCTTCACTGATTTCTAATTGACATTGAACCTCCTCATACTTTTGTTTCAGTTCCTCTAAACTCTCTCTACGTGATGTGATAGCAGTAATTCCTTGCTCACTGTTAAACCCATCTATAAAGCTTTTAATACGTGTCACGCTGCCCTTTATTATACCTCGTTTGTGTATTAATATCTTAATACTCTCCTCTGCCATAGTGAAAGGATAGAAATTAAAATAAGAATAAATTGGATCTGACCTTGTAAGGTGTGTGAAGAATTTGTTGTCATCAAAGATCCTTCTGATTCAATGACTTAGGGTTGCCATTGCAAATTGTTTAGAGGTTATACGTTCCATAGCGTGGCAGTTATGACCGGCGAGGTTGGTAGGCACGATTTGGCGTTGTAAGATCGTAGTAATATTGTCGTAACACTGGTTATTATAAAGGCACTGTATATACTGTCACTGTAACAAATGTAAATTGGAATATCCGGCCCGCTAGAAGACCAAAATGTCTGATCGCGAATTAGAATGTGTGTTCAGGACCGAACCTTACCTCTGGTTGTCGCAGTATATATCACGTTTTATTTAAGGTTATTTGTGGAGGACCACTTAATGTAATTAAAAAATAATGAAATGTAGTATACAGTATTTGAAATCGATTAAAGTACGTCGATCATTCGTTTATTGCACCACTTGATTCCACTGCCATACATGCCATGAAAAAGAATAATGAATATTGTCGAGCCTATATCTGTTGATTTCCATGGTGACCGACTCCAAAAGAAATCTAAACTAGACTAGCAAAACTGTTAATGCTGAATGTGCATTAACAGATACCAAGAAATCACTGGAAAGATGTCAGGAATACTTCAAAAACCTGCTAAATGTAAACTCTTCTGACAATGTGGCAAATTTTGAGATTATGCATGAGAAGAATGTTGCCGGGAATAGAATAACGGTTGAAGTAGAGGGGGGTAGTACATAAACTACAATGTACTAAAACAACATGGGTAGGTAAATTTCAGTCAAAAATGAGTCATAATGGAAAGGCAGGGATGAAATGGTTGTATAGGATAATCAAATTGACATGGGATTTAGGAAAGGTGCTTTCCAACTGGACAAAAGCAGTCTTCATTAATTTCCGTTTTCCAGCCTAAGCCGGGATGATGATGATTGAGTCTTCAGTCTTTTGACTGGTTTGATGCAGCTCTCCATGCCTCCCTGTCCTGAGCTAATCGCTTCATCTCTACATAGCTACCACACCCTACATCCGAGGCAATCTGTTTAACATATTCTAACCTTGGTCTACCCCTACAGTTCTTGCCCTCGACCCTTCCTTCCATAACAAAGCTTGCTATTCCTGGGTGCCTTAGTATGTGTCCTACTAACCTATCTCTTCTCTTCATTAGCAGTCGCCAGAAACATCTCTCCTCTCCCACTCGTCTTAATACCTCTTCGTTTGTAACCCTATCTACCCATCTGATCTTAATCATTCTCCTGTAACACCGCATTTCAAAAGCTTGAATTCTCCTCTTTTCTGCTGCACCAATAGTCCAAGTTTCACTTCCATATAGTGCCACTCTCCAGACAAAGGCTTTCAAAAATGACTTCCTGATACCTAAATCTATATTCGATGTCAACAGATTCCTTTTTTGTAGAAATGCTTTCCTTGCCTGAGCCAACCTACTTTTTATATCCTCTTTGCTTCATCCATCACTGGTTATTCTGCTTCCTAAGTAACAGAAGTCTGCTACTTCCTTCAGCTTTTCACCTGCCAATTTGATCTCCATAGAGGTTTCTGATTTATTTCGGCTGCATTCCAGTATTTTTGTTTTACATTTATTAATTTTCATCATGAATTCTTTCCGTAAGACGGAGTCCATACCAGTCAAAACTCATTCAAATCCTCAGGCTTGTCGGCCAAGATGACGGCCGGGTCGGAGCAAATATGACACCCCTCCACTTAACTCTTGTTTGTACACTACTATTCCTCAACCACTAAACTACACTCCAGGATTCGTTCTCACACTGTCCTTTACCAAATCCATCCACCATACTCCAATCGCCTGTCTCTCCATCACTTGTTTTGGCATTCTTTCATCATTCATCCTTTTCACATGTCCATACCATCACAATCTGTTCTGTTCCTGCTTATCATTCAGCTTCTGTTCATTCACTTCCTTTCGAATGTCTTCATTTCTCACTGTAACTCTAGTCTTCTGTACCATACTCAGGAATTTCATTTCGACTGCCTGTATTCTTTCAACTCTCCTTGTCATTGGCCAAGTTTCTGCTCCATACATCATAATTGGTAAGTAAACATCATTTCTTTAACCTTCAGTGGTAGGTCTTTATCCCAAATTAAACTCCGAACCTGATAGAAAACACTGCCAGATTGTATTCTCTTGTTGATCTCCATATTCAATTTTGCATCTTCCATCGATTCACTTCCTAAATATTTGAAGTGCTCTACTACTTCCAGATCTACATCTCCTCCTTTTGGGGCAGATGACCTCATAGTTCTGCCCCTTATAACCTCAACAACTTACTTCCTTCCTTCTTTCTTTCCTCTTGTGAAGCGATCTTTTCTTACTTAACACCGATTTTCATTTCCCATTTCTTAATATTTTCCTTCAGTACATCGAGCTGTTCTTGGACCACATTCTCATTCTCTCCTCAAATCAGAACATCAGCAAAGAGGATTATGTTCATTCTTGTACCTGTGTATGCTTCCTTTGTTGCGATCATCCATCACCAGTAAAAATAGCAATGGTGAGAGTACACTCCCTTGTTTTAATCCACGTTCAATTTCAAACCATCCTGTTTACCTACTTCAGTCTTGACACAGCTGCAACAATTACAGTACATCGTTTATCATCAAAATCAAGTTTCTACTCCAGTTTCCCGGGTGTGGTTTACGAGGGCTCTCCATTTTAGTCTATTCATGTACCACTACTCCTTCTAGATTTCATCCCAGTTGATTCCCTTGGATGTGATATCTTCCTTCACTTGGTCCAGCCATCTCCTCCTAGGTCTTCCAACAGGTCTCTTTCCAATATAAATCTCAGTATGCAACCATTGTTTTGCAATTCTTCCTTCTGTCATATGTTTGACGTGACCAAACTATCGCAAACGTGCCCTAGTTATGGTCTCCTTTAGGGACTGATTTATTCCAGCTTGTTCTCTAATCTTCTCATTTCTTACTTTGTCTTTTGTAGTTTTGTTGAAGCATGCTTCTTAGACACTTCATTTCTGAAGTCTGCTGTCATCTTTTTTGGTAGTTATGCATGTTTCCAACCCATAAGTCAATATAGGGACAAAGTATGTTCGAAACAGAGTGTGTTTTGATTTTAGTGGCACTTGCTTATTCCAGAGTAGATATTGAACTTGCTGATAGAATTGACTTGATTTCTAAATACGGTTGTTTATTTCATGCTGTATTCTGTTGTCACTTGATATTATGCACTGATACCAATGGCGAAGCTACATACATGCAACTGGTTATTCTTAAGTTCATACCTTATAGTTTTTTGTAGAGTAACTCCAGTTGTCGTGTATTTCGCTCTCATAGAGCGTGCTCTATTCTGGGTTGTCCCAGAAGATATAATTCCCAATAAGAATATGTTTCTTAGAAATTTGATGCTTTCGAGCTCTACAATGGACCGTTTTAATGCACGCAATCCCAATTTCACTCCATTCTTTACTGTCGCCACCAAACAGAATACAAACATAACAATGCATCGTGCCCTTCGTTACACTTGCTGTTAACCATTCATACTGCTCATACCATTAAGGCTGGAATTTACGTGGCTAATGTTTATCACTCTGTACAATATTTAGATGAGGTTTTGGTCTTCTCTCTTTCACTGTACATTTCTCTTCATAGGACAACGAAGAAAATTGATCTTGATCTTAAATACACTACTAAATCACTACACTGATCCATGTTTGAAAACTCACAAACGAACATGTACGCGCTGAAATACCGCCCGCCTCACGGATGCACTGATTGGAGCCTAGGCTCTCTGCTGACTCATTCAGATATTGATCTTCCGCTTGGCCTTATCTACCCACAGACACTTGAGCTTGTTTCAAAGGAAACTCACTGGCTGCTCAGTCCCGTGCTGAGAAGGTAGCATCGATCCCAACATGGCTACAGAGAATAATACCGAAAACTAGAGATTTAATTTGTCCAAGCCAATGAAAAATAGGAAAATTTAAAATGCATATTATTTGAGAATGAAATGGGTATTCTAAGGCTCAAAGATTCCCCTCCAGATTCACCACTGAATGATACGGGTTTAATGTTTCCAATTGTACGCCCTCCAGCATTATATTATCTTAATTTAACATAATTTAACACTTGGATTTTCCGCCAAATCAATACTTTTACTTATGTAAAAAAAATTATAGGTACATGTTTCGGGGATCTTACTGTCCCCTTCTTCAGCCCTCTTTTGTTGTTACAAACATCGTGTCACATTCAACATCCCATAATAAAACAACAGAATACACAACATAAATTACACAACCACAACATATTAAAATTATTAGCTTAAAACTTAAATAATAAACAACGCAAACCACCCCCACAACCCCCGCCACATTAGGTATTCTCTCATACATTCCGTTTCGTTACACCAATCACACTCCCCTCTCGGTTCAATCCAATATCTTAACCCTCCCATCCCCTCCCTTTCCCCTACCTCCCCCTTTCCCCGCAGCCGCGTCAAGCTGTTTCACTGCAAGCGAGCAGCTGTGGCATTAGCAAGGTGTGGCTCAATTGAAGTGGACCTCTATGAGGGCTGTGATAATGACTAGGCCACTTACGTCCGGTAAGTCTTTGTAATGTTTTAATTTCCGTAGAAAGTTTTTCCATAATTATGAAAGGCATTATCCGATGTTTTTGTTCTTCAGATAGTTTGGAGCTATTTAGTTTTTCATGAATAAGACGAGGCATTCGATTGATATGTTCTTATTAAGTCTTTAGTTTTTTGGGATTTTATTTCTAAAACATAATTCATTCATTTCAGGACCAGTACAATATTAATGAAATTATTAATTGAAGCATCCGACCGTCAGATTGCCGGAATAAGAAGCCTTGAATTAACCGCATCAATTCTATTGGACTGTCATTCATAACAACAGTCATTCTACTATAACATGTTGTTAAGTATCATAGAATAGGACACAATAATACCTGATGTTCTACCTGAAACAACATATGTAAAAATGACAATAGGCTAATCTTAGATGCAGTCAAATCAGCAAGTTCCTCCATAGATTAATCGCTTTGAATTTTATGCTTTAAAAAAACGAAGTGGACAAAATATAGGCTGTGCTTAAGTATATTTTGATGTGTCCCAGGACACAAATTCAAAATTGAACTGATGGACTGAAAAATACGAAGTGTATCACAAGTTTTATCCTTGATTGTTTATTGAATTTTAAGTGTAGTTTTAAGCTAATAATTTTAATATGTTGTGGTTGTGTAATTTATGTTGTGTATTCTGTTGTTTTATTATGGGATGTTGAATGTGACACGATGTTTGTAACAACAAAAGAGGGCTGAAGAAGGGGACAGTAAGATCCCCGAAACAGGTACCTATAAATTTTTTTACATAAGTAAAAGTATTGATTTGGCGGAAAATCCAAGTGTTAAATTATGAATACGGTCAATACGGAACCTGAAATGAATGCTGTACTTATATTATCTTTACTTCTCTGTTAACAGACATTGCAGCAGTTTTTGTAGCACTTTCAGTCCATATTTTTTCAAATGATCATTCCGGACGTTCAGCCTTTCTCACTATTTTCCCAGATCTGCAAAGCAAATGCTTTAAGATCCATATTGGTGTCCTGCTTCACTTCTATTATGATTTCATCCATGATGGTGATGAATAGTAATGGTGAAAGGGCATTCATTGCCTTGTTGCACTCCTCTAGATGTCTGTAACCAATTTGAATATCCATTTCCTACTTGAACACAGCTGCAGCAGTCATCATACAGCATTTTTACTCTCTGAATGAGTTTCATAGAAATATTCTTCTTTTTAAGACTCTCCCATATAGTTGTTCTAGGCACACTATTGAATGCTTTTTTGATGTCCAGAAACACAAATGTCAATTTACGATCTTTCTCCCAGTGCTTTTCTAATATAATTTTCAGTGTGAATATGAGGTCTCTAGTTGATCTATCGCTTATCATTTGCATTATTTCTTCTCCAATACCTTTTTGTTTTAGGCTTTCCCAAACTCTGGTTGGTTCTTAAGTTTAGGGGCTGCGACAACGTGGTCATGTAGCCCCGTGTACTTTGGGTGTGTGTAGAATCTGTCTGATAACCGGTGTTCAATGTGATGACTGTAATAGTGTGTGTTATCTGTTTTGTAATTTAAGTACTGCAACTTAGAATTTTTCAAATAGTTCCAAGCGCCACCGTCAACGACTACTAGGCCAATTTCAGAACTTAACTACTAGACGCCACCGCAGTCGGCTCTTGGCAACGAACATAGAAACCTAGGAGGGTTGTTTACATTCTTAACCTATCCAATTTAGCTTCACACAGGTGCAATTAGTGGAAGGTTCTTTAACATGCCATAAATCTATGACATGGGACCGCTGGCTTTATTTCCCCTCCGAAGGAAGGCATACTGAGGGATTTATCCCAAACTCTGTAAGTATCCTATGCCTTTTCGATGAAGGATATTATCATGTCTTTTCCATAATCCCAGTGTTTTTCCATAGTTTATTTTATAACAAAAATAGGTTCCACTGTTGATCTTCTCCTTCTGAACCCAAACTGTTCCTCTTGAGTAAAGCCGGTGGCCCCATGTCATAGATTTATGGCATGTAAAAGAACCTTCCACTTCGTAACTAAAATTGTGTGAAGCTAAATTTGTAGGTTGGATTTGATTATCGCTCTATTAAGTTCCAACGTTCGTCGCCAAGTGCCGGTTGCGGTGGCATCTAGTAGCCAAGTTCACAGTTAGGTGTCGTTGACATAGGGTGACCAGATCCAGTACTGTGAAATAGAGGACAACACAGGAAAAATTTGAGGACATTAAGGGAAAAAAGAGGACAAATCTAAAAGTAATAAAACCATATAAGATACGATAAAAATTGAACTTCAAAATGTATTAATTACATTAGTAAACTTAGAACATTGCCACTGAAAATGTATATTATTCTGAAATTAAAAGCATGAAATTACACTTACCTAATTTGTAGGCTATTTATATTTATCTGAGGATGATATTCCTGCCAACAGTTTAGGTCTGTCCAACCTATATTTATAGAAGTCCTGACAAGAGTGTTCCTTAAAATTGTACTGCACCATTAATAGACCTTTCACAGATTCTATTTGCAATCTATTTCTTTCATCTGTCCATTGAGATGAAATCAATGAGAAAACCCTCTCCACATTAGCATTGTGACCTGGGATACAACAGAAATATTCTGCAATTTTAAGAAGCTCTGAGTAGCATTCAATATTTTCACTATCGTTGAAATATTTTGCCCATTTTTGACTAGAAGTTAATTTAAGATATTCGCTGTTATTTGAAAACTTCTCTGTAAATTTACTCAGATTACAAAACTGATCAAAACATTTTGCATCCTCAATGTGAATACCTTTCCCTTGTAAATGCATAATACTCTTTTCAATATCAGTGTATTCCATCTTCTTTAAAGTTAAACTCATCCACATGAAACAACTGAAATCATCAAAATATGTTACCCATTTTGTCAAATATTCCAAAGATACTTTATATAACATCAATGCTTCATTCATAAATAAATCTGCTCCCTTATCATACCCCTCTTTTCGAACATTTTCTACTACATCTTTCACCTTAAATGAAATGAAAGAACCTTCATATCTATTTTGAAGCATAGCCTTGACACATTCCAACACATTCATGATTTCTAACCCAGAACTCTCTTCTTTCTCTATTATCAAAATCTTTGAGTGAAATATTGACATTAGAGAATGCAGGTGCCACAAATAAGCTTCACTCAAATTATTTCCTAAAAAATTAATGAGAAGTTTTGGAGGATTTGGCACTGACAAGAAGTAAGACTTCAAGGGAAGAAACATTTCCAATAATCTCTCAACAGCAGGGAACAGAGATAGCCATCTTGTCTTGCTGTGGGAGAGTAATTGTTTGTAATTGGTATCAACAAATTCACAATATGACAACAACTGTTCAGTTCTTACAGTGTAAATTGAGAAATAATAATACAACTTAACAATAAGACAATCTATGTCCACAGATAAAACATCAGTTCCATGTTGTATTGTATTATTCAATATATGAGCTGGGCAACCTATACCTACCATATTCCCATTGACAACATCCTTTAAGTTAGTAAATACATTCTTGCCTTCTCTACGATTTAAACCACCAAAGTTAGTGTTCGTGTTGTCACCAGCAAAGGCCACACATTTCTCTACAAGACCTAAACTAGACAAGGTATCCTTAATATACCCTGCAATATATTCAGCCTTCTCATTAGGAGTTGTCTTTAGTTCTACAACCTTAGTTGTAATACCACCCTGTTTATAATCGAAATATTGAATGAGAATAGGAAACATTTTCAGACTTCCATGATTACTTCCATCCGTACACACTCCATAACAAGATATACCTTTCATACATTCTACTGTAACATCAGCAGCATGTGGGCCTATTACTCGGTTTATTATATTTTCAGTTTTGGTTCTAGCTGAAGAAATTCTTTTGGCCACTTCCGAATCATAATAAATTGTCTGGTTCAATTTGGGTGTGCAATCCATTGATCTGTAGGAGGAATGATGACGAACGGTATGGAATGCTAATGCTCCTTCCGCAGCTAAAACGCGATTCGTTAATGCTGTAGTTGATGTGGAAAAAAGCTTGTCTATAGTTTGGGAACTGCCGCAGCCTTGTACACTTTTTTTGTGTTTATTTGATGAAATGTGACTATCCAAATCTTGAGAACCTACGAAATTAAATGAGAATTTTATATAAATAACGCTCTTTGAAGATTTGTAATTTAATAACTTGCCCGTTGCGCACGGTAAAATGTTTCTTAAAATTTATTTTACAACTAATTTTATAAAAATTTGACGAAAGCAAGCTGTGTTGTTCACGGTAAAATTATTTTATAAAATTCGTGGATGTATCAGAATCGCCATCTACCGATAAACTTCTGAACCAAGAATCAGCTGTTCAACACACATTGGTTTGAGAGTATGGCTCCAACAAACAAAGCAAAAATTGCAGCTTTAGCTACAATTATATGTCGTACAGTGGTAAAAAGGAAGAAAAGAAATGCTAGGAAGTCTTGGACTCGGGAATGGATAAAAAGAAGAGAAGAGTAGAGGAATGCTGCCCTTGGTCGAAAATGAGTTGAGAAAATGAGAAGATCAGAATTCATATAGGAATTTTCTAAGAATGGAGGAAAGCAGTTTAAAAACTCCTAGATCTTGTTGGTCCCAAAATTATTCGACAGGAGACTAACATGAGGCAAGCCATTTCTCCTGAAATGAGACTGCAAGTGAGTTCGAAGCCCGTTTATCGTCGCCTTCACATCAGCCTGGCTTGTGTTCGGTCGAATTTGTGAAACATATTCGGCGATTGAGATTTCTGCCTCCCTCCTTGCATTTCTTTTGAGGTATATGGGCGTTTTAACCTCATACAAACACTGATATTTCTGGTACTCATCCAGTAAAACACTAACAGCTTCCTTAGTCCAGCCGGAGCCTGCCATTTTCGAAGTGTTTGTTTACAAGCGAGCTTCAAAATCTTCTCACCTCGTGGCGCCAGCATCATCTCCATATCAGCTTCCCTGATTGGTTCGTTTCGTAAAATTAATTTAACGGAATAGAACATGTCCTATTTTATGGAAAGTTTTATCAAAGGTTTTATAAAACTTGAATTTGACCGTGAGCAACAGAAATTTTATAAAATTAAATTATTGTACAATAAATTTGAAGGAAAATTTCACCGTGAGCAACGGGCATAAACAATAAATTATAGAACTTACCATGATTTGCTACCGAGACGAAAGTTGCAGTAGGGCAAATTTTACATTCTGCCTCAAAATCATTACGTCCAAGCTTGAAAGTAGGATATTTGGTTTTCAAAGCATCTGTAAACTTGCACTTTCTTTTAGGCATTTTGAATGCGAGCAAATTTTAAACTGGCAAACACACAACAACGCCACAAGCCTGCCAATCAACGGAGCACAAACACTGAAACACATTCCCAAACCCAGCGTAGACCGGAAACAATTATTGTAGCGCTGCACATCGGTAAAAAATTAAACTATTTGCATGGCGCCAAATAAACTGCGAAAAACTAAAACATACATACATACATACCGGTACATTCATTCGATAGTATAGTAAATTAATAAAAAGGAGGACATTTTGACAATTTTAAAAATTGTTCGCGGACAGAGGACAGAGACGTAAATTGGAGGACATGTCCGCGAAAAAGAGGACGTCTGGTCACCCTACGTTGACAGTATCATTTGGTTGGAAAAGTAGGAACTAATTGAAATTGATCGTCTGCAGTCCTTACCCGTATTACAGATAACACACACTAATACAGCCATCACAATTAACACCGGTTATCAGACGGATTCTACACACACCCAAAGTACACGGGGCTACATGACCGCGTTGTTGCAGCCCCTAAACTGAGGAACCAACTTCTAATACTCATTCCATGATCTTGGCAACATGAGAGATTTAAGTAATTCCTCGGTAGCTTCCACACACCTTCTTGTCTCCTTTTTTGAATATTGGTACAACAATCCCTTTCTAAAAAAAGTCCTCTCGGCACGCCGGAAGGCGGAGGTAGATTTCACCGGACAAACTTGGAGATAGGCGAAAATAGGCAGAATATGCAGGTTTTCGTAGAAGGATCAGACCTCATTTATCGCGTGAAAGTATTTTATAATTGAAGATTAATTAACTTTGTTTTTCTTCATTTTAAACATATTTTAAACATTTTATTGTCTTATGGGGACGGTAACCTTCTTGTCATTTGGAGTCCATTTTTAGCCTATTTTCAATTTTGAAAAAAATAGGCTTATGAGATCACCTTTTGTCCGTGTGTGTGTGTGAGGTGTGTGTGTGTGTGTGTGTGTCCCCCCCCCCTAATAAAATCTAAACGGCTGGAGCGATTTCAGTGAAACTCGGTAAGTTCATAGCACTATTCCCGGCGACCTCGACCGTGCCCATCGAATTTTGTTACGTCTCACCAATCCAACATGGCGGCTGTGCGAAATATTTCACAAGCATTCAGTATCTCCGAAACTATAACGGATATCGCCCTGAAATTGTGTACGGTGATAAAGGGTACTACTAGAAGTTCACCTATGAGACTTTCAAAAACCTGGTTACTACATAACCAACATGGCGGCCAAGCGAAGTGGAGACTTTTAAATAGACTTTTCTCGCGATTTAACTATCCAAACGTAATGAAACTTGGTACAGCAAATATTTATACACATTGCAATGCACTGGAGACTAATTTAGTTCAATTGTTTACATGACCTCAAAATGGCGGCTGTGCGAAATATTTCACTGACATTCTATATCCCCGAAACTATTACAGATATCACCCTGCAATTTTGTACGGTGATAAAGGGTACTGATACAAGTTTACCTATGTATAATTCATAAACCTGTAAAGTACAAAACGAACATGGCGACCAAGCGAATTTGAAATATTTTAGTAGACTTTTCTCGTGAGTTAACTCTCTGAGCGCAGTGAAATGTACAGTAAATGATTTTGCAGATTGTAATGTACTGCCATCTAATTTAATTCAATTGTTTACATAACCTCAAGATGGCGGCTGTGCGAAATTTTAAAATTAAGTTTTTATTTCTTGTGTCGTAATCATGCGATCGAAGTGAAAGTTTGAATAATGAACCTAGGCAATAAGTGTCCTTGAATGGTACATAACTCTATGGCCTATACATATAACAATCCTAAATGGCAAGCTTCCGAAATATTTAGACGGTTCTCAATATCTATAAATCTTTTACAGCAACCAAACTGTAATTTTTAATGTTCATAGAGACTATGAACATATGTTCACCTATAGAACTTTCAGTAACCTGGTGAGCACGAATCCAACATGGTGGCGACGCGAAGTATAAATATTTAAATGGACGTTTCTCGCGAATTAACTATCCGAGTGCCGTGAAGCGTTGCACGTTAAATGCTTACACAAATGTTGATCCACTGGCATCTAATTTATTTCAATTGTTTGCATAATCACAAGATGGCTGCTGTGCGTAATTTTAAAATCTCGTTTTTACTTCTTGTGTTCTAATCATGCGATTGAAGTTTGAATACCACACGTACACAATAATCTTAATATAATAGTACAAAAATAAAAATCCAACCTGGCGACCATCTGAAATATTTAGACGGTTCTCAATATCTACGAATCTGTTACAGCAATTAAACTGAAATTTTGTATGTTGATAGAGGCAATTAACATGAGCAGGATATATGAAAATAGGCTGTACAGTTCTTCACGGAACTACTTGTTATACTTGTGGTCACACTGTCCTTATGCAAGGTTTCGACACTGATGTGTAACTATGTCTGTTACTTCTTCACGCAAAATTATATCTCCCGCAGAGATGTTGGTTGGTTCCTCAGTTTAGGGGCTGCGACAACGCGGTCACATAACCCCGTGTACTTTGGGTGAGTGTAGAATCTGTCTGATAAACGGTGTGAATTGTGATGGCTGTATTAGTCTGTAATTCAGGTAAGGAATGCAGACGCTAAATTTCAAGCAGTAGTTCCTAATGTTGCTACCAGATACTAACGTCAACGCCACCTAGCTGTGAACTTGGCTACTAGATGTCACCTCAATCAGCAACTCGCAACGAACGTTGGAACTTCCCCTCCAAAGGAAAGCTTACTGAGGGATTTTTAGCGCTCTTAGAAAATCCGACGACTTTGGCCGGCTTTGAACCCGCGACCTTGGGCATAGAAGTTCAGCATGCTACCAGTTACGTCACCGAAGCCGCTTGACACTTAGTCAGATGGAAATCTGAATCTGATCTCGCGCAAGTGCGTTGTCATGGCAACGTCTGATGGCTCATCCCTCATCAATGTAGTAGTGTTGCCATGTCAACCACTGATAGCTCTTGGCATTTTATTATAATTCCGAAATCATTTTTCTCATCCCTTGGCGCAATGGTGGCTCATATCAAAAATTCTTTCAGACAAACGTTTTAGGTAATTATTAGGGGAATATTGTCCATTTTGTACGGTTTTGATATTGTGCCTATTAACAGAGATATGATTAATGTTTCCCGAAAAAACCACTTTTTTCCACCCCTTTGGTCAATGGTTGGTGCTATCAAAAAACGTTTAAGACATAAATTTCTGAGCTTTATCCGACACATAGTATGAACTTTGAACGGATTATATATTTCACATATTAAGAGAGTTATAGCAATATTTCTTTTTTTTTTTTTTTTTAAGAAAAAAAAGTCCCCCATTTTCATCCCCTTCGACCGATTTAGCCCAGTAACGAACTCGTCCGAGATTTTATGGGTATACATATTCGGTAAAAAATTCAAAGTGATTGGTGCAAAATTACGGCAGTTATCGTGTCCACAAGAAACTGATATACATATATACATATATTACATAAATTATATATACACTTTTGAACTGACGGTGGTTTTGGGGTCTGGGGGATGTGAAACGCGAAGATATGTCGAAATTTTACGGAAATCGAAACATGGTACCCATTGCAATAGTTAGCTTTCTAATGAAATCTACCTAAAATACTACCGTCAACGACACCTAGCTGTGAACTTGGCTACTAGATGTCACCTCAATCAGCAACTCGCAACGAACGTTGGAACTTCCCCTCCGAAGGAAAGCAAACTAAGGTTTTTTAGCGCTCTTAGTAAATCAGACGACTTCAGCCGGGTTTGAACCCGCGACCTTGGGCATAGAAGTTCAGCATGCTACCAGTTCCGATACCGAAGTCGCTTCCCACAGACATATGAAAACTGAATGTGATCTCGTGCAGTGGCGTTGTCATAGCAACTGCTGATGGCTCATCCCTTATCAATTAAAAGTAAAGTTGTCATGGCAACCTCTCTTGGCACTTGGCATTTTCTTATAATTTAAATCATTTTGTTCACCCCGTGGCGTAATGGTGGGTCATATCAAAAATTCTTTCAGACAAAAGTTTTAGGTAATTATTTGAGGAATATTGTCCATTTTGTGCGGTTTTGATATTGTGCCTATTAACAGAGATATGATTAATGTTTCCCGAAAAACCCACTTTTTCCCACCCCTTTGGTCAATGGTTGGTGCTATCAAAAGACTTATTTGACATAAATTTTTGGCACTTATCCGACACATATTATGAACTTTGAAGGGATTCGATATTTCATGTATTAAGAGAGTTATAGCGATATATCACTTTTTCGAAAAAAGCCCCCCATTTTCACCCCCTTTGACCTATTTTGCCCATTAACGAACTCGACCGAGATTTTATAGGGATACATATTATGTAAAAAATTCAAAGTGATTGGTGCAAAATTACGGCAGTTATCGTGTCCACAAGAAACTGATATATATATATATATATATATATAGATAGATAGATACATATATACATAAATTATATATAAACTTTTGAACTGATGGTGGTTTTGGGATCTGGGGGATGTGAAACGCGAAGATATGTCGAAATTTTCCGGAAGTCGAAACATGGGACCCATTGCAATAGTTAGCTTTCTAATGAAATCTACCTAAAATCCGCTGAAACTTTTTTGCTCTCCACACACTCTTGAGTACTCTGAAAATCCAGTGTATTCCAATTTGTCCTGCAGCCTTTATAATTTCCACGGCTACTTCGTCTACACCCACAGCTTTTCCCATTTTCATCTTCTTGATGGGGAATTCTGCCATTGTAATGTCGGCCTCTAATTCTTCTTCTTGTACTTCAATAGCTGCTGTGCACATTAAATTTTTCACATTTAGCAGTTCATGAAAATATTCTCTCCAATATCATTTCCTTCTTTGTTTTTCACAAATCCAGATTTCACATATTCCTTCCTTTTATTCTTGACTATACTAAACAAGTTTATTTCCACACTGACAATCGTCTTTTATTTCCTGTGTGGATACATCCTATCTTTTTTTCTTTTCAGCCACTACTTTCTTGCAAATTTGTTTAGCTTCTGCATATCTTATCCTACTTTCTTCTGTCCTTTTTATTTTCCAACTGGGGGACGTGGTGGCGTGGCGGTGATGCTATTGGCCTCTCACCACGGCGGACCGGTTTCATTTCCCGGTCAATGCATGTGAGATTTTCAAAGTGAAATGCCATATCCTGTGGTTCGGATTCCACGTAAAAAGGAGGTCCCGTGGCTTATGATCTTGAGATTAACGGTCACGTAAAACTACAATCTTCCTTATTTTCCAATTTTTCTTACTTTCCTTCACTTTTTCATTCCATCATGATGTTTCTTTATCTTTCCTGATGTTCTTCCACATGTCTTCTCTGCACAACTAACAAATGCATCCTTTCAATTTTTTCCGTTCTTCTTCCACATGCCCAACATCTGTCTTTGGTATTAGTTGTTGCAATTCCCTCTTATACGCTTCTTGCACCTGTCTGTCCTTCAATCTTCATGTTCTTATTTTTCTTTCTTTCAATTTTCTGATTTTTCCAACTTTCAACGTGGCTATTACTGCCCTATGATCTCTCCCAAAAGCCTCCTCAGAAATGGTTGTAACATCCATCAGGTTCTTGTGTTGTCCCTTTTCTACCATAATGTAATCGATCAAGGTTTTTGTTATTCATTCTCCCCATCCATATCTGGTAATCTTATGGCTGTTCTTCTTCCTGAACCATGTATTCCCTAATTAAATGTTTAAAATTATATGCCAAATCAATACTCAACATATATATATTTTTTATATAGGACATGTTTCGAGCTTCAATGAGGTCATCTTCAGCTAAAAAATTAAAATCAATTAAGAATTAAACCAAAATAGTATATATGTACTTAAAATCTAAATAAGAAATGAAATGTTAATGATAAAATTGTAATACTTCCCAAGTACTTGAGCCTTTACACCTTCTTCAGCTGTCCACCTCCAAGTGTTATCCTACTCATTGGTCTGTCCCATTTCCTGGTCGTTAACAGGATCTCACATTTACTGATGTTGAACTTCCATCCCTACTCTCCCACTGTTTCTTTCCAAGCCTTCAGTTGTTCCTGAATTTCCTCCTCCTTGTTTCCCCAGACCATGAGATCATCTGCAAACACCATTGCTTTCATCTTATCTTCTCCTATCTTTCCTGCTACCCATGTCATTACCTCATCCATAACCACAATAAAGAGAAGGGGTGACAGTGCACTACCCTGTTTCAGGCCACTCATTTGTCTGAACCAGTCTGTTCTTTCCCCTCCAACTTTCACACAACTCACACTTCCACAATACATCTCCTTCACTCTGTCTAGCAGTCCCTTTTTCCACTCCGATATTTTCCATTGCTTTCCAAACCTTCTCCCTACACACACTATCATAGGCCTTTTCGATGTCCAGGAAAGCCATCAACATATCCTCTCCAAATTCGTAGTGGTGTTCCTAGAGCTGTATCACTGAAAATATGAGATCCACTGTTGATCTCCCAGGTCTCAATCCATACTGCTCCTCTCTCAATTCTCTCTCCACTTTGGCTCGTATTCTACTTTCTAATATCTTTTCATATATCTTGGCACAGTGTGGTATGAGTGTGACTCCCCTGTAATTTCTGCACTCCTTTCTGCTTCCTTTCTTAAATATTGGGACAATTAATCCTTTCTTCCAATCTTCTGGGGTCTTTTTCTCCTTCCGTACCACCCTCATCACACGGTACAGTCACTGTTTCCCAACCTCCCCTGCTGCCTTCACCATTTCAACACTCACTTTGTCCACACCTGGTGCCCTTCCTCCTTTCATCTTGTCTATAGCCATTTCCAGTTCTCTCCAAGTCAGGTCCTTTTACATTCCTGTGTTGTCTTCTCCATCTTCCAATACATTGTCTTCCTCCCTATGACCATTTGGATTCAGCAAATCCTCAAAGTACTCTTTCCACACTGTCTTGAGTGTCTCTTTGTTGTGTACCTCATTTCCGTTTGTGTCCACCATTACCACATCCTCTCGCAGACCTCTTCTCTTACTTATGACCATCCCATGAAGTACTTTCTTATTTCCTCTGCTGTCTTCCTCCATCATCTCTGTCCACTTTACCATCCACTTCTTCCTCTCCTCTGTGACAATCTTGTTTGCTTCTTTCTTCTTTATCTTATAAGCTTCCCTTGCTAGATCAGTTATTTCCTGGAACCACACTCTGAAAGCCTTGTTCTTCCTTCCCACAGCTCCTTTTACTCTCTCATTCCACCATGGTGTTACCCCGTTTTCTGTTGCTTGTTCTTCCACATACTGCCACTGGAGCTTCCACCATTGTATTTTTTAATTGCTTCCATTCCTCTTCCCCTGTTTTAGGATTGTCTGTTGGCATCTTTTCCCTTATTATCTTCTGGAATTCTAATCCCAAATTCAAGATAAATTGGACGGTGTTGACTGTGTGGAAAGTCCCCAAGGACTGAAATACTGAAATTGGTTGACTTTTGCAATCAGACGAGACAAAGCAAAGATCGGGATTATGGTCTGTTTTCCAGGCACCGGATTTAAAAGTGCTCTGATCTGATGAGATTTATGTCATGGTCTTCGGCCCAATCCACCAAAGCTTTTCCATTTTCATTGCTATGCCTGTATTTCCACATCTCATGATGGCTGTTGAAGTCGCCCAGATATGTTGTAGGATGAGTGTGAGTAGTAAGCACTGTAGAAGGCTAATTGATGCTGGGAGGCTTGTAAACATTAACAATCATCATTTCACCAATCCTTGTGGCAACTTCTTGAATACCATCGGTATAGCTTACAGAAATATGATGTGCATTTTCTATATCTTGTCTGACATTTTGCCACACCGTAGACAATATCAAAAGTGGCACCGAGTAAGTCAGATCCAGGTATTTTTCTTCTTGAATTAGTTAGAATTTCATTTGCAGCATGGGTTTCCTGGAATGCAACTAAGTCAATTTTGTTGTCCTCTTAAGACCTTACAGTATGTAGCATTTGACATTTCGCTCTACTGATGCTTTCAATATTCAACTGACAAATTCTTACACATTGTCCTAGCTTTCTGGAGGGATAGTCCTCAGAAAGACCTTTTTCGACTCGTTCATGTTCTGTTATGTGATGTGGTCTTTACTAGTAAATCTCGAGGATTGTCTGGTAGCCAGTATTCTTGTTGCTCGTTTAGCATCACCCAGGAGACACGCACAGGGTAATTAGAAGGTTTAACCTGTGGACGTGAGCAACTGCAACACTATGACTGGAAACATTAGCTTGTGCTCTATTATCGACTGCCGCAAGTGAACTGACGCCAATAAATAAATTATCATCAGTCACTTAGCAAGGGTTTGACACCCTCCATCCCTTCACTGTCCTTATCATCACCACCACCATCAATGTCTTCGTCAGAGCTTGATGAATTGCCAAGGTTAATAATCATTTCATCCACCGCGATATCCAGAACGCCTTCAGTATTTCTTCCTGTACATGCTGTACGGCATGTGCCCAGTCCTCGGGTCAAACTTCGGCGAAGTAAAAGTAAACTAAACAATGACAATGAAAGGAAATCCGACACAGACAGTGGTTAACAAGCGTCTGAAACAACGCCTGCGCTCACGACAAGAATTCTGTCACTTGTGTGGTGTATTTTGTAGCCCCATGTTGGTCACTGGTCTTGATAGTAGAATATCGATAGCTGTGAGATATTGTTTGTAGTTTTTGAAAATTATGCATGTGTGACGCATTTGCAGCGAGTGTTAACACGGGCTTGAAAACAATTTGGTATGTGCATCGCCCCTGCGAAAGAAGAGCCGTATGTTTTCCCCAAGGACCATGGAAAGGCCTAAAGCAGTAAAAATCTATATGCCACGAATACCTTTTAATTTAGATTTAGATTTATTTTTATCCAAGTAGGTAATAGAAAATAAAATAATGCAAAACTAAATTAAATAAGTCACTTTGACAAACACAAGATTGTTACTAGGTACTTCAGTCAAACACAACACAAAATTAAGTTCTTTTGACAGTACACATTTCTGACTAGGAACTGTAGGATAGTCATACACAAAATAAATTAAGTCACTTTGTCAATACTAGATTGTGGTTAGGAACTTTAGTCACACAAAATAAGATAAAACAAACAATTGTCAAGGATTTATTAATTTAAAGCTTTTCTAGGGAACTCCTGCTCTTCAATTTTCGCTGCTTCAGCATGGACGTCGTTCAATATCTTCTTCTTTTTTTTTCCAATACCTGGAGACCTTTCGGGGCTTTACTTTCGACTGCTACCTTAGCCATCACTTCCTTTTCCTCCTGGCTTCGCACCTGTTTTGCTTCCTTTAACACGGCATAGGAGTTTCATGCAGCATGGACCATGCCCTTGCTCGCGGTTATCTTTTCCACTCCACCAGCTGCCATTCACAACGTCCAGAACAGTACGCATGCCAATTAGACTTGCTTCTTTCTGAATGACAATCGTGCTCTCCTTGTTCCGGAAGAAACTTCTCTCTAGAGCTGCATTGCCGTGATAAAAATCATAATCAATTTAACAAAGCTTGTGGGATCGTTTACGGCAGGAAATGAGGAAGGTGCTGAAGCCACTAATTCAGACCACAGCACATCAAGCCGTGGCTCTTTTCTGTCGAACTGCTTCAAACGCGCAGTGCGGAGTAGCTGCTCTTGATGCGGTCAGCCATTGCGCCAGAAAGCAAATTCTTCTGATTACAAAGAATTTCCAGAGCAATGACGATCCTGTCTTCTGCCAAGTTAGGAGTCTCAGCGACCACTATAGGGTCTAGGCAGGAAATAGCACGGCTCATCTTTGATTATTTCAGCCATACGAATGTACAATTTTCGGCAGTTGGTGCAAAATTGCAGCACATCCACGTCTGGAATTTTCTGAGATCTTGAGCTATTAGCTTCTTTAAGGGCTGCTCTTGTTGAGAAACCCAGGTTGAAAAAACAACTGGTCTCCTCTGTGAATAACAATGCGGACTGATTCCTGTCTGTTATTGTCAGCAACGTGCACGGCACGCGCAGCAAGGAGAGGTACGGTCGGCCAGGCAAAGCATGCATTTGACGTTTGGCTGGGTTCTCATCCCGCTTAGCACTCGATCGGTGGCGCAAATTGCGGGTCGCAGCGCGGTCTGCAGGTGAAATAGAAGGCCGAGTGGGAGGACTCTACCAAGCGTTCGGAGGCTAAGAAGTCTGGCATTATGAGTTTTTTCAAGATTTCTCGTATCAAATGCGAATTTCCCGTATATTTCCTGCATTTTTCAGGGGTCACTTAAATTCCCGCATATCCCGTATCGCTCGAAACCCTGTGTTAGTAGAGCTAAACCCGAGAATTTTACCGACAGTTATAGTGAAAGTGGCAAAGTGAACAACAGAATGGTAAAAAGTGACAAATTGGGACCCGGGACCACAAGCCATACCAATTTATAACATAAAAGATCAGTGGCAATCGTATCTTGAAAGGCTATTAAGTGCTTATCTATTTTTTGCCGATTCAAAATACACATTTATGTAACAATCTGTCCAAGGAATTTTAAGCATCCTCCTCCAGCGTCACATTTCAAAAGCTTCAATAAGTGCATGATAGTATTTAAGGATGGTCCATGTCTGTGGTCAATAAAGAAAAACTGGGAACACTAGTGACTAAGCCAGCCTCTTCTTCTTGTACGCGGGGCATACCATATTGTTTTACACTTTATTTTTCGTACGTCCGGGTATGGTTCACATTTCACTTTTGAAGGTGGTGACTTGTAACTAGTGTCTTGTTCCACCGTTTGGTAGCAGCTCACGCACAGGGGCCAACGAATGCAGTTGTCATAGCCATTTCATAACAACACTCATTGTAGGAGCAAAGAACATGGAAAGCAACCGTCGGGGACAGCGCTATATGACTTTGTTCCTATGGAAAGAAGGCGGGACCACTGCAGAAATTCATCGGCGCTTGGTGGCAGTCTGTGGAGAACATACGCCGTCATGGAAAACTGTTTACAACTGGGTGGTAGGTTGAAAAACAGGGCGCACATCGGTAGACAAGGGAACCCGTTCTGGAAGGAATTTGACAGTGTTAACACCAGCCAACATTGCCCGGGTTGAACAGACCATCCAAGGAAACAAATGCATCACATTTACGGAAATGGAGGCAGCCTCGGGAATTAGCCGCAACACCCTGCAGCGGATCGTGCACGACCACTTACAGTTGGGGAAGGTGTCAGCCAGGTGGGTGCCTAGACTCTTGTCTGCAGACCAAAAGCAGAGAAGTGTGCAGAGAACTTTCGCAACGCCATAATCAAGATTCAGCCGACTTCATGGCTAGGCTTGTGACTGGTGATGAGACATGGCTCCATTACCATGAGCCACAAACGAAACAACAATCAATGCAATGGAATCATAGGGGCAGTCCACCGCCAAAGAAAGTGTCATCAGTTGGCAAGCGAATGGCGACAGTGCTTTGGGACACAAAGGGCATCATCCTCATTGACTGGCTGGAATTGGGAAAGCAATGGTGTTTGCAGATGATTTGGGGAAACAAAGAGGAGGAGGTACAGGAACAGTTGGACGTGTGGGAAGGAATAATACAAGGATATGGGATGAAATTTAGCATAAATAAGAATGAGATGGTGATCACAAGGAAGAAGGAAAGAACCACAACGGGAATAACAATTGGTGGGGAACAGCTGAAGAAGTGGAGAGTTTCAAGTATCTGGGAAGCCTGATACAAGATAATGGAAGAAACGATAGAGAAATAAATGAGCGGGGGAGACAGGCAGAAGCATTCCGGAGGAGTGAGAAGCATGTTGTGGAGCAAGGATGTCCCTCAGAACAGCAAAAAGATCATATATCGGACGTACTATGTCCCTATCCTGACGTATGCCCCGGAGACCTGGGTTATGAAAGGAAGGGAGAAGAGCAAAATACAGGCCAGTGAGATGAGGTTCTTGAGAGGCAGTATTGGAGCAACAAAGATGGACAGAATAAGAAATGAGAGGACCAGAGAATTAATTAAGGAGGAACCATTGCAGGATGGTATAGAGAAATCTAGACTTAGATGGTATGGACATGTAAAACGAATGGAGGAGATGAGGATACCCAGGAGGATACACGAGACGAAGTGGGAAGGAAAGAGACCGAGAGACAGGTGGCTGAAGGGGGTGGAAGAAAACGTGAAGAAGAGAGGAGAAGACTGGACAAGGGTGGAGGCTGAGAGATGGTGGGAAGACAGAAGACGTTGGAGAGGCTGGTGTTCCAAACAGACCCGGCCAGTGGCTGGAAACTGTGCAACATGATGAATGAATGAATGATTAACAGTGCAGCATATGTTGCAATCTTTAAGCCATTCGAACTAAGCGGCAAGGAAAATACGCTAAAGGTGTGCTTCTGCAATATGACAATGCCCGCCTCCACTCTAGCCGAGAGACCACCGTTGCCATTGATCAAATGGGATTTACGGTGCCTCCACACCCACCATACTCTCCCGACTTGGCACCAAGTGGCACCTGTTCGGGAACATGAAGAAACCTCTGCGTGGTCGCCGTTTTGCGGATTTTGCAGAACTGGACGCAGCTGTCACAGCTAGGTACGCAGCACTCCGAAAGAATGGTTTCAGGAAGGTCTGGGGAGACTGACACATCGATTGCAAAAGTGCATCAAGTTACTAGGAGATTATATTGAGAAGGTGGTCGTAACAACTGATGTGTAGGGGCCGTATTATTTGGTAATAGCGATACGTGCGACCTTTATTCATATCTTCTTTCTTGCCTACATATGGCCTTCTGGGTAACTTAAGTACCGTATTTTAGCAACTTGAACTTATGAAATATCACGAAATCTGAAGTATTGCGCGAATTGTGCAAATTATCATGAAATATACTCCACTTTGTACGAAAAATGTAAATATTATCGAAAAAGCTCTCCAATAAACGTTTAAATCAGGAATGTCAAAGATACGGCCCACGATCGCAATGTGTGACAGACAGAAGAATCATGACTTCACTCGATTCCTCTACGGAAGTTTTAAAATGCGCACACTACAACATTTATAAGTAATTTCAAGGGCAACGCGTGCCTAGACAAGCGAGAGAGGTAGACAGTAACGCCATCTCTTAGCAACAAACGGAAATACCACGAAGGCTAGAATCTTCCACGCGCTTCGAGTCTAGACTAGAACCTTCCTTATTGATATAAAAGGAGTGCGTTGGCACGACGTTAGTCAGTTGAGTCGAGTAATCGAAGCAATACGGTCGGAGAAAGATTTTAGTTAATTTAGTTGTACTGCGACATAGTGATTGTGAAGTCCAGTGATTGTGAAGGTATTGTGCATTTGTTTGTGTCGTACGCATGCGATATCCATAATTGTTGTGTCGACTTCCATAATTGTTACGATTTTGGCATAATGTCACAAAAACGGTTGCAATCAAACAGTTGCTGTTTGTAAGGAGTTTAACTTGAAGAGACACTATGATACGAATCATAAATCAAAACATGAAGTATAACATAAATCAAAAGTATTGATTTGGCGAGAAATTTATGTTATACGTCATGTTAACATGGTCAATACTGTGACCGATCAGGGGGCTAGGGATCGATAGCATGCCGAGTTATCGGAGACCTCAGGATCGATCGCATACCGAGCACGCATAATTTGCGGTGTTCTCAGTGCCGAAATTGTGGGGGAGCCATATACAAGGAACACGATAGTGCTTGGACCGAAATGAATACGACATCTGAGTTGCCAGTCCAATATGATGTTAAGAACAATAATTACTCTACTGCCCATAGCACTAAGAGAAAACACGGAGGTTTGGAATACGAGCAGGACAACAACGTAGCCTTACTGGGTGAGGCCCGCATTTCCAAGAATCTTGTGGACAAGAGCTCCTTTTGTATAGCCAACACACTTATTGTGCAGCTGAAGTGCTGGATTTACGACACCCTAGCCTTGGTAATCTTCCAGCACTAGAGCCCGCGGAATTAGACAATGTAAAGTAGCGCCGAGATGCTAATTTAAGATCCGCCTATGGAATAATTGTAATAAAATGGCCCAATCAGAGAAGAGGCTGAGAAATGCATTTCGGAATTTTAATCACGGCCCAAGCCCAAAAACTACCAGAGTTACGGGGATATTACTGAGTCAGCCGCGGAGGAATATTCCCCCCCCCTCCACGACAATCAAGACATGGCGCCAAACGAGGATCTACCCTGTAGCGTCATGATGCAATTTGATTTGAAGAGGTTCCTGCCGATCGATTTCGAATTTAATCCTATGAATATTGCCGTCCTCATCTTGACCTACAAGTTGAACCAAAAATTATTGCGGTGTGACGATTGCCATGGGAGCGGACTTGACAGAGGTGACAAGTCCATTGTCCCAATGTTGAGGGTGGATATAGGCACTGAGCGCACACACTAGTCAGTCAGTTTTGCAGCCACACCGGGCATAGTCCACGCTGCTCGCGACTTTGATACCGCGTAGCCGAGTGAGAAAACATTTTTCTAAGTGATAAACTTTTACCGCCAATCACAGAGGTCATGATAGTTATCGAAGGCGAACACTATTTATATAAATCTATCCAGATGGAGTTTGCCACCCACGTCCATTAAAAACTTAACGCCACGCCGTGTGGAGCCGAGAGCGCGGAGCGCTGACCAGCAGCCCATTCGAGACCCGAGCAGGGAACTTTGTGGAGCTAACGAGTTGCAAGCGAGATCGCTGAACCTATAGGCTTGGACTCATATGTTTCGACGGTCTAGGAAATCGTAGGAAATACCAATCTAGGACTGAACGGGATAGGGGTATGTCGGCCTACTGAGGACCTGCAAGCCCGATTCGCAGTAACGGTACCGCCAGCCACATATCATAACGTTTCGCAGCGAATGAAGCCCGTGGATATAAGTGTAGAAAGTGGCTTATGTGATAGGGTGCAAAATAAGTGCATCGATTAGTGTTAACAGTGTATTTATATGTATGTCATCGCCTTGTAAGATGACCCAGTGGAACGACATCGGATTGATGATGGGCTAAAGGCCTTACGTCCGGGTGTCGAAGTGGTGACCAGCAGCCGTCATGGGCCTGTCTACTCCAGGGACAAGTGATGAGTATTAAACTTTCTATATTTGGGGACGTAATGTAGAAAAGGGGACGAGATATTTGTACAGTAGTATTAGTTTTGTTTTGACCTTTGATGTCAATATTTTCGTTTTAGGCAGGGGCTATTAGTTTTTTTTAGTCAACATGCCAGTCCTTTTTATTTTGTTTTGTCCGTCAGTCCTTAAAAATAATGCATGTTTGTTGGTGGATGACGGAGGTGTCTGTAATTTTTATCTGCCAAAGGCATCATAAGTTAAATTGCCGTGTGTTTTAGGATGGATTTGTTGTGGCTATATTCATGTAAGACTAGCTGTAAGTTAAGTGTACGACCTGACAAGTAGATAGGGTAAGATTTTTTTTTTTTTTTTTGTGACATTTAGTAACGCCCAGCTAGGTTAGACTAGTTTTGCCACTTTAGGAAAATAGGTCAGATGGTTAGCGACCCAGGACCCACTTTTCTTTTTCCCAGACCGGTTGCGAATTGACCAGTGAATTCCCAGGAACGGCAAGCAGGACGATGTCTGTCACAGATTTTTTTATGTGTGTGCGCTTTAATTTTTTCCCGGCAAGGAGCCGGGAGGTTGTATTTGTGTGCATACCGGCCAAATTTTGAGCCCATAAGTGTTTCCGGATTGTATTTCCGAGTTAAGTGTTTTTCCGGATTGTATTTCCGATGTAAGTGTTTCCGGATGGTATTCCGAGGTAAGTGTTTCCGGACAGCGTAGTCCGAAGTAATTAGTATGCACACAAAGTACGTTCTGGTTCATCATGTTTGTTTTGTGTACACACACACGCGATGTGTCTTTTTTTTCACAGGTTGGAGGAGTGCTGACGTCTCTGGTTTTTGTTGCGCAACCCTGGTCTGATATAAAATTTATTTAAAACCCTGTAAATGTCACAAATCGTAGCATAGCCACTAAGGCGTTTTTAGTAAGAGACCACATTTTAGAATGTGAAGTCATTCTGTCCAGCTGGCTCGTGGAAGCGTGCTCGCTACCCATGAGGAGTGTCACCCCGGCTGGTTGGTCAAGGTCGATTAGTTTATCAACACACGGAAGATTGAAGTTAGATTTTAGATAGGAGGGGGGGGGGGTTGTTTATTAGTAGTTAGGCATGCTGGCATTTTCTCTGTTTAAGTGAGCCATTGTTGGGCTATTTTCTTTATGTAGTTTCTGGTTCGAACCCAGAATGTTTTGTTTTGCATTTGGTGTAGTTACGCCCCCTGTCAATTTGCGTTATCTCGTTTGCCCCGATATTTTCTATATTATTGTCCACCCGATAGGCTGAACGACCAAATGTCAGATGCCTATCAGAAAGAGTACTCTCACACTACGTCCAAGTGTATTTACAGATGTGTGTGCCAGTAAGAGGAATCAGAATATTTTATTTTAGTATTTTAAGGGCAACTGCATTTTGTTTGAGACCCTGAATTTGTCGTAGCAGTTGAAATTCACCATAATAACTTTGCCACCCCTGGCAGTCAGCTGTTAACGTAGTGATGTAATCTTTGTTTGCTCACAGCTGAATCAGAATATTTTATTTTACTATCTTAAGGGCAACTGCATTTTGTTTGAGACCCTGAATTTGTCGTAGCAGTTGACATTCACCGTAATAACTTTGCCACCCCTGGCAGTCAGCTGTTAACGTAGTGATGTAATCTTTGCTTGCTCACAGCTGGATCCAATTAATGTATCTTATTTTCGTTTCTTTTAAGCTGAATTGAGGCCGATGATTGAGCTCTGGGAGAGCCGTGTTTTTCTTTCACTATTTTGATTTTGTTATTTTAAACTTAATTTGGTTTTTCTCTTCTTATTTGGGTTTAATTTGTAACGTTATTGTAATTTTTTTTTTTTGCTGTTGCATTTATATTTTTGTTCTTTTGAGGTAATGTAATTTTTCAAACCGGATTTTTGAGTTCAATAAATTAGATTTTACCTGTTAACTAGTGTACGCCATTTCAGTAGTTTAGCGAACCTGTTTCCTGTTGACCTAGGCCATTAGTGATCATTTAACGAACGTACCGCACCCGAGATTATTATTATTATTATTATTATTATTTAATTTTTAGGCCTAGAGATACCCGATCGGTAGAGACACGATTTTATGGTGTATCGCGAAAATGCGAAATGTGTTTATATGTGCATCAAATGTGTTTTAAATGTGTGTTTAATATTGTTTGATCATAAAGCACTGAATTTGTCCTCACGACTAAACGCGAAATTCCACCTTATTTGCGATGTACGTCCGTATTTGCGACATATCACGAAATCGGCTTGTTTATTACGTCTCTACGCGATTTGGTGCGATATCGCGAGCCTACAGTGGTTTTCACCTTGTTAGCATTGTTGGTAGAACCCAATTCAAATGTATATTTAAGTGTTTAAAGCCTAAGCATATCCTAACATCACGTAGCAGGAAATTACTACACAGTTTCAATATTGGCTATCCTGTCGTACTGGGAGACAAGTGAGAGAGTTGGGCCGCGCATTGCTGACCACGTGGGTGCGCTGTGATCAAGGCTAGTAAACTACAGAGGTTGCCTCAATATGGAGCTCTTAGGCGAGGGGATCGCGGAGGGCAGGGAAAGGACGTGACGTCACACGTTTCCTCGTAGCGCGCGAGGCGCGAGATATGCAAGGAAAGTCAACTTTCCCACACATTATATTGTATGGATTGCAGTGGTTTAAACACGTGTTTTAAGCCCTTTTGTTTATAATCATGCCATGCCAAAGATGTGCTGTGGCAGTTTGTCACAGTTATTATAAAGTTGGAAATGACGTGTCGTTTTTCACGATGCCTAAAGACGCATGCCTTCGCAATCAGTGGATTGCTGCATGTAAGCGAAAAGATCATTGCAACCCTCAAACAAGTAGGATATATTCCCTCCACTTTAAGAGTGAAGACTTCGAATTAGACTACAGGGCCGAATTGCTTAATATAAAGCCAAGATTTCCAAGGAATCTAAAACCAAATGGTAAGTGAGCCTAGCTGGCCTACTCTTTAAGTTTTGATGACCTACTAGGGTGATTTTAAAGCTGTTAATATTTTTGACATATTTCGTACATGGTATCAGGGGCGTATATATATAATTTTTTTTCGAGGGGGTGGGGGGTGGGTGACTATCGTGGAAAATTGTGAGCACTTAATGAATTTTCTATTATAGCCTATGGAGTATGAATGGAAAATATCTAAATGGGCTACTTTTTAATTTATTAAGCAGAAAGGTAAACTCTCATTTTCTTTTCCAAATTGATAATTATTTCTTAAAAGTAGACTACTGTGAAATACATTGTATGTTGTACCCAAGTTGGCTTTTTTCGGGGAGATCTGGAGCCCCCTCAGCCCCCACCCCTTATATACGCCCATGCATGGTATTTTGATTTTGGACAAAATGGAAAATTTCGTGAGTAATCCTCTTTGCATTGGTAAAAATCTTTGCAAATATTCCAGAAAGCAGTCATCATTTCAATCAAATCCCTTCGACTTCTGTACCAAGATATGGCCCGTAGGCATAATACAAAGTACATTCTCACATAGGCTAAATCAAAATGTACTGGAAAACCTCTTTTCACAATTGCGAACCCGTGGTGGCTTACACGATCATCATTCTCCCCTTGACTGCATTTACAGACTGAGGATGATTATTTTAGAAAAAAAAATCCAGGAGTTGTTCAAAAGCAAACAAACACTGCTGATCCATATTCAGATGAATATGTAGTTGCTAAAGCACTAAACAAAGCTGGCATAGTGTCGGAATCAAGTAACGTGCTTCCAGAACCAACCTTAGGGAGCAATGTGCAACCAGAGTCCTTCATTGCCAATATCATGGAACAAAGTGAGGAAGATGGCAAGGCTTATGTTGCTGGTTATGTAGCCCACAAGTTCCAAGATAAATTTCCACAACTTGGAAACTTAATCTATGGAATGCCAACTCAACACGATTAAGCATTACCAATCTGGATTAAACACTTGTCATACGGTGGTATGACCGATCCCTCAGAAACATGGCTAAACCAGTTCCGGCACATTTCAGCAAAATTCGTCACATTTCACGGAAAATACGGATTTCAACGAGGCAAGAACGTTCTAAAAACGACAAATTTTGTGTCGAGAGAAGTTCCTGACGTACCGTCTGGTGGGGGTGAGGCAGCTGTGATAACAATTTTCTTCATCAGATTGATACATTCCAATTCTATCTAGCATAAGAAGTGGTTATTGGAAGTCACTAACACCCACGATACTACTACCGAGTCTAGGCGAATTTCCAAGAAATTCAAGAAGATCACAACATAAATAAGTGGGCTACATTCAGTTATTTTATCACCCATTTACCAATAATTTCATGAGAATAAACTCTTCTTTGCGTCCTCAACAGCTGATGTTGACAGTTTCGTTACGTTCCCCACATGGCGCGTTTGGTATCTTGTGACGTCATCCGCCTTGTGAGCGCTGATTGGTGAGTGAAAATTGAGGCAACCTCTGTAGTTTATAAGCCTTGCGCTGTGATTTGTAGTTGAAATTTCTATTTCTAATGTGAATTCGCAATGCCGAAAATAACGACGTGTTTTGATAGGGCTGACGAGTTTAAAGACGAAGGCTATCATGTTTTCGATGCGCGGCAGAAGATAGTTATGTGCAAATTCTGCGACATAAGACTAGATTGGAAGCGTCGCGATTCATGTGTGAAACACAAATTAAGTGAAAATCACAAAAAGAAGAAAAGGATTTCGTCTGAAAGAGGTACCAAAAGACAGATATCAGTTCAAGAGGCGGTCGGGAATGCCAGAAAAGTGAGAAATGACTCCGACGAATTTGTAATGTCAACAGTGGAGGCCTTTTTGAGTGCCAACATTCCTTTAGAAAAGCTAGATCGTCCAATAATGAAGAATTGGATGAACAAACATATACCAGGCGAGATAATTTTTTTTCGGATGCCCCTACACTTACCAGTATCCCGCAGCCCCACTTTTCGTAGCGATAAAAACAATAATAGGTGGAAAGACGTAGTTTTATATAACGAATTATATCAGGGAGGGAAGGTAATTCTTTTACGATTGCCGAGAATCCACCAACCAGCCGTGACATTTACAGCTGAAAGTTTTGCAGCCACCATGGAAACGTGATGTGGGATACTAGAAAGTGTTGTAACGACTTAGTTTACGTTTAAAAACTTTTATGTTCATATTATAAACAACAAATAAGTCTGATTTATTAATATTTTAAATTAAAATGATTTGCTTGCTAATAGACATTTTTCATTACACTGTTTTAGGAAGTGGAAATTTTCCCACAGCTGACTGGTTACGAAAGAAATATTGTCCCTATTACATCAAGAAAAAGAAGAAACAAGTAGTGAGAAATTAAAGAATCAGCATGTTATTCTACACTGTGATGAAACCACAGATAGGATGGGTCGAGCTGTGTTCATTGTGCTATTTAGAACTCTTCCCAAGGGTAGTATCGAGACTCCTAAAGTGCTAGTAGGTGGTGTCCTAATGCTCCAGAATGTTAACTCGCAGGAATGTTCTCAAGCCATAGTGGAGGTTATTAAGAGACATAAACTTGAATACAAAAATATCATAGGTATTTCAACAGATGGTGCACGATATATGAAAAAGTGTGTGCAAACTTTACAAGGTTTGATATCGGACAACCTTCTTCACATTGAGTGATGGGCACACAATCTTGATTTAATAGCAGGAATCTGACCGAAGAAACTTCATCGTGTGAATGAGTGTGTTACCAAAACAAAGCAAGCTTTTCTCAATACAAGAAAACGGAAGCATAGGTATATTAGGTTCTTGCAGCATAAGTATGGTGCAGGAGAAAAGGATATAAAGCTCTTTCCCTCACCAGTTATCACAAGGGGGAATACGTGGTTCACATCAGTTTTCTACTTTGCAGACTATGTCATGGACTTGGTTCAGTATTTTAAAACAGTGGGGAGTGATGCTGAAAGTGTTAAATACTTTCAAAAATTAAGTGAAAGTGAAGTCAAATCAATTTTGTGTGAGGCAATTTTTGTGAAAGAACACTGTGCCTCAACTTCTGAAAAGATAACTTGCTTCGAGGGTTCTAATTATGCTTTGGCACATAAAGTTGTTCCAATGGTAAATGAACTCATTTCTGAGTACACGGTTACCAAAAAACTAGCGATGAAACCAGACACATTGAAGGCATTGAATGAACTATCAAGCGATAGAAAGAAAAGTGCTGAAAAAAGGTTCGTAGCCCTTGCCAATGCATGTCACACAAAACTCTCAGATATGCTGGCAAAAGACTCTGCTCATGAGATTTTTAATTCACTCTCCTCACTGTATCATCTGCCCCTGCTAAGAACTGTGAACATAGAGTCATCTCTCTTCAACAAGATAGAGAAAATCCCCCTATTTGCTGGAGTGAATTCTCATGACTTTTTGAAGTTCTACATTCAACTGCAAATCACCTGTAAATCTTTTTCATGTAGTGAGGGTAATGTAGTTGAAGATGTATTGATGGGAATGTTAGAGAAATATCCTATAGCTGTGAAATGTCTTCAATCTCTGTACGTTTCCATTTCAAATGCTGACAGTGAAAGGGCCCTTTCTGCCTACAATGATATTTTGTCTGACAAGCGTACCAACCTGTCAAATGATAACTTAGAAACATTACTGAGTTACTACTTCAACAGCAAATGAATACTGTAAACCAAGCCATACTTAGTGTGTTTGTTGTTTCCTGCATTGCAACATAAGGCAAAAGTATGTATATAGTCTAGTAAACCGTTTTTCTACACCGTAAGCAATGGCATTTATTCACCGCTTTTATCCCGCTTTGCCCTTAGTTTTTACACCGCTATTGTGGTTTTTTATTCACCATAAAATCGTGTCTCTACCGATCGGGTACATAGCAAATATTTAGGATCCATTTTTCTATTTCAAATCAGGAACAGTGGCGTACACAAGGTTTTGTTCGTGGGAGAGGAGTTGGCAATCGCTCCGTTTAAAGTAGTCTACTTTTTCCCCATATGTTTGCACTACCTGATACCTAGATCTACCGATGCGGTGATCTATTTCTCCTGGTACCCACCAGTGACGCTGTAAGTAATGGAGACAGCTCACAGAGGTGACTGGATGTCCTACCGGGATGATTTAGAGACCCGTAGCATTTCGTTGCACCACAGGACCACCCCACATTACAGTATGTATGAAATGGCGCCCAACGTGGGGCTAGATCCATTGTGGAAGGCGGATCTATTGAAAAAGGCGAAGATCTATGATCTAGGATGAATAATCATGTAATTATCCAAGCCAAGGTAGGAGAAGTGAACCAATAAACGAGATTGCCTATACTGGACAAAAATGTGTTTGTTTCTGGGTGAATAATTAAAATCACGCGTAGACAGCGTTGTTAAATTCACGGGTAAACCCAGAAAAGATTAAATTTTGAAATAAATGTGTTTTGAAAGATAGCAGTCCAGAAAGGGGAAGATTTGGTTAGGTAGCCCACACTTCTGAGAGCTAACCGCGGATTCATTAATCCTCAATTAATGAACTGTGTTGTTGATTTTTGCGAACGGGTTAGGCATTTTATTAAGGCATCCCAGAGGAGTTTAAAATTGTTATATGTTATTGTATTTGGAGACCTGGATACTAGGAGGCCATTCAGGCAGGTTGTGGTTGTTGTTGTGGTTAACGTAAATATTGTAACAGGTCCAAAAATTATTCTGATTCCTACTACTACACATGGCAGGTGCATGATGGTGAATGGGGAACCTAGACACCCGTATTCTCAGAGATTATATTATTGTTGTGTGAGTTGCAATGGCTACTCCGAGGAGTTGCAAGTTATGTTTGATGTACTTTGTAAAAAAATTGAGGAAAGCGCGGCAGCGAACATTGAGGAGCTCAGAGACACGTTAGAAGCTAGCGACAAGAAGCTTAAAGACACTTTAGAAGTTAGTGACAGAAAGGCAGAGGAAAGGTCAGAAGCCACCGACAAGAAGCTTAAAGACACTTTAGAGGCTAGTGATAGAAAATGGGAGCAAAGATCGGAAGCCGCGGATAAGGAACTCAAAGATAGTTTAGAGGCGGTTAAGGCAGAAATTAACTTAAAGACCGAGCAGCTAGGGCAAACTTGTATAGCGCAGGGCAAGGAGTTGAGGGCCGCAGTGGAGCAACTTACACGGTCCACTACAGAGCAGATAGATAAACTAACACACAAAACGAGGGAAATAGAGCGCAAAGCGGACAAGAATTATCAAGAATTGCTCACAGAAGTAAATAAGGTGGATAATACCGTCAAAGCTATGGATAAGAATTTGGAAGAAATAACGAGCAATATGGAATCCATGGACATTAGAGTTACGAAACAGCTAGAGGAAGTCCAGGGGCAGATTAGCGCCGGAGCTGAACGCGTCATTGCTATGGAAGGCCGAGAACAAAATGTCACCCGACACATTAAGATGATGCAAATTGGGATAAAGGAATTGAAAGAGGAAATCGATGGATTAACAGAGCGAAATGAGGAAGACGCCCACGAGAATAAGAAGGGATTGGAAAAAGAAATGGAGGCCAACCTAGAAAGAGTCCGGAAGTTGGAAATGATATCGAGAATTGAACGCCAGGAGGCAAAATTAATTAAAACAGACCTGAGAGGGCAGATTCAGGACGAGGCAATCCTCGAACTGCAAAGAGAAGCTGCACGGACGATGGACGACGCCCGGAGCAATAATAATAATAACCCCTGGAAGACAGGATGTCAGACACAGACGACGCCAGAGCCGCCGTTAAATGGATTACTCGGATTTCCAACAAGCATAACACTCGGGACGCCGAAAGCCAGAACTTCGACGCCGAACGACGCCGCGACGCCAACGCAGCTTGTACATGTGATCAGGACCGGAGATGACCGCCCAAAACGATACAACGAAAATAGCGTCATGACCCCTAAACAATTCATTCGCGAACTGGACGCTTACATCTTGGACAACCGCATACCGGAGGAAAGGCACTTGCGCACGGTGGAGAAACTTTTGGAAGATGCCCCCTTACAATGGTTTCAGAGTTTCCGCTATACTTTTCAGTCACTGGCAGAGTTCAAAGAGGCTTTTCTAAAAACTTACTGGAGTCTCGAGCGGCAACAAAATTTGAGACTGGAGTTATATTCCCGTAAGTTCTCAACGCAAAGCCCGACAAAATACGCGGAGTATTTCATTGCGCAATTCGCCAAGATGAGAGAACTCGATGATCCCCCTTCCGAGCGCTCTCTGGTAGCCGCAATAGGTAAACAGCTACCTGTTAAAGTCCAAGAGACGCTTATCGCCGCAAACGCCCAGACGGCAATACAAACGGAGGGAATTTTGAGACAGCTGGACCAGACTAGCGCGCATTTACAGCGCATGAGGCCCACTGAACAAAATCATGCGACGGAAGTCCAAAGAAGGCCAGCCACACGGGAGCAGGGGACCACTACAGCGAGCGCGCCCCACGATAACAACTGGAGGAGATATGAGAACCGACCGCCGAGGGGTTATGAACCAAGGTACCAGGCAAGGGGAGAGTGAGGATGGAACAGGCAGTACCATCCTAGAAGATCCCGCGGACGTTGGGACCAAGGACGCCACGACTCAGCGCCGTACCAACCGCAAGAGGGAAGGCATGGAAGCTACAGGCCACGGCCGGCCCAACAGGGAGACAGGATTTCCAACGAACAGGCACGGACGGACCTCGAACAAAGATACGTGGAGTCTCAACAATACCTAAAAGAACTTCGTAGCATGAACGGAGATGGACAGGCAAGGACCGAAGCCGACAAATGGAGAGAGGCTATCCAGCATCGCGAGGACCCAGACAGGCACTATCAGGGAGCCCAGAGCTTAGAACTCCAGCGGGAGAGAGAGGAGGCACCGCCCCGGGATAATGGGGCGAGCAACAAAAAAAAATCGCAGTTCTAGATAGGGAAGACAGCCCCAGATTTGACCAAGATGGCGGGCACCAAGAATGGGTGGTAGCGAAAATCGAGAAATGGGTAGCGCAACCAGAGGACCTCATTGAGGACATGTACAAGGAAGAAAGCCCTACCATTAAGGAGTTACCCGTAATTTATGTACGCGTGGGAGGACTTATGGTCCGAAGTCTGGTCGACACGGGAGCCAGCATTTCGGTAGCGAGTGGTGCGCTAATGAAAGAACTGGAGAGGAAATTTAAAGTACCCGTAATTCCAGTAGCAAATGTCAGAGTGAAAGGCATAATCCCCGACCGTACAGCGGAATGCAAATACCAAGCATATTTGGATTTTGAAATTGACAATTATACTATATCGCACCAATTCTTAATTATGAATAAAATCAGCTTCAATTTGATCCTCGGAGCGGATTTTATGAGAACCAATGGAGCCATCATAGACATGCGCGCAAACGAGATTAAATTTCGCACGCATGATAAAAGGGAGATTGACCTACGGTTGAATGAAACGGAACCAAGGGATCAAAGTAAATGACTGGAGTCCATACAAGAAAAAGGTGTACCCCATAGCAGAGAGGCATCACGAGGAGGTAAAGAAAACTATTAAAGCCATGGAAGAGGCCGGAATAATTACGAAGAAATCTACCCCATTCGTGAATCCCATTGTCATTGTAGAGAAGGCGGACGGAAGCGTGAGATTGTGTCTCGATGCACGCGAAATCAACTCCAGGTTACTGCCAGAATTCGACCAGGCTCCGCCGATTAGGGAAGTGCTGAAGAAGTTCAGAAACAAGAACTATTTCTCGAGCATCGATTTAACGAGTAGTTTTCACCATGTGGAACTAGAGGAGAAATCCCAACTTCTCACGGGATTCATTTTCGACCAGCAGACGTACACCCATAATCGTTTACCGTTCGGGATTCGAACCGCAAGTTGCGCACTTATCCGAGCCCTGGATCGCAACTTGACGGAAGAAGTTAAGGGATGCACAGTCCGCTATGTAGACGACATCTTACTTGCTTCAGAGACGCTACGAGAGCATGTTGAAAATTTAGAAAAACTTCTTTCGAATCTTCAGTCGGCCAACTTCAAAATTAACTTTAACAAGTCCCACTTCTGTCAAAAGGAAATTTTATATCTTGGACACTTTGTCGACGGGGAAGGAATTCGGCCTAATCCCACTAAAATTGCCGCTATTCGAAATTTTCCCACGCCTAGACGGATTAAACACATCCGCATGTTTCTGGGCATGACTGGTTTTTTCTCAGAACATTGTCCTTACTATACGGAGACGGTCGCGCCACTGCAAGAACTTTTAAAGAAGAATAACCGATGGTTATGGAGTAAGGAGGCCGAGGAAGCGTTCCAGCGAACCAAAGACCTTCTGTTAGAGAGCGTGAAACTGGGATATCCAAATTTCAATTGGAAATTCGTGCTACAATCGGATGCATCGAAAGTAGGGATCGGAGCAATGTTGTACCAAGAAGACCCCGAAAACCCAGAGAAGAGAATATATTTAGGATTTTTGAGCCGAAAATTGAGGAATCACGAAATGAATTATACTGTCACTGAAATTGAAATGCTCTCTGTACTCCACGCATTGCAGCACTGGCGAAAGATTATATATGGTTTCCCGATTCTTTTGAGAACAGACCACCAGGCACTCACCTTCATGTTGAAAACCAGCTTAGCTAGCGAGAGAGTAAATCGTTGGGCTCTCTATGCACAACAGTTTGACATGCAGATCGAACATTGCCCCGGTAAACAGAATGTCATCCCAGACATTTTATCCCGGAACCCGGAGGAAGATGAAGAAGGGGAAATACATCACGCCACGCTTCAGCAGGAAGACCATGATTTTCTCGCAGACTTACCGCGACTAGGGATGGAACAAGAGGCTGACCCTTGGGCTAAGCTGATGAGAGATCATCTCAGAGGATTACTTCCGGAAGATTCACCAGCCAAGGCCGAGATGGAGAAACTCGCGCCAAAATACAATTTCATGAATGGATTTCTACATCAGTTTATCGATGAGGAGCACACAAAGCTTCGCATTTTAGTTCCACCGATATTCCAGCGCCGACTAGTCTGGCATGTTCACCGTGTCTATGGACATGCGGGCTGTGATAAGACATTCGCTGTGATTCGGGAGGCATTCACATGGCCACGTCTCCGAATTACGATCCGAGAGGTATTGAGGACATGCGATACTTGCCAACGCATAAAGCACAATACATTTTTGATGAAGCAGCTACCTCGACCGATCTTACCATCGAAGCCGAGAGAAATTTACGCCATTGATTTTTATGGGCCTCTCCCAGCCGCCAGACGAGGCATGAGGCACATACTAGTATGCCTAGATGTGTTTTCAAAAATTGTGAAACTGTGTGCGGTACAAAAGACAACCTCAAAACAGGTGGTAAATAAAATCAGAAACAAAATTGTACCGGAACTGGGGAAACCAGAATTTATATTATCCGACCATGGGTCATGTTTCACAAGCGGACTCTTCAAGAGAGAGCTAGAAGGAATGGGAATTCGGCATATTCTTAGTTCTATACGCCATCCTGAGAGCAATCCTTCAGAACGCCTGATGCGGGAGATTGCAAAGTTTTGCCGGATATATTGCCCGGACGCGCATTATCGTTGGATAGATGTCCTGGAGACCATAGAGACGTGCATAAACACCACAGTGCACGAATCTACATCGGAGGTGCCAACGGTAGTCCACTTCGATCAGTATCCCGAGAGACCATGGAACAGGATCATAAGTTGCCCAGTAGACGTGAGGCCTGCACTACCGCTAAAAATTGAGCAAACTAAAGCAAGCCTGCGCGAACAAGCCGAGAAGAGACTGAAGCGGGTGAGAGGGAGAAGATACCACCGACCCCTGAGATTGGGAGAGTACGTTTTAGTGAAGAAACCTGCCGTATCAAACCCTTCAGCGCGATTCTACGCAAAATTTGCCGCCATTTACGAGGGACCTTACGAAATTATTCAATGTTTGGAAAACAACGCTTACAAAATTCGAGAATTAGGAGGACAGAACGAGGTCACCCACAACGCGCAAAATTTGAAAGTATACTACCCCAGCAATGTATTAGACGAACCGCCGCCTGCCCAAGTGAATGCCATTACGGACGAAGGAAGCAACACCGAAGAGCGACCCCACAGATGTGAGCTAGTTACGCTGAGGGACGAACTGGGAAGGCTACTCAGTGCAGCCTTGAAGACCAACGGGGATTTGCGAAAAGAACAGCGCGAACTATTACAACTCCGAGAACTAGATAGACAGAACCCCGCTGAGGAGGAAGAGAGAGCGTTGAACTCGGCATTATAATACCAAATGACCATGGTATTAGGAATGAAAAATGGTACTGATTCCGATCGTACACATTTTTCAAACTGAGCAGGGGGAAATTGTGACCGATCAGGGGGCTAGGGATCGATAGCATGCCGAGTTATCGGAGACCTCAGGATCGATCGCATACCGAGCACGCATAATTTGCGGTGTTCTCAGTGCCGAAATTGTGGGGGAGCCATATACAAGGAACACGGTAGTGCTTGGACCGAAATGAATACGACATCTGAGTTGCCAGTCCAATATGATGTTAAGAACAATAATTACTCTACTGCCCATAGCACTAAGAGAAAACACGGAGGTTTGGAATACGAGCAGGACAACAACGTAGCCTTACTGGGTGAGGCCCGCATTTCCAAGAATCTTGTGGACAAGAGCTCCTTTTGTATAGCCAACACACTTATTGTGCAGCTGAAGTGCTGGATTTACGACACCCTAGCCTTGGTAATCCTCCAGCACTAGAGCCCGCGGAATTAGACAATGTAAAGTAGCGCCGAGATGCTAATTTAAGATCCGCCTATGGAATAATTGTAATAAAATGGCCCAATCAGAGAAGAGGCTGAGAAATGCATTTCGGAATTTTAATCACGGCCCAAGCCCAAAAACTACCAGAGTTACGGGGATATTACTGAGTCAGCCGCAGAGGAATATTCCCCCCCCCCCCCCTCCACGACACTCAAGACATGGCGCCAAACGAGGATCTACCCTGTAGCGTCATGATGCAATTTGATTTGAAGAGGTTCCTGCCGATCGATTTCGAATTTAATCCTATGAATATTGCCGTCCTCATCTTGACCTACAAGTTGAACCAAAAATTATTGCGGTGTGACGATTGCCATGGTAGCGGACTTGACAGAGGTGACAAGTCCATTGTCCCAATGTTGAGGGTGGATATAGGCACTGAGCGCACACACTAGTCAGTCAGTTTTGCAGCCACACCGGGCATAGTCCACGCTGCTCGCGACTTTGATACCGCGTAGCCGAGTGAGAAAACATTTTTCTAAGTGATAAACTTTTACCGTCAATCATTCACAGAGGTCATGATAGTTATCGAAGGCGAACACTATTTATATAAATCTATCCAGATGGAGTTTGCCACCCACGTCCATTAAAAACTTAACGCCACGCCGTGTGGAGCCGAGAGCGCGGAGCGCTGACCAGCAGCCCATTTGAGACCCGAGCAGGGAACTTTGTGGAGCTAACGAGTTGCAAGCGAGATCGCTGAACCTATAGGCTTGGACTCATATGTTTCGACGGTCTAGGAAATCGTAGGAAATACCAATCTAGGACTGAACGGGATAGGGGTATGTCGGCCTACTGAGGACCTGCAAGCCCGATTCGCAGTAACGGTACCGCCAGCCACATATCATAATGTTTCGCAGCGAATGAAGCCCGTGGATATAAGTGTAGAAAGTGGCTTATGTGATAGGGTGTGCAAAATAAGTGCATCGATTAGTGTTAACAGTGTATTTATGTGTATGTCATCGCCTTGTAAGATGACCCAGTGGAACGACACCGGATTGATGATGGGCTAAAGGCCTTACGTCCGGGTGTCGAAGTGGTGACCAGCAGCCGTCATGGGCCTGTCTACTCCAGGGACAAGTGATGAGCATTAAACTTTCTATATTTGGGGACCTAATGTAGAAAAGGGGACGAGATATTTGTACAGTAGTATTAGTTTTGTTTTGACCTTTGATGTCAATATTTTCGTTTTAGGCAGGGGCTATTAGTTTTTTTTAGTCAACATGCCAGTCCTTTTTATTTTGTTTTGTCCGTCAGCCCTTAAAAATAATGCATGTTTGTTGGTGGATGACGGAGGTGTCTGTAATTTTTATCTGCCAAAGGCATCATAAGTTAAATTGCCGTGAGTTTTAGGATGGATTTGTTGTGGCTATATTCATGTAAGACTAGCTGTAAGTTAAGTGTACGACCTGACAAGTAGATAGGGTAAGATTTTTTTTTTTTTTGTGACATTTAGTAACGCCCAGCTAGGTTAGACTAGTTTTGCCACTTTAGGAAAATAGGTCAGATGGTTAGCGACCCAGGACCCACTTTTCTTTTTCCCAGACCGGTTGCGAATTGACCAGTGAATTCCCAGGAACGGCAAGCAGGACGATGTCTGTCACAGATTTTTTTATGTGTGTGCGCTTTAATGTTTTTCCCGGCAAGGAGCCGTGAGGTTGTATTTGTGTGCATACCGGCCGAATTTTGAGCCCATAAGTGTTTCCGGATTGTATTTCCGTGGTAAGTGTTTTTCCGGATTGTATTTCCGATGTAAGTGTTTCCGGATGGTATTCCGAGGTAAGTGTTTCCGGACAGCGTAGTCCGAAGTAATTAGTATGCACACAAAGTACGTTCTGGTTCATCATGTTTGTTTTGTGTACACACACACGCGATGTGTTTTTTTTTTTCACAGGTTGGAGGAGTGCTGACGTCTCTGGTTTTTGTTGCGCAGCCCTGGTCTGATATAAAATTTATTTAAAACCCTGTAAATGTCACAAATCGTAGCATAGCCACTAAGGCGTTTTTAGTAAGAGACCACATTTTAGAATGTGAAGTCATTCTGTCCAGCTGGCTCGTGGAAGCGTGCTCGCTACCCATGGGGAGTGTCACCCCGGCTGGTTGGTCAAGGTCGATTAGTTTATCAACACACGGAAGATTGAAGTTAGATTTTAGATAGGAGAGGGGGTTTGTTTATTAGTAGTTAGGCATGCTGGCATTTTCTCTGTTTAAGTGAGCCATTGTTGGGCTATTTTCTTTATGTAGTTTCTGGTTCGAACCCAGAATGTTTTGTGTTGCATTTGGTGTAGTTACGCCCCCTGTCAATTTGCGTTATCTCGTTTGCCCCGATATTTTCTATATTATTGTCCACCCGATAGGCTGAACGACCAAATGTCAGATGCCTATCAGAAAGAATACTCTCACACTACGTCCAAGTGTATTTACAGATGTGTGTGCCAGTAAGAGGAATCAGAATATTTTATTTTAGTATTTTAAGGGCAACTGCATTTTGTTTGAGACCCTGAATTTTTCGTAGCAGTTGACATTCACCGTAATAACTTTGCCACCCCTGGCAGTCAGCTGTTAACGTAGTGATGTAATCTTTGTTTGCTCACAGCTGAATCAGAATATTTTATTTTACTATCTTAAGGGCAACTGCATTTTGTTTGAGACCCTGAATTTGTCGTAGCAGTTGACATTCACCGTAATAACTTTGCCACCCCTGGCAGTCAGCTGTTAACGTAGTGATGTAATCTTTGCTTGCTCACAGCTGGATCCAATTAATGTATCTTATTTTCGTTTCTTTTAAGCTGAATTGAGGCCGATGATTGAGCTCTGGGAGAGCCGTGTTTTTCTTCCACTATTTTGATTTTGTTATTTTAAACTTAATTTGGTTTTTCTCTTCTTATTTGGGTTTAATTTGTAACGTTATTGTAATTTTTTTTTTTTTTGCTGTTGTTTTTTTATTTTTGTTCTTTTGAGGTAATGTAATTTTTCAAACCGGATTTTTGAGTTCAATAAATTAGATTTTACCTGTTAACTAGTGTACGCCATTTCAGTAGTTTAGCGAACCTGTTTCCTGTTGACCTAGGCCATTAGTGATCATTTAACGAACGTACCGCACCCGAGATTATTATTATTATTATTATTTAATTTTTAGGCCTAGAGATACCCGATCGGGTACAATACGGAACCTGGAATGAGTGCAATCATAAATCAAAATTAGATTGTTACACTGAAAAATTAAGAATGGTCACATTGTCATCTTTAAAATCTAAACTTCAAGGTCAACAATCGATGTTTACTAAAGCTAATACTGAGAGCGAAGATGCCCTGAAATCAAGTTTTATTATTGCATTAGAAATCGCGAAGAGATCAAAACCTTTCATTGATGGTGAGTTTATTAGGCTGCATGTTGAAAGTGGCCGATGTTTCATTTCCATTTCAAAAGTCAATAATTAAAAATATTTCGCTGTCAAGAAACACTGTTGCTTCAAGAATAAATTATTTATCTCAAAATTTGGTTCTTCAACTGAAGGAGAAAATTAAGGAATTTACAAACTTTTCACTGGCTGTTGACGAAAGCACTGATACTGAGGATACAGCTCAACTTGCTTTTTTTATACGAGGTATTAACAGTAACTTTGAAATAACTGAAGAACTATTAAAGTGCGTCCCATTGACAGGTACTACAAGAGCCAATGATATTTATTCTGCAATTGAGCATTTGATCGCAGAATATGAACTCGACTGGAATATACTTGGCAGCACAACTACGGATGGCGCTCCTGCCATGGCTGGCAAACATTCAGGCGTTGTAACTAAGTTAAAACAGAAAACATCAGTGAATTTTGTGGGATTGCACTGTATAATTCATCAGGAATCATTGGGATCCAAACATTTAAAAATGGACCATGTCATGCAACCTATAATTAAAATAGTAAATTTTATAAGGAGCAGAGGACTAATTCACCGACAGTTCAGGCAGTTTTAACAAGATTTGGACGATAAGTTTTCTGATGTCCCTTATTTCACCGAAGTTTGTTGGCTCGGTCGAGGAGTAGTTTTAGAAAGATTTTTTACATTACGTGACCCTATTCAAGCTTTCATGTTAGAAAAAGGCAACCCAATTGATTATGACAATTGCTGGTGGGTTGATTGTGCCTTTTTAGTAGATGTGAATAAACACTTGACTGATCTGAATGTAAAGTTACAGGGTAAAAATCTGATTGTCACTCAAATGTATTCATGTATTCAAGCCTTTGAAACAAAGTTGAGGCTGTGGGAAAATCAGGTAAAAAATCAAACTTTGGATCATTTCCCTCATTTAAAATCATTTGGCACTGTGAACCAAAATAAATTGGAAATTGGATCAATATTCTCAACTTCTGCAAAATCTGGTCACGGAATTCAACAATCGTTTTGAAGACTTCTACAAAATGAATGAAATGGAATTCCCAATTTTCAACAATCCATTCAATTTTGAAGCTTCACAGGCACCAGTTCATTTGCAAATGGAGTTGATAGATCTTCAGACAGTATTTTGAAAGAAAAATTTAAAGAGGTTAACGCTCTCACATTTTATACACAATATTTCAGGAGTTTGGATAACTACCCGCAATTAAAAAAGCATGCAGCACGCATTCTATACATGTTGGGTAGCACCTATTTATGTGAGCAGATGTTTTCCGTCATGAAAATAAATAAGAACAAACATCGCACAAGACTTACGAATGAACATCTCCAATCAATTCTTAAAATAATTACTACGAATATGATACCCGACATCAATGAGCTTGTCAAAAAAAGAGAAGTCAGGTATCTGGATCCTCGAGCTCAAAATAATTACCCTCTTTTATAACTTTGATATGATTTTTAACAACCGTATATTATATAGGCCTACTATATAATTAAGTAAATAAAATGTTATTATAATTCAGTACATTTTTTTAAAATTTGAATCTGGCCCGCCTACACATTCTAAATTTAATATATGGCCCTCTGCAAAATTGAGTTTGACACCCCTGGTTTAAATCCTGAGGAATTGACCGTCGTGGTTTCCTTCTCATTTGATTGATAGTGCTGCATATTGTCTACACAAATGCTCACAAAGCCAAGTATGTGTATTCAGTTCCGCAAATCTCTTAAGGCTATCTATGAAAATCGATTACATCAAATGGCGTTGTGGTTGTAGATACAGCAGTGCGAGTTCGCGACTGATACCATTTTGTATACCGTATTTGGTTGTTCTAAGATTTAACAAGGATACGTTATAATTTGTTAGATTTACCCCACACTATAAGGAAGATTGCAGAAGACACATAGATCATTATGACAATTTATTTCGCGAAATACCCACCAAAATAGTGTCGGTTTCAACACCGAAATCAACAGTTTTATTTCACCAAAAAATAAGGCCCTTACTTCATTTGGGTAGAAAAAAATAAAGTGTAAAACAATATAATACACCCTTCGTATATGGTGTTATCATCGTGCCAGATCATCTTCTTCAAACCCGGCCGAAGTCGTCGGATTTTTTAAGAGCGTTAAAAATCCTTCAGTATGCCTTCCTTCGGAGGGGAAGTAAAGCCGGCGGTCCCATGTCATAGATTTATGGCATGTTAAAGATCCTTTCACAGACTAAACTTGTGTAAAGCAAAATTTGTTAGGTTAGATTTCGTCAGAACGCTCTATCAAAGTTCCAACGTTCACCACTAGGTATCATTGATATCTGGTGGCGAAAGTTGGAACTACTTGAAATTGAACGGAACTTGTAGCTCGCCCTTTAGGGTGTCCGCTGGAAGCAGCTACAGACTCAGGCGAGCCGAACATGTCCTCGGACACTCCCGGCACTAAAAGCCATACGATAAATAAATAATAATCTTCTTAAGATGGACAATTGATGCTGTCTTAGTAGTTTCAATCTGAGGTTCAAATATTATTCGACTGCACCGACCATCATAATACAGGGTCTTTCATGTAAAGTAAGAACGCCAAGCGGCGGTGGCCTTGGCTGAGCTTGTGGCGCGCCATGGCCTCCTGCTTTAAGTGTGTGTACAATCCTATATGAAGTATTACCTTATAAACGAAGCTGGAAGTGTCGTCCTTCCTGGGTTGTACAGGCATTGTATCTGGTAACCACATTGTGGCTCACGCGAGTGAGTTCTGTCACTGTAATGCTTTTGATCTTTTATTTTATGCCTTTTATTGAGCACTAAGCCAGTAGTGACAAACTTGTTTTCAATTATGTGAATCTGTGCTGGTGGAGGTGGCACTTATCAGGAAATTGCTGAACTAATGCATCACGTACCCGCCGAGCAGACTCGTACTTAACATAAGTTTTACATACAAAAATACGATGTTGTAATGATAACTGTCTCGCCATGTTAGCATCCGAGGTTCAGACTGGCGACTGAACACCTGCACGCTTATTGCAAGGTCAAGTATATACTAAGCGCGCGCTTTCAATATTACAGCAGGTGGCCGTGGCACGCCACAAGTTCGGACGAGGCCACTGCAGCAGCGGTTAACAAATCCGCCGCTCGCCGTACTTACTTTATATGCAAGACCCTGTATGTAGCATGATATAACTTCACATCCTTTCCCACCTTTTGTTCTTGCGATTAAATGTAATCCAATTCCTAGGCTTGCTCTCTCCAATCTTGTAGTCACCTCCGTCAGTTCCAATTCAGATGTTGCGATCAAGGTGGTGTCATCAACACATTTCAAATTGTTAATCTATATTCCCTGATGAAAATTCATTTATCCTGATTCTTCCTGAATGCATTTAATGCAATTCTCATAGCATATTCACCATACAGGTTGAACAATAATGGTGAATGGATACATTCCTGGTTAGTCCCAGCTTTAACCACGCCCTAAGTAATATTGTGAAATTAACCCATTTCTTTTGAAAGCAAGGAGTGCAAGGTATGAAAAGTAAATACAATCATGCTTATTTCACATTCTTTATTAGATCAATGACTCCTGAGCAATACACCAAATTCACGGAAAATAGGTATCGACACTTAATTTACAATAATTTACATCAATACTTACATGCAAAAATATGGTTAAAAATTGACTGGGAGCATTACCAGAATGGCCTATTTTTTCTGAATGTATTTATCCTAACAATTTACACTCTTTTAGGTTGTAGGGAACTGGATACCAACTATACATTTGCAGAATAAAGCTTCACTTCATAACTGTGGAATATAGGCTAAACCATAAACACATTTTATCACTATCTCTTAGGAACAAAAATATGATAATGAAGGCTAATTATACACAGAAAACTGTTCCAAGAGTTTTTCTGGCCATTTGATAGTCTCGTCATAACTGTTATACATTCATAAGGAAACAATTTACTTATTTGATAAAAATCAGTCTTTTAAGTTACAGTATCATGTGTCAATCTAATATATAACATATCACGAGAAATAAGTGATTTTTAACCGGATCAATATTTCTCAACTACAGCATAACATTCCATTTCAGGAGGAGGATCTAAATTTAAATTCTAGCTTGATTAATGATCACAGAAAAAGAATTACCACAGTACAGTATTTTTACTTTAATTCTATAAAAGTATGATGGAACATTATTATCGAAAATAATTTATCCTGGAGTTTTTTTTTTAAATACATTTTCAATTGTGCAATTAACTCACCCTAGGATCACACAGTGTGTCAAATTCTAAAGTTTCTGCAAATAATGTTCCCATTAAAATTCATACAAAAGATGACTTGTCGTGTACTGGTATACAGGACGTTCCGAGAAGCACAACATTTCAGAACATGGTATTTTACTTCTTTTTTTAACACTAAAATATGTTCATATTTATGAATGGTATTTTACTTCTTTTTTTAACACTAAAATATGTTCATATTTATTGAATTCAAATGATGGGCAGGGAGGGATGAAATCTACCTGTACCAGGAAGTCTTGAAGCAAGCTTAGATTTTCTGCAAACAATAGGCATTCCAATAGAAGGAAGTCTGTGCTGTAGTTGATGCAAGCAGATACAATTGCTATTCAACATCCATATAATGTATCTAGACAGTCAAAAATGAAATCAGATGATGTTAGAAACAAACTTTTACTGGATCTAACTGAACAGTTATTAGCTGAGAAAGTAACACCCCGTAGCCTGAGGGGACCAAGAAAAGTAAATGAAAAATAGTTGCACCTAAATAGCTGAGGTTTTCACACTTGGTAAAGGAGTTATCAATTTATACTTTTCAGTCGGTTCCCGGCTCAAAAGTATAAATTGGTAGTTTGTACAGGCAACACTGAAAAATGGCTTCAAAACTTCACCCTAATATTTCCTAGGTGTGATTTTCTAAGGAAAGCTTTTCTTGGTCTCATTTGGGCACATGACAAAATAAGACGATGAAAAATCTACCATCTTGAATTAACTTTTCTTTAAAGATTAAGAATATTTAGCACTGAACCTCCTTAAAGATTAAGAGGAGGAAACACGCAATAAAATCTGTGCTATGCCAATTGAGAAACATCTATCGATCACTATCTACTGCAAAAATAATTATTTATTGAAGGGTGTCACATCAGGTGAGACTAAGGGGGCAAGAATGGCTGAACACATTTCACTCGTCCTATTGGGGCTACAGTATATGCTATCCTACAAAGCGCTGTAGTAGTGGGAGGTCATTCTGGCTGTGAGCAGTTAACCTCCTTTGATCTGCCATCCTTCAAATAATAGATCAATGTTAATTAAATGTGCATCTTATTCCAGTCAATTATTGTATGTTGTGACTTGTAATAAGGTAATTTTTGCATATATAATTGGAATAAAACTTTTTAGACAGTACACTGATCAATATAGAATTAAAGCTATTACATATTTGAAAATACATTAAAAATTCATGAAGTACACTAGAGAGGTATATCACAATAATACCATACATTTGATATATTATCTGACTTGTAAGAAAAAATGAGATAGATGAAAATGCAATTTCAAAAGGAAATTGTTGATTTCATTTCAAAATATTTTTTTTCTCATATCATCACTTCATTCTTTTAACTTTTTAATTATCCTTAGTTTAATTTCAGTAAAAGCTGCTTCAAGCCTAAACCCTGATAATGGAACATCTGAGAGGAATGAATGTTTGCTTACTTGCAATATCCAGAATTTAATTTACTGAGACCAGTTACGGAATAGAATTCATATCTTAAAAAATAACAACTAGTTCCGTGAAGAACTATACAGCCTATTTTCATATATCCTACTTATGTTAACTGCCACTATGAACATACAAAATTTCAGTTTGATTGCTGTAATAGATTCGTAGATATTGAGAACCGACTAAATATTTCGGATGGTCGCCATGTTGGATTTTATATATGTAGGTCCTAGAGTTATGTACTGTTACATGAAGATTATTGTGTACGTGTAGCATTCAAATTTCAATCGCATGATTAGGACACAAGAAGTAACAAGGAGATTTTAAAATTTCGCACTGCTGCCATCTTTTGGTTATGGAAACAATTGACATAAATTAGATGCAAGTGGATTAACATTCGTATAAGGAATTACTGTACCAAGTTTCACTGCACTAGGATGGTTAAATTGCGAGAAACGTCCATGTGAATATTTATAGTTCGCATCGCCGCCATGTTGGATTTGTGATCACCAGGTTATTTAAAGTCCTATAGGTGAACTTATGTTCATAACCCCTATGAACATAAAGAAATTCAGTTTGATTGCTATAATAGATTCGTAGATATTCAGAGCCGTCTAAATATTTCGGATGGTCGCCATGTAGGATTGTTAAATGTATAGGCCATAGAGTCATGTACCATTAAAGGAAAATTATTGCGTAGGTTCATTATTCAAACTTTCACTTCGATCGCATGATTACGACACAAGAAATAAAAACTTAATTTTAAAATTCGCACAGCCGCCATTTTGAGGTTATGTAAACAATTGAACTAAATTGGATACCAGTGCATTACAATGTGTATAAACATTTCCTGTACCAGATTTCATTGCGTTTGGAACATTAAATCGCGAGAAAGGTCTATTAAAATTTTTAATTCGCTTGGCCGCCATGTTCATTTTGTAGTTAACCGGTTTTTGAATGTCATATAGATGAACTTCCAGTAGTGCCCTTTATCTCCGTACAAAATTTCAGGGAGATACCGCTAATAGTTTCAGAGATATAGAATGCTGGTGAAATATTTTGCACATCCGCCATTTTGTGGTTATGTAAACAATTGAACGAAGTTTGATGTCAGTGCATTACAATGTGTATAAACATATACTGTACCAAGTTTTATTGCGTTTGGTTGGTTAAATCGCGAGAAACGTCTATTTAAATGTCACAAATTCGCATGGCCGCCATGTTGGTTTTGTAGTTGCCAGTTTTTCAATAGTCACATAGGTGAACTTCTAGTAGTTCCCTTTATCACCGTAAAAAATTCCAGGGTGATATCGGGAATAGTTTCGGAGATATTGAATGCTGGTGAAATATTTTGCACAGCCACCATGTTGGATTGGTGAGACGCAACTAAATTTGAAGGGCACGGTCGGGGTCGCCCGAAGTAGTGCTATGAACTTACAGAGTTTCATTGAAATCGCTCCAGCCATATAGACAGACACACGGACAAAAGGTGATCTCATAAGCCTATTTTTTTCAAAATTGAAAATAGGCTAAAAATACAGTGGGCTACCGGTACCAGACTGATCTTGGTAAACTAGAAATCTAGAAATATCTCTCCTGGCTGCTGTTTTTTTAATAATTTAAACATAATTTTGAATCGCACACTAAAGAGCTGAAAGACAGACTAAAAGTTCTATAACGTAACCTGTTTTAATTTACAGTTCATGGAAAGATTAGATGATAGGAAAGAATCAGTTAAAGTATATGTTTATCTGTTGTCTAATACTAAATGGAGGTAGACACTCAACATTTTTAAAATTTAGACAACCAATATTGCCTTAAAACTCGAGGAAAAAGAATCTTTATTTCATCTATATGCAGTATTGTATATGGTATAGGAGGTAATGCCATAATGTTTCAGGAAAAGAAAAGATTGGTTTGTTCCCATCACTGCCTGCTGGATCGCATCCCTCCTGGCTGCTTTAAACTGCCTGCCCATTCAACACTCACAGGCGTCCAAGATATATATTAATTCACCGCCAGATAGCAGCACTAACCCACTGAGATCGCCACGGCTTTTAAAGGGGATGATACCTGAAACTAAGGATTGTTACGTTTGGAGGCTTAATATCGAGATCGACAGACGTGGAAATATTACACGAAGTTAGTTCTTTTGTTATTTAATCATCAAAAAGTATTCAGACTCATACTTACGGGCAAATTTTCAGTATAAAGAAAGGCAAAAATACATGGTGGTGGAGGTGATTGTTTTTAAGGGGCAAAATGTCTAGCTTATTTTCCTGTAATTATACAGATGATAAAAATAAAACTACCACCTGATTTAAATCTAACTTACATACTTGATAAGATGAAAAGAATAAGGGCAATAAAAGACAGGGCAAGAAATGCCTCCGGCCCCCGAAATCGGGATGTTGATATGTTTAGGGGCTTTGCGACATCCTGGTCATGTAGCCCCATGTACTTGGGTGTGCGTTGAATTTGTCTGATAACCCGTCTTATTGTGATGGCTGTATTATACATTTTTACATATTTTTGGGGCAGATTGTATATTTATTTACTTATTTTCTCATTCATTCATTATTCATTTATGTACTTATTTGCTTTCTCTTTGTCACCTTCTCTGGAAATAGCACTTCTCACGCAGTGAATTGTCCGATGGTATCTTATGAAATGAGTTTCCCTGGTATTCTAACTTGCCCTTTTCTGATTTACAGAAGTGCATGCAGCAGTACCAATATTATTATAAAATCATTCAGAATACATTCCAAACAACTTTGCCATTAACATCAATACAAAAACTTAATCTGCCACAGTGACTTGGTGCTGCTTCCTGGCACCTTTATTTGGAAACGAGGTTGTACGCTCCAACCAATGCTGTAATCGTTGAATGGGCAGGGAGTTTAAAGCAGCCAGGAGGGATGCGATCCAGCTGGCAGTGGTTCCAATGTATGAAAAGAGGCACAATTTCTTTTTAAGTCTACCAGCTCAGGAGAGCTGTCATCATTGGCTATGTATTATTTCAGAGGAATGGACCTGGGACATGTTTATATCTGTAGGCCTACTATAAACAAAATTTGGAAAATCATTCTTTTCAAATGTGAACATGAGCAATAGTTGCCATTTCTAATTTGTTCTGCCTTTTCACTTTCTAATATGTGATTGGGAACACTAGAAATTTGACAATTTTTTTCACAGATAACATTGTAAATTTACTTTCCAACATCAATGCTTATTTCTGAATTTGTGTATTCAATGATTCCAAAAATTATATAATCATATAATATACAGTATTGTTGTTGTGCATTAGTCTCGCACAACAGTAAGGACTAGAAGCGATACTGTTCTGGCAGGGGCTATTCAAGACTCGACATGAGAGTTCTGGCGGAGGCTATTTACTTATTTGTTTATAAACGAATTCTCGATATTTATGAAATGAGCGAGCAATTCGTCACTGCTCCAGGCAATCCTCTTTCTTTTGAATGCTCTTTTGTAACAATCGGTTACTTTTTTAGCGCTGCAGAAGGGATCTATAGTACTGAAATAATTATATTATAGGTATTTGGTTTAGATTTTATGAATTTTTGCTTTTGCAGGGTGTCTACTGTAAGGATGAAGTAAAAATTAGTTACTTTTTAGGTACCTTTTAGTTAATTTTAGTTACCTTTGAATTCAAGTTACGTCTGCGGTCTACAAGCATAGGCGCTCATCACGCGATGAAGAAAAACAACAATGAACTGTTTTTAAAGAAGTTTTTTTATTTATCGTATGGCTTTTAATGCCGGGAGTGTCCGAGGACATGTTCAGCTCGTCTGAGTCTGTAGCTGCTTCCAACGGACATCCTTAGGGTGAGCTACAAGTTCCGTTCAATTTCAAGTTGCAACCAGATATCAATGATACCTAGTGGTGAATGTTGGAACTTTGATAGAGCGTTCCGACGAAATATAACCTAACAATTTAGCTTCACACAAGTTTAGTCTGTGGAAGAATCCTTTACATGCCATAAATCCATGACATGGAACCGCCGGCTTTACTTCCCCTCCGAAGGAAGGCATACTGAAGGATTTTTAACGCTTTTAAAAATTCCGACGACTTCGGCCGGGTTTGAACCCGCTATCTTGGGCACAGCAGTTCAGCATGCTACCAACTTCACCACCGAAGCCGCTTTAAATGAAATTCACATGATGTTATAAAAATTTAAAAAATAATAAATATATAGCCTACTAGATATTTAATATCCAATGAGTTGTTTCAGCTAATATGTCGTCTTGTCCACAATATGTTATTATTACGGTACCAAGAGGTTGCTCAGCTCTTGACCATTTGGCGAGATTTCCTTCGTCCCCGCGGTAGGTCGCGAAGAAATGTATGCGATGTTACGCGATCGTCACCGAATTCTGTCTTCGTAGTCAAATGCGGAGAAATATCAAGATTTACACGATCGGCGCTGGTCTCAGTTGTTTGGCGAGCTTCCCGTAGTTTTCACGATAGAACACGGAGAAAAATCGCGATTTAGATAATCAGCGTCACTTTTAGTCATTCGACGAGATTTCCATTGCCCTTGAGTTCGGGCACAAGAAAATATAGCATTATTACGCAATCAGCGCCACTTGCTGTCCGTTTGACAAGAATACAGTTGTCCTCGTCATTGAATGCGGAGAAATATCGCGATGTATCGCAATCGCTGCCGCTCTCGGCCGTTTTACGTTGTCCTCGAGATATTATGCAATCGTCGCCGCACCCGGCCGTTCAACGATTGTCTGCCTGTCTATCTGTCCTGATAGAATGGCGGAGGCAAGCTCAAGGTTGGGCATGGTTAAAATTCACGCGTAGTTATGAACCTGTTGTTCGGTCGGTGCCGTGATTCCCTTTGTTCCTATGCTGTAGTTGGGAGTTCAGGAGTTCAGGGTGGATCACGAGGAGGATTTAGTATTTCGATGCTACGTAGGCTGCCATTTTTAAGTGGGTTGATGCACTTCTCGCTCCCACGCTTTTAAGTATACGGTCATGGGAAAAGTGGCAAGTAGGTTTCGTGACGGGTGCCCCGTGATGGGTGCCCAATCATCTTTGACAGGATTTCCGCAGTCCTCGTGGGCACAAGTTCACGATAGGAGATGGGTTTTATGATTTTACGCAACTGACGTCGATCTCGGTCCGTTTGACGAGATTCCCGCAGGCAAGTCGTGCGGTCAGCCGGCCGTCTTGAGGATGCGATTTTGGAGGATGAACGTTCGAAGTAGGTACGGTATCGAATATTACGAATTGTTCTGAGAGGATTGCACGAATAATACGACAAAAGGGCAAGTTTTATTTCGATTGAGAACCACGAATTATCAACAAGTTAGAGAAATAATCGGTTAGATTATATATCCGATGGAACGAAAGTTCGAAGGAAAAATTGACTTATAACGGAATTTCGAATTAACCATACTGAATGTCGCAAATTTACTTGACATATTTTTTAAATAAGTTATATATATTTCGAAGATTTTTCGCATTTTTTTCGAAACGGTAACATTTCGCAAGATTGCGACATTAAATTGTTTCGCGTTATTTCTGGACTTCAATTTGACATAGTTTCCAAATAACAGAAACGAGAGATTTCTTCTTAGTTTCGGAAGTATTCGCGAATAAACGTCTCGCGAAAAGTCAGGTTTCCTAATACAGTAACACAGAAAAATATTTCACACGAAACTTAATACTTCTTGATGCCGAAAATATACGTTGAACCGATGTATACCGCTCAAGGTATCCTCGGTATGTATTTCCTTGAGGTCGGGCACGGAGACATATAGCTCAGTACTATGCAATAGGCACGGCGCCGCTTGCGTGAAACTCGCAATCTCTGAGCCTAGCGGCGCGAGTTTAAATGATTCAACCCGCCTTCAGAAAATTTTCGTTACCCGTTTGTAAAATTCGTTACTTTTTCGTTACTTTCGTTACCCATTTGTAAAATTCGTTACTTTTTCGTTACTTTCGTTACCGGTAGACACCCTGTTTTGTCAATATTTATCTCTAGAATCTTCATTTTTATACTATTTTCGTCATATGAAAAAATAGGCCTATGATATCACCTTTTGTGTGTGTGTGTCGCTAATAAAATCTAAACGGATGGAGTGATTTCAATGAAACTTGGTAAGAACATAGTAGTGTTTTGTCCGACCCCAACTGTATTTTCTCGTGATTTAATCAACCGAGCAACTTGGTACGCTAAATGTTTATACAAGAATTTATCTACTGGCATCTAATTTAATTCAATTGTTTTCATAAATTCAAGATGGCGGCTGTGGAACATTTTAAAATTAAGTTTTTATTTTGTGTGTTCTAATCATGAACCTACACAAAAATCTTCATCTAATGGTACATAACTCTATGGCCTACATATAGAACAATCCAATATGGTGATCAACCGAAATATTTAGACGGTTCTCAATATCTACGAATCTATTCCAGCAATCAAACTCCAATTTTGTATGTTGATAGAAGCTATTAACTTAAGTTCACCTATGGGACTCTGGTTAGTTGGTTGGTTGGTTCCTCAGTTTAGGGGCTGCGACAACGCGGTCATGTACTTTGGGTGTGTTTAGAATCTGTCTGATAACCGGTGTTAATTGTGATGGCTGTATTAGTGTGTGTTATCTGTTTTCAATTCAAGTAAGGACTGCAGACATTGAATTTTTTCAAGTAGCTCCTACTTTTGCCGCCAAACGCCACTATCAACGACTACTAGTTCAGAACTTGGTTACCAGATGCCATCACAGTCGGCTCCTGGCAATGAACGTCAGAACCTAGGAGCGTTTGTCAAATGTTTAACCTCTAATTTAGCTTCACACAGGTGTAATTAGTGGATGGTTCTTTAACATGCCATAAATCTATGACATGGGACCGCCGGCTTTACTTCCCCTCCGAAGGGAGGCATACTGAGGGTATTTTAACGCTCTTAAAAAATCCAACGATAGAAGCTATTAACATAAGTTCACATATGGGACTTTCAATTACCTGAGGAGCATAAAACCACCATGGCGGCGATGCAAAATTTACATTTTTATATTGATTTTTCTCACGACTTAATTATCCCGGCGCAGTGAAACTTAGTACGGTAAATCTTCATATAATGTTTACTACCATGCACTAGAGTCTAATTTAATAAAAAGAATATGAGAACCTAAAAATAGGGACCATGAAATATGATTAACAATACTTTTTCCTAAACAAACTACAGAAATGTGGGTTGATATAATGAGCCATGATTATAATATTCATCTGCTGGCATATAATTCTATAGTATACAGGGTATATCTAAATATGTGGGGATAGCTACGGGGATTTGATAGAGGACCTGACAACAAGCAAAACATGTTCTGTAAACATATGGTGTATGTGTGTTCGTTGCTGTGTTACAAGAATTGTTTGTGGTGTGTATAACACAGACGGCGGCACGATGATAGTTGGTCATTTGTGGAGGGCACACAGGCCACTTGTATGTTTCATAGCTATTCAAGTCTTTGTGCATTTGTTTTGCACTCGGGGACGAACACCGTGGCCTGCTCGTTCTCCCGATCTCAACCCATTCAACTTCTACTTATCGGGTCATTTAAAGTCCTTTGTGTATTCCACACCTATTCATAACTTGGACATGCTGCGTCAGTGAATAGAGCAAGGATGTCGGCAGATACGACAGGCGCAGGGAATATGGGAGCATGTGAGACAGTCAATGATGTGGCACATAGACGCCTGCATTACAGCTCGTGGTAGCCATTTTGAGCACCTTCTTTAGAGATTTGTAAGTAGTAACGTACCCTATATCAACACAAATGACCAACCTGCTTAATAAAGCGGTCTGTGTTATGTACAGTACAAACAATTCTTGTAACACGGAAACATATACATCATATGTTTACCGGACATGTTTTGCTTGTTGTTAGGTCCTCTATCAAATCCTCGGAGCTTTCCCACATATTTAGTTACACCCTGTATATATAAAACAATCCAACATGTCGTCCATGTCATATATTTCACCAGCAGTTCTCAATATCTCTGAAACCATTTAAGCAATCAAATTGACATTTTGTAATGGTGTTAAGAGTACTGTTAAGTAAGGAAATATATGCGACTTTCCAAATCCTGAGAAACACAAGACCAACATGGCGACCAAGTGATTTTCAAATATTTAAAATAACTTCTCTGCCGATCTAATTACCAGAGTGCAATGAAACTTGGCACAGCGAATCTTTATTCTGAGCTTAGTATGGATGTATTTATCGTATGGCTTTTAGTGCTGGGAGTGTCCGAGGACATGTTCGGCTCGCCTGAGTCTGTAGCTGCTTCCAGCGGATACCCTAAAGGGTGAGCTACAAGTTCCGTTCAATTTCAAGTAGTTCCAACTTTCGCCACCAGATATCAATGATACCGTGAACGTTGGAACTTTGATAGAGCGTTCTGACGAAATCTAACCTAACAAATTTTGCTTTACACAAGTTTAGTCTGTGAAAGGATCTTTTACATGCCATAAATCTATGACATGGGACCGCCGGCTTTGCTTACCCTCCGAAGGAAGGCATACTGAAGGATTTTTAACGCTCTTAAAAAATCTGATGACTTCGGCCGGGTTTGAACCCGCTATCTTGGGCATAGCAGTTCAGCATGCTACCGATTACGCCACCGAAGCCGCGTATGGAGACATCTAATGATGTTCAATTGTTTTAAAATTTTCAAGATTGAATCAGTTGATGTAATTGTGTCTTATGTATATTGTAAGTAATCACCATACGATTAAATAAATTGAAATAGCTTCAGTCGTTTAGATTTTATTAGGAGGACACACACATGGACACAAGCTGATAACATAAGCCTATTTTTCATATGATGAAAATAGGCTAAACACTCCTAGATAAATGTGAAACACATAAAAGATGATTTACAGTAGCATTCTAATCAATAAAACAGCCACGACGCACCACCGGCCACCCATCTGTAAGTTACATATCAAACTGCCAACAACTGTACAAATAAACTGAACAGGGCCAGCTAGAATAAAATGGTGGCTGTTATCATTGCACAAATAAAATTGACACCAACTGCCAGTGCTGAAGAGAGTTGGATAAAACTGCAGCTGAGTGTCCAGATTCTTTCAATTTTATCCAACTTTCTTCAACACTGGTAATTGGTGTCAATTTTATTTGTGCAATGATTAACAGCCACCATTGTTGAAGAGGCAAGAATCAATGCAGGATGGGTGAAGTGGCGTACAACTACTGGCGTCACTTCAATCGTACGAAGAAAGATCACTTAACGCACTGTCAACTGCCCTGTTGCATTGTATAGTTGCGAGTGTTGGCCAAAGCAACAAATTAGAGCGCTGCTTAGGCGTTATGGAGACCAATACGTTATGGACAGCGGGAGTCACTAAATTGGAACATCAGGAAATGGTTTGGTGTTGCGCCTATCCATGACAAGATGTGCGAGTGCCATCTGCGTTGGCTTAGACATGTGCTGCAAGTGGGAGAAGATACAATTTCAAAAACTGCCTACAATCTGCCAGTCGACAACAAGAGATCTACGGGATGGCCAAAGCAACGGTGGGCTGATACGATACATAGAGACCTGAAAAACAAAAATCTTCATCTAGATGCATCCCTAGACAGAAGCAAATGGAGACAACATATCCATGTAGCGGAACCTGCCGTTAAAATGCAGAACAAACGTTGAAGAAGATTCTAATCAATGAAATGGAATTTTACTACCAGATTCTAATCTGTTGCAATCACAAGCATGCATGTTTGTGTTGATTTTAAAATCTGTCTCAACAGTGTTAATGCCATATGCATCCCAATTACTAGCTCAGCAACCTAAGTTCCTCTTCTACTAAGTTCAAACTAAGAGCTAGGTCAGGTATGGTGCTCCATCTAGCATCAAGAGTTTGAAACTTGCTAGTTGCTAAGGCCTTTTACAGTTGGCCAGAGCAAAGAGAAATCAATGATTACAGAGCATCATTGGAGTGAAAGTGACTAGATAAGGCTATAATGTTGTACAATAATTTAAGTTAAAAGTAAGCAGCAAATCAATAAAAATTAAACTAATACACAAATACATAATTGAGTAAAAAGAAATAATACTTTAAAAAAATACTAAAAAATACCAATCTAAGAAAAGATTATAAATTACTAACTGGTGGAATTTCAAAATACTGCTTTGGTAAAAAGACTAGAATAACAGATACATTCAGTAATCAAATGCTAGAAAATAAGAAATAAGAAATAAGAAATAAAATACTTATTAAATTTTAAATACAGTACAATAATAAACTTATCCCGCCTTCAAGCTGACAACTTGACAGACAAACTTAAAACTATACATCACTTTTTACATTTACCTTGAAAAATAAGGCACAAGAACAACTTTCGCAAAATAATAATGATTTATTATTGCAGAATGTGGTTGTAATGCCCGAGCAGTAATTACTAAACATTTATATTCCCAAAACCAAATGTTGCGTTAACTACATAAATAATGAAATTTTCATTATTTAACATAATATGATGGTTTACAATTTGGTGCACTTCTTTAAACATTATTGTATCAACTTCAGTATGTTTCCATACTAAAACTGATTATTTACACTAAATAAATATTGATAAATTTCAGTTACCGTACAATATTATGTGCTCGGGTATCAATTAAATTTTTTAAACTGACTTAATGAAGATACTGTAATGGGAGTAAAATAAATAATAATAATAATAATAATAAAAAACAATTCAATTTAATGGACTTAACTGCAAGCGTTATTGTTTAATTAAGAATTAAGTCTTCAGGTAACTCAACTAGCTTCATTCTAGGACTGCAACCTTTCATAAGAAATATAACTTAGTTTGCAAAGTATTTCAAAAAAGTGTGTTAGTGAGGATTCTTAAGTAAAACAGCTTGGCAATTTCAAGCACACTTATTTACTTATACAGAGAAATGGTATAGAACTTGCAATGAAGGGGAGTAGACACATATGGGATATATTGTGATGAGTTACACGAATAATAGCCCATAAAACAATTTATGCATTCACAGATTTTAAACCAATTACAGGAAGTGATAATCATGACTCATCATGAGGTGTTCTGAGCTAGTTCAGCCATCATTTGACAGTGGTTTCAAATGAAGCCCCTTCCCCTGAATTTTTCATGGCCTAGCATATACCTCCCATCATTTTTAGAATGTTGGACAGATCTGTTATACAAGTATTCTGTTCAATCTAAGACAAATCTGTTCCAAAATCCTAAATAATAATACATTAAAAAAAAAAAAATACACACCAACCAACCCATGGCACTACAGTCCATTAAGAACCAAGCAACTGCTGCTCGGTCATTTGTCCTACAAATTATGGTTTGTGTGGTAGGCACGACAGGTCCCCTCGGCAGTTAACCTTGGCTTTCTTGGCCAGTGCACTGCCTCTCTGATCAGACAGCTACTCAATTGTCCTCACAAGACCTTCTTTCAGCCCTCATGTCACTTTCTAAAATCTCTGAATTAATTAAGCTGGGAATCGAATCTGGGGCCTCTAAGTGAGAGGCAGGCACCCTACCCCTACCCCTACACCACGGGGCCAGCAATAATTGAAGTATGCCATAGGAATAACAATATTATAACACCACTTTAACTGCAATGATTTTAGGAATGTTGGGGAGCTGGAATATTGCCCAGGAGGATTCTTTAACGTACCAGTGAATATATCAATAAAAGGCGTTCATATTATTAAACAATCTTAAATGTCATTAAACTGAGCTGGGATTGATCCCACAATCCTGGATTTTGAAGACCAACTCTAGCCAACGATGCCAGTTTGACACAAGGCATACCATACTAATGCTGCTCACTGAAAATTACCATTCCACACAAACCATCCTTGGCAGAAGTACATAATATGTACAGGTCAGCAGCGATTAGCCTTATAAGTTTACTTGCCAATAACTTCCAGCATGATATTCTCACAAAGGTGAAATATCTCGGAACAGATATTAATTACAATGGTTGGAGCTGTAGTCAAGCTGGCGACTGCTAGGCCAATTTTCTTTGTATTTATTCCATAAATCTTCTGGCATCCCAATACAGTCTTGGTAGACCAATAATTTCTTGGGAGTCATGATGCAGTTTTAGGCACACAAGGCGATCTTTCTTCATAATTATATTCTACTGTTTGCATATTATGCAGCAATTGAAAATAAATGTTGAAACAATGGATATGCACAGCGAGGCAGTAATGACCTGTATTGAGTCAGAAATTTACTACTCCCCCCAGAGGCTCACATTTAGTGGGACGTGGGTTGGCGACCACGGGGCCCCAGCTGAGTCCGGCATTGCTTCCACTTACTTGTGCCGGGCTCCTCTCTGTCTTCTTTCCTGTCGACCTCACTTGGTCAACTCTTGTTCTCTTCCGACCCCGACGGTATTAGGGTATCCGAGGCCTAGGGAGTCGCTTCCTTTCCCGCCTTAATTGGCCCTTGTCTCATCTTTTCTGATTCCCTCCTTCTGCGAGGGGTCAGCCATCTTGTGAGTTCGGGAGTTGGCGATCCCGAGGGATTCCTGAGCTGGGTCCGTTTTCCCCTTTTGTCCCTTACCTTTGGGGCGGACCCTCTCTTTCACTTTCCTATCTGCCTTTCATGGCTCTCCTTCCTTCCAAGTCCCTCAATCCGCATTCTTCGAGGGTTGAGGGCATTTCTTTTCCCCCTGTCCTTTATTTGCCTTATTCTCCTTTAGTTTTCCATTTCTTCTTCTAGTATGTAGGTTAGTAGTTAGTTTTAAGTTTGCATTTCATTTTCATCTTCATGATCACCCAAACCATCAGGGGCCGATAACCTAGATGTTAGGCCCCTTAAAACAACAATTATCATCATCATCAAATTTACTACTGCGGGTTTCCTTGATTTATTATTTGATTTCCCTAATGGAATTGAATTTCAATTGCATTTTGTAAGTATTTTCAACCAAAACCGCATTTCGCAAGAATTTTAAATCTAAATTGCATTTTGTTTGGTGGGCATTTTGCAAATATTTTGAATCTAAATTACATTTTGTCAAGTATTTTCAATCTAAATTGCATTTTGTAAGTATTGTCAATCCACATGAGTCGTTTGAATCTACCGTGCATTTTGAAAGTATTTTGAATTTCAATTGCACTTTGTGAATAATTTGGATTGGAACTAGGATATTTCAATCTGAATTGCATTGTGTATTTTAAATTTCATTTTGTAAGTATTTTAAACCTCCAATTGCATTTTGTACGTATTTTCGATTTCAATTGCATTTTGTAAGTATTTCGATTCTACGTTGCATTTTCTACGTATTTTGAACCTTTTGTGGGTATTTTTCATTCTATTCTTTTTGTTTATCTTTTCGTTATAAATTCCCTTTTGTAAGAGCATTTTGTGAGTTGTTTCAAACTGAGTTCCTTTTTGTAAGTCTTTTCCGTCTCACTTAATTTTTGTTCTGGTTTCCATTCCATTTACATTTTCGCTGTCACCCAGATCATTGGGGGCCGATAACCTAGATGTTAGGCCTCTTAAAACAAAAATTATCATCATCATCATCAGTTGTCGTGTGGACGTCAGCAAGGTGACTTAAAGTTGCGGGATATCTATGGTCACCCCCAGGTTTTGGATGACGGTGCTCGGAGTGTGTAGACACTTAGAGGTTGAGTGTCACCCCGACACTGACTGACTGATGAAATTACCAGGCGCACTCACAGGACGTATACACGGAGCAGTTGGCAACCCTGTACTATCATGTACACCACTGACAACACCTGAGCATATCAACTCAGTAGCCTACATTCAATAAGCATCAATTGAAGACCTTTACTTTCTGCCTTTCCTGGCTCTCCTTTCTTCCGGGTCCCTTAATTCTCGTTCTTTGAGAGTAGAGGTCATTTCCTTTCCCCCTGTGTTTCATTTCCCTTACTCGTATTTCATGTTACTGTTTCCTCTTCTAGAATGCGGGTGTGTGGTTGGTTTTAGTTGTTAGTATGTAGTTTGTTTGTTAGATATACGGTAGTTCATTGTTCCATTAGACTGAGGTGTGCGAGTGTGTCTGGTGGCAGTTGCATTGTTTATTAGATAAAGTTCATTGTTTCATTAGACTGTGATGTGTGAGGGTCCATGTGAGTGTGCCTGGTGACAGACTGTTTTAGAGGTAGTATTTTGTTGTTGGTGGAACTTAAGTATTTTTTCATTAGTAGAATATTGGTATTTAATTGTAGTAGAAGGTTAGTATTTTTGTAAGTAGAATTGCTCTATTACTTATTCTGAAAAGGAGTAGCAGCCTTTCAGAATAAATCAATTCTTTACTTGTCTTATAGACGGTTAAGATATTGATAATATAAGCCAACTAATGGCTACACTGCGTTCTGCTGCACGGCTGAAAGCATCGGGAAACTACAGCCGTAAAGCTCTTCCCGAGGATATGCACCTCTCTATGCATAATTACATGTGATGATGGCCTCCTCCCTTGTAAAATTCCAATCCGGAGGTAAACTAGTCCCCCGTTCGGATCTCCGGGTGGGGACTACTTGAGAGGGGTAAACATCACAGAAGTGACAAAGAGGAAATCTGAAGTTCTACGGATCGGAGCGTGAAATGTTAGAAGTCTGCTGGGAAGTGGAAGGTTAGAAAACTTAGAAAGGGAAATGGATAGGTTGAGGTTGGATTTGGTTGGGATTAGCGAAATGCGCTGGCAGGAAGAACAGGACTTTTGGTCAGGGTCATTAGCACTAAATCAAACAATGGGTAAGCAGGGGTTGGTCTCATATTGAGTAGGAAACTTGGTCAACGGATGGAATATTATGAGCAATAAAGTGAACGGATTATTGTAGCAAAAATCAATACAAAACCTACATGCACCACAGTGGTTCAAGTCTAAATGCCTACCAGTCAAGCTGATGATGAAGATGTTGGAAAGGTCTACGAAGAAATAAATGAAATTCTGAGGTATATCAAGGGTGATGAAAATGTTATAGTAATGGGAGATTGGAACGCTGTGGTACGAAAAGGAAGAGAAGGGAAGATTTCGGATTAGGTGAAAGAAATTATCGAGGAAGCAGGCTGATGGAATTCTGCACCGAGCATGAGTTGGTCATAACTAACAACCTTATTCAATAACCACAATAGAAGAATATACACTTGGATGAGACCAGGAGATACAGGGCGTTATCAAATCGACTTCATTATGGTCAAGCAGAGGTTTCGAATCCAGATTTTGGATTGTAAAACATATCCCGGTGTTGACATAAACTCTGACCACAATCTGGTTGTTATGAAATGCAGATTAAAGTTGAAGAAACTGAAGAAAAGTCAAAAGCCAAAAAGGTGGGCAATAGACAGACTGAAAGAGAAGGATGTAAACGAAAGATTCAAGGAGAGTATAAAGGAAGGACTAATGAAAAACCCTAAACAAACTTCAATTGCAGATGAATGGGCACTTTTGAAGAATGAAATAACAAAATCCGCAAAAGAAAACATTGGTAGGAAAGAAAGAATATGTAGAAAACCGTGGATCACTCAGGATATACTAGAATTGATGGACGAAAGGCGGAAACACGAGAATGTAAGAGATGAAAAGGGTAAAGCAGAATACAGACGTCTGAGAAATTAGGTTAACAAGAAGTGCAAGGAAGCGAAAGAACAATGGTTGAAAGAGAAATGTGCAGGTATAGAAAATTGTCTGAAATTAGGAAAAGTAGACACAGCTTATCGAAGGATTAAGAATACTTTTGGGGAAAAGAAGACTAAATGCTTAAATATTAAGGACACAAATGGAAAGCCTCTAACAGATAGGGAAGAGAAGGTTGAGAGATGGAAAGCTTACATAGAATGTTTGTATGAGGGAAAGGAGATTGAGAATCATGTAATGGAAAGGGAGGAGGAAATTGATGAGGATGCAAAAGGGGATTTAATATTGAGATCAGAATTTTACAGAGCATTGGAAGACTTAAGCAGGAACAAAGCACCAGGCATAGATGATATACCGATTTAGTTGCTACGCTGCATAGGAGATGAAGGTCTGATCAGGTTATTTCACTTGGTGTGTAGGATTTATGAGACAGGTGAGGTACCCTCTGATTTCAAGAAGAATGTTATCATCCCTATACCGAAGAAAGTGGGAGCTGACAGATGTGAAGATTACCGTGCAATCAGCTTAATTACTCATGCTTCAAAGATCCCGTCTAGAATAATTTACAAGAGGATGGAAAGCCAGATAGAAACGGAGTTGGGTGGAGACCAGTTTGGTTTTAGGAGAAATGTAGGAACAAGGAAGCTGTACTAAGTCTCAGGCTGATTTTGGAGGGTAGAATAAGGAAAGATAAGAGAACGTTCATGGCATTTGTAGACTTAGAAAAGGCTTTTGATAACGTTGATCGGACTAAATTGTTTAGCATTTTGAAAACGATTGGAATAAAGTACAGGGATAGGAGGGTGATCTACAATCTATACAGAAACCAGACAGCAGTCATTCGAGCTGAAGGACATGTGAGAGAAGCTGGTATTCAGAAAGGTGTAAGGTAAGGCTGCATCTTATCATCCATACTTTTCAATCTTTACATTGAGCAAGCAATGAAGGAAATTGGAGAAAAGTTTAATGTGGGAGTGAAGATTCAAGGAGAAATAATTTCAACTCTGAGATTTGCCGATGACATAGTCATCTTGGCCGACACGCCTGAGGATTTGAATGAGTTTTTGAATGGTATGGACTCCGTCTTGAGGAAAGAATTCATGATGAAAATTAATAAATGTAAAACAAAAATATTGGAATGCAGCCGAAATAAATCAGAAACCTCTATGGACATCAAATTGGCAGGTGAAAAGCTAAAGGAAGTAGGAGACTTCTGTTACTTAGGAAGCAAAATAACCAGTGATGGACGAAGCAAAGAGGATATAAAAAGTAGGTTAGCTCAGGCAAGGAAAGCATTTCTACAGAGAAAGAATCTGTTGACATCGAATATAGATTTAGGTATAAGGAAGTAATTTTTGAAGGTCTTTGTCTGGAGCTTGGCACTCTATGGACTATTGGTGCAGCAGAAAAGAGGAGAATTGAAGCATTTGAAATGTTGTGTTACAGAAGAATGATGAAGATCAGATGGGTAGATAGGGTTACAAACGAAGAGGTATTAAGACTAGTGGGAGAGGAGAGATGTTTCTGGCGACTGTTAATGAAGAGAAGAGATAGGTTGGTAGGACACATACTAAGACACCCAGGAATAGCAAGCTTAGTTATGGAAGGAAGGGTCGAGGGCAAGAACTGTAGGGGTAGACCAAGGTTAGAATATGTTAGATTGCCTCATATGTAGGGTGTGGTAGCTATGTAGAGAATAACGATTAGCTCAGGACAGGGAGGCATGGATGGCTGCATCAACCAGTCAAAAGACTGGTGACTCAAACAACAACACAATGGATTTAATGTTTTGCCACTGGTTGTTGTTGGGAGAGGTAGTGGCATCTCGGTAGAAATTCTCTCGGGCTAGCCATAAGTAACAACAACATTTTTACATGTATTTTGATCTCAAAGCTGGTCAATGTCTGTTTGAAGTGTAGTTCCTTTTGTTTCCTAACAGGCCAGCTTTTTCATTATAATTTATCCCTACATGTGAGGGAACCCATTGAAAGGCTACTGTGTTCCCTTGTTTGTTGAGAAGGTTTACCATCATTCTCACTTCTTTTATTATCTGATTTTTAGCTTGTTGGTTAGATACGATAGTTTGACTGGCAGATTTTGACTCCACAAGGAAGGCAGCTTTTATGAAAGTCAGTGGTCGGAGAAGTAGTAATTGTAGCGTCATGGCTATAGCTTTAATTTCTCCATCAAAACTGCTTTTAATGCCTCCGACTTAAATACATTGGGAGACTAGCTTAAGTCGCCCGTCGTTGACAGGCTCATACGGTAGGATACTTGATAAAGAGTTTACTCCTCTGACTTCAACACTTTTTCGACTGGCATTAATATGTGAGCTGTGGCCAGGCTATCAGATTCAGTGGCCCATCGTTTAGCTATTACCCATATATAATAAGATTCCTAGCCCCTTTGTTAGAAAAACATGGTAATTAGAAGTATTTCAAGTGCGGAGATAGCTAGTTCGATGGCCTTGAACTTATCCTTGTAACAATTCCAGCAAGTTAAAAGTTTCTTTAGTGTATTTTAATGATTTGGGGTTGTCGGAGCCAGCCTTTCTCTTATTGGCTTTGACCGGATACCATTTCTGACACGTCATTTCTCAGTTGAAAATTTCACTTTGCAGTCACCAGTATTCGAACGTCGGTTGTCTGGATAAAAGTCAAGCAGCTACACCACTGCACCATCACGTCCTCTCCACCCTTACATACATACAGACAGACAGACACAAATTCTGAAGTAAGTAAGAAAGGGATTAATTAACTTGTTTGTCCTTCACTTGTGCATGGATTCTCTGTAAGAAGTGAATAAATTATAGCTGTCATACCTATATCATTGCGAAGTAGTATGGATTGAGGAGCGATAATAGTGAACAGTTGCTGCCTCATCAAGCCTGCTATGTCAGCTAACCCTGACCGTCACACCTAGCTTTGTTGTGTCATGAGAAGTACAAAGTTTGTGCAACTGCCTGGATTTGAGGCTTCCCTCACCCCTTTGTAATACATGAACAATTTGTAGCCTGGTTTTATTTTGAAGGTGTCTTCTACTTAAACATGAATTTTCATGCCATTCACTCCAGTTCCAGTAATTTTGATGCAAAATAATAACAAACAGACAGACAAACAAAAATTAAACTGAAGGTATCTTTGATCACTATACACCTCACCCAGGATAAAGCCAAAATTTTAAAATATTCAGACAGAAAGATTGTTTTAGTTATAGAGATTAGTCCAGAGTATATTCCTGCTCCTGCTTTTCCAATATTCAACAGTGATCCATTAATGCAACCTTAGATACTCATCTGGAGGATATCGTATGTTGATGGTCGTCATTGCTAGGTGTTTCAATTACTTATGAGTATTAAGTTATTTTATTTCAGAATGTAAGAAAAGATTGGTATGGAATGATTGGTATTCAGTAGGAGTGGTATTTACAGGGATCGTGGAAACAAAGAAGTGATCATTGTCAGAGATTAATAATAATATGGGGTTTAAGTCTCATTTAACTAATGCGGCTTTTAGACACACTGGGATGCCGGAATTTTCCCTAAAGGGGATCTTTAACAAGCCAGTAAATCTACTGACACAGCTTCCTCCCATTCGCATATCCGTAAATGCCAAATGACGGAGTTAGGGCTCAATTCCACAACTTTGGGAATGACAGGTGAAAACATTAGCACTGTGCCACGCAGCCAGTCATGGCAGGGATTATGACAGATGAATGACAGAGTGGGTTCAAACCCCAAAGACTGTCAGAATCAGATATTCCCATCATGCTGTAGTCAAGCAATGCCAAAACTTACTTCTACTGTACTACAAAATACATTTGATTGATCCCCTCTTTGATCACCCAAATTACTTTTTAAAAACCTTGTAAAGGAAAGGAGATAGAATGGAACAATAAAATAAATTCCACCTCCATATTGCTGGTGAAAAGCTGCAGACTCTGTTCAGGACACCTCAGGTTAGTTACGTTTGATATTTACCTAACAGGTGGTGAATACTAATAACACAAGCTTATTCTTCAATTTAAAAATGGATCTGTTTACTGTATAGTTTCTTAAACAATAAGTTATATATACTGGGTCCACAGTCAAATAAGCTGCAGTACAAAAATTACAGGAGCAAAGACAGTTATCCATTCTGTTCTTTAATAGACTCCTGTTTTGTTTGTATTATTGCAGTGATTCAACATTTAAAAAACATATATAACTGCTAATTTGTAAATATAAAAATAAATAAAAAACTGTTTCAAAATAAATATATATATAAAATCTTACAATATTAACAACTTAAAATATAATTATAAAAGACTAGAAAATCATGATCTAACTTTGGACAGATTAAAGGTAAAAACATTTTAAAAAGTTCATCGAGATGACTTCAAGTCTGACATGAGAATAAATAAATAAAACACATTCACAAACTTTAACTGACAATGTGAACAGCAGTACAGTACAGAGTACAGCATTTTACATTGGCAATGAGACTATTAACAGGTAAAAAGGAGCCATAATGTATTATGTAGTCCCAGAATGGGGAACATGGTGGAAATAACTATTACATGAAGGCACAAAGGAAGAATAATGTTAATATGATTTCACATTAAAAAACAAATAATGATGATAATATTAAAAAAAAACAGATGGAAAGTTAGTAAATTACAATGACAGAAGCCATGACAGACAACCTAAAAGCAACAATCTGACTGGAAGCTGGCAACTGGAATGACAAAGGAGGGGAGAGATGCACAAAATGATGTTACAGTGTACAACACCATAGAATTCATTTCCTAAGTTTTCACCACCATTGGAAAAGATATAGTGACTAATAAGGTATTATAACTATTTCAAAGAGGGTCAGTACTGAAGACAATATTCATATCATGACACAACACACAGTCACTTTCCCAACATGTAGAAAGGAAGTGGCATGTTATTCTATGAAGTAATCTTTCTATATTAACAATGAGTTGACTATACAATATAAGCATTACAGGAATGTGGTGTAACTTGATATAATTACAGTGATGTGTGAGCTATTGAACTGATCACATGGAAATCATTTTTAACAAGCCAAACTATGGTCAAAGTGTGATATTTTCCTACTCATTCATGAACTATTTTACTGAATACTGTGAAATTATGATTTAATATGAGGTACTGCCAGTTAAATACATTGGCATAAATTTCCTGTGAATTTGGAAAAGCCAAATCCTTTTATTTACAAGACTACACAATTAATGTTAATATAATGTACTCCAATACCTGAAATAAACATACAAATTACACATTTGAAAATCGTACACTTCACTAATAATTGGGGAAATGATGTTCTTATTGTCATGAAATATCTTCAGATCAATAATCTAAATTATATGTTTCTTGATATATGTATAATTAAACATAGGTTATAAACTAATCAATCTGAATTGAAGTTCACATGATGAACAGAATTTGTCATTCCTCTAATTATGTTTATGAAGTGAAGTGACCATTTATAAGGGTAACATTTGTGTATTTATTTCAAGTATGTGAGTAGATACATTAACTGCTCGTGTAAATTGGGTCCTAAGCTATGTGTTGACCGACTGATGAGCAATATTTTGTGTAGACTTACAGGGTTAAAGAAAGAGGGCTTTCCAATCCCTGATATTAATTTCTAATGGGTCTTCGTTTAGTTCAAATGTGCAGAACATACCGTATATACATATAAATAAAATATTCATGATTTCAGGATTGATAATAATTATAAATTATTGACCCTTAGCCACTAATTAACAACATGGAGTACTTATATCATAAATAGAGTCTTCACATTACTACATCATGGAATATATATACAATAACCACTGAATTACTTGTGTTTATTAGGGAGAATGATGTGCATGCCAGTTGCCATAACATCTCATTGTTGCTGGTGTTAGTCTAGTTCGTCTTTTGAAATAAAATGGATTCTATGTCTTTACTACAGATTTATTAATATTAACTATGTATGTTCCATCCACCTTTTCTTCTGCCTTAATATTGCGAAAACGTACCGTACATACTTTCCTTCTCCGAAGATGGTAGAGCTAGTGAATTACATCAAAGGAATCATCATCATGATACTTTAAAAGACTGAACCCAAATGAATGAAATTCAGCAAATTTTATTTTCAGCGACAAGGTGTAACTGTAACGGTTTCAGTCTAATGACTAGTTTTCGGAAACACCAAGAAGGAAGGAAAACTTTTCTACACATACCATACATCGTTTACCTAGGTCAGTGATTCACCAACTTGTGTCATAACCTTCTAGTGGGGCACAAGGAAATTTCCATGGGTTGGACAACACTAAAAAGAAAGTTTCTTCTCTCCCCTTATTCAATTCAACAAAACAGGTATCAAATAGAAATGATCGAACATACCCTTGATCTGAAAAACATTATTGATATTTCTCGTCTATATTTACTGCTATTCATTACCTATCGTTAAACTCGGAATTCCTTTTTTCAACTTTCAAAAGCAACAATTCTCCTTTCAGTCTGTTTCAGAAGCAAACATTTACAGGTTGTTCAGAAATAATGGCTCCAGTTATACTGATTAGTGAATCTCACTAATGTGAACCCCTCAATCTTGCTGAAACTATGTATACATGTTAATCAGGTCAGATTGCAAGGAAACATGGTAATATTTCATCCTCAAATTCACTTACAGCATTTCTGGGAAGGTCTTTATGTTGTGCAGGAGTGTAAATATCAAATTGGCAGCAGCAAGTTTGTACAAGGTCACATTTATTAATATGAATTGCTGAAAAAGGGACCAATACCTTCTCAGTTTTCTTCACAAGGCTGAGTGCACCCCATTCCAATCATCAGACCAGAATGAAATTTTTTAGGAGAGTCAGAAATTGAACCCAGGACCTTTGGGACCGGAGACTCAATACGCACAGTACCTATGACCATGGAAGATGGCAAATAAATATTAAAACACACTGACTTGAAATATTGGGGCGATGGCTCATTTGGACAAAATTATTGGTGGAGGACAGGATGTTTCCCCCCCACTCCTTTGCCAGGTACACCCATAGTGTTGAATGTGTTCTGCTGGCAGAAGGATATTCAATAAAACATAGAGCAGTATCAACACATACATTTTGAAGGCCTCTTCAATGTTGACAGACCTAGTCTCAATTATTAATACACACACTCTGCTATAGTCACCATAATAACACAGGTTATCAGACAAATCCTACACATACCCATACTAACTGACCATGATTGCAAGCCCCCTAAACCTAATGTCGACAGTATGCTAAGGTAACTGGGGATAACCGAGTTGGCGAGGACAAGGGAGCTAGGCATGAGCTTCTGACCGGGTCTCAACGTTTTGTGTGAATATTCCTTTCTAGGATTGTCCGGGTGAATTTGGAGATGAAATATCACAATACACTCCTTAGTATCTGACCAACATTTGGGCAAAAAGTGAGTATGATACGGGAACTCATGTTTGCGAGAACCCTTGCTAGTTTGCTTACAATGAGATTCTACTTAAAAACATTAAGGTACATCAAAATTTAATGACATACAGTAGTGTGCAAATTACTCTGAACACATTCATTTCTTGGACAAAACACAGTCAGACTTTCGGTATTTACAACTAATGTTGGCAGAATTATGATACCCCACTTTCAAGCGAGTTACGTTATAGGTGAATGGTAGTGTTATTGTTAAAATTACTGGATGTTATTTATAACCCAGTCATTAGTAAGGTTGTGTAAGTTTTGAGTCATAGGTCATGTTATTGAAATGGGAATGTTAAAAAATTATGACATTAACTGACCATGCCTTGCTTCATATTGTTGTGTTAGTGTAGCTTCAGCAAATTCTATTTCGAAGCAACACTGAGAAACTGAAACTGTGTTTGGAAGCATAAGAAGACACCAAATGAAGACTGTTTGCTCTTTAGGAAGAATAAACCTAAATCTCACAAGTGTTGACCTAAATCAAGATTTAGAATAGAATATTTCACTATTGGAGGCAGGAAGAAGAATGGACAGACGAGTCAAGCAGCAGCTTCTGCCCAAAAAGCGACTGCTCAAGAATTGACACATCCCAAAAGATGGACTGATTCTCTGAAGACAAAAAGTTTCAAGTGCTTTCTTGGTCCAGTAACTCAATGGCCCATTTGTTAAAGGGAATGGCGAAACTGTACAGATCAAGGCAAGTGAGCATGATACATTCAATTATCAAGGTGTGGTTTTACAATGAAGAGAAAGAATATTTGCATAAAATTGGTGTAAACCATGCCAAAACAAGTTGGTGACGTTTTGAAGAACGAAGTACTGCAGGACTGATTTTTAAAAGATTTTATTACTTTTATATGAGAACACTTTTCTGTATCTTGTTGAGATCAATTTGCATGCTACTGTATATAACATCTCTCTAAAGTTTGAGTGGTGTGGTTGTTACTATGAATTAATTAAATTGACTAAGAATCTTGTACCAAACTGGAACCTATTCCATATCCAACTCTCAATTGAAGCGGTGGAATGAAAAGGGATCTAACCAACAAAAAACCTATTTGGAGATAATTGCAAAAATCGTAGGTAAACAAATTTCAGGCATCATGTGTACCACTATGTGCAGGTTTATAACTTGTATGATGACTGAGACGATGAGGCAGTCCACTGAACACGTACAAAGGAAATTATTTATAGCAAAATTGTGGAAGAGGGATCTAAGTGACACACTTCCATTCATTTGCATTATGTTTGAGTTTTCTAGTTGAATTTTCATGACTTAATGCACTGGTTGTCACAACCACTTAACTACACTCCAGCATCTTGCACTGGAGTTAGATCACTTTTCCGTGTGAGCTGAAGGTCTCCCCTTCCTATCTCAACAACACGTTCGGATTTCTTCCACATGAATATGCCACCTTGTAGGAAAGTCCAAATAGATCCCTATTCCATTTAAACCTCACTTTCGGAAAAATGTTGGTTAGATACCTTGTAACTATATTTTAGTGGTTCCCCCCATGTCAGATTAGGCTGTTGATATCGTGTTCTCCTTTTTCATTTGTTTTCGTATCTTATTGTTTTGGTCGCGGGTCTAATTGTTTAGCTGGTCGTTTGTAGATTCAATGTAAATATTAACTATTTATGGGGAAAGGATCAGATGTGTGGAAAGTTTTAGTTATCTTGGAAGCACAATTTCAAATTAGGGGAGTGCTATGCTGGAAGTTCAAAATTGAGTATCTAAGGGTTCTACATTCTCCTACCAAGAGTGGGACCTAGTCTGGGATAAGGCAGTCACTATAATAGCTAAACAGACGGTGTTCAAAGCATATCCGCTGCCAATCATTGCATACTGCTTAGAGAGTTATATCTCATTGAAGAGAGGCATCAGTAAATTACAGTCATGTGAAATGGAAATTTTTGAGATCAGCTCTGCAGAAAACAAGGAAAGACAGAATCAAAAATGACTATATTAGGAAAGATATGCAGATAACCTTGACAGTGGAAGAGAGACTGCGTATTGCAAGGTTGAAGTGGTTTGATCATGTACAAAGGATGCCGGAGACACGTATCTCCAGACAGTATTTGGAAAGAAAGGTAACAGGGAAGAGACCCGTTGGACGACCCAGAAGAAGGTGGATAGACCAGGTTAAAGAAGATCTCCTAACAAGGGGACTGACATTCCAAGATATTAAAGGAAAAATCTATAATGACAGAGTTAGATGGAGGCATATCGTCCACTCAAATCCTACCCGGCCCGCTGGAAGGGTCCCTAGATGATGATTAATTATTGGGCTATTGTTATTATTTTATTATTGTTTTCTGTAGTTTTATCCCTGTTTTGGCTTTTCTAAAAAAGAAGAAGAAGAAGAAGATATTACTGCTGACAACAATAGTGTTAATTTGAAATGAAATTTGAAAGGAAATAAGAAGTGACTACAAAATTGGCTATTATAAGAACAATCCTACTACAGCATTTATGACTTCATTACCCTCGCCTTCACACTGAATACCCTGTCCAGATCTTGAGGACACACTTCAATGCATGATCGCTATATGGTTCACATTTTCTGTAATTCTCAGAAATGATGGAGAGGTACTGAAGAGAGCTCAAAGTCTATTAAATTGAAAGAGTGCCATTTATATCATGTTCCCAGAAAGCTATTTATTAATAAATTATTCTTTTTTCAATAATTTATTTTTCATTTTATGTATGTAGTTTTGGGCCTAAAGCAAGTGTATCACCCTACAACCTAAGAGGGAAGATTCTTGGCTACGGAATTTTGGTTGGGCATTTAATATCTGTGAGATTTTTTGAAATTACAACCTTTTCGGCGCAAAGCTTCAATCCAGGACAATCCAGCCATTTAGGGCACTACCTAAAATGAAGGAGATAAAAGACAGTATCCAGACTGTGAGTCAACATCTATCATGTTCCAGCCATCCTTCTTTAGTCACCCAGAATAATCTTGTTAAAGTCATAATAGCTGATTGACATCGTAACCAACTTCTCAACAAAGTGGCTGGGGTTTGATCCCTGGTCACTGCATGTGGGATTTTAGATGTTTGCAATTCAAATCCCTATTGTAAATATTTCACAAAAAAACTGTAGGTCCCATGGCTTATGAGCACTAGATTAACACTTGCACAAACAAACAGTTTGCTTACTTTTGATCCTGACAATGCTTCAAGTTTGCCTGAATCTCTCTTTTATCTTTCACGGTTGGGAGGGGCGTGATGGCACAGTGGTCAAGCTGTCTGCTTCTCACCAAGGTGGGCCAGGTTCTATTCCTGGTTCATACATATGTGATTTTTGAGGTGAAATGCTGCATCTGGAGATTCGGATTTCATGTAAAAAGGGGGTCCCATGGTTTATGGTTGCATGATTAAGTCACGTAAAACTGTACATTTCTTTCCTCTTATGCAATCACCACTACAAAAAATATATATATATATCAGTGATAAAATGTCCAATTTATGATTCCAAGATCAAGGATTCAATTTCTGGCCAAGCAAGTCAGAATTTTAAGAATGAAAAACATCCACAGCACTCTTAAAGTTGTAAGATGTCAGCTCATACCTCCTGTATCACATTCAGAAATGACTGACACAAAATGAATTAAATCTCAGCCAAATGTCACCTATAACCGTTCCAGTTGCTCTGCTAGGTAGCAGTGCAAAGAGAATATCAAAACTGGATAATAGATCACCCACATAACTTCAGCATTAAAGATTTATACCAGGTAAGCGGAAACCATACAGTTAATATGATCGTTATTATTTTCCAGAATTTGATCCCTTTGCTTACTAAAAATTCTCACCAATATATCTCCACTTCATTCTATTAATAATAATACTTTTATTGCAGCCAAATAGCCATTGAAATCCGTTATTACTGCTTCACTAGGTGGACAAGCAAACTGTAGATCTGACTATCTGAACGGCTGGCGCTGTTGCTTTTAAGAAGTATATAAAACGTAACTTGAAAGTGGAAGAGGATTCTCCAGATCGTATCCATGTTGACGATCGTAAAGCAGTGAAGAAGTTGATCATCAACCTGATGTTTAGATGGTGGACAAGTTCAACACAGGAGATTTCCATGTAATCAACAGAGTGCTCCATACAGCTCATTCACTGTTCAAACGGTACTGCTTCGAGATCAAGTCACCGGAGCTTTGGACAGAGACCAAGTTTGTGTCAGACAGGATTGCCCAACCATTAACTGAGCTCTTTGTAGATAGGATGGACCGGCCAATCGTTCATGCGGACAGTGTGGAAACTCTGAAGATGATCTACGGCTCGCTTCTCATCATCTGCAAGGTGTTCTACTCTCTCAACTTTCAGAATCTACCCGAGTTCTTTGAGGTTAATATACTAACTTCATTCTATTAGAACTTGGGAATCACTTGGCTGGCCACTGTGCTCTATGGATCACCCATAATGACTTTGACAGGAGTGGTGGCCATGGTTTGATTCCCACTGAATGCAAGTGGGATTTTAGAAATTCAAACTCATTTCCCTGTGGTATGAATTCTACTTAAAATTGCTGCTTACTGTTTGATTCAAGGTTCTCTCAAGTACTGTGTTATTTTTCTTTATTATTAATGCAGCCAATGGCCATTTCTTTTATTTTCAGGACGAGCCAGGAAAGAGATTTTGGAAGGTTATCGGCTGTGATACTATTGAAACGAACTGTCCCGGCATTTGCCTGGTGGTGAAAATGGGAAACCACAAAAACCATTATTAGAACAGCCGAAGTGGGATTCTAACCCTCACTCTTCTGATGCTAGCGAGGCACGAGTTTGCATGTTAGCGTTCACGGTCACTCTGGCTGGTTTCACCCAAATATTGTATCAGGAATGTGGTTAACTCAAATTCGGTGAAGATTATCAAGGGTCCTATGAGTCATGCCTTTCGAGCAGAAGCGCCCCTGATGGTTCAGTGCTTGGCTCTATGTTTTCCCGACCACCTATTTGCCTTGTCTACCCAAGCTTGGTCTGACAGGTTATCGCTCAGACAGCTATTCACATCTCCCTGGCACATCTCTCTCACAGAAGGCAACAAGTCCAAACAGCTCAACAGCCAGTACACAGTTAAGCTATGGAGGTGTGCTATAAGAGACAAAACATAGTAACCCTGGTCATAAAAACTAACATTGCTGGCAGACACATTGATCACACACAGTCATATTCCAAGAAAGACAGTCATTCTTCAATAATCCCAGGCCCCTTGTAAGGTAGTTATGTCTGGGTCACTAGAACTAACATTATCGGCAGTGATATCATTACCAAGACCATAAACCCAGTAATATCCCAAGGAAGACAGCCATTTGTTAATAGGCCTTGACCCTTCATAGGGCAGTTGGGTCTTGGAGCCCTCCAAGAAACTGACTAAATCACAAACAGTCACACCTTATCACAGCCAACTCTTATTTCAAATTTATCCAATTGTTTACAACAAGACAGTAGTTCAGTCAAGGAAAGTAGAAGGACTGACAACACGATCGTGTAGAGTGCGAAGGTGGCGCAGCAGGTTGCTTTTCACATTGAAACCTTTTGCACACACCGCACACACATATGGCTTCTCTCCCGTGTGAGTGCGCCGGTGAATGATCATGGAAGCATGGGAAGGAAACGACTTACTGCATACTTGACAGCATTTTCGACCACCTCGTCTCATCATCTTGGGACGCTCCATTCCGCTCAGATTATTACTGATGGCGAGCTGCTCTTCTGTATGTGATGTCTGGATGTGACGAACCCACTCCCCTGGGCTGGAGAAAACACTCTCGCAAAGTTCACAATGCAACGGTGGGAACTCCAAAGGTGAATCAAGATCCTAACAAGAAAAGAAAATGCATGTTTAATGGTATTGGCTTGAATTGTCTCAAGAATTCAACAAATCAAAGCAGTTGCAAACACAATTAATATCTCAACAGGATATGCGAGATCCATTTCATTCTCAGACATTCTTTCAAACAACTTCATGCAAGGCAACACATCAAGGTCTGCAGCAATGGCACAGTCTATTGGAATTCTGCAAGGGGACCCATTAAGCCTGGTCTTGTTCACCATAGCTACATCAGTCATAACCAAGTACCCAGCAATGGAGTCAAGCTATATATATATTATTTTTTATTTTTTTAAGAATGAGAAACATTCACAGCTTCACATGCATCATATGTATGTGGTGCTCTCAGTAACTTGATGAGATAGCCTCCAAGAATCTTTCGACCACCTGGTAATATTGGTACAGAATAATCACCTAAAGACTGTGTACATGATTTTCAGGGAAGGGAAGACCAGCAGCAACAGACCAAGTAACTGATCACAGCAGAGACCAGACGGTAGTTTCTAACTTAAAGTACTTGGGGATCGTTTTCCCAAACCAGAAATAATGTCTTCATTCAGCTAATAACAGACAGGATTATTTTAGCAACCAAAGCACTGGTAGACATTAAGGATTTAAGGAAGATCTATTTAAGCATCAATACAGTTCTTCAACATTGAAACATTGCCCATGATTAACTATGGTTTGCAGCTCATTTGGGAACACCTTGACACCAGTCATCTGAGACCAACAGAAAAAGTAGTCGCAAATCTACAAAAGACTCTGAAACTTTCAAAATATACAGTCTCGACTCATGTCCTGACAAGAAAACCTCTTCAAACTGGAAAACTCGGTTTCAAAATACTGTTGCCATCCACCAGAAGCTAAAAACGACACAGAAATGCACCAAATGACACAGGATATATGGCCAGATTTCTACTTGATGGATGTTATGATGACCTAAGATTGGATGAGTCTGGATTAAAAACTGTAACACTTCGTGATGACTGCTGCTTCTTGGCTTTCATTTTAAGCTGTGGGAAAAGAAAAAACTATACAGACCCCTTGACCTGAATGTTAAACAATGATATTTACATGTGTGTGCTTATGTACCTTTACAGAAAGAAATTATTGATGAGAAATCTGAAATTAATTAATCAATTAAACTTTCATATGACCATTGCAATCAAGTCATTACCAGGAAACCTTCTTCAAAGACAATATTTATTTTATATTTCCTTCACAAAAGGGCTCCTAATTAAGCAATGCACTTGCAAAACATTTAACATCAATATTCACATTGCCTAGAACTGACCTTGTCAACATGGGGCCTGTAGAGGTATTTTTGATGACTCAATATAAATAATACCACAAAGAAAAAAAAAACCCTGATCAATAAGAAGAATTAACAGAAAATGAAATAAATGGATTTTGTGAAACAGTTTCAAAACATTGCTTTGAAAATATACAACTGACTATATTCTTACTGCAGTTCTGAGTAAGGATGCTTCATATGTACTGTATATGTTAACTATACTTAATTTCTATTCCCTATTCTGGCTTCATGATCATTGGTGCCAGTGAAGAATTTTCTACAGGGGAAGCAACCTTTCCCAGGGGCTCACAACTAGTGAAATGTAGGTTGGTGACCACAAGTCATGGCTGAGTTCAACATTGCTTTGACTTATTTGTGTCAGACTCCTGCTTTCATTTTTCATCAGATAACCTCTGTTCCACCTCTTAAAACAGCAATCACCACCATCATCTTTCCTGTTGACCTCACTAGGTCAACTCTTGTCTTCTTCTGACCCAAATGGTATTAGAATATCGAAAACCTAGGGAGTCTTACAGTTTACCACCATAATTAGCTCTTGTCCCTTCTTTCCCGATACCCTTATTTCTTGGAATTGCCCCGAAAGAAAAGGGGTTCCGCAAAAATTTTGTATAATTTGATGCAAAATGATGAGTTTTAAGGCTATCACTCTTTCAACCAATTTGTTGTGATGTTTTATGATTGATAAATGTCAAACACAATTAAGACAATTGTATGTTATTTTTTATGTATTAATACAGTCATCTTGCACACTTTAGAGTATTTTGAAAGAATGAACATTACTGTTTTGATTCGGGGCACATGACCTCACTGTTCCGCCCCTTCAATCCTCAATAACAAACTGTTCTCACTTACAACTTACACTATAATATAAAGTCAAGGTTTCTTGAGGCATTACAAAATTGGTTTATAACTTCGTCAGTGATTTGTATGTCTCTGTGAATAGATAACAATGCTAGACCGTTGAGTCTGTTTTTCAAAAGTATAATTCCTTAAGTATGTTTTCAACCTGCTCAAACTCGGAAAATCATTGTGAATCAATGCGTTTAAACAATCTTCATCAAATTCTGACAGCCTTCCTGAACGTGGGGAGTCACTAAGGTCAAAACGGCCCACCTTAAAACGAGAAAACCACTTTCTTGCAGTGCTATCTCCAATAGCATTGTCCCCAAACATGGTGCAAATGTTTCTGGCTGCCTCTGCTGCTTTCGCCCCTCTATTGAATTCAAAGAGAAGAATATGTCGGAAATGTTCCAATTGCTCCACTTTGCACTCCATTTTCTAGCGTCCACGACTGCACTCATTATCTGCAAATGACTGAACTTCAATATGTAAGCTCAAGAACAAACATTGAACTACAAAGCAACACTAACAGTCGATAAATAAAACCATAGCAACCGGAATAACAACAAGCAAAACAAAAACGCTACGGACTTATGCACCAACCAACCTTTAGGCATATCTGGTATTGCAGTAAAATTGCCACACAGTGCTCTAATGAGGTCCGCGTTTCCCAAATTCCTCGAAGAATGGGATTTAAATCTCCAGCAATTGCCTGACTCTTGCCATGAATCGTAAAGATCCTTATCTCGATGTACACCTTGAACCCAATTCTAATGTAAACAGTTTTGTATCTTTGCATTCGGTCAGTAAATTTGTGTCTTGAGTAATAAAAAGAATTTCATCAAGATATTGTGTTACTGAGATAATGTATCATCAAATCTAGACTAATGGACCAGGGATAAGTAATGTGTGTATCTTGTATAATTTTGTTCAATTCGGAAACCTGTCTAATTCTGAAAAATAACTCGGACTCTTACGATTTCGTTTTCATTAAGTTTTACTGTATTGAGAAAACATTGATGAGGGGACATCGTACTTGCCTGGGTTTGAACCTGCTGTTTCTTGCTCCACAATCTGATGTTTTAAATATAACTTATGTAAAGATTTATCTGAACAGCGGTCTTCTATGTACAATCATGTCAATGAATAGGATTAAAAGACATAATCTAATCATGCTTTCCGTTTTGAATTGATTTTCGTTAGACTGGCTGCGTGGCTCAGCGGTAACGTTCTCGCCTGCTGTTCCCAATGGTGCAGGATTGAGTCCTGGCGCAGTCAGATGGCATTTAAGTGTGCGCAAATGTCAGGGAGCCATGCCAGTACATTTACTGGCACAGTTTTATGAGGCAACTAAAAGGCAGGGTGTGTGTAGCCCAACATGCATGGTTACACCCTGGGTAACCCTCAGGAGCTCATGGCTGGTGAACACAGAAAGTGGTGATCCCAAGGTATTTCTGATGGGATCCTTTCTCTTTCTCCAGTGGCTTTAGGTCAAACCCTCTCCTCTCTCCCTTCTGTCTTTCATGGCCCCCTACTTCCAAATCCCTTATCCTTCGAGTTTTTTTTAAACACCGTACATTTTGTTTAAAATTAGTAGTTAGTAGTAGAAATAATAATTTTCATGATCATCTAAAGAAAAACCAACTAGTCGATACACGAGGTCAAATGGATACGATAATTCCAAAACAATTTGATAATAACCTTGTATCCTAAATACAGGGGCAGATGACCTCGCTGTTCCATCCCTTAAAGCAACAATAATGAACTATATACTAAATGCACTGGCTAACCATAAACATTCATGCACCAAAAAGGAATTGTCGGTTCGCTGTAGTCTTAAGCACAGTTACATTTCAGACTAATATTCACAGGATTAAAGTAGGAACGTGATAAGCTGAGCGGTCTCGACACCAGAGGCTATCCACGTACCCCCATCTAAGGCTTATACAGGCTACTGAAACATAGTTAACTGTTGTTTCCAGTTGCATAAACCTTGTTGACGTTACGTTATACCTCCACGACGCATTCAAGCTGCATTTACACACATATAATAGATCTCGAGAGGGGATGGATGCATTATTGGGCTGCATAAGGCTAGATGGTCATATTGGCAAAGCACCCGCCAACCAGACCTTTATGACTATACTGTTTGGGCGATGTGGGATATCAGTGGATGTGTGAGGGTGCACACACATAGTGCCAGGGCTCAGGATGCCCTCAATCGACCACCAGGAGAGACAATCATCGAGAAACATAAGAATATCCAAATGCTTTTCGTTCTTGTTTTCCACAGTTGGATGCCACCATCGTTAAACGCCCCTGTGTCGCACCATTTCCAGGTGCTGAACACACATGTACTATTATCCTTCACAAATTTCAGGAGAGGGATCTAGAAGGCTACTTCAATTACTTATTCTAAATCTTAATTGCCCAAATTCTATTGACTGTTATAAGAGTTGCAAAGCTTGATTTTGCTCCTCGCTGCATTTCTGAAGCTTTCCCCACCACATTGCAGCATACTATGGCCAACAGCATCAACATACTTTCCTTCATCTGGCGATGTTGCATCTTTCCCTTTCCCCAGCTTCATTCATTTACTGGTAGTGTGGGCTGAACCTTAAAAACTATTCCTTCGTTATGCTGAATGTACCAGAATGAAACTTGTAGTATGGTTCCATAAGCAATGATTTTGTCTGTTTTCCAATGATGCCAGGCAATGAGTTCATTAGTGTCCAACTGAAGCATTGTAGTTCAAGCAGGTGGGTCTGTGATGGTGTGGGGGATGATTTTCATACCACAACATGAATCCACCCATTCAGTTGTCTGTGAATATGAACCAGCATGTGTATTGGGACATTCTCGGAGACCAGGTGTTGCCATTTATGCTGTGGACATTCCCATTTTCCAAGATGACATCTGCCATTGTTTTCAGGACTCGAACATATGAGGGCATGATTTGAGGAACATTCAGACACCCTGTTACACCTCATATTGCCATCGAAAGTCCTCTGGTCTGAACTTCCAATGAAAACGAGTAGGACTATTTAGAGCAGCCAGTGAACTGCAAACATTTGCATCCTTATACTTTGTTGGAATTATAGGATCTCCTGATGAGCGAGAAAGCATACCTGGAATACTCATGGAATCAAATCCTCACCGAATCCAGCAATTATCCAGCACAGCGGTGGTGTTTCCCAACATTAGGTTCATTCTTGAGGAGGTGACTAACTTTTGGTTTTGGGGTACTTAACACAGACAAACCTCAATTATATGTTTTTCAAGAAGTTTGGCAAAAATTGCAAGTGACCAAAATGTACAAGGGAAACTGGTTTTATTGAACAATTGGTTACATTAGTCAGAATAAAATTAACTATTTATGATATTTTCCTATAGACTCATACTCCAATCATTTTAAGCATCTTAAACTATTAGGAAAAGCACCTGATGAGAATGCAATAAATTTGGATTTGAAATCTGAGGGTCGTCTCACTTACAAGCCTTACTCAACAGATGTAATTGGTTCACACGAACTATTCTCCAAAGTAATTCGTATGAAAATAACTCGATTTATTGTACAGTAGTAAATGATTTACTGCTTTCAGAATCTCTTCTATCTAGTAAAGAAAAGCAAGGAGAAACGTTCTTTATCACAGAGCTGCCATTTTAACCTATTTTGAGATGTTGAAACAGATTCACGGATTCTTTGTCTAAGCAGAGTTAATAAGAACGTATTTTTGCCTTGATAGGTTTTCATTACTTTCTTCCTGTCTAATTTGAACATTTCATCATTCGTATATCTTTCCATGGAGAGTTCTTGTCGCTCAGAGTTTGATTTTCCTCGAATATGTCTGAAAGAAAAGTGAGGTTAGTTTTGATATTGACAGTTTTAATCTATTAAAGAAAGCCCCTTACCAGTGTCCTAGAGATCTTATTTAAAATCTTGAAGTCAGTCATAACTATGTTGAAATCAGAACACAAATTTAACTCCATAATGGATGACATGACAATATTGATGTCATCTACTGGGTACTATAAGTTTTAGTAGTTTCATAAATCTCCGAGCTATGACACGTCAATTCACATCTTTATGAAAGCTGTTTTAAATTTTTGTTAATATCCAGACATAAAAGATAGTTTTTTACAAATGGTTTTCATCTTGAGGGAAAAACAGTGTAAAAATTCACCTGGTCAATCCAATAAATGGAATATGGTACTAATTGAAAACCCTTTCTAATTTGTAAGTCAATATAGAACCCAAAATAAAATATGATATACTTCATGTTGTTCAAGATGCTTTTAAGTAGCATAAATGATTGTGATCAAGGATGTTCTCACATATAAATATTATTACTTGAAGAGAAACCCCTAAAAAGTATCCTGCATAGCTTGATTTTCCCATAATTGAGTAATTGTCCTCTTATAAACTCAGCAATTCTTCTAGGTTTGTGCTGTGTCTTGTGTGGGGTTTTGCCTAGGACATCAAGCTGGCCCACACAAGACACGGCACAAACCTAGAAGAATTGCTGAGTTTTCATTAACTGGCCGTGAAAGCCATATACCATCTTTTTGGAAGCCTTCATAGGGACGTTATAGCTGCTTGAGCTTTTAGATCTTGCAGTAGAGGCGCAGGTGCCCTTCGTAAAAAGGGAGGTAGCGCGCAGTTTGCTACTCCTGTGGGGGTCCGGGCGGGGCACCAAGAGCCCGCTGATTAGCCAGCTTGGTGTCCTAGGCGAAACCCTACACAAGACACGGCACAAGCCTAGAAGAATGGCTGAGTTTCAATTCACTGGCCGTGAATGCCAATATATCATCTTTTTGGAAGCCTTCATAGGAACGTTATGGCTGCTTGAGTTTTTAGTTCTCGCAGTAAAGAGGCGCAGGTACGCTTCATAAAAGGGAGGTAGCGTGCAGTTCGCTACTCCTGTGGGGGCTCCGGGCGGGGACACCAAGAGCCTGCTAATGAGCCAGCTTGGTGTCCTAGGCGAAACCCCACACAAGACAAGGCACAAACCTAGAAGAATTGCTGAGTTTTGATTCACTGGCCATGAAAGCCAATATACCATCTTTTTGGAAGCCTTCATAGGAAGGTTACAGCTGCTTGAGCTTTTAGTTTTCGCAGCAAAGAGGTGCAGTTGTGCTTCATAAAAAGGGAGGCAGAGCGCAGTTCGCTACTCCTGTGAGGGTGCGGGCGAGGACACCAAGAGCCCGCTGATGAGCCAGCTTGGTGTCCGAGGCGAAAACCCACACAAGACACGGCACAAATCTAGAAGAGTTTTAATTCACTGGCCGTGAAAGCCAATATACTAACTTTCCTCTTATTATACGAGTACCGGTAATTTCAAAATATATAACTCTTAGAACTTTTCCTACAGGTAGAACAGTTGTGAAAAAGCTTTGCATTTTCAACGAAAACATTAAGTGCCTATTTATTTTGCAATCATACACATATACACATAAAACTTAAATTTGAAGAATGTAAGAATGTTTTGGCATATAAAGTTGTGTTATGTAACCATTTATTGCAAAAGGACCTGTTCCTGTGAACAGACCCTTGGACACTTCTAGAGCCTACTTGTTGTTTCAAACTTCGAACACAATATTATGATGTGATTTTAAACGATGATACATTAATGAAAATATGGAAGCATGGACTGAAAAATAGTAAACAGCGTATAAATAAAAATTTAGCTCAGCCAAATTTTAATGGCGGTAGCTAGGTGACTTAAAAATGTTACGTATAAGTGAGAAAAATTTATAAACAAGTAACGTGTCCGCGAAGCCAGAATGTTCGGTATTTTAAAGGTGGTTATCCTGTTTATGGATGACATTATTCACAGGTAAGCTTGCCATGGTGGTTGAGTGGTTAACGTGTCGGTCTACTGACCCCAAGCTTGCAGATTCGCTCCTGGCCATGGTAAATGATTTTTGAAAGGCGGCAAATATTACGACACCATGTCATACGATGTTGGCATGTCAAAGAACCCATTTCAATTCAGTAGGCCATGTTCATAATGGCAAAATTAATCTCGGGAGTTTCCGCCAGCACAAAGTTCCTCATTTCTCTACTAGAAAGTGCTCTAGTGTTCAAGGAGCTTAGATATTTAACCTCCTTGACTTTCATAGTGCTTAAAGGAACAATGAAATTTGACATGCAAGCTACCCTCTGGGTGTCAAATAACAAAGTTTGCACCCGGCACCCGAGGCCATACGATATTATTATTATTCACAGGTTTGAAATGTTCAAAAACCATAAAATCACAATAATATCAATCTTTTATTTACTGTTGTCTGACATGGGGCTATAAATACCTTTTGTAGTACAATAGTGAAGGGGACTTAATGGAGGACTCATTTTGGTTTTATGACTATCTCCACAACGAATTGTTTCATGAAGAAATTGTAAATGGCAAAAACTGTTTGAAATAAAAATTAAAATCTTTTTATGTTCTGTTCACTTTTCTAATAGAATGACGTGTTACAGAGTAACGACGCTACAAGTTGGGAAGAGGACTGGCCGGTATAGTATGACAAGGTGTATGGATTTCTCGTTTTGTTGTTACCTGCTGGACTAACGTAAATAGATGGTAGTTCGACAGGGTAAGACTACCTTAGAATATGTAATTTTTGTTTGTTGTTAGCTTTCTGGATTAAAACCAGTATTTTATTATTGCAAATACCTCAAGCTGTTCCTTTGTTAGTTTATCTCATTTGCCATTACGTAATAATTCAATTGAAACACAGATATTTGCCACAGGATGACTTTCCTAAAAAGAGGAAAATACATACTCTTGGGCAAATGGTGGGTTAAGAGTATGCATTTTGAACAAAGAAAAAAGATCATGTTGCTTGGTTATGAAAATGTTTATTTACACTATATATAGACATTTAGTTGTAGAGTTCACATTTATATGTTTGCTTGACTATCAATCCCAGTGCATTGACTATCGACCAATGGGGTGGGTAACTAGGGGATAACCATAATTCGGGGAATTGTAGAACTTATATTTATGTAATATTAAGCAACTCGACTTTCTCACATTCAAGAAGATAACAAAGATCTCCAAATTAGTGTCGATGAACCAATAGAATTTTCTAGGCCTTTATTAAAACATTCTATTTACTATATTCATTCAAAGCAAGTTCCCTCCTGCTAAGAAAAGCAAAAAGACAATTATCCCACTAGGCGGGATTTAAAATTATTTGGCGCTAGGCTCAGTTTGAAATAAGCTATATTTAGTGGCGAAAAAACTAGATTGGCAAGCATAGGAGGATGGAGTTACACGTCTTGAAGACGTGTGTAGCCTCAAAGTGAAAAAGCAGCCGGCATTGTGCGGTGGTGATGCAGACACAAATCACAACCATACCGATTTCCCACATAGCATGAGTTATAGACTAGTCAGCAAATATCATTATTTAATTTAAAACTGTTTATTTAGCTTATTGTATACCGGTATTATCAGATTCTGTTTAATTTTTATTTTTTGTGAAAATCCCAAAGGGGATGTTTCTAACCCCCAGTAACACCCCCTGGCTATGCCACTACATTGAATCCACGTTTCACGATTATTAGACTAAGTACAGGCTGTTACAGTAAATACAAGCGGCATCATCATCACCAAGCATCCTAAATATATACTTCATGTTATTATCTTCTTGCACTGTGAAATTCAACTTCTTTACTGCCTTCGTGTTGGGTCTTTGGCTACCTGCTACCCTACCCTCCTTGAGAGCTTTTTTGAAAGGAGTGTATGTCATTATTGCTGATGATTTTGATGTGTTCCCTGTATTTTTTCCTCTGTAGCCCTTTGGGCTCGGAAGATGATCTTTCAGTGAGATACAGGGTACAATTTTCTTTTCTTCTTCTATCAGATCATTTGATATTTGAATTTGGGCACATTCATTGTTCTGCTCATTACATGATGGTCCAGCATCATTTCCCAAAACACTTTCTTCAGGAGGCTTCTCTATAACTCAGTCACTGATGAAGGCATGAAGTCTTCGTCTCCAAACAATGATCGGTTTTGAATAAATTGGCAGCTTTTTCCACAGAAGCTGTCCCAAAAATGCCACCAACTTAGTAAATCGTAAGGGTCCGACCTGGGTGTTGTGTGATCCAGCAATCATATTCTTCTGATGTGAATTTCTTGAGTGGTCCAAAGAAGGATACATCAAGCGGCTGCAGTTTATGGCAAGGACAAGGACAGCAGAATAATGTATTTCTCTTGGCAACATTCAATAGCTGACAAACTGCACAAGGCTAAGTGATTATCCAATATCAGCAATTTTTTCTTCTGTCGAGATGGCATAACATGTTTCACGAAGTGCTGTAACCATGTCATATAGTTCTGAATTGATAAATCCCAAGTGTCTGGTGGTGCTCCGTCGCAAAATTCTGCCTTGAACCTCTTCCGTGGAAAGATTAAAACTGGTTTCCTGTAACAGCACTACATGTACAGTATGGTCGTTGAGCAATTTTGAGAGGTAGTTGCCTTTAGATCGACTTATCCCTTAATATAAAGTTGGAGGATATTGAGATAAGGACCTATATTCTTTGCTGATGCTTAGTTCGGAGAAGAACCGTTTGGATTATGTTCCATGATCCTCTAATTGCTGGGATATCCTGAAGCAGAGCTTTAGGTCCAGCAGCCAACTCTGTTGCTTGCTTAGCAACACCCGGGAGACATGTACAGGGTACTTAATGGATATACAGGGTCTTTCATATAAGTGATATAAGAACGGCAAGCGGCAGTTTTGTTATTCGTTGCTGCGGTGGCCTTGGCCGAGCTTGTGGCGCGCCATGGCCCCCTGCTGTACTATTGAAAGCGCGCACATAGTACATACGAGAGCTGTTTTTTTATTGAAGTTCCGATGGACTGTATAAAAATAACAGATTGGCATACCAAACAGATTTTACTACTAAATGTTTGCTTGTTTTATTCGTATGTCTCAACATAATCGCCAAAACGATTGAAACATTTGTCGTATCGTTACACCAGCTTTCCAATACCCTCGGCAAAATTTTCTGCCACCACTGAGGTGGACAGTCTCCTGAAGTTTTTCCTTTTTGATGAGGCGTTGCCGCCCAACCATTACCTTCAATTCCAGAAAAAGGTGAAAATCACTCAGGGCTGGTTTGGACTAAACGGCAGATGGTCCAAAACTTCACACTTGAATACTTTGTAGAAGTCGATCGTAACGTTAGTACAGTGTGGTTGTAAATGATTTTCACCTTTTCCGAGAATTGAAGATATATTTGGTCGGCAACGCCTAATCAAAAAGGAAGAACTTCAGGAGGCTGTCCAGACGTATCCACCTCAGTGGCGGTAAAATATTTTGTCGAGGGCATTGGAAAGCTAGTGTAACGATACGACAAATGTTTCAATTGTTTTGGCGATTATGTTGAGACATACAAATAAAACAAGCAAACATTTAGTAGTAAAATCAGTTTGGTATGTCAATCTGCTATTTTTATACTGTACAGTCCATCGCAACTTAAAAAACAAACCAAAAAAAACAGCCCTCGTATGTACTATTGTAACGTGTTTTTCGAGGGGTTTTTATGCAACTGGCATAAGTCAGTAGGAAGCCATTCTATATTTATTTACGTGGCAAATTGTTCAGCCAAGAGAATTTTTCATGTTAATTTATTATTATTATTAATTTATTATAATTATTATTAAGATATTTTCGGAGCATTTTATAAAAATTATAAGCATACAGATAGGTTTTCTATGTCTTAGAAAACGCTATCAAGCAAATTATTACGAACGACAATATCATAGAAAGTTATGTGATTACGGAATTTAACGGAGTTTCGTCAGTTAGGGTATATCGAGAGACGTGACTCACTGGGAATTCAAGTACACGCTTAATCTTGTCGGGAAGTATTACGCAAGCTGCGTTGCAGCTTAATGAAATGGCGGATAGTTGGAACGGAACCCTCCCGCCGAGTGTAATGAGCCAGAGGAGGGGAGTATAGCGCGTGGGGTGCAGCCAATCAGTGGAGACCACGTAAGCTAGAAGTCGGATGAAGAGTGGGGATGCGACGTGTGGATATATCGTTCAGCGCGCCGTGGAACGAGGACTATCTGTGTAGAACTTAACGAGTACGGTTGCACGCGGGAGTCGCTCCGATGTTCCGTGGAGTGGAGGACTAACTTTTGTAAAACCTAACCAGTGTGGTTGTACGAGTGTTTGGGTCCGATGTACGGACCATAGAATTATCTAATCTACCAGAATATCATCAAATATCGACAAAGATGACGACGTCCAGGAGACTGAGGGAAGCTCACAGCATCATCCAGTACGAGGGAAAGGCTTCGGCCATTTCCAGTGGTAAGCGCGAATGACGCAGAAATACGCAATCTCTCATTTCTCTTTGTTTTATATTTCATATTTCAGTAACTTCATAGCTTGGGAATAAGAGTAAAATCAATAATTTATCAGACTCCGTTTTCACGTAATTTTCTATCGGTAATATTCAAATCACAACGCTCCAATTTAAATTTTATACTTATTATTATCATTAATTTTGCTATACTTGTTTTATATAATAAATTCAATTCTTTTACAATGCAATCTTTGCTTTCAGTAGGTAGCATTAGATATAGACCAATTCCTTCTCCTGATACAATTGTTTGTTGGGTTAATGATCAAATCATACCACGATCTGAGTGAATAGATTCTTGAAGGTGTTCTACCAGAGCTAGACGTTAAATACAAATTTAGATTTCAGCATTGCATTGAGGTCTTGGCGCCCATTAAAACAACATAGCTTAGGCAAAGGTAAACAGTTACATTTATCTCCCAACAGTTAGGGGCAGTCAAACCGTTACAATTGTCGCTACCAACATGGGGCAATAATTAATGTTACAATTGATGCTCAACGTGTGGGCTAGCAAAACTGCTACACTATGTGCGTGCTTTCAATAATACAGCAGGGGGCCATGGCGCGCCACAAGCTTGGCCAAGGCCACCGCAGCAACGAATAACAAAACTGCCGCTTGCCGTTCTTACTTTATATGAAAGACCCTGTAACTACGGACGTGAAGCAACATTTGAAGCCTGCACTACAAGAACGTTGTATATCACATTTGTTAACTTTTCAGTATTAAAAGAAAATGTCATGTGCCTAATCTAAAACCGAGATATGTTAAATACAGGTCTATACATTAAAGTTGTAGCCCCTCTTCCAACACCAACGGACCATACTTCTCTTAAATGGCAACATGTAGGACTCACCATGATTTTAGAGCAGTTTCCCAGCAAAAAAGTTATATATCACAACAGATCTAGAACGTTGTATATCACAAGCCATTTTCTATGGATACAAAAAAAAAAAGAAAAATAATGCTTACAAGTCACACGCAAAACAAGACAGTAAAATGGGCATATTGAGAACCATCTTAATATTTCGGATGGACACCATGTTGGATTTTTATGTATGCCATAGAGTTATGTACTATTAGGTGACTACTATTGCGTAGGTTCATTATTCAAGCGTTGACTTCGATCGCATGATTAGGACACAAGAAATAAAAACTTAATTTTAAAATTTCGTACAGCCGCCATCTTGAGGTAATGAAAACAATTGATCTAAATTAGATGTTAGTGCATTACAATGTGTATAAAAATTTGCTGTACCATGCTTCACTGCGCACGGGTGGTTAAATCGTGAGAATGGCCGATTTACTTTTTTGAATTTCGCTAGGCCACTATGTTTGTTTTGTACTTAACTGGTTTTTGAAAGTCACATAGGCAAAATTCCAGTAGTGCCCTTTATCACCATACACAATTTCAAGGTGATATCAGTAATAGTTTCGGAGGTATAGAATGTCGGTGAAATATTTCGCACTGCTGCCATGTTGGATTCGTGAGACGTAAGAAATTGTGACGGGCACGGTTGGGGTCGTACAGAATAGTACTAAGACACCGAGTTTCATTGAAATCGGTCCAGCCGTTTAGATTTTATAAGGGGGACACACGCTCACACACACACACGGACAAAAGGTGATCTCATTAGCCTACTTTTTTCATAAATGAAAATAGGCTAAAAATAATACTGTGATAATGAAGGGATTACATACAAATTTTAGCAGCATTATAATGAAAGCAGGGGTACCAAGTGGTATGGGCTCAGTGTTGATTGCCTGGCATTTGCCGACGACCTGCCACTTCTAACTCATTCAATAAAAACGTATGTGAAACAACTTAACGTTCTCACGCAACAAGCAGGACTACATGTGTCACTTGAAAAAACACAGACAGTACATCACAACATCAGTGAATCTCCTTGTACACTGCATTTGGACCAGGGAGAGATCAAGAAAACTGACAGATATAAGTACCTAGGAGAATGGCTTGAACCGAATCTCTCGGAAGTAAGGGCATTATCAACTCGAGTTAACAAGCTAGAAATGGCTTATCAACTAACCAAGAACACATATAATAAGAAGTGTCTCTCCCGAAAGACTAAAATGAGACACTACCAAACAGTTATACGTCCTGAAGCCTTATGTCTAGTATTCAACCGGAAGGGACTCACGGACAAACTCGAAGTACAGGAGAGAAAGATAATGAGGAAGATATTGGGACCTGATAAGGAAGGTAATGAATACAGAAGGCGGCCTAATCAAGAGCTCTACACGTACTGTGAAAGAATCACGGATGTTGTTAGGAAACGACGTCTAGCATTTTATGGACACATCTACAGGATGCATCCTACCAGGTTGACCAATCAGCTCCTCGGTTACTGGCAAAAGCGGAAGACCAAGTCACCATGGTTGTGGGAAGTGAGCAAAGATCTGCAAGAACTTCGAGGGGCGGAAAGAGACTTAAAAGACCGGACATCTCTCAGGAAGATGCTTCAGCAATTGAGGTTCCAGGACAAACTGCCAAGAAAGAAAACAGGTGCTCTCTGGACCCAGGAGAGGAGTGAACAACACAGCCAGAGGATGCGTAACTACTGGGCAAACATCAAAGCCCACTCCAAATGTAACAGTTGAATGTCGTGGTCCTTAGATGGCCTATACGAAACAAGAAGAAAGCACGTTCCTCCAGGTGCCACCCAGCTGATTGATATACAACGTTCTTCTCTTACCTGACTTGGACGGTGGTTTTGTTCAACTGCACGCCCTGAAGTCGCTGTATAAGCTTTTCCACTATTCTTCAGTCGCTTTCACACATTGTTCTTCCACTGAAATTTGTTCATCTATCTTTTCCTGCTCTTATTCAGTGCTTAAGAAGAGCTTGGTGACACATTCAAATTGCCAACATCCACCATCTTTGTTGATATACAACTTTCTTGCAGGGAAGCCAACTTTTGAACCCAACATTTTCTGTGATTTCTTTATTAATTTAGTAATTTTAGATTTGCAATGCGTCGGAGTGCTGATATCCAACCTTCTTAACCATAAATCTCAACATGCTCAATTTTTTATATACAACGTTCTTGTAGGGCAGGCTTCATTTGTAGAAAGAAAAACAGCTCTGAAAAAGGTATGGTTGAAATATCGCAGTAATTCCCAATTTCCCATACACAATGACTGTAATTTGCATAACAAGCCGAGATTGAAATCCAGAAATCCTCCATGGAAGCATTTTGCATTTCGCTGCTGACAAGAATGGGCTGCATCAAAACCTGACCATCTGGTTTAATAACTGATTCCTGCAGAGAACTGCTCGATTTCAATTTACCGAGAAAGGTATGGACATCATTGAACAGGGTCCGCACAAATCACGGACGATGCAATTTCTGGCTGCACAAGTGGGGAAAAACTCAAAGCCCATTCTGTGACTGTGCCAATGTACCTCAGACCATTCAGCATGTTGCCCTCGAGTGTCCAAGGAGGAGATTTGAAGGAACCATCCATGACCTACGCAGTGCCACCAATGATGCTGTCAACTGGCTGAATACCCTGGACATTGTGCTGTAAATGTCTGTTACAGTACCTACAATCTACTCTGTAAATATTGTATATATCTTAACTTTTTTGTTATCTGTTAGTTTTCAATTCTTGGCTGCAATGTATCCTCATTTTGCCATATGAAATAAATAAAATTAAAACTGGCAGAAGGTAATAATCTGCTACACTCACACAGCAAACTGCAGTATCCGACTCTCCATGTTCTTGAAAGACAAGCTTTGACACTAGGTGAAATAACCTTCAAAAGTTTATTCGGAACAGCTGGCACATTAGTTTCATACATGTTGTAGATGTGACTTACACAATGTCTAGGAGGTGGCTTCGGTGGCGTAGTTGGTAGCATGCTGAGCTTCTATGCCCAAGATCGCGGGTTCAAATCCGGCCAAAGTCGTCTGACTTTTTAAGAACTTTAAAAATCAGTCAGTATGCTTTCCTTCGGAGGGGAGGTAAAGTCGGCGGTCTCATGTTATGGCATGATAAAGAACCTTTCACTAACTACACTTGTGGAAGCTAAAATTTGTAGGTTAGTTTAATAACGCTATATTAGTTCCAACGTTCGCCGCCAAGTGGCTGCGATGGCATCTCGTAGTCAAGTCTGCAGCTAGGTGTCCTGGGCGGTAGCATTTGGTAGCAAAAGTAGGAACTACTAACACAGCCATCACAATTAACACCGGTTATCAGACAAATTCTACACACATCCAAAGTACACAGGGCTACATGACCGCGTTGTTGCAGCCCCTAAACTAAGGAACCAACCAACAAAGTCTAGGATTTCCATCAAATATTGTTGGTTGGTTCTTAAGTTTAGGGGCTGCGACAACGCGGTCATGTAGCCCCGTGTACTTTGGATGTGTGTAGAATCTGTCTGATACCCGGTGTTAATTGTGATGACTGTATTAGTGTGTGTTATCCGTTGTTTTTTTTTTATTTAAGTACTGCAACTTAGAATTTTTCAAATAGTTCATACTTTTGCCACCAAGCGCCCCCATCAACAAGTACTATGCCAAGTTCAGAACTTAGCTACTAGATGCCACCGCACTCGGCTCTTGGCAATGAACGTAGAAACCTAGGAGCGTTGTTTACATTCTTAACCTATCCAATTAAGCTTCACATAGGTGCAATTAGTGGACATGGGACCGCCGGCTTTATTTCCCCTCCGAAGGAAGGCATACTGAGGGATAATAATATTAATAATGTTATTTTGAAAAGTTTGAATGCAAGAGAGACATATTTTATTAAAAGTATTTTATATTTTGAATTGTATTTTAAAATACTATTTTGTATTTTCAGGAATTTTATAAGTGTATTTTGTATTTAAAATACTTTTTTGTGAGTATTTTGTATCAAAAATACATTTTGGGAGTATTTTGCCCAACTCGGACATCAGGGGTGCCTAGGGAAAAGAAGCAAAAATAAAATTTAGAAATTTCTAATTTTAGGTAGGCTATTGTTTGGTATTTACGATGTAATAGTTAGGCAATTTTACTTGACAGTATCATTATTGGGGAGTAGTACAAGTTGTGATTCCTAAACAAAATGGCGGCATCGATGAAATCTTGGAAAACACAAAAGGTTTAAATGATGCAGACATCTTAAATTCTACGTGCTAATAAGCTTTATATACAAGCACAAACCTAACTTGGGGCTTACGCTAAAGACCCTCTTGATTGTAGTACAAGTAGTAATTTTTGGAAGGGCAGATGACCTTGCTGTTCCTCCCCTTAAAACAACAATAAGTAATTTTCATCCAGACAATGGTCTAACCTAACAGTGGCTAGTGGCAGACCATCATTTAGCCTAGCAGTGACCATTGTTTTGTTTCACTATGGCTTTAGAAGAGTACAGAGCAACCTTTCAATTAAATTGAACAACTAAAAGGAATTTTTAAACTATCGTAACTCATGAGCCATGACCAAACCATGCACGCTGTAGGACTTGAACACATGTGACTGCATCCGCATGTGACGATGCACAGTTTTCTTTACCTCATACCAATACAAAAAATTAAAACAGCAGAATTACATAGCCGCAACTCGAGGCACTACATCAAACAAACTAACATTAACATCAATACATCATCGACTATACTAAAAAATTCCCTTAGACATGTAGGAATCATGGCATATGCTTGAACCTAATATTGTGCAGGTAATTTACAACTCAAAGGATATGATGAATCTGTCATGAGACAAGTCAAGTCAGTGAGAGAGTGGAAAATGAACCAGTAGTCCACACATGTTAATATGTATAACATATCTTTCTGTAGTGATCTCTATTTGTTTTTTTCTTAGAATAAGAAGTTGGGTGAAGTCGGATACTTCTGTTGGTAGGTACTCATATAATCACACCTTTTTTTATGGCTTGAAAGTGCTTTTTCATTGCATGAAGAGAGAAATTTCTTTAAGTGGGAAAACTGGTTAAAAACATTGGCTGTTGTACATATCTCTGCAAGAAAAACTCCTCGTCTCATTTATGGATAGAGGTGATGATATTGTACACATATGAGTTTACCAGCACAGGACATACCTCCGTAATTGGGATGGGAGTGCATGTGGCTACAACTTCTGTTGGCTCCCAGTTAAAGAAGGCAGCTACTATTACCCGCTAAGTCATCTGCATCTGTATGCACGTATTGTATGTTTTCAGGACACTAGCAGCATTATCCTGTCACTAGGTAGCAAAGTGCACGTTCTCTACATGAAAACAACAATCGTAAGGCCTTACCTCTTGTGGTATAGATCTACTCTTCAATTTGATGTACGGTTTTGCACTGCCATCTGTTACAGAAACTGGTAATTACTGGGTCAGCTGTAACTGTTAATTAATTTTGTCTTGTAACAACCAAATGTGAAATGAGAGGTCTTTTACGAACCAATGTCATACTATGGATTTTCCTGTCCTTTAAATTCAGACTTCCATGATCAGAAATTGAACATGCTATCTTTTGATTATGAAGTGGACACTCTATTACTGATGAAACAAATGAAACTGCATAGTAAAGACATTTTTTAAATAAATAACTATAGCGTGGCAAGTTAGACCTGGCCTGTCATGGCGGAGTCTCGTCTAGGAGGGGAAGGGGCGGGATCACTAGGCGCAAATGCGATTTCCCCTCTTTGGTGCAACAGCTGTTTGGAGCTGCTTGCTGCTCATCGTTTTTATATTATGCAAGCATAAAGTATCGAATAGGAGCATTCTCAGTGACATAGCATTGGTATTGGAGGTAATGAACTGAGAGCGCGCCCACTTCACACACTCCTGACAGCAAGCTTGTTGCCGTGCTTGTCAAAAACAGAGCCGCTCATTCTTGCTTCGCATGCCTTGACAGCATCTGTACCCTGCCAAGGTTCTGGGAATAATGACTACTTGGCAACATCTTACCAGCACGTGACGAAGTATGTGCTCACTGGTTGGCAAAGAATCCAGGCGGGGGGATGACGTAATGCAACTGGACGCACATGCGCATCGGAAGGTTCAGGTCTAACTTGTTCTGTTATACAGTATTATACATCATGCTGCATTACACCGCTATAAGAATAGTTTCTTATAAACTGGACTTTCATTACAAGCCTCTGTTACTCTGTTATAATGATGTTTTACTGTTCTTTTTTAAAATCTAGTAAATCAATATCACCAAGAACAAATGGTCCAAAGAAGTCATGGATAATTTAGAAGATTTAGGCATAATAATGCAACAAATTAAAGACAGGAGAGAAGTGAATTCTGAGGAAGAGACATACGAGAATTAAACTAAAAAACATTTGAACAAAAACAATATACCATAAATGACAAACAAAGGGGAGACAAGTCAGAAAAAATAAAAACATTATGGGAGCAGAAGAGAAGGCAGAAAGTCAAATCTCTAGCCAATTTTCCGAAGATTTAAATGTGTATAGACTGATTCAAGTGCTCCAATGTGGGTGTAAAATATGTAAATAAAAATCAATATTAAGGAGGTCTGTGCCATACTCGATACCACAGCTGAACTTGTAATACTGCATCACCGACAATGTTCCTTCCATTCCTTTCCTTGAGACTGCTGACTCCGTCCAACCACATGTGGAAATGTTGTCCTACAGAACTATTTGTCAAGTTCATTTTTCTGTGTAGAAGTAAAACAGAAATTGAACCTGAAATATATTGTACTATAGGAGTGTGCAAATAGTTGCAAACATACATGCATACAGTTTAATGTTTAAAAGGTTCATTTTCCTTTATGCCTTCTCATAGGAAAATGACCCTAAAAAAGATTGTTCTGTTGGATTATATATCCTCACATGGCAAGGAGACAAGACCAGTCGGAATGAAAAGAATTAAAAGGTAGAGAATGGTCAGATATACAGTGATAATAATATCACATTAAAAAGGAAGGAAGCTTGTAGTTTAACGTGACCGTTAATCTCGCGATCATAAGCCACGGGACCTCCGTTTTACGTGGAATCCGAACCACAGGACATGGCATTTCACATCGAAAATCTCACATGCACTGACCGGGAATCGAACCCGGTCCGCCTTGGTGAGAGGCATACAGCTTGACCGCTGCGCCACCACGCCCCTAATATCACATTAATTGCCTCCAACGGCAGCACATTTATTTTGAAGACCCATACCGTTTGGAGTTCACTCAAAGAAGTCCAAATAGTTCCACAGTTTTTGTTTGTGTGTTTATTCTGCACATTGACTACACTAAATCTGTAACCCTCCATTCCTGTTACCCAAGTAGTGGATAAGAATTAGAAATACCTTCACAATTTCAGTTACTTGTAGAAATGGTATGTCATCAAGGGATTTAACAGCTTCAGTTAAATGAGGGGCCAACACAGAATTCACAATAGTTAGTGTTTTTGTGCAACCAGAAGACAATTAGTAGCAATTTTTTAATAAAGAAACATTTACTTCAACAATCCAGTAGTACAGTCCATGGAATTATAACTGTTGTGATGTATAAAAGAATGGAAGGGGACCTTCAGCAGCACTTACACCATCTTCCAAAAAAACAACTTGTTCATTTCACCAATGACTTGCATCCCTAACACACTGTAAATGTTTCTCGGTTTTCACATGTTGTTTTAAATCATGCATCCCATGGCGTGCAACCGAAATATATGTGCCTGGATTACATGTCATACATTCAGCCTCCCATGTCTCACGTCCTTGACGAAAACATGGGAATTTTTTCTTGTGTTTGTCACTAAATGAACACGTCCTTTTATTCTGAAATAAACAAAATTAGAAATGAATGATTCCAATCATAAATTGAAATATAGGCCTACACATTCTAAAAGATTACAAGATTCTTGAAACGTTGCTGAACATTTACAGTAATTTCATCATCCTTCATATTTTGTATGGTAATAATTAAAATTTTATTATTTACTTGATGAGATTAGTACTACTGCACAGTAATGAAAATCATTAAGAATGTAATTTGATCATTTTCTTTGATCAGTAACTGCCACAGTTTCACACACACAGTATCACACAAGGCATTGCGACCGCATGATGCCAGATGAGAACAAATCGGATATAACTTAGGCCCTATGAGAAGAAAATGAGGCTGCGAATTATTTATCTAACACAAAGGATAAGGGAGTTTCAAAGTAGTCTTGAATAATTTTTCATTTGCTTGGGGAGGAAGACAACTGTTCAATCTCGAACTATCTCTTTTCCCCAGACATGACCCACTACTTCTGCTATTCTCAAAATATTATGAAATGAGAACTTCTTCCTGATATGTCACAAGTTCATTAGAAAACACAACAAATCATTCACTTCATAAGGCCACGGGTGGTGGCAAAACATCTGCCAAGTTCAACAGTCTGTCAAAAATTGAATAATAGCCAAAGAGGTCAGATGAGCAAATTATTATTTGCCTACATTTCACATTTTGCAAAAATGATGAAAAAGTAGACTTATGAGATCACCTGGGCAGATATGTGTGTCTGTCTGTCCTTCTGTCCCCCCTATCAAATCCTAAGTGACTGCAGCAATAAAAACCAAACTTGGTATGAGTGAAGATCTATACCAGAACACTTCAAGGCCATATTTGAAAATTATGTCAGTGATACCAACTACTTAGAAATGATAATTTGAATTTGAACTTCCAGTTGGATATCTCAGAAGGTATACATGGGATCCATTCCAAAATCGGCACACAATATAGAACATGGTATTAAATATTCATTTTTAGGAGCCCATACACGACAGTGCTATCAACTTGATTCTATGCATCCTGATAGGTTCAATGTTTAACTGCATGTTACTTCCATACTATCAAATGAATTTCATCCAAGATTGGCACATATACTATAAAGATTGGCCGGCCCCGTTGTGTCGGGGTAGTGCGCCTGCCTCTCGCCTGGAAGCCCTGGGTTCGATTCCCGGCTCCGTCAGGGATTTTAGAAGCTGACATGAGGGCTAGAACGGTGTGCACTCAGCCTCGTGAGGACAATTGAGTAGCTGTCTGACAGTGAGGCAGTGCCCCGGTCACGAAAACCAAGATTAATGACCGAGTGGACCCGACGCACTGACCACACGTCACCCCAATATCTGCAGGTCAAATGGCTGGGCGCGGTCGCTTGGTAAGCCTAGGCCCTCCTTGGGCTGTAGTGCCAGGGGTTATTTACTATAAGATTATAACATTTCAAATTAATTATGAGCAACCCATATATGACAGTGCTGCCAACACGATTCTATGCTTGCTGATAAATTCAATGTTTAACTGCATGTAGCGTCCATACTATCTATTGGACTGTACCAGCACTGTGATCCTTCAGAGCTAAAATGAAGCATATATTCCGTCACCAGGGCTGCCAACTGTTGATAAATGCTCTCTATAATTTTGAACCCTAGTCTCAATATATCAGAAAGTGTGCAGGCCAACAGTTCAACTTTACACAAGCATAAAACATAACATTTCAGATTAATTTCAGTAACCAATATATGACAGCACTGCCAACATAATTCTATAAGTCTTGATAGGTTCAATGTTTAATTGCATGTAACGTCTACACTAATAAATGGATTTCATCCAAATGCTTTTTATGTGCAATGTATGATTTAGAACTTATAACTGTGTGTATTGTGAAGGTCACTATGGATACCAACTGTGTATTAATGATCTCAAAGACTTTTAATCGTAGAGTAAATTTCCTGGAATGGATGTAGGCCTACGGAAAAAACTTCCAACTTATCTCACTTTAATTATAGAAAGCTTTTCAGTCAACACTAATTGTCCCGAATTGCATCTGGTGGGAAAAATAAGTAGTCTATTTAAATGCCCAATCCTGAAAGAAATATTACATGAAATATTTATCACTAAAACTAGCCCAGTATCTTTACCGGTTTACCCAGTGCGAGCTTAAAAGGCGCACGGACGGCAGGTCCCAGAAGCAATTCAGAAAAGCCAAGGCGAACAGCGAAACTCCAAACACATATACTCTTCTCTGAAGTCTCAACTAGACTGTTTGATGCTGGCCGAAGCTGGGGTGATAGGCTCGCTAGCTCGTTAACTCGCTCTGAAGCTAGTAATTTAAATTTCCACTGAATGGAGATTGTTGGAAGAAATGAAAACATAAAAACACTTATAGTGGGAGATGTATTAAAGATAGAGAACTTTTCATGTTGAACAATTCTTACACTCATAGTAGCCTATATAGATATTTTTAACGATTTAACCAGTGCAAGCTTAAAGGCGCAAGGACTTCGACTCGATTCACTGAAATCGTTACTGCTTGGCTTCCTTTCGTCATTTCCTCGTTACAGAATGGTGGAAACCGCATCAAAATCCATCCAGTGGTTCTAGAGATTACCCGTTAAGATCCAAGAATCTGGGACTTAGTTTTATACTATGTAGAGATAACACACTTCTATGTACAAGATACAGTTAAATGGCCCCCCATTTTTGTACATAAAAGTGTGTTATTTTAGTGATAAATATTTCATGTAATATTTCTTTCAGGTTAGGGTGTTGAAATACATGTTTTTCCACCTAATGTAATTGGGCACAATTTGTGTTGACCAACTGGAAATCTTTCTATAATAGAACTAGGCAACACTGAAAACTGACTTCTAATACTTCAACTTAGCTCACTGTAAGTCCATGTTGTATTAGACAAATTTAGAGTAAATTGCCACAGTTAGCGCTCTATGTATGCGTATAATGTTCAATTGCACGCAACTGCCATACTAATTTATACCTAATGGTTCACGTTCAATGTATGTCAAGTGAAATGCCATGTCCTGTGGATCGGATTCCACGTAAAAAGGAGGTCCCGTGGCTCATAATCACAAGATTCACGGTCACGTAAAACTACAATCTTCCTTCCTTCAATGTATGTCTTAGCGACCACGGGACCCCAGCTGAGTCCGGCATTGCTTCCACTTACTTGTGCCGAGCTCCTCTCTGTCTTCTTTCCTGTCGACCTCCCTTGGTCAACTCTTGTTCTTTTCCGACCCCGACGGTATTAGGGTATCCCAGGCCTAGGGAGTCTTTCACTTTCCCGCCTTAATTGGCCCTTGTCTCATCTTTCCTGATCCTTCCTTCTTCGAGGGGTCAGACCTCTTGTTTTCTTTTCATTATATATTCTCTTTAAATTTCCTGCACTGTTTTTGTTAATTGGCTCCCCATGTATCTAAATTCCCTTTAGCGTTTTTTTTTTTTGCATCTACACTCCATTTTGTAGGTATTTTCAATCTACGTTGCTTTTTGTAAGTTTTGTCGATCTAAAATGCTTTTAAGTAAGTCTTTCAATATAGGGGTGGGAACTTTTGTGAGTATTTTGAATTTCAATTGTGTTTTGTATTTTCAACCTAAACTGCTTTTTGCAAGTATTTTCAATCTAAATTGCATTTTGCAGGGTGTGCATTTTGCAAGAATTTTGATTCTCAATTGCATTTTGTGGGTATTTTGAATCTAAATTACATTTTGTAAGTATTTTCAATCTACATTGCATTTTGTAAGTATTGTCCATCCAATGGAGTAGTTTGAATCTACCATACATTTTGTAAGCATTTTCAATTTCAATTGCATTTTGTAAGCATTTCGAATATCAATGGCACTTTGTGACTATTTGGAATCTGAAATGCGCATTTTTCAATCTAAATTGCATTGTGTATTTTCAATTTCAATTATATTTTGTAAGTATTTTGAACCTCAATTGCATTTTGTACGTATTTTCAATCTCATTTGCATTTTGTAGGTATTTTGAATTTAATTTGCATTTTGTAAGTATTTCGACTGTGCATTGCATTTTGTACGTATTTTGAACTTAACCTACATTTTGTGCATATTTTTCAATCTATTCCTTTTGTGAGTATTTTCATTCTAAATTCCCTTTTGTAAGTATTGCCGCTCTCCATTTTGTGAGTAGTTTCAATCTGAGTTCCTTTTTGTAAGTATTTTCCTCCTCACTTAATTTTTGTTCTGGTTTCCACTTCATTGACATTTTCGCTATCACCCAGACCATTAGGGGCCGATAACCTAGATGTTAGGCCCCTTAAAACAACTATCATCATCATCATCTTAGCAGATATAAGTATGCCTATTTAATGAGTCCACAGGACTATCAACTAGTAACATTCTGAGAACTTTTAAGCCCTAGACTCAATACCATATAGGCTAATCTGTTCATATAAACAGTTTGAAACCCTATACACTATAATGCCTTAATATTGCAGATTAATTTTGAGCAACACGTATACATATGTTATTGTTACCAAAATAATTCTACGTACGTTAATGTGTTACATGTTGAACTGCATGTAACTTCCATAACATTCAGTGAATTTCTTCCAAATTTTGTGTGTACAGTGTATGCCATAAGGCACGGGTCGGCAACACGTCGATCGCGATCTACCTGTAGATCGCGAGTGCTTATTTAGTAGATTGCATGAGTACTGAGAGTGCAGGAGAAAAATTATTGAATAAAATGGACAATTGTTTTTCGTAGCAGAGAAAATGCGTGCTCGTTCGAAACAAGTTTGTAGAACTAGTAGCAACATCTACCTTGAACCTCAGATTGTTTTTCTCGCATTAGTTCAAACAGCCGTTACTTGCGCGCCACTTGTCTCTACACTGTTTCATTTATCTTTGTGGAATGTGTTGTATTGGTTCGGTACGTGTCTGGAGAAGGCGGTGTGTAATTTGAAAGAAAGCTTCTTCCAAATTAACAGGTGGTGAGTTTCGTGCCTTGTGCTGCTTATTTTGGTTACAATATTAACTTCTTTGGTGTCGTTACTGTGAACTGCTAACTTTCGTGTTTTTATAGTGTGTGGACGAGATAGCTTGTGACTATATTCGAAAGTGATCTTGTATCAAGAACATACTTGCGTACGTAGTGCAACGACACTTTACGCATAATGAGTAGCGTATTAGAAACGTAAAGTTTATAATTTTCATTCCGAATGGGAACACGAGTTTTTCGTAGCGGAAAGCAATGGCACATGTATTTGTTTCTTGTGTCAAGCTACAATTGCATTCGTGAAAAAGACATACATCGTGAGACACTTCAAAACTATGCACCCATGTGTGAATGCAGAGTTTCCTTTAAGCAGTGAAATGAAGAAAGAAAAAATCAAGAAACTTAAAAATCAGTTAAGTGTTCAGCAAAATATGTTCACTAAACCAGTGGATAGAAGTGTTGCTGCCACCCTTGCTTCGTATCGTGTTTCGAATGTATTGGAAAAACGGAGGAAACCCTTTGAAGACGGCGAATTCATAAAAGAAGCATTTCGAGAAGCTGCTGATGAGTTGCTTAATAATTTCAAGAACAAGTCTGAAATAGTGGCTGCCATCGAATCGCTTCAACTTTGGTCAAGAACGGTCACAAGAAGAGTTGAAACAATGTCTCGTGATGTTTTCTCTCAATTGAAAACAGACTTGGAGGAGTGTTGTTATTTTTCATTGCAGTTAGACAAATCCATTGAAGCGACAGGTACTGCACAGTTGGCAGTTTTTGTAAGGATGGTTTTTAATAACTTTACTGTCAAAGAAGAACTTTTGAAAGTAATTTCTTTGAAAGGTCATACAAGAGGAGAAGATGTATTTTTTGCCGTGAAACAACTCATCTTGTCAGAGAAAATACCTATCCAAAAGCTTGTAAGCATTACCACAGATGGAGCCCCAGCTTTAAGAGGTTCTAAAAATGTTTTTCTTGCTCTGTGCCAAAGAGATGAAAGTTTTCCACAGTTTTTAACTTATCACTGTATTTTACACCAGCAGTCTCTGTGCGGAAAGTTTTTAAATTTAAATGAAACCATGAAAACTGTTAGATAGTGAACAAAATTAGGTCTCATTCTCTTCAAAGAAGACTTTTCAAAGATTTGGCAGACGAATTGGAACTGCAATATGGAGATTTACTTCTCCATACTGAAGTACGCTGGCTCAGTAAGGGAAAAGTACTTGAACGTTTCCACAAGGATTTACCAGCTGTCAAACTGTTTCTGCAGGAAATAGAAGAGAATAGCCTGTTAGCTTATATTGAAGATCCTCTCTGGCTTATGCATTTTGCTTTTTAGTTGACTTAACAGAAAAACTTAACGAGCTAAATTTGAAATTTCAGGGCAAGGACAAAGATATTGCTGAAATGACATCTGAAGTAAATTCTTTTACTGAAAAATTGTGTTTATGGGAGTCCTGCCTTAAGAGAGGTGAGTTAAGACACTTTCCAACTCTGAAGACGCAAGTAGAAGAATGTGAGATACCCTATGATAGAGAATGTTATGTAAACATGATCTCCACTTCGAGGTATGATTACAAAAATCGGTTTTCAGATTTTCAAAAGATTTCTGTGGTAACCCAGTTTGTATCTTTCCCTTGGGCTAACCTTGAACTATTGAATGTATCTTCTTCCATTGAAAATGTTTTTGACATAGATGGGGCAGCTCTTGAACTTGAAATCATATCATTAAAAAATGATTTGTATCTCAAAACTATTGCATAACCTAAAAACTGTTGGTCTTTAATTCCTCAGGAGAAATATCCTTGTGTTAGTTGATGTTGCACTTAAAATAAAGGCCTTGTTTGCTTCTACTTACCTGTGTGAATCATTGTTTTCAAACATGAATTTTACTAAAAATAAACACAGAACAAGGTTGATTGACGAACTCCTTGACTCGTGTATTCGACTAACGAGTGTAACAAGTTATACACCTAATATCAAAGACATTGTTAAACGAACATCTCCTTAAGTTTCACACTGAATGTAAATTTTTGTATTTCAGCAAATAGTGAAGATGTAATAGTTTCATTGTTAAATATAGTTGTTTCACAGTATTAAAAAATTAAAAATGTAGCAATTACTATATTTTTAAAAGAAGTAGATCACTTTGATACGGTGGTACGAAACAGTAGATCGCGAAGGCTTTGTGGTTGCTTACCCATGCCATAAGGGATGTGGAAATTTGAAGCCATTCCTTTTTTCAGTGTTGCCTATACAAATTGTCTTTGCTGCTTTTCAGTCGGTCAACACGATTGTGCCCAGTGAATTGGGCGGGGTACGAAATTATAAATATGTAAACACACTCCTGGAAAAAAATTCCCATTAAAGTGTGATAACTAATACATGTAATCTGTTCATATAAACAGTTTGAAACCCTATAATGTAACACACTGCCCATTTAAGTGTGATAACTGATAACTAATACATGTAATTTTTTCCAGGAGTGTGTTTACATATTAATAATTTTGTACCCCGCCCAATTCATTGGGCACAATCGTGTTGACCAACTGAAAAGCAGCAAAGACAATGCCATAAGAGATACTTATGCATATTCTCAGTCCTACCAACTACCTAATAACTCTCCCTGGGCATTTGTGCCATTTTGAACATGCTGTACTAATCTATTAGACAAATCTTGAGCAAATCTTATAATTCCAGTGCTAACAGCATTCTAAACAAGTATAATTAGAGGAACAAGGATTGAATCTTAAATATTGAGAAAAGTAGGCTCATTAGTAGGGACCGGACATTTATGCACTAGAAACAATTACCGTATAATGTGCATGCAATTATGCTCTAAAAATGTAGAAAATATGCATTAAAAATTGAAAAATATGTACTTAACAATAAGCCAATCTTATTCACTCTTCCTTTCCTCCTTTGCCGTAATATGTACAGTTGTTTTTTTATGTTGTTGAAGTTGAAATTTATTTTCACATTTCACTTCCTTCAAGCATATTTGACTATAGATAACGCCATCAGTTGAATAATCACTATTAGAGTACCTGACACCCTCTGATTTAATAAATAATTTTTGCTGCTCTTCTCTTTAGGCATTTTGAGTAAAGGATATGCAGACTAAGAACAAAGTAACACATTAACTGAAGCAACTTCTCACAAAACTAATGCCGGGCTACTGACTGGCGAGATGGTGAAAGAAACGTCCCACCCCATCCCTTCTTGAAATAGCCAGGAAGCGTGCTTGCATAAAATACTGTTATCTCGTTATCTGTTGCTCAGAGAGTTGCTTACAAGGAATGTCCAACATACAGGCAAAACCAATTTAGTTCAAGATGTTTTAAATTATACTCCATTACAAATATATATGCTAAAATATGTTGTTATGTTCAGCATATGAAATAAATCCAATTAACCCACAAAATATGCATTTGCATAATTATGTGCATTTTCAAAAAAGACGGGCCCTACTCATTAGTTCGATACTGATCTACTTGTATTTATTATCCTATTGCATCATGATGGGTAATCAAAGCTGGCATGATATAAAAAGCATAAATTAGATACAAACATTTAACCTTCATCGGCTAACGTCAGTTTTTTAACACATCAGCTAACGTTGCGGCTGTTAGCCGCAATTACATTTTTCTCATTGACAGTGCTATTATTGATTTCAAATGTATAATAGACATCAGGTGTCTTAAACAAATAGGGTGTGGTGGTGCAGCGGTCGATCTGTATGCCTCTCAGCAAGGCAGATCGGCTTCGATTCCCGGTCAATGCATGTGATATTTTCGACGTGAAATACCATGTCCTGTGGTTCAGATTCCACGTAAAAGGAGGTCCTGTGGCTCCTGATCACGAGATTAATGGTCACGTTAAACTACAAGCTTCCTTCTTAAATAAATATTAATAAGTACTGTATTAAGTAATTAAAGTTGTTATTTTTCAAAATGATTTCTCCATTACAACATATTTTAAAAGCTTAAACATTATCACATTTCTTATTGTTATAAGACATCAATTTTCAGTTGGTTTTAATTATCGTCAATAAACTGTCTTTTCTTTGTATGCACAATATCAAAAAATCATATAAATGTAATGAAAGCGAAGAAGAAAACATGAACATTCAAGATATCTATTAGCTAAAATGTACCTGTCTGAACATAACATACCTCACAAATTACAAACTGCCACAACAAAATTCTTTTTTCAGTCACACTCTTGAGGGGGATATACACATTATCTTCACGCAGAATCCCAGGAATGTAATACTAGTCCTCCGAAGATGCTCAACAGGTGGTTAGCTACTAAAGTAGTTATTGGTGGTCAGGTTTCTAAAGTTATTCATCAGAAACAAAGTCGTCCTCATTTTCACAATTATGACAAAACAACTTTGCATGTGTTTGGCAAACATTTTTTTGGCATGTGTTGCAGGAGAGCCGTGTTCGATGATTCTTGTGTGTCCCACAAATATAGCAAATACCTGGTCGTACCGGCGTTTCTCTTGTTGAGCAGCTTTCTTCCTTTTAGTCCTTCAAAAATAGAACTAACTCTTTAGGAAGCCTTGGTATTTTGGCCCGATCTTGAAGGTTTTATTGCATAAGTTCAAGGGCCAACTGGTAGAGGTACTCTCTTCTCAATGATTTGTTCGTAGGATTGTTCATCTGGAAAATACGCATTGAGTTTATTCCAGCTAGATCTAGAATGCGAAAGAAGTAAGTCATTGTCCATCTGAGAGTTTTCCTTGACGTAGTAATACGTGAACACATCAAGTCAAAAGTGTCTACGCCTCCTTTTGTGGCATTGTAATCCATGATGTGTACAGGTTTACCGATTTCGTTGTCTATATCATTGCGGTCATGCATGGTGGAGAGTAAAATTACAACTTTCTTCTTTCGGGTGGCAAATGAAATCAACGATTTATCCTCCTGACACCCAAACAAGTGACTCCCTGGTAGAACATTCTTGTTTTCAGTCACAAATTCTGGGGGGATAACTGCCTTATCCTTACGTAGGGTCCCAAGAAATGTAATGCCATTCTTCAGGAAATGCTCAGCAAGTGGATAGCTACTGAAGTAGTTGTCGGTTGTTAGGTTTTTATTACACCATTCTATTGGAGCACATAATCTTCTGACAATGTCGAAAGGTTTGTTGGATGCTTCGAAGGGACCAGGTTTTTGTTTCCCACAGTACAGTTCGAGATTGTAGGTATAAAATGTTTGGGAGTCACAAAGGGAATAAATCTTCAGGCCGTACTTTGCTGGTTTCTTCGGCATATATTGAATAAACCCACAACGCCCTCGAAATGACCCAGCATCTCGTCGAGGGTTACAAATTCCCCAATGTTGGAGGCTTGTTGGCTATTGGCTATGAATTTATTTTGTAGATCTCTCACTGGAGCCAACTTGTCAGTTTCCTTCCTCTGTTCCCTACTTGTTATGTCATCAAGCCTAATCCACCTTAGGAGACATTTAAACCGCTCTTTGCTGAAATTCGCATGCAAAATTGTCAATCCAGTACCGTTTGTCGCAAAATATTCTGAAAAATCAGCACGATTTCCCCTTTTCCCACCAATTAAAAATAGAGCACCGATGACGGCCATAATTTCGGCGTTCGTCGTTGACCTGAATCGGCTCTCTCGAACTCTAATCGTCTGCTTCATTTCTTTCGTTCTCATGTTTCTTGGTTGCAATATAAATGTTAGTGAATCTGACTAGATCATAAATCATGTCGGAACTTATGATTTTCAGGAAACAATCAAGTGGTGTTTGGCATTGTCGAGCTTGTGCCCTAGGCCCAGAAATAACCTTCACAATGTTCTTTGACTTCACCTTTGTCTGAGACCGCAATACTTTACTTGACCAAAGAGTCTCGCCATCTTTTCCAATGAAGAACCGCATTTCCTCCTCGTCGTCAACTTCCATTGCAAAGTCACCATTATCCATATCAGTCTCCGAATCAGAATTAGGATAATCGTCGTGAATTTGTTGAGGTTCAAAGTCAGGATCTTGGTCGTCATCTAAATCCCACTCTTGTTCTCCAGCCGCCTCTTCAACTTCTAGTTCCTTTAGAATTCTTTGGATGTCCTCGGGAGTGCTATATCTAGCCCTAGAAACCAGAAACCAAAATTACGCTGTACAGAAGCATTGGATCTATATTATTTATTAAAAATATATATTATATATTATTTCAGAGCAATATACTACTATTTGATAGAGTAATAGACTTAAATTGTGCAAAGGGTCGCCGTCAGAAAGGTCAGTTTTCCAACGAAAGTTCATAACTCAACTAAGTAAGGATGCATATATTTTATATTATGACACAAGTTTTATAATATGTACATATTTGTATTAGACATCGATGGTATTGTAGTTTATGTAGTTGAAAACACCTATTTACAAAGCAATCCACAGAACAAAATCATAACAACATACACTTACATTGTGACAAACAGCTGAGACACAGTGGCTAACGTGCGGCAGACAGCCGCCGATGTGACACCTATGAACTAAGAAGGCACAGTGGGCGCCAACTAACCGTGGGAACTTCTGGATACCGTACCGCCTAGCCGGGAAGGGTGTAACTTAGGAATACTAGCTCCTCCCATTACATTGTGACACACCCAGGCGGAATGGCTAGCTCTTATCAAATATTGACAGCCGCATACGTTAGCCGATGAAGGTTAAACAGGCAGCTTTAGTTGCCAATAATGCTGTTGCAACACTTAGTCAAAATGGATAGGCCTATGTAGCAGCAATAACATTGCTTACTTCTTTCTAAGTATAAAATTTCAGAAGGTTGTTATACTGTACCACCCACAATTCTTCAGTTTGCACAGAACTCCTTAATCCTATAATAAACTTAGCATAGCTTCCTCTGAACACTGCATGTCTGGTTTGCTTGTGGGCAGAAACTAGTAATCTGAGGAGAATACATTCTGAATAGTGTTTACACAAACATTCGTTGACATTCCCACATGATGGTAAAGGCTACCAAATAGGAACCAAACTACCCTTTCTTGCTTGCCGCACCATCCACGAGAATGATGTTTATTCTCACAGTGTAGATGTCGATATATAACTTTCAGTATGGAAAGTTGCGGACTTGCCTGCCATCAACAATCAAATTACCTAGATTAGAACTAACCCTGTGATCCTGAGGCCAACACTGCACAAATAAACCACCAATGTACCTGTGATTCTTAAGTTTATATATCAGGGCTAAGTGCCGATATTAAAAGTTTGCCAAGTTTTACCCCACAGCCGTAACATAATGCATTTTTGAATATATCACAATTTTATATGTCGACACTAACATTACAACGTCCACTAACACCACAACAAAAACAATTGCAGTCACATTAGTTACCCACATTCATCCATAATCTAGTTTGCCACGGTGGTTGAGTGGATAGCGTGTCGGTCTACTAACCACAAGATTGCAGGTTCGCTCCTGGCCGTGGTAAGTGATTTTTGAAAGGCGGCAAAAATACGACTCGCATGTCATACGATGTTGGCATGTCAAAGAACCCATTTGAATTCAGTAAGCCGCGTTCATAATGGCAAAATTAATCTCTGTAGTTTCCGCCAACACAAAGTTCCGCATTTCTCTACTAGAAAGCGCTATAGTGTTCACGGAGCTTAGATATCTAACCTCCTTGACTTTCATAGTGATTCAAGGAACAATGGAATTCGACATGCAAGCTACCCTCTGGGTGTCAAATTACAAAGCTTGCACCCGGTATCCGGGCCATACGATATTATTATTATTATCCATAATCTGAATTATTGTATGCATGAATTTAGAATCAACAGATACTTCACCCATTACCTTTCAGGTGGGCTATCTTTAGTATCATTATTGGTACTTACATCACATGTATTCTCCTGCTGTGTATAACACTCATCATTTTAATGACTACTTTTGGCTCATATCTGCTTGAGAGTTACATCAGACAAATATAAAGCATGGGAAAGCAGTCAGTTTCTTTACATGGACCATGAGGTACAAATCCTTTGATCAAACTACAGTACTTCTTTTTATAACAGCACAATATTGTAAAAACATAAGGATGGTCCCTTACATAGAAAAATACACTGTATTGCAAGATCTGCAAGAATTTTCATTGACACCCAGCAGATGACATGATGATAGTTCACATCTTCAACAAAGTCCATATGCGTGTAGATTGATCTGCTCCTGGCTTATGATTCGCAGGTCCATATTGAACCACTTTTCATGAATTTATAGTTATTATTATTATCATGTGTTGTGACATCTCTATATTACGCCTCGAGTGTTTAAATGTGCGCAGATTGTCTGTATGTATCTCTCTGTCTAACATTGTGCAACCCCTAGCTACATACTACCTAGTTCTCTCGTACTGGCTAGTGTTGTTGCTTACCTTGCATTTTGTTGTGCAATTTGTTCTGCTATTGGCTCTGCCAATATTTGACGCGAGTTTGGAGCCACTCCCAAACTACGCATTTTATATTTCTGAGAGGCTTCTCTCCTCTCTGGGGGACAGGAGCTTATTCAGTCTTGGACGTGCCGAGATGTAGGGCGAACGTGTGTATTCGGGCAGAGGCCCACCCTCATGGCGCAGCGGAATGTGAGTACGGCTCAATGTATTTCTATCTAACGCAATGTAATTGTTTTTGTTCAACGTTCCTTCTTTTGCTTAATTCTCTTTCCTTTTCAAGATGTTACTGTTAGTATTTTAATCCTTGAACCAGATCTCCGGGACCTTGCGTAATGTTATACGGCGGAGTCCTTTTTATGCTTTTGTTATGTACCCTCCTCACAGTTTTATTATTTTGGTTAATACCTGTAAGATTCGAAAGTATTGCGTTTCTGCGTCTTGGCTTATGTATGTTTCCTGTCGGGCCTTGGTGCTCGTTTTTTGCGTCGGTGTCTCTTTTGTACCACAAACGTTTCGTTTGATTGGTAGCAATTGGACCTTTGTTTGCGGACAGTATATGTGAGGTAACGGGACTTATGTCCAACGTCTCCCACTAATACGTGTCCCTTTTGTTTATAGAATATATGTGACGGTGGTTAACTGGGATTTCTCCAGCTCCGATGTCATATTATTCTTTTTTTATATGTCGCGTTGGTGCGGCATTATGTTGGAATATAAGCCTATTTTTTTATAGCGTGCTTTCGATTTTTACCGGTCTCTTTCGTCCCAAGTCAACTGTAATGTAATGTATCTCTGTTTATTTCATTTTTCCTTTTGTTTTGTTTTTCTCTTTTGATTTTCGCCGTATTACATAACTTAATAATAATCCCCCTTGTCTTCTCCTTCTTCCTACCTCCGTGAAATCACTCTCCCCTTTGTTTTACTCCCCTCACTCCTCCCCCATCCCTCCGGTATGTTTACATAACATCATGAAAAGCTTCGCGTCTTGTTGCAGTTCGAATTTTGACTTTTTGCAAGTTTGTCGTTTCTCTACCTTTTGTAAGTTTCGTTTTATTTTCTTTCATGTTCGTATCTTTCCTTTAGATTCATGTTGTTGAGCTGTACTCAGGTTCTGTCATGCTTTTTAGTTTTTTAAGTCTTTATTCTTGGTATTGGGTTTCTTTTGTATTATTGATCTTGTCTTAGCTTGCCTTTTTCTTTGTTTTAAATAATATGTTTATTTCGTGTACACGCTCTTTCTTTTATCTTTAATACATTTTTATATTTTAAGTAATATAGCTCCCTTGTCTTTTCATATCTTATATTTTTCCCCTTCCTTATCTTTATCTCGATTTCGTCAATCTTGTCTTTGTGATGTAACAAAGGCACGATTAACACGCCTCTGGGTTTTCTTTAATTAATTTTATGGGATTCTCGTTTTGCACTTTTGATTATTGCATTAAGCAATTATTTGTTTCCATTTGGTTTTTTGGAAATCATCTTTTGCTCGCTCCGAAAACCTTGGGCCCAGCACCGGGTCGAGCAAGACGTCTTTTCCCCCGTTCATTTGCGACCTTGTTGATTTTATCTTCCACTGCAACTCTGACGCGCATTATTATTATTATTACCAGACCTTTATCGGCGCATTGGTAGCACATCGCGTGGTTGCGTGCGAAATCATTCACCCCTCCCCCCTCTCAAGTTATTAACCTTTTATTACTTTTCTCTTCATTTACATTGTATTAAAATTTGTTTTTCTTTGAGTTTAAGGAATTCAGTGAATTGTTTCCCCCCAGCCCTGAAGAAAGGGTGAAGTTACTTTCTGTGTGAACCACGAGCATCCAGGAAACCCATCTCCAAGGAAAGGTGGTTTTGTCCCTCAAGTCATCATCATCATCATCATCTTGTACAGTTTCCAGCCCCAGGCTGGGTCTGTTTGGAACATAAGCCTCGCCACTTATTTCTTTCTTCCCACCATCTCTCCGCTGTCACTCTGGTCCAGTCCTCGCCTCTCTTCTTGACACATTCCTCCACTCCTTTCAGCCATCGATCTCTTGGTCTTCCCCTTGGTCGTTTCTTCTGCATCTGCATCTCATGTATCCTCTTGGGAATCTTCTTCTCATCCATTCTCTTTAAGTGTCCATACCACCTCAGTCTTGATGTCTCAATCCTACCTTGCAAGGGCTCCTCTTTCACCATTTCCCTGACCTTTTCATTCCTCACCCTGTCTCTTCTTGTTACTCCGATCCTACTTCGCAGGAACTTCATTTCACCTGCCTGTATTCTGCTTATGTCTCTTTTCTTCATTGTCCACGTTTCTGAAGCATAGGTCAGTATCGGGATATAGTAGCTTCTGTATAACACTTCCTTGCTTTTTTGTGGGACATCTTTATTCCACACTAAGCTCCTAATGCTTCTCAGAAACGCTTCTGCCTGTCTGCCACGTTCCGTAATCTCTTTGTCATTTCTCCCATTTTCCTCCACTATACTTCCCAAGTACTTGAGACTTTCCACCTTCTTCAGCTGTCCACCTCCAAGTGTTATCCCACTCATTGGTCTGTCCTTTTTCCTGGTCGTTAACAGGATCTCACATTTACTGATGTTGAACTTCCATCCGTACTCTCCCACTGTTTCTTCCCAAGCCTTTAGTTGCTCCTGGATTTCCTCCTCCTTGTTTCCCCAGACCATGAGATCATCTGCAAACACCATTGCCTTCATCTTATCTTCTCCTATCTTTCCTGCTATCCGTGTCATTACCTCGTCCATAACCACAATAAAGAGAAGGGGTGACAGCGCACTACCCTGTTTCAGGCCACTCATTTGTCTGAACCAGTCTGTTCTTTCCCCTCCAACTTTCACACAACTCACACTTTCACAATACATCTCCTTCACTCTGCCTACAGTCTCTTTTTCCATTCCCATGTTTTCCATTGCTTTCCAAACCGTCTCCCTACACACACTATCATAGGCCTTTTCGATGTCCAGGAAGGCCATCAACAGATCCTCTCCAAATTCGTAGTGGTGTTCCTGGAGCTGTCTCACTGAAAATATGAGATCCACTGTTGATCTCCCAGGTCTGAATCCATACTGTTCCTCTCTCAATTTTCTCTCCACTTTGGCTCGTATTCTACTTTCTAATATCTTTTCATATATCTTGGCACAGTGAGGTATGAGTGTGACTCCCCTGTAATTTCTACACTCCTTTCTGCTTCCTTTCTTAAATATTGGGACAATTAATCCTTTCTTCCAATCTTCTGGGGTCTTTTTCTCCTTCCATATCACCCTCATCACACGATACAGCCACTGTTTCCCAACCTCCCCTGCTGCCTTCACCATTTCAACACTCACTGCATCCACACCTGGTGCCCTTCTTCCTTTCATCTTGTCTATAGCCATTTCCAGTTCTCTCCAAGTCAGGTCCTTTTCCATTCCTGTGTTGTCTTCTCCATCTTCCAATACATTGTCTTCCTCCCTATGACCATTTGGATTCAGCAAATCCTCGAAGTACTCTTTCCACACTGTCTTGAGTGTCTCTTTGTTGTGTACCTCAGTTCCGTTTTTGTCCATCATTACCACATCCTCTCGCAGACCTCTTCTCTTACTTTTGACCATCCCATAAAGTACTTTCTTATTTCCTCTGCTGTCTTCCTCCATCATCTCTGTCCACTTTACCATCCACTTCTTCCTCTCCTCTGCGACAATCTTGTTTGCTTCTTTCTTCTTTATCTTATAATCTTCCCTTGCCAGATCAGTTCTTTCCTGGAACCACACTCTGAAAGCCTTGTTCTTCCTTCCCACAGCTTCTTTTACTCTCTCATTCCACCATGGTGTCTCTTTACACCGCTTTCTGTTGCTTGTTCTTCCACATACTGCCACTGCAGCTTCCACCATTGTGTTTTTGAATTGCTTCCATTCCTCTTCCCCTGTTTTAGGATTGTCTGTTGGCATCTTTTCCCTTATTATCTTCTGGAATTCTTCCTTGACTTCCTTTTCCTTGAGTTTCCATACTTTGATTCTCCTTTCCTGGTACTCTGTCCTCTTGCTATCCTTAACAACTCCCAGGTTCATTACAAGTATTCTGTGGTCGCTATCTAAGGCCTCTGATGGTATTACCTATATATCTCTGACACTTCTCTTCATTTCCCAGTCGTACAGCATGTAATCTACCAAAGATTTCTTTGTTAAATCACTGCTGTACCACGTTACCTTGTGGCTTTCTTTCTTCCGGAACCAGGAGTTGCCTACCACTAAACCGTTTCTCTTGCAAAAATCCAGCAACTTTCTCCCTTCTTCATTCCTGCTACCCCATCCTTCTGCTCCCAATACATTTTCATATCCTTTCCTTTCACTTCCTACATGTGCATTCAAATCTCCCATGACAATGATGCTCTGACCATTCAACTGCTGTTGTAGCTCCTCCTCAAAGTCTTCCTTCTCTTGAGCTGTACATCCAACTTGAGGGGCATATACCTGGGCTATCTCCAGGCTTCTTCCCTTTACAGTTACTCTGATCTTCATGATCCTGTCACTTATTCCCTTTACCTCTTCCTTCATTCCATCTCTCACAACTACTCCTACTCCGCTGCTCCTTCCTTCACTGTTCCCACTCCAGTACAACCGGTACCCTTTCCTCAGTTCTCTGCGACCTTCTCCTTTCCATCTTGTTTCTGCCAAGCCCAGTACATCCAGTTTTCTTCTCTCCATCACATCTACAATCTCCTCCACTTTTCCTGTCAGTGTCTGTATGTTAAATGTCCCAACTCGTAGTCCATTAGCATATCCGGGTCGTCGTCGTTTGCATCCGTCCTTTCCGAGGCCTGTCCCTGGTTTGAAAGCAAATATGATATCCACTACTGGCTTGCTAGGCCTATCGTAGCTTCACCAGAGCCCCGTCAGCCGTCACTTTTCAGGGTTCCCATAGAGCCTTCACAGCTACCGTAGCGGTCCCGGGGCACACAAAGTCCCCACTGTACTTCACCCCTACAGGCAATCCTCTACTTCATGCCGTTGCCCGTCTCCCACCACGTGGAGGAGGGGTTGGACTTGTGTCCCTCAAGTAAACATCCAAAAGACCCAGCTTCGAGGTAAACAGTGGCAACATATCAGTGAGTATATCGCATCGCTGGAACACGACACGTCACGGTATTGTAACCTACTTTTATGTATTTGCTTCCTCTAGTAGACATTTGTTTAATTAACGGTGATTTTAAGACGACACATATTTTTTTTGCTTTCTCTTCCTTTTCATTTCGTCAATGTCGTGGACGTTTTTATTTTACTTTCTTTAAGTAGGAAATGCATTCCTTCAAGGGTTTGTGCCTTTAACTTTTGTTGTAAACAGTTGTTTAGTTAACTATGATATTTCTCAGAACTCGCCTTACCCCTTCATATGTCTCAGTCTGGAACAGCTGCTGACAGGCTTCTTGTCATTACCGTGCGGCCAAAAACCCCCGCCCCTCTTTCTCCGAAGTTTTTCTCAATGAAGGTAGGCCCACTTATGGGAACCGTCTCTTTAACCGACCCACCTTTAGCCTCGCGTAATTGTACTAACGCTTGGTGTTAGTAAAGTGTTTTGTTGTTTCAGTTATGAATGGTCCGTTGAGCTATTATGTGTGTTATGATTGGGAGTTAAGTTTGTATCATAATTAGGGAGGGTGATTGTTTTATTTTTGTCAGGGGATTTTCAATGTAGGTTTTCATTTAAAATTGTTTATATACGGTAAGCTTGATGTTACTATATGTTCAGTATGGTAGTGTGTATTTCGTTGGGAAACCTGCTAGGTGAGGTCTCTGTCGGGATTAGGGTATGGGACCTGTCCCACGGCTTCGACGCCCACTTAGGGTGTACATAGATTCTACACGATTCGTCAATCTTTAGTATGGGATGAAGTTTGTCACGATGACCTGTAGTCCGTTATTTGCGTTTCCATGGTGTTCCAACGACTCATATTAGCATTCTGGTGTAATGGAGAAATTTTGATTTGTTTATGGGAAGGAGTATGTAGGCCAATGTAGTGTTGTTGTTGGTTGTATTTTGAGATGAATGTGTGTGTCAATGAGTTTAATGAATTTTTATCAATAGTTATTAGTGGGTGGTTTAAAATTTAGTTCAATTTTGATTTTATACCCTATTCAAATTAAACTATATATATATTACGTACGAACTATTTATTCGTTTTTATTGGCAAACCAAATATACGATAAGTATTACTCAGAGATACCAACCATTTTAGGTCTACGGCATCCGTGGTATGGGACATTGATGTTCGTGTGAACTACTCTGGCGTGCATTACCCAATTTTCTTATATTAGTATGGGATAGGCCCTCTGTGTCTTCAATTTTTTTAATGCGGTACCTCTGAGGTCCACGGCCTGTATATTGACGCAGTAACCATTTTATTTTTGAGGGTTGGTAATAATTATTATTGGGTTTCGTGTTTGATTGATTGTATGTCTGGTCTTGACTGGTTTTATGCGAGGTTCCAGTCAGTTATTTTTTTTTAAGGTATTTTGTAACATAATTATTTGGTTTTTCGTTCTCTGTCCGGGATGGTATTTTTTGTTTTGACAGCTACTTTGAGTTATTATTCCTTTTTATTTGTTAGTACCTAATGTCTTTTGATGAAGGTTATTAGTATATTTTGCCCCTTTACTCCTTCTATGCATCTAGTTAGGCAGGAGACACCCGTGGCCGCCTGAGTTACACAGAGGATTTCGAAAGATGTGTTGAACTATACTTCTGCCTAAGGCGATTTCCAGTACCTGCCTGCTTTTGTTGAAAGGCGCTGGGTCAACCCATTGTCCTAGCTACAGACACGACTCGCTATTGTTTGGCAGCGTCTGGTATGGTCTGTCGACTAAATTCTTTTCTTGTAGTGACAGTGATTTGTTTTCAGTTTATTGATATAGTTGTTTACTTTTCATCCAAACTTCTGTTTTACGGTTTTGTGAAATCATGTTTTTATAAATCATTTCAATCTAATATGTTTTCTCTAAGATAATGTGTATTATTTTCCTGTAACTGTCATGTATTTGGAGTGTGTTTTTGGTGGCGATAGCTAGTCTCCAAGTACCTGAGAAGTGGCCGGTGTATTCTTGGACCCTGTTCACGGCTCGTTTCTCTTCTGTCATTTGGTCTGACGACCCTGTCTATTCATACCTTTACTCACCAGCTGGCAGAATGAATCCACTTTCACTCTTACGCAGCCTACGTAACCCCAAATATTTCCCCGACGCAAGCCCTATTTTGTATACAGGGTGCTCCCCTTTATAAGATTTTTTATGTGATCATGATTTAACCTTTTTCTTTCTTTTATTATTAGAAAATTGGCTGATTTCCAGAAGGTCGCCATTAAGAAGCCTTCGCTTTCTCCACGTCATCTGGCAGAGTCTAGCTCAAGATTGACCGTTTTATTATTATTATTTTCTTTTTGGTACATCCATTTTTAATATGTGTGATGTATTGACGTGCAGTAGAGGTAGGATCCACCTTTATTTCACGCCTGTACTGATCCTTTATATAATTTGAATTTTTGTTGTTTTAATTTCATTTTAAAGTCTTTTTTTTTCTTCCGTACCAAAAAGGAATAATTTTCCTCATCAGTGAACATCTTCGTGAAAACATGTGTATGATTGTGTGTGTATGAGAAAAGAGACTTAACGTTTCGTCAAGCCTTTTATGGAAGTTATGACGTTTAAAGAACTTTTAATTAAGCTGCGTCTTATGAATAAGAGAAATGTGAGAACATTTTATTATGTCTATATTTTTCATGTGTGTATCTAGTGTACATGATGTACTTTTCTTTCCTTCGCCCTGTTCAAATGTATCTAATCTAAGAATGTTATTTTATATAATTTTGTTGAGTAAAGGAAACATTTTCTTTTATGCCTTTGTTATATAAAAGAAAACTTTTGGGAGAAAGTGGTGGAACTTGAACCACTTTTCGTGAATTTATAGTTATTATTATTATTGTCATGTGTTGTGACATCTCTATATTATGCCTCGAGTGTTTAAATGTGCGCAGATTGTCTGTATGTATCTCTCTGTCTAACGTTGTGTAACCCCTAGCTACATACTACCTAGTTCTCTCGTACTGGCTAGTGTTGTTGCTTACCTTGCATTTTGTTGTGCAATTTGTTCTGCTATGGGCTCTGCCAATATTTGACGCGAGTTTGGAGCCACTCCCAAACTACGCATTTTATATTTCTGAGAGGCTTCTCTCCTCTCTGGGGGACAGAAGCTTATTCAGTCTTGGACGTGACAAGATGTAGGGCGAACGTGTGTATTCGGGCAGAGGCCCACCCTCATGGCGCAGCAGAATGTGAGTACGGCTCAATGTATTTCTATCTAAGGCAATGTAATTGTTTTTGTTCAACGTTCCTTCTTTTGCTTAATTCTCTTTCCTTTTCAAGATGTTACTGTTAATATTTTAATCCTTGAACCAGATCTCCGGGACCTTGCGTAATGTTATACGGCGGAGTCCTTTTTTTTTGCTTTTGTTATGTACCCTCCTCACAGTTTTATTATTTTGGTTAATACCTGTAAGATTCGAAAGTATTGCGTTTCTGCGTCTTGGCTTATGTATGTTTCCTGTCGGGCCTTAGTGCTCGTTTTTTGCGTCGGTGTCTCTTTTGTACCACAAACGTTTCGTTTGATTGGTAGCAATTGGACCTTTGTTTGCGGACAGTATATGTGAGGTAACGGGACTTATGTCCAACGTCTCCCACAAATACGTGTCCCTTTTGTTTATAGAATATATGTGACGGTGGTTAACTGGGATGTCTCCAGCTCCGATGTCATATTATTCTTTTTTTATATGTCGCATTGGTGCGGCATTATGTTGGAGTATAAGCCTATTTTTTATAGCGTGCTTTCGATTTTTACCGGTCTCTTTCGTCCCAAGTGAATTGTAATGTAATGTATCTCTGTATATTTCATTTTTAGCCTACTTTCGATTTTTGCAAAAAATGAAAGTAGACTTATGAGATCAACACTGGGCGAAAAAAGTGTGTCTGTCTGTGTGTATGTGTGTGTGTGAGTCTGTCTGTGTGTGTGTATGTGTGTGTGTGAGTCTGTGTGTGTGTGTCTGTGTGTGTACTCTGAATGTCTGTCCCCCCCTATCAATTCGAACACGGTGAATGCGAATTGAACGAAATTTGGTACAAAGATAGCACTAGCAAAGGACACCTCAGTGTCATGTTTTATATCGCCGCCATCTTGACGGAAACGTAATGGCGGCCACACAAATGTTCAAAGCTTAAATCAAATTACGACTAACCAAATCATCCGATCTCTACCAAATTTTGCAACAACATACCTTTATGGGGGGAGCATCCTTTGACCAAACCAATAGGCCATCAGCGTAATAGTTTGCGGATGGCGGCCATCTTTGTGTGAAAATCGATTCCCCCTATTAATTCGAACACGGTACAACCGAATGGAACGAAATTTGGTACAGAGGTAGTACTAACAAAAGGCACCTCAGTGTCATGTTTTATATCGCCGCCATCTTGACGGAAACGTAATGGCGGCCACACAAATGTTCAAAGCTTAAATCAAATTACGACTAACCTAATCATCCGATCTCTACCAAATTTTGCAACAACATACCTTTATGGGGGAGCATCCTTTGACCAAACCAATAGGCCATCAGCGTAATAGTTTGCGAATGGCGGCCAATTTTGTGTGAAAATCGTTTCCCCCTATTAATTCGAACACGGTACAACCGAATGGAACGAAATTTGGTACAGAGGTAGTACTAACAAAAGGCACCTCAGTGTCATGTTTCATATCGCCGCCATCTTGACGGAAACGTAATGGCGGCCACACAAATGTTCAAAGCTTAAATCAAATTACGACTAACATAATCATCCGATCTCTACCAAATTTTGCAACAACATACCTTTATGGGGGAGCATCCTTTGACCAAACTAATAGGTCATCAGCGTAATAGTTTGCGGATGGCGGCCATCTTTGTGTGAAAATCGATTCCCCCTATTAATTCGAACACGGTGCAACCGAATGGAACGAAATTTAGTACAGAGGTAGTACTAACAAAAGGCACCTCAGTGTCATGTTTTATATCGCCGCCATCTTGACGGAAACGTAATGGCGGCCACACAAATGTTCAAAGCTTAAATCAAATTACGATTAACCTAATCATCCGATCTCTACCAAATTTTGCAACAACATACCTTTATAGAGGATGCATCCTTTGAACAAATGACTAGGTCATTAGCCTAATAGTTTGCGGATGGCGGCCATCTTTGTGTGAAAATCAATTCCCCCTATCAATTCAAACACGGTGAAACCGAATTGAACGAAATTTGGTACAGAGGTAGCACTAGCAAAGGGCACCTCATATTCATGCTTAATATCCCTATAGCACGTCGTATTTCAACAAGCTACTACAACCAACATTCAATCATACTCCTTGAAAAGGACAAAGAGTTATAACAATACCCATGCATTTAGGAGAAAGTAGGCTATATGTTCTTTACTGAACATCTTGTTCCTTTTGTTTTGTTTTTCTCTTTTGATTTTCGCCGTATTACATAACTTAATAATAATCCCCCTTGTCTTCTCCTTCTTCCTACCTCCGTGAAATCTCTCTCCCCTTTGTTTTACTCCCCTCACTCCTCCCCCATCCCTCCGGTATATTTACATAACATCATGAAAAGCTTCGCGTCTTGTTGCAGTTCGAATTTTGACTTTTTGCAAGTTTGTCGTTTCTCTCTACCTTTTGTAAGTTTCGTTTTATTTTCTTTCATTTTCGTATCTTTCCTTTAGATTCATGTTGTTGAGCTGTACTCAGGTTCTGTCGTGCTTTTTAGTTTTTTAAGTCTTTATTCTTGGTATTGGGTTTCTTTTGTATTATTAATCTTGTCTTAGCCTGCCTTTTTCTTTGTTTTAAATAATTTGTTTATTTCATGTACACGCTCTTTCTTTTATCTTTAATACATTTTTATATTTTAAGTAATATAGCTCCCTTGTCCTTTCATTTCTTATATTTAAGTTCCCCTTCCTTATATTCATCTCGATTTCATCAATCTTGTCTTTGTGATGTAACAAAGGCACGATTAACACGCCTCTGGGTTTTCTTTAATTAATTTTATGGTATTCTCGTTTTTGCACTTTTGATTATTGCATTAAGCAATTATTTGTTTCCATTTGGTTTTTTGGAAATCATCTTTTGCTCGCTCCGAAAACCTTGGGCCCAGCACCGGGTTGAGCAAGACGACTTTTCCCCCCGTCCATTTGCGACCTCGTTGATTTTATCTTCCACTGCTACTCTGACGCGCATTATTATTATTATTACCAGACCTTTATCGGCGCAATATATGCATACGATGAACCAGCTTGAGCGATTTAGCATGGGAAATGTAGACTGTAAGGAAGACAAATATCTTTTTCTAGAGTAGCAACAGAAGACTGGGGTTCTGACACTGACGGCATTAGAATAGGGCTGTGGTATGATTCGAAGTCGACTTTGAAGCATGAAAGTTTTGTTGATGCTTCGAAGCTGCTTTGGCCATATTCCTGGTTTGATGAAAAGAAGCTTCAAAGGTTGTTATTGCATGGTGTTCTAAGTAAAATAAAATACATGGAACTCTGAATAACAAATATTTTAAAAAACTGTTTGTGTCATGAAGACTAAAACTGTAAATATGGAATAAATTAATTGGTAGCCTATTTTCATCATATGACCCCCACGTTTCCTGCCTGAGTCGGTCTGTCATCAGTCTGGATTTTTGATTAAGCTTGCAAGCTCTAGATGGCTCAGATAATGGTGTGGTTGGAGGGGGTGGTAAATGTTGATAGTTTCTGGTTTTTTATAGGGTTTGGTTTGGGGTTAAGGAAAGGTATATTATTGATTAAATTCAAAACATCTTAGTCGTTCAGTCAGTGGCAGTTGGAGGGGGCAAAAGGGTCAAATATGGGGATCTGTTTGTTATCTTTTGTTTTTGGGTGGGATTTGGTTGGGTGTTATGGAGGGGAGGATTTTATTTTCAGTTTTTTTTTTTGGGGGGGGGGGTAAGAATATGGGGGATTTTGATTAAGATCAATAGGTCTTGGTGGTTAGTAAGTGGAGGTTGGGGGTTAAAATATGAAGGCATTTTATATGGCAAAAACATTGACAGAGATGCTGGTGAATCCCTCACTCTTTCGTAACACCACAGTGGTTTGAGCAACGGCCCTGTATGAACATTAGCATAGCAATACCAGATAAGACGGCGGGCTCTGGACAGTCTTCACATGTCACCTCGCAGTGAATCAGCAAGCTATTCTCACAACTGTCCCCACCCCCCTCCCCAGTCTCACAACTTGGACATGGGTTGGTGACCCTGGGGACCCAGCTGAGTCCGACATTGCTTCTACTTACAGGTGCTGGGCTCCTTTCAGTTCTCTTTCCTATCGGCCTCCCTTGGTCAACTCTTCTCCTCTTCCGACCGTATAAGGGGAGATTAACTGAAAAATTTTCCATTTTACAAGGTCCGTATTTACGTGTAAAAATCAATTTTAATAGGGTGAGGGTTCACCGCCTAATCAATACTTTTTGTTATGGACAACTAGAGCTTTATTGCCAATGGGACATGTTTCGGGCCTAAAATGACCCTTCTTCAGCCATATAAGTTATACATTCTTGTACATCCATCAAATACATTATCACCGAAAACATGCACATTACAAGAAAATCTGAAAAGAGCACTCAAAAACTACAAGGGTCAAAACAATTAGGGGATCATTTGAGATATCTAGGTTCTGACGTATTGTCATCGGCAGAATGGCCTAAAATGGTTCGACGTCTTTCTGTTGGTTCTACGGAGTGGATACAACCACATTATGGCAACCGAGATAGTGGTAATAACAGAAAGTTGCTACAGAGGGGGTTAGTGGGGACGTGTGTTTACTCTACCAAACAAATGACACAAGCAGTTGGGTTCAGATGGTGTAGTGAGCAGGTAGTGCAATGCAACAACAACGTGACTTACCCGAAGGAATTGCATGAAGAGCCATAGGAAGATTGGAAGCAGGACAGACACAGAGGGAGGTGGCTGCAGCTATTGGAGTGTCCCAAAGTGTAATTTCCAGGACCTGGACGCGATTTCAGACAACAGGAACCGTTAAAAGAAGGCCAGGCCAAGGTCGTCCACGGGTAACATCAGCAAGAGATGACCGCTATCTCCGGTTAACAGCCCGCCGAGGCAGGAGGCTGAATGCAACTCAGCTGCAACGCACCCTCCAGGCGGCAACGGGACGCGCAATGTCAACACAAACAGTCCGAAATCTCCTTCGGGAAAGTGGCCTCAATGCACGGAGGCCTATGGTGTGTGTCCCATTAAAACCACGCCACCGTTTAGCCCGCAGAAACTGGGCGGAGGAACATAAGGATTGGCGTCGTAACGAATGGCAACGGGTTCGGATCACAGATGAGTCAAGACTTTGTGTTCAGCCGGACAATCGTCGTTCCCTCGTCTGGAGAGAACGTGGAACTCGGAACAATCCCACGTATGTGCAGGAAACAGCACCATGTTATGGAGGTGGACGAATGGTGTGGGCAGGCGTCAGTATTGGCGGACGTACGGTTCTCTATGTCGTTCAGAATGGCGCTTTGACTGCTCAGAGGTATCGAGACGAGATCCATCAACCGTTTGTTGTGCCCTACGCCGGTGCCATAGGTGATGGGTTCATTTTGGTGGACGATAACGCACGTCCCCACAGAGCTGCACTGGTGGACAACATGCTTGACGACGAGGGCATTGAACGAATGGAGTGGCCAGCTTGTTCGCCGGACTTAAACCCGATTGAGCATGTCTGGGATACACTTGGCAGACGCATTGCAGCCAGACCAGCACCTCCCACAACGGTTGCCGAGCTGGATATTGCATTCATGGAAGAATGGCCAAATATCCCTCAAGAGCTGATTGATAACCTCATACTGTCCATGCCATGCAGGTGTGCAACTGTCCTGGCCGTCCGAGGTGATCACACACAATATTAGAGGGCAACGAGAATGACTTTTTCAGTATTAATGTAGCCCCATAGTGCCTCGCTCTAAGTAAACGCTATGTAAACCTCCAGTAAAGAGTTGAGACAGCACAATATCGTACTGTAGCACACACAAATTACAATTGTAACCGAACTCTGAATAAAAGACGATACCATATGTATCTTGTGTATGATATCTCACCTGATCCCCTAATTGTTTTGACCAGTGTATATCTAACAGGGTATTTAAAAAACGTAAAATAAAAAAACACTTTAAAACTAGATGGATCTCGTTGCTTTGTTGGCCATTCTAGTGGTTGATTTTAGCTTGATAAGCAACATTTAAGAGAACACTTTTAATTTTTTTTAATTTTAAAAGACTGTTTTCATAACATCACTCAGGGTGTATTGGTACGTCCTTGATGTGTGATGCCACTGTGTTGTAGCAGGTCTTGACGGCCTGGTTCAAAAGGCAGGCTAGGAAAATGCCGTAGACGAGACCCATTCGACCTTTACTGCATTGTTTTTATGCTGGGCAGAGATGGTAGCATTCATTGTATTAGTACGTCATACGGACTGTATTGATGAGATGACCTTGCAAAAAGATGTGTTAGCGTCGTAAGCTATAAGAGACAAGGAAAATCTTTAGGAAAAGAGCAAATGCGTCAGAGAAGATTGAAACAATTGACTAGATTTGTTGAAAGGTGACTTACTGAATTCAAGGTGGAAAGTTATATCGTATGTCTTAAGAAAAACCTCCTGCCTGGAAGCTGTAATGAGTAATGGGTATCCGAGGCCTAGGGAGTCTTTCACTTTGCCGCCTTAATTGGCCCTTGTCTCATCTTTCCTGATACCCTCATTCTTCGAGGGGTCAGCTTTCTTTTTCTTTTCAAAATATCTCCTGTCTTCTGTTCAAGGCTCTCAAGGAGGCAGGGTGTGTGTAGCTCCACCACTTCTGGTGCACCCTGGATAGTGCTACACCCTCAAGGGTGCATGGCTGGCGAGTCCGGGACCTGGCAACCCCGAGGGATTCCTGAGCTGGGTCCGGTTTTACCCCTTTTTTCCATTGCCTTTGGGGCGGACCCTCTCCTCTTTCCCCTTCTAATCTGCCTTTCATGGCTCTCCTTCCTTCCAAGTACCTCAATTCTCATTTATCCAGGGTTGAGGGCATTTCCTTTCCTCCTGTCTTTTGTTTCCCTTATAACTTTCTTATGTCCTTATCTTCTTCTAGCCCGTAAGTTTTGTAGTTAGTTTTAGTTGTAGTTTCAATTTCATGATCCGCCAAACCATTAGGGGCCGATAACCTCGATGTTAGGCCCCTTAAAACAACAATTATCATGATCATCACAACTGGCATTTTGCAATTGGGTTATTGTGGTATTTAAAACTTCCTGTTAAGTCTCTCACCCTTTTGTGTTACATAAATAATTTGTAGCTAGAAACCTTCCCTGGAATCCACGGCATTGTGCAATTGGGTTACTATGGTATTTAAAACTTCCTGTTAAGTCTCTCACCCTTTTGTGCTACAGAAATAATTTGATGCTAGAAACCTTCCATGGAATCCACGGCATAGTGCAATTGGGTTACTATGGTATTTAAAACTACCTGTTAAGTCTCTCACCCTTTTGTGTTACATAAATAGTTTGTAGCTAGAAACCTTCCCTGCAATCCACATAACAACCCACCCAGGTTTCTTCGCAATCGGATTAATGGTATATGAACGTATACACTACCACTATTGAGCAAGACTTTATGTGGTGAGATGACTACTACTACTGAACTGGTTCATCAACCTTAAAAACTAATAGAAATACATATTTTAAAAATCACAGGCGGGGAAGAGTATGGTGTTGCTTAACTTCTGACACGTTTGGTTCAAGGGCCTTAAAACATGATTTTCTGGTCCCGCACAGTTTCACCGAAGTACTCGTTGGGTTCCAAGGGGTAAGTATACAAAATTTGGTGCAGATCGGTGAAACGGTGCAGATTTGTGTCAAAGGGCCTAAATACAGGGAAGGGAGTGGTCTGTCCAAAATTTCAAGCAGACAGTGTTACCGTACTCATCGGGCTCCAAAGGGTAAGTATGTAAAATATGGTTCAGATGGGTGGAACCGTGTAGATTTTTGCCAAAGGGCTCACATGCAGCGAATGGAGTGGTCTGTCCGAAATTTAAAGTGGACAGTGTAACCCGCAGGGTTCCAAGGTGAAGCTTCTCCATAATTTCAAGCAGACAGTGTTAGTCGCAGTGTTCCAAAGGGTAAATAAACAAATTTTGGTTGAGATCGGTGAAACGGTGTAGATTTGGGCCAAAGGGCCTAAATGCAAGGAATGGAGTGGTCTGTCAGCATTTTCAAGCAGACAGTGTTATTCGCAGGGTTCCAAATGGTAAGTATACAAATTTTGTTTCAGATCGGTGAAACTGTGTTGATTTGTGCCAAAGGGCCTAAATGCAGGGAATAGAGTGGTCTGTCCGCAATTTCAAGCAGACAGTGCTACTCGCAGGGCACCAAAGGGTAAGAATACACATTTTGGTTCTGATCGGTGAAACGGTGTAGATTTGTGCCAAAGGGCCTAAATGCAGGGAATGGGTTGGTCTGTCCGAAATTTTATGTGGACAGTGTTACTCGCAAGGTTCCAAAGGGTAAGTATACATATTTTGGTTCACATCGGTGAAACGGTGTTGATTTGTGCCAAAGGGCCTAAATGCAGGGAATGGAGTGGTCTGTCCACAATTTCAAGCAGACAGTGCTACTCGCAGGGCACCAAAGGGTAAGAATACGAATTTTGGTTCCGATCAGTGAAACGGTGTAGATTTGTGCCAAAGGGCCTAAATGCAGGGAAAGGGTTGGTCTGTCCGAAATTTTAAGTGGACAGTGTTACTCGCAGGGTTCCAAAAGGTAAGTATATAAATTTTGGTTCAGATTGGTGAAACGGTGTTGATTTGTGACAAAGGGCCTAAATGCAGGGAATGGAGTGGTCTGTCCGCAATTTCAAGCAGACAGTGCTACTCGCAGGGCACCCAAGGGTAAGAATACGAATTTTGGTGCCGATCGGTGAAATGGCGTAGATTTGTGACATAGGGCCTAAATGTAGGGAATAGAGTGGTCTGTCCGAAATTTCAAGTGGACAGAGTTACCCGCAGGGTTCCAAAGGGTAGGTGTACAAATTTTGGTTCAGATCGGTGGAACGGTGTAGATTTGTGCCAAAGGACCTAAATACAGGGAATGGGTTGGTCTGTCCGAAATTTTAAGTGGACAGTGTTAGTCGCAGGGTTCCAAAGGGTAAGTATACAAATTTTGGTTCAGATCGGTGAAACGGTGTTGATTTGTGACAAAGGGCCTAAATGCAGGGAATGGAGTGGTCTGTCCGCAATTTCAAGCAGACAGTGCTACTCGCAGGGCACCCAAGGGTAAGAATACGAATTTTGGTGCCGATCGGTGAAATGGCGTAGATTTGTGCCATAGGGCCTAAATGTAGGGAATGGAGTGGTCTGTCCGAAATTTCAAGTGGACAGAGTTAACGGCAGAGTTCCAAAGGGTAAGTATACAAATTTTGGTTCAGATCAGTGAAACGGTGTCGATTTGTGCCAAAGGGCCTAAATGCAGGGAATGGGTTGGTCTGTCCTAAATTTTAAGTGGACAGTGTTACTCGCAGGGTTCCAAAGGGTAAGTTTACAAATTTTGGTTCAGATCGGTGAAACGGTGTTGATTTGTGACAAAGGGCCTAAATGCAGGGAATGGAGTGGTCTGTCCGCAATTTCAAGCAGACAGTGCTACTCGCAGGGCACCCAAGGGTAAGAATACGAATTTTGGTGCCGATCGGTGAAATGGCGTAGATTTGTGCCATAGGGCCTAAATGTAGGGAATGGAGTGGTCTGTCCGAAATTTCAAGTGGACAGAGTTAACGGCAGAGTTCCAAAGGGTAAGTATACAAATTTTGGTTCAGATCAGTGAAACGGTGTCGATTTGTGCCAAAGGGCCTAAATGCAGGGAATGGGTTGGTCTGTCCGAAATTTTAAGTGGACAGTGTTACTCGCAGGGTTCCAAAGGGTAAGTTTACAAATTTTGGTTCAGATCGGTGAAACGGTGTAGATTTGTGCCAAAGGGCCTAAATGCAGGGGATGGAGTTGCCTCTCCGCAATTTCAAGCAGACAGTGTTAGTCGCAGTGTTCCAAAGGGTAAGTATACAAATTTTGGTTCAGATCGGTGAAACGGTGTAGATTTGGACCAAAGGGCCTAAATGCAGGGAATGGGGTGGTCTGTCCGAAATTTTAGTGAACCGTGTTACTCGCAGGGTTCCAAAGGGTAAGTATACAAATGTAGGTTTAGATCGGTGAAACGGTGTAGATTTGTGCACAAGGGCCTAAATGCAGGGAATGGGGTGGTCTGTCCGAAATTGAAAGTTGACAGGGTTACCCGCAGGGTTCCAAAGGGTAAGTATACAAATTTTGGTTCAGATCGGTAAAACGGTGTAGATTTGTATACATAACAGACAAACTTTGTGCTTTATATACTGTATATATATATATAGACTATCTATACCCGGCATGTGTTGCAATGCCAATCAAAGACAGATAGAAAGAAGGGAAGATGATAATAATGTTATTGGTTTTACGTCCCTTTTAACAACTGCGGCTTTTAGAAACACAGGGGTGATGGAATTATGGGCTGAAGGGGATCTTTAATGTACCAGTAAATCTACTTACACGGCCCCCTCACATTTACGCACCATCAAATGCCAACTGGCTGTGCCAGGATTCGATCCTGCAACCTTGGTAACAGCAAGTGAGAACGTTAGCGCTGAGCCATGCAGCCAATCCAAGAAAGAACGAATAAAAAGAAGTGTTTGAATTGTAATTTCGTTTACTGAAGAGCCTTTGGATAAGCAATATTCCTTGTTTTTCTGTCTGGTGCGTATATAAATAAATCTGAAGGCTTTCCGGTGCGTGAGCACGCCACATACAGCTGACCATGTGCTGTGATTTACTAAGCCAGAAACCTTCCCTGGAGTGCACAAAACAACTCACCCAAGTTCCATCGCAATTGGTGATGGTATATGAACGCATAAGGGACTTTAAACGATTCGCGCGCCATGACCGTATTCGAACCGGCAGCCAAGCTTGAGTTCAGTTTCAAGAACTGCACTTTACCACTGACCCACGCCAGCTGATAAAAATAAAAATAAAAGATGATCGGTGTGAAGCGATTGATAGACAATCTTACAGTCTTCATTGAGACACATGCATTAGAGCTGTGCTCAGACAGCATATCACCTCGTGATGAATCTGCAAGTCATTCTCACACCTGGCATTGCGGTGTCGTAAGTATACAGTTTGTGCAATTGGGTTACATAAATAATTTGTAGGTAGAAACCTTCCCTGGAGTGCACACAACAACACACCCAAGTTTCATCGCAATGGTATATGAATGCATAGGGGACACACAGACAGACAAACTATCATGTAACATTGATTTATATATATATAATTTTCCAAAGAAAAATATGTATTGTCCGTTGAGCCATTATATATTTAAACACAAATTGTGCTAAATGTTCCGGCTTAACTCAACAAAATGACAGTGTTTCGCCCTGGTGTGCAATTGGGCTCTTCAGTTGGTTAATGCACACCTCACCAAGACACTGTCTAGTACACACTGGGAAGGCCATTGCAAGACGTATTTGATACATGTGTATCCACGTCACGAGCAAAGCCAGTGCACAATGGGAGTCGAAACTCCACTCCAAAGCAATTATAACCTTACCTTGGCATTGAATAATATAATTTTCCAAAGAAAAATATGTATTGTCCGTTGAGCCATTATATATTTAAACACAAATTGTGCTAAATGTTCCGGCTTAACTCAACAAAATGACAGTGTTTCGCCCTGGTGTGCAATTAGGCTCTTCAGTTGGTTAATGCACACCTCACCGCACCAGGGCGAAACACTGTCATTTTGTTGAGTTAAGCCGGAACATTTAGCACAATTTGTGTTTAAATATATAATGGCTCAACAGACAATACATATTTTTCTTTGGAAAATTATATATTCAATGCCAAGGTGAGGTTATAATTGCTTTGGAGTGGAGTTTCGACTCCCATAGTGCACTGGCTTTGCTCGTGACGTGGATACACATGTATCAAATACGTCTTGCAATGGCCTTCCCAGTGTGTACTAGACAGTGTCTTGGTGAGGTGTGCATTAACCAACTGAAGAGCCCAATTGCACACCAGGGCGAAACACTGTCATTTTGTTGAGTTAAGCCGGAACATTTAGCACAATTTGTGTTTAAATATATAATGGCTCAACGGACAATACATATTTTTCTTTGGAAAATTATATATTCAATGCCAAGGTAAGGTTATAATTGCTTTGGAGTGGAGTTTCGACTCCCATAGTGCACTGGCTTTGCTCGTGACGTGGATACACATGTATCAAATACGTCTTGCAATGGCCTTCCCAGTGTGTACTAGACAGTGTCTTGGTGAGGTGTGCATTAACCAACTGAAGAGCCCAATTGCACACCAGGGCGAAACACTGTCATTTTGTTGAGTTAAGCCGGAACATTTAGCACAATTTGTGTTTAAATATATATATAAATTAACGAGAGCCTCCGTGGCTTAGGCGGCAGCACGCCGGCCTCTCACCGCTGGGTCCGTGGTTCAAATCCCGGTCACTCCATGTGAGATCTGTGCTGGACAAAACGGAGGCAGACAGGTTTTTCTCCGGGTACTCCGGTTTTCCCTGTCAACATTTCATTCCAGCAACACTCTCCACTATCATTTCATTTCATCTGTCATTCATTTAATCATTGCCCCAGAGGAGTGCGTCAGGCCTCGGCAGCCGGCACAGTTCATATCCTCGCCGCTAGATGGGGGCTTCATTCATTCCATTCCTGACCCGGTCGGAGACTGGAAGCAGGCGGTGGATTTTTTCATATAAATTAAAGCATTTTTACTCACCACTCAGTCAATACTAAAGGTTCTCTTTAATTTATGAGGTGTACATGTTTCGGGTCACACTCGACCTCTCTTCAGCGTCGTTGTACTTCAAAATGTGAGAAACATCTCACTTATGTAAAAACAATTTTCCTTTTCACTAATTACATATGTCTATCAAATGTTGTTTGTTTCAGTCTTCAATCTTTTGACTGGTTTGATGCAGCATTCCACGTCTCCCTGTCCTGAGCTAATCGTTTCACCCCTGCATAGCTACCACGCCTTACATCCGAGGCAATCTGTTTAACATATTATTCTAACATTGGTCTACCCCTACAGTTTTTACTCTCGACCCTTCCTTCCTTAACTAAGTTTGCAATTCTCGGGTGTCTTAGTAGCCTATGTGCCCTACCAACATATCTCTTATCTTCATTAGCAGTCGCCAGAAACATCTTTCCTCGCCCACTGGTCTTAATACATCTTCATTTATTACTCTATCTACCCATCTGATCTTCATTATCCTGTAACACCACATTAAAATGTGACTGGGTTGTTGTTGCTGTTTGAGCCTTCAGACTTTTGACTGGTTTGATGCAGATCTCCAGGTCTCCCTGTCCTGAGCTAATCGTTTCATCTCTACAAAGCTACGACACCCTACGTCCGAGGCAATCTATTTAACATATTCTAACCTTGGTCTACCCCTACAGTTCTTGTCCTCGACCATTCCTTCCATAATCAAGCTTGTATTAGTATGTGTCCTACCAACCTATCTCTTCTCTTCGTTAGCAGTCGCCAGGAACATCTCTCCTCTCCCACTAGTCTTAATACCTCTTCGTTTGTAACCCTATCTACCCATCTGATCTTCATCATTCTCCTGTAACACTACATTTCAAATGCTTCAATACTTCCCTTTTCTGCTGCACCAATAGTCCAAGTTTCACTTCCATAGAGCGCCACGCTCCAGACAAAGGCCTCGAAAATGACTTCCTAATACCTAAATCTATATTCGATGTCAACAGATTCCTTTTCTGTACAAATGCTTTCCTTGCCTGAGCTAACCTACTTTTTATATCCTCTTTGCTTCGTCCATCACTGGTTATTTTGCTTCCTAAGTAGCAGAAGTCTCCTACTTCCTTTAGTTTTTCACCTGCCTATTTGATGTCCATAGAGGTTTCTGATTTATTTTGGCTGCATTCCAATATTTTTGTTTTACATTTATTACTGTTCATCATGAATTCTTTCCTCAAGACAGAGTCCATACCATTCAAAAACTCATTCAAATACTCAGGCGTGTCGGCCAAGATGACTATGTCATCGGCAAATCTTAGAGTTGAAATTATTTCTCCTTGAATCTTCACTCCCACTTAAAATTTTTGTACAATTTCATTCCTTGTTCAATGTAAAGCTTGAAAAATAATTTTATTAATGCAGCCAATGGCCATGTACTTTTTTCTGGACGGGTTAGGGAAGGGATATTGGAAGGAAATCGGCCGTGGACCTATTGAAAGGAACCGTCCTGGCATGTGCCTGTTGGTGAAAATGGAAAACCACGAAAACCATTTTCAGGACGGCCGAGGTGGGATTCGAACCCATGCTCTCCCGATGCCAGCAAGGCATGAGGTAGCGCGTTAGCGCTCTCGGCCACCGCGGCCGGTTAAGATTGAAAAGTATGGGTAATAAGATGCAGCCTTGCCTTACACCTTTCTGAATACCAGCTTCTCTCTCATGTCCTTCAGCTCGAATGACTGCTGTCTGGTTTCTGTATAGATTGTAGATCACCCTCCAACCGCTGTACTTTATTCCAATCGTTTTCAAAATGTCAAACAATTTAGTGCAATCAACGTTATCAAAAGCCTTTTCTAAGTCTACAAATGCCATGAACGTTCTCTTATCTTTCCTTATTCTACCTCCCAAAATCAGCCCAAGACTTAGTACAGCTTCCCTTGTTCCTACATGTCTCCTGAAACTAAACTGATCTTCACCCAACTCCGTTTCTATCTGGCTTTCCATCCTCTTGTAAATTATTATTGACAGGATCTTTGAAGCATGAGTAATCAAGCTGATTGTACGGTAATCTTCACATCTGTCAGCTCCCACTTTCTTTGGTATAGGGATGATAACATTCTTCTTGAAATCAGAGGGTACCTCACCTGTCTCATAAATCCTACACACCAAGTGAAATAACCTGATCAGACCTTCATCTCCTATGCAGCGTAGCAACTCAATCGGTATATCATCTATGCCTGGTGCTTTGTTCCTGCTTAAGTCTTCCAATGCTCTGTCAAATTCTGATCTCAATATTAAATCTCCCCTTGAATCCTCATCGATTTCCTCCTCCCTTTCCATTACTTGATTCTCAATCTCCTTTCCCTCATACAAACACACTATGTAAGCTTTCCATCTCTCAACCTATTCTTCCCTATATGTTAGAGGCTTTCCATTTGTGTCCTTAATATTACAGCACTTAGTCTTCTTTTCCCCAAAAGTATTCTTAATCCTTCGATAATCTGTGTCTACTTTTCCTAATTTCAGACAATTTTCTATACCTGCACATTTCTCTTTCAACCATTCTTTCGCTTCCTTGCACTTCTAGTTAACCTCATTTCTCAGACATCTGTATTCTGCTTTCCCCTTTTCATCTCTTACATTCTTGTGTTTCCGCCTTTCAATCATCACTTCTAGTATATCCTGAGTGATCCACGGATTTCTACCAATTCTTTCTTTCGTACCAATATTTTCTTCTGCGGATTTTGTTATTTCATTCTTCAAAAGTGCCCATTCGTCTTCAATTGAAGTTTGTTTAGGGTTTTTCATTAGTCCTGCCTTTATACTCTTCTTGAATCTTTCGTTTACATCCTTCTCTTTCAGTCTGTCTATTGCCCACCTTTTTGGCGTTTGACTTTTCTTCAGTTTCTTCAACTTTAATCTGCATTTCATAACAACCAGATTGTGGTCAGAGTTTATGTCAACACCGGGATATGTTTTACAATCCAAAATCTGGTTTCGAAACCTCTGCTTGACCATAATGAAGTCAATTTGATAACGCCCTGTATCTCCTGGTCTCTTCCAAGTGTATATTCTTCTACTGTGGTTATTGAATAAGGTGTTAGCTATGGCCAACTCATGCTCGGTGCAGAATTCCATCAGCCTGCTTCCTCGATCATTTCTTTCACCTAATCCGAAATCTTCCCTTCTCTTCCTTTTCGTACCACAGCATTCCAATCTCCCATTACTAGAACATTTTCATCACCCTTGATAGACCTCAGAATTTCATCTATTTCTTCATAGACCTTTGCAACATCTTCATAATCAGCTTGACTGGTAGGCATATAGACTTGTACCACTGTGGTGCATGTAGGTTTTGTATTGATTTTTGCTACAATAATCCGTTCACTATATTGCTCATAATATTCCACCCCTTGTCCAAGTTTCCTACTCAATACGAGACCAACCCCTGCTTGCCCATTGTTTGATTTAGTGCTAATGACCCTATAATCTCCTGACCAAAAGTCCTGTTCTTCCTGCCAGCGCATTTCACTAACCCCAACCAAATCCAACCTCAACCTATCCATTTCCCTTTCTAAGTTTTCTAACCTTCCACTTCCCAGCAGACTTCTAACATTCCACGCTCCGATCCGTAGAATGTCAGATTTCCCCTTTGTCACTTCTGTGATGTACAAATTAAAAAACATTTAACAGCATATAAATTGTAAGTCAATACAGAAAATTTAAGTTTTATTCAACCAAAATGGTTAATTTAAGGCATTTTAAAGAGCGATCCATATAACTTGAACCACTTTAATGGGTCATCATTTCCCGCTTAAAGCTTGTGGAAATGGAAAATTTATTTTAATGATCTCAGTGGCTCTGGGAGAGTCAGTACCACTCCCCATCGGCAAGATTGTTGATTGTTTATGCGCATGTGCTCCTCTGTCCAGCATTTGTGGAGCAACTGGATGAAGTCTGAACTGACAGAAGGTTATTTTCAACAAAACGGAGCAACGTGTCATACGTCTAATGCTTCCAAGCAACTTTCAACCAGTCTCTTTGGTGACCGAATAATCTAAAAAAATAAAGTGTTCCCCTCCCCCCCCATATCACCTGACCTAACCTCGCCGGACTTCTGCTCTTATGGGGGCATCTTTAAGGCAGTGTGTACAAAAATAGGCCTCGGACAACTACTGAAATCCGTGAGGTCATTGGACATGAAATAAACAACATTGGTGAAGACACACTTCACAGAACGTCATGGATCATGGTGAAACGAGTACAGTTGTGTATGGGTTCTGGCGGAGGGCACTTCCAACATTTACTGTGAGGAATCTCCCAACAATTTATAGTAACCAGTTTCTTTGGAGACCAATTAATCTCAAAAAATTTGTGGCCACCGATCACATGATCTAACCTCGCCAGACTTTTTTTTATGCATGTATGTATGTATGCCTATGTATGTATGTATGTATGCAATATCTGATTTGTGTATCATTATCTCCCAAAGTTGCACATGTGTCCCATTATTTGTTCAAATGTTACGACTCATTAGAGTGGTTCAGGTTTATATGGATCGCTCTGTATAAGTAAATGATTGTCGTGGGTAAACTTGATCTGCTACAATCAAACTAACGAAAGAAAGTTATAATTAGGTTGTGACAGGAAGGTACATAATGGGTTAAATACTACAAAGCTTTAAAAAATGCTTTTTGGACTGCCATTATGGTTTATTACTTTGCACAGTTTAGCCGACTTATATGGAAAGAAGTCTTTTTTTCAAATACGATGAGGTCATATGTTAAATTGTTCAGTATTTCTATCGTCTTGTGGAATTTTAAATAATTTAGTATTATGACCTGGCCTTAACAAGAGTTGACAGCACAATAATGAGTCATTCTAGCCTCCATAGAAGTAAATTAACCACACATCACTAGCCTTCTTGTACCATATCATTAGCCTGCAAAATGTAATAAACAAGAATTTTTAAAAAGATATACTACTTAAAAATGAAACTGCCATTGGGACTCAAACCCAAATACCAGCAATCCAGGCAGGTCTGTTTCAACATATGAGTCGTCTAGTATCAAAACCGGCCAAGTCACTGAAGGCATATTTTTCAGTATGGATGAAAAACCTCTAGAGACAAAGCAATGGTGGTCACAAAAGATTGTATTGCATAGTTATATCCGTAATGGTTTAATAATTAAGTTCTGCTATTTTGAGAAATCTGATTCATAATGAACCCATCTTTTTTGCTAATATTAATTTTGACTTGGCCGTTTTTGTTGCAATTTGGTATAGTTTTAGTCTTTTTTTTGTAAAACTTTTCTTTTTAAATTCCAAACTCCAGTGAAAAATGGCAATTAAATTAAAATAAATTCACATTGTAATTACATGTCTTTATTGCAATAAAAACGAAAGCGTTCTGCTTAAATTGGATAGTAATATATGAAGATGAACATCAGAAAACTGAGGAGAATACAAAATAGGTATTATATCATTGAAAGTTAGTAGTTCACTTAGATCTTGGACACTGTAAAAGAAAATGAGTCACTTATTAAAATAGGAACGATATACACGTTACACTACACAATAATTACAAAATACGAGCGCACAGGATATACGACTGCTTTCGCGCCAATGCGGTAAGAAGCCCGCAAATACGGAAGTCAGTGTTGCAAACGAACAAAATACAAATTATTATGACTTCGAAGAGTATACAATATAAGGAACAATGTTGCCTACTGATATTATCACATTATTGCATCATCTAACAATGCAAGATTCCAAACAATAATGCTGCGACATGAAGATTGCTACTCGTTCTTTGACATGGCCGGTTATGAAAGCACTGACAATTCTAATGGGTTGGGGGGTCTCCGCCCAATCAATACAAAAGCACTGCCTGCATGACTTGGCCCATTTTGTTGCACGACCAAGAATTCAGTGCTATGTAACATGAAGACATGGACGATTCTGAAGCATATTCTTGTTTCCCCTGATAGTGCTATACTTCTACTTCAAATTGATAACCTTAACTCATTTTCGTAAATTTTGTGACTTGGCCGGTTTTGATACTAGACGACTCATATGTAGCCTATGTATCAGGAGCACTTTTAACCAGGCCTAAGAAACTCCATAGCACTTTCTCCGTCCGTTAAATAATTATTCTTGTGTTTGGGCCCGAACTTGGTAACTTTTGTTACCAATCTTGTTTGTCACTAGATTTTAGGGACTTTCCGTTTATTTTGTTGGTCCTTGGGAAAATTATATTTCCATGGCAACGTGATCATGGACGGTGATGGATGCATATTGATGAGGAGTTCACAAATCTCATTTGGTGATTTACAGAAAGGTAATGGTAGTTTCAGTCGATAAAATTGCAATATACTGTTGGTTGATTGTGTGTGAATTAAGTTCTGTTTTTGGTCGTGCTAAGTTTATGATAATAGAGACTAGAGATCCTGTATAGGTTAACCGACCTTAAGCTCTTCATTATTTGGCATTGCACCCATTCACGAAAAAATGCGCGAGAGTCGTTTAAGATGGTTTGGACATGTGCGGAGGTTAGGGGCTGACACTATAGCAAAGACGGGTTACATGTTGGAAGTCGCCGGTAATAGACCAAAAGGACGACCAAAACAGCGATGGGCCGATACCCTTCACAAAGATCTGAAGAGCGTCAATCTCCACCCTCATATGGCCCAGGACAGAACTAAATGGAGACATTGAATCCATGTAGCGGACCCTGCCACCAGACGGGACAAACGCTGAAGAAAAGAAGAAGAAAAAGAAGCTCTTCATTATTTGAGAAGTAATGATGGATGTGATGTGTGTTGTTCGTAATCCAGCCATTGGCTAGAAGTTTAGAAAATCTCCCCGCGTATGAATAAGAAATTGTTATATATCATGAAAATGTGTTAACACATACCAGTAGGCCTAGACTAGTTTAGTTAGTATTTTTTTTTTTAAGGGGTGGAACTACGAGGTCATCTGCCCCTCCTAGACTAGTTTTCTATTGGAATGGTGTGCATTATATTTAGGGGAAGGATGAACACCCTCTATTCTCTACATGTAGCCTACATTCTCATCATTTCTCAAACTTTTGTTTCACTTGTTCATGATGAATAGTCTGTCACTTTATTGCAGAATTACCAAGCTGGCGAGAAGGTCGTGTAACTTACTGCTGTGAATTGTGATGGCGACAAACCAGCATAGGCACCTGTGTAGATTTTCCTTGGATTACCGTACGGCGGTATTAGTATACAAATCCTTTGTATAAACCAGGTACAGTATTGTCCATTTTAGTCACATTTATCTGTGATGTAGATTTGTGTCTGTTCATCCTTGTAGTTAAGCTATTATCAGTCAGGTAGGTAGTTAGTTATTGAGGTTTTAAGGGGCAGAACTACGAGGTCATCTGCCCCTATCAGTAGATAGCGTAAGCTTCACCCAGCTGTTTTCCATGATGAAGTTTTGTTTCCGGTTTGACAAATCATGATCATTATGTCCATGTTGACACCTTGGAAGAATTATACAGGTGCTAAAGATCGGAAAAATATTTATTTGTTATGTATTACAAAGAGGCTACCTGAAATATGTGACAAAAAAATAAAAATATTTTATTATAAAAATATTTTATTATAATTTAGTTTATTAATGTGAATATAAACAATATGCAGTTCTCACGAATGCAATTTATGCTATGTCTCCCTGACTTCCTAAGCATTACAATACAAAACGAGATACATATTCAGATTGTCCATCACAAATGACCGACGATTATCGCGAAACACTTATTTTGAAGGCTCAAAACTGTGGCATTATGTTTCTTGCCCTTGAGGTGTTGTGTAACTTGAGATCACTGTTCAGCCTTGATTGCTTTCCCACATGGTTGGCAGAACAGAACGCCCCCATCAGAAGTAAAATTATCTTTAAATTCTGCAACAGACGATAACTTGTAGTTGTTTTTACTTTAGGCATCGTAGAACTGCCTTACACTTCACAGTGCCAGGAATGAACTGCATGTGAGTGACAATGGTTCCACATAGCTGGGGTAGGGGGAGATCTAGCACGTGGTGCAATATGGCTTTGGACAAGGAAATCCCAGACTTCCACAGTGAGTGGCACGGGGTGACAAGTTAAGAATAACACAGTTGCAAGCTGACATATGCTCTATATGAAAATTAGATAGCTCACAGGTTCTTCCCTGTTGAAGAAACACAGAACAAAAATCCAATTGAAAGATCTAGCATACTGATTTTTTTAAATGTAAATGTTATGTCTTTTTATGTGCTCATAAGTGAAAAGCAGGAATTTATGTATTTATAGAAAAAATGCTTAAAATATGAATTTACATTTAAAAATATTTATTTACCTAAAAATCCGAGCCCTAGTGATAAGTTATAAGCAGGGCCCAGATAATCGTGTACGGTACTTAACTCCCTCCTCCCAAATGCCTTGCTGTTCGGTGGGTTGTAGTAATCTTGACTTGTAGCGATGAATTCATAGACTTGCTACTATTATGAAATGCCTCCAGAGCGTTGTCCCTTCGAGGTAGAAAATTCTTAATTGGAACAATATATTGTGATTGTGGATGCCACTGCTATTGTAACCTGGATACCAAATGCCACATCAGGTATACTGCCACTTGTCGAACATCAACTATGCACAGTGACTGACCTTATACATAACTTCTTGTCTGCCTCATTGTGTAGTGACTAGTACTCTTGTCTGTCACCGCGGAGTCCCGGGTTCGATTCCCAGCTCTGCCAAGAAGTTTAATTCTGGCCTGAGGGTTGTGCTGGAACACGGTTCACTCAGCCTCATGAAGCAAAAACTAAGAAGAGATGAGTTCCAATCCCACCTCAGCCATCCTGGAAGTGGCTTTCTGTGGTTTCCCCACTTCTATTCCAGGCGAATGCTTAATTAAGACCATAGCCGCCTCCTTCCTAATCCTCATCTGAGTTACAACTACACTCACTAATACAGCCTTCACAATAATACAGGTTATCAGACAAATTCCACACACACCTAAGTACACGGGGCCACTTGACCACAATATCGGAAAGCCCCGAAATGAATCAACAACACAATATAATTTCTTTGGGTGGCTTCAACACTGTAGCACCCTGCGGGTGGGGGTTTAGTCTACACCCATGGTATCCTCTGCCTATCTTACGAGGCGACTAAAAGGAGTGACCTTTACTATTCTTTGAGGCTTCCTACTTGTCTTATGAATTGCTCCCCCCTCCCCTTGGGTGCGAGAGAAGGAATACACCCACAGGCAGAGTTAGACAGTTGGCACAGGTGCTGTGAAGGTATTCTGGAAATATATATAATCTGGTGTAACAGTATGTTAATGTTGTAGTAATATCTAAAGGAGATACAATTTTTTTTACATTGCACTTTCAGTAGGCTACATGTATGTATACTGTGTATAGTTTAATGTAAAGTTTTTACATATTTGGTAACTGCATTCATGTACGTGCAGTGCTAGGCCATGGGGACAATCTTTCTGTCGACTGGTTTTGGATTTTTTTGTCTGGTTTACCATTTTGAACATCTCCCAATGGCCAGGCTGGTACCTCGCTTCATTCCAAATGCTTGGTCACATTCATTTATTTAATCTTTTTATCAGCTCCTTGTGATTTTGCCATCTGTTACGACATCCGGCTGTAAACATTGGCTAGGTGGAACCCCATCGACTTAAATTAATGCAATATTTCAATGGTGGTAGTGTATTGGATGGCGGATCATTGAAATATTGTTTCAATTTTTATAGCAATTCATTGTATCTCATCTCCGATCCCTCTGAAAGAATAATACTTAGGTGTAGGTATGCCGACAGCTAAAGCGCAGCGTTCGGCCATGGGGCCAAGCTCTCTGCTGACTTGGTAGACGCGGGTTCGAGCCCCACCTTCGGCCATCCTTGAAATGGTTTTCCGTGGTTCCCCATTTTCAACTCTAGGCAAATGCTGGGACGGTACCTTCCGACAGGCCACGGTCACTTCCATCCAAATCCTGCCCAGTTTCATTAATTCATCTCTCATTCTGGTGCACAGGTCGCTCACGGGCGTTGACTAGAAAGAGCTGTACTCGGCTTCTCAGCAGGCCACACAACAAAATGATAGAAGGGGGTAGGTATACGTGCACATGTTTTGAACTTCACCAGTCCTTCTTCAACAAAGCAACAATGTCATCATTGCCTAACTTTAATACGACAGATTTTAGCATCTAATGTGCACATTTCAAAACATACATGTTGTGAGATAATGGGTGAGGTTAAAGACCAATGTAAATTTATATTTAAAGGGCACAGAATATTTTCAAGAATATTGACAATTTGTCTGTAGGACACTCTTTCCCCTCTCTCTTTTAATACAATGAGCACAATATTCCTGTGATGCAGATTTTTTCTGTATATTTATCAGTAATATGATGTGGCTCCATACATTTGACCTGCAGGGGTCCTTTTAACATGCCCGAAACAGGTTCTAATTGCCATTAAACTGAGGTGGGGGGTATTGAATGTAATTGGTAATGTGTTGCACCATTACGTTCAACCACATCTTCCAAATGTCGCCTCCCTCTTATTTCTTGCAAGAAATGCTGCGTTAACTGGAATTGTGTTGCTTTACAGGCTGAAAATTCATGTTCACCAAAAATAATCCTGTTTGAGTTTACAGCTTCTTCAGCCTGAGGATTGATCGGAGCTAGCCAAGAGGTTTTCCTGCGTTGGAGTGTACTTGGCTGTGGGTGATCAGTTCTTTACCACCTGCAGCATAGCCGATCATCTGAGTGCAGCCCGGCATGGTCTTCTTCAATCCTGTCTCCAGTCGACTAAGCCATTGCGTTCACACATCAGAAATTATGACTCACATGTGAAAGAATGTACAATGTGTACCATGACTGAACATACATTAATAAAACAATTGAAACTGCCTGGAAAATTAGCTTTCTCATTTCCTTGACAATCCTCTACCCTACCTATAGTATTTCTGCAGATGAAAATGAAAATCCACAGCCTGCTTCCAGTCTCCGACTGGGTCAGGAATGGAATGAATGAAGCCCCCATCTAGTGGCGAGGATATGGACTGTGCCGGCTGTCGAGGCCTGACGCACTCCTCTGGGGCAATGATTAAATGAATGACAGATGAAATGAAATGATAGTGGAGAGTGTTGCTGGAATGAAATTTTGACAAGGAAAACCGGAGTACCCGGAGAAAAACCTGTCTGCCTCCGCTTTGTCCAGCACAGATCTCACATGGAGTGACCGGGATTTGAACCACGGACCCAGCGGTGAGAGGCCGGCGTGCTGCTGCCTAAGCCACGGAGGCTTCTAGTTTTTCTGCAGATACAGTTGAAAATCATTTAACCGTTGAGGGCAAGTAAATTGCAATGAAATGACATTTCTTGGGCATATTCAATTTATTTAGAGAAGGAGGTATATCAGACATGAACTCAGTCATAGTGGCGTACTGGGTCGGAATATGGGTACGGTCACATTGAGGTTATGGTACAATAATATTGCAAACTTGCATGAAACTTCATAATTTATTTATTTTTAACGTTGGAACTTCAAAAAGACCAATCGCTGGTACTTAACAGGTAATAAAAGGGCTAAACAACTAAAAAGTAGGATATAAATAATCGACAGTCCATTTTTTTCTCTAAAAACCATACCAACGTTATAGAACAGAATGTACGTGCAAAATTTAATTTTGGGGTGTCCGTTGCCTCTTAATATTCAATCTATAATATATTGTTGTTAAAAAAGAAAACGTAGTTGTTTTAAAACTACGATAACGATGTGTATCCAGATTAATCAAACTTGATTCCATTTCCTCTCATTTCGTAAGTTGGCTAACGTACTCGGCGAAAGCAACCTAGATCCTTCGGTCACTTATAACTTATTTATTGCACAATATACGGCCAGTTTCTTGCATTTCAGTGGCATGTGCACAATGACGCAATCATTCTGAATTTAAGAATTGCAGATATACCAGAGAGTCCCTACCCTGTTATTATATGCCCCTTGCTTTTCACATAAAATAGAAAATATGTAGTTGTTTCATTTAGGGGCCTGGACATCGTGGTCATTTCAGCCCCATGCACTTGGGTTTGAGTAGAATTTGTCTGATAACCTGTATTATTGTGTGTATTTAGTAATTGAAGTGAGGACTGGGATGGAGGCAGCTGTGACCTTAAGTTAGGAACCATCCTGGAATTTGCCTCGAGCAGAAATATGAAACCCCAGAAAAACACTTCTAGGATGGCTAAGAGGAGAATCAAACTTGCCCCTTCTCAGTTCTGCATCACAAGGCTCAGCATACCCCGATCCAGCCCTCAGTCCAGAATTAAATATCTTGGCAGAACTGTGAATCGATCCCGAACCTCTGGGATGACGGCCAAAAATATTAGCCACTACACCAAAACGGAGTTCAAAGAAAACACTTCTCGCCTATGTAGAGTGATTAAACAAAGACTTTAAAGAATATGTAGCAAATTTTTCTTGATTTTTGAAAAAATAATAAATTATTGCACATCGTCACTGTCTTGCACTGTACCGGTAAGTTATTGTCAGTTACCTTCCATTGCACTCTGGATTCTGATAGTCACTCGTTTATGAAATATGCCAAATCCATTTGTTCACAACCTTTGATCCTGGGCTAGTTTAGGATTGGGTTTCTGAATTACAAACTCATGGATTCATATAGGCTACATGGCATACATAAAAGACAAAGTAATAGTGGCTCTGACAGCTAAAGGGCATCATCCACCTGCAGAAGATTTCCCTAGAAAGAGCTATGAAACTACTTGAGGCCAAAATTATTTCCATACTCGCCCAGGCTACAGGATTGAAATACCTTGGATATTCCTCTGAATAAGCAACAAGATATTGGAAAGGTGAAAATAATATTCCTGAAGTGAGTACTCTGACTCGCTAAATACACTGATGCTTTTAGAAGATCTAGGCTTGAAAACGCTCCTTGCACCCATGCTGGCCCACAAAGAGATAACTTAGGCCTACATAGAGAACACATAGCAAAGAAAAAGTATATTTGGATGGAATTTTACACGACTGATGCCATGATAACAACGTACTGGAAAGAAGCAAATTATCAGCTCAGACACCTTGTTACGAGATAGGTGCAGTGCATGGTTTCCTTCACAAGTGTTGTCGGAATGTATGTTTTCATGAGCCATGAACGGACTGTAACTTACATGTCGTATGTGTGGGATACTCCGCGAGGGATATCAAATGATGGATTGTACAGATAGACTTGTGTCATTGACACAATTCAGTTGTGAATCAATTTCATTATCAAACTATCCTAGCTGCATTAAATATTACTAGTAAATTTCAAGGGGTAAAACAGAGGCTAGGTTTCATTCCATTATCAAGGAAGAAGAAACAAATTCATATGCTATTGAATAAAACATTTGCAAGAAGTTACATCAACAAGCTTGTCACCTGCGATCGTCTACGTCGGCCGGGCTGCTGATTTTCTGGGTGAGATTCTATGTGGCGAACCCATTCTGACGGGTTGGCGAATGTTCTCTGACACAAATCGCATGTTAAAGGTGTATAGAGTGTATCATCATCGTTTTCCTCAGTATCAAGATGGTGAAAGATTTCCTGGAATAAAATTAACCAAGCTACATCATGACCATCCATCGTTCTCCAATCAAGGAAACTAATTGGAAAAAAAAAACTGGGTAAAAACTACACAATTCTGCATAAGAGTGATACTTCAGCAACTGAAAATTAAATTTAAGTCAGTAAAGTATCAAGCAAATTTTACTTACAGGCTTCACAGTCATTTCAGTGTCAATTTGATCGTTTAAACTTCCATCATCCATGTGTTCCTCAAGCTCAGTATCTACCCATTCTATGGGTTCCTGCTTAACTAGTAAGTCCATGGGGTCCACCTCCTCAGTTGCAGTGATATTTTCTACAGAACTAATTAATAAGTTAGGAGAACATTTCTCATTAGGCTTTTGGCTTTCTCTGCCTTCATCTTTACTTGCATCTTGAGTAACACTTTGATTTACTCCATTCGGAGTTACCTGATTGTGTTTACTTTGCTCTTCTTTCTCCCCAATACCTTGCATCTTTGTAACCTCTTCCTTCTTACCACTGTTCTCTTGCTGACCACTTGTACTACCAACAGGTGTACTACCAGTCCGACATTCAGCATTTGAAGTAGGTTTCTTATTACTTCGCTCTCCATTGTTTCCCGACTGAGTGTGCTTTTGATGTAGAGATTGTTCTCGTACATCAGAATTACCACCTGAACCCTTTTCTCGACAAAGTCCCCTTACACCTAGTATGTGAGCTGCTTTTAAAATAGCATCCAACTGTTCATAACTAACTGTTGCTTCTCCACTGTACATATACTCAATAAGAATCTTCAAGATACGGTAACTTATTTCTGATGGTAAAACTATAACGATAGGAAAACTACCGTTGGTGGCTGGATAAACCACTCGTAGAAGCTGATGAAGGTATGAACTGCAAGCTGATAAAACAAAGCGATGAGCTGGGATTTGGCGACCATCCACCGTCGCAAGAGTGACATCAGTAAAGGACTCAGAACGTAGTAAGGTAGCTATAGAAGAGTGGAGATGTGCACCATAGCTGTGCCATTTCAATTGGAAGTTCTCTGCAGTAGGAATGGCCATTGCCTACCTTAAACAGAAACAACAAAACATTAATGCACTGCAGATCCCGTCAATAAAGATCAAATGATATATCAGTGTACAACTAAGTGCTTAAAAATAAGGCTTAGAATACTAGGGAGAGTTGGGCGTGGGAAAGATGAACATATTGTTTATCCCTCAAATAAATATACCTTAAAACTATCGCAATTATGAAAAAATGATGTCTTGATTTTTTCCTGATTACAGGTTGAAAATGAGTCACAGACGTAACAGCGAATTTATTGTTATTTATACCTCTATAGATATCATACACACAAACGTCAAATCAGACAGCGTCAAGTAAAGAAAATCGATCATTGGGGTGCATTATCGATTTTCAGGACGGGCAACCAATCGCGCGCTTTCATTATCCATCGATCGGTATCGGTTCACGGCCAGGGAAACATCGAAGTAGCGCGAAGTACCGCTTCGGAAATGGCGAAGTGAGGGAAATTCAATTAATTTTTGTGGGTTACCGTCGCTTACTATAGATAATTTGTCCATTATTGATGGCACGTATTATTTCCACTTCATGAGGCTTCTTTCATATATTTTTGACTGAATAGTACTATTTTACTTGGAAGAAAGTCTCTGAAATGAACGACAGTTTCATGAAGTTGAATGTTCATCTTCAGTATTCAAGTAGCAGTGAAATGGCAAAAAGTGACGTTTGATGACATTTATCAATAACACTAGTTCAAAAGGAACGAGGATAGTTTGAAAAGGATTATTAATCGTGATGTAGTTATTCACGCCGAACGTCGGAAGATTATGGATGGTAATATCTTATACTTTTTCGTTTGTTTGGAAATGGGGTTTATTGTAAAGTTCCCCCTTAACCTCAATATTTGTTTTCGAAGATTTGAAATTGATCCTAATTTTAACTATTCTTGTCCAACTGTGATGTTTTGTTATATTTCTAGTTCCGTCAGACAAGGACTGTCTTCCCCAGTTAATGGAAGGGCTTGCCATAGCTGTTGAAAAGAAATCTGGAGACGTTTCCAGCCTGCTAGATTCTATTGTTTTGCAAGTGCAGAATTCTAAGAATGGTAAATTTGATTTTATACGTCGTATGCCGTTATTTAATTATTTGATTCCGCCTTGTAATTCTTTGCTAGGGGCAGATGACCTCGTAGTTCCGCCCCTTAAAACAACGATAACTCTTTAACTTATAAGGTAAACGTCTTAAAACAGATCCTCTATGGCAGTGGCAGTTCCCTATTTCCAAAGAATGTAAACTTCTTCCTTGGTAAGGAAATTATATTTTAGGCCCAAACATATTTCCTGCATGAATGGGATGCTCTTTTCTATGATGTTGCTCCAAGTATGAGGCTGAACCCACCCTTTTATCACAATATAGATTGTGTACAGTGCTTGAAATAGCATTCATGGTGCTATACATGTAAACTTTGCTATTTATTATGCTTCAACTAGGCCTACTAATATAACATCACCTTATCCCAGTGTCCAGCCCCATGGCGAATTGGGTCTTGGGTTCGATTCCCGGCTGGGCCATCGGGAATTTTCATCTCCTGGAGTTGACTCCCCTGGCCCGGGGACAGGGTGTGTGTGACATCTTCATCATCACTTCATCCTCATTAGGACGTGCAGGTTGCCCACGGGCGTTCACTAGAAAGACTCGCATTCGGCTTCCCAGGAGGCCATACGACAACAACAAAAACGTTCCCAGTTTTTAATTATTATTCAAATACAGCAGGCCTACAAGTGGTGAGTTCGCACATTGTGGAAAGAAAGAACTGCAAACTCCCTTGGTTTTGCTCTGGCTGCAAACAAAAAGTTCGGTACAGTACTCAAAATGGCTGATATAGGCCTCGTGCGAATGGCGACATTTTAGCTGCTGGCGCTCCTAGTGGCAACTCTCTCACTGAGTCGGTGTGACAAGCGAGTGTAATACTTGTGTGGGAGAATCAAGTTTCACAGTACAGGAAGCTATATAATGATGAAATCGTCCATAGAGATTTATGTGGGTTTTCAAAATATTCGATGGGACACCATATTTAAGAGCTTCTACTCGAAGGAAAAGCAGACAGCTCAATGAAAGTAGCCACATATTCCAGGTAAAAGGACAATTGAGGCGACGAGAACATAGGGAAAAATTCTCTAAACTACAATAGATATTGGCAATAATAATAATATCGTATGGCCTTGGGTGCCAGGTGCAAGCTTTGTAATTTGACACCCAGAGGGTAGCTTGCATGTCGAATTTCGTTGTTCCTTGAATCACTATGAAAGCCTAGGAGATTAGATATCTAAGCTCCTTGAACACTATAGCGCTTTCTAGTAGAGAGATGAGGAACTTTGTGTTGGCGGAAACTCCCGAGATTAATTTTGCCATTATGGACACGGCCTACTGAATTCAAATGGGTTCTTTGACATGCCAACAAAGTATGACATGCATGTCCTATTTTTGCCGCCTTTCAAAAATCACTTACCACGGCCAGGAGCGAACCTGCAATCTTGAGGTTAGTAGACCAACACGCTATCCACTCACCCACCGTGGCCGTAAATACCTTCTTCAATGATTCAAAATATATGTGGAAAGGATATAGTTCACTCCTCCCCTGTGTAAAAGCCACCCACCTTCCCGAATTATATCACGACTTATATAGTAAAATTCCAACTGTACCAGACATTATCCACGTGAATTACTGTATGTAAAAATACAGTATTGCCAACCCCATGAAAACCCTACCCATACGGTATTAATTGTATAAGCGGTCTGTGAGGGGTTAAAAGAAAGGAACAGTGGTTTAGACAATGGTTACAGCCTAATACATCCAATCTAATGGTTTCTAACAATGGTTACTGCCTAACAGTGCCCTGCTAGCTTCCCGCGGCCAAGGTCGCTCCTCAATCCAACCATTCTAATCTCCGTTTTGTCCAATCCATTTGACAATGGTTTTAGCCTGCGGACCATGTTAGTCATATATGCACCCCTGTTTTTTGTCACGCACAGTGGAAATAGTAATGCATAATCTTATCTAGACCGATGGCTTTAGTCACGCATATGACCGACCTCATGTGGTGGTGTATTTTATATCTTACATGTTGGCAACACAACCATGATGTGAATGTGTCAACGATGTCTCTGCCCATGTAACAGTTGACGAATGCTCAGCGCTTGAAAAGCATGGCTGCCGTCGTTAATTGTGCAAGAAACACACATATTTACGTAATTTAGCACATACCGGTATTTAGGAGAAGTATTCAAGCACTGATTAAATAAGAGGTCATTTTATAGCGTGTTGTGTAGTGAATGCTTAGATTCATTCAGAAAAACAGAAATATACAAGAAAATTATAAACATAGACTGTGCTTTTACAAGGCTGGGTGTGAAGGTGAATCCTATTAATTCTGGTGGAGACCAAATCTGCGCTCTTTCACTTCTCGGGCTGCGCTACCTAGAAATTATTGGTCTAGGCAAAACACATTGGTTTGGATAAAAATTATTTATCCATGCATGGCAAAAAAACAGGAGATTGAAATTAGAAATAGTTATCTTGCAACTTGCACATTGCATGTCAAACTTAGAATGGAACTTGGCACACTATCACATTAACTTGGCACTTTTTTGTTTTACGATGCTGGTACCGTATGTGTGGGGTTGGCAACACTGTAATTGTCCATAAATCAGTAGTTTAATAGCGTACTCTGCTGAAATATTATCTATATAAGTTGTGATCAAAAAAGGGGAAGGGGGACGGGTTATAGACAGCCGAGAAGTACACATCTATTACTACATCATCTACAGATTTTTCCCCAATCTTTACCACAGGTATTTTCAGTAGTTTAAGAATTTTGTCCTCCCGGATTTGGTCTCCTCCAGTGTTACCGTGTTTACTACTCTGCTGTCTATATCCCACCCGCCATCCCCTTTTTAGATCACTATGTACAGTATATAGTAAAATTCCAGCTGTCGGCCATTATGTGCGTGAATGGACAGAACAGATACACCATTGGCAACCCCTCGATAATCTTCATCCAGACCAATAATTTTTATTATTAAGGATAAGTGCGCACAATGTGCATTACATTAATTATTTACAAAATTCTATAAGAGATGACAACCTTTTAGTATACACGAGAGCGTGGTATGTATCGCATGACTTCTGACACAATTTACAAATGCACTCTGCTGTGGGCACATGGAACAAACCCCCAGTCTCACAAATCCTGTGGTGAAAACCGTGCACCGCGAATCGGGTCACTGTGTGTCTCAACTCATAGGCAGTGCTCTTCCATTCTGTTGACGTCATGGCCGTCGTGGAGTAGAAACCAATTGGGATCTCCGTTTTTGCAAGTAGTTCTTGTAGCAAATCGTTGTATTGTCTTGTGGATGGTAGTTGGTGAACCAGTCGGAGTTCTTCTATAAAGAAAAGTTCCCCTGCTAATTCATATGCCTAGACCAATATTTTCTATATACTGTGTATATATATATATCAAGAGTTTAGTGCTTTTCAGTCGGTCAACACGAATGTACCCAAAAGAGATGGGTTATGCCCTAATCCTGAAATAAATTACATGAGATGAGATTTATTAATTTATTAATCGACTGGCATCTAATTCATTTAAATTATTTTCATAACCACAAGATGGCGGCTGAGCCATATTTTAAAATCCTGATTTTATTTTTTGTGTCCTAATCATGCGATTGAAGTTTGAATAAAACACCTACACAATAATCTTCATGTAATAGTACATAAATCTAAGGCCTATCCAACATGGTGACCATCCAAAATATTTAGACGGTTCTCAATATCTACGAATCTATTACAGCAATCAAATTGACAACTTGTATGTTGATAAAGGCAATTAATATTAGTAAGATATATAATAGTAGGCTATTTATTTCTTCATGGAACTACTTGTTTTCCATCTTTACCACATGTGGTATTTAGGCTAATTTCAGTAGTTTACAGTGCCGGAAAAAAGTTTAAGACCACCCAATAAAACATGTTATTTTTCATAATTCAACCTATTATTCAGTCATCTATTAACTTAAAACAAAGATACATAAAAATACAAGTTTAGTACTTTATTGAACCCCGTCTGGACTTGTAGCATGCCTTCACCCTGTCCGGCATAGAGTGGATCAGCTTCTTACACTCCTCGCGTGATACTTGTTGCCTTAGTGTGAGGACTGCCAGTCTCAATTCTTCTACATTCTTGGGCTTGTGTTTTGCCAACAGTATCCCATTGTGTTCCATAAGTTTTCTATGGGGTTGAGATCTGGACTACGAGGAGGCTAGGGAAGCAGCATAATGTCTTTGTCTATGGCAATATCGCCATGTACGAGTTCATTGGATCTCTCAGAATACAACTAGCATTTCTGTTCCTCTTACAAAGTTGCAGTAACTTACGGTCTTGCCTTGGTGATGTCTTCCCTGGGCAGCCCGGCCTTGGCCTGTCAACAACTGTTCCAAACTCACTGTATCGATGAATTGTTTGTTGCACAAACGTCTTAGACACTTCCAAAATCTCAGCAATCTCTCTCTGTCACTTTCAACCGTTATTTAAACCAATAATTTGCCACTTGGTGGCTTCTGACACCGACGTTTTCCCCCTATTGTCTCCAGCACAAGATTTAACCTCCAAATGTTGAAACAAAACAACAGCTAAATGGCAGGAACTGCGAAGCAGGAGTGCCAACTGACTTGCATAGTGTCTGTAATATCAGAATGAACACATATTGCAAACTGAAAGGGAAGGAGGGGATTTTAAACTGCAATAAATGGAAAGAGCAAAAATTGACACTTTTTAGTCCTAAATTCATAGGGGCAAAACCCTGAATTTTTGTTTGACTTATATTTTGTAATTTTTTTCCAAGGCTTGCATTGAAGTACCCTACCTATGCTCTCTTTGGACAACAAAAATCGTACGCCTGTCTTACCCCAATTTTGAATTGTGAAGTTTTCTTCATGACGAAATAGATATTTTTTGTTGTTTCATAATTCCTAAAAATTGTTTTAACTTTTGAACCGCTTCAGCTACAGTATATCCCATTTAACCAAAATATTATATTTTTAACGTAGTTTATGCCATATTAAAGGAAAGGAGAAATAGTAACAAGTTTAAGGCGACACTCCTGAGATAAACAGATATTTTTACCTAATGCATGGATTTTTACGAAACTTTGTGGGAATGACACCCAAGCAAAACTAATCACAAACATTTGTTTCATATACAATTAATAGTTTTACCTTTTTTTTTATTTATTTATTTATTTTTTTTAAATTTTGAATTCCATTTTTTTCATAGATTTCAAATGGCATGTTAATGGAAATTTGGAATTAGGTAGATAATACTTCTTTAAAAAACACTACGTATTGATTTTTCTGTAAATAATTTATATAATGAGATATTATAGTACTAAATTTATGTAATTTTTTTGTTCAAAAATTTTGGACTTTTAAATCTCTACTACTGGGAAGAATTCTGCAATCAAGAATTCCATACGCAGGTTTCCTAATATAGCTGTGATACATATACCATAAAATTTTTGTTACATTTGGCAGAATATTATGGGAGAAAAATGGGATTTAAATGTAAAATTACAATTGGCGGGAAAATTAAAGCACAGTTCAAGTGACGTTATCTTCCTACCTAATGCATGGATTTTCACGAAACTTTGTGAGAATGTCCCCCAAACAAAAGTCGATATCACAAACATTTGTTTCATATACAATTAATAGTTTTTCCAAAAAAATTATTTTTTTTAAATTTTAATGCCATTTTTTTTTCATAGATTTCAAGTGACATGTTAATGGAAATTTGGAATTAGGTAAATAATACTTCTTTAAAAAACACTACCTATCGATTTTTCTGTAAATAATTTATATAATGAGATATTATAGTACTAAATTTGTGTAATTTTTTTGTTCGAAAATTTTGGACTTTTAAATCTCTACTACTGGGAAGAATAATTCAGAATTATTCTGAAATCAAGAATTCCATACGCAGGTTTCCTAATATAGCTGTGATACATATACCATACAAATTTTGTTACATTTGGCAGAATATTGTGGGAGAAAATTGGGATTTAAATGTAAAATTACAATTGGCGGGAAAATTAAAGCAAAGTTCAAGTGACGTTATCTTCCTGATCCATTACCTAGAAGTCACCAGAACCGTATGTTTTTCCTTCCTTTTGTTTCTTAGCAGCTTCTGTACAAATATTGGTAATTCTGGAAGCTTGTCTAGTATCTTGATACACAACTACAAGAGGTTACTTGCACGCAAACTTCACAAAAGTAAACAGAGTGGCTACCGCCACAGAACTCACAAGAAAGAAGAAACATACAAGAATAACAAAACTTATAGTTGTCGGGATTATTGTAGTGACATCAGGAATACCAATACAAGCATACAATGTTGCTCAATGACAGTAGAGTCAAGTACTGAAATATTAGTCCTTTGCAGGCTTTATAAATTCATTCAGAAACATGGTAGATCTTACAGCTCGATTCTGTAGAAATATATGCGGGAGGAAGGGGGGCGGCTGAAATGCGTAATTGCAAAGAACAGGGATATTTTATTGATTTGATTGAATGAAAACATGACAATGACATCATAAATAATCTAACAAGCAGTTCAGCAGATGCCATGCCCATTTCTGCTGTGTGCAGACTGACAAACAAAGCATTATTAAGGTGATAAATTGTTTGAATTCAACGGAATAACTTTGTGACTAGAAAGAAGAAACACAATCCTTTCAATTTCAGTCATTTTAAAAAAATCACCAAAATGAACAAAATATCGACTTTTCTCCGTGGCTTAGGCGGCAGCACGCCGGCCTCTCACCGCTGGGTCCGTGGTTCAAATCCCGGTCACTCCATGTGAGATTTGTGCTGGACAAAACGGAGGCAGACAGGTTTTTCTCCGGGTACTCCGGTTTTCCCTGTCAAAATTTCATTCCAGAAACACTCTCCACTATCATTTCATTTCATCTGTCATTCATTTAATCATTGCCCCAGAGGAGTGCGTCAGGCCTCGGCAGCCGGCACAGTTCAAATCCTCGCCGCTAGATGGGGGCTTCATTCATTCCATTCCTGACCCGGTCGTTCGACTGGAAGCAGGCTGTGGATTTTCATTTTCATCTCCGGAGTGTCACCTTAAGACCGAAAGCACATTCATTGATTTTTAGGGGTGGTCTTAAACTTTTTTCCGGCACTGTACAGCTTGCTGTAAAGCCAGCATAACTGAGTGGTTTCAGGCAGCTGTGTGTTTTAAAGTCCCAGATTTAATTTCCAGCACTGACACTTGGCATTCTCAGTGTGTTTCGCCCATATTTTACACTCGCTCTAGGCAAATACCAAGATGGTGCCTTCAATCCTAAATATGATGATCTGGGGCAGCAATTGCATTGTCGTCTTCCAAGATCATGTTGCCGAAGCCTATATCACATTGCTCGCATTCTTCAACTTAAGCCTCCAAAGTCATGTTGATATTTATTCTAATATATTCACTATTGCCTATTACTGTTTGGGACATCTTGGCAATCATGCCTATGGCAAGTTTTACAAACTATGATAGAAAAAAACTAGAAGAGATAAAGTGAGACATGACGAAGTCAGGACGGTCATTGGAGTCGAAAAGTTTAATGACGGAATCGAGAGGAGCAGATTAAATGGTTTGGACATGTTAAACGAATGGAAGAATACCGAAACATATGTTAAAGGATACAAGGGAAGGAAAGAGAGCAAGAGGGAGACCCCGAACACTATGGATCGACTTGATAAAAACTAGTAGGATATACGTAGACAGAATATGGACCGGAACAGACTTCTGGAACTCATACAGCCATCACAATTAACACCGGTTATCAGACGGATTCTACATACACCCAAAGTACACGGGACTACATGAATGCGTTGTCGCAGCCTCTAAACTGAGGAACCAACCAGACTTCTGGAAGAAGAAGAGTGGAGGGACAGGAGAAGATGGAGGAGTACCATAAACGCCCTGACCCGGCCTTAAACTGAATGATGATGTATGTCAATAAATTAGTTTTTTTTTTTTTAGAATTTAATGATATTTATGTTAATTACTGCAGTCATACAGTTAGTTAAAATGCAAATAAGAGCCAAGATTATTAAATGGGTTTGTATCAGTATACAAAAATAGTACGGTACACTTCCAAGAATATCAATAGCAGAGAACGCATTTATTATGGAACTGATGATGATGATGATTGTTGTTTTAAGGAGCCTAACATCCAGGTTATCGGCCCCTAATATTATGGAACTGTCTGCCACTATGGTTTAGGGATAAGTATAGAAGCTCCCTGATGAGACTATTCTGGTTTCATTCCTGGATCTGCTGTCCTAGAAGTGGTCATAGAACACAGGTTATATATCAGGTGTGATTTAAGAAACTTAACTCTCACCATTTGCAGCATGTATTGTATCAATATTTTGAGATACTCCTTTAGAATATAGATTGTGGGATGCTATATGGTGCTTTATTTCTTTGTAGCTTGTGTTGACTACTCTTCCATTGTGGACCAGTTGCAAACCTTATTGTGTTGGGAATCCAAAGAGGTTATTTCTAAATCAGCAAAGATCATATCGGAGTTGGCAAAGACTGATGCTGGACGTAAGAAGTGTGCGTCTTTTCACTTACTGAAGTTGTTGGTGAAATTTTTGAAAGACGAAGATCAAGATGTTCAAGTTTTGATACAAGTTTGCCGGGCTTTAGGAAACGTTTGTTATGAGAACGGTAAGTGAATATTCAAAGATATCATTGTGGTTATTACTAACATTGTAACATTTATAGAAAGCTTTGAAGCCATTTTCTATTAGCAATCAAACAAATAACTCTTCAGTCGGTCAACACGTTTTGTGCCCAATTAGATTTGGCGGGAAACATGAAACTTTTAAAAAATTACATGTGATTATTTCAGATCCGTACATAACTTCTCTGGATAACATGTGCTTATCAACAATGGGTTAAATATCTTCAACAATTAACACTGGTTATCAGACAGATTCTACACACACTCAAAGTACACAGGGCTACATGACCGCGTTATCGCGGTCATCCCCGGGAGGACAGAATACACTCCTGTCATATGAGACAACTAATAGGGCCTACAAGACTGACTGACATGACATACTTTGATTTGGAAGCCCCCCTGTGGATGGGGAGGGCAAAATTCATTCATGGTATCGCCTGCTGTCGTAAAAGGCAACTTACTAGGGGGGCCTTTTTAAAGGTCTTTTTCGATTACCGGTCCCAATTGGTTTGACTCTTAGAATAAGACAAGCGTGCCGTTAGGGGGAAGGGCCACCAACTTGACCATCTGGCTAGAAAGCCTAGACGGTATATCCCATCCCGTCAGGTTGGTGCGCCATGTACCCTAATGGTAGTATCTGCCTTACAACGAAGGTCCCTGAATGGCTGATTACTTGCGCCGAATAGATCACTGTACATGCCAAGGATTATGTGCCTGTTCGAGGCACTAGGTGGTTATGTGAAGAACAGCCCAAATTCATCAACATAAACGGGAGGACAGCATCAGGCTTAAGGCCTGGACAAAATAACTTCCTTAAGAGAAGATTAGACTGAAAGGATCGGGCTAAGGAAATGCGGCCTGGTTCTTTCAATACTAGACTGAACATTGAGAGTAAATACAATACTTTTATTTTTATGGTGAAACTTGCAAACACATTAATAAATAAGCCTTAATTAAAAAATTAGTTATGCTGGCCCGCCTGGGGCAATTTCAGATGTTCATTAATGTTAATTAGGTTGGCCCAGCCATGTGCTATTATTCAAAAGTTCATTCTGCTTGATGCACACACAAATTTAATATTCTTGCACTTGCTAGCAAACACTTAAAACGAAGATGATTAAGATAATAATAAAAAAGGCACAAACTTATCTTTAGTGGCGATGACTAGAAAGCATGCTTGACGGAGACTGCCGTGGCCAATACTTGATTTTTTGGCAGTAGAATTTGAGATGTCCAGCATCAGGAAAATAACTTCGCCAGGGCGATCTTCTTCTTCTTCACCAGCGCTGTACATTGTTTAACATCGTTAGGTTTGATGTTATTTCTTGAATGCCAAATAACATGGCATTTTAGAACTGCGATTTGATGCAGCTGCTTGCGGTTAGGAGTAAAAATGTAGAATGCACTTTCTCAGTGCTGAAGCTCTCTGCTGTTGCGTTGCCTGGTAGTTTCAATCATAAATGCAGATTAGGCCTGAAGTTTAGAAGGCCCCGGAGAAGGGCGGAAGGCACGAATGCCTCTCGCAAGTTGAAGAAGACCGTAGAAGGTTTGAAGAAAGAATGCTGATGGAGAGCAAAACGCCGCCACTTAAATAATAACATCATAGAAACGTCTGGAAGCCTAGGCTGGCAGGCGATGATTGGCCAGGGCAAGCTGTGACGTCAGTCATACAGGAAGGCAGCAAGAAAGTCGACACCCTTTTCAGTATGCGAGCGTATGCTGGAGGCGCATGACCTTAAACATGCTGAGGTAAGAGTCTTAGATATATATATATAGAGAGTAAACACTAGTAATAAACAATATAATATTAACAGAAATGAATAAGTACATATTGCTCGTTCGGTGGTCTCAGAAGCATTTAACCGACAAATGCGGCACGAAAGAAAAACGCACTATAAACATCACGAAAGTGATCACTAGGACCCCAGGCAATACTTACTATCGCCAGGTAGGTATTGCCTTGGCTGGGTGGTGCCCACAGTGATGGCCCTCGTTCAGTATAGGCAGTATTAGAGGAGGAAGATTTAGGGGATGACGTCCAAACATTATAAAATCTATAGAGGGTGGCCCTCTTTAAAAGATGTATTTATTTATTTATTTATTTATTTACATAGGTCCCAATGAGCCTGAGCTCGTGTTAGGGACAATCAAGTAACATAGTTACAGCATGGCATATATATAATTTTTGTAACATTATTGTTTAGTTTAATAGTAACTTAGATTGCTAGTGACTAACTTTACAGAGATAATACGGTATGATACATTGCATTGCTTAAGGCTATTGTACATTGGCTATTCATTCCTTAATAGGAAGTCTTTTGTTTTCCTCTTAAATGTTTTTATAGAGAAACTTTCCCTTATGCCTAATGGTAGCGAGTTGTATTCTTTTATTATAGAGGACATAATTCCTTTAGTTCCAAATTTAATGGATTGGGAATGGCTGGTGAATATTTGATTTACTCCTCTTGTTGCATAATGATGAATGTCATTTGCATGGGTAAAATGGATGTGTGTGTGTATCAATTTGTTTTCTAATTTGTATACAAATACTGTTGCTGACATAGCTATTTGTTTTTGCAGTGGCATAATTTTAGTTCTTGAGTACAATTAATTTGAGGGTGTGAGCCAAGGTAATCCAAAGATAGATTTTATAGCACGTTTCTGGAGTATCTCAAGTTCTTTTATCAGCTCCTTACAATATCCCCATATGAAATTCATGTACATTAGATGTGAATGTATCAGAGCAAAGTATATATTTTTCAATTGTTGGCTAGTAAGACAGCTATATCTTAATCTGAAAATAATACCAATTAAAGGGCTGATTTTATGTTTTACATTTTCTACATGATTTTCCCAGGTTAGTGTACTATCTAGTGTGATACCTAAGTATGTTGCCGATTTAACCCTTTCTATTTCTTTGTTGGCTATGTTGACTATGTTTGTGGTCTCAATCTTGTATGATGGTTTATGGAAGAACAAATATTTTGTTTTAGTGATATTGATAACCATTTTGTGTGCTCTCAACCAATCCACCAGCTTATTGAGATCATAATTAATATTTAGCATAATTTCCTGTTCAGATGTTCCCAGATAGAGTATAAAAATATCATCTGCCAATAGTTTAAGCTTGCCTTTCAATTCTAATAATACTATATCATTAATATAGGCCAAGAAAAGAATTGGTCCTAAGACAGAACCTTGAGGTACTCCTGTGTCAATTCTCATTTGAGATCCTTTTACATTATCGATTGCAACATATTGTTTTCTGTTAGTGAGGTAGTTCTTGAACCAATCATGTGCCACTCCTCTGATGCCTGCAAATTCTAGTTTATTAAGGAGAATCTTATGGTTAACCAGATCGAAGGCTTTTTGAAGGTCAATTAGTACACCAGCAGCTAGTTTGTTTTCATCTAATGCCTTTTCTACATCAGTTACTACTTCAAATATAGCACTATCAGCTCCTCTATTTGGAATAAACCCATATTGGCAGTTTGCAAAGTAATCATTTTTCATGAAGAAAATCATAAGTCTTCGTTTAACAACGCTTTCTAGAACCTTGCTGATGGCAGATATAATATTAATGGGTCTGTAATTTGATGGGTGGGTTTTGTCCCCTTTTTTGTAGATCGGGACCACCCTAGAGACTTTACAGGCATCGGGGAATATACCAGTCATCAGTGAAAGATTTATTATTTTGACAAGATATGGTGTAAGGCCCTCAAGACACAATTGTAGCATGACATTAGTAGTGTTGTCCTCACTTATATTGTTTTTGTGTTTTAGGGAGTTTACAATTGATTGTATTTCATTAGCATCAGTAGGTAACATAAAGATTGTCTTAGTGCTAGTAGTATTTTTATAGCTTGTAATGTCCGAGGTAGAACCGTTTCCTTGATTTTCCCATATACTGTTAGCAATATTGACATAATATTTATTAATTTCATCACATATATTTTCCTTTTTTTCGACATATGTGCCGTCGACTATAAGTTTGACAATTTCATTTTTCCCCTTCTTTGGTCTATTTAACATCTCATTAACAACACTCCACACTTCCCTCTGATTATTTGCATTTTGAATTTTTTGGTCAAAGTAGTTTCTTTGTAGGTTTCTCTTAAGTTTTGTAACTTGGTTGCTAATAATTTTATATTCTTCTAAAATTTCTGCAGATGGATTTTTAACTTTGGTTTTTGTATATATCTTATCTTTCCTGTGTATTAGTGCTAACAGATCTTGTGTGATCCAGGGTTTTATTGGTGGGGCACTTGGCTCCTTATTCGTATATTTCATAGTACAGGCTTCTATTCCTTTATTAATAAAATCACAGAATTTATTGTAGTAGTCATTGATGTTAGTTTCATTGCATACAAATTCTTGAGTTATTAAATATTTATTAAGTTTTTTGTAGTTTATTTTATCCTTTTCTATTGGCCTATCATCACATATTGAGTTCCTGTTTATCTTTTTGTTTCTCATTTCACAGATGAGTAAATGGTGATCACTCAGATCATTATCAATATTATAGACATTACATATTTTGTCACAGTCGTTCACCAATACATGATCAATTAGAGTAGAGCTAGTTTGTGTTACACGAGTTGGATATTTTGTATTACATAATACTAGACCGTATGATTTGACTAGGTTAATATAACTACTAGTATATCTGTCCCCAAATAATAGATCGATATTCATATCACCTAGTATTATAACAGGATTCGTTGAGTAAGAACTAATAATTACTTCGAGATCAGTTAGAAAGTGTGGAATGTTGCTTTTATGAGGTTTATAAGCAGTGATTATATTGTATTCTTGATGGCCTTTTCTCACAGTAATGTGCAGTATGCTGTGGGTAGAATTTATTTCCTTTACAAGGGTATTGCTACATTTGTTTGAAATATACAAAGATACTCCCCCTCCAGTTTGCTTTCTAACTATGTGATATGCAACATATTTCTTAATATTGAAAAACATTTTTGTTTGTTCTGTTAACCAATTTTCTGAGATTGCTAGGACATCTACACCTTTGATTCTGTCTAACATTATTTGGATATCATCGAACTTGTTTTTTATGCTATGTGCATTTATGTGTATGCATTTTAGTGTACTGGTATCGGTTATTATCTGTTAACTGTCCTTAATCTTATAATAATCGCTAAGTGTATTACAGTTACACTCGGTTAATTCTAGTGTATTATTATTTGCATTACCTAAAAAATTTAATTTCTGTAATTCTAGTTCCATATGGGATAATACTTAGTAGATATCTTACTATTACATAGATTTTAGTTTGAGAGGGCGAGTTCATCCAGTATTTCAGCACTTGAGTGTAGAATCTCCCAAGGTGTATACACCTCCTCACTACCTGTTAGCTACCAGGGCTGAAGGGAGAGATTATAAACTGGTGAAATCAGTTATATTTAGTGAGGATATTGAGGAGGAATTTGGAACATTAATGGGATTTCCAAGCTCCGGAATGGACAGCTCTTGCTGCACACCGTTGGCCGGTGGCAAACCAAAGCGTTGCTGGAATGCAAGCAATTCAGCGAAATTCCCATAAAGGTTTCTAAGCATGTAACCCTGAATGAGGTCTGTGGAGTTATATTCCATTGCGACCTCATTCCTAACAGCGATAAAGAACTTATGCAGGATCTGGGAAGAGAGATGTCACCAAAATTAGGTGCATCACACAGAAAATTGGAGACTATAGTGTTGATACCGGCGCTTTCATTCTCCATTTTGAGGGTGATGCCATACCTAAACGGGTGTAGTTCACATATGTTCGACATTACACCACTGCGCTGCTATCAATGCCGGAGATTTGGGCATGTTTCCGCCAGGTGCACTGTGAAGGCCGTATGTAGAGTGTGTGGCAAGGGACACAGGAGGGTGAGAGGTGTACGCCTCCCCCGATTTGTCCTCAGCCAATACAGGTACCCGCTAGAGGTATTCGATGTCAGTTATGCCAGCAAGTACTGGCTTTCTGGGAGTGTCAGAGGCTAGCTGACCCAATGCTCAGTAAGCTGAGAATGATCAAGGGAACTACTCACGTGGCAGAGCTCTTTTATGTCATGGCAGAGCTCTTTTATGTCACGGAGGGTGTCTGTTATTTTGTGTAGGCTAATGATAGGTCATGCAAGATCCACCCACTCGTAACTAATGAGAAGGGAAGACCGCTCCCCACTTTTTACCTGTGGAGCCATTTTCACCTGTTGTTGTTTGAGTCATAAGTCTTTTGTCTGGTTTGATGCAGCACTCCAAGCCTCCCTGTCCTGAGCTAATCCTTTCATCTCTGCATAGCTACAACACCCTACATCCGAGGCAATCTGTTTAACATATTCTAACCTTTGTCTACCCCTACAGTTCTTGTCCTCGGCCCTTCCTTCCATAACTAAGCTTGCTATTCCTGGGTGTCTTAGTATGTGTCCCACCAACCTATCTCTTCATTAGCAGTCAACAGAAAGATCTCTCCTCTCCCACTCGTCTTAATACCTCTTCATTTGTAACCCTATCGACCCATCTGATCTTCATCAGTCTCCTGTAACACCACATTTCAAATGCTTCAATTCTCCTCCTTTCTGCTGCACCAATAGTCCAAGTTTCACTTTCATAGAGTGCCACGCTCCAGACAAAGGCTTTCAACAATGACTTCCTAATACCCAAATCTATATTCGAAGTCAACAGATTCCTTTTTTGTAGAAATGCTTTCCTTGCCTTAGCCAACCTAAATTTTATGTCCTCTTTGCTTCGTCGATCACTGGTTATTTTGCTTCCTAAGTAACAGAAGTCTCCTACTTCCTTCAGCTTTTCACCTGCCAATTTGATGCCCATAGAGGTTTCTGATTTATTTCGGCTGCATTCCAATATTTTTGTTTTACATTTATTAATTTTCATCATGAATTCTTGCCTCAAGGCAGAGTCCATACCATTCAAAATCTCATCAAATCCTCAGGCATGTCGGCCAAGATGACTATGTCATCAGCAAATCTCAGTGTTGAAACTATTTCTCCTTGAATCTTCACTCCCACTTTAAATTTTTCTCGAATTTCCTTCATTGCTTGTTCAATGTAAAGATTGAAAAGTATGGGTGATAAGTTGCAGCCTTGTCTTCCACCTAGTGATGTGGGCCGGGTAAATACCCAGTGGGAAGGTAAATATAAATTGGGTATTTACCCGGGTATATACCCAGTGGTCATTTAAATACCCAAAATTAGGGTATTTTCAGTTTTTTTGAGCTTTGTACAACACTTTTTGATGTGTTGATGAAGTGTTGGACAAACAAGGACTGAAAAACAGGTATCTCATGCCTTAAATTGAAATCGGGAACAATATCGATCCTTCAAAACTAAAAGAAAAGGAAAATGGACGTCCGGGTATTTTTGAGTACTTATGATTTGGCACTGTAACCTTGGCTTTAAGTGTGTTTTCTCCTTAAACTAAAGTAAAATATTGTATAAAACCTTTTGGTTGTTTTGTGTTTTAAATTTTTAATAAATACCAAGATATTTAGAAGGTCAAGTTTTATTACGGTAGTGGAAATGAGCAACAAAAATGTGGGTGGGAAAAGCTACTTTTGTAGTAATAATAGTAGGCTATATGCATATTAATTGAAATGTGTGTGTGCCAAAACTCTAAAGGTAATAAAATATATTCAATAGAAAGGACATTTGAAAGAAAATAAATGCGTAGTAAAAGTGCTTTAAGATATTTTTTATTCAATTTTTAATAGATCTATATAAAAAAACATACTCTAAATAATATAAATCATATCAGGAAGGTTTTTGTAGTATGTGGGCTCTATAATGGGTGAAGATGTATGCCAGCAAGCATATGGCTTGGCAACACTGCTAAGCTCATCCTACCCAGAATTCAAACTGACACTATACTTCCCTCCCATTTTGTTATTCTTTGTTTGATGCCTACTGTACTTAACCTTACTTTTTCACTGTATTGGAGTTGTTAGTTTATATCTCCTGATCAAATTCCCAATTCTAGTTCTGTTACTAAGTCCCAATTCTAATTAAATTTAATTTTATTAACTATCCCGTGGTGTTGGGGTAGCGTGCCTGCCTCTCACCCGGAGGCCCCGGGTTCGATCCCCGGCTCCGTCAGGGATTTTAAAACTGACGTGAGGGTTGGAACGGGGTGCACTCAGCCTCGTAAGGACAATTGAGTAGCTGTCTGACAGTGAGACAGCGCCCCGATCACGAATACCAAGATTAACGGCCGAGGGGACCCGACGCGCTGATCACGCGTCACCCCAATATCTGCAGGCCAAATGGCTGGGCAGCGGTCGCTTGGTCGGCCTTAGCCCGTCATGGGCTGGATAGTGCCAGGGGTTGTTGTTGTTTTTGACTTTTTTTTTATTAACTATCCCTAATGTTGTTACATTTCTAAAAAGTTAGTGTACCTAGGTAGAATAGTTTGCATATCGGTGCACTTTTTTAAGCTTCAACTTACCACGACACAGGATTTTTAATGAAAAATATAAATACCCGGGTATCTACCCAAATTGGGTATTTACCAGAGTATATACCCTGGGTATTTACCCCGATGTATAAATACCTGGGTATTTTACATCACTACTTACACCTTTCTGAATACCAGCTTCTCACTCATGTCCTTCAGCTCGAATGACTGCTGTCTGGTTTCTGTATAGATTGTAAATCACCCTCCTATCCCTGTACTTTATTCCAATTTTTTTCAAAAAGTCAAAGAATTTAGTCCAACGTTACTAAAAGCCTTTTCTAAGTCTACAAATGCCATGAACGTTCTATTATCCTTCCTTATTCTACCTTCCAAAATCAGCCTAAGACTTAGTACAGCTTCCCTTGTTCCTACATTTCTCCTGAAACCAAACTGGTCTTCACCCAACTCCGTTTCAATCTGGCTTTTCAACCTCTTGTAAATTATTCTAGACAGGATCTTTGAAGCATGAGTAATCAAGCTGATTGTACAGGAATCTTCATATCTGTCAGCTCCCACTTTCTTTGGTATAGGGATAATAACATTCTTCTTGAAATCAGAGGGTACCTTACCTGGCCCAAATTTTAACCAAGTGTGTGGATCTTGCTGATTTACGAAGAAACCTATTTTGCAGATGACGCTTGATCTTATATTAGCTGATAATGTGGTGGCTGCTGATCTTGTCATCCGCTTTATAAGTGAGAGTGGGTTAGGGCCAGCAATTTAAATTTCAAGTCATCAATCATCATTGACCCAAAGACTTGGTTCTTTTTTGAATTCTGAATTTTTGTATTCTGTAATTTTTCGTTTATTATTATAATTATTAGTTATATTTTATTTTTTGTTATTAATTTTAGGTATTTTACATATTAAGCATCCACTCTCAATTTTAATTGAATTCTAAATTTGTATACTTTAATCTGTGTTAAGAGGGGCAGATGACCTTGCTGTTCTGCCCCTTAAAACTACAATAACTAACTTCCTTTAGGGTCTAGTCCACACACAAGTCATCAATTATTTTAAAGAATGATCCAGGATCTTTTGGCATGCATACACTGAACATCTCGCTAGATAATACACAGGGAAAAGTTGGAGCACTCTTAACAGCTACACACCTGCTGGCCACCATCTTGTGCTGTCTTATCATGTTTGTATCAATCTATCGAGGAAAGACACATGTTGTCCACCTTGTGTTGCAGCAACTAGCTTCCTTGGCTGTCGCTGTGGAGATGGTTTGATTCCAGGCTCTGTCATGAAATTTAATTCTGGTCTGAAGGCTGGAATGGGGCTCACTCATCCTCATGAGACAGAACTGAGAAGGGATTGGCAATTCTATGTGGAGTTCCAAGGTAGAAAGAGTAGATGGAGAAGTCAAAGGAATGGCTTGCCTTAGGGTAGTGTCCTTTCCCCCATATTGTTCAACATATTTACAAATGATCAGCCTCAACCTTCTCTTACAAAGAGCTTCATCTAGGCAGATGATCTTGCTTTAGTCACACAGGCCAGAGATTTTGAGGCAGTAGAAAACCAGTTGACTGTTGCTCTGAAGGACCTCTCTAAGTACTATATAGTCAATAATTTGAGACCGAACCCTGCTAAAACTCAAATTTGTGCTTTCCACCTGCACAATCAAGAAGCCTTTAGAAAGCTTACAGTGTTATGGGAAGATAAAGAGCTTGAACATTGTTTCTACCCCAAATATCTGGGTGTTACCTTAGATCGAACGTTGACCTACAGTAAACACTGCACTAACACCAAGCAGAAAGTTGCTACTCGTAACAACATCTTGCGGAAGCTTACTGGCAGTATATGGGGTGCAGATCCCAATTTACTAAGAACATCAGCCTTGGCTTTGTGTTATTCTGCAGCTGAATATGCATGCCCTGTATGGTGCAAATCATCTCATGCAAAGCAAGTTGATGTGGCTCTAAATGAAACCTGCAGGATTGTAACGGGATGTCTCAAAGCTACACCTATTGATAAACTCCACAAGCTAGCGGGAATTGCTCCACCAGATGTAAGGCGTGAAGTTCCAGCCAAACTTGAGAGACATAAATCAGAACATAACACTGATCATCTGTTACATGGTTACCAGCCACCACTTAAATCTAGGAAGAGCTTCATGAGAACTACTATTCCCCTCACCGGTCAGCCTGGAGCAGCCAGATTATCTCGGTGGACAGCAAGATCTGAGTGTAATGATTGGATAGCTCCTTCCGAGAACCTTCCTCCTGGTGGAAATCAAGTCTGGAGAGTGTGGAAGTCCTTAAATCGGCTCAGGAGTGGCGTCGGACGAACTAAGGACAACCTGTTCAAATGGGGCTTTTTAATAATAACAGAATATCGCACAATGTGCATACATAAAAATCCTAGTGTTGAGTACACAGGTCCAAAAGAGTTATTGTTCTTTTGATGCATATCTCCGCGTGATAGCGTTCACACTTTTTCCCGCACAGTACATATATACAGTTTGCGTCTGGTTCATGGAACGCCCTCCTGTAGCACAGCTTGTGGTGGAATCCATGAACTGCGAAGCGTGTCATGGTATGGCGCAGTTCATAGCTTGAATTCATCCATTCTTGGTTGATCATGGCGTCAGTACGATAGAAGTCTGGCCATATATATGCTTTCTTCTCGTACAGCTCGTGAAGCAAGGCTTGATATTGAGGTGTAGAAGGCACTGCCACTCTCAGGCATAGTTCCTCTATGTAGACCGGCTGTCGTGTGAGTTCATATGTTAACCGCGATGGAGTGTTTTTGGCTACACATAGAACCTTTTTGAGGTACGTCGCTTTCACACTTTCCACCAAAGCTAGATCACTCTTTGAGAGATGCTCCCAAATAATGTCTATTGCGTAAGTCATGATGGGAGAGATCTTGATGTGGAAAAGGGCTATGGCCGTCTCTAAGGACAGCTCACGAATACTTTTAATTTGGTTCGTCGCCATGATCGCTGCAGATGCTCTTTCTCTAATGTGTTTGGTGAAAACTTTCCCATTCGTTTGCAGGGTCACGCCAAGATATTTGTAGGAGTTGACCCTAACAAGCTCCTTGTCCCGGTATTTGATGAGTGCTGCCGCAGGAGGCTTCCATCCTCTGCGAAATGTCATCTGGACTGTTTTCTGTGCATTCAAACACAGGCTGTTCCTGTCCGCCCAGGTGATCAGTTTGTCAAACGCTTCCTGAAGCTGTTGATACGATTGTGAAGCTAATGTCATGTCATCAGCATACATGTAAATGAAGACTTCCTTATTTGCTATGGTTTCGACAACGTCCCTTGTAGCGACATTGAATAGCATTGGACTTAAGGGATCTCCTTGTAACACCCCAGTCGTATGATGTATTGCCTCTGATCTTGAGAGGTTGTCATCAATGTAGACAAAGTTTCTCGACAGTATGGCCTGAATCATCTTGCTCAGGTAGTGCTCTCTACCTATAAGTTGATTTAGTTTCTCTAACAATATAGACCGGTCCACTGAATCAAAAGCTTTGGCATAGTCACTGAACAGTACATATAGCTTTCCTCTGGGGACGCCAAGAGCTTCGGTTATGTTTTCCATTAAGCACTGAATAGCCTGAATGGTTGAGCGCCCTTTCCGGAAGCCAAATTGCTCTTCAGGTATCATTGAGTCTGCTCAGTAACAGGGTGGACAACACTTTGAGGCCGGCATTCTCTAGGGCTATTCCTCGATAAGAGTTCGGATCTTCAGTCCTGCCCTTGCACTTATACAACAATTTGATAATGGAATATCTCCATTTCTCTGGTATCGTACCTTTCTGAAGGCACTGGTTGAATAAAGTTGTCCAGGCTTCTGTGAGGAGTGGACTGCTCTCTTTCAGGTGTTTGTTGCAGATGCCATCTGGGCCGCAGGCCTTGCCGTTTTTTGTACGTTTTATTGCCTCCTGGACTTCATTGGCTGTGAAAGGTTCTATTCCTACTGTGTCACCCGGTATGGGGAGGTCCATTAAGGGCATGTCCTTAGCCTGCAATATGGTCATGAAGTGTGTTGTCCATCTGTCCATTGGTATTTCCCTCGAGAATTTGGGTATTCTCGGGTTAAGGGCCTTGTACGGGTTTTCCTTAGCTTGTTCCACCAGCGCCGCCTCCTGTGCCTTGATATACTTGACCCTCTCCTCCCGGAGTATTTCTTTATATGTCCTTTTCTTTGCTGCGTAATCCGCTCTTGATTCTTCTGTGCTGAACTTAAAGGTTTCATGTAGTGCTTCCAATGCTAATTTTCTGGCCTTATAGTAGATTGAATTGAACCATGGTTTTGATCTTCTCATATTGGGTTTAGTGGGTTCTATAGCGTCATGTAGGATTGTCTCTATTTGGTGGAGCGTTCCGTCTGGGTTTGGGTCGGTGTGATTCCCGATATTGTGGATATCCATCCTCCTTCTTTCCATACTTGCGACATTCAATCTCCTGGATAGCATAGTTTGTGGTGGTGTGGGGTTTTCTGACTGACCAAATATCTTGAAGGCAGTTTCCACCGGCAGGTGTTTCCTTACGGGGCTTTTTGAAGGAATCTTCCACCTTGTGTGACTGCGGGGAGGAACAGACAACTAAACACTTAATTAACTGTCCTAGTTGTCCTACATCATGTTCCACACAAGAGCTTGTTGATGCTTCAGACAATGCTGTTACTGTTGCTCAATTTTGGGCTGATATTGTTTAGTTTGTCATTTAAGATTTGAGTTACATTGTATAATATTCTATCAACCTTTGGTTTGTTTCCTATGTTTCTTTTTGCTGTGCTTATGACTCGAAATAAATAAATTGGTTCGATTCCTATCTTGGCCATTATAGAAGTGGTGTTTCATGGTTTCCCATTTCTACTCCAGGGAAATGCTGGAATGGTGTATAAATTAAAGCTATAGCTGCCTCCTACCCAAATCCTAGATTCATTTTCAAATACACACACTATTTCAGCTATCACAATGACAGATTACCAGACTGATTCCATATGCACCCAAGTACATGAGTCTACATGACCATAGTGTTGCAAAGCCCCCAAATAATTCAGCAACAGCAAAGACACACGTTACACTTTTATGAAAGATTAACATTACAATTTTTATAGAAAACAATGTATTGATTTTCTAAGGCAGTTACTAAATTAATCAATGTTTGCTTTTCTCTTTACTCTTAATGTATGTCAATTTAAAGTAATAATCATTAGACATTTTGTCTTATGAACAATCTTCCAGAATTTTGAATACTACTGCAACTGGGCTCAGATATGCAAGCTCGTGACGTGACTGTCTACAGACTGAGCTCCTATCAGCATCTGAATAAGCGACACTTGACTCACCAACAGGAGGTCTGCCGGATCATTGATCTAGATAATACTGCACAGTGGGTCAAAATCTAAATCTAGGGGGACAAAATTATTTTTACGTTTTAATCATGAATTTAGAGTGAAAGAAACGTATATAATTTGTTTACTTCATAATAAACATCAGTTAAGACCTTCTTTAAGCTACGTCTACACATGCAAGAAATTGTCTACGACTAGGAGTTGGATAGAGCATTCAGTTATCTCTTCAGAACAATTTTCTACCCCTAATTTACTTTTAACAAAGTCACAAAGTTCCTCTTTTGACATAATCGTTGAACCCAGTGCTTCAAACAGTTGTAAACGTGTGAGAACTGGTTGCGCGGCATCTTCTAAAATGTAAAATAACTAAGTAAGTTGCAAAAAGATGCAAAAAATCTTAATACAGGTGTAAACTACAAGACTTTATCTGCAGTTTAACATTAGGTAGAAAGTGACGCAGAGTGGTGCGACATACTGAAAATCTAAGTGAAAATATAATGTTAAAAATAATAGTTAAATATTATGTAATGCAAATATAGCTAAAATTACGTAACAATTACTCCCATTAATAACTGAAACACGTTACAAAGATCATACCTTCAGCTGCATGTCCCATCTTAAAGCATCACACTAACCACAAAGACAACCAAACCACAGCCACTTACATTCACCCTCCAATTCAGACTGCTCGAACAGTGGTGACAGATTTATACTAAGATGCGTTTATATCCCAGAATAGTGAGCGGCAATTATATGAGAATGCTGTAGAAGTAATACATTTTTATTTTTTAATTATGAAAATAAATAATTTTGTCCTCCTAGATTTCGATTTTGATCCACTGTGCTCTGTGGCAGAAATTCTTTACTAAGTATACCACACACTTGAATTTAGCATTCTAGTTATGTGCATATACACTGACTAAGCAAATGTCATGGTATAGTGGAGCACTGATGCGCAGGTGTGTTGTCTGTGCACCAGTGGCGGTTAAGGAGTGAATCGGATGGTGACACGCCGATATAGCGAAATAATTTAATGAGAATAATTTGTATGCTTCCACGAACACATCGTCCATACTGTTTTCTTTTAGGTGTGGTATTTCACTAATGTTTCAATACTCATATTTTTGGGTTTCTTATCTTGGAATATCTAAATGTAAAACGTATTACATACGCAACACGTCGTTATCTAATATACGAACTGCACATGCAGCAAGCACGGTAGCTGTTATAGTACAAGATTGCTTGAAATGAGAGCAATGTGGATGAGCAATCACTGGTGAAAGACGGCTCACTTACTGGCTGAATTCACATCACGGAACTCCTGTTGCCATGGTTACCGCTGACTTCCGTTCCCCCTCCGGCCTTACTCAATCTCCAAGGCAGGGACGTTCTTCCCAGCACATTCCTGTCGCATCAGGCTAGTTGAGCAATGCGGCAGTAGATTTGCCACCGTACCGTGTCGTTTGAAGGTCGATGTTCATGCCTTTATTGTTAACATCTAATGCAGTAAAAAATCATGTTTGAAAATCCTAATAAATGTCAAGATATTTATTTTAAATCATTACAATACTTATTTTGTAATTAAGCAGGGGACGCTGCGATTCAAACGCTTCAATGGAGAACCACCACTGCTGTGCACCGCACTTCCCCTGTGCCAGCGGCAGTTGTATAGGAGACCTTGTGAGAAGTGACTGGTGTAACATGCAATGTCGTAGTGAGCTGACACCATTCAAACAGGGTATGATTGTTGGTGCCTGACAGATGGGAAGTGCGATTTCGGTAGTGGTGCAGGTATTCGGCTTCGTCAACCATGTCTAGGGTGTATCGTGAATGGTTAGATGCGGGTGTCACTGTCCACAACAGACGGATGACTGGCTGTCCAGCCACCCTCGATGACCGTGACCAGCGACATCTGAGACGGATTGTCAATATTGACGTAAGAGCAACAGTGCATCAAATCACGGCTCAATTCAACACAGGCCATGCTAGATATGTGGATAATCCGTAGGAACATGCGTTCCATGAGATGTGGGAGCTGGCGCCGCACACAGGTGCCACTGTTATCTCAACATCGTCGGACACAACAGCGCACATTTGTCACCAATCGTCAGGGATCACAATGGCGTCCAACGTCTGACATGGCCACCCAGGAGCCTTGATATGACCCCTATCGAGCATGTCATGGAACTCGGGCTCTGTGCCATGGATCCTGCACCCACGAACAGACCAGCATTGGTGGAAACTATTTGGTGTCGGTTGCGTCCATAGGACTACCAGGGACTTGTCGACTCACTTCCATGGCGTCTCACTGCAGTCCGCAGGGCCAGAGGAGGCCCCACACACTATTAGGTGACTATCCCATGACTATTCCTAAGTCAGTGTATTTCCACATCATTTAAGAGCAGATGACCGCATTATTCCATCCCTTAAAACAATAAACTCAGTCACTAACTCCCACATCAGCACAGTGCAACATAAGATAGTGGGAGGAGGATGAGGAGTCTACTTTCTGATTAATAAACCAGTTTTCTGTTATGTGTGTGAGACAGCTGGAATGAGGGTTCACAATACAGTCTCCTACATCCCTCTAGCCCTCACAACTGCTGTATTTAGGAACATACAACATCTTAAAATACTGTATATATAAATACACATTTTAATTTTTGCTGTATTCTAATTTCTCTCTTTACTCTTTAATTTCTATTTTTAGACAAAGGTCGTCGTCTAATTCTGGAAGCTGATTGCTTGCCTCTACTGTTGCAAGTCTTAAAACGATCTCTTTCAGAAATCGGAGAATTGGGAAGAAGCCTTCGAAATGTTTCAGCAGGATTCTTACTTAATTTACTTATTGGACATGAAGATATTCAGCAGAAGGTAGGCCTAGGATGTAGATATTGTTGAATTAATGATTATTATTCTTTTACTTCTATGGCCATTATCAATATTGAAGTTTATTGCTGTGTAATTAGTTAGTCAATCGATGCTGTACCCTCGGGTGTTAAGAGTATTTTCAAGGTAGAGCAGATGCAAGAAGAGCTTGCCGAAACTCAACGATGCGCAGAGACCAATATCAATCTGCGTATTTGAATGCTCATTGCGGGGCTCTTGTGTGTTCCCCGAATGCTGATTTCCGGGCTCACTGCTCACTCCATTCTTCAACAATGCGGCTCGCTCCGAGACGCGGTCTACAGTTGTAAACCAAGCGTAGAGTGCAGGAGGCATCACACGTGTGTGTATTATTACTATTTTATGTATATTACCTAGCTGAAAGTGCGTTTGTTGAATACCTAAAGCCTTGAAAATTGTGTATAATATTCATTGTACTTAGCAATGCCACCGTTTCACTCTAAATTAGGGAGTGCCAAAACTTGACACAGTCGTACTAGGGAAGTTATTTATAATGTGTATAAATTCATGAAAAACGAAACACATCTCTCTGGGAACATATGCGCAATTCGAAATAATTTGGCTGAAGCAACAGGTGTGTCGGAAAGGTCGGTGCGGAATATAATACAAGGCGCCAAAAGAATTGAAACTGGTGAGGTGGATTCATTTTCAACGCCTGGAAAGAGAAGACCAAAATCTGTCGTGAAGTGTAAGTTAAACGATTTTGATAAATGTGTGGTGAGGGGCCTGTTTCATAAAGCTCTTACACTAATATTATTAACAATACAGTAATAATATTAATTAATATTATTAGTTTTCTGTTTCATAAATTTATTAGCTAATAATATTAGCTATTAGTTTATGACTCCAAAATATTAGTGAAGGTTTCTAATAATATTAGCTAACTGTTTCATAAACAAGTAAGACTATTAACATAGTCTAATATTATTAGCCTTATTTCCACAGGTGTGCTTAGTCTAATAATTTATATTATTGGTGAGAATAGGCCTCCCGTGAACTGAATTTTTATTTAGCCAAATAAGATTGTTACAGTAATTTGAGAAATACATTTTAAACCTGTAGAGTTGTAACTTTTGAGAAGAAGACTCGTGAAATTGTTGATACACCGGTATTTTATAATATTATTGGCACAAATATTAATCTATTGTAAAAGGGAGTGTTTTACAGATATTGTAGTTCATAATATGGAACTCATTTTATTTGAGGTTTTGTAGCTTCCAACAGCAATAGCCAAAATAAAAAATACAATATGGATCAACTAGATTAATAGACGCGACACTGCTCATAACCTTAAATTTCTTATAAACTTGCGAGTAAAGGCAATGTGCACAGCAGTAGCTCATGAAAGGCTTGCCCAGTTCCCGGAACTCTTGATTCACAGACCAACACGTAATTCCATGTGGATTCTGTTAAAATGAGTCATATTGATTTGGTAAACATGGTTTAAATCGATAATCTGGTAGCAAAAATATCTACCTCGATCGGGATTCGAACCCGGGACCTCAAGATTCACAGATGAACGTGCTATCCGCGCAGCTATTTCGACCATGTAATTGTTTAGCACAAGATGGTTACTTATTTTCACGTACCAATAATACTGTATTACGGAAGGAAGCTGTATTAATATTTTGCCAGTTTCGATAATGTTCCTGCGTGGAATTGAGTTTTAATTGCCTTATGAATAGGCCTACTTCTCAGTAAACGGAATATGTACAGCAGTTCGTGAATGCTTGCTCAGTTCCCGTATAAACATATGGATATATTTTATATTAATAACTGCATTACCACAATGTGGGTTAATATCTCAATAGCCATTGTGCAGAAACATAATACCGGTATTGCCGAATAGTTACATTGTTTCATATTTTTTAAGTATAATATCACTTAAATGCTGTTACGAAGACTGAGTCCACTAAAAATATGAGTAGACATTTTATCAGTCCTCATGATTCTTTATGAAACAGAATTTGGCTAACTAATAAAAATTATTATGAGTACTAACATTATTAGCTAATATTATCAGTGAGTTTTATGAAACAGGCCCCAGGCGTACGATTCATAATTTTCACAATACCAAAGGCGAGAGACCAACGCTGGAGAAGATCCGTAAAAAACTGGCTGAGGATATAGATTTTAAAGGTGGTGTACGAACATTAAGCAAGATAGTTAGAGGCCTAGGCTTTAGATGGAGGAAGACAGAAGCCATGCGTAGAATACTTGTGGAGAAGCCTGACATAAGGCTCCTACGTATGCAGTACCTACAGAGCGTAAGGCGGTACCAACAACAGGGTAGGCCTATTGTTTACACTGATGAGACGTATTTGCATAGTTCGCAAACTAAGCCAAGTGCTTGGAGGGACGGTTCTCTTCATGGACTGAAGTCACCTACCTCGAAAGGGCAAAGATTAATAGTGGTACATGCCAGTTCAGATGCAGGTTTCGTGCTTTGTTGGTTTTCAAATCCAACCAAACTACAGGGGACTATCAAGATGAGATGAACGATAGAAGTTACGAAAAATATCTGACAGAAATTAATTCCCAATTTGCCAATCAATTCTGTAGTCGTGATTGACAATGCCTCGTACCATAATGTCCAATGTGGGCGCGCACCCACATCATCTTCCTGAAAAACGGTTATGCAGGATTGGTTGACCGATAAGGGTATTCCATTTTCTACAGAGATGATAAAACCTCAAAGTAGTCTGGAAAATTCAATTATTGTAATTAATTGATTAACTTAGTTATATTCAATGTGGTTATATAAAAACATCTGTTATTTGTACATATTATATATTTTACCCATTCCTTTTGCAACTTGGCGACAGGCTGTGGAGCTGGGAGTAGTTGATATCCTGTGTCGAGTGTTAGAACTTGATGGATCAGAGGCTGCTGGGGAAGAGTCTTCTACACATGTCCTTCTCATTCTGGGGCTCATCACAGACTCAGGTAATAACGTAATATAAATAAAAGGATTGGTTACCGTATATTGATATTGAATATATATATATATACTTGAAGAGAGTTTGATAATAATTGTGAAGAATATACTCTGGTGGACTGTAATTTATAGTGCTGGGATTTCAAATCACTGGACTTCTGTGGAACATTTAAACTAATTATATTATATTACACAGTTATATACAATACATGTTGATACAATTAATACACTGTCACTCGTTCGATATAGTCTTCCGAGTTTGCATAGCAGCAGGTCTGCAGCACCTTTCACCCCGTGGTGGCTTGTTTGAGCACAATAGTGGCACTGTCGAAAGAATGTACGGAACTTGGGGAGCGGGGTGGGGCAGGTAGCAAGCACACCCCTCCCGACCAGTGGATATAACGGGATTCTGCCACAGGCAAGGCGAGGCTTGGCGAGCCGTTTAACACTTGTTCCTAAACATGCCGCCCGCCAAAAAAGAGTTTAACACTTTTTTCCAGAAACAGTCACCTGAAATATAACACCAACAAACAAACGAGCACAAAGCAATGAACATAGTTAGTTAGTCAAAACACCACCTTCACAAATGCCGTTGTCTGGCATGGGAAGTGGGCAAAGTTTTGTAATGGGTCTCTTGAATGTACCGGAAGAGGTACGTATAGTGGCAACACGTACGAGCCCATCAGCTCCAGGGTGGACCTGATCAACCACTGCAAGCTTCCAGCACAGTGGGGGAAGTTTGTCTTCTTTCACGATCACCAGCGTGCCTGCCTGGACGTTGCGCCCTTCCTTCTTCCATTTTCCTCTCTGTTGTAGATGGGACAAGTAGTCGGTTGACCACGCCTTCCAGAATCCTTGGAACTGTCTTTGGATTTGCTGCCATCTGGAAAGCAAGCTTACACGCACATTACTCAGATCTGGTTGGGGTAGTGCTGTGATTGGTCGGCCAATGAGAAAGTGACTAGGGGTAAGGACAACTAGGTCGTCGGGATCATCGGATGCTGGGACTAGAGGCCTCGAATTGAGACATCCTTCGATCTGGGTTGTGAGTGTGGACAATTCCTCGAAGCTAAGGTATGCGGTGCCCATCACTCGCCGAAGATGGTGTTTAAAAGATTTGACACCTGCCTCCCATATTCCTCCAAAGTGCGGAGCTTGAGGAGGAATAAAATGCCACTTAATTCCTTCACTGCTTGCAAAGGTGGATAGATCACGTTGATGCGTTCCCTCGTTGAATAATCTTCTTATCTCCTCCAGTTCCCTATTGGCTCCAAGACTGTCGATCCGAATTTGGTTGAGAAGTGGAAGTTCGCCGCACAACTTCTGCCAGCGATGAAGTAGCTCTGGTGGTAAAATTTCATCCCACCCTAGACGTAGCTGCCACAGTTGCTGTAAGAAGAACTTGCAGGAGATGATGATTGGACTCCCTAGCCCAAGTGGGTCGTAGATTGAAGCTATGGTTGATAGTACCTTCCGTTTTGTTACTGGGTTGCGTAGTTGTAAGTTGCCGTTTACGATTTGTAGTTGGTCACAAGCAGGATGCCAAAGCAAGCCTAATGTCTTAATGTTTTCCCCATTATCTAGTTGAAGTGGGAGCTGGGTTTCTCGCCACTCCGAAGGAACTGCTTCAAGTAGTTGGGGATGATTCGAACACCATTTTCGTAGCTGGAACCCTCCAGTTTGTAGAAGGTTGATGAGTTGATTTTGAATGTCTAACGCGTCCTCGACGGTCGCACTTCCAGACATACAGTCATCAATGTAGAAGTCTCTCTGTAAAATCTTCGCCGCTTCAGGAAAGCTGTCTGATTCTTCCATAGCGAGCTGTTGGAGGCATCTGGTGGCGAGGAAGGGTGCTGACGCTGTGCCGTAGGTGACGGTGTTGAGCTGGTAATGTTTTACAGGATCTTCTGGGGATGATCGCCACACAATTCTCTGAAGTCTGCGGTCATGACTATCAATCCTTATCTGCCGGTACATCTGTCGAATGTCTGCCGTAAAGCATATTTGGTGAGTGCGAAATCTGGTGATAATGGACCAGATATCTTGCTGGATTGTCGGACCAACCCTGAGGATATCATTGAGTGACCGTCCGGTGGTAGTACTGGCGGAGGCATCGAATACAACCCTGGTTTTTGTAGTTGAACTTGACTCCTTGAACACTGGATGATGGGGCATGAAGTAGCTCTGTTCCTCCTTATCAGACGCCGTGGTTATAGGCTCCATATGCCCTAGAGTCTCGTACTCTTCTAAAAAGCTGACGTAATCCCCCTTCAACTGAGGGTTTCTTTCAAGGCGTCTTTCGAGATTGTGAAACCGTGACGTAGCCATTGTTAGTGAGTTTCCAAGTTCTGATGGTTTTCCACAGAGTGGGAGTCGTACCGTGAATCTACCTTCTGCATCCCGCCTGACTGTGTCAACAAAATGCCTTTCACACTCGATTTCATCATTCGATCTGATTGGGTGAGTGATCTCTTCTAATTCCCAGAATCGTTGAAGTTGCTGGTCGAGTGAATGGTCATTCATAGTGAAGAATGACTGTACAGTTGGTGAACCAGGACCGCTCGCCTTATCCATTTGAAACTGTCCCGCTACAATCCAACCGAATTCCGTGTTTTGAAGAACTGGATAGGGTCCGCTCCTCGTGCGTCTTTCAGGCCTAAGAAGATCAAAAAATATCTCTGCCCCGATTAATATATCAATCTGACCTGGTTGGTTGAAGCTGGGGTCAGCTAAGGTCAGTTCTTCGGGAATTTGCCAGTCTTGATAGTTAATGTATGATCCTGTCAATTCAGCTGAAATTCGTGACAATACAGCACAATTAATGACTACTTGATAGTTGCTAGTAATGGAATGCACCTCTATGTTTGCACTATGATGCAACTCTGCGTCGATACTACTTATACCCTGGATTGGAATTCTATTCCGTACCTTCTTTAAGTTCAGTCGTTGTGTGCAGGCAGTCGTGATGAAGTGTGCTTGACTGCCCGAGTCTAGTAGGACTCGGCAAGTCTGAAGTTGGCCCTCCCCATCACGCACTTTTACTAATGCAGTCGAGAGCAATATATGAGTATGCGGTTTAATTTTCAGTGAGCAATAGGACGCTGTGTCGGCACGTTGTTGCGTAACAATAGAGTTGTTGGGTCTTGCCTGTTGCCTATCATGCGTGTTATCAGGCGGCCGTGGGGTAGGAGAACGACCAGTTCCTCGGTTGCGGTGAAGTAGTGTGTGATGCTTCAAACCACAAGAATAGCAAGAACCTGAAGAACAATCACCAACAATGTGACCATGTCTCAAACAATTTGTACACAATTTATGCTGTTTGGCAAATTCTGTTCGTTGTGCAACACTAACACTGGAAAAGTCTTGACATTTATAAAGAGGGTGCACGCCAGTACAAAATAAACAATTATTGTTACTTGAAACATACACTTGTCTGACTTGGTTCGTGAGCTTCTTTCTAGTGATGTTTTGAGTGGTAGAATTGACAACTGGGGTAGGAATTCGGTTACCATTAATTAATTCTAGGGCTTGACATCTGTCCTCTAAAAATTTACTTAGCACTTCCAGTCTTGGGAATTGTGAATTTGATGACGTCAGCTCCCACTGTTTTCTGCTGACGTCATCAGTCTTTTCAAGAATTAATTGCGCTAGAAGGATTTCGTGAAGAGGGATTTCAAGTTCAAGTGCTTCAAGTGCATTTAAGTTACTTGATACCTGATTTAGAAGTGCTCGTAACTCTGTGGGTGATTCATTGTGTACACGTGGAAGGTTCAGCAAGTTGTTGATGTGTGCTGTGGCAATTAATCTAGGATTATTGTATCTCAGACAGACAGTTTGCCAAGCAATTTTAAAATTAGGACCTGTTATGGGAAGGTTCTTAATCTGGCCATGTGCTTCGCCCGTTAATGAAGATAACAAATAGTGGTATCGTTGTATATCGTCAATTGCTTGATTGTTTATTACCAGGCTAGTAAATGTGTCACAAAAATGACGGAATTCAGTGACCTGTCCCCCGAAGGAAGGTAATTTAATTGTAGGAAGTGTCAGCTCTCTCTTGCCGGAACTAGACTGACCATCACTTTTAGTACTCGAAGGATTGTTCTGTTTTGATCGTAACTCTACGCTATCTTCAATTAACGTGGTCATTTTATCAACGAGATCATAATACATAGTCTCAAAAGTATTCCTATCTTCACTGTGGTCCTCGGATTCGTCTTCTAATTCTAATCTCTCCTGCGCGTCTTCATACTTCTGCCTTAATTTTGGTAGATCGTCTAACCTTGCCCTTATTGCGTTTATACTTGACCCTGGTTGGAAACTCTTGACGAAGTTATGTAAACGAGTAATATTTGCCTTTGCGAGGCCCCTAGTCTTTACGAGAAGTGCTTTCAATTTAGGATCCATAATGGGAATAGCATACAGGAATACAGGTAACCAGAAATGAGTATGTACTTACCGAAGCTGCTTAAAGTTGAATTCCTTCCATGTGTAATGTCTCGAGGTTCAATATGCACCACTGCGCGCTGTAGTTAATACGAATCATCGAAGAAACACACGATTACCGCTCATACTTCGCGTTGAGGCTACCGTAACAATGCACAACGCGAGGCATCGACATGAAATGATGCACGAGCTCATAACACACGTCCGTTGTTCCACAGAAATCCGGCCGGTAGGACCATGAAGGAAGTTTGATAATAATTGTGAAGAATATACTCTGGTGGACTGTAATTTAGTGCTGGGATTTCAAATCACTGGACTTCTGTGGAACATTTAAACTAATTATATTATATTACACAGTTATATACAATACATGTTGATACAATTAATACACTGTCACTCGTTCGATATAGTCTTCCGAGTTTGCATAGCAGCAGGTCTGCAGCACCTTTCACCCCGTGGTGGCTTGTTTGAGCACAATAGTGGCACTGTCGAAAGAATGTACGGAACTTGGGGAGCGGGGTGGGGCAGGTAGCAAGCACACCCCTCCCGACCAGTGGATATAACGGGATTCTGCCACAGGCAAGGCGAGGCTTGGCGAGCCGTTTAACACTTGTTCCTAAACAATACTCATACCTGCCAACTTTCCCGATTTAGGCGGGAGAGTCCCGATTTTCTATACTTATTCTCGCCTCATGAATGCTCAAGTTATCCTCCCGATTTTTGAAAAATATTGGTAACTTCAAACATTTTCCAGTATTTTTGGTAGTGTTTATAGTGGGCAGGTAATGAATGTTATTTGGGTACTTGAGGTAAGCGGTTGTTTATTGACTTTGCTGCAACATTTTTGTCACTTTCTACTTTTTTTGCTCAGTGTTTGAGTCTTCGCTATGGCCAAAGAAAATACAATTCTGTTTATTTGAAACAGTTATCGGAATAATTTCCGTGTGTGATTGAATCCAGCAAAGATCAATTATTTTTTCATTTTGTACCGTTTGTTGATGGAATGTTATTATATCACATGGTGGTGAAAGTGATATTTAGAAACACAAAGAAGAACCAACAAAATGTGAAGTGAAGCACTTTCAAAAAAATTGAGTAAAAATTGAAAGTGTTGGGGGAGGGGTAATAAATACCGAATGCTTATTTACATCATTCATTTTGAAGCATAGTTTGCCAATTAATTGAGCTGATATGCACCATTTGTATCTCCTGAATTTTCTGATTTTCATATCAAAATCTCCTGATTTTTGGTTTTGTAACGTTGGCAGGTATGTATACTGTACCTGAGGAAAACATTAAACTTGGTTGTTCTTCCATGCAGCTGTTAATGGTGGCGAGTCACTTCTTGATGAACGGCTGTGTAAAGTAGCAGTGCAAGTATTGGGTGCATCATCATCACCTGAAGTCAGCGAGATGTGTTTGGAACTGCTACATGGTCAGGCTGAGAATGGTGAGTATGATATCCCTGATCTTAAAGGATATTTTGTAATATCTTTACTTAAGTGTCCCAATTTTGCACAATTTTTCGTGGCAAGAGATTGCAATGCAATATAGAATTTATTTGCCTTCAACGCCTCCTTTCTTCGGACCTTATGTCTTGCAGCAATCTCAGTTATTGCCTCATTCTTCGTGCACTTTAAAGTGACTTTCATCAAAGAAAGGAACCTTTTCCAGTGTTCCATTGTACAGTCCTGATGAAAATCCTGACAAGAGACATTTTCTACCCATTTCTCCCATCGGGAGGTGGTTCTTCACAGGTTTATGGGCTTTTCTTTCTAGGACGAACATTAGAAACTTCCAGATTCACTGCCCTTTCCTCCAATTTGTGAGTCAAGACCACAGCAGTTAGCGTGGGATTTGATCTGCTTTTGAGGAGGAAATATTCATATGTTGGCATTGTTTTCTTTTCCTTGCTGCATTTTCTTTTTTCTTCAGTGAAATTAACGAGTTTGTTTGTGGCATTGAATAATTTTATTTATAGTGCCTACACCCTCACTAAATTTAGTAGCTCTTCGTGTTGTGGAAGTACGAGGGGGTGTTCAAATGAAAAGGTACGAAACAATTCTGTGGGTACAATTTATTTGTTATTCAAGAGTAATCACCGCAGGCCTGTGTTCTGGTGTCCCATTGTTTCACTGGCCGCAGGCAGTGATGTAAAATACCCAGGTATTTATAAATCGAGGTAAATGCCCAGGGTATATACTCGGGTAGATACCCAATTTGGGTAAATACCCGGGTATTTTAGATTTTCATTAAAAATCCTGTGTCGTGATAAGTTGAACCTTAAAAAAAGGGTACCGTACCGGTATGCAAACTATTCTACATTAACTTTTTAGAAATGTAACAACATTTGATAGTTAATAAAATTAAATTTAATTAGAATTGGGACTTAGAAACAGAATTACTCGTAGTGTTGGAAATTAGATCATGAGATAAAATTCAATAGTTATAACCTAAAAAACGAAGGGTTAAACTTGAACTAGGCCTTTTTGCAAACATTGAGATAAAAGTTAGAGGAAATTTATTCAGAGCATTGGCCAAGTTCTACAAAAGGTGTAATATACAGTTTTCAACACACTGTGTATGTTTTTCAGAACAGTTTGTAATATCATTCATATACAGTATAAAATAAATAATCAAATAACCAAAAAGACTAGTAAATGGAAAATTAACAGTTACACTAAAAACGTTCTAAAAAAATAGAGGCCTTACTTTTATTTAGGTTTAATGAAGCTTAACAAATGTATTAGGCTATTCATACATAATGAATCTCTCTAGGCTTAAGCCTATATTCCAATTTACAACGAAAAATATCAATTGAGTAGTACAAGTAGGCCTACAACTTGGGTCGAATCCAATTGAATTTTTTATTATAGTTATAGTTATTAAAAATTTAAAACACAAAATAACCAAAAGGTTTTATCCAATATTTTACTTTAATTTAAGGAAAAAACACTTAAAGACAACGTTACAGTGCCAAAACATATAAATACCCAAAAATACCCGGACGTCCATTTTCCTTCTTTTTGTTTTGTTTTGAAGGATCAATATTGTTCCTGATTTCAATTTAGGGCTTCAAATACCTGTGTTTCAGTCCTTGTTTGTCCAACACTTCATCAACACACCAAAAATGTTGTACAAAGCTCAAAAAACTGAAAAACCCTCATTTTGGGTATTTAAATGACCACTGGGTATATACCCGGGTAGATACCCAATTTATATTTACCTACCCATTGGGTATTTACCCGGCTCACATCACTAGCCGCAGGATTCCCTGTTCCCAGAAGTCTTGTGGTTGTAACAGGAGCCAATCTTGTTCGGTGTCCTTTAGTTCGTCGTCCGATTGGAAACGTTTCCCCTGAGACGAACCATTAACAGTGACGTGTATTGTGCGGCACTCCGCAGCCTATGCAAGTCCATCAAGGACAAATAATGGCCTGGACTTCTCATGAAGGGAGTGGTTCTGCTCCATGATTACGCTCGCCCACACATCTCTAACATCACACATGGTGTATTGGCCACGTTCAAGTGGGAGCAACTTGAGCATCCGCCCTACAGCCCGGACTTGTTACCCTGCGGCTTCCATCTGTTTGGTCCATTAAAAAAATATCTCAAGGGAAAACGTTTCCAATCGGATGATGAACTAAAGGACACCGTACAGGATTGGCTCCTGTCACAACCACAAGACTTCTGGCAACAGGGAATCCTGCAGCTAGTAAAGCAATGGGATACCAGAGCACAGGCCTGCGGTGATTACTCTTGAATAACGAATAAATTGTACCCACAGTATCGTTTCATAACTTTTCATTTGAACACCCCTCATATAATGCTGCAATCTCACTATGCTTCCTGGAAGTCATATCCATTGAAGACATGCCTGTTGCATTCTACTCCTCAATTGGATATAGAGTTTTAATTGATTCCCTATACTTAGGGCCGGTTCTACCACATCCGGGTAAAAGTTGCGGGCAGCAACCCGGGTGATAAACTATCTGCCGGTATAAACCTCTGTGCATCTTGGGCAGTGTTCTACCACGTCCGTGCAAGTTCCGGGCGGCTACCCGGAACCTTATAGCAAAATACAGATGGTGGCTAGCCTGATTTATGTTAAATTTGAGTAATCGATGAGTGAACCACCTATCGTTCGATGCGTTGAGTTTCTTTTCGTTTCGCTTTTGTCCGTTGTTTGTTGATAGCACGTGTTATTTGGTTTCAACAAGATATAGGCCTAGTACCAAAACCTCTCGCGACACTTCTGGGCAGTATAAACCTAGCATGTGATTCAGTTCTCGGAGGAATGCAACTGAATAACCATACCTAAACTCAATCGAAAACTAGACAAGCATGCAGTGCTTTTCAAGGAGGAATAGCCTGTGAAATATGTTTCTAGCAATAGGCTACTTTGCAATCCGAATACAGGCTTAGGCCTATATGAGCTACAGACATGCTGTTACAAGGCTTGCAGTGCATAGGTTCAATCATAAAATGTATGTCAAATCAAATTATCACACTCCAGGCGACAAGTTTGTTTGTAAACTCTGTAAAATGAATGGAACGGAATGCGCACATTTGTGCAAAATTAGATAGTTCTCTTTGCTGTATTCTACGAGAGATTTCACTCTTTTTGCACAGCTATAGAAGCTAGCTTGGATAGGTCATGTTGCAAAGTTCACATTTACACTTTTCATTTGGCAGATGGAATGATTTTGTCACACATATTTTATGATGAAAGCCATTGACCGTATAAAGCGTCACCACAAGCCTAAGATCGTAGTTCTGTTTGTCAAGGCTTTAGTGATGTAGAAAACTATAAAATGCAATGCCCCAAATATCAGGTCTTATGCTGTATGAGCAAAACACCAATTCAGTGACAATGTATAGTAGGCCTACAGAACCTGAATTATGTCCTGTACACTCTGTATTTCTCATGCAAATTTATTAAATTATATGAGCACTTCATACAGTATTCCTAAACATGTAATTGAGATAATATTTTGAAATCTATGATGGCTCCGTACGGTAATCACTAGGCGGTCGTACTTCATGTCCAATCAACCGCATCAAATATAAAACTGTTAGCTTTTGCAGCCTGAACCGGACGAAGAACTCCTCATTCGACCAAATTTCTTTATGCTCCGGCCTATCTCTGTTCCGTCTTGGACGTGTGACTGCGTCTTCTTCAACGTCGACAAAAAAGTTATACATTTCCAGGACGTCAATTATCTCTTCCATCACCTTAAAATAAAATATGCTCAGTAACTGTTACATCCCTTATAATTAATTAATAGTTGTAATTATATCATTATGTGACAAAATTACCAAATGATTCTAATTGTATTACAGTATTAGTAATTTATGAAGAGGTTATGTACAGCATAGGTGATGCAAAGAAACTCTTACGCACGGCTCAAATCTGGCTGGTAATGCTTTATCGGCCTCTCGAAGCTCCCGAAAATTTACACTCCGGGTAGACGAAGTTTTTACCGCCGATAGAGCTACCCGTTGATGGTCGAACGGAAATTCTTACTTATTCCGACGGGCAAGTTATCGGCCCCTTTGCCCGGATGTGGTAGAATCGGCCCTTAATCACATAGTAGGTCATGTACCAAAATCTATATTTACTCCATCACAAGGAAATGTATTTAATTGACAGGAGAGTTTCGAGATGGAAAAGACCTGTTAAATATATGAAAATAGGCTATGTAGTTATTCATAAGAACTACTAATTGTTTATTTCCGGATACCCTACCTTTTATTTTTTCAGGGGTCAGATCTCTCCTTTCTATTTCCTCCTGCAGGTATCAAACTTATCCATGCTATTCCTTGCTTATAGTAAAAGGTGGCTGCAAGGGCAGGGTGTATATAACCACCTTGTATGGTACATAAAATGATCCTTTTCACAGTACATGCATTAACATGCATGACTCGTCCTCATGTATTAAAGGATTAGTGAATATCAGCTCTTTGAACAACTTCAGTATCATCTCGTGTAAGAAGTTTTTAAGTTTTAAAATCTGAACTACTGTATTTTGTAACACATGTTTATTGTGTATGCTCAGTGAGTTAAGCAATAGTAAATTAAATATTAGTTAGTATAAGTGGTTGGTGTGAATTGAGATTTTTATTTCCAGAAAAAGTAAAGATACATCTAGCTCGTGCAGGACTTTGTGAACTGCTGATCCAACTGTTGGAGAAGCACAAGCCTTTGGTGGAAGATGATGAAGCTAGAAATCTTATGAAGATGGCTTGTGATTTGATAGTTCTTGTGCTTACAGGTGGTGAGTACAATGCAAATGCATGCTAAATCTCCTAGTCTAAAATATGCATTCTGCTGTTTTATTATGGTCTTCTAAGAAGGGTCAATTTTTTCTTTCTTTCTGTGACATGACAGCTTAGTTATTGTACTGTATATTACTACCCCTTGCTGCTCTTGTTTCTATTGGGGATGGGGATAAGGAGTGATGAGTCTATAAGTAGCGAATGGTTTCTACAGCCAGGTGCCTTTTTTCTCAGTAACTTCATTAGGGGATTCACTGGCCGTGAATCTTTTTGGAAGCCTTCATAGGGAGGTTAAGGCTGCTTGAGCTTATAGTTCTCGCAGTAAACAGGTGCAGTTGCACTTTATATAAAGGGAGGTAGCACGCAGTTCGCTACTCCTGTGGGGGTCCGGTCGGGGACACCAAGAGCCCGCTGATGAGCCAGCTTGGTGTCCTAGGCGAAACCCCACACAAGACACGGTAAAAACCTAGAAGGATTGCTGAGTTTTAATTCACTGGCCGTGAAAGCCATTATACTATCTTTCATTAGGGGAGTTAATAAATATGAATCAAGCTGAGAAGTGTTCAAAGAAAGTGGCACAAGCATGCCATTTGTTAGGAGCTGATAATGGGATATTACAGAAAACGGTTCCAAGGTTGGCCGATGGTGGATTTAAAATCCACTTGTCTCAAGTCTTGATATAGCCTGGCCCTGTAGCCTTACATGAGCTAAACCAGTTGGTAGGTAAGTTATTACCATTTGATGATTCAGGCCTTGAAAAGTATACCATTTTTTCTCTCTCCAGGCTGCAATAATGATTTCAGCGATATGTAATGTGTTAGTTTGAAATAAATGCAGGAAGTACCGATTGATCTCTTTCTTGAAATATAACAGAAATGAACATCATAATAATAAGGCTGGCTGCGTGGCTCAGCGGTAACTTTCTCGCCAGCTATGCCCAAGGTTGCATGATCGAATCCTGGCATAGCCAGTTGGCATTTGAGGGTGCGCAAATGCAAGAGAGCCATGTCAGTATATTTACTGGCACGTCAAAGATCCCCTTTGGGGCAAAATTTCGGAACCAAGGCGTGTCTAGAAGCCACGGTAGTTAAAAGGGACATAAAACCAGTAACATTGTTATTAAATGTACATTAATGGTCTTCAATCTCAGAGCCTTAAAAATAGAAAATGAATTGTCTTTCTGCAATATCGTATTTCCCAAAGGGAAATGGGGATGAAGTCAAAGAAACTTGGTCAGACTATTAGAATAGTCAGAAACAAGTCGGTGTAGAAACAGGTCTGTAAATTAACTGTAGAATTTTTATATTCGATTCAAGAGAAATAGTGTATTTATTTGAAAAATATACTTTAGTACATAAGTAAATACTTCTTGCACGTTGTATAAGAACCTCTGTGTACTGTATAATGAATCGGTGTGGATAGTCCTCCCTTTGTATAAAACTCATCAGGCACATACAGACATTCACACTGAATCCTATACCACAACAATATTTTGCACTGAGATTAAGAGGGGCTGGTTTACGCCATGGTTACTTTTCCAACATAACGGAGTCCGTAATACATTAACCTACTGGGATTCCACCAGTTCAGATAGTACGGCTTTTAAATGCATATAACTGCAGCAGCATTTATTTGCATCATTTGTGTTAAGAGAAAGGCAAACAAAAGCATACATTTTACTGTTAATATACTTATTTCCTCTCTCTCTTCAGCATGAAGAAATTAAGGCTGCCATTTTCTTCAAGTTTTCCTCAACTTTTGTATTCATTTTGGTCATTAGTGTTTCTCATGCATCATTCCTTATACAGTATTTACTTATTTATTTATTTATTCATTTATTTATTTATTTATTTACTTATTTATTTATCATATGGCCCATACAATCAAGTTATATATAGAAATACAATTTTATTTCCTTATACAGTAGTTTTGTTGCAATGCCTGGACTATTCTGCATTCCACAACATTTCTTTAACTCTGAATAACTCATAAAATGCAATGTGATTTTGCTTGGTCCACTTCACGTTCACTGATTAAACAGACAGAGATGAGCGAGCGTTACGCTCCAATGTATGTTCAAGCTTGTTATTAAGACTCGTTGATGTGGGCCAACAAGCACCATGAGCCTCGTTCCGTGTTGTTCATGTTATGGGGTAAGGTTACTTAGGCAAGTCTAGGCAGAAAGTTGTTGCGACACAAGATTTGATTGCAAATTTGCACTTGCCTTTATTGGAAACAACCTCTTGGCATTGCTGATTCAGTGTTGTGGCCCTTAAGCATAAATTTATATTTCCATACAGTATATTAATGTATATTTTTATCATGTGGAAATGGTAATTTTGTTACAGATGACAGCATGAATTTATTATATGCAGAAGGCCAAGGGCAGGTGTTTCATGCTATGGTGTCTTGGCTGAGTTCAGATGATGAGGACCTGCAGATCACTGGTGTTTTAGCAATGGGCAATTTTGCTCGTACAGGTATGTACACAGTGGGCCAAAAATAAATCAAATTTTCTAAAACAGCTCTTCGGCCTTAACAGTAAATCTCTGAAGCAAATTAAAAGTGGATGGTTTAACTAGAGATACCAGTTAATATTTGCTGGTAATCAGTAGGCAGTCAAAACCCCCATTATTTTCAATAAGAAAAGAATATTTCTGTCACTGAAGGAACTTTAAAAAAAGGTGCTAAATCCCTGTTTAAACAATACTAGGTTCATAATATTGAGTCGCCAAAATATATGTTAATATCACTAGATCTAGTGACAAGCACCAATGCGGTGTTACTGGCGATTGATGAAGATCAGATGGGTAGATACAGTAACAAATGAAGAGGTATTAATACGAATGGGACAGGAGAGATGTTTCTGGCAACTGCTAATGAAGAAAAGAGATAGGTTGGTGCGACCTTCAGGACGCAGGTGAAACTTTTTATATCACCGTGTAGCTGGTCATGTCACCCAAGAATAGCCAACTTAGTTATGGAAGAACTGTAGGGGTGGACTAAGACTAGAATATGTGAAACAGATTGCCTTGGATGTAAGGTGTGGTAGCTATGTAGAGATGAAACGATTAGCTCAAGACAGGGAGGCATGGAAAGCTGCATCAAACCAGTCAAGACTCAAACAACCAATTTTGTGTTGACCACCTGAAAAGACACCTTTTACATATAATCCAAGAAGACAAAACTGATGAAAATTACTTCTAAATTTTAGGTCCGAGGTTGAAAGTTATAAGTTTATTTTTCAGGACAATAAACATTGTTAAATACCAAAATCAACTTTTATCTACTTGGATACAGGTGGATACAGCCCAGAAATTGTTAACTCAGTACCTGACAACTGGGCCTTTTTCATATGCAGGCAAACATCTACTTTTTTCTTACCAATGATCATCGGCTTTAACTCGAATCCGAGTATAAATCTTCTTCCTTCAGTCCAGTTTGTGGATGTGTTTACGGTGACTAAAGAGTCCAATCCTGGCATGGAACAAGCGTCCACACTAGTCACATAGTATTGCTGGAGGAGGACGTGGTTGGGCTGCTCGAAGTTTCCTAGCTTGACGCTTGGCCTCTTCATGTGTGCGTCGATCCCTTTCAAACGTCTTTACAGTATCTGAGATGGTACGGCACTAAGTTGAGTGGTCTTCAGCCAGCATGTCCCAGGTTTGTGAATCAAGACCTGTCAATTTCAGGGTCTGCTTGAATTGGTCCTTGTAGCGCCTCTTAGGACCACCATGAGGTCTGGTGCCATAGCATAACTCACCATATAGCATTTGACGAGGTAATCTCACATCATCCATCCGATGGACATGACCAATCCATCTAAATTGGTGACCTATTATGGATGATTCTATGCTGTTGATTTGAGCCTTTTCCAGAACAGCAATATTGGTAATGCGGTCTTCCCATTTAATCCTCAGGATTGATCGAAGTTTTTGTAGGTGGAAACGCTCAAGCTTCCTAAGATCACGTCGGTAAAGGGTCCATGTTTCACAGCCATACAATAATGTAGAAATGACTACAGCTTTGTACACCATAAGCTTTGTACTCATGGACAGATCTTTATTCATTAAGACCCGGTGCGCTAATCGTCCATATGCTGCATGGGCTGCGCCAATTCTCTTATCCACATCCTGCTCACAGGTACAGCTCACAGAAACGGTACTGCCCAGGTACGAGAAGTGATCTACCTGTTCTAATGGCAAATTTGAGATGGAGATATTGAACTGAGGAAGAGGTGTGCCTGGTGAAGGTTGTGCCAAGACTTGAGTGTTATTGACATTTATAGCAAGACCAAAGCGATCACATGCACTTTTGTAACAATTAACTGACTCTTGCAGCTCTTCTGGTGTGAGAGTTGGCGACGCAGCATCATCTGCATACAACATGTTAGTAACCAGAGTTTTCCTCGAGGAGCGGAGACGAGTTAGGTTGAAAAGCACTCCATCAAAACGATACTTGACCTCCACACCTGGGATGTTTGTGGGTGAATCATAAAGCATTGCAGCCAAGTACAGCGCAAAAAGCGTTGGAGCCAGTACACATCCTTGTTTCAGTCCATGGGTAGTGGGAAATTTATCGGACATCTTATTCTGATGGCAAACCTGACCTGTCATGCCATCATGGAGAGCCTTGATTAGATCTACAAAACGCTGAGGGCAACCAAACCTCTTCAGCACCGCCCACATGGTCTTGGAACCGAATCAAATGCCTTTTCCAAGTCATAAAAGACTAAGAAGAGTGGATTCTGTTGTTCTCTACATTTTTCTTGTAGCTGTCTCACACAGAAAATCAAGTCAATTGTGCTTCTGGAAGCTCTAAATCCGCATTGTGACTCTGGGAGGATCTTCTCAGATATAACCTTGAGGCGGTTAAGTAGAATTCTTGCAAGAATCTTCCCCACAATTGATAGCAGTGATATACCACGGTAGTTGCCACAAACACTGCGATCACCCTTTTTAAAGATAGTGATGATAGAGGCATTCTTTAGGTCTCCAGGTACCTTTCTTGATTCCCATATTCTGAGGATAAGGATGAAAATTCTTGTTTTGAGGGAATGACCTCCGGCTTGAATTAGTTCCAGAGGGATGTTATCTGGGTCAGGTGCTTTTCTGGGTTTCAATTGGGTGAGAGCTGCACTGAATTCATGATAAGTAGAAGGTACTGCCAACCACAGTTGTTCAGGTTGTTGCGGCACATCACAGAGGAAGTCTTCAGCAGCTTCTGATGGACGATTTAGGAGATTGGAAAAGTGCTCCTTCCAGCGTTCCAAGATTTCTTGACTATCAGTAAAGGTAGTAGAATTATCAGCGCTTTTCAGTGTACCTGATGATGAGCGAGATGGTCCATATATTTCCGTGAGTACTGCATAGAAGTTCCTCAAGTCTCGAGCATCCGATAGTCTCTGCAGTTCCTGAGCCTTCTGTTGCCACCAAGTATTTTTAATCTGCCTTATCTGCGTCTGGCATTTACCCTTGAGTTCCAGTAGTTTATCTCTCTTTGTGTTGGAAGTTGGGTCTTGAAGATGGGCAAGATAGGCATTCCTTTTGGCATTGATGAGAGACAGAATTTCCTCATTGTTGTCATCAAACCAGTCTTGTCTTTTCCGCACTATAAAACCAATGGTTTCCTCAGCTGACTGTGTGATGAAAAATCCACAGCCTGCTTCCAGTCTCCAACCGGGTCAGGAATGGAATGAATGAAGCCCCCATCTAGCGGCGAGGATATGGACTGTACCGGCTACCGAGGCCTGACGCACTCCCCTGGGGCAATGATTAAATGAATGACAGATGAAATGAAGTGGAGAGTGTTGCTGGAATGAAATTTTGACAGGGAAAACCGGAGTACCCGGAGAAAAACCTGTCTGCCTCCGTTTTGTCCAGCACAGATCTCACATGGAGTGACCGGGATTTGAACCACAGACCCAGTGGTGAGAGGCCGGCATGCTGCCGCCTAAGCCACGGAGGCTGTTGACTGTGTGATAATCTTCTGTAATGTGGCCCATTCTTGCTGAATATCATTTGTTACTGGGTTTTCTGATAACTGGGTTACGATCCTGTTTCCAAAATGTTTGTACATGGATTCATCCTGAAGTTTGGATGTATTAAACTTCTTTCTTGGCAAATTTTTTATGTTCCTAGGTGGTTTAGGTCTGATGGATATCCTGAGCTTACATATAAGAAGTTTATGATCTGTCCAACAATCGTCTATATTCCTTGCTGTTCTGGTAATAAGAGTGTCCTTCTTATCACATTGCCGGGTAATGATATAATCAAGAATGTGCCAATGTTTGGAACGAGGATGCATCCACGTGGTTTTGAAGCGGTCAGGTAGCCGGAACTGCGTGTTGGTAATGAAAAGTTCGTGTTCTGCACAAAGACCAAGAAGCAACAGTCCATTGGGATTACATTTTCCAAGTCCCTGTTTGCCCATCACATTATTCCATAGCCTGTGATCTTTCCCAACTATCTACCGATTAACGGTCACGTTAAACTACAAGCTTCCTTCCTTCCTTTCCCAACTCTGGCATTGAAGTCGCCGAGGAGCAAGAGTTTATCTGCAGATGGTACCTTGGAGATGATTTCACTTAGCTGATTATAGAAATGAGCCTTTACTTCATCATCAGAATCTAAGGTAGGAGCATAGGCAGAGATGAGTGTCATAAAGGAACCTCCTGAGAGTGGTATGCGGAGAGTCATGAGCCTTTCGCTGATTGCAATGGGCGTAAGTTGGTGATAATTTACCAGTTTGGTCTTCACAGCGAGGCCCACACCATGAATACGACATTCACCCTCCTCCTTTCCTTTCCAGAAGATGGTATATCCTGTTCCAGATTCAGTAATCTTGCCTTCAGAAGACGGCCTAGTTTCACTGAGAGCAGCAATGTCAACGTTGAGTCTTGATAACTCGTGGGTTACGAGAGCTGACCTTCTCTCAGGTCTAACGTTATTGTCCAAATCAAGTAAGGTTCTGATGTTCCATGATCCAATAATCAATTTGTGATTCTTCACTGTTTTTGAGTTTCGACCGCATGAGGGGTGACCTGCTGAGTGTGGTTGCCCAGCCGGACCAAGATTGTGACTTCCGATGTTTAGCCCACCTTTTTTAGGGCCTTCCCCATGTGGGGTGGGCAGCGGTGATCCTAAATAGGCCTGCCCAAACACAGATGCAGGACCAAATTCCTGAGTAGTCACAGAGTCTCCGGAAGACGACCATCACACATCTGCTGCCAACGTGCAGGTCCGTACTAGGGGCTTCCAGTTACACCCATAACCTGCCCCCACCGTCCATATCCCATCGCCGTTGGACTTTGAAAAGTGACGTTCGGAAGAAGTGCCACTGGCGTGAATTTGTTTCGGGTGGATCTCAGCTTGCCAGGACGAGACCCACACACTATGATCTCTGAGCCTTATCCTGCGGCTCATGAAGAATGAGACATGCAGGACCGAACACAGAGACTGCAACGAACTGCCGCATACTCAAGTACTACTGAGGTGCGCCTTTACAGCCAGTCCGTCTGGCGTGGCCTCTTCCGCCTCTATGACCGTTGGGAGCCACGAGAGAGATTGGCTCCTCCTCCGCTCATTTTGCCGTTGGGCCAAAACCTGCCCATCATAACTATGGACAATAGTTTGCCCTATTAAACCTGAGCAATAGGCTGCCCCTTCCGCCAACCACACTGTGCCAGAGTTCACCTCTTTCACTGCAGGTAATACCTACCAATGATCACTTCCACTGTGTTACATATAATTGATAGAACAAAAAACTATTCAGAACAAATTTTGCTAAATGATTTCAGTTGCCATTCTTCATTAGACTAGTCTGACTAGGTTGTAGGCTGTACTGTCAGCTCCCTGGTAGTTCTTCAATAACATAACTTACATAATATTTTATTGAAATAAAAGTGGACTGTATAATCATTTATTAACAATGGCGCTGAGGCCTGAAACATGGTGTTGCCATGCTTGTTAGAACACAACAACTCAATAATACAAAATTCTCCCACTAGAGGAAGGAAGCCAATACACAAGTCAACAGACCAACTATATACAAAGAATTAGCGACCTTCAGGATGCAGGTGAAACTTTTTATATCACCGTGTAGCTGGTCATGTCCAAAAAGGGTTTGTATTTCTCACAGTTCCCGTTCAGCTCCCACAAAGTTTGTCCCGTTGTCACTGAAGATATTTTGAGGTCTTCATCAATGCGAAATAAACCTTTTCAGACCAGCCAGAAATGCCTGAGTTGACATGTTGCTGACTACCTCTAAGTGTACTGCCTTCTTTGACATGCACACGAATACAGCGACATAACACTTTTCCTTTAACTTGGAATTACGTGAGCCTGATTTTATGTAAAATTGTCCAGTAAAATCAGTGCCATAATTGGATAATGGGCTAGTAGACTCCACTCGAGGACGAGGTAGTCCCATGAGCTGATGTGTGGTTTCTGCCTTTAATTTATGGCATATCAAACAATGGTACAATATATGGCGAACATTAGTTCTGCCCTTCACAATCCAATATTGCTGGTGAAATGACGAAAGTAACAATTGGCAACCAGCATGAAGCATGCGCTTAACAATTAACTTTGTCAGGTGATGTGGTGGTAGAATTATCTGATGATTCTGTTGATACATGAGATCGGAATGCTGCAGTCTACCTCCAACATGGAGTAGCATCTTGTCCAGGAAGGTATTCAATGACTTAAGTTTACTCTTACCATCAAGACGCACATTGTGTTCCAGTTGATGAATCTCCTTGGCGTTGGTGCAATCCTAATTGCAGTTCTTGAAGGGAAAAATAATTCGCTGCTCTCTCATTACAGGCTTTTCTACAATTAGCCACGAATCTGTCGCAGTATGCTACAACCCGCTGTAATCGTATCAGCTTAGAGAAACAGCTAATAATTTAATTTTGGCAGTTCGTTGCAACGTGACATAGTGTCTTCGATTTCTCGTCCAGTACATGTTGAGAAGCGGGATCATCATACAATTTGGGCCATGAAGTGGAGTTTTGATTCAGCCAAGCAGGCCCTTCCCACCATAATTGATTGTCAATGAGGCCATTGGGAAAGACTCCATGTGAAATCGTATCTGCTGGGTTGTCGAGAGAAGTCACATGCCGCCACTCAGCAGTTCTTGTAGCATCTTGTATCTCGGACACTGTTCCCTACAAAGGTCTTCCAACGAGTAGATGGCGCAGCCAGCCATGCTAACACAATAGTGGTGTCAGTCCAAAGATAGATGTCACTTAACATCATATTCAAGGCACTGACAACCTTCTTGTACAGTCTTGCGAGAAGAAGAGCTCCGCAAAGATCTAGGCGAGGGAGTGATGACTTCTTCAAGGGGCAACTCTTGACTTGGAGCATAAGAATGTTGATGTTGTGAGCACTTGCTTGTTAGTTGATCGTATGTAGAAGCAACAACCATAAGCTTTCTGTCAGACCTCACAGAATCCATGGAGCTGAATGTCGTTCACTGGCCCATCAGTCAAAATTCTTCCATTGATGCGTATGGCGTCTATCCTGGGAAGTTGATCGCAGAGTTTTTGCCATTTACGTGAAAGTTCTGGAGAGAGAGGTTCGTCCCAGGTAAGTTGTTGTTGCCATAGAATTTGGAGGAACATTTTATAGTGAATTACAATTGAGCTAATGAAACCCAAGGGATTGTGATGGTCCCAATTTGTGACCAGAACGAAATAATTTTATATAGCCTATTTTATTATTATTATTATTATTATTATTATTATCAATATTTTTTAAGTTTACATTTTACCTTTTATTAGTTAACTAATATATTTATATCTATTATTATGCGGTAATGTAGAATATTATGGAAATTGAAAGGATTTGGAGCGATACACATTATATTTGAAATAAGCTAAGACGCTTGACTGAATATTATTTCTGAAGAAAATTCGAACAAGAGAAGAAAGAGGGTTGTTCACAGAAGGGCGGCGTATTCACGGCTTCTTGGAAATGACATAAATAGACACTTATGTCTGTCACATCAAGTATTCTACCAATATACAAATCATACTAAGAAGGGATTCTAAGAAGACTTACCACCAACAATGCTGGGCCGATGAATGAGTCCTTTGCAACTTTATACTAAAGGTGGGCTGGACCTCCTGAGAATTGCTACAAAGAAGTATTGTCATTGTTGATATGTGAAAGGCGAGCTTATATCGCCTAGCGACTTCTGAAGAGGGGTCATACACGTGCTTTACCTGGGAACGTTATATATGTGACGGCCGCCCAAATGGATTATTATTATTGAATTGCTGGAGGAGAGGGAAGGATGCTGAGTGGAGCAGAGGAATTTGTAGCGAGATGGAGTCTATAACGCAGTTCTAAACTAGACAGTTGACTATTAAGTATGTGAATTTGATAAGACATTCTGTCTCATCAAACTGTGACATGGTTGTGTACGAGGCTATTGTCACAGGGATGATTTTTGGAATTTATTCCGTCATCCACATATAAATTAATTACTTTGAGGATGATCAGGGCCATCTGGAACTCTCTACGCAACAATCCAACTACAAAGATCTTCAATGCGGTGAGCGATGTAAACAGTTATACTCCAGTCAAATCAGAAGGCTATCATGCTTATTAAATTCAATATATTCTATTCAATTAACTCAGTATACTCCAATTTCCAATCAAGAACCATAATACAAGTAAATTCAGTAGATTCTTTAATTTAAATTTATTATTATTATTATCTTTAGTATTTTATATTTTTTTGCACTTGTTGTTTTTATATATTAAATTCATTTTAAATTCAAATGTTTGACTGGTTTCCTTTAGTAGCTAGAAATTACTATAAGGCAACACCATACTCCTGAACTAATTATCGTAAGGTTAGATTACGTAAGTTTCACTACGGCTGGAGATAGGAATTTCGATGCTCTACCTCTGTTTAACCGAGGTTTAATATATTATTTTGATAATGATATATAAATGATCTGGCGCTGGCAATACATATGATACTACACATTATGTACTTTTTTTAGTGAAGCTGACAACAATACAGATACACTATTAGATTAATACACAATTAAATGTTTCATTTTGATCACCCAAAAGTGGGCGACTATTTAAATATTAACTTTTTTTTTAAACTTTATTCTTATTAACAGTAATCAAGTTTAAATATCTCCCAACCCATTACAAATAACGCCCAACAGTGGAGCGCTTTTACTATTAACAGTAACACTCTCTAAAAACTCAAAACCATTACAAATGGCCCCCAACTGTGAGGCACGAAAACCTAACGATATTTACGGAAGGAGTGAGTGTAATTTCAGTGCAAATTGTCAGTGATTTTGGGGGAAAGTGAAGTTAATTAGTGTATTATTAGTGATTGATTTTGGGGGAAAGTGAGGTGAATTTTGGAACGGTAAACTTTATACGGTGTACTTCGAGATGGCGGATGAGGAACAAAGGAAATTGAGGAGTAGGGGTAAAGGCGAGAAAGCTAATTATACGAAAGTTGATAGTGGTACTGAGGCTGAGAGCGTAGAGGATTATACCAAGATGTCGGAGGTAAATCTTGAGAGTAATCCTGAGAATAATCCTGAGGTTAACCCTGAGACGAATATAGAGGTACATCCTGAAATAAATCCTGAGACTAGTGGAGGGAAGGAGAAACAAAAGCCTTTGGATATTTCGGAAAACAAATTAGATGAGATCATGGGAATGTTTCTGGAGATGAATAGGCAAAATCGGGAGATGAGTAGGGAGATGAGAGAGGAGATAAGCAAGGCGATAGACAAGAAGCTAGAAGATAGCAATAAAAATAATCAGGAGATGAGTAGGGAGATGAGAGAGGAGATAAGTAAGCAAAATCAGGAGATAAGTAAGCAAAATCAGGAGATGAGTAGGGAGATGAGAGAGGAAATAAGTAGGCAAAATCAGGAGAGGAGTAGGGAGATAAAGAGGTGATATGTAAAGATAATAAAGAAATTAGTCAGAAGCTAGATAAAGTGGAAAAGGTGAATAAGGAATTAAATAAAAAGTATGAGAGGATTAAGGAGAATATGTCAGAATTCAAAGAAATAATAAGAATGGAATTGCAAAGTGAGTTAAAGAAAACCATAGCTGAAGTTAGGATAGAAGTAGGGGAAAAGTTTGAAGTTACAGGCAAGAAAGTAGAAGAGGTTAATCAAGAGGTAAGAGAAAGAGTAGAAGACGTGAAGGTAGAGATTATGGAACATAGCAAGAAAGAAGAGATGAAGATTAGCAAGAAAGAAGAGATGAAGATTAGAGATAAGATAGGAATAGAAGTGGGTAAAATAAAGAAAGTGATAAGCACTCAAGAAATAAAAATGCAGAAAATTATAGAGGAACAAAATAGGCAGACTAGGGAAGAAGTCAGAGCCTATATAAAAGAAGTCAATATGAAGTTAACAGAAATAGAGAAGCGTGCGTTAAGGCACAGTCAGAAAGACATAATTATTGAACAAGGAAAGCAGAAAGCTAAGATAAGTAATTCAAAGCAAAGAAAGAAAAAGCACAAGCAGAGCGCGATGGTGGAAGAAATGGTGGAGAGAGATAGTGTAGAAGACGAAAGAAGGACGGATATAGAAGAAAGCAGAAGCGAAAAGCAACAATTAGAAAGGTCGTTAAGCTATAGTAGTGGAGAAATGAAGGAAAGGTATGAAATTAGTAAGTCCAGAAGTAAAATGAAAGGGGAGAAAATGAAGTTGTTAGAGGAAATAGAGAATATAATGAAAGAGAGTGAGAAAGATTATGAAGTGCAGTGGCGTGACATAGAAGATAGAATAGGGGAAGTAATAGGGGCAAAGGCGAAGTACAGTGTTACTATTGATTAATATAATACGGGGGAGGAAGAAACTATTGTTATGAGGAGAGAAGAGAGCGTAACTATAAATAAATATAGAAGCAAAGAAGAAGGTGATAAGAACTTAAAAATGCCAGATAGAGTAGTTATGTGAGTCGGTATTACTATTTTGAGCGAACCGTATGACTAAATATCCGTAATGATTTATTAAGTGAATTTATGGAGGTATCTAAAGAACCTACCGTTATTAATTTTAACTCAGTGTTAAAATTACAAGTGTTAGGGGCGTGTATCGATACACTTTTTGACAGTGGCTGTCAGGTTTCTTGCATCAGTGCAGCATTTTATAATAATAGGAAGGAAAATGGTATTAAAATTGAGGAAATTCCAATTAGAACTACTTTCGTGTTAACTGCGGTGGGCAAGAATTCTCACATAATTTCTAAACAAGTGGTTGTAGAAATTTTAAAAGAAAGTAAGATTGGAACACAAGTATGTTTTTTTGATTCCAAATTTGATATATTCACTAACTATGGGTTCGGACAGGATGTCGCAACATTCTGCACAGCTATGTTATAAGAAGGGTAATGTTAAATTCAGATGGATGGATAAAGATGTGATCATGTCATTTAATAATTCAAGTGAGTTGTATGGTGGTTCTAAGAAGATATGTATGATTGAGGAGGTATTAACGACTAAAGGAGTCGATATTTGTAGTGAGGTGGTGAGTGGTGAGATTGTTGGGGTATCTCTTGAGAGGGAACCTTGTTTTTTACATTTTTAGGCAGTATGATGACGAAGGATTATCTAGAGGATTCCTTGCGTGAGGCTGCATTACAGAGTGCGTTAGAGTGAGATCGTGTGGATCGAGTGTTGAAGGTGCTGTAAGAGAATTAGTATATATTTGAGAACCGTATTGGATTAGCTAATTGCTACGAACATTCATTAAATGTACTTGATCGCAGTATTTTTGTAGGTCATCGCTACCCCGTGCCTTACAAATTTCAGGAAGCTGTGAGAAGGCAGATTGAAAGCATGTTGCAGGATAAAATTATAGAACCCTATATTAATTAGCCCATATATTAATTCGTTAAGGGTAGTTCCCAAATCAGAAAGGAAAGTAAAGCTATATTGTGATGCCCGTAATTTAAGTAGGCAGATTGAAAGCATGTTGCAAGATACAATTATAGAACCCTATATTAGCCCATATATATATAAATTCGTTAAGGGTAGTTCCCAAGTCAGAAAGGAAAATAAAGCTATATTTTGATGCCCGTAATTTAATTAGGCAGATTTTGTGAACAGTTAATATTTCAGTAGCTAGGATAGTAATGCAAGGATTTAAAGGAAAGTCATTTTTTGTAATGGAGAAATTAAATTTTATCGGTCATACGGATTTAGCGAAAGAATGGTAATCTGAAGTATAAAGAAGTGCAATTTTAGAAATAAAGTAAGTGAATACGGATTCCGCGATAAAGAGGTGTAATCCTGAATAGAAAGAAGTATAGTTTTGAGAAATAATGTGAATAACTACGGTTAAAAAGGTGAGTAACTACGGTTAAAAAGGTGAGTAAATACGGTTAAGAAGGTGAGTAATCAGAAAATGCAGGAAAACGATTATACGGCACGTACAATGTGAGATCCTTAAGGAAATATGTATCATGAGTAATAAGAAGTGAAACTGATGATAAGTAAGGAAAGTCGCTTAATATTAAGTGAATGATTGTGGTCTGAACGAGAGGGTAATGGCGAGGGTTTGCATCAACCTATGATATTGTGTGTCTTGGAGAGCACAGAGGAAATATAAAGGATAATTTGTCGGCTATAGGCTGGTGTATTTGAGTGTGATATATATACATATGTGGGGTAATTTAGCGCACTGCATTTGCACTGAACGATGTTGCCTTAGGTAATATAAGCTAATAAAAGTTTCTTTTTTTTTCTATAATATGCCTGTGTTACTAGATACATATAATTCCTGAGAGACTGGAGTAGATCTGGTGATTCGCATCACATACCAAGTGTTGTGAAGTGATAAAGTGAATTAATCAGTTGGCAGTCCCACCAACTAGCCATAGTGTATTCAGTTCTACACCAGGCTGAAAATTGAATTCTACGTCCTCAAGATATAAAGCAAAGGTGTATGCCACCCAAATATACATAAGTGCAACGATGACTTATGTCCAAAACGATAACATAAAAGTGAAGGGTATTTTGATGTACATTGTTTACAGGTCGCTTTAATTATGTAAAGAAGAAAGAAAAAGACATTATGAACAATGAATGACTGAAATGATGAGATTTAAATATATATATATATAAAACTTGAAGGGTATAATTTTTTGATGTTGGTAATTGCTTTGAAGGGTATAATAATGTCGATGTTTGTAATTTCTTTGTAGGGTATAATATTTTATATTTGTACAAGTGTTGAAGAGAAGTATGGTGATATGATTGTTGACATATACCATAATTCTCTGGGGCGAATATGTGATGGTCCCAATTTGTCACCAGAACGAAATAATTTTATATAGCCTATTTTATTATTATTATTATTATTATTATTATTATTATTATCAATATTTTTTAAGTTTACATTTTACCTTTTATTAGTTAACTAATATATTTATATCTATTATTATGCGGTAATGTAGAATATTATGGCAATTGAAAGGATTTGGAGCGATACACATTATATTTGAAATAAGCTAAGACGCTTGACTGAATATTATTTCTGAAGAAAATTCGAACAAGAGAAGAAAGAGGGTTGTTCACAGAAGGGCGGCATATTCACGGCTTCTTGGAAATGACATAAATAGACACTTATGTCTGTCACATCAAGTATTCTACCAATATACAAATCATACTAAGAAGGGATTCTAAGAAGACTTACCACCAACAATGCTGGGCCGATGAATGAGTCCTTTGCAACTTTATACTAAAGGTGGGCTGGACCTCCTGAGAATTGCTACAAAGAAGTATTGTCATTGTTGATATGTGAAAGGCGAGCTTATATCGCCTAGCGACTTCTGAAGAGGGGTCATACACGTGCTTTACCTGGGAACGTTATATATATGACGGCCGCCCAAATGGATTATTATTATTGAATTGCTGGAGGAGAGGGAAGGATGCTGAGTGGAGCAGAGGAATTTGTAACGAGATGGAGTCTATAACGCAGTTCTAAACTAGACAGTTGACTATTAAGTATGTGAATTTGATAAGACATTCTGTCTCATCAAACTGTGACATGGTTGTGTACGAGGCTATTGTCACAGGGATGATTTTTGGAATTTATTCCGTCATCCACATATAAATTAATTACTTTGAGGATGATCAGGGCCATCTGGAACTCTCTACGCAACAATCCAACTACAAAGATCTTCAATGCGGTGAGCGATGTAAACAGTTATACTCCAGTCAAATCAGAAGGCTATCATGCTTATTAAATTCAATATATTCTATTCAATTAACTCAGTATACTCCAATTTCCAATCAAGAACCATAATACAAGTAAATTCAGTAGATTCTTTAATTTAAATTTATTATTATTATTATCTTTAGTATTTTATATTTTTTTGCACTTGTTGTTTTTATATATTAAATTCATTTTAAATTCAAATGTTTGACTGGTTTCCTTTAGTAGCTAGAAATTACTATAAGGCAACACCATACTCCTGAACTAATTATCGTAAGGTTAGATTACGTAAGTTTCACTACGGCTGGAGATAGGAATTTCGATGCTCTACCTCTGTTTAACCGAGGTTTAATATATTATTTTGATAATGATATATAAATGATCTGGCGCCCTGGCAATACATATGATACTACACATTATGTACTTTTTTTAGTGAAGCTGACAACAATACAGATACACTATTAGATTAATACACAATTAAATGTTTCATTTTGATCACCCAAAAGTGGGCGACTATTTAAATATTAACTTTTTTTTAAACTTTATTCTTATTAACAGTAATCAAGTTTAAATATCTCCCAACCCATTACAAATAACGCCCAACAGTGGAGCGCTTTTACTATTAACAGTAACACTCTCTAAAAACTCAAAACCATTACAGGATCAAAAATAGATGAAATAGCTGTAAGCACACAACGTTTAGTGAAGGTATGGCCATTTACAGCAGATCTAATATTATTTACAATTTGGAACTTGTCAGCTACTGGGTGCCACAAGAGACCTAATGTTTTAATATCATCGTCAAGGCGAAGAGGAAGGTGGGATTCTCTTAGTTCAGGTGATATGCTCTCTAACAATTCAGGGCTATTGCTGCACCATTAACGAAGAAAAAATCCGCCCTTACTAAGCAGGTCCATCAGATTTTTCTGTATCTGGAGTGCTTCCTCTTATGTTTGGGACCCTGACATGCAATCAACATAAAAATCGTTCAATAAAATAGCCGAATCCTTCGAGTAAGTTTGAGCTTCATCTTCGCTGAGGTAGGCAATGTGTGCCAAGAAATGGAGAACATGCCATTCCATAGGTGACTGTCTTAAGTTGGTATTCCTGCAGTGCATCGGTCCGCTTCCTTCTCCACAGGATTCGTTGTTAGGCACAATCTCTGGGGTCTATTTGTACCTAATGATACTTTTTTGCAATGTCAGCAATAAACGCTATGGGATGAGAACGGAACCTAACAATGATAGAGCTGAGGTCCTGTTGAATTATAAGTCCAACCAACAGTAAATCGTTCAAGAAAATGCCACTTCTGGTTTTGACAGAACTATCAAATACAACCCGTGTCTTGGTTGTGGAACTGGAATCCTTGAAAACAGCGTGGTGGGGCATTTAGTAAACTGGGCTAACAGTAGAGTGGGCTGCTTCCATGTGTCCCAGATCTTCATATTCATCCATGAAATTAGTGTAGTCTTCTTTCAAGTTTTGGTTTCTACTCATTTTTCTCTCATGTAAATAGAACCGCTTGGCTGCCATTTGAAAGGAATCGCCTAATTTCTTGGGGTCTTCTCGAAATGGTAGTTGAACCACAAACCTTCCTGAAGAGTCTCTAGTGGTGTTCTGAACAAAATGTGCTTCACATTCTTTTTCATCCCTGGTTCTTGGAGTCAAGTGCAACTCATCTAGTTTCCAGAACTTCTGGAGTTGAGTGTGGATATGTGTCAGTTTTAGCAAAGCATGAGACCACCGGCCGCCGTGAAGTATTGGTGCAGGGTGAGCCGATTGGTTTCGACTCACAATACTTTGCCGACGCCGACGCCCCCCCTTGTGCCCCGCCGCCCCCATGTGACCCCCCCCCCCCCCCACTTCTGCCGACGCCCTGATCATTAATTGTGAATCATTTCAGGAAACAAGGAGAAGACATAAACTATTTAAACACCCATTATCTTTAATGGAAAATATATTAATAAAATTAATCCGGTCTACATTGATTGAATGTAGCCATTGTTGACTGTTTGGGCATTGTTGATGTTTCTAAATTTGGCGCTCTCTAATTAAATTAATACAAGACTGGATAGCCAATCAGATGTGGACACATCTGTTCTGATCGTGTCCCAAACTAACTTTAGTTCTAAAACTTGATTCGGCCATAAGGGTCTTAGAGACAAATTAATCATGAAGTTGGCAATGAAGTTGTGCCGGCCGATCTTCAGTTGTCCACTGGTAAAAAAAAGGTGAGATCTGGGCATGCGCGAGCTGGCTTTCGGATAGAAAGGAAGCCAAGCCAAGCTTGGAGAAGCGACTTCAAGATGTGATTCTGTTGAGGCAAGACGTTGCGGCGTGGCCTGTCTCGGAGCCACTGCCGAAATCATTAAAACTACATCATGTGAAATTCTATAAGGGACGTGAGTGGTAGCCTCGGGCCATATTCTTTAGGCCATACATAAGGTAAAACTGTTATTTATTAAAATGTGGGAACTCGTTGCTGACCGGCATAAGATTGCAGCATTCCGGACAAATATTGATATTTCCTAGCTTAGCTTGTTGAGGGCAAGTGGCGTTTTGTCCCTCGCGCTGCACATTTATGATATAAACTTTAGTTTATTTGGCTTGTTACGAGCATATCTTGTTCAAGATATTTTATTTTTATGTGTAATTTCTTTCTTAATTATTAAAGTGGGCCCATGATGTTTTATTTATTCATTTACTATAATGTTTGTTAGGGAACAAGCCTCTTAAAATGTAGGGTGCAGCGCATGCGTAGGTTAAGGGATCTGAAGATTGAACATTCCCGTTAAAATTAAAAATACTGATTTCGATCTTTATGTAACAGGAAAATAATAACTTAACATTTTAAAATGTAATTGTCAGGATTTTGGTTATGGGAACCAGATAGTTTAAAAATGACAAACGGTCCTTTGCTTTTCGTTTGTCTGAGATGGCATTTTTGGTCTATCACGGCCGCATAAGTACAGCACCCATGCTGGTTGTAAAACTGTTTCGGAAGCCTATTTGAAAGAATGTAATGAGCAATTTCATTGAAGTGAAACGAAATGAGACTGAAATAGTTTCGGATATATAATTGGAAAACGTTTAATTTGAGGTGATATAAATCACGTGAAAGTAACCTGTTTTAATTTTACAGCGTTGCCATATAATTTGGGGTATAGCTTGGCCTCCATTTTAAATATATAGTTAGGAGTGCAGATTGGTGTTCCCTCCCATAGCCATTCGGCCTTGTATTTCTTTTCCCTTGAAAATATATATTAATTTTTACCTACTGCTGTTCGAGTCCATGTTTCATTGAGCGCATAGAATAGTACTAGGTTAATTGTTTTCAGGCCACTTTGGCCTCGGGGTACCAAACCCAGCCTTCCACTCAAATTTATCGGTGCACAGGGTGCATCAACTTTATACCTTCCAGAAAGGATCCAACCATACTCAGTGTTTCTAAAACTGGGTGATTGAGGTCTCTGGTTAGTTTACCTGACCGCTGAATGTAAGAGAGACTTCTGTACTGTGTAAAATGTCAATCTTACCAGGCTGAGAGTATGCAGGGTCTACTAGTGGGAGATGTGTGGGTAAATTCCAGCTTGAAGAATCAATGAAGTGTCTGGGCAAGTTGTTAGTAACCTTGGGAAGCACTGTAACCTGTTTTTAAGGGGGGCTTTTACGCCACTGACACAAGTCAAATGGTCGCCATATGTGTGAAATCAACGTGGCAGATATTGGGCCAAGTTTGTAAATTGTTATTTTTATTATTATTATTATTGTTAATTTTTTTTTAATTTTCGGAGCTTCAAATATTTTGGAATCAATGGATAGATTTTCTATATTATAGAAAATACGATCTATTTAATATTTTAAAATTACGCGACGTGATTATATGAGAATACGGAAGGCTAGGTTTTATAGTCATTTAGGGTTTTGAGAGGGCTTGGTACATCTTGGATTCTACGGTCTAAATATAGACGCGCTACTCAATAACAAGTTGCGCAAGGGACTTGAGGGAACAGTTCTCACTGTGAAAACGTGAATTAGTGGAACGGAGATCTCGCCCGGGAAAACCAACTTGAAGAACGAAGAGGAGGGAGACGTGGACGGCTTGGCCAATCACGAGAAGAGGCGGGGCTCGTCGAATCGGAGAAGAACACGGAAGAGGAGCGCTGATTGGCGGACGCAGTCTCACGTTTTCATCTGAAAAAACAGAAGTTGTTGGAACAGTTGTCGCGGGATATAAGTAACCGGGCAAGCAACGAGAAAGGTGTTCATATACTATCACGATGTGTTAAGTTCATATCGGTATTACGGCGACGAGTAGGGCGCAGTCAGTTACGGGAATCTCTCAGTGTATTCATTCGTCTTCGGATATTATAATTTCGTTCTATGGTGAACATAAAGTACTTTTCGCCGAGATATTCAATGGCAAATATTAGTCATGAATACGACGTGTTCTGTAGTGACGCTGCAAGCAACGTAAGCGCGGCTAACGGATTTTGATCCACCGCTCCAGCACATTTCGAACTTTGGCATTATTCGTCGCTTCGCCGCTAAACAAGAAGAAGATGTCTTGCCACGAGGTTCTTCAAAACGCTTTCATCATGGGGGACGAAGAATTCTGTATGTTCGCTGGTGAGCCAACTGTCGCCTCATATTCAAGCTCTCAATTTTCCTGCTCTTAATAATTTAAATTCAGTAAATTCATAGGTTTGTATTTTAAGCAAATTTCATACTTCCAATTCTCATACGTTCATGTGGTATTTTAATTATTTTCTAAAGCTCTCTTTCGTATTTCTCATGATTACCGCAATGCCAATTTTGGTTATTAAATTCTTTTATTCAGATGAAGCCTTTCTTTCCAGTAGCTAGAACTATATTTAAGCCAAGCCTTTCTTCCACACAAATGATTCTAGGGTTGAAGTTGGAATCTTGCCACGGCCTGATTTTAGGAGTTCTCAAGTGTTTCTTAATAGCTAGTTATTTCATTCGACATTTTTAGGGTACAGCTTTATGTTGTGTCCTAATGGCACCCAACTAAATTATCTAATAAACTCTGTAAGCATCTTTGCAAAACATATAACGTGGTCATTCAGTGTAGGCCATATTTCATTTTATGTTACAAGAGAGTAACTTGTGTTGGTTCAAGCAAACTCCCAAAGGAGAACACGTTACACGTGTCCCCCAACAGTGAGGTCAATAGTGGAAAGCATTACAGCACTAGGCAATCAACTGACACCGTAAAATTACTAGAGCATGAACTGACTTCAAGAGAGATTGTGTGTTTTATTTCCGAAGTAGTGTTACCTATGCCTTGAATTGGTACCCTACTGGACCTTCTACGAAGTTTCAATCGCTGTGTACACGATTCTGAGATGAAGCAGGATTGTGATCCAGAATCCAGTAAGGCACGACATGTCTGTAGTCTACCGTTCCAGTCCTTGACCTTCATAAGAGCTGTAGATAAGAGGATTTGTTTACTGGGCACTGCCTTTAATGTGCAATAACTAGCAGTCATAGACTGATTGTTGACGACAGTCATTGACACCATTGTTACAGGAAACATCTTGTTGATAATGACGAGGTTCTGATTGTTGTGAAACATCTAGATGAATAAGAGTATGGTGCCACTTACCACAGGTACGACAGCCAACAGATTTGCACGTATTTACCGGATGATCCGATTTCAAACAATTGAAGCAGAGGTTTCTTTGTTTAACAATGTCTCTGCGCTCTTGGACAAAAAGTCGGATGAAACCGTGACATTTATATAATGCATGGGATTGGTTGCAGTTGACATATAAGAATGCTTTACTACTGTTGTATGCTTACGGCTGGAGGAATCTTGGATCCTGTTACTAGTCAAGTTGTTTAGCCTTGCGGGAGAACTAGAATTTATAATTTCAATCGATTCACACTTGATTTCGAAAAATTCATAAAGCTGTTGAAGTGTAGGAAATGTTTGAGGGTCTAATGTAGATTCATACTCCTTGCAAATTGACATCTCTGTTTTTCTAAGATCAGTTGAGACATCAACAGTTCCTCCAGTGGTACCTTCAACTCTCGACATTAAAGAATCCATTGAAATATATCTAGCAAAGAAACAGAAGCCAGCAAATCTGAATGAACACACATTTATAGAAAGGTCACCACTTTACACGCTGCTAAATAAAAAAATAGCTCTACACAAATGAAAAATGAGGCAATGAATGCACATGGGAAGGGTATTAATGGGAAATATGTCATAGGTGAAGGATGCACTATGTGTTTATTTCATACAAACCGAGACCTGAATATAGGTAGTATCGCATGAAACCTATAATCTATTAGACCGGGTGCAGCCTATATGAGACGTTTCTTATGCTGTGACAGACGATGTAAATTGACCTGCGATAGTATGAAAGTTTCCCAGGATCCGTAACATACCGCATTTCCTCGCATAATCGTCACCACAGCGTAATCGTCGTACCCCACTTTTCAAACACTAAAATAGGTTTATACAATTTCATCGCATAATCGTCGCACAGCATATTCGTATTTGTGCGCCAGTCAGTTGCATATGCTGCCGCGACTTTATAACCTGGCGCAACTTTGTCAGAAGAAAAATATATCGTCTTTATGCTTGCGGGCTATGAACTGTGACGCGAGCAGCAAGCTTCGTCAGTTAGCACATTCCCCGAGCGTATAATCTGGCGTGATATTGTCAGGAGAAAGTAATCTCGTCGTTATGCCTGCGGGCTATGAACTGTGATGCGAGCGGCCACCGCACATTCCGCGAGCTTATAGTCCTAATGTGGCGTGATCTTGTCAGCAGAAAGTAATCTCGTCTTTATGCCTGAGGGCTATGAACTGTGACGCGAACAGCCAGCGCACATTCCGCGAGCTTATAGGCCTAATCTGGCGCGATCTTGTCAGCAGAAAGTAGTCTTTATGCCTGCGCGCTATGAACTGTGATGCGAGCGGCCAGCGCACATACCGCGAGCTTATATGCCTAATCTGGCGTGATCTTGTCAGCAGAAAGTAATCTCGTCTTTATGCCTGCGGGCTGTGAACTGTGACGCGAACAGCCAGCGCACATACTGCGAGCTTATATGCCTAATCTGGCGTGAACTTGTCAGCAGAAAGTAATCTCGTCTTTATGCCTGTGGTCTATGAACCGTGACGCGAGCGACCAGCGCACATTCCGCGAGTTTATATGCCTAATCTGGCGTGATCTTGTTAGTAGAAAGTAATCTCGTCTTTATGCCTGCGGGCTATGAATTGTGACGGGAACGGCCAGCGCACATTCCGCGAGCTTATAGGCCTAATCTGGCGTGATCTTGTTAGTAGAAAGTAATCTCGTCTTTATGCCTGCGGGCTATGAATTGTGACGTGAACGGCCAGCGCACATTCCGCGAGCTTATAGGCCTAATCTGGCGTGTCTTGTCAGGAGAAAGTAATCTCGTCTTTATGCCTGCGGGCTATGAATTGTGACGCGAGCGGCCTGTTTCGTCACTTAGCACATTCCGCGAGCTTATAGGCCTAATCTGGCGTGATCATGTCAGGAGAAACTAATCTTGTCTTTATGCCTGCGGGCTATAAACGGCGACGCAAACAGCCAGCTTCATCAGCACATTCTGGGAGCTTTAACCTGACGTAACCTTGTTAGAAGAAAGATGCCTGTCTCTGACTGCAGGCTATGACTCACGCTACATGACTGACTGGCCCGTGCAGCAAATAATGATACAGTATATTCCTTGAACTTAAATAATCTTCGCATAATCGTTGCTCCCTGCTTTTTTCCACGAATTTTGGGCTAAAAAAGTGTGACGATTATGCGAGGAAATACGGTACACTTTTTTGAAAAAGTCATTCCAACCTCACTGATCACTTCAGTCACAAAGACTATCAATTTACAGCCTCAGTTACAAAGGTCGGACAACAGAGGTCACACATGACATCACACATGACATCACACCATAACGTAGCTTGGACGCGTATCTCATCAGTTGGCTAGTGAGCGGCCAGGGCCGGTCTTAGGGGTTTCAGCGCCAGGTGCGAAATTCGATTTTGCGCCCCTCTGTGCGAGTCGGGTTGCCTATTTCCGGCAAAAATTATGAGTTATCATAAAGAAGAATCATAGAAATATAAAGTCGAAAATGCATGCACCGAATTGTCGGATGAAATTAAATAAAATGAACCTAAAATACATTTACCCATTTACTATATTACTTGAACATGCTTTACTTGCGTTGTAGTAAGGGATAGTCAAGGTAACACACAAAATATCGGCTGTACGCTCGCATGATGCAAAAATACTGGACTTTATTAACTGATAGGTGATGCGTAACATATTACAGTAACTATTTTTCAGTTGTGATGCAAAGTGTCAACATAACAAAATCACTGGAAAAATACACGTACAGGAATCAAGCTTTACTAATTCAAACGACTTCGACACACAGGAAAAAATCACACTAAAACCCAAAACCTTATGAGAAGGGAGCTTCCCGTACTTCGACTGAAGCAAACTGTTTTACTAACTGGGCTAAATCGAGTGAACGCGCAACATCGTTCTCTATTGAAATTAAAGCAAGTTTTGACAGTCTCTCTTGGCCAATTGTAGCACGCAGGTAGGTTTTAATCAACTTCAATTTTGAAAAGCTACTACGTTCACGCGAAGCGACAGTTACCGGCAAGGTTAAGAGATTTCGCAAAGCTACATCGACGTTTGGAAAAACGTCAATCATATTCGTGCTGTAAATAAACTGCAACGCAGTGCGAGGGTTTTTTGCATTTGGTGGTAGGCATGGGCTCAAATGTTGCAGTTCAGAACATAGATCCATCCCACTTATGTCAGACTCATTATTTCCACTGGAAAGCTGCTTTTGCCTGTTCAAGCAACGATCCATGAGTGGACTACTATCTTTAATAGACCCAGGCAGTACCTTTAGATCGTACGAAAATCCCCATGTATCGGAATGCTGAATATCTATAACTTCAGTCATAATTCTAAATTTTCCCGTATTGATTATGATATATTATAAAAAAACTAAAACAATGTATTGTTAAGTGGATATTTGTATAATATATCGGAATGCTCTTTAAAGAAAAATAAGCTCTTCCTTACAGACTTAAAAGCTACTGTTAGGAGATTGTCAAAGAAACTTTTTTTGAAGAGTCGAAGAGTCGTTGTGGCTTCACTTGTTTGCACTTAACCTTAGCCTGAGCTCAGCCTCCGTCAGCTCCGACTCCAACTCTGACTCAGAACTGTCACTCTCAGTGCCTGACTCGATGACTTGGTCCGAGTCCGAGTCATCTTCCTCAATCAACCGTTTAGGGCGTCTAGTCTTCCTTTTCCGTCTACCTTCTTCGACCTCAAGAGACACAGACGCAATGATTTCTTTAGCCGATATTATAGCGCTTTCATAGCCTTCTTGGGAATATTTTTCAAGGTATGCGATACAACCTTCCGCGAAAGAAGACGCCTTTTGTAGGCCTATATCAATTGCTTCTGCTTGCATGGCTTTGCCAAATATGTTTACTTGAAACAAAATGTCGTGTCATACTACAACAGCAACGACAAATTCGAATGTCACAATTGTTTTCGCCAAGTATTCAGCTTCATGGCGTAGCCCCGAACCAAAAGCAGGATTCTCCTTAATGGCCTTTAAAAGGCTGCCACTACCTCATTCGTATCGTATCTAAAAGGTCTCACTGCATCTATGCGACACTCCCAGCGAGTGTCGCTCAAATCTTTTAGAGTCAAATTACAAATGTGAGCCAACAAAATAGACCATCGGCCAGGAGACGACGAAAATAAAACATATATGCGTTGAATAATGCCAAATAGAGTAACGCAGTAAGGACAGCATTCGGCTGAGTCAGATAAAACTAGGTTTAAGGAATGGCTACCATATGGAACATAATTTGCGCGCTGGAACTGTTTTACAACGCGAGCTTGAACTCCTTTATGTTTACCTTTCATATTCGCGCCGTTGTCAAAGCCTTGACCTCTAAGGTCTTCTAGCTTTAGCCCCATTTCTGTCAAAGTATTAATGATCAGATCGGCACATTATTGGACTGATCAGTAGGATTTGTTTGAGAAGATCTCCCGTCTATTGATGTTGAAGGTCGGACGAATTTTTTAAAAGCTTCTGCTGCCTTCTTGTCTTCTTCTGCATGCTGCAACCTTCGTTCTTTGTTTGCAGCTCCACTAGCTTTACCGGAGGAGGCCATTGTTGTAGGGTTTCTCGTTCTTCAACCCGACTTTACACCATCTGCACCACGCACTCGAATGAACGACAATTACCAAGGGCCATAACACTCCCGTGTATTGTGCTAAAACGTCCTACCATCTACGAGCGGGTCGACGCCGACTTCGCCCAGCCACACGTGCAGTTTGTTATGATTTCTTTCTCTTTGACTGTCTCCAGCTCGTGTCACACCCGCACCCCTTTCTCCAACCTCACTCCCCTCTCTCATTGCATCCTCGCTTCCTATCTCTCTCCTTCGCCTTGCTACAGCTCTGCTACAACAGCGAACCGAACCGAAATATCACGTAAATGCCCGAGCGCTGCAGAAGGGCGATTTGGTTGGTCCCAGGCCCGGGTGTCGAGCCGGGTTGCGTTTCCACGATAGTGAAAAGGCAAGGCATGGTAGAGAAAGATATAGTGTTTGCTAATCACTATTTCACTGAGTTAAACTTCAGTCCGTCACGGTCTAAGGTGCGCGTAGGGTTTTCAGTCGTGAGAGATAACACCGGTTGAACTTTTAAAAAAAATTGATTCCCATATCTGTTTGACGAACTCGCATTTATCTATCTTGCCATTTGTGCAATAGGAAATAAATCGAAATTTGCCTATGTTTGGGGGACGCCTTTGGCGCCCCCCAAGCCGTTGGCGCCCTGTGCGACTGCACATGTCGCACACCCCTAAGACCGGTCCTGTGAGCGGCCAAGCGATAGTTAACACCGTGAAACTTCACAAGTCGAGTAAGTACAGTGCAAATAGTATTTTGATAGTGCATGCTAGCTTCATGTTTGTTTGTTGACATACTACTATATTGTTTTTATTTGTACACACGTGTATATACATTTTTAAATATTTCTATTACGTAATTCATATAAAAAAAGAACGAGGTGTGGATTATAACACACGCACCCTCATCAAACAGACTCTCACGGATACAACCTCTAAGGTGAAGTTCAGAGGAGAACTATCTCGGAGTTTCAAGATCAAAACCGGAGTACGACAGGGTGATGGTCTCTCGCCCATTCTGTTTAATCTGGTGCTTGATAAAGTTATCAAGACCTGGGAATGCACATTGAGGAATCTAGGAATCAAACCAGTTGCCATTGGAGCTGGAACCCGAAGAATCGAGATCAGGTGCCTTGCCTTCGCAGATGACATTGCAATCTTGGCCAACAACTCTAAGGATGCTGGCATAGCTGTCCAAGCCCTGCACGAGATAGTGGTGAAATCTGGATTACAGATATCTTACGATAAGACCAAGTACTTTGAAAATCGGCACTACGGAAACACCCCTTTGACGACCATACATGGAACGATTGGAAGAGTCAATCGCTTTCGTTATCTTGGTGAATGGGTCCACCCCAATGGTAGAGATGGCACCTCCATCTTAGCAAGGTGTACCAAACTCAACGCAGCATACCAACTATCCCACAATTTGTACAACAAGAAATGCATTTCGAGGAATGCTAAGATCTGTCACTACAGAACTGCTGTCAGACCACAGTTTCTGTATGCTGCAGAGACCCTCTTGATGAACAGAAAAGGCACCATGGATGATCTGGAGAAAGCCGAAAGACGTATCCTCAGGAAAATCCATGGCCCGAGATTGCTCCCAGATGGAACATACCGTTTGAAATCTAATTCTGACCTGTATCGACAGTTAGAATCAGCCAATACCAGTATGCGACGTAGGAGGCTAAAGTTCTATGGGCACCTACAACGAATGAACAGCAACAGGCTTACCAAGAAGATCTTCTCCTTGGTTAAAAGCTACAAGACTGGAAGCCTGTGGCTTAATGAAGTACTAAAGGAATTGGATTTGGCTGGAATTGCTGACCTTGATGTAGAAGATCGTTCTAAATTTTGTGCTATGGTAGAATCTTGGACCCCACTACCTCGAGTCTCTAAATGTCGGAAGCCCCTTTCGCAGGAGAGAAAGGAGAAAATATCAGCAGGGCTCAAGAGATATTGGGAACGGAAAAGAGCATCGAAGAACTAGTCATAAGCGCTCCGTCATCATCATCATCTTGAGCAGTTTCCAACCGCTGGTCGGGTCTGCTTGGAACATAAGCCTCTCCATCGTTTCCTGTCCATCCACCATCTCTCGTCATTTACTGTGTCCCAGCACACTCCTCTTTCCTCCACACTCTTCTTAACTCCTTTTGTCCATCTGTCCCTTGGTCTTCCCCTTGGCCTCCTTCCCGTCATTTCCATTCCAAACATCTTCTTCGGTATCCTCTCCTCTTGCATCCTCCTCACATGTCCATACCATTGTAGCCTAGATCGCTCTATTCTATTTTGCAATGGTTCCTCTCTTACCATCTCCCTGACTCTCTCATTCCTTACTCTGTCCATTCTTGTCACTCCTATCCTACTCCTCTGGAACTTCATCTCCACTGCTCGTATTTTATTCTTGTCCCTTTCCTTCATCACCCATGTTTCTGAACCATATGTCAAAATTGGCACAAAGTAGGTCTTGTAGATGATTCCTTTACATTTTTGTGGTACATCTTTATTCCATATCATCCCCCTAACACTCTTGAAAAATCCATCTGCGCACCTTCCCCTCTCATTTATTTCCATCCTATTGCCTCCCTTTTCTTCAATTATGCTTCCCAAGTACTTGAAGCATTCTACTTTCTGCAACTGCTGTCCTCCAAGTGTTATGCCCATATCCAGTCTGTTCTTCTTCCTCGTTGTGATGACCACTTCACTCTTTTGTGCTGAGAACTTCATCCCATATGATAACACTACCTTCTCCCACTCATCTAATTGCTCTTGTACTTCTTCCTCATCCTCTCCCCATACCAGAAGGTCATCAGCAAACAACATTGCCTTCATTTTCCTTTCCCCAATGCTATTTACCACTTTTCGTATGATTTCATCCATCACCACTATAAATAACAGGGGTGAGAGGGCACTTCCCTGTTTCAGACCACTCTCCAGTTGAAACCATTCCGTTCTCTCTCTTCCCACCTTTACACAGCTTTTGCTTCCCTCGTACATTGCTTTCACTCTTGCCACTGTCTCCTTGTTCACTGCTTTTGCTCTCATTGCTTCCCATACCTTGTTTCTATTAATACTATCATATGCTTTCTCAATATCCAAGAAGGTCATCACCAGATCTTTCCCATATTCATAATGGTGTTCTTGTAGCTGTCTTACTGCAAAGATGAGGTCAACTGTTGACCTTCCTGGCCTGAATCCATACTGTTCTTCCCTCAGCCCATCTTCAACTTCTGTCCGAATTCTTCTCTCCAGTACCTTCTCAAATATTTTGGCGCAGTGGCACATGAGTGTAATTCCCCTGTAGTTCTTGCATTCCTTCCTACTTCCCTTTTTAAATGTGGGTATTATTATCCCTCTTTTCCAGTCCTCTGGTATTTTCTTCTCCCTCCATATCACTTTCATTACTCGAAAGAGCCACTGTGTTCCTATCACCCCTGCTGCTCTCACCATCTCCACACTCACTTCGTCTATTCCCGGTGCCTTTCCCCCTTTCATCTTCTTTAATGCTTCCTCCACTTCTTTCCATGTCAATTCCTTCTCTGAAATGTCTTGGTCACTGTCTGTTTCTTCCTCCACAATGTCCACTATGCTGGTTTTAGTTGGATTTAGGAGTTCCTTGAAGTATTCTCTCCAGATAACCTTTACTTCTTCCATATTTTCGACCTCCTTTCCATTCCTGTCCACCATTCTGACATTTTCCCCTGTATCTCTTCTCTTTGCCTTTATCATTCCATACAACACTTTCTTACTGCCATCACAGTCCTCCTCCATCATTTCTGTCCATTTCTCCAGCCATTTCTTTTTCTCTTCCTTCACTACTTCTCCTGCTTCTTTCTTCCGCTCTTGGTATTCTTCTCTTGTTCTGTCTGTCCTCTGTTGGAACCATTTCCTGAATGCTTCATTTTTCTTTTTCACTGCTTCCTTAGTTCTGGGGTTCCACCATGGTGTTTCCTTCCACCTTTTCTTTCCACTAGTTCTGCCACACACGACTTCCGCTGCTTCTACCAACACGTCCTTGAACCTATTCCATTCTTCTTCACCTGTTTTCGGATCATCCTTCGGTAATTTGTTCCTCACTAATATCTGGAACTTCTCCTTATTTCCATCCTCCTTTAGCTTCCATGTCCTTATTCTTCTTTCTTGGTTCTCAGTTCTCCTCTTTTCCTTCAGTCCTCTCACCTTGGCGACCAGCAGACGGTGGTCACTGTCCAGGGCTTCTGAAGGTATTACCCTTATATCCGTGATACTCTTCTTTGTCTCCTTCCCGCATAGAATATAGTCCACCACTGATTTCCTAGTCAAATCCCTGCTGTACCAAGTAATTTTATGGTTCTCTCTCTTCTTGTACCATGTGTTTCCAACCATTAGCCCATTTATCTTGCACAGTTCCAACAATCTCTCTCCTTCCTTATTCCTGTTTCCCCATCCTTCACCACCAATCACTTCCTCAAAACCTCTTCTATCAGTTCCGACATGGGCATTTAGGTCTCCCATGACTATCAGGTCTCTCCCCACTAACTGCTTCTGCAACTCCTCTTCAAACTCGTCCTTCTCGCCTTCTGTGCATCCCACCTGTGGTGCATAGACTTGCAGAATGTCCAGGTTTCTACCTTTCACAGTGATTCTGGCTCTAATTATTCTATCACTTACCCTCTTTACTTCCTCCCTCAGCCCTTCTCTCACCACCATTCCCACTCCATTTCTCTTCCCCTCCTCATTTCCTATCCAGTATAGCTGCAAGCCATTTCTCAGTTCTTTTCTTCCTTCCCCTCTCCATCTGGTCTCTGCCAGTCCGAGTACATCCAGTTTTCTCCTCTCCATCATATCCACAACCTCCTCCACTCTTCCCGTCAATGTAGTTATATTCAAAGTTCCGATTCGTAGTCCATTTCCATAGCCAGGTCTGCTTCCTTTAGATCTGTCCGCTCCGTAGTGGGCTTAAATCAATAATAATAAAAAAAAGAACCGTTAAGACAAAATGGAAATTATCCTTGAATTTAATACAACCAAGACAAACTACTACAATACTGCAGCAGCAATTTAAATTTAAAAATCAATTAATTATTTAGTGTAAACTTTAACTGCTACACAGTGATTAGGATCTGATGATGGCCACTTGAGGGTCGAAATGGGAAATCCTATATTGCCCCATTATTTGTGATATTCTAATTAATACATGTAATTTTTCCCAGGAGTTGTGATTACTTATTTATATTGTACCCTGCCCATTCATTGGGCACAATCGTGTTGACCGACTGAAGACTTACAAATGACAATTTTGTATAGGCAACACTGGAAGAGAATAGCTTCAATTCTATACATAGTCTGACAAGTTGATGTGAATTAAAAACTTTGGTTTCGAGTACTGTAATTATTGAAGAAGGTGATAGGTTTCCTTGTAAAATTATGGTTGTTGATATTTATAGATAAACACTGCATCCAAATGGTTGAAGCTGGAGTAAGCAAAAAGCTGTTAACATTGGTGAAAAGAAATAACACACCAGACGGTGACATACGCTTGCAGCATGCTCTACTAAGTGCTCTCAGGTATGTACGTACATCATTTCTCAGTGCAATATGTTATTTGTTTTTGATTTCTGATGGCAGGATTGTAACCCTTATACTTTTCAAGTTCTCATGTGATGGATGTGTGAAGACTGTCAACCATACTGTATTCACTCACATTTCAACCACATTTCTAACATAAATTTCAGGGTTTCAAAATAGGCAGTGTAGCTAATAATATGCAAAAAGTGGTGGTATTAATATATTAATATTAGAAATATGAAAGCGAGCAGGTAATGATGGGGATGAACAGTTCTGTTTATCTTCTGATATTATCCTATGAGGGAGACACATTTGTTCTAGCTTCTGTATTTTCTCATTGGTCTGTATAAATGTAGGTTCTTAAAATTGTTCTGTGAGGCTGAGTGTTTGATCTAAGAATACAAGTCATCATCATCATCATCATCTTGCACAGTTTCCAGCCACTGGCCGGGTCTGTTTGGAACACAAGCCTCTCCAACGTCTTCTGTCTTCCCACCATCTCTCAGCCTCCACCCTTGTCCAGTCTTCTCCTCTCTTCTTCACGCTTTCTTCCACCCCCTTCAGCCACCTGTCTCTCGGTCTCTCTCCTTCCCACTTCGTCTCGTGTACCCTCCTGGGTATCCTCTTCTCCTCCATTCGTTTTACATGTCCATACCATCTAAGTCTAGATTTCTCTATATCATCCTGTAATGGTTCCTCCTTCATTAATTCTCTGGTCCTCTCATTTCTTATTCCGTCCATCTTTGTAGCTCCAATACTGCTTCCCAAGAACCTCATCTCACTGGCCTGTATTTTGCTCTTCTCCCTTCCTTTCATAACCCAGGTCTCCGAGGCATACGTCAGGATAGGGACATAGTACGTCCGATATATGTTCTTTTTGCTGTTCTGAGGAACATCCTTGCTCCATAACATGCTTCTCACACTCCTCCGGAATGCTTCTGCCTGTCTCCCCCGCTCATTTATTTCTCTATCGTTTCTTCCATTATCTTGTATCAGGCTTCCCAGATACTTGAAACTCTCTACTTTCTTCAGCTCTTCCCCGCCAATTGTTATTCCCGTTGTGGTTCTTTCCTTCTTCCTTGTTGTGATCACCATCTCATTCTTATTTATGCTAAATTTCATCCCATATCCTTGTATTATTCCTTCCCACACGTCCAACTGTTCCTGTACCTCCTCCTCCTTGTTTCCCCAAATCATCTGCAAACACCATTGCTTTCATCTTTCTTTCCCCAATTACTTGTGCCACTCGGGTCATTATGTCATCCATCACCTCAATGAAAAGTAACGGTGACAGTGCACTTCCTTGTTTCAGGCCGTTTCTCTGTTCCAACCAGTCCGATCTCTCTCCTCCCACTTTCACACAGCTCACGCTTCCTTTGTACATCTCCTTTATCCTCTTCATAGTCCATTTCTCTACTCCTCTATCCTCCAGGGACTTCCATACTTTGTTTCTGCATACACTGTCATATGCTTTCTCAATGTCCAGGAAGGCCATCAATAGATCTGTTCCATGCTCATAGTGCTGTTCTTGTAACTGTCTTACAGCAAAAATCAAATCCACTGTGGACCTTCCTGCTCTGAAGCCATGTTTCTCTTCCCTCATCCCTCCTTCTATCCTTGTCCTAATCCTCCTTTCCAAAACTTTCTCAAAGACTCATCAGTGTTATTCCCTGGTAGTTTCTGCATTCTGTTCTACTACCTTTCTAGAAGATCTGGACAATTATTCCCTTTCTCCAGTCCTATGGGGCCTTCCTTTCCTTCCATGCTGTCCTCATCACTCAGTACAACCATTGTATCCCCACCTCTCCTGCTGCTCTCACCATCTCCACACTCAACTCATCCACACCCAGTGCCTTCCCTCCTTTCATCTTCCTCACTGCATCTTCCACTTCTTTCCATGTTAAGTACTTTTCTGTTTGCAGTTCATCTTCCTCTTCCCCGATTTCTTCCTCCTTGCCGCGGTTTCCATTTGGGTTCAGAAGTTCTCCAAAATATTCTTTCCACATTTTCTTCAGTTCTTCCCTATTTTCTATCTCTTGTCCCCTTTTGTTCACCATTCTAACATAATCCGTAGGATCCTTCCGCCTCTTATTTTTTTACCATCCCATACAGGACCTTTTAAGTACCTTCACTATCCTCCTTCATCATCTTTGTCCACTCTTCCATCCACTTTCTTCTCTCCTCAGCTACTACTCTCTTTGCCTCCTTCTTTCTTTCCTGCTACTCTTCCCTTGTCTCTACCGTCCTATTTTGATACCACCTCCTAAAGGCTCTATTCTTTTCCCTTACTATATCTTTTGTCTTCTCATTCCACCATGGTGTTTCCTTCCACCTCTTCTTACTACTTGTCCTCCCACATACTGCTTCTGCTGCACCTACTAGTGTCTTCTTAAATCTAGCCCATTCCTCTTCCACCCCTCTTTCTTCATCTGTTGGAATTCCTTCCTTTACCATTTTGAGGTACTCGACCCTTCTATCCCCTTCTTTCAGTTTCCATATCCTTATACGTCTTTCCTGGTTCTCAGTCCCTTTCTTCTCCTTACTCCCTCTCAGGTTCATTACCAGCAATCTATGGTCGCTATCCAGGTTCTCCGATGGTATAACCTTGATGTCCGTGATGTTCTTATTTAGTTCTTTCTCATACAGTATATAGTCGACCACCGACTTCCTGGTCAAGTCATCACTGTACCATGTGATTGTGTGGCTCTCTCTTTTCTTGAACCAGGAGTTCCCAACTAGCAGGCTGTTCCTCTGGCAGAAGTCCAACAGTCTCTTTCCTTCCTCATTTCTTCCGCCCCAACCCTCTGGTCCTAGAACACACTCATAACCTTGTCTTTCTCTTCCTACATGGGCGTTGAGATCCCCCATAACAATCATATTTCTTCCTACCAGCTGCTTCTGCAATTTCTCTTCAAACTCCTCCTTCTCTTCAAAGGCACAGCCTACTTGTGGAGCATACACTTGCACTATTTCTACGGTCTCTCCCCTCAGTGCTACTTTCACTTTCATCATCCTATCACTTATTCTCCTCACTTCTTCTTTTAAACCATCTCGTACTACAACTCCCACTCCATTCCTCTTTCCGTCTTCGTTCCAACTCCAGTACAGTCTATAGCCTTTTCTCAGTTCTCTCCTTCCTTCCCCTTTCCACTTTGTTTCTGCCAATCCCAATAAATCCAACTTCCTTCTTTCCATCATATCCACTATCTCCTCCACCTTCCCCGTCAGCGTTCTTATGTTTAAAGTTCCAAATCTTAGTCCGTATGTACAGCCGTGTCGTCGTCTATTATATCCATCATGTCCGAAGCTCGTTCCATTCTTGAAAGCATTTGGTTTCATCCACTACTGGCTTGCTGGGCCTATCGTAGCTTCACCAGAGCCCCGTTAGCCGTCACTTTTCAGGGTTCCTGTAGGACCTTCACAGCTACCGTAACGGTCCCAGGGCACACGAAGTCCCCACTGTATTTCGCCCCTACAGGCGATCCCCTACTTTGTGCCGTTGCCCGTCTCCCACGACGTGGACGAGGGGTTGGACTTATGGGAGACTAAGAATACAAGTAAATAGAATAATTGAAATTGATTTTGCTGCATGATAACTATGAAAATAGCATTTTGTAGTATTGAAGTCATTCGGTTTTTGAACAAGTTCAAAATTAATTAGGACCTCAACTAATAAAAACATGGTCAGGGATTGTATCTGATCAACAACATCATCATCATCATCCTTTTCAGTCTCCAGTTTCCCGGGTGTGGTAGACAAGCGGTCGCCACTGCTTTATGTCATTGTACAACTTTCGTTCTAAAATTTCTTCCTATTTCAGACCTTTTTTCTCCACTTCTGATTTGACATATCAATCCATCGTTTTCTGGGTCTTCCCCTTGGTCTTTTCCCTTTCAGGTCTCTATTGAAGTAGTCCCTTGCTGTTCTAGTGTTATTATTCGCATCACATGTCCATACCACTGGAGTCTACGCTTCCCTATAACATTTGCAACAGTTTCCTGTATCCCAGCTTCTTTCCTATTTGTTTCGTTTCTGATCTTGTCCTTTCTGGCCTTTTGATTCATGGTTCTAATGAATTTCATTTCTGTTGCTTGGATTTTGTTAAGGTCTTTATCCAGTCAAGTACATGTCTCCAGTCCATACACAGCATATACATTTAAAAATGAATGCATATGCTTGACATTTGCTCATCGTCATCATCATCATCCTTTTCCGTCTCCAGTTTCCCGGGTGCGGTAGACAAGCGCTCGCCACTGCTTTCTGTCATTGTACAACTTTTGTTCTACAACTTCTTCCCATTTCAGCCCTTTTTTCTCCACAATACATTTGACAATTAACTACTGTAAGTTATTCAGTGTGTATCTACCCCTTATTATTCCCATTTCAAGGCATCAGGGATGAAGTGCTATGAATTTCTATTTGCTGAGTGGTTTTCCAGCTGATTGAGCTTCTTGATGCCAACCACATGAGATGAATTATAGAGAGAAGGAGTGAATGAAACTTGGCAGTGAGTGGGAAGGAAGCAGTTGTGACTTTAAAAATGAGGAACCAAGGAAAACTATTTCATGGGCAGCCAATGTTGGGGTTCGTACCCACCTGTCCATAAGAGTCCAGAGCAGCCTGGCATTTTTGTTATTCCACTATCAACCGCTGTACGGTAAATCAAAACAAATGCACCAGGGCTCGCCTACAGTTCGCCTGCTGTGATTGGTCTACTTCACATGAGAAACATTTGACTTCTATGAACCGACTAATATCAAAGCATCTTCTTGCTGATGTCAATGACTTCAATATTTTGATCGTTCATAGAGTTGTTTGAAACAGGGATTGAAATTGACTCATTTTGCCAGTCTAAGTTAGTTATTGTTGTTTTAAGGGACGGAACTACGAGGTCATCTGCCAGTCTCAATGGTTTTTTTTTACTTGAGTGAAATATGGATATTTTTATTAAAGATCTAAAAGTTTTGCTTAATGAAGGCATATGCTCCAAAATCATGGCAATGATAATTTTTAGGTTGCAGAATTATTGCATGTCAAATGTATTGTATATACTGATTTTGTGGTCTCCTTTTGCCTCACTGTATATTCAATATTTTTATATAAAAATAAGACTTTAGCACAAATTCAGAGCATTTGTGGGGAAAATTGCAAAAATAATCTTGTGTAAATCACTGCGTAACTTATTCAGTATTGCAGGTATACATGATAATAATAGTCAACAAACAGAAGAAAAAATAAGAAAAAGTGAAATGTGCATTTATTGTGATTTTCCGTATCTCTAATTACATCATTCAACTGCAGAAGCTGTGTTAAACATAAAATTGTTAAGTTGTATTAATTTTCTCTTTCAGAAATTTAGTAATTCCAAGTCAGAACAAAGCAACTGTCTTGAATGATGGTTTGATGAGTGCAGTGGCTCCAATGTTGGCAATTCCCACCTTTCCTGTTGTGTTCAAACTTCTTGGAACTCTGAGGATGGTTGTGGATGGGCAAGGTAAATAGATTAGGAAACAAATGTACATTTAATTATTTATGTTGCCTCAGTTCTGCTGCCCCCTCTTCCCAGTTGACATTGATGTTTGGGTCCTTAAAACAATAATCACAACCGTTTCCATGTTAAGCCTATTTTCATTTATGAAGAAAAAAGGCTTATGAGATCACCATTTGTCCGTGTATGTGTGCGTCCGTGTCCCCCCCCTTATAACTTCTAAACAGCTGGAGCGATTTCAATGAAACTCGGTAAGTTCATAGTACTGTTTTGGCCGACCCCAACCGTGCCCTGCACATTTTATTACATTTCACCAATCCAACATGGCGGCTGTGCGAAATATTTCACCGGCATTCCATATCTCCCAAACTATTACTGATATCGCCCTGAAATTTTGTACGTTGATAAAGGGTACTACTAGAAGTTCAACTATGAGACTTCCAAAAACCTGTAAAATACAAACCGAACATGGCGGCCAAGCGTGAACTAAATGAATCGTCTTCACTTTCAGCATTGTTTTCTGCCATCGCACGCGACCTATGTACCGAGGTAGCTATCTTGTGTTGTCATATAGTTCACTTTGGAATACGAAAAAGAAGAGTACCAACCTTCTGCCAAAGAAATCCCTTGCTATAGCAACGATACGAGCAGAGTTGTCAGATAGTTCATTTTGGCATAAGATAAAATGAAATCTCAACATTTTGAAACTTTGAATAACTCGATATTTTAAAAAATGTCACTTAGTTCATTCTGGCATAAGACCACTCATTTGAGGGTGCGCAAATGTGAGTAAGCCATGTCAGTGGATTTACTTGCACGTTAAAGATCCTCTTTAGGGCGAAATTCCCAGAATCCCAGCGTGTCTAAAAGCCACATTAGTTAAAAGGGACGTAAAACCAATAACAGTATTATTATGTTTACTGCAGTTTTATGTTTGTCTGTGTACAACTGATCTGTTGATTTGGGGAAACTGGAGTGTTGTTGCTTGTGTTCTGGATTTGAAATTTTAATTTTTATTATTTTATTGTAGCGTTTTAGAATGGAGTTAGTGAGCATGGTGATGTGCAGAGACTCGGGTGCTGCATCTGTGGATAACTTTGGCTTTGTGTTGTCTTGGGTTGTTATGATGTCTTGTGCTATTTTGGGTTTCTTTCTCTGGATATTATCAGGTTTGTTTTGTTTGGACTTGAGTGCTGTGTATTTTTGCCGTCCTTCAAAAATCAGAAATTGGACCAACGATCTTCGGATCAAAAGCCATCCTTTAAAGCATGTTTATTGTGTTGTTTTTTTTTTCTTTCCAAAACCCAGAGAAAGTTGCTTTCTATGGTGGTTTTTTTTCTCTCTTATTGCAGAGGAGGCAGCTCGTGAACTGGGCCTTCAGAGCGAGCTTGTTCAGCGGCTAGTACAGTGGTGTGGGACTGAAGATCATCCTGGTGTTCAAGGCGAGGCTAACCGATTATTGGCGTGGCTAATTAAGAACAGCCAGTAGGTTCCTATGTAAAGCTAGTAGCAATGTTCTGGTATGGGGAGAGTCTGCTTTCTGAAGTAAGGTTTGGCAAAATGCAGAAAAACAGGGGAAGCTCAGGTCTCTGACCTGAGCCTTAATGGGGAGGAATGTGAGAAGGTTTGATAAGGTTTCTTAAGAACAAACCTTGTAATATTAAGATGTTATAGTGTCTTTCACGGCCTGTGAATTAAAACTCGGCAATCTTTCTAGGATTGCCGTGTCCTGTGTGGGGTTTCACTTAGGACACCATGCTGGCTCATCAGTGGGCTCTTGGTATCCACGCCCAGACCCCGTGAAAGCCAATATAACATCTTTTTGGAAGCCTTAATAGGGAGGTGAGAGGTGAGGACTGCTTGAGCTTTTAGCTCTCGCAGTGAAGAGGTGGACACCAAAAGCCAGCTGATGAGCCAGCTTGGTGTCCTAGGCGAAACCCCACACAAGACACGGCACAAACCTAGAAAGATTGCTGACTTGTAATATTAGTTTATAAAGGTTGTATTTTAGGTGAAACTTAATCTACCTTGGATCCTCCTTTTTACATGAAATCTGAACCACTTGACATTACTAATAACCTTTGAAAATCTCATGTACATTAACCAGTTATTGAGGCAGACACTTGACCAATGTGCCATCCTAATCTATTATACATTGCAATTATGTAGGGGCTGAAAATTACATTGTTATGTGTGGGAAAACATATTGATGAAAAGTGTTGAATTGAAAACATAGACCTCTTCCTGAATGAAGATGTGCTGTGAAGTGATGCCAACAGTTGTATTCCAGTTGTATTCCAGTTGTGGGTGGAGATATGGCAACATCGGCATACAGCCCCAATCTTGGCCCTTGTAGTTTTTGCCTTTTTGGTAAACTGAAAGTAAATCTGAATCTACAGGGTGAAGAAAAAATGCCGCACTTGTAGGTCGGCATGCGACTCCTCATCCAAATGCAAGACAAAAGTTTGTACAGAAAAATCGGTGTGGGTGCCGTTTGAAAATAAAAGTATGAAAACGTGATGCTGGCAACACTGTCACATCCTGCATCGCATCGGAATATACAGAGGAATGTGTATCATCCCGCACTTTCGTACCAGCCATTGTAGCTCATTGAGTAGACTGCTGGCTTATCAATCCCACAATCACCATGGAGCTACGATTCGAAACTAGATCAGGTCGCCCTTTTTTTTTAATGTTCCTGTTGTTGATCTGCGTTAATAAGCAGAACATCATTTTGTCACATGACAATAACTTAGCACATGGCAGTGTGATCAATTAAACTACATGCATGAGTCGACTAACCAAGCAGTGCACAACCATAACCATGCTGCTTCGGCAATGGTAGATGCAGGTGTGTTGCGTAGGGTCCGGCAAAGTATGATCCAGCGAGTGACGAAGTGTTGGCAAAAGCAAGGTGGTCGCTTTGAACATCTGCTGTAAAATAAACATTGCTTGTAAGTGTACGTACCAGCTCTGTGAGGCTAAGACTGGACGTCAAACACACAGAATGGAATTATTGGGCGTAGCATAATGGGAAATCTAGTGTAGCCTACCTATTGTGTTTTTTGTACCTCAGACGATGTTACTGTATCCGATATGATGTTCTATTGGCTTTATTTGTGCCATGGTCGTTTACGTCTGTAAAAAGTTCATATTATGTTTGTAGGTTTAAATAAAGGTAACAGTAACGGTAAGACATAGTACACAACATAATGTATTGCATTGTGGAGGTGTACATTGGATACAATTTGCTACATTAACTGAAAAAAAATTGGCGCGAAAGCACAACCGGAATTCACGGTATTACCTCGTACCACTGAGCTAATGAGACAGCTCCGAAACGGCGCTGAGTTCATGCAACCTCTTCTTGGTCACACTGCACTCGGTTACAGCATTGCCAGAGCCTCGTTTCTTAACTCGCATTTCTGTTAAAACTATTGGCGGGACTAAGTTTTGCAAGATAAAACTGTGTTGTGAATTTCGACTAGGAACCGCATGCTGACCTTGCCCTGTATATAAGAAAACACAAGGCAGATATACAATCAAACAATGTCATCAATCAGGGTAGACAATCAACAATAAACCAGTGTAGACAGCTGGTCTAAGGATCAATAACTGCGTTTCTATTAATAGGAAATCAAACATTTACTTCACTTGTATAAAAGTGCTTACAGAAATTGGCAACTATGTGGAGCAATTGTGCAAGGTAATCTGCCATAAGTCCAACCCTTGTCCACGCCATGGGAGACGGGCAACGGCACAAACTAGGGGATTGCCTGTAGGGGGGAAGTACAGTGGGGACTTTGTGTGCACCGGGACAGTTACCGTTACGGTAGCTGTGAAGGTCCTACAGGAATCCTGAAAAGTGACGGCTAACGGGGCTCTGGTGAAGCTACGACAGGCCCAGCAAGCCAGTAGTGCATAAGACACTTGCTTTCAAGAAGGGAACGGGCCTCGGACAAGATGGATACAATGGACGGCGACCTAGCTGTGATCATGGAGTACGATTCGGAACGCTGAATGTACAAACATTGACTGGGAAGGTGGAGGAGATGGTGGATATGATGGGAAAAAATACGAGCCTTACAGTAGTCGCATATGATGTGTAACATCTGACATAGAAGAAACCTCACGTGAAATTGTTGATACACCGGTATTTTATAGTATTATTGGCACAAATATGAATCTATTGTAAAAGGGAGTGTTTTACAGATATTGTAGTTTATAATACGGAACTCATTTTATTAAATGATTTGTAGCTTCCTCCAGCACTAGCCTAAATAAAGAATACGATATGGATCAACTAGATTAATAGACGCGACACCGCTCATAACCTTAAATTCCTTATAAACAGGTCCTCTTGATTCACAGACCAACACGTAATTTCATATGGATTCTGTTAATATGAGTCATATTGATGTGATAAATATCGTTTAAAATTATAATCTGGTAGCAAGAATATCTACCCCGTCCGGGATTCGAACCCAAGATCTCTAGATTGTCATACGCACCAACCCCACGGCTATTTCGACTATGGAAATATTGTGCACAAGATGGTGACTTATTTACACGTTCCAGTAATACTGCATTACGGAATTAAGTTTCATTTATATTTTGCTTGTTTCGATAATGTTCCTGCGTGAAATTGAGTTTAAAATGCCTTATGAATAGGCCCTCTTGTGAGTAAAGAGAATGTATTGAGTAATAGTTCATAAAGGCTTGCTCAATTCTTATATAACCACAACGATTACATTATATTGATGACTTCATTACCGTTATGTGGGTTAATATTTGAATAGCCATTGTGCAGAAACATAATACCGGCAATGCCGGCTACTTACAATGTTTGATATTAAGGCATTTTACCATTTAAATACTGATACGAAGACTTTGAACATGTACCATGTCATTTGTTTCAATCACTTGACACCAGAGTTCGCATGAGCGTTTTCTGTTCAGTATGTCATATACATTCCACATGGCCGAGAGCACGCTGATTGTTTCTCTTACCAGTGCCAGCTGGATCTATCGATCGAGTTAGCAGTGCGTCTTATACTTCCGTTCGATCCACCACTGCGAGCTAGCGCACACTTCCTTTCGATCGATCGAGCGGGCAGTGCATACTTCCATTTTCCACCACTGCCAGCTAGTACACTTCCGTTCGATCGATCGAGCGGGTAGTGCATACTTCCATTTTCCACCACGGCCAGCTAGTACACTTCGGTTCTATCGATCGAGCGGGCAGTGCATACTTCCGTTCGATCCACCACTGCCAGCTGGATCGTTCCGATCCACTTCCGTCCCCAATTTTCAAAATCACTCCCACAAAACTATCCAGCAACCGAGCGGAAAGATGTTACATATCAAAAGGAAATTGGATCTGCTGGGGCTGGCAGAAACAAGATGGAAGGGAGAAGGAAGGAGAGAATTGAGAAAAGGCTGTAGACTATATTGGAGTGGGAATGAGGAAGGAAGGAGGAATGGAGTGGGGATAGTAGTGAGAGATGGGTTAAAAGAAGAAGTGGTGAGAATAAGTGACAGGATGATGAAGGTAAAAATATCACTGAAAGGAAAGTCTGTACAGGTACTAATAGTGTATGCCCCACAGCTAGGCTGTACTGCTGAAGAGAAACAAGACTTTGAAGAGGAAATGCAGAAACAGGTGGGAGGAAAGAATGTGATTATAATGGGAGATTTAAATTGTTACTCCCCTTCTACACACTACACTTATCTCGCTCAGCTCGACAGACTCCCTAGAGGGCCTGCCAACTTGAAGGAAACTTACCAACGGCGGCCCTAAGACATCCTTTACGGGACTTGATGGTTTTGCCTCGGCGGCCGGTGTTGACGACGTATTCGGGAGACACCCTCAGATGGACAAGAGAGGAAAATACGTCGTTTTATCCACAAGCTTGAAAAGTGGAAGACTTACCTGGTGAGGATTCATTCAACCGCAGCTGTCTTGAGGGTGGGGATGGGACGTTAAAGGCGAAATGAAGTCGTAATCAAAATATAAAAGGGGTCTGTATTATAAGGTATCACAAGATATAAAAATAGGAACTACCCTTTTTAGGGGCATATTTCAATTACAAACAGATTTATCATGAATGAAATAATTGCCCTCGAAAGGACGGTCACAAGGTGAGTAACACTGTGGCACGGCAGACCACTTAACATGCTTTAAGACGCCAAAGGAAAATACGAGATCAACAGGTACACTAAAGGGTAAAATCTTATAATTATAAATCAGGTACGCAAGGGAAAGTTATCCTTAGTCAAAAGAATTTATATAAGCCCTGAACTAGGAAACGCATGCACACACATCCCCAGAACGAAACTTCACTTGAAAATGCCACCGTGAGGTTACACCAAAGAGAGAACCAATTACAAGTTACACACGTAAAAGAAAATTAGGATCAACTAACACGCACGAACATACCAGGGAATCAACGGAAAAGTAAATAAAAGAGAATTCAAAAGAAAAGCTACATTACTAATTACAGGCTCCAGAAAAGCGGAGCGGAAGGTATCACACGACCGCCATAGGCCTCGGCGCGAACTAGACTCTACTCTTAAAAATGGCGGAAGCTAACTGTAAATCAAGGCCTGATTGCACCATAGTGCTCCGCTCCCAAAATTTGGGATTTGAACCAATCCCATAGGTTAAACAGAAAAACAAGCCAAAATTGGAAATTCAAAAATGAAACGCACGGGGGCGTAAAGGAGAACAACTAAAGCAAAGCGTCACATAACCTACAACTAGCACGTGGACGTAAGGTGATGCAACTTTAGGAACAGGGCCCCCTTAAAACTAAAATTATAAAATTCTACATGCTGAAATCGGGAAAATTCCAAGAAGCGTGATCACAGAAAATAAATGAATAAATTTGGACCCAAACTAAAGGACGCACAAGGTTGCACAACAAGGAAAATCCTTGCCCAAAACAAGAGAGATTTCCCACCATGAAAACTACTTCCGAAGAAGAAAAATTGATAAACAATTTAGTTATTAAACAGTGGGAGACATCAATCCATTATTTGGCCGAAGCCCCTCCTGTTGTGCCATCCCCACGAGGTATGAAATTCCACGACGCAATTGCACAGAAAGAAAAAACAAGGCCCCGAAAATAGGCAGATAAACAACAAATACAATATCACACTTCCTGGAACTCACCTGTACCACTACATGTTAAGAAAACCAAAAACACAAAATAATAATGCCGCTCCACGAGGAAGCCGATACCTTTCCTATATCCCCGGGGCATCCGAATCCCCGGAAGATGTTTCCTTTATGAAAGTCAGGCAGCAAGAGAGGGAGTTCGCACACAAACATTCAACATATATCAAAATGGCACGATAATTTCTAAAGAGCAGTAGTAGCACACACGCACACTAGAATTCCCTGGCTTTCTTGAACGTAGTCCATAAGACACTTCCGTGTTCACTTCCGAGAGAGTTGGCCACCCTGGTCGTTCGCCATGCGTACGTCACTTGTCATCTACGGCGGTCGATACATCTCGCGATGGTTGGGGTTGGAACAATCGATACAGCTGATATTGACGTATTTTTAAATGCGTAGATCCAATGTTTATTTTTGAGGTTAGGGAACACATTAATTCCAGAACCAGTGCACATCAGGTCAAGAGTAGTACCTCGCGTGTTAGACTGCGAGTGCGATGTTGTATACATGAAGATTTCTTTTACAAGGTCTTCACAGGTCGAATTTGCGACTGTCTGCATAGGCCACAATGTTCTTCAGATTTAGGTAAGTGAAGGAATTTATGAAGCGTTCGCTCCAACTGGAAATACAGGGACGGGTAAATTTGGCAGGAAAGAATATCTTAGGTTAGGTATATTTTTACGTCAGCTAAGTGGCGTGAATAACGTCACATCCTCCTCCCCCGAAAGCAAACTGCGGGGTGGACAGCATTTGCGTAGTGTTGATGTGACAGATCTGGAGTGGATCAGCTCATATGTACGGCTGCAGATTTACATATGTCCCAACATGTTTGAAGGAATTTTTGGGCATAGACTTCATTGAATGGCAGGCAGAATGTTCAAGGTGCAGATTCACACAGCGACAAGCTGAGTTGATGGCACTGTCTCGGTGATAGTTCCGCTCCTCATGTTAGCTGGAAGGGTCTAGGTAGAAAAGTCCTGATGACCCAGTTACAGATGGAGAACGGGCGATGACGAGCCCAGGTCCCCGCCAGCAGTTTCCCAGTCACGCCACCATCCACATGTCCACCAGGGTATCTTGGACGCCCCGAGCTGCACTGGATCCCGTGGAGAAACAGCACAGTCCGACACATCCACAGGGAGCTCCATTTCCAACGGGGCAAGCACTGAAATGCTAAGCGCACTAGTAGCAGGACATACCAGAGTGACAGACACAGGTCATGGTGCAATTATTTCATGGTGCAATTACTAGTTGCCAGAAGGGCAGTTACAGTTTATTTTGCGAAGGTTCTTTAAATTTTTATCAGGTATCAGTCGCGGTACATCACAGATTTGATTTAGAAAAAACGAAACATACAATTTTATTGCCTTTAAAGGCGGGGCCCCCCCCCGTTACCAAATAAATCACCTTACGTTTCCAAACGGGAAGTTACCATATCCAAGCCATCCTAAATCCTAGGCTTCACATACATTGCCTCGACAAAGCAGGCATAACCACATACCCTCCACATCGAGGTCACCTTAGCTTCAACTAACCAACACAGGGTTCTACTATTAACTAAGTCTTACCAATCTTGGGAAAAACCCGTCACACATCATAAAGACCGATATACGATCTGTTTGTTCATACAACAAGGTTCAACACGCTTCTCACAACATTTTGGGTAAGCAACGCCTCCAGAGACACAAGTTCTCTGTAGATTTGGGGGGAAACTTTACAAAAGATCACATTACCAGTTACCAAACCAAAGGGGCATGAAAAAAGAACAAGGATACCACCAGTTTAATTGTCGACTAACCCGAGACTCGCTTGGGCGTCGCGTGTGCGGGCTTGCACTGTGAGAGGTGAGTCCTGAAGATCCTCTTCCTTTCAGGGTCGCTCACCAGCACTGAAACAGGACTGACAAAGGATTAAATTTTAAATTTTCCTGACACTTTGTTTCCTAGAAGCTTAGGTGAATGGTCCTGGACATATATCATGTCTCCCACATTGAGGGTGACGGGCTTCCGTCCCTGATTGTACCTTTGAGCTAGTCGCTCGTGAGAAACCTGAATGGACTTGCTTCACCTTGTCGGCAGACGGTTGATCAGGCAACAGGTCATGAATTGACCACAAGTTCGTCAACGGAGAATTAGGTAAATAAGCAAACATCAGAGAGAATGGGGTAGTGTTATGCGTTTCGTGGACAGCAGTGTTGAACGCAAAAGCTAGCCAATGGACCGATGAATCCCACTTGGCGTGTTCATCATGGTGGTAAGCGATCAATGCGGAACGCAGGTTCCGATTGACACGCTCGGCCAACGACGGGTTGGGGTAATATGGACTCGTGGTCACATGGGAGATACCATAGTCGAAACAAAACTTACGGAACAGGTGAGACGTGAAGGTTTTGGCATTGTCCGATACCAGGAACTGGCATGGACCAAATGAAGTAAAGATAGAATTCAGACATCTGATGACTGTGTGGGTCGTCGACAATCTAGTTGGGAAAATCCAGCTGAAACGGGTGAACCCATCAACACAAACCAGTGCAAACCGGTTTCCCAACTTCGACCGAGGGAACGGCCCGACGAAGTCAATAAAAATCCTCTCCATGGGGCGGGAGGCAGGCTCGGAAGACAATAATCCAACACGAGTATTGACGGCGGGTTTACTGATACTACAATGCCTACAGGATCTGACCATGTTACGAATATCACCATCCATTGACTTCCAAATAAAGTTCGTCCTGATCTTTTGGCGAGTCTTGAACACACCGAGGTGACCCCCAACAGGAGACTCATGAAAGTATTTGAAAATTTCAGGAACAAGTACGGCAGGCAACACAATTTTACTTCTCTTGTCGTGGCGAGCAACGCAAAACAGAATACCTCTTTTCAATTCATACGGCTTTACAAGTTCTCCACCTGACATCCGGGTAATTAATGCTCCCAATACAGGGTCTTCTTTCTGATACTCGGCTAAATCACGGAACAACAAAGGTGAGTTGGTAAGGACAGGCTTCACTGCATTAACTGAAACTGAAGACACGGGAGATTCTACCTCGGCAGATCCAGACTGATCCCTAGGAACTTCCTCGAACATTCGACTCAACGAGTCGGCGATTACATTGTCGGTTCCACAGATGTGGCGAACAGTGAAACTGAACGAAGAGTTTCTGGTCGCCCAACGAGCAATACGACCAGTGTTACGGGGTTTTTCCAGAACCCAGCTAAGAGCCTGATTGTCAGTCTCCAGCTCAAATGAAATATGTTCAATATAATTTCTAAAGCGCTCGAGAGCGAACAAAACGACGAGACCCTCCAGCTCGTACACAGAGTACTTAGCCTCAACAGGAGAGAGGGAACGAGACGCATAAGAAATGGGCTGCCTACCCAATTCTCCTTCTTGGAGCAGGACCCCAGCAATTCCCGAGCACGAAGCATCGGTTTGCACAATGAACGGTTTTGAAAAATCAGGGATGGCAAGAACGGGAGCGTTACATAAAGCAACTTTGAGGTCTTCGAAAGCAGCCTTCTGAGAAGGACCCCAACTAAATTTCTGGTCTTTACGATGGAGAGAGTTCAACGGAGCTGCACGCTGTGCAAAATTGGGGATAAATTTCCGGAAGAAGTTCACCATCCCGACGAAGCGGGCTACGCCCTTGACATTAGTGGGAGGTTTGAAATCACGGATACCCTGAGTCCTGGACTGATCTATGGACACACCGGCAGTTGACACAATATGACCAAGGAAGGAGATTTCTGGTTTCGCGAATGAAACCTTGGATAGTTTTACAGTAAGACCAGCACGCTTCAGTCTTTCCAAGACTTCCTGTATGTGCTTCACATGTCCGTCGAACGTCTCGCTGTAGATCACAACATCGTCCAAATAATGGTATAGAAATTCAAATTTGATACCTGAGAAGACATTATCAAGCAGGCGGCTCAACACAGCTCCACCTGTTGACAAACCGAACGGTACACGATTGAATTGATACAAATTCCAATCGGTGGCAAACGCAGTCATTGGTTTTGATTCCTCAGCCAAGGGAATTTGGTAATAGGCCTGGTTTAAATCGAGGAGTGTGAAGAATTTAGCCTTGTGGAACCACGAAAAACAAGAATGGAGGTCAGGCAAGGGAATAGATTGAAGTACAACCTTCTGATTCAGTCGCCTATAGTCAACGACTGGTCGAAAACCACCATTAGGCTTGGGTACAAGAAACATCTGGGATGAATACGCAGAAGTAGAAGGACTAATGACACCATCAGCAAGCATTCGGTCGATAATTTTCTTAAGAGCCTTCATCCTGGGCGGAGCCAAGCGATAGGGAGGATGTCTGACAGGGATATTGTCGGTGACTTCGATCTTATACTCAAGCAGTTTGGTCACGCCCAACTCATCAGTGAACACCTCTGGATACTCCCGGCACAAGTTCCGTATCATATCAGCCTGGGAATCGCTTAAGTTACTCAAATCAAGTTTATCAATGGTGATGGGATCAGAAGTCTGATTGACTGAACTACCCAACGGCTGGGGATAAGGTTCAATGAAATTAAATTTAAGTTTAGGTCGAAATCTGAATTTGAAAGTCCTCGCTTGGAGGTCAAGGATCAAGCCAACGGACGACATGAAATTGGTCCCGATGAGAAGGGGACAAGAGAGATTTCTAATTGCCCACACCGGAAATTTCCAAGTGAAACCTTGGATCCTGAATTTAACCGAAATACTACCAAGGACATCTAAAGGCGAGCAATTTGCTGACACCAGGCGGGTTTGCAACGGATTCAATTTAGGAAAGTTACAGACTGTCTTCATGGAATTGTACCACTTTTCGCTCAATAGTGACACGACACTTCCGGGCTCGTTATTTATCAAAACACCTATGATAGGAGAAGAATGAGAAACTGAAGAGACCCTGTTACAAGAATCAATACACAGAACATTTCCTACGGGGTCTTGGTCTACACCAAATGAAACACAACCAGGTTCGTCGCCATCACGAAAATCATTTGCAGGCTCGGAACAACTCCTTTCATCACGTTCGTTACTTTCACAGTCATTACTCATGGGAAAAATTAAATTGGGCACAGCAGGCTCACCGCCTTCGCAAACTACATTGACAGGTAACGGAAGGTTACACTCAACGGACACAGAATTACTTGGGCCAGGATGCGGGACCTCATCCACAGGTTGACCTTCGGTACACCCTTCTGAGGGCTCATCCCCACTCCTGGCAACTGGCAGTCAATTAGAGGTACGTTTAGGCTGGCCGCAATACCTAGCGACATGGCCCAAGCCGTTACAATTATAGCAGCGACTATTGCCGGACCCGGCAGGACGAGCGGGGCGCACGAAGCGGGGCGCAGGTGGAGGAACACTAACGACACGCTGTAAGTCACCATGACGAACAGACTCGGCAGATATGGCAAGAGCACCTAACTCCCTATAAGTGGTTGGACGGATCTGCATACTCAGATAAGACCGGAATTCGGGCGATATTCCGTCGACAATGGAAGACACAATATAACCTTCGAAGAAGTCGAGGGCGAAGACCTTCGCATAGTTCCTGATATCCTGAATATAAGCGTTCAGACTCTCATCGAAGCGCTGAACACGGTAGAAGTATCTTTGAGTGAGCGAACCCATGAGACGGGCAGGAATAAACGAGACCAAAACGTCGCAAAGAAAACTTTGGATAGAAACAGCGGATGACATGGCCTCGACCACCTTGTCGCGCATGGTCCCTGACGTGTGGGGGAACAGTAACTGAAACACCCGGCCCTCAGATAAGGCGAACACTGCTGCATACTCGTTAATCCTAACTAACTCTCTCAAAAATTGGATGACTCCATCCACACTATCAGTGTTAAACTCCTTCAGTTGTGCGAGCGATGTGCTTAATGGATGATTTATGTTGCCAAAACCACCAATTGGGTGAACTGAACGCTCAGAAATGGCAGGCGCAGGTCGGGGAACAGCGACAATTCGGTTGTCGGGCAAAGCGATCAAGTTGTTTGGCGCAGCAGCCAAAGAATGACAAGAATGCGCACATTCACAAGATGGGCATCTGGCCCCGGATACAGGTTCTGAAATAGCTACGTGGCCATGGGGGCGAGAAGCAGGTAAATTAAAATTCTGTTGAACGGCCAAGTTCCTTTCAGAACGAGGCATGGCGAGGGTTTCGTGACCAACAGGGTATGCAGCAGAATTAACAAAACGTGAAGTGCAGGAAGCCGAAACGGTGACAGGCACTCGAGACATACAATGCGAGTAATAGGGTGCGGAATTGGTACTCGACATGCGTTGCCCACTCAGGGTCGCATTGACATTAAATGTTGAAGAAATAGGCAAGTTAGACAATGGGGCTACGTTACTAGCACTGAAAGGTTGACACTGAGAGGCCACATACTGCTCGAAACCGGTGGACATGATAGGCGCAGTGGGCAAGACCGGTTGGGATGGATGGCACATGGGAACCAATGCTGCGGCAGACGTCCCTATATTTCCTCCTAGATACGCACTAGGCAGGGATACGCCGGACATGGATCCGCCACACACAGGGATGGCCAAAGACATATCTGTCACATGAAGGACATCGTGGGCATTATCAGGGTCGGTTACAGACAGATTACCGGATTGCGCTGCAGGCAGATCTTGCAATGTTAAATTTTGGAAGGGATTACACAGGGGACAATTAACGTCAGAGCACTCACAGTGACGTGAAGCAGAAGGATACTCGCCCGGTAAACTCATCATGGCCATAGCACCATCACTCTGTTGCCTTCGAGCCAACTAGTTCGGGATGCTTACATGCATAGACGCAGGGCTAGATTCAGCAGTTACGTTACATGCGCTATCGTTGAACGGTACAGAAACTGAATGGGGCCCTTCCCCTGACATGGCTTCAAAGTACATTTCACAATCTCGTACCTTCACGGTACATTCGCAAAGAGAAGTCTGAAGGGCAATCAATTCTCCCAAAACTGTAACGCTGCGGTCACCAGCGACTGAAATCATGTCGGATACCCTCCCAAACAGGTGCTGGACAGAGGCGCGCACTTGGGCTAATTCGCCCTTACTAGAGCAATGAATTTGCAAGTAGTTACACATATTAGTTAGATGGGACACTTTAAGTTCAATCAGGGACTTACCCCGATCAAGCTCTTCATCTGTGAGTTCCGGAGGGCACACTGGAATTTCCGAAGCTCCTTCCAGCATTTTCCGGTCTTGGCTCAGGTCGCCTGAAGACTGCAGGCCACGTATGGTCAACTCTTAATTCGCCTCATCCCGTGTCAGACGAGCCGCAAACTGCCCACTTCTCGTAGCAGACATTTTTGCATGAAACAGATAACAGGGCAATTAAGACAGGTTATAGGCGGGACATCTTTACATTCAAAATTGAAACTGATTTAAAATATTAACAGGGGATTTTACAGCCAACCCGCCCCCCTAGACAGCAGCAAAGTGGAAAACCGTGAACCACGATGCATCTGCTACCAAATGTTACCCCCCTTCTACACACTACACTTATCTCGCTCAGCTCGACAGACTCCCTAGAGGGCCTGCCAACCTGAAGGAAACTTACCAACGGCGGCCCTAAGACATCCTTTACGGGACTTGATGGTTTTGCCTCGGCGGCCGGTGTTGACGACGTATTCGGGAGACACCCTCAGATGGACAAGAGAGGAAAATACGTCGTTTTATCCACAAGCTTGAAAAGTGGAAGACTTACCTGGTGAGGATTCATTCCACCGCACCTGTCTTGAGGGTGGGGATGGGACGTTAAAGGCGAAATGAAGTCGTAATCAAAATATAAAAGGGGTCTGTATTATAAGGTATCACAAGATATAAAAATAGGAACTACCCTTTTTAGGGACATATTTCAATTACAAACAGATTTATCATGAATGAAATAATTGCCCTCGAAAGGACGGTCACAAGGTGAGTAACACTGTGGCACGGCAGACCACTTAACATGCTTTAAGACGCCAACGGAAAATACGAGATCAACAGGTACACAAAGGGTAAAATCTTATAATTATAAATCAGGTACGCAAGGGAAAGTTATCCTTAGTCAAAAGAATTTATATAAGCCCTGAACTAGGAAACGCGTGCACACACATCCCCAGAACGAAACTTCACTTGAAAATGCCACCGTGAGGTTACACCAAAGAGAGAACCAATTACAAGTTACACACGTAAAAGAAAATTAGGATCAACTAACACGCACGAACATACCAGGGAATCAACGGAAAAGTAAATAAAAGAGAATTCAAAAGAAAAGCTACATTACTAATTACAGGCTCCAGAAAAGCGGAGCGGAAGGTATCACACGACCGCCATAGGCCTCGGCGCGAACTAGACTCTACTCTTAAAAATGGCGGAAGCTAACGGTAAATCAAGGCCTGATTGCACCATAGTGAGCCGCTCCAAAAATTTGGGATTTGAACCAATCCCATAGGTTAAACAGAAAAACAAGCCAAAATTGGAAATTCAAAAATGAAACGCACAGGGGCGTAAAGGAGAACAACTAAAGCAAAGCGTCACATAACCTACAACTAGCACGTGGACGTAAGGTGATGCAACTTTAGGAACAGGGCCCCCTTAAAACTAAAATAATAAAATTCTACATGCTGAAATCGGGAAAATTCCAAGAAGCGTGATCACAGAAAATAAATGAATAAATTTGGACCCAAAGTAAAGGACGCACAAGGTTGCACAACAAGGAAAATCCTTGCCCAAAACGAGAGATTTCCCACCATGAAAACTACTTCCGAAGAAGAAAAATTGATAAACAATTTAGATATTAAACAGTGGGAGACATCAATCCATTATTTGGCCGAAGCCCCTCCTGTTGTGCCATCCCCACGAGGTATGAAATTCCACGACGCAATTGCACAGAAAGAAAAAACAAGGCCCCGAAAATAGGCAGATAAACAACAAATACAATATCACACTTCCTGGAACTCACCTGTACCACTACATGTTAAGAAAACCAAAAACACAAAATAATAATGCCGCTCCACGAGGAAGCCGATACCTTTCCTATATCCCCGGGGCATCCGAATCCCCGGAAGATGTTTCCTTTATGAAAGTCAGGCAGCAAGAGAGGGAGTTCGCACACAAGCATTCAACATATATCAAAATGGCACGATAATTTCTAAAGAGCAGTAGTAGCACACACGCACACTAGAATTCCCTGGCTTTCTTGAACGTAGTCCATAAGACACTTCCGTGTTCACTTCCGAGAGAGTTGGCCACCCTGGTCGTTCGCCATGCGTACGTCACTTGTCATCTACGGCGGTCGATACATCTCGCGATGGTTGGGGTTGGAACAATCGATACAGCTGATATTGACGTATTTTTAAATGAGTAGATCCAATGTCTATTTTTGAGGTTAGGGAACACATTAATTCCAGAACCAGTGCACATCAGGTCAAGAGTAGTACCTCGCGTGTTAGACTGCGAGTGCGATGTTGTATACATGAAGATTTCTTTTACAAGGTCTTCACAGGTCGAATTTGCGACTGTCTGCATAGGCCACAATGTTCTTCAGATTTAGGTAAGTGAAGGAATTTATGAAGCGTTCGCTCCAACTGGAAATACAGGGACGGGTAAATTTGGCAGGAAAGAATATCTTAGGTTAGGTATATTTTTACGTCAGCTAAGTGGCGTGAATAACGTCACATAAATGTGCATGTTGGAACGGAAAGACAAGGGCATGAAAATGTACTTGGACCAGAGGGTTGGGGCAGTCGAAATGAGGAAGGTAAAAGATTGTTGGATATTTGTAAAAGGAATGGCTTGTTGGTTGGGAACTTCTGGTTCAAGAAAGGAGAGAGCCTCAAGATTACCTGGTATAGCAATGACCTGACTAGAAAGTCGGTAATTGACTATATTCTGTATGATAGTTATATGAATAGAAACATCATAGACATCAAGGTAATTCCATCAGAGGCCTTGGATAGTGACCACCGACTGCTGGTAATGAACCTGAGAGGAACCAAGGATAAGAAAGGGACAAAAACTCAGGATAGACGGATAAGGGTATGGAAGTTGAGAGGTGAAGAAAACAGGGTACAATACCTAAGAATAGTGAAGGAAAGCATTCCAAATTATGATCTGAAGACAGTAGAAGAGAAATGGGGTAGATCAAGAGGACACTAGTAAGGGCGGCAGAAGCAGTATGTGGAAGGACACGCAACAAGAAGTGATGGAAAGAAACTCCATGGTGGAATCAGGAAACAAAAGATATAGTGCAGTAGAAGAATAGAGCCTTTAGGGTGTGGTTCGAAAATAGGACCATAAAGACAAGAAAAGAGTATCAAATATAAAAGAAGGAAGTGAAAATAGTGGTGGCTGAGGAGAGAAGGAAGTGGATGGAAGAGTGGACAAGGATGATTGAGGAGGATAGTGAAGGTACCAAAGAGGTCCTATACAGAATGGTTAAAAGTAAGAAGAGGAAAGATATGACGGATTACATTCGAATGAACAAAAGTGGTCGAGAAGTAGGGAATAAAGATGAACTCTTAAGATCATGTGGAGGGAGTAGTTTGAAGAACTCTTGAACCCGAATGGTGACCCAGATGAAGAAATAGAGGAACTGGGAACAGAAGAGGACTTAACATGGAGGGAAGTGGAGGATGCAATGAGGAAGATGAAAGGAGGGAAGGCACCAGGTCTGGACAAGAGATGTACTGTATAGAGATGCTAAGAACGGCAGAAGAGGTGGGGATACAATGGCTATATCGAGTAATGAGGGCTGTATGGAAAGAGAGGAGGACTCCTGAGGACTGGATGAAGGGAATAATTGTCCCAATCTTCAGGAAAGGTAGCAGAAAGGAGTGCGAGAATTATCGGGGGATTACATTGATGAGCCATTGTGCGAAGATCTTTGAGAAAGTTTTGGAAAAGAGAATTTGGGCAAAAATAGAAGGAAGGATGAGAGAAGAACCACATGCCTTCAGAGCAGGAAGGTCCACAATAGATCTAATTTTTGCTGTAAGACAGTTGCAGGAAAAACATTATGAATATGGAATAGATCTACTGATGGCCTTCCTGGACATTGAAAAAGCATATGATAGTGTACGTAGAAGTAAGGTATGGAAGACTTAGGAGAAGAGGGGAGTAGGAAAGCAGACTATATGGAGGATAAGGGAAATCTACAATGGAAGTATAAGCTATGTGAAAGTGGGAGGAGAGAGATCAGATTGGCCGGAACAGAAGAATGGCTTGAGGCAAGAAAATGCATTTTCACCGTTACTCTTCATTGTAGTGATGGACGATATAATGACCAGTGTGGCCGAAGTGATTGGTGAAAGAAGGATGAAAGTAAGGGCATTTGCAGATGATATACGATTGAAGAGGACCAACAGTTGTTTTATATTGGATTCACACAGATGTTTCTACATTTGATTGTGTATGTTATCCGTGTCCAGGAGCCATATCCCTGCAGTGCAAGCGCACTGCGCAGTTCCCATTCAGAGAATGGTACATTGCAAGACTCCGAAGCAGCAATGGCACAGGACAAGGGGTGACCCAATGCCCCTCGCTTCAGAGTCAGAAATGTAGGATCGTAACTCCCAGAGCAGGATACATCGGAGAAGTGCGATTCAATACTGTTGGCAATGACGAGATGGTCCGTGATGGTGTCGCCATTGATGGAGACTCCGGGTATCGTCAATGATGTCAGGAGTCCAGAGATCCGACGAAGCTTAGTCCACATTTGAGAGACGGCACATACCGTATTTCCTCGCATAATCGTCGCACTTTTTTTTGCCAAAAAATCGTGGAAAAAAGCAGGGTGCGACGATTATGCGAAGAATATTTAAGTTCAAAGAATATACTGTATCATTATTTGCTGCACGGGCCAGTCATTTGCGTAGCGTGAGTCTGGCGTGAGTCATAGCCTGCAGTCAGAGACAGGCTTCTTTCCTCTAACAAGGTCACGACAGGTTAACGCTCGCAGAATGTGCTGACGAAGCTGACCATTCGCGTCGTGGTTCATAGCCTGCAGGCATAAAGACGAGATTACTTTCTCCTGACAAGATCACGCCAGCTTAGGCCTATACGCTCGCGGAATGTGCGCTGGCCGCTCGCGTCACGGTTCATAGGCCGCAGACCTAAAGATGAGATTAATTTTTGCTGACATGAACACGCCAGATTAGGCCTAAGCTCACGGAATATGCGTTGGCCGTTCGCGTCGCGGTTCATAGCCGGCAGGCATAAGGACAAGATTACTTTCTCCTGACAAGATCACGCCAGATTATACGCTCGCGGAATGTGCTAAGTGACGAAGCTTGCCGCTCGCGTCATAGTTCATTGCCCGCAAGCATAAAGAAGAGATATTTTTCGTCTGACAAAGTCGCGCCAGCATGTGCAACTGACTGGCGCACAAATACGAACATGCTAAGCGACGATTATGCGATGAAATTTTATAAACCTATTTTAGTGTTTAAAAAGTGGGGGGCAACGATTATGCGTGGAAATACGGTACTTTTCCCACGTTGTTTTCTTACTCTCCCGAATCAGATATCGGGCTCTAGCACACATCCTTTTGAAGGGGATAAGGTTGGCCATGGTGTTTTGCCTCCTATAGCATTTGAAAGCTCATCGACGATCCTTAATCGCTGCTGCAATTTCGGCTGTCCACCAAGGGACAAGCTTCCAGCAGGAGTTGCCGGATGAGTAAGGTATTGTTTCCTCTGCCGCAGCCAAAATGCCATTCGTTATGTGAATGGTATGATCATCGACAATCTCAAAGGTATCTTCGTCAAAAAGCAGTTGTGCTGTGAAAGTTGGCCAATCAGCCCGACGGAGAAGACATCAACTTGGTAACTCGATGGCTCTCTGGTTCGGAAGAGTAACGATAATCGGGAAATGGTCACTATTACAATGGTCGTCGTGTAGCAGGGGAACCAGCGCACGACTGCACAAGGTGATGTCGACACTCAAAAAAGTGCCGTGTGCAACAGAGAAGTGCGTAGGTTCCCCTGTGTTCAACAAACACAGGTCCAGCTGCCTGATCAGTCTCTCAAAATCTCTCTCTACCGCTAGTGGTAGCGGAGCCCCAGGTGGTGTTGTGGCCATTGATATCTCCCAGTAGGAGAAAAGGAGTGGGAAGCTAAGAAACTAGATCCACCAGCTGGTTGTAATTCAGTTGAGAATCTGGTGGGATGTACACGTAACATACTATTGCCATTACTGGCAACGAAGTACAAACTGCAACTGCTTCTAGCTGAGTACGCAGCGGCACCTCTTCACTAAAGAGGCTAGAGTGGACGAAAGTGTACATGCCACCGGCGGCCACAGCTCCATCCACTCGGTCCTTAGAGAGGAGTTTGAAGTGACGCAATGTTGTCTCATGTCCAGGATTCCTGAAGACAGACAATGGTTGCCGAAAACAAAGATATTAATTGACTTAACTCAGCGAGATGACCAGAATAGCTATTACAGTTCCATTGTAATAGTGCCATAGTGTGGGCATAAGTAGAAGTTGGTCTTCTACTTACGCTTGACCATTTGCCACCCGTCCCCATCTCTATGTGGAGATGATGGGGGAGGAGAGCACACCTCAATCTCCACATCTCCGTCCGAAGACTAAGAGAATGGAGGGGGCGCTCTCTTTGGTGGCGCTCTGTTCTCGCCGGACTTTTCCTCTCTCGCTCTTGGGGTAGAGCGAGAGCTGTGTTGAGGGACCTTCTCCCGGTCCGAAGACTGGGTGTCTGTCCCCGACACATCCCGACCGTTCTTTTTTCTTGGTTCTGCGGCGACGTCTCTGTGGGTCGGAAGGCGTAACCTTCCCCTCTGACGTCTGGGTGACAGGCTCCTGGAGCCTTTCTCCCTTAGCCGCAGATCCTACCGGGAGATCCTCCTTGCTTACAGGTTTGGCTTCTGCCGGCTTCACTTCCTTGATGTTCGTGGGAGCGGATGGTCCAGCAGAGACAGGAGCCACCCTGTCAGCAGGAGGGCGAGAGAGATGGCGGCGTACCTTCTCTCCCTTCTCCACTAAAATTGTTTCCATTTCAGAAGGGCTGGTAGATGTTGTTTCAGCCCCGGTTGGCGAAGTCTTCTTTCCCCCATCCGTTTCGGAGAAGAAGAAGACTTCTTCTCCAGTGGTGCCAGCTAGGAAGGTATAGCTGACACCTTTTTCACGTTGGCCGAAGAAGGTTCTGGAACCTTCCTCGGGCTAGCAGGGCTCGCGCTGGTACAACAAGGGGAGATTTTAAATTCGCAGAATAGTTGGAAACCGAGGGTACTGCACTTTGAACACAAATGGCAGGGGTGATTGAGGGCGTCGCTGCAGCTGCAAACGATAGCCGAGATTCGAGGGCATTCATATCACGGTTCCTCTTGCGAGCATCGTGATATGAAGGCCTATCAATAGTCCTGATCTCCTGGATCTTGGCTTCCTTGGTGAATTCAGGGCACTGTTTTGACCGTGGAGAGTGACTTCCTTGACATCTAGGACATATCGGAGGAAGTGTACACCTCTCACCCTCATGTGTCCCCTTGCCACACTCTCTACAAACTGCCTTCGCAGTACACCTGCCGGAAACTTGCCTGAATCTCTGGCATTGGTAGCAGCGCATGGGTGGAGGGATATAAGGTGGAACGTCGCGAGGGTAGGATGTGACCTTCACCTGCTTAGACATTACATCACCCTGAAAATGGAGAATGAAAGCACCGGTATCGACGCTGTTCTCTCCAATCTTCCGGGTGATGCGCATAATTTTGGTGAAGCCTCTCTTCCCCAGATCCCGCATTAGTTCTGCATCCGTATTCAAAATGAGGTTGCGGTGGAATATTACACCACGGACCTCATTTAGCTTTTCGTGCTTGGTAACACCCGGAATTTCGCCGAATTGCGTGCATTCCAGCAACGCTTCGGTTCGCTGCCGGCTAATGGTATGCAGCAGGAACTGCCTGTTCCGGAGCTTGGAAATTCCATTAAGGTCTCCAAATTTTCCTTCTATTTCTTTAGAAAAAGTATGGATTTAACAAGCTTAAACCTCCTCCGTCTGTCCTGGTAGCTAACAGATAGCGAGAAGATCTGTCAACAGAAAATCGCGTATTAAATTCTTCATCCCAAGGTGTATATACCTGGGATTTATATGACGCTCCAGAGACGGCTTTTTAAGGGGACCAGCCTGTAATGATTTTTTCGACCTTTTATTGGTCATCCCCAATCATCCTCCCCGAATACTACCTACTCCGAACAAGAGCCATCACTGTGGGCGCCACCCAGCCAAGGCAATACCTACCTTGCGATAGTAAGTATTGCCCTGGGTCCTAGTGCCTCGAACAGGCACATACCCCTTGGCATACACAGTGATCTGTTCGGCGCAAGAATTCGGCCGTGCAGGGACCTCCGTTGTGAGGCGGATACTACTGCAAGGTTACATGGCGCACCCACCTGACAGGATGGGGAATACCGCCAGGCTTTCTGGCCAGATGGCCAAGTTGGTGGCCCTTCCCCAGGCAGCATGCACGTTTATATCTAAGGTTCAAACCAAAAATGGGACCGGAAGTCGAAAAAGACCTTTTACGACGGGATACCGTGGATGAATTCTGCTCTCCCCATCCACAGGCGGTCTTCCAAATCAGTCTGTCATGTCAGTCGGTCTTGTCGGATTGATGACAAATGATTGGATTATGCAAGTTGATATTTGTTCATTTGAAAGTATTTGTTTTCACTTTTGTAGGCTATTTATTTTTAGCTTTGCCCTAACTTAACATTTATTGAGTGAACAAAATGGTCAGCTGATCAGTTAGCCAGAGGAGTGGCAGTGAAATGGGCCTGGCACTATCTTCCTCATCCCTTTCCAAAAATACACAGCACTTGTCAGTTGCCATTCTGATAGTATTAGAGTGAGAGATATTTTGAAAAGTAAATAATATTGTTTATTTGTATTGCTGCTTTGCCGGCCCCGTGGTGTTGGGGTAGCGCGCATGCCTCTCACCCGGAGACCCCGGGTTCGATTCCCGGCTCAGTCAGGGATTTTAAAACTGACGTGAGGGTTAGAACGGGGTGCATTCAGCCTCGTGAGGACAATTTAGTAGCTGTCTGACAGTGAGGCAGCGCCCCAATCACGAAAACCAAGATTAACGGCCGAGGAGACCCGATGCGCTGATCACGTGTCACCTCAATATCTGCAGGCCAAATGGCTGGGCAGCAGTCGCTTGGTCGGCTTAGGCCATTCATGGGCTGTATAGTGCCAGGGGGGCGGGGTTATTGCTGTTTTATGTTCAACTTCAGTTGGAAACTATAGTTTATTAATCTTCTACATCTTTTTCTTTAGCGTTTGTCATGCCTAGTGTCAGGGTCCGCTATGTGGGATTGTAGTCTCCATTTCTTTTGGTCTTGGGCCATGTCTGGATGAAGATTTACATCCTTTAGGTCGTTGTGCAATGTATCGGCCCACCGTTGCCTTGGTCGCCCTCTGGGCCTCTTTCCAGCGACATCTAGTGTGTAAGCTGCTTTTGTCATTTTGTCGCTCTCTGCACTCAGCACATATCTAACCATCAGACGGCTTTCCTGCACTTTTTTCCCGATTGGTGTAACACCAAAGCGATTTCTGATGGCATTATTTGAAATATGATCCAGTGTAGTGAAACCTGCTGACCATCTAAGCATCTTCGTCTCCATGACACATAGGCGACGTTCTACCTCCTTAGTAGCTGACCAGCGCTCCGTGCCATAGAGCGTGACGGGACGAATGACAGTCCGGTAGGTCTTAGATTTCAGATGGTCATTCATCCTGCAGTCACAGGTGACGCCAGTTGTTATTCGCCACTTCGTCCAGGCTGTGTGTATCCTTGTATTGACCTCGTCAGTAAGTCTCCCATCATCAGAGGTAGTGAAGCCAAGACAATTAAATTTCACTACACATGGTAGATCTTCTCCGTCAACGGTAATGGTCCCAACTTCTTCTGTATCAGACAGCATGTATTCCGTCTTCTTTTTGTCGAGGCGCAGACCATATTGCGCAAGTCGATTGTACCATTCTTGTGTTTGACATTGGAGATCAAGTTTCCTCTCAGCAGCCAACATCACGTCATCTGCATAGAGAAATGTCCATGATAGCGGCTGATGCAGGTCTGATGTTAGTGTCCATCACAAAAATGAAGAGCAGTGGTGATAAGGGGGAGTCTTGGTGGACACCTACGTTGATGCGGAAGTAATTGGACACTCCCGCGGCAGCTAGGACAGCTCCTTGGTTCTGTGGAAAGCAGCTGCTGCTGTTCTGGGATGCCGTGTTGACGGAGCGCTAATCAGATTAGGTCATGTGGTACCCGATCAAAAGCCTTCTTAAGGTTGAGGAAAGAAAGATGCAAAGGCATATTTTTTTTCAGAGCATTTCTCACCAGTAGCCGTACAGCGAAGGATGCATCTGTTGTCCGCAGTTTTTCACAAAGCCTGCTTGGTTCCTTGTGGTTTTGGCAATCACACCAATTCTTTTGTCAAGGACACACTCAAAAACTTTCATCGCTTGACTCAGAAGTCTGATCGGGCGGTAATTTGAACATTCGGCAGGGCTTTGTGGTAGCATCGTTGGATACCGCTTCGAAGGTCCAATTTCAAATCTCAGTTCTGCAGAGAAATGTAATTCTAGTTTCAGGTGCTGGAATGGTGAACTAGAGTGGTGTCAGTTTTGATGCCTCATGCCAAACTAGTGTGTTACACAGGTTTACCAAATTGAAAGAAATTTCACTGCATGACACTGACAAGAGATAAAACTATACCCATACATTCAAGAGAAAGTAGACTGTATATTCTTTACTAAACATCTAGTTTCCAAAATAGTTAAAGGTGTGCAAGTTGTCAACCCTTTTCTGATGACCTGATGATAGTACAAAATCTCCTTTTTAAATTTGAAATTTTTGTAGGTCGACAAATACAGTTAGTCATCTGTATATAGCCAAGAGTCTCAGGGGTACATGATGAGTGTGCTGCAGAATGAGATTCACCTAACTTTCTGCATTAATCTCTATATATAAAAATGAATGTTTCTTGATAGTTTGTCTGTCTGTATGTCCAGTATACGTTCATTTACCATTCATCCGATTGCGTTGAAACTTTGGTGAGTTGTTGTGCACACTTCCACGAAGTTTTCTGAATCAGTAAATCCATTTTACAATATCAGGGTGTCTACCGTTAACGAAAGTAACGAAAAAGGAACGAATTTTACAAATGGGTAACGAAAAAGTAACGAATTTTACAAGCGGATAACGAAAATTTCCTGAAGGTGTGTTGAATCATTTAAACTCGCGCCGCTAGGCTCAGAGATTGCGATGGAGCGACTTTCACGCAAGCGGCGCCGTGCCTATTGCATAGTACTAAGCTATATTTCCCCGTGCCCGACCTCAAGGAAATACAGTACATACTGAGGATACCTTGAATGGTATACATCGGTTCAACGTACATTTTCGGCATCAAGAAGACTTCAATTTTGTGTGAAATATTTTTCTGTGTTACTGTATTAGGAAACCTGACTTTTCGCGAGACGTTTATTCGCTATTACTTCCTAAACTAAAAAGAAATCTCTCATTTCTGTTATTTGGAAACTATGTCAAATTGAAGTCCAGAAAAAACGCGAAATAATTTAATGTCGCAATCTTGCGAAATGTTACCGTTTCGAAAAAAAATTGCAAAAAATATTCGAAATACATATAACTTATTTAAAAATATGTCTTGTAAATTTGCGACATCCAGTATGGTTAATTCGAAATTCCGTTATCAGTCGATTTTTCCTTCGAACTTTCGTTCAATCGGATATATAATCTAACCGATTATTTCGATAACTTGTGGATAATTCGTGGTTCTCGGTCGAAATAAAACGTGCCCTCTTGTCGTATTATTCGTGCAATCCACTCAGAATAATTCGTAATATTCCATACCGTACCTACTTCGAACGTTCATCCTCCAAAATCACACCCTCAAGACGGCCGGCTGACCGCACGACTTGCCTGCGGGAATCTCGTCAAACGGACCGAGTTCGACGTCAGTTGCGTAAAATCATAAAACCCGTCCCCTATCGTGAACTTATGACCACGAGGATTGCGGGAATCCTGTCAAAGGTGATTGGGCACCCATCACGGGGCACCCATCACGAAACCTACTTGCTACTTTCCCCATGACCGTATACTTAAAAGCGTGCGGGTAGCGAGAAGTGCATCAACCCACTTAAAAATGGCAGCCTACATAGCATCAAAATACTAATTCCTCCTCATGATCCACCCTGAACTGATGAACTCCCAACCACAGCATAGGGACAAAGGGAATCACGGCGCCGACCGAACAACATGTTCATAACTACTCGTGAATTTTAACCATGCCAACCTTGAGCTTGCCTCCGCCATTGTCAGGACAGACAGATAGACAGGCAGACAATCGTTGAACGGCCGGGTGCGGCGACGATTGCATAATATCTCGAGGACAACGTAAAACGGACGAGAGCGGCAGCGATTGCGATACATCGCGATATTTCTCCGCATTCAATGACGAGGACAACTGTATTCTTGTCAAACGGACAGCAAGTGGCGCCGATTGCGTAATAATGCTATATTTTCTTGTGCCCGACCTCAAGGACAATGGAAATCTCGTCGAATGACTAAAAGTGACACTGATTATCTAAATCGCGATTTTTCTCAGTGTTCTATCGTGAAAACTACGGGATGCTCGTCAAACAACTGAGACCAGCGCCGATCGTGTAACATCTCGATATTTCTCCGTATTTGTTTGCGAAGACAATTCAGTGACGATCGCGTAAAATCGCATACATTTCTTCGCGGCCTACCGCGGGGTCAAAGGAAATCTCGCCAGATGGTCAAAAGCAGAGCAACCTCTTGGTACCGTAATTATAACAACATATTGTGCACAAGACGACATATTAGCTGAAACAACTCATTGGATGTTAAATATCTAGTAACTTATATATTTATTATTTTAAATTTTTTTATAACATCATGTGAATTTCATTTAAAGCGGCTTCGGTGGCCTAGTTGGTAGCATGCTGAACTGCTGTGCCCAAGATAGCGGGTTCAAACCCGGCCGAAGTCGTCGGATTTTTTAAAAGCGTTAAAAATCCTTTAGTATGCCTTCCTTCGGAGGGGAAGTAAAGCCGGCGGTGCCATGTCATAGATTTATGGCATGTAAAAGATTCTTCCAGAGACTAAACTTGTGTGAAGCTAAATTGTTAGGTTAGATTTCGTCTGAACGCTCTATCGAAGTTCCAACGTTCACCACTAGGTATCATTGATATCTGGTAGCAACTTGAAATTGAACGGAACTTGTAGCTCACCCTAAGGGTGTCCGCTGGAAGCAGCTACAGGCTCAGGTGAGCCGAACATGTCCTCCGGACACTCCCGGCACTAAAAGCCGTACGATAAATAAAGAAACCTCTTTAAAAACAGTTTATTGTTGTTTTTCTTCACCGCGTGATGAGCAGACCGCTGACGTATCTTGAATTCAAAAGTAACTAAAAGGTGCCTAAAAAGTAACTAATTTTTACTTCATCCTTTCAGTAGACACCCTGAATATTCATGTACGCACCTGATGGAAAAACCAAAAATATTGTGTAACAGAATTTATTCAGTTACAGTAGCTCACCCTCGGGTTTTTTGCTTCGTGCAGTTAGTTTGGGGTATTTTATTCGTATCTTATTATATTGGGTTAATGTGGGGTTGCAGAGGTGATTTTTATTGTGCCTGTGTGTGTTTTTGTGGACGGATTCATCTTTGGATGGTCCGCACCTACTAGGATCACTGTTTATTAATTATCGGTTTTTGGATATTTGATATTTTAAAATACGGGGTTTTGCGATTTATAACGTTTTGGGAATAAGGATATAAGACTGTATTAAGTAGAAGCATTATTTCATTTTGGTTTGGGGTTAATGGCTTTATTTTGACCTAGTAATGTTAAATGTTAGATTTGTGGCTGTACTATAAAGGTACAATGAATTGGTATTTTCGAGTGCTGGATTTGTTACATACCCGGAAAAGACAGGCAGTAATTCAGCTTGTGTGGGAATACCTAGGTTATTTATAGCATGAACTGAGATGAACTGGCGCGTGGAATACTATTGTGTGACGTCAGTGTGAATTTCGACTGTCTGATGTTCATGTGTTGACACGGATGTTCCGCTAGGAGCGGGCCACGCACAACTTAGTTCCGGCAGAAACATTGAGGTTATGTAGCCCTGCGCCAGTGCATATAACGGCGTGTCTGGTGTTCCGAGGTCGTCTTATAGCTTTATCGGCAGAGCACTGATCTACTAACGCCCAGGGTCGTTTTACGTGACATGGTTTCCGTAACGAACAGTTAGAGATCGTCTTCTTGCTTTTACAGCGAAAGTCCGTTGTCTACTTGCAATTTAGTGTCGTTATTACTTGATCATAGTATCGTAATACGAACGAGCAGTGACTAATGTTTAGCTATCCACTGAGCTCTTACGGGCTATTGGAGGCTACGTGCATTTCATGGGTCCATCCATACCATGGGCTGTCGGTAATAACTTACCACGCCTAAAAGGATGATCTGTCGTAAACATTTCATCGAAGTCATGCGAGAATGGAGACGTGAACGTGCAGTTCCAGAAGAAAGAAAGTAGAGTGAACCAATCTAACGTGTGTAGATATTTTGTGTACGGACGGTACAGTGTATATACGTAGGTGGCTGTTATGCCTGGGTCTGATATGGCCGTAAGTGTTTTCCTGCTCTCAGAGCCTAAATTCATTGGCAAGGTACTGTATAAATCACGAGTGTATGAAGGGTATTTTGCGTTGTATATTATGTATATATGTGTATAGTACAGCCAATAGATTATCTCTTTAAAATTCATGTGTGTTTATATTCCTGTCTTGCATGAACCTGGTACATCAGCAAACGCATGCCAAATGCCCTACACCTGGGATAAGTAGTTTCATAGTCGGGGCAACAGTTATGTACCGTATTTTATCCTATTTTATTCAGGAAGACCCATATGGTCAACCTTGGCGCCCATTCAAAGTCGGGAGTAATGTTAAAATCACTTGTGGCCTGTATTTAAAGGCAGTAAATTCTGTAGGTTTGTGGTAATGAGGGTAGTTAATTGTAAATCAACTCCAGCGAGGAGGTGAGAAAGTTTCAATTTTTTATCCAAAAGCACTTTAATAAACAAAATTACAACACTTCTTTCTTTTTCTTTGATTGCCATTGCAACGCATGCCGGGAACAGCTAGTTATTTCATAAAAGAATATAGACCCGATTATTCTTTGAATACTGCCTACGCACCACAGCCCTACTTTTAAGTTCTTTAGTGGAACTTCAAGAAACACACAGGGATTTTCAGTGTCACAATAGCATGTGTTTGGAGCATTTACATATCCACTCAAGTGAAACCCTGCTCACTCAACATCAGTGCTGGATCAATGAATTTGTTTGTGTGGTTTGCTTCAGGAACGGCATATGGATTTAGAAACCACCTTCCTCGTGGAAATTCATTCTATTTCATCCCCAACCTGGTTGAGATTGGAGGAATAATGTGTAGATATGCATGCACCTTTATAGTGTTACTGTACATCAGTGCTCATTATTTTTGAATTTTTCTAGTTCTGTGATAACTTTTTCTTTTTGCAGTGATCAAGGTGTGTTCAATGTGATGCTCGAGACAGGAGCAATCCCTTGCCTTGTGGCTATGGTAACAGCTGAGCATGCTGTGATGCAGAATGAAGCCTTGTTAGCCCTTGCTTTAATAGCTGCAATGAGATTAAAAGATGCCTCTGAGTCACTTATTGGTGCAAAGATTGGAGTTAGTGTTGCCAAACTTTTGAAAGATTTTGGCCCCTCATTGAGCCAAGAAGTTATCCAAAATACACTTACACTTCTTGAACAGCTGTGTACCTCAGGTAAGAATCCTCCATATTATGTGTTATACAATAAAACCTTTTTAATCTGGACTGTCTGGGGGGCTAAGTTGACCGATTTAAGGAAAGTGCAAATTAATTGAAGTAACTTAATCTAAAAAAAAACAAACAGTAGGGCTACAAATTGCATAAAAATGCCTTTCATAGCAAGAAAACACATAGGCCTAGATACACTATACAGTACAGTAAAAATGTAAAGTAAAACTGTAAATGCAGTGTATAAGTTATTCCCATATTATGATGATGTACCCAATGGACCTGGCTGTGCATTACTTGAAACTCTTGGTGTGTAAGTTGGTGTGAAGTACGTGTCTATATTCCGTTGGGACAGTTTGGAATGTATTTCCTTCACTAATAATTCATGGAGGTGGTTTAAAAGGTGTCACTTCCTTCAACAACAAGAGTTTAGTGCTTTTCAGTCGGTCAACACGAATGTACCCAAAAGAGATGGGTTATGCCCTAATCCTGAAATAAATTACATGAGATTAATAAAACACTAGGATGACCAGTTTCGATCGTCAAGCGATCATCATCAGATCCAATACACTTAGGCTATAAAATCTATGTTTGAAATACAGGTGAAAATATTTACAATATGTACAATTATTTAGTTGCAGTGTTGGTACTTCAACTGTCAGTGTATGCTAAATGCAGTATATATGTTAGGTGAAATGCTAAATGGTGATGGCTATCCGGAGATTGTACTTTAGAGAGATTATATGGTTGTAAACTATGGTTAAACTATAAAATTTTAGGCTAACTACTTATCTGATTGTCTTCCGTACTACAGCTATTCGCAGTTTCCGTGCTCACTTGAACTCGCTGTGCGGTCGACTGCGGTGGTTATCTTAACGACTGGTTTTTCCCTGCCTTCCCCCCCTGTCCCTACGTGCTGTGGGGAGTGATCGCGATGTGTTTATGTGAGGTGTTGCCAACCTAGATAAGATGTATGTTATTGAATGAGGTGGATCTACAACTATTAAAGACCGTGGATTAGTCCTCGCCACGCGTGGAGCATAACCCATTCGAACTAAGCGTTGACGGTCTTATGAGGACGTCCCGGCACCTTTAATACTGCCTCTAATATGGGCCTTGGTTTATTGCAGAAGAAAAGTACATCGTACACCTGATCCAGATAACATTTACCTATTAAAAACCCCCTAATTTCCCCCCTTTTTTATCTAGCTTGGCTGTGTCGCTAAATTGTGTTTTGTTTCCGACAGGGTGTGTTTTTTAGTAGCGTGAGGAGGGGTGAGCTCTCCATGAACGTGTGTTCATTTAGATTGTTGGGATTGTTTCGTTTGGCTAGGTGTATCTCGATTGCTTCCTTTATGTCAAGAGCTCTGCCTTTCGATTCGTGATGGATTATTTTAAGGTCCGACTCTAAGTTGGTAAAGCTATGCCCTGCGTCACACATATGTTCGCACACGGCTGAATGTGTTCCGTATCTTATCGCATTTCTATGTTCATTATAACGTGTGTCTACTCGCCTTCCACTCTGCCCGATGTAATTAGCTTGACAATCGGTGTCTTGGCATGTTATAGAATATACCCCTGACCTTGAATACGGGTCACGTTTATTTAGATTACTATTTAGGAGGTGCCTAGCGGTTGTGTTTTTCGTCGTGAAAGCTATCTTTATGCCTTGCTTTTTGAATAGGTTAGTGATTTTATATGTATTCGCATTCACATAGTTGAAACGCACAAATTTTTTCTCATTACTGTCCGGTTTGGGAATCGTTTTATCTTTATTTTTATGTTTGGCTATAATTTGATTTATTTTGCTTGGCGAGAAGTTGTTTTCCTTTGCTATTTGCATAATAATACGATACTGAACTAACAAGCGAAGAAACAATTCTCCAATCCATTAATAGCCTTCACCATTCTATCAAATTCACTAAGGAATCCGAAATAGACCGGAAAATAAATTATCTCGATATAACTATTGAACGTAAAGACAACGACCTTTCATATTCCATATTCCGGAAAGCAACACAAACCTCGCATGCAATCGACAATCAGTCTAATCACCCCAGTACGCACAAACTAGCGGGTTTCAATTCAATGGTGCACAGGGCTTTAAACATACCCATGTCAAAAGACTACTATAATAAGGAAATAAGAACTATTATGCAAATAGCAAAGGAAAACAACTTCTCGCCAAGCAAAATAAATCAAATTATAGCCAAACATAAAAATAAAGATAAAACGATTCCCAAACCGGACAGTAATGAGAAAAAATTTGCGCGTTTCAACTATGTGAATGCGAATACATATAAAATCACTAACCTATTCAAAAAGCAAGGCATAAAGATAGCTTTCACGACGAAAAACACAACCGCTAGGCACCTCCTAAATAGTAATCTAAATAAACGTGACCCGTATTCAAGGTCAGGGGTATATTCTATAACGTGCCAAGACACCGATTGTCAAGCTAATTACATCGGGCAGAGTGGAAGGCGAGTAGACACACGTTATAATGAACATAGAAATGCGATAAGATACGGAACACATTCAGCCGTGTGCGAACATATGTGTGACGCAGGGCATAGCTTTACCAACTTAGAGTCGGACCTTAAAATAATCCATCACGAATCGAAAGGCAGAGCTCTTGACATAAAGGAAGCAATCGAGATACACCTAGCCAAACGAAACAATCCCAACAATCTAAATGAACACACGTTCATGGAGAGCTCACCCCTCTTCACGCTACTAAAAAACACACCCTGTCGGAAACAAAACACAATTTAGCGACACAGCCAAGCTAGATAAAAAAGGGGGGAAATTAGGGGGTTTTTAATAGGTAAATGTTATCTGGATCAGGTGTACGATGTACTTTTCTTCTGCAATAAACCAAGGCCCATATTAGAGGCAGTATTAAAGGTGCCGGGACGTCCTCATAAGACCGTCAACGCTTAGTTCGAATGGGTTATGCTCCACGCGTGGCGAGGACTAATCCACGGTCTTTAATAGTTGTAGATCCACCTCATTCAATAACATACATCTTATCTAGGTTGGCAACACCTCACATAAACACATCGCGATCACTCCCCACAGCACGTAGGGACAGGGGGGGAAGGCAGGGAAAAACCAGTCGTTAAGATAACCACCGCAGTCGACCGCACAGCGAGTTCAAGTGAGCACGGAAACTGCGAATAGCTGTAGTACGGAAGACAATCAGATAAGTAGTTAGCCTAAAATTTTATAGTTTAACCATAGTTTACAACCATATAATCTCTCTAAAGTACAATCTCCGGATAGCCATCACCATTTAGCATTTCACCTAACATATATACTGCATTTAGCATACACTGACAGTTGAAGTACCAACACTGCAACTAAATAATTGTACATATTGTAAATATTTTCACCTGTATTTCAAACATAGATTTTATAGCCTAAGTGTATTGGATCTGATGATGATCGCTTGACGATCGAACCTGGTCATCCTAGTGTTTTATTAATCTCATGTAATTTATTTCAGGATTAGGGCATAACCCATCTCTTTTGGGTACATTCGTGTTGACCGACTGAAAAGCACTAAACTCTTGTTTACTAAGGCAACACTGAAAATATGGCTTCAAACACCACAATGTTCCTTCAACAAACTGGATTTTTTAAATTTAAATGTTCTGTCACATCACTTGGCAAATTGCTGGCCTCTTCTATTCTTTAAACCTCAGAGTTCTCAGCTGCTATCACACTATCCACATCTTCTGTTAAATTTTGATAACCCGGGACATCTTCATCGGCTTCCAGCCATGCCTCAATGTTCTCCATTAGAACTTCCTTTTCACCTCCTTGAAGTAAAGCTCCATTTTTGTCTGGTTCCACATCTTCGTATGGCTAAATTTTCTTCCATGAATTTGCCAACATTGAAAAGTTTATATCTTACTAGCTGTACCCGGCATGCATTGCAATGCCAATCAAAGAAAGTGTTGGTGTTGTAACTTTGTTTGTTGAAGTGCTTTTGGATACACAATATATTTTTCTATTTCCGTTAACTGCCTCTAAACTCTGTAAAATGGATTTACTATCTCGGAAACATTCGTGGGAGCGTGCTCAACAACTCACCATGTTTCATCGCCATGGGATGAATGGTATATGAACGCATACGGGACTTCGTTTAAACGATTCACGCACCGTCACACATTTGTTGAATATACTCGTGCGCTACCTATTGTAAAATGGATTTACTAAGTCAGAAACCTTCGCAGGAGTGTACACAATAACTCGCCAAAGTTTCATCGCAATCGTATGAATGGCATATGAACGCATGTGGGACTTCGTTGAAACGAATCGCGCACCATTTTGTTGAAGCTACTCACGCGCTATCTATTGTAAGTTGGATTTGCTATACCTATAACCATCCCGGGAGTGTGCACAATAACGCACCAAAATTTCATCGCAATCGGATGAATGGCATATGAACGCATGTGGGTCTTTGTTGAAATGAATCGCACTCCATTTTGTTGAAGCTACTCACACGCTATCTATTGTAAATTGGATTTATTATGCCTATACCCATCCCGGGAGTTTGCACAACAACTCACCAGAATTTGATCGCAATCGGATGAATGGTATATGTACGCATAAGGGACGAACAAACAAAGAAAGTGTGAAATTGTAAATCATGGATTGCAAGTTATAGTTCTTTAAATTCTATAGAGTTTGTTGTCCTCTTTTGTCTTCTCTATCGGTGGTATCTTCAACTTCCAAGACTTCAGTATGAAACCTCTTTTTATACAGTCTCTTGGCTATGCATATGATGCCATGGTCCATCGGTTGTATCAAGGGTATATAATTTTCAAAAGAAAAATATGTATTGTCCGTTGAGCCATTATATATTTAAACACAAATTGTGCTAAATGTTCTGGCATAACTCAACAAAATGACAGTGTTTCGCCACGGTGTGCAATTGGGCTCTTCAGTTGGTTAAAGCACACCTCACCAAGACACTGTCTAGTACACACTGGGAAGGCCATTGCAAGACGTATTTGATACATGTGTATCCACGTCTTGAGCAAAGCCAGTGCACTATGGGAGTCGAAACTCCATTCCAAAGCAATTATAACCTTACCTTGGCATTGAATATACAGTGTCTTGGTGAGGTGTGCTTTAACCAACTGAAGAGCCCAATTGCACACCGGGGCGAAACACTGTCATTTTGTTGAGTTATGCCGGAACATTTAGCACAATTTGTGTTTAAATGTATCAAGGGTGTCGTATTAGGCGGCAGGTACATGCATTTTATCTTCTCATCTTTGCTAGAAAGATTCTCTGCATCTGGTTGAACTAGAGCATTGTTCAGTGGAATTAATGCTCTCAATTTAACGGCAGGCAGTTCATATTCTCCGATTTCAGGAACTTCTTTTTTTGTAAAGCACTTTGAGTGTATTCTCTCTTGTAAACCAGTACGGTAATTCTTTTAATGATAATATTGCACAGGCAATTTCTGCATTTTGTCTTTGATCACTTTTGATTGTTTACCATGCTTTTCCCTACAATAGTGGATTGTAACATTTGGATCCCATCAGCATTTGCACACAATAAAGTAGACACCTGTGCTTTACTAATTCCCCTTTGAGGAGTGTTTTTCCAGCCTTACACGCTTGAGTACTCTTAGACAAAACTCGGCAAGGACCATTTTGTCTGCATTGTACAGTTGGTTTAGTTGTGTACTGCGCCCGAATTCCTCTAGGTCAACGTCCGGAATCCGCGCAGATGGAAAAAGGATCGTAGGGATGTCAATACCCGGCTAAGAAATTAAAATTTCCTACCGGACTGATGACTAGGGAACCCTGAACACACATAACGCACATCTAACCATACTACTAACTAGTTGGACACAGAACAGCCTACAAAACAAAAATTGAACACTATGAGCATCTCGGCTCTCGGGGTAGATAAAGGTAGATTATGTCGATTCACTGTCTGCATCGAACTAGTAGTATCGTTATCGCGTAATTAAGTATTGAATAAACATCAGCTCTATAAAAACGTAGCAAGTGTATAAAAAAGCACTTGCCATTTATTAAAAAAATGGACACTACAGTTATGTCCCTAACACTGTTAAAATAAAAATAAATATAACACTCGCATACAGTAAAATAGCTGCCTTCTCTAGACACCGATGTGACTAATTAAGTCTCTTGTGCATCAAACTTAAAAAGTTATGTGGTTATCTTTCCTCGAAAGATTTTGCAAAACAATAACATTACACTCTCGTGAAAATACTGTACCTCGAATCATCAAATAACTCACTTCAAAGTTAGAAATATTACATACACATTCTCCCTGCTTAATACAGCGTCTAATATCATCGCAATATAGCGGCAAAACTATTAATATTAAATGTAAGATATTATTAATAATATTAAAAATTGTTTAAATACATTTATGTACAATATCGCGTCCTGCACGATTTCTCTCTGCATTAATTGCATAATGTTCATTCCTACTTCTCTGCTCTCGTATCTCACACAATATTTCTGTCAAATCCTGTATATTACATTTTCATATCCAATGTGAACTGTTGTTACAAACATTTAAGTTCAGAACTATTCACTAAATTACACATTCGGTGTTAATAAATTCGATAACATTACAAACTTTGCAACGCATGACTGTCAGATTAGCTTTCCTCAAAATAATAAGTGTGCATGGCATTATCTTCACTACTCACACTTGTAACCATTCATAAATACATTTCACGACTTTACTTAACTGACACACTGTGTTTCATATTTTCTCATCATGATTTCTTTATCTCACACTCTTAGTTAACATATTACTGTGCCTTTACTGCACTTCCTTCCAATATTAACCTCTCGCATATATTCCTGTTAGCTCTTTCACAAACTTCTAAAAACCATCTCAAATACTTTCAACAAAGTAAGAGATTCAGTATTCCTACTAAATATTATGACTGTAATACCTTTCATGAATACAACTTCCTCCTCCTACATAACCGCTATCGATTATACAATTCCGTGCTATCCTCATTTGTACATCTCTCACAAAAATACTTCCTCCTCCAACGTAACCGCTATCGATTATACAATTCCGTGCTATTCTCACTTGTGCATCTCTCACAATAATACTTCCGCATTACCTCTTCACATCTTTACTTGCTTAAATCATGCCATACTTCCTTTTCTCCGCTTTAAATACATTTCCGTTACAATTTATAGCTTTTCTCTGAATCTTAAGTCTGCTCGCATTTGTCACTTAATAAAATATCTTGACCTCACGTTCTTTCATTACATCTGATATTAAATATCCTTTCTTTAGTCTTACAAGACCTTTCAATAACAAAGATTGATCTATAATATTACATTTCTCTATTCTCTTTACTCAGCTATGCTTTTAAAATACGCATACTGCTCATATTGTTAAAATAAACTTCTGGGTTTTACAATGTTACTCTCTCTCTCTGACAATAGAGTGCCTTCAATACAATAATTGAATACTCCTGTCAATAATTACGGCTTTTATACATCATACTTTCGTTCCTAAAACGAATTAGCTTTATATAGGATCGTAATATCCTTTCTGTCTCTTTCATTTCATGTACAACAAAATTGTGCTTGTCAAAACTCATGACTACTTTCTCTCTGATGTCACAACATGTTTACAAAATGTACTTCTTTCATTCATCGCAATATGAATTTACCTCAATGACAAATCTAAAACGTTACGGTAGCTTAATAAACTGCAAAAATGGTTAAAGTGAAAAATATTACCAATAAATGTTCAAAATACGTCCTAAACGACATATGAAAATTTCTACCAAAATTTCAAGATTTTAGACAATATAATAACATGAACTATGAATAGAATAGTAAAATGTGAGTCGGTATACCGGAATAACACGTACAAGCTCTAACTACATAGGTGTGTAAAATTTCACTGTTCTACCTTCAATTCTGGATCGCTGGTGACAGACCTGGTGACGTTGGCATCTATGGAATTCCTCCCACGTGCTTCAGGAATGCGGCACGCGACTCACGACTGCCTCGGCATGCGTCTCGTTGCTTCCATGTGGTCTGCTGGGCTCGGTTATCGACAAGGGTTGGGGTGACAGAAACCGGTCCTCAGCTGGGACTCGCCAGGCCGTCTCTCCTCGACCGTGCCAACGACCTCGCTCCGCTGCAACTCTTCTGTCTTCTCGGCCAGATGACATAGATACTCCTCCCGCTTCTTTCTTCGATCCATCTTCAATCGGCACCTCTCTGGATGTTCTCTGATGTTAGTAGTATGACAGTGATATTTCTTATCACGAGAAATCACCTCTGCTTGTGATCTTCTCTCCATTGTAGTAGATTGTTGCGTTAGTTCGAAAAACGAACTGCCGATGTTAGCGCAACTCTCTTCCATAGTCAAGCTATCATGGTTGTTCTGAATCTCACTTGCCAGTGTAGCTCTGCGTTCCCTTCATGTTGCAAATTTAGAACATCTTCCTTCCTTCTAAATCGTAGTTAATTGTAGTTCCTCCCCTTCGACCTGATTCAAAAGACATCTTGAATAATATGATGTGCTTTCTTCAATAAAATATTTCAGACTTCTCCTCTTCTGCGTAGTATCGTGTATGACTTCCAATGTTGTAATACTAAGTATAGTATTGTAACTCGACGTATAATTTCGTAGATTCTGCTTAATATTTCTTCTTAATTGTTGTATTAATATATTTACTCATGTTGTTCCATATTTCTGTAGTATTGCTTCATACTGAAGTCAAATTATTTTCAAGTTCTCCTTCCATGTAAATTGTAGAGTAGATTTTTGTACGTGTTGCCTCCTTGGAAGTTCAAATAATAAGAGCCTCGTTTCTTGGTGTTCGCTAGTCTCCTCAGTCAGATTTCACTCACAAATCTGCTGAACTAGCCTCACTCCGGTCTCTAAACTCACTCGTTCGCTCATCTCTCCTCTCTCAGTCATCCAATTTAAATTCTGTCTTGCCAATTAAATTTCTTCTTCCTTTCTGGTGAATTTGATATGTCACAATCCTTTATAATATTAAAATAATATATTTAATATTTATCAGTTCCCTCGTATTCTATCTTCCTTCTGATTGGCTGTCTACCTGTTATGAAGTGCGTCGAGCACGCGACTTCTCCACTCCTCTTTTTTGGCGTGTGTCTGACCTCTGCCTATCCTTGTCAAGTCCCCTCGCTCACGAAAACTGGTTTCTCGCGCCTAAGATTTATAAAACTGTGCACTTTCCTGGACTTGGCTCAAGTGATTCTCTCTTGGTTAAAATATATCAGATACTAAAATTTCCATTCATTCTCCTAATAAACATATTTCTTCTGGCTAAAATTTTACCAATAGCTTCTTGACACATTATCTCTCTTCCTGTGTGTAAATATGATTCAAATCTCGAAACATTTTATACACATTTTTCTCTGATGCTCTCCGTTCGAATCTCGTCCAGTGATATTGTCTTGGCTGGACATGATTTCGAGCGCAGTACCTTATATCTTGATAAGTTCAATACCTTTTTTTTTTCTTTTTCTGAATGGTTCATTGGCTTTAACATTGGCATTGAGACTCGTGCGATAATTATTTCTTATTCACAATGTAATGGCATCTTCAAAACCTGAAATGCCAGGTTGAATTTGCTGAAGGGTTAATTCCTAACTGCATTGCCAGTCTTTCTGTGGCATCTTGAATTTCAGTTCCTGTGACTACCAATCCACTTGTATATAGCATCATCTAGGGTTTTGTTCTGCAGGCTTTCTCATTCACTTCACTTTATTTCATTTCACTTCTTCACTTCACCCTTATGTTTTTCAAAATTATATTTTCAGTTCACTCTTTTTCTTCCTAATGCCGGCGACAGTTAGTTTTACAATTCCGTAATCTGCACAAATATTAGCCATACATGCACCCTTTTCAGGTTTTTATATATATATATTTTTATTTCATTTTGAATAGAATGACTCTTGTGTTTGCATTTCTGTCCCAAAAAGGCTTGCACATTGCCATTTTGTAACACTGTACACAATACAAAGAATTAGATGCATTTGATACAACAGCTCTAGAAGAAACAGACTGCATTGAGTATCCACAACAATGAACATCCTTAGCTGTTACGAAGCTGTATGACGAATGCAATTTCTTTCTTCTATCTGCATTTAAAATCCTACATTCAGCTTTTTTTTATTTTTTATTCTTTTATTTAGTGAAGTCTGGCTTATTGGGGTCTAAGTCCAAGTCCAACCCCTCCTCCACGTGGTGGGAGATGGGCAACGGCATGAAGTAGGGGATTGCCTGTAGGGGTGAAGTACAGTGGGGACTTTGTGTGCCCCGGGACCGCTGCGGTAACTGTGAAGGCTCTATGGGAACCCTGAAAAGTGACGGCTGACGGGGCTCTGGTGAAGCTACGATAGGCCTAGCAAGTTAGTAGTGGATATCATATTTGCTTTCAAAACAGGAACAGGCCTCGGAAAGGACGGATGCAAACGACGACGTCCAGGATATGCTAATGGACTACGAGTTGGGACATTAAACATACAGACACTGACAGGAAAGGAGGAGGAGATTGTAGATGTGATGGAAAGAAGAAAACTGGATGTACTGCACTTGGCAGAAACAAGATGGAAAGGAGAAGGTCGCAGAGAACTGAGGAAAGGGTACCGGTTGTACTGGAGTGGGAACAGTAAAGGAAGGAGCAGTGGAGTAGGAGTAGTTGTGAGAGATGGAATGAAGGAAGAGGTAAAGGGAATAAGTGACAGGATCATGAAGATCAGAGTAACTGTAAAGGGAAGAAGCCTGGAGATAGGCCAGGTATATGCCCCTCAAGTTGGATGTACAGCTCAAGAGAAGGAAGACTTTGAGGAGGAGCTACAACAGCAGTTGAATGGTCAGAGCATCATTGTCATGGGAGATTTGAATGCACATGTAGGAATTGAAAGGCAAGGATATGAAAATGTATTGGGAGCAGAAGGATGGGGTAGCAGGAATGAAGAAGGGAGAATGTTGCTGGATTTTTGCAAGAGAAACGGTTTAGTGGTAGGGAACTCCTGGTTCTGGAAGAAAGAAAGCCACAAGGTAACGTGGTACAGCAGTGATTTAACAAATGAATCTTTGGTAGATTACATGCTGTACGACTGGGAAATGAAGAGAAGTGTCAGAGATATAAAGGTAATACCATCAGAGGCCTTAGATAGCGACCACAGAATACTTGTAATGAACCTGGGAGTTGTTAAGGATAGCAAGAGGACAGAGTACCAGGAAAGGAGAATCAAAGTATGGAAACTCAAGGAAAAGGAAGTCAAGGAAGAATTCCAGAAGATAATAAGGGAAAGGATGCCAACAGACAATCCTAAAACAGGGGAAGAGGAATGGAAGCAATTCAAGAACACAATGGTGGAAGCTGCAGTGGCAGTATGTGGAAGAACAAGCAACAGAAAGTGGTGTAAAGAGACACCATGGTGGAATGAAAGAGTAAAAGAAGCTGTGGGAAGGAAGAACAAGGCTTTCAGAGTGTGGTTCCAGGAGAGAACTGATCTGGCAAGGGAAGATTATTGACACGCGTGGAGACCACCACCCGACGCACACAGTCGATGGCATGATTGAGGAGTGAAAAGGTTCCTCGCATGCGCGGAATGGGGACCAGCCATGGATCTTAAACCTATGTTGTGTACCATTCGCATTTAGAACTAGATGGAGAACCAATTAGGAATGACCACATTCTTCGAGTAAAGGTTGAATAAAATAACATTTAACTATCAAAAAACAAGACATAGCAAAAGGGGAAACGAGGGATGCATGAAATGGTAAGATGAGGGATGATGGGCCTGAAATAAAATATGTACACATCATATCAAAACAAAGTAAATACAAGTATTAAAATAAATCAGGCAATAAGGATAAGAAAACCGAGAGATGCCTAACGTGTTGTAGATTGGAGGTCGTTTAAAGATAAACTCAAATTAATAAACGGGGAGATTTTAAACAAGTTAACAATAATGTAAATAGTACTTTCTTCCCACCACAGGCTGACTACATAACGTAGTCAGGAGAAATCTTCTAGGAAGCTTATGAAGTCAAGTTACCCAAGAATAGGAAAATCCCGCCCTTAAAAACAAAGTATGTCACTCCACAAACATAACCAAAGAACAATACGTAACCCAACACACGCAAATGACGAACAAACCAACGAGGCATAACTAATCACAAGACTACATATATGACATACAAATCCCTTAAAACGAAAGCTTACTACAGACACACCCAAAGAAACATAAATTACAAAATGACTTCACATACTTCCTGAATAAATCTCCTTTTCGGAAGAAAGCAAGAGACTGGATTATCTTACGGAAGACAAAATGGGAGTCGATTGCAGTCCCGGAGACATACAATGAACACACATTCCACCGTCTCGAAGGCTAACCCATACATCTCATTTAATAAGCGTAATGAGTTCACGTGTTGTTTCTCGACTGAAGCCACGCAAAACAAGAACAAGAATGATATGATCATTGGCTTTCAGTCGAGCCCCACTTAAACGATTAACATTAACCCACCCTTAACATCACGTCTAGAACCGTAATTATAAAATGAACAGTGTTTCGGACACAAACATAGGCGATGCAAGCCCAGTCCTCAAGGAAAGGAAAAACCAAAAGGCATTCTTGAGGTGCACAAATGACTGGCATCTAAATAAAACAACCCTTAAAGAAGCAAACAAATAGATGTGTGTCCCAACAATACAGATAAATAGACACAAGGTCATCCAATGCGATGGACACACACCCTTCTCCGTCAAGACACTTTAACTAAAACTAAAATAACTAATCCTCGATAGCACTCCAGAGCACCCACATACTCCCAAGGAATTGGAAATTAGTTAGAAACACTTCTCATGATTAGAATTAGGTTTCGTGACAAACACACGCAAAGGATACGCACAGAATAAGGAAAAACCAAAAGAACAGAAACAACAACAAACCCTTAAGACATAAACCCAAAATAACAGCACGGTTCCTCATCACGCATTTCTATATGATAGGGAGGATCAAGTACAGTACCAACAGAATAACCAAACATAATATAAACGACCTCCCATCTAGAAAGGGGACAAGTTGTCACTTGAAAGTAGGTGGACAATATTATATTAACCTAACTTCACGTTACACATATTCATGCATGTTGACACCTCAAAATATATAGGCCTAAGGACTTAGCTTTAACAGAGACAGTCCGAAGATCTCGTCGACAGCTTCAAAATACATATGTATATATTTTCATGCTACAACCAGGTCTCCATTTGAATAAGCATGACGAATAGAATTGAGAGCGAGGACGTTGTACACATATTTATATATAATTTCCGAACTTCATTTCAAAATATTTTGCGTCTTACCGATTTTTAACTAGACATCATGGATCTCGATTTTCATCTCCTCGTCATAACAATTTAGGTCTGATAACAATCGCCGAAGTCGTGTTCCTTCGTTATAGACGGATTCTTCATCGCGGGCGTTTTCCATTTCAAGACGAGTCGAAATTACGATCTTTTAGATGTTTTTAGAAATGACCGCTAGATGGACACGGCGTCAAAATATCGAAAATAGAAACGGTACAATTATAAGATAAAGAAGAAAGAAGCAAGCAAGATTGTGGCAGAGGAGAGGAAGAAGTGGATGGTAAAGTGGACAGAGATGATGGAGGAAGACAGCAGAGGAAATAAGAAAGTACTTTATGGGATGGTCAAAAGTAAGAGAAGAGGTCTGCGAGAGGATGTGGTAATGATGGACAAAAACGGAAATGAGTTACACAACAAAGAAACACTCAAGACAGTGTGGAAAGAGTACTTTGAGGATTTGCTGAATCCAAATGGTCATAGGGAGGAAGATAATGTATTGGAAGATGGAGAAGGCAACACAGGAATGGAAAAGGACCTGACTTGGAGAGAACTGGAGATGGCTATAGACAAGATGAAAGGAGGAAGGGCACCGGGTGTGGATGAAGAGAGTGTTGAAATGGTGAAGGCAGCAGGGGAGGTTGGGAAACAGTGGCTGTACCGTGTGATGAGGGTGATATGGAAGGAGAAAAAGACCCTAGAAGATTGGAAGAAAGGATTAATTGTCCCAATATTTAAGAAAGGAAGCAGAAAGGAGTGTAGAAATTACAGGGGAGTCACACTCATACCTCACTGTGCCAAGATATATGAAAAGATATTAGAAAGTAGAATACGAGCCAAAGTGGAGAGAAAATTGATAGAGAAGCAGTATGGATTCAGACCTGGGAGATCAACAGTGGATCTCATATTTTCAGTGAGACAGCTCCGGGAACACCACTACGAATTTGGAGAGGATCTGTTGATGGCCTTCCTGGACATCGAAAAGGCCTATGATAGTGTGTGTAGGGAGAAGGTTTGGAAAGCAATGGAAAACATGGGAGTGGAAAAAGGGACTGTAGGCAGAGTGAAGGAGATGTATTGTGGAAGTGTGAGTTGTGTGAAAGTTGGAGGGGAAAGAACAGACTGGTTCAGACAAATGAGTGGCCTGAAACAGGGTAGTGAGCTGTCACCCCTTCTCTTTATTGTGGTTATGGACGAGGTAATGACACGGATAGCAGGAAAGATAGGAGAAGATAAGATGAAGGCAATGGTGTTTGCAGATGATCTCATGGTCTGGGGAAACAAGGAGGAGGAAATTCAGGAGCAACTGAAGGCTTGGGAAGAAACAGTGGGAGAGTACGGATGGAAGTTCAACATCAGTAAATGTGAGATCCTGTTAACGACCAGGAAAAAGGACAGACCAATGAGTGGGATAACACTTGGAGGTGGATAGCTGAAGAAGGTGGAAAGTCTCAAGTACTTGGGAAGTATAGTGGATGAAAACGGGAGAAATGACAAAGAGATTACGGAACGTGGCAGACAGGCAGAAGCATTTCTGAGAAGCATTAGGAGCTTAGTGTGGAATAAAGATGTCCCACAAAAAAGCAAGGAAGTGTTATACAGAAGCTACTACCGTATTTGCTCGCGTATATCTCGCCCCCGCGTATATCTCGCACCCCATTTTTTTATTTGAAATTTCAGGGGAAAAAAGTACTCGCATATATCTCGCATTCATTACTGACGCCATTATATAAATGATCGTAATAACCTTGAGGTAGAAACACGTTCGATTTAGCGTGCCACAACAGTCGTCATTGTCCAGGAACTTACCCGAAGCGTTACTAACAGGAAGAGCGAGCAACAACGAGTTGATCCGAACTTCGATACGAGCCGATTAGGGATCGAGGCGCCGCGTGAATGCATACGGCGCAGCGTGAGTGTTAGCACGCTGTACATCGTTAGTCCTCGGCCGCGGTTAGCTAAATTCGCCGCCTTGAGACACGTTCGAATTAGCGCGCCACATAAGTTGCGCCAGTAGGCCTAGTGTTACATCGCAGAGAAACGCAGTTCAGTCTTCTCGAATCTCAATGATTTCATCTTTACGCATTGTGTCACATCAGAGTTCGGCTGCGTGCAAGCTTACGGCGCAGCGTGAGTGTTAGCACGCTGTACATCGTTGGCCGCGTCTTCGTCCGCGGTTGGCTAAATTCACCGCCTCGAGACACGTTCGAATTAGCGATTAGCGCGCCACGTCAGTTGCGGAAGTAGCCTACTGTTAAATCGCAGAGAAACGCAGTTCAGTCTCCTAGAATTTCAATGATTTCGTCTTTACGCATTGCGTCGCATGAGAGCTCGGCCGCGTGCAAGCATACGGCGCAGTGTGAGTGTTAGCACGCTGTACATCGTTGGCCGCGTCTTCGTCCGCGGTTGGCTAAATTCACCGCCTCGAGACACGTTCGAATTAGCGATTAGCGCGCCACAACAGTTGCTCAAGTAGGCCTACTGTTACATCGCAGAGAAACGCAGTTCAGTCTTCTCGAATCTCAATGATTTCGTCTTTACGCATTGCATCGCATCAGAGCTCGGTCGCGTGCAAGCATACGGCACAGCGTGAGTGTTAGCACGCTGTACATCGTTCGCCGCGTCTTCGGCCGCGGTTGGCTAAATTCACCGCCTTGAGACACGTTCGGATTAGCGCGCCACAACAGTTGCGCAAGTAGGCCTTCTGTTACATCGCAAATTTTGTATTTTTTCGGGAATATGGTCATATCTCGCACCGAAAATTTTCACACATATTTTCGGTCAAAAAAGTGCGAGATATATGCGAGCAAATACGGTATATCCCGATACTGACCTATACTTCAGAAACGTGGACAATGAAGAAAAGAGACATAAGCAGAATACAGGCAGGTGAAATGAAGTTCCTGCGAAGTAGGATCGGAGTAACAAGAAGAGACAGGGTGAGGAATGAAAAGGTCAGGGAAATGGTGAAAGAGGAGCCCTTGCAAGGTAGGATTGAAACATCAAGACTGAGGTGGTATGGACACTTAAAGAGAATGGATGAGAAGAAGATTCCCAAGAGGATAATGAGATGCAGATGCAGAAGAAACGACCAAGGGGAAGACCAAGAGATAGATGGCTGAAAGGAGTGGAGGAATGTGTCAAGAAGAGAGGCGAGGACTGGACCAGAGTGACTGCGGAGAGGTGGTGGGAAGAAAGGACTAAGTGGCGAGGCTTATGTTCCGTACAAGATGATGATGATTAATTAGGTTTTACTGTACTTCTATTAGTCTGAGAGTGACCCCTACCTTCAGCATATTCCTTGCCCTCAGTGGTCAACCAAGAGGTTGTTCATCGTGCGATTGATGTTTCCTGTACCTTCATTCTAGTTCAGGGTGGCTTAAAGTGAGTCCTTTCCCCCCTGCTTCAAAGGCAGTGAGATGACTGCCTATAGGTATGCATGTGTGGATCTATTGTAGGCTAGGAATAGGAAGAGTAGCTAGGGTCTTTATCCATGGAACTAGTCTTGCGCATAATAGTTAGCGGCTGGGAGCGATCAGTTTAGTTCACAGCTCCTTAGTGAACTAGTTCGCTCTTTTAGTTCGTTAGCTCCCATCTCAAAGACAGATCGTTCGCTCGCCTTGCTACTGCCACTGCATGCGCTCTTTGTTTGTTATAGCAGTTTGTCACCACTCATTACCCATCACCACTGATTGCTCATTCACATTGCTCTCGTTTCAAGCAATACTGTAGGCTACTGTTACAGTTACTATGCTCGCTGCACGTGCAGTTCGTGTATTAGATATTGACATGTTGCGTGTGTAGTAATGTGTTTTACATTTTGATATTCGAAGATAAAAAAAATACAAAAATATGAGTATTGAAACATTAGTGAAATTCCTTATTCCTTCCTTCCTTATTTCAATTTATTCCTTGTAGGAAGATAGGGTAGCTACAAACTTCTTCCATTGCACTCTATTGTTGGCCATCCTTTTAATTAGGGTCCATGTCTTTCCTTCTGAGAAAACTTCTTTTTCTAGTTGTTTATAAAGCCAAAAGTTGTAATTTGTTTATCATTAGTGAAATACCGGTACCGTACCTAAAAAGAATAACAGTATGGACGCTGTGTTCGTAGAAGCATACACTTATTATTCTCTTTACTTTTTTTTCCGCGTGGGGCCGATAACCTAGTTGTTAGGCCCCTTAAAACAACAATTATCATCATCATTTTTTGCGTATATCGATCGGCGCGTCACCATCCGATTCCATTTCCTACATGTTACTAGGTGGAGATAAGACGTACGCCCCCCGCAATTTTCGTTTCATTTCTTACTTGCTTCGTGATATTCATTATTTGGCTGCTCTGAAACCGTTGAGTACATTATCTTTATGGCATAAATGGGAGGAATAGGTTTTTTAGTTCAGAGTTTTTGTCCATAGATGTTCGCTTTTCTTTGTGAATCGTCATAAAGTTCATTTCTTAAAAACAGGTAAAAGTAGTTGTATCACCATGTATCGAGAAAAATAAATATCAACCAGTTCATTAAAATGGTAATGTTAATTCAGTTCGCCGATTTTCTAAATAATTGGACATATTTTCAAATAATCCAAAATGACTAAGTTAATAAAACTGTGGAATTATCCCCACATCTAAATCAATTAACTATCAGTAACTTCAATTTATGAACCGCCACTGTATGACATTACAAATATAAGGTAGTTATTACCTTGTTAGCACTAGTAGTGTGTTACACTGTTATATTATTATAAACCAACATTGAACAATCGCCCTGCCAAAACTTGACAATCTTGCCACTAACTATAGATACACTCAATCAACTGAACTGACTGAACGAAAGAAAGCGCATGTGATTGTGCAATGATTGGTGACAGACGAGCTGACAAGCTACGGCGGACCCGCGCTCTCGCGCTGTTACAAGTCGGTCAGCGGAAAACGATCGAACGAACTAACAAGCGAGGGATCTGGGAACTAGTTCGGTAGTTCGTCTGTGAGACCCGCTCTTCCGAACTAGTTCGTTCGCGAACTACACAAGACTACATGGAACCCTGCATTTGCTTGGATTGGTTAAACCTAAGTCAAATGTTGCCATGATACATCCCATTTTTGAACAGAGGTATTACTCAAGAGTTCTGTTGTTTCATTTGAGGGGCTTGGACATTGTGGTTATTTAGCCCCTTGCATTTGGTTTTGTGCGTGTATATATAATAGAATTTGTCTGATAATCTGTGTTATTGTGGTGTCTGCTATAGTAGGAGTAGCGGTGGCTCAAGTCAGGGACCATCCCGGCATTTGCCTCGAGTAGAGGTGGGAAATGAATCCACCTCTTCTCAGTTTTGCCTTGCGAGGCTGCTGGTCTAAGAATTCTTCGGGTTGCTCGGGTTGCTCAAATGGCCTTACATTTTGGTTATCTTACAAAGAACATCTGCATAGAAACACCGGTTATTAAATACAATACACATGCAAGTTCATGAGGCTGATGACCAAAGATACCCTAATCCCCTAATTTAAGCAACAACTACTCCTGCTTTCCTTTTAATCATTATAGCTTAGTGTTCCCTTTTTTATGTTTTAGATGCGCTGAAATCTCATCTAGTAGAGAGTCACATCACACCAGCTTTGAAATCCATAACATCCCATGTAAATAGCTCTGATGTGAGTGACCAAATAAGTCGTTTGGTAACTATGCTCGATTCAGGTTGAATTTTGTGATAATTGAAAGTATTGCCATTTTCCCCACTTTTATAAAAACATTGTTTCACGATATTTCATTCCATATTCATCTTGTTTGCACCTCATTGACTTGGAATTGAAGTTCTATGGTGAGAACTGTGAACCGTTCCCATGGTAATACACTGCAAATGGGTATACCCAATTTCAGTCACTGATTTTTAGATATTTCATATTTTAGTGTGCTTAATGCAGTATTATTGATTGTTGCTCATCCTCGTATTGAAAACTCAACATTACCATAATATTTACTGGTAAATGAATCTTAATGGACTTAATAATGAAAATGGAACAAATGGTGGATGGTACATTGATGTTGATTTGCTAAGTTTTACAGCAGTTGGTAACATTTAAGGCGTAGTTTGGAAAAGTTTGTCAGCAGAGATTTTTGTACCACATTTTATTAAAATAAATACCATTTTGTATTTTTTCATGGTTTAAAAATTGAAAGAAAAGAAAAAAAAAAGAAACTAACAACACATGTTAGACCTCTATGCAGTCCTGTGATTTTAAGGCTGCTCATTCATTTCCAGAAATGTTTTTGTTTATATGTGTATGAAATTGAAATTTATTTATTTTTAATTTCAATTTCAATTCAGTATGAAGTACTGTGTTTGAGTCTTCAGTTTTCTGACTGGTTTGTTGCAAGTACTAGAATTTAGTATTTTAAAAATAATTGTGACACTGGCCCAAAAATGATCTTGTATGTTTTTTTTCTTTACATTAATCCTGTAGTCCCTTAAAAATTTGAATACTCTCAGGGCTTATCTGTAATATGCTTTCACATTGTGATTCCACCATGTTTTCCATTCTTACCTTCTTAACTGAATATATTTAACTAGTCGCGTGAATATCCTATTTCCCTTGGGAGGGGAAGACTCTCATCCTCATTTCACGAAGCAATCATGTCATTCCATTACATAGGAGGCTCCTAATAAACTGCATGCCAAATCCGAAGCCCTAAATCCTTAGCTTTTGATATTCATTACTAGACTAAAGTAAATGTTAACAAAAAACAAAACAAAAATTGTTGATAGTAATTTTTAAAGTATTTACTACCCATTACAAGAAGAAAGACAAAGTGGATATCTTTAACTTCGAATGATTGCAGATAATACATCTTTGTATTATTCCAGATATCATATCTTCCATTACTCTATACCAGCTTATTCACAGAAAAGATTTGCTTTTTGTTTCACCCTGATGTGGTGATGGCTTTAATGCTCATTCGTTGAAGAAGTTCATGGAACAAGGTAAATTGATGAGAAGAAAGTAGCTACTTACTATGATTAGTGTATAATAGAAAATGCAGAATGAATTATATAATTATTGTAATTTTCATTAAGGTTTTTATGTCCTGGAATACTGTATCTGATACATTTTCTGGGATTAATAGTACATTATGCAACAAGCCTATAATGGCAATAATTAAGACACAAGTATGTTTATAAAACAAGCGAAGCGAGTCTTAATTACCATTATAGGCGAGTTGCATACGGCTGTTTATGTTCGACGATAATTATAACTATGTTATGTTCGAACATAAATATTCATAAATATCTGTTGAGATTTCGCCAGTTTTATGTACTGAACAGAGTGCATGGGACGCAGAGAATACCTTGGATTCGACCATGGCCTCCTCGAATACCCCACTATGACACTAGCCACGCAGTGAAATTTAAAAGAGGAGGCCGTGGAAGTCAGCGCAGGTGTGATGCTATCCTTACCTAATTGGTCACACAACTGTTTCTTGAGCTCTGATTGGTGGGAGAAACTGTGTCATAATGAAATCTTTTACTATAATGAGCCTCATTATAGTACAGTTTTCTGACATATAATATTTACATTTCGCCATGGTCGAACATAAAGTATGTTATACTTCATCTAAACATATATAAGGACATCATATCAGACATACGTGCTAGTGTTATAGCGGATAGGCTATCACTGGGAGAGTATGCTATACAGCTATACACTTTCAATGCAATGTAAAGTTTTGAAGCCATGCTCCAAAGTCATGGCCATGTGTTATTGATATTTGTTATGGCTTCTGGACATAATGTATTTCCAAACGGTGTCATCATGGTATGTACATCTTAACCTTTCAGAAACAGTATTTCCTGTTATATTGTACAATACTGCTTAAGCAGTGAAGCACTATACTCATTCAGGTATTTTTGCCAGAAAATTATTTCCATTCTAGAGGTTTTGGAACATTATGTTTGGAACCCGGTATCATGGAAGTGTTTCCATTCTGCTTGGCATTAGTGAGTTACTTGAAGCTATGTTGCCAATATTTGAATATTCTACTACTGACTGTATTAATCGAGAAGGAATGCTTTTGGTCTCTTTTGTTCTGCTCTTGAGTGTGTTATACAGTAGTTGCAACTTTCCTGTTGTGTCCTTATGATTACTCTTATTTGAATGCATTAAATCAGGACAATAATAGAAGTACAGTATGTTGATTTGTTTTCCTCCATATTCTGTAGAAATAATTTCTGCAGAATGATCTAACGTTCATGTATATATACTACAGTAATATTTTTTACAGTAGGTTATGGACTATTACAGGGTATTCATTTGTTTTACTGTGATTTTTAATCAACTTTTCATACTGTATTAAAATTAAATTTATTATAATTTTCATGCATCTGAACTTTATTTTCTAATGGACAGATATCCTAGTCAGTTACTTCAAAAGTAGTAAGAAGACTAAAATTACATAATGTGTTCATTGCTGTTGCCTGATGGTAAGTGTTGGTGAAAATAGACAAGAAGCATTTGTATTGGTTGAGAATTAAAATACCGGTACAAGCAAACTTAACAATTGTATTTGCTTTAGTTTAAATATTAGGTGTTAAATTGTAATATAACTGCATAATTTATGTTTTAACATGTGCATTTGTCATTACTGTTTGAAATAGGAAATGTTAGCTGACTGAGATAAATATATAAGCTTGATATTTGCTTTCAGTGTGTAGATTGAAGTACTGATCACCAAAGGTAAGATCTATGATTACAGTTAGTGATTTCTGATCCAAGAAGATTGATTTAGAAGATACTGGTTTTAGAATATTATGAACACATGGTAATGGTAATAGATTTGTAATTTTCTGGCTGTGCTTGAATGCAATTATTTTATTTCCAGCACTGAGGCAACTTCCAAGTTATTAAATTTACTGCCTAAATTCTATTTAATAACAAGTATTGGTGAGGAAATTGAAACACGATGGAGACAGATATAGCAGTTAACCCTCTTAGTGCCAAGCCATTTCCTGAAATACTTGCCAAGAATGCCAAGCCATTTTCAATGATCATGCAGGCTATTGGAAATAAAGTCATAAATACCACATTTTCAAGGATAGAATCATTATTTTTGCTTTGTTTTGTAACCAATACCTCATTGGCGGCTTCGGTGGCGTAGTCGGTAGCATGCTGAGCTTCTATGCCCAAGATAGCGGGTTCAAACCCGGCCGAAGCCGTCGGATTTTTTAAGAGCGTTAAAAATCCCTCAGTATGCCTTCCTTCGGAGGGGAAGTAAAGCCGGCGGTCCCATGTCATAGATTTATTGCATGTTAAAGATCCTTCCACTAATTACACCTGTGTGAAGCTAAATTGGATAGGTTAAGAATGTAAACAACGCTCTTAGGTTTCTACGTTCGTTGCCAAGAGCCGACTGCGGTGGCGTCTAGTGGCTAAGTTCTGAACTTGGCCTAGTAGTCGTTGACGGTGGCGCTTGGCGGCAAAAGTAGGAACTATTTTGAAAAATTCTAATTTGCAGTCTGTACTAAAATAAAAAAAAACAGATATCACACACTAATACAGTCATCACAATTAACACCGGTTATCAGACAGATTCTACACACACCCGAAGTACACGGGGCTACATGACCGCGTTGTCGCAGCCCCTAAACTTAAGAACCAACCAATACCTCATTCCTTCATACATGATGTTCGTAAAGGTAAATACTGCATCTAAACCTTTTTAATGGAGGTTATTCTGATAATTGTTCAATTATTTTTTTTTGTAAAAAATCAATTTTGAGTCTAAATTAAGGACACCTAAGAGTCATATTCGAAGAAACACTAAGTTTTCAGCTGTATAAAGTTCTTAGATACATCTGTAGCCAGAAAACTTCAACAAGAAGAAAACAGCTGCGCCGCAATTTTGGCGGGAACGTGGGTGATTGGGGGAGCGCAAAGGGTAGGCGTGAATACAAACTCAAACCTATCTCGTAACGGACTTCGAAGGAAAAACGTAGACACCACTCAGGCAAGCTTGGAACCTCACCTTTCCAACAGTATGAAATAATCACGGACTTATGCCTACAGAAATCTACAAATATAAGATAAACAGCTCGCCGATTGAATCGGCTTTGGCACTTTTGGCGTGAGCAGCGAGAGCCGATCTGATCGGCGAGTGGCACTGAGAGGATTAATAATGTTATGATACATACAGTAATGCAAGATTATTCAAAACAATGTAACTAATTTTAGCTGGTTGTTGTAGCGGATATACAATGGTGCATAGCTCTGAAATGAATACCATGGATCAAGTGGGGTTGGAAATTTTGCTGCTGCATCTTCATGTGGTAGCGCATGTTGTCAGTGCCACAGTTCGTATAATCTGTCATTGTACAGTATAATGGTATTACTGCGTGTCAAAAAGTCATTTTGTGTAATTAAATGGTCCCTATGATTGCCAGATCATGATGCATCCTTGGGAATTGATGTGAATATGCTACAATGCATGACAAGAGCTTGAGTATTGCTCTGTTGTGTATCAGGGGAATCAAGGTGCATATTAGGTACACCTTTGTCTGTTATTCTTTCTTCTGCAGTTAAGTGAATTGGAATTGTATATGTATCTTTGTAGCAATAATCAAGTGAAGTAGGTCATGTCATTTTGAATAATTCCTTGTATTAGTGTACTCTTACTGTGCTGTAATTTTGTGTATAGCCTGCATGCTTGCCATCATTTCATCATTTGTTTGTCCTTTTCTGTGTGTTGATTTGCCTTGCTTTGATCAGCAATCAGTTCCACTTTACAGCCTACAGTACAGTTGTTTCCAAAGGTAGGCTTTGCTGTGAAATTTTTCAGGTTTGTCATGATTATTTGAAACACATTTTGGGATAACTGTCACCATGAATATTGTAAACCAGTAAGGTAGTAAACATACTTGTAAGCATAAATAAGTAAGAACCTACTGGTATTTATTTAAATCCATATAGACAAAGAAACAGTAAGGTGTGAATATACAATCATCGAAGCAGAAAAGAAAGATAGAAACACACATCAAGGACAAGCACAATGACAGGCAGGTGTGGGTAGAGGGAGAGATAAAGGGATAAGTAAGAACCTACTGGTATTTATTTAAATCCATATAGAAAAAGAAACAGCAAGGTGTAAATATACAATCATCGAAGCGGAAAAGAAAGATAGAAACACACATCAAGGACAAGCACAATGACAGGCAGGTGTGGGTAGAGGGAGAGATAAAGGGGAAGAACACATTGAAAGGATCGGTGCAATCTCCACAGCCAAATACTGTACACTGCTGTCTTTAGAGGTGGACATTCATACCTTCAACCCAATCATTAGCTCTTTTTCAAAGCTGCAGCCCCTGATGATATTGTTTCAACCTCCCAGTCGCATCAGGAGGGTGGGCAGCAACCACTTCGTAGTGTTCAATATAATGCTTAAAGTAGGGGCAATCTTCAACGAGATCTTCTGTCTTGAAATGGATAGTATAGGATAGAGTGAAAACTGAACAATACGGTACAGGAAAGAAGACTGGGAAAGTAAATAAAGAAAATGTCAGGACAAATAAAGTAGGAACACACAGGGCAAACATGGAAGGAGAAAAGAACTATGGTATGTTGTGGTTATATACATCTATATCACAGGAAGCAACTAGATGAGAGCATACAATCAATCATTGGACAGGAAGGAAGAATAGAATTTTTACCCTTCAAAAAATAATATGTTTACTAGGCATGAACATGAACTTGAGGGAGTTTGTATATTACTTTTCTGTTCTTGGTTAAAATGATCAAAAGCACACCTACATCTCTTAATCCAGTGAAAGAATTCTTTCATGCTTGAAATGAAGTGTAGTTAAGACTGAAAATCTTATTAGAGATTAGCTCTTCACACTGGTAAAAGTATTTGAATACACTTATTCATTACAATGGATCTTGAATTTACTGAAGTCAGTTTCTGACTAAAGTTCCAATGGTGTGCAAGCATCACTAAGAGAAGTCACACAGCTTCATTCACTGCCCTCTGAATGATATATAACTTCATTGTTTTAAAAGTTAGGGGGGAATTATCTTCAGATGTAGACCATTGTTGTACAATCAGTTATTAGTGCACTCGCCCAGAGTGCATGGGATTAGGTTCAGGTTCCATGTGCTTTTCAAATTTTAGTTAATCTTCAAATATTTGGATAGTTTAATTGAATGGATGGATATTCTACTTTCATTGATACTCAGAACTAAAGGATTTGTTTTGTTTAGATGTTACAGGTAATAAGCAGCATAATTACAGTAATATCAATTTAATTACCCATGAGCTTGTAACAGTAAATCATAAAAAGTAGAATTATTTAGTGGGATCTCTCGTTGCTAAGCCTTGCTGATCATAACAGCTCAGGAGGCACTGTCCACCATCACCTTAGACCAAAAGCTTGCATGATATTGTTTGGGAGTGTGACATACTCAGCTCTGATTTTTGGTAAGTTATTTTACTGGCAAAATATTTTGAACCGTTAATCATTATTTTCCCGTTAGTAATATGAAAGAGTGATATAAATTTGCACGAGTGTTACTCGTGCATAGAATGCTAACATGCTCTGTGTCAAGCATTGGCGAAGGACATGAGTATCCTAATCTTAAATCTTAAGGGAGCACATTTATTTCCTCCTCCAATGACCAACATAATTCTTCTTTAAATGGGTGATTGCAATTCCCAGAAACGTTAAGATAGCAGTAAAAAAAAGATAGTGAATATAATTTTTCAGAAGAATCGTCAGTGATGCAAACTTCTGTTATGTAGAAATATACTATATATGGGGTACTATAAATATATTCATTTCCATATCCTACGGATTTCTTCTGCATCAAAACCTTTTACAAAATGTACCTCCCCCCACGATGCAAAACTCCTTTTAAATGCATTGCTTTGAAAAAAAATTCAGGGCATCAAGGAAGATTGTTGACACTTATTCAAATATTACTTTCCAGGATTGGGGGGAGGGGAGGGGTTAGCAAAGGCCTGATTCATTTCTTCATTCGCAAACAAACTGAAGTGAGATGAAGCAATTGCAAGAAATTACCTCTAGTTGCTGATCACTAACTTTGAAGTTATGATTAACTTCTTTTAAAATCTATTTTACTGCATTTTTGTAAAAATAAATAAATTATTATGGATAATGAATGCCGGCTCCATGGTGTTGGGGTAGCGCGCCTGCCTCTCACCCGGAGGGCCCGGGTTCGACTCTCTGCTCCGTCAGGGATTTTAAAACTGACGTGAGGGTTGGAATGGGGTGCACTCAGCCTCGTGAGGACATTTGAGTAGCTGCCTGACAGTGAGGCAGCGCCCCGATCACGAAAACCAAGATTAACGGCTGAGGGGACCCGATGTGCTGATCACGCGTCACCCCAATATCTGCAGGCCAAATGGCTGGGCAGCGGTCGCTTGGTCGGCCTAGGCCCTTCATAGGCTGTATAGTGCCAGGGGTTTGGTTATTAAAATATGAATAATTTTTACTGTCCTATAATAGACCTAAATACTAGACTGCTGATTTCTTGAATTCGACCAACTGTATTTATGTAAGTGAAATTGTGTTGATTTTTTTAAATAAATTAAATATTACCATGAACAGATTTATATTTCACAATAATTCTATGTAACTATAGGCAATGTGGCTTTGACCAGACACTTCCGTCACAACCAATACCCTCATAAAGTCAAGATTTAAATTAAGGATTTGTAAACATACCTGAAATTGATGTATATCTGCATTCAATTCAGAAACATTATTTAGTCATCACTTGGAAGGACTGAACGGACAATGATTTTTGAAGTGAAGAAAATTGTACCCTGTATTTTTGTTACAACATGTATTTCACTCTGATTTTGAATGTATCTATATTCACTGCACCTCACATACAGTAGTTGGATGCCACTAAACTGAGGCTGTCACAAACAGGTGACAGGTGTAGAAATGACATATCCAAAAAGGCAGTGTTCTGAGCCTAGCCAGCTTGTCCACGTACCAGTCAATAGGTATTTCATCACATCACAACAGAATGAATCCCCCAATTGGTTACAGACTTCACTTCACGTAACCAACGCCACCTAAATAATAAGGCCTCCGCGCTCGGAAGCACGCGCGCCAAGAGTAGTCATTCCTCCCTGCCCTTCCAAACGATGTTTCTACTCGCAAAGAAAACGCTCATATTGTTGCACTGTACAACTGTAAATGAACACTGCCTAGCCTGCAAGTCTTTGAGTAGCCAGTATTGCTAAATTACCCGTACCTCGTAGAATTTACCTTCTTCGTTACCTTTCATAAAATACTCCTATAGTGTACTGAGGGAGGAAAAAGAAATAAACAGTTTCATCATAATAACAAAAAAGGCCCGTAATTATTACGATAAAGATGTTTAATACGATTTTCAGAACGTTATGAACTTATTAACCTCACTTTTAAATGAAGGGAGAAAGGCAAAAAATGGAAAAGAATAATTGAACAGCTGAGTCGAAAAATGATAACATTCCATTTCCAAGAGGAAAAAAGAACGATCATCTGTCGAAACTATACGTCGTATAGAAAAATTCACTATTAGGCAATTGTAGTACTAGTAGCAAGAAGTTATGTCTCAAAATGTTATAATAGGAGTGTCATCAGTTAGCGACTAATTAATGATTAAATATGCTGTAATATTATCCTATTTCTTTGAATATTGTCCTTTTTCCACTCACTCGTTCAATTTTTAGTATTATTTTACTGGCGTTGGATTACAGAATATTAATTTAATTAAAAGTTTTGAATTTTGCAGGTATTTTCATAAAATTTATCAACAATTTGGCTACAGACAGAAATACAATACAATACAGTTTTATCTTGAAACATATTTAGCCGAGCCTACATTTTACAGCAGGAACATAATTAACTCTCGCCAACAATTCAACTTATGAGCCTACTGTTCTTGTAGCTTAATAGAGAATAGAGAGAGCATAGGATATCTTCAGTTTCTTAACTATTATTTTAACAGATTGTACATTAAAATTACATTTTGCTACTAGAAAATTTCTTAAAGGATGTAAGTGAAAGTTAAAAAAAATTAGTTTAAATGAGTTAAAATTTTTCAAAATAGATTCAATTCACATTGTGAGAGGGTTGTTTTTGAAATTACAATAGGACAAAATTTATTAATCTTGGGAATCAATAATAAGCTTATTGACTTTCTGGTAGGCTATGTATAGAAGTTAAGAAATATGCTTCACTCATCTGGTACATCAGGACTGCCAAAGCTAAATCTTCAATTAATGATATAGGCTACTGTCTGTTAGGTAGTCAGCCCGAAGGCTGGTTGGATCCTCAAAAAGCACCGCCGTTACGTTATGTGAGTAGATACCCACAAAAACCCAAGGCAGCGCTATTTTGAGGCGTTCTAGGCAAGAAGAGGAGTGAGGTAGTTTGCCATTGCTTTCCTCACTGAGTCAGAACAGTAGTCCTAACCCTATGAGTAGAACCTTTCACAGCATTCACAGGCACTGACCATGCCCCGAATGCCATTACTAAGCACCACCCATACCTCAGTAGCTTCCATATAATCACAGCCATGAGTGAGACTGAGACATCGGTGAAAAGCCACCTTTTACTCTAGCCTGTGCCAACTGACAAATGCAAATGCACTGTATTCATCAAGAGATGGCAAACAGGCCATATATAGGCTACATTAAGGTAAAATTATGAGCAGGGCTAGGATTTATATGTACTAAAAAGTGTCAAAATATGTATGTATGTATATATATTTAAAAAATATGTACACTCTAAAAAATGTCAAAATGTAAATATATTTTATGAAATATGGACAAAAGACAAATTTATCCCCATAATACTAATTTTGTTACTTCTATAATCCACATAAATGCATTAAAAATACTGGATTTATAAATCAAATTATCCAATTTTCTTTTATTTCACTTACTTTTCACTTGCTTTCATCGATTATTCCTGTTATTCCTGCCTACCATAACAGTATGCCATGAAATGTTCTAAATTTTCAAACTTGAAGTTTCTTTTCATAAGAATTGCTATCGTTACACCTACGTACTTCAGAAATCTTTCTTTTCATTACATAACTGTAAACTTGTCCTGTGCTGTCGTATTTCCAGTCACTGAAAACTACAATTCTATATATTTTTACTCATAAGAGTAAAATATGTACAAATATTGGATTGAAATTTACTAAATATGTAAAATTATTTATTGTGCATGTATGTACTGAAGTCAGAAATATGGAGAAACATGTCAAATAAATTTGTTTAATTTGAAAGAGGACAACATAATCGATGGAGATAAGTTAATAGGATATGAATATCTGTGTAATAGAGAAATAAGTATTTACATATATATCCTAGCCCTGATTATGAGAAAGCTGAAGCAGAAAATAAGTAAAGGAACAGTAGGCAGATATGTTGATTTGGACATAGGTGATTTATCAAGATTAGTGTCAGTTGTTTTGGGGAAATATGTTTGTCTTTCTGGACACAGTGTCCTTAAAATGTCCTTGATTTTTGTTTCTACAATAATTATTAAGGCAAACATTCACAGAAATCCAAACGATCTTCCTACAAAAGTCCTGTGCACTATGCTCAGAACATTCTCTCTCCCACAATAATTCATTGTTTAGGACAGAATCTAAAGCTAGCTGTGTAGCTACTTCTCTTTGGTTCGGCACATGAAGAAATTCCTGTTCAAACTGATCACACAATTTTTGAACAATCAAATAAGTATTGACAACAATACTGATAACATTGGCATTTTGGTGATTAATATTACAAATATCCACAAATACAAACACTTTATTACACATTTATCTACACTGATTAACACACTTCGAACGCTGAGAGCAAAACTACAGCAATATGCGCCGAACTTGTAACGCTGCACAAACAACGCGATTGACTACTGTTGGTCGACCTACCTAGTGCTGGTCAGCCAGTGCGGAGGCCTTATTATCTAGGGGGCGTTGACGTAACCTTTAAATTTAGGGGCATGGTGGCGCAGAGGTCAAGCTGTTGCCCTCTCACCAAGGTGGACTGGGTTTGATTCCCAGTCAATGCATGCGAGATTTTCGAAGTGAAATGCCATGTCCTGTGGTTCGGATTCCACATAAAAAGGAGGTCCCAGGGCTCATGATAGCATGATTAACCTCCTAACTGGATATTTTTGAGCGCTTGGTGTAACCTGCCCTGTGTATTATTTCCAGCCAATTGTTACGACAGTATAGGCGGAAAGGTTAGCGGGAATATTAGCAATAATAATGTTGTGTTATAGTATAATAAAGAAATTTCAATGTATTAAGTATAATTCAAGAGACATATTGACCATTTTTACAGTAACTACAAGGTCATTTACCTGATTAGAGCTTAAGAGTTTTGTCCGTATGACATAAACTGTTCATTTCCGCACATTGAGAGGTGCAAATAAAACATATCAAATTCTATCGAGATCAAACGTGTAGGTTTGCTTTCATTGATTGTCTTGTATTGCTCCCCGCATAAAGCAAAAACAAACACATGACCAAAACAGAAAGCAAAAAGCAGAATTCAAAAACAAAAGCAAAAAACAAACAAAAAAGCAAAGCAAAATTCAAAAGAAAAGAAAAAGCAGGAAACGAACACAAAATCAAAAACAAAAAGCAAAAAACAAAAGCAAATCAGAAAACAAACACTAAAACCACATAGCAAAAAAATTCAGAAACAAAAGAAAAAGCAGAAAATGTACACAAATTCAAAAACAAAAAAGCAAAGCAAAAACAAAAGAAAAAGAACAAAACAAAAGCAAATACAGAAAACAAACACAAAAACAAATACAAAAACAAAAAAAACAAGCAAGATATAGGAGGCGGGAAATGCCGTAACTGCTGCCAACCTCCTGCCAAAACATCAATTTTCTCGAAGACATTCGCCATTCCGTGAAAACTCGACACGCCCAGGAGGCGTTAGTGGTAAAAGATGGAGTACGTGCAGTATTCGTCATGCCCATTAAATTATAACATACGAATATATACGTCATACCCAGTTAAGAGGTTAACGATCACGTAAAACTAAAAGCTTCCTTCCTTTTTCTAACCTTTACATTATAACTCATACAATAAATTAAATGTTCTTACATTTTTATGTGAAAATCATAAAAACAATCTTGTTTCAAATGCTGATGATATACACTATTATGTCAATATTTCGATGCACAGCTGTCGTAAGACTCAACTTTAATTCTGTCAAACTATTGTAAGTAACAATGAAGTCCAGCTTCAGTATTAGTAGAAGGATATATAATAAATTCTCAGCTAAAAGTTAGATATTAATTATATCTTGCAACTCTATCTTGATTGACAACTGTACAGGTGTTAATCGCTAATGCGCATAGTTACATTTCATCAAGAAGCCAAGGTACTGCATGGATTGATCAGGAACTGAGTGAATTATCATGACAGTTTGCATACTACAAAACATTTATAAATGTTAGGTGGGAACCATGCCAATAGTAGCTTCTGTGATGCCTTCAACACATCAATTCATTTGTTCATGATCCACAGAATGCAAAGTATTAACTAAGCATATGAACATTTCAACATTTTGAATCTCTGATCCTCAAAAAAAGGAGATAGGTTTTTCTATTGTTGATGTAGCAGATGACCTTAGGGTCGTAAGATTTAAAAAATTGAAATAAGGAAAACAGTTTGTCTATTACATGCAAACTTTGTAATTTATTTATGGCATTATCTGTGTTTCTATTTGAAACTACAGTATTATAATGCTGCCGACTTCAGTAATGCTCCCATGTCAGATTAAGACGGTATCTAATGCAGTATTGCCCATGCAAGTTATACACCTTAGCTTGAAGACATTCATTACCACAGATTTTAGTTATGTCTTTTTCCCCATACATTTTGCCACTGCTGAAGTCTGAAAAGAGTGGTGTTGGAAGTATTGAAACAGGTTCACCCAGGTTCATTGTCAAACATAATTCCATCAGTTCACAGATAATACCATAGAACAAAGCACATGGAAAATGTACTGATAACACAGAAGACTCCCAACTGAGATAGCATAAGTCATACACTATAAGGCAATGGTGAATTGGGTGTGATTTTTGCAATGACAATTGATGACAGAAGATTCTAACAAGTGCATTCAAGAAGTAGGGAAGAGAGAGAGAGAGAGAGAGAGAGAAGCAACTGTTACTGGTACTACAAAACAAATTATGAATATTGCGTATCAACAAAAGCACAGTACTTTTCTGTTCTAATTTCTTGTGGGAAATGTAAATGTTTTTTTTTGTTTTTTACTTAAAAAGAGTTCAACATGTCATAGTTAATACAAAATGCAAGTTATATGGAACTTTGGTTGTATGGTTTTTATACGGTTCCATTCATAAACCATCTGAAACACAGTAGAAAGTATTCAGATGTCCCAGCAAAAAAAATGTATGTCTTGTCAATTCTGGATGACCTTGATGTTTCGCCCTTTGAATCAACAATCAATAACAGCATAATTATGTTATTGCTGCAATATGCTTAGTGTACTGCGCTTATGTTATTTACAGAAATATTCGCTGTAGAATTAGTTTGGAAACCACTGCTGTGTTATTGGAAGAAACAAATGTGACTTTTTGAGAGGAAAAATGAAAATGGAAATCATTTTCTTACATTTGATATCAATGCCACCAATGTTCTTTCCACTACAACCACTTCTATAAAAATAAGGCTGTATTTTAACTACACTTTTTCTTCTTGCTTTTTCAATTTACCGGTATATCTGTATTGACTTTCTTTCAGGGAATAGCTGATAAGTCTAAATTTTTTAAATTAAATACAAAATATCTCTCAAATAATGACAAACCAATAAGGAGTGAATAATGAGAACCTAACTAAAACTAGCAATAAGAGAGAAAGAAAATGAGAGTAATCTTAAGTCAACTAGTAGAATGATTTGCAGCCATTCAAAAATCAAATTAAAATTTACATAGATTCACATATCTGAGTACTTTCTTATAGGTACAAAATATTTGATTGGGTTAACTATTGTGTAATTTCATGAATTTGTATGGTGAAAATCAATAAAAAATTAATCATTATGGTATACATCCTCAGTATTAACCAATTCCTAGCACAGCTGTTAATCGGCATGCATCAGTTGTGAGAAATTAGTATCAAACCTTTTTATTATTTGCCAATTGCTTGCAATATATTTTTGTAATCTTTTGATGTTCGAGCTTTAATTGTGATATTATTGTAAATAATTTGTTTTGTATCATTCTTTAATCTTTGCATAATCTCTTGCCTGTTGAAATAACTATTAATATTGATTAAAGTTTGGATGTTGTAAGACTGTTGTTGAAATTTATTTAGTGATAAACTATGTGGACTGCTTCAAGCTCTGCTTTGCCTGCTTAGGTGTGTTATTAAATTAAATACTTTGGCTATATGGAATTTCTGTGTTTGATTGCCAGCATTTCATTTTTTATTTATTTTTTATTCTATTTTTTAGTGCTGAAATCTTTTTATTAATTTTCTTGGTTCCATGGAGAAAATTTTGAAGTAGCCTGTGGTGAGAAAATATTGAGACACTGCTATTCAGTATTTATTTTTATTAAGAATAATTTACAAAATGAGTGACAAACATGCAAATAAGGTTTCTCATTATTTAGTAAATCTTGATAATGTATCAAGCCTGAACATTGCGCGTAAGTTATCTTTTGTGCAAACATTTGAAAATTGTACTGTGTGTACGATAGTGATTGCATAATTTCAGAAGTTAACAAAGTTTTCCCAACTTAGCAGTTTTGTTTGTATTAAATTAGAATACAATCTCTAGTCTTTGATATTAAATTTTGGAAGTTATCCACTGGAAAGAAGACTAATTGTTTGAAATGTAAGGTGCTATATTGACTTCAGTGCTAGTGAATTGCCATCCCCAGTGCTCTTACATGGTTTTATTTTATTATAATGCAACTCTTTTAGTGTTGATGACTATTTGTTACCAAACTAATAAAATTTAGAATAAGAACTCAGAAAAAAAAAAAAAAATATATATATATATATATATAATATATACATATATATATATCTTGTAGCAGAATGGGGGCTGGTAGTGACAAAATAGCTGAATCAATGAAATTATGCCTCATTGTGATATATTAAATTTTACTTCCTTGACAGACCAGTTATTCAAATGTTGGTGATATTTGGTAGTTAGTAACCATGCAAGGGTATGTTTCACATAAAGCTTAACACCGTTGTTCTAAGTTTTAAAAAAATATTTTAGGAGGATATACTTTATATATTCAGTGCTTAATCCCCTAATCTGTAGTGCAGGACAATTTATGAGCTTGACATGTTTGTGCGACAGCTTACTGGCAGATTATGTTACATGATTACTTTGTTTTGTACAGCTTTTCTTTTAGTGTGATAGTTACCAAGAGTATTGCACACAAGTCAGTCATTTGGTTTAGAACAAAAATGTTCAAAAGAATGTGTGATATATAAACTTATCAAGCCGATTGATTCTAACAGAAATGTCCCCTCCCTCAAATGTGTGATTCATCATCATCATCAATTTCCGTTGTCCAGCCTAATCCAGGTCGGAGCAAATGACACCCCTCCCCTTTACTCTCTGTCCACCATCCTTCCTCAACCACTGAACTCCACTCCAGGTTTCGTTCTGTCACACTGTCCTTCACCAAATTCATCCATCGTACACTAAATCTTCCTCGTCCCCTCTTTCCAGTAATCAGTCTCTCCATCGCTTCTTTCGGCATTCTTTCATTATTCATCCTTTTCACATATCCATACCATCTCAATCTGTTCTGCTTCAGCTTATCAATAAGCTTCTGCACATTCACTTCCTTTCGAATGTCTTAATTTCTCACTGTATCTCTCCTAGTCTTCTGTACCATACTCCTCAGGAATTTCATTTCGGCTGCCTGTATTCTACCTTCATCTCTCCTCGTCACTGGCCAAGTTTCTGCTCCATACGTCATTATTAGTAAGTAATAGGTCTTGTACATCACTTCTTTAGCCTTCAGTGGTATGTCTTTATTCCAAATCTACATCTCAAATTTTAACAATCCCTTTTTCTTCTTTCTTTCCTCTTATCATTACCATTATCTTACTTTTCTCTACACTGATTTCCATTTCCCAGTGCTCAATATTTTCCTTCAGTACATCCAGCTGTTCTTGGACCACATTCTCATTCTCTCCCCAAATCAGAACATCATCAGCAAATAGGATAATGTTCATTCTTGTACCTACGGTATGTAAGCTTCCTTTGTTGCCTTTAGTATATCATCCATCTTCTTCTTAATTTCCCGGTTCCAGTATAAATACCAATGGTGAGAGTACACTCCCTTGTTTTAATCCATGTTCAATTTCAAACCATCCTGTTTTACGTACTTGAGTCTTGGCGCAGCTGCAACAATTACTGTACATCGCTTTTATCATTTGTATTATTTCTTCTCCAATACCTTCTTGTTTCAGGCTTTCCCAGGGACACTATTATATGCCTTTTCTAAGTCAGTGAAGGTCATTATCAAGTCTTTTCCATATTCCCAGTGTTTTTCCATAGGCTTACAACAAAAATAGGTTTGGTGGGGTATTTCAGGGGCTCCTAGTTGGCAGCCCATGCTCTGAATAGAAGCCACTAATTGTCAGTGTTTGCAGCCAGCAACTGTGCTTCCTCACCTTCCCTTTTGTGGTTTAGGGCTCTGAGCCCATCCTCTGTATATGACAATTCACAGAACATGCATATTAGGCATGCCCATGTCATCAGCAAATACCTGATGACGCGGAACCTAACATGATAGTTCCGCAGGTACCGTAGTACATTTATTTCTGCTGTGTGTAGACTAGAATACAAAGCATTTTTAAAGTGATGAATGTAAATATTCCAAATATTCTACATTAAAATAATAAAGCTCTGCTGAGTGTGATGAACTACTGTTTAAAAGACAACGAGCTTGGAACATCTAGAATGCAAATAAAAATTAGCATACTAGGAACAGCCTTATAGAAGAAGCCTGAAAACATACATCTAAGGGACTCAAAAGGATAAAAGTGCAACATATGAAAGACCAATTAACATTAATAGAATCTGAACTTCAGGCAGCACAATACAAAGGACTTTACAAAACTTGCAGAAGTAGTTTAAGGAAGTATAATCCACCAAGCTTACTTTTCACATATCCAAAGACACAGAAAACTGCATATAATAAAACTGAAAAGTGCAGAATAATTGCGGAATATTTTGAAGAACTCTTCAAATATACTCCCCATTCCTCCAGACTCAAAACCACCAACGACAAATGAAATTAAAGAAATTATAAACGAACTTAAAAATAACGAAGCATCTGGAGAAGATAGTATTATATAGTTGCTGAATTATGGAAATACTCAAGTGACAACATGATCCTATGTTTAACGGAAATCATAAATTGCATATGGAAAACACACAGTTTACCATCAGAATGGACATCTGCCTTGATACATCCACTACATAAGAAAGGGAAGAAAACAGATCCTAACAATTACAGGGGAATCTCCCTCCTGCTTGTGACTTACAAGATCTTGTCCAAAGCACTTTAAAAAGGGCAGAAAAAATACTCTACCCACAATTGGAGAGTATCGGGCAGGATTTAGGAAGGGACGATCATGTACGGAGCAAATACTAAATTTAAAGAACTTATTAGACATGAGGAAAATCTGGAACTGAAATATGTAGTTACTTTTGTGGATTTTCAAAAAGCCTATGACTCCATTGACAGAAACACACTCATTAACATTCCGAAGGAATTTGGACTTGATAACAAGACAACTGAAATATTTCAAGCAACATTAACAAACACAACTTCCAAAGTTAAATTTAGAGGGGAACTTACAAAATCTTTCAAAATAAAGTCAGGTGTGAGACAAGGGGATGGTCTGTCACCTCTGCATTTCAATTGTGCATTGGAAAAGGTAATTTGAGAGTAGAGGAAAGCCATCAATACTAAAGGCGTTCAACTAGGAAGACATCCAAATAAAATCACTGTAGATTGTTTAGCTTTTGCGGATGACATTGCATTGCTTACTGACTCGGATACTGCTTAAGAACAAATTAGAGAGTTGCAAAAACAGGCAGTGAAAGTCGGACTTCAAATATCATTTGAAAAAACATCACCATTGCCCCAAAAAGTATCACAATTCATGACAGTCAAACAAACAAACAAAAAAAAGAGTCAACCCCTGGCACTATACAGCCCATGAAGGGCCTAGGCCGACCAAGCGACTGCTGCCCAGCCATTTGGCCTGCAGATATTGGGGTGACGTGTGATCAGCGCATCGGATCCCCTCTGCCATTAATCTTGGTTTTCGTGATGGGGGTGCTGCCTCACTGTCAGGCAGCTACTGAATTGTCCTCACGAGGCTGAGTGCACCCCGTTCCAACCCTCACGTCAGTTTTAAAATCTCTGACGGAGCCGGGGATCGAACCCAGGACCTCCGGGTGAGAGGCAGGCGCGCTACCCCAACACCACGGGGCCGGCAATTCATGACAGTACGGTATGTGAAACAAATTCCTTTAAATACCTAGGAGAGTGGATAATGAACGACTAACAGGAAAAGATAGCAATAGAAACACGTATGCATAAATTACAAAGGTGTTTTCATATGACAAAAGATATATATAATTCAACCCTACACGACTGTCATCAAACCCACTACGCCAGCGAGACCCTAAACCTCAACTACAAAGGAGATCTCGAGAACATCGAGAAGGCTGAGAGAAAAATCATCCGGAAAATATTGGGCCCTAAACTCACAGATGATGGGTATCGTCTGCAATCACACACAGTCACAGAGAGATACTCCAACATTGAGTCAGATTTCCGCCAAGTGACAACTGAGATTCTATGGCCACATTGTGAGACTGAATGACGACCGACTAACAAACAAAAATTTTGACTTGCTTACGGAAACTTAATGTGACAACAGTCTGGATTACCCAAGTCCAAATTGATCTAGAAAGTGCCAACATCACACCAATAGACATAGACGATCGAATGACATTCCGACATAAGATCCATAGTTGGGAAGTCACACATGAAGATCGACCAAGGAGACGAGGGAAAGGATGGATGGAGGAACGTAGAGTTCGACACAGTGAGAATGAAGGAGTTCTAGAAGAACAGTAACAGATCATAATTTGCTTAATGTGATTCTTTGGGTACAAACAATGTAAATAAATAAAGAAAGAAAACCTTGTCCTGGAACACTAAATTAAGGCACTATCAAACAGCGGTCAGACCTGAAACTCAGTATGCGGCAGAAACACTTAAATTAACGAGTTTTGGTGATTTAGATAAATTAGAGAAGACTAATTCTGAGAAAAATACTGGGAGCTAAACGAAATAATAACTCAGAATATAGGTTATGACGAAATAGTTATATTTGAAATGTGAAAAATTAACTGATGTAATGAAAAAGAGAAGATAACAATTTTCGGACACATTTATAGAATGGAAAATAGTAGACTAACTAAACAGATCTTCAACTTACTGAATAGTTACAAATCCAAACCCACATGGTTCATTGAAATTGACAAAGACTTGACAAACGCCAGAATTCAAACAGACAGAATAGCAAACAGATCACTCTTCAGAGAAGCTATTCAAAAGGCAGAATTTCAAGAAAGAAACAAACTAACAACTCGCAGAAAGTGGACTCGAGGAGAAAGATCGACACATTAGAAGAATGCAGGAAATTTAATATAATGGACAATAGCCAAAGTTGATTCATCGTACCCTCCAAATGGGTTATTCGAAAGAAGAAGAAGAAGAAGAAAGCTCTATAGCATCTTCAAAATAGTTTGAGTTGAACAGAATAAATTTGTGACATGAAAGAAGACACTTAATCCTTTCAATTTAAGACACAATTTTTTGCCAAAAGTGTCAAAACAGATTTTTTTCTCCAGACTGCCTCCTTATAAAGGACTAGCAAAAAATTACTCTCTCCAAGCTTGTTTCAGATTGAAAAGATCTTCACAAGACTCAAGGCCACACAAAATTCAATCTTGAATAATGTTCATGTTTTCTTTTTGAAATGAAGCAAAATATTTCTGCTCAAAATTTCCAACTACTGTATTGAAGATAAAAAAATCCACACATCTTTGTTGTAGGGGCTTCACACCATCATGGTCATCTAGCCCCATGTACTTGGGTATGTGTGGAATCTGTCATTATGATGACTGTAGTAGTGTGTGGAATGGTAATTGGGACAAGGATTTGGAAGGAGATGGCTGTGGCCTTAAGTTAGGAACTATCCTAGCATTTGCCTGGAGTTGAAGTGGGGGGGGGGACCACTTCCAGGATAGCTGAGGTGGGAATCAAACCCATCTCTTCTCAGTTTTACCTCATTAGGCTGAGTGTATCTTTTTCCAACCCCCATACCCGAATAAAAGTTCTTGGCAGAGTAGGGAATCAAACCCAGGACCTCCAGATCCAGAGTCTCAATGTATACCCTGAGACCACAGCCCACATATGTCTCAGTAATATTCTGAGTGTACTTGTGACAGATCATTTGTGAGATTACTCTACTGGGAGATAATTTTGCAAACATCAGTATCTTTTTCTTTATCAAAGTGTTTCCTAAAAGATGGTATATTGGCTTTCACGGCCCTTGAATTAAAACTCAGCAATTTTTCTAGGTTTATGCCGTGTCTTGTGTGGGGTTTCGCCTAGGAACACCAAGCTGGCTCATCAGCGGACTCTTGGTGCTCCCCGCCCGGACCCGCACACAGGTGTAGCGAACTGTGCACTACCGCCCTTCTTATGAAGCGCATACTGCACCTCTAACTGCGAGAGCTAAAAGCTCAAGCAGCCTTTCACCTCTCTATAAAGACTTCCAAAAGGATGGTATATTGGCTTCCATGGCCCTTGAATTAAAACTCAGCAATTTTTCTAGGTTTATGCCTTGTCTTGTGTGGGGTTTCGCCTAGGCACAAATGCGCTTCATAAGAAGGGAGGTAGTGCACAATTCGCTACTCCTGTGGGGGTCCCACCAAGAGCCCGCTGATGAGCCAGCTCGGTGTTACTAGGCGAAACCCCACACAGGACACGGCATAAACGTAGAAATTTTGCTACGTTTTAAAGTGTTTCCTGTTTAGATTTTGTTGCAGTGTGTCTACTAGGTAGTAAATTAATTCACCATTATATGGTATACTATATTGTGTTCAAATGAAACATAGACTATTGCTATTGCACCACCATTACTTACTGTGATGCAGTAATGGATGTGACAATGTTCGTCTATAGTAAAGCCACCCTTACTTCCGACTTAAGTTTCAGTGCTACGCTAGAGATATCGAGCAGTCAGAAGTGAAATCAATTTAACCAGCCAATCATAGGCAGCCATTCGAATCGATATATCACGACAAATCGAGTTTTGTTTGCTAAATCACGACATCGCGAACAAAACTATAGTTATACTGTACGAGCTAGCATCTTGTAATAGTAGATTTAGCAGAGGGGAGCTCTGGTGGTGGAGGTTGGGACACAAGATTGAAATCATTAATAGTGCAGTGATTTTTACCTTATGGTACATTTACCATTTAGAACTGTGAGCAAAGACCATTTGGATTTAGTATGCAGTTCTTTTGCTTTGGTCATTACGATAAGCTTATGATGCCACTGCACAGTGATCATTCAGAATGTAGCTGATAGATTCTTTGGCACATAGATCAAAGAAGTCTGAAGATAGAAGATTCCGAAATGGTCATGTGTAAAGTATTATTTTCAAGCAAATGAAGTAACTTAGCCTTAGCAGGGTCCTGCATAACTAGAGCCAGTAGTATGTTCTACACTGGTGCACTTCCATGGACAGTCTAAAAAGTAAGGCATGGTTGAAAATGATGTAATGTTCTCGGCTCTTCCTATGTGTTGCCAACAATGTGTCTGCGAGTAATGTGTAATGTGCTGGACAAAAGCTTACAGTGCCCAACAAACAGCCTGGTCCCTCTTCACCCTGTTTAGCACCATGCTGGCCTGACTGGAACTTGCCACTTCAGATGTGCAAGCTGTAGTGCTATCCAACTTATGGGCAGGATTCTCAACACCATTCCAGTTATGATTGATGTTGTTATTATTATTATTATTATTTCTAGGAGGAGGAAATTCAGCATCTCCTAACTTAAGAATGAAGATGTTTGTGCTGTTTATCAAGACACCCTTTTAAATCAAATGACTAAAAATCCAATCAATACGAAAGATGTTAATCTAGAGTGGACCCCATTATGAAACATATTCAAAGAGACTGAAGAGAAGGCTTTGATGCAAGAAAGAGGAATGTCTGGTTTGACGATAACAATGAAGAGATTCAGAGTTTCATCAGTGCCAAGCGTGATGCCTACCTTAGGCCAATTAGATCGAAAAAAAGCGTTTTGAGGAATTAATTTCCAGAAAGCTGCAAATTGTTTTAATACCTTCGTTTGGTCCTAAATGCGTGTAATCGGAGTTTGCACCATCCCAAGAGGTGTGCATAACTTTTGGGACCCAAATAACCTCAACATTTTCCCTCTTTTCTCAGTTTTTTGCTTGTAGCTCGAAAGCGGTACGTCGGACGGATAATATCAATCAGTTCAATATTAAAGAAGGTTAAATTCTGCGTCGAATGAACATCTAAAACTTCAAATATGGTTCAGTGGTATAGCCGAAATCAAAACTTCAAAACTGGGAACATTTCTCATTGAAGTGCAAACTTACATTTTGCGACTTTCCAAGACCACATATCTTCGGAATAGAACTCTGAACTATTGAACTCTGAAATCGTGAAAATAAAATAAGCTGTTTCATACAAAGTTGTTATACCTTCATCATCTGTCTTCTACTCCAGTTGCCCGGGTGTAGTTTACGAGCGCCCTCCACTTGCGTCTGTCCATGTACCATTCTTCTTTCAGGATTCTATCCCAGCTACCTCCCCTTGTTCCTATGTCCTCCTTCACCTGGTCTAGCCATCTCTTCCTTGGTCTTCCTACCGGCCTTCTACCAACCACATCTGTGTGTAGTCTTTGTATTGCTATCCTCCCCTCGTCCATTCGTTTGACATGGCCAAACCATCTCAAAGGGGCCCTTGTCACTTTTTCTTTCAAAGTTGGGTACACTCCAGCTTCTTCCCTATTTTTTTCATTTCTTACCCTATCCCTCCTAGTTATACCTACTCGACCAAAATGTACGAAACAGCTAATTTTTCATCAGAAGGTCTGACAAGTTTTGGTCTGGTGTATTCACCGATCAGACGATTGAGCAGGTGGTAATGAGGTCTCTGAAAGCCCAAGGTGGGCTGTCTCATGGACGAGGCATAACGGACAGTACTCTGGTGACTTGGGTTGCCACAATGCCTACCATCATGGAAATTGCGGTACAAGTGGAAGACTTTTGTTGCGTGACGTATGGTACCTCAGAGCAGCACGTCGTGGCTAGGTTGTCAATGGTACAGAGGGACGATGGAGACGTTGCGATCCTTCTTGACTGGTTTTCATCTCACTATCCCATCCCAACTGGAAAATTTGCGATGTCCATTAGCACAGGAGTAACTGGCGATGTGAAAATTGACTGCCATGAAGCGTTTGGAAAAGGGATTCAGAGTATTGCTAAGATTATTGGCAACGACTTCAGTAATGTCAAGTTTCAACGAAAAAACAGAGTGGTTTCTCTTAAAGCTTTCAACTCGAAAGTCAGGATTCACGGCGAAGATATACCAGTAAATCCAGATACACTTTTCCGACGAATAAAACTTCTTAAAAAAATCTGAGGAACAGTTCAAAAATTATTTCGAGTTTGAGTAAGCTCCTTATCCCCTTTCCATCTTTGATGAAACAGGAATGCGGAAAACAAAGAAATCTGTGTTCTACAATTTATTTTCAATAGTAGCTGATCCACCAGCTCTTGCGGGTAGTGCCATTGTAATTGATGGGGGTTCCTTCTACATCGAGTGGTTTGGAAATCCAAGGAAAAATTTTCAACAATTCTCTCCAAATATGTTGACTACGTTAAGCAATATATTTAGGCCCTTGGAAGAAGATTTTCGTAATGAAGAGAATATTAAAGGAAATTATGTCTGATACTTTAAAAACCGCAGATCGGTTAATCTACGCAGTAATAAGCATTAGTAATCTACACGCTAAAATTATGGTGGGAGATTGATATGGCCGCCAAAATTTCGACTTGGAGGGGGAGATCCAAGGATCGAAGTTCTTATTCCAGCAGTCTTTGAAGAGTGAGGAAGTGTTTTTACTGGGTTAACGGAGATCCCAAGCCTTTGTCCGAGTGCGACGACTGTCGACTTGTGGAGATGCGAGGATAGCAAGGTAGAACGTAGGATATTACCGCACTTCCATTCTATGTGAAGTTGTGAGGAACATTGAAATTAGTATATCTCTGATATAATTGAGATTTGAGTTGAACTAAGTAAATGTATATAAAGAACAGGTCGAATACTATATTTTGTTGAAAGTCGAGCGTTCTAAAATTCACCGTTTCGACAATATAAGCCTGTTAAGTCAGATTTTCAAATTTGTTGGAAATAAAGCTGAATATCATTTTAAATTGCAACGTGAAGTTGGCGAGCGCAGTTCAAGTGAACAGTAGCGGAGAACTTTTAATATTGGCGCAACACATACACGTTATTATAATGACTATCATTATTCTTCAAGTGGATTCATACAACATAATTAACATTGTTGATATGATGAACTAAATAGTCATGCGCCAGAGATATATTCGATAACAGGAGTTAAGATACAACGATAGAACTTCGTTAGACAACGTATTCTTGAATACAGACGTAGTGTACGGTCCATCTTGTACATTTTTGTCAGTCTATGAACACTAATGTAACATCAATTACGGTAGCAATAGCAATATTTCATTCACCATTTATATGAATATTTCTATAAATTATATTCCAATGATGAGGCTGACATATATTTGCGACGGAGTATGAAGATTCTACAGAAGAGATTTGTCTAGGGTAGCCCAGCAACCACAGAAGAATTTGCCAGAAGGATGTCGTTCGAGCCCGGGCGAATGTTGGTGAATTCCAGAGAGGGAGTTTCCTATCTCGGAGGTTCGAATGCAGATCCATCTCAGTATCTTGAACTGAGGAAACATATAAAGTATTGTGTGAATACTTACATTGATCTTCAAGTTTTCGTCCAAATAAGGTAGCAGTGTCTCTTATTTTTAGGTACAGAGCTTGATTAGTGACATCCTGAGCCAACGATCTTACTCCATATTTTCACATTTCATGTATTTCAGTGTTTTCTTGTATTTTACACTTCAGATGTGTGCTAAGATTTTTATGCTTTAAGATTATTTAGGAGATGATTGCCTTTCATCTATTTTTCAATTTTATTCTACGGATCAGTTGTGGAATTGACATTAAAAATGTTGTTTGAGGAATCATATTGCCTCATAGAAGACTAGTCGTTTCGACTCTCGAATTTTAATAATTTGAATTAAACCAAGTATTCTGACATTGTGTCATAGCTTCAAATTAAATTATTTTTAAATTTAATTGGAGCACTTTAATGTAACAACATCTAACTGCAAGAACAGAAGAAACATCGAATGATATTGTTACCGGTATATCATTATTTTACATAAACTGTCGACGATCTGGGAAATACTAGTCGTTTGATAAGACCGAAGTCTTAATCCCTATAAACATTCTTTGTGTAGAGTGGAAAAACATTACGACATTGACAAACCTTCTTATTATTTGTAAAGCTGAGAGCGTTGTTCATATAATATGTTAGAGGAAATACCTTTTGATAGAAGATTATTCAAATCTTTGGCTAGGAATTCAAAGCTAGTTTATCCCGGTCAAGATTGAATTCTATTTGACACTATAAATAACATGTGTGTGATTTTACACTATTTGTGTAACATCACGTCATTATGTCGACCTGATATTACAACGATAAACAATTTAAAGCTTGACAAGTGAAATGAGACAGGAGTACCGTATTATTTTATTACATGTATTTGCGACAGACGAGTTAACAGTTAATTATCTTGTTGTGGAGTAAACTTTAGGAAGTCAATCACGACAGTCTAATATCGTTCATTACAATTGGAAGTTTCGTTTGAAGAACTTAAGCATGTGGGTAATGGTAGATCAGTAGTCATGTGAAATGGTACTGAGGGTCACGCCTTTATTTGAGAGAAGTTCCTACAGAAGAAATGTTAATAACAATTAATCCATTTTGGTTATTGTTTAACATAGTGGATGATAATTGTTTATGCCATATATACTGTTATATGAGGATTTGTAGAGCTATGAAGTGCTCGTGCGAAGGGAGTTCCGCATTTTAAAGGGAAGTCAAAGTATTGTTGTTCTTTGATAAGAAGGCATGGATCATGATAAGAGTTATTGTATACAAGTAGTCCAGTTCATGTGAAATAACGTCTTGGCTGTGTTGACAGAAGGGTTTTTAGCGGAAATACAACTAGAGGAAGATTGTGTAGGCTACTCACGTCAATGATACAATTAGTATACTTTATTAAACCCGAAGTTATGTAATTACGTACAGTTAACCTTAATCAGTCGATTGTATTATACCGACAATGTAATGAAACCTATATAAGACGATGTGTAAGCAGTATATCAAAACTACGGAGTGTTAGAAAATGATTATGTGGAAAAACAGTGTATATAATTAATTGAGAGTTGTATTGTAACTGAGAAGCCAGAATCTCGAAAGTAACGTGTTAGCAACACAAAATAGTGTCCATTATTATTATGAACAAATTATATGTAAATTTTTGTCGGAAATGATTTAATTAGTTAAATAATTTTGTAGGATTTATTCATCGATTGTTTTGGAATAGCGTGTGTTTTGTGAGCAGATGTTTTTGGTATGAATGATTGTCCACTGTTAAGAGTAATTGTTGAACCGGATTGGTCTAGAACAATTTCGGTGTGCGAATGAAAGTGTGTATAAAAATTTTCAGAATGATTGTTAAAGGAACATAGAAGTTATGAGCATTTTTGTAAGATCTAAATGTTAATTTTACGTGTATTTTAAACGCACTCAAAAGCAGTCTCAATGTAGGCTATCCAGAATGATTCACCGTTAGAATTGGAGAGCGGTGTGACATAATATGAGCAGGTGAAGATTCACAGCCTTCTATAAAATGTAAAACAGTTCTGAATGCAGTGTGGTGCTGGTGTTTCATTGATAAAGCCAGGCTAGTGCACGTGCGTTTCCAGATGCGTGCTAGTGAAGGTAACCCGTTCTCAGGAATGCCATGAATGTAAGAGCCTTCCTTAAACGTTTTAGGTAGATTTCATTAGAAAGCTAACTATTGCAATGGGTACCATGTTTCGACTTCCGGAAAATTTCGACATATCTTCGCGTTTCACATCCCCCAGACCCCAAAACCACCGTCAGTTCAAAAGTTAATATACCGGTATAATTTATGTATCTATCTATCTATATATATATATATATATATATATATATATATATATATAAGTTGTATATCAGTTTCTTGTGGACACGATAACTGCCGTAATTTTGCACCAATCACTTTGAATTTTTTACGTAATATGTATCCCTACAAAATCTCGGTCGTGTTCGTTAATGGGCAAAATCGGTCGAAGGGGGTAAAAATGGTTTTTTTTTTCTCGAAAAAGTGAAATATCACTATAACTCTTGGTTGGTTGGTTCCTTAGTTTAGGGGCTGCGACAACGCGGTCATGTAGCCCCGTGTACTTTGGGTGTGTGTAGAATCTGTCTGATAACCGGTGTTAATTGTGATGACTGTATTAGTGTGTGTATCTGTTTTTTTATTTTTTATTATTCAAGTAGGGACTGCAACTTTGAATTTTTAAATAGTTCCTACTTTTGCCGCCAAACGTCACCGTCAACGACTACTAGGCCTAGTTCAGAACTAGCTACTAGACGCCACCGCAGTCGGCTCTTGGCAACGAACGTAGCAACCTAAGAGCGTTGTTTACATTCTTAACCTATCCAATTTAGTTTCACACAGGTGTAATTAGTGGAAAGATCTTTAACATGCCATAAATCTATGACATGGGACCGCCGGCTTTACTTCCCCTCCGAAGGAAGGCATACTGAGGGATTTTTAACGCTCTTAAAAAATCCGACGGCTTCGGCACTATAACTCTCTTAATATGTGAAATATCGAATCCCTTCAAAGTTCATATTATGTGTCGGATAAGTGCCAAAAATTTATGTTTAAAAAGTTTTTTGATAGCACCAACCATTGGCCAATGGGATGGAAAAAAGTGGGTTTTTTGGGAAACATTAATCATATCTCTCTTAATAGGCACAATATCAAAACCGTACAAAATGGACGATATTCCCCTAATAATTACCTAAAACTTTTGTCTGAAAGAATGTTTGATACAACCCACCATTACGCCAAGGGATGAGAAAAATGATTTCGGAATTAGAAGAAAATGCCAAGAGCCATCAGAGGTTACCATGACAACGCCTCTAAATTGATGAGGGATGAGCTATCAGAGGTTGCCATGACAACGAGATCACATGTTTTCCATCTGACTATGTGGGAAGCGGCTTCGGTGACGTAGCCTAGCTGGTAGCATGCTGAACTTCTATGCCCAAGGTCGCACGCGCGGATCTAGAGTTTGGTTTTGGGGGAGTCAGAGATTCGATCTAGAGTTTGGCTTGGGGGGGGGGGGGTCAGAGAATCGAAATTGTTAAGAAAAATGGTATCACTAAAAACGCAATCACAAAATAACCAAACGTACAAAACCAGACCAATTTTTTGCAAGCTTCATGGATAGAAATTTGATGCGTTTAGCGCACCAAAAATATTCGTACAAATTGCAACGGCGTGTTTTGCGACTTTTTCATCGAGCTTCGAGAAAAGGATCAAGGTACGTTACAGTTTCGGCAAGTCGAGTTGATACCGACAAAGGGAGAGTCACAGCTTAAATTGCCAACCAAGCTTGCAGTTTGGACGTCGGCAAAAAAATTTGGTGCGAAAAAAGCCCCAGTTTCCTATCCGTGCATTGCTGCACATTCATCGTGACATCACTATAAACATCGATTCGGTAATCACAAGGTTTGCTAAACAAAATAGATGAGTTGATTTTGTTGTATAACTAATAGTTTTTATACAAGAGGTTTGAAGTTGTAAATATGTACAGTTGTAACAGAACATAATAATTCCAATAAAGATAATTCAGTATTGAATAAAATGAAAAAAAAAAACGGGTTTTCAGTTAAAATTCGTTAAGTTTTATTTGTCTGGTAATTGGGTTTTCGTTTTTTGAGTTTGCAAAAAAAATTGGTCTCCGTTTGGGGGGGGTGGGGGTCATGACCCCCCGCCTTGAATCCACGCCTGCAAGGTCGCGGGTTCAAAGCCGGCCGATGTCGTCGGATTTTCAAAGAGCACTGAAAATCCCTCAGTATGCTTTCCTTCAGAGGGGAAGTCCAACGTACATTGCAAGTTACTGGTTGCGGTGGCATCTAGTAGCCAAGTTCACAGCTAGGTGTCGTTGACGGTATATTTGGTACCAACATTAGGAACTACTACTTGAAATTGACCGTCTGCAGTCCTTACCTGAATTACAGACGAATACAGCCATCACAATTAACACCGTTTATCAGACAGATTCTACACACACCCAAAGTACACGGGGTTACATGACCGCGTTGTCGCAGCCCTAAACTGAGGAATCAACCAACATCTCTGCGGGAGATAAAATTTGCCGTGAAGAAGTAACAGACTGTTAGATAGTTACACATCAGTTCCAAACCTTGCTTAAGGACAGTGTGACTACAAGTATAAAAATGGACCCCAAATGACAAGAAGGTTACCGTCCCCCTAAGACAAAAAAAATATGTTAAAAATATGCATAGAAAGACGAAAGAAAAGTTAATTGAGCTCCAATTCCATTGTAAAATATTTTCTCGCCATAAATGAGGTCTGATCCTTTACGAAAACCTGCATATGTTGCATATTATAGCCTATCCCCTAGTTTGCCCAGTGAAATCTACTTCCGGCGTGCGGAGAGGATTTTTTTGTTACGTAATGTAGGTCTATACCTACCAAGGCTTTCACGCAGATATTTTTACACTGCATTGTAATAAGATGTGTAGTAGAAAGGAAGTGTGTATGATTGTATGGTTTTATTTTTCTTTTGTTATTAGATTAGTTTATAGTTATTTTGTTTATTTAGGTTAGTTTACCATTGTTAATAAATTTATTCAGTTCGTAATCTGTCGGTGTTGGCGTGTGATTCATTTTAAATATAAGGAGTAGAGTATTGTGGATGTATTGTAGGCGAAGCTGAATTCCCAGTCTCCGAGAAGGTAAGTAAAGGTAGGTGTGCCCCGTGTAGTTTGTTGTTGATCCACAATATTCTTGTAACTGCTGTATATAAATCCCTAAAGGCCATGTTGGGAGCGATTTCTAATGTAGTAATTGGCCGGTGCTGTTAGAAATAGGCAATCCAGCTGGGGCAATGGATATTCCAACAGGCTACTTTCCGGATTTACGGGTACAGTACCTCAACATCCTCCACAAGCTTAGATGGCAGTGCTAACATTTCTTGGGTATATCAAGGCTCTTGATAGACTGAAGTCAAGGAAGGCTCCTGGACCTGACAAGTTCATTCAAAATGGAGGCTTACCTCAGAAAACCAGACTCTTTTGCCTGAACCTTCTAATATGGAAACCCCGCGAGGACCCTGCTGATATGAAGAATGTCACCATCTTCAAAAAAGGTGATCAAAGCATCTGTAGTGATTTCCATAGCTGGTAAAACCTTCGCTAAAATTCTGTTGAATCGCCTCCAGAAAGTTTTTGAGCAGGTACTTCCTGAATCACAGTACTGGTTACGCCCCTCCAGAGGCGCTACTGATATGATTTTCTGTGCGAGACAACTGGACGATAAGTGCAGAGAACAACATAAGATTCTGCTCTTAGTGCTCTACGATCTGGAAAAGGCCTTTGACACAGTGCCCAGAGAAGCAGCGGATGGTTTGGTTGCCCTGAGCATTTTGTTGGACTAATACAAGCACTCCATCAAGGTAAGTATGGGCATGTGCTGTACCAAAATGAAACATCAGAAGAATTCCCCATCCTTAATGGGCTAAAACAAGGCTGTGTACGTGCACCAACACTCTTAGCCCTGTACCTGGCAACAGTGCTGGATTACCCATTAGGCCCGACTAGTCCCAGGCCTAGGGCCCCCAAATTTTATTCCGAAGATTTAGTAAAATTTTGAGAAAGTTTCAGCATTATATTAAATTACAATGTCCTTTAAAAACTGAGTACACTCATTCTGAACTTCTCGAAGTTCTTATTCGAGACAAGCTTGAGTCTGTTTTTCCAAACGTTGAAATTGCTTTTCGCATTTTCCTGACCCTCATGATAACGAATTGTTCTGCGGAGCGCTTGTTTTCAAAATTGAAACGGATCAAAAGTGCGCAAAGAAGTATCATGTCACAAGAACGATTAGACATGCTAAGTTTAATGTATATAGAGTCAGATGTTCTGCGGGAAATTTATTTTGATGACATTGTAGAAGATTTCATTGACCGAAAAAAAACAGAAGAAAAAAATTTGATTACACTTTACAGAAGTAAAAAATAGTATGATTTGTTAAATTGTTCATCAAATCATCTGAAATGATTTCAAATAACGATGATCGTTTCAATTGAAATGTATGTATATATGATTTAGTAAAAAGTGTATTATTCAACTTGAGAAAAAAAACTCTTGTATATACTTTATTAAATGCACGGGTGCTAAAAAATAAAAATTATTTGAAAAAAATAAAGGGGCCCCAAAAATCTGAGGGTCTTGGGCCTCATTTTACCTTAATCCGGCACTGCCTGGCAGCCATGCTCTACGAGACATTGTGAACTATGTGGGTGTGGAACTTCGGTACAGTTTTGAAGGAGGTCTCTTCAATCAGGCTAGACTCTGATCAGAAAGGTTTACAAGCCTCACCATGTAACTGAGCTGCAATATGCGGATGACAATGCTGCTCCAGCTCATATACCCGACGAGCTGCAACTGTCAATCGACTGTTTCACTAGGGCATATGAACGGTTTGGCCTGACCATCAACACTCTTATAACAAAGGTACTTTACTTGTACAGTCATCCCGTAAAACTACTTTTCCATATTTTAGTATATCTATATCAGGTATACCTCAGGAACAAATAGATCACATCCCTATCTTTCCAGTAACTGCTCATCAGAGAATATGTTGAGAACAGGATACGTGCTGCCCATATAGCTGTCGGACGTCTCAACCATTGGGTCTTCCTGAATAAGATCGGAGTGTGGGAATATACACCAAATTGATGATATATTGAGCATTTGCCATCTCCACCCTGCTCTACGGATCTGAAGCCTGGGCTCTATATTGCCATGATATGAAGAAATTAAGTCAAGACAATAATTCAATTATGGAACAAAGTAAAGAGAAAAATAGAAGTGGAGAGACAAAAGAATGACAGAAATGAGGATAAAATCACATCACTTGCTCAGGAATATCGAGAGCACAAATTAAGAGTTAAACGCATAATTAATGAAGAGAAGGATAAGATTTGGGATGAATTTGCGAAGAAACTGGAGGAAGATACAAAAGGTAATAAGAAATTACTATATACAACTGTGAAAAACGATAAAAGACAGCAGGAATCAGTTACAGCTTTGGAAGGAAATAATGGAGAAGTGATAAGAAGCATCAATGAAATCAGGAAGTTAATGGAACAGTATTTTGATCAACTGTTAAATGATGCATCTAATAATGACAGTGGGAACACTGTCTGAAGTGGAAGAAGTTTTAAAAGCTATGATCAAAAGGAAATCCACTGGACTTGATCAAGTAAGTTCAGACATGATAAAAGCAGCAGGAATTAATGGGATACATTGGTTGTACAGAATATTACATGCTATATCTAAAGACAATAAGATCCCTGATGACTGGTCTAAAGGTGTAATAGTGCCATTGTTTAAAAAAGGAAACCAGAAAAAGTGTGAGAACTATCGTGGAATTACTGTGTTATCTCATGGTCTAATGATCTTGGAAACATTATTGCAAAAAGACTACGCAGACACTTAGAAAGGCTATAGAAGAAGAACAACATGGCTTTAGACCAGGAAGGAGTACAATTGACTTGATCTTTGCTGCAAGAATGCTCACCGGTATTGAGAAAAATCTTGAAAAAGGGAAAGAGCTAGTAATGGAATTTCTAGATATAGAGAAAGCTTATGATTGCATTGCAAGATCAACAAGTAGTTCCGTGAAGAACTATACAGCCTATTTTCATATATCCTATTTATGTTAAATGGCAATATCAACATACAAAATTTCAGTTTGATTGCTGCAATGGATTCGTAGATATTGAGAGCCGTCTAAATATTTCGGATTTTTATAATTTTTTATATTTGTATATTTATGTAGGTCTTAAGAGTTATGTACTAATACTTGAAGATTATTCTTTAGGTGTAGTATTCAAACTTCAATCGCATGATTAGACCACAAGAAATAAAGACGAGATTTTAAAATGTCGCTCAGCTGCCATCTTGTGGTTATGAAAACAATTTAAATAAATTTGATGCCAGCGGATTTACATTAGTATAAGCATTTAACGTGCAAAGTTTCACTACACTCGGATGGTTAAATCGCGAGAAACGTCCATTTAAATATTTATACTTCGCGTCGCCGCCATGTTGGATTTGTGCTCACCAGGTTATTGAAAGTCCTATAGGTGAACTTATGTTCATAGCCTCTATGAACATAACAAAATTACAGTCAATCTGAAAGACTATGACGTTATATCATTTGAAATGACGCATGCTACAAATGCTACACATGTTAGAAAGGCAGGAGGGCTCTTTCGACAGACTCCATTACGAACTTAGAACAAAATATTTCAACAATTAGTTCCATCCAATAAGGGGTTAAAGGTTTCAATCTGACATCTTGCCCACCTCTTTAAGGGTCACCCTCTCTTTGAGTCTGACATCTTTTACAACTCTTTACGGGTCACCCATTATTTGAATCTGATATCTTGCAAACCTCTTTAAGGGTCATCCCGTATTTGAATTGAATCTAACACACTGTACACCTCGTTAAGTGTCACCCTGTATTTTCTCTGACATCCTGCACACCTCTTTAGGAGGCACCCTGTATTCTTATCTGGCATCTTGTTTATCTCTTTAGAAGTCACCCTGTATTCTTGTGTGACATCTTGTACACCTCTTTAGGAGTCACCCTGTATTCTTGTCTGACATCTTGTGCACCTCTTTAGGAGTCACCCTGTATTCTTCTCTGCCATCTTGTATATCTCTTTAGGAGTCACCCTGTATTCTTATCTGGCATCTTGTACTGTATTTTCCTCTGACATCCTGCACACCTCTTTAGGAGGCACCCTGTATTCTTATATGGCATCTTGTATATCTCTTTAGAAGTCACCCTGTATTCTTCTCTGCCATCTTGTATATCTCTTTAGGAGTCACCCTGTATTCTTATCTGGCATCTTGTACACCTCTTTAGGAGTCACCCTGTATTCTTATCTGGCATCTTGTACACTTCTTTAGGAGTCACCCTGTATTCTTTTCACTTCGCTCGAAGCCCCAGGTTGCTCGACGCCCCAGGACTCTTTCAACAGACTCCATTAACCATTAACTTAAGCTTCCCGCGTGGCTGCATGACGTCACGCACTCGCCGTCCTTTACCCATTAACTTAGGCTTCCCGCGCGGCTGCATGACGTGACAGTTTCCCTCTCCGTAACGCAACTGTCTCCGTCTCACATAACGTTAGACCCAAAGCATAACGACGAAGTCGACAAGATCATTTGAAATGATAAAAACATCAGTTTAATTCGCAGATATTGAGAATCGTCAAAATATTTCGGATGCTTGCCATTTTGGATTGTTATATGTAGGGCTCGGATTCGAGCATATTTGCATATTTTTTTCCTTTATAGTACACATTGAAAGAAGCCTTTCGGTGGTATTTTCACCTCTCTGGGACCAACAGAATTGAAATTTATCGAGCATATAAATGCATAAAACCGCGGTTTCCAAATAGAAGCATATAAATGCATATTCTTGTGGTTTTCGTCTAAATAGTTGGGTTTTCTTCGAATCCTTCCCCCGAATTCGGGCCCTGACCATCCTTAAGGTTCGAAAACAGAAATAATTATTGAAAAGCCTATCTGGTGCGAATAATAGAACCGCAGGTTTTTAACATTTAGTGAGGTCGTTCTCGTCACTGAAACTTTTATTGACTGATTTAAGAAAATCATTCAAAACTGAAAACATAGAAAAAATTCTTGTTGTACAGATCTACTTCATTGACTCGTCTAATTCTGAACATTTTGTAAATGAACTTTTAAACTGTAACTTGCATAAGAAAACTTCTCTTATATAAACTTGAAACTTGAATGCGAGTATATCGCAATGTATCATACACACAATTAGAAAATAAAGCTCGTATATACAGGAATGTTTTTTTTTTTCGTTTCACTTTCCTTTCTATAGTTTTTAACGGTGTTTTTCGAGCATATTCTGTATATTTAACCGCATATAATGGGGTTTTCGAGCATATCTATCAAGCATATAATGGCTTTTTCGGGCATATCTATCGAGCATAAAACACATGGTTTTCGAGCATATCTGGAGATTTTATCGAGCATATCGATCCGAGCCCTAGTTATATGCATAGGCCATAGAGTTATGTACCATTGAAGGGAAATTATTGCGTAGCTTCATTATTCAAACTTTCACTTCGATCGCATGATTACGACACAAGAAATAAAAACTTAATTTTAAAATTTCGCACAGCCGCCATCTTGAGGTTATGTAAACAATTGAACTAAATTAGATACCAATGCATTACAATGTGTATAAACATTTGCTGTACGAAGTTTCATTGCGTTTGGATCATTTAATTGGAGAAAAGTCTATTTAAAACTTTCAACTTCGCTTGGCCGCCATGTTCGTTTCGTAGTTAACTGGTTTTTGAAAGTCTCATAGATGAACTTCCAGTAGTGCCCTTTATCACCGTACAAAATTTCAGGGTGATACCGGTAATAGTTTCAGAGATATAGAATGGCTTCAAACCTCACAATATAGAATTCTGGTGAAATATTTCGCACAGCTGCCATTTTGAGGCTATATAAACAATTGAACAAAGTTAGATGTCGGTGCATTACAATGTGTATAAACATATACGGAGCCTCCGTGGCTTAGGCGGCAGCACGTCGGCCTCTCACCGCTGGGTCCGTGGTTCAAATTCCGGTCACTCCATGTGAGATCTGTGCTGGACGAAACGGAGGCAGACAGGTTTTTCTCCGGGTACTACGGTTTTCCCTGTCAACATTTTATTCCAGCAACACTCTCCACTATCATTTCATTCCATCTGTCATTCATTTAATCATTGTCCCAGAGGAGTGCGTCAGGCCTCGGCAGCCGGCACAGTTCATATCCTCGCCGCTAGATGGGGGCTTCATTCATTCCATTCCTGACCCGGTCGGTGACTGGAAGCAGGCTGTGGATTTTCATTCCATAAACATATACGGTACCAAGTTTCATTGCGTTTGGTTGGTCAAATCGCGAGAAACGCATATTTAAAAGTCACAACTTCGCTTGGCTGCCATGTTGGTTTTGTAGTTACCAGGTTTTCAAAAGTCACATAGGTGGACTTCTAGTAGTTCCCTTGATCACCGTACAAAATTCCAGGGTGATATCGGTAATAGTTTCGGAGATTTTGAATGCTGGTGAAATATTTCGCACAGCCGCTGTGTTGGATTGGTGAGGCGTAACAAAATTTGAAGGGCACGGTCAGGGTCGTCCGGAATAGTGCTATGAACTTACCGAGTTTCATTGAAATCGCTCCAGCCGTTTAGAAGTTATTAGGGACGGACATACACACGAATCACACACAGACACACGGACAAAAGGTGATCTCATAAGCCTTTTTTTTTTTTCATAAAATGAAAATAGGCTAAAAATTTGGGAATGTTTAGAAAGGCACAATGTCCCAAAATGCTTGATAAACAAGATCAAAATGCTGTATGAAAACACAAGGGCATGTGTAAGAATAGGTAAGTTAATGGGGAAAGCAGATGGTTCACAACAAAACAAGGAGTCCAACAAGGAAGTTCACTGTCTCCAGTACTATTCATCACATAATCCTGAAGAGAAGAAAAGGGTAATGAAACAAACGCCCTTGTCTTTTCAGATGATGTCATGATTTGGGGAGAAAGTGCCTGAGAGGTACAAGAAAAACTGTATGCATGGGATAAGATGTTCAAGGAGTATGGGTTGAAAATAAGCCAAAGTAAGACAGTGGTGATGACAACAGGACTGTCTAATGCAACCATTTACTTGAACAATCAGCCTCTACAAATTGTTGATCAATTTAAATATCTTGGTAGCACACTGTGTAAGGATAACAACAACAACAACAGTGAAGTAACAAATAGGACTAGTAATGCAGCCACCTTCTATGCACAAGTTAGAACACTCCTGTGGGATAATAAGGTGCCCAGGAAGTGTAAACATATAGTGTTTAAGACATACTACATCCCAATTCTAACTTACGGAGCAGAAACATGCATCCTGTCCAGAAGAGAAGAAAGTAGGATTCAGGCATCCGAAATGAAGTTTATAAGAACAATGCTTCAAAGGACAAGGAGAGACAAAGTATGTAACGAAACAAACAGGACAGTGGCTGGCATAGATATCAGTGCTACAAAATATTTGCAGAAGCAACGATTAGGATGGTATGGGCATCTTTAAAGAATGGGAGATGAGAGGACACCAAACGCTTATTTCAACAAGATTATCCCAGAAAAAAGACCAGTAGGAAGACCAAAGAAGAAATGGTTGGACCAAATCAAGGATGATCTTGAAGAGAAAGGGCTAGACTAGAGAAGGACCCATGAAGACCAACTATTCATGGACAGGAATAGGTGGCGAGGGCTCGTTAACAGCACCCGGGCGACTGGAGCTGGAAATTCATGATGATGATGAAGAAATTAGAACGGTTCCACCAACAGAAGCTCAGATACATTATGAACATCAAATGGGATGACTACCGTACATTCCAAACACAACAGTCCTTGAGAGGGCAAGGATGAACAGTATAGAAGCCACCATTGTTGGTCACCAACTCAGGTGTATTGGGCATGTTCAACGCATGAGTGATGACCGGCTTCCTTGATGGATCCTGTACAGTGAAATCATTACAGGCAATAGGAGCACTCTAAAATACCAGAAGTACAGGCATCGAACCAAGTATTTGGAGTGATGCTGCGGAGGATCGTCCTCGCTAGCGCTCGACTATGGCAGCTGCTATCGCACATTTTGAGTGTGAACATCGATGGCAAGCTGTAGATATACGCCAGAGGCGATAACAACGCCAAGCCCAACCACAACCTCCACCCTCTATTATATGGTACAACCAATATGGTCCAATGTTTCATGCCCGGATTGGCTTGATAAGCCACTAAGGATGTCTCCATGCCTGATTATGAAAATTGAAGAATTTCAGGAGAGAAATGCATAATCGAACTTCCCACCCTTTGTTTAAAATTGCCTATCGAGCTTTAGTTGATCTACCTGCTCTATCTAATATTTTCGCTTTAAACGCTTTAAGATTAATTTTTCAGCCATTTGGTATGCGAACTCTAGACTCGCGAGTTCTAAAATGTACGGTGGATTTTTGTTCGGGAAATACGGGAATTTAAAAACAGGTCACCGCTCGACACCATGCTGCAACATTGTAGTCTTCAGCCTTGTGTACTTAGGTGTGTGTGAAATCTGTCTATTAACCTGCGTTATTGTAGTGGCTGTCAGTACTGGGATTGAGAAGGAGGCAGCCAAGGCCTTAAGTTAGGTTTCATCCTGGCATTTGCCTGGAGTAGAGGTGAAAAACCACTCAAAACCACTTCCAGGATGACTAAGGTGTGAATCTAATCCACTTCTGCGTTATTCCTGTGAGGCGTTTTGTGTATTCTGTTCCAGCCCTCAGATCGGAATGAAATTTCCTGGCAGAGGTGGGAATCGAACTCAGAATCTTTGGGACAAAAGTCGCAATACATATTCAGAAGAAGCGACTCGAGGTAATTTTATTTCTAAAACACTTTTGTTCTTACAAATCATAAAAGGAAAAAACTCTTAAACTTCCAAAATCTGCTGACATAACTTGAATGTTTTTATTCCATACTTTTTATAATTTTCTTTTACTTTGCTGTCTTGGATATTTTTAGCTAGCTGATAACCTTGCATGTAAGCCCTCTTAAAACAATTACCATTGCCTATTTTGAGTTATGTAGCAGTCGTCCGTATCATAGTATCAGTATTGAATATCATACAAAATAACTGATAGATTTATTGGATGTAATTACACTTGTAAGAATATTTTTCCTTTAAGAGTAAATTAAATGAAAATTAAGAAGAAGAACAGGATTTTATGACAACCAGTGACGAGATATCTCGAAAAGAAGACATGAGGAAAATGGGTCCAAGAAATCTAACAGGACCTCAAAACTGTTGGCCTCGAGATAGTAGATACAGAGAACAAAGATAAAATTAATACCCTTTTCTTTTTTTTAAATCACTTATCCTCCCAGCTCGGCTTCACCCACGGACTCTGCGAGGGATCATTCCTCTATCGTCGCAATGCCGGTGTCAAAAAACTGAACACAATTTGTCAGTAGATGTGAATACAACTACAGTAGGTATGGTGACAGGCCGACCGCCCAGGTGACCGCTAACTTAGGTCTAATTAAGGAAGTCGTCTGTGGGCCTGTTGAAAGGAACCGTCCCGGTATTTGCCTGGTGGCGCAAGTGGGAAACCACGAATACCATTTTCAGGACGCCCGAGGTGGAATTTGAGCCCTCGCTCTTCCGATGCCAGCGAGGCACGACCGCACGGGGTAGCGCGTTAGTACTCTTGGCCATCGTGACCAGTTTTATTCGTCGATTCGTATTATAAGAATCGCGTACGTTTCAGCGAGTTGGAACTAAGTGCGCTTGGAGTTTTTGTCAATGATAACTAGGTATCGGAAATTTATCGCCGCAACACGCTTCAACGGGTGGGATGAAGTCTCTTGCACTTGTTGCCATGATAAGTAGGTATCGGAAATTTATCGCCGTAGCACGCCTCAACAAGTGGGATGAGTGCGCTTGCACTTGTTGCCATGTAGGCCTATAAACTAGGTGTCAGAAATCTGCCCAAGCTGAACTGACCTCGCTAATTCCAGATAATCCCCCAACTCAATTGTAGTAATGAATGAGAATTAAGTTCTACGCCGCTCCCAGAATTAAATCTTACATCAGCGACGGTTTCAACATAGATTGCACGACGTGGTGACATTATTTACCATAATCTATTCGTACCTTGAAAATGCCGTCCACGGTAAATTGCTAATCAATTAATATGAATTCACACGGCAAGAATACTCAAACTTGAACTTCAATGACGAAAATGGTCATGGAAATTGACTAATTCTGCAGAATGATGACTCTTTGGGACGAAATGTTAATGGAAATGCATAACGTAGTCAGTGGTAACATGACATGAAATTGATTTCCTATGAGCCCAGGAGATGTGGCATTCAATATGGTTAATGGAACATGCCGGACGGTCGGTACGCTTGAACGCGAGTTCGATTAATGTAAGCCATCAATTTGCTTGCATCAAGGTTACTTGAGCCAGCCTGCATGCTCTTCGGTCGTAAAACTAGAACGATCTAGATAGCAGTAAATTCTTCAGCAGTAGGTGTCGGTCGTCAAAAATGTACCTGGACATTAGTTACTGTTTCTATAAGATTAGCTCCATTATTGGTGGTATCGGTACCTTTGTTTATTACTCACTAACCATCTTGTACTTCAGGTACCGTACCAGTACCTAACTTTAGGCCATGGCAACCACTTTCCAAAATCCGAACTTCCATTACAAATACACATACTTTTACAGAAAAAGCAACACAGGTTTTTATACAGATTATACACACATATCAAGTACCGTACCTCGGGGCGGCGCTGATGTCCACCCCGATGTCACGCCCCCCTAAATGAAACAACAGTATAGGTGCAAAATGTCTCGAGCTTATCTTACCTAAACAAAGCTCACGTTTATTTTAAAAAATGCCTGATAAAGCATGGTGCCGAGTCTGTATTTATGTTGTTGTTTATTCTTTAGGGGCTTTGTGACATCGTGACCATGTAGCCCCGTGTACTTGCGTGTGTGTAGAAGTTGTCTGATAACCTGTGTCACTGTTATGTATGTACTAGTGTGCGTGTGTTTGGGTAGGAAGCGGCCGTACCATCCCGGCATTTGCCTGGAGTAGAAGTGGAAAATCACCTCCAGGATGACTGAGGTAGGAATCGAACCCACCTCTTTTCAGTTATGCCTCACGAGGCTGAGTGTACCCCGTTCATTGATTCGCAAAAGCAGCGGGAAAACACTGGGAGGACGAGAATTCACATCATCCCAGCTCGGCTTCACCTACGGCCTCTGCGAGGATCATTCCTCTACCGTTGCAAGGACGGTGTTTGGGAGCTGTCAGCAGATGTAACTGGGGATAGTGACGATCGTCCAGGCGGCCGTTAACTTGGGTCAAATTAAGGAAGTGTCAGGAAAGAGATTTTTGAAGCTAGTCGGCCTTGGAGCTGTCCCGGCATTTGCCTGATCGTGAAAATGGGAAACCACTAAAACCATTTTTAGGATGACCTAGGATGAATTCGAACCCACGCTCGCCCGATGCCAGCGAGGCACGAGGTAGCGGTCTCGGCCACCGTAGCCGGTTCCTTAAATACTGTATAATGCAGATATTCATTGTCAGATCAGTCTGGATTATTTGCCGTTATGGCTCGAGGCTCGACTCACCAGATAAGAAGAACTGTCGCAGCATCTCATCAAATACCACTTAGTACTGAACGGTATTTGATTTTAAAAAATCAATTCATCTAATTGCCATACACTCGTGGATTTATTGGTTTCCGAGCTGTTGTCTTGTTGCTTCACCATAATTTACACACAGTAGTTTCCCTTATTTTGTATTATTTGCCAAATTAGTACATAGTGGTAAAACCAAATGGTAAATCTGATCATATACGGTACGGTATTCGAACCAATAACTAATTAAATTCGCGTTGAACATCTTTACTTTATTTATAGAGATGTGTGTAAATACTGTAACTATATATATGCATTAACAGCTGTTCAAAGCGAATTTAATTACTGTAGTTATCGAAGTTAATACGTATAATCAACGCATTTTCCAATATGGTTCAAGTTTTTGCCTCATATTCGAACTAATTTTAAGCCGTACTGTGTTCTCTTCGCCCATTAAAATGAACGTCATTGCTCATTTGTATTCTCGTTTATGCACTATACTCTGTACTAACTTAATCCTCCGTGGCTTAGGCGGCTGCACGCTGGCCTCTCACCGCTGGGTCCGTGGTTCAAATCCCGGTCACGCCATGTGAGATCTGTGCTGGACAAAACGGAGGCAGACAGGTTTTTCTCCGGGTACTCCGGTTTTCCCTGTCAAAATTTCATTCCAGCAACACTCTCCACTATCATTTCATCTGTCATTCATTTAATCATTGCCCCAGAGGAGTGCGTCAGGCCTCGGCAACCGGCACAGACCATATCCTCGCCGCTAGATGGGGGCTTCATTCATTCCATTCCTGACCCGGTCGGAGACTGGAAGCAGGCTGTGGATTTTCATTTTCACTCTGTACTAATTTGCTGGAATGCAGCCAAAATAAATCAGAAACCTCTATGGAGATCAAATTGGCAGGTGAAAAGCTGAAGGAAGTAGGAGACTTCTGTTACTTAGGAAGCAGAATAACCAGTGATGGACGAAGCAAAGAGGATATTAAAAGTAGGTTGGCTCAGGCAAAGAAAGCATTTCTACAAAAAAGGAATCTGCTGACATCGAATATAGATTTAGGTATTAGGAAGTCATTTTTGAAAGCCTTTGTCTGGAGCGTGGCACTCTATGGAAGTGAAACTTGGACTATTGGTGCAGCAGAAAAGAGGAGAATTGAAGCATTTGAAATGTGGTGTTACAGGAGAATGATGAAGATCAGATGGGTAGATAGGGTTACAAACAAAGAGGTATTAAGACGAGTGGGAGAGGAGAGATGTTTCTGGCGACTGCTAATGAAGAGAAGAGATAGGTTGGTAGGACACATACTAAGACACCCAGGAATAGCAAGCTTAGTTATGGAAGGAAGGGTCGAGGACAAGAACTGTAGGGGTAGACCAAGGTTAGAATATGTTAAACAGATTGCCTCGGATGTAGGGTGTGGTAGCTATGTAGAGATGAAACGATTAGCTCAGGACAGGGAGGCGTGGAGAGCTGCATCAAACCAGTCAAAAGACTGAAGACTCAAACAGAACTAATTTGCTGTGCATGTATCCCCTGTAAACAGGTTACCTGTTTCAGGTCAAGCATGTACGGAGACCTATAAGTAGTATTACAACAGTTAATAATTCCAGTGATTCAACGCTTGACAGACGTTGTGGTTTTTAGCGTCAGTTTGAATGACCAAGCCGTTCTCAAACCTGGCATTGCCATGTCAGCTGTGTATACAGATTGCGCAATTGCTTTACTGCCGAGGTTTGAGACTTTCGGTTAAATCCCTCACCCCATTTGCGTTACATAAAACAAGAAGTTCCGTGACGAACTAAAGAGCCTACTTTTTAAAAATTTAAGATTCATGTCAATGATTAATCTATATGGATCTATCTAGAATAATGACGAAATTAAGTTGGTAATATCGAAATTTCTAATTAGTTCGAAATACTGTATACCATAATTTAGCCTAATAGAGAACTACAGTTGGCAGCCCTGGTGACTGAATATATTCTTAGTTCCATCTCTTAAGGTACAGAATACAAAATTTGGTTGAAGTCCAATGGATAGCATGGACGTTACATGCAGTTAAACATTGGATCTAACAGCGCGGGTAAAATCATGTTGGCAACAATGACATACATGTATTGGTCAGAAATAATCTGAAATAATCTGATCTATTGTTGTGTCAATTTTGAATGAAATCCATTAGTTAGTATAGAAGTTACATGCATATTAAAATTGGACCTATCAGCAGGCTTAGAATCATGTTGGCAGCACTGACGTATATAAGTTACTCCAAATTAATATAGAATGTCAGGTACTATACGTGTGCATAGTTTAAAGCTGTCGGCTTGCATACTTTCTGATATATTGGTATTTGGATAAAATAAATTGAGAGCATTTATTAACAGTTGGCAGCCCTGGTGGATCTTAAGAATACGTTCAGTCATATCTGTTTACGTACACATAGCACATACGAAATTTGGTTGAAATCCAATTGATAGTGTAGAAGTTATATGCATTTAATATTTGAACCTATCAGCAGGCTTATAATCATTTTGGCAACACTGCGATGTATGGCCTCCTGGAAATTAAACTGCAATATTATTATCTATACGTGTGCCAATTTTGAAAGAGCTCCCGTTTATACCTTCCAAGATATCCAACATGGAGCTCAAATTTCAATTGCGATTTTTCAGCAGTTGGTAGCACTGACATCATTTTCAAATATGGCCGTGAGATATTCAGGTATAGATCTTTACTCCTACCAAATTTTGTTTCGATTGCTGCAGGCGTTTAGGAGTTGATATTGGGGGGGGGGGACACACACACAGCCAGACAGACAGTCAGACAGACAGACACACATTTGCCCGATCTCATGAGTCTACTTTTTCCTCATTTTTGCAAAATATGAAAAGTAGGCTAATAATGATCATTATTATGTAGCCTAGTTTTATTTTAGGGGTGCCTTCTAGCCTCTACTTACATAAGAATATTCATGTAATTTGCTCCGGTAGTTCCGACGCCAATCCATAACAAACGGATAAACAGACAAAAATCAAACCTTAGGGGCAGATGACTTCGCTGTTCCGCCCCTTAAAACAACAATAACTAACTAACTAACTAACTACGTAACTAAAAATCAATCCGAAGGTATATTTGGTCATCTCATTACACACCTCATACGGGATAAATACTAAGTTTTAGCCAAAAATTCCGAATGTTCAGACAGAAAGTTTATTTTATTTATAGAGATATTGACTTGTAAATGCCGGCCCCGTGAGGTTGGGGTAGCGCGCCTGCCTCTCACCCGGAGGCCCCGAGTTCGATTCCCGGCTCCGTCAGGAATTTTAGAAACTGACATGAGGGCTTGAACGGGGTGCACTTAGCCTCGTGAGGACAATTGAGTAGCTGTCTGACAGTGAGGCAGCGCCCCGGGTCACGAAAACCAAGATTAACGGCCAAGGGGACACGATGCGCTGACCACGCGTCACCCCAATATCTGCAGGCCAAATGGCTGGGCAGCAGTCGCTTGGTAGGTCTAGGCCCTTCAAGAGCTGTAGTGCCAGGTTTTCTTATTGACTTGTAATAATACTGTATGTATATTTATGCATTTGGTATTGGTAATAATAATGATAGATTTGTATTATTAATAATTTTGTTAATGCAGCCAATGACCATTTATTTTATTTTCAGGACGGGTCAGTGAAGGGATTTTGGAAGGAATTGAATTTATATAGAGACGGCGAAGGTGTCCGGCTCCGTGGTTAATTGGTTAGCGTGCTAGGCTTTGGCCCGAAGGGTGCCGGGTTCGATTCTCCAATGGTTAATTCTCCTGGCTAGGGGACTGGATGTTTGTGTATGTCTTCATGAAAAGATTACTGAAACATAGAGTAAACAGAAAAAGTAACAACGAAAAAAAAAAGGAAAATAAATAATAATAATAATAATAGAGAAATGTAGAAAAACATTTAAACAAGTAGTTTCGTGAAGAACTATACAGCCTATTTTCATATATCCTGCTCATGTTAATTGTCTCTATCAACATACAAAATTTCAGTTTAATTGCTGTAACAGATTCGTAGATATTGAGAACCATCTAAATATTTCAGATGGTCGCCAGGTTGGATTTTTATTTTTGTACTATTACATTAAGATTATTGTGTACGTGTGGTATTCAAACTTCAATCGCATGATTAGAACACAAGAAGTAAAAACAAGATTTTAAAAGTACGCACACCAGCCATCTTGTGATTATGCAAACAATTGAAATAAATTAGATGCCAGTGGATCAACATTTGTATAAGCATTTAACGTGCAACGTTTCACGGCACTCGGATAGTTAATTCGCGAGAAACGTCAATTTAAATATTTATACTTCGCGTCGCCGCCATGTTGGATTTCTGCTCACCAGGTTACTGAAAGTCCTATAGGTGAACATATGTTCATAGTCTCTATGAACATAAAAAAATTCAGTTTGGTTGCTGTAAAAGATTCATAGATATTGAGAACCGTCTAAATATTTCGGAAGCTCGCCATTTAGAATTGTTATATGTATAGGCCATAGAGTTATGTACCATTCAAGGACAATTATTGCCTAGATTCATTATTCAAACTTTCACTTCGATCGCATGATTACGACACAAGAAATAAAAACTTAATTTTAAAATTTCGCACAACCGCCATCTTGAGGTTATGTAAACAATTGAATTAAATTAGATGGCAGTGCATTACAATCTGCAAAATCATTTACTGTAACACATTTTACTGCGCTCAGAGAGTTAAATCACGAGAAAAGTCTATTAAAATATTTCAAATTCGCTTGGTCGCCATGTTCGTTTTGTACTTGACAGATTTATGAAATATACATAGGTAAACTTGTATCAGTACCCTTTATCACCGTACAAAATTGCATGGTGATATCTGTAATAGTTTCGGAGATATAGAATGTCAGTGAAATATTTCGCACAGCTGCCATTTTGAGGTTATGTAAACAATTGAACTAAATTATAATCCAGTGCATTACAATGTGTATAAACATTTGCTGTACCAAGTTTCATTACGTTTGGATAGTTAAATCGTGAGAAAAGTCTATTTAAAAGTCTCAACTTCGCTTGACCGCCATGTTGGTTTTGTAGTCACCAGGTTTTTGAAAGTCTCATAGGTGAACTTCTAGTAGTTCCCTTTATCACCGTACACAATTTCAGGGCGATATCGGTAATAGTTTCTGAGATATTGAATGCTAGTGAAATATTTCGCACAGCCGCCATGTTGGATTGGTGAGACGTAACAACATTTGAAGGGCACGGTCGAGGTTGCCGGGAATAGTGCTATGAACTTACCGAGTTTCATTGAAATCGCTCCAGCCGTTTAGATTTTATTAGGGGGACACACACACACACACCTCACACACACACGCACACACACACGCACACGCACACGGACAAAAGGTGATCTCATAAGCCTATTTTTTTCAAAATTGAAAATAGGCTAAAAAAAATGCGAGGTTCCATCATTTAGAGAAGGTCCTCACTGTAGAATGAATAATGAAAAAACATTTAAAAAATGTTTTACTGTAGCTCCTGTTTAGCTACCCGCATTCCATGCTAGGACTAAAATTTAAATTTTATAGTTGGTTGGTTGGTTGGTTCCTCAGTTTAGGAGCTGTGACAACGCGGTCAAGCCCCGTGTACTTTAGGTGTGTGTAGAATCGGTCTGATAACCGGTGTTAATTGTGATGGCTGTATTAGTGTGTGTTATCTGTAATTCAGGTAAGGATTGCAGACGATCAATTTCAAGTAGGCTAGTTCATACTTTGCTACCAAATGCTACCGTCAACGTCACCTAGCTGTGAACTTATCTACTAGATGCACCGCAACTGGCACCTGACAGCGAACGTTGGAACTAATAGTGCTAATCAAATCTAGCCTACAAATTTAGTTTCACACAATTGTAGTTAGTGAAAGGTTCTTTTACATGCCATAAATCTTTACTTCCCCTCCGAAGGATGGCATAGGCCTACTGAGGGATTTTTAACGCTCTTAAAAAATCCGGCGACTTCGGCCAGGTTTAAAACCGCTATATTTGGCATAGAAGCTCAGCATGCTACCAACCACGCCACCGAAACCACCCACTGTACCTAATATTCGGCTGTATTCAGGGAGTTGAACCTTGGTATTTGGAATGCTTGTAGAAGGGGGTGGTATTTGGTATTTGTCGTTTTACATGACCGTTAATGTCGCGATCATGGACAACAGGACTTCCATTTTTAGCCTATTTTCAATTTTGAAAAAATTGGCTTATGAGATCATCTTTTGTCCGCGCGCGCGTGTGTGTGTGTGTGTGTGCGTGTGTGTGTCCTAATAAATTCTAAACGGCTGGAGCGATTTCAATGAAACTCGGTAAGTTCATAGCACTATTCCGGACGACCCCGACCGTGCCCTTCAAATTTTGTTACGTATCACCAATCCAACATGGCGGCTGTGCGAAATACTTCTCCAGCATTCAATATCTCCGAAACTATTCCCGATATCACCCTGAAATTTTGTACGGAGATAAAGGAAGTTCATCTATAAGACTTTCAAAAACCGTTTAACTACAAAACGAACATGGCGGCGAAGCGAATTTTAAAATTTTAAATAGACCTTTCTCGCGATTTAATGTTCCAACTGCAATGAAATCTGGTGCAGGAAATGTTTATACACATTGTAATACACTGGTATCTAATTTATTTCAATTGTTTACATAACCTCAAGATGGCGGCATTGCGAATTTTAAAATTAAGTTTTTATTTCTTGTGTCGTAATCATGCGATCGATGTGAAAGTTTGAATAATGAACCTACGCAATAATTTTCCTTTAATGGTACATGACTCTATGGCCTATTGTACCCATGTGAAAAATTTCCATGGAAAACTGTTTCGCTTGGCGTTCGAGATTCGCCTCATTTTGGATTTGAATATCCTTAATGTCATTAGACAGCGCATCTAACCTACTGTTCGTTTCATCCTGCGTGTGCTTAAATGCCTGCAAATTACTTTCAAGTTTGGCTTCTGTCGACTCGAAACGCTTTTCGGTCTTAACCTGCATTTCTGATATAATGCTTACCACGGTTTCAGTTACCTCGGTCTTAATTATTTCTTGCATTTGACCTAACTTAGCATTTATTTCTTCTTTATTTGCATTAATTGCCACCTCATTGGCTTCTAAACGATTACTCAATTCAACCTGATTATTGTTCATTGCAACCTGATTTGCATTAATTGCCACCTGATTGGCATCTAATCGGTTATTTATTTCATCCTGGAAAGCCTTGGCTTCCAACTTATTCTGTTCATTGACAGCGTCAAAATGCTGTTTTAGCTCTGCAATACATTGCAAAATTCCCTCCGTGCCAGCCATTCGTACTACAATTCACTTCGAGATATAGGCAGGCTTCCTGGATACATGTATGGATTCGTTTTGAAGAGAAATTCTAGACACTGTACACATATAGTAAGATTGTACTTAAACTTTGGATTTTGGATAAATTGTGAATTGGGTGTGTAGCGCTCGTACCCTTGGGCACTTCTCTTCTCAATAGAGAGATTCTGCGTTACTTCAAAAGCCTACTGAACTCAAAAATCACTCAAACGCAGTTTGAGGCAAAACAATAATTATTATGGTTTTCCCCATGAAATACCATATAAAATCTATGGGGTTTCCCTAAATCCCATAAGCTCCACAAACTTGGGCGCCATGATAAATATATGCGGAGGTTAGCCATCACAAGACATCGCAACAACCATCCAAGGATTCGGTTTTACTGTCGAATGCCCACCTTAGGCCTCACCATGATAAATAAATGGTGTTTTTCAAAATTTATTTTGTTTGTATCGGAGCTTAGCTAAGGTTAGGTGCGGTCATTCCCCTAATTCATTTTATTCGTTATGTTAATAGAGTTGTTTACATCAGATCTTGACCGACTTAAGTTGTACCTTTAGCTCAAATCACTGTACAGGGCACCAAATCCCATGTACCCATGTGAATAATTTCCATGGAAAACATGCTTCTGCCTCCAGTTAGCATCAGTCCTCAGGCGTGTACCGTCCACCCACTGAGCAGTTGCACATTTTTGATCTGAGACTAAAAGGTATCAACTCTACAATAATAAAGCACAACTCTATTCTAAAGACTTTAATTGAGCTCTAAATCATGGCTTCACACAAACAAAAACACAATCCCAACAATAATACATAAAGCAATGCAAAATTATTCCTTCAATCCACTAATATTCGCACTTTATCCTCGTAAATCCAAATGATTATTCATTCATTTACCATGAGATTAACATAAAATTCATTCTCAAGTGCGCTGATGCACTGGCAGATTACACATAAACTGCACTTACAATCCTACATCACCTATTGTGACCACTTTAATTTCACAATCTAATTGCTTATTCTCAACACATCCTAATTTACATTATGCGTACAATTGTATTCTGTATTTCTCTTCCCACCAAAATGCCCTACCATGCATTAACCAATTTATGGGTTGCACATCATATTTACTTGCAACTCCACTGTTACTTGTAATTATACCCCTTTCTGCAGTTTCACTTTCTGCAGTTCCACTTTATACAGTTCCACTGTATGCCGTCATGAGTTCAATTTCAATAATCCCGTTACCGCTGTGTCGGATGGTATATTATGCTACCCTTGCGAGGGCATAGCCTATGGCATCTAGTGTCCACCTTTGGAAATAGGCGACAATGTCAGTATAAAAATGCAACTTTCAACAACTCATAAGTTTGCCAAGTATTAAGTTATCAGAATGATTCTTAATTATCAATGCGTTTCAAACCACACACATTCATTATACAATACAACAATGATTCTTTTATTACAAACAGGGTTTCAAAGTCTTTCCACTCTAAATGTCACCCTCCAAGGGTCGTTTAAAATCTCTCCCTCGGCTCTTCCTGTATACAATGGGTCTGGGTCGGGCGGTAACAAAACACTTGCTCCGTCCCTCGCTATGTTTCCTCTTTCTTTATCTCCAAGCAGTAGCATGTGGCTTTAAATACAATAGTGCAGTCTCACTGGCCTGCACATCCCATATGATCTAACTAAACTGTATGCAAGATAGGGTATGGAATTGTTTAAGCATTTATTCCTAACCTTAGGATATTAATAGCTGGCCTCAACAGGTCCATTTACATTATCTGAAGGAACGAAATTCATCATACACATGCCGAATTGGGATAGCCGGCATCTTGTTAAATGACACGGTCAGGCACATCCTGCCGTCAAAAATTCACTCCCAGGAGCAGAATTTATTCAATAGCTAGATCTTGGTCGATATCAGGTGTCATGCTGAGGTGTCCATTGTTATCCCCCATACACCACTGGATTCGAACCCGGAACATTTCACAGCAATCCTCAGAGCTAGGGTTCCCTTTCACTAAATACGCTCTGGCAAATAATAATATCTCTGTACGCCCTTGGCTATACGAGATATCACACGTCGATTAGATTACCTGGCTCCCCTGACCATCGTGGTATGATCCCGTCCTTTAATTAGTAAGATAAAATCTATCAATTACTCTTACAAGCTTATTCATCAAGCTGCGATCAATTCTCTATTAAACCCTTCCAGTTCCTGTATCCTTGCATATTTATTTCCTTTATCATAATGTACTCTGATATTAACTTCCTTTGCTTAGCCCAACACGTATAACACTACTGCTAGGATACACACGTATTCCAATTAGCATATATCTTTTGTTTACAACCATTTTTCCCTGATGTGTGTTAATTTATTCTTCTTCTTATTATTATTATTACTGACATACGTTCCCCATACCGACACAACGTAACCGTATTCAATAACCGAACATCCGCGTTCGTTACGTTAACTTTCTATATAACTGAATTGCCATCTTTACATTAGTGGTAACGATTTATCCACTCAATGATGTACAAAGACATCTCAACTTGACTAAAATCAACACAACATTAATATCTCGAGGTTCTACCTCCCAAAATTGACTCTTATTGGCATATTCTATAAATTTTGAAATCACTCAACATACAGTGGACTATAATTACTACAAAATCATGGTTTTGGGTACTCACATTGGTTAATCTGGTGGCTCCGACCACGCATTTCTTCCAGCAATGCCCGCCATAATTTGCAAATTAGCAAGGCATTCTCACTCTTTCCACACACATTTTACATAATCTTTGCCTTACAAAACACACTGCACTTTGCTTCTCCATGTCGAAGCTGTTGCTTCCTTATTCACACAACACGTTATATCACTTGTTACACTATTAATTTTACATACATTTAAATGATCATCACTAAAATCACACGATCGCTATGTACATTTCTTAATAGTTGACCTTTCCTTGCAGAATATCAAAAATGCAGGCATTGAAGATCTATCCTTCACTGCTATCCCGCATCTCGTCCAAAAGTCTCGATTCTCTGCCTAAGGATTCCTAGCGGTCCCCATCTGTATATCAATTTCTATCCTTAGATAAATTTCCTGATATCGCATTGCTTCCAAGTCGTCCTGAGCATTAATTACAGTGGTATCCCTGCGAAATTTCACCACTTGCATAACAAGGTTTATATCTGCGCAATTTGACATCCTACTATATGTCTAACCAATAGCTTATATATTGCGCTAGTCCATTGTACATTGTACTTGTACAATTACCACTTTCAATTGTCCTACCTTATACATCACACGGTACATATCCTGCGTACTCAATAGTAATCACTCGTGATGCCGACTATAAAAGTATGGCACGACTGTCCTTATTAATTGTTATTAATTAATGCCTTACTGCATGGTTATTATGTTGATGAGCACTCAACATACTGAAGTCCGCGCGTCCCCTTCCTGGACTTGGGTAACGTGCGCTTCGCACTAGACTGCGGTTCAACTGACCACATTAATCGTTATTCATTAATGCCTTACTGCATGGTTATTATGTTGATGAGCACTCAGCATACTGAAGTAGTGGTTTTGTGACAGTTCTACAGCCACCTCCACCTCCACCTCCCCACCTCACAAAATGGCGGCAACGCGATATCTCTCGAACGCGTGGTCGGATTTTGACGAATGAGGTGTCATTGAACTAGGGCTGACACCCTTTTTCCAATGAAGAACATATTTCAACCCCAAAATAAAACCTACTCCTACTAGGGGGAGAAATTGAAATTTTTAGAGAATCTCTCTTTCCAAGTGCAACATGTGAGAGTTTGAATGCCAATATGGAATTAAACGTTGTTCTACACAAGATACATGTATACGGTGGAATGCCACTATGAATTAACATGTTTGTTTTTTGTTTTTTACGCATGCCTACTCATGGCTTTTGTAAGAGGGTGGGGGAGCGGATCCCTGTGGATGGGTTATTGTTGACGGGTCATTGTTGGTGGGGTCATTGTTGCCGGGTCATTGTGGACGAGTCCTTGTGGACAAGTACTTGTTGACAGGTCCTTGTGGACAGGTCCTTGTTGACAGGTCCTTGTGGACGAGTCCTTGTTGATGAGTCCCTTTGGACTGATCCCTTTGGAATGGTCCCTTTGGCCTGGTTCCTACGGACTGGCCCATGAATTTATTTAAATTATGTCAAAGGGCCTAACTACATTTTGCGTGTAAAGCAGTAGGTTGAACTGACGTTGTTCACTAATCCCCCACTACTGTAATGGGATAACGATATGAAAGGAAAGTGACAAAATACATGTGAACACGTGTGAGATATCATTATTAGCATTCTCCTTGTGAAACAAGTCACATCCTGTTTTGGTTCATACGTGAGAAAATGCAAGTTCATGTGTAATATGACCTAACACACAGGTGTTCACCCGCACACGTGCACGATAAGAGCTAACAAGTCACAACCTGTTTTGACAGTGGTGGGATGTGAAGGGGAGGAGAGGGGGGAGGAGAGGGGGAGAGTCGGTGTAAGAGAAAACACAGGTGAAGAGAGAAATAAATATGTATTGCTCATAATACATGTGGAGCTGAGGACTGTACATAGGACTGTAGGTTAAGTACAACATGAGTGAATAAATAAATATAAGGCACACAGGTTCACACAACATGTAATTTATTAATCCAAGAATTAAAGGCTGAGCTAAATCCCAACCATTTTACATATAGTTTATTTCCTTTTTGTTTCAACACTTTTTCCACAAGGTAACGTTTAGGAAACGCTGTCTTTTGGAGTTCTTGGAGATAAAACCTGCCTTTTATGGGTTGATGGTTGAGGTCCTCGAGTAAATAGGTGACTGGACTGTTCAGATTGACTTGACGAATTCGAAATAGTTCAGTCCCCCAATTTGGTGTGTAGCCCTTATTGAAGGCAGACTTGAATTTGCTCACACGAACATGGTCTCCGATGTTAAGGCGATGACGTTTAGGGTCTGCTGTTTTTATGGGGTTAAACAGTTTATCCAGTTGTGGAATATTTTTGGTCACAAGTCGTGGCTTCGTCCCAATGGTTCTGTGTTTGGTGTCATTGTAACGTGACACTAGCTCAGGTAACAAGTCCAACCAGCGATAAGTGCCCTGAGCGGTAAACGCTTTCCACATATGAGTTTTCAATGTTCGGTTGAACCGCTCGACCACGCTGGCTTTGAGATTGCTGTATGTGGTGTAATGGTGAATATCCTTAGATTTGAGAAAACTGGAGAAACCCTTGTTGAAAATTTCTTTTCCTTGATCGGTTTGTAGCAGCTGAGGTTGACGTTTGGATTGTTGAATAATATGTTGAAAGGCCTTGGTGAGTAGTGGACCAGACTTGCGTCGCACAGGTTCAACAAACGCCATTTAGGAATAAACATCAATGACCGTCAACATATAGCGTACACCATCGTCAACGCTAGCATAGGGAATCATTTCAACCAAGTCTGCTTGCCAAAGTTCATCCACACCCTGTGAAATCACCTTGAGTCGCTGATAGTAACGTCTAGCTGGACGATGCAACTCGTGAGCAATATCCATTTTAATGGGTGAGGGCTTAAACAATAATTTTGGCATTTCGAAGTTCTTCCTCAATTTCTTGAATTTCCCAATCGTGACCAGTATGGCCGGCTTGACGTGAAGCATGCAACAGCTGTAGTCGCTGGACGAGTTTGTCGGGATTGTGCCAGTAGGTAGCATCCACAAGGGGTTTTAATGGCTTAAATGTCACCCCTGAAGCGAACACTTTACGACGACCACTTTGACTGGTGGGGAACATTTTTGCAATGATGGTTTTATATTTTTAAGATATATTGGCATTCACTTGTTGAGTGGGATCATACAGTCTTTTGTGGGCATGGGTGTCCAATAAAATGGATTTATATTTATCAAGGTCCTCTAGCGTATAATCTTGGGATGAGGGAGTCTGAGAGAATAGTAGCTTTAATAGTCCTGGTGTTAATTTATACTTGATCTTTTTAATGACAGCTTTAGTACGACTAAATTTAATCGATGAATCACTAATTTTAAAACTATCATCCTCATAGCGAACACCATATGTGGTATCTGTGTTTCCAATAAATAGATTGGTGAAATAGGGTTCCAGTGTTGATCCATAATATTTTATTAAAATGTTTTTCAGTTGAGCTTTATGTTGAGGAGTGGCCAAGAGTTGTGAAAATGGAGACGATCTGGAAGGGCAAGGTGTTTCGACCATGACCAAGGATTTCATTTTTCTTAAAAACTCAGCAAGGGGTGATGCCTAAACACTTGTTTCTCATTATCCTCAACTTCGCTAACACTAGTTACATCTTCCTCTTCCTCTTCCTCAGGGTCCTCGTGGTGCGTCTGAGTGGCTTGTGAAACGGTGGGTAGCGTTTCAGATGGCTTGAAAGAGGGTTTCAACATAGCTTTTAGCGGAGGGGCTAAATGTTGTTGAATAAACAAAGCATGATCCGCACGTGATCGTTTCAATTGACGGAACTTTTGGCGAATAGTATTTTTTGCTCTAATAATATGCTTTTTCAATTGACTCTCTGCTAACGTCATGGTGTCGTGACAAATGACTTGAGAGGGAATGATACAGTGCCTTAAATAGCAATAAAATGATCAAACCCTAAGCGATACCGCCCTTGGTTGAGTTCACTTTGTTTGTCAATCACTAAACAGGCATGCCGTTGTGTGTTCCAGCATTTGCCACACAATTCTGTAAACATTTGAAAGGTCATATCCGGATTCACATGTTCATTATAAATGGGACGACTGTTCCTCTCGTCCTGGCGAAATAAAACAATGACATTGGCATTGTCACGAATCAACTGTTTGGACATTTTAGAATACGTTCGTCCAAGATAGAAGCAATCGATATGTTTGTGTCGACCCATGCTGAAATAGCTTTGAATGATGCCTTGTCGTTCAGTGGATATATCATCGAAAATCATGAGTGAATCAGGCTTTACCTCATCCGGTGAAATAACATTTTCTTGCGTGGAAACTGTAAAATACCCCATATTCTCATTTTGTAATCCAGACATGACTTGATCCAGAAACACGTAGAGGGTTTGGTAGAGAGATTTTGCGAAAATATAAATATTTTGAAAACACAGACCATTGGGCGCTGTAATAAGTGTCAGCAAAAGATTGGTCTTTCCACAGCCGGAAGGTCCCACAATGATGCAGCGAATGGAAGATGGAAACAGTGAACCATGACGTGGTTCACGTGATGTGGGGCAGAGATAGGAAACCATGTCCCTCACGGGGAATGACTCTTGCTGCTTAATTATCTTCATTTCAAGTAAGGCTTAGAGAGGCTAGCAGGCTGTCTATAGATACATCGCACCGAGCCTTGTCATAGAAACAGTAGACTCGTACTACAGGTTGACGATGGATGTCTTTGGACGTGCGTTGATGGTCAAAGCTAGGTCTGTTCCCATACATGATCCTAAACAAGAAACTGATCCTGCTAATAAACACTATGTGGATAGGTCAGTAGTGCCACGCACAAAACAAGGAGATTATGACTTTAAAGGAAAGCGGTTAACCCATGTAGAACATCCTCAAGTGTCTACAGACGTTACTACAAAAAAGTATGTGGATAACAAGGTGTATGAGTTTTATGAAAAAGTGCCTCAGCTTACGGTGGATGGCTATAGCGCTAATCATCACCGCATTATTCACGTGGAAGACCCACAAGAAGATGATGATATCTGTATCAAGCGATACGTGACCTGTGAAATGAAAAGGCTTTATAAATTTACCACATCTGTATTTTTAGTGTATCTGACAAATGTAAAACCTGTGAATGAGAGAAACCATATACCGCTAGTTCATGACCAGCACTTGACCTATGTGCTTGCTTCGGGTTTAAGCCACTATCGATTACACTATGATGGAACCATTCACATCAAATACGCCATACCTGATGAGAACCATTTACAAATAGAGATTAATGGTCATAGGATGTTGGTCCATAACCATGAAATGGTCAATGCAGGAGACGAATTATCCTTTCATCTCATGTTGACATGGGATGAAAAGCAAGCTGGAAAAACCATAAACGATTTCCCACTTTATGTAGAATTGGAATATACAGCCATGAAATAACAATCTGACGTTAGTTGTGACTTACACTTTCTTGTGAAAGGTTGTTGGTCACCATCTTCATCATGGTGAAACAAAGATATGTGGTGAGAAAGACTAAAAATATGACCCTGTCCTTGGCAAAGCCTGGGTTTAAGACATTCGTGGACACGCCCTTGCGAAAGAAAAAAAGAAAAAATAATGTGTTGACCATATGGAAAGCTCTTCGAGTAGCACAGAGACATGTTATTCCAAAACGTCAACAACAGGGTTCAAAACAAGGGCGAGTGATTCCCGTCCCCAAATGAGCGGGATTTTTACCTGCATTATTCGCTGGTCTGGCTGCTCTAGGTTCACTTTTAGGTGGCGCCAGTGCGGTGGCAAAAACTATTAAAGCCGCGCAAAAGGGCAAGCAACAACTCAAAGAAAGTCAGTGACACAATGAAACAATGGAGGCCATTGCTATGGGGGCTAGAAATGTCAATTTGAAGCCAGCCTTCTATCAACAAGGTTTTGGAATTTCACCTTTTCGAAATAAAATAAAAACATCTTTAACCTCAGCCATAGCAAGACATGCCCTGACGCATCAGCAAGTGGAAAGCTATGCTAAGCAAATGAAGCTTTCTCATTTTCGAGGTGTGTTTATGCCAAACCAATTACCCTCGCAACCCTGGAAACATGAATGTGCTGTTGTCAATTTGGATGATCACCGAGGACCTGGAACACATTATGTAGCTTATGTCAAAGAGGGATCCACTGTATGGTACTTTGACAGTTTTGGGAATTTGCCCCCGCCTATGGAACTAGTGGCCTATTTTGGAAACAGGATCAAGATATATTATAATGTGAAACGTGAGCAAACGTTTAACAGCCAACAGTGTGGACGTTTGTGTTTAATTTTTTTTATATAAGACGCAACATAAGCAAAAACGTCAACAGTATGTCGGTGGAAAGTAAGACGTTTACACTGCATGGACGTGGACCTGAAGTGAGCCTAGACTTTTACCCACCTATCGAATTGAGTGAAAAATCCTATGGTTTAGGACTTGTTTTTCTTGAAACGTACAATCGAATATACAACATACATGAAAATGTGAACAACAAGTTTTACTATGATGATTCTGTGCTCACCCTGAACTCTGGTGGATACACGATAGATGACATTTATGAGGTGTTGATCAATGAATATGGTTAAAATCATTTCTCGATGGAACGCGCAAGTTTGAACTTGTAGGAAATACCAACACTCATCACTGCAGTATTTTTTCTACATTTAAAATTGACTTTAAAACACACCCCGATTCCATTGGTCTATTACTAGGATTTAAACCACGCGTGTTGGAGCCCAACAAAAAACATGAATCAGACCATGACGTGAAATTCATTGAGGACCATCATGTGTCGGTGACGTGTAATATTATTAGTCAAGTGTACACCAATCAAGAACCGTCGCATTCGCTTTATGACTTTATTGTAACATCGTCCAATGGCTATATTATTCGTGAAAACCCTCCAGTGGTGCTTTTTCATTCTGTGGCTGTCGATGGTTTTAGTAATATAACATTAAGGCTGATCAATAGAGAGCAACAACTCATTGATCTAGATTCTACCACACCAGTGACTTACAAGTTGGTGCTAAAACCACTATGAAGTTTGTATATAAAGCAACAGCACCGTCTAGGAATGGTGTTAGTTGTTTACCACGTGAATACACGTTAACATCTCAGAACAAGCAGATTTTACAGCATGTGGGTTACCACGTCAACCCCCGCGATGAATTCTATCCTAGAGGTAGCGAACCACATCGAGGAGCAACCAGGAGTGGTAAGAATTGATCTCCATTCTTATCAAGCTCAAACACCTGGACTCAATAACAATGATGAAATTCAATTTGTTATCAACAAACAAGATATTTACACTCTACCGCATGAAAGTGTTATTCAGATTGAAGGTCGGCTCACCAAAGCCGATGGCTCTACACCCACCACATCCAAGTTAGCCAACCATGCTTTCGCCTTTCTGTTTTCTGAAGTGTGTTATGTGATTAACGATATCGTGGTGGATAGCACTCGAAATGTGGGTATTTCCAGTGTCATGAAACTATATCCCTCTTATAGTGAGGAAGAAGCTAAAACACTTTGCATGGCGGGTTGGTGCCCTGACTCGATCAATGACTGGATGGTACACACCAATGGCACCTTAACTGGATATTTACCTCTTAAACTGATTTTAGGCTTTGCTGAAAATCACCAGCGATTTGTGGTCAACGCAAGGCAAGTGCATTATCTGGTGAGAGACAGGAGTGATAATAATGCACTCAAGGGAGCTGACAATGCCCCCATTGATTCAAAAATTCAACTACAACGCTTGCTATGGAAAGTGCCTCATGTGACCCTTAACGATAGCAAAAAAACTGGACATACTCAAAATGGTAAAGAGAGATATACCTCTACCCATGGAATTTAGAAGCTGGGCACTCCATGAGTACCCGCTATTGCCCACCACCAACACACATAGTTGGTCTATAAAAACAGCTCGCTATACAGAGAGACCTCTCTACATGATCGTGGGTTTTCAAACAAATCGCAAGTATCAACAAACCAAAGATGTCACACAATTTGATCACCTGCAATTGAGAAATGCACGTCTTTTCCTGAACGGTGCTGTGTTTACCTATGAAGGGCTGGATTTAGATTTTTCAAAAAATAAGTTTGGCCCCCTGTACGACTTGTTTTCTAAATTTAGATGGTCGTATTATCAAAAAGAGAATTGTCCAATGTTGTCACCCCAAGCTTTTAAGACAAGGGCGCCACTGATTGTCTTTGACTGTTCCTACTTGAAAGAGTCTGTCAAGCCATCCAATATTGACATTCGACTAGATTTTGAAACGCATGACAATGTTCCAGCCAATACGACGGCCTACTGTTTGATCATTCATCACAAACAAGTCAACTACACACATCAAAAAAAGTTTTGCATCACCTCGGTTCCCAGATCTCCGGCATATAGACGTTGACTGTGTATATTGTATCCAAGATACAGTCCCTTTGACTGTTCATAGATGTCACTAAAACTGCTCAAAGATGTAAACAACCATGCATGAGCAGGGCCTATTAGACGGAGGGGGTACGACAGCCGATCAGTTCCAGTCATTCCACCAGGACGAAGGTACGCTGCTCATGTTGTCTGTAGTTCTACCATGCCTAGAAGGTCAATACCGCAGTTCGATCGCGTCCGCATTGTTACTTTGTGTCAAGAAGGGCTCTCAACAAGGGAAGTTTCCAGGCGTCTCAGAGTGAACCAAAGCGATGTTGTTCGGACATGGAGGAGGTACAGAGATACAGGAACTGTCGATGACAGGCCTCGCTCAGGCCGCCCAAGGGCTACTACTGTAGTGGATGACCGCTACTTACGGATTGCCGCTCGGAGGAACCCTGACAGCAATGCCACCATGTTAAATAATGCGTTTCGTTCAGCCACAGGACGTCGTGTTTCAACTCAAACTGTGCGCAATAGGCTGTATGATGCGCAACTTCACTCCCGACGTCCATGGCGAGGTCCAGCTTTGCAACCCCGACACCATGCAGCGCGGTACAGATGGGCCCAACAACATGCTGAATGGACCCCACGGAATTGGCATCACGTTCTCTTCACCGATGAGTGTCGCATATGCCTTCAACCAGACAATCGTCGGAGACGTGTTTGGAGGCACCCTGGTCAGGCTGAACGTCTTAGACACACTGTCCAGCGAGTGCAGCAAGGTGGTGGTTCCCTGATGTTTTGGGGTGGCATTATGTGGGGCCGACGTACGCCACTGGTGGTCATGGAAGGCTCCGAAACGGCTTTACGATACCTGAATGACATCCTCCGACCCATAGTGCAACCATATCGGCAGAATATTGGAGAGGCATTTGTCTTCATGGACGACAATTCTCGACCTCATCGTGCACATCTTGTGAATGCGTTCCTTCAAGATAACGACATCGCTCGACTACAGTGGCCAGCATGTTCGCCAGACATGAACCCTATCGAACATGCCTGGGATATGTTGAAAAGGGCTGTTTATGGACGTCTTGACCCACCAACCACTCTGAGAGATTTACGCCGAATTGTCGTTGAGGAGTGGGACAATTTGGACCAACAGTGTCTTGATGAACTTGTGGATAGTATGCCACGGCGAATACAGGCATGCATCAATGCAAGAGGACGTGCTACTGGGTATTAGAGGTAGTGGTGTGTACTGCAATCTGGACCACAAATGCTGAAAGTCTAGCTGTATGATGGTACAACATGCAATGTGTGGGTCTTATGAGCAATAAAACGAGCTGAAATGTTGTTTGTGTTGATCTCTATTCCCTTTGTATTTAACGGTTCCGGAACTCTTGGAACCGAGGTGATGCAAAACTTTTTTTGATGTGTGTATTATCCACTGTCCAACCAAGTGACAAGTGTATAAATAGCAGGTCAACCTACGTCAAACCGCTCAGTCATGTCTTGCTTTCAAGCCTCAAGAGAAGTTACATCCATGAATTTAAAATCTGAGGATTATTTATTTATTTATCGTATGGCTTTTAGTGCCGGGAGGGTCCGAGGACATGTTCGGCTCGCCTGAGTCTGTAGCTGCTTCCAGCGGACACCCTAAAGGGTGAGCTACAAGTTCCGTTCAATTTCAAGTAGTTCCAACTTTCGCCACCAGATATCAATGATACCTAGTGGTGAACGTTGGAACTTTGATAGAGCGTTCTGACGAAATCTAACCGAACAAATTTTGCTTTACACAAGTTTAGTCTGTGAAAGGATCTTTTACATGCCATAAATCTATGACATGGGACCGCCGGCTTTACTTCCCCTCCGAAGGAAGGCATACTGAAGGATTTTTAACGCTCTTAAAAATCCGACGACTTCGGCCGGGTTTGAACCCGCTATCTTGGGCACAGCAGTTCAGCATGCTACCGACTACGCCACCGAGGAACAACGTTTAAAGACCTTTGTGACGTGGCCGGTGTCTTTTATAAACCCTCAAGCCTTAGCGGCCGGTGGATTCTACTATTTAAAAACAAGAGATGAAGTGAAATGTGTGTTTTGTCCCATCATCTTAGACCAATGGCAAAAGAGCGATGAACCCAAGCAGGAACATCAGCGCTGGTCACCTGCATGCCCCTACCTGTGCAGAATGGAGGTGGGTAATATACCCTGTCATTCAAGTTACCCCTCACTCATGCCTCTAAGTAATGAAAAAAGTTATGATACATGTGGACTTTATGGTGTCAACAGTGCTTCAGTGAGCAGCTCACAGTCAAAAACATCCAGTTTAGAGACATTGGGATATCATCGGTGTTATGGACACTATAAATACCAAAGACTTTTTTGTTGTATGAGTTGGTACCGCCTCTATCCTAGAATGAAAAAAGAGTGTAAAACTTGTTATGTTAATAAAATAATGTAATAAAAAATTGGTTGTTGTTATATTATTATTTCTTATGCCCCCCTGTCATATCCTAACCTCTATAGTGACTACTCGAGGTTTTTCTTTTCTTTTACAAGAATGGAATGTAAGTAAATCTCATGGGTACACTTTACTGAACAATTGTCGGTCTATGGTCAGTTGGACTTGATCCAGACAAGAGTGAACATGTTGCGTACACTGATTGTCGACTGTCAAGGGTTTAAAATTGGAGATAACAAATTTATATTTAAAGAAGTGGTCATTATTGATTGTTCCACTTTTTGGATATCCCAAGCTACCCATTTGATGTTTAAACCACCTTATGCGTTTGATTTATTGTGGGATAAAGACCGTAAACAAACCCAGTGGATTGAAACTCATATGCAACTAGACTGGAAGCAAGGAACCATTTCATATAAGCACCTCGACATGGTCATGAAAGCCCACTTGTCTTCCGCCCATGTAGTATTTGTGAAAGGTAGTGAAAAACGTTAATGGCTACAACCATTTTTGGCGTCTTACTGTCAATGTATCGATTTAATGGACATGGGCTGTCCCTCGCTGCAAACACTCATGGACCGTTGCCCCTGTGACAATATTACCCATAAAGCCCTGGCACAGGTGTGGCATCTCTTTCATTGGCTAACCACCAATGCCTGCTGGGAGTTGTTAAATAAAATTAGAACTAAAGGGTTACCTGTGGATGACACCAGTGAGATTTCTACAAGCGACGTGTAAACATTAACGTGATACCATGGAGAAAGGGGATGCTACCGATAAAGCGATTGGAAAGTTCTTTGTGTGTAAAAAGAAACTAGACAGTTTTACCAAAGAAGAATTATTGGCTCTTCCAAAATCATTCATTTATTATGTTGCAGCAAATGCAGTGAAAGAAATCTGGCAACATGTACAAAAATCATGGACTCAAGACCCTGGTTAAGTGAATTGCAACCATGTACGGATTATGATCACCATAAGCAAGTGGCTATGGCAAAAATACCCTGTATGCGACAGTGTGCTACTTGCCAGCTGGTCAAACTGTATCACGGTCATAAAAGTCAGTGTAAAGACTTTGTTTCCTCATACCACGGGTGTGATGAAGAAAAAAAGCAGCAACAACAAACATCATCCACAGAGGAGGAGGAAGATCAAACCTTTTTACCATCGATGGAAAAGGATATGCCAGACCTGTACTGGCAATGGCGTCATTGATAAAGTAATTCAATACTTGACTTTCGAAATCTACCTACCTGGTTATTATTTGTGTAGTCCTGGAACTTGTCTTGAAGAATCTTTGCAGCGTGGTGATATACCTATTAATCCTTGGGATCAAGCATGCACCTTTCTTATCACCACAGTCATCCTGCATTAAGACGTGTAGTGGATAAAGTATCGTTGAAAAGCTAAACAACGTTTGACATCCTGTGATGTCTCAGTGGGGGAGAGGTTGACAGCTCTCAATGTGATTAGTGTTATAAAAGGAAAGTTAATGATGAGTGGACATGAACATTGAAAAGGATTGAGGAATTGGTATTTCTTTTGTATTCTATTTTTGTAAAGCTCTATTTGTTGTGAAATAAAACAAGGTTTACAAGATCACAATGTCTTTTAATTTTAAAAATGATGATTGCCATTTCTTCATTTTAATTTTTTTCTTACATGAATATTTACAATTTCCACTCCCCCCTTTTTACATTCCCCTTGTTTAGTTCACACATTCTGTACATTTTTTGTTGTGAAATAAAAATAAGGTTCACCAGATCACTATATCTTTTAATTCTAAAAATGGTGATAGCCATTTCTTCATTTTCATTTTTTCACACATGAATATTTACAATTTCCACTTTACATTTTTTACATTCCCCTTGTTTAGTTCACAGATTCTGTACATTTTCTTTGTTGTGAAATAAAAATAAGGTTCACCAGATCACTATATCTTTTAATTTTTAAAAATGGTGATAGCCATTTCATTTTTTTCACACATGAATATTTACAATTTCCACTTTCCATTTTTTTAAATTCCCCTTGTTTAGTTTACACATTCTGTACATTTTTGTTGTTGTGAAATAAAAACAAGGTTTACCAGATCACAATGTCTTTTTAATTTTAAAATAGTGATAGCCATTTCACTTTTTCACACATGGATATTTACAATTTCCACTTTACATTTTTTACATTCCCCTTGTTTAGTTCACACATTCTGTAAATTTTTTAAAATCTTTTTGTAATATACAAAAGCAAACATTTTACACTAAAATGTATTACTTATCTTATTTTTACTAAACTACAGTAGCCAACATTATACATTCTACTTATAGTTTTTACAAAAAATATTACAATATAAAACACACTACAAATATTACAATATAGTGATCATTAGACTTAAGTAAAGTAATAGTCGTCAATGCGACTGTTTCCCCAAGCAAGAGTATCAAATGTGTTGGGTATAATGAATCGTTTGTTGTCTTCATTACTTAAAGCAACTTTGTTCAGCAAATTGGTATGTAGCTGACGATTTTTACTTCTAAATACACACATTTTCTTATATAATACAGGTGGGTTACTAACTATACAGTTTTTATAATCACTTATATCTAATACTAACAACATTCTTTTTCACTCCTTTTAATTTTTTTACTACTACATCATCAATTGTCATATAGCTGTATGATTTAGATTTTGTGCCTACAAAGGTGTCTAGAATAACACCAGCACATTCATCCTTAAATTTCCCAAGAACCTTTTTGTTATCTAGAGGCAAATGGTAAATATTATCCTCCGGATAGTCACTTGTATCAAACCTATTTAGCTCAGTTTTGATATCCTCATAAAAATCATCAGTTTTAAACTCATAAATAAAAGAATCTGTGTCTGTGTAGAGTAATTCAGCATTATCAAGATAGTTTTTCTTTACATAATCATAGTGAAATTCATACATAAGTGTTTTTGACAATTCCAGAATGGTGTAACCCACATATATGGGTTTGTTGTAAGTTACTTTAAGACGATTCATTTGTATTACATGAATAATTGAACAGCTATGAAAGTTAGGCTTGCTTATTAAGTTGCTCGCACCATACCTTTTACCACCATTCTCCCACTTTGTTATTAGCTTTACATCAACTCGTTTATCAACATTCTCCATAGTCTTTCCAAAAACACTATTATTCATGAGTTTATAAAAATCTTTTTCAAACGCGTTTGTTGAATGTGTTCTTAAATTATTGTTTAGATCAATATATGGTTTGAGCCATGCTGACTGATGAAATTGCAATACGCGATGAATTTTAGTAAATTTCAATCCATGCTGAAAACACTGTTTCATGTTTTGATAATGTATTACATATTTACATTTATCATTTACATTAGCAATTAACATTTTTGTTCGTGATGTGATGTATGGAGATTTCATATTCCCAGGACAAAATGGTAAATCATTATGATCATCATGTAACTCTTTAGGGTACTCAAGATTTACCTCTAAAATATATCCTTTATCATCGTTATCATTAAGAGTGTTAACATGTAAGACATCAATTTCAGGTTGTGTTAGCCAGCGAAAATCTTTCAGTGGTAGATATTGACTCATAGCCGAACCATATTGGTTATTTGCATCGAGGTAGACTATATACTTTGACTCTTCACAAGGGTTGTAGCTAGGCATGTATTTATTATTCGCTTGTGAGTACCGTCCACTACATTGGCTTAATCCACCTCGAATTGATGATTTTATAAAATTGTTCATGTCTATATCAGTCTTTAATTCTAAATTTACTTTCGTTTTTTTCAACATTGAACTGAAACTTAACCCAGGAGCAGTGAAATACTGACAAGGATCAAGGTCATAAGTTTTCATACAAACATTCCGAAAATTTTCAAAAACATCTCCTAACAATAACACATCTGTCTTCAAATATATGTCTGAAAATTCCCCTAAAGTTTGAATGTGGAACTGTGTCCATACACGTTGTGCATGTAAATATTCCTGATCACTGATATGACCTGTGTTTAAGGAACTGTAAAATGCACCTTTCGGTGGTAAAGAACACTCCTCAAGACGTTCCACACAGTTAATATATTCATAAGGGAATATACCCTTTTGACGAATCAAATTAAAATCATCTTCTTTAGGAAAAACACGTTGAATTTCATGAAACTGATCTGATTTTAAATTACTAGCCAGCTTATCAAGACTACTCGGCATAAAGCGGAATTAATCTAAAAATCGCAGTTTAATTGATTTTTATTGCTAGTTTTGATGTATTTTGTGAACGATATGTATTGTTCCTTATTATTTGCAATCACATCAATTTTCACATCTGAAGCTCCAAATTCTTTAACGATAAAGTGGTTATCGTATATGCTACCGTTATGTAGAATGACCGGAATGAATTTACATACTCTATAATTTAAATTACATTCTTGGTGAGCAGCACCACGATATTTTCCTGTTAAATGGTCATGATCGCGAACCCTGTCTGTATATAAACATTCACCACATATAAAACAATTAGTTTCAGTTTCAAAATTCATTTGCTCTGATGAAGTTAGTGGCTCCATTGGAATGATCGTTAAAGAATTTGGAGCTTCAGATGTGAAAATTGATGTGATTGCAAATAATTAGTTTCAGTTTCAAAATTCATTTGCTCTGATGAAGTTAGTGGCTCCATTGGAATGATCGTATTTAAAATAGAGGATATACGAATGGCATCTTTTTCAAGTCTTTCCATAAAATCTTTAGGTGCACCAGGTCCTCTATAGAGCTCAAACTTATTTAAAGAGTCATCGTAACTACATTTAATATAATATGCAAAGCTAAAAGGTTCATGAATGTGAGTAGTGTTGGTGAAAGGTTGGGCTGGATTCGATGAACATGTATTAAATGGTTTTAGCAAAGCCTCGAAGTCAGCATGTATAACAAATGGTACTCGAAGCTGTTTCTCATAATCCTTGAATTTTAGAATGTTATTTTTAGGAGTCGGTAATACCGTACACACATGATTACACCCCCATTTTTGATGTTGAGTTAGTTGGTCCTCTTTCTGGAATTGTAGCAAACAGCCATCACACAACCACTTTTACCATTGTGTTTTGAAACCTGACTACTAACAAGTCTACTGAAATGTTTTATCCAACAATAGTGGGCATTTTCACCTTCAGTTACGTACAGTAAATTTACATGAGCATTCTTTTTTCCTGAGTATAATATAGAGGACCTACTATACTCTTATTTTCAATTCCATAAACATTAATACTTACATTGTTCAGCTCTTCAAAACGTTGAATGTGTTTTATCGCCATAGGAAATTCCATTTCTTTTAAATCTAACACTGAAGAATAGTGAGGATAAGATGACGTTCTCTTTTCATTCGTCGCTGCTGGAAGGAGAGCTGAGGTTACAGCCCACGCAAAACATGCGGCATCATTATTCAAAACCTTCACAACAGCTTTCTTTCGTTTGATCCATCCTGGCAAATCAATGTATGATGATGCTCGAAGGGGGTTGTATTTATTCAGGTTGGTTTCTAAATAAAGTACTTCAACCAATGCCCAGCCCGACTCCCTTTCCTGGAACTCTTCACTCTTCACAATGATAGCACTTGAAATATTTTGGGATATATCACTAATATTAGTTGATTCACTAACAATTATGTTTTTTGTATTAAAAGATTTGATATCCGTAATTTCACCTTCGCTCCCAGTTTTTACATAGAGTCCTAAAAGTTCAAAATTCATTTTAATTGTTTTATGTTCTAATAAAACATTACCTACCAAGTCAAACACAGTAGGTTGAACATTTTTTAAAAATGATTCAATACTTTGAGTTTTTTCTTTACTATAAAGTCTATAACTAGCAATTCGACTTTTAATGGACTACCAATTTGTTGAACATTTCCAGAATTTCTTTCATGGCAAGCGTTATTTTTATGCTGAATACAGCGTAAATGTCTATGAATGATTCAAGAAGGTATATCAATCTTATATATAAAAGTCAAAGTCTGTATGTATGTATGTATGTGGGTGGGTGGGTTGGTTCCGTACACAAATCTACACCGTTCCACCAATCTCAACCAAATGTTGCATGCACATAGTTTAGTACCCAGAAGGAACCGCTGGCTACATTAATTTTCGATTGTCTTTCTCATTCTTCTGATTTCGGCCCTTTTTCTCTCAAGCACAGGCTAATCAAATCATAAAATTAACTCATGAAGGAATGGCAGGGCAGGACTTTCCATGGCAACATAGCTCAAGTCGAGACACGGCCGACTGGAAGCGAGTTGCGCTCGCCACTACAGGTATAGAAAATGAGATTATTTACTTGAAATCCCGTTAGTTACTCAACTGCTCACACAGCACTGTCAACCGAGTATAGCATTACAAAGATTTGACACTATCTACTATATATTTGTCAAATACCACTCACTCACTCACTCACTCATTCATTCATTCATTCATCACGAAATCTCAGAAACCACCGAACGGATTGAAATGAAATTCGGTATGCAGCTTTCTCACGGGCCGCAAACGCCCACTAAGAAAGGATTTTTGGATATTCAGGTTCTAAAGGGGTGTTAAGGGGGTAGACCTGCATTTCATTGAATAGCAATATCTCCCGATTGGATTCATTGGGGGATGTGATAGTCGGCATATAAACTCATCATTAAAAATAAGAAGACATGTGTCTGAGGGTTTTTCGATGTGGTGTATATTATGAGGTGAAAGGGGTGAAAAGTGGGGGTTGAAGGATACCTAACGGAGCGTGTATCTCTTAAACGACGTAGGCGAGGAGTTTGAAACTCAGCGGAAAAAAATCAGCATAAAAATAAGTAAATAGGTGTTCGACCGTTTTTCCATAAATCCAATTTAAGGGACCCATGGGGAGGGGTGAAATTCTGGGGGGAAAAAACAGGAAAGGAAGTGTCCTAACCGATTGACTCACTCACTCTTCAAACTCAGGGGGAAAAACTGCTTAAAAATGTGTTCGACAGTTTTTTTTTGATAAATCAAATTTAAGGGGTTCATCGGGAGGGGTGAAATTCTGAAGAAAAAAAATATGAAAGAAAATGTCCTGACTCACTCACTCCCTCATCATCGCCCAGCCAAAAATATTGAAGTTGGAAACATGTCATTTTGGGGATATGTTCGTTCTATGTCAAAACCGTACACTAAGGGAGGATTTTTGGATATTCAGGTTCTAAAGGGGTCTTAAGGGGGTTAAACCTGCTTTTTATTGAATAACAATATCTCACGAGTGGTTTCATTTGTGGAGGTGATACTTGGCATATAAACTAATCATTAAAAATAAGCAGACATATGTCGAAGTGTTTTTCGATGTGGTGTATTATTATGAGGTGACAGGGGTGAAAATTGGGGGTTGAAGGATTCCTAACGGAGCGTGTAGGGCTATCTCTTAAACGACATTGGCGATAAATTTGAAACTCAGCAAAAATAAATCAGCTTAAAAATACGTCAATCGGTGTTTGACCGTTTTTTCATAAATTAATTGAAGGGGCCAATGGGGTGGGGTGAAATTCTGGGGACAAAAAGGAGAGAAAGTGTCCTAACTGACTGACTAACTCACTCACTCATCAAACTCAGGGGAAAAATACAGCTTAAAAAATAAGTTAATAGGTGTTCAAGCGTTTTTTCATCAATTCAATTTAAGGGGCCCATGGGGAGGGGTGAAATTCTGCTAAAAATAATTGAAAGAAAATGTCCTGTCTGACTCACTCGCTCATCACGCCCAGCGAAAACTATTAAAGGTGGAAAAAAGAAATTTTGGGAATATGTTCGCTGTATGTCGAAAACGTCAACTAATGAATGATTTTTGTTTATTCGGGTTTTAAAGAGGTGTTAAGGGGGGGTAAACGTGCATTTCATTGAATAACGATGTCTCATGAGTTGTTTCTTTGGGGATGTGATATTCAGTATATAAACTAATCATTAAAAATAATCAGACATATATGTCTAAGGGTTTATCGATGTGGTGTATATTATGTTGTGAAAGGGGTGAAAATTGGGGGTTGAGGGATTCTTAACGGAGCGTGTATCTCTTAAACGACATAGGCGAGAAGTTGGAAATTCGGCGGGAAGAAACAGCTTAAAATATAAGTAAATAGGTGTTCGACCGTTTTTTCATAAATTCAATTTAAGGGGCCCTTGGAGAGGGGTGAAATTCTGGAGGAAAAAACAGGAAAGAAAGTGTCCTAACTCACTCACTCATCAAACTCAGGGGAAAAATACAGCTTAAAAAATAAGTTAATAGGTGTTCAAGCGTTTTTTCATCAATCCAATTTAAGGGGCCCATGGGGAGGGGTGAAATTCTGCTAAAAATAATTGAAAGAAAATGTCCTGTCTGACTCACTCGCTCATCACGCCCAGCGAAAACTATTAAAGGTGGAAAAAAGAAATTTTGGGAATATGTTCGCTGTATGTCGAAAACGTCAACTAATGAATGATTTTTGTTTATTCGGGTTTTAAAGAGGTGTTAAGGGGGGGGGGGGGGTAAACGTGCATTTCATTGAATAACGATGTCTCATGAGTTGTTTCTTTGGGGATGTGATATTCAGTATATAAACTAATCATTAAAAATAATCAGACATATATGTCTAAGGGTTTATCGATGTGGTGTATATTATGTTGTGAAAGGGGTGAAAATTGGGGGTTGAGGGATTCTTAACGGAGCGTGTATCTCTTAAACGACATAGGCGAGAAGTTGGAAATTCGGCGGGAAGAAACAGCTTAAAATATAAGTAAATAGGTGTTCGACCGTTTTTTCATAAATCCAATTTAAGGGGCCCTTGGAGAGGGGTGAAATTCTGGAGGAAAAAACAGGAAAGAAAGTGTCCTAACTCACTCACTCATCAAACTCAGGGGGGGGGGGAGAACAGCTCAAAAAATAAGTAAATAGGTGTTCCACCGTTTTTTTTTTCATAAATCCAATTTAAGGGGTTCATGAGAGGGGTGAAATTCTGAAAAATAAATGAAAGAAAATGTCCTGACTTACTCACTCACTCACTCAAAATTATTGAAGTTAGAAACATGAAATTTTGGGGATATGTTCGTTGTGTGTCGATAACGTCCACTAAGGAAAGAGTTTTGGATATTCACGTTCTAAAGAGGTGTTAAGGGGTAAACGTGCATTTCATTGAATAACAATATCTCACGAGTGGTTTCATTTGGGGATGTGATACTTGGCATATATACTAATCATTAAAAATAAGCTGACACAAGTCTGAGGGTTTTTCGATGTGGTGTATATTATGATGTGAAAGGGATGAAAAGTGGGGGTTGAAAGATTCCTAACGGAGCGTGTATCTCTTAAACGACATAGGCGAGGAGTTTGAAACTCGGAGGAAATCAATCAGCTTAAAAATAAACAAATGAATAAATAAATAATTAAAATAAATAGGTGTTCGACCGTTTTTTTTTCATAAATCCAATTTAAGGGGTTTATGGGGAGGGGTGAAATTCTGGAAGAAAAACGTCCACTGAGGAAGGATTTATGGATGTTCACTCTCATCGACCAACCAAAACTATTAAAGTTAGAAGAATGATATTTTGGGGATATGTTTGTTGTGTGTCGAAAACGTCTACTAAGGCGGGTTTTTTGGATATTCAGGTTCTAAAGGGGTGTTAACGGTGTTAAACCTGCATTTCATTGAATAACCATATGACACGACTATGACGCGAGCGAAGCGAGGCTAAAAATAAGATGGTGTGTATCTGTGTATTAGGCTACTCAATCACGCAAGTACCACTGGTTCGATTTACATGAATATTACATGGAAGTAGCTGATTTACATGGTTAACATATAGGCTACTTTTGATTTCAATACTTTCCGCTATTTAAAGATGGCGACCATTTTAGTGACGTCACTACACCCTTTGGTTTCAAACTTTCATATTTCCATTTCAAATAGAAAGGGAACGCTAAGAAATAGCAAACTTTTGATGGCATATACGAGGTTTAAAATTACATTTTCTATCCGAGAGGTATCTCCAACGGCTAGCGAGTAAAACCTAAATTTGTGCTATAAAACACGGTCAACGCCGAGCGGTGTAGTTGGACAAAATGTTCCATCCTTAATCTCCCTTGCGCAGCACCTCTCCTATCCCCTGTTTTAACTGTCACCTCCACATTTTAATTTAATTATGACGCGTAGCGAAGCACGGGTACTTCAGCTAGTATTACATACATCACAATGTGTTATCGAAGGTTCACCATTCTTCTTTCCTTATGTTGCACAACTATTTTCACAATCTTGAGAACGTTTACGCTTTTGAGTATCACAATCGTTTAAAGGTTCCGTGCTAGTTGTTGGTTTTACAGTTTTTATTTCTTGTTGTTCACCATGCACTTTAACCATGTGGAATTGATATCGCTTTACAGCAGAAAAACCAAGTTCGCAAACTGAACACGAAAATGGTGCTGAACTAACATGCATTACATTTACATGACGTGCAAGATTATCTTGTCTATTAAATGTGGTAGCACAATGACTGCACGCAAACATTTTAATGTCATGTTTAACATTTGCATGTCGTTGAAGGCTGTCAGGTCTTGAGAACTGTTTCTTACAATCACCACACTTGAACATTATGATCTCTTTCGAAATTACCTATAAAAGAAAGAAATCATAAATGTTAATAAATGATAAAACAAAGTACAATATAAATAGTTTAATTACATTCCAGTCAATGGTTATAGCAGGGTATTTAAATCGATCATCTGTGAACTCCTAGCAAGTCTAACTTCATGTAGTTCTAACTGAGGGTTACTATATACCACTGTGAACATTGGAACTTGATAGAGTGGTAGAAACCAGCGGTCGCCAGTTAAGTGAGCTAGGTGTGACGTCATAGCCAGTCTTAAAGCAAGTCTAAACTTGTAGAACATGTAACGTGATAGAAACCAGCAGCCACCAGTTAAGTGAGCTAAGTGTGACGTCATAGCCAGTCTTAAAACAAGTCTAAACTTGTAGAACATGTCACGTGATAGAAACCAGCGGTCGCCAGTTAAGTGAGCTAAGTGTGACGTCATAGCCAGTCTTAAATCAAGTCTAAACTTGTAGAACATGTCACGTGATAGAAACCAGCGGTCGCCAGTTAAGTGAGCTAGGTGTGACGTCATAGCCAGTCTTAAAGCAAGTCTAAACTTGTAGAACATGTCACGTGATAGAAGCCAGCAGCCACCAGTTAAGTGAGCTAAGTGTGACGTCATAGTCAGTCATAAAGCAAGTCTAAACTTGTAAAACATGTCACGTGACAAGGTTAAGTTAGGTAAAGTTAGGTTATGTTAGGTGAACTGAGGTTAAGTCTTTAAATATGCCCTATGTCACTGACACCTAGCAATGAACATTCAGACTTATTAGAGCGGTAATCAAAATCTAACCTACAAAATTAGCTTTACACACCATGATCAAGTAGTTCCAACTTTTGACTGCTAAATATACCATTTTCGCTGACATGTAGTGGTGAACATTGGAAAATATCCCTCTAACTGTTTAAAAGTTATTAGAGGGGCAGTTACCTTTTTATAATTTATCAACTGCTGTCACTGAATGAACAGATTGTAGGAATCTGGTAACCTACAGGTACCCAATTATCTGTAAACAAATCAATCAATCAATCAATCAATAAATACATTCCAATCAATAACTTCAACATCAATTAGTAATAAAAGACTGCAATCCATTAATAATAAGTACTTACCTTGCAAAATAATTTAATGATTTTCTAACAAAAAGGCTTTTTTTACAACTCTTGAGCAGTAATGGAGCACTGTTTACTCAAAGAGAGTAATAAAGACTGGCAGTAGGGAAATATATGACACCTCTCTTATATAAACTCTCATCGCTCGTGTCAGCAGTTTTTTGCAAATCATTGCAATTCCTTTCCCAATACAGCTGAGAGTCCAAAGTATACTAGGAACACCTGTGTGGTATCCAATGACTGCTGACTTTGCATGATCATCACCCATTGTCTTGATCAACACCTGAGGTTTCAAATTACTGCAGCGTCAGTCATAGCAACAGCAGTGTGCGCTCTCTGCCATGTCAGCAACATGACACCGGAAGGAACACATGTGTAATATCCAATAACTGCTAACTTTGCATGATCATCACCCATTGTCTTCATGAACACTTGCGGTTTCAAATTACTGCAGCGTTAGTCATAGCAACAGATCTGCGCGCTCTCTGCCATGTCAGCAACATGACACCGGAAGGAACACCTGTGTAATATCCAATAACTGCTAACTTTGCATGATCATCAACCATTGTCTTCATGAACACTTGCGGTTTCAAATTACTGCAGCGTTAGTCATAGCAACAGATCTACGCGCTCTCTGCCATGTCTGTAATATGACACAGTAGACAACAAGTTAGTTTACTGAACGTACCATCTCCACAGTTTTTAACATCTTAAGAACATGTATTATTCTCTTTCAACTACAAATGACTCGTTAGAACACATCCATCCACCAAGTTAGATCCCTTGTTTGTTCACATGTATTTCGTCACTTTCCTTTCATATCGTTATCCCATTACAGAAGTGGGGGATTAGTGTACAACGTCAGTTCAACACACTGCTTTACACGCAAAATGTAGTTAGGCCCTTTGACATAATTTAAATAAATTCATGGGCCAGTCCGTAGGAACCAGGCCAAAGGGACCGGTCCAAAGGGATCAGTCCAAAGGAACTCATCAACAAGGACTCGTCCACAAGGACCTGTCAACAAGCACCTGTCAACAAGGACCTGTCCACAAGGACCTGTCAACAAGGACTTGTCCACAAGGACTCGTCCACAATGACCCGGCAACGATGACCCCGCCAACAATGACCCGTCAACAATAACCCATCCACAGGGATCCGCTCCCCCACCCTCTTACAAAAGCCATGAGTGGGCATGTGTAAAAAACAAAAAACAAGCATGTTAATACATAGTGGCTTTCCACCGTATACATGTCCCTTGTGTAGAACAACGTTTAATTCCATATTGGCATTCAAACTCTCAATGTTGCACTTGGAAAGAGAGATTCTCTAAAAAATTACAATTTCGCCCCCCTAGTAGGGGTAGGTTTTATTTTGAGGTTGAAATATGTTGTTCATTGGAAAGAGGGTGTCAGCCCGAGTTCAATGACACCTCATTCGTCAAAATCCGACCACGCCTTCGAGAGATATCGTGTTGCCGCCATTTTGTGAGGTGGGGAGGTGGAGGTGGCTGTAGAACTGTCACAAAACCACTACTTACTGAAGTCCGCGCGTCACTTCCTGGACTCCGGTAACGTGCGCTTCGCACTAGTGTCTGGTTCAACTGACTACATTAATCGTTCTTAATTAATGCCTTACTGCATGATTATTATGTTGCTGCACTTAAACTTTTCAAGTCCGCGCGCTCCACTCTGAACTCGGGTGACGTGCTCTCTGCACTCCAGTATGGTTCAACTGACCCCGACTGTTCTCTCCACTGACCTTATATCCGTTTGGAGACAAAAAGTAGGTCGAAAATTTCCTTGCAGCTTCATCTCCTCTCTCCGTATATTTCTGGTCTTGAAATAACGTTGTTATGGTTCATTTTTCCTCGCTGATCACAGATCCGTCTGTGTGCTCAAGGATCGATCGGCCAATTAATTAATATTAATTGTCTTTGCCAGCGCTTCCCCACGCGGCGTCAGCGGTACATCCCCGAAGACATGGTCAGATCCTGTCGCTAGCCTCAGTTCTACTGTGTCAATGCGCGTTACATTAAATCTGCCTCGATTTCAATGTTTAACGGCTTGATAATTAGCCTCCTGGCCATACATTTACATAGGTGTAATCCTCATGTCTCCGAGGACATCTATCCCTGTTCTCTTCTGCCACTTGAAATATTTTCTTCTTATCTTCCTTCAGGCTTTGCTTGATAAGGGGGATTTCATCTTCTACGTCTTCCTTTATTTGAGCAAGGGTCTAGTCGCTTGCCTCTGTCTTTTGGCCTTCTCTCACTTCGAGTTCTTCTCTAAGACCTTTAATTTCCACTTGGATATGTCCGTTGACCTTTGATATTTCACTTTGACCTTAGCGATTTCCCCTCTGTTTCCTCTTGTCTTTTGTTAATTATGACAATGTCGCTTTGAATTTGGTCCAGTTCTTGATGAACTTTGCTCATCTGACCCTTCATGTTGCCTACCAGCTCTTTACATTCGTTAGCGATAGACTTAATCTCTCCTATTTCCTGACATTGGTCTAATATGTTCTGATCCTGCTTCTTTAGATCACCGTTAATCGTTCAAGCATAACTTTTCAACTTTTCATCCCATTTACTGTCATTCTCTCCTAATCTCTGATCTACCGTTCTTGTAAATTCGGAAAACTGTTTGAATATCCTTAATGTCATTAGACAGCGCATCTAACGTTCTGTTCGTTTCATCCTGTGCGTGCTTACATGCCTGCAAATTACTTTCAAGTTTGGCTTATATCGACTCGAAACGCTTTTCGGTCTTAACCTGCATTTCTGATATAATGCTTACAACGGTTTCAGTTACCTCGGTCTTAATTGTTTCTTGCATTTGACCTAACTTAGCAATTATTTCTTCTTTATTTGCATTAATTGCCACCTGATTGGCATCCAAACGATTACTCAATTCAACCTGATTATTGTTCATTGCAACCTGATTTGCATTAATTGCCACCTGATTGGCATCTAATCGGTTATTTATTTCATCCTGGAAAGCCTTGGCTTCCAACTTATTCTGTTCATTGACAGCGTCAAAATGCTGTTTTAGCTCTGCAATACATTGCAAAATTCCATCCGTGCCAGCCATTCGTACTACAATTCACTTTGAGATATAGGCAGGCTTCCTGGATACATGTATGGATTCGTTTTGAAGAGAAATTCAAGACACTGTACACATATAGTAAGATTGTACTTAAACTTTGGATTTTGGATAAATTGTGAATTGGGTGTGTAGCGCTCGTACCCTTGGGCACTTCTCTTCTCAATAGAGAGATTCTGCGTTACTTCAAAAGCCTACTGAACTCAAAAATCACTCAAACGCAGTTTGAGGCAAAAAAATAATTATTATAGTTTTCCCCATGAAATACCATATAAAATCTATGGGGTTTCCCTAAATCCCATAAGCTCCACAAACTTGGGCGCCATGATAAATATATGCGGAGGTTAGCCATCACAAGACATCGCAGCAACCATCCAAGGATTCGGTTTTACTGTCGAATGCCCACCTTAGGCCTCACCATGATAAATAAATGGTGTTTTTCAAAATTTATTTTGTTTGTATCGGAGCTTAGCTAAGGTTAGGTGCGGTCATTCCCCTAATTCATTTTATTCGTTATGTTAATAGAGTTGTTTACATCAGATCTTGACCGACTTAAGTTGTACCTTTAGCTCAAATCACTGTACAGGGCACCAAATCCCATGTACCCATGTGAATAATTTCCATGGAAAACATGCTACTGCCTCCAGTTAGCATCAGTCCTCAGGCGTGTACCGTCCACCCACTGAGCAGTTGCACATTTTTGATCTGAGACTAAAAGGTATCAACTCTGCAATAATAAAGCACAGCTCTATTCTAAAGATTTTAATTGAGCTCTAAATCATGGCTTCACACAAACAAAAACACAATCCCAACAATAATACATAAAGCATTGCAAAATTATTCCTTCAATCCTCTAATATTCGCACTTTATCCTCGTAAATCCAAATGATTATTCATTCATTTACCATGAGATTAACATAAAATTCATTCTCAAATGCGCTGATGCACTGGCAGATTACACATAAACTGTACTTACAATCCTACATCACCAATTGTGACCACTTTAATTTCACAATCTAATTGCTTATTCTCAACACATCCTAATTTACATTATGCGTACAATTGTGTTCTGTATTTCTCTTCCCACCAAAATGCTCTACCATGCATTAACCAATTTATGGGTTGCACATCATATTTACTTGCAACTCCACTGTTACTTGTAATTATACCCCTTTCTGCAGTTCCACTTTCTGCAGTTCCACTTTACACAGTTCCACTTTATACAGTTCCACTGTATGCCGTCATAAGTTCAATTTCAATAATCCCGTTACCGCTGTGTCGGATGGTATATTATGCTACCTTTGCGTGGGCATAGCCTATGGCATCTAGAGTCCACCTTTGGAAATAGGCGACAATGTCAGTATAAAATGCAACTTTCAACAACTCATAAGTTTGCCAAGTATTAAGTTATCAGAATGATCCTTAATTATCAATGTGTTTCAAACCACACAAATTCATTATACAATACAACAATGATTCTTTTATTACAAACAGGGTATCAAAGTCTTTCCACTCTAAATGTCACCCTCCAAGGGTCGTTTAAAATCTCTCCCTCGGCTCTTCCTGTATACAATGGGTCTGGGTCGGGCGGTAACAAAACACTTGCTCCGTCCCTCGCAATGTTTCCTCTTTCTTTATCTCCAAGCAGTAGCATGTGGCTTTAAATACAATAGTGCAGTCTCACTGGCCTGCACATCCCATATGATCTAACTAAACTGTATGCAAGATAGGGTATGGAATTGTTTAAGCATTTATTCCTAACCTTAGCATATTAATAGCTGGCCTCAACAGGTCCATTTACATTATCTGAAGGAACGAGATTCATCATACACATGTCAAATTGGGATAGCCGGCATCTTGTTAAATGACACAGTCAGGCACATCCTGCCGTCAAAAATTCACTCCCAGGAGCTGAATTTATTCAATAGCTAGTTCTCGGTCGATATCAGGTGTCATGCTGAGGTGTCCATTGTTATCCTCCCATACATCACTGGATTCGAACCCGGAACATTTCATAGCAATCCTCAGAGCTAGGGTTCCCTTTCACTAAATACGCTCTGGCAAATAATAATATCTCTGTACGCCCTTGGCTATACGAGATTTCACACGTCGATTAGATTACCTGGCTCCCCTGACCATCGTGATATGATCCCGTCCTTTAATTAGTAAGATAAAATCTATCAATTACTCTTACAAGCTTATTCATCAAGCTGCGATCAATTCTCTATTAAACCCTTCCAGTTCCTGTATCCTTGCATATTTATTTCCATTATCATAATATACTCTGATATTAACTTCCTTTGCTTAGCCCAACACGTATAACACTACTGCTAGGATACACACGTATTCCAATTAGCATATATCTTTTGTTTACAACCATTTTTCCCTGATGTGTGTTAATTTATTCTTCTTATTATTATTATTATTACTGACATACGTTCCCCATACCGACACAACGTAACCGTATTCAATAACCGAACATCCGCGTTCGTTACGTTAACTTTCTATATAACTGAATTGCCATCTTTACATTAGTGGTAACGATTTATCCACTCAATGATGTACAAAGACATCTCAACTTGACTAAAATCAACACAACATTAATATCTCGAGGTTCTACCTCCCAAAATTGACTCTTATTGGCATATTCTATAAATTTTGAAATCACTCAACATACAGTGGACTATAATTACTACAAAATCATGGTTTTGGGTACTCACATTGGTTAATCTGGTGGCTCCGACCACGCATTTCTTCCAGCAATGCCCGCCATAATTTGCAAATTAGCAAGGCATTCTCACTTTTTCCACACACATTTTACATAATCTTTGCCTTACAAAACACACTGCACTTTGCTTCTCCATGTCGAAGCTGTTGCTTCCTTATTCACACAACACGTTATATCACTTGTTACACTATTCATTTTACATACATTTAAATGATCATCACTAAAATCACACGATCGCTATGTACATTTCTTAATAGTTGACCTTTCCTTGCAGAATATCAAAAATGCAGGCATTGAAGATCTATCCTTCACTGCTATCCCGCATCTCGTCCAAAAGTCTCGATTCTCTGCCTAAGGATTCCTAGCGGTCCCCATCTGTATATCAATTTCTATCCTTAGATAAATTTCCTGATATCGCATAAATCTGCTTCCAAGTCGTCCTGAGCATTAATTACAGTGGTATCCCTGCGAAATTTCACCACTTGCATAACAAGGTTTATATCTGCCCAATTCGACATCCTACTATATGTCTAACCAATAGCTTATATATTGCGCTTGTCCATTGTACATTGTACTTGTACAATTACCACTTTCAATTGTCCTACCATGTATATCACACGTTACATTTCCTGCGTACTCAATAGTAATCACTCGTGATGCCGACTATAAAAGTATGGCACGACTGTCCTTATTAATTGTTATTAATTAATGCCTTAATGCATGGTTATTATGTTGATGAGCACTCAACATACTGAAGTCCGCGCGTCCCCTTCCTGGACTCGGGTAACGTGCGCTTCGCACTAGACTGCGGTTCAACTGACCACATTAATCGTTATTCATTAATGCCTTACTGCATGGTTATTATGTTGATGAGAACTCAACATACTGAAGTCCACGCATCCCTTCCTGGATTCCGGTAACGTGCGCTTCGCACTAGTGTCTGGTTCAACTGACTACATTAATCGTTCTTAATTAATGCCTTACTGCATGATTATTATGTTGCTGCACTTAAACTGTTAAAGTCCACGCGCTCCACTCTGAACTCGGGTGACGTGCTCTCTGCACTCAAGTACGGTTCAACTGACCCCGACTGTTCTCTCCACTAACCTTATATCCGTTTGGAGACAAAACGTAGGTCGAAAACTTCCTTGCAACTTCATCTCCTCTCTCCGTATATTTCTGGTCTTGAAATAACGTTTTTATGGTTCATTTTTCCTCGCTGATCACAGATCCGTCTGTGTGCTCGATGATCGATCGGCCAATTAATTAATATTAATTGTCTTTGCCAGCGCTTCCCCACGCGGCGTCAGCGGTACATCCCCGAAGACATGGTCAGATCCTGTCGCTAGCCTCAGTTCTACTGTGTCAATGCGCGTTACATTAAATCTGCCTCGATTTCAATGTTTAACGGCTTGATAATTAGCCTTCTGGCCATACATTTACATAGGTGCAATCCTCATGTCTCTGAGTTACTCCATTCACGAGTAATCATTAAATTACACTGGTATCTTCTCATCCCCCTGGACCTTTCATTCTGTAATGCGGAATAACTTGCCCATATATTACCGTCCTGACATGTTCCAGACAGCATAAGTAGGTCACAGTGACTGGCATGGCTCCACGAAACCACGCCTCAATTCTAGAGCCATTTACAAACTGTCAAGAGCTCAAACTCTCTGCGCTAAGTCCAGAATTGTATGCATCCTACAGCCCAATACTGCAGTATTCTGCTACAATTTCCTGCATTATATTAACAAATAATGTCAGAATTTGTTCATATCACAACAGTGATTTAATGTGTATTTCCTCTAGGGGTTTTTCATAGCTTCAACTCTCTCAAAAGATCTTGTGTTCGTTTCTTGCTGGTATCTCTAGTCTGTACACATCTATCTAAGAGATCCACGTTCGACACCAGTCAGCCTAACACCGTTGGGTTCACTATACATTTAACAATCCAACATGGCGACCATCCGAAGTATTTAGACGGCTCTGAATATCTACGAATCTATAGTAGCAATCAAACTGAATTTTTTAATGTTCATAGAGGCTATGAACTTAAGTTCACCTATAGGACTTTAAATAACCAGGTGATCACAAATCCAACATGGCGGCGACGCGGAGTATAAATATTCACATGGACCATTCTCGCAATTTAACCTTCCGAGTGCAGTGAAACTTGGTACAGTAAATCCTTATACGAATGTTAATCCACTGGCATCTAATTTATTTCAATTGTTTCCATAACCACAAGACGGCAGCTGTGCGAAATTTAAAAATCTCGTTGTTACTTCTTGTGTCCTAATCATGCGATTGAAGTTCTAATGCTACACCTACACAATATTCTTCATGTAACAGTACATAACTCTAGGACCTACATGATGAACCCATGTGCCATAGGGTCCAAGGAGGTCGAATCCATGTAGTTAGGGAAGAAATGAAAGAAACGTACAGTTTCTAATGTAACATAGAGAAAGATCAAGCCAGGATTCTAGCCTAACATTGTGCAAGTAGCGCGAGCCAGGTGTTCGAGAGATGAGATCACCCCTCTTGACATTCAGAAGGAGCTGGTCATGAGTATTAATAACCGAGTGGAAAATTTCGGCTGTGAGACAAGGAAGCCTGACTCGGAAATCGAGCTGAGCTTGCTTGAAAAACGACAACACCGCTTATGCGCCAGAAGAGGAATAATTAAATTTAACCCGTTTACGAGTATAAAAATAAGTAAACAATTACAGTACGGTGAATCATTTCGAATTAGAGATTTTTGTGTAAAGAAAAACCCTTTAATAATTGCACAGGAGAAAACTGCAAACGCAAGTAGACGTCATAGGGGATTTACCAAGGCCTGTGGAGAGGGGAGAATGCAAATGAACAGCAACACCCACACAGTTGAGGACGAGAAATTAATTAATATCTCCGAATTGCACGATCGATTCTTATGCGCAATGAGATTATTTAACATTGAGAAGACGAGCTTTTTGAAGGTATAATTTTTATAATGGTGCAACCACTATTTTAAAAGTTGGGCACGGAAAGGGCTAGAGTCTTATCTTTTTGTAGCGAAAGAGTATAAAGCTCCAGGCATCACCAAGCCAAACATGCAGTTATTCTGACAGCCCGTGAGGGGGTGTTACTACGCATCAGTACAAGCAGTTACAAACAGCCCGAGGGGGGCGTTGCTACGCATCAGTATTCAGACAGCCGTGTGGGGCGTTACTCTGCTTCACACCGAAGACAGTTTACCAGTACTCCTTGAGGGGAGAAACGCTGTATTACACCGCAGAATTAATATCCGATAGCCACGGGCGTCGCAGTATTAATAACTTGCGTGCCTCCATAAGGAGTTGTAAAGAAGAAATATTAAAGTATCGCCGTGTTGAAAAATTAGGAAAATCCTAGTTACAGGATTTAGGTCCGACAGTACACAAGTTTACAGTGAAAAGTTCGTAAAATATAGTCAGAGCAGGCCGCGAACGTTGGACTTAAGGCGATAGGTCTTTAAATAAACGACCGAAAATATCATAACGTACGGAAGTACCGTAATAGAAAGATAAACAGTTATCTAATTTAAAGAACCCAAATAGGGAAAAACAGAGTAAGGTTCGCAACGTATTTCAGAAAAGTAGGAGTGCGAGAACCGAATAAATAAAGAAGAACGGAGACTATAGACATTATCTCCAGAAAGTAGACGAACTATTCTAAAGCACTAGACTCGAGAAGTACTAGCTGCTATAAAATAAATCCATCGATCATCGATAGGTTATCGAGGGGACCTCGATCCGAACAGACTGTCACTAGGATCGATAAACTAGATCTAAAAAAAGAAGCCGTTCAAGCTAGAGAAATAGCCGGTCATCCAGAATAGGATTCGAAGAATTAGGATTCCAGGGAAAGTAGATGTTTCGAGACTTTCGTATTCTGCAGGATAGGAAGCCGACATTGAATAAATTTCACCCTTGGAAACGGGAGATTAAGAGGTCACGTGTGATAGGCTAGGAAAATACGGCCTAGTGATCAAAAGTTGTGAAGTGTAAATCTATCAAGATTGTGTGTAAAAATAATATTTTTTAGTGTTTATTGTGTGTTCTAAAAGGATACACCAGTGTATTAAAAATGTTGTCAATGTTAAGTGTATTGAATATGTGTCAAGAAGTGTTTGTACATGAGATGAATTTCTACAATATGGAGTAAGTTAACAAGTGGGCCAACATGAAACACCGCACAAGGATAAAGGTCATGAGACGACCTTAAAAACATGTGAGTAATGAATTTCATTATATTTTGGTGTCAGGAAATGGTTGTGTACAAATCCACCGGAGTTTTTGAGTAAAAGGGATGTGTTTAAATAAATAAAATCTGAATAAACAAAAACGCGGTCTGAACAATAATAGAAATTTGAGAAACTATAAATAATTATGTAAAAGAATAAATCCAGTAGAGGAAATATATGAATACAATGTCAGTGTATTTGACGAATATCATAAGAGCAAGCGAAATATTAATAATTATCATGAAAGATATTTAAATAAAAGTAAATTTGAGTTATATGAAAGAAATAGCTTTTGAGTTTGTGTAAAGAATGAAGATATGAAATGAATAATAATAATAACCAAGTAAGGAAATATTAAATAAAGATCAAATTAATTGATGTGAACATAAGAGCGTTAGAGCCTTAATAAAAAGTATAGACATGATGTTCAAATGCATGTTCTTAAAAAGAGAGAAATTTATTGTCAAAGGAAAAGAATAATATAAAAATTGAGATGTGTATCAATTGTTAATATGATATTATCAGTTCTTTGGATGACGCTAGGCTTAAAAATAAAGTATAGCGCAAAAGGAGCGCAATTAAAATAAAATGTCACGCTAGGAACGCGTAAAAGTTAATGTACTTGGTAAATTACTTATGAGAGGTAGTTGATTGTAGTGAATTGAGAATTGGTGTAAGTCCTCTATTTGTGACGTAGTATCACGAGGCCATTGTGTATGTTGTATTGAAAGGGAGCAAATAGTCCTCTATATGGGAATGGTTCCCGAGGCATGTGAAGAGATTCGAACTCAGAATCTTCTTATTGTGAAAGCCCCTTTATTATTCGTCGTAGAATGTGTATTACTCTTCCCCAATCAATGAGGACCTTTCATAATTAATAAATACCAAGATTACGAATGTGGTTTATGAGCCCAATACTATTGTTGAATTTAAACGAGGAGTAGAATGCCAGGTCTCCCCAAAGAATTGAGAATGAACGAAAAGCTGTTTGTAAAAGCATTAAAGAGAGCTCTAACTTAGACTAGACGGGAGGGTTCCCGCATAGTCATAAATAACTCTCAAGTAGCACGGTCAGACCCTCGGAGCACGAGGGGTGTCTGAAGGCCGTCTTATAAGGAGTAATGAATACACCAGGAGTGTTTAAAGTTGTTAATGACCCGGGCGTTGAACCGAGGTCCTTGTAGAATGATATTTCCGCTTGCCTGTTCAGATCGTAGCTTTTTATGTGATAATGGTCTTATAAGACATATGAGATAAATAACAATCCCTATTGTAATGTTGTATGGAAGTAGGATTCCATGAGTTAATTGAAGGCAACTAGGTTCCGGGAGTGACCATAGTTTTTTGACTGTGTCAAGTATCTTCATACTCTGCAGTACACAAGTAATTTCCTGATTACCTTGATGTATTTGTAAAACTAGAGAGAGATGATAACAACTGAAAACCGGTGAAATGCCCAAATATTGAGTTAGATAATTAACATGTAATTTTAAATATAATTATACATTTGTTTGATGATTAAGAAAATATAAAAAAGTAGTATTTGAGGTGTACAAAGAATGACACCCTTATTATAGAAAGCATTGAGCCAAAAGAGCTCGGAGTTATATGAAACTTACAGTTGATGCTTTATGGAAGTAAAAATAATTAGGAATTGTTGGTTTATATGGAAACCATATGTTTTAATATAATATTTGTTTTATTCTTATGTTGTTCCTTGTTCATTTGGAACAAGTAGATGATTATGGGTCAGTAATTTAATTGTTTAATTGTTTGTAGCGCCATAATTTTTATTAATTAAATGTGTTAAAATAGGAGTTGATTTTGTTGTTATTTTTGCAAGTGTATCCTCTAATTAATCCAAAATATGTGAGTCACAGAGTGGGTGAACTTACCGCTACCCCGAAAATCCCGAATTGAGCTACGCTGGTATATTGTGATTGGCATATTTCTTGCTAAAAGGGCACAATATATAAAATCCAACATGGCGACCACCCGAAATATTTAGTCGGTTCTCAATATCTACAAATCTATTACAGCAATCAAACTGAAATTTTGTATGTTGATAGAGGCAATTAACATGAGTAGGATATATGTTAATAGGCTGTATAGTTCTTCAAGGAACTACTTGTTTTTACGTGGAATCCGATTTTCTTTTCGAAACTTTTAGATGCGTTGACCGGGAATCAAACCCGGTCCACTTTAGTGAGAGGCAAGCAGCTTGATCACTGCACCACTATGCCCCCTAGATGATATTTAGTTAGTGAGTCGTTGTTTTAAAGAATGGAATAATAAGGTAATCTGGCCCTTGGGTGGTATTTAGATAATAATGATATTGAAATGCCAGATTTTGATGTAGTATCGTTGTATTAATTGGAGAGCGATATCGTAATATTTTTTGGCCTATTTTGATCATATGAGATCACTTTACCCGCACGTGTGTGGGTGTATGTATGTGTGTGTGTCCCTAAAAATAGGTATGCCTAAAGCGATTTAAATTAAACCCGATAAGAACTTACTACTACCTCGTCTGACCTAGGCCGTGTCTTTCAATTTTATATATAAAAGTGAAAGTCTGTATGTATTGAACCCATGTACCATTGGTTCAAGGGGTCGAATCCATAAGTATTGGTGAAAGAAAAGAGGAAAGATACAGTCTTCAGTGGAACATAGAAAGATTTTATACAAGAGAACTGGTTTAATCTTGTGCAAGAATATGAGCCCAGGTGGCCAGGAAATGATACCATGCATGGCGCACTGATAAGGAGCGATCATGGCTATAATTATAACGAGAGGAACTTTCCGTTCAGAGTGACAGAGAGACGGTTTCGGAAATTGAGCTTGCGTTGCAGTAAAATGGCAACCGGCCTGTTATGCAAGAAGAGGAATAATTAGATTTAAGCCATTTGCGAACATAAAATTAACAAAAGAAATACATCATTGTGAATCATTTTGGAATAGAAATTTTTGTGTGGGAAAAGATGTTATAATAATTGCCCAGGTATGAAGTGCCGATGCGGCATTACGTAATTAAAAGTTCCCCGAGACCCGAGGAGGTGGGGATGAAAAATCAACTGTAACATCCACGTATCTGGAGAGTAAAAATTATTTAATATCTCAGAATTGTACGATCGATTTTCATGTGCAAAGAAGTCAGTTTACGTTTAGAAAACGAGCTGTCCAGAGATATAATTTTCAATAGTGTGCGACTATTGCTTTAAAAGTTAGTTATGAAAAAGACGAGGACTTTATCTTTTTGTAGCCAAAAAGTATAAAAGTCCTGGCAGAGCCAGACCAATCATTCAGTTTACCAAGGGCGCGGGAGCGCATAGTACTATTTCGACAATCATTCAGTCTTGAACGACCGCTGAGGCGGGTCGTACTGTTTCACCAACATTCAGTCTACCATAGGTGCCTGAGGGCACGGGGCTGTTTCGCAAATGCAGTTATCAGTCAGCCCAGGGGGGCGTGACGTTGGAGCATCACAGAAAATGCAGTACTTAATAGACCTCGAGAGCACCCGTAGGGAGTGGCCGAGAAGTATCATCATAGTATCACCGTGTGAAGACTTAGGAAAATCCTAGTACAGGATTTAGTTCAGCCAGCATCAGTCTTTATAGTGAAAGTTCCGAATTACAGTCAAAGTAGGCTGCGAACTTAAAGAACAGGCGATAGGTTTTCAAATAACAGTTCAGTAAAAAGACAGAAAGTATCGTAACGTTTGAAGTACCAACGATAGAGAAACAAACAGTTCTGTAAAAGTTAAGGAACCCGATCAGGGTCGGAAAAAAATAGTAACGCCTAGTGTATCAAAATATATAGGAACTAGAGCGCCGAAGAAAATAAGAAGGGAAATTTTAATCCAAGACATTGTCTAACAGGAGACAAACGAACAGTAAAAGCATTAAGCTACGAAACTAATTAAAGGAATAGCCGTAAGTGCTAGGGAATCATAGGTCACCGATAAAATATTCGAAAGGCCGTAACAGAACAGACTGTAGCTAGACAAATTAATTAGTGTCTAGAAAGAAGCGATTTCGAGCTAATAAAAATAGAAGCCGATCGTCAGGAAACCGGATTTGAGGAATAGCCGTTCCAGGGAGGGTAGATTGATTGAGACTTTCATCATCTTGCCAGATAGGAAGCCAACGTCTAAGAGTGTCAACCCTTGGAAACGGGAAAGAAGGAATCACGTGTGTAAAGGCAAAAAGCAAAGCCTTAGTGATTAAAAGCAGTGTATTGTAAATATAGTTAAATCCGTTTAAGTGTTATAATTTTTAGTGAGTGTATTTGTGTATGATAAAAGAATATAAAATTGTATTCACTATGTTACCAGTGTTGAAGGTAAATAATATGTTTGTGTATCAAGAAGTGTCAATGTGTGAAATGGAATTAGGGAAGATGGCTTAAACACATTCAAGTGGGCAAAATGAAACATCGTTGGAAAGTTCGGTCGGTGACCGACATATCATGTGAGTAACCATTTCATTATGTTATGTGTTGGGGAATATTTGCGTACAATCCACCTGAGAATGAGAAAATAGGGATGTTGTTGATTAACAAATAACAGAATAATAGCGCGATCTGAACGATAAAAATTGTGAAAGTATAAAATAATTATGTGAAATAAATAAATACCTTTGGGGTAATGTAGGAAATAAAATATCAGTGTAGTTGATAAATGATTTAAATATGTGAAAGCAAGCGTAATAATAATAATAACAATTATATGAATGAATAAAGTTTATAATGAATTATATGAAAATAAGAGTTTGTGAGCTCTTTTAAAAAGAATTAATACTTGTGGTGAACACATTGTTTTGAGATAAAGCGATTATTGGCACGGGAGAGGATTAATATAAAATTGAGATATATAATCAAATGTTGATTTTTGAATTTATCAGTTCTTTGATGGCAACTTGGCTCAGTAACATGTAAGCGCTGTGAAGCACATTAAAGAATTTTGTCACGCTAGGAATGCGTTGGAATACTCGATAAATTTAATTATGAGGGGCAGTTGGTCACGGTAATTGAGCTATGGTAAGTCCTCTGATCACGAGGCCATGTGTGTGTTGTATTGTAGAAGGGTGTGAGATGTTTGTTGTATTATGAGCGCAGTTTATAGACAAAGGTCGCCCTAAGTCGCGAATGTGTAAGTCCTCCAGTATGGGATATGGTTCCCGAGGCAGTGAAAGGAATCGAACCCAGGTTCGTCTATTATTGAAGCCCTTAAATATTTGTTGTTGTATTGAATTATTCTTACCCACCAATGAGGATACTTCATAATTAATAAATGCCGAGTTTAAGAGAATAAGGTCTTGTGAACCTCAATAAAAATAGTATAATGAAAGCCATGCTTGTTCAAAGAACTACATAATGGAACAGCTGTGTAAGCTAAGAGTCGTTCGTCCCGTGTGGGCGAGGACCGTAATGTCTGCCTCCCCTGCAATAAATCGCGCTAAGTGGCCTGGCCAGACCCCTCGCCATTGATGTTGTGGTAGGTTTGAATAGCCGTCTGTTTGAAGTTATATTATACAAGAGTGTAGAGTTTGTTTTAACGACCCGGGCTTCGAACCGAGGTTCTTTTAGTTGAAGATTACCGCTTGCAAGTTCAGATCGTTGCTTTATTATGAGATAATGGTCTTTTAAGACAAATAACGATAAGTCACTAATGTAATATAATGTAGGAATTCACGAGTTCAGTGAAGACAATTAGATTTCGGGAGTGATCTTAATTTTTGACATGTTCAAGTAGTCTTCTGAAGCTCGGGAGTGCGCAGATGTTTTCCCAATCACAGTAGTGAATTTTTGACTGAGAGAGATGGTAACCCATGAACATGTGAAAGCCCAAAATTTAAGTAAATGAATAACAGTACTTTAAATAAGAAGTATATATTGTTTTAATTATAAGATACTCATATAATAGGAAGTGAGGTGTTGTAAACAGGGCCGTGGAGAGCCGCTACGGGCCCTGGGGCTGGAGTCAGCCCGGGCCCCCCGCCCCCTCCCCTTCCTCTCTCTCTCTCTGTCCCTCATTGATAAGTCATATTCTATTATCCTGGGTTATACTGTACTAACAATAGTAATAATAATGCTGAAAATAATTATTATTGTTAATATTATTATTGGTATTGTTATAAAATTGCAAAAAGTAATTTAATATTACCAGACGCCTATTTTGCATAAAATAACAAAATCCTTATAATAACACTTTACAAATCACGAGCTCGTCATTTAGCTCTTACGGGATGCTCGATCTGCGCGTCGGGAATGAATTTAATGTTTAAGACGTCAGCTAATTCTACTGGAGATTAAAATCTTCCGAGCCTGGCCGGGAATCGAACCCAGGAATCTTCGGCCTAAGATGTTAACCACCGGAATAATAATACCGTATTCCACATTTACGCATGTTTTAGGATACCGTATTTGTGAGTGCGACGACCATGGAAGTAGCTGTTGATTTGACTTTAACAGGGGGCAGATCCAGAGGTGGCGCTGATAGGACTGCAGCCAATATGCTTCCTAAATTCCTGGAGAAATGAGACTAAATAAACAGTGGCAACTATTGACGTTTTGAATTTCAACTACAATTTGAAATGTGTATTACCCATGAATCAAACTTGGTCCACCAGGGTGAGAAGCAAGCAGCTGGACAGCCGTACTGTCTTGTTCTTATGTAACATGCATTATATGAAATGCTTAAGGGTGGTAAGATTACGGTTTAATTAAATACTTCTTCAGTTCTGTATTTTATATGTATTGAAATAGCGAATGCTTAAATCTTGGCTACAGTTTTAATTTAATCCACCAATATTTGCATTAATATTCAGTGTCAATTTTCTATCCATTCTTTGATAGATGCATAGAAAACAGAAACGTGTAACAAAAATATCATGGAAACAGTAATGTCCAGTACCGTAATTCTCTGGCCGTCAATCTTGATCTCCATGACCAGGGCACTACCTCACTGTCAGGCAGCTACTCAATTGTTCTCACGAGGCTGAGTGCACCTCGTTCCAGCCCTCAAGTCCGCCTCTTAAATCCCTGACGGAGCCGGAAATGGAAACCGGGGCGGGTATGAGTCAGGCACGTCGGCAATAATAATAGTAATAATAATAACATTTTCAATAATAATAATATACTCTCTAATTTCATGCCCATCATATTCTTATTTACTATTGCTTGTCAGTATGTGTTATCATCTCTGAGCATTTGGAATATGTGGCTGAAACTTTTTATTTATCCCGGATGAGCTGTTTAATGACCAAATACATCTTCAGTTTGAATGTTGGTTTGTTTTGGTTTGGACTCAATACTACTAGAGCGAATGGCATGAACATTCGTATGTACTGTAAGTAGAATGCAGCAATAATAAAAACTAGGCTACAAATTGAATTTTTTACAGAGGGATGAGGGGAGTTATAGGAAGCCTCAATTCCCTGCAGCAAGCCAATTGCGCAATCTGTATCTTTCTCTTGACATCGCAAACCCAGGTGTGAGGACTTGCTGATCTGAGAATATCACACGGTGACATGCCCTGACATGTCTGGGTGTACAGTACCCTCAAAGCATAGTGGAGTGACGAAATGTTATGCTGGCATGGGTCATAATGAAACTCGAGCTCAACTGCTGGTTTGAATCCGGCCACGGGCATGGATGTGTTTATCTTCTCATTAATTGTAAGCCCATTCAATTTCTATGATATAAGATATACATTACAATCATCTTTCCTCATCATACCTGCGTAGCGCAGCGGAAAAGTTCTAGCCTGCTGTGCCGACGGTTAAAGGATCGAATCCTGGCGCTGTCAGTTGACATTTGAGGATGCGCAAATGTGAGGGAGCCGCGTGAGTAGATATACTGGCACGTTGAAGATCCCCTGGCGTCTGTAAAAGCCTCGGTAGTTTAAAGGAACGCAAAACAATAACATTATTACGTTATACAAGACTCATAATACAGTACAAGTAAATATAAATTACATTGAAGCTGGCCATATGGCTAAAAAACGAAGGCCAAAAACCAACAAATATTTCTCAAAAACATCCTTCTTAGGAATTTGCGTGCAGGTTGATAGCTTATTTTTCTTATGAGCTGTTTAATGTTCATTTTTGTGACCCCAAGTGTCCTCCCTTAAAACTACCTAATTCTAAGCAGAACAGTGGACTGGATACAAATTGCAAAATTGCATGGGTGTTGCCCAAACAGGGTTCGATAGTTTAGCCATAACTTCACTAACTCCTTTCACCAGTCTATCTGTTTCCCTTAAATCGCAAACCCGACAACGACGGGTACGAAGAACTAGTCCAAGATAAAAACAAGAGCCAAAGTTTAATATCCAAACATTTCTTTATGTTTTTCTCCTTCCGAATATTAGACAACTGTTGGTCAGATCCGTCAGCGTAATGTATTATACCTGCATTTCCAAATCAAAGACTTCAAACCTATCATGGTTCACTTCCTTCAATTATTGTCTTCTTTCCCTTGTAGCCCGCATTCGATATTTATAACTGAAAGGAACACGTAAGCTAACGATTATGGGCAGATGGCCTCGTTGTTCCGCCCCTTAAAACATCAACATCAACAACAACAACAACCATCATCAAACTAACGATGATCTTAAATAGCAATTCACACTCTGAAAATCGTAATGACTTTGAATTTGAGAATATCTTCGTTCTCATGTTAAGGCAATGGCTGTTCTTTCGGCCAAGTCAATTACTCTTTTGCAAGCCGGAGTCCACATTAGAATACGTCATATTCGCAGCGTTTATCTACGCCGCTGGAGAGAACACCAGAGGCAACTCGTCTTAACAGATGGAGGAGCTCACTGCCCACAGACATGACATCAAAGGAAGAACTGGCTCCTGGCGCCGACCTACCTTATCCTGTGTGGCGGTCCCTCAACCGCTTATGAGTGGGTGTCCCTCGATGCAAGACCAACCTGCAAAAATGGGGGATCCTTCCAGCAGACGCAGACACCTCTTGTGAATGTGGAGCTGAACTAGACCCAAGCCACCTACTTATATGCCCCCTCCTGGACAACCAATGCACAATGGAAGATGTTCTTAGAGGAAGTAACAAGGCCATCGCAGTTGCAATTTTTTGGAAATGTTGATCGGACACGGAAATGAATGATGATCTATTTTTGCAATGCTACTAATGCTGCCAGTTGGCTTACGAAAGCTCAGCTTGTTTCCACTAAAATTGTTTAGCATACAGTATATGGCGATAATAATAATAATAATAATAATAATAATAATAATAATAATAATAATAATAATAATACATCTAATTATAATATTAATAATAATCATAATTCTACTACTAATAATCATAATAATAGCAGCAAATGAGATTTCGCAGTTATTAGGTAATGTTAGATACAAGACGTAAGCCATAAAGTGATAATCAGACAGTTAAAATGTCTTGATGCGACGTGAATTCGAACCGGGGATCTTCGGATCGAAACTTTTTCAAATCGATTCACTGCCTATAGGCTACAGTCGTAAGAAATACAAGCCTCCTAACAATAATAATAATAATAATAATAATAATAATACTAATAATAATAATAATAATAATAATATTTTCTTAGTTCTTTATAGATGAACATTTTCCTTAGTCCACATCTATTTTATGTACGTTCGGCAATGGAAATACCCTTACATCACGCATCATATTTATCCGGCATTTATACAGAGCGAAAATGAATTCCAGTGTGGACGAAGATTAAATAAACTATTTTCTTATCTAGACAATGTAAATGGAGTGAGCGCACGGCACACAAAGATCATTCGAAACAAAGCAACGTGACGCTCCAAACACAGTCACAGAGGAGACTATTCAGAATTGCGACAGGTAATGATGAGGAAATATGTTTCAAGTTTGGTATACAAACGAAAGAAGGCTGACAAGTAAGTTAACTTTAGAACCGAGGTATGCGCCCCTCACCTTAGGTACATTTATTCTGAGAACTACGGTATTGTATGTATATCGGGTGCTCTGGTTCAGCTGTTTCCAGGGTGCTCTGACTAAAGTATTTGACCTAGCCTATGTTATTGTTCTTGCGCCATTTTGCACAGACGTTGATTGTTTCATCAAATAATTGTCTGTGATATATTTTGGTCATGAAAGGAATACTTTAATCGGCCGGGCCCCCCTCCCAGAGCCGGGCCCCGGGGCTGCAGCCCCGCCGGACCCCCCCCCCTCCCCCTCTCGTCGGGCCTGGTTGTAAAAGAATAACACAGAGTAATAAAAAGTATCGAGCCTATTGGAGCTCTTGATTTTATGAAATTTTAAAAGGGATACTTTATGGAAGTGAAAGGAAATATGAGTTTGTTGGTTTATAGGAAACCATTTATTATGATTTAACCTTTGTTTATTTATGTATTCCTTGTTCACTCTGAACAAGTTAGAAGTATTGGTCAGTACTTTATTTGTTTAATTTATTGTAGCGCCATATATTTGGTTAATTAAATGTTTTATAGTAGGAGTTGATTTTGTTTATTTATTTATTTATTTATTTATTTTGGAAGTGTATCCTCTATTTAATCCAAAATGTGTAAGTCACAGAGTGGGAGAACATACCATAACCCCGAATATCCCGATTTGAGCATTGCTGGCATACTGTGATTTGCATATTTCATGCTAAATGGGCACAGTATGTATGTATGTGGATCTGTTCCGTATACAAATCTACACCGTTCCACCAATCTCAACCAAATTTTGCATACACATAGTTTAGGACCCAGAAGGAACCGCTGGCTACATTCATTTTCGATAGTCTTTCTCATTCTTCTGATTTCGGTCCTCTTGCTCTCAAGCACAGGCTAATCAAATCATAAAATATACTCATGAAGGAATGGCAAGGCAGAAAGTTTCCATGGCAACATAGCTCAAGTCGAGACACGGCCGACTGGATGCCATTTGCGTTCTGCACTACCGGTATAGAAAATGAGGATCTTTACTTGAAATCCCGTTAGTTACTCAACTACTCACACAGCACTGTCAACCGAGTTTAGCATAACAAAGACTTGACACCATCTTCTACTATATTGTACAGCCTCCCAGGGGTATGCACCCCTTGGAGACCATCCCCCCATCATCTGCCTAAATCTCCTAACGGGCAACCCTCGGAAAGCCGGGCCAACATCCATAAACGTAGCAAGGACAGCTTGCCACTCTAGAAAGCAGCTCAGTCCTTGCACAATGGTTACACACAGCGACATACTATTAACTGGGGCAGCAATGCCAACACATTGCTGACAGCATAGCGCCGAAGAGTATAAGAAGGCGTCTTAATCAGGTCAAGGGATCTCTCCATTATCAGTGCTTCAACGATACGGCCGAAGGCTACGCCAGTGTCATCAGAGGTGAGTCAGTCGTGTTCAGACATCCTACTTTTGTAACCTTTAACCCACAACTTGTACTTTACATTGTGAACATAATTACATTCCCTACAAGGGACTCATACTTCAGAATTACAGACCAATAAACACTTGGTCAACACTCTACACTCGCCTTACTGTTTATACGCCTCTTTACATCCCAACGCCCTTCCTTATTCCCGTCACGGTTAGACGTGACAGACGGTAGTTCGATAGCGCTAGCTCAGATACCATTGTATTTCTCGAGCCGGCCCGGCTGCTAGCAAGCAGCGCGTGCCACTTAGCTGATACGAGCAGATTCAGTTACATAATAAGCCAGTCAGCTGAGCGACCAGCACAGTGACCCTTGCATTGGGTCCCATCCCCTCAAACACTACTACATTATTTATAGGAGCGCCCCCTAGTTCCTAGCACACCACAACACTCTACACTGGTCAGCTTGCCCGGCCAAGGGAAGCTACCCTTTTTAGGCACAGCTTTATAAATTAGTACAATAACTCTTCCTTTTAGATCCACCCCCAAATAAGGGATCTAAAACACTGGTGGAGGCGGGGTACTACGCATAGAGAAAAGGACTCAACCAACGAGCCCTCGTAGTTAAAGCGACCCCTTCCGTACCGCAAAAAGCCAAGCAAATAGTGATTTTTTTTAACCTCATATTGCGTCACACATTTTTTTAAATTAAATGTCCACATTTAGAATTACATTAAGAGACTTTGCACACCATTTGTCGGCTAGTACGACTCCACTCCTGCCGAAGCTAAAAATTAGGAACGGCGACTTAATAACTGACCAGACTGCAGTACAACTTCTCAGGGACCTTGAATTCAAAACAGCACAGATCCGTGCTCAACACCCTGCCGCCGCAGCACAAGTTATACATTTTACACGGTCCCAGGCCAGTGAACACACACAAGAGTCACCAGTATCCAGCGCTAGTGAAGTAGATTGCCTGCCAACACTCCATCCCCTATTGTTGCAGCAACTGCAGATCACAGAGCAGAAAGCCAGTAACCTGCTCGAGCGCATTTCAGAGCTATTAGAGACAGACACTATTAAAGCCAATAATCACACGACAGAAGCGGTTCTTGACATCCACACTATTTTGGAAACAGTAAAACAGGATTTAGACAGAACCGTACACATAGTCGAATCCACACAGTACGACAATACACCATCCATCAGCACAGACATATCAGGTGACGAGCCACCTGGTAACGTAACACAGGTGTCGTACACGGGAAGCGAGGCTAATTCCCCTCTAAACAGCCCAAACACCTCGGCACACGACAGCGGGGTGAACGGCACAAACAGACCCGAAGCACTACACAGCCAACGAGACACAGCTGAAAACGAGATGAATAGACACACTGAATACCCCATGATCCACCCCACAAAGTTCACGGGGGAAGGCCAGGATCCCGAGGAATACCTCAAGGCCTTCAATAGAACGGCCCGGATCAATGGTTGGAGCGAGGAAGTTAGGAAACGGCTCCTTCCTGCCTATCTCACAAAGGCGGCCATGACATGGTATGAGCTCCATGAGGACGCACTAGAGGCTGCCACATGGGAGGAAACCGCGGTAATGTTGAAGGATGAGTTCCAGCTTATACCAGACGATGACGATCTCTATGACCAGATTAGACAGAGGTCACAGGGACCCAAAGAGAGCGCCCAGGCATACATCAATGTTAAATTGATAATGTGCGAAAAGTACAATGCAGCCATGACAAATAAACAGAAAGTCAAGCTGTTAATGCAGGGCCTCAGACCAGCCATAGTGGAAAAGCTATGCATCATGAACAACCCCACGGTCCAACATATGTTAAATAACATAAAGACCATAGAGGAGGGGAGAAAGATCACGGAAAAGGCTACGGAAAAAGCCGTGGATCTGCACTTCAAAACTCGGAAAGACGACACTAACGACAAAATGGACGAATTAGTGGACAGGATGGAGAAACTGACCATAGCTGCCATCCAAGCGGGCGGGAGACCGCCAAGGGATGAGCAAGCAGACAAACGAGAACACTATCATACTGAGAGGGACAGGGGGTACACAGAGAGGAGACGCTACGGGAGGGAAGAAAATTACTACCCTCCACAGCGGCCAACAACACCTCCCCCACAGGATAGGCCACACTACCCTCCTCGGTACTCACCGATAGCATACACGGGCACAGAGCCGACATACCCCTCAAGGCGTTCACCATCCCCGTACACACGGGAGTACTACCCTGAGGAGTACGACCACGATATCCCCCGACGAAACAGCCCGACACCAAATAGACAGTCCTACGCTGCCCCACAATACAGGGCAGACAGGGAGTACCGGGAAGACTCGCCCCCACGCAGGCAGGGATATGCCGCCCCGCAGTACAAGGGAAATGGGGAATATCGGGAAAACTCGCCCCCACGCAGGCAGGGATATGCCGCCCCGCATTACAGGGGAAATGGGGAATATCGGGAGAACCCGCCCCCACGCAGGCAAAGCTATACACCCCCACAATACAGGGGAAATAGGGACAGGCGAGAAAACCCACCCCCAACCAGACAGGAGTATGCAGCTACCCAATATAGGGAAAAGGGGAACCGACGGGAAAACCCGCTCCCCCAGCATCAGACATACACCCCACCCTGGAGGAAACAGGAAAACAGACCCCCGGGCAATAATAGACAGGGAAGAAAACACACGAAGGGCCCGGAACACTACCCCCTCCCTACGCCTAGACACACACCGCAAGCGGGGAGCTGGCGCAGCCACCCCGAGGGGGGGCGCACATACATTACAGGCAGGCGTACACCCACATTTTCAAAAAACGCCTAGATGGGGAGGTTCGGCCAGCTAATGAAGCGGCTGAGGTTCCTCCCCCAACACAACACAAGAAAGGCCCCTCCCCCAAGCAAACTCGCAAGAGTAAGGCGAAGAAGCAGCCAGCTAAAGCTAAGGCTGACGATCCGCCCCCGGACCGTTTCCAAGCACACCCCGTGCAAGGAGACGGCAACTGTCTGTTTAGGGCCATGAGCTTCCTAATCCGGAATACCGAGGACTATCATGGGGACTACAGACAGAAAACGGTCAAACATATCCTGGCCAACTGGAAAGAGTACCGGGACTTTGTGTCGGACGAGCGGGAAAACCCATTCCAGACCGGGGCGGATTATAGTAAATACATGGGTAAGGACGGCACCTATGGCAGTGCCGTAGAGGTGACCGCTCTCGGCAAGGTGCTGAAGGCCAACATCCATGTATACACTGATGTGCACTCGCCTCCGCTATTCTCAACTGCGGGATTCGATAGGGACCTACACGTACTTTTTACAGGAAACCCTAAGGCGGGACATTACACACCCCTCACAATCATAAGCAAACAGCCTGAGAACACGCCCACACCCTCCAAACAGAAAACCCTACCCCCTTCACCACAACACAGGGGGGGAATTGACCACACACAGGCGCATGACGCGAGCTCGCTCGGCATGGGGAAGCCAGCAACAGGAGTCGAACTCGCGACCGCCTGGAACAAAAGTCGGGGTAACAAGGGCAAGCTCAGGGTCACATTCGCAGACACACCTTCCCGAGAGGAAGAAACCAACAACAACACAACTACACAAAGGCTGGGAACGATTAATACATTAAACGTTCGCCAGCAGACTCCTAGTCTCACAGCAAGACCGGTTAAAGGAGCTGGCAATGTACTTGGCAAACGCACTTTGCTGACCGGGGCAAAGTATTCAGGACAGGAAGTAAGCCGAGAGGCGAAGCGTGCCAGGTACGATAAGCGGACAGCTCCGTGCCTTCCCAGCACAAATGTCACTCCGGCAACAACAACAACAACAACAACATACATCTTACACAACACATCGGTGCAGGGCAGTGGATTTCAGGTATCGGCCCTCACGATACACGCCACCATAAATGGCCACAGAGTGCAGGCCCTAATTGATACTGGGGCAGCCGTAAGTTGTGTTAATAGACGACACATTGCCGAGGCGCAAATACAAGGTGTCACGGGAGACATTCGGCTGGTAGCGGCCAATGCTCAGACGCTAGAAAACATGGGGGTGGCAAACATACATATTAGGATAGACCATTTTGCCACAACGCACCCCATGTTCGTTATCGAACACCTTTCTGCGTCAGCCATAATTGGCATGGATTTTCTCGCTAGATATGAGGCTAGCATAAATTTCGCTAGTGGTCAGATGCTTTTAAAGCACGACCAGAGGCTCACCACACATCCCATGGTATACACCAGGAACAGAGATGGGATTCGAGCGGAGCGAGAAAATCACGAGCATCAGGCCCCTACACTGCACACTATCAGCCAATACACAGACACACACACAGATAAGGCGGCCAACCAGAACCACAGGCAGGACCTGACTCCGGAGCAAAATAAAAGGCTCACGGAGCTCCTGGAGACCAACAGAGATATTTTTGCCCACTCAATGAAGGATCTCGCTGTGACAGACCTCATTGAACACCATGTCACACTCACTAGTGACCGACCGGTACACCAGCCTCCCTTCAGAGTGAGCCAGAAGGAGCGACATGCCATCGACGCTCAGATCTCAGAGATGCTCGAGGCAGGGGTCATTGTGCCCGTTATTTCTAACTACTCCTCACCGGTTCTACTGACCAAAAAAAAGGACGGATCGCACCGGTTTTGTACTGACTACAGGAGGCTCAATAAGTTAGTCGAAAATGATAGTTATCCACTACCAAGGGCAGACACCTATTTGGACGCCCTTGGCGGAGCTAGCTGGTTCAGTTCGATGGATTGCTATAGTGGATTCTATTCAATCCCCGTCTATGAACCAGATAGGCACAAGCTGGCGTTCGTTACAGAGAACGGACTATTTACTTACACCCGTTTACCGATGGGTCTCCGTAACGCCAGCCAAACCTTCCAAAAGCTAGTGGATAAGACATTTTCAGGGCTTAAATGGCGTTCCGTATTAGTGTACGTGGATGACATAACGGTCTTCTCCAACACTTTTGACGAACACATCGTACATTTGGAGGAGGCTTTCGCAAGGATCAGAGAAGCTAAACTAAGGCTTAAACCTGCGAAATGTCAATTTGCCAGACAGCAGATTAACATATTGGGCCATATTGTCAACAGGGAGGGCATTATTCCCGACCCAGCTAAGACTGACGCAATAACGGGCATCCCAATGCCCACAAATTTGAAACAATTGCGCAGTTTTATTGGCTTGGCTTCGTACTATCGCAAGCATATCTATAGATTTGCACACATCGCCCATCCACTAACTGAACTCACACGTGAAAAAACGCCCTTCAGCATCACGCAGGAACACATAGATGCCTTCAACACACTGAAGCAACTATTGACCTCACCTCCATTACTGCAACACTTCCACAGTGATAGACCCACATGTTTACACGTGGATGCCAGCCTGTATGGGCTGGGGGCGGCCCTATTGCAGGAAGACGCCGAAGGGCGCAAACGGCCCGTCGCCTACGCTAGCAGGAAGCTAACGGCCGTTGAGACTAGATACTCTGCCACAGAGCGGGAAATGCTGGCATTTTCGTGGGGAGTGAACTATTTTAGAGTATACCTCTATGGTATCAAGTTCACGGTAGTGACTGACCACGCGAGCTTGCTTTTTTGGGACAAATTTAAAAACCCAAATTCGCGGATCAACAGGTTTATATTCCGCCTGTATGAATATGACTTCGTGGTCAAACACAAGAAAGGCGCTACACACCTAGACGCAGATGGGTTGTCCAGGCTGCCAGTAGCCGAGCCCCCGGATGACAGTAAGGACCACGACTGGGACGATATGCCCACCTTTGCCCTGACGGTGGTTGACATCAAACAGGAGCAAGAAAGTGATCCGCACTTGAAACAGATTCTATTGGCACTAGAAGACTTGGATAAAGTGGACTCCAAGACAGCACGGCTGTCTAGGCGATTTTTCCTAGACAAAGACGGGGTACTGAAATTTAAGCCCACAGCCATGCACGATAGCGCACCTATAGCGGTTCCGGAATCATTGAGAGAAAATATCATGATCGGACACCACAATAGCCCACTGGCAGGGGCACACTTAGGTACGCATAAAACATACCTTAGAATCCGTGACAAGTACTATTGGGTAAACATGAAGGCCGACATAGATACCTTTGTAAAGACATGTCACACTTGCCAACGATTCAAGACAAGGCCTGGCAAGCCTCATGGCCTACTCAACCCAATTCCCGTGGGAGAGTTATTTCACAGAGTCGGGATAGATGTGAAAGGCCCCATTACGACAAGTCAGAAAGGCAATAAATATATCCTGGTGGCCACCGAATATCTCACACGATACATGATCACAAAAGCTGTTACCAAAGCAGACACGAACAGCATAGCCGAATTTCTATTTGATATAATTACACGATATGACCTATTCCAAACCTTATTATCCGACAGAGGTACTATTTTCACCTCGAGAGTGCTCCAACAGTTTCTGGAGATACTCAGGATTAAGGCATACACTACCACGAGTTTTTCCCCGCAAACCAACGGACTCACGGAGAGTATGAACAAAATACTTGGAATAGCGCTGGCTAAATTTACAGAGGACGCAGGAACAGACTGGGATGAATACCTCCAAGCTATTACTTTTAGTTATAATACCTCTGTATCCACGGCTACGAAACACTCTCCACACTTCCTACTGCACGGATACACACCCAGAAGTCCCATAGACAATATATGTATCCCACAGGACGCCCACACAGACAATGCGGCTCGGCTAGAGCATTTGCAGATAGCCCGCATGGACGCTAGAAAAAACATAGCCGAGGCCCAGAAAAAGCAAAAAGAGCGGTACGATCGGAATAGAAAGACCGTGGAATACACACCCGGGCAATTGGTCATGGTCTCCAATTCTGCCCGTAAGAAGAACGTGTCCGAATTCCTCCTGCCACGATGGTCAGGTCCCTTCAAAGTCTGCAGGAAGGTATCTGACCTAAATTATATAGTGAGCGTGCGCCATGGGAGAAAACTCATAAAGGACACTATTCACGCCCGCCGGATAAAGGCATATCATACACGTAAAGCTCACACACCTACACGTACAGGCGGGCACACTACTAAGAGAAAAGGAAACGGTCCCGCTGGCAGACGTGGGAAGAAAGCCAAGAAATAGCCTTCAGACCTCACTGACCGAACCGGGATACGATCCTAACACTCACCAGAACTGTCCCGGAGACACAACCTGAATAGTGCCAGAAACAATTACTCTGGGTAAAAGACGGTCTCAAAACCCACAACCTTCTGAATACCAAGAATATAAGGTTGGGTAGCTATCCAGTTCTAGAATAGAAAAATGGGAAAGCTAAGACAGATTTGGACAGTCCCACTAACAGCGGGTCATAAACGAAAAACAACAAAATCGCCTCTGGCATCTAGTCACCAAACACGCGACTAGCGGCCCAGACACACTAGCGTATAACGACATTTGGTACCATGGATAACGAACATACTTGAACCACGTTACAGTAACACACAATTGGGGACAAAAATGTAGTTAGTAAGAGGTTCTTTTACAATACGGCCAATGCATGTGAGACTTTCGAAGTGAAAGGCCACGGCCTGTGGTATGGATTCCACGTAAAACGGGAGTCCCGTGGCGCATGATCTACAGATCAACGGTCATGTTAAACCACAAGTTTTTTTTTCTACAATGCGAGAGGCACTGCTCGCAATCACTACAGACAGCAATCAAGTTCACACACACACACGTGCAGGAAACAAGGACGTGGGCAGAACATAAAACAAATGAAAGCACACAACATCGTAATTCAACACCGTCGCATCAGCACTAACATACTCCTCAATGAGCAAGACTGCTCGACACAGACGAGCCGAGCCAACTCCTACTGGACAGAAACCAACGCATCATTCACGGCCGATCTAAGGACCCTATAACTCCCAAAATTACACTACGAGGAGAGTTCAAAAATACGCAAACTCCTCACAGCATTGAGTACTTTCGTTTGCGCATAGCAGATACACAGTACATGTGCCATAATATATCCGGCACAGAGAGGGTCACACCAAGTCTTTACAGACAACCGGATTCGAACCCATGACCACACACCACACTCGTACCAAAAACTAACTATCCAATGGTATTTTTGGTACGCGAAACACAAGCAAAAACCACACTGGGGAAGCCCCAAGCCCTGAAACACAACGCAGACACAGAACACAGAGAATGACATGAGGTCACGGGTTCCAATCCCAGTAAACATTAGACACCAAGGAAGGCAATCATCCAGGCTGCCAACCACACCAAAATTGGCCCATACCGATACATGAACAGAAAATACCACATTTCCTCACGCCAAAAAAAAACCGGGCATAAAATTTCAAAATACACCTGACATGAGACATACATTTCCCAGACACAGCTAGGATAATTTCGGAAAACAAAGGTCTTACGGAATGGTGACCACACAATAGTATTGGCAAATAGTATGAATTGCCACATTAAGTCCGCCAGGAATCTAGAACGATGACCACACTTGCATATGTGCAGGAAAGCACATGCCAGCGGATGACAAACAATAACATCCCAGCCTGACATTACACATACCAACTGCTGACTTGCAGACTATTCACACTGCAATACTGCGGTGACGAGACACTATTGCGTATCGCCAGTGACCGTGAAATTACAAACACATAACAATTATAACACCATACATTTTTTTTCCACACTGCAAAAACATTTGGCAATGGACAAGACGTGACACAGCGGAACTTATCTTGGGCCTATAAGGGCACGTTCGCAAAGACGTTGGCAAGCCACGGGCGCCTTCTGCCCATACATGCGATACATATTACGACTTAGCCTGCAGCAGACCAACCGTCCGCGTGGTGTAGCGGAACATAGTCACACACACGCACACGCACTCAACAATTAGGAGCAAACACAGACAAGATCTCCCCTCTAACAACTTCTCTTATCGATCGTAAGGCATAGGAGTCATTACAGATGACTAGCACATGACCAGTCGCACTACGACCACTGGCCACATCTACACTACAAATGGCAGACCAGATTAGGTCATGAAGCTTTACTATCCCAAGGCGCGGATAGAAAGCCAACATGGACCAAGGGAGGATGACAAACCATAGGTGGATAATCCCAGAGGGATTACCGACATACTACAGCAGGCTACCATAGTTAATACCCAATTCCCTTCCAATAACCCTCTCACGCCCAACATAAACCAACGCAGACACATGTACACGACCAAAAACAGCTACACTACATTACAAAGTACACACAAGGGGTTGATGGACTTCATGCGTCTAAAGAGAAGGCATGCTACGCCTTGCACCACGATGCTACCACCTGAGTATTAGGGGTGGGTCAGCAAACATTAAATAAGCATAATGCGCCTCTCCAAATGAGAGAGGAGGCCATAGATATATATTAACCATTCTTTAGTACTTAAACACTCCCGCATGACAGGAACATATTGGTATTATGCCCCACCCTACACCTATCCGTACATGAAGGCAGACACTTCATATCCAGACACATGCATGAGTATCCCATCCATTTACCAGGGATTTTAATATCAAACCTGCATGAAATTTTCGTATCTTTGCAATCCCCGGAATTACCTCCCCAGTCCACTCACTATAGGAGCATCCCAACGCCATCACCGGTTCCAGGCCACCACTAACGTGGAACCCAAAGGTGTGCAACCCCTTCCTGCCTTGTTTCAGCCCACTCGACAAATAACTACCCCCAGATCCTAATAACAGGGTACCTGACATTACAGACCCTACTAACACCTCCATTAAGGTAAAGAAAGCATTATTGCTGGAAAGCTGACGTAGCAATGGTAGACCAGAAGTAGCCTATGTACTTAGAAGATCTACAACCCCACAACACTGGAAATATTTTACATTTTACACAGAGATTAAACTATTTACACAGGTTACGCCACATTTTTTTTACAAAGGAATCTGATACGATCTGATTGATGACAACGGTGTAAGCCGAAGGTCAGGAGAACCACACTTTGAGAGCTGGGGAAGGCGATGTGGACCCTTACCCCAGTTGGCTCAACAGCGCAGCGACCTCACTTAACTTGACGGCTAGACCAAACAGACGAACCACGTAAGGTCAAAGCATTCGTGACCTGGCGCGGGCAAACATCGAGATCTAGGGGTGCATGTCGCTTATCCCCCTTGTCGGAGAAGGTTACACCCACTATGTGCCACGGTCGTCGAAGCCAAGACCTGCAGGGAGACTTTCTGGGAATGGCGGGAGAAATAGCTCACTCAGCGCCAGACTCGGGAACTATCCCTAGAGACGACCCCATTATGACTAGACTTCTGGTTAAATTTAAATTTAAGTAGGCACGGCTTCCATAGCGGGAAGCAAAACTCCTGTGCGTTGGAGGGGAATATTAATGCGAAAAGCATACCACGATTGCCGATACAGGCGAAGATTATTGCGAAAAGCAAACCACGATTGCCGACAAAGGCGAAGAGATTCTATTACTGCGAAAAGCAGACTGCGATTGCCGATACAGGCGAAGATTATATTATGCCATTGGACGACAATGTCCAATGCCCACATAAATGGCGCCACAGCGGGCAGTCAATGGGCATTAAGAGAGGGGCATTGCGAGCGCCTCATAAGGGTTACGTGGGCAGCCCAACTACGACTACACACGCAATGGCAACGATCAAAGAAATGGAAGGTACAGCAGGCGAAACGGTTTGCTTAGTGGCACCGTAAGCCGCCTGTGATTAGATTAGTACTAGTAATAGACGTCGACACCTAGAATTAAGGGAACGGAATCCAGCGATCCTAGAGACAACCGGTGTTTCTGGGACTCGTGCGGGTGGTGTCCTGGGGAAGTATATTGCCCCAGGCGATCGTTCTAGGCCAAATTTAGCTATAAGACGGTTGCATTTGACACGCAGCCTAGGATTAAGCAAATTTATTCACCGCTGTTGTCAGGTATGGCGCAGCACATTTCGGCAATAGATTAAGGCAACCCTTTCGGCTTAGAAATAGCATTTTTTTTATTATTAGACCATAATTAAGATAGATAGCATTAAGTAACGCCGGTCGGCGCCTGATGGCCCAGAAACCCGGCATCAGGGTAAGTCCGACAACTCATGATAAGGCATGATAATTCGTTGTAAGATAGCATAAACCTACATTTAAGGAATTTTTTTTTATATATATATATAGATCACAATAGAATATCTCGGCACTTGGTGACTCAAAATCCGTTACCAAGGTAAGCCCGACCGCACTAGGCTAGAATAGGTTAAAATAGGCTAACCTAGGTTAAGTTAGACTTCGGTGGCGCTACACTTAGTTTCCAAACTAAGCGCTACCAAGGAAGGTTATATACCTGTAATGAATTATAATGTATTGTACTGTCCTATTCATAACTAATCCACTTTTCACCCACACAGGAAGACCACGGAGCTACGGAGAGATAAACATCTTTATATGGATGCATTTTTTGTTTGTTTTGAATTACAGGTAACCAAGAACGTGAATATGTCTGTGGTAAATATATTACCAAAATACACATACATGTCATACACAAATACACTCCTTATCAATTTTAGTTGCACCCTTAAAGGTGACAACGCCAGCGGTCAGCGGTGGACAGCATACGTGGGATGATGACCATCGCTGAACGCAAACACATTTCAGCATACGCAAATGAAGCGTTACTTCAGGCTCAAAGGGCGACACAAGGTTTGTAAGTGCCGGACCTTCGACCCTAAGGTGGGATTCCGACCCACGACGGAAAACCACGAGGTTATGTGATAAGTACAGGGAGAGAATAGTGGACTAGCCACTAAACCGCACCAGGAACGGCCGATTAGAGAACGGTCGGCGAGGCATGACAGTACGGTGCGCACCAAGTATAAGAGGTATGCAGTAACTGGCCAGGTAACAGAGCTCTATAAGATATATATATATATATATATATATATGATAGTGATAATTGGAAAGTGTAAATTATTTTGTATTTTCTCGCCATGTCATACAATTGCAAGGTTCCACAAGAGTGGCAAGGATACTTATACGTACAGGGTACCAACATGGCAACCATTATTTTTTCTATGTTAATCTTTATTACTATGTTTACTATGTTCAATTATAACTTGTCAGGAATTTTACAAATGTAAGGATTACTATTATTATTATCGGGTCATATCTGTTACCATTATCAAGACCACCAATGTACATAATGTCTATGATTTGTTTTCTTTCATTTTTCCTTCTTCTAACTTCCCCATTTGTCAGGGTGTTCCGTTTCATCCCGAACCAATAAATACACTTTGATTATATCCCTTAAATTATACCCTGGAACACCCATTTTTTCTATTCTCTCCTATCTTTCTCTTTGCAAGGAGCACTGTTTCCCCAAAGTAAAGCCAGACGACACAATTCCTCGTCTAGCTGGGTTTTTCCTCCCTGCACAACTATGTAACGAATCACCATCAAAAACCATGTTTTTTTTTGAAACTAGCAATATGCCAACAATGTCATTTTTTTTCTTCCAATGTCATTTTTTTTTTTTCGATGACAATTTTTTTTTTCAATGTCAGTTTTTTTTTCTTTTTCAACGTCCATTTCTATTGTCACAATGCCAATGTCAATGTTATATATATATATCTCTGTACATCCCATAACCCTCCCCTCTGAACACGGGCTGATCTCACACCCACACTTCGATACGACACCACCAGGAGATACGAGGGGGTTTCAAGAACCACTACGTCAACATCCCAACCTCCAGTTCCGTTCCCGTTCGCGAGGACGCGAAACAAATGAAGGAAGACGCTTGTACAGCCTCCCAGGGGTATGCACCCCTTGGAGACCATCCCCCCATCATCTGCCTAAATCTCCTAACGGGCAACCCTCGGAAAGCCGGGCCAACATCCATAAACGTAGCAAGGACAGCTTGCCACTCTAGAAAGCAGCTCAGTCCTTGCACAATGGTTACACACAGCGACATACTATTAACTGGGGCAGCAATGCCAACACATTGCTGACAGCATAGCGCCGAAGAGTATAAGAAGGCGTCTTAATCAGGTCAAGGGATCTCTCCATTATCAGTGCTTCAACGATACGGCCGAAGGCTACGCCAGTGTCATCAGAGGTGAGTCAGTCGTGTTCAGACATCCTACTTTTGTAACCTTTAACCCACAACTTGTACTTTACATTGTGAACATAATTACATTCCCTACAAGGGACTCATACTTCAGAATTACAGACCAATAAACACTTGGTCAACACTCTACACTCGCTTTACTGTTTATACGCCTCTTTACATCCCAACGCCCTTCCTTATTCCCGTCACGGTTAGACGTGATAGACGGTAGTTCGATAGCGCTAGCTCAGATACCATTGTATTTCTCGAGCCGGCCCGGCTGCTAGCAAGCAGCGCGTGCCACTTAGCTGATACGAGCAGATTCAGTTACATAATAAGCCAGTCAGCTGAGCGACCAGCACAGTGACCCTTGCATTGGGTCCCATCCCCTCAAACACTACTACATTATTTATAGGAGCGCCCCCTAGTTCCTAGCACACCACAACACTCTACACTGGTCAGCTTGCCCGGCCAAGGGAAGCTACCCTTTTTAGGCACAGCTTTATAAATTAGTACAATAACTCTTCCTTTTAGATCCACCCCCAAATAAGGGATCTAAAACAATATATTTGTCAAATACCACTCACTCATTCATTTATCACGAAATCTCAGAAACCACCGAACGGATTGGAATGAAATTTGGTATGCAGCTTCCTCAAGAGACGCAAATGCCCATTAAGAGAGGATTTTTGCATATTCAGGTTCTAAAGGGGTGTTAAGGGGGGTAGACCTGCATTTCATTGAATAGCAATATCTCCCGATTGGTTTCATTGGGGGATGTGATACTCGGCATATAAACTCATCATTAAAGATAAGAAGACACGGGTCTGAGGGTTTTTCGATGTGGTGTATATTATGAGGTGAAAGGGGTGAAGAGTGTGGATTGAAAGATTCCTAACGGAGCGTGTATCTCTTAAACGACATAGACGAGGAGTTTGAAACTCAGCGAAAAAAAATCAACATAAAAAGAATTAATATGTGTTTCACCGTTTCTTCATAAATCCAATTTAAGGGGCCCATGGGGAGGGGTGAAATTCCGGGGGGGGGGGGAATAGGAAAGAAAATGTCCTAACTGATTGACTGAATGACTCACTCATCAAACTCAGGGGGAAAAAATGCTTTAAAGTAAGTAAATAGCTGTTCGACAGGTTTTTTTGATCGATCAAATTGAAGGGGTTCATCGGGAGGGGTGAAATTCTGAAGAAAAAAAATGAAAAAAATGTCCTGACTCATTCACTCACTCATCATCTCCCAGCCAAAAACATTGAAGTTGGAAACATGACATTTTGGGTATATGTTCATTGTATGTCAAAACCGTACACTAAGGGAGGATTTTTGGATATTCAGTTTCTAAAGGGGTCTTAAGGGGGTTATACCTGCATTTCATTGAATAACAATATCTCACGAGTGATTTCATTTGTGGATGTGATACTCGGCATATAAACTAATCATTAAAAATAAGCAGACATGTGTCTAAGGGTTTTTCGATGTGGTGTATTATTATGAGGTGAAAGGGGTTAAAAGTGGGGGTTGAAGGATTCCTAACGGAGCGTGTTGGCCTATCTATTAAACGACATAGGCGAGAAATTTAAAACTCAGCGGGAAAAAATCAGCTAAAAAATAAGTAAATCGGTGTTCGACCGTTTTTTCATAAATTAATTTAAGGGGCCCATGGGATGGGGTGAAATTCTGGGGGAAGAAAGGTGTGAAAATGTCCTAACTGACTGACTAACTCACTCACTCATCAAACTCAGGAGAAAAAGACAGCTTAAAAAATAAGTTAATAGGTGTTCAAGCGTTTTATCATCAATCCAATTTAAGGGGCCCATGGGGAGGGGTGAAATTGTGGTAAAAATAATTGAAAGAAAATGTCCTGTCTGACTCACTCACTCATCACGCCCAGCGAAAACTATTCAAGTTGGAAACATGAAATTTTGGGAATATGTTCGCTGTATGTCGAAAACGTCAACTAAGGAATGATTTTTGTTTATTCGGGTTTTAAAGAGATGTTAAGGGGGTAAACGTGCATTTCATTGAATAACGATATCTCATGATTTGTTTCTTTGGGGATGTAATATTCGGTATATAAACTAATCATTAAAAATAATCAGACATATGTCTAAGGGTTTATCGATGTGGTGTATATTATGAGGTGAAAGGGGTGAAAATTGGGGTTTGAGGGATTCTTAACGGAGCGTGTATCTCTTAAACGACATAGGCGAGAAGTTTGAAATTCGGCGGGTAAATCAGCTTAAAATAGAAGTAAATAGGTGTTCGACCGTTTTTTCATAAATCCAATTTAAGGGGCCCTTGGAGAGGGGTGAAATTCTGGGGGGAAAAACAGGAAAGAAAGTGTCCTAACTGATTGACTCACTTACTCACTCATCAAACTCAGGGGGAAAACAGTTTTAAATAAGTAAGTAAATGTTCGAACGTTTGTTTCATAAATCCAATTTAAGGGGTTCATGGGGAGGGGTGAAATTATCAAAAATAAATGAAAGAAAATGTCCTGACTGACTCACTCATCATCGCCCAGCCAAACTTATTGAAGTTAGAAACATGACATTTTGGGGATATGTTCGTTGTATGTCGAAAACGTCCACTAAGGAAAGAGTTTTGAATATTCAGGTTCTAAATAGGTGTTAAGGGGGTAAACGTGCATTTCATTGAATAACAATATCTCACGAGTGGTTTCATTTGGGGATGTGATACTTGGTATATATACTAATCATTAAAAATAAGCTGACACATGCTTAATAGTTTTTCGATGTAGTGTATATTATGAGGTGAAAGGGATGAAAAGTGGGGGGTTGAAAGATTCTTAACGGAGCGTGTATCTCTTAAACGACATAGGCGAGGAGTTTGAAACTCGGAGGAAAATAATCAGATTAATAATAAATAAATAAATAAATAAATAAATAAATAAATAAATAAATAAATAAATAAATAAATAAATAAATAAAATAAATAGGTGTTCGACCGTTTTTTTCATAAATCCAATTTAAGGGGCCTATGGGGAGGGGTGAAATTCTGGAAGAAAAACGTCCACTAAGGAAGGATTTTTGGATGTTCACTCTCATCGACTAACCCAAACTATTAAAGTTAGAAGAATGATATTTTGGGGATATGTTTGTTGTGTGTCGAAAAAGTCTACTAAGGAGGGATTTTTGGATATTCAGGTTCTAAAGTGGTGGTAACGGGGTTAAACCTGCATTTCATTGAATAACAATATGACACGACTATGACGCGAGCGAAGCGAGGCAAGAAATGAGATGGTGTGTGTCTGTGTATTACTCTATCACGCAAGTACCACTGGTCCGATTTACATGAATTTTTACATGGAAGTAGCTGATTTAGCTGGTTAACATATAGGTTTCTTTTGATTTCAATACTTTGCCCTATTTAAAGATGGTGACCATTTTAGTGACGTCTCTACACCCTTTGGTTTAAAACTATCATATTTCCATTTCAAATAAAAAGAGAACGTTAAGAAATAGCAAACTTTTGATGGGATATACGAGGTTTAAAATTACATATTCTATCCGAAAGGTATCTCCAACGGTTAGCGAGTAAAACCTACATTTGTGCTATAAAACACGGTCAACGCCGAGCGGTGTAGTTGGACAAAATGTTCCATCCTTAATCTCCCTCTGCGCAGCACCTCGCCTATACCCTGTTTTAACACTGTCACCTTCACATTTTAATTTAATTATGACGCGTAGCGAAGCACGGGTACTTCAGCTAGTTTTTAATAAGTTCCACCATTCCAACTTAGCGGCCGCGCGAAATATTTCACTGGCTTTCAATATCTTTGAAACTACTACTGCTATTAACCTGATTTTTCGAAATAAAGGATACTATGATAAGTTCACCTATCTCACTTGTGACAAACCTGATAAACACAGAAAAAACATGGCGGCTAAATATTTAGATTGACTTTTCACTCGATTTATTCATTCGAGTGCAGGGAAACTTGGCACGGCAAATCTTTATGCAAAGCTTAACGTACTGGTTTCTATTTAACTAATTTTTTAATGAGAAATTCTAAATAGCGTCTGTGCTTTTAAAACTAAAATTAAAATTATGTTTTAGTTCTTGTGTTATAATCAAGTGAGCATAATGAATGTTCGTATAACGAACCATTATTATAATCTTCATCTTGTGGCAAACCATTCTATGATGATGATGATGATGATGATCGTGTGGCCTCCGGAGAGGCTGAGAGCAGGTCTTTCTAGTTGACGGCCGGGGGCGACCTGCGCGTTGTAATTGAGGATGAAGTAATGATGAAGACGGCACATACATCCAGTCCCCCAGCCACGGGAATTAACCTCAGGGAATTGAAATCCCTGATGGCTTGGCCGGAAATCGAACCCGGGGCACTTTGGGCCAAAGCCTAGCGCCCAATGTATGGTAATAGAGGACTATTAAGTAAGTACCGTACGAATATGTGACTTTCAAAAACCTGATGAAGAGTAACGTTTTTGAAAGAAGACCTCCGATTGACTATTTAACCTCAGAGATGTTCATTTATTGAGTGCGGGAATTATTGACCACGAGCGAGGCTCCATTGTGGGCAGAATTTATGTACGGGCGGACTTATCATTAAGCCGAACTACTGTCGTGATATTGCAGTGTCGATTCGTGAGTGTATTTCGCAGTGAAGAATTATAATACAAGTGCAACGTATTGAAAGCAAGAATATTATATTGCTACAGACTTTCGCCAGTATACGGTATATTACGAACATTTGAGGCAGTTAAGATTGCAATTCTGCGTCATTATTAAGATAGCGATCGTATTCAGAAGTGTCTTACGAACATTGTGCTTCGCATTGAAGTTATTACTAAGCTACAAGTTAAGATTTGACTGTATAGCAACGACATCAAGCTAGTGGTATTTCTACAGCTAAGTGACTACATGAACATTGGGGTGTTATATTGATGAATAGTTGAATCTATGATTGTTATTCATGTTCGAGAGGAATGTTGAATAATTGCATTATGGAAGAGGATAGTATGGAGTAGATAATTATGCGCTTGGGACACATTTGATAGAGGAAGATGATCACTTTTGAGTAACTGCAGTAATGACACCAGCTGCAAAATTATTAACAATTCAAAATTATAATGGCTAATAAACGAAAATGCTCAGAAATTATTGTCGATTTTAAAAGGAGACGCCTTCGAAGATCTGCGCTAACAAGAAACGAAGCAGATGAGACACGGGCTATTCCAGTCTAAAGCATGAAGCTTGGCATTCGAATACGAGGACCGGAAGGAACGCAGTTCGAATCCCGCCGAAGCTGTATACACTGTGGAATGGAGTGGAGATCGAGATTCACCACCAAGGCAAACTTGGATCATCACGGTATTTCCTATACCATTGAACTTCAAGATGCAACGCAAGGTAGAACGACGAGATTTATTATCAGTAGTATTTGAAGTAGTTTGATACCCTTAGAGCACACCATTTCTCTATGTTTCTTTTAGTTAAATATATTTTGAAAGTGAATTAGATTTTAATGTTCATCTACGCAGATATTTTGATGGATGATTTTCATTCACCATTTCTAACTACGACTTCAACTTAACAGTTTTTGAAGTCAAATTTTGGAAATTTAGAATTTGTGATTTATGTTTCCGAGATTTAAGAATTTTTCTTAAATCATTTTTCTTCGTTTTAATTTAAATTTATGAATTTATAATTCAGATTGCTTTCGTCGATTTTAATTTCAACCTTCGTTTGGAATAATGAATTTGGGAATCTTAGTTGTAAGAAGATCTAGATAGAAAGAAGATAACCACGATTAATATGGAATTGAATATAATTGTGTTGGTTTATGAACGCGATTACGACGATCATTGCAAGAATATCTACGTCATATTAATGCTACGTTATTCTACTGCAATGAAAACTTTGTAATGGAATAGTATTCATATTTTTGAGATGATGAATTTATTATTTTAATTGAAAGCTTTGTTCTTTCATTAATTTAATTAAATTCAGTAATATTTCTTCTTGGAAGATATTAAGAATTTATATTTGAGATTTAAGGAATTCCTAAATCCAGTGAGAATTTTGATATATTGGTCCCTGAATAACATTATTGTTATCAAATCTTATTGCAACATTATGTAGTGTTGTTGACTAGTAGCAATTTCTGAAGAACGATCAGTATGGAGTGTCGCATTTAAGTATTATTATTAAATATTAATAACAAATATTATAAGCATAGTATCTATCCAAAGTAAACCATCGGAGGTCTTACATTTAAATAAAAAAAAGGAAGCTTGTAGTTTAACGTGACCGTTAATCTCAAGATCATGAGCCACGGGACCTCCTTTTTTACGTGGAATCCGAACCACAGGACATGGCATTTAACTTCGAAAATCTCACATGCATTGACCGGGAATCGAACCCGGACCGCCTTGGTGAGAGGCAGACAGCTAAACCGCTGAGCCACCACGCCCCCTTACATTTAAATACAAGTATCGCTATTGGAAGGGGTGTTGAATAACAACGTGAATATTTTGGTAGAAAGAATAATGCAAGTTTTATGTGAAGAAATATGTGGAAATAGGATTGAATATATTACGTGAATTTATTGTTGGATATACGAGGAATTGTAATGCCGTATATAAGTAATATTGAAGGAAGGATCTGCGATTAAATATTTGAGCTCTAATACGAGTTGGTTTACGTATTATAGAGAATTACATTACTGTGTTAAGAATGAGGTTAATACTTGTTGAAGAAATGTTGGTATGTGGAGATGGGTTATTTATTGTACTCAGTCTTATTAAATATTTTCGAATGATATCTTGGAAGTATGACAAGTAGGGTGTTGGCGGAAAAGCGTAAGCAAGGTGGTTCTCAACTATTGTTGGTTAATTTTTATTAACCTAATTATCAAGGATTTGACTATAATGAAATATGAGCAGAACTTAATTGCGTGGCCAAATAAACCAGAATTTAACAATTAACCCTAATTTACGACGACGGTTAAGTAAAATAAATCATATTATATATATATTTTTTTTTTAGTCGTTTACCCTCCAGGTTGGTGGAACCCACGGACTCAGCGAGGGAACTCACCACTACCGCCTCTACGGGCAGTGTCCTAGAGCTGGGAACATCGAATCGGAAGGGATACAACTGGTGAGGTGGGATTCGCACCTCGCCCAGGCGGCCTCGCCTGCAAAGCGAACAGGGGCCTCATGAGGGAAGGTAAGGGATGGTTAGGATGGATAGACAAGGAAGAGGGAAGGAGGCGGTCGTGGCCGTGAAGAAGGTACCATCCCGGCATTTGCCCGAAGACGAAGTGGGAAACCACGGAAAACCACTTCGAGGACGGCTGAGGGGGGATCGAACCCCCTCTACTCATTTGGGCCACCCGAGGCTGAGTAGACCCCGTTCCAGTCCTCGTACCACTTTTCAAAGTTCGTGGCAGAGCCGGGAATCGAACCCAGGACCTCCGGGGCGGCAGCTAACCATGCTGACTGCTACGCTACGGAGGCGACCATATTATATTAATATTAAAATATTAATAACAATGAACGGTTATGAAAGTGAATAAACATTTAAACTTGTGTTGATAATTATGAATAACTATTTTAATGAATATTTAAAACAATAGTAACCATTATTTTAGTGTCGTTTAAACAATTATTATTAGAAAGGTTGTAAATATGTACATAAATCATAATTGGTTTTGAGAAGACGAAGAGTATGGGAGTGTTTTACGACTTGTCATGTTTAATAAATAACATTTAAAGGGTTTATGAAACGGAAGTGTAGTGGATAAGATTATGCTACTTGAAAGCTAAGTTTTTGACGTGTACTTAAGATTATTTTAACGTGTAGGAGAAGGAAGAATGTTATTAGATTTCTTGCCCACGTAAATGCATGTAAAATGTTGAGGTCAACGTTTGATCTTGGATATTATTGTGAATGAGAATGGAACAGCTGAGCGGTGATGGTTGACTTAATGAACAGCTGATTGAGAGGTTGGAGGTATAGAGCTCTTATGACTGGTTCTTAAGTGTCAACAATGGAGTTAATGATGTATAAGTTAAAGAATAGTTTACTATTGTTAATTTGAGATTTGGCGTATTGAGAATATTGACAGTTTATACTTATTAAACTGGATGTTTATTTTGAGAACTCCAGAACAGCTGATCAGGCATGAATATGTACAGTAATGCTGTTGATGGAAAGGCATGTGAGGCTTAAGTATAATTTTATTTGATGGCAAGCGAGTCATAATTTATTATTTTCATTTGAATGGCCGACCTCGTGATGTTGGGGTGGTGCGCCTGCCTCGCACCCGGAGGCCCCGGGTTCGATTCACGGCTCCGCTAGGGATTTTAGAAACTGACGTGAGGGCTGGAACGGGGTGCACTCAGCCTCGTGAGGACAATTGAGTAGCTGTCTGACAGTGAGGCAGCGCCCCGATCACGAAAACCAAAATTAACGGCCGAGGGAACCAGATGCGCTGATCACGCATCACCCCAATATCTGCAGGCCAAATGGCTGAGCAGCGGTCGCTTGGTAGGCCTAAGCCCTTCATAGGCTGTAGTGCCAGGGGTTATTATTATTATATTATTTGAATTACTTGGAAAATTTAATTTTAACTGTCATTTTTCTTATTAATACAGTTTCTTTCGTTCTTTTTTATTCGTCGAGTTACGTGACTTATTTTAGTTATAGAGAGATTGTGTTATGGAAATGGATCAGGTATATGGCCCTTTAACCCATTCCGCCCCGAGAATTGGTAAGTTTCTCACTCTCCTAATGTAGCTAGTATTCTTACCACAGTAGATTAGTTCATAACACAATCGCATGACTGCTGTATCATCATGTAGTGCTTGTCGGTAGGATTTACTGGTTTTTCTAGCCGTGGACCTTCTAAATTCTACAATCCAGATGATCTTCAGATAACGACAAGTGCATTCTCATGATTATTCGAGTACAGTACCTACCGTAAGGCCACGGCCGCCTCCTCCCCACTTCCATGCACAACCCTCCCACTCTTCCCATCGCTTTGCAGGTGAGGCCACCTGGCCGTAGTGCTGGTCACACACCCCAGTTGTATCCCCGATTCAGAGTCTCAAGCTCCAGGACACTGCCCTCAGTGGCGGTAGAGGTAGATTCCTTGCTTAATCCGTGTGAAAAGCCAACCCTGGAGGATAAAATAACATCAACAAAAACAACAACTGCAACAACAACAAGATCACAGTAAGACGCAGTTGATCCTTTATCCTTCATTTCTCTCGTGGAGGTAGCCATTGTGAGCACGCGCGAGAGCCACAAATATTACATTTTTCTTTAATGATTTAATGATATACCGTAACATATATTTTTCTTTTAAAGACACTCCGCAAATCTACAGGCAAAGAGCTTTCGTCAGAGTGCTTTACGAAATCAATCGGTTCAGCCGTTTTCTCAATCTTGTGGTGATAAAATCACCTTAGTGTTTTAAATACATAGATACGGTACGCATGTTCATTTCTGAAAAAGGAACACATTTCTCTGTGTTCTATCTCCTCTTTTCGAAATGCCCTGTATGTACAATACGGTACATTTTTGTGTCCATGCTTATAATTTACGTGATCGTCTCGCTATCATGAGTCGCGGGACCTCGTGTCTAGGTGTCCTTCATTTTTTTCTCATAATGAGGTTGCGAGGCGCTACCAACGAAGTAACCAGGTTTCATCTCGTGACACGTAGGCTACTGTAGTTCCCTGGTAATAATACCGCACTGACCTGAGTTGACGTTAAACTGTCACAGCTTTAACATTACCACTCGCCGAGATACTGGCAGTCAAGTTGTCTTGGTGATTAGATTGTGTGGCAATTAAGTTAAGGTTCAATTGTAGGCGGATTTGTCCTTGCCAAACTGTTATGTAATCGAGTATTTTGTCATATCTGGTTGAATAACTAGTTGGATACTTAGGTGTAATAACGCTCTGTAACCTCCCCTATAAAAACTGTCAATATTCATTATAGTCGGTAGATAAAACGACGATTGTAGTCCTTGCTGCCCTTGTGTTGTAGGAATAGCATGTTTGCCTCTTACTTAGGGAGCCCCGGGTTCGATACCCGACTCCACCGAGATTGAATGTCTGACGTGAAAGTGGAACAGGGACACTCAGCTTTGTGAGGACAATATTGAGTAGCGTAGTGTCCCATGATCTCATTGCGTAGTGACTAGAATTCTTGGCTGTCACCGCGGAGGCTCTGTCAAGAAATTTAATTCTGGTCTGAGGGCTGGAAAAGCGTACATTCAGCCGTGTGAGGCAAAGTTGAGGGTTCGATTCCTACCCCAGCCATCCTGGAAGTGGTATTCTGTGATTTCCCACTTCTGTTCAAGGCAAATGCCGGGTTGTTACCTAACTTAAGGCCACGGCCGCTTCCTACCCAAATTCTTCCTCGATTACAGATACACTCACTAGTAACATCACAGTGACACAGGTTATCAGACACATCGCACACATGGGGTGCTCACAAGTAGCCTTATGTTATTGGTTTTATGTCCTTAAGGCTTTTGGAGACGCCGAGGTGCCGGAATTTCTCCCCGTAGGGGATCTTTAACATGCCAGTAAATCTACTGAAACAGCCCCCTCACATTTGCGCACCCTCAACTGCCAACTGACTGTGGCAGGGTTCGATCCTGCAACCTTGGGTATAGCAGGCGGGAACGTTACCGCTGAGCCACGCAAGTAACAGATCGTAACAACTGAGCATTCAAAAGAAAGATAATTTCATTATCTGCAGCAGTGATGAATTACACTCTGATTTCATAAATATCAACTACGGTAATTATTGTTAATGAAGTGCGATTAAACGAATCAACAATACCAAACCCCTGCCAGAACTGTGTCTCGTCGAACCCACATACCAATAGAGCCGGCTGGTGGTTTATACCCATGCTTGGGTCCACTAATTTGATAAATTCCATGACCAATATATTTTTTTAACTCAACATTTAAAAGAAAAAGAAATGTTGCGAGCGTGATGATGCATTTGTGTAGCAACTTGCCTTTCATCCGGACGCCGGGATACGACTCTCGGTGACAGTGGGGTGAATTTTTCAATTGATAATTCACATAGCGAGCCGGTCCTGTGATGTTGGGGCAGCGCGTCTGCCTCTAACCTGGAGGCCCCTGGTTCGATTCCCGGCTCCGTCAGGGATTTTTGAAACAGACGTGATAGCTGGAACGGTGTACACACAGCCTCGTGAGGACGATTGTATAGCTGTCTGACAGTGAAGCAGGAAACCAAGGTTAACGGCCGAAGGGTAGCGACGCGCTGATCACGTGTCATCTCGCAATATGTAGGCCAAATGGCTGGGCAGCGGTCGCTTGGTTGGCCAAAGCCCTCGTGGTGCCGTGGTGAACTAGTGTTTTTTATTCGGTTGGCGTCATGAAGGGCACTGGACCATTAATTCCTGGTCAAAACCAAAATGAGCCAAGTTGACTACGGTGGACTCCACTTGGAAAGAAAGAAAGAAAGAAAGAAAGAAAGAAAGTTTCTGTTGTTGTTTCGTTTGAGGGGCCTGAACATTGTGGTCATTTAGCCCCGTGTTCTTGGGTGTGTGTATGGAATGCGTCTGATAACTTGTGTTTTGTGGTGTCTGTAGTGGTATGCATATTTGAAGAGCTTATTTCCAAAGTGACGTAAATCCATGAAATGCAAAACTTCAGAAATCGCGTTTTTGTTTCTTCGTATAAACATTCAGATATGATTATGAATATAATGCAATTTCATTTATTACTTTTACGCACATCCTGACATTGTGTTTTGAAAATCTCCTATCAATGGAAATGGTAGTAATCGTCACCTGTAAGTTGGAGTTTGGACGTTTTGGAAATAAATAATATATTGACATACGCTTAGAGTGACATTTATGAACATTTAAATGATTTAAATGGTTTAAACACAACAGACACAAACTGATGCTCTACATATTCTTCCAAGTTAGCCATGGCCTTGATTTATTACGTGATATCACGTGATGTCCAGAGAGCCATTGGATTGGTCAACATGGATATAAGACACAATGGAAATAAATACACGTTGGAGTTACGTCACTTTGCAAATAAGCTGTTAATATGGGATATATGACGTATTGCGACTTAAAACATTTGCTATGCGTTGAGAGAACCTATAAACTTGCTTATGAAAGGAAAAACTGAAAGACCGTCAATTTTGGATTACGTGACTTTGGAAATAAGCTCTTCAGTTGTAATTCGGTTGAGGATTGGGAATGAGGCGGCCGTGGTCTTATGTTAGGATCCATTTGGCATTTGCCTGGAGTAGAAGTGGGAAACCACGGAAAACCACCTCCAGGAAGGCTGAGGTGAGAATCGAACCCACCTCTTCTCAGTTTTGCCTCACGAGGCTGAGTGCTCCCCGTTCCAGCCCTCAGACCAGAATTACATTTCTTGGCAGAGCGGAGAATCGAACCCGGACCTCCGGGGTGACAGCCAAGAAAGTTTTTTCTTAGGTTTGGGGGTGTGATATTTGGTAAAACTGGAAGAGTGGTGCGTTTCCTCCATCTCTTGGAATTTCGATCGTGGCAAATCGACTTGTGGAGTATGTACAGAATGTTTTAACACGGAGTTATCGGCTGGTCGATAATGAAAGGAGAATGGCACAACAATAGGCATCGATAACTCTCCTCCATTATACTTCGTTTTGTGTCAATGTTATCTACATTACGTGACACATTGAGGTTGGCGTTGTTATGTAGATTAAATGACTCTGCATACAGAAGCTTGCCCAATATCTTTTATCACGTTAAAGAAAATAACGTTGATTCTTACTTTCTGGTTATAAATCAATTACTGTGTTGTTGTTGATTCATTTAGGGGCTTTGAAACATCGAGTACTTGGGTATGTGTGTATTCTGTGATGACTCTACTAGTATGTGTACTTGTAATTGAGGATAGGACTTGGAAGGAGGCGGCTGTGGCGTTGAGTTAGGAACCATCCCGGCATTTGCTGGAGTAGAAGTGGGAACTACAGAATATCTCTTCTAGGACAGCTGGGGTGGGAATCGAAGCAATCTCTTCTCAGATTTGCCTCACGATGTTGAGTGTACCCCGTACCAATCCCCAGGCCAGAATTATTATTATTATTACTAGTCAGAGCCGGGATTCGATCCCATGACCTTTGGATTCAGTGTCTAAATACGTACCCTGAGATCAAAGAATGCGGCTTAAATCGATTACTTACGTCGCTCCCAAGTTTTACTAAAGGAGTACCTCCCACCCCAAAGAAAAACAAGTAGTTCCGTGAAGAACTATACAGCCTATTTTCATATATCCTACTTATGTTAATTGCCTCTAGCAACATACACAATTTCAGTTTGATTGCTGTAATAGATTCGTAGATATTGAGAACCGACTAAAAATGTCGGATGGTCGCCATGTTGGATTTTATATATGTAGGTCCTAGAGTTATGTACTGTTACATGCAGATTATTGTGTACGTGTAGTATTCAAACTACAATCGCATAATTAGGACACAAGAAGTAACAAGGAGATTTTAAAATTTCGCACAGCTGCCATCTTGACGTTATGGAAACAATTGAAATAAATTAGATGCCAGTGGATTACCATTCGTATAAGGATTTACTGTTCCAAGTTTCACTACACTCGGATAGTTAAATTGCGAGAAACGTCCATGTGAATTTTTATATTTCGCGTCGCCTCCATGTTGGATTTGTGACCACCAAGTTATTTAAAGTCCTATAGGTGAACTTAAGTTCATAGCCCCTATGAACATTAAGACATTCAGTTTGATTGCTATAATAGATTCGTAGATATTCAGAGCCGACTAAATATTTTGGATGGTCGCCAGTTTGAATTGTTAAATGTATAGGCCATAGAGTCATGTACCATTAAAGGAAAATTATTGCGTAGGTTCAATATTCAAACTTTCAATTCGATCGCATGATTACATCACAAGAAATAAAAACTTAATTTTAAAATTCGCACATCCGCCATCTTGAGGTTATGTAAACAATTGAACTAAATTAGATACCAGTGCATTACAATGTGTATAAATATTTCCTGTACCAGATTTCAGTGCGTTTGGAACATTAAATCGCGAGAAAGGTCTATTTAAAATTTTCAACTTCGCTTGGCTGCCATGTTCGTTTTGTAGTTAACCGGTTTCTGAAAGTCTTATAGATGGACTTCCGTAGTGCCCTTTATCTCCATGAAAGATTTCAGGGAGATACCGCTAATAGTTTCACAGATATGGAATGCCGGTGAAATATTTCGCACATCCGCCATCTTGTGGTTATGTAAACAATTGAACGAAGTTAGATGTCGGTGCATTACAATGTATATAAACATATACTGTACCAAGTTTCATTGCGTTTGGTTGGTTAAATCGCGAGAAACGTCTATTTAAAAGTCGCAACTTCGCTTGGCCGCCATGTTCGTTTTGTTGTTACCAGATTTTCAAAGGTCACATAAGTGAACTTATAGTTGTTCCCTTCATCACCATACAAAGTGTCAGGGTAATATCGGTAATAGTTTCGGAGATATTGAATGCTGGTGAAATATTTCGCACAGCTGCCATGTTGGATTGGTGAGTCGTAACAAAATTTGAAGGGCACGGTCGGGGTCGCAGAGAATAGTGCTATGAATTTACCGAGTTTCATTGAAATCGCTCCAGCCGTTTAGATTTTATTAGGGGGACACACACACACGAATCACACACACACACACACGGACAAAAGGTGATCTCATAAGCCTATTTTTTCAAAATTGAAAATAGGCTAAAAAACCATAATGTTAACTAAACTATCAAATGAAAGAATGATTATCTCCGTAACACAATATTTCCCAAGATTTAATGTAGTAATAGAAAAAATGTCAGGTTTTAAGCAGTGTTTATGTCAGATAGTTTTCTTCGGAGGGGTATGATAACGTGTCCGAGTGTAACCTATTTTCTTCTTCTTCTTTTTCTTCTTTCCGATAAGGCCTGCTAGGGACCACGTGCCAATTTCAATTCTTCACACTTTGTTGTTTTCTCTACCTTTCCCTCCAGTACTCCTTCATCCGTTCACTATGCTGCTTCTTTCTGTCCTCGGACCACTTCGCACCAGGTTTCTTTGGCAATCTTCCTTGGAATCCTTTCATACTTAATACCCTTTTTCTAAAGATCTCTCTGTTCACCGTTTCTTCTTCACTTATATTATTTCTTTCTAAATCTTTCTTTACTTCTTGAATCCAGCTAATTGTTGCCCTTTTCTCCCAAAGGTACTTGAATATCCTTTTTGTTAATCTGGAATCATCCATTCTGTAAATATGTCCAAAAAATTGCAATCTCCTTTTTCTTATCGTTTCTGTTATATTTTCTATGTTCATGTATATTTCATCATTAGATCTTAATTTCCATACTTCTGCTGTTTTCACTGGGCCTAAAATTTTCCTCATGATTCTCCTTTCTAGTACTTCAAGTTTATCTAATCTATAGTTTAGTACCAGACATTCACTTGCGTATAGGCATTCCGGTTTCACCACTGTAGTGTAGTGCCTTATTTTAAGATTTTTAGATAAGCACCTTTTGTTATAAAAATTCTTAGTGATACCATATGCTCTTTCCATCTTGTGTACCCTTTCTTCTACCGAAGATTTTTCTAAACCATTTTCTTGAATTATTTCTCCCAGATATTTGAATTTCTTTACTTTTTCCACTGGGCCAATATCTGTTGCCAAATATTTTGAAGCGTTCTTGATGTTTGTAATAAATTTAGTTTTTTCTACGGAGATTCTCAAACTTGTTTTGTTGGCTATTTCTTCCAAGAGATTGATTTGTGTTGTTACACTTGTTAGGTTTTCTGACAATATAGCAAAATCGTCTGCAAATGCTAGGCAACTTATTTCAATGCCTTTGTTTCTTCTCCCCAAAGTTACCGGCGAAATGTTATGTTCCTTTAGCTTTAAATTCCAAATTCTTACAATTTTCTCTAAAACACAGTTGAACACAAGGGGTGATAAACCATCACCCTGCCGTACACTTGTATTTATCTTAATAGATTTTGATATCTCACCCATAAATTTTACTTTTGAAATCGTGTCTGTAAGGGTTTCACGTATTAGGTTTGCCAATTTAGTTTTCACTCCAAATTCACGAATTGTTTTATCTATGGTTTCTCTATCAACCGAGTCAAAGGCCTTTTTAAAATCTACAAAAGTCACAACTATGTCCTTTGAATTCAGTATCCTATGGCGAATTATGGATTTTAAGTTAAATATTTGTTCTGAACAAGATCTACCTTTTCGAAATCCAGCTTGATACTCGCCCAGTTGCTTGTCAAGTGATGTTTCTACTCTATTCAGCAATATTTTTGAAAATACCTTGTATGCAATTTGAAGAAGAGAGATGCCTCTATAGTTATCAAAGTTTTGTTTGTCCCCTTTTTTATGCAATGGGTGTATTAGAGCCACTTTCCATTCCTCTGGAATCCTCTCTGTTCTCCAAATATCTTCAAAGATTAACTGCAGCTCTTCAATGATTTTTGATTGAGACCATTTCAAAAGTTCAGCTGTTATTGAGTCCTCTCCGCTAGCTTTATTATTTTTTAGATTGTTAATTGCTTCTTTAATTTCTTCAGCATTGGGTGGTATATCTTCTTCCAGATTTTCTGTTGCTTGTGAGAATTCCAACTTATGATCTGGTTCAGGGCAGTTTAAAAGTTGATCAAAGTGCTTCGCAAGTATTTCGCAGTTCTCAACATTGCTTAGGCCAAGTCTACCATTTTCATCTTTAAAGCATATGCTAGGCGCTTGATACCCCTTTAATTGACTCTTAAAAGTCTGATAGAAGTTTCGAGAGTTATTTTTAACAAAGCTGTCTTGCAGGTCAGTAAGTTGTGATTTTTCGAATGATCTTTTAACTCCCCTTATTATTCTAGCAGTGTCTTTCCTTTGCTGTTTGAATTTCACCGTCATTATATATCTCCGAAACTATTACTGATATCACCTGAAAATTTGTACGGAGATAAAGGGCACTACTAGAAGTTCACCTATGAGACTTTCAAATACTGTAACTGTTAACTACCAAACAAACATGGTGGCCAAGTGAATTTGAAAGTTTTAAATAGACATTTGTCGCGATTTAATCATCCAAACGCAATGAAACTTGGTACAACAAATGTTTATACACATTGTAATACACTGGCATCTAATTCAAATGTTTACACAACCTCAAGACGGCGGCTGTGCGAAATTTTAAAATTCAGTTTTTATTTCTTGTGTCGTAATCAAAGTGAAAGTTTGAATAATGAACCTACACAATAATTTTCCTTTAATGGAACATAACTCTATGGCCTATACATATAACAATTCAACATGAAAGGAAGCTTGTAGTTTAACGTGACCATTAATCTCGCGATCCGACTGCGGTGGCGTCTAGCAGCTGAGTTGTGAACTTAGCCTAGTAGTCGTTGACGGTGGCGCTTGGCGGCAAAAGTAGGAACTATTTGAAAAATTCTTAAAATAACAGATAACACACACTAATACAGTCATCACAATTAACACCGGTTATCAGACAGATTCTACACACACCCGAAGTACACGGGGCTACATGACCGCGTTGTCGCAGCCCCTAAACTTAAGAACCAACCAACCAACCAATCTCGCGATCATGAGACACGGGACCTCCTCTTTACGTGGAATCCGAACCACAGGACATGGCATTTCACTTCGAAAATCTCACATGCATTGACCAAAATATTTAGACGGTTCTCACTATCTACGAATCAATTACAGCAATCAAACTGATTTTTTTAATGTTCATAGGGGCTATGAGCAGAAGTTCACCTATAGGACTTTCAATAACCTGGTGAGCACAAATCTAACACGGCGGCGACGCGAAGTATACATATTTAAATGGACGTTTCTCGCAATTTAACCATCCGAGTGCAGTGAAACTTGGTACGGTAAATGCTTATACAAATGTTAATCCACTGGCATCTAATTTATTTCAATTGTTTCCATAACCACAAGATGGCAGCTGTGCGAAATTTTAAAATATCTTTTTACTTCTTGTGTCCTAATCATGCGATTGATTTTGAATACTACGCGTACACAATAATCTTCATGTAACAGTACATAACTCTACGACCTACATATATAAAATTCCAACATGGCGACCATCCGAAATATTAGACGGTTCTCATTATCTACGAATCTATTACAGCAATAAAACTGAAATTTTGTATGTTGATAGAGGCAATTAACATAAGTAGGATATATGACAATAGGCTTTAGTTCTTCACGGAACTAGTTGTTATATACATGTATTTTATAGAGCAACTACCTCCCGTGGATAAGTACATAGAATGCCAGGTTTTGGCCCCTAGGTTCGCGGGTACCGTTAATCTCTCTTTTTTTTAGCGTATGGCTTTTAGTACCGGGAGTGTCCGAGGACATGTTCGGCTCGCCAGTTTTGTAGCTGCTTCGAGACGGACACCCAATGGGTGAGCTACAAGTACCGTTGGGGAGGAAAGTTGGAATGGAAGGTTGAGGAGTTGGAAGGTAGTGGCTGTGGCCTATAGTTAGGGACCAACCCCGGCATTTGTCTGGAAGGAAGATGGGAAACCACAGAAGACCATCTTGAAGGTTGCCGGCGGGGGGATTCGAACCTCCTCGCCTCCCGGATGTGAGCGACTGCCAGCAGTCATGCCGTAATGACCACGGCTAACTCACCCGGTATCTCTTATGGTAAACACCCCTTACTCGAGACCTGAGTGTCTGTGACGTTTTCATCACGATGCACAGGTCGCCCCAGGCCTCTACGGAGGGCACAATTATCATTACTATTACCGATCGTGGTACCTAAGCGTATTAGGTGCACGGCTATTGTGCCACGCTATCTGCGGACTGTAACGTCTAATAGGACACGGCTGCTTCCTTCCAACTTCTTGCCTAAATGCTTTCAATTCCCTTCACTTCATCTCTCATTGACTCCTCAGGTAAGGTTAGCGTTAGGAGGGACATCTGACAGTAAAAACCATCCATCACATAGACATTCCTCTTATTTCATCTCCTCCCCCTCCTCCCCCCCCCCCCCCCAGAATTGAAAATAATAAGGGGTTGACATACACAGGTGATGATATTATTATAATTATTGTTACCACCGACCGAGGTAGCTACGCGTGTTAAAGTGCAGGCACTGTTACCAGGCTATCTCCAGATTGGGTAGACGAGTGGGTTCGAACTCCACCGCCGCCTTTGCTTGAATGGTTTTCAATTGTTTCCCATTTTCAGTTGCAGGTAAATGCCGGAACGGTACCTTGTAATAGGCTTCGATCGCTTCCTTTGAACTCCTTGCCGAAATTTATCTTCATTTATTTCATTTCTCGTTAACTCGTCTGATGAGGTTAGCGCCAAGGAGAGGTATCCGTCGTAAAAACCGTCCGCTACATAGAAATGCATAGTATTTCATTCCACCCACCCCTTGAAGCGTGAATACTAAAGGGTATGTAAAAGATTGTTGTTGTAGTTCTTATTTGAGTTACTGGTCTGATCCAGCTCTCCATGTCTCTCTGTCCTGAGTTAATCGTTTCATCTCTACACACCTATCACACCTTACATCCGGGTCAATTAAAGTTCTTGTTCTCGACCCTTCCTTCCATAAGAAAGTTTGGTATTCTCGGGTGTCTTAGTGTGTGTCCTACCAACCTATCTCTTCTCTTCATTAGTAGTCACCAAAAACATCTTTCCTTTCCCACTCGTCTTAATACCTCTTCATTTGCTACTCTATCTACCCATCTGATTTTCATCATTCTTCTGTAACACCACATTTCTAAAGCTTCTATTCTCCTCTTTTCTGCTGCACCAACAGTCCAAGTTTCACTTCCATAGAGCGCCACGCTCCAGACAAAGTCTTTCAAAAATGACTTTCTAATACCTAAATCTATTTGATGTCAACAGATTTATTTTCTACAAAAATGCTTTCCTTGCCTGAGCCAGCACCACCTAGATACAGATCTAGGTGGTGTTGCCTGAGCCAGTAGCGTAGCCAGGATTTTAGTTTGGGGGGGGGGGGGGGGGGGGGGCATTAGGTCCTCATCTATTACTGCAAGAGTTCATATATTTTAGCCTATTTTCATTTATGAAAAATAGTAGGCTTATGAGATCAACCCCTCCGCCCTCTTAACCTCTCTCACCCCCCCCCCCCTCCCATAAATGAAATATAAACGGCCGGAGCGATTTCAAGGAAACTCGGTAAGCGCATACTACTACCTCGTCCGACCTCGACCGTGCCTTTCAAATTTCAAATTTTGATGCGTTTCACCAATTCAGCATGCGAGCCACGCGAAATATTTTACTGGCATTCTATATCTCCGCATTGGTAACAGATATCACCCTGAACTTTTGTACAGTGATAAAGGGCACTACAACAAGTTTACCGATGCGACTTTATTAAACATTTAGGAGTATTACCCTTCATTTATAAAACCTGTTAAGTACAAAACGAACATGGTGGCCAAGCGAAGTTGAAACATTTTAATGGATATTTCACGCGATTTAACCACCCGAGCTCAGTGAAACTTAAAGCGGTAAATATGTATACAAATTCTAATCTACTGACATCTAATTTAGTTAAATTGTTTACATAATCTCAAGATGGAGGCTGTGCGAAATTTTAAAATTAAGTTTTTATTTCTTGTGTCCTAATCATGCTATCGTAGTGAAAGTTTGTATAATGAACCTACGCAATAATTTTCATCTAATGTTACATAACTGCATGGCCTACATCTGGCGACCATCCGAAATATTTAGACGGTTCTCAATATCTACGAATCTATTGCAGCAATCAAACTGAAATTTTGTATGTTGATTGAAGCTATTAATATAAGTTCACCTATTGGACTTTCAATAACCTGGTGACCACAATACCAACATGGCGGCAAAGTGAAGTAAAAACATTTAAATGGAATTGACTCGCAATTTCATTATCCGAGCGCAGTGAAACTTGGTATGGTAACTGTTCACACAAAATCTACTGCCATCTAATTAAATTCAATTGTTTTATAACCCCAAGATGGCGGCAGTGTGACATTTTAAAATTGAGTTTTTATTTCTTTGTGTCCTAATCATGCGATCGAAGTGAACGTTTGAATAATGAACCTATGCAATAATCTTCATCTAACGGTGCATAACTCTATGGCGTACATACAGAACAATCCAACATGGCGTTCCTTTTCATAGGCGGGAGATTTTTCTAATAAAGAAGACCAATTGGATACATGAAAATAGGCTATATAGTTCTTTACGAAATTACCTGTTTTGAGTATAAGTACTTTAGGGTCCATTTTAACTGAGGACAAAGATCTTCAGTCTGTTCATGTCTGTCTGAATTCTGTCCTTCGTTGCTTTGTTTTGAGGCAGCTCACAGCTGTGTCAGTGTCTATATTTGTCTCTGTCACTCAGATTTTCAATTATCCGTTATCAGAATACTACCATTATGGCATATTCACACGTTTCTGTGCACAATGTTCTTTTACATTAACACTGCACTATGTCTTGGTGTTTTATAAATAGTTTATTTACCAGAAATGTTTTTAGTCAATTTAATGAATCTGTCAAAAAAAAAAAAAAAAAACATCAGGAGTAGATAACAGGAAGAAAGGACACTCATAAAGGCATCAAACAAGTACCTACGTTGCAAAATATTTAGGTATATTATTGTTAGTGTATGGTACCTCAATCTTGTTTATTATTATTATTATTATTATTCAGAGGAAACTGTAGCACCCTTTAAATAATAATAAATAAATACGAACCTTTTAAAAAAATGGAATAACTTTACATTCTATCAGTGAGCATTGCGTCTTTCTCGTTCAGAGAAAATTATTTGTAAAAGCTGTGCCTATATAATGAAATGGGGGCCTCAATTTTCTACACCTACAATAAAAGCTTTTCATAACTCACCGAAGATGTGTCCAGTTTTGCCTTCTTTATGGCAAATCGGTCGATCTTAACAGTCGCTAATGTGACAAAAAGAAGAAAGAAAAGAGCAACTATCAAACAACTCTCGACTCTTCCCCTATACTACCACTCACAAACTGCATCTCTCCTCTCGCACAGACACACAACCACCGTAAATTCCGACAGTGGCGACAATCCACCATGCTGCGCTAGTATTGTAGCCGGGGACATTTTAACACTGATATTTCCAGGAAATGGAAATTAAAAGGTGACAAGATATAACTGGCCCCCTCCAGAGAGGTCTCCTGCTAATTGGCAATCTCCTAATTTCTTGGTAGACTTTTGTCATCATCACCTGGATGTATCCCCAGTACTCAGGCACCTACTGTTCTTGGAAAATCCCCCCTTCCCCATGTCACAATCCTAATTGCAACCCTGTTATTTGAGCTCCTCCAAGCTGTGCAGACACGGAAATGATGACAGGCCGTGCAAAGATTGTTAGTACATTCTTTGTCAAAGCATTTACTGTATTTAACATTTCGTTGTAGGTTCTATATTTGTTCGAGCCGTAAGAAAATATGAAGGCTTATGCCAACCCCAATTTCTGGATTTATTTTGGGGGGGACGGCCCCTCTGCCCCCCCCCCCTCTGGCTACGCCACTGGCCTGAGCCAACCTAGTTGCAAACAAATTATGCAAATTTAAAAGGCAAAATATATATTCCGCCTTAGTCAATACAAATAATTTTAAAAATAAATTAGTACAAAATAGTTCAGCCAATAAAGAGAAAATATTGAAATGTACAGTATAGATACTGAAATAGACAGTTCGAGGCTGGAAAGCTGAAATCTCTATCCATGAACTTTCTGACAATTCAGGTTGTTGAGAGAACTACTGCCTTCTGCATTATTATTTTTTTTTTTTATAGTTAGTGCAGTTGAGTATACCGATCAGGTTATCATTATTATCGCGATTCGTCAGTAATTACGGGAGATATGACAGTTTGAATACAATATTAATTAGCGGTAAGTTGGTCTCTGCTGTTGTGCGCAAAATCCTTTTGAGTACACATTGCCTGTTGTGCTTGGGTAATATAACAGTACTCTACTCGTTACAATCTTAACGCCACATTCCGTTTGCTATGTGGAGCCTTTGTAAGCTGTGCGTGTGCATAGCTATGTTCTTGGGGTGCGGAATAAGCCGGCTGGCGAGGAATGACGTCGATCTCCGTGATTAATAAATGGCTATGGCATTAGCTACACGGCCTTGATCAAAGAGCATTCCGAAGAACAACTTGCATGTGGGACTTTACCTGTCAACAACTCGGAGAAAACTTCCACTTCCTTAATTCCTATTCTGACACTTCCTTATTCGTGACAGCTTTCCCCTGGGAATTATGAATGGAATTGGTCCTTAATCTTCACCCTATATTAAATTTGCAGTGGTGTTCATAGGTTGATATTTCCTGAAAACGAGGCCAGGGAATTTGAAGCGGTTTCATGGTAGGATACTAGTGGGGTATCTACAAGTACCTAGCTCAGACGTTTAAGTACAGAGCAAACATCACATATCAAGCGATGCACTGCTTAACTTTTCAGTAATAAACTATCAGTAAATGTATGTTGTCATTTATTATTATAATACAGTTGCCTCTTAGTTTATCATTTTGAACACTGGGTAGAGATATTAGTTCTAGGAACATCGAACAAGACAACATACTGCCATGTACCGTCTGTGTTACAGTTTGCTTTTTATTGGTCAGGGCGCAGTGCACTCTGTGTTTAAACAAGCTATGCGTGTTATGTTACACTTTTCACTTTGCAGGACTTGAAATTCTCTACCCTACTGATATTTATATGATCAACGGCTCGTTGTTTTAATAATCCGAGCCCCTTTCCGTTTTGCTGCTGCCACTGTCAGAAATTTACGTAGTAGCCTACTGTTAAAATGCTCCCGGAAGTCCTTGATGTGGAGGAGTTGGTATCCCTGTTTCAGCATAGCAGTGTAGCAGACTTTGATGAGTGGATACATAGCGTCGCGAAGGTTCTGAATGAATTAGTTTGAAAGGTGAAGGGACATAATGCCGGTGAAAGTCATCCATTTGAGAAATAATGCATTACGAATTATCAAAAATGGGGTCTCCTACGTCAAAATCTTTAACCGTTTGAGAGAAAAAGGCGTGCTGGCTGAGGGCTGCCATATCACAGTGTTCTGGCAGCACAGGAATTTTTGGCTTTGAAACGCATTGCGTTTGTACCATATTCATCATACTCGCCCGATTTAGCCCCTGCAGACTCCTGGCTCTTTGATGATATCAAAGTCAATGCAACCCAGGGGCTACAAACAGTTCCAAAGGAACAGGTCCAGATGTGTTTCACAAATGGGAATAATGTTGCAGCAAGTCCGTGTGTGTGTGTGTGTGTGTGTGTGTGTGTGTGTGCAGGAGGAGGGCATTTCTTTGATAATGACTACTAGTAGGCTTAGCATGGGTAGGCAAGAAATGGAATTAAATATAACTAGCGGACCCGTGCGAGAAATCGCGCATGTTCATAAACCACACTTTCCCCAATAGGTTTATAATGAAAGACTTAAGGAGATCAGGCGCGGATTCAAGGGGGGGGTCACGGGGGTCATGACCCCCCCCCCCTCAAACGGAGACCAAATTTTTTTGCAAACTCGAAAAACGAAAACACAATTACCAGACAAATAAAACTTAACGAATTTTAACTGAAAAACAGTTTTTTATTTTATTTTATTCAATACTGAATTATCTTTATTGGAATTATTATGTTCTGTTACAAGTGTAGATATTTACAACTTCAAACCTCTTGTATAAAAACTATTAGTTATACAACAAAATCAACTCGTCTATTTTGTTTAGCAAACCTTGTGATTACCGAATCGATGTTTATAGTGATGTCACGATGAATGTGCAGCAATGCACGGATAGGAAACTGGGGCTTTTTTCGCACCAAAAATTTTTGCCGACCTCCAAACCGCAAGCTTGGTTGGCAATTTAAACTGTGACTTTCTCCCTTTGTCGGTACCAACTCGACTTGCCGAAACTGTAACGTACCTTGATCCTTTTCTCGTAGCTCGATGTAAAAGTCGCAAAACACGCCGTTGCAATTTGTACGAATATTTTTGGTGCGCTAAACGCATCAAATTTCTATCTATGTAGCTTGCAAAAAAATTGGTCTGGTTTTGTACGTTTGGTTATTTTGTGATTGCGTTTTTAGTGATACCATTTTTCTTAACAATTTCGATTCTCTGACCCCCCCCCCCGCCCGCCCCCCCCACCCGCCCCCGCCCCCCCCCCCCCCCCAAGGCCAAACTCTAGATCGATTCTCTGACCCCCCCCAAAACCAAACTCTAGATCCGCGCCTGAAGGAGATAGGCTGTTAAGTTTTTATTCCAACCAAATGATTATAGAACACTATTTACATTTCAGTTGAGCCTCCGTGGCTTAGGTGGCAGCACGCCGGCCTCTCACCGCTGGGTCCGTGGTTCAAATCCCGGTCACTCCATGTGAGATCTGTGCTGGACAAAACGGAGGCAGACAGGTTTTTCTCCGGGTACTCCGGTTTTCCCTGTCAAAATTTCATTCCAGCAACACTCTCCACTATCATTTCATGTCATCTGTCATTCATTTAATCATCGCCCCAGAGGAGTGCGACAGGCTTCGGCAGCCGGCACATTTCATAGCCTCGCCGCTAGATGGGGGCTTCATTCATTCCATTCCTGACCCGGTCGGAGACTGGAAGCAGGCTGTGGATTTTCATCATTTACATTTCAGTTAGAATTCCAAGTTCTACGTTCCCTAACTTAAGAAGGCAATCACTGAAATTTGGATCATAAAACTCACCGGTTATTCGATATTTATGGAATTATACGATTTGAGTACCGGTACTCATTCCTTTGATTTACTGTTTCTGAAATCCATGTGAAATGAAAAAGGAAAGACCTCAGAATGTTAAAATGACATGAAACAGGCACCACAGCGGCCAAAATGTGAAGTGGACAGCAATTATGGAGTGTATTTTCCTACAGCAACAGTATCTGCAAGTCACACACTTCGTACATATTTTTAAGTCTTTTTTAAGAAATTATAGATATTTATGAAATTAGAGTGCAATTCGTCACTGCTAATGTATATTCTCTGTCATTTGAAAGCTCATTTGTCACGATCGGTCGCTTGTGAGCGCCGCAGGAGGGATCTATACTGCTGAAATAATATATACTAGTGCGCCCGTGCGAGCTTTCGCAACGTGAATGTAGGTTTATGGGGTAGTAGGGGAGAATGTAGGAGAAGGAAGTTTTAAATATTGAATAAATGTATTTATTGTTGTTAAACGGCGTATGTACATGAGAAGAACACAGATAAATATGTATAACAGTGTTTTGCACTTGTTACAGCACCTCCTTGTAGACAATAATCGATGTTACAACGAATCGGTTATTGTTTGCTCGGGAGTTTCTTCTACAGCAATTTTTACATTTGCAAAGGATTGAACCATAGATAAAGCAACATATAATTGTCCGTGAGAGAATACTGGATTTGATAGGTAAATACCTGCTTTATCTAGAGTTTGACTCTTGGCCTTGTTTATTGTCATTGCGAAGGCAAACTTTACAGGGAACTGTTTTCTACATAGTTTGAATGGTATAGTTGGATCGGATGGCGTCAATTTAATTCGAGGAATTATAACTAATTCATTGGAACCTACTGGTTTTGCGATAATATTGTGATCATTCAACTGTGTGGCGATTAGACGTAATCTGTTTACTAATCCGCGTTTGAAGTGGAGGTTTCTTATGAGCATAATTATGGTATTAATCTTAAGAGTTAATTTGTGTGGAAGCAGTCCTGAAGGGTCAATGCTGTTTAGGAACTCGGTCGGATATATTTGAACATCTAGTGGATCCTGTGTTTGAACTGAATCCAAGCTGAGTTAGGTTTTGCTTTCGGCGGTAAGTAAATTCTGAACGATCTGATCATTGATTTTTCCGCAATCTTCATTTTTAGCGCAGAGGATTGCTGTACGTAATAAGGCGTGGATGTTGTCCGCATTGATTTGGCTACCGAATGTGTGTTGTACTAAGTCCTGAGGGGAGCAATAGCATTGCTTGGGTATTCGAATACTGGTGGGGTTGATGGTGTCGTGTGGTGGCAAGGTTCCATTTCCCATCTGGAGTAACCAATGAGAGAATTATTGGTCACCGGCTGCTCGCATGTTGGTGGTGAGGCGGCGAAGTGCTACTTGCGACCACAGTGGCGAGGATTTGACACACGCCTCTACGATGGTGATTCTATTTCCGCGCCTCACAACTGGAAGGACCTGCCGGAAATCCTCTCCAAAAACGATAATTTTTCCTCCGAAAAAAAAAAAAAAAAGTTTAGCCCTGTGATGTCCGTCAGGAGTCGATGCAATGAAGACAGTGCTTCTTTAGTGACCATTGAAACTTCGTCCCATATTATGATTGCTGCGTATCTAATTGTCTGCGCCTCAATGGATTAGGTCTGATTGAGGAGACAGACGTGTCTGTAATGGGAACGGGAAATTTGAAGACGGATTGGGCAGTGCGCCATCTTCAAGCAACCTCGCCGCTATTCCAGTACAAGCCACAGACAGAACAGTTTTTCCCTGGCCACGAAGTGTGTGTATGAGGGTCTGGTAGACAAATGTTTTGCCAGTTCCGCCTGGACCATCGACGAAGAATGAATTGTGTGCGTCGCAATGAACGCTCGCTAGAACCTCATCGACAATTGCTCGTTTAATTGGTTGTACATAATGTGTCCCTTTTCTGCGTCGGCTTGACGGTTGATTGGGTCTGAATTGGAGAGATCTTTAAGATGGGGCACTGGTGAGCCGTAGTCTTGACAGGCGCGTCCGTGAACCTGGAGGAATTGCTGAATTTGGAGCATAGCCAGGTTATGCGTAACGTCAGGTTCACAGTCCCTCAAGTAATCTTCCGCCAGATGTCCTTTTAAAGTGTCCCAAAGTTGCAGAGCGTCTACCGGTGAACAGAACACGCAAATAGTACCGAAGAGATCCCGTAGTTGCCTCGGCATTTGAAACGTCGAAGCTTCCGCCAGACATTGAAACCACTCTCTGTAATTCTGCAGCAAGTTTAATCGAGTTGCCGCCTCGGAGAATGTTTCAAAGACCACACCTCCGACGGTCCGGAGAGATTCGTAACTGGTGGGTCCCTTGACATGAAGGAGAATAAGGCGCAAGCTGAAGCGCTCTTTATCAGCTGGATTGACTGTGTAGATTCTACCCAGAGTTTTGGTGAACCTTTGCCTTGGCTTCCACTGGTTATTTCCCCAAACAAAGTGTTGTGGTACTCCCTCACGCAAACATTGTCTTGGCACAGTTGATAGAATGCCGTCAACTTTGTGTTTCGCTCATTTCCCAAGTCAGGTATAGGATCATCGCCAACATGGAAGTTCACTAACTGTTCCTGTGGTAAGTGGACAGGCAGCCGCTCTATTGTGTACGATTTTTGGTACAAAGGACGTTCATGGAGGCGCCAAATTGCCTCGAGAGGACTCACGTAGCGACAGTTGATAAATCTTTCGGCCTCGTCATGATTCAGCTGTTCCCCTGGATCCTGTGCTGCTGCCAAACGCATGGCCGCGCGATCGTGTCATTTGTATACGTATTTGTACAGGTATTTAACGGAAGTGATCGTTGAACATATTTCTACATTAATGTGAGCATGAGCATTATATTTTTTCGAATACCATTTGTTGTAAGGTACAACCAACCTATTGTCTAGGGCGCAATTACCTTTTAGAAGTGTATGACTGTCATTCCTCCTACGGTACAGAGGATAAATCGAACATGAAATCTACCCGACTTACTAATATTCGTCAAAACTGGCTTTATTCATCACAGACAAGGTAAATGATACAATATTATAACAGATCAAAACATTCACAGCCTTCTTTCTTTTGTTTACGGTTTGCCTGAAAAATCATAACAGAAAAAAAAGGAAAGGATTAATTAAGAGTTAGTGAACGTCACATACCTCCCACCTTTTGATTTCAAACACAAAATCAAAACATAACTTATTTACAATTACTAAGTTTACACCATCACAATCTACACAAGCTACGACCTGTATCGAGCAGGCAGTTTCACTACACGTCCCCTTCTTGTTCTCATCACTTGTTGATCACTGGGGCCTTCACACTCGTCATCACTTGGTTCGTCTTCACCCAAGGGAGCATCCTGCGGCGACGATATTTCCAGAGGGTATATCCGCTGGATTGGTCTGGTCATACTTCTCCCCGCTGCCTTGACACGAACCACCCTGACATTGTTGTCCTTGCCAGGGAACATTTCTGTGACCTTTCCCACTGGCCACTCCAACCTCATTCTGTCATCTGACCCCACCAACACAACATCACCGATCGTCAATGTTCTATTGGGTTTCATGTCAACCTGCGACTGCACCAGGAGGCTCAGGTATTCATTCCGGAATCTTTTCCGCAAATCTTCACGCAAGCGGTGGAGATACTTGGCTCGCCTTCTTATGTCTGTTCCATCCAAGTGGTCAAGATCAGGAACTCCGGTGGAACGAATGTCTTGCAGGAACATGGCCAGTGTCAATGGCATCAAGTCATCTGGATCCTCCGAGAGATAGGTCAAGGGTCTGGAGTTGATCATGGCTTCAACATCGCAAAGAATGGTTGTAAGCTCCTCATACTTGAGACAAGCTTTCCCCAATGTTCTCCTCAACAGCTTCTTGACCATCTGCACCATCCTCTCCCACCATCCACCCCACCATGCAGCAGTGGGTGGAATGAACTTCCACTGAATTCTCTTGATGGAAGACGTTCTTTCAATCTCAGCCCAGTCCAGTGAGGCAAAGGAATTATTAGCCCCAGTGAAATTCGTCCCATTGTCACTGTACAATATTCGGAGTCTGCCCCGCCTGGCGATGAATCTCCTCATTCCTTGGAGGAAGGCTTCTGTCGACAAACTTTGCACAAGGTCCAAATGAACAGCACGATAAACTGCACAGGTGAACAACAGAATCCAGGCCTTTTCACCATCTCTGAGGTGCAAAGGTCCCGCTAGGTCAACCCCACTCACTTCAAAAACCGATGCATCCCCCACTCTATCTCCTGGTAGAGGTACAGGACCAGTCTCAACTCTCTTTGCTTCAAATCTTCGACATCTGACACATTTGTTAACCACTCTCCTCACTGCCCTCCTCCCTCTTAGAATCCAATAGTCCTCCCTCAATTTTCAAAGTAACATTTGGACACCAGCATGAGAGTACTTACGATGATAGTCTCTAATTAGGATCTCCACCAATTTATGATTTGACGGTAGCAGAATGGGATATCTGAAGTTCTCAACATCATCTCGCTGCACAATCTTTGTCTTCAACCTCAGAAGACCATCTGAACCAACAACTGTGCAGAATGATTTCAATCCTTTCTTGTCAGTCTCTTCCGTCACTCCGAGTTGAGCCAGGCGTAGTAACCTTCTTTCGGCCTCTTCGATTTCCAAAACAGAAAGCTCACCAGACACGCAACCTTCAAGTTTTGATGCTTTCCTGAAGAAGCGCAGTATCCAAGCCACAAGCCTCACGATCTGTGAAAACCTCGAAAAGCGTCCCAGGTACCAGGGGTCTTCCTCTTCGATTAAACTGGATAATGTTGACGTCACCTTCCTTTTTTCTCGATCAACTTCTTCCTCGTCTGCAACCACACCTGACATAGGCCAGTCCTTTTCTTCTGCTCTCAGCCAAGCTGGCCCCTCCCACCATCTGGAATTTATGAGGGATTCTGCAGAGCAACCTCGCGAAGGGAGGTCAGCTGGGTTACACTCCCCGGGTACGTGTCTCCAATCTTCTACGCTAGTCAGTGATCTTATTTCCTTGACTCGATTGTTGACGAACACGCCCCAGGGCTTGTTCTTCTTTATCCATTGTAATGCAGTAGAGGAGTCAGTCCAATAGAATTCAGGAACTTGCAAATTTAGACTTTCTCTCACACAGGCAGTCAGACGACTGCCAATGCAACATGCCAGAAGTTCCAGTCTTGGCATCGAAATATCCTTCAAGGGTGTAACCCTTGCCTTGGCCATCACAAGTTGTATCGAAACAGATCCTGGTGTTCCGCTCCTTAAATAGACAGCAGCTGCATAGGCACTTCGACTGGCATCACAAAATGTATGACGATTCCACAATTTTTCAGACCCACCGTCAGCGAAATGTCTTGGTATCTTCACCTCTGAAAGTCGGGGAACTTCTGATTTCCACTTCTTGAACTTCCGCTGCACATCATCCGGTAATGGGTCATCCCAGCCCATCTTCAGGTTCCAGCTGCTCTGGATGAGAAGTTTTGGCAGTAAGGTAAAAGGATAAGTAAATCCTATAGGGTCAAAAACCCTCTGGGCGGCAGACAAAATTCTTCTACGAGTGATGCCACCAGATCCACTCTCAGATATATCACAAAAGATAACATAATTGTCTTTGTCCCACATCAAACCAAGAACAGAAGAAACTTGTTGACAACCACTCTCTCCATTCAGTGAGGTATGTTCCCATCTACGAAGTTCAAATTTCGCAGTCGACAACAGTTCTGTGGATTCAGTGATGAATTTATCCATTCCTTCTTCTGACCCAAGTGATGTGACACAATTGTCCACATAAAAGGAGCTCTGAAGTAATCTTGCTGTATTATGGAATTCAGGTGGGCTCCTCTCTAGATGAAGATCAAGTACGGCTGCCAGCAGGAAAGGACTGCAGTTGAGGCCAAATACTACCCGTTTATGTCTGAGAACTTGGAGTTCTCTCCTCTCAAAGTCCTCCCACCAAAGGAACCTCACATAATCCCTATCACAGGGAGCAATGGATATCTGGAGAAAAGCATTCCTTATGTCGGCAATTACACCAATCTTCCCTGTGCGAAACCTATTCAAAATTGGGGGAATCTGTTCGAGCAGATTTGGTCCCTTCTTTAGACAGTCATTCAAGGACAGATTTCCTTTCCCCTTACATGAGGCGTCAAACACTGGCCTAACAGCTGTCGTGGAGTTTTCCTTGAACACACCTCGATGCGGTAAGTAGTGACCTTTGTTGTCTATTTCTTGAGAAGGCACCTCTTCGATCACGCCTTCCTTCTTCCATTCGTTAAATACATCATTGTAGTCCACATATCTGCCACTACGAATCAGTTTTATCGTTGTAGATGTACATCTCCTTTCAGCAATGTCACGATTCTCTGAAATGTCTTCAAATCTATCATTCCAGGGCATATGAACTTCATAACGCCCCTCCTCATTTATATGCACCGTCTCCTTGAAGTGTTCAAGTGTGGTCGCTTCTAATTCTTCTTTGGATTGTTTCTCAGCTGGATCCCTTATTCCTAGTGTGTCCAACTTCCAAAGATCAGTCACTGAAGAGTTCAAGGTCAACAATGAGATAGCGAGTGCACTAGAAGAGTTCGAAAACCTATCCGTTGATAGTCTCCCCATAATGACCCAACCAAGCCTAGTTTCGACAGCCACAGGTCCACAAGTCAGGTTTCGCACTCTTCCTGTTAGCAGAGGTCCACAGGTGTCGGCACCTAGTAGCAGTTCGATCTCTGGCCTGTCATCACCACAGTCAGAGATAAATATTTTATTTTCTCTAAGTTCTTTCATCCAAGGCTCCTTCTGAACTCGAGGGATTGTACCACAAATGATGGCTTGATCTAGAACTGGTACCTCACACGTGTATTTCCCATCTACACTTGCTAGTCTTAGTTGATAACTGGAGTGCACTTTATTTGTTGTCTCAGGCCCTCCAAATAGAGCATGTGCCATTTTCTCAGAACCTGAGGGTTTCAGTCCTAAACCATCTGCGGTCTTCTTCAGCAAGTATGATCGTTGCGATCCAGTGTCGATTAGGGCTCTCACGATGCGCTCCTCTTCATTTCCTGTAATTCTAACCAACAGGGTTTGTAGAAGTACGTCTTTGCTGCATGTCTGGTTACTCAATGTAGTGCTGGGGTCTGCCTTATCTGTCTCTTCCTTTTGTTTCTCTTCACGAGTCTTCTGCTGGAGCTCAGGGCACATTAGCACAATATGCATTTTCCCACAGACATGACACATGACACTACATTTACAGGATTTTGCCATATGACCTCGTTTCAGGCATTGAAAGCAACATCCCGCTTTCATCAGAACATTCTTCCTTTCAGCTAATGTGATCTTTTGTGCTTTAAAGCATTCCTTTCTGTCATGAGGTTTGCTGCAGAACACGCAATTAAGGCTTAGACTTCTTGAATCCCCGGACAGTAAGCTAGTGGCTGTTGGAATGTTCGTTGCATCTTCCAGTCTCTTCCTTGGTTTGTTCACCGTCCGTTGTGAAGCCTGGAATCCCCTTGAGAGAGTGATTCTCTGTTCTCCCTCTACTTCATTCTTCAAGAACAGAGACAACTGTTCAAGTTTCTCACAGTACACGTTTTCTACTGAATCGCTTAAGGGACGTTGGACATAAGTTCTCAGCCAGACTCTCAGTAGTTCTTCTGGAAGAGATGACTCTACTAACGGGAACAAAAATGCGGCATACCTGTCACTAGTCATCCCTAACGACTCAAGAGACCGGAGGTGAGATTATAAGCGGTCATATAACTGCAATGGAGCAAGTCTCTGCGATGAAGTGACATTCTGAATCACCAATCCTAGTAGTTCGCGCACATAAAATTCAACAAGTAATTCTTCCCTACCAAATCTACTTTCAAGACACTGCACTGCTTTCTCATAATTGTCCGCAGTTGGAGGGAAACTGTTCACTACATCCCTAGCTCTACTGCCATCCGTGGTGGCCTGGAGTAAATACTGGAATTTATCTTCTCGTTCTATATCTGGATCATTATGAATGCGTTGAAACTGACTCCAAAAACCTAACCAGTCCTTAACCTCTCCAGAAAATTTCCGTAGTTCGATTTTCGGTAACTTCAATTTCTTCTTGCCAACACTATCACTCATAAAGGTCATAGCTCCATTTTCTTCAGTCGCAAGAAGAGCAGCATTCACATAATCAGTCTTATAACGGGCCTCGTCAAGTTTATCGCGGTATTCTTGTACCTTCTCGTATTCAGTTGCGTATTCCGACTCGTCGTTGTTATCGAGAAGGAATTCCAATATTTTCTCATCCGCGTCTTTCATTTCCGTGCCAAGGCGTTCTAATTTCGTAAATAGCAATCTTACCTTGTCAGAATCTGCTTCAGCCATCAGTGTATCGTATGTCTTCGTGAACATGGCCCGTATCGGCTTTCTCGCTTTTACGAGTTTATCCATATTTAATCGTACTTACGGGTATGTTCACGTCAGAAATATCCTGTCACGGTCGCCACTAATGTTGAATCGAACATGAAATCTACCCGACTTAATAATATTCGTCAAAACTGGCTTTATTCATCACAGACAAGGTAAATGATACAATATTATAACAGATCAAAACATTCACAGCCTTCTTCTTTTGTTTACGGTTCATCTTCTCCTTGCCTGAAAAATCATAACAGAAAAAAAAGGAAAGGAATAACTAAGAGTTAGTGAACGTCACATTTAGTACATTTGTCGCCATCCATGCAAGGTGCCTGCAAATTTAAATGACCACAGGGTCCATGTATCATGGATTGAGAAACTACGGCATGTAATTGCGGGTCTTCATTTGGGTCAGGAATTTCAGCGCAAACTATAGAATCAGAAGCTTCGGGATCCCTGAATTTATCGGCCTCTCATAAAATGAGCAAAATATGCGCATGGGGCAGTCCGCGTTTTTGGAATTCGATCACGTGAACATTTGCAATGGCAACTTCGAGAACATGTCCTTTCAGGAGATCGTCTAAAATGAATCTGAGTTTAGCGTGGAAAACTCTTGTGACCAAATCAGGCCTGTTAGGTACTTGTTCAAATGGCTGAAGATTGTCAGTAATTTCTTTCCACTTGGGATTGCATGTAACGGTAACGAAGAGATCAGGTTTCCCAAATCTACTGACAATTGGCATGGCGTCCTGGCAATTTTGAATCATATTTCGTGGGCTACCTATAAACGTTGATGGCAATATGACAGGGATGCCTGTTTGGAAGCCTTAGTTGTCGTTCAGCTAATAATCAATAAGGCCCTTATAGCTTTCAGCGCGCAATTCTTTCTGATGTGATTTTATATACGCAATTCTTGCACCCTCTACTTTACAATAGCAATCAACAACATATTGTCGAAACAATTTACCTGAATAGTGCAATAAATTGAAACAGCTAACCTCAAGCAGTAATATTGCAACTGAATCGTTGTGTTTCTAGCCACTGTGCTACGTACTTGAACGTGAGGCATGCTAGGTATCCATCCAGCATCACCACAGGGAAACAGAAGTGGATAACACATGGGATCTGAATGGGGATTGAGGTTGTTGATGGTGGAAAGTCGTCCCGTTTCTTTGTGATATACAATGAAGTTAAATTTACCTGGTGGTGCACCATCCAATGAGGTAAATACTGCAGCAATTTCACCCGATGCTGTGGGAGCATTGTATCTCCTCCTATCAAAGGCATTATTCACAGAGAAATGTAATTAAATGTCGTGGGAGTCTCTTACCATCGTTCCTACAGACGTGAACAGCTGTGCGTATGGATTGCATTCCTGTAACATTGCCTGTAAAGTATTCATTACGACAGGACAGCAGGCTTTGTTTGCTGCATGAGCCATACGTATTTGTGTTGCTTCTTCAGAATCAATAATGAAGCATACATTGGGATTTTCCCATGAATTTTATAGCAATATTGACCCCTTGATGGAAAATGTATTGCTTGCGCCTGAACAGATGCAAAAGCTAATGCACTGTTATATTGCCTAACATTAGCAAAATATTCTTGTGTTTGCGTGTCATTTCTTTCTATGAGGTTCTTTAACACGGGAGGTACATCTAAAGGTGGCAAATGTATCTTATCCTTATGGCAACAAATCTTAGACAATGTTTCCATAACCTCTGATTTGAATAGCAATGCACCGCAAAACATACAAGCTTTGCTCATACTGCCAATGTCACTGTCAGGCGCAATGCTGTCACATAATATTGCAGCACAATAAGTTATTGGTAGGTGTTCTTCAATCCTCCTGTGGTTAATTGCCAAGGCAATCAGATCTTGTGGCGGCACAGTCACAGGCAAATTTTGTTGTTCGTCCTGAGTTGGCACTTATGTGTGGTAAGAAATTGATGGACGAACACTAATTCTTGTCGAAGACCTGGTTGGTTGAGGTTGAATGGATTGAATCCTTCTACGCCTCCTGGTTGGTGATGTGACACCTGAAAGTAGCTCGACAGGATGTGGTGAATGGATAGGATTGTTTGGAGCTGTTTGATGGGTTGACGTAGACGGGATGCTGTTGGCATGTTGAAGTCCCGAAGTTGATGGATGTGCAGTTGTTGTCGGTGAAGATGTAACACTGCCAGTCACCAATGCAGTTAGCTTCGGGCTTGGTTGTGATGAGGGCACAGTTTTAGTACCTGTTGTTTCACCATGTTTCTGCAGGTTGCGTTTAAATCTTGCAGTACGATAGTTTAGTGGCTTTTTCCTTGGCATATTTCACGCAGCGTGTAGGTCACTGCAAAGGAAATGAATGAGTAAACGTATTGTACAGAAATCTGAGATTAGGTAGTAGTCTATTGTAGGTCTTACCTTGTCCACATATTATGTTCAGGCACATGAGAAGTAAACATACCAATGCAATGCAAGAAATGCATAAATACATTCTGGAAATGTTCACATAAGTTCAGGCAAAAGTAAACATGCCAATGCAATGCAAGAAATGCGAAGCATAAATACAGTCTGGAAATACAGAAAGACATATAGGTTAGGTATCTTGCCAATGCCGCCACGCTTCCCTGCGCTCTAGCGGCAGGTTCGCCTAGCAGTATGCCGCGGTACAAATAGTGCCAAGTCTTTGTTAAGCTATATTGGGTTGACAGTGCTGTATGAGCAGTAGAGTAACTAACGGGATTTCATGTAAAGAGACTCATTTTCTATACCGGTAGTGGAGAGCGCTACTCGCATCCAGTCGGCCGTGTCTCGCAAGAGCTACTGTTGCCTGGAAACGACATGACTTGCCACTCCTTCATGAGTTTATGTTATGACTTTATAAGCCTTCTCTCGAGTGAAAAATGGTATTTATTTAATTGTGAGGCATTTAAGGAGTAAGTGAGTGTGTTTCGCGCACACATTGGGTTATACGGAACCTGTAGGTACCCCATATGTGTAGGTTGGTGTTAATAGGACGTTATTTTCGGTACAGAACTGGAATGGAACCTTAGCAGAATAATATAGGGAGGGCTGATGTAATCAAATGCAATATAGGTCTACGTATATGTAATGCATTTCCGTGTGTGTATTAAGTATTATTTTGGTAAATGTTTTGATTCTTCCATGTAGGTCTTTGCCTTTGGGTTATTCGGTAGCACATACCTTCTTGCTACATATAAACTAACGCAGCAGTTGTGTTCTGATTCGGATGATTAAGTTCGACTATTCAAATCGCCGATCAATAAGACAGTTGGCGACCTCATAGTGCAGTGGCTAACATTTCTGGCTGTTACCTCTGCGGTTCGGGTTCGATTCCTGGATTTATCAAGAAATTGAATTATGGTTTGAGGGTTGGAACGTGATACCCGCAGCCTGGTGAAGCAGAACTGGCAATAGGTGGGTTTGATTCCCTCCTCACCCATCCTAGAAGTGGTTTCCCACTTCTATTCCAGGCAAATGTCGGGCCACAGCCACCCTCTTCCCAATCCTAGCTCTATTTACAAATGGTCACATTACTATATACACCACAATAACACAGGTTATCATACAAATAAAAACACAGATGTATCCACGTTCACGGGGCTAAATGACTACGAAATTGCAGGCCCCTAAATGAACTAACAAAGTAATACAGTTTTCCTCTGAGTTTAGATTTGTCAATGCACAAATTACTACATCCTGCCTTTCACTGAATAGATCACAGTGAAATTTGTATAATTTTACACTACCATATTATTCTAGATTTTTGGAACTAATTTCTTTACCTTATTTTTCAAAAACTATTTCTAAATGCAGTTGATATTTTAGTGGAGTTCTAAAGTTTACTTTCATGAATTAACATACGTATTTATGAATATTCATGAGTATTTATTGTGCATATAAATAGTTGATCACTCGGTTTAAGTTCAAGTAAGAGTTCTAGGGCAGATCGGACCTTTAAAATATATGGAAATACAGTAGGTGGGTTATTTATGTACGCGGAACTTCTTGGTAATTTGCCAATTTGGTTACAGTACTTAAATTGCAACGCCGATAAACATGTATTATTATTATTATTATTTATAATACATCTGTACAAAATATGACTCCAAATACCCCTCATAAGAAAGTTTAATTCATATCCTGGCACAGAACATACAGTAATGCTGCAACCCGCCTATTGCGTAATATTCATTTACTGTTTGTTACTGTAGTGTATGCGTCCATTAACACAAACAGTTAGCAATAACCATGGATGAGAAGTTAGCGTGCTACTTCCTAAGTAGCCCGGACATTAGTGAGCTTGCTCTGCGTAAAAGTAGTACGGTATGCAATAGGTGGAGTGCGATATCGCAAAGCAGATCTTCGCAAAGGCTAGAAATTACACGTTTGCAATGCGTATTCCAACTATAAAAAAAAAAATAGCGATGACCTGTGGCGTTACATTCACACGTGATCGTGTGTATTTTAGCCTACTTTCGATTTTTGCAAAAAATGAAAGTAGACTTATGAGATCACTACAGGGCGAAAAAAAGTGTGTCTGTCTGTGTGTGTGTATGTGTGTGAGTCTGTGTGTGTGTGTGTGTGTGTGTGTGTGAGTGTGTGGTACTCTGAATGTCTGTCCCCCCCTATCAATTCGAAAATGGTGAAACCGAATAGAATGAAATTTGGTACAAAGGTAGCACTAGCAAAGGACACCTCAGTGTCATGTTTTATATCGCCGCCATCTTGACGGAAACGTAATGGCGGCCACACAAATGTTCAAAGCTTAAATCAAATTACGACTAACCTAATCATCCGATCTCTACCAAATTTTGCAACAGCATACCTTTATGAGGGCAGCATCCTTTGACCAAACTAATAGGTCATCAGCCTAATAGTTTGCGGATGGCGGCCATCTTTGTGTCAAAATCGATTACCCCTATTAATTCGAACACGGTTAAACCGAATTGAACAAAGTTTGGTACAGAGGTAGCACTAGCAAAGGACACCTCAGTGTCATGTTTTATATCGCCGCCATCTTGACGGAAACGTAATGGCGGCCACACAAATGTTCAAAGCTTAAATCAAATTACGACTAACCTAATCATCCGATCTCTACCAAATTTTGCAACAACATACCTATATGAGGGCAGCATCCTTTGACCAACTAATAGGTCATCAGCCTAATAGTTTGCGGATGGCGGCCATCTTTGTGTGAAAATCGATTGCCCCTATTAATTCGAACACGGTGAAACCGAATGGAACGAAATTTGGTACAGAGGTAGTACTAGCAAAGGGCACCCCAGTGTCATGTTTTATATCGCCGCCATCTTGACGGAAACGTAATGGCGGCCACACAAATGTTCAAAGCTTAAATCAAATTACGACTAACCTAATCATCCGATCTCTACCAAATTTTGCAACAACATACCTTTATGGAGGAAGCATCCTTTGACAAATCTAAGAGGTCATTAGCCTAATAGTTTGCGGATGGCGGCCATCTATGTGTCAAAATCGATTACCCCTATTAATTCGAACACGGTGAAACCGAATGGAATGAAATTTGGTACAGAGGTAGCACTAGCAAAGGGCACCCCAGTGTCATGTTTTATATCGCCGCCATCTTGACGGAAACGTAATGGCGGCCACCCAAATGTTCAAAGTTTAAATCAAATTACGACTAACCTAATCATCCGATCTCTACCAAATTTTGCAACAACATACCTTTATGAAGGGAGCATCCTTTGACAAATCTAATAGGTCATTAGCCTAATAGTTTGCGGATGGCGGCCATCTTTGTGTCAAAATCGATTCCCCCTATTAATTCGAACACGGTGAAACCGAATGGAACGAAATTTGGTACAGAGGTAGCACTAGAAAAGGCCACCTCAGTGTCATGTTTTATATCACCGCCATCTTGACCGAAACGTAATCGCGGCCACCCAAATGTTAAAGGCTAAAATGTAATTACGACCAACCTAATAATCTAGTCTCTACCAAATTTTGCAACAACAAATCTTTATGTGGGAAGCATATTCTGACCAAACTGCTAGGTCATCAGCCCAATAGTTTGGAGATGGTGGCCAAGTATGTGTGCAAATCGATTCCCCCTATCAATTCAAACACGGTGAAACCGAATTGAACGAAATTTGGTACAGAGGTAGCACTAGCAAAAGGCACCTCAGTGTCATGTTTTATATCGCCGCCATCTTGACGGAAACGGAATGACGGCCACCCAAATGTTAAAAGCTTAAATCAAATTTCGACCATCCTAATAATTTGATCTCTACCGGATTTTGCAACAACATGCCTTTTTGTGGAAAGCATCTTATGACTGACTATAAGGTCATCAGCCCAATAGTTTGCAAATAGCGACCATGTATGTGTGCAAATCCATTCCCCAGATCAATTCAATCACGGTGAAACCGAATTGAATGATTTTTTTTACAGAGGTAGCACTAGCAAAGGGCGCCTCATATTCATGTTTAATATCCCTATAGCACGTTGTATTTCAACAAGCTACTACAACCTACATTCAATTATACTCCTTTAAAAGGACAAAGAGTTATAACAATACCCATGCATTTAGGAGAAAGTAGGCTATATGTTCTTTACTGAACATCTTGTTTGTAATGTAAGACACGAGCGTAAAATATATTTTAATTTACAGAGTGTTTATTAAAATTCGCTAATCTGATATTCAGAGAGTTTCAACAAAACATTGAATATCAGATTAAAGGAGGAAATAAATACAAATGGAAAATACACTCAATAAGAAACAAGAAAGAAAAAAGATATTGGCGGTGGAACATAACATCCGAAGAGAATTCACATACACTCCTAGTGCACGCTTAGATTGTTCTTTCAATTAAAATAACACCAAGTTATTTGTTTCTGCCGTCCACCATCACGCGTATCATTGAAGGCGAGCGGGCGAGTGCAAGAGAGGGACAGCTCTTACGCACGTGTAAAGTGTATTGCACAGTGCAGTGCACCCTGTAAGATCTCATTGGAAAGCATTACTTTCATGATATATCAAAGTTTGAAATAGAAAATTCTAATAATGGAATCGATTTTTATTCTACTTTCGATTTTTGCAAAAAATGAAAGTAGACTTATGAGATCTACACAGGGCCAGTGCCTGTCTGTGTGTGTGTGTGTGTGTGTGTGTGTGTGTGTACGCTTGTTCCATGCCAGGATTGGATTCTTTAGTCACCGTAAACACATCCACAAACTGGACTGAAGGAAGAAGATTTATACTCGGATTCGAGTTAAAGCCGATGATGATGATGATGGTGTACTCTGCATGTTTGTCCCCCCCCCCCCCCCCCTCCATTCCTCCGATATCAACTCAAACACGGTCAATCCGAATTGAACGAAATTTGGTACAGAGGTAGCACTAACAAAGGACACCACAGTGTCATGTTTTATATTGCCGCCATCTTTACCAAAACATAATGGCGGCCACTCAAAAGGTCAAAACTTAAAATTAAATTACGACCAAACTAATCATCGGATCTTTACCAAATTTAATAACAACATACCTTCATATGGAACGCGTCTTGTGGCTAAACGACAAGGTCATCAGCCGTACCATTTCAAGATGGCGACCGTGTGAATTATGCAAACTTTATAATCCATAACATGGGATCCACCAGTTCCGATTATCGAACCGAGGATTGTTTAAACTGTTCTAAAGGACGTGCCCGTTCGAAATTAAAAGTTTATATTATAATATTATATTGCATAAGTCGCTTTAAAAAACTGAGCCGTCTCGATTACGGACAAGATGGCAGCTGATCTCTCGTTCTGACTAGATTTCACGAATTTGTGTATGTTGCATGCAATATAGACTACAGATATAAATAATAGGAAGTTTGTATGAAATGAACTTTGTTTGAAATATACTCCAGTGAAGAAATCGTTTAGTCAAAGTCATTATTTACTAGACATCTTAATCGATTTATAACAATGAACTTGGGAGGACATAATTAGGTCTGTGGTTACAGCGTTGGTCTCTCACCCGGCCGGCTGGGGTTCTAAACCTAACAGAGTTTTAATTTTTTGCTTGATCTTTTATATGCATTGTTTTTTGAGTACTGAGGCGTTATACAATTGAGCGTTATATTGTGCATTTTGCAATGGAAAATCTATATTTAATTAAAACAGATCTCCAATGGATCTGCATGAGTGACATCTACCATTAACTAGTTGAACTACGGTATGCGGGAGCTATCTACTGCCTACTAGATGCGAGCTGCGCTCTATACCGGCCAGTTAGCGAACCCATGCCAGTGGTGTTATTGAAAATGGACTCTTTTTGTCGATAGAGCGCACTGCCAAGTATAGGCGCGATTAAAAATTAGGTGTGCAGTAGGTACATTAAATGTGTTTCTCCCAGTGATACGTTTAGACCAACTAAGTTTCAATTATAGACTGGTTCACTTTTTCCAAAAACGCCTCTTTTCCAATTTGAGCGGCATTTTGGGTAACATTTGGGCAAATGGCTTATTTTTACTAATTCGGACCTGCTAAATACGAATATCGATGTTGCCTGGCTGATTTCTCCACCGGAAACCCGAAATTCAAGATGGCGGACTTAGCCCTATATCTGCACTATTTTCGTTTCCTCACGTATTTTTATTCCGATAGGGGCAATTTATGCTGTAAAGCATTGTTGAAACAATTGTTTGTCGATTGACTAAGTTTTTAATCACACTGAATCAATTTTTCCCTTAAAAATATATACAATATATACATTTTCTCCTTGTAATATTTTACAAAATTTGTTTTTAGATTGATTTATTTTCGTTATTTTATACGTATAATTACAAATACTACTGATACCATAACTACTATTTCTGTTCAAATTGCCAAAATCATGCTATTGTCTACGCAGCACTTAAAATACGGGGCGATTTTATGGACTTAAATGGACTTGACGGCTTAGCAGTATCAAAGGAAAGTGTTCATAGTTTAGTTCCAGACAGTTTGTTTTTGTTTTTAAGCTTATTGATGAGAGTGCGATTGACAATGTTCCGGAAGATTGTCAAAATGAGGGTAACTATTCAAACGATGACGATTCAAGCGATGACGATTCAGAATAGAACGCAGGTGCCAGCGCGACTGCAAGTAAATACACATCGAGTGACGTCACACTTTCGATCGCACAAGATATTGTATATGCTGTAAGTGGAAAATAAAAGCTTGCACCAAAACACATCGGCCTCGCTCTCCCATTACATCAAGCAACTCGCTCGAAGAAATTAGTGACTCTTTTCAACAAATTTCGTCACAGTTTGAGTTACCGGCAAGTGTTACAAGTGGATTCGACATTGGCGAAGATCACTCTTCAGTCTCATGATAAAGACTGGTGCCATAGTCCCCCAAAACCTAAAGCAGACGAACAACAAACAAGAGCCAGTGTGTAACGTTAATTAGTGCCCCCTGTTGGTAGCAACAAGTGTAACGGTTTGGCTGCCCCTAACTGTTGGGTGATAAATGTAACTGTTTACCTTTGCCTAAGCTATGTTGTTTTAATGGGCGCCAAGACCTCAACGCAATGCTGAAATCTAAATTTGTATTTAACAACGTCTAGCTCTGGTAGAACACCTTCAAGAATCTATTCACTCAGATCGTGGTATGATTTGATCATTAACCCAACAAACAATTGTATCAGGAGAAGGAATTGGTCTATATCTAATGCTACCTACTGAAAGCAAAGATTGCATTGTAAAAGAATTGAATTTATTACATAAAACAAGTATAGCAAAATTAATAAGAATTATAAGTTTAAAATTTAAATTGGAGCGTTGCGATTTTAATATTACCGATAGAAAATTTACGTGAAAACGGAGTCTGATAAATTATTGATTTTACTCTTATTCCCAAGCTATGAAGTTACTGAAATATGAAATATAAAACAAAGAGAAACGAGAGATTGCGTATTTCTGCGTCATTCGCGCTTACCACTGGAAATGGCCGAAGCCTTTCCCTCGTACTGGATGATGCTGTGAGCTTCCCACAGTCTCCTGGACGTCGTCATCTTTGTCGATATTTGATGATATTCTGGTAGATTAGATAATTCTATGGTCCGTACATCGGACCCAAACACTCGTACAACCACACTGGTTAAGTTTTACAAAAGTTAGTCCTCCACTCCACGGAACATCGGAGCGACTCCCGCGTGCAACCGTACTCGTTAAGTTCTACACAGATTGTCCTCGTTCCACGGCGCGCCAAACGATATATGCACCCGTCGCATCCCCACTCCAGTCCCGACTTCTAGCTTACGTGGTCTCCACTGATTGGCTCTGCCACCCCGCTACTTCCCCTTCTCTGCCTCATTACACACGGCGCGCGGATGATGAAGTCGATTTCCGTTCTAACTATTCGCCTTTTCTTGACGCTGCAACCCCGCTTGCGTAATACTTCTTGACAAGAATCAGCCCGTATCTGAATTTCCAGTGAGTCATGTCTCTCATAATATCCTAACTGACGAAACTCCGTAAAATTCCGTAATCACATAATTTTCTATGACATTGTCGTTCGTAATAATTTGCTTGATAGCGTTTTCTAAGACATAGAAAACCTATCTGTATGCTTATAATTTTTATAAAATGCTCCGAAAAATATCTTAATAATAATAATAATAAATTAATAATAATAATAAATTAACATGAAAAATTCTCTTAGCCGAACAATTTGCCGCGTAAATAAATATAGAATGGCATCCTACTGACTTATGCCAGTGGCATAAAACCCCTTGAAAAACACGTTACAAGTGGTGCATCTGACTGTAGATAACATCGATATTATCACAGCTACTCTGGATGGGAAGAATACATTCCGTGCAACACAAATCGTTGCATTTCAACGTGGAGGTTCGACAGCCCAAGAGATTTTAAAGGACGTGGAAGTGGAAAAAGCAGCGATAATTACGGTACCTCTCGAGTTGAGTAAGTTAGCTTCAACCACTGCTTTCAAGGGAAGGAATGAGCCTGTTTTCAAGAAAGCAGTTAGCACAAATTGGTATCGTCCCGGTGGAGATACAGACTGTGATATCGAGTCCGCAGCTATGGATTTAGTGTTTGTTTATCTTCGACAAAAGGAGACTTTGAAATCCGGATGAACTGAGTTTAATCAAGACATTACACACAACACATTGGGCATTTCTCAAGCTGGCTAAGAGCCCCTAATATTAAATCCTGCCCATGAGTGGGACACGCTCCGGACAGTGCTTGAAAGATCCGTCGTTGTCGCGGATAAGCTGAAGCAGCCGTACGTGGTGTTAACTTGTGATCAAGCGCTCTACCATGAGTTGTTGGAGATCAAATGGGGCTCAGAACTGTTGTTTTGAAGATGGGAGGTTTACACCTTGCACTTAATTTTCTGAAAACCATAGGACAGCATATGGCAGGAAGTGGTATTCGTGAGATCTGGGTGGAAAGCGGAGTCTTATCAGAGGGATCGGCCGCTGGAGTTCTTGATGGAAGGGCATATGGTAAAGGTCTTAGTATTCACAAACTTATGTTCTAGGCTTTATGGCGCATTTTACTGGATAGACTGGCTAATGAGAAGAGCTGCGATATTTTTGAAAACCTCCCCTATGATGCAGAAACAGCTATCGAGCATTTCCTCGTACAAGAAAACCGGAAAAAAATAAAGACTTTGTTTCCGAGGCATCACGATCAAGTTCAAATTTTGCGTACTGGTGGTCATATCTAGAGATGGTTTCGACATTACTCAAATTTACAAGGGCGATCCGTTCTGGAAATTGGGACATGTATTTGACTGCTCTTAAGGAGATGCTTCCCTTTACTGCACAATACGACCACACCAATTACACTAAGTCCTTGGCAGTGTATATAGCTGGAATGCATCAGCTCCCTGAAGAAGTCGAGATGGCATTCAGGAAGGGAGACTTCGGGGTCCAACGGAGCAACGGAAAATTTTGTCAAGTTGACGCGGATCATGCACAGGAATGGATAGTGGGCACTTCTATGAAAGCCGGCGGATTAGTTGGAATCACGTAGGAAGATTCTGCTCTGCAACGTTGGGCCTTATCATTTCACTGGAGGAGCGATATTACTAATTCCGCGTTTGAAATGTTCGGGATAGGAACAGAAGGCTGCTCATATAAAGAACAATCTGCCTATCCTGGTAGGAGACGGCGAGACAACTCGGACGAAGAAAAACCCTTGTCCACTTTGAAAACTTTTAAAGTTTTCTCAGAAGGCAATGCTGATCTCTCAAATATTCACAATGTAGCAACTAAGGACATTGCTAACGTCAAGATCCAAGATTTCGCTTCTACGCGCACGAGAACTGGGGCTTGAACAAGTGAATAAGTTCGTCTCCGAACGCCTTGTGTCATCTGAAGACACGGGGAATCCGCAAGTGAGCTTCCATTTGCCCATTTCTAAGAATCGCCCTATCATACTGAACGACTTGCCGAAAGTTTTGACGAAGAAAACGACGCACAAAACAGTGCTGATTAGTGACAGGAGCGTTCTCCGTAGAATAGTAATGGCTTACGAAGACAGACAGACGAGACCGGTAGGGAAATTATATTAGGCCTATGTAGGAAAAAATGAGGGTTGGTAGCTCTTTGTAACGCATAACTACCATTTATGTCGCTTCGCACGACAAATGTATCCCTAAAACCGTTTACAGAATAAAAATACAACCTGAGGAAACGAAAATAATACATCTTGGCCGCCATCTTCGATTTCGGGCTTCCGGTCGAGAAATCAGCCTGGCAACAGCGATATTCTTGTTCAGCAGATCCGAATTAGTAGATATAAGCCATTTGCCCAAATGTTACCCAAAATGCCGCTCAAATTTAGAATTAGGTAAAACTGAACCAGTCTATTATTGTTAGTTGTTGGTGTTAATATACTGAATTCCTACGTTGTTTGGAGTGTTTGCTGATGAAATTGCAAAATACTGGGATAAATTATAAACTCTGGTTTGAACGCCGCTGCTACAAATCCAGTGTGCCAATTTGCATTTCTAGTAATAGGAAGACGATAGTAGGTGATAAGGACAAAGAGATATTACTATACCCCTACATTTAGGAGAAAGTAGGCTAGATGTTCTTTCCTGAACATCTTGTTATGAAAGCCGGATCTATATCCATATAGGCTTTCATATAGCCGTGGTAATTATTTTCGAGATCTCGGGAACCAAGTGTCACCCAGGGTTCAAACCTATCGACTACCAATCGAATCGGGGTAGTTTTTTTTATTTTTTTATGTGTAACATCTTTCCGCTCGGTTGCTGGATAGTTTTGTGGGAGTGATTTTGAAAACTGGGGACGGAAGTGGATCTGAACGATCGAGCTGGCAGTGGTGGATCGAACGGAAATATGCACTGCCCACTCAATCGATCGAACGGAAGTGTACTAGCTGGCAGTGGTGGAAAACGGAAGTATGCACTGGCCGCTCGATCGATCGAACGGAAGTGTACTAGCTGGCAGTGGTGGAAAACGGAAGTATGCACTGCCCGCTCGATCAATCGAACGGAAGTGTACTAGCTGGCAGTGGTGGAAAACGGAAGTATGCACTGCCCGCTTGATTGATCGAACTGAAGTGTACTAGCTGGCAGTGGTGGAAAACGGAAGTATGCACTGCCCGCTCGATCGATCGATCCAGCGAGCAGTGGTAAGACCCAGCTGGCAGTGGTACGAGAAACAATGAGCGCGCGGTGTCGCAAATTGATACCATGACGTACTCTCGGCCATGTGGAATGTATATGACATACTGAATGGAAAACGCTCATGCGAACTCTGGTGTCATGTGATTGAAACAAATGACATGGTACATGTTCTAAGTCTTCGTATCAGTATTTAAATGGTAAAAAGCCTTAATATCAAACATTGTAAGTAGTCGGCATTGACGGTATTATGTTTCTGCACAATGGCTATTCAAATATTAACCCACATAATATCAATATAATATAATCGTTGTGGTTATACGAGAATTGAGCAAGCCTTCATGAACTATTACTGAATACATTCTCTTTACTCACAAGAGGGCCTATTCATAAGGCATTTTAAACTCAATTTCACGCAGGAACATTATCGAAACAAGCAAAATATAAATGAAACTCAATTCCGTAATGCAGTATTATTGGAACGTGGAAATAAGTCACCATCTTGTGCGCAAAATTTGCGTAGTCGGAATAGCCGTGGGGTTAGTGCTTATGACTGTGAATCTAGAGATCTTGGGTTCGAATTCCGGACGGGGTAGATATTCTTGCTACCAGATTATCATTTTAAACGATATTTACCATATCAATATGACTCATTTTAACAGAATCCATATGAAATTACGTGTTGGTCTGTGAATCAAGAGGACCTGTTTATAAGGAATTTAAGATTATGAGCGGTGTCGCGTCTATTAATCTAGTTTATCCATATCGTATTCTTTATTTAGGCTAGTGCTGGTGGAAGCTACAAATCATCTAATAAAATGAGTTCCGTATTATAAACTACAATATCTGTAAAACACTCCCTTTTACAATAGATTAATATTTGCGCCAATAATAGTATAAAATACCGGTGTATCAACGATTTCACGTGAGGTTTCTTCTATGTCAGATGTTACACATCATATGCGACTACTGTAAGGCTCGTTTTTTTCTCGAAAAAACTCCGTATGTACGTATGTGTGTGACGTTTTTGCGTTTAGCAAAGTACAGGTCGCAATTTTCAAGATATCGAGCTGACATTTGGTCCGGCGAAAGGGATAGGGCCTGTGAGGAACCCTATTTTTGGGCGTAAAATCGGTGCAGGGCCGGAACTATTTTTGGGGCCCTGAATTTCATCCTTTTTTTTTCGAATCATTATATCTCGTAAACCGTCGGTCCTATCGAAAAAAGTTAAATCTACAGGTGTAAGATCTCAGCAATTAGCAACTTTTCTACCCGTTATCATATTTTGAAACCTCTCACCGTTTTGATGTTATTACATGTTTTTGGTTTTTGAAAAAAGAAATTGGGGACCAAATGTATATACTAATTTGTAAAAATTCAACTAATGGTCTAATTGAATTCAACGGAAAATTCTCTATAATAATCCGTTTTCACCTTTTAAATAAGTTAAAAAATGCTCGAAATACAAGGGGGGTCCCAAAATGCAGCATTGCCTAGAATAACATTTTATAACTTTCCTACATTTCCACGCAATCGGGCCGAAGGCCTTGCCGCCAACGAAGTTGTTGTTTGAGATTATTACCCCTCTCGCTTGCCGCTATGCTGCGCCACCGTCTCATCCAAAGCAGGTGTTGTGGCGTGGACTCTTACTTGTTATTGTTGTTTTCAATTTGGAATTTGGGGCATCGTACTCATTAGATTTGTGTACTTTTTGCATGTATGAAATATGCTTCCAACCTTATTTTTATTGTGATACCTATATCTAAGGACGAAGTTAAACCTGCCTGAGGGAGGGGGGATGAAAACGAAATGTTATCATAAGAGACCAGATATAACTCTCAATCATTCAGTGTTGCGCAGTGACTTCAAGCAGTATTCAGATGATTCTGTTATTTTCTAGCATGACATATTGTTGTTCTATACCTGAGATTCCGCATCGGTTTGTAGAAAGTTGAAAGGAGAAATATGACGATGATCATAATTATCAATAGATCTTCGTGCAAACAAAAATTCTAACCAATCATATCGCACTTTATTGGCGTCCGCAATAATATATACCGGTATTTAAATAAGTATGATTTGATACACATAAAACACAGTATACCGGTATTGATTGGAATTTTGAAATAAACTTTACAGATTTTGAAACTAGGCGAGTGGACAGAGTTAGGAAGGTAATTTTTTAAATATACTGTATTTTATGGAAGTTCATTACGTTATTAGTAGAATTAGTAGTTGGCGTGAAAATCAACTCGTTTACGCAGACATACTACGCATATAAGTACAGTTGCTACAGTGTATTTCTTTCATATTCTACACTAGTCATTTATAAACTTTTAAGTAGTTTATAAATAACTAGTATCTCAATTATAGTCCTTCATTGCTTTGAGCATTAGCCTAGGCTGGAAATCGTACCAGGAACTCTTCGTGCCAAAGCCTTTAAATGTATTACGTTTTGAAACTTCAACTTTTATTAGCCATTTCGTTATGAAACTGCCCACATGATTTACTGATGCAGAATTGTGGCTAAGTGGTTAGCATGCTGGGCTTTGGCACGATGAATCCCTGGTACGATTCCCGGCCTAGGCTAATGTTCAAAGCAACGAGGGACTATAATTAAATTGAGTTCCATGAAGAGTGGTGACTTTATTCTCTGAAGGTTAATTCTCATGGCTTGAGAACTGGGTGTTTATGACGTCTACATCATCATTTCATTGGCATTGCGGCGCGCAGTCTGCCAACTCAAAAGACCAACTTGTACCAAGCAGACCTCCTGATGACCACACTGTATTATGCCCAAATATTGAGAAAGGTGCTCATGGAATTGAAATATGGTACTACCTAGTCTTTTGCGTGCAGAGAGTGTGGAAAAACCGGGAGAAGACGACACTCGCATATGACCCCGCTGTTTTGTCTCTTAAAACAGCAAACTATATTATCGTCTCGCTCAGGATAGCTGTCACAAAAGAAAAGGGGAAGTATGAGAAACCTGTTTGATCTGTAATTTACACGTCAAGAAGACAATAATTGTTCTTACGTAATTGAACGACTTCGTCCAACGCCGACTTCTGTAGAGTTGTTGTTTCATTGAGGGTCTTGGACATCGTGGCCATTCAGCCCCGTGTACTTAATAGCATTTGTCTGCTAACCTGTGTTATTGCGGTTTCCGTATTTGTAATTCACGCAAGGCTTGGGAAGGAGGCGGCCGTTGCCTTAAGTAGGAACCATCCCAGAAATAGAAGTGGGAAATCCACGGAAAAACACTTCCAGTATGGCTGAAGTGGGAATCGAACCCATCTCTTCTCAGTTTTGCCTCACGAGGCTGAGTGTACCCTGTTCCAGCCCTCAAACCAGAATTGAATTTCTTGGTAGAGTCAGGAATCGAACCCGGGACTCCGGGGCGATAGCCAAGAATGCTAGTAGCTACACCACTTCTAATGCAACGTCTATTGAAGAACATACATACAAGTTTACTACATGTTATTGTATATGATTGGCACATCTATAATTGACCTACTATAATGTTAACTGAAGCGTGATATTACAATGCTTCGAGAAAGCAAACATCTATGCTGGCAGCTTTGTCTTGACCGACAAATTATATGAGAAGAAGAAACGACTTGATTTTTAATGGTTAAATTAAGATGACTCCTACTATACAATCTTCACGCGCCAGAGACGCCGTTAACAAATACTGTACTTGCTGCGTCCTTCGCGTGCGGCCTTCGTCACATTTAGACCTGAAACTCGGAAACTCGGCCACGTTGTCTTAGGTGGCGTCTCGACCGGTGACGACCAACTAAGTAGGTTACCAGTGCTACACGCAATGACGACTATGTCAATCAATAAATAATAATAATGATAATAATCGAGAGTCTGCCATCTGGAGCCGGCACATGTAAAACACTTCTGTTAGGCAGTGTTGTCAACAGGTGATCATTCAATAACTTCTGAGCCAAATGTCAATAAAAAGGCCGTTGAATAATAATTGTATCTTACAAATTAGATAATCAAATAATAATAACAATATGATTCTTGGTGTAGTCACGTCCTAGTTCGTGAAGAATGGCCTAGTAAGTGGTCCTGGCTGTCGGGATACCAGTAACTACCGAATAGGAGTGGGTATCTTGAACATATTTCGAGTCGTGGCCCTCCTTGTGCTCAGGCGGCTAGAACTACCCAACTATTTTGTTTGTTCCCTGAGGTGAAACCCAGGGGCTCTGTGTAAGTAAGGCTAGCAACCTGCTTTACTTATACCCCCTAAACCTGATAAAAAATGAGCAAGCCTCTGACCTATAGGAGTGATGGAGCCCCACTCCAATCTGATAGATCAGGAACTCCTTGTAAACGAACAGGCAATCGAACTGGTATTCGATGGGGGGCTATTAATATTTATGTTGTGCTGTACCAACAATGTTCTATGTCTTATGTGTATATAATAATAATAATAATAATAATAATAATAATAATAATCCACAAAATTATCGAAAACTTTTGAATCGCGGTAAAATCCCAGAAGAATGGAAATTGGCCATGATACATCCAATTTACAAAATAGCTGACAAAACCAACCCGAACTACTATAGAGGAATCTCTTTGATTCCAGTAGCTTATAACATTTTCTCTAGAGCTCTGTTAAACTGTCTGGAACCACAAATTGACCCCCAAATTGGCGAATATCAAGCAGGATTTAGAAAAACTTGCTGTTGCAGCGAACAGATTTGGAATCTTCGTACACTCTTGTCCATAAGACACTGTAGGAGTACTACAGTGACTTTTGTAGACTTTGAAAACGCCTATGACTCCATAGATCGAAACACACTATTCCAAACTCTAGAGGAGATGAAAGTAGACATTAAAACACGAACTATCATCCGAGATACCCTCACTAATACCATCTCCAAGGTCAAATTTATGGGAGAATTACTGTATCAGAGCCCTTTCCAATCAGAACCGGCGTCCGACAAGGCGATGGCCATCATATTCAATGTAGTTTTAGAGAAAATAATTCATACATAGGAAAAAGAAGTCAAAGGAATTCAACTAGGTAAAAAAAAGGAAAACATAACCCATATAAAATGCCTCGCTTTCGCAGATGACATCGCCATACTAACAAATAATAGAACAGAAGCACACCACGCCTTAGAAAAACTCCACGAAAACCGGGCTCAAAATTTGGTATGCAAAAACGCAGTTTTTCGATACAAAATCCTCGATACAAACTCCCAATATAAACATAATACGGAGAAATTGTACGAGTCAATGACTTCAGATATTTAGCATGCAGAAATCTGTTCTGAACACAAAGGCTAACGTAGAAAGAGTCTCAAAATTACAGAAAGCTTACAAACTTAGCTGGTCCCACTACAATAAAAAATGCATTTAAGACAATGAAAAACAAGAAAGGAAAATTCTGAGAAAAATTTACGACGCCGTTTTCCGAGATAATTTCTGGCAAAAACGACCCACAGAAGAATTATACAGAAATACTGAATCTATCACGACACTCGTCAGAAAACGCAGAGTAAAGTTCTTTACGGCGGCTCCGGTGGCGTAGTTGGTAGCATGCTGAGCTTCTATGCCCAAGATAGCGGGTTCAAACCCGGCCGAAGCCGTCGGATTTTTAAGAGCGTTAAAAATCCCTCAGTATGCCTTCCTTCGGAGAGGAAGTAAAGCCGGCGGTCCCATGTCAGAGATTTATGGCATGTTAAAGATCTTTCCACTAATTACACCTGTGTGAAACTAAATTGGATAGGTTAAGAATGTAAACAACGCTCTTAGGTTGCTACGTTCGTTGCCAAGAGCCGACTGCGGTGGCGTCTAGTAGCTAGTTCTGAACTAGGCCTAGTAGTCGTTGACGGTGGCGTTTGGCGGCAAAAGTAGGAACTATTTGAAAATTCAAAGTTGCAGTCCCTACTTGAATTAAAAAAACAGATACACACACTAATACAGTCATCAAAATTAACACCGGTTATCAGACAGATTCTACACACACCCAAAGTACACGGGGCTACATGACCGCGTTGTCGCAGCCCCTAAACTAAGGAACCAACCAACCAACCAAAGTTCTTTACACATATCGCCAGAACGAACGACACCAGACTGACTAAAACAATATTCAACATGATTTCTACATTAAAATTGGGTACTTCTTGGTACAAAAAAACTATGGAAGACTTACAACAATTACATATCACCATAGAAGACATTCGCGACCGCAGCATTTGTAGAGGAACAATCAGAAACTAGAAATTTGTATTTAGATCACAACCCAAAAGAAATAGGTGTAAATGGACAGACAGAAGACACACAGTGAACGGATGAAAGGTTTTTGGGAAGATAAAGAGAAGAAAAGAGCCACCATCAAAAGCTAGATTTTTGTGTTTTTAGGGCTCTCCTTAAAGAGGAATGTACGAAAATAATAATAATAATAAAGCAAAGCCAACCCCGTACAGGCCATGAAGGCCCAGAGAGTAGTGGAAGGTAGAGGCTTCCACACTTTGTGACAACAGCACAAGATGGGATGGAGTTGTCAGCTCCACGCCCGGTCGTCTTTGCTTCCAGGTACTCATTTCTGGTGTAGGCTGAGTGAACCCCAAGTCTATTTGCGTTTCCAAAAGTGGTAGTTTTGTTTCTAAAATCCAAACCTAGAAGAATTGCTGAGTTTTAATTCACTGGCCGTGAAAGCCAATATACCATCTTTTTGGAAGCCTTCATAGGGAGGTTAAGGCTGCTTGAGTTTTTAGTTCTCGCAGTAAAGTGGTGCATTTGCACCTAATATAAAGGGAGGTAGCGCGCAGTTCGTTACTCCCGTGGGAGTCCGGGCGGGGACACCAAGAGCCCGCCGATGAGCCAGCTTGGTGTCCTAGGCGAAACCCCACACAAGACATGGCACAAACCTAGAAGAATTGCTGAGTTTTAATCAGTGTGGGTTGCATAACGCTAAGGTAAGTGAATCGAGAGCGCATCCCTGATATTGATATATTAGGCCTAATACCGCCAAGCCACGTCACGTTACGCCGTGTTAAGTTCACCGTAATCTTACCATAATAGTAAAAAAAACGCGTGAGATCGGCCAGCAGAGAAAATTACAACAACAATTTATTTCCTTTGTGCGTACTGGTGGATTATGAATACAAAATACTGTAAATACATACATACATACAGACAGACAGACAGACAGACAGAACGTTAAGTGAAATATTTTATGGATTATGATGCTGCACTTGCGTGAGGTGTAATTCTGGTGCTAGTTTGACCAGCACATTCTCCTGAACTTAACCACACTGAACAGGGTTGTAATGATATTCCTGAGAGATTGAGTACATCCCAGGGCATGTTGCCTGGTTGAATACTTGAAGAGGGTATGATGTAACACTTGTCAATGAAATATAGTATACTATAGTAGACTAATACATCATACAGCTAAGTTTATGAGAATTATTTTCAATACCGATACCTAAAACGTGTTCAAACTGAATTGAGAGGAGGATGACATGTTAAAATATAAATATAACTGCGATGCAAAATACAATATTTTAGAGTCAATTACGAGTCATGCCGGGCATGCACGTGGCAAGCCAATTCCATTTTACCAGAGCCAGAATGAGCGCGGTTCATGCTTATTAAGCATTTACTAACACATGCCACTCGAATTCATATTCTTCTATATACTGTACGTCACGTGTGCTTTTGGGCTGGGGTTCAAGCCAAAATTTGCATGATACACATTGAAAGTGTGACGATTTACCGCACACCTTGACCCGAAGCGGGCGCACGCAGATACTACTCGCATCTCATCGCGAGAAGCAGTTGTACAGAGTAATGCTTCAATACTTTATTGCGCAGTTGTAAAGCTGGTAGAAGGTGGAGGGATCAATATAAATGGAAAATCTATTAATAACATTAGATATGCGGATGATACTGTTGTCATAGCAGATAAATTATCTACCCTTCAAGCCATTGGTGCAACCAAACTGGCACTAATAAGACACTTCTGGATTATAGTAGTTGTCTAATTAATTGTACCCATTACACCTACATACTATGGACAAGTAATTCATTCTCGTACACTTAGTACTACTGTTTGTGTAAGACTGTAAGGGCCCGAACTCATACTTGCTGTGTCACACGCCAGAACACTACACGCTGCTGTGACATCACAGAGCAGTCTCGGTCAACACCATGGATCTCCACCGTTACTGGATGACGCATTACATCATCATCATCATCTTTCTTCGGCTTTTCCCATTTAATTGGGGTCGCCGGCTCATTTTGGTTTTGGCCGGGGATTTAAGGCCGGATGCCCTTCCTGACGCCACGTGATTTTTCAGGTGAAAATTTCACCCCGCTGTCACCGGGATTCGAACCCCGGCCGTCCGGGTGAAAGACGAGCAGCTAAGCCACTGCGCCATCACGCTCCCCAATGACGCACTACATGTTACGAAAGAAATGGCAAACGTTCAATTCCTGACCCGAACTTAAGCTGAGACGGACTACTACTCTTATTTTTTTAACAATTATTATGATTACTTTTGCACAAATATCAATCAAAGCACAACGAATACGCTGGCAATGTTTAGTGACATATCATTAACAGAAGTAATATTTCCAATCACTCAATTTTTATTATTATTATCAAGTTTTACCCTCAAAACGGAGTAACAGGAGCCCGGTTTACGGGCACCAGTCTCTAACTTTTTTTTTTCCCGCATTCACCTTTTCCAAGGTGCTATGCTATCACAGCATGAGAGTAGTAGTGTTACGAAAGAGAGGCCGATTTTACCCGCAATACCAGGCGAAGGTAATCGAGCTATTCCACTCATTTCAACATCGAGCGCCAGGTTGTTGATTTATTTTATAATACTGTTACGTGCCACCCCTAGTGGCACTTTTGTTAACTGGATTACGGTGGGTATAAAGCACAACACAGGATGTTCTTTTAAAGAAATAATTAATTTTATTGCAGCCAGAAAAAAATACACTACTCAACAGCAAATGCAAGCAATTATTACCTTAATCCAGTTTCCTCACGTCGAGAATACTTTCCCTTTCACTTGTCAACAGACCACAGTTAATCCTCTTCGCTAATGAGTCCGGCCCCGTACGCTAGCTGGAAATAGCTGCACTAGGTCTGTCACTGTTTCACAAGCACCACAATCACTTCCTCGCTGTCAAGAGAATCAGCTTCACTGGGGGTTTCGCAAGTCACCACACTTCTGTCGCTCACGATAAACGCTCGCACTAGCTCGTAAAACACAACAACAACCCCTGCTTGACAGGTCGCACTTATATAGCAGGCCGGTGACTCAATACATGCTTCTAGATCCATCCAGGGTTCACGGCATCTCGAGGTTTCCATCGCTGGTCCAGTCACGAATATTCTGGACTATCCCTTTGTCCTAGTAGCCCTGTTGCATAAGGCGCACGCAATACAGGAGGCAGGCCACAGCCCAGCCCCTGGGGCAGTTGTGACTCATGCAGCGAGCGATGACACAAACTCACAGCCGTAACACCACCCCCTTCCTAAAAAGGCTGATCGTCCCGATCAATCATTGGTCAGTCTGTGTCCCTCCGTAGGCTGCCAGGCGATCTCGGTGCACGATCGTCATCTTCGCCCTCGGGCTCCGCTGGATCCTGTAGACGACATCGTTGATCCGTTTCACGACTCGGTACGAGCCCTCCCAGGACTTCTGCAGTTTGGGTGACAGGCCTTTCTTCCGTAATGGATTGAAGAGCCAGACCAGGTCGTCCTCGTGGAATCCGCCGGCATCCATCTGCTGGTCGTATCGGGTCTTCATTCGGTCGGTCTCGATCCGCAGTTTCCTCCTCGCGAACGCGTGTACGTCCTCCAGTTGGTCGACCAGTTCTTGACAATACTGGCTTACCGGGATCGGATCATTCCCAGGTCGGCCGAAGGAAAGATCGACAGGTAGACTGAGCTCCCTCCCAAACATGGCCCGGGCTGGTGTGCACCCGGTGGCTTCATGCACGGCGGCGCGGTAGGCCAGGAGAAATAGTGGAAGATGCTTGTCCCAATCCCTCTGGTGCTCGCTGACGACTATTCGGAGATGGTTCTCGATGGTGCGATTGAATCGCTCTACCATCCCGTCGGACTGAGGGTGTAGCGGCGTTGTCCTTGTCTTCCGGATTCCCAGCAGCTGGCATAGGTTCTGGAACACCTGCGACTCGAAGTTCCTCCCTTGGTCGGAGTGCAGCTCCAGGGGTACTCCGTACCGGCTGACGAATTCCTTCACCAGGGTCTCTGCAATCGTCGCGGCTTCTTGGTTAGGGAGCGCATACGCCTCCGGCCATTTGGTAAAGTAGTCGCTGACGACTAATATGTAGCGGTTCCCTGCCTCGCTTAACGGGAATGGCCCAGCAACATCGATGGCCACTCTCTCCATGGGGCCGCCCACGTTGTAGGTCTTCAGTGGACCCCGTCGTCTTCGTCCTGGGCCCTTGCTGGCTGCGCAATCGTGGCACCTCGCGCAGTAGTTCTCCACGTCTGTTCGGCATCCGATCCAGTAGAACCGCTCTCTCAGCTTCTCCAGGGTCTTCTTTATCCCTAGGTGTCCACCAGATGATCCTCCATGGACTTCCTTCAGGACTTCCTCCGTCATAGCCTTTGGAACGACGACTTGTTCCCGAGATGTCTTCCCGTCGGTGCTCTCCCAGGCGCGGCAGATGAGGCCATCCCTTACAATCAGCGAGTCCCACTGCGCCCAGTAGGACTTAAACTTTGGGCTGCAGTCACTCACAATGTTCCACCCGGGTCCGGGGACACAGGCCCTCTTCCATTCGGCTATCAGTCCCAGGTCATCATCTTCTGCTTGTGCCCGCGTGAAAGATTCGCGGCTCCAGTTCCCTTGAAGTTCCACAGTAGTCCTCCGGCACTGTATCCCGGTGTTCTGATCCCTCCTAGTACAGAAGGTGCAGTCTTCGGGGCACGGTCTTCGTGACAGGGCGTCGGCGTTAGAATGCAGTTGGCCTTTCCTGTGCTGAATCTCAAAGTTGTACTGTTGAAGCCTCTCTAACCACCGCGCGAGTTGACCCTCGGGCTGCTTGAAGTTCAGGAGCCACCGCAGGGATGCATGGTCGGTCCTGATGAGAAATTCTTGCCCGTACAGGTACTTGTGGAAGTGTTCAATGGTCTTCACGATGGCGAGCAGCTCCTTCCTGGTGACGCAGTAGTTCCTTTCTGGCTTTGACAAGGCCTTGCTGAAGTAGGCCACTACTCTCTCCTCGCCGTCCACTACTTGCGACAGGATCCCCCCTATGCCAAAGTCGCTGGCATCGGTATCGACGATGAACCTTGTTCCAGGTCTGGGGGAGGCCAGAATAGGCGCGGTGCACAGAGCCTGCTTGAGTTGCTCGAAGGCATTGTGGCATTCCGCTGTCCACGTGAAGAGTTGGTCCTTCTCAGTCAGTCGATGTAAAGGTTTGGCGATGTCGGCGAATCCTCTCACGAAGCGACGGTAATAAGTGCAGAGTCCCAGGAAGCTTCGTAGTTGGGACTTGTCCTTCGGAACTGGCCACTCCCTCACAGCTGCGGTCTTCTCTGGCTCGGTGCGCACCCCTTCCTCGGAGACGATATGCCCAAGGTACTGGACCCGCTTCTGGAAGAGCTGACACTTCTTGGGGCTCAACTTCAGCTGGGCAGCCCGTAGCTTCAACAAGATCTCCTTCAGGCTGCTGTAGTGCTCCTCGAAGCTTCTCCCCAGAACGATGACGTCGTCTAGGTAGACCAGGCAGGTCTTCCAGTGTAGTCCCCTCAGAATGGACTCCATTAGCCTTTCGAAGGTCGCAGGGGCGTTGCACAGACCGAATGGCATGACGGTGAACTGCCAGAGCCCGCTGCCCACAGAGAACGCCGTTTTCTCGCGGTCCTTAGGGTGGACCTCCACCTGCCAGTAGCCACTCTTCAAATCCAAGGTGGAGAACCATCTTGACCCTGATATGGTGTCCAGCGTGTCGTCGATCCGGGGTAGAGGGTAGCTGTCCTTCTTCGTGACATCGTTCACCCGCCTGTAGTCCACGCAGAACCTGGTGGAACCGTCCTTCTTCTTCACAAGCACGACCGGAGAACTCCAAGGACTATGTGATGGCTCGATCACCCCTTGATCCTTCATCTCTTCAACCATCCGGTCGACTTCGGCTTGCTTGGCGAGCGGGACACGTCGGAATGGGGCCCTAATCGGTGCGCTGTCCCCAACGTCGATTCTGTGCTGGACCAAGCTTGTCCTGCCGAAGTCTTTGCTTCCCACGGAGAAGACATCCTGGAATTCGTGTAGCAGGTCCCGAAGTTGGCGTGATTGTTCCTCGTCTAAATGGTCCTGGGATCCTTGGTACAGCTTCTGTAGTTCTTCTGGCAGTGTGCGTCTTCTTCGGTTGTCCGTCTGCAGGTGTCCGTCTGTCGTATCTGTGATGCGGGCAATCCAGGTAACGGGCTCGCAGACTCCTAGGTTGGTGTCCCGATGAACCGTAATGTCGTAGTCGTTCAGGTTGGACAGGCGGACGTACGGCCGAGACGTCGTGTTGATGAGAGTCTTGGCAACTAGCAATCCTTTTGTCTGGATGTCCTCATATTTTGGCTCGATGACAGCCGCCACTCCCTCAGCAGCTCCGTCGACAATTACGGCAGCGCTGACCTCCGTCCTGGCGGGAACGATGACGTCTTCTCTCAGCCTTACTCGCCGTGCGGTGATGGACTCGTGCGCAGGTTGCAAAGCAAGTTCCTCACCTCCGAAGTGCAGAGTGTTGGTACTCAGATCCAAGATGATGTTGTTCTGGTCCAGGAAGTCCAGTCCGATGATCACTTCATTTGATACGTCAGCCACAAGCACTGGATGCTTTATCGCCCGTCGACCAATGACGAACTCCAGTGATGCTTCGCCGTGTACCGGTGCGGTCTCTCCGGTCGCGGTTATTAGCTGGAGGTTCCTTTGTGTGGGTTGCACTCTCCACTTCGGGATCACGGTGGGACTGACGATGGTCCTCGATGCTCCCGTGTCGATTAGCATGGGCCAGCTCTCTCCGTTGACGACTCCGTCGACCATCAGGCTGCTATTGTCCCTCCGTAACTTCGTCACACGAACCTGGACTGCCGGGGCTTGACGACTGCCACAAGCCAACCTTTGCCCCCCAAGGCTGGCTAATACTCGTTTCCCTGGGTCGCGCGGTTTTCAGACGACTGATTTCCCGTCGGATACCCTCGGCGGCGGCGATCACCGCAGTCCTTGTCAGGTGGCCTTTCTTACCGCAGGTCCAGCAGGTCGGTAGTTCTCTTCCGGACCGCCTCTCCGGTTGCCTTCCGGCTGTGTCGTTGCTGGTGGTGCCGCGACTATCGAAGAAACGGCTTAGCGTCTCCATTAATTCGTCGGCCAGGGGCTTGGTCTCGTTGGTTTTTACTGGTTCGTCGACGTCCACTTGACGCACCCGCGCGTGAATTCTGGATGCCTGTTTTGCCGTCTCGAACTCAAGTGCGTGGCTCAGCGCATCTGTCAGGGTCTTATTGCGCGCGAGTCGCAGCGCCTGTTGAGTGTCCGAGTCCCGTAGCCCGTCGGTGAAAGTCTGCGTCGCTATCTGCTCCAGAAAGTCGGCCGGCGCTGTTGGGTAGGCGAGCCTTACGAGACGTGCGATGTCCATCTCGAACTCCTGCAGGGTTTCCGCGTTCTTCTGTACCCGGGTCCGGTGCTGCATCTGATAGGCCTGCTGAAGATGGCTATCTCCATATCGGGACTCCATATGGGCGATCAGGGAAGCGTAGTCCTGGGATCCAGTCGGGATGGCCTGAAGGACGTTAAGGGCGTCACCTCTCAGCGCTACAATGAGAGCTGTAGCCTTTTCTGTGTTGTTCCAGTTATTTATGGAACAGGCCGCCTCGAACTGACGTAAGTAGGTGCTCCACGTGACCTTTCCGTCGAAGGTTGGGGGCGTCACTCTGCTATGTCCCGTTCCCGATATTCCCGGTGTAACGGTGGGCGGGCGTTGGCGCAGCTCGGCAACTTCCTCTCGTAGAGCGTTGAATTTCTCTTCCACCCACGTCAGTGGGCGTTGGCGCAGCTCGGCAACTTCCTTTTGTAAGGCGTTGAATTTCTCCTCCACCCCCATCAGCGGGCGTTGGCACAGCTCAGCAACTTCCACTTGTAAGGCGTTGAATTTATCCTCCACCCCCATCAGCGGTCGTTGGCAGAGCTCGGCAACTTCCACTTGCAAGGCGTTGAATTTCTCCTGCACCCCCGTCAGTGGGCGTTGGCGCAGCTCGGCAACTTCCTTTTGTAAGACGTTGAATTTCTCCTCCACCCCCATCAGCGGGCGTTGGCGCAGCTCGGCAACTTCCACTTGTAAGGCGTTGAATTTCTCCTCCACCCCCATCAGCGGGCGTTGGCACAGCTCGGCAACTTCCACTTGTAAGGCGTTGAATTTCTCCTCCACCCCCATCAGCGGGCGTTGGCGCAGCTCGGCAACTTCCACTTGTAAGGCGTCGAACTTCTTTTCCACTGCCGTGACTTCCTCACGCAGACCCAGTTCTAATTTCTTCAGGTCCTGTGTCAACTTATTCTGACCGTCTTCCATCTTCTTCTGGCCGTCCTCTATCCTCTTCAGGTCCTCCGCTAGCTTATTTTGACCGTCTTCCATCTTCTTCTGGCCGTCTTCTAGTTTGGCAGTTAGGTCCTCGGCTAACTTCTTCTGGCCGTCCTCCATCTTCTTCTGGCCGTCCTCCATCTTCTTCTGGCCGTCTTCTATCTTGGTTTCCATGCCTTTTAACTTTTCTAGCAATGCTGCCAATTTCTCCTCCATTTTAGTTGTTTGTCTTGTAAAGGGCATGCACTCACAGGAAAATTAGAGAAAATGACCTGCTCGGGTTTTGAAACCAGGACCGTCAGGTGTTGTGCTTGAGTTCGTAATCCGGCTTCTGACACCAGTTGTTACGTGCCACCCCTAGTGGCACTTTTGTTAACTGGATTACGGTGGGTATAAAGCACAACACAGGATGTTCTTTTAAAGAAATAATTAATTTTATTGCAGCCAGAAAAAAATACACTACTCAACAGCAAATGCAAGCAATTATTACCTTACTCCAGTTTCCTCACGTCGAGAATACTTTCCCTTTCACTTGTCAACAGACCACAGTTAATCCTCTTCGCTAATGAGTCCGGCCCCGTACGCTAGCTGGAAATAGCTGCACTAGGTCTGTCACTGTTTCACAAGCACCACAATCACTTCCTCGCTGTCAAGAGAATCAGCTTCACTGGGGGTTTCGCAAGCCACCACACTTCTGTCGCTCACGATAAACGCTCGCACTAGCTCGTAAAACACAACAACAACCCCTGCTTGACAGGTCGCACTTATATAGCAGGCCGGTGACTCAATACATGCTTCTAGATCCATCCAGGGTTCACGGCTTCTCGAGGTTTCCATCGCTGGTCCAGTCACGAATATTCTGGACTATCCCTTTGTCCTAGTAGCCCTGTTGCATAAGGCGCACGCAATACAGGAGGCAGGCCACAGCCCAGCTCCTGGGGCAGTTGTGACTCATGCGGCGAGCGATGACACAAACTCACAGCCGTAACAATACTATATTATGGACATGTACAACAAGAAATGCATTTCGAGGAATTCTAAGAACTGTCACTACATAACTGCTGTCAGACCACAGTTTCTGTACGCCGCAGAGACCCTCTTGATGAACAGAAAAGGCACCATGGATGACCTGGAGAAAGCCGAAAGACGTATCCTCAGGAAGATTCATGGCCCGAGAGTGCTCCCAGATGGAACCTACCATTTGAAATCTAATTATGTCCTGTAACAACAGTTAGAATTAGCCAATACCAGTATGCGACGTAGGAGGCTAACGTTCTACCGGCACCTTCAACGAATGAACAGCAACAGGCTTACCGAGAAGATCTTCTCCTTGGTTAAAAGCTACACGACTGGAATCCTGTGGCTTAATGAAGTACTAAAGGACTTGGATTCGGCTGGAATTGCTGACTTTGATGTAGAAGATCGTTCTAAATTTTGTGCTATGGTAGAGTCTTGGACCCCACCACCTAGAGTCCCTAAATGTCGGCAGTCCCTTTCATAGGAGAGAAAGGAGAAATTATCAGCAGGGCTCAAGATATATTGGGAACGGAAAAGAGCATCAAAGAAGAACTAGTCATAAGCCCTCCGTAGTGGGCTTAAATCAATAATAATAATAATGGACACTCCACCAATGGTATCCTTACCTTGACGCGGTGGTGGAGCTTGCGTGGTCAAATGATCCTGAGAGCTATGCCGGCGGTAGCTTAGCTACTGGTAGGGTCTTCCAAGCCGGACAGGTCGAAGGTGATGATCCAGACTAAACGGGATACTCTGGCCCTCCAGGTTGGGGGTTGGACGTGGGGATAACAACCCCACACCATAAAAAAGAACCTGTTACGAAACAAGGACAATTGCCTCGGAAGGACGGATTTAACAGAAGACAACCTCGGCCTGGATTACGGAAAAGAGATTTGTATATTGCGACGTGGAATGTAAGAACGATGTTGAGACCAGGAAAGATGAATGAAATAGGAGAAGAGATAACTAAATTTAATTTAGACATTGTAGCGTTACAAGAGGTAAGATGGCAAGGACAAGGAAGGATAGATAAAAGGGAATATTCACTACTGTATAGTGGTCCAAATAGCAGAACAGGACAACATGGTACAGGATTTATGGTATCCAAGTCAGTAAGAAATAGTATTACGTCCGTAGGATTAACCCTAAGATACCCTACACGTGTCCCCTGGGTGGTGCTAAGCGAGCAACAGACTTCTGGCGGCCAAACAATCCTAGTGATCTCCTGGCCAATTTACATATCAATATCAATACCATGACGAAATCTAACTCAAATAGTCCTTATAAGGACTCGCACTTCAGAAGAATAGGACCTGCTATCCGCATGTTACAGATCAACGTAGAAGGCATAAGCAGAGCAAAGGGAGAGTACTTGTCCAAAATCGCTCTAGAAAACAACATTGACGTTATTGCTATTCAAGAAACACATACAGAAGATATAGGCCAACTAAACTCTCGCGGCAAAGTTCCAGGATATGATCTCATAGGGGCAACATATCATAAGGTGTATGGTATAGCTACATATGTTCACAATACTATAGAAAATGCCTCTCTGATTTCTACTAACACCAGCAATGACATCCACACCGCTGCCATAGAAGTAAGTGGGACAAAAGTCATAAACGTCTACAAGCCACCTGCCGTTCAGTGGCCTCCTTCTGTGGTTCCAAATTACCCACATCCATCTGTCTATCTTGGTGATTTCAACAGTCATCATACTGAATGGAAATATAGTGTTAATGACGACAATGGTGAGGCTCTGGCCACCTGGGCCGACGCACATCACATGCACCTTATTTTTGACGCGAAAGATTTGGCTACTTTCAGATCAGCTTCTTGGAAACGTGACTACAACCCTGATTTATGCTTTGTATCTACGGATGATAATTGTCTGCCTCTACCAACATCACGCAAAGTCCTACGTGCCTTCCCTCGCAGTCAACACAGACCAGTCATCATTGAAACAAGTTTGAAAGTGCCTATCATCACTTCTACTCCACGACCACGATGGAATTTCCAAAAGGCAAACTGGCCTGCATTTTCTGAGAACCTTGACAAATGTCTGGGTTGGACTCCACCTGTAAGTGAAAGTTACGAGAGATTTGCGGGCGCAGTGATCAGTATAGCAAAGAAGTTTATTCCTAGAGGGTGCAGGAAGGAGTATATTCCTGGATGGAATGAAGTTAGCGAAAAGTTGTATGAAGAGTTCCTCACAACTGGTGACCATGAAATATCAAATGAACTACTGCACAGCCTTGATTCCTCAAGAAGACAGAAATGGACTGAAACCGTCGAGAACATCGACTTCAAACACTCAAGCAGGGAAGCTTGGTCCCTTCTTCGAAAACTGGCAGGAGGAAACAAAATAGTACGTGATAACAGCACCATCAGTCCAGATACTATAGCCTCACACATGGTGTCAACATCAAAAGCACCCAAGCAAAGAGATCACACCAACAAGATTAAACGAGAGCTTAAAGTCTTAAAAGCAAAGGGTTTAGAAGATAATGAATTATCTTGTCCATTCACATCAGAGGACATTTCAAAGGCACTAAAAGATGCCAAACCAGGTAAAGCTCCAGGCTTTGATGGTATCCACCCAGAATTCCTGCTCCATTGTGGAAAATATGCAAAAGTATGGCTTGCGCGCTTCTTCTCTGATATCCTGCAAACTGGGAACATACCTCCTGCACTTAAAAGAACAAAGGTTATCGCCATATTGAAACCAGGCAAACCAAATGATTTACCTCAAAGCTACAGGCCAATTGCACTACTCAGCGCAGTGTACAAGCTACTAGAAAGACTTCTTTACAACAGGATAAGCTCTTTAATCCTTGAACAAGTGCCTATGGAACAAGCTGGATTTCGACCAAATCGCAGTTGTGTCGACCAAGTACTATCACTGACCACCCACATAGAAGCCGGATTCCAGGAAGGGCTTAAGACATCAGTTGCATTCATTGATCTGACATCTGCTTATGACACTATGTGGAGGCATGGCATGATCTACAAACTCCTACGCACAATACCTTGCGGAAGAATAGCCAGACTTGTGGATAACATGTTAATGAATCGCAGATTTCAAGTAATTTTGGGAAACACCATCAGTAAGGAGAAGAAACTTGACAATGGATTGCCTCAAGGCTCCGTCTTGGCCCCACTTCTCTTCAGCCTCTACATCTCCGATATGCCTGCAACCAGTTCAAGAAAGTTTGGATACGCCGATGATTGGGCAATTGCTACCCAGAAGAGACAAATCGAAAATACAGAACATACCCTAACTATTGATCTACGCATTCTTGATGAATACTTCCGAAAATGGAGGCTGAAGCCGAACCCAAGCAAAACTACAGTGACATGTTTCCACTTATGCAATAAGCTAGCTAATCGTGAACTAGAAGTGTACCTAGGTAAAATTCGCTTGACCCACACCAATGAATCCAATTACCTGGGGGTCATCTTAGACAGAACTCTCTCCTTCAAGAAACACCTGAAGAAAACGGCAGAAAAACTGAAGTCTAGAAACAACATACTTCAAAAACTATGTGGCACTACATGGGGTTCGTCAGCCGACACTTTACGCACCACCGCCCTCAGTCTGGTCTTCTCAACAGCTGAGTATTGTTCTCAGTGTGGCTAAATAGCAGTTATACCAAACTTGTCGATGCCCAATTGAATCAGGCAATGAGAATGATATCTGGCACAGTAAAATCAACACCAACATTTTGGTTACCAGCACTGAGTCATATTCCACCAGCGGAACTCAGACGCAAACATGCCTTACTCCGGGAGTATAAGAAGATAAATGCCAACGACCAGCTACCAATGCACCAGGACATCACTGCTGCTGAAGTGAGACGTCTACGCTCGCGAAACCCCTCCATCCGGACAGCGAGACACCTGGTGAACCAAAACTTCAACCTGCTGCAAAACTGGAAAGAAGAATTGGTGGAAAACATTCCAAGTCAGCTGCAAGATATCACAAACTCCACAACACCACCAAGTGGCTTCCATCTACCCCGGAAAACATGGTCAACGCTAAACAGGATAAGAACAAACCATGGTAGATGTGCAGATCTTCTCTACAAATGGGGATATATATCTTCACCAGAATGCAGTTGTGGTGATCCCAGGCAGACCATACGGCATATAGTGAATGACTGCCCGAAGCATTCCTACAGTGGCAACTTCAGTGACTTTGTGGAAGCAGGCCCAGCTGTGATAGACTTTATTAACAACTTGAAAGTGAAACTGTAAATAATGTAAATACACATCTATTTTTTACTAATGTTGATATGTACAGCCAAACGCTAAATAAATAAGTATATGGAATATAAAGCCATATATGAAAGATTTTGTAAATTGCGCATCAAAGGAAGATTCAGGAACATATCCATATTGTCAGTGTATGCACCAACTGAAGAAAAAGATGAGGATGAGAAGGAAGAGTTCTATGAACAATTGGAACAGATATGCGGTGAGATACAGAGATACGATACATTGATAATAATGGGTGACTTTAACGCAAAGATTGGGAAGGATCTATTGATGAGATGTGCAGGAGAACATACACTACATGATGTTAGTAACCAGAATGGCACACTACTTGGGCATTTTGCCATCAGGAACAATATGGTGATCAAAAGCACATGTTTCCCACATAAACGAATACATCTAGGTACTTGGAAGGCTCCTGATTCTACAACCGCGAATCAAATAGACCATGTGTTAAACAATGCAAGATACTCTTCGTCAATTATAGATGTGCGGAGTTGTAGAGGACCAAATTGTGATTCAGATCACTATCTAGTCAAAGCAGTACTTAGAGAAAAACTGGCTAAAACGAAAACAGAATCTGAAACCTGGAAGAACAGTATAAACGTTGAAAGACTAGGAGATGAAAGAATTAAGGAGGAATATCAGAGAGAAATACAAAAGAAATTAGAAGAAGAAAAAGAGAGAGATGATCTCAATGAAGAGTATAAGAAAATAGAGGAAGTAGTTAAACTGTCTGCAGAAGAAATAATCGGAAAGAGGCAGCAAACCCGGAATGAATGGTTTGATCAAGAGTGTAGGGAAGCAATAGAAGAGAAGAATAGAGCAAGAGAAAAGATGATCTTGAGAGAAACAAGAAGCAACTGTGAACATTATAGGCAACTGAGGTTGAATGCCAACAAAGTATGTAGAAGAAAGAAAAAGGAACACATAAAGAAACAATTTATAGAAATAGAAGAATTAAACCAGGGAAGTGAAGTAAGAAAATTCTATGCGGCAATTGGTAAAATGGGGAAAGGTTTCCAACCTAGGGAAAGAAGATGCAAGGATAGACAAGGGATGATACTGAATGATGAGAACAAAGTGTTAGATAGATGGTCTGAACACTTTAAGGAACTTCTAAGTGAAAGTGTAGAGCCAGAAATTGAACAACATATGCAACAAAACGAGAGACAAGAAGTAATTAGATCAGAATCAGAGAATGAGATTGCAAGTATTACGAGTCCTACAGAATCAGAGAATGAGAATGCAAGTATTATGAGTCCTACAAGATTTGAAGTGGCAAATGTAATGAAGAAAATGAAAAACAACAAATCACCAGGGGAAGACAGTATAGTAGCAGAAATGATAAAATATGGAGGAGCGGCATTGGATGATAGAATACATAAACTATTGGAAAGAATATGGGAAGAAGAGAACATGCCAGATGGATGGAGGGGAGGAATAATATGTCCTATATTTAAGAAAGGAGATAAACTAGCATGTGAGAATTACAGAGGAATTACTCTATTGAATGTTATTTACAAGATCCTATCAGGTATCCTGAAAGAAAGAATGAAGATATTTTCAGAAGAAATTCTGAGTGAATATCAGTGTGGTTTTAGACCCAAACCGGAGTACAACGGATCAAATCCTTGTAATTAGGCAGATGATGGAAAAGTTTTATGAACATGATATTGACCTCCACATGCTCTTTATAGATTTTAAACAAGCTTTCGATAGTGTATGTAGAGAAAGACTATATGAATTACTAGGAGAAATGAGGATACCTGGAAAGATAATCCGGCTGATAAGGATGACACTAGATAACACATGGGCACGAGTGAAAAATGGAAATAAGCTGAGTAAACCCTTTACAATTAATATGGGTGTAAAACAAGGAGATGGATTGTCTGCAGTACTCTTTAACCTTGCACTACATAAAGCAATCAGTAAAGTGGACCAGGGAGACACTATTTTTAACAAATCAAGTCAGATCTGTGCTTATGCAGATGATGTAGTGATCATAGCAAGAGAGAAGCGTACACTGAAAAGAGTATATTTAGAATTAGAGAAAGAGGCTACAAATATTGGGTTATTAGTGAATGAGAGTAAAACTAAGAGCATGGTAATGTCCACATCTAACACAAGAAGAGCCCCGCATGATATTAAAATAGGCGATAAGACATTTGAGGGTGTGACACAATTTAAGTATCTAGGAGTACTTATTAACAACCAGTGTGATATGACAAACTGTATTAAAGATCGATTACAGGCTGGAAACAGAGCATACTATGCAAACATCAAGATGCTCAGGAATCAACTTATATCGCGAACAACCAAAATGAAGTTATATAAGACAATGATAAGACCAGTAGTGACCTATGGCTCTGAAGCTTGGACATTAACTATGGATGATGAGAATACTGTGAAGTGTTTTGAAAGGAAAATAATGCGAAGAATATATGGCCCTGTTAGAGAGGAAGATGGATGGAGAATACGATATAACCATGAACTAAACGAATTGATTGGAAAACCAGATATCGTAAAGTTTATAAAGGCACAGAGAATCCAATGGTTGGGACATATAGAGAGGATGACGGAGAGCCAGATGCCCAAGAGGATGTTGAAAGGGAGGCTATTCTCCAGGAGGAGGAAAGGACGTCCTAAGAAGAGATGGTTGGATGGTGTGACTGCAGACCTCGTCGCAATGGGAGTGAGAGGATGGAGGAGCAAGGCGATGGATAGACAAACATGGAGAGCAGTTGTCCAAGAGGCCAAAACCCACCCCGGGTTGTAGCGCCATGGAGTAAGTAGTAAGTAAGTAAGTAATAATAATGGACATGTATGGTAAAAGGGGAATGTGTTACAGAAATAATGCCGTTTATAATACTAATTTTATCAGAGGTTTGGTAGCTTTTGCCAACGATACCTGGAGAAACTGCGACACAAATCCTGGCCTCATGTAGTAAAGTACGGTATACAACGATAGGGAAAAGTTATTATGGAGATCAATGGTTAACACCACTGCTTTACGACGTGACTACGTCAGCGCTCGTAGCGAGAGTTGTCTATAATGTTAGCGTCAATAATGCATCGAAAATCAGCCAAACCGCTCATTTTCTTCAACACCATCCAGTATTCAATGGCAGCTCATTTTTCAATAATTCATATAGCTATCATAACAACAACAACAACACCACCACAACAACAAAATTAGGGCAGAATTCGACATGCAGCTGTTGAAGTTTTCCTTGCTAGTCTCATGAGGACATCTGAGAACTTTTTTTTTTTTTCACTTAACTTCTCAGCAATCCTAGAGGTGAGCTTTATGTCCTCCTCAGCGATCCTATAGGCGGTTGGTTTTCTACTTCCAATATCCAACTAGAAGCTACGCCCATCTAATCTCCAATCGTAGCGTCATTTACAAATGCACACACCAGTAGCGTAGCCAGGATTTTAGTTGGGGGGGGTATTAAGTCCTTATCTATTACTGCAGAAGTTCATATATTTTTCTGATTATAAGTTAAATCCATGCAAGAGTGAACTGTTAGTGTAATCTTGGAACTATTGCAGTCTAATATTCTTGTCTAGAATAAAGGATGGCGGTATAATATTGTTAACTTTAATAATGTTTAGCTTATGTGACATTGATAAGCTATGAGCAAGTTGACATCTTATACTAATAATATAGTGAGGAAATATACATATAGGTACCAGTCAGTAAATTGTTAACCCTTTATGGGATAGTGGTCTCTATATTAGCCACCTCTCATAAGAACAGTTTATGCTTTCTTATATGTTGATAGTTGAATCTTTAAGCCAAATTTTGGAGAATTTTCATGTTGAAGTGCTAGTATTTCTAAAAAGCAAATATTATATAAGTTACGTATCTACTTGACGTAATGTGTTGGATAAAATTATAAAAAAAAACTAAAAACATTAACAATTGAAGTGCAAAAATAAAATATAAATATAGAAATGAAAATCATAAAAATAAAATTACAATTATAAAAGAAATATAAAAATTAAAATAATAAACATAACTATAAAATACTTATGAAAATTATTGTAAAAATCAATTCGAAATTAGTTAATTAATTAATTCAATAAAAATATCAATATTGAATCTATGGGCCCCTTCACACGAGGCCACTTAGCAGCGCTGCTTCGTGGCGCGTTGGTGACGCTTCTACCAAGCGTTAGTGGCGCTTCTACCAAGCGATCGTGACGCGTTGGTGGCGCTTCTACAGAGCGTTAGTGGCGCTTCTATCAAGCGTAGCTCAGTTTTCCAGTAAACATGGACTTAGAAGGTGATATAATTCTTGCCATGCTCCTCTTACGGAGGAGAAAGAGACTTAAACGGAAAACAAGAAGATTCTGGGTGCATCCATTGGTTTTGGAAAGGCAGAATCCAGGACTGTTCTACACCTTATTCGATGATCTCCAACAGTATGACGAAAAGTTCTTTGCGTACTTTCGCATGTCCAAAAAATCATTTTAAGAGTCCCACGCCGTAGTTGTGATCGTAGTTAGTTGTTTATTTATTGAGGTTTTAAGGGGCGGAACTACGAGGTCATCTGCCCCTGTAGTTGTGGTCGTTTAATCGTGCACCAAGGCTGTGAGGGCAGCTGTAGCAAGTCTAGAGATCGTAGGTTCAAAACCCAGCACTGACAGAAAATATCCAGAGTGTGGTTTTTCTACACTCCATCTAGGCAAATGCCAGGATATTACTTTACCACTGCTAGTAACGTACATGTTAAGGACTTTCTGGCCTCTGAGACCTACAAAGATATCCAATTAACTACGGAATCAACCGGCCAGTGCATACCCATAAGGTATCTTCTGAAAAATGGGTATCATAATGTTTTCTTGCGATTCTGTTGAATCATTCTTCAGTACATCCCCTAGGGGCTTACAACTAGTGGGACGTGGCTTTGGTGACCACGGGCCCCAGCTGAGTTCGCGATTGCTTCCACTTAATTGTGCCGGGGTCCTCTCTGGAATATTTCCTGTTGGCCTCCCTTGATCAACTCTTGTTCTCTTCCAATCCTGACGGTATTAGGATATCCAAGGTCTAGGGAGTCTTTCAAATTCCCGCCTTAATTGTACATTGTCTCATCTTTCCTGATGCCCTCGTTCTTCAAAGGATCAGATCTCTTGTTTTTCTTGTCATCATATCTCTTTCCTTCTGCACAAGGTCATAAAGGAGGCACGGGGTGTGTAGACCCACCACTGAAGGTACGCCCTGGATAGTGCTACACCCTTAAGGGCTCACGGCTGTTGAGTTCGGGAGGATACCTGAGCTGGATCTTTCTTCTTTTTCCTTTTTCAGTGACTCTGGGGCGGACTCTTTTATTTCCCTTCCTATGTGCCTTTCATGGCTCTACATCCTTCCAAATCCATCAATTCTCATTTTTCGAGGGTGTAGGGCATTTCTGTTACCTGTATTTTATTTCCCTTATTCCTTCCTTTTGTCCTTTTCTTCTACTAATCCGTAAGTTAGTTGTAAGTTTTAGTTCTGGTGTTCATTTCATCATCATATTTCATTTTCGCAAATATATATATATAGGCCGATAACCTCGATGTTAGGCCCTTTAACATCAACAAACATCAAATTACAGTTTAAGCAATACCTTTGCCGACAATGAAAACTGCAAGTCTGGGTTACGTTGTATGCACAGTGGAAATAATTTCTTGTATGAAATGCTTGGATTGCATCAGAACTCTAATTCTCTCCACTCATTAATCTAACCGCAGCAACGGACTTGCCAGCGTCATTGCAGAGAAATTTGTATCACCGATTACGAATATTAGACCGTATTGCACAAGCCGAAATAGGCTACCGGTTGCTTCCAAATGCCTTCTGTACTAACCACTCAGCAGGAAAGTTAATGAAGTTTTATAAAAACCGAGTGAACCTAATGGAATTCTATTTTAATAAGGTGTAAGGTATGCCTAGTTTCTCTCAGATTTAATATCACGTTATTTTATTTTGTGATATAATTTGCATTTTGATATTGCGGAAATTATAATAAGTCATAAGTCATTGTTACGCTATGCGGTGTTGACTGCGCTGTGTGAGCAGTTGAGTAACTAATGGGATTTCATGTAAAAATCCTCATTGTCTAGGCCGGTAGTGGAGAGCGCAGCTGGCATCCAGTCGGCCGTGAAAATACACGATTATGTGGCGAGCCGTCCGTTAGTAGCGCTACCGACGCGCCACTAACGCGCTACGTATGCGCCACTAATTAGTGGCGTGGCTGCAGCCTCGTATGAAAGCAACAATCTAGTTCCTGGTTTCGCGAAGAGAAGCGCTACTTTTTGTGGCCGCCACCAGCGGCGAAGTCAACTACACATAGCGTCTGCAGCGCCACTTTTCTGTGGCGGTGGCTGTGTGTGAACGCTCTCATTTATCTATAGTATTTATGAACGGAAGCGCTTCGGAGAAGCACTGCTAAGTGGCCTCGTGTGAAGGGGCCCTATAAGAACATAAATTGAACATTTCGTGTTGACCGACTGAAAAGCACTAAACTCTTGTTTACTAAGGCAACACTGAAAATATGGCTTCAAACACCACAATGAACATTAAAAATAAATATATAAACATGAAAATTAGAGAAACAAAAAATAACATTATTAATAATTATAATACCGTAATTAAAATAAATTAAAATGTAAAAACACATAAAAATAACACATAGTTTTGCCCTATAAAGGGTTAAAGAAAGGGCAGTTTACTGTACCCTTAAGAACGAGTCAGTCTTCGAGCACTATGTCCATAATGTTTGACAATCTCACCAATATCCACAATGATGTCTCTATGAACTGCCATGAGTGCCAGAGCCGTCAGCCTTTCCTCACCAGTTTTACTTCTCAAGTATGTCTTTAGACTCTTCAGCGTGGAGAAGCTTCTCTCTACAGAGGCTCTAGTTACTGGAATAACAGCCAGGATTGTAAGGAGTGTAGCAATGTTTGGAAAGGAGGTCTTGTCGATTTATTGAGAACTTCAATCACTGTCTTTGGTTGACTTTCTGTTGAGATTCTGCAGTTCAGCTTCCACAAACACCACTCTGCCTCCAGAATGTCTTTGTTTGTGGTTTGAAGATCACTTTTGTAAAATTCAATCGCATTCCCAATGTCACCAAAATCTTTCTTAACTGCATTATATGGCAGCAGACACTCCAAGCCCTGTAGCGTTTCCTTGTTTCTTGAAAACTTGCTTTTTATGATGACCGGATATCTCATCCAGGTATGGAAAGAAAACTGATCGTCTGTAGTAGTCCTCAGGTGAGGTGGCCTCCACGTTGTTTTGAAATTTCCGTGTTCCTGGTGTCCTTGGAATTGATGCAGAAACCCCAACATGTGATGCAATCTCCTCGGATTTTCGGCACAAAGCAGAGTACTCTTCCCCAGCCTGTTCTCGTATTTCCATGAACAGTTCCTCAACTTGTTCTACTTTGGTCATGGCCATAGTGAGATCTAAAGATTCTGTTTGAAGGAACTTAGACAACTTGTAAATTATCGACATAAATATACTCATTGTGAGTAGAGTTGTGATGAATTGAAAGCTGCACAAACTAGAGTGAAGACCTGTAGCCTTGGTTTTCGAGGAGTGATCGTGACCTGTTGCTATTATTTCCTCCAAGGCGCGAACAATGCACAGGAATGACTCAGAAAATACAGAGACGGCATCATGTCGTTCCACCCATCTAGTGTCGCAGTACTTGTGAATAACGTAGTTAGCCTTACCATCAACTTCAAGCTCTTTCCTTAAGACGTGTGTTCGTTTTGTTGAACCTCGGAAAAACGCTGTAGTTTCTGACATCGTGGAAAAGCAGTTACGAATAAAATCAGTCCGTGCAGCGTAACTGAGGCACAAGTTTAGAACATGGGAAAAAACAGTGTGTGTAAGAAGCTTTGGGGTAATCTTCACGAATAAGCGCCTGAACTCCGTTGAAGATCCCACTCATCGCTGCAGCGCCATTATACCCTTGACCACGTAAGTTTTCCAACTCTAAGCCGTGTCTTTTAAGTTCTTGTTTGATGACAGATGCTAATCCAGCCCCAGTCACATCATATACAGGAACAAATGTCAAAAAAAATATTCCCTAATATCTTTAACAACAGTGTCAAAATATCTGACGCACACAGAAAGTTGCTCCACCTGGCTAACATCTGCAGTTACATCTGCAGTTACATCTCCAAGTACAGTGAAGAACTTCGCTTTCTTCACTCTTTCAACAATATCATTTTTAATTTTCTCTCCAATCAAACCGATAAGTTCATTTTGTACTGTTGGACTAGTATACATGGCATTTCCTGCTCCGGTGTTGATGTGTTCAGTAAGGAGTAAGTCCCCAGCTTTAGCTCGATAGCGCAGTAATGCTCGGAAATTTCCATCGTTATTCACGGGTTCTTCAATCCCAGAATCCCTATGACCACGCAGGCCTATTTCTTGCCTACCACAAAATAGGACGGTCTCTGCCATTGCAGATACGATTTTTCTGTTTCTTTCACTTTCCTGTTTTGTTGCATCTGAAATTTGTGCTCTTATATCAGCTTGCTTCCCATCAAATATTTGTAAAAACGTATTTACTGATACTTGTGAATTAGCCTGGTATTTCATTCTTGAGTGCTTTTCAAAAACTTCAAGAGCATCTTTCCACTTGTACGCAAGCCATGGATACCTCTGAAGCCATTTTACTTGAAATGTTCTTTTCTTGGAGCCTATTACCTGCACGTAACACTTGTGAGATGCTGAAGGCTCCCATGTCCTCCTGAGTAGCATTTCTTTCTCAGAATCCGTAATATTCGGTACTGACTTTCCTATGTACATACCAATATCGTTTTTGGCATAATCCTCTTCATCGAAAGAACTGTCCAAGCTTTTTACGAGAAGTCTCACTGGAGAATTAGCCTACCCGTTGCTCGTGCTGGGATTGGAATCCAAGAACTTAACGGTATCAACCTCTAAGCTTCTTTCCTGCACCTGTAAATGTATGAAAAACAATATTTAAAAAAATATTATCGATGAAAAGTACACGGCTGATGTACGTTTAATAAAACCTCAAAATTTTCAGAAGTAAATTATGTTTTAGCTTTTTTGGCCTCTTCCTATCCTGTAAATTATGTTTTAGCTTTTTTGGCCTCTTCCTATCCTAACGACTCTAATATGAACACATTCTCTGCATTTTGGCTCACTTGTATCCTGATTGTGGACTTCCATGTCGACAAATTCTTTTAGCTTGTAGTTTTGTGCTGACTAAATTATGAATCCACCCACCACTAATGGTATATTGTAAGTGTAGTTACCATCCCGGAGAATGTTTGGTTCCACAAAATGTGGCACTATAAACTATGTGATTTTGGTTCAAAATTACTAAATAAAAAGCGAGGAAGCAAACTTGGTGTTTAACGTGACTGCAGATCTTGTGATCATAAGTCATAAAACCTACAGTTAAAGAAAATAAAAATTAAAAATAACCCGTGGCACTACAGCCCTGAAGGGCCTAAGCCTACCAAGCGACCGCTGCTCAGCCATTTGGCTTGCAGATTATGGGGCAACGGGGTCTGCGCGTCTGATCCCTCAGCCGTTAATCTTGGTTTTCGTCACCGGGCCGCTGCCTCTTTGATCAGGCAGCTACTCAATTGCCCTCACGAGGCTGAGTGCACCCCTTTCAGTCCTCACGTCAGTTTCTAAAATCCCAGATGGAGCCGGGAATCGAACCCAGAGCCTCCGGGTGAGAGACAGCCGCGCTATCCCAACACCACCTACAGTTTTAAGCAGGGCCGCAACTAGAGTGAGGGGGGGGGGAAGGGGTCAAGTGCCAGGGTGCTGGGCCTGTGGGGCGCGCCTAAAGAAAGTGAGGAATGTTGGTAAGACAGTGGGGACAGAAATGCTAATACCGAGATGTTTAACCCGAAACGGGTACAAAGAGGAAATTACAAAAAAAAGTCCTCTCGGCACGCCGGAAGGCGGATGTAGATTTCACCGGACAAACTTGGGGATAGGCGAAAATAGGCAGAATATGCAGGTTTTCGTAGAAGGATCAGACCTCATTTATTGCGAGAAGGTATTTTATAATTGGAGCTTAATTAACTTTGTTTTTCGTCATTTTATGCTTATTTTAAACATTTTATTGTCTTATGGGAACGGTAACCTTCTTGTAATTTGGGGTCCATTTTTATACTTATCGTCACACTGTCCTTATGCAAGGTTTCGACACTGATGTGTAACTATGTAACGGTCTGTTACTTCTTCACGCAAAATTATATCTCCCGCAGAGATTTTAGTTGGTTCCTCAGTTTAGGGGCTGCGACAACGCGGTCATGTAACCCCGTGTACTTTGGGATGGCTGTATTAGTCTGTAATTCAGGTAAGGGCTGCAGACGGTCAATTTCAAGCAGTAGTTCCTAATGTTGCTACCAGGTACTACCGTCAACGACACCTAGCTGTGAACTTGGCTACTAGATGCCACCGCAACCAGCAACTCGCAACGAACGTTGGAACTTCCCTCCTAAGGAAAGCATACTGAGGGATTTTTAGCGCTCTTAGAAAATCCGACGACTTCGGCCGGCTTTGAACTCGCGACCTTGGGCATAGACATTCAGCATGCTACCAGTTACGTCACCGAAGCCGCTTCACACTTAGTCAGATGGAAATCTGAATCTGATCTCGTGCAAGTGCGTTGTCTTGGCAACGTCTGATGGCTCATCCCTCATCAATTTAGTAGTGTTGCCATGGCAACCACTGATAGCTCTTGGCATTTTCTTATAATTCCGAAATCATTTTTCTCATCCCTTGGCATAATGGTGGGTCATATCGAAAATTCTTTCAGACAAAAGTTTTGTACGGTTTTGATATTGTGCCTATAGGCTAGTCCACACCAAAGTTAATGAACAATGTTAATGAACAATGTTAATGAAAACATTTCTCAACATGTTTACTAAACATTTGTTAACAAACTTCTTCAACATTATGTCCACACCAAATACACTTTTGTTAACAAACATCTTCAACATTAAATGAACTGTTTGTGAGGTTATAATGGATAGGGCCAGGAAGAAGAAAGTACTTACAGCTGCATCTTTCATTATTTTAGTGAGTACAAAATTACAGAAAAGCGCAGACGCAAGGTGTGGAAAAGAAAAATATTGGAAAGGCGTTTAGAATTAAGTTAATTAATATTCTTATGTGCTTCCTGGTATTTCATAATTCCGTGCAATATACGAGTCGCTTGCGATTCGATAGTCGATTTTTAGAGAAATAAAAGAGCATCGTATTCCGCGCTACGAATTTACAACCTTAATTGCGTCTTTGCGCATGCGCGAACCAAAATATTAACGAAAACACGAAAAGTTAATGAAAAGTTTCATTCACAAAAGTTAAAGAGATTTTGTTCATGAACATGCTCGAAAAGTTAACGAACACGCTATTTTGTTTATGAACAGTCAAAAATGTTCATGAACATTGTTCATGAACTGTGTTCATTAACAAAGTTAACGGAAACATCTTGGTGTGGACGTACCTTATTAAGAGAGATATGATTAATGTTTCCCGAAAAACCTACTTTTTCCCACCCCATTGGTCAATGGTTGGTGCTATAAAAAAAACTATTCAAACATAAATTTTTGGGCTTTATCCGACACATAGTATGAACGTTATACGGATTCGATATTTCACATATTAAGAGAGTTATAGCAATATTTCACTTTTTCGAAAAAAAGCCCCCAATTTTCACCCCCTTCGACCGATTTAGCCCAGTAACGAACTCGACCGAGATTTTATAGGTATACATATTCGGTAAAAAATTCAAAGTGATTGGTGCAAAATTACGGCAGTTATCGTGTCCACAAGAAACTGATATACATACATATATACATACATAAATTATATATAAACTTTTGAACTGACGGTGGTTTTGGGGTCTGGGGGATGTGAAACGCGAAGATATGTCGAAATTTTCCGGAAGTCGAAACATGGTACCCATTGCAATAGTTAGCTTTCTAATGAAATCTATCTCTGGTTGGTTCCTCAGTTTAGGGGCTGCGACAACGCGGTCATCTAACCCCGTGTACTTTGCGTGAGTGTAGAATCTGTCTGATAAACGGTGTGAATTGTAATGGTTGTATTAGTCTTAATTCAGGTAAGGACTGCAGACGGTCAATTTCAAGCAGTAGTTCCTAATGTTGCTACCAGGTACTACCGTCAACGACACCTAGCTGTGAACTTGGCTACTAGATGCCACCCCAACCAGCAACTCGCAACGAACGTTGGAACTTCCCCTCTAAAGGAAAGCATACTGAGGGATTTTAGCGCTCTTAGAAAATCTGATGACTTCTATCGGCTTTGAAACCGCGACCTTGGGCATAGACATTCAGCATGCTACCAGTTACGTCACCGAAGCCGCTTCCCACTTAGTCAGATGAAAATACTGAATCTGATCTCGTGCAAGTGCGTTGTCATGCCAACGTCTGATGGCTCATCCACTGCCATCGTAATGTACAGGCCATCATGCAGCGACTCTTAACGATTGATCGGCTGATCGGTAGGGGTAGAGATGGCGACCATTTTGCTTTGTGCTGTGTTGTTTATATGTTTTATGAATGAGTATCCGCGTGAGAAGTGATACTTGAGAACGCTTCTACTTACGTCATCTAGAATGAGGATTATTCATATTCTGAAACAAATGTTCATTTTTTAGGTAGGTCATTGTATCTACGCAAATTTTGTGTTGCATGCTTGTCACCACACAGAAGGTTATATTTTAGTTAGAACCTCTATATCACTTATTATTTCGACTCATACAACGTTTTTTGGATGGTAATAAAATGTTTATAGTTCAGGAAACCTCCTTCCCAGTTCGCAGGTATGTCAAAAGTTTGTTTATAGCAACCATCGGTATTATGAAAGGAATGATAATGTGGCTTGCTTCTCCTTCCCCACCACGCCAATTTAAGAAAGCAATGCATACACAACATTCCTAGAAATTATTTGTACATTAAAGGGAATACAAGAGTGTGTGTTAACATTTCCCTGAAAGTAAGATACCATTCTTCGGGAGAGAAGAGCTAATCGCCTTGATGGTAGGTTGTTAGTTAATATGGTTTCAATTATTGTAAGAAGATCCCAAACTTCAGCCTATGCTAGGACTGGAAACATTTCTAATATGATAATGTTGAGGTTAAGTTACTTACCGTATGTAAATCAGAGAAGCGATATCCAATATTCAGTATCTACTGAAGTCAGTCCAAGTTACATTATTTGCGAGAATGGTCTCTCGATCAAGCTCAAGTGAATATGGTAATGTTTTCGCGGCAGCATTTGTGTAGGCTACTGTATTTACAATATTGCGATTGTTGGCACCTGGTGTATGTACTGTAGGTTATTGATACCTGATTTCAAAATTACAACCCATTGTAAATTCCTGATGCAAGAAACAAGTTAGATTGAGTCATAGAAAATAAGCGCTGTTAGGATAGGCCCTGTTTAAGTCACCTTGAGGGTGGCCTGTGCATTGATTACAGTTAGAGATAGGTTACATTGCTTTGTCATCCACGAGCAGTTTAGGACGTGATCTGTTGAATAGCCAAGAGTGATGTGGGGTGTTCTCAGGCATCTACTATAAACCTTTTCAAAGCGGTGAACAATGAGAAAATGGCCAAGAATAGATCTTATTCTCGACGTCAAAATACTGCAATTTAGCCCTGTTTGTGTGTTTCAACGTCCTAGTAAATGTACCGGCAATGTACCATTTTGTTCACTCTCAAAATGCCAGCTACATCGGCCGAATTCGAACAAGCGGAGCGATAATTAGGCATATGTAGCGGTAACGGATGGAAGTGCCAATCAGGCCTAAATAGCATTGCTATTTTTCTACGTTTTGAAGCGGGAGCGTAATTTATATTAGGTTTGAAGAGACAGCGTGTGAAGGGAGTTACGGCCTGTACATTACGATGGCAGTGGCTCATCCCTCACCAATTTAGTAGTGTTGCCATGGCAACCTCTGACAGCTCTTGGCATTTTCTTATAATTCCGAAATCATTTTTCTCATCCCTTGGCGTAATGGTGGGTCATATCAAAAATTATTTCAGACAAAAGTTTTAGGTAATTATTAGGGGAATATTGTCCATTTTGTACGGTTTTGATATTGTGCCTATTAAGAGAGATATGATTAATGTTTCCCGAAAAAACCACCTTTTCCCACCCCTTTGGTCAGTGGTTGGTGCTATAAAAAAAACTCTTCAAACATAAATGTTTGGGCTTTATCCGACACATAGTATGAACGTAGAACGGATTCGATATTTCACATATTAAGAGAATTATAGCAATATTTCACTTTTTCGAAAAAAAAAAGACCCCCCATTTTCACCCCCTTCGACCGATTTAGCCCAGTAACGAACTCGACCGAGATTATATAGGTATACATGTTCGATAAAAAATTCAAAGTGATTGGTGCAAAATTACGGCAGTTATCGTGTCCACAAGAAACTGATATACATACATATATACATACATAAATTATATATAAACTTTTGAACTGACGGTGGTTTTGAGGTCTGGGGGATGTGAAACGCGAAGATATGTCGAAATTTTCCGGAAGTCGAAACATGGGACCCATTGCAATAGTTAGCTTTCTAATGAAATCTACCTAAAAAGCTGCTGTCGTTGCAAAAGCAATTGAAGCAAGGCGGCATCATTGTTGTCGGCATCGGCAACATTCTAATCTGGCCATGTCTTTCGGCGGCGTGGTATGACAAAGTTGAAGGCACACGTGTCTCAATTGCGATTGTTACGAAGTTCTTTAGGGTTCATTTTTAGCTTAGGCAAAACTCTTCAGTCTATTCATAACTGTCTGAATTCCGCCCTTTGTTGCTTTCGGTTTTGAAGTAGCTCACAGCTGTATCAGTATTTACATTTGTCTCTGTCGCTCAGATTTTCAATTATCAGTTATCAGAATACTGCTATTATGGCAAATTCACACGTTTCAGTTCAAAATGTATTTTACATTAATACCGTAGCCTACTATGTCTTGGTGTTTTTTAAATAGTTTATTTACCAGAAATCATTTTAGTCAATTGAATAAATCTGTCCCCCCCCCCCCCCTAAAAAAAACATCAGGAGTAAATAACAGGAAGAATGCACGATAAAGAATTATGCCATCAATGGTTGCAGAACAGAGAATACACCCATAAAGGCATCAAACAAAGAAGTTATGTTGCAACACTTTTAGGTCTATTACTCTTGGTCTAATTTAAACAGCGCTGTTTTAAGGTAAACCTAACGGTCGCTGTGGACCTCATTCTTATTTATTTTTATTATTCAGAGGAAACTGTAATACACTGTTATACACTTTAAATACCGGATGAGTAAGCCGTGGTGGTTACGGCATGACTGATGGCAGTCGCTCACATCCGGGAGGCGAGGAGGTTCGAATCCCCCCCGCCGGCAACCTTGAAGATGGTCTTCTGTGGTTTCCCATCTTCCTTCCAGGCAAATGCCGGGGTTGGTCCCTAACTATAGGCCACAGCCGCTACTTTCCAACTCCTCGTCCTTACAATCCAACTTCCCTCCTTCCCTCCCCAACGGTACTTGTAGCTCACCCATTGGGTGTCCGTCTCGAAGCAGCTACAAAACTGGCGAGCCGAACATGTCCTCGGAGACTCCCGGCACTAACAGCCATACGCTAAAAAAAACACTTTAAATGAAATGAAAATCCTTACTTAAGAGCTGACAAGAGAGTGTAAGCAAACAAGCTGTAACTGGCCCCCTGCAGAGAGGTCTTTTGCTAATTGGCAATCCTAATCTCTTGGCAGACTTTTGTCTCAATCACCTGGTTGTATACCCAGTAATGAGGCCCGTACTGTAGGCCTGCTTGGAAAATCCCCTCACGTCACAATCCTAATTGCTACCCTGTTATTTCAGCTCTTTCAAGCAGTGCAGGCATGGAAAATTATGTCTGGCCGTGCTGAGAGTGTTAGTACCGGTACATTCTTTGTCATTGCATTTACTGTACGGTATTTAACATTTCGTTGTAGGTTCTAAATTTGTTCGAGCCGTTGGAAAATATAAAGGCTCATGGCCACCCCGATTTCTGGCACTGGCACACACTACCGCATACACCCAAGTACAAGGGGATGACCACAATGTTCCTCAATCCTAAATGAAACAGTGTGAATATCGTGGTCATTGACGGGTAGGCCTATCACACCTAAATCTCTTACGCGGGAAAATGACTATAAGAGCGTCCCAACCTTAAAAGACAGTATGGAATTAAATGTAGTATTTGCCTCTCCCTCGCATTCCTATGTCCTGCAATTGGGAACATGCGTAATTTTCAAAAAAATAATTTTTGAAAATTACACCCATTAAATAGTATGGAAACATATTGCATTGTGATAAGTTGCTTTGTTTTCTGTCATTAAAAAAATATTTAAAAGTTTCTTTCCGCAAGGCGAGTAAAACGTCCTGTGACGTAAGCGGCGGGATGTGACGTCACCGTTTAGCACCGCATGAAGCTTCGCCAGCCATCGTGCATCTGCTGCTACTAAAAGCCGAATAATCATTATTCGTGATTGCGAAAAAAAAAAAACACAATTGATTTCAAAATGACAGAAGAAGGCTTTAAAAGAGCACAGCCTGACAATCTACCATCTGTGGATGCCATCATGGTAGCATCATTCTTGAAAACTAATGACTGTTTTGTGGCTGCAGAAATTCGCGGATCAAAAGCAAATAGGTAAGTGGGATCTTGTATATACGTTCTGTAACTCTTAGTGAAAAGAAACATATCACTTCAAAGTCCCATTTCCCATATTTCTTTCTAGATTGGTTCACATGTTAGAAAATACAATCAATTTTCACCATTACCAAGGTATGGTACGGATCAAGACGGGCCTAAAACTAACATAAAAAACGCAAATTTAGGCCTAAAAACTTTTTAAACATAACTCTTATGCTTAGGAGTAAAATTATTGTACAATTTCAAAAATAAATGCTTCTATAATCTATCAATCTTGAAAATAGGTAGATTTTTAGTTGGGGCAACTGCCCTCCCCCTCCAAAGGCCAATGAAAATGAAACATTAAGTAACTTCAGTTAATTTCCTTGCATCTATATTGTACAATAAAATATAATATTGTTACAGTGCTGGCAGAGAAAATTATGGTGACAGCGCTATAGGGTATGTTCAGGTGAAGCAACAAAGTGGGAAATGCATAGTAAAATGCAAAATATGTCCTGAGGACAAGGTCAGATCCAAAAATTATACAGTCACACTAATTGTAGATGAGGAACAGTACTGCATAGATAGTGTAGAATGCCATGACTGTGCTGCATCATCTGGTGAGTAGCCTATATAAACTTCTTAAACAGAATATTTAGGCCTAAAATTTTTAACTCTTATGATAAGGAGTAGACTCCTTCGAGGAAAATAAAATGATAACAATAATAATTGCAAGTACTGGTACAGGCCGGACGTTTGTTTTAGACGATTGCCCTTGACCTTGAAGCCTGTGGGTGAGCCTACACTCACTCACTCTCTCACCATATCGCTCCACACTTGTCACCACCGACCTGATGTAATGGAATTCCAGACATGAGCAGACAGTACAGTCCACTTCGAAGTATTGTGTGACGCAGAAGTACACGTTACGTAGTTACGAACAGAACGTCATTATATTTACCAATGACTGTACTTCAGTAGTAAGTTAGTGTGAAAAATCTTTGTCAATCATCGGACCGCTTGGGGCAGCAGATAACAACACAGGTACTGTAGTAACTCGCCTCCAGGCTTCCATTAAGAATTTTCACTCATCTAAAACAAACGTCCGACCTGTAATCTTAAGTTTGAAAAATTATAATATAAACAGAAAAAAAAAGAAGATAGCCTACAGTATGTAGGCCTACATAAAACCACCAAAGAGGAAAATATAAAATTCTGTCATACTATTATTTGTATTATTATCTTATTATTTCATCATTTCGTACATTATAATTTTTATTGTTATTATTTTCAATATACAAACACAGCCTATGGGTTTCTCTCCCTTTGCCCATTTATATGTAAATCCATAGGTGCTGTCATTTTGATTTCTTTCCATACAGGTGGTTGTAAACATGCAATAGCATTTCAGATGTGGATGCATCGTCGAAGTGAGGAGAAAGCCACGACATCTGTGAAGTGCTACTGGAAAAAATCAGAGCTATCTGCTGTTGGCACATCGAAGAAATTTATCACTGCAAAGGACTTTGGTAAAAAGAAGCAAAGTACTGAGGTACCGTAACAACTGACAGTAGTTCCTCTAATGGCAGCTTCTTAAATGCTGTAGTTGTTGCAGGTAAAGAGCTTAAAATTGAAAACCAACTGTGCAGGTATTTCACTGAAAGTGACTGCATCAAGAAGCTGTCATTGCACTATCTTGCGATTAAATTTGCAGAAAGAGGTGGAGATAGTGATTCTTTTCTCAGATTTGCAAAAGAGAACATGGACTTCGAGTCTATTAAGTTGGCAGAAAGGCAAACTTTGAAACAACATAATGATCCAGCTTGGCATGAACTCAGATATATGAGAATCACAGCCTCCAAGCTCCATGAAGCAACTAGGTGCAGAACATCTGATGGGACATTTGTGGAACGAGTGATCGGTGCTGTGAAAACAACACAGACTAAAGCAATGAAAAGGGGATGTACACTTGAAACTGAAGTCATAGCCACTTTACAAGCCCTACTTGGCACCTAAATACAAAAGAGTGGTCTCCTGCTTTCTGCATCACATCCTGTAACGGGAGCTTCACCAGATGGCATTGGAAAGGACTTTGTTGTGGAAGTTAAGTCTCCAGCTAGAGAAGCTTCAGTAGGAAATTATGTCAACAATGGCAAAATAAGTGACAAGTTCCTACTGCAGATTCAAATGCAGATGCATTTTTCAAAAATGGAAAAGGGTGTTTTTTGTGTTGCTGATCCAAGTTTTGAAGCAACAAAGCGTATTTCTATTTTTTGGGTAGAATACGATGAGGAACTGGCTATTAGAGCCATTAATGAAGCTGAAAAGTTCTGGAAAGAATGCATATTTCCAGTACTAATGAGGAGTGTTAAGCCCATAGCCTAAGTGGTTAGTAGGCTGATCATTGTTTATATTTTGATTCATATTATGAAGTTCCTTTTGTAGTAAAATAGGCCTACTATATTTCCCCATATGTACTCTATAAGATTATACCATATACTAAAATGGATTAACATGAGAATAATAGGCCTAAACTGTTCTTCGTGTAATACATGTGTGTGTTAAAAGGCTCCACAGAAAACATTCCTAAGAAAAATTAAATAAGATTGTGCCATTAACACCAATATGTAAAATAAAGTAAGTAGGCTTAACTTACTTCAAAATGTAAATACAATTACATACACATATATATGTAAGCCTACATGTAGGTATATACAGTATGGACAGACTGACTATATACGAATGGTTTCATTGATTCAATGAGTCTAAGTTACTCGTCTTAATACCTTACCAGTGGTGCTTGCAAATTAATCAGTGCACTAGCTATTACAATAACTTCATCAATCACTGGTATTAAATTATGGTCAACACATGCATGAGGCTTCAACATATTGAATTCTCTTAGTCTTCTAATTAAACGTTCTATATGAATTCTTAAGCTGGCTATTCTCTTGGTCTGCATTACATCTTCCTTTGATATTTTTTCTCCATTACCTACACTAGGTGGTCGAACCAGCGAGCATCTATTTTGTATCAGAAGTGGTTCCACATGTTTAAACTCCCTGTCAGCCATAACTGCACAGTCAGAAGGTAGCTTTTTGAGAAAGTCACATCTTTCAAACAAGTGGGAATCACTTATACGACCACTATACCCTTCAGAAATGAAATTAATGAAACCATCTGGTGTGGAAGATATAAGCCTACTTAATAGTATTGCAGTGCTTATATTCTGACCAAGTAAGTGCTTAGTGCATTGAATTGGATGGTTTCTCAATTTCTATTTCTAGACAGTCAATAATAGACTGGACATTACTGTATCTTGCTCTGAAAGGCATGGGCAAAAGTTCTACAATTTTCTTTCTTTCAGGCCAGAATATTAACTCCTTAAGACTCAGTGCTAATAATGGGACAGTTTTACAAAATATGCAACTAGCACAACTGGCTGAAATTCCAAAGTCATCTGCGAGAATTGAGAATGGTTCAGCTAGCCTAATTTTTTTTAGTGTTAGTAAAATGTGGTTCATTTCAAGGTTCATTTGCTTGACAAGTAAATCCAGTACGTATAAACTTTGCTCTGGCAAACCAAGATACAATTTAGTATTACGTTTAATTATTACTTCAAGTCGACCCTTGACTACTTCATTTTTGTTTAATAACGTAATTTCACGTGCAAGTTCCTCATCTAGTTCTTCGTCACTGTCACCATCTGCGACTTTAAAATCGGAGTCCCTACTCTCACAGTCAGAACTACAGCTTTGCTCGAAAGTGTCTGTTTCAATTGGAGGTGGAATTGGACACTTAAATTTAATTGGAGATGAGGCAGTACTTGTCACAGGGAATTTAGTTTGAATAGCCTTACTTCTAAAATGAGGAACTAGGTTTACATGAATTCCAACATCTGAACTACCAGTAGGCCTACTGGTATTTAGTGTACACTTTTCGTAGTTTTGTGAAGACAAGGTACTTCCAGTATCTACTTCTACACCCTCAAAATCACTTTCCATAGCTACGTTCTGTGATAGGGGTATTTCTTGTGTTTCCTTTGACCTAAGTGCTTCTTCAATCACCTCAGCTCGCAAACGTTTGGCAGCAGCAGGCCTTGGTGAATGAATCATTGTTCTCCTCCTGTCTGACTGGCATTGAAATATATGGGGGATGACTCCAGACTTCATTTTAATTGGACATCCAATGATTCTGAATTTAACCCAGTTTTCCATATCATTTTCCAGCTGGAAAAACAGGATTAGCACAATGTAAAAATCCTAACAAAGTTTTCATGCATAAATGATACAAGCTTTGCTGACCATGTGCTACTTTTCTGAAGATGAATTTGACTTCATCTAGCTTTTCACACAGTTTTAGCATATCAAGCAAGAACAGTGTCTTGGTGGCATTAAGTCACATAATATAGGAATGTCTTTGGGTGCTGTGATTTTATTTATTGATTTACCCTTTTTTTCTTGTAACTTGAACTAAGTTAGGACAATATTTTTAACTCATCACCATTATTTGTAGTATGGTAGGCCTAATGTAGGAATATGTATTTTGTTAAAATTACTGTGCTGTGTAATTAATAAAAATCATTGTAATTCATTATTGTTATTATTATTAATCAGCATATTTCACTTATAAGACTTGAGACCACCCGAACTGGCAAGCATTGTTTTTTTTTTACAGATGTTGCCTACACTTGTTCTTTATAAATTCTTTTTCATGCTGTACATAGGCCTACTTTGCTTTTTGTTACATTAGGCCTAAAGGCCCTAGAGTAGGCTACTGGTATTTTGTTGTAGCCTAAATGTGTTTACAAAAGTAAGCTTTTCAATAACTAGGCCTACTTACCTAACTGTCACATGCCAAGATAAATTGGTATAACTTGAGAAATCAATTTGGATCGTGAAACCTTGGTTTAGGCATATTATTAGGGACATGGAAAACTCTAAAAGTTAGGTTAGGTTGGAGAATATTTTAATAATCTCCATTAACTTATGGACTGTTCATTACTTTCATATTTCAAAATTTAATTCAAGTATCATAGATTCAAATTCAAAATCACCAGAAAAGCAGACGTGGTTAAATGATCAAGAGTCCTTTCAAACTAATTCAACTTACATTAAAATTATCTTCACAGCAAAAAACTGTAGATTTCTCCGATATATCACTGACATTCCTCCGGCACGCCAAAATCCATTTCTTTCTAGTTTTTGGGTCCTTTGGAACATTGATAAATAACTTATCTGGAGTAGCATGCGATGTATTAGTGCACATTGGAACTATACATCTATAACCTTTCTGCCTCACTAACTGCGCTGAATTCATGTTAAGTACAAAACTTCACACTTAGAATTACTCAACGCAATGCAGATTGAACCGAAGTTTACTGGTCACTGAAATATAACAGAAATACGAGTACTGTGTCTCATAGCACAACATCTGTTTATTCCGCCTCAAACACCACCAACATAAACGATGACGTCAGACCAATAAGATCGTGTACTCGCGTCACGTGACATTTTGCTTATTTTATTTCGGATTTTTATCATGTTTGGAGTTATTATTCGTACATTCTGACCACATTTTTGAATTCTGCATGGCATTTTGAATCAGATTAGCGCATTTTAAATAAAAACCCCGGATCATGCATGTTCCCTATTAGCTTCGTCCTCTTCCACCCCGGCGATGTTGCCATTTCCCAATAATTGAAAGTGACAAATCTAAGAAACTGTTTGCGTGATCTTATAGAGAATTTTCCGCTCTTTATGATGATGTAAAAATAAAAGCCATAAATAATTAACACATGGCCCAATTTTCACAATTACGATATTTTAGCGCAAATCTATATTTTTGCAGATATAAAACTTATCACGCCATAGATAATGAACTAATGATCGCAACACATCAAGAATTTATTTTTCGATTGCCTGATGTTGGTAAAAGATACTCTAATTCTCAGGGCAGTATTTATTTTCATAGTAAGAAAGTTATGATTTTTTTTCTTAAATGTTACTTGAAAAATCTGAGATGGTATCACAGGAAAGTTACATAGCGACAAACTTTTTTGCTATTGACTTTACGTTGGTGACTCAGCGAGAAGAAATGTTCATTAATATGTGAAAAAGTTTTTAAAACAAACCAGAGCTCGATATCAGATAGCATTCATAAGTTATCGCACTTATTTCTCCTGCCCAGCGCTGACGCTGCGTAAGTTTGTTTACTCAGGCGCCAGTTTCTCCCCGACTGATGGTGTGATGGTGTGAAGTTAAACTGTGAAATGAAGTGGTCCTTGTGTTCTTTATAAAGTGTCCGCCTCGTTGCGTAACGTAGTGGCTAGCATTCCTGGCTGTCACCATTGAGGCCCAGGTTTGAATCCCGGCTCTGCCAAGAAATTTAATTCTGGTCTGAGGGCTAGAACGGGGTGTACTCAACTTCATGCGACAAAACTGAGAAGAGGCGGGTTCAATTCCTACCTCAGCCATCCTCTAAGTGGTTTCCGTGGGTTGCCTTTGTTCACCCCGGGAATGAAGAAGGGTTTGTTTAGTGGTGCAGAGTTAACGTTTCTGTGCCAAAAGAACACGGCAGACACCCACGACGAAATGACAGGTGAAGTGTAAGAATAGTGGTTCGCCGAGCAATATTGTTGCCCAATGTTCCTGAAGGATCTATCCCAGTAATAGACAATGTAGGCTACCACAGTCGGAAAATCGAACTTTTACCTATAACGGAGAAAACACCGGATTATAGATTGGCTGGCTCAAAAGGGGTCCCTTTTCGAAATGATATATTAAAACAGAAGCTTCGTTTTATTGTGACTCAAAACAGAGTCAGATATGATAAATGCATCATTGACGAGATGGCTAAATCAACAGAAAAATATGTTCTTTGCCTGCCACCATACCACAGTGAACTTAATCCCATCGAAATGGTATGGGCGCAAGTGAAGAACCATATAAAATTGAACAACGTATCATTCAAGAAACAAGAAATGAAGAATTTAATTTCGGCTGCAGACCACCACTTGACCACACAAAATTGGGTAAATTACGTGGTCCACAATATATATACCTTGAAAAATGCCATACTATAATTTATTTTAACCTGTGATATTCGAGAAAATTTAATATTATAAATTATAACATATTATAATATTATCATATTCATGAATAATTGAAAAAATATAAATTGTTATAATGTGTGCATTAAAATCGCGCTCTGAGGTTAGACGTATCATATCTAAATATTGTAGCGTTGTTCGCTGCAAGGTATGAGCTACAGTTATATACAACAAACAAATATTTTGGAAATTTCCCGAGTTTTGCGTAAAAGCACGCCTGCATACGAGTTATATTGCATCATGTGCCCGCCCTTGCAGAACTTTCTATATGCAGTAGATCTGGCATCAGCGCGCCCCATTTAATGCGCACTGTCTTTTAAGGTAGAGACGCACTTATAGGTGGGACGGCCAAAAAAAAAGTATCATCGTGAAACTTGAAACCACACGCCATTAGTCACTTCATTTCTCTCAAAATAATGCTTGATTTAATAGTACGAGGTGTGGACCCCTGGCTACCTCACTTGCCTAGTGATGAGATGCTAAGCTGTTGACAGGCAGGCTCCAGGTTCGATTCTCAGTCTACAAAGAATTTGAAAGTCTTGTACGGGATTGCTCAGCCTCGTGATATCTATTGAGAATCTGCTTGATACTGTGGGAGATGAAGGGACGGAAAGAAATTGGCCACCCTTCCACACGTAAGATTCTTAGCCTCTCAGACCAACCTTGGGGTTGTAGACTGTGTGAGGTGAAGGAGCTAACGGAGCGCATTATGACCCCCAAACTCTCCACATAGTAGTTAAGCCACCATATCTAACCATATCTTTCCCTGCTCCCCCACCCTTACTCGGAAACAATAGACCTGGTCGGCTAGAAATATTGTTCGCGTGGAAAGCTCGTGTGCACAGGACTTTCAGCTATATAGCTGCACAATCAACATTTTTCCTCCTCTCACCGTTCGGCCTAAGCGGAGAAACAGTCTGAAACGAGCAGCTTGGACGAGTTCCCACAACAGCGCGTGGTGAGGAGCTGGATCGGACGTGTTTAACAAGCTGCTTTCAACTCACACGCGTACAACACACTCCGTCCGCGTGAACTTTCCACAGCGGGCCAGTCATTTGTGCAGCAGACAGCTCTCAGCTGACGTCACACACATATCCCACGCTGCAGCCAGGTCTCTCATTGCGTCACGGGAGCCTATGTACAGTGATTGTGACTATCAATAGTCATTGTATTTTTTTTTATAGCACAGTACCTACGCGGCGGACCGACGTCATAAGCGGCTAGAAGAGAAGAATGACGTCAAGTCTCGACTCTCTGGTAACCGTCGCGGTAACAGCCAATAAAACAGTAATATGTTTCTATTAATTGTTTCTCAGCAATAACGGTTTTCATGGTTTAGTGGTAAGAATAGTAGTTATCCGCAAAGATGGCGGGTTCGATTCCAACTCTTCCGTTGAGAATCTAGATATGAGCGATTGAACGAAGTATAAAGGTGAGGATTGAAATGGCTTTCCGTGGTTTCATTCGTCTACTCCATCTTGACGATACGACCATTTCCTTCATATCCTATCCCCCAATTAAGGTATAGGCTACACAAGAATAAGGACACCACAACAAGGCAGATTATCCGACAGTTTCCATTCACAACCAAGTGGACGACACTGATGGCCATGATGCCCCAAGCCAATGAATGAAACCGAAACAATATATTTATATAGTTATTATTTTTCACGTTTCATAACTAAAGTATTTAAGGCAATTGTCCCGCAGCGTAGCCGTGTTCGTTAGATCATGTACAACGACCGCGCGGGCAGCTACAGCAAGTCCGGAGATCGTAAGTTCGAATCCCGTTGCTGACAGCGGCTATTCTGAGTGTGTTCTCCCCCGGTTTATTCCACACTCCCTCCAGGAAAATGCCGGGATAGTACCTTACTTCAAAGTCTCGGGGCACTTACCTCATCCCTGTCCCTAATACGGTTACACACACTACTATAGTAATGACATAAATACAGGTTATAAGACAAATTCGACACATACCCAATTACACGGGACTGATGACCAAGATGGCCCAAGTCCCTATAATGAATTAACAACATTAACTACAATAACAAATGACGGCAAGAAATTTAAGCGTGTTTGTCTGTTTTCTGTTACATTATTTCACAACGTAACATATTTTGATATGGGTTTCCAATGAAATGTTACACGACACATTAGGATTAAAAGATAATGTACGGTAGTTTTTAATGACGTTGGACGGCTGAACGGAACATGCCCAGTATTGCGGCGTGAGGGTCAAATGAACTTATTATTAGCCTACTTTCGATTTTTGCAAAAAATGAAAGTAGACTTATGAGATCAACACAGGGCGAAAAAGTGTGTCTGTCTGTGTGTGTGTGTATGTGTGTGTGTGAGTCTGTGTGTGTGTGTGTCTGTGTGTCTGTGTGTGTGAGTGTGTGTACTCTGAATGTCTGTCCCCCCCTATCAATTCGAACACGGTGAATGCGAATTGAACGAAATTTGGTACAAAGGTAGCACTAGCAAAGGACACCTCAGTGTCATGTTTTATATCGCCGCCATCTTGACGGAAACGTAATGGCGGCCACACAAATGTTCAAAGCTTAAATCAAATTACGACTAACCTAATCATCCGATCTCTACCAAATTTTGCAACGACATACCTTTATGAGGGGAGCATCCTTTGACCAAACCAATAGGTCATCAGCGTAATAGTTTGCGGATGGCGGCCATCTTTGTGTGAAAATCGATTCCCCTATTAATTCGAACACGGTGCAACCGAATGGAACGAAATTTGGTACAGAGGTAGTACTAACAAAAGGCACCTCAGTGTCATGTTTTATATCGCCGCCATCTTGACGGAAACGTAATGGCGGCCACACAAATGTTCAAAGCTTAAATCAAATTACGATTAACCTAATCATCCGATCTCTACCAAATTTTGCAACAACATACCTTTATGGGGGTAGCATCCTTTGACCAAACCAATAGGTCATCAGCGTAATAGTTTGCGGATGGCGGCCATCTTTGTGTGAAAATCGATTCCCCTATTAATTCGAACACGGTGCAACCGAATGGAACGAAATTTGGTACAGAGGTAGTACTAACAAAAGGCACCTCAGTGTCATGTTTTATATCGCCGCCATCTTGACGGAAACGTAATGGCGGCCACACAAATGTTCAAAGCTTAAATCAAATTACGATTAACCTAATCATCCGATCTCTACCAAATTTTGCAACAACATACCTTTATGGGGGGAGCATCCTTTGACCAAACCAATAGGTCATCAGCGTAATAGTTTGCGGATGGCGGCCATCTTTGTGTGAAAATCGATTCCCCCTATTAATTCGAACACGGTGCAACCGAATGGAACGAAATTTGGTACAGAGGTAGTACTAACAAAAGGCACCTCAGTGTCATGTTTTATATCGCCGCCATCTTGACGGAAACGTAATGGCGGCCACTCAAATGTTCAAAGCTTAAATCAAATTACGATTAACCTAATCATCCGATCTCTACCAAATTTTGCAACTACATACCTTTATGGAGGGAGCATCCTTTGACCAATCTAATAGGTCATTCACCTGATAGTTTGCGGATGGCGGCCATCTTTATGTCAAAATTGATTCCCCCTATTAATTCGAACACGGTGGAACCGAATGGAAGGAAATTTGGTACAGAGGTAGCACTAGCAAAGGGCACCTCAGTGTCATGTTTTATATCGCCGCCATCTTGACTGAAACGTAATGGCGGCCACACGAATGTTCAATGCTTAAATCAAATTACGATTAACCTAATCATCCGATCTCTACCAAATTTTGTAACTACATACCTTTATGGAGGGAGCATCCTTTGACCAATCTAATAGGTCATTCACCTAATAGTTTGCGGATGGAGGCCATCTTTATGTCAAAATTGATTCCCCCTATTAATTCGAACACGGTGGAACCGAATGGAACGAAATTTGGTACAGAGGTAGTACTAGCAAAGGGCACCTCAGTGTCATGTTTTATATCGCCGCCATCTTGACTGAAACGTAATGGCGGCCACACGAATGTTCAATGCTTAAATCAAATTACGATTAACCTAATCATCCGATCTCTACCAAATTTTGTAACTACATACCTTTATGGAGGGAGCATCCTTTGACCAATCTAATAGGTCATTCACCTAATAGTTTGCGGATGGAGGCCATCTTTATGTCAAAATTGATTCCCCCTATTAATTCGAACACGGTGGAACCGAATGGAACGAAATTTGGTACAGAGGTAGTACTAGCAAAGGGCACCTCAGTGTCATGTTTTATATCGCCGCCATCTTGACTGAAACGTAATGGCGGCCACACGAATGTTCAAAGCTTAAATCAAATTACGATTAACCTAATCATCCGATCTCTACCAAATTTTGCAACTACATACCTTTATGGAGGGAGCATCCTTTGACCAATCTAATAGGTCATTCGCCTAATAGTTTGCGGATGGCGGCCATCTTTGTGTCAGAATCGATTCCCCCTATTAATTCAAACACGCTGAAACCAAATGGAACGAAATTTGGTATAGAGGTAGCACTAGCAAAGGGCACCTCAGTGTGATGTTTTATGTCACCGCTATTTTGATGGAAACGTAATCGCGGCCACCCAAATGTTAAAAGCTAAAATGTAATTACGACCAACCTAATAATCTAGTCTCTACCTAATTTTGCAACACCATATCTTTATGTGGAAAACATATTCTGACCAAACTGCAAGAACATCAGCCCAATAGTTTGCAGATGGTGGCCAAGTATGTGTGCAAATCGATTCCTCCCATCAATTCAAACACGGTGAAACCGAATTGAACGAAATTTGGTACAGAGGTAGCACTAGCAAAGGGAACCTCATATTCATGTTTAATATCCCTATAGCACGTTGTATTTCAACAAGCTCCTACAACCAACATTCAATCATACTCCTTGAAAAGGACAAAGAGTTATAACAATACCCATGCATTTAGGAGAAAGTAGGCTATATGTTCTTTACTGAACATCTTGTTTTTCACTTTTCATAACTAAAACATACTAAAACAACAACCCTGCCCTCCTCGAAACCAACACACAAGCGTCGACATCAATTCTCATTGTTTCAATAATGTTGTATCACTTTGGTGTTTAGACATCATGATATTCAGCTCCATGCATTCGTCTTATTGTGATGTCTGTAGTAGTGCGTGTACTTGGAATTGAGTCCGAAATTAGGAAGGATACGGTCGTGGCTATAAATTAGGAACTATCACGGTATTTACCTGGAGTAGAAGTAGTGAAACCATGATAAAACAACTTCCAGGATGTCTGAGGTGGGAATCGAACCCACGCTCTATTCGGTTATCCTTACTAGGCTGAGTGCATTCCATTCCAGACTTCAGACTAGAAATAATTTCTTGGCAGAGCTGAGAATCGAACCCGGAACCTCAGGTATGGTAGCCAACGGATCTAACTATTAAACCAAGAGGCGGTCTCATTTGGACTTGAGAAAAAATAACGTAGTTTTCTATGCTTCACGGAAAAGCATAAAATTGTGGATATACTGAGTTTCTTTGAATTCTTACTTTTCTGCATCTGTTGTTGTAGAGGGGAATGGCATGTCAAGGATACATTTTAGCCTACTTTCGATTTTTGCAAAAAATGAAAGTAGACTTATGAGATCAACACTGGGCGAAAAAAAAGTGTGTCTGTCTGTGTGAGTCTGTGTGTGTGTGTGTGTGTGCGTGTGTGAGTCTGTGTACTCTGAATGAATGTCTGTCCCCCCCCCTATCAATTCGAACACGGTGAACGCGAATTGAACGAAATTTGGTACAAAGGTAGCACTAGCAACGGGCACCTCAGTGTCATGTTTTATATCGCCGCCATCTTGACGGAAACGTAATGGCGACCACACAAATGTTCAACGCTTAAATCAAATTACGACTAACCTTATCATCCGATCTCTACCAAATTTTGCAACAACATACCTTTTTGGAGGAAGCATCCTTTGACCAAATTAATAGGTCATTAGCCTAATAGTTTGCGGATGGCGGCCATCTTTGTGTCAAAATCGATTCCCCTATTAATTCAAACACGAAAACCGAATGGAACGAAATTTGGTACAGATGTAGCACTAGCAAAGGGCACCTCAGTGTCATGTTTTATATCGCCGCCATCTTGACAGAAACTTAATGGCCGCCACACAAATGTTCAAAGCTTAAATCAAATTACGACTAACATAATCATCCGATCTCTACCAAATTTTGCAACAACATACCTTTATGGAGGGAGCATCCTTTGACCAAACTAATAGGTCATTAGCCTAATATTTTGTGGATGGCGGCCATCTTTGTGTGAAAATCGATTCCCCCTATTAATTCGAACACGGTGAAACCGAATGGAACGAAATTTGGTACAAGGGTAGCACTAGTAAATGGCACCTCAGTGTCATGTTTTATATCGCCGCCATCTCGACGGAAACGTAATGGCGGCCACACAAATGTTTAAAGCTTAAATCAAATTACGATTAACCTAATCATCCGATCTCTACCAAATTTTGCAACAACATACCTTTATGGAGGGAGCATCCTTTGACCAAACTAATAGGTCATTAGCTTAATATTTTGCGGATGGCGGCCATCTTTGTGTGAAAATCGATTCCCCCTATCAATTCGAACACGGTGAAACCGAATGGAACGAAATTTGGTACAGAGGTAGCACTAGCAAAGAGCACCTCAGTGTCATGTTTTATATCGCCGCCATCTTGACGGAAACGGAATGACGGCCACCCAAATGTTAAAAGCTTAAATCAAATTACGACCATCCTAATAATTTGATCTCTCCCAGATTTTGCAACAACATGCCTTTTTGTGGAAAGCATCTTATGACTGACTACAAGGTCATCAGCCCAATAGTTTGCAAATAGCGGCCATGTATGTGTGCAAATCCATTCCGCATATCAATTCAAACACGGTGAAACCGAATTGAATGAAATTTTTTATAGAGGTAGCACTAGCAAAGGGCACCTCATATTCATGTTTAATATACGTATAACACGTTGTATTTCAACAAGCTACTACAATCAACATTCAATTATACTCCTTGAAAAGGACAAAGCGTTATAACAATACTCATGCATTTAAGAGAAAGTAGGCTATATATTCTTTACTGAACATCTTGTTGAAACACATCTTCCTTCTTGGCACGTTTTCGTTCGCGATAATTTTTACTCTTCATCGTTTGACATTATTCGAAACAAATATATTCGTAAGCAAACAAACAATGCCTAACTAAGACACGTAACTAAGACCAACGTATGGATGACTCTGTATTGTATTGTTATTGTTTTAAGGAGCGGAACAGCAAAGTCATCTGCCGCATGGATGACTACTGACCTAGTATGCATAAATAACAAACAACACGTAACTAAGAGCTTGTGCTCGTATAGCAACGATTAGATGACGCTACTGAGCGCATACATAGTTATGAACATTGGTTGCAACGGTTACCATGATGCCGAAAAATTGATGGAGCTAAATCCAGATAGTCCCCAGCCGAAATAAAGTTCCGCCATTATACTAAGAAACATCGAGTGATGGATAGGTTTTGTATAGCTAGACGATGAATACTTGTAACCTTGATAACCATATACAGTAGGAGGCCTCGATGCCTTTTACACTTCAGATTTAGGTGCTTCTATGCCCAAGATCGCGGGGTCAAATCCGGCCGAAGTCATCGGATATTTTAAGAGCGTAAAAATGCCTTAGTATGCCTTCCTTCGGAGGGGAAGTAAGGTAAAGTCATAGATTTATGGCATGTAAAAGAACCTTCCACTAACTTCATTTGTGTGAAGCAAAATTTGTATGTTAGATTTGATTAATGCTCCTAAGTGCCAACGTTCGTCGCCAGGTGCTAGTTGCGGTGGCATCTAGTAGTCAACTTGAGTTAAAACAGAAAACACACACTAATACAGCCATCACAATATTAACACCGGTTATCATACAGATTCTACACACACCCAAAGTACACGGGGCTATATGACCGCGTTGTCGCAGCCCCTAAACTAAGGAAGCAACCAACCAGATTCAGGCGAAGAATACTTGTTGTCTTGGTAATCATACAATAGGCCTAGACGACCGTCACACTTTTAAGTCTTATTACGCAAATGTTTGATTGATCCCCAGCCCTAAAGCATATCCAATCCATGTTAAAACACATACACATTAAAACATTGACTTGTTTTCTGTCAATGAGTAAACTGCCTTTGCCTCTTGTACAGAGCACAGCAGTACCATAATTACTTTGGGTGCACCCGGCTAAAGGAAGTAGGAGACTTCTGTTACTTAGGAAGCAAAATAACCTGTGATGGACGCAGCAAAGAGGGTATAAAAAGTAGATTGGGTCAGGCAAGGAAAGCGTTTCTACAGAAAAGGGCTCTGTTGACATCGAATATAGATTTAGGTATTAGGAAGTCATTATTGAAAGCTTTGTCTGGAGCGTGGCACTCTATGGAAGTGAAACTTGGACTATTGGTGCAGCAGAAAAGAGAATTGAAGCGTTTGAAATGTGGTGTTACAGGAGAATGATGAAGATCAGATGGGTAGATAGGGTTACAAATGAAGATATATTAAGACGAGTCGGAGAGGAGAGTCGTTTCTGGTGACTGCTAATGAAGAGAAGAGATAGGTTGGTAGGACACATACTAAGACACCCAGGAATAGCAAACGTAGTTATAGAAGGAAGGGTCGAGGACAAGAACTGTAGGGGTAGACCTAGGTTAGAATATGTTAAACAGATTACCTCAGATTTAGGCTGTGGAAGGTATGTGGAGATGAAACGATTAGCTCAGGACAGGGAGGCATGGAGGGCTACATCAAACTAGTCAAAAGACTGAAGACTCAAACAACAACATAAATATATATATATTAAAAAATCAAAGTATTGTTAAAATACACTAATCTCCCACCAGCGTAGCCAAGTGGTCTTAACCCTAGAACGCTACTAACCCTCATTTAAAACACATTATTACTAACAATTGGTATATCTGACTACTCGGTTTAGAATTGTTTTCTTGTCCTTTTTTTTTTGGTAAGATTTTAGATCATTTGAGTTCTTATATTTTTAACCCAACGAGGATCAAAATAGACATTAAATCGTTTAATGTGATTGTTTATGAGATATAGTCTATTATACTTGATACACTGAAAATATTATAGTATCACGTTTTATAAGAACCTAATTTTATTGCACAACATATTAAAATCAACCTGTAGTGCTATGGAATTACAGATAAACCAAGATCAACATCGAAATAAGTAAATAAATGATAAAGGGAATAAAGAAACATTATACTTAAAATCAGTTTCACTGTTACGAACAGTTCGTCATACGACGACACCCACCCAAATGCCACAATAATGGATAAAATTAGCAATTGCACAGCAGTGGCGACCGGTTACAATTTAAGGCTAAATGTCCCGACACTTTGGTAAGAATATATTTCAACAGATGGCAGCATAAGCGAAGCTGAATTTATTTATTTATTTATTTATTTTTGTATCGAAGGGGAGCTCCGATCTGCGATCTGAAAACTGCTATGCACTCTGTCTACTAGCAGAATTGATAGGCTATTAATTCATTGCTTACTGTTTAAATTCAAAAACAGAAAAGTTGCTTTTTGTTTTTCAAATATTTGATTAAAATTCGAAAGAAAACGGGTAATACGAAAGTTGAGTTTTGCTCACTGATTCCAAAGACGCATCGAAAACCCAAATCGGTTGAAAAGAACCGTCGGGATCACTTTGGGAAGTTTGTGAATAAAACTGTTACTGTATTTGCAACAAGGCGCGACAGTAGAACAAGGTCATGGAGAGCGGGTTGGTGGAGGGTTGGGGGGAGGGGAGTGGAGCTAGAGTTATTTGAGAGAGCGACAACCTTGCCAGACGGTATGGAATTCCCGAACATCTTGTCCAATATTGCGATTGACTGTACTGGTTAGTTCTGAATTATTGTTAAGGTCTGGATATTTCTGAGTGATCCTTTGATATTTTACCAGTTCCTAGTTACGACTTCTTGTTTTTAGTTCATCGATCTCATCAATTACTTTTTATTTAATTTATTTTACCTGCAACAGTATTATTTTGTAATGCCCGTGAGGTGTTCTATTTTCGGCACTTTATGTTTTGGACAGTATTTCTGGTAGAATAGATTTTTTCTTTTAGTCAATTTTACCCTCCAGGTTGGTGGTTCCCACGGACTCAGCGAGGGAACTCACCACTACCGTCTTTCCAGGTAGTGTCCTAGAACTGGGAACCCTTGGTCGGATTGGATACAACTGGGGAGATATGATCAGTACTTCACCCAGGCGGTCTCACCTGCAAAGCGAACAGGGGCCTCATTAGGGATAGGATGGGAAAGGAAGATTGGGATGGATATGCAAGGAAGAGGGAAGGAGGCGGCCGTGGCCTTACAGTAGGTACTGCCCCCGAAAATTGAATTATTCTGGGACAAAATGAGAGTATTTTCCGTCCCCATGATAAAATTTAACCAGCAAATATAAATTCTGGAAGTGTGTCACAGGAGGGTCGTGTTACAAGCTCGAGGCCGTGGGAGAGCCCGATCACGTGACATATTGCACAATAGACGCTTCTAGAAGGCTGAAATTGGCATAGCAACAGTGAGTTAGGAAATAAATATTATACAAATTGTTATAAATTATGCTATTGGATCTCAGCTCAGAGCCAATGAGAAGCGGTCTTATTGAAGACGGGATCAACTTCAACTACATAAGTTGGTGAAATTATGCATTTAGGCCCTTAGAAGAAGATTTTCTTATTTGGTAATGAAGAAAATATTAAAAGAAAATATGTCTGATACTTCAAAAACCGCAGATCGGTTAATCTACGCAGTAATAAGCATTTGTAATCTACGCGCTAAAATTATGGTGGGAGATTGATATGGCTGCCAAAATTTCGACTTGGAGGGGAAGATCCAAGGATCGAGGTTCTTATTCCAGCAGTCTTTGAAGAGTGAAGAAGTGTTTTTATTGGGTTAACGGAGATCCCAAAGCTTTGTCCGAGTGCGACGACTGTCGACTCGTGCAGACGCTAGGTTAGCAAGGTAGAACGTTGGAGATTACCGCACTTCCATTTTAAGTGAAGTTGTGAGGAACATTGAAAACAGTATATCTCTTATATAATCGAGATTACGAGTTCAACTAAGTGAATATAGAGAAAGAACAGGCCGAATACTACATTCTGTTGAAAGTCGAGCGTTCTAAGATTTACCACTTCAACAATATAAGCCTGTTAGGACAGATTTTCAAAAGTGTTGGAAATAAAGCTGAATATCATTTTAGTTGCAACGTGAAGTTGGCGAACGCAGTTCAAGTGAACAGTAGCGAAGAACTTTTAACATTGGCGCAGCAAATAAACATTATCATAATGACTATCATTATTCTTCAAGTGGTTTCATTCAACATAATTAACATTGTTGATATGATGAACTAAATAGTTATGCGCCAGAGACATATTCGATAACAGAAGTTATGATACAACGATGAAACTTCGTTAGACGACGTATTCTTGAATGCAGACGTAGGGTACGGTCCATCTCGTACATTTTCGTCAGTCTACGAACACTAATGTAACATCAATTAGCAATAGAAATATTTCATTCACCATCTATATGAATATTTCAATAAATTATTATCCAATGATGAGGCTGATATATATTTGCGACGGAGAATGAAGTTCCTACAAAAGAGATTTGTCAAGATGCTATGGTAGCCCAGCAACAACAGAAGAATTTGCCAGAAGGATGTCGTTCGAGCCCAGGCGAATGTTGGTGAATTCCGGAGAGGGAACGTTTTCCTGTCTCTGAGGTCGCAGATCCGAGGTTCGAATGCAGATCCATCTCAGTATCTTGAACTGAGGAAACATCTTAAGTATTGTGTGAATACTTACACAGATCTTCAAGTTTTCGTCCAAATAAGGTAGCAGTGTCTCTTAATTTTAGTATAGAGCTTGATTAGTGACTTTCTGAGCTGTCGTTCTTACTCCGTATTTTCACATTTCATGTATTTCAGTGTTTTCTTGTATTTTACACTTCAGATGTGTGCTAAGATTTTTATGCTTCAAGATTATTTAGGAGATGATTGCCTTTCATCTATTTTTCAAATTTTATTCTACGGATCAGTTGTTGAACTGACATTAAACATTATGTTTGAGGAGTCAGATTTCCTTATAGAAGACTAGTCGTTTCGACTATCGAATTTTTAATAATTTTATTTAAACCAAGTATTCAGACATTGTGTCATAGCTTCAAATTAAATTCTTTTAAATTTAATTTGAGCACTTTAATGTAACAACATCGAACTTCAAGAGCAGAAGAAACATCGAATGATATTGTTATATCATTATTGTACGTAAACTTTCAACGATCTCGGAAATACTAGTCGTTTGATAAGACTGAAGTCTTAATCCTTATAGACATTCTTTTTGTAGAGTGGAAAAAACATTACGACGTTGACAAACCGTTTTATTATTTGTAAAGCTGAGAGCTTTGTTCATTTAATATGTTCGAGGAAATATCTTTTGATAGAAGATTATTCAAATCTTTGGCTAGGAATTCAAAGCTAGTTTATCCCGGTCAAGATTGAATTCTATTTGACACTATAAATAACATGTGTGTTAGTATACACTATTTGTGTAATATCACGTCATTATGTAGACCTGATATTACAACGATATACAATTTAAAGCTTGATAAGTGAGGTGAGACAGGAGTATTATTTTTATTACATGTATTTGCGACAGACGAGTTAACAGTTTATTATCTTTTTGTGTAGTAAACTTTAGGAGGTCAATCACGACAGTCTAATATCGTTCATTACGATTGGAAGTTTCGTTTGAAGAACTTAAGTATGTATAATTGTAGATCAGTAGTCATGTGGGGGTCCACTGTTGCTCACGTCCGCAGGTATTACCTATAAATTGCCCTGCACGTGTCCCCTGGGTGGTGCTAAGCGAGCAACAACGTACTGACTGCCAGACTACCTCTTGTAGATCTCCTGGCAATGCAAGACATGCATAGTTCTTATAGCTTGAAAGGCTCTTTTCAGAGCCCCATGACAAGAACAATGGGGAACAACATCAAAATCTTGCAACTAAATATTGAAGGCATTAGTCGATCAAAGAGTGATTACCTATCAAGAATTCTCCGTGAGAACAGGATAGACCTAGTCTTGATACAGGAAACTCATACAGCCACCGAAGATGATCTCCAGAAAAGAGGGAAAATTCATGGTTACTCCGTGGTAGGTGCAACATATGATGGCGTGTATGGTGTCGCGACATATGCACGAAACAACTTGGATAATGTTAGTCTCATTTCCGCTTCTACAGATGACAACATTCACCTTGTAGTTGTTAAAGTTCAAGATTTAACAGTAATCAACATCTACAAACCACCTACAATCTCCTGGCAACCTACAGTGATTCCTGTCACTGCAGAACATCCTGCCATTTACGCAGGGGACTTCAACAGCCACCATGAAAACTGGAATTATGCCCAAAACGATCCTTGTGGCATAGATCTCGTTAGCTGGGCTGAAGAACACCATTTACACCTAATATTTGATGCCAAGGATAAAGGAACATTTAAATCAGCCGCCTGGAAGCATGACTACAACCCAGACCTGTGCTTTGTGACCCAAAACAGTAATTATCAACCTCTGCCCACTAGGAAAATAATAATGGACAACTTTCCACGTAGTCAACACAGACCAATACTGTTAGATATAGGAATTTCTGTGCCCTTGATATCTACACTGCCAAGACCCCGATGGAATTTTAGCAAGGCGGATTGGGTTAAATTTACAAAAGAAGTAGATCAATGTATCAGATGGATTCCAGCAAAAAGTAGCTCATACCATAGATTTGTTGGACTGATTACCTCAATAGCCAAGAAACATATTCCACGGGGGTTTAGGAAAGAATATGTCCCAGGATGGAACGAGCAGAGCGAATATCTTTTTAATGAGTATATTGAATCAGGTGACCAAGAAGTTGCTGAGGAACTTCTGCATAGCTTGGATGCTTCACGGAAGCAGAAATGGGTGGATACTGTTGAAGGGCTGAACTTCCAACACTCAAGCAGGGAAGCTTGGAATCTCCTGAGGAAACTTGGAGGGAGCTCATCTGGAGGACGAGACAAGCCTGACATTACACCTGAAACAATTGCTAGTCACATTATTTCAACCTCACGAGCGACTCGAGACAAACTCCATACTAAGATGGTGAAGAAGGAACTCAGACACCTTAAAACATCATCTCCACAGACATCATCCTTTGCAGCTGCCTTCAACCGCGAAGAAATAGACGTAGCAATAAAAGACTTGAAAAGCGGAAAGGCTCCTGGCTTTGATGGCATCCATCCTGAGTTCCTAATTAACCTAGGCCACAATGCTAGGAACTGACTCGCTAGCTTTTTCAGTGATATCTTGAAACTGGGGGCGATACCTAAAGAATTTAAGAAAAGCAAGATTATTGCCATTTTGAAACCTGGAAAACCAAAAGATCAACCCGGAAATTATAGACCAATAGCTTTACTGAGCTGCTGTTACAAACTCCTAGAACGACTGATTTACAACAGAATCTGCTCTATAATCACCCAACACATTCCTATTGAACAAGCGGGCTTCAGACCAAAACGCAGCTGCTGTGACCAAATTCTTACCCTTACCTCATATATAGAGGCTGGTTTTCAACTGCAACTGAAAACTTCTGTTGCATTTTTAGACCTCTCAGCTGCTTACGATACAGTTTGGAAAGAAGGGTTAATATACAAACTACACCGAGTGATTTCTTGTAAAACAACTGTCAAGCTCATCAAGAACATGCTCAGTGACAGGATCTTCCAAGTGATCATGGGAACACAAATAAGCAAGCAAAGGAAACTGAACAACGGTCTTCCACAAGGATCGGTACTAGCTCCACTCCTCTTTAACCTATACATATCAGATCTACCGGAAACTCAGTCAAAGAAGTTCTGCTATGCTGACGATATAGCTCTTGCCACAAGGCACAGCAGCATCAGTGAAACTGAAAAAACGCTTGGAGAGGACATGGCTATCCTTGAAAGGTATTTCATCAAGTGGAGACTTAAGCCAAGCTTAACTAAAACTGAGGTATCCTGTTTTCATCTCAACAACAAAATGGCAAACAATGTAATTCAAGTACCCTTTGGAGGAACTATCCTCAGGAATAACAAATTTCCTAAGTATTTGGGCATTACCCTGGATCACACCCTTTCTTTCAGAAAACACCTTGAGAATACAGCAGCTAAAATAAAAAGTCGCAACAACATCCTCGACAAACTTTGTGGCACATCGTGGGGAGCCTCTGCAGAAACCCTAAGGAGTTCTGCTATAAGTCTCGTCTTCACTGTGGCTGAATATTGTGCTCCAGTATGGATAAATAGTCCTGATGTGAAACTGATTGATACCCAGCTCAACAATACCATGCGGAAGATCAGCGGAGTCATCAGACCCACTCCCTCTTATTGGCTTCCTGTCCTCAGCCTCATTATGCCACCTCACCTGCGGAGAAAAGTCGCTCTTCTCAAAGAATATGACAAGATCATGGCTAATTTGGACCTTCCCATTCACGATGACATCCCAGATCTTCAGAGAGGCAGGCTGAAGTCCAGACATCCGCCAATTGTTTTTGCACAGGAACTAACTGAGAACCAGTTTAATCCATTCAACGAATGGAAAGGAGAGTGGACTCTCAATACTGACCACCTGCTTTGGCCTCTACTTTCCAAAAACAGTCCAGTTCCAGGATTTCACCTCCCGAGGAGGGCATTGACTGCTCTAAATAGGATCCGCACAAATACCGGAATCTGCGCAGAGTCCTTGTTCAGATGGGGCAAAGTTCCGTCCCCCCAGGGTGACTGCGGTGCTCCTTCCCAGTCTATACAACACATTGCATTCGAGTGCAGACTGCGGGCCTATGAAGGTGATCCACTGGACTTTATTCAGGCCACACCTTCTGTGATACTGTGGCTGGATAGTTTGGACTTAAAAATATAGATATTTTGCTGTTTCTTGTCATGTGTATTTATGTATATATTGTATATAGTATTTTCTGTCATCTTTCAATCTTGTTTCTGCATGCAAAAGTCATACGATAAATAATAGTAGTCATGTGAAACGATACTGAGGGTCATGCCGTTATTTGAGAAAGGTTCCTACAGAAGAAATGTTAATATCAATTAATCCGTTTTGGTTATTGTTTAACATAGTGGATGATAATTGTTTATGCCATATATACTGTTATATGAGGATTTGTAGAGCTATGGAGTGCTCGTGCGAAGGAAGTTCCGCATTTTAAGGGAAGTCAATGAAATTATTGTTCTTTGATAAGAAAAGGCATGGATCATGATAAGAGTCGTTGTATACAAGTAGTCCAGTTCATGTGAAGTAACGTTTTAGCTGTGTTGACAGAAGGGTTTTAGCGAAAATACAATTAGAGAACGATTGTCTACTCATGTCAATGATACCATTATTATATTTTATTAAACCCGAAGTTATGTAATTACGTACAGTTAACCTTTGTCAGTCGACTGTATTAGACCGACATTGTAATGCAACCTATATAAGCCAATGTGTGAGCAGTATATGAAAACTACAGAGTGTGAGAAAATGTTTATGTGGAAAAACAGTGTAAATAATTAATTGAGAGTTATAAAGTAACTGAAAATCCAGAATCTCGAAAGTAACGTGTTAGCAACGTTAAATATTGTCTATTTTTATGAACAAATTACCTGTAAATATTTTCCGGAAATGATTTAAATATTTAAATAATTTTTAATAGGGTTTATTAATCGAATGTTTTGGAATAGCGTGTGTTTTGTGAGCGGATGTTTTGTATGGATGATTGCCCACTGTTAAGAGTGAATGTTGAAACGAATTGGTCTAGAACAATTCCGGGGTGCGAATGAAAGATTGTATGAAGCTTTCAGGATGATTGTTAAAGGAATATAGAAGTTATGAGCATTTTTGTAAGATCTGAATGTTAATTTTATACGTGTATTTTAAACGCACACAAGGCAGTCTCAATACAAGCCAGACAGAATGATTCACCGTTAGGAGTGGAGAGCTTCGTGTGACATAATGTGAACAAGTGGCGACTCACAGCCTTGTATAAAATGTAAATAGTTCTGAGCGCAACGCTATGCTAGCGCTCATTGATGAAGCAAGCCAATGCACATGCGTTTCCTGGACGCGTGCCAATGAAGGTAACCTGTTGTCAGGAATGCCATGAATGTAAGAGCCTCTGTTAAACGTTTTTCTTTACGTAGTGTAGGCCTAGTTATGCCAAGGCTTTGATGCTGATATTTTTACACAGCAATGTAGTAAGATGTGTTGTAGAAGAGAAGTGTGTATGATTGTATGGTTTTATTTTTTGTTGTTATATTAGTCTATTGTTATTTTGTTTATATTAGATTAGTTTACTATTGTTAATAAATTTATTCAGTTCGTTATCTGTCGTCGTTGACGTGTGATTCATTTTAAATATAAGGATTAGAGTATTGTGTATGTATTGTAGGCGAAGCTGAGTTCCCAGTCCTCGAGACACGTAAGTAAAAGTAAGTGTGCCCCGTGTAGTTTGTTGTTTATCCCTAATATTCTTGTAACTGCTGTATGTAAATCCCTAAAGACCATGTTGGAGCGATTTCTGATGTAGTAATTTGCCGGTGCTCTTAGAAATAGGCGATCCAGCTGGGGCAATGGATATTCCAACAGGCTACTTTCCGGATTTACGGGTACAGTACCATCCCGTTATTTGCCCGAAGACGAAGTGGGAAACCACGGAAAACCACTTCGAGGATGGCTGAGGTGGGAATCAACCCCCTCTACTCATTTGTACTACCCAAGGCTGAGTAGACCCCGTTCCAGTCCTCATACCACTTTTCTCGTGACATAGCCGGGAATCGAACCCAGGACCTCCGGGGCGGCAGCAAACCATGCTGACTGCTACGCTAGGCTACGACTTGTGGAGAGCATTACGGTCATCACGTGGAGTTATTTTTTCGTTTTTGTTGAAAAATGGAGCCACCACCAAAACCGATTCAAGGGCGTTCCACTAAATCCCAGAGGAGATTGCGACTAAGTACCAAGAAAAAGAAGACAGGCCCTAAAGAAATATATATATTAAAAAAACTCTTCACACCCGTATTTTTTTCCTATTTGAAATTATATAATTCTTTACGCTTGCATTAGAGAATCTGTAATGCTCTGAGCAGTTATGATTTCACTTATATTTTACCTGTAGCCTACAAGTTGGATGACTAAACGTCACCCCGAAATCTGAAGGCTACATGGCTGAACAGCGCAGTGGTTGTTTGGTAGGCCTAGGCCCTTCATGGGCTGTCGCGCCAAGGGTGTAGTTTGTTTTTTACTTCTAATACATAAGTATAGGAGTACAAAATTACGAACTACAGTATTCAGTGTCAACTTTTTTCAGAGAAGCAAATTCGACTTCAAATGAAAACAATGCGTTGTGTGGAAAAATAAAGGCGTAGCGAATGTGAAAATGGAAAATTGGTTTCCGGAAATACTGGATTGGATTGGGATCCATAAAGCCAGCAAATAGTACTTTTGAACTACCAGTGGGCAAGGTGAAGACAAACAGCTAACTCCAACCAAACTTATGCGTTATTGCTTGCAGCCCCTCAATTGCGAAAAGTTCCCAGCTAGTATCAAACACCACCAGCAATGCTGCCGAAAATGATGTGTCCCTTGTTGCAAAATTCACGGTAGGTAAGAAGATTAATCGAGGGAAACGAGGTTCCTTCACTCATAGAACCAAAGCTGCCAGACCGGACTTTCAGTTTGGGCCATCCTGGCACTATAAAACAATGAAATCCGTTTAGAAAAAAAAAAAAAACTGCCAGAATAGTGAAGGACACTGCACTCAGCAGAAATAGAAGAAGAGCAGCTTTCCGAAAAAGTATATTTTCGTCGCCAGAAGGGAAAAGAATGTCCCGACAACAGTGTAATGAAATGAAACGTACTGTCCCACGTGATTATAGAAACCGATCAATGCAGTTGGATTTCGATGAGGTACTGTTGAGAGAGTTTAGTGACGAGAAGATCAAGCAACTAACGGTCAGTGAAGGCCATATACAAAAACTGGAAAAGGAAACAAGGGGCCAAAGGGAAAATGAAAAGTGGCACACAGCTAGAAAGGACAGACTTACGGTATCCAATTTTGGATATGTATGCAAGAGGAAGCCTACTTCGAAATGGCCTCCATTAGCAAAAAACATTCTGTACGGTGAATTTCACTCAAAAGCAATGCAGTATGACTGTGGTAATGAGCGAATTGCAAAACGAAATTTAGAGGAGAAGTCGGAAGAAAAGTCGAAGAATGTGGTATATTCGTACATAAAACTTATGGGTTTTTAGGTGCCTCCCCAGACGGATTAATAGGAGACGACGCTATAGTCGAAGTCAAGTGTCCTTATTCTGCACGGAATATGACCATACTGGAAGCCTGCAAAAAGCTAAAGGGATTTTGTTTGGCAGAAAGTAAGCGAAAAAGGAAGCCAGAGAATGTCAAGAACAGTGCCTTTCAGAAGAGAACAGATTGATAACTCTCTAACACTCACATGGTTTTTATTTCCACAACCAGGGCCAGTTGGAAATAACATAGCGGGAAATATGTTATTTTGTGGTATGGACGCCTAAGGACATTCCCATAGAAACAATAAAGAGGGACGAAAAGTTCTGGAGACAAAAACTGCTTTTGTAACTGATATGCTGCTGCGAGAAAATCTTGTTGCCGGAGATCATTGATCCCAGGATGACCAGATCAATGGATATAAGAGAACCTGAGGTGAAGTAAAATACTGAGTGTGTGTAAAACATGAAACGCTATCTTTGATATGGAAAAAAATTGAAGCATTGATTTCAAGAACAGGAAATAATTAGGTATAATATTTTTGTTTGTTTATAGTACGCAGTACTAGAGCCTGTGCTAACAATAGGCAGATGAGACTATCTTAGGAACTTTAATTCTATTATGTACATAATAATTTTGTTCTTGATATGAAAATGAAAATCCACAGCCTGCTTCCAGTCTCCGACCGGGTCAGGAATGGAATGAATGAAGCCCCCATCCAGCGGCGAGGAAATGAACTGTGCCGGCTGCCGAGGCCTGACGAACTCCTCTGAGGCAATGATTAACTGAATAGCTTGCCACGGTGGGTGAGTGGATAGCGTGTCGGTCTACTAACCCCAAGATTGCAGGTTCGCCCCTGACCGTGGTAAGTGATTTTTGAAAGGCGGCAAAAATACGATACGCATGTCATACGATGTTGGCATGTCAAAGAACCTATTTGAATTCAGTAGGCCGAGTTCATAATGGCAAAATTAATCTCGGGAGTTTCCGCCAGCACAAAGTTCCTCATTTCTCTACTAGAAAGCGCTATTGTGTTCAAGGAGATTAGATATCTAACATCTAACCTTCTTGACTTTCATAGTCAAGGAACTACGAAATTCGACATGCAAGCTACCCTCTGGGTGTCAAATAGCAAAGCTTGCACCAGGCACCCGAGGCCATACGATATTATTATTATTATTAACTGAATGGCAGATGAAATGAAATGATAGTGGAGAGTGTTGCTGGAATGAAATTTTGACAGGGAAAACCGGAGTACCCGGAGAAAAACCTGTCTGCCTCCGTTTTGTCCAGCACAGATCTCACATGGAGTGACCGGGATTTGAACCACGGACCCAGCGGTGAGAGGCCGGCGGGCTGCCGCCTAAGCCACGGAGGCTAGTTCTTGATATGCATTTTCATAATTTGTTTATTGTAATAAAATGCCCTACATAAATGAACTTTTATTATTACCTCCATGAAAATTGAAGTAAGTTATAGTGATTGGCCACACGGAGTCGTTTCAGATCTCACGAAAAAAGGGGGAATTAGAGTCAAAAGTACCAAAGAACCATACGAATCACCAAAATAAATGTATGTATCTATGTATATATGTACGTATATGTGCGTGCGCATTTCGTCTCTTATAAATCGATAATAGCTGGCTCCATTGATTAGAATATGTCACGGTTTGTGGTCTTGTTTGTTATGTCTAGAAGACGGTACCTATAGAGTTGGACGTCCGCATCGGATGGTTTTTAGAATAGATATTCCCAATAAACCTGAACACGAACATATCTTGTCCATCTTTTTTCTAAAATATCAAGAACGTGATAACTACAAAGCAGTCATATCTTTCTATACAGTATTCAATTTCGCATCGAGTGAAACCAGTCGCTGATCTGTGCGGTAAGAATTATGCCCTACAAAGTATTACTAATGTCGGAACAATATGTTTTTTATTCGGGAGTTTATCCTCAAATAATTCTAAAACAGTTACCTAGAAGGGAATCCAACGCTGTCAGCATCTATCTTGAGTGTGTTTTAACCGGGTTTTCCACAATCCCTCCAGGTAAATGCCGAGATAGTACCGTACGTGAAGTTTCAGGGCACTTGTCCCATCCCTGATTCTAATACAGTTACACTCATAATCAACTACACGGGACTGATGATGATGATAATAATAATAATGTTATTGGTTTTACGACCCTTTTAACTACTGCGGCTTTTAGAGACGCCGGGGTGCCGGAATTTTGCCCCGAAGGGGATCTTTAACGTGCCAGTAAATCTAATGACAAGGCTCCCTCACATTCGCGCACCCTCAAATGCCAACTGGCTGCACCAGGATTCGATCCTGCAACATTGGGCACAGCAAGTGAGAACGTTACCGCTGAGGCACGCAGCCAGCCAAAGGTACTGATGACCAAGATGTCCCAAGCCCCTACAATGTATTATTGTCAACAAGAATGTTAGAGGAAGTAAGAAAAGCATCTGTACGAACACATTGTGTTAACGTTACATATTGTGACACTACTACAGTATAATTTTATTGCTCAGACATTTTCCACGCCTAGGCACTTGTACACGTAACTCGTCGAACTATAATATTTGTGACAAGAGGAAGACAACTCCTTCCTGTCGTCAAATTGTTCCCTTCTTCCTCCGCCCTGTCAGCGTCTTCATCATTTTCCTTGCGCAAGAAATCGTGTGGAGCCGCGCCGCCTACCACCCTTTTCAAAACAATTCCCGAACTAATGCTGTCGATTCCATTCACCCGATTTTAATTCTGAAAAATGCATTGGAAACAGGAAATAAATCTCTATTTTCGTATTACCAGGTTTTTTCATATTTTAAGCAGAGATATAAAAACTGTTAGGAACTTTTTTGTTTTTCACATTTTGGAAAATGCATCGAATTAATATCAATTCAATTGCAGTCTAGTATACATAGTGGTTTTCAGATTGCAAATACGAGCTTTCGTTCAAGAGAAAACTGAAAAAAGAAATTGTCTCACTTTGGTGCTGCTACGTGGTGTCAGAATTACAAACTATAAAACGGGACATTTAGCCTTAACCGGTAGTGCAATATAATGAATGAAAATCCACAGCCTGCTTCCAGTCGACCGACCGGGTCAGGGAATGGAATGAATGAAGCCCCCAACTAGCGGCGAGGACATGAATAGTGTCGGCTGCCGAAGCCTGTCGCACTCCCCAGGGGCAATAATTAAATGAATGACAGATGAATTGATAGTGCAGAGTGTTGCTGGAATGAAATTGTGACAGGGAAAACCGGAGCACGCGGAGAAAAACCTGTCAGCCTCTGCTTTGTCCAGCACAAATCTCACATGGAGTGACCGGGATTTGAACCACGGACCCAGCGGTGAGAGGCCGGCGTGCTGTCGCCTTAGCCACGGAGGTTCTTAGTGCAATATAATAATATACGTAATAGGCTAATGTGTTTTATTGAAATTGTATATAAAGTCTGCTTACCTGCCCCGCATTGGCAGGTCATTAAGACCCATAGCGCCCAAGACGGCTGCTGCCCGGCTCAAAGTCTACAGAGAAAAGAAGGTCATGTGGTCTGCACAACGCTTCCCTCAGCCGCATTTCTTGGTTTCCTGATGGGTGCCGCTACTCATTGTAGCTCCCCAATTACCATTACGACGTTGGGCCAAAGCCGCTTCAGACCTCCTGTCCAGTACTAGGAATCTAACCCAGGCCACCAGAGCGAGGAGCTACAACACTGCCCCGAGTATACAAAGTCTACACAACCTATTTAGTTAAGAGTTTGCACTTGCATATCAGCGATTGGCCGGTGGTTTCATGTTAACAACTTTCCAATTGTATTTATTTTTGACTGTTAGATATATTTTTAGAGGAAGAAATGGTACACACATGGTTCCAAACAATTACTGTATATCTGTCATGATCGTTAACATAAATCACTGCTTCAATGATGATTGACATGGTCACCCATTTCAAGTTGATCACGCCCAATGTTGCTTAAAATAATATTTAATTAAACGTTTTAGAAGCAATATCGTATTGTAAGTGAAATATGAAATAGAGAGACCACTAACTGGGTTATAGTAGGAGTTAAAATTATAGTATTAGGAGAAATACCTATAATAGGTTTGGCGATGGTCGGCAATTTAAATTGCAACATAAAAATCCTCACGTCAGTGTATAATGTGTGTATGAACTTAGTAGAGATTTAGAATAATTTGGTGCGTGGAGCAATGAAAGTGTGTAATGGTGATCCAGAAATGCCAGGAATTGTGAGTGTAATTGTAAGAATATTTTTGAAGGAGTGTATTGCAATGCGGGCATGTATATTTCACCCCTATAAAGCAGTTCTGGCGACAAGCCTGGCCTGTCACACAAAAATACCTCTGTTATCGTGTCCCCCTCCCGACGCCCTGTCAGCGCTATAGCATGCGGAGAGCTGAAGCACTGACCACGCCCCCATACCTGCCCGGCTCCAGCGGTAAATTGAGCCTACCGTACCTTAGACTTATTTATTAGTGGGATTTAAGTATGAATACCAGTAAAAGATTCGTGTGCAGGTTTAGTACGAAGTTGTAAGGTATATGACGATGGAAATCAATGAATATTTGTTGATCTTTGCTGGCTAGTGTGAAGTGTACGACAGTCACGATACTTTTCGTCACACTCGAAAATCATGTAAACTGCCGTTAAATGTTTAATTTTACAACATAAGCTAGAGCAATACTCCGATCTAAAATATAATATAGCACTTGGGAAATGACTTTATTATACCGGTATGCAGTTTTTATAACCTGTAATTATTGTGGGATTTTAGGCAACCAGACACCCACCACCATTCTTAACTTATACCAAATAATATACAAATAATTACTGAGATACCAGTAGGCCTGCAATTATATTCACGAATGTGCATTAAATAAATTAAATACATTTAAAATATTAAGGCATGTGAACTAATTGAGTGGTGGCGTTATTGTTTCTATTGCACGATGTTTTGAAAAAATAGGCCAGTTCAGTTCCGGTAACAAAATAAACAAGGTGACTGAGGTTTGAGATTAACACGCTGTTTGTCTACCCCTTATTATTCCCGTTTTCCTACGGGGTCGGGGATGAGATGCGATGGAAGACTTTGTGGCGATGGTTTTTATGGCCGGATGCCCTTCCTGACACCAACCTCATGAGAGGAGTTAAAATGAGAGATGAAATGAATGATGGTGAATGAAACTGGGCAAGGATATGGAAGGAAGCGGCCGTGGCCTGTCAGAAGGTACCGTCCCAGCATTTGCCTGATGTTGAAAATGGGACACCACGGAAAACCATTTCAAGGACGGCCGACGGTGGGGCTCGAACCCACGCGTCTACCGAGTCAGCAGAGAGCTTGGCCCCATGACCTAATGCTGCGCTTTAGCCAGCGGAGCCACTACTGTCGGTTTGAGATTAACACGCTAAAATATGCAAATAATGGCATATCAATCTTCTAACACCCACGAGCAATAAATCTAGAGCTCAAGCCACGTTAAAAATAGATTGGGGGTAATTAGATTACAGTAATACCGTTCATTAATTGACAAGTAGAAACTATTTCCAGTAAGAAACGAATGAAAATATCCGCAATTAATTCCTAGCAATCAAACTACTTATATATTGGTGGACACATATGCCACTATTTGAACATTTAACGAATGATACTAGAACAGTACCGTAAGGTGGCTACTCTAAGGATGAAAACTTAATACAATAAATGGCAAATAAAGTGCATTTACTTGTGAAATGACATTACTTTGGTAGATGGGAGTTCTGTTTGTGCAATAATATGCCCCACACGTCGACATTTCGACCCACACGCGAAATATCACAACTTTTTAGAACGTATGTCACACCATCCCATACTATTCTTATGAGCTTAACGCAGTGTTTTGACCATAAGATGAGCACAAGCCTTGTGGCTTCACTTCCTGGCCGTTAGGGCATCTCCTTATTAGGCTACACCTTGCCTCTCCTATACGAACACAAGGATGCGCGTGCACTCCATATTGAAGCCAATGTTGCACAGTTCTGTGGCTGTTACGCTAGAGCGGGTCGTTGCATCTGTGAGGTGTTAAATGAGGTTTACTCCACTCTTACCTTTTTGAAACATATTATACAATATTTTAAGAATACATAACTGTTCTCAGTTTAATTTCATACCACTGGGGAGTTCCCCTAAAGCTGCCACTGCGCACAAGCCTCAAATAACAATTGCTAAGAAACGCAGTTACACCAAAATGGCGGAAACACGTCGGAAGGCAAATAACTATAGTGCACTGCTACCAATCGTCGTTAACATTACGAATGGTTAGTGTTTTAGGGTTAAGGACATTAATGACTGAACTTGCTAGTAGTTCGTTCAAAAATCCGTGGTTCGAATCCCCATACTGGCAGTCGTCTTCCTGAGTGTGGTATTGTCTTGATCTCCCCACAATCATTTCCAGCAAACATTGGGATGGTGCCTTGCCCCGTGCACATATCTCAAACCTAGATCCAAACAATTACAGTAACACTCACTACTACAGTAAAAATAGATTATCAAACTCAGCACACATCCAAATAACTTATATGAGGTTTATGGTCAAGGTGGCCCAAGTCATAAACGAAGCAACAATAACTCAGTACTACACATACCTAGTACATACGGGTAAGAAATGCTACGCTGTTCCGCCCCTTAAAGCAACAATAACAATAACTAAGACAATGCCCTGACCTTTGTTGAATCTGCGTGATCAACGTGTGTCTTTTAATTTGTCCGAAAGCACATTGGTTAAGCGCACAAAGGAGTTGACGTGCTCTTTATGACCACTACAAGGTCTCAAACATAATATGCTGTTTGTGGATGCCCTGCCATCTTCTGTCGTGCATGAATGATATTAATAGCGTCATAAACTGATTATACACGTGATGATGTTACAGTTTAAGGCAGACCACCTCGTGGTGTAGCGTCTAAGCATTCTTGGGTGTCGCCTCCGGAGGTCCGAGTTCGATTTCCGGCTCTGCCAAGAAATTTCATTCTAGTCTGAGAGGGCTAGAACGGGGTATACTGAGACACGTACGGCAAATCTGAGAAAAGGCGAGCTTGATTCCCACCTCGGCCATCCTAAAAGTAGTTTTCCATGTTTCCCCATTTCTCCTCCCGGCAAATTTCGAGACGCTCCCTAACTTAAGGCCACGACGGCCTCGATCCCGATCCTCGCCTCAGTTACAAATACGCCAACACATGCACCACAATATCACAGGTTATTATAAATTCTATGCATACCCAAGTAGGCTACATAGAATTGAAATGACCACGATGTCCAAGGTCCTAAATGAGAGAATAAAAGCCAACAGTTTAAGGCAGGGTGACCATACGCCCCGTTTTGACAGGGACAATCATGTTTTATATCCATGTGCCGCCTGCCCAATCAGTTACAAGCTAAATAAGAATTTGTTCCGTTTTTAAATAAATTACCGTATTTATCTCATTATAAAGAGAAGTAGTTCATGTTCTAACTCTTGCGATTTTCCATGTGATGTACTAAATAACATTTGGGTATGCATAGAATTTCAAACTGAAAACTCAATATCTAGTTATGTGCCCAAATTTACACGACGAGACGTATCTTTTGTACGTGGACACACCACTGAGGAACTGTGTACTAGCATATTTAGTATAAGGTACTGGTTTATTAACTCACCGACAGACCGGTTCAAGACAACATCGTAAAGTACATGGGTTGTTTTTTTAGTTTTGGCACCTTAGTTATAACTGGATTAATAACTCACTTAGATGGTTCCAAGTTTCACAGGCCCTCGATGTAGTCCCCACCGTTGCGTACAACGTGTTCCCAGCGATGCGGAAGTCGTTGGATCCCGTTGGCACTGCCCAATCTATTGATGGTACGAAGAGAGCTCTCGGCAGCCTGCTTAACGTCTTCAATGGTACGGAAGCGCTGGCATACTGTTCCCCGAGGGCAAACCGTTAATGCGGCGTACTATTGTTCGTTTCTGCAAGACCATCTCCGAGGAGCTCTGAGAAGGAAACGGCGCCACCACATGGTTACACCGCCCATCGTTCTGCATGGCAATGCTAGGGCACACACAGCAGGCGTTGTGTCGGCATTGTTGGATTGCTGAGGCTGGGAGGTCCTCTATCACCCCCATATTCTCCCGACATCAGTCCCTGCGACTATGATCTCATCCCGAAGATGAAGATGAAGATGACTTTGCGCGGGGAGCAGGCTGCCGAGCGCTCTCTTCGTACCATCAATAGATTGGGCAGTGCCAACGGGATCCAACGACTTCCGCATCGCTGGGAACACGTTGTACGCAACGGTGGGGACTACATCAAGGGCCTGCGAAACTTGGAACAATCTAAGTGAGTTATTAATCCAGTTATAACTAAGGTGCCAAAACTAAAAACCAACCTATGTATGTTCCTTTTCAGAAATGAACATACGTATAATCTTTAATTTTCGATACCTACAACAGAAAATCGGGGTAGATGATCTCGGTATTCCACACCTTAACACAATCTCCAACACCACTAGAATGAAAAATCGCGAGCTAGAATATACAGTAGGATAACTCTCAGTATCGGTAATTATGACTCTTCCCACGAGGCCACACACGGACAAAATGTGATATCATAAGCCTATATTTCAAAATGATGAAAATAGGCTAAAAAGTGCGAGTTTTTATTTGAAATGTATTTAATTTAAATTGAGCACAGAGCAAAACATATCTATACATTGTGTCATTTTCACAGTTATTTTCTAGGCTCTGAGACTCGTCGGGATCGCGCTCGGTTCTATGTGTAAAATCTACTTAAAGGACAAGATGGGATTTACTAGCTACGCGTAAGCGCACACAGTTTCTGCTAAACACAAATTCACTTTCAGTAAGGAAACACATACTAATACAAACAAAGCTAACATGAAAAATGTATGCCCAAACAAACACAAGACAAAACATAAACAAAATAAACTTGATCATGAAGATAAACAATCAAAAATAAAATTCCAGAAGGAAAATAATATATAATTAATTAAAAATTAGTTCTGGAATTAATAAGTTAATAATAATAATAATAATAATAATAATAATAATAATAATAATAATAATAATAATAATAAAGTATTCAAATTCAACCCCCAACGTTTCCTTTGCGCTGAATTATACTGATGTTAGAAAATCACTGAATATGATGAGTAACATCAATTTATAATATGATTAAATGTTGACATGGAATTGATGTTCATTGTTTCCTTGCGAAGCTCGGTATCTTCATTATCTCCCATCTCTTACTTATATACATATGCAGGATTTATCAGCCTCGATAGGTGCAGCAATGGTCAATTTGACCCATGTACGTATGGGTACAACATAGTGTACCCGAGGGTATGGATTCTGACTGGTGATGAACCTGGTACTCTAGATGTCAGAAATCATTCACATGATTTCTAAGAGAACCGAACCCAAGATCTCTGAGGGAGAGCAGCAGCAAGAAACCCGAGAGATATATCACATAATAATTACTGAGGTAATTACTGCTTAATTCCGAGTCTGTGAAGGGAATGAAACGCATTTATAGGGAGAAAGATTGTATGGTTAGTGGTCTAACATACAAAATCTTAGCCAAAGTCGAGAACTTGGGGCAGTGTGACAGTTGACAAATACGGCCAGCTCAGTAGGAGGAGCAGTCAGACGCCATGCCAATAACCAGCGAACTATTTACAAGCATCTGGTGGAGTGAGGGAGAGCATGTGTGCCCCAGAAACCACCAGCGGACAAAGAAGAAGGCCAGTAGAGGGGGTAGGCCCAATATTGATTCGCCGATTTCTCGTGAAGGAGGTAATCCAGGGGAATGATAGTTACACCATTGTGAAGGGAATTTCGATGAGCTAATTTACATGACATTAAGCATTGAAATCGATGCCTGGACACCAAAGCAGGCGGATGCCCACATCTAAGGAAGTTCGCGCAAGTCGACCGGGGATTCACCCGAGAGAAGCGTGGGTGACGCCGTTCAGAAGGCAATTAATTGTAATTAATTGGCCGAACGAATCGCCAGCACGAAGTTAGAATTGGAACCTCCATGTCAAAAAGCACCAGAATAATGTGTTGCCAGGTCGTTAGCAGCACTATTAAAGAAAAGGTAGCTCCCATATGAGGAAGAAACTATATTTTAGTTAAGATCCTTTATAGGCCTATAGCCCGAGAAGCTGGGAAGCGTCAGTCGTTTTGAAGTCGTTCCCGAGAGGAACATGTAAGTCTATTGAAGTTGTTTCCGAGAGGAACACGTCAGTCTTGTGAAATCGTTCCCGAGAGGAACATGTTAGTCTATTGGTGTCGTGAAGTCACGCTAAGACAATGTAAGGCGCGCACAGTGAAACCAAGTGCAAGTTATTTGTAAATAAAGCCATGCACAGTAAGTGACGCGCATATAAAAACGGTAGTAATTCACACCAGTATAATGTGTGACCGTATAGGCAAAGACATGATCGTTAAATATATCGTTGAAGTACCAGTTAAGAATACACGATAGATCATGAAGTTGAGGACAGTTGTCACAAGTATTGTGATAAATATTGGGGAAACAGACGTTAGATCGCTGATACTAGTCGTACTGTGAAGAGATGTTCAAATGTTGGAAAATGAACTCTAGGGTGTATTAGATGAAGCAGGGATTATTGTCATCTGGAACGAGTAGAAGAGAAATTAGACATCGGTTAACGAGGGAGTACCGTAGCCATGTTAGGCGAATTATACACGCAGACTGGGAGAGACTTTCACTGGGAAGCGAACCAGGGATACGTCAGAAGACAGATGACGCCTGCAACTCTGAAATTGCGTAGTGAATAAAGCCCAGCGATGCACAGTGTATAAATTCAGTGTATTATAATTTATATGTGTTCAAGTGTTGTTTGTAAACTATTATTAGTGTTGTGAAAATGTGTGAAAGTGTTCCATATGAAATGTATAACAAGAAGTTCCGTTAAGAACTATACAGCCTACTTTTCATGCCAATGATTATTCTACAGAATATGAACCTATCTAGAATAATGACGAAATTAAGTTGGTAATATCGAAATATCTAATTAGTTCAAAATATACCTGGTATAATGTAGCCTAATAGAGCACTACAGTTGGCAGCCCTGGTGACTGAATATATTCTTAGTTCCATCTCTTTAGGTACAGAATACAAAATTTGGTTGAAGTCCAATGGACGTTACATGCAGTTAGACACTGGATCTATCAGCACGCGTAAAAGCATGTTGCCAACAATACCATGCGTGTGCTGGTCAGAAATAATCTGAAATATTATGATATCTTGTTGTGCCAATTTTGGATGAAATCCATTTGTTAGTATAGAAGTTACATGTATTTTAAAATTGGACTTATCAGCAGGCATAGAATCATGTTGGCAGCACTGCCTTGTATTAATTACTCCAAATTAATCTAGAATGTCAGGTGCTATACGTGTGCAAAGTATTGAGCTGTTGGCTTGCATACTTTCTGATATATTGATATTAGGGTAAAAAAATATAGACAGCATTTATTAACAGTTGGCAGCCCTGATTGCACTGAAGAATACTTATAGTCATATCTGATATATTACACATAGCACATGTGAAATTTGGATGATATCCTACTGATAGTATAGAAGTTACATGTATTTAAAAATTGGCCTTATCAGCAGGCTTAGAATCATGTTGGTAGAACTGAAGTATATAAGTTACTCCAAAATTAATCAAACATGTCAGGTACTATACGTGTGCATAGTTTAAATCTGTCGGCTTGCACACATTCTGATATATTGGTATTTGGATAAAAAAATAGAGAGAGCAATTATTAACAGTTGGCAGCCCTGGTGGCTCTTAAGAATACGCTCAGTCATATCTGTTTATGTACAGATAATACATACAAAATTTGGTTGAAATCCAGTTGATAGTGTAGAAGTTATATGCATTTAAACATTGGACCTATCAGAAGGCTTAAAATTATTTTGGCAACACCGTCATGGTTGGCCTCCTGGAAATTAAACTGAAATAGTATTATCTACATGTGTGCCAATATTGGAATAGCTCCCATGCATACCTTGCAAGATATCCAACATGGAGCTCAAATTTCTAGTGCGTTTTTTCAGCAGTTGGTAGCACTGACATCATTTTCAAATATGGACGTGAGCTATTCCGGTGCACATCTTTACTCATACTAAATTTGGTTTTGATTGCTGCAGCCGTTTAGGAGTTGATAGGGGGGGACACACACACAGCCAGACAGAAGGACAGACAGACAGACAGACAGACAGACTGACAGACAGACAGACAGACAGACAGACATTTGCCCGATCTCATAAGACTACTTTTTCCTCATTTTTGCAAAATGTGAAAAGTAGGCTAAAAATGAAGTGGTGTCAATATTGTTAAAGCCACATAAAGTGTTAATTATATGGAAGCTACAATGTCGTGCTAAAACGCCAAAATGGTGGGCGTAACGCTGTACTATTGGATAAAACCACCTAGGAAGAAAATTGAGTACTGTTTTAGATCCCTTTTAGTTGGGGGTAGTTAGATCTAAAACGGATGTGTTATTGTGCTGATTTGGAGAGTGATTCCTAGAGGGGGGCAGCTTCCCGTAGCTGGGTAAGCTGACCAGTGTAGAGTGTTGTTTAGTGTTAGGATGCTCCTATAAAGACGTAAGTGTAACTCGGGGGATGAACCTCTGTGTACAGGTTAATGTACTAGCCTCTCAGCTGGTTGGAGAGAGTTATATAACCGACGTGCGTGCGTCAGCTATGTGGGCGGCTCGCTGCTTAGGCAGTCGGGCCGCTGCGGGAAGTACAATGAGACTTGAGCTAGCAACTATTTGGCTACTGTTGTCACGGTCACTCGTGACGGGAATCAGGAAGGGCGTTAGGACGTGAATAGGCGTGTAATTAGTAAGACAAGTGTAGTGTACTGACCAAGTATTTATTGGTCAGTGAATATGGAATTGTGAGTCCCTTTTAGGGGAATGTAATAAATGTTATAAGTTTAAGTGTACAAGTTGTGGAGTAGGTTACAAAATATAGGATCTCTGAACACTGCTGACTCACCTGATCAGCTAGGGCCTCCGGCTGACACACTGTATGACTGATAATCGAGAGAGAGTTGTCCTCCTTAAGGTCGTCCTCTTTATAGGTTTTGCTGTTGTACTGTCAGCATTCCATTGGCATAGCTGCCCCAGTTAGTTATAGTGTAGATGTTTATGGTGTGATGCAAGTGTTTGGCAAGCCTTCCAGGCTGGTTAGCTGCCCTTGCTGTGTGAAAGATGTTGTTCTGGACTTATGAGATTTGCCAGTTAGGGGTGGTTTTAATAGATGATGGAGGGTGGCTTCCATGGGGTGCAGCCCCCTGGGGGCCTGTACAAGCCTCTTCCTCTGTTTAGTTCGCGTCCCCGCGAACGGGAACGGAACGTGGAGTTGGGGTGTCGTCGTAGTAGGTCGTAGTGGAATTTTCCTTGTGTCTGATCTTCGTTTCTTCTGTTCCGTGTAGAGGTGGTGATGTCGTGTTGATGTAGGGAAGTCGTGTAGATGTGAGATCAGTTCGTGTTCAGAGGGGTGGGTTTTGGGATATACATATACATTTGACATTTTAAAACAGTGCATGAGGAAAAAAAAATTGGCATTTGCAATATATAAAAAGTTCCAAAAAAATACATGGTTTTAAACATTATGTAATATATTTTTGTGCAGGGAGGAAAAAACCCAGGGCTGGACGGGTGATTGTGCCGTCCGCCGCTGTCTTGGGGAAAAAATTGCTCCCTGCAATGTGAAAGATGGAAGAAGTAGAAAAAATAGGTGTTCCAGGGTGTAAGTTAAAGGAAATATTTAAAATATGTTTATTGTGTTGGGATAAAACGGAACACCTTTACAAATTGGGACGTTAGAAGAAAGAAAATGAAAGAAACAAATCATAATCATGGTGTACATGTGTTTGACAAGAATATGTGTGTTCACAATGTGTGGCATCATAATTTTGTGTGTAGTGCCTTTGAACAATATTGCCGTATTTTGTATTACATTATATTACATTATATACTTATATCTATGTTAATTATTAATTATGCTATACCTAGACGGCCGTGTCTATTGTAACTTGCGTGCACGCTACCTTTTGTATTTAAGTGCCGTCCCACGGCTAATCCTGTCCGGCCGTTTCCCGGTGTAGCTTAGTGGTCGTGCCGCTGATATATACCCTTACTTTGTGAACCATTCTCTGTGGGCGAATGCCTTCACACTTGACAGTGAGAGTCGCCACCACAGATCGGTTGCGCCCTCATTGCCGTATTTTGCGTCGCATCTTTGACGCTTTATGTTCTTTGTCTTTATGTTGATCTGTCAGCAAGCCTGATACCCCACAGGTATCAACCCTGCTGTTCAGATTTCTGGAGTGTAGCTGTAAAAAAAATGGAGGTGTATGTGTTGGGTTGTGTGTGAGGATGAATACGAATTGCAAATACAGATTAGTGCGTAAAGGTGGTACACAATAATATCATGGCACAAATAATATGCTGCTGCTGTATGGCAGTGAAATCATAGTCACCAGTGCCATATTCCTGGTGACGACGCCTGAAAAAATGGAGAGGTTAAGAAAACATATGAATATTGCATATCGGCTACTGTGTCAGTGTGTTCACTGGCTGAAGCTCTTTTTCCCCTGAAAAAAAATAGCATGATTAGTGTTAACCTGTGGCCACTATTAATGTCATGTTCTCTTTACCCATGATTGTTTTACTTGATGTATGATCGGGCTTACCCTACACGGTGCCGTAATGTTTTTTCTTACTCTCAAAGTGTTTATATTAGTCTTAGTTAACCTAGTTAATCTAACTTAATGTATTATCGGGCTTACCCTGGCAATGAATTTGAGTCGCCAGGTGCCGAGATCGTTACCTTAATTATGGTAAGTAAAAAAATGGTTGCTATTATTAAGCCGAATGGGTGGCCTTACTCTATTGCCGAAATATGCTGTGCTATTATTTAGCAACAGCGGTTAGTAAATTTGCTTAATCCTAAGTTGCGTGTCAAATGCAACTGTCTTACAGCTAAAATTTTGACCAGGGCGATCGCCTGAGGCAATTTACTTCCTCAGGGCACCACCCGTACGTATTCTAGAAACACCGGTTGTCTCTAGAACCGCCGGATTCCGCCCCCTTAATACTAGTTGTCGACATTTATGCTAATGATTATTAACTAGTATTAATATAGTCGCAGGCGGCTTACGGTGCCACTAAGCAAACCGCTTCGCCAGCTGTATTTGCCTGCTCATTGCCGTTACCTTTGCATATGTTGTCGTTGTTGGGTCTGCCCACTTTGACCCCTGTGAGAGCTCGCCATGCTTCTCATTTAATGCCCTTGGCTGCCCGCTGTGTCACCATTTATGTGGGCATTGGACATCGTCCAATGGCATAGTATCATCTTCGCCCTTATTGGCAGTAATAGTATTCTCTTCGCCTTTGTTGGCAGTAATAATATTCTCTTCGCCTTTGTTGGCAGTAATAATATTCTCTTCGCCCTGATTGGCAACAATAATACTTCACTCCTGCGCATAGGAGTCTCGCTTCTCGCTCTAGAAGCCCTACTAACTTATATTTAACTAAAAGTCTAGTCCTAGTTTGGTCGTCCCTAGGGTCAACTCCTGAGTCCAGCGTGGAGCTGGCTATTTCTCCCACCATCCTCAGAAAGTCTCCCCTGCAGGTCTTGGCTTCGACGACCGTGGCACATAGTGGGTGTAACATCTCTTCGTCCTAGGGGCAGGCTAGGCACACCTAGGATTCCGAAGTTTGCCCGTGCCAGGCCCTGAATGCCTCGACCTTACGTAGTTCGTCTGTTATTGGTCTGGGTCATTGAGCTGTTGAGCCAACTGGGGTAAGGGTCATCATCACCTTCCCCAGCTCTGCTCCAGTGTGGTGCCTCTGGCCTTCTGCTTATGTCGTTATCACCAATCAGCGTGTTATCAGATTCCTTTTGTGTTATATATATATATATATATATATATATATATATATATATAAATATAGTGTAACCTGTAAATAATTTGCTGTGTGAAAATGAAAATCCACAGCCTGCTTCCAGTCTCCGACCGGGTCAGGAATGGAATGAATGAAGCCCCCATCTAGCGGCGAGGATATGAACTGTGCCGGCTGCCGAGGCCTGACGCACTCCTCTGGGGCAATGATTAACTGAATGACAGATGAAATGAAATGATAGTGGAGAGTGTTGCTGGAATGAAATTTTGACAGGGAAAACCGGAGTACCCGGAGAAAAACCTGTCTGCCTCCGTTTTGTCCAGCACAGATCTCACATGGAGTGACCGGGATTTGAACCACGGACCCAGCGGTGAGAGGCCGGCGTGCTGCCGCCTAAGCCACGGAGGCAAATAATTTGCTGTGTATAAAATGTAAAATTTTTCAAGTGTTTTGGGGCTGTAGAAACTTCTAAGTGCATAGACTACTTCAGGTCTACTGTACTATGTCAGATTTCCAGCTGTAATGCTCTGTTAACTTTCATGGAGGCGTTAGTAGGGTATATAGCGTTAGGTTCCCTGTTATTAGGATACGGGGGTATTATTCGTTGAATAGGCTTGAAGCAAGGTAGGAGAGGGTTGCGCATCTTTGGGCTTCATGTAAATGGTGTCCTAAAGCCGGTGATGCTGCTAGGATGCTTCTACAATGAGTGGACGGGGGTAGGTATTTCCCGGGATTGCAAAAATTTTAACAAAGTGTCATGCAGGTTTAATAATAATAACCCTTGGTATATGGACGGGATATTCCATGCATGTGTCTGGATATGAGGCGTATCCGCACTCATGTAAGGATAGGTATAGGTCAGTGTAAAATAATATTATGTCCCTTTCATGCGGGATTATTTAATTTAAAAAAATGGTTAGTATATAAATTTGGCCTCATCTCTGACTTGGAGATGCGCATTACGCTTAATTGTCGTTTTTCCGACACACCCCTAATATTCAGGTGTTAGCATTGAGATCCAGGGCGTAGTAAGCCCTCTCTTTAAACGCATGAAGTCTATCAACCCCGATGTATATTTTGTCATGTAGTGTGGCTGTTTTTATCGTGTCTGTATGTCTGTGTTGGTTAATGTTGTAATTAGGAAGGTTATGGAGGGGGAGTAGGGTAGTAAAATGGTAGCCTGTGGGTGGTATATTGATAATCCCGCTGGGATTGTCCACCTATGCCCCTGTCATCGTCCCTTGGTCCATGTCTGCTTTCTATCCGCTTCTTGGGATAGTAAAGTGTGGTGACGCTGTGACGTCACGGCCTAATCTGGTCTCCCATTTGGAGTGTTAATGTAGCAAGTGATCGTAGTGTGCCTGGCAATGTCCTGATAGCCTGTAATGATTTTTTTAGAAATAAAGTCGAGAAAAGAAGTTATTAGGGGGAGGTCTTGTTCCCTCAGAGCCCCTGTCTGTATTTGCCCCTGATTAGTGAGCGCGTATGTATGGGACTGTGTTCCGCTACCCCATGCGGGTGGGAGGCCTGTTATCGGCTAAGTCCTATCGTGTATCGCGTGTCTGAGTGTCAGATGGCGCGTGCAACTTGTCAACATCTTTGTAGATATGTCCCTGTGGCCCTAAAATAAGTCCGGCTTATTATGTCTGTACGTTGCTAAATGTCACAACTGTTGTAACAGTGCTGAAAAATGTATGGCATTATAATTGGTCTGTGTTTGTGATTTCATGGTCACTCCCGATATAACAATAATGTCTGTCGTCGGCAATGTTGCAATGCGGCGGAATCTGCAAGTCAGTATTTCGTCATGTTATGTTTTCATTTGTTTGTGTACATGAAGTCTCTGACATTGCGTGTGTCGGCTATCGGAACGTGATTTCTTTGCCAGTATGTGAGTGTTGTCACTGTCTGGGGATTCCGGGCTAATGTGTCAATTCGTACTATTTTTGCTAGTACTGTTGTGTGGACACTATTCCATAAGACTTTTTGCCTTATGAAATTGCTATACCTGTGTCTGGGAAATCTATTTCCTATGTCAGGTGTAATCGAAATTTTTGCATGGTGTTTGGCCGGAGGAAATGTGGTATTACCTGTTTATGTACTTGTATGGGCCAATTTCGGTCTAATTGGGAGTCTGTATAGTTGTTTCCCATGGTGGCCTATTTTTATTTGGGCATTTGGACCCGCAATCTCATGTAATTCTCTGTGTTCTATGTCTGCGTTGTCTGTTGGTTTTGAGCGCTCCGTGTATGTATTTTGATTGTGTTTTTCGTACCAAAAATACCATTGGTTAGTTAGTTTTTGGTACGAGTGTGTTGTGTGGTTATGAGTTCGGACCCGGCTTGCTGTAAGGACCTGGTATTACGATATCTGTGCCGTATGTACTATGGCACACGCATCGTGTATTTAGGGCATGCGGATAAAAATACGCCTTGGCATAAGAGTTTGGATCTTCTTGAATTCTCCTCGTAGTGTAATTTTGGAAGTTATGGGGTTCTGGACTTGGCGTGAATGAGTGTGTATGTCCCAGTTCAGCCTGGAGTGCTCTTAGCCTGTCTGTGCCAGCAAAGGTCGCCCACGCGGAGTGTGTTATCGCTGACGGCGATAGTCTTAAATTACAATGGCGTGTGCACACACTTGTTACTTGTCTGGCTCTGTTCATGTTTCCAGCACGTGTATGTGTGTGAATTTGGTTGCCCGTTCTCTTGTTGTGATCGTGGCTTTCCGCCATGTAAAAGAACCTTTCACTGAATACATTCGTGTCCCCAAGTTTTGTGTTAATGTAGCGTGGGTCGAATATATCCCTATTAATGGTGCTAAATGTCGTTATGCACGAGTGTCTCCGGGCCGCTAGTCGCGTGTTTGGTGACTAGGTGTCGGAGGTGATTTGATTGTCTTCCGCGTGTGAATATCTGTTAGTGTAACTGTCCCTTACTTTCCTATCCTGCAACTGGATAGCTACCCGACCTTACATTCCTGGTATTCAGGAGGTTACGGGTTCGAGACCGTCTTTAACCAGAGTAATTATTTCTGGTGCCATTCTGGGCTGTGTCTCCGGGCCAGTTGTGTTAGCGTATTAACTTGTTATGTGGCAATGTGAATTGGCTGTGTGCCGTCCAAAAATATGTAGACTTTCCCAAAGTCTGGGATCTTCACCCTATGGTGTTTGTGTCTTAGCTTGCGTGTTGTTATGGAGGTGAGAAAAAGTCATGTTATAGGCAGTGTAATGTGTCACGTATGCCTGTGGATTAAATACATACAGTTCAACTTGGCTAACTTTCCTTTCTCGGGATTAATGAATGAGGCAGAAAAAAAAAGAGTTATGCAACGCTCCGAATTAAGAGAGCACTTTGAAAAGAGTAGAGAAAATATATTGTATTTCGCCTGCACACTGCTTTATGCTTATTAAAGCAGGTTGCCAGGCGGCGGTAGTCTGTAAAAATTGTGTCGTAAACAATATCAAAATTGTTTAAAAATGAGAAGTAGGACCTGAGTGTACTATCCACCTATTTGGTAACGTTAGTACTACAGTAATCTTGTTACGTCTCAGGGGAATCTACCATTTTTGAAAAATAGTTTGAGATTCTTAATTCTTGCTACGATTAGGGCTCTCGCCCGTCACAAGAGAATCTATCAAACTGTGGAACCGGAACATAGAACACTTAGTCATTTCTACTTAGAAAGACCTGCCTGAGCTCTATGCTGTGGTTCGTTGCCTAGGCTGTGTTCGGAATAGCTCTTTCCGGCCTTAAGCCGCGTGGCCCAACTGATTGGCTTCCGCTTGGCTTTGCATATTTACAAACTTTACGTTATCCAAGTTATAATGTGGACCAACTATGATCAATAACCATTGATGGCCTGAGAAAAAAAATGCTAGGGGGTCAAGAAAAAAAACAGAAGAATTTTGAATTACGCACTTTTGAATTAGCCATGTTCCACTGTATATACATGAAAAAATGTGCATTTTATGTTTGTGAGTCTCTGTGTGTCTATTATCGTATTTCTCACGTGTAAACGAGCCTACGTGTATCTATAATAGTGGTGCAAGTGATATTGGTGTATTTTGTACTCCTGGTGAAAGTCGTTATCCCCGTCCGAGCGTCCTTGGTCTGAAAGGTGAATGCTTTCGCCCTGTTACTAGGGCATAGGCCCCTGAAACCCATTGAGGCGCTTCTTTGCCATTTTCTGGCGGTTTTTCTAGCAGAGTAAGCCTGGGCCTACTTTCACCGTAATGTCTGGCTGTTGGCCTGAATATGGTTGTGTTCGAGGGCCTACTTGTGCTCTGCGCTACCCTAGTAGAGTTTACGGAGGTGTGTGTATTTTTGACTGACCGGTCTCGTGGGGTAGGTAATAAGACCTTTCTTATGCCCCGTGTACTGTGTGTTAGCGCCTGGTCAGAGTGTGCGGGTGTGAGTTGTGCACCCTCAGGGCCTGAAGGCAACACCCTCTTATGCATTCGCACCTGTGGTACAAATGCTGGTGCCCGCTTCCGTTCTGGCAAAATTGCCCTCTGAACTAGCGGTAGAGGCCGTTTAATTGCCTGTTCTTGTCCTAACGATGTAGTGGCGTGTAGTCTGACCGCTTTCTGGCATGTGGCCACGGTAGACTCCTGCCATTGTGTTTGCCTATTTGTGTAGGTGTGTGTAGGCTTAATGTGCTGTAGGGCGGGCTCTACGTCCTCAGCCCATGACGTGGTTACCTCCCGTTTTCTCCCTGTTATGTCATGTGTGACTGAGAGTCCTGGCGTCAACTCTCTCTCGTTCGTCCGTTCCGAAGGGGTTGGCGTAGGTTCTGCTCCTCGGTTTGGCAAAATTGCCTTCCGAGCCGGAGCTGAAGGACGTGTATTTATGTAACTTGGGTCCCGCAGTGTGTTGGAGTCTAACCTGGCCGTCTTCTGGACTGTGGCCACGGTGAACTCCTTCCCTTGTGTGCCAGTACGTGGCGAGAGGGACATCCTCGCAAATTGCCGAGTTAGCGTATCTACGCTTATGTCCACTCTCGGCTGGGCTGGTGGCCCTACCATGAACTCAAAAATGGCCTTGTTATCCTGGAGCTCGCGGTACTCGTCCCAAATTTGGGTGTACTGCCTGTTGAGGCTCCTGGCCTGCTGGCAAACTGTTGTGTCAATGTGCTTGTGTCCTGTACAGTTCTGTGGCCGCCAGTTGGAGAAACGCTTGTTCGCGAATGAGCTCCCTGTATTGAGTGTGTAAACTTGTGTACTGCACCCTCATTCTCTCGAGGGTTGCATTATCTATTACGGGACCATGTGTGGTGATTAATTGGTCGTATATTCTGTCTCTTTGGACATGGATCCTATTGAGGTGTTCATGTATGTGCCTCAAGTGCTTGTGTGCGCATCTCAATCGCGCTGTCCTACCCTCTGACAGAGTGTATGGCTGTTTGCCCTGTATTGCCCCGACTTTTGTTTGGAGTGCTCGTATTTGTGTCTGTCGCCTTTGTATATGTCTTTGGCACCTTATTAATAATGCTAATAGTATTGGTGTAACCCTATTGCCTCTATGGCTTACAATCTCTGTTGCTTCTGCAAGAGGTGCCATTCTGCGTTAAGGGTGAGTGTAAGGAGAAATGTGTACGCAATTTCTGCCTCTTTCCAGGGGGCGGGGTTGATGTGGGAAAAAAAAATTCCCTGTGTAGCTAGCTTGAAACAAAAATGATGCTGTCTGTCAGAGAAAAAAAATTCCCAGTCTCGCTTGGCTGTATGCGGTACGGGCCGTTTTGACCACGAGAACTCGTTGTATGAGCCCTTTGTCTACTGTGCGTGGTACCCGGCCTCCACCAATCTGTTTTAGATCCCTTTTAGTTGGGGGTAGTTAGATCTAAAACGGATGTGTTATTGTGCTGATTTGGAGAGTGATTCCTAGAGGGGGGCAGCTTCCCGTAGCTGGGTAAGCTGACCAGTGTAGAGTGTTGTTTAGTGTTAGGATGCTAGGGGATGCTCCTATAAAGACGTAAGTGTAACTCGGGGGACGAACCTCTGTGTACAGGTTAATGTACTAGCCTCTCAGCTGGTTGGAGAGAGTTATATAACCGACGTGCGTGCGTCAGCTATGTGGGCGGCTCGCTGCTTAGGCAGTCGGGCCGCTGCGGGAAGTACAATGAGACTTGAGCTAGCAACTATTTGGCTACTGTTGTCACGGTCACTCGTGACGGGAATCAGGAAGGGCGTTAGGACGTGAATAGGCGTGTAATTAGTAAGACAAGTGTAGTGTACTGACCAAGTATTTATTGGTCAGTGAATATGGAATTGTGAGTCCCTTTTAGGGGAATGTAATAAATGTTATAAGTTTAAGTGTACAAGTTTGTGGAGTAGGTTACAAAATATAGGATCTCTGAACACTGCTGACTCACCTGATGATAACAGCTAGGGCCTCCGGCTGACACACTGTATGACTGATAATCGAGAGAGAGAGTTGTCCTCCTTAAGGTCGTCCTCTTTATAGGTTTTGCTGTTGTACTGTCAGCATTCCATTGGCATAGCTGCCCCAGTTAGTTATAGTGTAGATGTTTATGGTGTGATGCAAGTGTTTGGCAAGCCTTCCAGGCTGGTTAGCTGCCCTTGCTGTGTGAAAGATGTTGTTCTGGACTTATGAGATTTGCCAGTTAGGGGTGGTTTTAATAGATGATGGAGGGTGGCTTCCAGGGGGTGCAGCCCCCTGGGGGCCTGTACAGTACCCATCAATGTATTAATATAACTGTATAGCTCACCATATACCCATATTATTGTATGGTAAATGCTAGAGGGTACTTGAATCAAATAACGGATGAGTTTCAATCTGTTTCATTCCTCATCATTGCATTCACTAGTTTGAGATTCTAGAATGATTGACTTACGGCAGATTATGCGTAAAGTCATGTTAAATGTAACAGAAAAGTTAATTGGTAATTTTATAAAAGGGTCAAAGTCGAAATAAACATGATGGCTCAGCATGTCGAAGCCATATAATGTTAAATTGTGTCAAGTCCGGTAAAATTGTAAGTAAAGACAGGGAGTGTATGAAAATATATGTGTATCAGGATGTTTATGTACCTGTTAAATTGTAATAACTGCCAGAATTTACGCAGTATTCTCAGTAGAGAAGGGCCAGTAATTAAATATGAGTATGAGAGAGCCGATATATAGCCATGAGACCAATAATATCCGGGAAGTGAAAAGGAGTGTCATATGAACAGAAATATCTAATAGCAATTATTGTTGAGCCGCTATAAGCGAGCGATGTTAAAGTAGAAGCCAGAACTTTTACTAATTAAACGCGAGGAACTATTCTTTAGTAGACCAGTCAGGACGTCTAATGAGCCATCTTCGAGTGTAATTATCGTACAGCCGTGGAGCGCACTGATAATCTATTGACAGCGATTGGGACATATTAGACGAGAGGCCTAAATGCCCAAGTCAGCATTGTCGTAGCGGCTAAGAATTAACAGGTGCCACCTTAGGCCAGCTAATTATTGAAATGATCACCTCTTGGGAGTGTGATATCACTGTTGTGGAGGGATAACGAGGTACCCTGCCACCTGAAACGTATCGTGGAGAGGGAGAACGATCAGACACCCTATTCTCACGCAGACGTGATCCATAGACGAATCCTCAGGACGGTCTAACTACGAGAAGTTCAGTCCTCTGCTAAGTATGATATTTACAGAGCCATTTGAGCCCATGCATTTACCCTAATGATAGGAACGTAAATACTTAGATGCTTTCCGTTCATAGTAATGACACAGTAATACACTTTGCCCGATAATTCGTAACATGTGTAACCTTGAAGGTTTTGTTGACATGTGTGGACTAGGTCAATGTCCAGCACATTGAACAGAGTGAGAGGGCCCGGTTCTATCTGAGAGAGAAACCGGCGGCCATGATACTTTTAGGCAGAGCAAGCCAACCCTTGTGTGCATGACGGGAGGCCGCGCTGACCGCGAACCTTTTTATACTGCTACTGAAGAGTTGTAATGTAAAAACTGATGCCCTGATATAATTAAATATTGTTTGTTATTATTTTATAAATCAATTGTATGCATTTAGAAGATGTATAAATCTCGAAGAATTGCCCAGATAGCTTAAAAATTAGCCAAGTTAGAATATTGTCACATCTTAACTTCGGTAGACCCAGTCGGCATTATATTATGAAGTCAAAGCCCATATTAATTGGTATTCTATGCAAACGGGTAGCCGAAAAGACGACTTGACACAATAATAAGAACTATCCAACGACTTGAAAATGACCTAATGGAACATATGGTGAAGCTAATACTTAGCATTGTTGTAGTAGAGTAGAGAGATGTACTCATATGAGCGTTTGGAATAAGGGGAAAGAAGGATGATTTTTACACACGTAATGGTAATGTTATACATGTAATATGTATTGTTGAATCATATAAGTTAATGTTAAATGTTCCGCAGGCATAGCGGACAGCATGAATGATTCAGGGTAACTGTAGTTAAAGTTACATAGTGCTATAAGGGAACATCTTTGTTTATTAAGAATTTTACTTTAATTTGAGTTTAACCCATTGATTGCTTTTATTAGTTAAACAATGTGAACTGACTGTGAACATTATGATCGATGTTACGACTTACGAGTGATGTTAGGCGTATAGGTTAAATTTGAGGTGCGGGGAGACACCATATTTAAAGACTCACATGTGATTAAAGGGAGATGGTTGCAGGATGGTCGGTGAGACCATGGGTAGGGGTCTAAACTAATCGGTGGATTAGTGTGCTAGGACTGCGGAGCACAGATGAATTAAGTTAGGTTTTGCAATTGTTTAGAGCCATAGTCTGTGTGCTCCATATTTTGTTTTGTGTTGTGGATTTTAAATGTAAATGTAATTGTTTGTTGTTGTTTATTTATTTTTGCCTTGACTTTCAAATTAAATTCATTTATTATGGGAATGTGTGTTTTCCCTGTAGAGTAGTCACATAATAGTCATCAAATCCTGAATGTGTGTTCGTATTGTGGGAGGACGCAACATAACCCCGAAAAACCGTGAGCTGTCGGGATACGAACACATGTTCTCCACATAACAACAGATGGGTACAATAGATAGATTGACACTCGGACATGTTTTACATAATTTCTGTGTACATATTGTTCGACGCTGTAGTGTTGCTGTTTTTTTCTTTTAGAGGCTGCGACATTGTGGTCATATAGCCCAGATATTTGTGTGTGTATGTAATTTGTGTGATAACGTGTGTTATTGTGATGGCTGTACTAGTGTGTGTATTTGTAAATTGGGGATAGGATCGAGAAGGAGACGACCGTGGCCTTAAGTTAGGAATCATCCCAGCATTTGCCTGAAATAGAAGTGGGAGAACCATGGAAAGCCATTTCCAGGATGGCTGAGGTGGGAATCGAACCCTCCTCTTTTCAATTTTGTCGAGGATGAGTGTACCCCGCCAGCTCTCACACCAGAAAATAAAATGATTTTGCACTTACATTAGAGACAAATCGTTCCGTGAAGAACTAAAGAGCCTGTTTTCATATTATCCTACTGGTCTTTTCCATTAAAAACTCTCCCGGTTATTAAAGGGATGTACCACGTGATGTATGCTAAATTGCTTTTGGTACACGACCTATATCTCCACCAACACCATTACATTTAGAAATTATATGCTAGAATAACTTTCAGTATCAGTGATTAAGACTTCTCCCGCGAGAAGATATCTTTCGGTAACAAGTCAGGAGAATTTAATTTAAGAAACGTCAAACGCACGGATGCTATGATTTACGAAAAGTAATCCACAGAATTGTGTGCCAATAGATTAAGATTATTATAACAGCCTATCATACGAATCTTCTCTTCAATCGCCTGAATAAGATACGAGAAATAAAAAGAAATGAAAATCCACATCCTGCTTCCAGTCTCCGACCGGGTCAGAAATGGAATGAATGAAGCCCCCATCTAGCGGCGAGGATATGAACTGTGCCGGCTGCCGAAGCCTGTCGCACTCCTCTGGGGCAATGATTAAATGAATGACAGATGAAATGAAATGATAGTGGAGAGTGTTGCTGGAATTAAATTTTGGACAGGGAAAACCGGAGCACCCGGAGAAAAACCTGTCTGCCTCCGTTTTGTCCAGCACAGATCTCACATGGAGTGACCGGGATTTGAACCATGGACCCAGCGGTGAGAGGCCGGCGTGATGCCGCCTAAGCCACGGAGGCTCTACAAGAAATAAAAAGAAATAAGGTTTTAAAATTTCTAACTGATGTCATCTTGAATTTTTGAAAACAAGCGAATATCATTAGGACTCTATACTTTTCTCTGAATAAAGATTCGCTTTACCATGTTTCATTGCACTCGGGCGATTTGATCGCCAGAAAATGTATTTAAAATATTTAAAAATCACTTGGCCACCATTTTGTTTTTGTGTTTCTCAGGATATGGAAAGTCACATATTTGTTTTATTTAACACTCCTCTAACACCATACAAAATTTCTGTTTGATTGCTTACAGGGTGGCGCACGAAATGTCATACACTGGAAATTGTTTATAGAATATTTAATGTACATTATATTTTAAAAAAATATGGTATTATAACATTCACTGAAATGTGTATGATTAGTCAGTATGCAGGATATATTCATAATGTCCACCTTCTCGGCGTACAACAGCTTCAAAACGAATCTGCGTGTTTGTGACCACTCTACGTTACACGTCCTCACTCAACCCTCGGAAGAAAGTCACAATGGCCGTTTGCAATTGCAATACATTTTCTGGTTTCGGGCGGTAGATTGCCTTCTTCAAATATCCCCACAGGAGGAAGTCACAGGGATTAAGATCGGGGCTATGTGGTGGCCAGATTGAGCCGCTCTGAAAACGTTCGGGATATCGATGGGACATCACACGGGGACAGAAATGTCCATGCAGGAAGTCCAGAACAAAATTTGCTGTGTGTGGACGAGCTCCATCTTGCATGAACCATTGTGTCTCTATTGGTAGGCGTGATGCAAAGAGTACTGGAAGGAAACTGTTTTGCAACATGTCCATGTAACACGCACTGTTGACTGTGTCATTGAAAAATATAGGCCCAATAATTCCATGACTGGAAATTGCAGCCCATACACACATTTTTACACCATGACCTTCAACATTGTGCACAATAGCAGGCCGCTCTTTCGCCCAAGACCGGACATTCTGTTTGTGCACAGCACCATTGGGATAAACGTATGCCTCATCACTGAATCATGTGTTGTGCAATACGGGAACACCTTCTGCAATAGGCCACGCAGCAAACTGTACTCGCCGTTGCTTGTCAAGCGCCGTTAGTTTAAGACATGTTGTCATTTTGTATGGGAATAGGTCAAGCTCAGACTGCAGTATTCTCTGAATTGACCGACGAGAGATGCCCAGCTGAACACAGGCAGTCCTGGTGGATTTGAAGAGGCTCCGAGCCACAGCCGCTCTCACAGCAGCAATATTCTCCGGTGAGCGGACTGGCTTCAGACGGGTCCGTTTTCTCTCCAGTATAGTGCCTTCTGTTTCAAATTGGCTGGCCAGTCTACAAACCGTCTGTCGGCAGGGAGCCCACCGGGTACGGAAATGAACACGAAAACTTTCCTTAGTTCGAATTACACTCTGTTTCCGCATAAAACAACACTGTTTTCACCTGTTCGCGCGTCAATCTCCCTTTGTCCGCCATGTTGTATAACTGGACTGGAAGCCGGTACGCATGCGCGACATGTGCTGCTGTCAGTCGAATCACGCATGAAATAAGGTTTCTGTTCACGAAAGGACATGGTTGTGAGCCCAGATTTACACATTTTATAAATTATTTTTGATGTATGACATTTCGTGCGCCACCCTGTAGTTTGGGAGATATTGAGATCCGGTGAAATATATATTGTATGGACGCCATGTAGGATTGTTTTATATTATGCTATAGAATTATATGCCAGCAGATGAATGTTATAATCGTGGCTCATTATATCAACCTACATTTCTATCGTTTGTTTAGGACACGAAAAACAAAAAAAAAAAAAAACAAAAAAAAAACACAAAAAAAAAAAAAAAAAAACCAACTGCATGAATTTTATTAGAATTTTGTCGCACATTTATAATACTGTACCTACCACTTTAGGAAGAACGTAACACAATTTGTCAAACAATACAATCGATGAACTGCATAAAAGGTAGCCTACAATTTATTTTTTGCCATATGACAACACTATGCACATAATCTACATAATACGTTTGAAAATTAATTTTCTTACTGTATGTTTTGCCAGATAACATGATGTAGTATAGGGTTACGTTCTCATAAAAATGAATTACCGATACAAGTGATGCCAATATATTAAGCTTAGTATGAAGATTTTCAGTGCTAAGTTTCCCTGCGCTCTGATAATTCAGTAGCGAGAAAAATCCATATAAATATTTACATTTCGCATCGCGGCCATGTTGGTTTTGAGTTCATAAGATTTTTGAAAGTCCCATAGATGAACTTATGTTTATAACCCCTATCAACATACAAAATTTCAGTTTGATTGCTTGAATAGATTCGTAGATATTGAGAACCGTCTAAATATTCGGGATGGTCACCATGTTGGATTGTTTTGTAGGTAGTCCATAGAGTTATGTACTATTAGATGGAGATTATTGCGTAGGTTCAGTATTCAAACGTTCACTTCGATCGCATGATTAGGTCACTACAAATGAAAACGTAACTTTAAATTTTCGCACAGCCGCCATCTTGAGGTTATGAAAACAATTGAATTAAATTAGATGCCAATAGTTTAAATCTTATATAAACATTTACCGCACTAAGTTTCACCGCGCTCAGATATTTAAATCGCGAGAAATTGCCATTTGAATATTTTGACTTCGCTCGGTCTACATGTTGGTTTTGTACCTAACAGGTCTTTGACAGTCACATAGGTGAACTTATAGTCGTACCCTTTCTCACCGTATACGATATCAGGGTGATATTGGTAACCGTTGCGGAGATGTAGAATGCCAGTGAAATATTTCGCACGGCCGCTATGTTTGATTGATGAAACGTATTAAATTTCGAAAGACGAACTCGAGGTCAGACAAGGTAGTTAGTATGTCCTTACCGAGTTTCATTAAAAACGCATCGTCGGTTTAAATTTGATTAGGGATACACACGGACAAAAGGTGATCTCATACGCCTAATTTTTCATGAGATGAAAATAGGTTAAAAATGGTTCTGAGGAGTGAGTGACGTCTGACTCCGAGGAAAGTGTTTTCAGTTTGCAAGTCTAGAGTGAGGAATATAGTAGAGCCTAGCGGTATACTGGTATTTTGGAGTATTCCATACCGGCATCCGGTATGAAAATAACTGATATATAATCCCGACTTGGCCCATTCCTTGGAACGAGCCATGCAAGCACCACAGTGGGTTTTGGTCTCGGCTTAATCATGGATGCTGTCGAGGTTTCGAGCATTTTACTCGTAAACATACTAGTGGACTGTTAAATGGCATCCTTCCACTCTCCGCAAAATGAAAAAAGAAAAAAGTTCAAATTATGCCGATGTCACATTGGTGACTACTAGACCTACTAATTTTCAATTCGCTTTACCTCGGTAATAACATAATGATGTGGTGGTGTTTGCCGAACAATATACTGAATATATTGAATAACATAGTGCTATAGTCCTATTCCGCATTAACTGTATTTTTACTAAGGTAGCAAAAATGACACCATACCGAAATATCTCACAGGAAACAGTTCAGTTCACAGTACAGGATGTTGTACAAAAAAAAAAAAATGTCGTAAATCTAAACGTCCATTACGAGTATCCTGTATTTGTTTTGTTTTTACAAGCAAGTGATTGTTGCTGATTTCCGCAGACGTCACTCCAGACGCGTCAAACGCTCATCATAACGACTTGTAAAACACCAGCAAAAGCGCTGAACGACACGAAATTCCATATTAAAATAAATAACCTTGTTTCCCCATGAAGGGTAAAGGCCTCCTACAAGAGGCATTTGAGGGTGCGCGAATGTGAGGGAGCCATGTCAGTAGATTTACTGGCACCTTAAAGGTCCCCTTCGGGGCAAAATTCCGGCACCCCGGCGTCTCTCAAAGCCACAGTTGTTCAAAGGACGTAAAACCAATAACATTATTAAGAGGGTAGCTGTTATACACTAATGCGGTGAGCTGGTCGCATTAGGGGGAGTCCGACAATCGCGGCCGGTATATATATAATAATCCTAAAAAGAAGTATTTTCAGTACGGCAGGTTTCACTTCAAGGCCTTTAGTGTGATTTTATTCTGGTTATTTTTCTGTAATATACTGGTTGGGGAACGGAGAGGGAGGATTCGGCAACTTCTCGCAGACGGGTGGGATGGGGACCAGGCCCGTGCTGGACCCCTTCTTAGGGCGGTGGACGGCCATGGCCAGAGGGCGCCAACACTATGCAGGGGGAGGGGGACTACCGGGGGGGTCTGGGAGGTATGGAATATAATAACTTAAGCGTTAATCGCACAATATGCTTTTCTGGCAGCTGGTCACGGTACGAACGGACCATCACACTTCAACATATCGTACCGGTATTTGTCAAACAAAATGACCATGTATTGTTTGCAAAATTCTAATCTTCATTTGATCCATTTCAAATATTTGCAATGTCTTAGGGCAAAATAAAATACAAAGTAGTAGTTGAAACATAATTAGTGTAATTTTAGTAAACTAACACACAGAAAATAAAGACGAGACAATTTTGCATAACATACATTTCCAAAAAAAGTTGTCAGAATTTACTACTTAATTTCTTAAGGATGGTTGGTTGGTTGGTTGGTTCCTCAGTTTAGGGGCTGCGACAACGCGGTCATGTAGCCCGGTGTACTTTGGGTGTGTGTAGAATCTGTCTGATAACCGGTGTTAATTGTGATGGCTGTGTTAGTGTGTGTTTCTGTTTTTTTTTTTTAAATTTAAGTACAGACTGCAACTTAGAATTTTTCAAATAGTTCCTACTTTTGCCGCCAAACGCCACCGTCAACGACTACTAGGCCTAGTTCAGAACTTAGGTACTAGACGCCACCGCAGTCGGCGCTTGGCAACGAACGTAGAAACTTAAGAGCGTTGTTTACATTCTTAACATATCCAATTTAGCTTCACACAGGTGTAATTAGTGGAAGGGTCTTTAACATGCCATAAATCTATGACATGGGACCACCGGCTTTACTTCCCCTCCGAAGGAAGGCATACTGAGGGATTTTTAACGCTCTTAAAAAATCCGACGGCTTCGGCTGGGTTCGAACCCGCTATCTTGGGCATAGAAGCTCAGCATGCTACTAACTATGCCACCGAATCCGCTAATTTCTTAAGGAAAGTAACAAAAACAAATATGTTCACAAATGTAGCCTAATGTTCTTTGAGTGAATTTATAAACTACGCATGAAGAAGTCTTTTTAATTCGGAGCTGGAGTGGCAAAGATAATCAATAACGGTGTCCGGATCTATGGAGTTCAAAATATCAGCTTCTGGGTGCATTAACAGTAAATATTCTAAATTTTCGTTTGTCAAAGACGATCTCAATCTGGTTTTTCATGCATCTTCTGAGGCAATTCAGTGGATTGATGGCCTGGATTTAGAAGTCTAAAGCAAGAACTTGTGTATATGACTATGTATATAACTGTATATATAACTTTATATGTAGTGTAGGCTATATAACTTCTATTTTAACTCTGTATCATCATACGATAAATAAATAAATCTGGTTGTGATAAGTTTCAATTTAGAAAATGCTCGTTCGCAAGGGACTTCGAGTCAATGGGATGGTTAGAAGAAATGTATATACTTTTGAAAGTTCTGGGTATTGTAAACAGTACATGTTATATTCTAATATAATTTTGTATGCACACTTGATACTATTCCCCCCAGGGGCTCACATCTAAGGTGGTTGATGGGAATATGGCCAGGTTTGGTAATATGGCCAACAGGTGGCGTAGGGCGTAGTTCGCAATCTCATCGAAAGATGGCACTAGCATGGTCTCCAAGACGTGTCTGTTAATGCTTGTGGGTGATCGCTTCTGGTGGGGGAGGCTTTGAGTGGGCTGCAGCTGCCATTATATGTAGTGGATGTTGTTTGGACAACGCGCTTCTTATCTCACTCTGGTAAGTACGCCCTTGTTCTCCTATCCTATCGATAGTTATTTTTAATTGTTGGTTTGCCTGATGTGCAGTTTTATACGCTCAGTCGAGTAGAGATATAAAAATTTAATTTTCTTTAACCAGTGGTTAAATATCTAGGATTGATTGAAAAATCTACCTTGTTGTTAATATGGCCAAGGTTGGCCATATTAGCTGCGATTTGGGGCAAACATTCTGAAATACATTTTTATTGTTTCTGCTTATCAGAAATGAATCCCTTCGGTCCTGAAAAGAAGAGACGTGGTACTTGGACACAAGATGCACTCACCCAGGCAGTAGGTGATATCAATGAGGGGAACTTGTATGTCAACGCTGCGAGTAAACGGTATGCCGTACCCAGGCGAACTCTTCGTCGTTATCTTGCCAACAACAAGGTTGTGAAAGCTAAATTGGGGTGTAAATCAACCCTTACACCAGAAGAAGAGAGGGAACTATGCAGTAGAATATTTCGTTTGTCACAAATTGGGTATCCACTGACATCAAAAATGCTCAAGTTGAATGTTTTTAAATATTGTCGAGAAAATGGAATTCTTCACCGGTTCTCTAGAGGAAGTGCTGGGCGTTATTGGCTTAAGGGTTTCATGGCAAGGAATACGGAAGTATCGAAAAGAAAAGCAAATTTATTGTTGGGGACCATTTTGAAAAATTAAAAAATATTCTCACTGAGAATAATTTATTAAATTCTCCTGAATTGATCTTCAATATGGATGAGAAGGGTTGCAGGTTACAACTGCATAAAGATCTACAGGTGTTTGCTAAAAAGGGATCCAAGCGTGTCCATATCATCGCAAAGGAACACGGTGAGAGTGTTACAGTTGTAGCTTGTGGAAATGCTATTGGATCAGTCATACCGCCAATGATCCTGTTCTCTGGAGTAAGAAAAAATCCAGCTTGGGAACTAAGATTGCCTACAGGTTCCAATACAAGAATGACACCGAAAGGTTGCATGACCACGGAAACTTTTGTTGAATTTCTGAGACATTTCTCCAGATTTAAACCAAATAGAAAATTTCTTCTGATTTTTGATGGGGCAAAGTGCCACTTAGATTACAAGATTTATGAGGTTGCTGAAGAGTCTGACATTATCCTGTATTGTTTGCCCTCAAACACAACGCATGAGTTACAGCCTTTAGATAAAGGTTGTTTCCGAAGTTTTGAGATATTTTGGGATCAACATGCACTCCTACATTTTGACACGCATAAAGAGGAGCAACATATTTCAAAGACTTAACTTCGCTGATGTCTTTACTCCAACATGGGAAAAAACTATGACGCAAGTAAACATGAAAAGTGGGTTCAAGGCCACCGGCATATTTCCCTTCAATCCGCTAGTAATCCCGGAAGAGGCCATTGCACCGAGCACAGCGACAGAGCAGCCACAACCAGACACAGGTACGATTGATATTAGTGCACCAGGCACCCCTTCGCCTGTAGAATGTAACGTCAGCACTCTTCATCCGGTAGCAGGCCCGTCCGGTATTCAGAGGAAGGCCCGCCGGCAACGTCGTAGACGTAACAGCAGTTGTTCTTCCCATTCAGAAACGCCTGAAGACTTGCAACAGCTTTCATCTGATTCAGGTGACTCCAACCAAGGTGAGGAAAATGCATCCCATCACAGTTCTTTTGCCTACGCCAAAAAAGAAACAGAGGACAACTCGGGTTATGAAACCTGCTATCAACAGTCGTGGTGTGGTATTGAAGAAAAGTTTATTTGAAGCTAAGAAAGAGACCGAAAAGAACGACAAACATCAAGACTGTACTCAAGCTAAGGTGAAAGCTATCCGCAAGTAGGCTTCATCAAAACGGACTGAGAGCTGGTACTGTGCTGTTTGCTGTGAAGATAAAGTGGAAGATATGAGACTTTGTACTGTTTGTGGAAATTATGTTCATGAATTGTGTGTTGGACTTACTAAGGAAGACAAAGATTTGTTTATCTGTCCAAAATGTTAAATCGATATCAGCAGAAAGAGGCCAGATTTTTTTTTTTTTAATTTTAATTTCTATAAATTTAATCAAGTAATTATTTTATAATGAGTTGTGTAGTGGTTAAAATGAGTTATGTAGTAGTTTAATATTAAATAAAAATAAAAATTAGCGTCAATAATGAGTTCCACTAATTTTACAATTTGCAATAGTTTTGTGGCCATATTAACTTCATGTGCTTTTAATATGGCACAAAGATAGACATGTGAAAATGATTTTCTATCCCATGGTTCTAGTTATATGAAATAACTGATTATTTTTATCCTTATTATAAAGAGTCCTAAGTATCTTGTCCCACAAAGGGATTACGATTTTTTTTCAAAATGGCGCTACAAAAAAATCACAAAGCTTAGCATGGCCATATTCCCATCACCTACCTTAGTAGGACGTGCGTTGACTACCACGGGACCCCAGCTGAGTCCGGCATTGCTTCCACTTACTTGTGCCGGGTTCCTCTCCGTCTTCTTTCCGGTAAACCTTCCTTGGTCAACTCTTGTTCTTTTCAGACCCCGACAGCATTAGGGTATCCGAGCCCTAGGGAGTCTTTCACTTTCCCGCCTTAATTGACCCTTGTCTCATCTTTCCTGATCCCTCCTTCTTCGAGGGGTCAGACCTCTTGTTTTCTTTTCATTATAGGGCCTATTTCCTTTTCTCTTTAAGATTCGCGCACTGTTTTTGTTTATTGGCTCCCGTGTATCTAAAATCCCTTCAGCGATTTTTTTGCATTTATACTCCATTTTGTAGGTATTTTCAATCTACGTTGCATTTTGTAAGTTTTTTCGATCTAAATTGCATTTTGCGTGTGTTTTCAACCTCAATTGCATTTTGTAAAGATTGACAATCTAAATTGCTTTTCAGTAAGACTTTCAAAATAGCGGCTGGGACTTTTGTGAGTATTTTGAATTTCAATTGCATTTTGTAAGTAGGCTATTTTCACCCTAAACCTCTTTTTGCAAGTATTTTCAATCTAAATTGCATTTTGAATGGTAGGCATTTTGCAAGTATTTTGATTCTCATTTGCATTTTGTGGGTATTTTGAATCAAAATTAGATTTTGTAAGTGTTTTCAATCTAAATTGCATTTTTGAGTATTGTCAATCCGAATGAGTAGTTTGAATCTACCGTACATTTTGTAAGCATTTTCAATTTCAATTGCATTTTGTAAGCATTTTGAATTTCAATTGCACTTTGTGAGTATTTTTGATCTGAAATGGGCGTTTTTCAATCTGAATTGCATTGTGCATTTTCAATTTCAATTGCATTTTGTAAGTATTTTGAACTTCAATTGCATTTTGTACGTATTTTCAATCTCATTTGCATTCCGTAAGTATTTTGAATTTCAATTGCATTTTGTCAGTATTTCGTCTCTACATTGCATTTTGTACGTATTTTAACCTAACCTACATTTTGTACGTATTTTTCAATCAATTCCTTTAGTGAGTGGGGGCGTGGTGGCTCAGCGGTCAAGCTGTATGCCTCTCACCAAGGCGGACCGGGTTCGTTTCCCGGTCAATGCATGTGAGATTTTTCGAAGTGAAATGCCATGTCCTGTGGTTCGTATTCCACGTAAAAAGGAGGTCCCGTGGCTCATGATCTAGAGATTGACGGTCACGTTAAACTACAAGCTTCCTCCCTTCCTTCCTTTAGTGAGTATTTTCGTTCTGAATTCCCTTTTGTAAGTATTACCGCTCTCCATTTTGTGAGTAGTTTCAATCTGAGTTCCTCTTTGTAAGTATTTTCCGTCTCACTTAATTTTCTTTCTGGTTTCCATTTCATTGTCATTTTCGCTATCACCCAAACCATTAGGGGCCGATAACCTAGATGTTGGCCCCTTGAAACAACAATTATCATCATCATCATGATACAACTATTGCACGATGCCGACACTTTGCACTGGATCTCGTGGTCTTCATCATCATCTTCTTCTTGATCATCGTCATCATCACTGTGGTCATCGATTTTCTCGTCTGAGACATCTTCATACTCATAGTCAGTGTCCATACTTGCATTTGAAATCTGGGGCAATACATTCATGAACGAGATAAGTTCTTCTTTCAGCTTTTCTTCATCAACGTTCAAAAGTAATTCTATTTTCTTCAATGCTTTAGGAGGAAGAGATGATTGGGATTTGAATCTTTTTGGGTCGAAACAGGCCAGATCTAAATAGAGCTATTTGTGCTTCACAAAACAGCTTTCCATAGGTTGGACAGCTGTATCCACAATTACGAAGAAGATCTTTATTTTGAATTCTTCTTCGGGAGAAGTTCCAGCACTGTCGTCTTCAGCAAGTTCTCCTGCCATTTTCTTTACTTTCTTCTTTCTTTTCTCAGTTATTGCTTTGCCAATAACGATGTCATTAAGAGTTTCATCGGTCGTTGCTCTTTCTTCAAGTTTCTGCGTCATTTTCAGAACAATGCGTTATGCTGATTTCAAAGTTTCAGAAAACTTGTCTCGTATGCGTTTTAGTCTACTAAGACAAGACTCAATATTCCTTAACGCTTGGGCGTAGTCTAGATTCTTTGTTTGGAGATAATCCGATAGTGGCGTAGTGATTATGAACACTTGCAAAAACACCATGCCAACAACTTTTGTTTCGAAATCCAGATACTTGTTAAGTAAAGCAGTTGCTTCATGTCTCACTTTGGTGTTGAAATCAGTTGAATGTGAAATTTTGAACAGAGCCAATACCAACTCCAGATAAACGTATTTAGGTTTAGCTGTGTTTGAAGACTGTTCTCCAGAAGAAGTCCACTCATCTATTCTGCCGAATATTCTTTTTGCTGCGTTGCTGCGGCTTCGCCATCTAGTAGCCCCAATGGCTTCCAACTTGTATTCAGGAATTTGCTCCCTGAACTTGTCCAGTCTTTTAATTGAAATCTAAAATAAACTGGATCTCTTGCATTATGCTGAAAAATGAGATTGATACAGTGAGGCACTGAGCTGTATCAGATATTACAAGATTTAAAATGTGCGCGTAGCACCACGTGTGAATGTGATTTGGGATTTTGCTGGCCATGTCTCCAATCAAACCATTATATTATCATTATCACTGTGGTCATCGATTTTCTCGTCTGAGACATCTTCATACTCATAGTAAGCGTTCATACTTGCATTTGAAATCTGGGGCCATACATTCATGAATGAGATAAGTCCAGCAGTAGTAGCCTACAGTCGCAACACTAACCCGGCCGCTCGGTAATATCGACGATAAGCCTTGTCGTAAAACAGAGTTTCGGAACAGGAGGGCACCAACATTTCCAGGCTGGAGGGCGCACCGGGGTACGTCCCGGTGTCCCGGCGGCCCAGCACGGGTCTGATGGGGACTTGGATAGACGCTCTTCGGGTGAGAAGTACGCCGCAGTTCCCCGTGCCTAAATGAACTAACCTGTAGGCCTATGCATACAGAATCGTCCTTGTACAGAACATTACTCCTTACTCATATTGGAGGTCGGATGCTGAGATGATAGCGCTTTGTTAATGTGATGCGCAGATCAGTAGTCAAATAAGAAGTCCTTGTTAATATGTAAGATGTTCGTGAGTGTATGGATTTAAGCTGAGGTTTATTTTACAAAACAAAACAAAAAAAAAAAAGAATACTGGAGTGGCAGGTTACTATATTGTGGTGTGGACTGGCTGCGTGGCTCAGGGGTAACCTTCTCGTCTGCTGCTCCCAAGGTCGCAGAATCGAATCCTGGCATGGTTAGTTGGCATTTGAGTGTGCGCAAATATGAGGGAGCCGTGTTAGTAGATTTTCCAGCACGTTAAAGATCCCCTTCGGGGCAGAATTCCAGCACTCCGGCATCTCTAAAAGCCGCAGTAATTAAATTAGAAGGGACGTAAAGCCAATAACATCATTATTACTATTATTTATGGTGTTAGGCTATATTTGAACGGCCATGCAATAAATTAGTTTAAAATACATAGATTACGAACATATATCTAAGAAAAAAGAGGACGAAACACAACTTAACCTACTTCGAGTAGCCTATTTACATTAACATTCAGACTTCAATATAGGTAGGTTGGTTCCTTAGTTTAGGGGCTGCAACAACGTGGTCATGTAGCCCCGTGTATTTTGGGTGTGTGTAAAATTTGTCTGATAACCGGTGTTAATTTTATTATGATGGCTGTATTAGTGTGTGTTATCTGTGATTCAGGTAAGGACTGCAGACGATCAATTTTTAAAGTAGTTTCTACTTTTGCTACCAAATGCTACCGTCCACAACACCTAGCTGTGGACTTGTCTACTAGATGCCATCGCAGCCAACACTGGCAGCAAACGTTGGAACTAATATAGCGTTATCAATCCAACCTACAAATTTTGGCTTCACACAAGTGTAGTTAATGGAAGGTTCTCTTTCATGCCATAAATCTATGACATGGGCCCGCCGGCTTTACTTCCCCTGCGAAGGAAGGCATACTGAGGGATTTTTAACGCTCTTAAAAATCCGATGACTGCGGGTTTGAACCAGCAACCTTGGGCATAGAATCTCAGCATGCTTCCAACTACGCCACCGAAGCCACCTTCAATATAGGTAAATTAGTAACAAGATGTTCAGTAAATAACCTATAGCCTACTATCTTTTGACCACCTCGTGGTGTAGCGGCTGGCATTCTTGGCTATCGCCCCGGAGGTCTGATTCCTGGCTCTGCCAATAAATTTTAATTCTGGTCTGAGGGCTGGAACGGGGTACACTCAAGCCTCGTGAGGCAAATCTGAGAATAGGTGGGTTCCATTCCTACTTCAGCCAGATTACTTCCGGTGATGCTATCTCCAGTGGTTTTCCCCACTTCTAATCGAGGCGAATTCCGGGATGACCATGGACGCCTCCTTCCCAATCCTTGCCTGAATTACAAATACACACACGAATACAGCGATCACAATAACACAGGTTATCAGACATAAATTCCACACTCACCCAAGTACACGGTGCTAAATAACCACGATGTCCAAATCCCTCAAATGAAACAACAGCAACAACAAACGACTATGCAAGCGTGTGTACCACTGTGGTACACGTAGGTTTTGTATTGATTTTTGCTACAATAATCCGTTCACTATATTGCTCATAATATTCCACCCGCTGTCCAAGATTCCTACTCAATATGTGACCAACCCCTGCTTGGCCATTGTTTGATTTAGTGCTAATGACCCAATAGTCTCCTGACCAAAAGTCCTGTTCTTCCTGCCAGCGCATTTCACTAATCCCAACCAAATTCAACCTCAGCCTATCCATTTCCCTTTCTTAAGTTTTCTAACCTTCCACTTCCAAGCAGACTTCTAACATTCCACGCTCCGATCCGTAGAATGTCAGATTTCCTCTTTGTCACTTCTGTGATGTTAAACCCCTCTCGAGTAATACCCACCCGAAGATCCGAACGGGGGACTAGTTTACCTCCGGATTGGAATTTTACAAGGGAGGAGGCCATCATCTCATGTAATTATGCATAGAGAGGTGCATATCCTCGGGAATAGCATTACGGCTGTAGTTTCCCGTTGCTTTCTAAATTGTTATGGGCGGCAATAAAATACAATAACTTGATGTTCAGTGACAAATAAAGTTCTTACTAACATCAGAATATTTAGCAAGAAATCAATGTTACCACAACCTTTGTGAAAAAAAAAAATCCCAGTGGAGTTCGGGTGAAACAGCAATAAACATAAAATAGCTCTGAAGAAAATAGATCATTCCTATTCGTGGCAGAATGCATACGTATGAACTCACTGTATGTTCCGAGTGAAGTGAATGATGGATATGTTGCAATTTCTTATAGCTAGAGCCCCGCGTCGATAAACAAAACGTTATCCGCATCCACACTACTGTTATCCACAACCGCACATTTATTATCCGAATCTACTGTCATTAAAATAACATTTTAGTTAAATAAAGCATAAAGTATTAAAGCAACACATTTAGACAATTCTGGAGAAAGTCGTTCCCTTAGGCTATGTAAGTCATGTGCTTTGTTTAAAATGAATGTTATACGGCCAGAATTGCAACCCTTTTCAGTTCGGAGTGTTAATTATGTTTAATTACATAATTTGAATGAGATTAGCTTAAATCATCATCTTATATTTGTCACTAAAAGAACATAATGGAAAATATGATATGTCTTAAACATCCGGTTCCTAGTAATGATATTCAACAAGTTCGGATTGTATTCCAAAAACTATCCACAAATTTACTCCAAACATTATCCACAGCTTATCCGCACAGCCATGCAAACTATATCCGCGTAGCGATTTTTTTTCGATATCCGCGGATACTGTTTAGAGTAAATTTGCGAATAGTTTCCAGAATATAACGTTGAACTGGATTTTCATTTAATAATTTTAGTTTTTGCTAAGATCCGCGTCTTTCACGTTTCTTCCTATTTCTCTATTTGCTTTCGCTTGGATTGTATGAGAATAATAGAGAAGTGAGAGAAGTCAGTCATGGGGATACCCTCAATTAGTGTTGACTTACGCTAAAAGAAAGTCCTTTTTACCTGAGCTTGTCTGCGTGCGTATATCCGACAACTAAGTAAGTGATATAATTAGCCACCCACTATTTCACTTGCCGTTACTCAGAGGGACAAAACTCAGTCAACATTTTCTTGCGATTGACACATAGCCTAGGGGAACGAATTTCTTCTCAAATGTCTAAATATGTTGCTTTAATACTTCATACTTTACCTATTAAATACAAAATATTATTGTAATGTCAGCGGAATCGGATAAAAAAAAACGTGCGGATGCGGGTAACAGTCGTGTGAATGCGGGGCGGATCGAGATAAGGTGGTGTTTATCCACAAGTGAGCCTCCGAGGCTTTCTCACACTTAGCCTTGTCATATTAAGCGATGTATACTGATTACGCAATTACCTTACAGCCGGGATTTGAGGCTTCCTCTTAATCCACTCAACCCTTTGCATTGTACATAAAAATATTGTAGCTTAGTTTTATTTTACGGGCGCATTCTTCTATGAATTTTCATGCCATTTGCTAGAATAGTTTTGACGCCAACTGATAGCAGATAGCCAAATTTAGACTGAGGGGATATTTTGGTCATTGTAAGTTACTGTTCATTCGGGTTAAAAATTAAAATTGTAAGAGAGAAAACTTTACTCTATTTAGATGATGATGATGATAATTGTTGTTTTAAGGGGCCTAACATCGAGGTTATCGGCCCCTAATGAAATGAAATGGCGGGAAATGAAAGGATGTAGATAAAAACAACTCACTGCCATGGATGAAATGAAAATGGTGTTTATAAAACAGACAGTGAGCCCCAAAACTTATGCCTTATTTGAATAAAAGGCGGATGGTAAAAAAGGATAAAATAAATAAGGCATAGTGAACAATAAAATAGATGAACACAATAAAAAACATAAAAAAGGTTTAACCTGAATTAAAAGTCGTAACTACACATTAAAACTTAAAAAAGTAACCACTCTCCCTCATGAACCGGATGACGAGGTCAGCTGACGGCTCATCATCACGGAGAATAAGGGAGAGGGTATTAGGCAGTTTAAGAGTCCTTCGCAGATCGGCCAGATCCACACACTCCAAGAGAAGGTGTGCCACGGTTAGGTGGGCGCCGCAAGGACACACAGGGGGATCTTCTCTCTTTAGCAAGTGGGAGTGCGTAGCAATCTCATGGCCGATCCGGAGTCGACAGAGTACCACAGCTTCCGTCCGGAGTGATCGGAAGGAAGATTTCCACACCTTCGTTGTCTCCTTGATGCCTCTCATTTTATTGGGTGGAGGCGTGGCACGCCATGCTTCCTCCCAATGCGACAGGATCGAATGCCGCAACTGAGAGCGCACATCACTAGCAGGCACCTTATACGGTAGCGAGGGCAGAGCGACTGCCTCTCTCGCCGCCTGATCAGCAAGCTCGTTTCCCGCAATACCCATGTGGCTAGGAAGCCACACAAAGGTCACCCCGGTTCCAGCGTTACGCGAACTGACGAGCAGGTCGTGCACACGCTGGACCAACGGGTGCTTCGGGAAACACACATCGATCGCTTGCAGCGCACTCAGGGAGTCAGTACACACAAGAAAGTGCTGGTGATCGTCTGATAACGTGTACCGCAGAGCCTCTAAGATGGCATAGAGCTCCGCTGTGTACACGCCACAGGCACTTTATTTAGAGATATACCGTACGTTGAGATTACTTTGCTCCATGGGGGTTTAACTTTGCTCAACTTGAAATTATAGTACTTCATAAGTGACAATTCAGCTGATTATCAGTTGTAACTCTTCAGTCGGTCAACAGAAATTCGCCCAATATGACTGCATATAGAATTATGCACTCTTGAAAAAAAAAAAAAAATACACGAGTCTTATACAAAGTATAATATCGTGCGTAGTAATTATGTATAATGAGTATAACGAAGTATAATAAGACCACACTTCTTATTATTCGTACATTTAAACCTCAACCCTTGTGATCAGGATTTGGTGATGACCGCTGACGGTCGAAACGCGTAATCCTAAATTGCCCATTATTTAATAGTGATTATAACTAATAGGCATACATGTATTCTTTTCAGGAGTGCATGGTACCCCCACCGAGTTATAGTGGGCAAATTTGTGTTTACCGACTTAAGAGTTACAACTGATAGTTTGTACAGACAACACTGATGGCTTCAAAACTTTATAATTCAGCTGATCTAACTCCGTGAAAATGTCTTTCTTTATAAGGTAACACACCGGGGTTTGACAGCATTGCTTGTTCGCATCACTTTCAGTCGTAAAATATTAATTTTTCAACTGGAAAATTCTACATGCTGTTCTATTGACCTGACGGACCAAAGTAACTTCATCCTACGGAATATATTTGTTGATGCTTATAATTTTCTTTTTGGTGGAAGGGGGTTAGAGCGGAAAGGGCTTGGCTGACTGAGTGACATGGCTGGTAATACTCTCCTACCAGTTCCCTAGGTTGAAGGATAGAATTTCAGCTCAGTCGGTTGTTATTTGGGGGTACTTACATGCTAGAAACCCGTGACAATGGATTTACTGACATGTTTGAAGGTTGTTTATTTTAGGGGCATCGCTCTCATCAGTCCCAAGTACTTTGTGTATGTGAAATCTATTCGATAACCTGTGTTGTGCTGATTGTACTAGTGTATGTGCTTGTTGGGCTATCATTGGGAAGGAGGCGGCCGTGGCACTAAATTAGTTATCTCGGTGTTGAGGTGTGTCCAATCACTTCTGAAGTATTTCAAGAATCTCCCTTACAGTGCTTCAAATGAAGAGAACTTAATCATATTTTGTTACCTCATAGCATTAATCACGATAAGGAGATGGCAGTAAGACGCATTAAATTAGATCTCTCCAATCTTTAGCTATTGTGGTGTTTGAAGCCATATGTTAATATAACGCTTTGTGATAAGCAACGTGATTTTTATTACGGTATGTTATGTGGGAAGACATGCTGTGCTGTTTGCTTTTAAATATTGAACTTTCTTAACTGTTATCAGGAAGCGAATCAGTTCCGTGAGTTCCTTGATGGTTTTTCTTGTGTAGAATTGAACTGTTGTTAAGAAGTATAGCGACTGGGGTGGAAACTTACATAAAATGACTAAACATTTACTAAGAATGGGCTTTGTCCAATATTCTCGGTAAAAAATTCCAGCAAGGATAAACTACTGTACGATACTTCTTGACTAGCCATTCTTAAAATGAATGGATTCAGCCCAGCGAAATTCAATGATTGTTTTTTTCCATACCCAACCATCAAAGTTGTCGGGATTTTCCCTAACTGTTAATGAACTAAAACATACTTCGTAATACGTACGGTGATATTGTAATAATCCCCTTAGAATGTCCTAGAAAGGCTGTATGCAGAGAATCCTTGGGCCGACGCTTCCTAGGTGGCATTTGTATAGGCGCCGAAAATCCTCCTGAGGCACTATGGGAGCTACGCCACGTAATGTGTGACGTGTATCGACTTCCGCCGATAACAAGTCAGAATCATATGTGTCGTGATGAGTGGAAACGTGAAGTGTGAACTGTACAAAATTTAATTCTACGCCTTGGAATAGAGTTCTTTGGTGTGTACGTAATTTTAATCGAGTGATAGTTCCCTTGTGCATATTCGGTATCAAGCATTTACAAAATTATCATGTGGTATGGATAATTAGCCGGTTAATGAGAGTTCATCGTAGTTATTGCGAGTAGTTGGGAGTTAAGTTTCGTCCAGGCCTTTTAAAAAGTATATTTAAGTTACCTTGTTAAACCATAGCACGTCTATGCGAACGTTAGTGTTTTATTGATGTTTTTCGTCATTGAAACACAGTGCATCTGAATTTGGGTCAACATATAGGTGACACACTTTACAAGGTCCTTTTATTATTTCGGAGATAAAACTCGTCATGTTCGTAGTAGGGGATAATTGTAATTCCATAAGAATAGGTTGAGTGTAGTCAAGTGGATAATGTAATTTATTTCATATGTCATTTATCGCTTAAGTTAGCCTTGGATTTTCTTGACTATTCTAGCCAGACGTAGTCTGACGTTTCTGACATGTTCACTTATCTTACGAGTTCATTACAAGTTTTTGTGCTTATTCATCTTGACCTTTCTACAGTCGTTACATTGACGTGATTACATTGCAGCTAAGGAAGAAACATTCCTTCGAAACGATACGAAATGGCCCAGCCTGCGGGATATTCAAGTGATTCTCCTCATACTCCAGGTAAGTTGACAAACTAGGATTTTTAAACAACTAATGGATTAGTGTTGTTTCCATCACAGTGTTGCCAGCTTAGTATTTAATTTGACATAAGAAAATAAGTAGGCCTACTCTAGTCGATGTTAGTGGAAAAGTGCAGTTTAGTTGCAACGATTGTTAGAAAGGACATCGGGGTATATTACGTGAACACTTGCTCACAATATAGGCTGTCCTGGTGCTATAATAAAATTGTTTATAGCTCTGTTGAGTAAGACTTGAAAAAGTGCCCGCATTCAGGATTTGAACTCTAATCTCCTGCTGTCTGGATACGTGGTGCAAAGATGTCACATTCCAATTGGGATTCATTTTTAAATCTTAGATGGAGAGGTGCTATTTGCCCTTTGTAATGTCTTATATTATGTAGGAATTAGAAATGTCAGCTGTATGATGTAGCTGAAAAGGCTCTCGCCTGCTGTGCCCAAGGTAATGGCATAGTCGGTTGGCGTTTGAGGGGGCTTAAATACGATAGGGCCATGTCAGTAGCCTAGATTACCTTGCATGTTCAGCTGTCCTTCAGGGCAAAATTTTGGCTTTCTGGTATTTCTAAAAACATAGGCCTACTAATTAAAAGGGACATTAAAGTTAACACAATTAGGGCTTATTAGAAATTCAAAAGTGTGCTGTTACAAATTGTATAGGCCTATGCTATTGTAGCTTGTATGTCAAAATCTCTGGAATCTATGCTATGTGGTGGTCTGACCAAATGAGAACAAGTTCCATATAACCTCTTGCCTTTAATTACAGGATATAGGCTAAGTTAAATCTTTTCAAGATCTAGAGTACAGTGTCACATTTAGGGTAAACAAGGAAATAGGATGCCACACTGCACAATATTGCATATCCGTCATTACCTCGTGGTCATGTTCTTTCAAAGTAGGCATTGTATGGTTACTAGGCCTAGTGGTTTTTGAGCTGGTGTAGCCTATAATTATATATTCTGGTGTCCTACTTTCCAAACTTCTGTCTACTTTGTGAAATTAACTTCCCTTATGGGTGGGTTATATACTGGGTCTTTTATATTTGTTTGGCTAAGATATTCTCGCTCCGCCAGTGACGCCTCAGTTGCCGGCCGCCGCACCCGCGTATGTACGGCAGAATACGGTGCTTAAAATCAGTATCATGCATTTTTACTCACCATGCTTACAGTAGATGCTGAAAATGTTTCCCATCCGCTGCCAAACGTAATCAGCATCTACTTATGAAGTTTCTGGTTACCCCGGTTAATTTAGCTTTAGTAAGGAAATAACGACCTTTAGGTCTATTTTTATTGTTTACTGAACCTGTACGTTTGGATCTCTTAGCCAGTTGTTTTATTGCAATTGTGTATAGTGCTGTAATGCCTTATGTGAAATATTCGTTACTTGAACGTGTAGGCCTATATCTGCACAATACGTACTGTACATAAAGTGCAGGAAATCGTGCGCTAGAACATGACAAAAGTTTCGAGTGAAATTTCCAGGGAGACCCATTCATATAAATCGGACAATAAAACAACTGGCTAATTTGAGATTCATACGTACAGATTCAGTAAACAATAAAAATAGATGTTAAGGTCGTTATTTCCTTACTGAAGCTAAATTAACCGGAAACTTCATAAGGAGATGCCGGCTATGTTTGGCAGCGGATGGGGAACATTTTCAGCATCTACTGTAAGCATGGTAGCCGGCCCCGTGGTGTTGGGGTAGCGCGCCTGCCTCTCACCCGGAGGCCCCGGGTTCGATCCCCGGCTCCGTCAGGGATTTTAAAACTGACGTGAGGGTTGGAACGGGGTGCACTCAGCCTCGTGAGGACAATTGAGTAGCTGTCTGACAGTGAGACAGCGCCCCGATCACGAATACCAAGATTAACGGCCGAGGGGACCCGACGCGCTGATCACGCGTCACCCCAATATCTGCAGGCCAAATGGCTGGGCAGCGGTCGCTTGGTCGGCCTTAGCCCGTCATGTGCTGGATAGTGCCAGGGGTTGACTGTAAGCATGGTGAGTAAAATTTCACGATACTGATTTTAAGCACAGTATTCTGCCGTACATGGGTCATTCTCACCAAAAGGTTCCAGATGCCACTTATTAAAATATTTTTATAAAATTTGTTGCATGCAACAATTTTGTATGTACATAACTTCAGTTATGCCTATATAATACCCCTATATGACTGGTCAAGCTTTTTCTGTCATATTTAACCTTTTATTAGTGATTTTTAAATATGCCTTGTCCACGGAGGGGACACAATTTTCCACAGAGGGGATATTTAGAATACTTGACGTATTTCTTAAATGACAGCATGCTTAAAATTACATGTTTTAAGATATTGAAGTATATATGTAAATATTATGATGCTAAATTAATTAAAAGCACCGTACAATATGTTGGCCCCAAATAAACTTTAATGTCTAATAAAATATTATATCTAGGCAAATTTTAGGTAGCGAAAATATTTTAGGGATTATTAAGTTAATAAAGTACACGAAGTAACTTAGTGGAGAAATGTTTAATTCGGTTACATGGACTATAATGCTAAAAACAAAATTAACTCATGACTCGTGGCCAAATGAAACTAGACCAAATTGCCTCGTAAACATATTTTAGTCAATCTTAATATGATTTGTTAACATTAAGACATGGTTAATAAAAACTTAGTTAACTGTTCCATGCTAAATTCGTAGTGTTGTCTCCTATTTCAATTAGGAGGACTCAACACCGTATTAACATGACACTTTTCAACAATAAGAGACATCTTTTTCACGATAGATAAAAGAAAAGTCTGATTTCTTCTTCAGATATTTAACAATGCACGTTTCAGGTTCCTCATTTGTCACAATTCCTATGAAGTGTTTGCATGTTTTTTTGGTTGTGAATTTTACAACCATATATTTATTCAATAAGTTACTAGTTTGTTGGCTGTCTGGTACATTATTGACTTTGTCTTTTTGTTCATCATCACTGCTGCTGTAGACATCTTGGTATCTTAGTGTTTCTGTGGTATGAGAAGCTGGAAACGATTAAGGAAATCTCCTGATGAAGTTATCTAGCAAGTGCCTGTAAATTAGCATAATTTGTTATTTACAAATACGGTCAAGCTGTATGCCTCTCACCAAGGCGGTCCGGGTTCGATTCCCGGCCAATGCATGTGAGATTTTCGAAGTGAAATGCCATGTCCAGTGGTTCAGATTCCACGTAAAAAGGAGGTCCCGTGGCTTATGATCGCGAGATTAACGGTCACGTTAAACTACAAGCTTCCTTTTTATTTACAAATAGTTTCCTTCTCACCATTTTCTTTCCTCTTGAACTGCCACCACTAATTTGTTCTCGGTTTTCAATTGCATCATTAAGTGGACGAGGTGTGCTTGGTGGAGAAAGATCTTCCAAACGCTGTTCCAATTCTTTTTGATCCCTTATTTCTTTATTTCTTTGCGATATTTACTTTTCTTTCTTTTCCACATTTTCCTTGCATTTCTTTGTTCCCGGCTAGTCATTTCCGAAACAGATTTTATTTTTCCACTAGCCTTTCGCTTGTGATAACATACTCTCTCTTTAGCTTTACTTTCCTCTAGCAATATGGGATTTTGTTTAATTTTGAGTCTTGCTTTCTTCATATTTTCTCTCTTTTGCTCTCTTCTTTGAATTATATAAGCTTCTGACTGCTTATTGGCTTTCTTTTTTGTATTAGCAATCCTAAAATAAGTAACATTAAAATTAGATATAGGCCTAACACTGCAATGTATAACACTGCAAAGTATATGAGAAATTCAGGATAATTGCAATTATAGATATATTATTTCACTGGATTAATCAATGCTCTGCTAAATTAGGCCTAGTGCCCCTTTTAATTAATATTTCAAAGACAACATAATTAAAACAGCGACTAATGGTAAGAAGGTCGGTAAGACATTAGTTAAGATAAACTGACTGACTGTTTTATAACAATAAGTAATAATTGATTTCATGGCTAAGTAATTAATTTTTCAAAAGCCTTAAATATTATTCTTTTTAGCCTAGCATTGTTTTCCCATCATTTTGAAATAATACCTTATAGTGCTATGATTTATCCGTTCCGTGGACAATAATGTCCCCTCCGTGGACAGTGTAAGTCATTGATCTGGGCATGTTCGGCAGTAACCATTGTAAAAACCATTGGATTGGACAAAACGAAGGTGGCCGCGCGCAGCTGGCGGGGCACGGTTGACTCAAAACCATTGATCTGGGCGCGTTAGGCTGTAACCATTGTCAAACACAAATGTATTGGACAAAACGAAGGTTAAAAGGTCGGGGGTAGGTGCAGCCTTTGTGAGGCAATTTCCACAATCCATGATCAATAAACAATTCTATTGGGCACACTATATTTGAATGGAAAAGGACCTGACTGGGAGAGAACGTGCCCAGATCAATGGTTTTGTGTAACCGTGACCCACTAGCTATGCGCGGCCAAGGCCACACCTACACCCGACCATTCTAACCTTTGTTTTGTCCAACCCAATGGTATTTTACAATGGTTACATCCTAACGTGCCCAGATCAATGGTTTTGTGTAACCGTGCCTAACTAGCTGCGCGCGGCCAAAGCCGCACCTACACACGACCATTCTAACCTTCGTTTTGTCCAACCCAATGGTATTTTACAGTGGTTACATCCTAACGTGCCCAGATCAATGGTTTTGTGTAACCATGACCCACTGGCTATGCGCGACCAAGGCCACACCTACGGCCACACCTATACCTGACCATTCTAACCTTCGTTTTGTCCAACCCAATGGTATTTTACAATGATTACAGCCTAACTTGCACAGATCAATGGTTTTGTGTCAACCATGCCCCTCTAGCTGCGCGCAGCCAAGGCCACACCTACACCCGACTGTTCTAACCTTCGTTTTTTCCAATCCAATGGTTTTTGACAATGGTTACATCCTAACGTGCCCAGCTCAATGGTTTTGTGTAACCGTGCTTTACTAGCTGCGCGCGGCCAAAGCGGCGCCTGGGTCATTCTCACCAAAAGTTTTTTTTAAAGTCCCTGTGACATAACAATTTGAACGTATAAAAATATTTAATTTTGCTTTTATTGAAATAATCTTAAAATAATAATAATGTTATTGGTTTTACATCCCTTTTAACTACACTGGCTTTTAGAGACGCCGGGGTGCCGGAATTTTGCACCGAAGGGGATCTTTAACGTGCCAGTAAATCTACGGACACGGCTCCCTCGCATTTGCGCACCCTCAAATGTCAGCTGACTGCGCCAGGATACGAACCTGCAACCTTGGGCCTAGCAAGCGAGAAAGTTACCCCTGAGCCACGCAGCCAGCCTAATAATAATCTTAAAATAATAAGAAATTAAAATGGCAAGTTATAATATAGTTATATATAATGAATAAAATATTTTAACAAAATAAGTAGGTTGAAAGTCCCCTCCGTGGACGTCCCCACTCCTGTGATGTAGGTAAAAATTACTATCCCAGGTCTAATATCAGTGTTTTATTAAAAAAGTAATATTTGTGGCAATTACTACAATGTATGTACTTATTGAAAATATCTGATTTTTATTTTAAGTTTTATTTATTACAAGATAATTAGATTACAAAGTCAGTCCATAGGTTTTAAATCCCCTCCGTGGACACACTTAAATTGCTAGATATTTCCTCCAGAATAAATTATTTTAAGATTAAGTTATTTCAATAAAAGCAAAATTAAATATTTTTATACGTTCAAATTGTTATGGCACAGGGACTTTAAAAACCTCCTTTTGGTGAGAATGACCCACATACGCGCACGCGGCAGCCGGCAACTGAGCCGTTGCTGGCGGAGCGAGAATGTCCTAGCCAAGCAAATATAAAGAGCCTGTACTTAAGTGATTGGTGATGGTAACTGAAATGCAATTGGGAGCACTGATTAGACTGATACAGGAATTCCACTTACAAGTGAGGGGAGGAATGATTTAAAATTGGGTCAATCTTTTAGAAACATGATGTAAATTAAGCTATTGAATATTTGTTGCAAGCAAGTTGGAAATTACATAGTTCTGTATGCTACTTCTTGCAATGTTAAGGTTGCAGAAATTTTATTAATTGTGATTGTAAGTGGAACTTGGATTATACACTTGCAGCAGACATGAATGTGGCTTTTACATACCTTGTGTCCTCGTTACATCTTCTGGGCGATATTATGTATTAAAATTACGAACCCTGGTCACTACTGAACCTCATATAACTTGTACTCAAATTCATAAATATGTATTTTATTTCTTGCTATTCTAAAAACCGGGCGCCATATTTCGATAGCACTTTCATCTCGTTCAACTGTTAACAAGGTGCATTCTATCGGGACGCAGCGAGGCGCACACATTGTTGCCAACATGTGAGTTACAAAATCACTGTTGATCAAAAAAAAATTCATTGAGACCATTGACAAAACTCATTGATCTGGGCGCGTTCGGCTGTAACCATTGTAAAAACCATTGGATTGGACAAAACGAAGGTGGCCGCGCGCAGCTGGCGGGGCACGGTTGACTCAAAACCATTGATCTGGGCGCGTTAGGCTGTAACCATTGTCAAACACAAATGTTTTGGACAAAACGAAGGTTAAAAGGTCGGGGGTAGGTGCAGCCTTTGTGAGGCAATTTCCACAATCCATGATCAATAAACAATTCTATTGGGCACACTATATCTGAATGGAAAAGGACCTGACTTGGAGAGAACGGGAAATGGCTATAGACAAGATGAAAGGAGGAAAGGCACCAGGTGTGGACGAAGTGAGTGTTGAAATGGTGAAGGCAGCAGGGGAGGTTGGGAAACAGTGGCTGTACCGTGTGATGAGGGTGGTATGGAAGGAGAAAAATAACCCAGAAGATTGGAAGAAAGGATTAATTGTCCCAATATTTAAGAAAGGAAGCAGAATATATGAAAAGATATTAGAAAGTAGAATACGAGCCAAAGTGGAGAGAGAATTGAGAGAGGAGGAGCAGTATGGATTCTGACCTGGGAGATCAACAGCGGATCTCATATTTTCAGTGAGACAGCTCCTGGAACACCAGGTGCTACGAATTTGGAGAGGATCTGTTGATGGCCTTCCCAGACATCGAAAAGGCCTCTGATAGTGTGTGTAGGGAGAAGGTTTGGAAAGCAATGGGAAACATGGGAGTGGAAAAAGGGACTGTAGACAGAGTTAAGGAGATGTATTGGGATAATTTTGCATTGTGATGCGGCCGCGTATAAAATTCCCCTAAAAACAAAATGGCGTCTACCATGACATCATCAACGACGTCACTCCTCTGGTAAGCTTGCGGGAAAAGCCTGGGTAATAGGAGTTTTTGGGTGGGGAAACGCAAAAACCTTCGAAACGTGGTGCGCATCGAAATCTGTAATTGACCTACATAGCTCAATTAAAGATTCCAATGCATTGAAAAATTGCACGATTCCAATTGATATTTTTAATTTTCCGCATCGAAATCTATAATTGGCCTACGTAGATCAATTACAGATTCCGATACACATCGTAAATCTTGTAATTTCATAATTAAAAAACCGTGCATCGAAATATGCAATTGACCTACATAGCTCAATTAAAGAATCCGATGCGTAGAACAATATCGCGATTTAAATTGAGAATGTTAATTTTCCGCATCGAAATCTAAAATTGGCCTGTATAGCTCAATTACATATTACGATATATCGTAATTATTTGAAATTGATAATTATAAAATTGTCGGCTTCTGTGATATTAAGTTATCAACGACTTTACGAAATGCTTCTCTGCCAAGCTTACGGGAAAAACATTGGTTATATATTATTTTGGGTGGAGCAACTCAATAACAGAAATAAGCATTATAAAAAACTACAAAACCAATTGTGTATAGCAAGATATTGTTAAGTATAATTTGATTTCTTTTTTCTAATGTTGGCTACAAATGCGCAAACACGAATTCGATAACTTACGCAAAAACAACCAAAAACTAAAGCATTCTAATTTCCGTATAAAACATTGTGGTCAATAATGTTTTCTTGGGGGAGGGGGGGGGGGGGGTGGCTGCGACCCCCCCATACCCCCCAAACAACAGTTCGGTATTTTTATGTTTTCCAATATTGACTGAAAATTAGAAATCACCATCCATTACAGACTGTCTAATAACGCCACACAAACGTACTGTATGAAACGTAAAAATCGACCAATATATGTCTGGTACAAAAGACTGTTATACCTTTGCAAGTGTTCTTGTAAATGCCAATTTTTCTCTATATTTTACTCAGGCGTATTCCCTGCCTCCCACCTTGCCTGACGTAATATTATCGTTTAGACAAATGGCATTATCTATGGCTTTAGAAGAATACAGTTACAACTTTTCAATTAAATGCAAAAACCAAATAAATTATATGTACAACATAAAAAACAAACTCACCGATAGGTCCCACAGTTCGTATTATTCCACATGTACAAGAAAAACCAGTATTTTCGACCACACGTTAACTCGGGTAACACGTAACGACATTTTATTTGAATACAGCGACTTCAGGAATTTAACAATTTTATTACAAATCGCCAACACAATCGTGCACATGACACTGCTAATATCACAATCTTGTTCTATAGGTTATTCACAAGAATAATAATTGTTAAAATTACGTTTACCAAACGCTAGCAGGTGAAAAAAATGGACGACCTGCCCCAACAAAATCGCACGCGAAACTGACGTATTAATCAGCTGACAAGCATGCAAAGGGACTCCCGGCAGGCAAAGCGTCAATACGTCAGCTGTGACATCACGGTGACGCCACTGATGTCCCTAAAAATTCCCTAGAAGCGGTCGCGTCGCAATGTAACAATGAACCGATGTATTATGGAAGTGTGAGTTGTTTGAAAGTTGGAGGGGAAAAAACAGACTGGTTCAGACAAATGAGTGGCCTAAAACAGGGTAGTGCACTGTCACCCCTTCTCTTTATTGTGGTTATGGACGAGGTAATGACACGGGTAGCAGGAAAGATAGGAGAAGATAAGATGAAAGCAATGGTGTTTGCAGATGATCTCATGGTCTGGGGAAACAAGGAGGAGGAAATTCAGGAGCAACTGAAGGCTTGGGAAGAAACAGTGGGAGAGTACGGATGGAAGTTCAACATCAGTAAATGTGAGATCCTGTTAACGACCAGGAAAAAGGACAGACCAATGAGTGGGATAACACTTGGAGGTGGATAGCTGAAGAAGGTGGAACGTCTCAAGTACTTGGGAAGTATAGTGGAGGAAAATGGGAGAAATGGCAAAGAGATTACGGAACGTGGCCGACAGGCAGAAGCATTTCTGAGAAGCATTAGGAGCTTAGTGTGGAATAAAGATGTCCCACCAAAATGCAAAGAAGTGTTATACAGAAGCTACTATATCCCGATACTGACCTATGAATCAGAAACGTGGATAATGAAGAAAAGAGACATAAGCAGAATACAGGCAAGCGAAATGAAGTTCCTACGAAGTAGGATCGGAGTAACAAGAAGAGGCAGGTTGAGGAATGAGAAAGTCAGGGAAATAGTGAAAGAGGAGCCCTTGCAGGGTAGGATTGAGACATCAAGACTGAGGTGGTATGGACACTTAAAGAGAATGGAAGAGAAGAAGATTCCCAAGAGGATACATGAGATGCAGAAGAAACGACCAAGGGGAAGACCAAGAGATAGATGGCTGAAAGGAGTGGAGGAATGTGTCATGAAGAGCGTCGAGGACTGGACTAGAGTGACAGCGGAGGGATGGTGGGAAGAAAGGACTAAGTGGCGAGGCTTATGTTCCAAACAGATCCAGCCTGGGGCCGGAAACTGCACAAGTTGATGATATCTGAATTGAGTGGTGCGCACGAATGATGCGCACTTGCGACTGAATTGGGCGTTTCTTTGTTTTTTATAGTACCGTAAGCGCGAGGTTGGCAGTACTGTCATGGTACTGTTTTGATAACGATCGATGTGAACAATGGCGCTGACAGCTGTAATTTTCGCTATATAAGTCGTGTATTGTGGCGTAGTTGGCAGCCCAAGATAGCGGGTTCAAACCCGTCCGAAGCCGTCGGATTTTTTAAGAGCGTTAAAAATCTCTCAGTATGCCTTCCTTCGGAGGGGAAATAAAGCCGGGGGTCCCATGTCATAGATTTATGGCATGTTAAAGAACCTTCCACTAATTACACCCGTGTGAAGCAAAATTGTATAGGTTAAGAATGTAAACAACGCTCTTAGGTTTCTACGTTCGTTGTCGGGAGCCGATTGTGGTGGTGTCTAGTAGATAAGTTCTGAACTAGGCCTAGTAGTCGTTGACGGTGGCGTTTGGCGGCAAAAGTAGGAACTATTTAAAAATTCAAAAAATTGCCGTCCTTACTTGAATTAAAAAACAGATACACACACTAATACAGCCATCCTAATTAACACCAGTTATCAGTCAGATTCTACACACACCCAAAGTACACAGGGCTACATGACCACGTTGTCGCAGCCCCTAAACTGAGGAACCAACCATAAGTCGTGTACCTATTTGGGATGGCTGGGTGGTTCACAGACATCGGAGGAGGGAATATCTACTAAAACATCGCTCCCTGATTTATTTCCCAGCGTTTCATAAGGTATTTTGGCTAATTCATGTAGGCTATTGTAGAGAATTTTATCGCGCGTTCTACCTTCATTCACTGCTACCGAAATTTCTTGGAAGGGAATGGACGGTAAGGTCTTGTCTACTTGCCTAAAGTTGCGGAATTGATCCTGGCGCTGTAATTTACTAGAAGGTGCTTAAATGGATGAGACCCGTATCAGTAGATTAACTGTTACATAAAAGATCCGCATCAAGGAAAATGTCTGGCAGCCTGTCATCTCTTAAAGCCACAATAGTTAAAAGAGATGTAAAACTCATAACATCAAATTACATGATTAGAAAGAGCATCAATAACATGTATGCTTTTTATCAAAGTGTACTCCAGAATATGTCGGGCAAGTGTGATGATGTCCAGGAATCGTAGGGTATCAATGCAAAAATTGTAAGGAACTGTAGTAAGGAAACTTTTGGAGTAACACCAGAATGGGTTTGGGAGAATCGTTGCCACCTGGATCGCATCCCTCCTGGTTGCTTTAAACTGCCTGCCCATTCAACACTGAGAAGCTTACAAGATATATATTCACCGCTAACTTGCAGCAACAACCTACTGTGATCGCCACAGAGTTTTAAAGGGGAAGATACCTGAAACGATGGGTTCTTAGGTTTGGAGGCTTAATATCGAGAATAATGGACGTGAAATCATTACAATAAGTTCTCAGTGTGCACTAGCTATGCGTCTTGGTGAGGTGTACCATACCAATTGAATAGCCCAATGGTACACTGGGGGCAAAAAGCTAGCAATTTGTTTGAATTAGCCGGAACATTTTATCATATTTTGTGTTTAAATAAGTTAGTAGTTTTGTTATTCAATCATCATTAAGTCATCATCATCATCATCTTCATTTCCCCTTTTCCAGTTGACACTGGGTGGGGGCAAATATTGTTCCTCTCCACTTTGCTCAGTCGTTCCACCATTCCTCCTCCGACACAGTGTTCCAATCCAGTATATAATATTAATTTAGACACATACTTATGGACCAATTATCAATATAAAATAAAACACAAATACATTGTGGTTTAAGTGATTGTTTTAGGGGTAAAATGCCTAGCTTATTTGCCTGTAATGATATGGATGATAATGAAAATACAACCGACTTGCATTTAATTACATACTACAGGCTTAGCTTGCCGTGTTTTATCGGGTCGCACAAAGATAATGACCCTATAGAAGGGATGACAAGAAAAGAATAGACCGGGAAAAGAAATGGCTCCAGCCCCCGAAGAATGAGATGTTGATATATTCAGAGGCTTTGCGACATCGTGGTCATATAGCCCCGTATACTTGGGTGTGTGTGGAATTTGATAACCTGTCGTATTGTGATGTGTGTATTTGTAAGTGAAGTGAGGATTGGGAAGGAAACGGCGGTAGCATTCAGTTAGAAACCATCCCGGCATTTGTCTGGAGTAAAAGTGGGAAACCACTTCCAAGATAGTTGAGGTGGGAATTGAACCCACATCTTCTCAGTTGTGCCTCACGAGGCTGAGTGTACCCCATTCCAGCCCTCAAACCAGAATAAAATTTATTGGCAGAGCCGCGAATCGAACCTGGACCTGCGGGGCGACAGCCAAGCATGCTAGCCGCTAAACCAGGAGGGAAGAATTGAGAGACTTGAAAGCACCGTGCGTGGTAGGGCAACACACCCTGCCTCCTTTAGGGCCTCTTACAGAAGGCAGAAAATAAAGGAGGTTTAATTTCTAAAATTTACAGTTCTCTCTGAAGCTCTCAAGAAAAAAATTGAAGACTGCAAACAGTAGAGTGATCAGAAGGTACCCATTTGCTTACTCTCTTTGTCATTATCTCTGGAAATAGCCCCTAACCATTTCTTACACAGAAAATTGTCTGACGGTATCTCGGGAAATTAAACTCCCCTGCATTCTAACTTGCAAAAGGGCACTCATTAGTAAGTTTACACCATTATAAAATCATTCAGAATACATTCTAACACACAAGTTTTTCCTTTGCGACTAATACGAAAGTGGCGTCTGCCACAGTGACTTGGTGCTGCTTCTTAGCGCCTTTATTTGGAAATAAGGTGGTACGCGTAAACCAATCGCATTCTCTTTTCACTTCCTCCTTGTGACGTCCTGTGCAAACCTACTTCACAGATTCCATAAATGAGGTATAGACAACCTTCTCGAGGAAGCGCCAAGACATGATGTAAAGTTAATCCTTGGGGATTTCAGTGTAAAGATAGGGAAGGAAGCTGCCTTACAACCTACAATTGGCAAAGAGAGCTTGCATGAAGTATCAAATGATAATGGTTTGAGGGTGGTCAACCTTGCTTCTAGTAAAGGAATGGTGGTGAGTAGTACGACTTTTCAGCATAAGAACATATATAAGTCAACATGCTATTCATCTGATGGAGTGACTAAAAATCAGATACCGTAGATCACGTACTTACAGATTCCAGACATGCATCAGACATTCAAGACGTTTGGACCTGAGGGGCAGATGTTGACTCGGATCACTTACTGGTGAAGAAAAGTTACCGGCAAAGAATTTGTAAGGTCTTTAATGCAAAGGGCACTAAACGGGAACGTTTTGACATGGTAAAATTTAATTTAAAAAAATGGATGGCTATGCTGGGAAGCTAGAAACTTTGCTACAGAGTCTCCTTCGAGATGGATTGGAATAGTATTAAGAATGCGGTCCTGTTGGTAGCTGAATAGGTTGTTGGGTATAGAAAGTCTGAAAGGAAGCTAGGTGGTTGGTTTGATGACGAATGTCGAGCAGCTTTGTACCTTAGAAATGAAGCAAGAAGGCAAACCCTACAGAGACCAATGAGAAGTAAAACTCAATGGTATGAAGATGCAAGAAGGGAGGCTAAATGGGTATGTAGTAATAGGAAAAGAGAATGGGAAAGGAGTAAGATTGAAAGAATTGAGGAATGTGCTGTGGAAGGAGATGTTATGGGTATGTTTGCTGGAATTAAAAATGAAAAGTTTGGGTTTCAACCCTGTGTTAACATGTGTGAGGACAAATGCATAAAGGTCATAATACTGTATGGCTTATGAGTATAATATGCCTGTACATCAGCTGTATATTGATTGTCTGAGAGCATATGATAGTGTGAAAATAAATTTTCTTGTTGAAACACTAAAACACCTGGGGTTACCAAGAAAAATCATCAAACTTGTGGAAATGACTTTGAGTAACTCGAAGTGCAGAGTTAAGGTCCAGCAGGAACTTTCTAAGGAATTTACAGTGAACCATGGCTTAAGACAAGGAGACACACTGTCTTGTGTGTTATTGAGACTGTTACAACACATCATTAGGCTATCAGTGATAGAGGCACGATGAGAAGATATTTGCAACAGGGTTTGAGAGCCGCTGGTACTTTATTTAATCAACCCATTCAGTATCCAGCTTATGCAGATAATGTGGCAGTACTTGGAAGAACTCGGGAGGATGTCGAGAAGGCTTATGTGGAACTATCAGGAGCATCCCAAGATGCATGAATGAATCCTGTAGCGACCCAGGCCTCTTAGCGTTCACTAAAAGGGCCCCCTTTCGAACAGTGCTTCGTTTCCAAGAAATAGAAAAGGCTGCTACCTAATTTAATTCTAGGATGATAGACTGTGCTAGGTCCATTTTTTCCTCTTTCCATAGACTTTGCGGTGGACTCTTTCCCTTTCCTATTGCCTTCCATGGCTCTACTTCCAAGCCCCTTGATCCTCATTCTTTGAGGGTTGAGGGCAATTCTTATCTCTCCCACCTTTATTTTTATCCAACTATTTCTTCAACTATTAAGCCTAGGGTGACTGCACCTACGGCATCTTGGCACAAGGCCTGTTTCATGTTCAGGTTTGCCTTCCTACTGAACCTTATCTACTTTACCTAAATAGATACAGTTCGTCCACTGGTAACCGTTCAACCATAGGTGCAGTCACCCTACGTTAGTTTTAAGTTAGTTAATGAATAGTAGTAACTCAGTTATACCTTTATAGTATGTACTGTAGTACTGTTGTAGTAATCACTTTTTATCATTTTTATCATTGCCGGATGACTTTGATGTACCACACCTGAAAACAAAAATCAATACCAGATACATCCTAATGGTACTTGCAATAGTTACACTGAAGAAAATGAAAATTGCAACACCATGAAGGCATTGGTCGTTTGTGTTGATTTTCAAGATATGGAACGATGCCATGTAGGTATGTAAATGATCAAAGTTTCAGACCCATTGGGTTGTTGCTACAGGTCTCCCCACGTGATTGGTCGCGGAGGAATCAACTCCAGTATACACACTCTGGTGTAGCGTAGTTGACTTGCAGTCTGTGCAGTGAAGTGTTCCCTGTCAAACATGCCTCGACGACAGAGAAGAGCATGCTATCAACAACTGTCGCTGTTTGAGAGGGCTCAGATAATTGAGCTGTGTGAGGCTGGATTATCGCTAAGGACTGTCGCTGTACGTGTTGGCCGACAGGCATCTACGGTACAACGTGTATGGCAGCAGTGCGTCAAATGGAGGTACCCACACTCGTAGACCTGGCACAGGCCCAGCGCGACAGACAACTGTGAGAGAGGATCGCCGCATCATTCGGATGGCCCGGATGGAATCCCATGCAACAGCAGCACAAATTCGAGCAGGTGTGGCACCCCACGTTACACAACAAACAGTTGGTAATCGCCTGCGTGCAGCTGGCTTACGATCCTGTGTCCCTGCAGAAGGTGTTCCATTGACCCCACAACAGTGACGTGTAAGGCTGGCCTGGTGTCGAGAACGGTCGACGTGGGTCGAGGAATGGCATAGGGTCGTCTTTAGTGATGAATCGCGCTTCTGTCTTGCCCGCAGTGATCGCCGGAATCGTGTGCGCCGACGTACCGGGGAGCGGTGCCGCCCAGACCTTATTGTCGAGAGGCACACAGGGCCAACACCAAGCATTATGGTCTGGGGAGCTATTGGCTTTAATGTGAAATCACAATTAGTGCTTGTTGAGGGCTCTATGACTGCTCGACAGTACGTTGATAGGGTACTCAATCCAGTGGTTGTCCCTATGATGGCGAACATTGCTAATGGGATGTTTCAGCAGGACAATGCCCGGGTTCACACTGCACGCATCTCCAGAGAAGCTCTCCACGACATCACAACCTTAGAATGGCCCGCCAGATCCCTGGACCTCAGTCCTATTGAGCATGTGTGGGACATGATGGGTCGACAACTGGCCAACCGTCCTCAGCCACCCACAACTCGGGAACAACTGACCTGTGCAGTGCAGCAAGCATGGGCCACAATTCCTCAGGAAGCGATCCAGGGCCTTATTGACTCCATGCCTCGACGAATTCATCAATGTATTGCAGCTCGTGGTGGGCACATCCTGTATTGATTGTTGTTCAAACTTGCGGTCAGAGGGACCTGAAAGTGTAATCATCGAATCACAACCGAACACTCGTCCTGCATGTTCAATTGCAGCAATGTAGCACTACTCCTTATGGGTGTTGCAATTCCCATTTTCTTCAGTGTATTTCTGTATCCTATTTTTTCTTTTTTCTTCCTCAGTGCCACTTGAGGTTGTGCCAGTGGTTCGTGTAAAGGTCATATGAAGTAGTTAAAGAGTTATTGCATTTAGTAGTTGACAGAAAGACCTCAGGTATTGCCCATACCTATCAAAGTATTGAAGGTGCATTCAACTCCAGCTTTATGACTTTGTGTCTTGTTTTGAAGATGTCTGGAGATGTGGTATTTTATGCTTTGGTTCATTATCATTGGCTATGTGAAGTTTTGAAGCCATTTTCTCAATGTTGTCTGTACAAACTACCAATTTATACTTTTCAGTCAGTCAACACGCTTTTGCCAAACTAAATAAGGCGGAATAACTATATATATTACATGCTTTCCTGAAAGAGATTACATGTACGACCAAGTTCAGCGAATATTATTAATATGTGTACTTATAGAGTTATCTCGCCTAATCTAATTGGGCAAAGGCGCATTGACCGACTGAAAAGTATAAATTGATAGTTATCATTGGCTTTCATAAACACAACCAGCACTCTCAGTGCAATATATTAGAGTTTGCTATGCAAGTTGACGATAATTTATGTGGGCATGAAGTGGGTTGTGCAAGGTTTGTAAGGTAAGAAAATGTTCAGACTTATTTTAGGTTTCATTCAGTTCATGATGCCAACCTTAATTGCTTTAGCCTGCTCATACTATAGAAACCTAACTTGCTGGTAGGTGATGGAACATAACCCAACCACTGTTGGTGACAAAAATTACTTATGAATGTTAGTTTAGTCTTTTTAAGCACACCAGTCGTTATATCAATTACTGCGTGTCTAAATGCCTATGTCTACCAGAGTTGTCACATGTCATAAAGTGGCAGAAATGGAGATGGGTGGGAGTAATCATAGAAGCTAACAAACTCCATCCCATATAGTACCTCAAAATTTCTCTGCAATCAAAAAAATAAAAATTGATTAATTTCAAAGATATTTAGGCTGTAAGGAAAAAGAAAGCCCCCTATTTTACTTCAAATAGTTCTATGAGTAGACGGTACATTATTACTTTGATAGCAAGCCTATTGCGGTACTGGTAACCTGATTCACCATTTTCATGATAATCCTCAATGCATTTTGTTCCTTTGGTTTTATCAATTATACTGAGCTTCACATTGGTGACTCATAATTGAGGGCACCATTTCTACTATTTTCCACCTCTCGTTTTAAGTAATGTAGCATTAATGCTGCTTTGAATGACCTTTAAGATCAGGCTGTTCCAAATCCACGAGTTTGAGTATGCGTACATGCGAGTACTCAGCAGTGATGCTCGGAGTACGTTTGGAGAAGGACTGGGGGTGATAGCCAATACGTGACTGGGCGAAGGTCATACCACAAGTCCATGCACTTCCTGCCAGTCTTGATGTATACACCTCGCAGTGACGGCAGTCCCCACAGCAGAGCTCTATTGCATTTTGCAGGTTTACTCACGCAAAGCGGCGAGCAGCTCGGCTGGAACAGCCTGTCTAAGATGCTATGTTCCACGCATAGTGCTGAAATATTATAGGTACATCCCATAGTGCCATTAAGTTTCTAGGAATGAAATGCTGGATAGTAGTGTTTTTATGTAGTATTTTTCTGTTATTAAACCTTAAACAATCGTATGTAGTAGCCTTGAAATACAAGGAATTCAAGGAGCATAAGTGTGCCAACTGAAACATGATTTTGTGTGTCGAAAGGACCCAAAAATACATATAAATTTTAGTTTGCAGTTCAACTGGGAGAATAATTAATAATACAGTATTTGTACTTCTATAAAATGTTAGCTTATAACGCACACCCCTGCACACAAACACAGGACCATGACCTTGCATTACCCATACATCCTAATTCTTGCAATAGTTATTTCTGTATCCTATTCTTTTTGTTCTTCCTCGGTGCCACTTGAGGTTGTGCCAGTAGTTCGTGTAAAGGTCATATGAAGTAGTTAAAAGGTTATTGCATTTAGTAGTTGACAGAAGGACCTCAAGTATTGCCCATATCTATCAAAGTATTGAAGGTGCATTCAACTCCAGCTTTATGACATTATGTCTTGTTTTGAAGACGTTTGGAGATGTGGTATTTTATGCATTGGCTATGCGAAGTTTTGAAGCCATTTTCTCAATGTTGTCTGTACAAACTACCAATTTATACTTTTCAGTCAGTCAACTCGCTTTTGCCCAATTAGATAAGGCGGAATAACTATATATATTACACACTTTCCTGAAAGAGGTTACATATATGACAAAGTTCAGTGAATATTATTAAGATGTGTACTTATAGAGTTATCTCGCCTAATCTAATTGGGCAAAGGCGCATTGACCGACTGAAAAGTATAAATTGATAGTTATCATTGGCTTTCATAAACACAACCAGCACTCTCAGTGCAATATATTAGAGTTTGCTATGCAAGTTGACGATAATTTATGTGGGCATGAAGTGGGTTGTGCAAGGTTTGTAAGGTAAGAAAATGTTCAGACTTATGTTAGGTTTCATTCAGTTCATGATGCCAACCTTAATTGCTTTAGCCTGCTCATACTATAGAAACCTAACTTGCTGGTAGGTGATAGAACATAACCCAACCACTGTTGGTGACAAAAATTACTGATGAATGTTAGTTTAGTCTTTTTAAGCACACCGGTCTTTATATCAATTACTGGGTGCCTAAATGCCTATGTCTACCAGAGTTGTCACATGTCATACGGTGGCAGAAATGGAGATGGATGGGAGTAGTCATAGAAGCTAACGAACCTCATCCCATATGGTACCTCAAAATTTCTCTGCAATCTATACTAATATAATAAAGCTGAAGAGTTTGTGTGTTTAAACGCGCTAATCTCTGGAACTACCACTCGGATTCGAAAAATTCTTTTTGAATATGATAGCCAGATTCAGGAGGAATAGTTTAGGCTATGTTAAATTTCGGACAGACCAGTGCATTCCCTGCATTTAGGCCCTTTGACACAAATCTACACCGTTTCAGTAATCTGAACCAAAATTTGTATACTGACCCTTTTGAACCCGGCGAGTAACACTGTCTATATGAAATTTATGACAGACCAGTCCATTCCCTGCATTTAGGCCCTTTGGCACAAATCTACACCTTTTTACCGATCTGTATACTTAACCATTTGGAACCCTGCGAGTAACACTGTCTGCATGAAATTTCGGACAGACTGTCTTCATGAAATTTATGACAGACCAGTCCATTCCCTGCATTTAGGCCTTTGGCACAAATCCACACCGTTCCTCCTAATTGCACCAAATTTTACTTACACTTTGAAACCCTGCTGGTAACACGGTCCACTTGGACAACGCTCTCCATTCCCTAAATTTAGAATAACAAACTGAACTTGAAAACCACGTATTAAGGCCCTAGAACCATTCAGGTCCGTAGTAGTGTAACTGGAAGAGAATTTTAATAAGTCCATTGTTGACTGGCAATTCAGGCTGCCCCTATATGTGTTCTGGTGCAGAATTGCGAAAATAGTTTAATCTTGCGCTGCTTATAAATTGCAGTCACGGGGAGTAATTAGTGCAAAATGATTTCTTAGGCCCCTTAAAACAGTTATCGTCATGAACATATTATGCCTCTGTATAAGTGCCATGGTGTTTGTGCAGTACATTGAGGTTATCAGCTGCAATAAGCGTTGGTGCTTTTAAATTTACCTTCATTTATTCCGAAACTTCGTTGAGCGCTATGTGGTGGTATATGATACTATTCTACCTCAGGAGATCGGGACAGCCGAAGTTTTTCAAAGTGTTCTGATTATTTTCCTATGGCGCTATGCGATAAGAGACGACACTATTAGTCTCTTCATTTTTAACAGCCAATGAGATATAGTCCCTAGGCCAGTGTCTTATTTCACTTACTCCTCTTTCTAAACATATTTTAAAATTTGTTTGTAAATTACATGTGTCAGTGCTGTAGTTAGTAAACAGCCGTTTCCCTATTCATTGTTATCATTACGGGAAAATTACCTGAATGTTACGTCCATTATACTGTGTACTACTTATCACCCCTACTACAACCACCACCACAAAAAGTTATATTTTAAAAATATTTCTTTTCTGTTAGTTTAAGTATCATGTGCCAGTTCTGTAGTAGTATTATCATACATAGAACAAATAAATCCACCGGGCGAAGCCGGGCACTACTGCTAGTCAAAGAAATAAAAATAGATAAATTTCTAAGTTCTGTAGGCTGTAAGGAAAAAAAGCCCCGTATTTTACTTCTAGTAGTTCTATGAGTAGACAGTACATTATTACTTTGATAGCAAGCCTATTGCAGTACTGGTAACCTGATTCACCATTTTCATGATAATCCTCAATGCATATTGTTCCTTTGGTTTTATCAATTATACTGAGCTTCACATTGGTGACTCATAATTGGGGGCTCCATTTCTACTATTTTCCACCTCTCGTTTTAAGTAATGTAGCATTAATGCTGCTCTGAATGACCTTTAAGATCAGGCTGTTCCTAATCCACGAGTTGAGTATGCATACTCGCGAGTACTCAGCAGTGATGCTCGGAGTACGGTTGGAGAAGGACTGGGGGTGATAGCTAATACGTCACTGGGCGAAGGTCATAACACATGTCCATGCGCTTCCTGCCAGTCTTGATGTATCCACCGCGCAGTGACAGCAGCTGTATTGCATTTTGCAGGTTTACTCACGCAAGGCGGCGTGTACTCAGCAGCTCGGCTGGAACAGCCTGTTTAAGATGCTATGTTCCACGTATAGTGCTGAAATATTATAGGTACATCCCATAGTGCCATTAAATTTCTAGGAATGAAATGCTGGATAGTGTTTTCATGTAGTATTTGTCTGTTATTAAACCTTAAACAATCGTATGTAGTAGCCTTGAAATACAAGAAATTCAAGGAGTATAAGTGTGCCAACTGAAACATATGATTTTGTGGGTCCAAAGGACCCAAAAATAAATATAAATTGTAGTTTGCAGATCAACTGTGAGAATAATTAATAATACTGTATTTGTACTTCTATAAAATGTTAGCTTATATTGCACACCCATGCACATAAACACAGGACTCAGGACCATGACCTTGCATTACCCATAATGAAACTACTACAGTAGACCAAAACTATTCCTCTGATTTGTGCTCATCTTTCATTGTAAAACCTTGAAATAAAAAGGCCAGTTGTATTTGCGACACATTTTACCCATTAGAGTAAGTTATAATTCCTTTATGTTCGACCCTGACTATTATATGTCAGAAAACTGTACTATAATGAGGCTTATTATTACACTATTTTTCATTATGAAACGTTTCTCCCACCAATCAGATCTGAAGAAACAGTTGTTTGACCAATTAGATAAGGTTAGCATCGCATCTGCGCTGAGTTCCATGGCCTTCTAATTTAAATTTAATGCGTGGCCTAGTGTCATAGTAGGGTAATCGAGGAGGCCATGGTCAAATACATGGCTTTCTCTGTGTCTCATGCGCTCTGTTCAGTACTGGCGAAATCTCGACAGATATTTATGAATATTTATGTTCGAACATAATTATCGTCGAACATAAACAGTCGTATGCAACTCGCCTGTAATGGTAATTAAGACACTCGTATGGAAATTATAAAACTCGTGTACACTCGTTTTATAAACATACTCGTGTCCTAATTATTGCCATTATAGGCTCGTTGCATAATGTACTATTTTATGTCTGTATGAAGCCATTAAGCCATTGACTTGTGAGAGTTAAAGCAATATGTTCATGACAGTAAAATAGTCTTGCAAGCTAGTAACAATGACATATTCTACCCTATGGATGTCCATCTGCTGTGACACAACAGACTAATGTATCCCAGCAAATAATAAATACCGTACCGTATGTAGAATAATATCCAGATGCAATACATCTTCATTAACCATACATTTTCTAAATAAATTTACTCTATTGTTTATTTTGGAACACCTATAAGCTTACTGCATGCTCATCTCTAATTGAGGATACACATAACGGTGTAGGATTAATAGATTTATCATTTTCAATTTAGCAAAATACAACTTGTTTGAGTCATCAGTCTTTTGACTGGTTTGGTGTAGCGCTCCGTGCTTCCCTGTCCTGAGCTTTCCATAACTAAGTTTTCTATTCTTGGGTGTCTTAGTTTGTGTCCTACCAACCTATCTCCTCTCTTCATTAGCAGTCGCCACAAATATCTCTCCTCTCCCAATCGTTTTAATACCTCTTCATTTGTAACCCTAACTACCCATCTGATCTTCATTATTCTCCTGTAACACCACATTTCAAACGCTTCAATTCTTCTTTTTCTGCTGCTCCAACAGTCCAAGTTTCACTTTCATAGAGTGCCACGCTCCAGACAAAGGCTTTCAAAAATGACTTCCTAATCCCTAAATCTATATTCGATGTCAACAGATTCCCTTTCTGTAGAAATGCTTTCATTGCCTGTGCTAACCTACTTTTTATATCTTCACTGGTTATTTTGGTTCCTAAGTAACAGAAATCTCCCACTTCCTTTAGGTTTTCACCTGCCAATTCGACATCCATAGGGGTTTTTCGACTGCATTCCAATATCTTTGGTTGGTTCCTTAGTTTAGGGGCTGCGACAATGCGGTCATGTAGCCCCATGTACTTTGGGTGTGTATAGAATTGTCTATAGCCAGTGTTGTGATGGCTGTTTTAGTGTGTGTTATCTGTGATTCAGGTAAAGACTGCAGACAATGAATCTTCAAGTAGTTCCTACTTTTGCTACCAAATGCTACTGTCCACGACACCTAGCTGCGAACTTGACTACTATATGCCTACACAACCAGCGCCTGGCGGCGAACATTGGATCTAATATAGCGTTATCAAATATAACCTACACAAGCTGTTCTTAATGCCTCGTCTAAATGTGAGTCTGTCAGGCTGGATCGGTATTTACTCTTGATGATATTCATAGATAAAAATGTGACCTCGCAAATATATGTCGAACCAAAACAAGAATAAATTTTATTCCTGTCCACCGGAGTCCAGAAATTGCTTGACGTTGAAGAACATGATTTCAGTGGTATATCTTCTTGAAGATATAAAATTTCCATTTCTACTTCTTCCAAATTACAATTTTCGAAGATCTCTCACATCTACCTCAAGTTCAATTACGTCCACTCAGGTGAATGGATTATTGATGAACATTATCACTGGTTCAAGTGCTGAAAACTGGCTAAACCTGTTAATAAATTCTGTGGATAAGATTTCAAGATACTGAGCAAAAAATAGAAGATCGCATTCACTGACATTTACGGTTTCCATAATTGATATCAAAGTTGGAAAGTGAGAAAAGGAATTTCTTTTGAAATACCCAATCCATAGCTTTAGTTTCCGCTGAAAAACATTGACTGCACTTATCATGCATGAAATATTGTGATCTTTTCCTTGCAATTGGAGGTTTAGCTCATTTAATTTTTGAAGTGATATCTGCCAAGAAATCTAAATATATTAGCCATGATCTCTCATCAAATTCTTGACAATATTGCCCAGAAGATTAAAGAAAATCCCTGATCTCATCCAGAAGATTGCAAAATCGCTCCACAGTTTTCCCCCTACTAACCCACCTAACGGCAGCGTGAAGAATTACGTCACCATGCTCAGAATCATATATATTCAAAAGATTTCTAAACAATCGGTGATGTGTAGGGGATGATCTGACGTAATGTACTGCAAGAGTTACAACTTTCATGACAGGGTAAAACTTCAAAACCTTTGTGCATAAAGCTTCCTTGTGGATAATCCAATGATAACAAATACATTTTGGAAATGAATCATCTTTAGCACAAAGAGCAAGAAACCCATTATTCCTACCCGTTATTGAAGGCACTCCATCTGTTTTTATGGCAACAAGTTTAGAGAGTGGAATGTTCCTATCTTTTACAAATTTCAGGAATGCGTTAAATGTGTCTTCTCCTAGTACATCCATGAAGTGACAGAACTTTTACAAACTCCCTCTTAACCGTAAAATCATAAAAGGCCATTCTGATAAATATACACAACTGTGCAATATCAGAGATATTAGTGCTTTCATCAAACTGAAGCGAAAAATATTCACTCGACTGCAGGTCCTGATATAATTGAGATTCAAAGTTGTTAGATATCTCTTCAACCCGTCTAGCAACAGTTTGGTGAGACAATTGAAGTCCTTTTATGGAAGACATCAGTAAAGATTTATCTTTGTGACCATCGAACAGAGATTCCGCGGCACTGACCATCACTTCTTAAACTACTTCCCTGTCACTGAAAGGTTTCTTTCTTTTAGCTAAAACGTAACAGACTTTGTAAGAGGCCATTGTCACATTACTATTTTGCTGAACTGGCCATGTAAATGCACTTTGCTGTAATTTTAATTTAGATTTTAAGTCTCTAATTTTGTGTTTTCATAATTCGGAATTAACAGGAAATTCACTATTCAAGTCCTTGTGATTTGTACAAAAAAGGCACTGCACATTACATTTCTTCGGAACAGACACACTAACTTACTATTTCACAATAAACTCACGTGGTTTCCTCTCAATTCGACAAAACAATACCACTGTTGAAACTGTAAATTCTTTGCCTTTTAACCATACTGTATCACAACACCAGAACCTTCACTCTCGAGCTCTTAAGTTATACTGAATGGTTGGTTGCTTCTCCTTCCGTCGCTATCGGTGCAAATAACAATCTTCAAAGGACCGAACTTACTGTTTGTGGCTTTGTTGGGATTTAAGTAACTTTGTCTCTAATTCCCAACTAGTTGGAAAGTGCAAATTCCGGAGAAGGGTGTCTTTTGTATGGCGGAAATGTTTACGACACAGCAGGGTCCCCAGTTCCGAGAAGGTATGTAAACACCGTTATGACAAGTAGGTACCCTTCTAATGAGAGGAATCAGAAAAAAACTAGCATAGATAAATATGCTTCATGGGTGTGATTGGGAAGATGTACCGAAGAAAATAGTTTTTACTGGAAATTTAAATTAATATTAAAAACTCATTGGAATAGAAATGTGCTTATAAAGGGTGCCAGGAAAATACACCGAGGTCGAGGACAGCGCTGGTCTATAGGTTAAACCAGGGGTGGCATGAGCAAAATCTTAGTGAACGAGCTGAAATACGAGGTCTTGAAAAACGACATTAATATTTAATTTTTAATAGTTATGAAGAAATAAATGATGACAACGTCACAAATAACCACTGCCCGAGTAAGGAAAATTGAAACATACGAAGTAAAAATGTAGGCAATAAGTGGGATTTGATCCTCGCACAGGAGTCGAGCGCTCTAGCCATACCGCCAACTAATCGGTTCCTTGCCGGGGTTGGTTACATGTATTACCTACCGGTAAAGATAAAATGCTTATTTACATTCGCTTGTAATACCATACGTGAAATTGACGAATTACCTACATTACAAATATTATAATGTAAAATACATTACTATTCATGGCTTATTTCAGCCTATTGAACTATTTAATTCTTCTTTATATCCTGAAATGTGCGTCCTTTATGTACAGCGCTTATAGCCTCGGCTATTTTTACCTTCACTTTCTGTTATTTATGCTTGACATTGTACAGGGTCTTTCATATAAAATAAGAGCGCCAAATGGCGGCTTTGTTAACCGCTGCTGTGGTCACCTCTGCCGAGCTTTTGGCGCGCCAAGGCCCCCTGCTTTAAGCGTGTGTACAATCCTATATGATGCAGCGGCCTTGCTAGCGTGTGTACAATGCTGAAATCTTACTTTAGTTAGTTATTGTTGATGAAACCGAAACCCCTACTTGTGGTAATTTTGTGAGTGATTTTTTCGGAGACCGTTCAAGATTCTCGCCAATGTCATCTAGCTCATCCTCTGTTAAAACTGTTCGTGTGCGGGCATGTTTTTTATTGAGCACCGAGCCAGTATTGTCCAACTTATTTGCAATTATGTGAATCTGTGCTAGTGAAGGTGGCACTTCATCAGGAAATTGTTGAACAAATGCATCACGTACCCGCCGAGGCGACTCGTACTTAAAATAAGTTTTACATAAAAAAATACGATGTTTCAATGATAACTGTCTCACCATGTTAACACTTGAGGTTTAGACTGGCGACTGGGCAACTGCACGCTTATTGGAAGGTCAAGTTTGGTAATGTCAATCTGTTATTTTTATACAGTCCATCGGAACTTGGAAAAAAAAAAAAAGATAAACAAACAGCAATCGTATGTATTATGCGCGCGCTTTCAACACTATAGGGGTTTTGGTTTCATCAACAATAACTAACTAACAAAAGTAAGATTTCAGCATTGTACACACGCTAGCAAGGCCGCTGCATCATATAGGATTGTACACACGCTTAAAGCATGGGGCCTTGGCGCTCCATAAGCTCGGCCAAGGTGACCGCAGCAGCGGTTAACAAAGCCGCCGCTTGGCGCTCTTATTTTATATGAAAGACCCTGTTTACCATTCATTATGTAACACTTCATGCATTTCTCACTCTGATATGAGCATCTTTGTTGTGATAATATTCCAGCTGTTATGATCCGCCATTTTGGATTGAATCTTTTATCAAAGATAGCATTGTGGTCATACATTTTATAAAATAAATTTTATAAAACCACCTTTTATAAAAGATTTCCCTATTACACTGACATATCATTTATTAAAGTTCTTTGACAAATTTCTTTGTTAGTGTACCGGCCTAATTGGATGTCAACAGATACCTTTTCTGTAGAAATGCTTTTTTTGCCTGCTGTTATATGGGCGTGGTGGCTCAGCGGTCTAGCTGTATGCCTCTCACCAAGGCGGTCCGGGTTCGATTCCCGGTCAATGCATGTGAGATTTTCGAAGTGAAATGCCATGTCCTGTGGTTCGGATTCCACGTAAAAAAGGAGGTCCCGTGGCTCATGATCTCGAGATTAACGGTCACGTTCAACTACAAGCTTTTATTTAGCATTTCACCAGCCAATTTGATGCCCATAGGGGTTTCTGATTTCTTTTGGCTTAATTCCATTATTTTTGTTTTACAAGTATTGATTTTCATTATGAATTCCCTCCTCAATGCAGAGTCCATACCATTTAAAATCAACTTCAAATCCTCTGGTGAATCAGCAAGATAACTATGTCATCTGCAAATCTCAGAGTTGAAATTATTTCTCCTTGAATCTTTACTCCTACTTTAAATTTGTCTCTAATTTCCTTCATTGCTTGTTCAATGTGTGCAGGGTAGGCGGGAAGTCCCCGTACCCTGTAACTTTTTAGTATAAAATGTTATTTATGATATGTTACTTACGTATTAAGTACGTAATGATATGATATTAATCATAATTAGAAGGTTTCCGTATTGATGTAATCAGAAGTAAAATACTATGAGTATTTATTAAATTTATACACCTTAGTCAATAAATAGTGAAAACTACCAGTTTTGGCCACATTGTGGCCCTCCAGTAACTGTCTTCTAAAATTAATTAAAACTAATTGAATTACGAGCAAAGTTGACCAATATTTACCTTGGGTTTTCCCTTTCCTTGATAATAAATTTTCACAAAAAGGTATTCAAAAAGACAGATCTGTAACATTGTGTTCTTTAAATTGATGATACAGTACTATAAAATAATTTTTTGAAAAATATGTATAACTTATCTAAAATATCTGGTGATGGTAAAAACTATTTTACAGGTCTAAATACATTTAAAAATTTAAAGAAATATCTTCCGATGGTTTTTCATAAGACGAAATAAGGCTCTTTGCTGAGGGGAGCATGGTTTGGAAAATTATTGTGTTTATTCCTTGCTTAATTAAAACATTTTCTATATGGTATGGATGAAGCTGATGTTCTTTGACTGAGAAAATATTGTGTAGGTTATTTGTATATGGTGAAGTTCGATTATAATAGGTGTTGATAGGCTATATGCGTTAGTTTTAAAGAAGGGGTCATCAAAAAGAAAAGCTTTCTAACCTTCCACTGCCAATCTGATTTCTAACATACCGCGCTCTGATCCGTATAGTGTCAGATTTCCTCTTTGTGATTTCTGTGATGTCAACCCCCTCTCGAGTAGTCCCCACCCGGAGATCTGAATGAGGGACTAGTTCACCTCCGGATTGGAATTTTACAAGAGAGGAGGCCATCATTACAAATAATTATGCATAGAGAGGTGCATATCCCTGGGAAGAACATTGCGGCAGTAGTTTCCCATTGCTTTCAGCCGTGGTACCTGTAAGGGACTTTTTATTTAACATAATAGCACAAATTAGAGTACATCTATTTATGAAGTCAGTATGCATTAATTCCTGTGTGGAAAAATTTGGCAATTGTGAAATGGGATAAATAATGGGTCAATCTTTTTAGAGTATTTAGTGCTTTTAGTTCAGCAATAGACTAGGCTTACTGAGTAGACAGACTGGGGTAGCTATGATTGCTAAGGCCATGGGGGGCCAGGGTCTCTAGACTCAGAAGACTGGTGGCTTCAAATCCCACCATATCCTTGAAATGTTTTTTCTTGAAAAAAATTGACTGTTTTGAAAGGATAATTTTCAACCCCAGGCAAGTGCTGGAATGATACCTTGTACTAGGGTACAGCCACTTCCTTTGAAATCCTTGCTCTGTTTCATTCATTTAATTTTTCATTAACTTCTCTCAGGAGGTTAGAATCAGGAAGGGCATCCGACTGTTATAACCATTGCCACATCAAAACTCATGTCTTCATCCCTGGCCCCATAGTATCAAATGGTCCAGTCCTCAACTTACTGGCACTTGACAAGTTCAACATGCAACTTGAAAACTGAAAATTCTGGTTCATTGAGTAGTGGGTAGCATTCTTGGCTCATGTTCAATTCCCGGCTATGCCAAGAAATTTAATTCTGGTCTGAGGGCTGGAACAGGGTACACTCAGCGTCGTGAAGCTAAACTGAGGAGGTGGGTTCGATTCCCACCGCTGCCATCCTGGAAGTGGTTTTCCGTGGTTTCCTCGCTTCCACTCCAGGCAAATGCCGGGATGGTACCTAACTTAAGGCCACGGCTGCTTCCTACTCCAGTTGCAAACTTTAGTGCAGACATCACATTGCCACAGGTTATTAGACAAATTCTACACACGGCCGAATACACAGGACTACATGACCATGATGTTGCGAATCCCCTAAAGAATCAACAATAATAACAGAACTTGTAGGAAAAAAAATACATCTGACTTCTTCCTGTATTGTTCAGTTCAATTTCTGTTCTATCATAATTTGTAATATTATATATACACTGTTCCTTTTTTTCCTCGTCTGAAACTTTCTCGATGGGCTTGTACAGTTTTTATGGTTGCTTCTTTTCTCTCTCTCTCTTCTCTTTTTCTCCACTTCAAGTACTAAATGGGTACTTTCTCTTTTCATTGCCTGGTGAAAGACCATTAAGGATTCAGTTGATTTGTTGATGACATTGCAATAACATAGTTGTCAAAGAAACTACAAAAAGTACTAATGACAGCATTAGGTTTCAGTGAATTTGGCTTTTAAAATTAACTTCAGCAAATGCATTGCTATCAATATTTGTTTCGATTGCAATGTGTTAGTTTAGACATTTCTGAGGATAGCGTGTTGCAGTCTCTTGTTGGAAGAAGTATTTTTGCATGTGTCTTTTGGCACAGGGTAGAGAGAATAGCTTTTCAATGATATCTGTATTAATAGATATAAGTCTAGTGGGGTTTGTTACACGCAAAAACTACTCGTCTTATTAAGTTGAAATTTGGAAAGAACAAAATACTATTGCCGCTTGGGAATATTTCACTTTTTAAAGATGGTAGCAAAAGTTATACTTCATTCCAATCACAGGCATTGCTGCGCCCAACCTGTCAACAGGTTTTCATGGTAGGTTGCATATTCTGAACCATGTCCTTGCTTCTTGGGTAAAGCTAAGAACTGTGCAAAATACAGTTTTGCTTGAATGAATGATGGGTAACCAGCTAATGTATTATATTTTGTATACCTTTAGGATAAAAATTTACATGTACTCGGATAATTCTTTACAAATATATGCACGTAAAGCAGGAACTACACAATAGGGATGAAGATCCTCCGATGGATCCTATGACTGACTTGATGTGATCCCGTACGGAATACAGATGTTCGACGAAGATTGGCCATTGCTCTGATTGTGGAGAAAGTGAGGGAAACTCAGCTCCGTTGGTATGGTCACGTATGGATGAGTCAAGATAAGTCAGTCTGTAAAACAGCTCTTCAAATTGACCCGGGTGGAATGCAACAGTGTGGTAGACCAACAAAGCGGTGGACCGACAATATCAAGGTCGACATGCACGATGTTGGATTAAAACCGTAAGATGCCAATGACACACAGAAATGTAGGAGATGTAGCAAAGCACTGCGGGATAAATGCTATGAGAGAAATATATGCACGTAAAGCAGGAAGTTTTAACTATATACTGTACTATAAATTGACTGGAACCTAATCAGTTATCTTACAATGAAGTGTTAGAAGCCACTTTTCAGTGTTGCCTAAGTAATTTATCAACAGAGTTGCTTTTCAGTCGTTCACCACAAGTGTGCCCAATTAGATTGGGTGGGGAGTAACAAATATTTTATCACCCTAACCTGAAAGAAATATTGCATGAATTATTTATACATTAAATTAACAAGCACTCTTTTTGTACTCATTCTGTGTGTGTGGGGGAATATAATTGGATGACATGTTTTGTTTGTCAAGCACACATATTCAGCAGATCCTGGTCATTTAGGCTTTGATTAGATTCGGCGGATATGTTTAACACTTATGTAAAACAATATTTACAATATTGCCGTATTAAATTAGATTTTTTTTTAAACTTGTCAAACTATTTACAAGAAATTGGTGTACTGTATATCACTTCTGTAAATGTTGCAGTATTATTTCTGTTATGTTATTAATTAATTAATTATTTATTTATTTAATTAATTAATAACCACCTGACTGGTTGCTAGTGACTAGTGAGGTAGTGTCCAGTTGCAACTGAACATCTGTGCATTGACTGTGCCTAATTTGGTCTACTCTAATGGGTAAGTAATCATAATCATGGTAGAAACTAGTGTGCATGCTGTAATATATTGTTGTTATATCGCTGAACTACTTACATGTACATAATTTGCATATGTAGGCCTACAACTCAAACCTATAAAACAACTTAGAATCGACTAAACAGTTTTAATAACCAATTGTAAATTGTAATACTAAGTTAGCTAGACAAGTTATATATACTAAGTATAACAAGAACACATTTCTAATATTATATGAAATTCAACTTCAACCCTAGTGATTGATCAGGATCTGAAGATGACCATTAGGGTGGAACGTTGGTATAGGGCAAAAAATAGTTTTCTGCATTACCCATTCTAATAGTGATTAAAATTTGTCTTTTTATGTCAGAATTTATTCTACAAAGTTTTATTGTGGTAGAACCACATCTTGAGGTGCCTCAAAAGCTTTGAACATAATTTTTTGTCTTTAAATTTTCAAATTTTCTGGAATATTATTTTTAATTTTATTGATTTTTTATGTTTATTATTTCAATTTCATTAAAACTACGCCTAAAATAATGCAAAAATTAAAATTTGTTGTCCATCATCATTTTATTGGCCCACTTAGTAAGTATTAAAACATGAATAAATAAAGGTTTTCCTTAAAAAAATGTACTTTTTTGGCTTTGTCTTAGTAAGATAGGAGTAGATATGATGTTGTGATTTTTCTTTGACTAAAACTTATTTAAGGTACTTAGAATGTCTCCTTTCATTTTTATAACACAGTGATAATATTGAACCAAATCAGAGAGTAGGAAAGGTACTTAACCTAAGCAATAAAGTCATAACCATTGAGATAAGAACACACATTTATTCATAAAATGCAAATAATAGACAAATAAAACATTATAACAAAGCTAAATCAATATTCAATGTTCTAAAATACATTTTAGGTACCGGTAACGTGTTTCTTTGTTTCAAATTTTGACATCATCTTATGTGAAGCAATTCTGGCTTTGACAAATCCATTTCTTTCTTCTAGACCACAAACACAGAGTGATGATTCTGTTACAAGCTTTATTACTGTTTCCACTGCTTGTGTACGACAGGGAAAACGTGGAAAATCAATAGAATGCATCAGGCCATCTTCTCTTGCTTCACTTACGTACTTGGCTAAGTCCTCATCAGTTACGTGCTTTGTCATCGGTGGCTCTGTGATTGTTACATCAGCCCAATTGATCATGTCGATGTAATCTTCAGCTTTGAAGTTTAGTTTAGGTCTCGCAAACTTCCGTACCTCATTCTTCTGTTCTGACCTTGCTTTCAAAAGTCGTCGGAGGCCTAACTCTCTTATGTGTTTTCTCTCATCACTTAACATACAGACAAGCACGTTTTCAGGGTGAGCGTAGTAGCCATTTCTTTGAATAACCAGGTCGATTACTTTTGTTCGTTGCAAAGGTAACGTGAAAATGAAATCAGTCGCCATATGTGTTTGATTCAGCCAGAAACTCATCTACTGTATCATAATCTTCAGGTTGAAGCACATCAATTCCAGTCATATTGGCCGATTCTACTGGCAACTCGTCATCCGAATCATCAGATTGAAGCACCACGTCATTTTGTGTTATAGTAGCTGCCCCGGCTTCCAAATGTTGTTTGTATTTAAGCTCTTGTCGAATCACCTTTAACTTTCGATCCTCTCTCTGGCTCAAAATCTTAGTAACTGACTTATCAAGTATGCTGATACACATTTTCCTATTTTCCTATCTACTAAAAACTCCTGTTCAAGCACAGGTACTTTTTGTCTTTTGTACACTTACACTCTGAGAGTAACTTGCACTTGCAAGATGCTATATCAAAAAGACGCTTACGTTCATTAAAATATTTGTCTACAGCTGAATCATAATTTTCTGTGCCTTTTCTTCCCTTTGATCTCAATATATTTCTATAATTGTCATGATATGCTTTTCCCATTTGCAACATACGGGTACGAGACACTGTAGGAATCGATGCTTTAACCCAAACATTTTCAACTTTCTCCATTAGAATATCTAATATCTCACTCACCGTTGGCTCTTTTGTTGACGTATCTCGTTTCAACTCATGTCGAATATAAAGGTAATTCTTCATGACATCATAGGTTGGTAAATGAGTATCACTCAATACTTTAGGATGGCTGAAAATGGGACATTCCCACTGAAGTCTAGTCTGAACTTGCTTTGACAACATCTCTGCCATCTCATTAACAAAAAACTTGTAAGTATTATGCAAATACACTAAAGGTCTATTAACAAATTATTTACCGACATTACCAACACGATCAAAATTAATCATTCACAATTTGCACTTCACAGCAACTACTTGTGTCTCACACCAACACTTGGACTGGACTGACCTTTGAGGCATAGAGAGACAGGTCGCAACATGAAACTGTACACTTTCCCTCCCACCTACTTGCTGCAGACAAGCAGTAACATGCTCCCCCCTCCACCCTAACCGTACATACTATGTCACCAACTATGATCACATTGATCAGCTGTTGGCTAGTGCATCTTAGTCACCTAAAACTGCCATTTTTTTTAGCAGAAATTGATAAATACAACAATATTTTTTGCTGATCCAAATGTATTGAAATTTCGTAAATTTCACTAAAAAATCACAATTTCTAACCCTTTGCGTCTCTTACCCTACTCCAATCGTGTTCAAACTTTACAATTGATTTAATAATAGCAAAAGGCAACTTTTTATCACTATTACGTATTGAAATTGAAAATCCACCCTAATGACCATTTGACGGTCGAAACACGTAATTCTAAATATTATTAAGTTAATACATGGATTTTTTTTTCAGGAGTAGTGTATTATAAATAGTTACCCCGCCTAATCAAGTTGGGCAAAAAGCGTGTTGACTGACTGAAAAGTATAAATTGATAGTTTGTACTTTTTTTTTTGTCGTGTAGCCTCCTGAGAGGCCGAGTGCAGGTCTTTCTAGTCGACGCCCGTGGGCGACCTGCGCGTCGGGATGAGAGTTGGAATGGATGAAGATGAATGAAACTGGGCAAGGATGTGGAAGGAAGCGGCCGTGGCCTGTCAGAAGGTACTGTCCCAGCATTTTCCTGGTGTTGAAAATGGGAAACCACGGAAAACCATTTCAAGGACAGCCGACGGTGGGGCTCGAACCCACGCGTCTACCGAGTCAGCAGAGAGCTTGACCTAACGCAGCGCTTTAGCCCGCGTAGCCACTACCGTCGGTATAGTTTGTACTGGCAACACTGAAAAAATGGCTTCAAAACTTCACATTTCATCAATACGAACAATATAATCTGGCAGTATATTGGTGTGGCACCAATCATTGAGAGGGCCCTTTAAAAAACTTTGATGGCATGGATATTTTCAGAGAGCTGCACTTACTACCATCTGGAAGTCAACTGAACAAGATCATGTAGACCAGGGGTTCTCAAACTTTTTCTGTCGTGCCACCCTTCTGAAACTTGAAATATCTAGCAACCCCCCCTCCCATATTCATCTTTCCTTTCTTAGCACTTCTCATAGCTTACTTTGCACAAAACAAAACGGATCACAAAATCTACAGTATTCGCTTCTGTTTAATTACTGCAACTAATAGTAATAATAACCACTGCTAATAAGTCACTTATCCTTGGGTAATGGCGTTACTTGTATCAGTTTATTATAAATCGGGCTAACCACTTCCACTGAACATGCACTAGAATTCACCTGTTCACTCACTGTCTTTGAACTGCCTGCAAAGACCTGGCTGAATTCGAGTCTGCATTGCCAGAAATAGAAGAATCTATTCTTGTAAGGAAGTGGCGGTCACATTGCCAAGCGGCTTATTGCCATTAGTGGTTGTTAAGTGTTTAAGGAGATATCGCTGCGGGTGGCAGGAGAATGGGTGCTGTGTGGTAAATGTTATTCTACACATTTTCTCAGAATTGCTGCTGGCAGGATCTACTGGTCAGTTCTTGTGAAATACGAGTAAGACAGCAAATGTACGAGTTTGTGTTGAATGGCTATGGGATCATCCTGACTAGGATAAGTTCATGGATATGATGATAGCAATATTTGTTACAGAATATGAAATGTGAATATTTCAATCAGAGCCGGCACCCTCATTTATCACTCTCTGCGCTCCCCTTGGGGGGCGTGCCCTCCACTTTGAGGATCTCTGATGTAGATGATCCAACAAAGATGCCAGGGCACAGTAAATAAAGATCTAAAAGTAGTCAGTTTACAACCAAACAATGCAGTCATTGTGTTAAGTGGTGCAATTAGATCCTCAATGCAGACCTGACACCAACAGGAAAATCATCATTATTGAACATTTAGAGTTAAGCATTTATTATGTTTTCAATTTTACCATGCTCTGTTGCAATTCAATTTCACAGTGTAATTTTAATTTGGTGAACTTCTTCTGTTTTTTCAGGTCTAGACGATCGTTTAGATAGTTCAAGACTCTTGGTAAATGGCCAGCCGCCACAGTTCGGCAAACCTCCTGCATTCACAGCTTCAAAAACTGCGAGAGCTACTGTAGTTGGTCATCATATGACTAATTCTGATGGACCAATAAATTCTAATGGGCCCCCTATGCTACATAATTATAGTACTCCTGGTAAGTGTATTGCCTATTACTGTATTTTTAAAGGACATTCCAGAATAGAACTCTGGGAATAAGCACCTGTTTACCATCTCTTTTTGAATGCAGAGTTTTTGTACTGATCTGTTGCCACAGATTAGAATAAAATGTGTCTTTTCACTGATATTTTTATCTATTTTATTCAGTTGGGCACTGCGACTGGTGGCAACAAGGAATACAGTATAAGACAATAAGTAACTAATAGTAATAGCTAATGAAATGAAAATCCACAGCCTGCTTCCAGTCTCCGACCGGGTCAGGAATGGAATGAATGAAGCCCCCATCTAGCGGCGAGGATATGAAATGTGCCGGCTGCCGAGGCCTGACGCACTCCTCTGGGGCAATGATTAAATGAATGACAGATGAAATGAAATGCTAGTGGAGAGTGTTGCTGGAATGAAATTTTGACAGGGAAAACCGGAGTACCCGGAGAAAAACCTGTCTGCCTCCGTTCTGTCCAGCACAGATCTCACATGGAGTGACCGGGATTTGAACCACGGACTCAGCGGTGAGAGGCCGGCGTGCTGCCGCCTAAGCCACGGAGGCTCAGTAATAGCTAATATTGAATTAAAATGTACTTCCATAGCCTAAAATTAAATCTTATATATTGTAATTTACACAGAAGTTATCATTCATTTAACCATCCATTAATTTATTTGCATTATCCTACTCTTAAATATATTTACATTCTTTAGGAAATACTCAACTACTTCAGGAAGACCATTCCATCATCAATCTTTCCACAGAGTGATTCATATAAAACTCATGATTTTAATTTAAGTTTATTTTGACAAGAAGGTGTAACGTGCAATTGCATCTCAAATGTATAGAATATTAGGGAAATTACTGGTATTAAAGTTTGTGCTAAAAATGCCCTCTGTCCGTCAATAGTCACATCTAAACACGTCGTTCCATATTTCAGGCAGTTTGCTGTACCATTGTCAATACTGTGGAATACCATGTAATATACTCCTTTAGAGGGTCCAAAGTCCGAGAGAATGTAGCACAGAGACTTTCCTTTAGATAACCCCACAGAAAATTGTCTGGTGATTTGGTGGCCACAAGTTCCTGGAGATTATGCAATCGTCGAAGTAACTTTGGATCAGCACAATAGACTCATGTGACATATGGCAAGTGGCATCGTTCTGTTAAAAGTACTCTTGCTGCAGCTCAATATCATTCAATTGCTCAACGAATTCACCGAAAATGGGTCGGTACACTGGGATGTTCACTGTATGTTTGAAATAAATTGAACCCGCGATGATCTCTTGTGCCCGTCTGTACACCTGGAGTGACAGACAACCACATGCGAGGTAGCATTAAACACAGTGTTAGCATGAGATCTCTCTCGGGGCGTTCTGGTCTTGGGCTGTAATTACTTGACACTGTATTCGTGCTCCCCGTAAAGGAAAAGGAAAGACGTCACGACATATAACAAGAGAATTAAAAACATATTTCAAAATAAACCAATTCACCAAAGAAAATTTATTCAGTGAAGATCTGCCGACTGGCAGAAGCAAAAAAAATAGCACACACGCATTCCCTATTGGATTTTATGTCTCTCAAATAAAAATAAACTATAGTCTCATTTAAGATTGTCCGATGGGCTAGACTATGTTCATGAATTACACTTTCATTTGTTAATCTTGACACTTTGGAGACGACATAAAATTATATTTCACTTTACCCTATAAAGTTGTATTGTTCAATCGTCCTATTCACTTATTTACAATTCACTTATTTACAATCCTGACACTAGCATGGATTAGTTTCACACTCGAAGTTTCATATTTTGATTCTAGATTTTCTTAGGAAACAACACAATTCTTAAAGCAGTTAAATACACATCATAGTGACTATTATTGGGAACAGCAGTTAAATCTTTACATTAGACATTTTATACGTTGTAGTTAGCTTGGAATATCCTTTTATAAATTTCAGGATTTAATTCACTGGACATGAATTCAGATGGCCATAATAATAATTGGCATGACAACATTGCTTGTAATAATTAATCATTGTAGCTGATAATACCATAGGGGAAATCTTTAGGATTTGAAACATATCGAAGCTTATGGGACAGGATCTGACTCCCGAAATCTCCCATTTTATTTCCTATTAACAAGCATACAGCTTTCTGTGGATCTCAGGATATGACTCCCACTACGTCCACTAAACACGAGGATCAAAGCCTCTATTAACTTTTCACAAAGTGCATTGGCACAACATAACATCAATTCAGCTTCATTTAACAATACCCTAGACGATAACAAGTGGTAAGTTTTCAATTTTTACATTAACAATTAATTGTTTAATCATATTCAACACTTTTATCATAATCTTTCATATTTATCATTCTGGAGGAATATTACTTCCCTAGCTGTTCATATAATTCAGTATTTATCAATATTAATGCATAGACATTTATTATTATTATTATTATTATTATTATTGGAGAAATATATTCTGACATGCAGAAGAAAGATTATTAATTCATAAACTGTGTTGTAAATCGGCTGCGTTCTGAATAGGGGTAAGACTTCCCATCTTATTACTGCAATATCAAAAATGAAATATTGAGGATGCACCTCAGCTAAAAGTCTTAACTTGACTGCAAGGAAAAATTACTCCTAAAAACGTACAATCATTTAAATATAAATGCGCTTCTTAATAATACAGAAAGTGAATTAGTTTTATCGGAGCGGCGGAAAATTCATGGCTCTAGAAATTATTTAGGCTTTTCGGAAGTCTACGGTATCATGATTTCTGTGGCGAGTTGACCTCCCTCAGTGCAGATCGAATCCTAGCACCACGGATCTGAGAAGTCTACAATGCTGGACATGGGACATGTTAAAGCATTCAACTCCCTCGGTACAGATCGAATCCGGGCACCACGGATCTGAGAATTCTACACGCTGGGCATGGGGCATGCTTATAGCGCTCCGCTCTCCTGTCGTCCACAGAAATATGCCGCAGGTGGCCCTGCTCCTTGTTCCTAATGGGTCATCCTGGCATGATCTTCTCACATCCCGCCGCCTTAGCTGCTAACCATATTCACTAACTGGGGCAGTGAAGTTATTCTATCATGGGACTGTTCTTCATGCATACAAGGCATGTTACTAGCGTGGCCCATTGCCAATAATGAAGTCCACTTATGTAATCCAGTGGTCTGACTGGACAAGTAAATAGTAACAGTTACTGGTGATAAGGTCTTTTATAAATCAAGGGCGGTATCTGGTCTGATAATTCCCCGTAAAAATGTAAGTTGGTAGGGTAGCCTACTATCACTTGCAAATGTTCAATGTGGTCCCAGTTCTTGCGTTTGCTTTAAGTGGTGAGAATAGCACAAGACAAAGTCATACTTGTGTAACAAGTCACTCACATACCTTGGAATTTTGTTGAAGTGTTCAACCAGCGAATATTATAAGTTTTGAAGCACTGTTATGTTACCACAAACTTAGCACAAAGTCTATGTCCACTCGGGCATAGTAGCGTTGTATAAGTTGCCTAGCTCCAAGGAGTGCTCGTTCAGAATAACGGCGTATTCTACTGTCGTGGACACACACACGTGATCTATTATGTCGACTACTGTCGACCAAAGTATTATGTGTACTCGAGTTTGAAGGTTGTTTGTTAAGTAACCAATAGAGCTACTTAAAATCCAATACCATCAACATTTTCGTCGTTCTATTTTACGTTAGTTCATGTAGGTTTGGATTTTTTAATTTATATTTTAATATTTTTTATCGCAGTTGGAACACAAAAAGTGCAAGTTTTTAAGTGTGTTTCAACCATGCGTCACATTTAACAATTATTATCTCAAAAACCCGTCATCAGATCGAATCCAAATTTTAACACAATATACATTGGAATGTTGTATAACTGGTTTATTAATTTCAAAATTGTGTGTGTCCAAGAAACAAAGTTGTTATCATTTTTGTAAGGTAACTTTTTCTCGGCTCGGGGTGGTTGGAAAATGTACTCCTTGGTTGCGTTGTAATCGTTATTCATCAAAAAGTTATGCTGTTTGACTGTGAAATACGTAAACTAATTCACTTATTTTATATCGGTTTGTATTTGTACGAGGAAATAACACATGGTTCACCAGCTCGCCGCTCCGCGAACAGCTGTACAGCGTTGCCGAAATGGTGCCCACACGCATCATGGCGCGTCTCGCTCGGAGGTGATGGGCTCCATCTCAGCAACGCTGTACAGCTTTTGCTGGAGCGGCTAGCTGTTGAACCATGTGTTATTTCCTCGTACAAATACAAACCGATATAAAATAAGTGAATTAGTTTACGTATTTCACAGTCATACAGCATAACTTTTTGATGTAAAACGATTACAACGCAACCAAGAACTACATTTTCCAACCACCCCGAGCCGAGAAAAAGTTACCTTACAAAAATGATAACAACTTTGTTTCTTGGACACATACAATTTTGAAATTAATAAACCAGTTATAAAACATTCCAATGTATATTGTGTTAAAATATGGATTCGATCTGATGACTGGTTTTTGAGATAATAATTCTTAAATGTGACGCATGATTGAAACACGCTTAAAAACGTGCACCTCTTGTGTTCCAACTGCGATAAAAAATATTAAAATACAAATTTAAAAATCCAAACCTACATGAACTAACGCAAAATAGAACGACAAAAATGGTGTTATTGGATTTTAAGTAGTTCTATTGGTTACTTCACAAACTACCTTCAAACTCGAGTGCACATAATACTTTGGTCGACAGTAGTTGACTGTTCGATGACTGTGTAAGTAAGAGTACCTGACCTCTGCCAGGGATGGCTTTTATACTGTCCCAAGGACACATATCGATCGGTGAACTGGCATTACGTATTGCTAGATCTTACGTCTCATTGGCTATATCCATAGAAGGATCCAGAAGGTTGGTAAATTCCAATAAAACAGGAATAAGCTGGTGAATTACTCCTAACTTCATTCTGAAGTGCTGATATAACCTTCTTCCATAACAAAAGCTTTATAAGAATAACAGCTTGCAACATCCGTTGGCTCCAGGTGAAACATGCGGCTCGTTCAAACTCTGGTGGGCCGACAGCTCGGAACCTGCTCGCTGACGTCTTCGAATTCACGCCAGACCACATCATCCTTAATGGGCACACTCTACTGATGGTGCGCACCAAATGCGAACTTTCAATGGGTGCAAAGGTGTTTTGTGAATACCATGTGGATTTTGTTCTGGCCAAATTCGTGTGTTCTGCGAGTTTCCATAACCACTTCGGTGAAACCATGCCTTGTCTGCGAACCATGTAAGGACAGTATGCCAGGATTTAGAACAATGATCATTTTGGAACCAACGACAATAGTCCACTCTTTTAGCCTTATCTGGCTCAAGCAACTTGTGAACAGGCGTTAACCCTATACGGCTTTAAGCCCGACTACTACTCTGCTCTCTGATACATTGCGTTTGAGTACCCAGTCACCAACAACAGACACTGCAAAGACTTACGGGGTGACCGCTTTAGTCACTCCTAAATGTCCACAGCAACTCTTGGCAGTCTAAACGAGCGATGCTTGCCGGTTTCACTCACAAGATGTCCAGTTGTTCCCAACTTTCTTACCAACACCAGTACTGTGTTCTTGTCTGTACATTTGTAAACACCAGATTCCCTCTGGTATACCCTTTGTGGCTATGACTGACTTTTTTATCCAATAGTTTTCTTGATATATGCAGTGAAAACTCCATGACTTCCTGCGTCATTTGATAGTTAAATGAAACAATTTGGTGTATTCCTATGCAAATAATGGCCGAAAGAAAAATGTGAGTTTTATATGAATCACACTGTATTTACAAATGAATACTTGTTTATATTAGTTTTTTGTTTACTAATCTTAATCTAGTGGAAATGGTCATTTCAGCCATAATAATTCTTGAAGCATATGCTGGCTTGTCTATTAAACTTATTCCAAACAAACCGAGCTGCATTTCTTTGGTCTTTTTCTAAATATTCTATCATTGTTGTGTGGAACAGATCCCACACTAAGGAACCATGCTCTAAAATTGGTCTCACTGAAGACTTCCATGCAGTTTTCTGCACGTCTGTTACTATTTCTAAGAGTCCTCATCTACAGTGGAACTTTTGAGAATCTGACCAGCCTCTGGGCTGCCTAACAGACAGATGCAGTTTGTTGCAGAATGGGAGAAAGGTTGCTATATACTGTGAGTCAAGAGTTGAAATTTCTTTGTAAAAATTCACACTAAAGATGTGAAGGAACTTCACTGGCCTGAAAATTAAATATTATATGGTACCTTATTCTTAGGATTAATACCTGAGAATGTGACCAGCTGAGATAAACTCACTTGGGCTCCTCTTTTATATGAGGTGGTCACTCTGCATGGGTTGAGTGAAGTTTTGTAGATTGCCATAATGGCTCTATTTATCGAGGATCCTTGCTTCCATAGTACGGTATCTGCAAATTCTCTGGCAAGCTAGCTTTCCAGATACCCGCGTCCTGTGTAATCATCAGATAAATCTACTCAAGTCCAAGGTCTCGCCTGCTGTTCCCAAGGTTGTAGGATCGAATCCTGGCCCAGTCAGTTGCCATTTGAGGGTGTATGTACAAATGCAAGGGAGCCATGCCAGTATATTTACTGGAATGTTAAAGATCCCCTTTGGGGCCAAATTCTGGCACCTAGGTGCCTTTAAAAGCCTCACTAGTTAAAAGGGACGTAACACGATTAACATTATTATATTCATTATCAAGCCCGAGGTATACAAAACAGTATTGCATCCATTTAAAATCTATGGATTTGAGTGCTCGCCAGAGACAGCAAAGCATTAACAGGTCCTACATATGATGGAATGTGAATGTGCTTACGGTATTGTGGACCAATGTTATTTGACTACACCGTGAATGGCATCGTCCATCAACGACTGGAAGTTACACACTAATGAAAGCAAAATTGAGATAAGGAAGGTTTAAGTTATATGAACATGATGGCTGGGTGGGAAGACAGCCATGCATCTGGAACCTAACTTCACCAACCACATGGTGTAAGAAATGGAGGATGTATCTCATCAGGGAGAACTAGTAGTAGTGCCATCCAGAAGATGTTTAGTTGTTCCACATGGAGATGGATGTGGCAACAAGCGGAACCTGCCATAGAGGGGGGAATAATGATTGGCCAAAAATTATTTTAGTGGACAGGCACTCCCTTACTGCTTTGCCATTGATAGCCATTACAGATTCTGGCTCAAATTTTATAGACTGTATTCTGTCCACAATTTCTTTTGGCTAGTTTTTTCACAAATATTTATACTTTTCAGTTGTTTACATCATACCAGTGTTTACAAAAGCTTGTTTTTTGTATTCCTGCCACGTGCTTTTTAATTAGCTGATGCTTTGCTCTCCACTATTACAAAATGTCATTCTGCGATTGAACCTACCTCAGTTTGTGCATTATCCAAGCTGAATACAGTACTTGTATGATCTACCTTGAAAATGTCTCCATAGTAGAGAGTGAAATGTTTGCTTATCAATTAGGAATCACCAGTCAAGAATACCAAAGACTAAACTTCAATAACTGGAATGGCTGTGAAAATTTTGACTGTCATATCAACAGTACTTATTTAATATTACCATGATTTCTAGACTCATGTACTAGAAATGCATTCTTGCCTTGTCCATTCTGTTTCATATTGAGCCATTAGACTTAAACATCATCTTTGGTTGTGTGCTCATGAAAAGGGACCAGTTGCTCACTTCAAGTTTAGGAGATTCTAGTATAAATGGACAGGTGCCAAATTTTCTTGTTGTTTCCTATGGCTGGCCCGGATTCCAATCCATCAGCTTAATGTTGATTTTACCCAAACTTGGTACAGAAAGGTAACAAAAAAGAAGAAGAAGAAGAAGAAGAAAAAAAAAAAAAGAAACTCTGGTGGCTCTTCAACACATTAAGGGTCTTGTTCCCTGGGCTGTCAATCTTTGCTTTCTTCTTCTTGTATCAGTGAGCTACTTAATTGTCCTTTCAAGGCTGATTGCTCCCTGTTCCAGCTCTCATTAGTTCCAAAATACCTGATGGAGCTGGGAATCGAATCTGGGACCTCCTAGGTAAGAGGTGGGTGTATTACCCGTACACCAAAGAGACAAAGGTCACAAAGTCAACATAAAATATGGTATTCAAGTTGATTTTTTTGGGTTTTGTTAGGTTCTAAGCTCTAAACTGTTTTTTCTAAATGGCTAACGACCTTACAAAGCCATAAAATGAATCACTACTGAAATAACTGTGTATGCAGTCCAGAAACATTGTTAATTTACTTTCAAGAACTGGTTGCATTTCATAAGTACACACATCAACATTTTGTATGAGTTGACTTGTATTAATAAATTTTATTATTTGCTCCTTTTACAGGCAGCTTATCATCTCATTCCTCGAGGAATGCTTCACCTATTCCACCAGGTCACCGTGGTGGAGTGAGCCAGTCAATGGAGAACTTATCACAGTCAAATCTTAGTTCAAACCATCACTCTTCACGTCATGGAAATGCCATGAACATGTCACCAATTCCTCAGCATCAGTCACCTAATGAAGCCTTGGCCAGAAGAGCATTACCTCCTTCGTCAGGGATAGGAGGTAGTCAAATCCTTTCACCACCAGGTTCTGTTGCCATGAATTCTCAAGCTTCCTTTGGTCATCAGGGAGCAGTTGGTAATCAGTATATTCATGGACACAAAAGTAATCCAGTAAATTTAACTAACAGCACAGAACCTTCAAAGCCAGTGTCATTTCCTTTTAACTCCAACAACCTTCCTCAAAACATTCCTCCACAAGGCAGCGGAGTTGGTCCTAGCAGAGTGCTGCCAGCAGTAGATTCTAGAAATAGTGCGTCTATTGATAAAAGTTCCCTTAACTCATCTCAGCATTCCCCTTATAGTTCAGCTTCTAATATGAGTCAAACTTCTCTAGTATACACACAACCTTTAGCAACGTCTCAAACGTCTGTGAACGGCCCTGCCACTTCATACCCGTCACACAGAAACATGTATTCATCTCCACATTCGGGGGGATTGCCTCCTGTACCACGAACTAATACTCAGGGAACATTGCCATTAACACCAAGTAGCCAATCGAGACAGTTTCCCAATTCAAGACCTCCAAACACTCCACCAAATGCTAAACCTTCAGTACCACCAGGAAGCCAGTTGGGACAGAATCCTGGAGTACTAATGAATTCGGGGAGTGGTAGCCCTTCTTCAAAGAGCCCAGCTGCTCCATACATCAATACAAATCACGGTGTGATGAAAACACCTGTTCCATCTATGAACCAGCCGCATCAGTTTCGTGGATCACCTATGGGAAATGTATGGGGAACTGGACAGCCACCTGTTTCTCAAGCGATGCAGTATCCTGGTATGCCTCCTGGTAGTAGTCCAGGGCCTTCAGCTTCAATCCACCAGGCTTCTTTTGCTGGTGCTGGTCAAACATCAGGTAGTAGCCCTATGGGTCAGTTCCCAGGTGCACCACCTACGAGTCATTCGGGACCAAATCTACCAGCACAGTATCCACAAAGTGCCTCGGGACTTCCTGTTTCACCCAACAACCCACCAAATCACCCTGGTATGCCTCCTACAAGTGGTGCTGGATTCAATCAGCCTGTAGGTAACCAGGGTACTTATCCTGGCATGCCTCCGCCAAGTGCCTCAGGACTCAAACAACCTCCCATTGGCCAGCAGGCCATGGGGAGTGCTAGTCAACAGCCAAGGAGTCAGATATCTCAGTATCCTGGTATGCCACCGCTGAGTAGTTCAGAATCAGCTCTACAAACCAGTCAGCCTGCACGATATCCTGGTATGCCTCCTCCACCTGTTGCTACTACTTCTGGGCCCAGTCAACTACAATCTTCTAGTCAATCGTCACCATTTCCTGAAGCATCGCCACTGGGTGTGTCATCGCCGAATCAACCTGCAGTGAGTGGAAATCCACCAACTAGCCAATATCCTGGCATGCCACCAATGCCTGTCCCAGGGTTTTCACAACCTGGAATACCACCTGTTTCAAGTCCTGGCTATATGAGTGGGGATACTTACCAGCCAAACAGAAGATACCCCCAACAGGTGAGGTTCTAAATTATATAACAGCATTATTCTTGCAAAATCATATTGATGGTTAATAAAAAGCAGTGTATGTATGCTTAATTCAATTTCAAATATAAATATTGATGAAATTGAAGGTTTTGACAATGTTCTACAGTGTCGTGTATATTAGGTAGCCAATGTTTTATACTACTATGGGTAGGCTTAATGAAGGGTCAAGAATCTGCTAATGGCAAGCCAGACAACTTACGTACTGTTATGAGTACTGGCTTGAGGCTTGACTGGAAATGACGATTTGTGATGTCCTAACATTGGACCAACGGTCAGACAATATGAAAGATGGAAGACACGACTGGGGTAAGACAGATATTTGTAACTGTTCAAAAAACGTTATGGACATGTAGAAAATGAAGGGGGATTAGTGTTAACTACAAGGTAGTTAACCCCACAAACAGAATATGGATTCAAATCTAGGGATAATAATGATGATAATAATAATCCCACAAGTACTGGAAAAACAGGAAGAACAAATAGTCACGATTGCTTCGCGTGGTCTAATAGGCCTGTATCGTCGGCTGTAACTCTATTCAGAGTTCACATACTTCTTCCTGCGTAGTGCTTTTCAAACCAGCTTGTAGATGTGTTTCTGATGACTAAACAGGTCAATCCTGGCATAAAACATGCACCTACATGAATTGCACTGAATGGTCGGGGGGAGGGCGGGGTTGTAATTGACGAAGCTTTCTTGCTTGTCACTTGGCCTCTCCATGTCTGCGACGTTCTTCTTCAAATAAGTTGACAGCGGTCGATGTAGTGTTCCGCCACAGTAAACGGTCCGCAGCAGATGTTTCCCATGAGTGGATATGTATACCAGTCGTCTTCATGATGTGTTTTAGCTGGTCTTTAAAACGCTTCAGAGGGGCCCCATGAGGTCTTGTGCCGGAACAAAGTTCATCATAAAGGAATTAACGTGGAAGCCTGGTATCACTCATACGGTGAACATGGCCTAACCATCTCAGTTGATGAGCGATGATGGTTGCCTCAATGCTATTGAGATGCGCTTTCTCGAGAACTGCAGTGTTGGTCATGTAGTCCTCCCACTTAATGTTCAAGATGTAACGTGTGAAATAAATAAATAATCCCACAATCCACAACATCCTGTATTCAAAATCATCTGTTCTTAGTTTGTTGCAGAGATCTCATAATAGGCTTCCAGGTTCTGCTTATGTAAATCTTTTATCCCTTTGATGATATAACCTCTTTCATCAGTGCTGTCATCAGTACAATACTTGACATCATCAAAGAACAAGGTTGCATGTTTGGTTTCACAAACATGGTTGGCTGTTGTAGACTCAATGGCTGAATCAGGCAGGTATGTCTTATATGTTCATTCAGCCTAGCGGCCATCGAGCGTTTAGTCTGACCGATGTATACGTCACAGTTACATGGAATGCTGTACATGCTGAGAGTTTGGAGGGTGTGGAAGATTACTAACATTGTTGCTAGTGCCGAAAACTGTTTTATGTTTTAGGAGTTTACTGGTCACCATATCAGTGACTCCTCTCATAAAAGGTAAAAATGCTTCTCTAGCTGGTTAGATATGTTCCTTACATCCTTGAGTTTGTGGTATGGCTGTGTGTCATATTTTGTTAGTCTAATACCCGTTGCTGAGAGAATTGGTGACCTTCTGTACCTATGGGAAAATGTTCAATTCAGAGTTCAAACACCAGCAATTCATGTAGGTATTTGCTGTGCGTTTTGGGGGGTTATACCTTGGTTTACCAATTAGGGTCATCAACACCTGCTTGGTATACTGTGTCTATACCCTTCCAGGATATCAATGTGCGCTACATCCTAGATTTGAAGCACATTATGGCCTCTTACCTATAGGAGCTAAGAGCTCGCTTAGTACTATTTTCTCCCTCTTCAGGCCTTCACAACTTGAATGTCTTTGAGGGCCAAATCCAACTTCTGTCATCTTCCTCCAAGCCATAGCATTTTGTACCTCCAACCTTTGACTACACAATTTTTTTCTTTAGAAAACGTAATAAGGAATACTGCTAATAAAGGAAAACAAAGAGTTATCACAAGACAACGTTAATCTGCCTCAACTCTCCTGACTGCTAAAGCTTTTTACAATATTGGCCAACTTGATACTTGGCGAAGTGTTCGAAGCCTCAAGGTGGTAGTAAATTTCAACATGTTAGATTCTTCCCCTCCTGATGTGCGACACAACTAGACTATCATAGTCATGAATTTTTTAATACCACTGTGGGAAACATGTGATTATTCAGTTGTTTGTTTGGTTATTAATGTATTTTTTTTTCAGAAATTGCTTGAATAAAAGTACTCGTAGCTCAGGTAAATATTTAATTTATCATCAGAAATGTCACCTTATTTAATTTTCCTAGGAAAGAATAATTCAGGGGCAGATGACCTTGATGTCCTATCCCTTAAAACAAGTCACCACCACCACCAAAAAATAATTTCAGTCATGACAGCTATCTGGGCTAGAAAGTGTGTAGGCCTGCTCTAGAGATGTCAAAGATGATGAAATATTGACTTTTGAAGTCACATAATCATGTAATTAAACACCAATTTTGTTGGAACTGTGTAGTATATTTCATATTTTAAGCACATCATATTGCCTTTTGGTTAAAGGAGCTGTTGAACAATTTAGTTTGCTTTAAAAGTAAAAATTGCCGGAGTTTCCTGTTTCAAATGCATTTCAGATGGCTTGATGGCGAATGCATGGAATTTTTATTTTGCCTGTTTACATGCTTCCAAATTGAGAGTGGCTGGGTAGTTTAGAATGAAATGTGGTACATGAAAAGGAAGCTTGTAGTTCTATGTGACTTAATCTTGCGATCATGAACCACGTGCCTCCATTTTTATATGGAATCTGAACCACAGGACATAATTCATTTCAAAAATCTCACATGCATTGGCTGGGAATTGAACCCTGGGCCTAGGCAAGAGGCAATTATGGTACATGTATCCATCACAAGCTTTATACAAATCTTTGCTATAATTTTTTACGTACATTTATTGGGGATCTCCCTTCAAAAATATCTATTGTAATCCAAGATTGGACAGGAGTCATTCTAAGTATCTCGATGTGAGAAACAAAACTCAATGGAAAGGATCCTAAAAACTAACCTTAAATGGTACAGGAGGCACTGTTGGTTATTGATAGATTTGTACCACACTGTTCTCTTCCTGGCAATATTCTGCTTTTGTTGCAAGTTGTCTTCTGTAAAATATTACCTGAAGAATGATGTACCGGTACAGTATTTGTTTCAAAATGCCCATAATTCTCATATTAAAGCTAGTCTTATAATTTTTTAGCACAGAATGCACAATTCTATGGCTTTCATACACAAACCCTCCACAGACTGTTAACGAATTATGCAGCTTGCTTGCTTCAATAGGAAGTTGCGATAATGGACTTAAAACTTTGGAACTATGGAAATTGTGTGATTAACAAATCAATGATGGAAATGCCTATTAGTTCCCTCATAGATTGCATTAACCTGCTGGACTAGTATGGAAACCTGATGTTCTATAATTCATTGTTTTGTTAGTGGTGTGTTAGGTTGATGACCTTCATAAGATAAATATACTATGTATTAAAGCTCTTCAGTGTTCTTCATGTCAGTTATTTATTTAAGTTATGAAATTTTGAAAAACACATGCTGGTAAATTTTTTGTGTGGATTTTGCAATCATCTTTATAAATCTGGCTCTATGTGTGGGTTCAATTTCAGCCAGGATATCCGGTGCAGACTCAGCCTGGTGTTGATGGATTGTCCACACAAATGGCTAACATGTCTGTGACTCAGTCTGGTTTTAATAAACTATGGGTAAGTAAGTAAATAAATAAAAGATCAGGAATAATTAAATAAATCTCAATACAAAAAATTAATAAACACTGTTTAGAAAGTATTTGTAGAGTAAAGGCTGTCACGGGCATGTAATTCAACTCTTGCAAATCTTCTATAGTGCGGGACAAACCATTGGAAGCTTGAAGGTCACGCGTAGTCGATGCGCTGTTGTCCTGTACGTTCTCGCATCCAGCACGCGACTGAAGGTACGATGCAATAGAATGGCAACACTGCCTGGCGCGGGATGGAGAGCGGAGCGGAGAGCCGGTTGACCTTCAGACTTCCAATGGTTTGTCCCGCACTATAGAAAACAAAGTCATAAGAACGTGACACACAAATCTACAACATACTTGTATATACTGTACAATCATTCGGTTTAGTAAATATACTGTAATTAACATTTATGATGTTGACCTTGAAGGGAATCACTTCTGTTGAAGAGCTCCAAGCAGGGTTCACTAGACCAATAATCTTAAAATAATAGGTTTGACTTTCCTTCGGTTCTGGCGAAATATAGGGTGATGAATGATGTATATAATTTTCAAAAGAAAAATATGTATTGTCCGTTGAGCCATTATATATTTAAACACAAATTGTGCTAAATGTTCCGGCATAACTCAACAAAATGACAGTGTTTCGCCCCGGTGTGCAATTGGGCTCTTCAGTTGGTTAAAGCACATCTCACCAAGACACTGTCTAGTACGCACTGGGAAGGCCATTGCAAGACGTATTTGATACATGTGTATCCACGTCACGAGCAAAGCCAGTGCACTATGGGAGTCGAAACTCCATTCCAAAACAATTATAACCTTACCTTGGCATTGAATATATAATTTTCAAAAGAAAAATATGTATTGTCCGTTGAGCCATTATATATTTAAACATAAATTGTGCTAAATGTTCCGGCATAACTCAACAAAATGACAGTGTTTCGCCCCGGTGTGCAATTGGGCTCTTCAGTTGGTTAAAGCACACCTCACCAAAACACTGTCTAGTACACACTGGGAAGGCCACTGCAAGACGTATTTGATACATGTGTATCCACGTCACGAGCAAAGCCAGTGCACTATGGGAGTCGAAACTCCATTCCAAAACAATTATAACCTTACCTTGGCATTGAATATATAATTTTCAAAAGAAAAATATGTATTGTCCGTTGAGCCATTATATATTTAAACACAAATTGTGCTAAATGTTCCGGCTTTGCTCGTGACGTGGATACACATGTATCAAATGCGTCTTGCAATGGCCTTCCCAGTGTGTACTGGACAGTGTCTTGGTGAGGTGTGCTTTAACCAACTGAAGAGCCCAATTGCACACCGGGGCGAAACACTGTCATTATGTTGAGTTATGCCGGAACATTTAGCACAATTTGTTTAAATATATACAGTAATGGCTCAACGGACAATTCATATTTTTCTTTTGAAAATTATATATTCAATGCCAAGGTAAGGTTATAATTGTTTTGGAATGGAGTTTCGACTCCCATATTGCACTGGCTTTGCTCGTGACGTGGATACACATGTATCAAATACGTCTTGCAGTGGAATTGGTATGGTTAATAAACGTTGATGTCGACCAGACGTGTTCCCAACAGTATACAGAGGGCGAAACTAATTTTAATGCTATCGCAATGGCTCTGAATGCGTCCAGAGAATGGCACTTAAGACCTTCACTGTACAGCAAATACTGGATATTGTACAGCGACACTGACTTTCATATACATTTTAGAATGACTCTTGAGACTTCCCATAGTCACAGTAGTGTGCTCATGAGGGGGAGAAATTGCAGTTTAGAAAAAACTGGAATTGGAATTTGTTACTTAGCAAAAGAAGGCTCAATGGTGATCATAGCCGTTGCTTCAACTGAATTCAACTAACGAGCGATAATGAACTGATGGTGTAGCGTCTAGAGTTCTTGGCCGTTGACCTGGAGGTCCGGGTTCGATTCCCGGCTCTGCCAAGAAATTTTAATCTTGGTGTGGGGACTGGAATGGGATAGATTCAGCCTCGTGAGGCTAAACTGAGGAGAGGAGGTTAGCCATTCTGGAAGTGAGTTTCTACATGTATTTCCACTTCTACCCCAGGTAAATACTGGAATGGCCACGGCCGCTTCATTCCCAATCCTATCCCCAACTGTTTTCTGAAATTAGGATTCTGCAACAATGAATGTGAAGCTGACATTGAAGACCACGGGGCAAATGAAGTGCAGGAATTGATCCAGTCTTCTGCAACAGGCGGGACAAGAAGATGTTGAGTCCAGTGACTACAGCTTGATAGACAGTTCTGTGAACATTGAGGATAATTCAGTGGATGTAAATAAAATTGTGAAGGACATGCAAACAACAAAACCAACGGCTGATCAAGACACTGAGGGCCGTATTCACCAACGCCAGTAATTTGATTATCTTGGTTTATAGCTGCCAGAATCTCAGATAATAGCTATATCGTTATTCACCAACACAATTATCTCGGTTAATAAGGATTATCCTGGTTAATCACTTTACTGGAGGAAGTTTGACCGGTAAAATGCCGAAAACTAAGATAATCAACAGAACAAAATGGCGCGCAGACGAATGGAATGCTTAATAAATGCTAGAGAAAATGATAGTGACGAAGAATATCAGAAAGAATATGCAGGGAAACGACCTAGGTGGATAAAAGAACGTGCCTCATATTTTGAGGATTACGATGATGTTGATTTTATCACACGTTTTAGGTTATCTAAATCTTCTACGTTGTCAGTATTGTCCATCATAGAACCTAACCTTGAGTTTGCAACGGACAGGTAAGATGAATACTATAACTCCAATAGTGAGTACGGTATATAGAAAGCATTCACTGTAAATTTAACAACTGAATAGTTATATTTGTGGTCTTTCAGGAACCATTCTGTGTCGCCAATAAATCAATTGCTGCTTGCATTAAGGTTTTATGCTACTGGTAGTAATCAGCTGAGCGTAGCGGATTTTGCAGGGGTGAGTCAACCAACAGCTTGCCGCATCGTGTGAGTGCTGCCATAGCCGCTTTACGACCTCGCTACATCAGTCTTCCGCAAACACCTGAGGCTATAAAGCAAACACAGATGGGTTTTTATAACATTGCCAGATTTCCAAAAGCAGTAGGGGCAATGGACTGTACCCATATTCGAATACGTTCTCCTGGAGGTAATCATGCCGAATTATTCCGAAACAGAAAGGGTTATTTTTCGCTGAATGTGCAAGCAATATGTAATTGTAATATGGAATTTACTAACCTCGTGGCTAGATGGCCTGGAAGTAGTCATGATAGTACGTTTTTCAACAACTGTGTACAACGAGCCAGGTTCGAACAAGGTGTGTACGGGGATTCAGTATTATTAGTAGATGCTGGCTACCCTTGTAGATCGTACCTAATGCCTCCTCTGGATGCAGTTCACACAACCGAAGAGAATCTTTATAACGAGTCACAAATAAGAACAAGAAATGTGATAGAGCGAGTGTTTGGCATATGGAAGCGAAGATTCCCGGTTCTTGCTTTAGGTATGAATTTAGCGTTAGAGCACACGTTTCCAGTGATAACTGCTACAGTCGTTCTACGTAACATTGTGCGACAAGCAGGAGAAGAGCTACCTCAGGACGATCCACAGCTAGAACTACCAGTACCATGGGCTGAACTTTTAAGGGACGGTCAAATTGATGGACAAGCTGATCAATATAATGTGGCTCGTCGGGACAATTTTGGGAGAAGAACACTAATTGATACGTACTACAGAAGTATTTTATTGGGAATGTAACACTTGTATAATGAGAAGGAAACTATTGAATTACATGGATTTTAATTGTTTTTCCATTATTTGAGTTTTTAATTGGTCTTGCTTAAGAAGCTCCTTCTCTCTTTCAAGCCTTATTTCATCTGCCGCCAGCTTTATTTTCTCCTGCTCCATTTGAAGGAAGTGAAGCTCCTTTTCCCATAAATGTTCCTGTGTGGCTTCTTCAGTGCTCTTTATTATTGCCTCAGCCTTCAACCTATGAATTTTTGCCAAAGGCTCTCCTGACTTGCTTACCATTGGTCTTCGGCGCGCAGTCCTACCTGAAGAGGTCAGGTTTGAAGCTAATGGAGTTCTGACTGACTCTGAGGAGTGATCAGGCCTATCAACTTCATTGACGTACTCGACTTGGGCACTGGTAACACTATTGCTGTTTTTATTGGTTTGTAGTGTTGGATGTATCGGAGACTTGAGCATATTTGATGTGTACTTGCTCCAAGTCACCTCAAAATTGGTAGTTGTAGGACCAGATCCCTCCGCTAATACTACAGCATCATCACTGTCAATAACTGGCGTCTCCAATAGTTGTGATAATTCACTGTCGTCGTCGTAAGGGTTTCTTAGTCCTTCTACGGAAGGTTTAATAAGTTCAATAGCTCTTTCTAGAATAGGATCTTTTTTGATGTTACTAGAGCCTCCACCTGTCTTCAGCACTTCAATCTTGCCCTCCGAGGATGCTTTTCTGGCAGCTTTCTTGATGTTATCCCAAACTGTTCTTAAATTTACTGCATCTCGAGCAGGCCCGTGCCCTTGTGTATTGAATTCTGTAGCCATTTTTTCCCATCGCTCGTTTTTAATTAATGTTGTAACACCGTCTGTTTTCTTATTCTCTATGAGGCTGATATTCTCAGCCACTAAATCTGTCAGTAATTGCTTCTCCTGTGGTGTCATATTAGGCCTCCTCCTATGTTTCAATTCAAAACTTGACATTATTTACGAATATATACTGCACTATGTCTCACACCTAACCTATAAAGCTACAGAACAGAACTTTGTTTTGACAATAAACAAATGATTTGCGTGGCGCTATTCAACTGTTTCCAGTGCTTCTATATGAAAATTTCAGCGATGCAGTACACATTAAAACGAAAACCGAGATAATAAAGGCAATGGTGAATACCGATGTTTGTTATCTCAGATAATAGTATTAACCGAGTTTTCGAAATCTTAGATAATGGAAGAGTTTACCGGCGATGGTGAATACGGCCCTGAGTGTAATGCGAGTGAAGGAGAAAAGGATGAAAATCCTATAACAAATTATAACTCAGCTTGCCAGGTGGTGGAGCGACTGAAAACATTTGCTCTTAGTCGCAGCGATACTGATGCGCTGTCATTAATACAACAGTTATTGGGTGTATTTGAACAGGAACTTACTCATGCAAAGTTCACTCGACAAACTAGGGGGGATTTAATGTGTAGATTTAATACTTGCATATAAGGTTCTGGGTTTGTATTGGTGGTTTTGAATTGGGGTTGCTTCTGTTCTACACTTTTGACTGGCTGCATAGCTCAGTGGTAACTTTCTTGCCTGCTGTTTCCAAGGTTACAGGATCAAATCCTGGCACGGTCAGTTGGCAATTGAAGGTGTGCAAATGCGAGGGAGCTGTGTCCGTAGATTAACTGGCACGTTAAAGATCCCCTTTGGGGCAAAATTCCGGCACCACGGTTTCTCTGAAAGCTGCAGTAGTTAAAAGGGACGTGAAACAAATCATATCATTATTATTATTATTGTTCTACACTTTTGACTTGGATTTAAAATGTGTTCTTTCTCCTTAAAGTCTTGGTGGCAGATATGTGTATGTATCTAAAGTTAAGAGGGGTTTCCTGCCAACAGTTTTGGGTAAGACATAGAATTCCGGATGATGTTTGTGTTTAGGATATTAGGTTAAGCTTAGTGTGATTACTGATATTTATCCATTATTATTATTATTATTATTATATCTATGCCAATTCAGCTGCATTCATTTTAATGCAATTGTCCGGTCTTTGTCAATAGATATTTGAAATAAACTTTTATTTCGAGGTGGAAGTCCTTAGGAAGCCTTCCTATCACGACCTTCCTCTCAACGAGCTAGCTCAGACCTCCTCTCTTCCTGTCTTAACCTTTGTAGCAGGAGATCCCTCTGGGACTTAGGTAGGGTTGGACAAGGGGCAGGATTGCAGTTACAGTTTTGTTGAAGGTTGCTATTCACTATTTTGTATACTTAATATTACTGATAGATTTCTTTAATTTAATCTTTGTTAAATTATTAACAGTATTAGTAACCCCTCCCACTTTTTTTTTGGACACAATATTATTGTTAATTTTTAGTTTATTTCATTCCTGTTTTACAAATATTCTTGGTTTTTATTAGCTGTAAGGTTTATTTGTTTTATTAATAATATAATTTTGCTGATGAAGAACTAACATACATACTGTAGTTTGAAACATGATGAAAGATATTTTCTAACATTTTTGGAACATTAAACAGTATTGACCAATGGATGATTGACTACAGCTTGATAGACAGTTCTGTGAACATTGAGGATAATTCAGTGGATGTAAATAAAATTGTGAAGGACATGCAAACAACAAAACCAACAGCTGATCAAGACACTGAGTGTAATGCGAGTGAAGGAGAAAAGGATGAAAATCCTATAACAAATTATAACTCAGCTTGCCAGGTGGATTTAGTCATAAAACAAGGAATAACTTGTTAAGGAAACTTAAAAATGGGACTGCATTCAGAATCAAACATGAATCTCCTGCATTCTCGGCAAGTGAGTTAGCCTCTTAAGCTAACACATGGTATCTGCCAGACCAAGACTTGCCTCCAAGTAAGAAATGAGGGCTCTGCAGAGCAATTCGCTGGATATCAATGTTTTAATTGTAATATTGCTAGGTGTCACCTGAGCTCTGTCCAGAGTGCAGGAGATTTGGTTTTCAATCCTGATTACGGTCTTATTTTCAAATGTCTTATTCAATAGTTATGACCACTTTAAGAGGAGATATTCTCTAAAGTCCTATGATTCTAAAAATACACATTTTGAGATGACCAAGGAGGCTTTCAGATCATGTATTGTACAAGGAGTACAAGCCATGCAAATGGAAGGTAGAGAATTAAAATATGTCTTACACATTTGAGAGTCGAACTTACAGCCTTTGTAATTAAATACAAGTTTTTCGGGCTTGTAGGCCGTGGTCCAGACAGGATATCTCCCGACGTTTCACCGGAAACTGCGTCCGGCATTATCAAGGGTTCCGCTCCTTCCCTTGGTCAGCAGTGGAATGAGGAAGAGGCTTGAAATAATGGGTAACGGCTAATAGTGGAGTATTGTTGTTTGAATATGACTGTTGGTTGGGTGGATCTTGGCGATGAACTAACGGCTGGAAGGTAGTTTGGATCTTCAAATTAGCATGGTGAGCCGAGCGTTCTCTTTGCATTCCAGCTGGATCGTCTGATCTCACGTACATGTTGCGGGGTGCGGTGCGTGCTCCGGCTTCGGCGACCGAGCTTGTGAGGGTCAGGTGTTCCCTGCCTCTTCCTCATTCCACTGCTGACCAAGGGAAGGAGCGGAACCCTTGATAATGCCGGACGCAGTTTCCGGTGAAACGTCGGGAGATATCCTGTCTGGACCACGGCCTACAAGCCCGAAAAACTTGTATTTAATTATGAACGCCGGCCGTGAAAGCCTAAGCTGTTATATTACAGCCTTTGGATTGACCTCTGCTGCTTTATCAACTGAGGCATTATGGAAGACACTTGGACTCGGTAGAACAACAGAGGCTCATTCCTAAAATTGTGGGTTTTCTTAGTACAATATATGGTGTATTTGCTGAAAGCCTCTTTGGTCATCATTCTGGTCTCGAAATTCAATTCTTGGAATACACAACTTGCTTGGTTAATGCTGCATGACTTAATGTAATACATTTCTTGTTGTGGCTGTCAAGTTTGCTTCTCTATTTTGTAGGGTTTGGAGTATTATGATCTACTGCAGACACGTAATATTTTACCACCAGAGAAGGTTGAACCACCAAGAGTCACGCTGCATCAAGAAATCTTAGATAGTGTTAACTGTAGTTCAGAGTAAGTCTGTTGCATAAATTATTTAAAGGTACTGTACTTCCTTTCAGGAATTGTGAATTATATATTTCTCTTGATCTAATTTTGGTTTAGTTCCAAACTCTCCTTTATCCATGTCCCAAAGACCTTTTATATAGTATAACCTAGATTCAGCTGGCCCCATGGTTTAGGGGTAGCACATTTGCTTCTTACCTAGGAGGCCCTGGGTTTGATTCCTGGTTTTGTCTGAGATTTTTAATTTCCTGATGTTAGGGCTAGAACAGGGTGCTATTTACCTTGTGTGAACACTTGAATAGCTGCTTGGTATGAGAACTAGCTTCTCATAGCTTAAAACCAAGGTAATGCGGCTGATGGTGTCATTGCTTTGGCCATACATCCTTCATAATCCAGAGGCTATCAGCTATGTAACAGTCCTTGGATTTGCTCAGCCGTCAGGGTCCAATTGTAGGGTTAATTTATTACCTAGACTCGTGGAATGCTGTTGCACAGTACAAAATTAAGTTTGTGCATCGCCTTGTTAAGGTCAAGAGAGTCACATGTTGAGCGTAAATATTTAGCTGTGTTTTATGTAAGTAATTATGAAGTTATAGAATACAACGGTAAGAGTGATTATGTGTTAATTTCATAAATTGTACGTCCTTTATAGTGCTTCTGTTGAGTGTTTTCAATCATGCTCTTGAATAATAAAAAAAACATGGTGTATTCCTTTGCTGCTTGCACCTGTATGGATCGGCGAAGGACAAAGGCCAGAAATTCCTTTAACACGTAAGTTAGGTATGTGTGAGCTATTGAGAGGAATAGTGGTGTAGCACGGTCTGGAATGATGGCCAGTTCTTACCTTTGTAGCCAACAGATACATCGCTCAAGTGCAATGTCGTGCTCGCACTGACCCTGAGCTTCACCTGCTGGCCTTAAAAGGTAGACTTGTCTGTCATTCCGGACTGAGTTGTACCACTATTCATCCCAATGACTCATATTGTTTTGATATTATAAAACAACCAAGAACCATTTGAAGCAGTGAGAACAAGTCAGGTGGCCGACATAGAAATACCAGGTATTTCTATTGATGAGTTAATGGGAAATACCGATGTAGGCTAATGTAATGCTTTTAAATGGTTGTCAACTTACCCTTCAGGACAGTGCTAAATAATGAAAGAGGGAGAGACTCTGTAATGTTCCACCCTTCCTCAGGTCCATGAAACTACCCTTCATTTCAATTATCATATTTAACATTGAGTAGTACTCATGTTTCAGACACTCATTAAGTGTGTGAACTGTCATTTCGGTGTTCTCCTGTTTTGTTCTCCGTGCTTCACTGGGAGTGTTTTTTTGTGTGTAGGAATTATACTATATAAAACGTTTTTGGCCCTTGTAAGCATTTCTTGTTTACAGAATTTCAACTGTAGTGGAGTTAGTTTGCTTCTTACCTATGCTATCTTTTATGAGAGATCTATTAGATATGATACCACCTTCGGTAGATTCTGTCATTTACTAAATATTACTTCCCAAACTACTCGCAAGAATTTTGAAAACCTGAGGTACTATACTTAGCTGTGAAGGATAGAATCAATCTCTGTTATGCTGATGACCCATTTGCCTCATCCATACTGTATTTTTAGCCATAACCTGTAGTAATACAGTACACTGAATAAGATAGGCTTCGACATCGATATATTTGCATTTAGAAAGAGGGTTATGTGCAATTCGATACTTCTGCATACCTGCCAAGTTTTCCGGTTTCCCCGGAAGTTTTCCGGATTCCACGGAAGTTTTCCGGATTTTTGGGGTGTTTTCTGGTTATCCGGATTAACATAGTTTTTTCCGGATTTTCAACTCCGTAGCTCGTTTCCGTTCTCTGCATCCAAATCGCATTTCCCTTTTGATTTTCGATAATAGCTGCTATTCTGAGATGCGAGTGTTTAAATTCGACTGAAAATCGACTGATAAGATTCAGGGTGTCTACCGGTAACGGAAAGTAACGAGAAGTAGCTAATTGTTATGTCTGGATAGTTGGAGGTAATGACATTTCGCAAGGTCTGTTAAAATCATTTAAACCCGCGCCGCTAGGCTCGCTGATGCGATGAAGCGAGTTTCACGCAAGCGGCGCCGATTGCATAAGCTATATTTCCCCGTGCTCGACCTCAAGAAAATGCATACTGAGGATACCTTCAGTGGTACTGTATACATTGGTTCAACGTTTATTTTCGGCATCAAGAAGAGTTTAGTTTTGTGTGAAATATTTTGCTGTATTAATCGGAAACATGACTTTTTGCGAGATGTTTATTCACAATAACTTCCAAAACTCTACAGAAAACTCTCATTTCTGATATTGGCCTCTAAATTTGTATATCTCAAATTGAAGTCCAGAAATAACGTGAAATAATTTATTGTCGCAATCTTGCGAAATGATACCGTTTCAAAAATTAATCGCAAAAATGCTTCGAAATACATAGACTATATTTTTAAAATCTGTCTAGTGAATTTGCGACATAAAGTGTGGTTAATTCGAAACTCCGTTATATGTCTCTTTTTCCTTCGAACTATGGTTCCATTGGATATATAATCTAACCGGGCTATCTCGAAAACTTGTATAATTTGAATTCGAATGTGCCCTCTTGACGGATTATTCGTGCAATCCTCTCTGAATAATTCATAATAACCGATACCTACTTCGAACATTCATCTTCCAAAATCACATCCTCAAGACGGCCGGCTGGCAGCACGACTTACCTGCGGAAATCTCGTCAAACGGACCACGATCGACGCCAGTTGCGTGAAATTATAAAACCCGTGCCTGGCCGCGAACTTATGTCCTCGAGGACTGCGAGAATCCCATGACGAAACATACTGAACCCTACTCGCCACTTTTCCCATGCCCATATACTTAAAAATGTACGTGGAGCGAGAAGTGCATCAACCCACTTAGAAATAACAGACTACGTAGCATTGCGATACCCATTTCTTCTCGTGATCCACGGTGAACTTCCAACCACAGCATACGGGCTGCGGGAATCACGGCGCCGATCATACAACATGTCCATAACTGCTCGTGAATTTTAACCATGCCCAACCTCGAGCTCGCCTCCGCCATTCTGCCAGGACAGATAGAGAGGCAGACAATTGTTGAACGGCCGGATGCGGTGCCGATTGCATAATATCGCGTTGTCATTGTGCAACCGCGGGGACAACGTGAATCTCTTAAAACGACTGAGAGCGGCAGCGATTGCGATACATCGCGATATTTCTCCGCATTCGATGACGAGTACAACTGGATTCTTGTCAAATGGACAGCAAGCGGTGCCGATTGCATAATAATAACTCACCATATTTTTCCGTGCCCGACCTCAAGGACAATAGAAATCGCGTTGAACGACTAAAACTGACACTGTTTATGTAATCGCGATTTTTCTCCGTGTTCTATCTAAAAAACTACGAATCGCGTCAAACGGTTGAGACCCACCAGCGCCAATCGTGTTACGTCTCGATATAGCTCCGTACCTGACTGCGAAGACATAATTCGGTGACGATCACGTAACGTAACATAATATATTTCTTCGTGGTCTTGCGCGGGGACAAAGGAAATCTCCCCATACAGCCAAGATCAGAGCAACTTCTTGGTAATCATAACTTCTTGTACACAAGACGGCATATTTACTGAATCAACTCATTTGATATTAAATATCCATAATTTATTTTTATCTAAATGTTTATAACACCATAAGTGAATCTTATTCACTGCTCTAAACACAGTTCATTGTTGTTTTCCTTCACCGCGCGATGAGCTTCTATGGTTGCCGACAGCAGACGTATCTTGAATTAAAAGGTAACTAAAATTAACTAAAAGGTAGCTAAAAAAGTAACTAATTTTTACTTCATCCTTACAATAGACATCCTGTAAAAAAGATTATCGATAATCCCGTCTCGCAGATTATCGCTGCGCTTTTGTCATTAATTCCTTGCATTTGACATTACGCTGAAAGTCGATAGAACTGTCTATCGATAATCACATCTCGCAGATTATAGCTGCATTTATATTACTCTTTGTGCTTCGACTGTTTGTAAGCGGGAAAGCTTGGTTTTAAGCGGCGCTTGCTGTAGTTCTGGTATTCGTGCAATTGTGTGACAATTTTTTGTGCAATTTAGTGTTTTCGTGATGAATTAAGCTGATGGATTGGAATCCGGGCTAGCCGTAGGAAACAACAACAGCGATATCATCAGTCTTTCAGGGTGGCAAATTCTTCAGACTTTTTGGAAACTGGCACAATGAATTAGATAGTCTCACATCACCGAGAGTTTGTAATCTCTTTCCCTGTAGTCTTTTCTCGCTATTTTAAGACCTTGCGACGCATGTACGCGTTAAGTTTTTGCGCTTTGGGATCTTCTGGATTTCTATTTTTGAAAGTTGGCAGGTATGCTTCTGTTTTGTAGCTTCTATTCACACCGCTGATCATAGGACAGAAACTAAACATGAGGGTAAGTTGAAAACACATTTCTTAATCATCCTTAAAACTATTATTACATCCACAAGTGAGATTGTCCTATTTGCAATATACAAAACCTAGAAGACTCGTAGATCTGCAGATCTGGATGAGGCATTGTCACCTGCCAGATTGAAGAGGACACACATTAGGTTACATGGTTTTGGTAGAAAATTCCCCATTGCTAAGGCAAATTTTCCTTTTTTGAGTTCACTGCCATAGCCAGTCATAGCTGTGGGCTGTGGCATTACTTTTGTCATGGTTGACCATTTTATCATTATATGGGAGATTTATCACTCGATCAAACTTAATTGATTTGAATGTTTTGAATTCGAAATCTTGAGAGATTAAATTTTCTTTTGCCCCTTTAACTTCGTATTAACCAAGCTAGACTGTAGTTTTCTAATTCTCTAAGTCTTGCAGGAGGTAAGTTTGGAAAGAGGTGATCTAAAGGTCTCCTGGGTTCATCACAAGTCCTTCTTCCACTGACTTGTGGATGGACTTCTCAGTGCCGTTCCATCTGTCTTTTTCAGCCCTATTTCTTCTCCATATCTAGAGTTCTCATTTTTTTAAATTCCCCTTTTATGAGTAATACACAGCAGTTTATTTGCAGTGCTTGCTTCTCTAAGCATGTTCCAGCACTAATTCTTCAAACATTTCCTACTCTCCCCCACCGAGTCATTATAGTCATTACAATGTCATCTTGAGGTAATGTTGGGTTGAAATTATGATTATCTAGTTAACATCTAAACAGCAAACTTTCGTTATCAGCCAGCATGGCAAATCGTTCTCTCCTGCTGTTCCAAAGCTTGCAGGATTGAATACTGGTGCAGTCAGTTGGCATTTGAGGGTGCGCAAAATTACGGCACCCCGGTGTCTGCAGTAGTAAAAAGGGACATAAAACCAATAACATTATTATTGAAATATTACCTATAGTGATTTAATACTGGTGAAAAATCGGGGAATCTTTTCCATGGATAGATTTCTGTTCCTATAATGTACCCTTAGCTTATTCAAAATCCCTGAAATGCAGGGCCAGCTGGGAGTATTGTTATGGCAAAAGGATACAATAAATAAAGAGTATAATTCTTCCATAGTGCTCTGGTATGTATGTAGTAGATGGCATGGGACTGAAAAAAGATCCCCATAACTTAGACAATTTTAGGCCCTCAGTTTGGTCTGCATCTTGCAGTTTTTGAACTAAGGGTGCATTATAGGAACCTAAAAGTCAAGCTTGTTTTCTCATTAGTCTATTTGCCACTTTACTGTTTACTCAAAATTTGTTTAACACATCCTAGAAATTGCATGACTTTATCCTCAATCATTCTGCATAAATATGGTACTACATTATGTGTAGCCTATTTCCAAAAGTCGACATCTGACATTTTTTTACAAAAAATAGATTTTGTTGATTTCATATTACTCTTGGAGAAACACATCAAATGGATGGTGTAAGATGTTCCAAAACACGATATTTATCGTTAAAATTCAATATTAAAGTTTGACGTTATTTCCAAATTTTGACATCTGCTTTTTTAAAGTTGTTTCCATAATCCAACACCTACACTTCGTTCCTAAAAGGAAAAATAAAACCCTTGAACGGTGGTATTCAGGAAATTTTATGTTATTCTTGGTACAAGCTCGAACATAAAAAGTAGAATAACATAAAATTTCCTGAATTTTACTGTTTATGCCCCGTTTTTTTTCCCTTCAATAACTTAGAAAATGCAGATGTCGACTTTAGGAAATAGGCTCCTCATTTGCAGTATATGTTATCACAACTGACAATCAAATATTTCTACAAATCATTATTTAAAATATTTCCTGTTCTCTACACCATGTTTATATTTTCTGTAATTTGGTACGAGAATATATTGTGAGGGGATTCAATAATTAAAAAAGAAAAAAAATGTATGTATATTACCATGAGATTTTTCACAATAATTTTGTTGTGTTCCAGAATTTTTAGGTGTACATTAACAAAAATCCCAGAAAGTAATTCACTTCTTCAAAAAGCTCGACTACCATTAGGAATTCTTATTCATCCCTTCAAGGATCTCAATGTAAGTTTTTCATATTTCTGTCAACCACTGTTCAATATTTACCTCAAATTACATTCAAATTTGTGTGAAAGAGTGGTGTTTTTGAAGTAGTCATTAATTTCCATATTACAGACTAGTAGAAATTAATAATGACCCTGGTTGTAGTTACACTTTTTTAATCCAACCTAGCATTAATTTACAGATCTGTGTTACAATATGTATCCTAGCCAGTCACATTTGAATCTTTTGGTATGATTTTCATAGAATCTTTTGTCTTAGAATTATAATATACCGTATATACTCGAATACCACCCGCACATTTTTAAACAAAATCGGACGTGAAAATTTGGGGTGCGGGTCTTATTTGAGTCATCCTGATTTTAAAGATTTAAATTGCCCGCCACGCGCGATATCGGGTGTTGCGAGTATCCGCTAGATGGTGCTAGCCTTCTTCCGGCTATCACTTTGTTTTACCATAAGCAGGCGGCGTCATACTTCCTCGCGCACGTGTCGCGCACGTTTTCCGAGTGTAAACATGAGTTGTAGGAAGAGTTTGCGGTCGTTTAATGTGAGTGAGAAGCTGAAAGTTGTGAGGGAAGCTGAAGTTATTGGAAATCGTGCCCGGCAGGAAATACAGTGCACTCCCGATAATTCGCGTGTGGATAATTCGTTTTGCGGTTAATTCGCGGGTCTCCATGAGAATTTTTTAAATTGGGAATTCTCACAGCAACTAATCATCACGCTAAGTTAAGCAATCTCTCTGTCGTTTAAAAGAATTTTGATGCGACGCAATGCGTAAAGACGAAATCATTGAGACTAGGGAAGACTGAACTGCATTTCTCTGCGATGCAACAGTAGGCCTAATTGCGCAATCTTCGAAACTTACGCGCATGTTGCCGCGAGTGGTATAGCACAGATTTCCTTTGTCTTTGAAGCCCAAACAATACAAGAGGAATGCACTTTCACTCGGTACCTACCCTCCCTTTCCCAACAGCCACGCTCCAAGGTCGCTGATCTGTGAGTTGTGAAGGGTGGATGTGCGGACAGCGTATTGTAAACAGCGATTATTGCGTAATGGCGCAAACGCGCACGACATCGAGATCGTGTTTGTTCGATGTTCTTCATGCAGTCAACTAGTCGGGACGAAAGTACCGCTACTCCGCTCGTACAAAAGCAAGCGCTTGCCGACTTTTGTAACGACGATATTTCGAACGGGCAAGTTAGACGTCGATAAAGACGATTATGATTTACTACAGAAAAGCAAAGAAGAAATAGCATGGCATTTGACTGTTGGTGAGAAAAACTGAAATCCAGTAGATTTCGAGTGCGAGAGTGATGCAACGGAAATCCCGAAATTTTCCCACAGTCAAGCTAGTGTCTCTAGTCACACTTATCTTTTATATAGAAAAACGAGATGAATTTTCGTTTTCATATAATATTTTCTTTGGAAATGTGCAATCGAAAAATAGAATAAACGATCTAAGAAACAAAAAGTAATGACGGCTTTTTTTTAATATATTAATGTAGGCATAATCCACATAGGCCTACCAGTAGCCTAGCATGTCGTGTAAGACACTACAATCAGGAGTTAAAATTATTATTTCGCGTGTTCAAGCCTATTTCAATATTTTAACCAATAGTTTTGTTTTTCCTAGACTTAACAAAAATAACTGCGGATAATTCGCGGAAGTTCGTGCATTAATTACCGCGAATTAACGAGAGTGCACTGTATGATATTGACGAGTCATGTATTCGTGATTGAGCGGGATGACGTCTATGCTACAACCACTGGATGTCTGCGTGAACCGCCCGTTCAAAGCAGCCTTGAAACAGCTGTATACGGAGCAGATGGCGGCCGATAAGCACACACTGACTCCAACCGGTCGTATTCAGCGCCCGGAAGTTCAGCTGCTATGTTCGTGCATTTTGACGGCATGGAATCGTATCTCGGGAGATCTCATACGGAAGAGCTTCAAGAAATGTAGTATTTCGAATGCTATGGATGTCAGTGATGACGACATTTAGTGGGATGGTGATAAAAGTTCCGAAGTTGGTACTTCTGATGACGATGAATGAAGTGTTTGTGTACTCTTATTTGTATTTTTAATCGTTTGATGTGTGTTATTTTAGGACGACTTCAAAACTGTTGGAAACTATTTTGGATAAATGCTATTCTGTTTATTTAGTTACGATTGTACATAATTTTGAGTAATTTTTTTTTTTTTAAATTTTGTTCTTCAAAATCAGGGTGCGGGTCTTATTCGGGGGCGGGTCGTATTCGAGTAAATACGGTAACTTTGTAACTAATATTCCTAAGACTTGACTGTACATAGATTGATTATAGTGCTCCAATGTGGGCATAAAATAAATGAAAAAAAAAAGAACTTATTTATAGTATTGCCTGACCCATGTGTTGGGGTATCGTACCTGCCTTGCACTCGGAGGACCTGGGTTCGATTCCGGGCTCCGTCAGGGATTATAGAAACTGACGTGAGGGCTGGAATGGGGTGCACTCAGCCTCGTGAGGACAATTGAGCAGCTGTCTGACAGTGAAGCGAGAGCTCCGCGGTCACGCAGACCAAGATTAACGGCTGATGGGACCCGATACGCTGATTACGTGTCACCCCATAATCTGCAGGTCAAATGGCTGGGCAGCAGTCACTTGGTAGGCCTAGGCTCTTCATGGGCTGTAATGCCATGGGGTTAGAGGGGGTTTTATGAATTTAATTACATTATATTTGGATCTGTATTGAATTATAAGTATTCAGTTTACCTTATGAAAAGGTAAACATCATTGACAATTCAAATTGTATATCGACTTGACGACCTTTTATTTGACTCTTCATCAGGTAAAAAACAAATTTAATGCACATTCCAATTTTTTAAACATTGAAATTTAAAAGAGTACTTTTTGACACATGTATGAGTAATATGCATTGATACATAAATAAACTTGTCACAATTTCAGTCGTATAATAATAAAACGCTTCATTGATAAACTTGTTAATGCTCTAATAGATATGTTGGCCTGCATGCTAATCCGTATTTCAATTAAGATACAATTGATGAAAGATTAGGAATGAATTTTCAGCCTTTCTCACATCAGAATACTCATGTACGTCATTGTCAAATTCATTGCTGCTTTCTCCATTATTCTTGGGCTTGATCTGGAGCATATTATTGCATCACCCTTGGCATTGATCCAGTTGCCAACAAGTTGATTTGAAATGCAAGAGGAACAAATAATACAAAAATACCACTAGGATTCTAAAGGCACATCTCTGTCTGTGTGGACGTGATCATCTTTTGTTAATGTATGCAAAAATTTATGTTGTAAGCAATGCCTGCAATCCATTCACTGTTGGTTCTTTCAAAATTATCAAAGGAATTTGCATCTGAAGATAGTTGTAGTGTGGAAGAGATTACAACAGACAGTGGTCAATCATGAATGGATCGCCATTGATTGCAATATTTCATGACCAATGCGTCTTATCTCTATTTATTACGCATTATTTTAAGTAATTTCCTCTGGGGACATATTGAAAGTATCAGTTTTTATAGAAATCAATGTTCGAGATAATGGATATTTAACCTTTAAACTGCTATGAATTTCCAGATGAATGAACACCATGTGCTGAGTTATTTTCACACATATTAGTACCATTTTACATCAAGGCCCTGAATCAATTTAACATATTCCCCTTTCTTCTATTGGTTCCATATATCTTGGGTTATGTTGTCGTTCTCTTCTCTAATGTCTTCCAAGTAGACATCAGTCACTTACTTCAGAAGAAAGGCCAAAGCTTTTCTGTTCGTTCTCGCTTGAACCTCATTATAGTTCTCCACTTCCACGTTGAAACCAGGTTCTATGGCATTCCAACATTTTTCATTCGATAAGTTCAGCTTGCGCTCTTCTTGACTATGCATAGTAATCATTACTTCTCAACTGCGGCACACCGTCACCTCGTTTGTAGTCTGCCATCTTGGACGTTCTCCACAATCACTGTTCTCAACTTCTTCATTAAACTTTCACACGCTCTCTTTCACTTCTCTTCATTATTCGGTCCTTTAACTGTGGCCTTGGGCCCATAACCTCCAGTTAGGTAATATTAAGCAGTGGAATAAAAGACCGACTTGTTGACTGATATTTATTCAACTAGACACTGAGACACACATTTTGTAATAGATTGCCGAACAAGAACACACGGCAGCACTATAGTTGCACCAATCAGGCCAATCAAAAGGAACAAAAAAAAAAAAAAAAAAAGAGCAACAAAATACTGAAATGGTTGACAACTTACACAGTAATAACAATACCACAATACCACACTGTGTGAAAACTTCACATTTACCATAGTCCAACCCAATCCCTAAGACATAATCGGCAAGAAATTAAAGTGCAGAAGTAAATACTGTTCAGCTTTCATCTTTCACATGAAACTTGTTGAATATTTCTTTTAGGCACGAGAGAGTAGTAACTAAAGTTTCTATTTATTGTTGATAGTTTTCAATTACAACTCTGGTTTTAATGTCAGTGATTTACAATAGAACCTTGATAATTCAAAATTAACTAATACAAAATCCTATCCTTTGATCAATCAATCATTGGACAGGAAAAGGAGATAGAAACTTTGAAAAAGAAAAAAAAAAATCTAAAACTTTGGATTTGTCTTTTCATGTTCAAATTCTTCAATTTGAAATAAGGACAATTAGTAATTTGATTGACAAAGCTGATCCTGTGACTCAAACTCAAATTTTTAACTCAACATTTTCCTTAATTTCATGTAAAAATGAATTTACTGTGTGATCATGTTCATGCGCTCATAGTACTTAAAGTTTTGATTCACTAGGTGTGTGTCATCCGAGTGAATTACTGGTATTGAATACAAATGATTTTACAGTATTGAACAATTCTGTCCCAATAGCCACCCGTGCTATCCCCAGATTTTGTCAGAAGTGAAAAAGTGAATGAGAGTGGCTGGGTTTCTGCCAAGGCAGTGGGCGGGAAGGCTTTTTGGGTAAGGGTCTTTCCACACACAACCACAAACGAAGGATAAGACTTGGAAAATTATAATCAAGGGTCTTAACTAATTGTGAATTTTGTTCATAAAACAAATATTTCAATAAAAAAGAAATCCCGAAGGAAAATGTCACGGCACAAACCTAGAAAATATTGCTGAGTTTTAATTCACTGGCCGTGAAAGCCAATATACCATCTTTTTGGAAGCCTTCATAGGGAGGTTATGGCTGCTTGAGCTTTTAGTTCTTGCAGTAAAGAGGCGCAGGTGCGGTTCATAAAAAGGGAGGTAGTGCGCAGTTCCCTACTCTTGTGAGGGGTCCGGGCGGAGACACTAAGAGCCAGCTTGGTGTCTTAGGCGAAACCCCACTCAAGACATGGCACAAACCTAGAAAAAATTGCTGTGTTTTAAAATTACTTTTACTTATTACTTATTATTAAATACTTTTAAGATCATCTCTACTAAGTATAAAACAAAGTCCCCAATTCTTGGATGTTATGGGTAAACTCGAAAACCACTGGATGGATTTTGATGCGGTTTTCACCATTCTGTAAAGGATATCTCGAGGATGATTTCTATAGAAAATAATTTATTTATGATCAAAGGAAGCCGAGCAGTAACGATTTTAGTGGAAAAGTCGAAAGTAAAACCTGGCATCCGAGAGTGTTGTAAGCTTATGCTGGGCAAACCGTTCAAGATATCTAAATACTATGAGTGCAAGAATTGTTCAGCATGAAAAGTTCTACAAAACAGTCTGCGAGAGCATATGTCTATCTTCAATACATTGCACACTATAAGTGTTTTTAAGTTTTAATTTCTTTCAACCATGTCCATTCAACTACTGAGGCGACAGTTTACAACCTAGCTAAGGGCGAGTCTATCATCCCTGTTACAGCCTAGCTAGCGGGCAAACCTATTGCCCCAGATACAGCCAGCAGCAAACCGTTGAGTCGTGTTGAGTTAAGACTTCTGAGAAGGGTGGTTGTGTTTGGAGCTTCCCTGGAAGTGCAACTCGGGTTTTCTTCATTTTGCCTGTGAAACACAGTCAAGTTATGATTGGACGGAAGGGGGATTTGAGTTTCATTCACATCACCATTCTCTGAAAGTGCAACTCTCATTTCGCCTGTGAACTTTTCTTTCTGCAAAATTCACAGTCAATTTAAGATTGGACGGAAGGGGGATTATATTATATTAAATTATACTGATTGGCGTATAATCTCTACTTAGTATAAAACTAAGTTTCCGATTCTTGGATGTCACGGGTAATCTCGAGTACCACTGAATGGATTTTGATGCGGTTTTTACAGTTCTGTAAAGGATATCTCGAGGAAGGTTTCTGTAAAAAATAATTTATTTATGACCAAAGGAAGTCGAGCACTAACGATTTGAGTGGAAAGGTCGAAAAAAGAATTGGCATCCATGTGCTTTTTGAGCTTACGCTGGGCAAACCGTTATTATGAGTGTAAGAATTGTTCAGCATGAAAAGTTCTAAAAAAAAAAAAAAAAAAAAGCCCCTGAGAGCATATCTCTATCTTCAATACATCGCCTACTATAAGTGTTTTTACGTTTTCATTTCTTCCAACAATGCCCATTCAGTTACTGAAGCGACAGTTGACGAGCTAGCTAGGGGGAGTCTATCACCCCTGTTACAGCTTAGCTAGTGGACGAGCTTATTGCCTCAGATACAGCCAGCAGCAAACTGTCGAGTCGTGTTGAGTTCGAAACTTTAGAGAAGAGTGGTTGTGTTTGGAGTTTCCCTGGAAGTGCAACTCGGCTTTTCTTCATTTCGCCTGTGAACGTTTCGTTCAAGTTAAGATTGGACCCATCATGCCGAGACGTAAAACAGATATTGGTCGTTGTTCATTGTCATTGGAAAAAGAAAGCGCTTATCACGTAATGCATTCATAACTGTTCTCGGGCGAAACCGGGTTGGGTTGCTAGTATATAAATAAAACCTAACCCAGAATTTGCATTAACCTAAAGGATCCTTCCTAACCTAACATTTAAAAAAACAAAATTATGTAACTCAGAGTGTCGAGCGATACGGGAAATGCGGGAAATATACGGGAATTTTAGTGACACGGGAAATATACGTGAATTACGCATTTGGTACTGGAAATCTTAAAAGTCTCATAATGCCAGACTTCTTAGCCTCCGAACGCTCGGTAGATTCCTCCCGCTCGGCCTTCTATTTCGCCTGCAGACCACGCTGCCACCCGCAATTTGTGCCATTGATAGAGCACTAAGCGGGACTAGAACCCAGCCAACGTCGAATGCATTCTTTGCCTGGCCGACCGCCGGCCGTACTCTCTCTGCGCGTCCCGCGTTCGTTGTTGACAATGACAGGCAGGAGTCAGTCAGCATTGTTATTCACAGAAGAAACCAGTTGTTTTTTCGACATGGGTTTCTCGACGAGAGCAGCCCTTAAAGAAGCTAACAGCTCAAGGTCTCAGAAAATTCCAGACGCGGATGTGCTTCAATTTCGCATCAACTGCCGAAAATAGTACATTCATATCCTATGGCTGAAAAATTCAAAGAGAGGTCACCTCTTGCTTACAAGATGACCCGTGCTATTTCCTGCTTAGACCGCATAGTGGTTGCTGAGACTCCTAAGTTGGCAGAAGATAGGATCGTCGGCAGAAGATAGGATCGTCATTGCCCTGGAAATTCTTTGTAATCAGAAGAATTTGCTTTCTGGCGCAATGGCTGACCGCATCGAGAGCAGCTACTCCGCACTTCTGAGACTGCCCTCCGAAACTGCGCGTTTGGAGCAGTTCTACAGAAAAGAGCCACGATTCAACATGCTGTGGTCTGAATTAGTGGCTTCAGCACCTTCCTTAGTTCCTGCCAAAAGCGATCTCACAAGCTTCGTTAAAATTATGCTGATTTTGTATCGCAGCAATGCAGCTCTAGAGAGAAGTTTCTCCCTGAACAAGGAGTGCACGATCGTCAATCACAAAGAAGCCAGTCCGATTGGCATGCCTACTGTTCAGGAAGTTGAGGTGGCAGCTGGTGGAGTAGAAAAGATAAAAAATAAGACATTTTCAATTTCTGCCTATTCAGTACTTTTACTTCTAACACACTTCAGGGGTACATGTTTCGGAACCTATTGATTCCTTCCTCAGCCCATAATCTTATGTTTATGACACATCATGAAATAGAACGTCGGATCTCTTAAAACAATGGCAAAATTCACTTTATACAATAAAAACATTTAAAAAACAATAATTAAAAACTAATATAAAACAACATGCAAGGTTCTCAAGCTCTCAGGTCCACTCATTACACATGCTTCTGTCCTGTGTTATAATGAACGTCATTTGACACTCAATAGCATTTTGATGAATACCAAAACATGAAGTGACGTTGAAGATTGTTCAATGTCTATAATTCAATTATGCTACTTTTGTAGCGTATCTTATACTGGTTTTTGAAATATACTTGATGAACACTTTGAGAAACGCCGTGGTTGAGCGTTTGATGAGCCATGGTGGTCAAATGCATTGCTTAGAAGGGATTATTAAGATGTCTGTCATTGAAAAATTGAAAAAGTTCTTTCTTTTTCTCTCTGTCCACTGTACCTGGAATGAGTGAATGGAGCAGACTTAGTACAGTTCGGAAAGATTATATAAAAGATATAAGAACCTGATTTTAAAACAAATTGAGCAGAAAACTATGCTGGGTCCTGAAAGAGAAAAACAGTATACAGTGGAATCACGTTAGCACGTTCTCGGTTACGACGTTTTCCCATTTAGCGCGATGATTTTCTCAAGTCCCAGTCCCAATTCTACAAAATACATGTTGATACATCCCCTTAATACGTTCTCTATTCCCGCTTACGACGATCAAATTTCCGTTGTACTATTTGTAAGCGAACCTGATTTTATTCTTATTTCATTATGAAATTCGGCTTCTGGAAAACACGACGCGATATTGCCTCATATTCTCTGATAGTTATTGACAGTGTAGATGATTTCATTGTGTTTGACGGCGTAGAAGCGGCTATAGCTATGACGCAACACAGGTGACGTGTCTCTCTCCCGCTGCCCTTTCTCAAGTCCCTATCCTACTAAATTCATGTTGATATATCCCCTTAATAGGTTCTCTATTCCCGCTTACAACAATCCAATTTCCGTTGACTATTTGTTAGTGAACCGTATTTTATTCTTATTTCATTATAAAATTCGGCTTCTGGAAAACACGACACGATATTGCCTCATATTCTCTGCTAGTTATTGGCAGTGTAGATGATTTCATTGTGTTTGACGGCGTAGAAGCGGCTATAGCTATGACGCAACACAGGTGACGTGTCTCTCTCCCGCTGCCCTTTCTCAAGTCCCTATCGTACTAAATTCATGTTGATATATCCCCTTAATACGTTCTCTATTCCCGCTTAGAACGATCCAATTTCCGTTGACTATTTGTTAGTGAACCGTATTTTATTCTTATTTCATTATAAAATTCGGCTTCTGGAAAACACGACGCGATATTGCCTCATATTCTCTGTTAGTTATTGGCAGTGTAGATGATTTCATTGTGTTTGACGGCGTAGAAGCGGCTATAGCTATGACGCAACACAGGTGACGTGTCTCTCTCCCGCTGCCCTTCACCCCCTTCCCTTTGTTTATTTCTCACGTAGGCGCATTATTGTCTTGGTATTCCGCACTATTGTTTTCTAGTTCTTAGTGTTCACGTCCAGTTATGACCTATTTTATTGCGTGTTTCATAATGGATAAGAAGAAAGTACGGCAGATAACTAATGATGAGGAGATAAAATACATTCGAGACATGGTATGCAATCCTCACATGAAGCGTGTGGATATAGCGCGAAAGTGGAACATTCCTCCGTCTACACTGAACACGATTCTCGGCAAAAGGAAGGAAATCGAACGTGCATTTGAAGAAGGAATGAGCGGCAAAAGGAAACGTGTACGAGAGGGACAGTTTCCTCAACTAGAAAGCGCTTTATTGAAGTGGTTCAAGCAAGCCCGTGCTTCAAACATATGCGTGCGCGGTCGCCGGTAACTGAGCCGTCACTAGCGGAGCGCGAGAGCGAGAATGTCCTTGCTAAGCAGAAATAAAGACCCTGTATTATACTGTAGTGTAGAGGTACAGTAATTCATTTTTTTGTTATTTATTCCGTGTAAATTACTGATAACCTATGTTTATGTCGTGACTGTAGTAGTGCATACAATCACTTACTAAGGTCGGTGATTTGACGTCCATATATACGCCGCGTTCTTTCTTATACGTTGTAAATGCAGTATGGCGTTTTTCGGTAGTACGTTTTCCCGCATATGACGTCCAAATTTTTCCGTCCCTTGAAAAACGTACTAACGAGATTCCACTGTATTATGATGATATATGGTCGACGTGGAAAGTTCAGTTAGAGAAGATGAAAATTGCTTGCGCGAAATTTGGAAAGTAACTTACCGATGTCAAGTGAAAATGGCTGTTGCGGGAATCACAGGGAGGTCAGTGCTCCGCTGAGTGTGAACTGTTTGCCACTACTGGGTTGCGTGCGTTTGGCAGGTATTGGGAGAGACGGCCTGCGCGGTGAGAGAGGGGGGAGGAAGGTTGGTCAGGCGTGGGGGAGGAGGGAAAGACAAGGTGATGGTGTGGTGAAGGTCAGGGAGAGGCTCATTGGTAATCTATGGTGGTTTGAGTTTTTTATCGTTTAAGTGGTCTGCGATGGTGTCAAATGACATATTTGTCTCGAAATTGATATAATTTAAATTATTGGAGATACTTGATCTCTGAAATGTATTTATATGAATAGCCTCCATAATATTCATCAAGCTGCCCTTAGAGACGTAGTGTAATATACTGACGTCATCTACTATATATTTGTCAAATACCACTCACTCATTCATTCATCACGAAATCTTAGAAACCACCGAACGGATTGGAATGAAATTTGGTATGCAGCTTCCTCAAGGGCCACAAATGCCCACTAAGAGAGGATTTTGGGATATTCAGGTTTTAAAGGGGTGTTAAGGGGGTAGACCTGCATTTCATTCAATAGCAATATCTCCCGATTGGTTTCTTTGGGGGATGTTATACTCGGCATATAAACTCATCATTAAAAATAAGAAGACATGTGTCTGAGAGTTTTTCGATGTGGTGTATATTATGAGGTGAAAGGGGTGAAAAGTGGGGATTGAAAGATTCCTAACGGAGCGTGTATCTCTTAAACGACAAGGCGAGGAGTTTGAAACTCAGCGAAAAAATCAACATAAAAAAGAAGTAAATATGTGTTTGACCGTTTTTTCATAAATCCAATTTAAGGGGCCCATGGGGAGGGGTGAAAATCTGGGGGGGGAAACAGGAAAGAAAGTGTCCTAACTGATTGTCTGACTGACTCACTCATCAAACTCAAGGGGGAAAAATCTGCTTTAACCCCCTTAGCGTGTACGGCGCAACGGTGCGCCCACTAGCCTGCTACGTTCACAGCGTGTACGGCGCAAGGGTGCGCCGTCGAATTTGAAACGCCCGCTACGTGGACTTCGTAATAGTAATTTATTTGGTCGTAAGATGGCAGGAAGAGGCAACTTTTGGCTACACTTCGAGCTACTTATTATTGCCAGGAGGTGTCGCATATCTTCACAGTCATTTATTTTTCAGATCTCTGCACACGTGTTCCCGCTTTTGCGGACCGTGAGTTTGCTTGTAAACATGGCAGGTCGTGGCACAGTTATTGATGACAAAGACATAGCTAATTTGCTCGATATTAGTGCCAACGAAAGTGATTCAGAGTGTGACAGCGATATAGAGGATGAGTTCGCTATAACTTCCAGTGAAGATAGTGACGCTGACGATGTAATTCGCGATAGAACGCCAAGAAATACGAACACATTAGGCGACTGTGATATTGTCCCAGAATTGACGTGCCGCTGACCAGGGATAACCAGGTTATCAATAGTTTAGAATATTATGTTATATGTTGTTCTTATTGTGTGTGTTTTTTGAAAACTTTTGCCAGTGCGTTTGGAAATTATAGCGAAATGCATATGACACCGCGCTTACCATTGGGAGTAGGCTAGAAATAATGCACGTTGTGGGTGCAGCCCAGAGTTTCACAATATCACGCTTGAGGGTTTAAAGTAAGTAAATAGCTGTTCGACAGTTTTTTTCATAAATTAAATTTAAGGGGTTCATGGGGAAGGGTGAAATTCTGAAAAAAGGTAATTGAAAGAAAATGTCTTGACTCACTCACTCATCATCGCCCAGCCAAAATTATGTTAGAAACATGACAAGTTTGGGGATATGTTCATTGTATGTCAAAACCGTCTACTAAGGGAGGATTTTCGGATATTCAGGTTCTAAAGGGGTTTTAAGGGGGTTAAACCTGCATTTCATTAAATAACAATATCTCTCGATTGGTTTCATTGGGGGATATGATACACGGCATATAAACTCGTCATTAAAAAGTAAGAAGACTAGTGTCTGAGGGTTTTTCGATGTGGTGTATATTATGAGGTGAAAGGGGTGAAAAGCGGGGATTGAAAGATTCCTAACGGAGCGTGTATCTCTTAAACGACATAGGCGAGGAGTTTGAAACTCAGCGGAAATGAAACAGCATAAAAATTAAGTAAATATGTATTTCACTGTTTTTTCATAAATACAATTTAAGGGGCCCATGGGGAGGGGTGAAATTCTTGGGGGGAGGGTGAAACAGGAAAGAAAGTGTCCTAACTGATCGACTGACTGACTCACTCATCAAACTCAGAGGGAAAAAACTACTTTAAAGTAAGTAAATAGCTTTTCGAAAGTTTTTTTGATCAATCAAATTGAAGGGGTTCATCGGGAGGGGTGAAATTCTGAAGAAAAAAAAAATTGAAAGAAAATGCCCTGACTCATTCACTCACTCATCATCGCCCAACCAAAAATATTGAATTTGGAAACATGGCATTTCGGGGATATGTTCGTTGTATGTCAAAACCGTACACTAAGGGAGGATTTTTGGATATTCAAGTTCTAAAGGGGTCTTAAGGGGGTTAAACCTGCATTTCATTGAATAACAATATCTCACGAGTAGTTTCATTTGGGGATGTGATACTCGGCATATAGTCATTAAAAATAAGCAGACATGTGCCTAAGGGTTTTTCGATGTGGTGTATTATTATGAGGTGAAAGGGGTGAAAAGTGGGGGTTGAAGGATTCCTAACGGAGCGTGTAGGCCTATCTCTTAAACGACATAGGCGAGAAATTTGAAACTCAGCAAAAAAGAAGTCAGCTTAAAAAATAAGTCAATCGGTGTTCGACCGTTATTTATAAAGTAATTTAAGGGGCCAATGGGGTGGGGTGAAATTCTGGGGGCAAAAGGAGAGAAAGTGTCCTAACTGACTGACTAACTCACTCACTCATCAAACTCAGGGAAAAAAAGACAGCTTAAAAAATAAGTTAATAGGTGTTCAAGCGTTTTTTCATCAATCCAATTAAAGGGGCCCATGGGGAGGGGTGAAATTCTGGTAAAAATAATTGAAAGAAAATGTCCTGTCTGACTCACTCATCATCGCCTAGCCAAAATTATTGAAGTTAGAAACATGAAATTTTGGGGGATATGTTCGTTGTATGTCGAAAACGTCTACCAAGGAAAGAATTTTGGATATTCAGGTTCTAAAGAGGTGTTAAGGGGGTAAACGTGCATTTCGTTGAATAGCAATATCTCACGAGGGGTTTCATTTGGTTATGTGATACTTGGCACATATACTAATCATTAAAAATAAGCTGACAAATGTCTAATGGTTTTTCGATGTAGTGTATATAATGAGGTGCAAGGGCTGAAAAGTGGGGGTTGAAAGATTTCTAACGGAGCGTGTATCTCTTAAACGACATAGGCGAGGAGTTTGAATCTCGGAGGAAATCAATCAGCTTAAAAATAAATAAATAAAATAAATAGGTGTTCGACCGTTTTTTCATAAATGCAATTTAAGGGGCCTATGGGGAGGGGTGACATTCTGGAAGAAAAACGTCCACTAAGGAAGGATTTTTGGATGTTCACTCTCATCGACCAACCAAAACTATTAAAGTTAAAAGAATGATATTTTGGGGATATGTTTGTTGTGTGTCGAAAACGTCTACTAAGGAGGGATTTTTGGGTATTCAGGTTCTAAAGGGGTGTTAACGGGGTTAAACCTGCATTTCATTGAATAACATTATGACACGACTATGACGCGGGCAAAGCGAGGCTAAAAATGAGATGGTGTGTGTCTGTGTATTACTCAATCACGCAAGTACCACTGGTCCGATTTACATGAATTTTACATGGAAGTTGCTGATTTACCTGGTTAACATATAGGTTACTTTTGATTTCAATACTTTGCATTATTTAAAGATGGCGACCATTTTAGTGACGTCACTACACCCTTTGGTTTCAAACTTTCATATTTCCATTTCAAATAAAAAGAAAACGGTAAGAAATAGCAAACTTTTGATGGCATATACGAGGTTTAAAATTACATTTTCTATCCGAAAGGTATCTCCAACGGTTAGCGAGTAAAACATAAATTTGTGCTATAAAACACGGTCAACGCCGAGCTGTGTAGTTGGACAAAATGTTCCATCCTTAATGTCCCTCTGCGCAGCACCTCGCCTATCCCCTGTTTTAACTGTCACCTTCACATTTTAATTTATTTATGACGCGTAGCGAAGCACGGGTACTTCAGCTAGTTGTCTATATTTGTAAACTTGTGCCCAGATTCTTCCATGTGTAACGCCATTGCTGAAAATTTCTTGTGTTTGATGGCTGGAACATGTTCAGCGTAACGAATACGGAAGCTTCTTCCGGTTTGTTTCAGCCATCAAACACAAGATAAACAGTTAATTTCGAAAACATTGCACTATCACAATGATGGCTTCATTTTTCCATTGGTCAGTTTGGGTAGTTGGTAGATACGCCCTGGATGTCCCAGTCCAACACATGAGAAAACGGGTGATAATGTGCCCGGGTCCCCGCCAGCAGCTTCCCAGCAAAGCCACCAACCAATTTGCCTCGAACAGGATACTTTGGACGTTAAAAGCTAAAGCACATACGGCAGCCCAAAAGTGCCAAAGAGAGGCATACAGTTTTTTACCATGGTCACACAGATTTAGTCCATTAAAGAAACTCTTCCTTTTAAATTGATTGAAGTACAAAATGCAGTCACACTTTCTCCAGCAGATTTTTAAAGTCTTTTAAAAATAAATTTAATACAAACGGGGTCATCTTAAATTTTAAGTCAATATCTTACTCTTAACATTACAGAAACTTATATGTCCCAGCAGGACCAAACAAACCTTCATCCAAATTTAAAATACAAGTCAAGTTTTAAAACATAGGTTTCCAGTCATTTTCAGCATTCCTTTCAATCTGTTAAACATAAGCACATCAAGAAATCATATGAAAGTGGTTTCAGGACCAATATGGCACCTAATGATTTTGCCTTTGAATTCCTTTCTACATTTAAGTTTCACATAAAATATGACGCTTGCAGTCAATATTAAATTTTCATTAAAAATTAAAAGAATTACATAAATTTATAAAAATTTGTTAACACAGACATCAGGTATGATGTGGCATTAGGCCTAACTGCAATAATAATGTTTAATTTTCATTTTTTTGACACGTACTGTAGATCCCTACGTACAGTACATGTTAATAATTACTCTGTGCTGGAATAATATTATGTTCGATCAGCACATTTTCTTGAATAACGTAAAATTAATTATTTGCTTTCATGATAACTTTAACCTCTCATTTACTGCTTTTAATGTATTCTTCGGATTATCTGTGAAACTCTTCCCAAGTATTATTGCGGCTAGTCGAGAGTATAATATATGCTGTATGAACGAATCACTATATGGGCTGAAACAGGCTGGACGTTGTTGGTACCAGCGACTAAATTGTTTGTTAAAGAAGTGTGGAGCAACTCCAACTTTGGGAATGAAAGTATGTATGAGAAGAATGAAGGTGATAATCATTGTCGACTTTGATATCATATGATACTGGAAGGATCGATGAAGCCTACAGAGTTTTGAAGAAATCTTTCTTGATTAACGACTACAGGAACTTGTCGTACTGCCTCAGAGTCAAGATTTCTTGTGATAATTCGTCAATCACCACGAGTCAGCACGGGTACATTTTGGATATACTTGATCGTTTTGGAATGTAAGTGTCTCACTCTTATCTCCACACCGTTTGATCCAGGGACTAAAGCTGTCTATACACATTTGGAGCATTGAGGATGGAGAGAATCCTTTGCACGGGGAGCTTGTAAGTGCACTTTTGTACCTGTCCATTGCTACACGTCCAGACATTGCCCAAGCGACTAGTGTTTTAAGTCAACTGAATGACTGCTTGGCTGTCTGCCATTGGCAAGCAGCAATGCGTGTGCTACATTACCTCGGGGGAACAGTGGACTTGGCATTACCTTTGGGTCAAAGGAGAGCTGCCTGACTGGCTATATTGATGCCGACTGGGCCATGTGCATTGATGACAGAAGGTCCAATCTGGGCATGTATTTACGATGAGTGGAGGACCCAATTAGTGGGAGTCTAGGAAACGGCACTGAGTAGCTTTGTTTTCTACAGAGTCTGAATACATGGCACTCAGCAATGCATCGAAGAAAGAGGTTCGTCTATGACCACTAACTGAAGAAATTGTTGCCAGCTGCCAACATACACATTGATAATCAAGGGGCAAAGAAACTGGCTGAAAACCTGGTATATCATTCTCAGACCAAGCACATACATGTGCGCCACCACTTCATCACAGAAGCCATATAAGCTTGGGAGATGAACCTAGATTACCTTGTGACAAATGAGATGCCAGCAGACATTCTCACAAAAGGACTACCTGGAGTCCAGCACTGGAGGTGTTCGAGCTTCGTAGGTGAAATAGACTGTTCAGACGGTTATTGCTTTGAAAGGGGTGTTAGTTATGTTTTCAAATCGAACCATCATCTTCTTATTTTACCAACTAGTGCTGCCATCTGTATGTTTTTGTAGTCGCTTGTGTACTAACTTTGCCTCATTGTGCACAAACAATGCACTTCTTACCAATCTGTTGAAGTCCTGTATTTTTCTTTCAACTGTAGGCCTACTTTGTTATACCTTAAATGTGTGTATACAGTAACGGGCATTGTGATACCAATTTGCAATCCTGCAGCCTCGATAACAAAAATGATGTTTAAGAATGTGAAAATTGGTATATCTTACAATATGAATAAGGTTATGTCAATTTCATTGTCTGCCGTTTTGTCTTTGTATATTTACTACTTTCGAGAATATTCTTCAGAAAACTATTTATATAATGGATATTATTGGTTACAATTAAAAGGATGTTTTAACAATGTGATGCAGGTTAAATGATTTTTTTAAACATAACATCAGCATTAGTGCATGTTTCTACGAATCATAGATGATATGAATCATAGGTATTATGGCAATCAATGGAGAGAGGGAGAGGAGGTTAAAACCAAGTCATGTACTGTAATTTGAAGTACAATTTTTTGTACCAAAAACATCAATAGTAAAAATGTTCCTAGTTCTGTTGAATTAGAAGTTGGTAACTATATGATGTACATATTTATTTCCAGCATTTACCTGTGATCCAGTGCAGTACCATAGTGCGTTGCCGGGCCTGCCGAACATACATTAATCCTTTTGTCTATTTTGTGGACCAGAAGAGGTGGAAGTGCAACCTTTGTTTCAGAGTTAATGAACGTGAGTTAATGAACTAATTTTTAAGCTATGTCAAAAAGGTAGAAATTAATGCCATTGCTGTTTGGGTTCTCTCAATTTGAAATGGAACATTGACTAAGGTCGAGTCTATTATATGATTTTTTGTGACTAAACAGTGAATAAATAATTATTCTCTCTTGCATCTGTTACTCTGAATTCTCCCTGGTTCTGTATTAAGCATTCTCATGAGCTTTTGTCTTCTTATAGCATTTATTTTCATTTTGAAGTATTGTGATAATCAGTGCAATAGTTATGTAATTGCGTATTTTTTATTTCAGTTCCGGAGGAGTTTCAGTATGATCCCGTTAGTAAATCCTATGGCGATCCAACACGTCGGCCAGAAATCAAGTCTTCAACAATAGAATTCATTGCACCTTCAGAATATATGGTATGTTCAGTATCCATGCTCATATATTTTCTCAAGAAGTACCGGTATCTGTTTCATCCAAAAAGTTGTAATGATTGAGTGTTAACGAGAATATGCATAGCACAATAGAGGCAGTAGTAGTGTAAGAGGAAGAAAAATTAATTACTGGCTTTGTTCAGAGGTGTTGAGCATTGCCTTCCACCTGAAAGTTACTGGGTGACCTTGTATTTGAGTGACCATGCAGGAGATGATGAACCAAACTTTCAGTAGGCTACAGTGGTATAAAAACAAGTTCAGAAAGTAAAAACGCACAAAAAACGTATTTACGCATGTATGCTATGAATTTTTTTTCCAAAAACTCTTGTAAAATTTGGGATGCGTATCATACATGAGGAAATTGTATATGGACCACCCAAAGCCAAGTTTGCATTACTGGTGTATATGACTTTTTCATTGGGCTAGTATTATTTAAATGATGTTTCAAATGGAAGTTGAAACAACGTATTATTTAAATAATAATTAAATCGGTTTTCCTTTTGTCTCAGTTGCTTGTCTATTTATTCCAGTGATAAAATTGATGTGTAAATTATATAAAGAAATAATGTAAAATTCAAACAGTATTATGTGATGACTAGGGCTTGGATGTTTAAGACCTAAACGTAGCCCGAATATGCAAGCAAATATGACCTTAAAAATGACGAAATATGACAAAATATGACCTGACAATGACTGATTTAAATATGGCCGTTTAAAAAAAAAAATCCAAGCGACAATCCCTTTGAGATTGAACTGTTAACTAAATTCTTTATTCCTATTTTGATATTAATTTTCTGAATATAGATGTTTATGTGGTTATTTACAGTCTATTTTCCTTGACTCACTTATCAAACACCTGAGAGTACATACCTATAAAATATGTTCACTAAAATGATTAGTCACACGAAATTTTAAAAGTTAGAATATATTATCCATACTGCAATGGTGGTTTGAAACATCAGAAAATTAGAAATTTATCTCATTTTTTAAAAACAAATTTGGAGTGGTGAAGCCCATTTTACATTCAAATGTGTTCAAGCTTTTACTGAACACTGCAAAATGAATTAATGTCATTCAGTTCATTATGGTGGAGCCTATAATTCAAATGCACATACCTTTTTCATTCTGCTCCACGGGTGGAATTGAAGTGTATGACGAGATTCATCTTCAAAGCTTCAGGCGTGACAGACCTCCGATTATCTCATAATACATTCTTGTATGAAGAGAAGCTCCTGTCTACATCACAAGACGTTATTGGAGCATATTTAAACAATGTTAAGTCACTGCTGTTAAGTACGCACTTATCTTGAATTATACTGGTACCTTCTCCTCTAAGCACATCGTTTATCTTGCACATAAGATGAAAACCGTCATTTCGCTGCAGCACATTTTGAAGTTTGCGTTTTATGCTGTCGCCAACTATTCCATGCGATTGTTGCACTGATAGTTCAACACTTCTAACAATTTCAATTTTTTTTTTTTCCCCCGTGGCACTACAGCCCTTGAAGGGCCTAGGCCTACCAAGCGACCGCTGCCCAGCCAATTGGCCTGCAGATTTTGGGGTGACGCGTGGTCAGCGTGTCGGGTCCCCTCGGCCGTTGATCTTGGTTTTCGTGACCGGGGCACTGTCTCACTGTCAGACAGCTACTCAATTGTCCTCACGAGGCTGAGTGCACCCCGTTCCAACCCTCACGTCAGTTTTAAAATCCCTGACGGAGCCGGGGATCGAACCCGGGGCCTCCGGGTGAGAGGCAGGCGCGCTACCCCAACACCACGGGGCCGGCTAACAATTTCAATACTTTCACAAATTTCTAAGCTAGCAGCTTCTAAACGAGTAATTGCACTCAATACATTTCCAAAGTTCGACCTTATGTATGTCAGATTTTCGGAGAGACTGTTTGAAAACAATTCCTGCGCAATCTTGATGGAGAAGGCATCATCTTTGTTGAAGCCGTTAACAACGTTTTTGATAGTGGAATAGTTTTCGCAGTAACACACGGCAGCGTCGAGCCACGTTCCCCAACTAGTAAGAACTGGCTGTGGAGGGAGTGGTGTTGAAGTGGCTATCTCCTTGAAAGTTGCAACTCAGTGTGGAGCTTTTACAAAAATATTTTTAACATTAGATATTGATTTATCGACTTGAGGAAAATTTCCACAGATTTCTTCTGCCACTCTGTGCAGAGCGAGCACAAGGCAATTGAGGTGAATCATTCTTGGGTAGAACATCTTGAGGCCTTGAGCAGCTTTCACCGTATACGGAGCAGCATCAGTAACAAAGAGAAGAACGTTTTCCTGCTTAATTTCATCCTTCCATAAAATTTTTAGTGCATTATTAAAAAGAATTGCAATCGTTGAGTGATATGCTCTGTCTAGAACTTGCGCTGTTAGTAGAAAACTGCCCCCAGGACCATCATCATGGAGTGTTCCAATAATAACACCTGCAGTGTCCTTTGTCTCATCAATAGATATCCAAATCTTATTGTTTGCTACATTTTGCCGTATTCGGTCTGGAGCATCTTCATAGGAACACAGTAAATAGCTTTTTCACAATGTTGATTCTGTAGGACCAGATTTCTTTGTATACTTTTCCAGGAAATTCTTGGAATAAGAATTGTTTGCTCTCTGCAGAGGATTGTTTGCAGACACCATCATCTCACAAAGTTCCTTCAAAGAATCCAAAGTTCTGTCCATCTTTGAGGGTGTTACAGCCTTTTCAAATACAGTGGAATCTCGTTAGTACGTTTTTCAAGGGACTGAAAAATTTGGACGTCATATGCGGGAAAACGTACTACCGAAAAACGCCATACTGCATTTACAACGTATAAGAAAGAACGCGGCGTATATAAGGACGTCAAATCGCCGACCTTAGTAAGTGATTGTATGCACTACTACAGTCACATCATAAACATAGGTTATCAGTAATTTACACGGAATAAATAATATAAAAATGAATTACTGTACCTCTACACTACAGTATAATACAGGGTCTTTATTTCTGCTTAGCAAGGACATTCTCGCTCTCGCGCTCCGCCAGTGACGGCTCAGTTTCCGGCGACCGCGCACTCATATGTTTGAAGCACGGGCTTGCTTGAACCACTTAATAAAGTGCTTTCTAGTTGAGAAAACTGTCTCTCTCGCACACGTTTCCTTTTGCCGCTCATTCCTTCTTCAAATGCATGTTCGATTTCCTTCCTTTTGCCGAGAATCGTGTTCAGTGTAGACGGAGGAATGTTCCACTTTCGCGCTATATCCACACGCTTCATGTGAGGATTGCATTCCATGTCTCGAATGTATTTCATCTTCTCATCATTAGTTATCTGCTGTACTTTCTTCTTATCCATTATGAAACACGCAATAAAATAGGTCATAACTGGACGTGAACACTAAGAACTAGAAGACAATAGTGCGGAATACGAAGACAATAATGCGCCTACGTGAGAAATAAACAAAGGGAAAGGGGTGGAGGGCGGCGGGAGAGAGACACGTCACCTGTGTTGCGTCATAGCTATAGCCGCTTCTACGCCGTCAAACACAATGAAATCATCTACACTGTCAATAACTATCCGAGAATATGAGGCAATATCGCGTCTTGTTTTCCAGAAGCCGAATTTTATAATTAAATAAGAATAAAATCAGGTTCGCTTACAAATAGTACAACGGAAATTTGATCGTCGTAAGCGGGAATAGAGAACGTATTAAGGGGATATATCAACATGTATTTTGTAGAATTGGGACTGGGACTTGAGAAAATCATCGCGCTAAACGGGAAAACGTCGTAACCGAGAACGTGCTAACGAGATTCCACTGTATCAGTTGCTGTCTCTTATCGACATGTTGTCGACTGGCCTTGCTGCTGTGCTTTGCCGTGTTACAATGCTGCTGCACATTAAACCTTTTTTCAGCCACGACTTTCACTTCACACAACTTGCAAAACAGAACTGAACCATCTGTACAAAAATATTCTTCTCCAATTTCCTTAACAAAGCTTCGTAACTTAACACTAGTAGAAGTCTATTCCTTAGGCGTAATGAGTGCGAATCACCATAAACTGATGCTTGTTCAAGTAAAAGATGGAGATGTAATTTGCCAACTGCTGGGATGGGTTTTTCTACATTATTTCTGTCTCTGACTGTGTGACCATCCTGCCGAGTACAATGTGGTGGTGCAAGAGGTGCAGTGAGGTGTATGACCTTCATCCCATACCAGAGGTATTTCACTTGAATTAATTGCTCTTGTGACATCCAGATTCAGTTTCTGTGGACACTACTTCCCATTCGGTAAGTTGAGGATGATTGCACACTTACAGCTGCCGTCAAACTACTGAAATATGACATTCTTATAAAAAAATGCTCAAAATATGACCTAATGGTAAAAAATGTTCGAAATATGCATTTATATGACAAATAAAAACCACTGTATTGTGACGATAATCACTCGATTAGCATCAGAGACCAATCGGGCACGAAAATAGAGGCAAAGAAAAAAATATGACTTTTCTTAAACATTCAAGCCCTAGTAATGACGGTACACTCTTCCGTTAGAGAATTATTGCTGTAATGTCTCGCATTGTTAGCAGAAGTGGCAGCGCGGGCTTTTGTCGCATGGTTGGATTTGGTCAGTCTTATGTTGACTGGGTGCTAGCTAGGTTTTGAATTGACGTAAAAACTATGTTATGTATACCGTATTTCCTCGCATAATCGTCGCAGATTTTTGGCCTAATATTTGTTGAAAAAAAAAAAAAGCGGGTGCGACGATTGTGCGAAAAAAAAAACAACAAAAAAAAGTCAAGTAATCTTTAAAAAAATTATTTAAATAACTATTTACTACACGTATAAAATTAAAATAAACTAAAAAAATAGGTCGTCTATAGGTTATCTTCATCCATGGTGGCCATCTTGCCGATCTGAAAAATATGCCGTGATTACGTTACCGATTTTTGTTGAAAATTTTATATTGCAACTGTTATGCAGGATTGCATCTGTTGATGGCCTTCCTGGACATCGAAAAGGCCTATGATAGTGTGTGTAGGGAGAAGGTTTGGAAAGCAATGGAAAACATGGGAGTGGAAAAAGAGACTGTAGGCAGAGTGAAGGAGATGTATTGTGGAAGTGTGAGTTGTGTGAAAGTTGGAGGGGAAAGAACAGACTGGTTCAGACAAATGAGTGGCCTGAGACAGGGTAGTGCGCTGTCACCCCTTCTCTTTATTGTGGTTATGGACGAGGTAATGACACGGATAGCAGGAAAGATGGGAGAAGATAAGATGAAAGCAATGGTGTTTGCAGATGATCTCATGGTCTGGGGAAACAAGGAGGAGGAAATTCAGGAGCAACTGAAGGCTTGGGAAGAAACAGTGGGAGAGTACGGATGGAAGTTCAACATCAGTAAATGTGAGATCCTGTTAACGACCAGGAAAAAGGACAGACCAATGAGTGGGATAACACTTGGAGATGGACAGCTGAAGAAGGTGGAAAGTCTCAAGTACTTGGGAAGTATAGTGGAGGAAAATGTGAGAAATGATTAAGAGATTACGGAACGTGGCAGACGGGCAGAAGCATTTCTGAGAAGCATTAGGAGCTTAGTGTGGAATAAAGATGTCCCACAAAAAAGCAAGGAAGTGTTATACAGAAGCTACTATATCCCGATACTGACCTATGCTTCAGAAACGTGGACAATGAAGAAAAGAGACATAAGCAGAATACAGGCAGGTGAAATGAAGTTCCTGTGAAGTAGGATCGGAGTAACAAGAAGAGACGCGGTGAGGAATGAAAAGGTCAGGGAAATGGTGAAAGAGGAGCCCTTGCAAGGTAGGATTGAGACATAAAGACTGAGGTGGTATGGACACTTAAAAAGAATGGATGAGAAGAAGATTCCCAAGAGGATACATGAGATGCAGATGCAGAAGAAACGATCAAGGGGAAGGAGTGGAGGAATGTGTCAAGAAGAGAGGCGAGGACTGGACCAGAGTGACAGCGGAGAGGTGGTGGGAAGAAAGAACTAAGTGGCGAGGCTTATGTTCCAAACAGACCCAGCCTGGGGCTGGAAACTGTACAAGATGATGATGATGATGATGATGATGCAGGATTGTTCAAATTTAGAGAACTTACGAGATCTAATCATCTGCTTCGGAAGAATGTTCACTCTCCTCGCTGCTCCCCGAGAGCGTTTGGTCATCGTCTTGCTCCTCGTCACTCGGCCGTAATTTGTTGTCCTCAATGCCATCTAAAGCGTTCGAAATTCCGGTCTTCTTGAAGCTCTTCACAAATGTTTCAAGTGGAATAAGATCCCAGCTCCTAACATTCCACGTGCAAATGCATTCCAAGGACGGCCGCTTAAATTTTCTTGTGGGCGTCACTTCGTGGTTGTCACTGATCATCCATTCATTGTAAAACCGGCGCAGATTGTCCTTAAAAGGTTTATTTAAACAAACGTCCAATGGCTGAAGGATGGAAGTCAATCCGCCGGGAATAACCACCTGCTGAGTATTGGTGTCCTTTAGGATCTCTTTCACCTCATTCACAAGGTGAGCCCAAAACTGTCCATTACTAGCATCGCTCGTTTTAGCAGCGCACCTGGTCGTTTGTTCCACACAGTCTTTACCCAGTCCACCACGAGTTCCTGGTCCATCCAACCTTTATTTTGCACGCGCATGTGAATGCCACGTGGAAATTTCACGCCCTTCGGCATCTTCTTTCTTTTAAAAATTACCCTAAGGCTGCAACTTTCTCCCGTCTGCGGTAACTGCGAGCATAACCTTGCAGCGAAGTTTCTCGCTGCCTGTTGTTTTAAGTGGTATGCTCGCAGCACCTTTCTCTGCAATTGTCCTACTGCGAGGCATATCAAAAGAAACTGGCGTCTGGTCAGCATTTCCAATTTGCGACAGAAGAAATGGAGTTTCCTGGTGCTGACGGATCACAAATAGTTGGAACTCGATCACTTTGTCCGTGTAGTCTGACGGCAACTTCTGGCAAACAGTCGTCCCCCTTCGCACAGATAGGCCTTCTCGTCGCATAAACTTTATTACCCTGCCACGACTAGCTTTGAACTGGGTTTTGTGACGACGCGCTGCTTCACGCCCCTTCATTTCAAGCATATCGTACGTAACACTGCAACCGTTGTTGCGCACTTCTCTAACATACTCCAGCACTTCCTTATCAATTTCGGGAAATTTTCCAGATTTCAGTCCTCGAAATGCACGTCTGTGCGGGTTAGTGTTTTCCAACTTATTTTTAAGTTTCCGCCAGTCCCGAACTATTTTTTCGTTAACTGTGAATTCACGTTCTGCAGCTCGGTCCCCGTGTGTTTCAGCGTACGTTATCACTTTTAATTTGAAGTTTGCCGTATAATTATTATATTTGCCCATTGCGAACTCCTATAAAAAACACAACTGAAAAAAGCACACACTGGTCCTCGTTACAAGAGTCCGCGAAAGTGTCTGACAAGGTACAGCTGTATTTCGAAATAAAGAATTCAAGAATGTGGCGAGACCAATATCAAATGACCACCGGCGAGCTCCGGTTACACAAGACATTATTGTCAATTATTCAGTCGAGTATTAGTCATTGTTTCCAGTCATAGTGTTCTAATATTACCGCCTGACATCCAATACCACTCGGCAATGCAAAAACATGTCAGCAATATCGCCACAGTGTAAATATTCCTTTACCAAACTTATGTTAAGCGATTATAAGCAGTGAAGATTGGCCCGTTATTTCTGTAATATTATTTTCAATAGGGTCGGGGATGGGATGTTCTTTGATTGAAATACAGCAGAGTGTAAACGCGTGTGTATGCTGGCTGGCGGCTCGCCGGCTACCTGCCGCATGGCGTGAGTCATAGGCCTATGCACCGAAGGAAAGAGAGACTTCTTTCTTCAAACTAGGTCACAGCTGGTTAGCAATAGAGCTCGCGTACGATAGAAATACGGCAGGGTGTGTAACGGACTGGCGCACAAATACAAATGTACTATGCGCAGAGTACTTCATGAAATGTTACGAACCAAATTTTCATTCGAAAGGTAGGGTGCGACGAATATGCGAGGAAATTTTATAAACCAAATTTTCATTTGAAAAGTAGGCGTGCAACGATTACGCACAGGTGACGATTATGCCGGGAAATACGGTAACATTTTGTGTAGGATATAGGGAATTATACACAGTAATTAAAATTTATTACGGAAAATCACGTGTCTTTTTATTTGCTTCGTACTATTTTTGTATCTCCTGAAAGCAACTAAGCATAATTGGGATTCAAGACTTTCACGACGGCGGAGCATACACACGTAAATATGGTAGATAGTGTGTTTATGCTGTAGGCATAGTAATGTCAGAAAACTTGAAAGCATTCCACTTTTCTTTGCTGATTAGTATATGTTTGGATCTATGCAGTGATCGGCTAATTCAGCATATTTTCTTTTTCTTTTTCCAGCTTCGTCCTCCTCAGCCCGCTGTGTACCTCTTCGTACTGGATGTATCTCAGTTGGGAGTTGAAAGTGGTTATCTTGAACTAGTTTGCAAAATCTTACTGGATGACTTGGAGAAGTTGCCTGGGGATGGGCGGACACAAGTTGGTTTTATCACCTTCGATAGCAGTGTCCATTTCTATAACCTGGCAGAAGGACTGAATCAACCTCAGCAGATGATTGTAGTTGATACGGATGGTAAGAATGATCTTAGTATTACCTTGTCCTTAGCCTATTTCTCTCATTTAAAAACTAGCTTTTATTACTTGTCTTTATAGGTCCATACAATGGGCCGCATCGTCATTTTAAACTTTTATGAAGTTTTAGTATAAAAAATAATTTGTTTCTTGTAACATAGACAATATTGAGTACATTTAAATTTAAATGAACCATTTTTCAAACAGAAAGATTTGACTGATACACTAAAGTAGAAGGTTTTTAATGTTTAATTGATAAATGCTGAGTATGCACTGAAGGCCCAAAACATGTCCAAATGAAATAAAATAAAATTAGGATAAATAAAAAGTACTGAATAGGCAGACAGACCAAATTCCAAGTAAACCATCATGGTTTATTTTAAAGCTTTTCATAGATAAATATAAATTGTTTGATTATAAAATAAGGATGCAGCTCTTTCACAATGGTGGTTGATGTGTGAGTTAATACGGTAACTCAGCCATAGAAGGTAATAAAGGTCCATATTCTCGATTTTTTGTAGTTGGACAACACTGGATAAATCTACAACTTCAATGCAGTATATACATGAAGTCTGTCAGTAAACCTGATATCTTTTTTTACCAAATTGATGACAATATAAGTGTGATAATTCTAGGGTGATAAGGAAAAAGTGAATAAGTCACAAAATGATCAAAATGAGATAAGTGTTCCCAGGGCTGGATGGCAATAAAATCCTGTGTATGGTAAACAGGAAATAAGTCAACTGTATTTCAAACGGTGACACAATCTTGGTTAAAACCAGGTAAGTAAAGATCCATTGTTTTCCGGTAGGGAAAAAGTGGACAAGTCAACTTAGCTGCATGGGACCATATCAATAAGTTTCTGAATAGGTCGTAAGCAAACAAGTCAGTGAACTCTCTCATGGTAACAAAGAGTCAACCCATCTTTTACTTGTATAAAAAACAGGTAATCTTCAGAGAGTAGGCTATAGTTGTCATTCCCAGCATGTGTGTGTTCTAAAACACATATTTCAGTTTAATGTACCGGTCAAAAAAAAAAAAAAAAAAAAAAAAAAGTCAACCCCTGGCACTATCCAGCCCATGACGGGCTAAGGCCGACCAAGCGACCGCTGCCCAGCCATTCGGCCTGCAGATATTGGGGTGACGCGTGATCAGCGCATCGGGTCCCCTCGGCCGTTAATCTTGGTTTTCGTGATCGGGGCGCTGTCTCACTGTCAGACAGCTACTCAATTGTCCTCACGAGGCTGAGTGCACCCCGTTCCAACCCTCACGTCAGTTTTAAAATCCCTGACGGAGCCGGGGATCGAACCCGGGGCCTCCGGGTGAGAGGCAGGCGCGCTACCCCTACACCACGGGGCCGGCCTAATGTACCGGTAGTTGGTAATAATATTGATTACATATGACAACACTGATCGATAGCTGTGACTTGTAGCTTGTATTATTGGTTTATTGTGAAAATAAGTCTTTGACTTCAAGAGGACCAAAGATAGTAGAAATGGCCATCAAACATCAAGCAAACAGTACATTCATTGACATTGCATTGTCCACACCGTAAAGAACTTAGCCCAATGATAGGAACAGTTAGTTCCTCCCAAAGAGTTCATGGCCAGAATTCAGAAAGACATACAATTTAAACTCCCAATGATCAAATAGTAGATGTTCAGGGTTCAGCCATTAAGTCTTACTTTTCAATCTAGTGACGAGCAATGCACAGTGACTCTTAGGGCAAGCCAAGCAGCTCTGAAGGTATTGATGTCACCAAGATCTCTTCGGAAGAAAGAATCGAATCGCTATTGTATCAAATACAACTACTAAGGACAAAGGAACCGTAAATAGACACATGTAACAGGTGTGGTGTTCTTATTAACATAAAAGTGGAAACTGTTCCAGTCAAGATGCAAGAATTAGAAAAGCAGTTGGTCTCCCATCCTGATGGCATATCAGCAAAAAAAGGCAGGACACACCCCTGGCCAAGACTAACAATGAATGTACAAGATGTTATATGCCTCACCAACAGTGTCTGCCAACTCCATGTCTTACTGAATCAGTGGTTTTCTACAAAAGACAGCTGTAGACTTTTAACCTCAAAATGTATGATTCCACCAACAGAGTCACGAGTTACATGTGGCATGAAGGGGAGGAACCACGGGGCGGTAAACAAATTCCGACTTGCATTCATAAGGAATTGGTGAAACATAAATCCTCTACTCAGACACCCGTAGAGGACAGAATAAGAGTTCCCACGTGTCATCAATGTTCCTCACATCAATGTCAGACAATCAGCATCTCAAAACTGTTGCTTACAAATTTATGATCAGTGGCCAGTCACCTGGAATGCGATATAAACCATGACATTGAGGAATAAAAGAAGTGTCTGGAAATACCAGTCTACAACCCCCAGGACTGGTATCAAGTGGTAAGTTCCACTGGACCCAAAAACAACAAATACCTTGTGATTGAAGTGAACCATCAGGACTTCTTGGCGTTTCCAGCCTTCTTAAAGATCCTTTGGCACTAACGAAGAAGTGATGGCAATGTTTTCGGCTGGCATAAAGCCAAGTGGTTTCGCTTCACAAAAGAGTATGGTAAAATATTCTTCAAGAACACACTAATAGAGGATGAGCCCTTTAAGATACTCACTCTCTTGTGAAAAGGTGCACCAGCTATGACAATACTTCACCGAACATTTGCCTATTCCAGAAAATAAGAGAGATCTAACCAGCATTCTTAATCTTCTTCCACCCAGTTACCATGGATTTTACGTTGGACTATCTAAAGAGCTCTCAAAAGATTCCTGTCATTGAGGAGTTCATTAGTGAATGAACCAAACCCATGCTACAGCCCATGAAGGGCCTAGGCCTACCAAGTGACCGCTGCCCAGCCATGTGGCCTGCAGATGTTCGGGTGATGCATAGTCAGCGCATCACGTCCCCTCGACTCTTAATCTTGGTCTCTGTGACCTGGGCGCTATATCACTGTCACTCAGTTACTCAATTGTCCTCAAGAGGCAGAGTGCAACCCATTCCAGCCCTCACATCAGTTTCTAAAATTCCTTACAGAGCCGGAAATCATACCTGGGGTCTCCAGGTGTGAGGCAGGCACGCTATCCCAACACTACAGGACTAGTTTAATGAACACCTAATGGAAAATATACTGATTATATCTGTGTTCAAGCTTTAACTTATGGGATAAAAGTCTCTTTACTCCGTAATTACTAGGGACCTGAAAAAATCGCATTTGCGATAAATGCAAATTTTTAAATTTCGTGCAGAATCCAAGCCTACGTTAATTTTAATGTGAAAGGAAACCATTTTTACGCGTAAATCAAAGTGAGACAAAATGCGAATTGTGGCCCAAAATGCGAAAATACCAAATAAGTGCGATTTTATAGCGAAATTACTTTAAATCTGCTAATTTATTTGCGAATTTGTTTATTAAACAAAAGAAACTGTTTAGTAGGTGGCCTAATCGCTCGCTAGTGATACTTCATCTCAGACTTGCAGTGTGCTACACATATTGGTCGATATAACAATCGATTTCTGTATCGATACGAACTTTCGACTATCTATAACTAGAGGTGTTAGTTTTTGTGAATTCGCGATAAAACGAAAAGTCATATTTAGAGGTTAGGATGTTTTATTTTCACGTATTTACATGTTTCGTGCCGCCCAGGAGTGAAATTAAATCGCGAAATAACGCGAATTTTGTGAATAACACCACAAATACCGCAATCTGCGAAATAAAAACAAATTTTCATATTTTTTCCCCACACCAATCCGAACATTTTTGTCCACAAGCCGATAATCGAATTTGGTTGGTGTTCAATTCGAGAGAATGATCGATTGTATAGTTTCGCGTGGGGTAATACTACGATATACATCATATTACGATATACTGTCGATATTCTCGTTACTCGTTGGATTTTAGCGCTGTGGTAAACAGCTGTTATATCGCGGCGTGAATAGTTTGGCCGACTACCTCCAAAAGGTTATGTGATAGTTGTTCATAATGTAAACTACGTTTGCCTCCTGTTACAGCGGTAGCGAGTGTAAATTATAGTAGAGAATTCTATATAATTTAATAAAAAGTGCGCAAATTGTGCGTTATCATCGAAGCTAGTGTGTTATTTGCGTGAATCAGTTGGCGACCACGTGTTCGTCGTATTAGTTCCGAACTTAGCAGTACAGGAAGATGAGACGCGACGTAATTTAAATATTATGACACGAATTCAGAAATAAATTTTGCGTGTGGTTACGAATTTATACTGGTGTGTGACTCCAGTCAACCTTGTGATAACAGTGTTTGTTACTGGGCATCGCTCAGTTGAGTTTAAAAATGCCAAAGGTAGCCGTTTCTGCCACAGACAGACTTAAAGAATATAAGAATGAAGGATTTATAATTTCTTGTGGCATTTTTATGTGCAAATATTGTGATTGTCGGTTAGATTATCGCAGGAAAGATGCATTAGACAAACATTGCAAATCGGAGAAGCATTCAAAACGCCGAGAAAATTCGCGTCTTGAAGTTAGTGTTCCTAGAGTGGCCACCTTGAAAGAAACATTATCAAATGCTAGTCGTGTGAAGGATATGAAAGAAGAGTTTATTTTGGAGTTTATTTTGGACACTACTACTGCGTTTGTGAAAGCTAATATACCAGTAGAGAAACTAGACAATCCTGCTATCCGTACTTGGTTTAATAAGTACGTTCGCGGAAGTGGAGATTTACCATCAGCAAATCAGATTCGTCAGAAATACATCCCCATGATTGGCGAAAGAAGGAGGGAAGAAATTATGGAAGATATAAAAAACAAAGACGTGTTTCTGCTATGTGACGAAACAACTGACAAGAATGGTAGGTGTGTTTTCAACATTCTTTTTCGTCCATCAGTACCATCAACTGAAATGAACACCCATCTGGCTGCCTCTGTTGTTCTAGATTCTGCCAATAGCGTAAATTGCTCCAATGCGATATTAGACACCTTGAATTCCTATGAAATTGAACGGGAGCGTGTAGTGGCAGTAGTTACGGGCTCAGCACGCTACATGATAAAATGTGTAACTACTCTTCAAGGATTGATTGAAGAATTAAGTCATGTCCAGTGCTGGGCTCATAAAGTCAATCTTATCGGCTGCGTATTTGAAAACGAGCTGGACGAATTGAACATGTCTATAGTAAAGACAAAGAATGCCTTTTTAAATACGCGAAAAAGAAAAAGCAATTACGTTGCATTTCTAAGGGAGAAATATGAAAACACAGAAAAAGAGAATGAAATTCTAGCTTTCCCAATGCCTGTATGTACAAGATGGAATTCATGGTTTAAGGCTGCAATGTATATGGCCACGCATGTGGAAGATCTGGTAGAATTTTTCAAAACATTGGAAGATTCAAATTCTGGGGTCAAATTTTTCCAACAAGCATCGACTTCAACAATACAATTTATACAATTACAAGCATTGTATGTTTCTGTTGTTGGTGCCTCTCTTATGGACTTGCTTAATTTCTTGGAGGGATCTAAGTACCCAACAATTCACTTACTGGCTGGGAAGCTAGATGACCTTGAGGTAAAGCTCAAGCTATTAGGCGATGGTGGAATGTTCAATCATACGATCCTCCAGAACTTGGAACAGCTTCCTCAAAAGATGCAGATAAAGGTTAAGTCCAAGCTTACGTGTGTTGCCCAGTCAGCTCTAGTGAAAGTCAGGACTTTAAGGACCACGGATCCAGCCAGGAAGACTGTAGAAGCCATCGGGTCATTGTTTGATCCTCAGCATGCACCTAAGAACGTATCTCCCACAGAACTGCTCCAATTTAAGAAGAATGCCCCATTTCTTACGAAGATGGAGTCTCAACAGTTTTTAGAGGCTCACAGCATTTACCTGACTGCAATCAAGAACCAACTGAGTCATGAAGGTAATGTGAATGTTCCAGAGATCCTCATGGGATTAAGGCCTGCTCACCGAGACTATGCAACAGCTGCATTAAAGTGTGTGTGGTATCCTTGTTCGAATGAGGATTCTGAAAGGTCATTTTCGAAATACAGTCTCATAGTAAGTGATAGGAGGCGAAAATTGACAGCTGCAAATGCTGAGACTTTAACCATGATCTACTTCCAGTGATTTCACTGCAGTATTTGGATAAAACTGAAAAAGGTATTCACTGAAATGTGTTTCGAGATGGTGAATGTAAAATAAAAATGTGACTTCCATATAAGTATTATCTCATTCTTCCATAGCCATGTTTAACATTTTACCCTGCTGTTTTGTTTTTTACTTTGTTTTATTAATTGTTTATATTTTTAAATGCACTTATTGTACAAACCTTAACGCTTTCCAAATTTTAACATGTCATCCCCCGAAAAAATAAAAAACACAAAACACCACCTTTTGAATTTTAAATCAACAAATCTTCAAAAAAATAACAACACTTTCTAACACCTCTATCTATAACTTATTCAGACAGCTGACAAATGAAACTCGTTTGTGTACTTGGCACATCGTGGCGACTGGTGGTTTGTCTAACACGTGGACTTCTACGATGCTTGACAGATAGAGATGTAGATAGGATTTATTCTGAAATAATTTTTGTGAAAGAGCATGCTAGTGAACTTGTTGAACTTCTCACTCTGCTTGAGGGGTCCCAGTATCCAACCTCACATTTGCTTTAACCCAAACTTGAAAACTTAGAAGCTAATTTTGGTGCAATAATTCAAGGCCATTATTCTGAAGTGACAGATAATGCCTTAGCTAAACTCACAGCCTTAGATTGTGCTACAAGGAAAGATTTGTTTGTAAAAGTAGCTCAGTCTACTAGAAGCAAGCTTGCTAGACTAAAGGCAAGTGATCCAAATCACAAAAACACACGAGGTATTGAACAATGACAAAGAAACAGATATTCAAAAACTTCCGGGCTTTACAAACATTCCATGTCATGAAATAAGGAATATTATTGAATCGCAGTTAAAACAAAATGAGGAGTGTGAAGTAGTACGTGCCTTGACTGCTGTTCAATATGAACATGAACATTTTGCCAAGAGTTCTTTAGATCTTTTGTGGATACCAACAAACAACGTGGACAGTGAGCGTGTTTTGTCGCACTACAATACAGTTGTTACAGACAGAAGGTGTAACTTGAAAGAGTGCAATGCAGAGTTATTTACAATGCTTTCATTTGAACATTAAATTGTATCTCAAGTGTCGCCAATAAAGTCATATAGTCCGTAAGAATCAGGAAAAAAAATAGATGCTAATTTTCCAAAAATAGATGCTAAATAGGGAAATATAAATGCTAATTTAATGGAAAATAGATGCTAAATTTTCAGGTCCCTAGTAATTACATACCGTGAAGGCAATTTTATTCAAAATGTTAAAAAAAACCTACTATTTTTTTCACTTTTTATAGCTTTGTACTGATTGGTCACAAGCAAATAAGTCAGGACATGTGCATGGCCTAAATGGTATAATCAAATTACAGTGCACTCCCACTAATTCGCGGTAATTAATGCACGAACTCCCGCGAATTACTGAAAACCGCGAATTATCCACAGTAAGTTTTGTTAAGCCTTGTAAATGCAAAACCATTGGTTAAAATATTGAAATGCACTTTATAAATAAGCAAAAATAATTATAACACTTCACATTGTATTGTAAGACACACTAGAGGAAAATTACAAAATGCTATGTAGAACTTCCTTTGGGCATCATGACTAAGTTCACGGTTCACCACTGAAAGCTTACTACGATCCCTCGACAATCAACAACAAATTCCGAAATTGCGTAGAAACCAGTCGTCTCTCGGAAGGTCTGAACCATCTGCCACATGCACCAACGACAAGAATACTAAGCATGCCCAGATTGTATGCCAGCCTGTCAAATACTCACACCTTGGAGGAAGACCAGGGGGCACACACTCAACGACGATTAAAACACCATATAGGCGACAGGGAATTCACCATCCTACGACTGACCAACTCAGGGTGCACAAAAATCAGGGAATCAACCATCCTGAATACCACATTATAACCTCAGGGAATCAACCATCCTGGGCTACTATTCACAACAGGGAATTAACCTTCCTCCAATTACCAATAAAACCTTAGCTCTGGGAACAGCATCCTGGCAAATCTTAATAAAACCACAGGGAACAAACATCCTGGAATTCCAACTTCAACAACCGCAACAATTTACAACCAAACATCAGGGAATTCACCTTCCTGAAAAACTCAACACAACGCAGGGAAACACCATCCTGAAATTAAAAATGCTACCGCAACTACCTGTAGACTTACAACTCTCTGAAACGCAAAATGCCTCCACAAAAATCTCAACAACAACTTGAGACACCTTGACACATAAAAACAACTCTACTGCAACTACCTGTAGAACTCGGTATCACCAGAACAAATCGACTCCGTCAACAGGCACCAATTCTTCAACACCAAAACCCTGAAATAAAATGTCGACGCAAATACCTAAGGCACACACTACAAGGTGATTCCACTGAGCCACATGACAGAAGGGGACGAACTAGCTCGACACATGACACATTAGGAAATCTTCCTCCTGCCGAGCGTTGATGTAAGGATCATGATAGGCCAGTCCACCAAGGAGGAGACACCATGTCACCAGAGGATGCCGGGGTACCAACGGAGACAGGCACCAACTCGAGGAAGCGCAAGGCAATGTCCAGGGAAATACAACAAAAACCCTAAAAATAAAGCAACAGCAACTACCATTCACCCACGAGGTCCCAGCACGTTCTTCTACAGCTACTCCATAACCAAAAAATTCAAAAGTCCACCTGAAATAAAATTTTTCGAACTCAACTCAACTGGTTCACCAAAGAATTTCAAAGAACAGGAACTCGTTCCGATTCTGCATACAACAGGAACAGCACATTAGCAATACCTCGCAGCAACCTCTGACCACATCAGATCAGGTTCGCCAACACCAAAGTTCACGGGGCTCGTCCAACGAAACCCACGATATAACACTCAAAAGAAAATGACAATGAAATAACCAGCACTACTGCACTCGGCTGGAATTAATGGGATAAATTTTCAACAGCTCAAGACCAAAAATAAGCTCAGCTCCAGGAGCACCAACTCAACACCCATCTGCGCCAACCAACAGCAGGTAACAGGCACTCGTATCAACACACATAGTCACAACACGGACCAGACACCTTTCACACATTCACTCTCTGCACTCACTCAGCTCCCAGGCCACTCGACAGCAATACCAACCTAAGGAAAGAAAAATCGAACAACTGGCTTAATGCCACTAAGACGTACACTCCGACACTGACAGAAGTAATTAGACCGCTGACCAAAATAACAACTTAACAACACTGAAGCTATAACACCGGCTACAGTCATGATAACAGGGAATAATTTGACTATCGAAAAAAATAGATCAACTGACAACCGACTAACTGCTCATATCCATTTACACGCACTGACATCTCGCACTCCGACAACACTCGAATACAGCAGAAGTTAATAAAATCTGGTCAGTCACTCACAGGTACTGACACAGCAGCAGTACTAACCTAAATAAGGAATTTTATCAACAGCTAATTCGAAGCCTCCAACTACACACAACACCACTCGTTTATACAGCACACGTCTAACACTGAAATAATAAAATTTAGAAATGCACGCAGCAACTGACATCAAAATATCATCTTCACAATTGGCAACCTTGGCCACATCATCACAGCAAGCACACTGCAGTCACACACCTGGCACTCCATAGCTGACGTGAACGTAACCTCACAGACACAGGTTATCAGAGCTCAATATAAAATAAATTTCAAAAAGAAGGTTCACACTTCACGATTTCCAATTCAGCACAGACACAGCTGGCAGATGTACCAACTGTACACTAATATATTCACTTTCACGTTCCCTGAAAATTTGCATAAAATGTCGCAGCTAGACAATAAGGACAGTACTACTTCAAAAAGATACTACAGGATCAAAATCAACTACTGTCTACAGCTACGTTAGTAGAAACAGTTGTACCACTACACAGATGTTGGCCTCGAAAAAATGCGGATTAACACCGATAAAACTTCCATAAGCAAATTAAGATGAATTACAGCTTCAATAACAGTTACTCCGCCTGAACATTTACCAAAACTTTACAACACTGCTAAAGCATTTACTTGACTTCCAAATGGGCATCACAGCCAGAAAACATTACTTGAGCCTTCAAATTGGCACCACTGCCAGAAAATAACTAGCACTTAACGGTGTCACGTAGCTTGACAATTAACTTCAACACATCAACTTGGTTTATTGCCAGAAATAATTAGCACTCGTTGGCTTCCAACTTGGCTTACTGCCCGAAATAATTAACTTGACAATTACAGCTCGTCCAACTGCCGGGAACATAACAATGACTTACATGGCAACACTGCCCAACAATAGGCTTTACATTTTCAAGAGACACACTGTCAGAAAAAACTCTAAATTTCACCAGAAGAAAACTTTGGACACTGAGAGCATTGGACAGCATCACTTCGGCTAAAAACTCCAGAACAAATTACAACCGACAACACGGGGAGTTTGAGCGCTACACTTGTCATACTTGTGTAGAAACTTGGCACAACAATTACAGGTTAACTTAACACTACTGTACATAACTGGACTTACCACGGCGAGGTCTTCTGCGGCAGCACAGCAAAACACAGAGACAAGAAAGGGAGAGCAGCAACTCCAGAGCTCACCGAGCCCTAGGGAGTCTATCATATTTCACACTCATCACAGTTGATGAAATCAGCATCACAACATTTGCTTCATAATGTCATACATGAAGTATAACATAATGTCATGGCGCTCCAAATAAGCACAAGGCCATGAAAAATACCAGAAAAACACAAAAATTGGAAAATGCACACAGCATACTTCCCAACACATCACAGTTTCCTAACTTTTCTGATTTTACTTTTACTGAAGTTACTTGCCCCAAAACAAAAAACAAAAACATGACTTAAAAACCAGCCAAGAACCATGGGGTGGACACCAGGCAGCGGTTTATCTCAACCATGCTCTGCTACCACTTACTGTAGCGTCATTCGCTTACTCTAAGTGTATTTCACCGCCGTGGTCAGAATGACCATGGAGTGGAGCTCCGGACGTATCCAGAGGGTGGGTTTGTACTGCTGGTTGCCCTTCCCAAATAATAGTCATGTTAGCCTGTGGAGTATGAATGGCAAGTATCTAAATGGATTACTTGTTAATTTATTCAGCAAATTTTACAAATTGATAAGCATTTCTTAAAAGTACTGTGAAATACATTGTATTTTGTACCCAAGTTGGCTTTTTCGGGGGGGGGGGCTGGAGCCCCCTCAGCACCCGCCTTATATATGCCCCTGTGATCAAGTGGGATACACAGGACTGGGGCACAAGTAAATGATACACTGGTTCCTATAGAAAGGGTGGAGGTACCCCTGAAAGGCCATGATAGGGGAACATATGCCCCAGAAATATAACCAAGGGGTACTACTAAGCACAGGAGTGCGGAACAAACTTTAATGCCTGTGCCAAACCAGGCAAGCAAGGGGCATGGTGGCATGTGAAACCACAAGTTAACTTTACAACAATATCCACAGCACGTGGTTCCAACACAAGGGAAATAATTACACAATTTCAAAATAAAGCACCAAGAGGCTCGTCCAATAACACAATTTGCATATGAAGCAAGATAAGGAAGATTAGGCCTATAACGGCCATGCGTCTTCAAACGCCAAACAAAGCAATGGCCAGTATGGAAATACAAGATGATGCCGCACAAGAAGTAAATAATTTCCCACTTTCCAAAATTACAAGCTGAATTAAATATTATGGTGGTTTGTCCTTATATAAGATAATGAGAAGCTAAGCTAATTCTATAATTACGTTGGCGTTCTTATGATGAAAAGTTGCTTGGGCTGGCCACATGGTAAGAAAATGCAGGTTCACTCAGGCAGCGACATAGCTCAAACCCGAGATACTGACCATATTAGGAAATCAGTGCTTCCAATAAATAATTAAATCAATTAGTGTAGAATAACTAGTATGTGGGCTAGGGTGGGCCGAAAAAACTCATTTTTTTCGACATTGTAATAGTGCGGAAAAGTTGCAAATTATATAGATAAAAGAAAATAAAAATAAATTATCGAAATCGGTTTTCATCTTCCGGTTGCGCATAGGCCCTAAAGTTTGACAAAATATGAAAAAACGTCATTTTTGCGATTATTTTTTATTTTTGAATTAGATGTTTTCGTAATGTAATAGCTTCGTCATTTCGCTCATATTGGCCCGTATTGACGCAAATTGAATACAGTCAAGTTACTATTTATTCCGACCTATTCAATACAATTCACAACTTTGTTCATAGAAAATTATGATACATGTTTCGAGACCATATGGTCCCTTCTTCAGTCCTTGTAGTGACTTGATTGAACTTTAGAAAACATCATAAGACATCGATAACTTGGATATAATAATCTTTAAAATTCTAAAAGTAATGAAAACACAGGATTCACTAAGGTATATGCCTGTGCGTGCAAATACTTATTCTACTAAAAAACATGTGGGTTATTATGCTAAAGACTACATTGAAAATATATGGCCTTGTGTAGCCTAATAGTATACATGGTGCACTTTGAATTTAAAAAACAAGAATACATGTTAAAAAACGAGATTAAAAATAACCCAGTATTAAATTGAAAAACTTTTGTTTGGGACTGCTATATGTCCATTGATTCTGCAATGTAAAATAGTTCTGAACTGTGAATTCTTCTCGGAATGGTGTTCTCCATTATACGCTGGCCCCTTTTTAACCATTGGCGATTGGCGTGGATGTTGTTCAATTCACATGCGACACGGTGCCGATAGTGAGCGTATATATGACGAATATTGTGTTCAGAAAGAATGAAAAAAGAAAAGAAAAGCTATTTTAGGTCGTTATTCTCCGAAGAAATGTAGGTGAAGAAAAAAGACGGAAAATACACTGACTGACTTACTCATAGAAAATTGAAAATGCGGCATCCAATTCTGTTGATTCAAAGGATTGAGACGTAGATTTGTTGGAGAAGAGAAACTGTGCATAAAGAAAAATAAATTTATGAATATTAGCAAAAATAACTTATATGGTGGTAGGATAGATAACAAGAACTTGAAAATGAGGTTTCTTGTCAATCAAATGCGCATCTTACCTTGCGTGTGTATGTGCCTTAGCTGAAGCCTCTCCGCTTACTGATGGTTTAAGTTTGGAGCTCTGTCGTGTGGCGTGCGGGGAAGGACACGTCAGAGGGAGAGGGGAGGGGGCGCTGATGGGAGGGGGATTCTGGATGGGAAGTGCGATGTGGTGGGAGGGGGAGGGGGTGGGGTAGGAGTGCGGTGGTAATTGCCGAGGGCATTGAGACGTTAAAATTCCTAATTATGATCCTGTGCTATGGATAATTGACCTATAGTGGAATTATCTATTGTCATATATTTCAAATTTGACACCCTAATAGGATTAATATATGACAATAGATAATTCCACTATAGGTCAATTATCCATAGCACAGGATCATAATTAAGAATTTTAACGTCTCAATGCCCTCGGCAATTACCACCGCACTCCTACCCCACCCCCTCCCCCTCCCAACACATCGCACATCCCATCCAGAATCCCCCTCCCATCAGTGCCCCCTCCCCTCTCCCTCTGACGTGTCCTTCCCCGCACGCCACACGACAGAGCTCCAAACTTAAACCATCAGTAAGCGGAGAGGCTTCAGCTAAGGCACATACACACGCAAGGTAAGATGCGCATTTGATTGACAAGAAACCTCATTTTCAAGTTCTTGTTATCTATCCTACCACCATATAAGTTATTTTTGCTAATATTCATAAATTTATTTTTCTTTATGCACAGTTTCTCTTCTCCAACAAATCTACGTCTCAATCCTTCGAATCAACAGAATTGGATCCCGCATTTTCAATTTTCTATGAGTAAGTCAGTCAGTGTATTTTCCGTCTTTTTTCTTCACCTACATTTCTTCGGAGAATAACGACCTAAAATAGCTTTTCTTTTCTTTTTTCATTCTTTCTGAACACAATATTCGTCATATATACGCTCACTATCGGCACCATGTCGCATGTGAATTGAACAACATCCACGCCAATCGCCAATGGTTAAAAAGGGGCCAGCGTATAATGGAGAACACCATTCCGAGAAGAATTCACAGTTCAGAACTATTTTACATTGCAGAATCAATGGACATATAGCAGTCCCAAACAAAAGTTTTACAATTTAATACTGGGTTATTTTTAATCTCATTTTTTAACATGTATTTTTGTTTTTTAAATTCAAAGTGCACCATGTATACTATTAGGCTACACAAGGCCATATATTTTCAATGTAGTCTTTAGCATAATAACCCACATATTTTTTAGTAGAATAAGTATTTGCACGCACAGGCATATACCTTAGTGAATCCTGTGTTTTCATTACATTTAGAATTTTAAAGATTATTATATCCAAGTTATCGATGTCTTATGATGTTTTCTAAAGTTCAATCAAGTCACTACAAGGACTGAAGAAGGGACCATATGGTCTCGAAACATGTATCATAATTTTCTATGAACAAAGTTGTGAATTGTATTGAATAGGGCGGAATAAATAGTAACTTTACTGTATGTAATAGCTTGTCGAGTCTTGAAATAGAGCCTAAAAACATTGTGTTTTAATTTGGTTTAGATCAGTTGATATCTTACGGTCGCACATAGGCCCTAAAGTTTGACAAAATATGAAAAAAACGTCATTTTTGCGATTATTTTTTATTTTTGAATTGGATGTTTTCGTAATGTAATAGCATGTAGCGTTTTCTAATTGAGCCTAAAAACATTGTGTTTTAATTTGGTTTAGATCAGTTGATAAATTCTGGTCGTGCATAAGCGCCAAAATCTGCCAAATTAATGAAAAAGTTACATTTTTACGCATTTTTGGTATTTGATAAATAATTTGTATTTAAATGTAATAGCCGTAGTATTATTTCACACGAACTAATAGTGACGTAAAGGCAACTGTCAATTTCAGTCAATGTTTTCTGGATCGCGTAACGGCATGTTGGTGATAGAGGGAGCTCATTCAAAAAGGTTTCATAGAATTATTAAGGAAGAGCATTACTCGCTGATTCAAGAACCCGTCTACTCTACTTTGGCCACGTTACTCCAAATTCTGGAAGCTCTGAAGATATTGCCAAGTCTGTAATTTCTTACCTGTCAGAGCGTGGTATTTCTCTTGGAAATCGAATTGTCATCGGATGTGATGGTACTGCTGTCAATACAGGTTGGAAAACTGGTCTTCGCCGAGTTGAACTTTATTTAACGAAACCTGTACATTGGGCAATTTGCCTCCTCCATTTCAATGAATTACCATTCCGCCACATGTTTGAGCACCTGGATGGCAAGACAACAGGGTCTGATATTTCTAAAGGACCAATCGGTGAAAAGTTAGTTGGTTGACAAAAACTGCAGGTGGTTAACTTCCAGATTATTGATTGTCAGAACCCAGAGATAGACAGAAACGTGCTTAGCAAAGATCAGCAATACCTACTTGATATTTCAAAGGCAATAAAATCAGAAACCTGTAAAGAAGATTTAGCTGTACGAGATGCTGAGCACTTATCACATTCGAGGTGGTTGACGAAAGCAAATAGAACTCTCACATTGTACGTAAGTGAAGAAAGCCCCCTCACCTCACCTTAAAGAACTACGGTAGTTGTGAACTTGGTTATTCGATGCAGCCACAGTCGACTCCTGGCAATGAACGTTGGAACTTATATTGAAATCATACATGCCAATGTGGTTTACTATCAAAACAAGTAAACACTTTCCAGACGGCCCGAAACTTGTTTACCAAGCAATACAATCTACCAGGTATTTGCCAAAACCTTTGCTTGATGTTGTCGACCCTGTGATCGAACAGAATGGTTTCTTCGGCCACCCAGAACACTTACTGTTAGTCATGACTCAAGATGACAAGAAACACATAAGAGAGCTTGGACTTCAAAGAATTCTGAAGGCAAGGCAGATCGATGCAAGAAGGAAAACATTCAGAACATTCAGGTCACTGAAAATCAACTTCAATGCTCAAGATTACTCAGAAAAGATGAACTGGATAGACCTCCATTGTTGGCAGAAATCAGTGACGACGAGATCAAAAAAATCGCATATCAACACTATCAACAGTGACTCAATCCCTGACTGGTACATTACTTTCAAGCAATTCCCAGTTCACTCGCAGGCTGTTGAACGCTGTATAAAACTTGTCACGGAAGCCTCAGGAAAAGTTTGTGGAGCTGAATCTCGAGATGAATTTATAAAAACTTCACCAGCAAATCAGTCTTCATAGTACCTTCGGCTACAAAATAGAGAACAGTACAAATGGACTGGTTCAACTAACATGGACTATTTATTCAAAACTCTGCTTTTTCTTTTTTATAAAAGTATGCTTGTTGTTAAAAACTATACTGTCACTTAAATATTTAAGCTTTTTAAATATAGAGCAAGTTGAAGAGTATCATGCCCGTTGTTACTGTTATCACCCATCATGTCATAGGAATAACTATCTTTTTTTTTAGGTACTTTTTTCTATAGCATTGTTCTTTTGTTCAAAAATGAAAAATACTGTAACTATTACGTTAAAACAACTATATTAAAGATACAAAAAGAATCTCCATGAGAATCCAAGTGACAGTGAACGAGTTCAGTCGTGTTGATTAAGTGTGCTGATTTATTCTCGAATTGATTGGTTGCAGGACTTCAATTGGGAAGTTTTCCAGGTTAATTGTGAGTACAACGAGTCTACTCATGTAATTGAACACAGGACTGTGATATACTGTTAATATAGAGTGAAAAAATACCGTATCATTTTATGTTTTACGAGTGCCAGATCAAATCAACAAAAGTCGACAATTGAATAACGTAATTCAGCGAGGCTTGTCCAAAGCCCTTCGCTACCCAAGAATGGCTACTAGTAGTGGCATCGAACCATTACATAACCCTACTAATAGTTCGTTCTACAATGTACCAAAGAAATCCCTTCCAAGTTACGCATCCGTAATTCAATCAACTCCAAGTAAAGAACAAGCAATTATCATAGACGCACATGACGGAATCCCATTAAAGGATTATATCCTCACTGTTGGTAAAATAACTAGTCCTGATAACATACGATATGTATCTCGCATTTCTAATTCGAGAATCTGCATATTCCTATCGAATAAAAATCTTGTTCAAGAATTATCCTTAAACCACCCTGTAATCAACATCAACAACATTGACCTTTCCCTACGTCCACTAATAGTTCCAAACAAACGAGTGATATTATCAAATGTCTGTCCTATTTTACCTAACTCAGTCATTACAGACTACCTTCAACAACTGAATATCAAACCAATGTCCTCCATATCTAACCTCAAGGCTGGAATTAATATCCCAGGTTTTGCACATATACTCAGCTTCCGCCGACAACTCTTATGTTAAACCCTGTGACTTTAATAAACTACCACCTTCATTCCAGATATGCTACGAAGGAACGAGTTATTGGATATACACCTCCTCTGATATCCCAACCTGCTTTACTTGCAAAGAAGAAGGCCACTTGGCCCGTGCATGTCCATTGCTAACTAATCCTTCAGACGAAGAAAACCAACCTTTCAACCTACCTCCAACCCCTTCCAAGGAGCAACCATCCAATCCAGCCGGCAATACTTCAACAAAGAATCGTCTACCACCATACACCATGGAATAAAACGACCTTTACCTCCAAGTGACTCCTCAGATATCTCTTCCAGAGCTGACATCAAGTCATTCAGTGATGACCTCTCTATATCGGGAGATGATAAAACAGATGTTGAATTCCCTACTCTGGGCTCCAAAAAAACTCCAGTCATAATCCAACCCAAGAAAAAAACAATGAAACCGAATTCCTTCAACTTAGAAAATCAACTCCTCCCTGTGAAAGAAGTGATAGAAGCTGATCCCTCTAACTTTTCACTTGACTTTTTACTACCAAAAAGTCTTTTTGAGAATACTAAAGGTGCATCAGCACCTAATGCCTTATCCATTGCACTATCTTACACATCTAGTATTGAAGAACTCATCGAGACTGCGCAAACAACATCCCTACTATCAAGACAAGAACATAAAGAATAGTAACACTCGACTTATCAAGAAACTACTCAATGCACTTAATAATGACAGCAACTCCTCTCCTCCTATAACTCCTCAAACCGAAATGAACCCAAGCCAATAATCCTTCTATTTAAATAATCTTCATGAATCCCAGTATATTACAGTGGAATATAAACGGGTATTACCCCCAAAACGAATACTTGAAAATTTTAGTCAATGAACATCGACCTCAAATAATCTGCTTACAAGAAACCAACTTTAGAGACCACAATGTGGCTAATATTAATCATTATACAGCATACTACAAAAACCGCAACAATCTTACTTACGCAAGCGGAGGAGTTACCACCTACATTAGCAATCAAGTTCCTCAAAAAGAAATTCCACTAAATACAAAATTGGAAGCAGTAGCATCTATGATCTTCCTTTCACTTTCCTTCTGTATCTGCAATATATATCTCCCCTCCAGCCAGAAAATAGACCTGCAAGACCTAGTAGATCTAACAAACCAACTTCCCAAACCATTTATTCACTTGGGTGATTTCAACTCCCACAGCACCGTTTGGAACAATGACTATACAAATAAAAGAGGAAACATAATTGAAACACTAATAGATTCTGAAAATTTAATCCTACTAGACTCCAATGGTCCTACACACTGGGACAAACAGCACGGAACGTTCAGCACTATTGATCTATGTTTATGCACTGCAGACATACCGGTAGCAGCAACATTCACATCGAACGCTAGTAAAAACCTCTATGGAAGTGATCACTTCCCTATATCAATTAATAAAAACAACAAACTTCACCCTCAAATTAATCCTAAGAAATGGAACTCAAAACATGCCAACTGGAGTCAATACAGAGAAAATATCAAGACTGAGCTCAACAGATTACCGCCATCTTACCTCATCAAAAATTACAATATCAACTATATTGTAAATGAATTTACTAAGGCAATACTCAATGCCGCAGAAAAATCAGTCCCTAGAATTAACAATGTAACCCACAGAGGAGTAATTCCTTGGTGGAACAACACATGTAAAGAAGCGATCAAAATCAACAATCAAGCTTTTTACAAATACAAACGACACCCTACTCTTGAGAATAAATTAAATTTTCAAAGAAGTCTAGCAAAAGCACGATAAGTTATCAAAGAAAGCAAACGAAATTCCTGGCTAAAATACGTGTCTTCTCTTTCCAATCAGACCCCTCAGAACTCTGTTTGGGAATACTTACGGAAAATTAAAGGAATCCAAAATCCCTCAAAAACAATAACTCTCTCAACAAAATCTGGATCAACAATAACCAACCATCTAGACATTTGCCAATACCTTAGCCAAAAACTTTGCAAAAATATCAAGTGATTCCAATAATGAACAAGTACTCTCAAATTTCCGTGGACCTGACAATAACTCACTCTCAGACCTCTTTGATAATACCAATGATAGTTACAATGATAAAATTAGCATAAACGAAATATCTCAAGAACTCAACGACTGCCGAAACTCTAGTCCTGGCCCTGATGATATAATATATGAATTCTTGAAAGAACTTCCCCCTGACGGATTAGAATATCTCACCGAAATTTTCAACTTCATTTGGACTCAGAAAGTATTTCCAGATGCTTGGAGGAAAGCCATAGTGATTCCTATACCTAGTGAAAAAGGAAGATGGAGAGTTGTTAACACACCCAGAAGAGATAAAGGGACGATGGAAGGAGTATTTCGATAAGCTTTTGAATGTGAGCAATGGTACTGGTGAGATGGAAGTGACACAACCTGACGACTCTATAACAGAAGATGATATAACAATGCTGGAGGTGGAATTAGCAGTACAGAAAATGAAGATGGGAAAAGCAACAGGGGTGGATGAAGTCAGTGTAGAAATGATAAAGGCTGCTGGACCTGTTGGTATGCAATGGCTGTATCGACTGCTAAAGTGTGTGTGGAAATGGAAATGTGTACCAGAAGACTGGAAGAAAGGGCTAATAATACCAGTGTTTAAGAAGGGGGACAAGAAGGTGTGTGATAACTATAGAGGGATCACCCTCATATCACAGATAGTAAAAATACTGGAAAGGATATTAGAAAGAAGAATGAGAAGAAAGGTGGAAGGAGAGTTGCAAGAGGAACAGTATGGCTTCAGGAGTGGAAGATCCACAGTGGACCCAATCTTTAGCTTGAGGCAGGTGATGGAAAAGAACTGGGAATATGGAGAGGATTTGATCATGACTTTCATAGATCTAGAAAAGGCATATGATAGTGTCCCCAGAGAGAAGGTATGGGAAACCATGGTTAAGAAGAGACTGGGAAGAGAAATGTTGGAAATGGTGCAAGCAATGTACAACAACTGTGTTAGCAGGGTACTGACCCCAGTTGGAAAGACAGATTGGTTTACGAACAAGACTGGACTAAGACAGGGGAGTGTGCTGTCACCTCTCTTGTTCATAATGGTGATGGATGAAATAGTAAAGGAAACAAAGGAAGCATATGAACATAAAGAAATGAAGTTACTGTTATTTGCAGATGATATTGTGGTCTGGGGAAGGAACACCGAAGAAGTGCAAAAACAACTAGATGCACTGAACGAAAATATTCAGAAGTATGGCCTGAAAATCAGTATAGAGAAAAGCAAGACCATGGTGATGACAAGAGGGGAAAGACAAGGAAAGGGCCTTGTGAAAATTGGAAGTCAGAGTTTGGAAATTGTGGACACGTTCAAATACCTAGGAAGTGAATTGATGCAAACTGGTAGGTTGGACATGGAGATTGGCAGGAGGGTACAGCAGAGCAATGCATTCTATCAAAGTGTAAGAAAACTTGTTTGGGATAAGGAAGTACCAAGGAAAAGCAAGGAGGTAATGTATAAAGTGTATTATGTACCCATATTAACTTATGCAGCTGAGACTTGGACCCTGACAAGCAGGCAAGAGAGTAGAATCCAAGCCAGTGAAATGAAATTCCTAAGAAGTATGATAGGAAAGACAAGGAAAGACAGAGTGAGGAATGAAGATGTTAGGAAGGAAGTTGGGATGGGAAAACTAAATGAGAGAATTGAGAAGAATAAACTAAGGTGGTTTGGACATGTAAAGAGGATGGAGGAAAATAGAATACCAAGACAGATGCTGGAGGCGAAGTGCAAGGGTAAGAGACCAAGAGGAAGACCTAGAACAAGGTGGATGGATTCAGTGAAGAACGGCGTAAGAAAAAGAAATATGGACTGGGACAAGATCGTGGAAGAAGAATGGTGGAAGGAAAGAGGAAAGTGGAGAAGTGCCATAAATACCCCGACCCGGCAGGAGCTGGAAAAGGGGAAATGATGATGATGATGATGATGAGCTCTAACATGTTCTATGTGCAAATTAATGGAAAACATTATTAATAAAAGACTAAAATGGGTACTAGAGCAGCAGAATTTCTTTACACAAGAACAGTGTGGTTTCAGACAATTTCACTCAACAACTGATACCTTAATAACCTTAGAATCAGAAATTCTAGATGCTTTTCGACATGGACTCCATCTCCTAGCAGTCAGTTTAGACATACATAAAGCATATGATACGATACGCAAAACTCAAGTCATAGAAACCCTAAAACAACACAATATCAAGGGAAATATGATTGGATTCATACACAATTTTCGACAGAACAGAAGCATCCAAGTCCAAGTTAACGGTGCCCTATCTCAAGAAATCAGATTAGAGAAAGGAGTCCCACAGGGTTCAGTCATTGGTGTAACCCTTTTCTTAGTAGCCATAAATGGCATAACTTCCTGCATCACCCTCCCAGTAAACTCTTGCCTTTTTGTGGATGACATCACCATTTTCTGCAGTCTGGCTGCGTGGCTCAGGGGTAACGTTCTCGCTTGCTGAGCCCAAGGTTGCAGGTTCGAAACCTGGCGCAGTCAGCTGGCATTTGAGGGTGCGCAAATGCGAGGGAGCCGTGTCAGTAGATTTACTGGCACGTTAAAGATCCCCTTCGGGGCAAAATTCCGGCACCCCGGCGTCTCTAAAAGCCATTGTAGTTAAAAGGGACGTAAAACCAATAACATTATTATTATCCATTTTCTGCAAAGGCCGTAATCTATCAACAACCCAAGAAATAATACAAAAATCTCTCGACAATCTTGCCAATTGGGAGAATCTTACAGGCTTCATTTTCTCTGCAACCAAAACCAAATGCATTCTATTTTCCAAACAGAGAAGACAGAATGAACAACCAGAATTATATCTCAAGGGAGATAAAATCGAAGTGGAAAAAGAATTAAAAATACTGGGAATGACCTTTGACAGCAAACTAACATGGAACTCCCATCTTAAAACTTTAAGAAACGACTGCCTACGTCGAATTAATGTTCTCAAATCATTAGCAGCTAACAACTGGGGAGCTAACGCTCATGTATTAATGTCCACGTACAAAGCAGTCATCCATTCTAAGCTAGACTATGGCTCCCATTATATACAATTCAGCCCCAGCATCAGCACTTAAATTACTTGACCCTATTCAAAACACATCTCTAAGGATCATCTTAGGAGCTTTTAGAACCAGTCCGATCTCCAGTCTACTAATGGAAGCTTATGAACCTCCGCTCCAATCTCGCAGAAAACTACTGACTATCAATTATGCAACAAAGGTCGCAGCGTCTCCGCACTCCAAAACTTACACCTATGTTTTCCCAAATAATCCATCTCTTCGCTACCCCTCGCAGCAAAGAAGACATCTTCCTATCCACATTAGACTTTCACGACTCCTACATGATGTCCACTCTCATTTTCCCCCAATTGCTCCGAGAACTACAACAAATATGTCAATTCCGCCATGGAGAATTAAAACTCCACCAACTATTTTAGACTTATGTGAAATTAATAAAGAATCAACTGACAGTAGCACCTTCAAGACATTATAGAGAAAACCAAAAGATTTCCCACCTTTACCGCAATCTATACAGATGGATCAAAGACAGAATATGGTAGCGGCTGCGCTATTGTATATCCAGATCATACGATAAAGTATACATTACCAAAAATATGCTCTATATTCACATGTGATCAATACACCATTCTAAAAGCTATAGAATCCATCAAGAATTACACAAAAAGAGAAATCTTTTTAATCTTCTGTGACTCCTTATCTACAATAAACTCCCTTCAAGATTCATCGCCTTCCAACTCCTTAGCCCAAAATATACTGGAGTCATATAACACGGCAACAAATAATGGTCAGCAAATTTACATTATGTGGATTCCCTCACACAAGGGGATAAAAGGCAACGAACAAGCAGACATAGCAGCCAAAGAAGCAACTCGTCTCTCCCCTCAAGATCCAAACTTTCTCACCCCCTACAATGATGTGGCCTCTTCTCTTAAACCAAAAATCCACAAACAATGGTTAACAGACTGGATCCGGTCTCCACACTCAAAGCTTCATGACGTCCGGAATGATTCTACAAATAAATTCGACACCCCGCTCCTTTCACGCTGAGAACAAGTCCTCATTACCAGAATACGAATAGGTCATACCAAAATGACCCACGCACACATCTTCAGCAAGACATCTCCACCGGTATGCGAGAACTGTCAAGAATGGAAAACGGTTAACCACATACTACTAAAATGCCCTTTGTACGATCAACAAAGAACTCTATGCAACCTCTATCAGAGAAGAAGCCTAAGTGAGATCTTAAATGAACACATCCATTTCAAAAACATAGTTAATTTTTTAAAACTGACGAATATGTACTAAGATATATAACCTCTGTAACAACTTTTGTAATACCGCACCGTAAGTAAATGTTTGTATCCAACATTGTTATAGCTATGTACAAAATTCTGTATGTCGCGATATGACTCTACGAGTTAAAGCAACAATAAATAAATAGGAATTAAAAAAAAAAAAAGAATCTCGAGAAAATGTAAAATTTTCAATATTTTGTCACATTTTGGGGCTTATGCGCGACCGGAAGATATCAACTGATTTAAACCAAATTCAAACACAATGTTTTTAGGCTCAATTTGAAGACGTTACAAGCGATTACATTACGAAAACATGTAATTCAAGTATTAACAAAATAACCGCAAAAATTAAGCTTTTTTCTTATTTTTTCAAACTTTAGGGCCTATGCGCGACTTAAAGATGTCAACCGATTTTGATAATTTCTTTTTCTTTTCTTTTATCTATATAATTCGCAACTTTTCTGCGCTAATACAACTTCAAAATAAAAATAAAAATAGATTTTTTGGCCCACCCTAATGTGGGCGCCCATAAGTTCACGTAGTTTAAAGTTCAAGAACACATCAAAGACTCCGTCAAACCGCACTGGAGTATCAAAACCTAAAATAACCAAACTCGAACGCGAGTAAAATAAAATGTAAAACACAATCTCCAGCGATAGTTTATAATAGACCTGTTCACATATATACGGCAAGTTTGCCGTGATGAAGTTAGCGCGGGCTGAGGGCCCCGCGCCATGCTTTATCCAAAGGTTACATCGCACCTTGTTTTCTGACGACTGTTCACCTCAACAACCCCAAGCAGAAAAGATAGTGTCCGTTAGACACTAGAGCTCACATAGGCTCTCGCGCATGCGCACGCTCATCAACCAATCAGCTCGCGGCAATTTGCTGCGCGGCGAGTATTATGAATTTTTCCTGGAAAGGCCGAGAATGTTCTGGGAGCATCTCGGTGGTTTATCGTACCTTCCGTGGCCGGAAGTACACTTGGCATGGCAGGGGAGATAAGCGGGAATTTGAAAGTACACAAGAATTGTTCATCAGTTCAGAGGGCTCCCGCCCGGGGCAGCAGGGCCCGAAGGGGAGTAGGGGTGAAGAGAAATGCGTGTCAGTAACAAACTGGCACAATGTCAACATTAATATCTAGGCATCACTTTTTGTTTCTTAGATAATTGTTCATTTTTTCTAATTTTGGATCGTACATTTCTCAAGAAAACAATATCTGAGAATGAAAATTCATCTTGATTTTCTACATAAGAGAGAAGTGTGTCTATAGAGACACTAGCTTGGCTGTGGGAAACTTTCGGGATTTCCGTGGCATCACCTCCGCACTCGATATCATCTGGATCTCCGTCTTGCTCACCGACAGTCAAATTCTGTACAATATCCTCTTCACTTTCATTCTGAAACCATAATCGTCTTTATCGACGTCTAACCACTCAATAATGTCATTTTCATCTGCATCTTGGCATTCATCCAGGTTTTGCAGTAATGATTTCATCGTAGCGAGACTACTTTACCCGTCCGAAATATCGCCGTCACTGAAGCCGCCAACGCTTGCTCTTCGCCTAGAACAGATTTCCATGACCGTGCGAGTGTATTGCCGGTAACTTTCCCCCATGACGTGTTGACTGCATGAAGAGCATCCAACAAACTAAAGTCCTTCCAAAATGTTGGAATATCAATGTTTTCCTCAACCAATTGCTGTAACAAAGATGACCGGTAGTTCTTCTTTAATGCAGCAATAACGCCTTGGTCATAGGTTGCAGAATAGAAGTTACATTAGGGGGAAGGAATTTGACGACAATATCACCTTTTCTAAGTTCACTTTTGTGTGGATGGGAAGGCGCATTGTCCATTTAAGAGCACTGCTTTGATGAGTAAAGACTGCTTAATTAAATAGGCCGTCACTTGTTTTACAAAATGATTGTGAAACCAGTCCTTAAATATTTGGGTGTCCATCCACGCTGCCTTTAGTACTGCAGAGGGACATTTTCTTGTTTAAAACGAGGTTTTTTAGATTTCCCTATCGCTAACAATTTTAATTTATGATCGCCACTTGCGTTAGCACATGCCATAATTGTTATTCTTTCCTTCGATATTTTACGGCCCGGGGCGTGCTGTTCTTTTTGCATCACTAATGTCCGGGACGGTAAACATTTCCAATACAACCCTGTCTCGTGTGCATTATAATGCTGTCTCAGGTCAAGCTGTTCTTTGTCAACGAATGATTGAAATTCCTGTACAAACTTTTCAGCAGCACTCGTGTCTGCGCTAAGACGCTCTCCGTGAATCGCAATTTCCCTTATTCTGTAGCATTTCTTAAATCGCGTAAGCCAGCCAGAAGATGCTTTAAAATCTCCTTCTAAGCCAAGGGCAATGTGGAAACGTTTGGCTTGCTCCGCACACATTGGCCCGGACACAGGAATACCTTCCGCTCGTTTTTGATTAAACCAGCGTATCATGGCTTCATCTAGATTTTCATAGCCCGATGTTCTCATTGATTTCCGGGTTGATGAACGATCACACTTAGCAGAAAATTTGATGAGGGTTTCCTTTTGTTTTTTCATGTCTCTCACTGTAGTTTCACCCACACTAAACTCGCTGGCTAACTTGGATGACGTCTCGCCTCTCTATTATTTTCAGTTTTTCACTGACGTTTAACCTTTTGCATTTCATTTTTCGACCGCTCATATCGAAAACTGATAACCACAATTTACTATTGAAAACTCCCGCAGCTGACATCAAAACACTGAAAAGATGTGCGCACGCTGTGCACATTTCTCAACTACAATAGACTACTGTATACAATACCGTACGCTCACTGGCCGCGCATGTAGCCTTCCCAACTCGCAGGTCAGTGAACTTGGGCTTCAGCTGTGGCAAAAGAAAGGGTAGGTTCCGAGAGAAAGAGCATTCCACTTGCATTGTCTCCGTTTCCAAGATAACGGAATCTGTGCTATACCGCCCGCGGCAACATGCTCGTATGTTTACAAGTTTTCAGAATTCTTGTAACAGTGTGCATGTAGACCTACTGTTACATAGCAAGGAAACAAAGTCCAGTCTTCTCAAATTTCAATGATTTCGTCTCCACGCAGCATATCACATTAAAATTCTTTTTACATGACACAAGAGAGAATTTTATTTAGCGTAATGGTTAGTGGGTGTACGAATTACTACTTTAAAGAAATATACTACGAAATCCGCGAATTAACCGCAAAGCGAATTATCTGCACGCGAATTAACGGGAGTGCACTGAGGTACTAAGCAAACAAGTCATTGTAACGTACTAGGTCTAAATAAGTTAAGTCATTTAATTATTAACCAGAAAATGATTTTTGATTATGAACACACCTAATGAGTAAGCAGATAATAACTAATAATCTGATTGACCTTAAGTTGGTACTGTAACAATTTTCTTTTAAATAGTTATTTCCTTCTGCTGAAGAATTGTGCTTTTTGACTTATTCGCTTCTTCCCTATCACCCCAGAATTTGCCCCCGCACAGTATATTATGTACTGTTATGTTCATATAATTATAACACTATATAAGAAGATAAGCTAGGGTGGACAGAAAAAGTATGAGAGGATGATGAAAAAGGAAAAAACAGGGACAAACCCACGACGACTACAATTTTCACAGCCGAATCCACTGCTGTCTTCAAAAGTGGGCATTCATGCCATCAATTCGATTCCATTAGGATGGCTGGCAACTAATGTAATGTGTGTGTGGAAGGGGGGCACTCTTCAACAAGTCTTGTACCTTCCTGAATTGGATGGAGTGAAGATTGAACAAATGCAGGAAAGGAAGGATGGGAAAGTAAAAAGGATAACTAGATGTGGGAACACTTGGAACAAACATGGAAGAAAAAAGGAACCATAAATGGTAATACTAATCTATACAATAAAATCTGGTGAAATAGAAACTCTATATTAAAAAATTTTGCAGATTTTTATGTCAAATTTTGCTCCTATTTAACATATAAGGCATATTAAATTTCACGAAAACCATCATAATTTGTAATTGATGTAAAATGTGCTCTTGAATACAATTCTCCCCCTATACTGTAATTCAAAATATTCGATTCCTACTGCCAATGTTTACCTGCTGAAATGCCATCTCAATGATTGCTGGTGGATTATATGATGTGGATGCAAACATTACAAAAGGTCAGCAAGAATCTTATCTAATTGGCTGAGAGTGCTGCTGATTACATAACATGGCGAAATCTACTTGCGACTTTCACCTGTGACTGCCACTATGCTAAGACAGTAAGAGTCTTGTTATATGGACCAAAAGTGGCAACAATTGCATAACTTCGCAATATTTTTTTTGTGTCTGATTGTTAACGTGTGTCTGCTATGATAGCGAGTGGTAATCTTGTCATATTGGCCTAGAAAGGCACGGAACATGCAATATTGTGATTCCAAATTCCCACCGTTTCCTAGTACCCAATAATGAACTAGAGCATAAGAACAGTAAAAAAATGTGTCAATCCACTCAAAAATGTCATAGATTGAATAGCATCACAATATGTGTTCCCATTTCCCTGTGCCCCCGACACAAATCCACACCACAGCGTATGGATAGTGTACCATGTCATCTCACTTGCAAGTGGTACTGATTACAACATTGTGAAACCCATAGACACCCCCGTGTGGGTGCGGGATAGAATACACCCACGGTATGCCCTGCCTGTCGTAGGAGGCGACTAATAGGGCCGACATGGCCGAATAACTTGCCAGTTTTGATTTGTTCAGACCCCCTGTGGATGGGGAGGGCAGAATTCATCCACGGTATCCCCTGCCTGTCGTAAAAGGCGACTTAGAGGGGGCCTTATAAAGGTCAATTTTGGTTTTCTGGTCTCAGCTCTGGTTTGACCAATAGAAATAAACATGCGTGCTGTTAGGGGAAGGGCCACCAGCTTGGCCATCTGGCCAGAAAGCCTAGACGGTATGCCCCATCCCGTCAGGTGGGTGCGCCATGTACCCTACAGTAGTATCCGCCTTACAACGAAGGTCCCTGCATGGCCGAATACTGGAGCTGAATAAATCCTGTGCATGCCGAGGGGGAAGTGCCTGTTCGAGGCACTGGGACCCCGGGCAATATCTGCTATGCCAGGTAGGTATTGCCTTGGCTGGCTGGCGCCCACAGTGATAGCCCCCGTTCGGAGTGGGCAGTATTCGGGGAGGATTTCGTCCGGGATGCCATCAAAGCGATCACGGACACCTGTACAGGGTGGCACCCTTAAAAAGCCGTCTCTTGAGTGTCGAGCTAATCCCAAGGTGTATACGCCTTGGGATGAAGCCTTTAATAGAAGATTCCCCGCTGATAAGTCTCCTCGCTACCTGGTAGCTACGAGGACTGACGGGGGTGATTTTAAACTAGTAAAATCAATAATTTTTTCTGAGGAAATCGAGGGGAAATTTGGTGATCTTAACGGGATTTCCAAGCTCCGGAACGGTCAGCTGCTGCTGCACACCGTTGATCGGAAGCAAACCGAAGCGTTGCTGGAATGCACGCAATTCGGCGAAATTCCCGTTAAGGTCTCAAAACACGAAACGCTGAATGAGGTCCGAGGAGTTATTTTCCATCGTGACCTCATTTTAAATAGCGATGCGGAATTGTTGCGGGATCTGGGGAAGAGAGGCGTCACCAAGATTAGGCGCATCACCCGAAAGATTGGGGAGAACAGCGTCGATACCGGCGCTTTTATTCTCCATTTTGAGGGTGATGTAGTACCTAAGCAGGTGAAGGTCACATCGTACCACTGCGATGTTCGACCGTACATCCCTCCACCTATGCGCTGCTATCAATGCCAGAAATTCGGGCATGTTTCCGCCAGGTGCACTGCCAAGGCCGTGTGTAGAGAGTGTGGCAAGGGGACACATGAGGGTGAGAGGTGTACGCCTCCCCCGATTTGTCCTAACTGCCAAGGAAGCCACTCTCCACGATCGAAGCAGTGCCCTGAGTTCTGTAAGGAAGCAAAAATTCAAGAAATAAGAACTCTTGATAGGCTTTCATATCACGACGCTCGCAAAAGGTACCGTGATATGAATGCCCCCGAATTTCGGGTATCGTTTGCAGCTGCAACGACGCCCTCATTCACCCCTGCCGCATCTTTACCGAGTGTAGTACCCTCGACGCCCGTATTATCAGCAGTATTAAAATCACCCCTCGCTGTACCAGCGAAAAATGTCAGCCCGAAGGAGGTACAACAACCTTCTTCGGCCCAGCAAAAGAAGGCGCCGGTTATACCATCTAAACCGGCGCAATCGGAGAAGAAGTCCTCTTCTTCTCCGAAACGGTCGGCGAACAAGTCTTCCCCAGCTAAAGGGGGAAAGAAGACTTTGCCGACCAGGGCTGGTCCTTCTTCCAGCCCACCTAATACGAAAAATGTAGGGGAGAAAAGGGAGACGGTTCGCCGCCGTCTCTCTCGCCCTCCTGCTGACGGGGTGGCTACTGTCTCTGCTGGCCTTTCCGCTCCCATTACCACCAAGGGTGCGAAGCCTGCTGAAGCCAAGCCCGTACGTATGGAGGAACTCCCCTATAGAAAAGAAAATAGATCGGCGGAGGAGAGGGGAACGGTTCAGCGCCGTTTCTCTTCCTCTCCTAAAGGCAGGGCTGCTCACGTATCTGCTGACCATCCCGCTCCCACCACTACCAGTGGAGCGGTGCCAGCAGGAGCGACCTTGTTTTATAAGGACCCGGCGTCTGTGGGGAAGGGACCATCTACTTCCCCAAACACGCGTCGGCGCCGATCCAAGAAGAAATCTCTTTGGGGCGTGTCGGGGACAGACACCCAGTCTTCGGACCGGGAGAAAGTCCCTCGACACCGCTCTCGCTCTTCCCCAAGAGCGAGACTCGTGAGGTCCGACGACGACCGCGCGCAACCCAAGAGAGCGCCCGCTCCATTTTCTTCGTCTTCGGACGGAGATGTGGAGATTGAGGTGTGCTCTCCTGCCCCATCATCTCCAACTAGAGCTGGGGAAGGGTGGCAAACGGTCAAGCATAAGTAGAAGACCCATTTCTACTTAAGTCCACACCATGGCACTATTACAATGGAACTGTAATAGCTATTCTGTTCATCTCGCTGAGTTACGACAATTAATATCTTCGTTTTCGGCAACCATTGTCTGCCTTCAGGAATCCAGGTTTCGTCCTGGACATGAGACAACAATGCGTCACTTCAAACTCTTCTCTAAAGACCGGGTGGACGGAGCTGTGGCCGCTGGTGGCGTCTGCACTCTCGTCCACTCTAGCCTCTTTGGTGAAGAGGTGCCGTTGCGTACTCAGCTAGAGGCAGTTGCAGTTCGTACTTCGTTGCCAGTAATGGCAACAGTATGTAACGTGTACATCCCGCCTGATTCTCAGCCGGATTACGACCAGCTGGTGGATCTAGTCTCTCAGCTCCCCCCTCCTTTCCTCCTTCTGGGAGATGTTAATGCCCACAACACCATCTGGGGCTCCGCTACCACTAGCGGTAAAGGGAGAGATTTTGAGAGGCTGATCAGGCGGCTGGACCTGTGTTTGTTGAACACAGGGGAACCTACGCACTTCTCTATTGCACACGGCACTTATTCGAGTGTCGATATTACCTTGTGCAGTCGTGCGCTGGTTCCCCTGCTACAGTGGGGTGTACACGACGACCTTTGTAATAGTGACCATTTTCCAATTATCGTTACTCTTCCGAACCAGAGAGCCATCGAGTTACCAAGTCGATGGCTTCTCCGTCGGGCTGATTGGCCAACTTTCACGGCACGTGCGGTGTTTGCCGAAGATACCTTTGAGAGTGTCGACGATCATACCATTCACATAACGAATGGTATTTTGGCTGCTGCTGAGGAAACAATACCTTCCTCATCCGGAAACTCACGCCGGAAGCTTGTCCCTTGGTGGACAGCCGAGATTGCAGCAGCCATTAAAGATCGTCGACGTGCTTTCAAATGCTGTCGGAGGCAAAACACCATGGCCAACCTTATCACCTTCAGAAGGATGCGTGCCAGAGCCCGATATCTGATTCGGGAGAGTAAGAAAACGACGTGGGAAAAGTATGTGTCGTCCATGACGGCGCATACTCCATCATCTCAAGTGTGGACTAAGCTTCGTCGGATCTCCGGACTCCCGACATCACTGTCGATACCCGGAGTGTCCATCAATGGAGACATCATCACGGACCATCTCGCCATTGCTAACAGCATTGGCTCGCACTTCTCCGATGTATCCTGCTCCGGGAGTTACGATCCTACATTTCTGACTCTGAAGCGGGAGGCAGAGACTCACCCCTTGTCCTTTGCCACTGCTGCTTCGGAGTCCTATAATGTACCATTCTCTGAATGGGAACTGCGCAGTGCGCTTGCACTGTGCAGGGATACGGCTCCTGGACCGGATAACATACATAATCAAATGTTAAAGCATCTGTGCGAATCCAGTATAAAACAACTGTTGATCCTCTTTAATCGCATATGGATTGAAGGGGAGTTTCCATCTCAATGGCGAGAGGGGATCGTGATACCGATTCCTAAGGCTGGAAAGGATCCCAAGTTTGTAAGCAGCTATAGGCCCATTTGTTTGACAAATGGCCTATGTAAGCTGCTCGAAAAGATGGTGAACCGTCGACTGGTGTGGTTCTTGGAGGATAAAGGTCTCCTGTCTGAGTACCAATGTGGATTTCGCTGTCATAGGTCCACAACTGACCATCTGGTGCGACTTGAGAGCTCCATACAGGAGGCTTTTTTCCGAAAGCAGCACCTAGTCACGGTTTTCTTTGACCTCGAGAAAGCCTACGACACCACATGGCGCTACGGGATCCTTTCCACCCTTCACAAGTGGGGACTCCGTGGTAACTTACCGACTTTCATTGCGAATTTCATGTCCGTCCGACTCTTCCGTGTAAGGGTCGGTAGGACATTATCGCAATACTATACCCAAGAAAATGGAGTTCCTCAGGGTTCAGTGCTGAGTGTCACCTTGTTCGCGATTGCCATTAATGGCATTGTTGCCGCCGCCGGGTCCGCGGTAGTTCCATCGCTGTATGTAGACGATTTAGCTCTGCATTACAGCTCGGGAAGTATGGCAGTCGTGGAACGGCAATTGCAGCTAGCTATCAACCGGGTCGACAGGTGGGCTCACGACCGGGGTTTTCGTTTTTCAGCAGCGAAAACCTCCGTCGTCCATTTTTGTCGGCTCCGGAGGCTACATTTACACCCTGAACTACATCTCAGGGATGCTGCGTTGCCGTTGGTTGACACTTATCGCTTCCTGGGGCTCCATTTTGACAGCAAGTTAACGTGGCAGCACCATATACGGCAATTGAAAATGACATGTCTCAGGAAACTGAACATGCTCAGGTTTCTTAGTGGCACTACTTGGGGGGCTGACCGTGCGGTGCTGCTACGGTTCTACCAAGCCCTCGTCCTGTCCCGGCTAGACTATGGTTCTGCGGCATACGGTTCAGCAAGGCCGGCAACCTTGAAAATGCTGGACAGTATCCACCATAGTGGCGTTAGGCTGGCTACCGGTGCCTTCCGGACCAGCCCGATACCCAGCCTACTCGCCGAATCGGGTGTTCCACCTTTAAATTATAGACGCCAACATATGCTTTTAGCATATGCTGCCAATGTGCGTCAAATGCCGCAACACCCGACCTATCAAGCTCTCTTCGGTACCCATAACCACCAGGGATACGCCAACCGGCCTCGTGCCACTCGGCCGGTTGGTATTAGACTTGATAGCTCGTGTACTGAAATAGGAGTGGCTGTAGGTCCCTGTATGATCCGGACATCTAGCGAGGTGCCTCCGTGGCAAGTCCCGCGTCCGGAAATTCGGTTAGATCTGCACCGAGGTCCTAAGGTGAACACGGATGCCTCCGTTTACCGGAGGCAGTTCCACAGCATAGTTCACCAATTTCTGGACGCTGGCATTCTATACACGGATGGTTCGAAGGTGGACGAGAAAGTGGGTTGTGCTTACGTTATTGATGGTGCAAATACCAAGATCTCTTTGCCTGAGGCCTGTAGTGTGTTTACTGCGGAGCTCGTTGCCATCTATGAAGCTCTGCAGTTTGCACTACAGGATGCTCGAATCCACTTTCTCGTGTGTACCGACTCTTTGAGTTCGTTGCAGTCAATTGCTACATGTTCCCCGCAACACCCCCTAGTGCAGCGAATCCACGACCTACTAGCCGGGCTGTGCCACGCTGACACTCGAATCACCTTTCTGTGGCTTCCAAGCCACATGGGAATTGTGGGAAATGAGTTAGCAGATCAAGCTGCAAAAGAGGCGGTATCACTACCACCTCGACCAATGGAGGTACCCGCTAGAGATATTCGCTCTCAGTTACGCTTACAAGTTCTGGCTTTTTGGGAGAGTCAGTGGCTAGCTGACCCACTGCCCAGTAAACTGAGAGCGATCAAGGGAACAACTCGCGTGTGGCGGAGCTCCTTCCGGGCCCGGAGAGAGTCCGTCATTTTGTGTAGGCTAAGGATAGGTCATACAAGATCCACCCACGCGTACCTAATGAGAAGGGAAGACCCCCCACTTTGTACCTGTGGAGCCGTATTCACCGTGACCCACATTTTCACCGAGTGTGTGGATCTTGCTGACTTACGAAGAAACCTTGGTTTGCAGACGACACTCAAACTTATATTAGCCGATGACGCGGTGGCTGCTGATCGCGTTATCCGCTTTATAAGTGAGAGTGGGTTAGGGCCAGCAATCTAAATTTTCCAGTGAACTTTGACTCAACGACTTGTTCGTTTTTGAATGATAATGTTTTGTTTTTTCCGTAATTTTTGTTTATTTTTATAATTTTTATTTTTTATTTAATTGTTTGTTTTTGTTTTATTAATTTTTGGTCTTTTTAAATTTAGATGTCCACCTCAAAATTTTAAATTCAATACGAAATTTGTATTCTTTAATCTGTGTTAAGAGGGGCAGATGACCTCGTAGTTCCGCCCCTTAAAACAACAATAACTAACTAACTAACTAAACCCATAGACATTTTCCCATGCCTGACCATGATCTTGTGACTGTCACTCCTCCAGGACAGGAATATTGCCATAACACTGATTCAGTGATCTTGATTCAAATTAAAGTTCATTTCTGTAATAATTTGAGACTAGGTCCAACAGACAGCAGTTTTGCAAAGTGGTGGTGATTGTAAGGGAAGGTGGACATTTAAGGTAATCTTCTGCCCTGCAGTCTTGTGAAATATGTAATTAAGTAATCGATATCCACTATGTTGTGACACCAAAATGTTGAATTAAGGAGGCTGTCTATAATTCAAATTTAATTTTTTGGTTTCTTGGATTTTTAATTAACCAGATTTTACTGTTAGGAAAATACAAGGTGGATGTACAATCAATGGACAGGAAAAGGACAATCTACATTATTTTCTCCCAATATGGAGATATTTTTTTGTACAGTCAAGTTGCTGTAAAATAAGTAATGTGCACTATTTGTTAAAACAGTGTTGCAAAGATGCTGCATTCATGTTCAAAGTATATTTATGAGTGGTTGAATACAACTGCATCTCTCCTGAGCAATATACATGTTAACTTATATTTTATAATGCACTACTAGCGAACTTAGCATCAATCATGAATATTTATAAGGGGGAATGTACAGTTTATGTGATGAGTGCTTACTTCCGTTCATCTTGACCTGTACCTGGTTACAACAGTTTTTTATGATTTGGAATATTGTTTTGCTTCCACACCCACATTTTAGCATGATTTTTTTTCTCAGATGTTTTTTGTAAGACCTTTAAAAAACACAAATACTCAGTAATACTGTATAATTCAGACTGTTAGACTCCCGGTCTATAATATATTCTTAATTGTAAAACATAATTATTAAGGTTCGGATGTTAAGGAAAAGTCATATTTTTTCCTGGGCTCATTTGACCCGAAATCTGTAAAATAAGATTGAATGACGGGTCCCTGACAACGTTTAAAGCAATTTGATGTTGCCTATAAATGCATATTTTGGCCATTTTTATTGTTTTGGTCATACATTTTAGTGATATAAGGTCATATTTCGTTATAATTTCAGCATTTTTGTTTAAATTGAGGCGTCGTTAACAAGGTACTGCCCCCGTAAAATGAATTATTTTGAATGAAAATGGGAATATTTTTGAAGCCCCATGATAAAATTTAACCAAGCAATATCGATGCTGGAATTTGGCACAAACCAGTCGTGTTACTACGTTGAGCAGGAGGGAGACTCCATCACGTGATATTATTGCGCAACCGAAGGTTCTGAATTGACCTAGCAACAGCGAACAATCTCAGAAAATGTTTAAATATTGTTGTAAATTATACGATTGGATATAAGCCCACAGCCAATAAGGAGAAGTCTTAAGAGAAGACGGGAGTTCCTTCAACTAATTTTTATGGAGAATTATCACATTTAGGCCCCAAGAGAGCTATTTTATGAATTGATTATATGGAGAATATTATAAGAAAACATTAGAAATATTTTAGAAGTCGACGGGAGGTCGAAATACGTCAGAATATGCATTTTTCTAGTGCCCGCTAAATTTTTCGAGAGAACGAAAAATGGCAGCTAGATCTGGTGTCTTGGAGGGGAGACTCAAGGCATCAGGGCTTTTGTTCCTGCGAAGATTGAAGCGTTCAGATGTGTATTCCGGGAGAGTTGCAGTCCCGAAGGTCTTAGCCGAGTCCGAGAGTGGTTGACTCGTGGAGACACCACAGATTGAGGCTAGATAGTGGAGATCGCCGTGCTTGCGATTTAGGTGAAGTTGCGAGGAGTGTTAATACCGCAATAACTTTTGACTATTCGATATTAGAACAATTATTTTAACTACAATCTACGGTATAGTGCAGAACACATAGAAGCGTGTTATAAACTTTCAGGGCGATTAAAGGAAGATTTTGAGAACTTCAAATATTTTAGAAAGGAAATAGAAAAGTAACGGAATCCAGCGCAGTAAAGCATTTTAGTTCAGGCCAAACTGCAGCGAATACAGATCCGTGTGCATAGATTCACGTGAGTAACAGTGATTGACATTATTATTATTATTGAGGAACTATATTGTTACACAAGTATGATGACTGTGTATATTCAACGAATGAAGATTTTTAAGAACTGTAATATGATTGAAATTATGGACTAAGAAAAGTATGTGCGCCAGGAATACATTCAAGACAGAGTAGTATATTCAACAATGGAGCTTCGATAGGGAGATTGTTCATGATTGTCTACTTTTTGAGTAAGCATGAGACGTTATGTACAACCACATTCTAGTACATTATCGTCATACATGAGCTTGGACTTAACATCAGTGACTACATAATTACATTCATAGTCCATCTCGATGAATAATTTATATACGAGTGAGGTCCATGACTTCTATTTCGAAATTACTTTGGAATATGAAGCTGAACTTTCAACACTACTCGATAATATAATGAAGCTGTATCATGACGGAGAAAAGAAGAGACAAGAGGATTGTCAATATGCCGTGGATTTCCCGGCAACAATGAAGATGAAGGATGGGAGTCCGCAGTTCGATCCCGGATGGAGCTTGATGTTTTCCGGAGGAGGGAATCCTCCCTTGTCCGAGGTTGTCAGTTCGTGGGGACGAACTAGGGTCCAACCTAGTTTTATGAAGGATGAAACAACTGAGTATTATCTAATACTTAACTTGAACTTCGAGATCTCCAGTCAAGGTAGCAGTGCTTATTAATTTGTAGTTAGAGCATAATAGTGACATTCTAGAGCAATTCCTTTATCCATATTTCGACACATTATGTATTCCATGTAACAACATTTTATTCTACGAGATCACTTGTGGTGATCGTCTTTCGACATTTTTATATTGTTTGTCTATGATCCAGCTTCTGAACTGAGACATTTAACTTGTTTAAGGAATCAGAATTTTTGTAATTTTTATTAAAGAACAGTAAGTTTATTTTTGACTTTTACGAATTCACTTTGAATTCAGGTGAAATACATTTTCGCATATGTTACCAATTAAATTATTTTATTAATTTAATTTGGGCTTCTTATTCGTCGGGAAGAAACTTGAAGACGGAAGAAAGGACCAGTGAGATATTGTGAAATATCATAGCATCGTTATGAACTTAGCATCGAGTTGGAAAGAAACATTTAACTTGTAATCGATGAAAGTCATAAGAACTCATTGACATTCTTGTATAGAATGGAGACACATTCCTAGTTTGACAAACTGTATATTTTATTGGAGAAAGCTAAGATCTTTTATTCAATTAAAATTATTTGAGAGATTAATCTTCTTGGAAGATTATTATCATTCGACGGTAGGGAATTCCTAGCTAGATTACCCCGTCGAGATTGATATTTATCGGACTTACAGAAATAACACTTGTAGTTATTTATTCACAATTGGTAATATAACGTCATATTGTAGACATATTCCTACATCTGTGAAGGTGAAACCAGAGAAGTATGGTGAGACAGTACAGTATTTTTATTAAATGTATACGCAACAGTTTGGAGATATCCCAGTATCGTTTTTAAAGTAAATACAAGGAGGTCTCACACGCTTTGTCCAAAAGTCGTTGGCATGTATAAAAATAATGGATTAACAACTGATGTAATTGTTTGATATACCAGCAGTTGGTTTGGCAACGCTGAGGAGTATTCCCATTTCAATGAATGCTAGTTTTGTGGAAGAGAAGATGATAACCTTTATGAGTGTATTAAAGTGTTTGTAATTCCGTATGCAGTTGGTATACGAGGAGTCGTTTGCGAGGTATTTACCGCATTGTATTAAAGTCGTTGCATTGGCAATACTATTTGGCATTATAGCATTATGGCATAGGATGTGAGTTTGTAGAACTCTTTTTGATTTTATACACGACGTGGGTATGTGGAGACGGTAGGGTTGTACCGAAATTTAGACGAGAAGACGGATATTAACGTCTGTTATGTATTCTTATTATTAACTTTTATTAAGCACGATTATGTAAATGCGTATGTTTTGCCTTGGTTGATCGAGCATATCCGACTAATTATGACTACGAACCAGTAATGACAAGTGTGCAGTAGTATTTCAGAAGTGGAGAAGATTGTTTGGATCCCATTAAGTTGCGGTAAGCTTTAATGCGAGATCAGAGCTGATGCTCTTTTGTGTATATAGATAACGTTTTTAACAGTATAATAGCCAACGCTATTAATTGTAACTCAGATTCATGATGTAAATAAGTTTATATAATTATTCAATCAAGGGAATAACGTGTTAATATTAATAAGTTATCTAATGTTTTTGAAATGTGCTTAGTGTGAAAGTCGATATGTTTTGAATGAGTATTGCTTATTGTTCAGTATGGATGGGAACAACTCCATCGGGTTAACACGACGTGAGAGGATGAATGCAATGTTGTGTGAAAGTTTCAAGTATTTCGAGCAAGGGATGGATGGATTATTTGCTATTTTGCGAAGTGTGAATGAGATTTTATTGCTGTCATTTTGCGACAGAGATGAGTATTCTTGGCGGAGTGCTTCGAACGAAGGTTCGCTTGGAGAACTCGTTCTAGCGCCCAAGGCCAATGCCTAGCCCACAAATGAAAAGAGTTGTTGTCAATGCATTAATTCTTTAATGAAATCAGCCGGTGGAAGGTGAAGCAACGGTTTTGTTATATAATGTCACATGACTCAGGCACGCGCCAAGTGAGCGCAGGTGTCCTTAAAAGCGTGGCAGAAGAATGTGAAGCATGCCAGTCTCTGTTAATTGTTTTAACTTGTAGAAAAGGCTTAGGCCGACCAAAATTTATGTCCCGGTGTTCTAGAAACACGGCTTTTCAGTGGCGAAGTTGAGGAGAGGAGTGAATGTGTGTGTATGCTTTTATTATTAATTGTGTGTGTGTTTAGAATTAGTTTACTTATGTTATTAAATTGTTCAGTTCGTTGTTAGATGTCGTGTCAGCATAATTTATTTTAGATATAGAGAGATGACACTGTGAAACCCCTTTTTAGGTCTGGGGCTGACTACGTAATCCCCGAGAGAGAACCAAGGTAGGTGCTCGCCTTGAGCTTAAGTGCATATATGTAATTCACAGTTTCATCGTATTTACTTCTGCATATGTTTTTGAGGATCATGTCGGAGTGGATTTTTGATTAGTAATTTAGCCGGTGCAGTCAAATATCTACAATCCAGCTTTGCTTCGGATATCAGACGGATCTCCTCTCGAATATACGACACTGTACGCATGAGGTCATGGAACATGACGATAGTGTGCTTCCGCCTTTCAATAGGTCCAGTATATATATTTAGCTACGATACAGAATGAATGTTGAAAATATTCACTGTAGCTCTCTGTCAGTTTGTATGATTAAATGTGTCTAGTGTATTATCGCTGATCACGTTTTGGCACTTAAGACGTTAACTGTATGTTAGTGATACTCTACCAATCCCAAAAATTCATATTTAGCTAGTTTTTAGGGCATATTTGCTTGCATATTTTGTACTTCTTTAGGTCTTAAACTTCCGAACCCTAATAACAATTGAGATAGTGCTGTATCACCTGGTCATTATGAAAATGCTATGAGACTAGGTAATCAGTAAGCCATTTGTGAAGAACATTGAACTTGTTTCCAAAAAATAATGTGCAAAGAATTTGGGTTTCAATTTACATATCCAATAAAAATCATGCTATAACATAAGTTCTATTAATGTAGATGTCCTGAAGAGTAACATTAATTTCCCTGGAAAATTAACGTCTAACTTGACCCTGCACTTAAGGTTGAAAAATTATCTTTTGAATACAATCAAGAACATATCTTCCAAATTATAACAGCCTGGTTTGTGTGTTTATTAATCTGCTTTGTTGTTTTTTTCCCCAGATATTTTCCTGCCATGTCCAGACAATTTGCTTGTGAACCTTCATGAGAGTCTGGATTTGATTAAGGATTTATTGACCCAGCTGCCCCAGAAATTCAGTACATCACATGATGCTTATTCAGCACTGGGACCTGCTCTGCAGGCAGCATTCAAGCTCATGGTAAGATGCTGTTATTACCTACACCTACATGTATAATACTATAACATACTCATTTGACCCCATTTCATTCTTGGTAATTTCTCTCTTGTTGTTGTGTATTTACATAAACTCTAAATGAAATGAAAATCCACAACCTGCTTCCAGTCTCCGACCGGGTCAGGAATGGAATGAATGAAGACCCTATCTAGCGGCGAGGATATGAACTGTGCCGGCTGCCGAGGCCTGACGCATTCTGGGGCAATGATTAAATGAATGACAGATGAAATGAAATGATAGTGGAGAGTGTTGCTGGAATGAAATTTTTGACAGGGAAAACCGGAGTACCCGGAGAAAAACCTGTCTGCCTCTGTTTTGTCCAGCACAGATCTCACATGGAGTGACCGGGATTTGAACCACGGACCCAGCGGTGAGAGGCCGGCGTGCTGCCGCCTAAGCCACGGAGGCTACATAAACTCGAAATATAGTCGCCAATTAGTGCTTGGTAGAAATCTAAACTACTACCCGGGTGGAAATGTTAATGATGTCAAAAGGCAGGTCCGTTATTAAACATGTACAGTGGAACCTCGTTAGTACGTTTTTCAAGGGACTGAAAAATTTGAACGTAAAAAGCGGGAAAACGTACTACTGAAAAATGATAATTAAACCTCATTAACTTGTTTCAGTAAGGAAAAAGTAAAAAATGCGTTAATCGTAAGTACATACTATCGAATATACAATTTTAAACAACCTACAGAATTATTGTATTACAGAAAAGTTTACACAGCACAGAGAAACGGGAGCAATGAAAACAAGAGAAAAATGTACTATACCGGTAGTGATGTGAGCCGGGCAAATGCCCAGTGGGCAGGACATCTATAAATGGACATTTGCCCAAAGCAGTTTTAAGCGCCCAAAATCGGGGCATTTAAGAAAACTTCTTGTTTTTACTTTTTACTACTTGTGATTGTTACTAGAGCATCTAAAACATAATCAAAGGTACATTTCATGGATAAACTAGTAACGCCTGAATATTGCTAATAATAATTTAAATATCCTGTGTCAATGTTGTCAATAACATCTAAATGGGAATTATGTATAAGTTATCTGGTTTGAATAAAACATTGTATTACTGAGTTAGGCCTGCAGGCCTACTCATTTATATTTAAGAAAATTAGGTAGGAGCTTGATTATGGTGTGAAAAGTGGATTTGGGAGGAAGGTGAATGGGCTAGGCCCTGGGCAGCCATTGTGCTATGATCTTGGAATGGAGGTAGGGTGGTTGTGGCCTTGAGATTGGCGAGGCATTCTACCACCAGCAGCCCAGCCCAGTTAGTTGTGAAGTAGAGCTGTCTGTTGAGTGGTCGAGTCTGAGATTTCTTAGGCTATTTATATTTTTAAGTGTTAGATTGAATCATTACAAAATGCTTAGGAAAAAAGGACCTATTTGGAACTTTTTAAATTTAATTTAATTTAATTTAATTTGAAAGGGAAAGGAGTATCTTGTAAATATTGTAATAAGGACTATTAACAGTCACATTGTAACAAAATGGAAAAGCACATAAAGAAGTGTTTTAAGTGCCCTCAGGATCTTAAAAAAAAGTGCTTCAGTTAGGTACAATTACAGTGGTTGAAAAACCTTTTCGAAAGAAAACCCCCTTATGAACCTTTACTAATTGAAGTGGATGATTTCAAAAACAAATCTGCAGTACCAAGCACAAGCTCAGCCTCAGAACCAAAATCAAGTTCTTTCAGTGAATTCCTACAACAACTTCCGCAGCCTATTTTGGCCTTAACTCATGTTTTTATGGATAAATATATAGAATACATATATGTAGATACATGTATGGCTAAAACAATATTTATATAAGCGTTGCATTATGAATATGTTTTTTAAAGAGGTAAATGCCCAAAATGCCTGGGCATTTATGGGTTTTGGGAATTTGCCCGGACATTTGCCCCGACTTACAAATGCCTAGACATTTTACATCACCTTACTCTTAATTCAAATACTGTAGTACGATTTGAAATATTTAGTTTTGTATAATTGATTTCGGCCTAAATACATGTTTTTCTTGATATCCTGTGGAAAAGAAGTGCCTAGGGGCATGGTGGTGCAGAGGTTAAGCTGTCATCATCATCATCTTGCACAGTTTCCAGCCACTGGCCGGGTCTGTTTGGAACACAAGCCTCTCCAACGTCTTCTGTCTTCCCACCATCTCTCAGCCTCCACCCTTGTCCAGTCTTCTCCTCTCTTCTTCACGCTTTCTTCCACCCCCTTCAGCCACCTGTCTCTCGGTCTTCCCCTCGGTCTCTTTCCTTCCCACTTCGTCTCATGTACTCTCCTGGGTATCCTCTTCTCGTCCATTCGTTTTACATGTCCATACCATCTAAGTCTAGATTTGTCTATATCATCCTGTAATGGTTCCTCCTTCATTAATTCTCTGGTCCTCTCATTTCTTATTCTGTCCATCTTTGTAGCTCCAATACTGCTTCTCAAGAACCTCATCTCACTGGCCTGTATTTTGCTCCTCTCCCTTCCTTTCATAACCCAGGTCTCCGAGGCATACGTCAGGATAGGGACATAGTACGTCCGATATATGATCTTTTTGCTGTTCTGAGGGACATCCTTGCTCCATAACATGCTTCTCACACTCCTCCGAAATGCTTCTGCCTGCCTCCCCCGCTCATTTATTTCTCTATCGTTTCTTCCATTATCTTGTATCAGGCTTCCCAGATACTTAAAACTCTCCACTTTCTTCAGCTGTTCCCCACCAATTGTTAAGCTGTATGCCTGTTATATTATGGAATGTACAATTGAGTTTGTATAATTGGGGAATTAAATAGTTGTTTTTGTACCGGTACATGAAGACCGTAGTGTGAAAGAGAGCCCCAATCCCAGAACCGTGTTAGAAGCTATTGTGATCATTATCTTAACTAGGAAATAGAGAACAACGTCTTTGCAAAACAAATATAATGTAAGAACAAAATCAAATTACAAATAAAGAACAAATCAAGGAAGAGTTAATTAGTTAATTAGGTTAGTAATTACATCCAAACAACACCAAATACATCAAAGGAAGAACAAGGTAATAACATCAATTACAACAGGTAAGGCTTATTACAAATCCCGAAAAATAATAATAATTCATTAATCAAGTAAAAGGAGAAAGGGCAGGGGAAGAAAATCTTAAAACCAAACCTCTCTTAAGAGGTCGAAAGAGTGCCCAAGATTCGGCAAAAGTTAGATTATAGCCCGAAGGAAAGTTTAAACAGTAATTACCGATATGTTATGTTTCAAAATAGTAAACCTCGCAAGGAAGGTCGAAATCATATCACGAATGACAAAATGAAGTTTATCCGCTCGAAATATTAAACCAAATACGTAATGAAGCGGATCAAATTACAGCTCGACCGACTGCTTTCATCTCAATATTATGACAATATGTCAGAAAAAAAAAGGTAATGGCGACCGTCGCCAGGAAACGAACAATAATGCGAAACAAAATTTTATAAAAGAGAATTACTACCATCAGAAGGCCAAGAAATAAAAGGAAAATAAATTAATAATTAATATGAGAGCTGTGGATCACTCAATTTTAGGTTATGTGATTTGGCATAGGTTTGGTACTTCGTAAGGCTTACAAGGGCTTGGCAGATTTTGTCCGATCTCAATCAAATGACATAAAACGGCTCTCAGGCCGTAGCACAAGGCAAACACAATTAATTAATCCAAGAAGGAAATACGACATATAAACCAAGTAATTAGTGATCAGACACAGGAACAAAGCAAAAGATACTCAAATAAAATAAAAGGCAAAATTAGGTACTACAGAAATAAAACTCAAGGTTCCGTACCATTTACAATTAAACAAGTAGAGTAACAGATAAAACTTAATGCTGATCACAAGCCAAGAAAGAGATATTGGGTCTCGGACAAATCTGCCGACCCAAAGCCCACTCACAGTACATCTTTAAACATATAAGACATTACCTTTGCTGCAGATTATAATACATATTAAGAAATAAATTTCGCTTTAGTGTAAAGAGTAGGTACAATACAAACTCTTCGGGGTTCCGATACGAGTAAAACTCGCCCCCGATAAATCCTTAAAATTTTTTACATCTGACGTGCTAACTCTTCCAAGATGGAGTGTCGATATTTTATTGTTTAAATTGTTGACCTTAATTCAGTGTTGATTCGGAACTGCCAACACAACCTCAGACTAGGCCAAAACTTGACAATTAGAAGGTCACAATTATTATTGCTTAACAGTTGTCGGCACTTGCAAAATGGCAATAGCCAATCACCTTGCGACAGGAACGCGATCTCATTGGCCACAGCTGATAATATTCGAAAGATTCAGGAACGCGATCTCATTGGCCACAGCTGATAATATTCGAAAGATTCAGGAACGCGATCTCATTGGCCACAGCTGATAATATTCGAAAGATTCAGGAACGCGATCTCATTGGCCACAGCTGATAAAGCTTGAAAGATTTGTGGGAAATACATGGAGAGATGAATCTTATTGATGTAGGTTGGATTTCTAGGTTAAGTTCATGTACATAGGCAAGTTGTAGAAACATCAGGCATTGTAACGTGAAAATCACGGTACAGTTTTATTGGTATCCCTGCTTTGATGCTCTCAAAAGTGTTGTAGTCAGTCTCATTTCAGTTGTGAAGCCATGGCTGGTGTGAGCGGACACAGCTACATTGTTGAGGAGCGATTAGTAGCGTGTGTGTGGGTGCACAAACGAGCACATATGGGGCAAACAATGACAGTGATAATAGTGTGATTAGAGATCGCTTTGGCAATCCCCCACCTCGTAAAGCTACTCTGCTTGATTGAGAGAAACGTGCGTTTGCTTCAGGCAGTGTCAAAGACAGGCCGCATAGTGAACGTAAGAAAACGCGGGAAGAAATGTGTGCTGCCGTCACTCATCAATTGAGCAGTTTCCAATTAAATCCATTCGCAAAAGAGCTGCTGAACTTCCAGTACCGCAGTCAACAATGCATGACCACATTTAAAGAGGTTTGAAAATTAAAGGATTTAGCCCGATGCATGTGAATGAATTATCTGACAAAGACATGGAGCAACGAGTTGCAGCCTGCCGTCCTTTGTTGGCACAATTTCCAAATGCCGTGTCTTGCGCAAGAGTGTTATTTTCTGATGAATGTGCGATATATCGCAGTTCACAGAGGAGGAATGTGGTTTTCTGGTCTAAGGAAAATCCTCATTATGTGCAAGAGTTGGAAAGGAACCCGCCTCATGTTAAGGTATGGGCCGGGATGTCGTCACGTCACTTGTGCGGACCGTATTTTTTTGATGGGTACGTGAATGGAAAATCTTATTTGCATATGTTACAATCTTCGTTAATACCTCAGCTTCAAGACAAGGGAATCATGGACATGTGTGGTTACAGCAGGATGGGGCTCCAGCACCTTTTGCTATTCAGGTGTCAGAGTTCCTTGATGAACAATTTCAAGGCCGCTGGAATGGCCGTGGCTCACCAACATCTCCATTGAAATGGCCACCACGAAGCCCGGACCTTACACGCCAGACAACACATATGGAATAATCAAGTCCCAAGTGGCTCAACGTTGGTACACGACTAATGAGGAATTGCGCCAAAATGTGGAGGAAGCCTTTCGTACCATAACTCCTGAGGTGCAAAATGTCAATGAGGACTTGGAGACTGATCGAACTCCATGTAAGACATGGTGGTGCACATACATATCCCCTGGATACATAGCTTCTATATGTAAGTACTCCACTATACTGTAGAAGGTTTTGACGAAGGGGTATGGGGACTTCTCGGACACCCTGTACAAGCTGGCAATTATTTGGTGATGAATATCTGGCCTGCCACAGGAGGTGGCGCAAAGTGTGCAACAGTGCCTACTGGTTATAGCTTCCTCCTACTCATTTGGCGAGATTCCCACTCCCCCAGTCTTTTAAGGATTTGCAACCGGGAATAGTAAAATATCAGTGTTATGTGATTGGTGCCACTATTGGTCCATTTGACTAAATTCCTGCTGTCCTAGCAATTGATGGTCACAAGTTCATGTTTGGGTATGGTGAAAGCTTGGGTGTTGGTTTTGCTATTGACGTTGCTATTGGCTCATTTGTCAAGATTGCTGCTGACTTAATTCTGTGATACCGAATCACAGGCATGTTGGGTGAACCATTGGCTGCATTTAAGATGCCATTTCGACAGGTAGGTGCTGGAAGTGGGAACTTAATATTTCATATTACTAGTGTATTTGTATGAATTATTCGTCATTTGATATTCATGCAATTATATAAAGGTTTAAAAAAAATGTCACTCATATCTGATGAGACAATTGTTCGTAATAAAATTCAAAATATCGCAAAATTTTGAATTAAGGTGAGAAACACCTGGCTTGGGGTGAAAATAACCAAAATTTAGTTCTTGATTGTTTTTGAATAATTACTATGTGGATAACACAAATATGTTAAAAAATTGAAAAAAGTCCTAAAATTGTGCATGTTATGACACTTTTTGTAATCCTATTACTCTTTGAAAAGACACGCCCACTTTTACCTCGGCTCATTCTTTTGCGGATAATATTTGAACCACTGCAGGCAAATTTTTGAATGTACTACCATTCTGCTTGCTAAAGAACAATTTTCAATTTGGTAGCCATGAAACAGCATTTAAAAAATATTCACCGTGTTGTATTCGGGCTCAATTTTCAACACTTGTTCCAGCAGCTTTCCCCTTCCCTATACATCTCGTGGCATAAACGTACCTGATATTGACTTCATAACCATTATCAGTAGACTTTGATGTAATAAAGTGCATCGAAGAAACTAGCACACTTGCACTCGGATGGTTAATTTGCGAGAAACGTCCATTTAAATATATAATACTGAAATTTTGCTTCGCCTCCATGTTGGATTTGTGCAGAACAGACTCTAGAATTAGTGGTTGAAGACATGACTGAAGGTAAGTAGAATAAAGAAGAATCTTAAAAGGACTAAGGAGGATGCAAATAATCCAGATTATGGGGCAGAAAGGTTCTGAGAACCTTCACAGGTAAGAAATTACACCGAAAAACTTCAGCTTGAATTTTCTCAGTTGTATATATTTTTTACTTAGGTACCATTTATGTGAAAAGCTCTTATGCTAGGTCATTGAAACTTTTTCTGTGGTTTAATAAGTCCTCTGCGAATGGTAATAGGAAGGGATATTTCAGTATGTTACCTAAGAATAAAGTTATTAATTTTTTTAAAGAAACATTTTTGAAAAAAATTAATGTATTTTTAAAAACTTCATTCTGAAAAGACTATCCAATTTCCATAAATAAACCTTCCTATTATTATTTGTACAATTTTAATCGAATATGTCATGTGTAATGGTTTGAAATTGAACATTGTGAATTTTTATGTTGCTTAATGGTGATGAAGGCTTTAGAGGAGCCAAAACATGTATCACAACTAGAAGTAAAGTGGAGTAGTTGTTGAATAAAAATATTGTATTGTTATGTGGACACTGTTGCACAGATATTGGTTTTCTGTGGTTTCCTACTTCTTCTCTAGGCAAATGCTGGGATGGTTCCTAACTTAAGGCCATGGCTGCCTCCTTCCTTGATTTTTAATTTCTTGTTGTATACTATTGTCCGTCCAGAGTTAAGAGTGTACTACGGGCTCTTATGGGCCTTTACATTTAGCGGACTCCCCCAGAATTGATGACTTCAAAATCTTTAAAACTAGATTTTCGCTATGTTATTTAATAGGTTAATGGTCATGGGTGGAGAGTACATGATCCTCAGCATTCATTTAATGATATGTAATTCTTACATTCTTGATAAGCAACATGATTTTGTAATGTATCTGACAGCAGTGTCTGCGCGCTGGATGGAACAGCGCGCGCGCTGTAGTACGTGTCTTAGCTCTCCACTGAACACACGAGTCCAGATCTCTCCAAGATATTTGAAACAGTGTTGTAGTGTAAGGATCGTTTTGTGTAATATAAAAGTAATTGTGATTTAGGTATTTATTTATTTATTTTCCGTGTCCGAATCAAATTAGATTTTGCCAGTAAGTAGCAACAGTTATAGCATTAGCATTTGCAGCCAAAAGATCGTCTTTTGAACATATGTCCTCCATCAAGGCGCAGATCAGCAGGTGTTCTGGATCTTGTAACATACTGCAGTCACAGAACTCATCATTGTTTACGAGCATGTTCCATTTCTTGAGATTGTTCTTGCAGTGTGCAGTCCTCGGCCTGTTCAAGATATGGCTGATGTTCCGTTTGCGAAACGTAAACCAGGGGAAATTTTAAGGCGCAGAGAACGACAGATAGTTTGTAACGTCTACAATTATATAAAGACCAAGAATCAGGAGAAAAGTGCTGCTGTACGTTTTTGAAAAACGCGTGATGATATTATATTATTATTATTATTATTATTATTATTATTATTATTACTATTACTAACTACTCACCTGCAATAATGTGCGTAACAGAACTTTCATGCAGTTAAATTACACGATTTGTGCTGAATGAGAAGCTTGTAGTTTTGTGTAAAATAAACCGCTAAGGCTCATTATGAAATGGATAATGGTTGTTTTGAGAAATATTTTAAAGAACAGATTGTCGCAAATTTCCCACATCAGTCTGTAGTATTTGCCATTCATTATCCAATGTACGTTGTGCCACTGAATTTTTTGTTTACTTTCTTTCATCTATCTATACCGAGCTCGATAGCTGCAGTCACCAGTATCCAGTATTCGGGAGATAGTGGGTTTGAACCCCACTGTCGGCAGCCGTGAAGATGGTTTTCCGTGGTTTCCAATTTTCACACCAGGCAAATGCTGGGGCTGTTCCTTAATTAAGGTCATGGCCACTTCCTTCCCACCCCTGGCCCTTTCCGTCCTATCGTCGCCATAAAACCTATCTGTGTCGGTGCGAAGTAAAGCGACTTGTAAAAAAATCTTTCATCTACGCGTGTAATAAACTAATAATATGTGAAGTATCATATGATAAGAACAAAATTACTTGTTATTTCCGGCTACTCTCTTCGCCTCTGCAGATGAAAGTGACTCACTGGGATCCGTTTAGGTGTCGTTGCGACGGATGATTTGTATCCTGTCACTGACCTAGGCTGACCTTGGAGAATATTATTGCCATATTACGTATTAAACTTGATCCGTATCTATTGGATGACTCAGGTTATCTTTCATGTCATTTCAATTGTTTTGTCATAGCCATACCGTACGTAACTAAAATTCCAATGTAAATAAATAATAAATTGTCGCAGTATTTATAATCCATTCTAAGCATTGTTATGTAAATCAATTACTATCCTCGGATCCCTCACTCCTTAGGGGAATAACTCAGTCTTTATCTTTATTAAAAACTGTTCATCCAAATTCTGTTATTCTTACGGGAATTATAGTAAAAGGTTGCAGAATATAATGGCGCGAAGGATCGAAATCCCGTCGGGATGAGGAGCTTCCTGATACTCAGTCTGCCAGCGGGCTGTACTACTCGTGTGGAGTGCTGTACAATAGCTGCCCTTCTACACTCGATATGCGCGGCAACGCTTGTGCCATAAGAGCCCGTAGTACACTCTTAACTCTGGACGGACAATAGTATTATAATAATAGGGTTTCTCCCTTTCCTCTCTCAGGGCTGAGCCCGTTGCTCTCCATTATACACGTGTTCGGCTGAATCCCTATATCCCTATATATATTATAATTGTGAAAATCTGTGTGTGTGTTAGTTTGTTACGCCTTGACAGTAAAACGGCTGGACGGATTTGGGTGAAATTTGATATGGAGACAGCTTATACCCTGGGATAACATATAGGCTGCCTTTCATCCTGAAATAAATCATTGTTCCCGTGGAACGGGCAACATAACTGAAAAGTCAACAAAAATGCTCAACTGGGACAAAATATCGAAGTTGTCGCATAAAGACCGGACAAAGCTCATTTTACGCCTCTCGATGCGAGAAATATTACTCGGTATGTCCCTATGGGGCACCGAAAACCACATTTTAAGGCCCTAAAATCAACAGTTTCAAAGATATTCGCAGAAAACTATCTTCACTCTGATAAACTGATGAACTAATGGCAAGTCCGTTTCCATGGCAACTGAATCTGAAGGTATGACATCCGATTTTCTATATATCCCTGTAGGAGACAATGCCAATCCATTTATTATCTTTTCAAGATATATATAAACACAATTAGAACAGGGTAGCGCGCCTGCCTCCCAACCGGAGGCCCCGGGTTCGATTCCCGGCTCCGTCAGAAATTTTAGACACTGACGTGAGGACTGCAACGGAGTTCACTCAGCTTCGTGAGGACAATTGAGTAGCTGTCTGATAGAGAGGCAGCGCGCCAATCACGAAAAACAAGATTAACGGCCGAGGGGACACGATGCACTGACCACGCGTCACCACAATATCTGCAGGCCAAATGGCTGGGAAGCGGTCGCATGATAGGCCTAGGCCCTTCATGGTCTGTAATGCCAGGGGTAAAAAAAATTAGGTGTAGCGCCTTTCAATGAAAATGAAAAATCCACAGCCTGCTTCCAGTCTCCGACCGGGTCAGGAATGGAATGAATGAAGCCCCCCATCTAGTGGCGAGGATATGAACTGTGCCGGCTGCCGAGGCCTGACGCACTCCTCTGGGGCAATGATTAAATGAATGACAGATGAAATGAAATGATAGTGGAGAGTGTTGTTGGAATGAAATTTTGACAGGGAAAACCGGAGTACCCGGAGAAAAACCTGTCTGCCTCCGTTTTGTCCAGCACAGATCTCGCATGGAGTGACCGGGATTAGCGCCTTCCAATACCACTTTTAATTTTTAATCACTACAGTAGCGGCTACTAAATAAAGGTAGCGATATAGCTAATTTCAATTTCATAAACACTGGGCTTACAAATCCCGTATAGTTAAGTAGAAATATCAGTCTGGTCGTTATTTCAGCAGCAACGAAGCTCTGTGGCGGCTATTGCCGTTTCCGTAACACTTAAGGCATCCTGCCGTCACATACCTCAATGTGCACTTACAAAATTGAGAGCCAGTCTATTTTACTGAAAAGAATTTCTACAAGCGAGTATCCACTCCGGCAAAAACCACACTCACCACCTTTTCCAAAATTTACACAAGACATGATTTTTAAAGCACTCTTCTGTATGTTTAGGAACAGAGATATACCACATGGAAACATACAATAAAATGTTGGCAAATCTGAGTTCAAGGAACTGCTGTCCAGAATAGGCTTTCGGTACAGGTTATGCGGCCCATGTTCGTAACATGGAATGTTTTCCTTTGACAATGCATCTACACCATGTGCGAGGGCAACGCATTTCAAAGATCTCTAAAAACAGAATAATCAGGAAATTGGAGAAAAATTTAAAGTGGGAGCGAAGATTCATGGAGAAATAATTTCATGTCTGAGATTTGCTGATGACATCGTCATCTAGGCCGATACGCCATAGGATTTGAACGAGTTTTTGAATGGTAAGGACTCCGTCTTGAGGAAAGAATTCATGATGAAAATCAATAAATGTAAAACAAAATTATTGGAATGCAGGCGAAATAAATCAGAAAACTCTATGGACCTCAAATTGGTAGGTGAAACGCTAAGGGAAGTAGGAGACTTCTGTTACTTAGGAAGCAAGATAACCAGTGATGGACGAAGCAAAGAGGATATAAAAAGCAGGTTGGCTCAGGCAAGGAAGCATTTCTACAGAAAAGGAATCTGTTGACATCGAATATACATTTAGGTATTAGGAAGTCATTTTTGAAAGATTTTGTCTGGAGCGTGACCCTATAACGAAGTGAAACTTGGACTAATGGTGCAGCAGAAAAGAGGACAATTGAAGCATTTGAAATGTGGTGTTACAGGAGAATGATGAAGATCAGATGGGTAGGTAGGGTAACAAATGAAGAGCTATTAAGACGAGTGGGAGAGGAGAGATGTTTCTGGCGACTGCTAATGAAGAGAAGAGATAGGTTGGTACGACACATATTAATACACCCAGGAATAGCAAGCTTAGTTATGGATGGGAGGGTTGAGGACAAGAACTGTAGGGGTAGACCAGGAAAGGGAGGCATGGAGAGCTGCATCAAACCTGTCAAAAAACTGAAGACTCAAACAACAATAATCTGGAATTTTAATTAATTAGAGAGGCATGTGAGGCAAAAGGGTTGTTGGAGAATTTCAATCCCTGGGATATAACACTAGAAGAGACTGCATAATGTACATCAGCATCCAAGGTGAGAGATATTTTACTTTAGGTCTATTAATAGTGACATGTTAACGTTCAAATCATCAATAAGTGTGGCAAAATTACACCCAGAATAACTTAAGGAAATATACGCCTACTTTTAATTCCCCATATTCCGAATAATAAGGGGTAGATATACATACATTCCGATAGATTTGCCATTCCAGTGTGCAAGAGTGCAGTTCCCTCTTCAAACAATATTCGCAATTTATATTAACAAAGCGCAATGACACACACTTAACAGCAGCAGGTGTACATTTAGACAAAACCATTTTTTCCCATGGGCAACTGTATGTGGCGTGCTCGCGAGTATCCGGACAACAAAATGGTTATGTCTCAGCAGAAGATGGCAAAACCAAAATCGTAATTCTAAAATGTGTTCACATATGTAACATCGTACCCTGCAGACTTTCACAACTCTACAAAATTCCCACTTTGCTGCTCATATCAATATACTGTACTGTATGTATCAAAATTTTCAGAATTAGAATGGACCCACCTGTAGCCGCGATTGCTGTAATAGAATAGACCAATTATCAGCAATGCTTGCCACGTGGGTGAGTGGATAGCGTGTCGGTCTACTAAACCCAAGATTGCAGGTTCGCTCCTGGCCGTGGTAAGTGATTTTTGAAAGGCGGAAAAAATACGACACGCATGTCATTCGATGTTGGCATGTCAAAGAACCCATTTGAATTCTGTAGGCCGTGTTCATAATGGCAAAATTAATCTCTGGATTTTCCGCCAACACAAAATTCCTAATTTCTCTACTAGAAAGTGCTAAAGAGTTCAAGGAGCTTAGATATCTAACCTCCTTGACGTTCATAGTGATTCAAGGAACAACGAAATTCGACGCAAGCTACCCTCTGGGTGTCAAATTACAAAGCTTGCACCCGGCACCCGAGGCCATACGATATTATTATTATTATTATTATATTATCAGCAATAATGCATCGTCCTCATTGTCTTGATCGTGAGCGAAGCCGCGGGTACCTGCTAGTTGTATATAAAGATCGCCGTGGGAGGCAATGTGACAGTTGTGGCAGGTAGGGGACTGTGTAGGCTATAGAACTCTTGACAGTTAATTTCTTTTTGTGTAATTCTGTGCTTGCAGTCCCCTACTGGAGGACGTGTGACAGTATTTCAATCATGCTTGCCAACCAAAGGACCTGGTGCATTAACATCGCGAGAGGATCCTAGTCAACGTGCTGGCAAAGAAGCTCCCCACCTTAATCCTGCCATAGACTTCTACAAACGGTTGGCATTGGATTGCTCGGGTCAGCAGGTGGCTGTGGATCTGTTTGTCATCAATAGCCAATATTGTGACTTGGCTACGATATGTAAGTTTCAAGTGTTTATAAACCTATTTATTTCCTCCTTTTTTTAATTTTTAACACAACACTTCAGGTAACATCAAGATTCTTTTCTGTTTTATGATCATATTTAGACATCGGAAGTTGATGAACTAATATTGCCCTAAAAGTATGTTAACTTCGCATTATTTCTGAATCTACAAGGTTGGGGATAGGATGTGTTGGAATTTCTATGTAGAGTAGCAGATGGTTTTTATGTCTAGATGCCCTTTGGTGATCTTTCAATATGGATATCCTGGAAGGCACCCGGACTTAAATTCAATTCGTCTTTAATGGAAATAACACCAAATAAAAGTTAGAAACAGATGCAATGGTCATAAAATATTGCTGACCGAGAAGTGTGCATATTTCTCTAGGAATTCTTATTACAGGATGACATGACGAGATTGATCATTATCGTACACTCTTCGATCGTTATAGAAGTTGCGGTATATCACTATATGGCAGCAATACGCCAATACTATTGAAAACGACGTTTTTGCATCAAATGTAGATTCCGGTGAATATTTAATTTGCAAGTCTAACGTTCTTGTCACATAAAATCCTATCTGTGAGCTGTGTGTTTGTGATTAACATATGCCTGATAAATAGTCATGTCCACACAATAACTATCTTGCGGTACAAGTCTCTTAGTTAAATAAAGCTGAATAGATTGTGGGCGTTCAAATTGGCATGAATTTTGCATAAATCATTAAGCGGCACTGAAGCTTACACTTTATTTGTTGAAACACATTGAATGTGACGTAACATTCTGCATACAATAATAAACGGCGATCATGTTTGCACTTTTTGTTAAAATAATTTGATGGCAACAGGACCAACATTGATGATGACAGTTGTGTTGGTTCTAACCGATTCATGTTGGTTCCATATTGACTACTAAAGAGATAAGGTGCTTTGCCCAAAGAAGTTCTACTAAACCTTATGCATGCAAATTTTAAGTTTCTTTACTCTTGGATATGAGATTTAAAAGAAGACATATTTTACTATCCCCTCTGTGGGTGGGGGGTTTAGAATACACCCACGGTATCCCCTGCCTGTCGTACGAGGCGACTAAAAGGGGCACCTTGGCTATTCTTTTAGGTTTCCGGCTTGTCTTGCGAATTGGACCTCCCATAGGTGGGAGGGATGGAATACACTCACAGGTATACTCTGTCAGTCGTAGAAGGCGACTAAAAGGGTTTCTTGGCCAAGGTCCCCTTTATGGGTTTGACAGCCAGCTCTAAATGCAACATTTGTGCGGTATAACTCCCATCAGGTTATATCGCACACTTTTCGTACATGTTTTTGAGGTCCGGCACTCAAAATTAATATGTGCGTGCTGTCAGGGGAAGGACCACCTAAGTGTGCGACTACGCTCGAGAGCCTGTCCGGTCTGGTCACACAGACAGGTGGGTGCGCCATGTACCCTGCAGTAGAATCCGCCTGACAACGCAGGTCCCCGCACAGCTGCATGCCTATGCTGGAAAACTCTCTAGTATATGCCAAGGGGTACATGCCTGTATGGCATGTCAAACATCGGACCCCCGGGGAATGCCTTCCAAGCTAGGCGGGCCTTGCCTTGGCTGGGTAGTGCCTACAGAGACAGCCCGTGATTGGTGTCGGTGGCATTCAGGGAGGAAGAAATGGCCATGGGAAAAAAGCGAAACTTCCCCCCAACAGTGTGGTCCCCCACCCAAGTCTTTAAATTTTGATTCCCTAAGGGGTTCTACTCCTTGGGAATAGTCTGTACGTTCGAATATGGGTGCTAATACCCCCAAGTTTCTGGTAGCGACCAGAACCGATGCGGATGATTTCAAGCTGGTCAAATCGATTTTGTTTTCTCACCACATAGAAGGTGTCTATGGTGAGTTTGAGAAAGTACAGAAGATGAGGAATGGTAGCTTGTTGCTTAAGACCAGAACCACTGAGCAGGTTGACAAACTTAAGACGTATGATCACTTTGGCTATCTTCCCGTCAAAGTGGAAAAACATAAGTTTCTCAATCAGATCCGGGGAGTTATCTTCCATAGGGACCTGATTTTGAACACTGACGAGGAACTCGAGGAGGATATGAAGCACCGTCACGTGACCGATGTCTGGCGAATTACTCGCAAGGTCAACGGTCAGATCGTTGACACGGGTGCTCTCATCATTTCCTTTGAGCTCTCAGTACTCCCGGTGAAAGTTAAGGTCACAAGCTATCGTTGTGATGTCAGGCCGTACATTCCGCCTCCTATGCGATGTTATAACTGCCAAACGTTCGGGCACATGGTATCTCGTTGCTCGAACTTTGCAATTTGTGGAACGTGTGGTAAGGTACCTCATGATGCCGAGCAGTGCACAAAACCCTATCAGTGCACCAACTGCTCTGAATTTCATTCTCCTCGGGACAGGGACTGTCCTCTGTTCCTGAGTGAGAAGAAAATCCAGGAGATCAAAACCGTGGATGGTCTCACCTACCAGGAGGCTCGCAAGAGGTATCAAACTACGATTGCTACCGCTCCTACGATTGACTACAGTACTATTATACCTGGACTGGTTCCATCAACCTCATCTTTTGTACCAGCTGTGAAACCCTCTGTTTTGACTCCCACGATCCCGAGATCAGCACCCGTGAAATTGAACACCAGCTCGAAGGTGGGTCCTATCCTACCTCCAACCACCAAGCAGACTGTGCGGGCGAAGGGTCCTCCGCTCGCACAGCAGGCGGGGAAATCCAAGACATCCTCCCCAGCCAAATGGTCGGCGAAAGCCGCGCCTAAGCTGGCGGAGGCGGCATCGTCGACCAGGGTCAGGAGTACCTCTCCTGGCCTGTCTAAACTCAGGAGAGAGGCGGGGAAGAAGGGATCACGCACTGCCCCACCAGCTGCGGATACTTCTGCGCCTGGGGACGTTCCAGTCTCCAGGTCTGCGCGCTCCCCTCGTCGCCGGAAATCGTCCCAAAGATCTTCCGCTGTGTCGACCCACTCCACGGCCTCGAATGAGGACATGGAGGTTATCGTCGTTGTAGAGGGAGATACTACACCTTAGCGTCAGGTAGCTTTAGCTGCTAACCTTTACATATTAGTTTAACAGTTCACACAATGGCACTGTTACAGTGGAATTGTAACATTTGTAACATTTGTAACAGGCATTTGACAGAGCTACGTCAGCTCATTGCACAATACGCAGCAAGTGTAGTTTGTCTACAAGAAACTAATCTCCGGCCTGACCATCAGACGGTCGTGAGAGGTTTCAGCCTATACTCAAAAGAGCGACTAGACGCAGACTGAGCTTCCGGGGGCGTCTGCACTTTAGTTCGCTCTGGCTGCTATAGTGAAGAGTTTCCACTCACCACTCCTCTGAAAGCTATTGCAGTTCGCGTGTCATTGCCTGTTATGACAATAGTTTGTAACGTGTACCTTCCACCGAACCAGACCCTTGATATTAATGACGCCTTTGATCTTGTCGATCAACTTCCAGCCCCTTACCTACTCGTGGGTGATTTCAACTCTCATCACCCACAATGGGGATTACCATCTTCCTGCCCCAGAGGAAGGGACGTGGAGGGCTTAATTCAAGGGTTGGATTTATCGATATTAAATACTAAGGAAGCCACCCATTTTAGCATGCGCATGGCACATACTTGCACATTGACCTGAGTGTGTGGAGCCGTGCGCTGGTTCCCCTGTTTGGTTGGTATGTACACCTCTGTGACAGTGACCACTTTCCGAAAATTCTTACTCTTCTTAACTAGAAACCCGTGGAGTTCCCCAGTCGTTGGGTCCTAAAACGGACCAATTGGCCATCGTTGACCGAACGAGCTGTGTTCGTTGATCTTGGTTGCCGGAGCGTCGATGACGAGGTACAGTACATCACCGATGTGCTTCTTGCTGCCGCCAAGGAGTCCATTCCATCATTTTCTGGAACTCCTCGTCGCAAACTCGTCCCCTGGTGGACAGAGGATATTGCAACGGCAATAAGAGACCGTCGTCGAGCTCATAAGCACTATCGTCGACGTCCAATCATGGCCAATTTGGTGGCGTTTAAGAAATTTCGTGCCAAGGCACGGATTCTTATTCACAATCCTGGGAACGGTATGTGTCGGCCATGGGGAACCATATGAAAGACGCTAATCACACCTTCACAAACGTAAAGAAAGATTTAGAAATTAATCCACTACGTCAGGAAAGGGCCTATTGTGAATATATTGGAGCAAATTGAAATAGATAATGCACAGCGCACTAATCCGATACATAATCTAAACGAAATCAATTTCGATGCTAACATACTTTTTGAAAATATTTATAAATTTTTTCCTTCGCCACAACAATCGTAGCAGTCAAAACATAAACATAATTATTGAAGCTCAGATCCGTTCGTCAGCCTCCTTGTTTATCTCTCCTCCCCCACGTAAAGCCCCGCCCCTCACACATATCCAATTAAGGCCACAAACCTAAGACATACTCCGCTTTGCAACAAGTTTATCATTACCCCCCACACACATCTCCTCCCTCCCCCTCCCCTCCTTCCAGTTCCTGACCTGCTACAAGGTCGGGCTAGCTCTGCTCACACAGCAACGTGCCGTCAGACACAGCACACTCTGAACCTTCAACAGCTTAAGTAAAGGTAAGCAATCCGGCGCTTGAGTCATCCTCTTACATGTTCATACGTGTAGGCGACTATAATGATACTTCTTTTTCTTCCTATTACAGCCTCCAGGTAGGAAGGCTGACAGTCAGTTATACCTTCAATTCGAGCTTAGTAAGTTAACACTACAAATTTTTGTTTTATCCCTCGTTTTTTCTGACACATTCGTTCCTTCTAAGACTCATTATTATCTCCTTATAGTTTGGACAGCAGACATACCCTTTGGCTGGTTCACCCCCTTCATATGTTCCGATTGACGTTTCATCACAAGGTTGTAATGTCTCTACCCAATCCAGCATTAAGGAAAAAGGCCGGAAAGGCAACGATCCAGCTTTGTTCAAAATATACTCTCAAGCCAAACCATGAAGATTGGCTGAAAAATGGGATGCAGAACTACAAAGGAGAGCCAAGATGCCCATTGGTCATCTTCTAATTATCTCCAAATATTTTTAAACATTAAAAAAAATAATGTTAATAGCACTTTGAATTGGGCATTATACCAGATCAAAACATTAAGAAGGTCACTAAGACCACACGTGTCACTTCTAGCTGTACTTGTTTTTGTTTTTTATAATATGGTTAAGATGATGTTTTAGAAATAGCTTTTAGAGCGTTACTTTTAATGTTTTTCTCAAAATATGCATGATTTGTGTCTTAATTAATGGATGTGAATATGTACATAATCTATGCGGCTGAAGAAGGGCCCATGAGGCCCGAAACATGTCCCCAGAGGCAATAAATTGTTAATTGCCAGTAATAAATTGTATTGATTGGGCGGAGACCCCCTCACCCCATTAGAATCGTTATGTGTCATCTATTACGGCACATACCCCCTCCTCTCAAGTGTGGACTAAACTACGACACATTTCGGGAATTCAGACATCTTCTACTGTACTGGGAATTTCCATTGATAATGTATTGGTTACAGATCCTTACCGCGTTGTAAACCATCGTATTTTGCTGATATATCCGGTTCCAATAACTATGATCCAGATTTCGTGGCTCTGAAGCGCGATGCAGAACGTTCCCAGGTCAGTTTTGCTTCCCGCGCTTCGGAGGAGTACAACGTGCCCTTTACGGAGTGGGAACTCCGCGGAGCGCTGGCGCTCTGCAAGGACAAGTCTCCCGGCCTGCTTAAACACCTTAATGATGAGAGTATTCATTACTTGCTCAGGGTGTTTAATCGTATCTGGTTGAAAGGTGTGTTTCCAGCGCAATGGCAGGAAGGTATAATTATACCTATCCTGAAACCCGATAAGGATCCCAATTTGACAGGGAGTTGCAGACCTATTTGTCTCACAAATGGTCTGTGCAAGCTCTTTGAGAGGATAGTCAATCAGCGACTGGTGTGGATCCTGGAGAAACGAGGACTCCTGTTTGAATACCTGTGTGGTTTCAGGGCGTCTCGGTGTACCAACGACCATCGGGTACGCCTGGAGACCGCCATACAGGACGCTTTTCTCCAGAGACAGCACCTCGTCGCTGTTTTTTTTTTTACCTCGAGAAGGCTTATGACACAACTTGGCATTACGGCATCCTCTCTACCCTGCATTAATGGAAATTCCGAGGTAGCTTGCCGGTCTTTATTGCGTGTCCGAATGGCGGGGACATATTCGCAATATCATGTACAGGAAAACGGAGTTCCACAGGGATCGGTACTTAGTGTAACATTATTTGCTATTGCCATTAATGGTATAGTCGCTGCTGCTGGTCCAGCAGTGGTATCGTTGCTATATGTAGACGACTTCACTCTACATTATAGTGTGCAAAATATGGTGGTCGCTGAAATACAGCTACAACAACCTATTCGGAGAGTGGAACGCTGGACACTATAGAGCATGGCTTTCGGTTCTCAACCGCAAAACCTCGGTTGTCCATTTCTGCCGAAAGCGCACTCTCCATCCTGATCCTGAGCTTTATCTGGGCAATGTAGCTTTGCCTGTTGTTGCTACGTACCGGTTCCTTGGGCTCCTTTTCGATCAGAAATTAACGTTGGATCCACATGTGCGCTATTTGAAAACTGCCTGTGCTAAGTAGCTCAACATGTTGCGGTTTCTTAGCGGCACATCGTGGGAGGCAGACTGCAGTGCTTCTACGATTTTACAGGGCTTTAATTTTATCTAGATTAGATTATGGCAGTGTTGGATATGGTTCGGCAGGCAAATCAGTGCTTGTTAAACTGGACAGCGTCCACCACGGGGGTGTGAGGCTGGCGACGGGAGCCTTTCGGACGAGCCCAGTCGTCAGCTTGCTCGCCGACTATTCGACAGATGCCACTTCATCCTAGCTATCCATGTTTGTTTCATAATCCAAATCGCCGGCTGTATGGTGTGCTCGCCAGAGCCACTCGGCCGGCAGGGATACGCTTGGATGACACATACAGGCAGTTCCGATTTCCTTCTGTCTCCTGTATCGTTCGAGTACCTAGCAAGGCCACTACGTGGATGGTCTCTCTCCCTGATATCATCCTGGATCTGCACACTGGCCCTAAGTCGGACACGGACTCCTATGTCCATCGGAGGCTGATCCAGTCCGTGGTGGGCCGGTCTCCAGGATAAGGGCTTCTATTCACGGACGGTTCGAGGGTTAACAAGAAAGTAGGCTGTGCATTTGTGGTTGAGGATCGTTGGTTTCTCTTTTCACTTCCCGAGGCCTGTAGCGTGTACACAGCGGAGCTCTATGCCATCTTAGAGGCTCTGCGGTACACGTTATCAGACGATCACCAGCACTTTCTTGTGTGTACTGACTCTCTGAGTGCACTACAAGCGATTGATGTGTGTTTCCCGAAGCACCCGCTGGTCCAGTGTGTGCACAACCTGCTGGTCACTGTGTGTAACACTGGAACCGGGGTGACCTTTGTGTGGCTTCGCAGCCACATGGGTATTGCGGGAAACGAGCTTGCTGACCAGGCGGCGAGAGAGGCAGTCGCACTGCCCTCGCTACCATATAAGGTATACAATTTTCAAAAGAAAATTATGTATTGCCCTTTGAGCCATTATATATTTGTGTTTAAATACCATATAAGGTGCCTGCTAGTGATGTACGCTCTCAGTTGCGACATTCGATCCTGTCGCATTGGGAGGAAGCGTGGCGTGCCACGCCTCCACCCAACAAACTGAGAGGCATCAAGAAGACTACGAAGGTGTGGAACTCTTCCTTCCGATCTCTCCGGAAGGAAGCTGTGGTACTCTGTCGACTCCGGATCGGCCATGGGATTGCTACGCACTCCCACTTGCTAAAGAGAGAAGACCCCCCCCTGTGTGTACTTGCGGCGCCCACCTTACCGTGGCACACATTCTCTTGGAGTGTGTGGACCTGGCCGATCTGCGAAGGACTCTTAAACTGCCTAACATCCTCTCCCTTATACTCCGTGATGACGGGCCGTCAGTAGACCTGGTCATCCGATTCATGAGGGAGAGTGGTTACTTTTTTAAGTTTTAATGTAAGTTATGACTTTTAATTCAGGTTAAGTCTGTTTTACGTTTTTTATAACGTTCATCTATTTTATTGTTCACTATGCCTTATTTGTTTTATTGTTCTTTACCATCCACCTTTTATTCCATGTCAACATCGAGGTTAACCCTTTCCTTGTTGCATTTCCAGCCATGATATCCCCAGAAATCACCCTATTATTTTAGAATATAAAGTACTCTGAACATGGGCATAAGCTTCTTACACAAAACATTTGAACTTTATAATACAGTACATTTAAATAATATTACATTTTACACGTGAATTACCGACAGTCTTGCAATGACCCACAGTAAATCACACTCACCTGGGGTCCTTGGTTCGAAGTCTTTCCTCATATAATCTGGTTACAATTTTTAAATCTATATGATCTGGTCACATAAACAATTATGAAACTAAGTTTAAAAAAATGTGTCTGTAGTGGAGTTTGTATATTTACAATGTTTACCGTTTTATTTCCTGAGGTCCATGGTTCAGATCAACTTCAGCATGTTTTTATTTCTCCCAGAATTAGTCACATTGGCCCATACTACAAGAATTGCCCCGATCACGAAAACCAAGATTAACGGCTGAGGGGACCCGATGCGCTGATCACGCGTCTCCCCAATATCTGCAGGCCTAATGGCTGGGCAGCGGTCGCTTGGTCGGCCTAGGCCCTTCATGGGCTGTATGGTGCCAGGGGGTGCCCTTTTTTTAAATTTTATAAATATATGCATCTCGGTAGTCTGCTCCATGAATTCCTTAGTTCCCAATGTCGACTTCCATCACTAGTAAGGTTGAATGCTTGGTTGTAGACCACCGTCACCACCGGCATTTACAGTATGCTGGTTTACTGTATCCTCATCAATATCACTGTCACCAACTGATCATTTACATTTAAATCACACAGAAAATCACTTCCACACAAGCTTTCCGAATCACTAACATCGCTTCTATTCAATTCTGTTAGGACATCGACATCTGAGAGGCCAGCCATGTTTTCTAGCAACAGCTGGGAGAAAGGTCAAGGAACAAACATTGTTACCGCTAAAAGCAACACTAATTAAATTCAGTAGAGTTTATTATATTCCACCCTATTCAATACAATTCAAAGACTTAGTTCATGGAAAACTATGATGATACATGTTTCGGGAACGTATGGTCCCTTCTTCAGTCCTTATAGTGACCTAATTTAACATTTGAACATCATAAGACATCGATAAAATCTTGGATAGATTAACCATTAAAATTCTAAAATTAATAATATTATCACAGAATTCATTAAGTTTAAAAAAATTCTTATTGTACTAAAAACATGTAGGTTATTATACTAAAACAACATTGATATATATGGCCTTGTGTAGCCTAGTATGTACATATTGCACTGTGAATTAAAAAAAGAGGACACACTAAAACATGATCAAAATGACACTATATTATGTTATAGACTTTTTGGTTTTGGGACTGCTATACGTCCGTTCATTTGCAAACTGTAAATAGTTCGAAACTGTGAGTTCCTCTCTGGAATGGCGTTCTTCCAACATACGCTGGCCCCATTTTATCATTGGTGAGTGGCGTGAATGCTGATCAATTCGTGTGCGACACGGTGCCGATAGAAGGCGTACTATGACGAATTTATGTTCTGAAAGATTGAAAGAAGAAAAGAAAAAACTACATTAGGTCGATATTCTTCGAAGAAATGTAGGTAAAAAGGAAAAGAAAGGAAAAATACATTGGCTGACTTACTCGTGAAAAGTTGAAAAACTGCGGCATCCAATTCCGCTGATTCAAAGGATTGAGACGTAGATGGGGGTGGAGAAGAAAAACTGCGCATAAAAAATAGTGAAATTTTATAAATATCGAGAAAAATAACTTATTATGGTAGTGGTGGTGGGATATAGACAACAAACTTGAACTGGAGGTTACTTGACAATCGAATGCGCATCTTACCTTGCGTGTGTGTGTGCCGTAGCTGAAGCCTCTCTGCATACTGATGGACTAAGTTAAGAGCTCTGTAGTGTAGCGTGCGGAGAAGGACACGTCAGAGGGAGAGGGGAGGGGGCGCTGTCTATGGGAGGGGGAGTCTGGATGAGATGTGCGATGTGCTGGGAGGGGGAGGGGGTGGGGTTGGAGTGCGGTGGTAATTGCCGAGAGTAATGAGATGTTGAACTTCCTATTATGGTCCTGTGCTATAAATAATTGATCTATAGTGGAATTACCTGTTGTCATATATTAATCCTATTAGGGTGTCAAATAAAATGTTGGAATCGAAATTAATTTCGTTGGTGTTGTGTGAGGGATTGAATCTTTGTGCTTTGTTGATTTCTATTTGTTCTAGTATGTTCATGAGAGATCCTTTCTTTTCCTGATGTAGTATTTTCAAGTCATTTTCTATGGTGGTAAATTTGTGTCCTGTTTCTGCCATGTGGTTCCCCATTGCTGAAAATTTGTTGTGTTTGACTGCATTAACATGTTCCATATATCTGACCTTGAACCCTCTCCCGGTCTGTCCCACGTAATCGGTATCACAAAGGTTGCAGTTGAGTTTGTATACTCCTGAATTATTGTATTTGTTAGTAACATTAATATTTTTGGAGTTAATTTTTTTTTTCTGTTTTTTTTTTTCCGTTCGAAATGACGAAAAGCAACACTATGCCTTTTAAATTCTGTCCTATGCCTGCCTGACACATTACCCATAGTTCACAATTAGTTTTAATTCCATACCAATACGAAAGGTGGCCGGAGAATGCCTGAACATACACAGGCGCTTTTGGGTGCTTTAGCAGGGAGCTGTGACTTTCATATCTGGGCGCATTCGGGCGCTTTGAGAAGGAAAGGGTTATAAATTTGACACGGAACACTACAAGTTATCCGATTATGAAAACAGTGCTGAAAATGAATTCTTAGCCTGTCATCTAGGGTTGTGTTTTAATTGAAATCTTAGTTGAAGTATACATATCTTATCAGTACAGTAACTTATCAGGTTTTTTAAATAATACAAATGATGATGTAATAGGAGTTCATCAATATACTATATGTACTTCTTACTGATGCTCATTACATTCCCTAACAAATCTTTTTAAAAATTATGGTGTTTGAAGCCATTTTCAGTGTTACAAGAGTAAACGAAAGTTTGATGCTTTTCAGTTGGGTCAACACGATTGTTGATATGTTGACCGACTGAAAAGCATTAAATCTCTTCTTTTTAATTTGAATTTTTGACTTTTGGGGTGTGCATTAAATTTGGTGGTGCATTAGATTTGAGTAACTTTGGTACCATAAAAATATGTAATTTATGCATGTCTTATGTTGTGGACTTACAAAATTTAAGTTTCCGAAAATACACATTTTAATTCTAGTCTTAATTTCTGCTTTGTTTGTTCTGTGAATAATGCAATTATAGCATATTTTCTGGAATGTTGTGAATTTTGGTAGCGTGTAGGCCTATTCAAATGGTGATATTCTCACCTAATGGCACAAGAACAACACAGGAAATACCCGCATATTCAACGGTGGTATTCTCATGACGATGCAAGTAAATGAAATCCCTTACTCAAACAATGAGATTTTTAATTATCAGCATATGAGCAGTGCCGGAAATACTTATTGCTAAGGAATGCCGAACATGCTAGTGAGATACTTGTTAAATGATGTGGAAACCTGCTCAAATTTTTGCCATAATATGGAAAAACAGTTCAGAGTGAAAATCGCTGTGAGAGGCAGTACAATGACCTTTTGGTTAGCAGCCACTGTTAAATTTTTGGCTATTTGTTCAATCAATTGTTAATGTCTCCAAATCAGTGAAACTTTCAAGGTGCCTGATATATTACTGAGCATCAAATGAGACCACATTCACTTTGTTGAATGTTGTAGGAGGGTATTTTGGATATTCAGATATTGAAAAAGATTTACAAATTCAGCTGTAAATATTTTAATGGATTTGATGACTTGGGAAATGCATTTAAATTCTTGTTCTTATTCTGTGTTTGTTTTTAATGTATTCCCCTAGATTATGTAATATGCAGATTTTTCTCATTAATTTATCGTCCAAAAAAGAAAATTACCCCTCTGGCTCATGATAGCTAGATTGACGGTCGCATAAAACTACAAGCTGTACCTATGCTTTTTTTTCATTCATTTAATTTTGTCAATTTTTACATTTTAGATGTGTTGGCTTCTTTTGTGTAATGACTGCTCACCTCTTTCTTGATTAAGGATACTTAATGTACTTGCAGTCACTTCAAGCTGGTGTGTCTGGTAGTAATGACTTTGCATTCACTTCTAGCTGGAGTGTCCAGATTCTCTGGTGGCTGCATCCATCATTTCCCACTGTTCAAATCAACCAATACCCTTCAGTCGGAAAATTTTCAGCGTGCGTTTAGGCGTTATCTGGAAAGGAAAATCGGTTTTGAAGCTGTTATGAGGATACGCTGTAGCAGGTAATTGTTTGTATTGCAGTTTTCCCATCTTATATTCATCATCATCATCATCTTGCACAGTTTCCAGCCACTGGCCGGGTCTGTTTGGAACACAATCCTCTCCAACGTCTTCTGTCTTCCCACCATCTCTCAGCCTCCACCCTTGTCCAGTCTTCTCCTCTCTTCTTCACGCTTTCTTCCACCCCCTTCAGCCACCTGTCTCTCGGTCTTCCTCTCGGTCTCTTTCCTTCCCACTTCGTCTCGTGTACCCTCCTGGGTATCCTCTTCTCGTCCATTCGTTTTACATGTCCATACCATCTAAGTCTAGATTTGTCTATATCATCCTGTAATGGTTCCTCCTTCATTAATTCTCTGGTCCTCTCATTTCTTATTCTGTCCATCTTTGTAGCTCCAATACTGCTTCTCAAGAACCTCATCTCACTGGCCTGTATTTTTCTCTTCCTTCCTTTCATAACCCAGGTCTCCGAGGCATACGTCAGATAGGGACATAATACGTCCGATATATGATCTTTCTGCTGTTCTGAGGGACATCCTTGCTCCATAACATGCTTCTCACACTCCTCCGGAATGCTTCTGCCTGTCTCCCCCGCTCATTTATTTCTCTATCGTTTCTTCCATTATCTTGTATCAGGCTTCCCAGATACTTGAAACTCTCCACTTTTTTCAGCTGTTCCCCACCAATTGTTATTCCCGTTGTGGTTCTTTCCTTCTTCCTTGTTGTGATCACCATCTCACTCTTATTTATGCTAAATTTCATCCCATATCCTTGTATTATTCCTTCCCACATGTCCAACTGTTCCTGTACCTCCTCCTCCTTGTTTCCCCAAATCATCAAATCATCTTATATTCATAATTTTCTTTTTGTAATGGAAATTACAAGGTATTTATTATAACTGGGGGTGACTGCACAGTAGGGTCACTAAAAATATATTTCATAGTCTCGTACAAAAGCCACTTTACAAGGTGAGAAATGTGTTACTGCCAAATTTCATATATTTGTTCCTTTATGTTTTAGGGGGCTTGCTATCCATACATTTCATGGCAACTTCTTTGTCCGGTCCACGGATTTGTTGTCATTACCCAATGTTAACCCAGATGCTGGATTCGGCATGCAAGTATCCATCGAGGAAAGCTTGTCGGAACTTTCAAATGTGTGTTTCCAGGCTGCTGTGTTGTACACTACTAGTAAAGGTGAGTATTGTTGTTGTATATTATTATACAGATTAAATGGATAACCTGAAAAATATTGCTTAATACACCTCTGCTTGTAATGATTTTTGCTCCTTAGCAAAGCTCAAGCATTGTCCTGAGAATCATGATTCTAACTACAGTAGTCAAAGATATTCATCATCATCATCATCATCTTGTACAGTTTTCAGCCCCAGGCTGGGTCTGTTTGGAACATAAGCCTCGCCACTTAGTCCTTTCTTCCCACCACCTCTCCGCTGTCACTCTGGTCCAGTCCTCGCCTCTCTTCTTGACACATTCCTCCACTCCTTTCAGCCATCTATCTCTTGGTCTTCCCCTTGGTCGTTTCTTCTGCATCTGCATCTCATGTATCCTCTTGGGAATCCTCTTCTCATCCATTCTCTTTAAGTGTCCATACCACCTCAGTCTTGATGTCTCAATCCTACCTTGCAAGGGCTCCTCTTTCACCATTTCCCTGACCTTTTCATTCCTCAACCTGTCTCTTCTTGTTACTCCGATCCTACTTCGCAGGAACTTCATTTCACCTGCCTGTATTCTGCTTATGTCTCTTTTCTTCATTGTCCACGTTTCTGAAGCATAGGTCAGTATCGGGATATAGTAGCTTCTGTATAACACTTCCTTGCTTTTTTGTGGGACATCTTTATTCCACACTAAGCTCCTAATGCTTCTCAGAAATGCTTCTGCCTGTCTGCCCCGTTCCGTAATCTCTTAATCATTTCTCACATTTTCCTCCACTATACTTCCCAAGTACTTGAGACTTTCCACCTTCTTCAGCTGTCCACCTCCAAGTGTTATCCCCCTCATTGGTCTGTCCTTTTTCCTGGTCGTTAACAGGATCTCACATTTATTGATGTTGAACTTCCATCCATACTCTCCCACTGTTTCTTCCCAAGCCTTCAGTTGCTCCTGAACTTCCTCCTCCTTGTTTCCCCAGACCATGAGATCATCTGCAAACACCATTGCTTTCATCTTATCTTCTCCTATCTTTCCTGCTATCCGTGTCATTACCTCGTCCATAACCACAATAAAGAGAAGGGGTGACAGCGCACTACCCTGTTTCAGGCCACTCATTTGTCTGAACCAGTCTGTTCTTTCCCCTCCAACTTTCACACAACTCACACTTCCACAATACATCTCCTTCACTCTGCCTACAGTCCCTTTTTCCACTCCCATGTTTTCCATTGCTTTCCAAACCTTCTCCCTACACACACTATCATAGGCCTTTTCGATGTCCAGGAAGGCCATCAACAGATCCTCTCCAAATTCGTAGTAGTGTTCCTGGAGCTGTCTCACTGAAAATATGAGATCCACTGTTGATCTCCCAGGTCTGAATCCATAGTGCTCCTCTCTCAATTTTCTCTCCACTTTGGCTCGTATTCTACTTTCTAATATCTTTTCATATATCTTGGCACAGTGAGGTATGAGTGTGACTCCCCTGTAATTTCTGCACTCCTTTCTGCTTCCTTTCTTAAATATTGGGACAATTAATCCTTTCTTCCAATCTTCTGGGGTCTTTTTCTCCTTCCATATCACCTTCATCACACGGTACAGCCACTGTTTCCCAACCTCCCCTGCTGCCTTCACCATTTCAACACTCACTTCATCCACACCCGGTGCCCTTCCTCCTTTCATCTTGTCTATAGCCATCTCCAGTTCCCTCCAAGTCAGGTCCTTTTCCATTCCTGTGTTGTCTTCTCCATCTTCCAATGCATTGTCTTCCTCCCTATGACCATTTGGATTCAGCAAATCCTCAAAGTACTCTTTCCACACTGTCTTGAGTGTCTCTTTGTTGTGTACCTCATTTCCGTTTTTGTCCATCATTACCACATCCTCTCGCAGACCTCTTCTCTTACTTTTGACCATCCCATAAAGTACTTTCTTATTTCCTCTGCTGTCTTCCTCCATCATCTCTGTCCACTTTAACATCCACTTCTTCCTCTCCTCTGCGACAATCTTGTTTGCTTCTTTCTTCTTTATCTTATAATCTTCCCTTGCCAGATCAGTTCTTTCCTGGAACCACCCTCTGAAAGCCTTGTTCTTCCTTCCCACAGCTTCTGTTACTCTATCATTCCACCATGGTGTCTCTTTACACCGCTTTCTGTTGCTTGTGCTTCCACATACTGCCACTGAAGCTTCCACCATTGTATTTTTGAATTGCTTCCATTCCTCTTCCCCTGTTTTAGGATTGTCTGTTGGCATCCTTTCCCTTATTATCTTCTGGAATTCTTCCTTGACTTCCTTTTCCTTGAGTTTCCATACTTTGATTCTCCTTTCCTGGTACTCTGTCCTCTTGCTATCCTTAACAACTCCCAGGTTCATTACAAGTATTCTGTGGTCGCTATCTAAGGCCTCTGATGGTATTACCTTTATATCTCTGACACTTCTCTTCATTTCCCAGTCGTACAGCATGTAATCTACCAAAGATTTCTTTGTTAAATCACTGCTGTACCAGTTACCTTGTGGCTTTCTTTCTTCCGGAACCAGGAGTTGCCTACCACTAAACCGTTTCTCTTGCAAAATTCCAGCAACTTTCTCCCTTCTTCATTCCTGCTACCCCATCCTTCTGCTCCCAATACGTTTTCATATCCTTGCCTTTCACTTCCTACATGTGCATTCAAATCTCCCATGACAATGATGCTCTGACCATTCAACTGCTGTTGTAGCTCCTCCTCAAAGTCTTCCTTCTCTTGAGCTGTACATCCAACTTGAGGGGCATAAACCTGGCCTATCTCCAGGCTTCTTCCCTTTACAGTTACTCTGATCTTCATGATCCTGTCACTTATTCCCTTTACCTCTTCCTTCATTCCATCTCTCACAACTACTCCTACTCCGCTGCTCCTTCCTTCACTGTTCCCACTCCAGTACAACCGGTACCCTTTCCTCAGTTCTCTGCGACCTTCTCCTTTCCATCTTGTTTCTGCCAAGCCCAGTACATCCTGTTTTCTCCTCTCCATCACATCTACAATCTCCTCTACCTTTCCTGTCAGTGTTTGGATGTTTAACGTGCCAACTCGTAGTCCATTAACATATCCGGGTCGTCGTCGTTTGCATCCGTTCTTTCCGAGGCCTGTTCCTGTTTTGAAAGCAAATATGATATCCACTACTGGCTTGCTAGGCCTATCGTAGCTTCACTAGAGCCCCGTCAGCCGTCACTTTTCAGGGTTCCCATAGAGCCTTCACAGCTACCGCAGCGGTCCCGGGGCACACGAAGTCCCCACTGTACTTCACCCCTACAGGCAATCCCCTACTTCATGCCGTTGCCCGTCTCCCACCACGTGGAGGAGGGGTTGGACTTGTGGGAGACTAGTAGTCAAAGATATTCATAATTCTAAAGTGCAAGGAAAAATGTCAGATTGGTCAAGATGAAATTGGTATCAGTGGAACCTCAATAATTCACTATCACCAAAAAGGAGATGATTATGGGCAATTGATAGTTAAAGGATTGAGTTAAAAAAAACTGTTTAAAAAAAACTGTTGAAGAAAGTCCCACTAAAGAAAATCAAACTTAAATATAATATTAAAGCTTTTTTTTATTTAAATTTTTTGCTTTGTGTGATTAATCAGATAACACAAAGTTTCACCTTTTTCTGTGGAGGACGGTAGATGAATTAATGCAAGTTAGTGATGGCAGTTTAGGTTTATCCAATTAATTGCAAATGGCAGAAAATAAGCTCGAGTATAGACAATAGCTGTGGATGTATCGAAGAAAAAATCAGATGGTTAAGTGTGCTCTGTACTGCTTTCCAGAAATTCATGTTTAATGAATGATTAGTCAATAGTTGTTGAAAATGGTTGGGAAACAGTGGCTGTACCGTGTGATGAGGGTGATATGGAAGGAGAAAAAGACCCCAGAAGATTGGAAGAAAGGATTAATTGTCCCAATATTTAAGAAAGGAAACAGAAAGGAGTGCAGAAATTACAGGGGAGTCACATTCATACCTCACTGTGCCAAGATATATGAAAAGATATTAGAAAGTAGAATACGAGCCAAAGTGGAGAGAAAATTGAGAGAGGAGCACTATGGATTCAGACCTGGGAGATCAACAGTGGATCTCATATTTTTAGTGAGACAGCTCCAGGAACACCACTACGAATTTGGAGAGGATCTGTTGATGGCCTTCCTGGACATCGAAAAGGCCTATGATAGTGTGTGTAGGGAGAAGGTTTGGAAAGCAATGGAAAACATGGGAGTGGAAAAAGGGACTGTAGGCAGAGTGAAGGAGATGTATTGTGGAAGTGTGAGTTGTGTGAAAGTTGGAGGGGAAAGAACAGACTGGTTCAGACAAATGAGTGGCCTGAAACAGGGTAGTGCGCTGTCACCCCTTCTCTTTATTGTGGTTATGGACGAGGTAATGACACGGATAGCAGGAAAGATAGGAGAAGATAAGATGAAAGCAATGGTGTTTGCAGATGATCTCATGGTCTGGGGAAACAAGGAGGAGGAAATTCAGGAGCAACTGAAGGCTTGGGAAGAAACAGTGGGAGAGTACGGATGGAAGTTCAACATCAGTAAATGTGAGATCCTGTTAACGACCAGGAAAAAGGACAGACCAATGAGTTGGATAACACTTGGAGGTGGATAGCTGAAGAAGGTGGAACATCTCAAGTACTTGGGAAGTATAGTGGAGGAAAATGGGAGAAATGACAAAGAGATTACGGAACGTGGCCGACAGGCAGAAGCATTTCTGAGAAGCATTAGGAGCTTAGTGTGGAATAAAGATGTCCCACAAAAAGGCAAGGAAGTGTTATACAGAAGCTACTATATCCCGATACTGACCTATGCTTCAGAAACGTGGACAGTGAAGAAAAGAGACATAAGCAGAATACAGGCAGGTGAAATGAAGTTCCTGCGAAGTAGGATCGGAGTTACAAGAAGAGACAGGTTGAGGAATGAAAAGGTCAGGGAAATGGTGAAAGAGGAGCCCTTGCAAGGTAGGATTGAGACATAAAGACTGAGGTGGTATGGACACTTAAAGAGAATGGATGAGAAGAGGATTCCCAAGAGGATACATGAGATGCAGATGCAGAAGAAACGACCAAGGGGAAGACCAAGAGATAGATGGCTGAAAGGAGTGGAGGAATGTGTCAAGAAGAGAGGCGAGGACTGGACCAGAGTGACAGCGGAGAGGTGGTGGGAAGAAAGTACTAAGTGGCGAGGCTTATGTTCCAAACAGACCCAGCCTGGGGCTGGAAACTGTACAAGATGATGATGATGATGATGATGATGTTGAAAATGCAGTATCACCTTCTTTCAATTCCCGGTTCCAGGGATCTGGGTTGTAGCGTGAATCAAGGACCTCCATCCGAGGCCTCGACTCATACACTATCATATTTAGGCTATTTGTACGATGGGTTCGCCACACCCAAAGGTAGACAATGACCCATTATGGCGGGAAATTGAAAGACTCCCTAGGCCTCGGATACCCTACTACCATCGGGTTCGAAGAGAACAAGTGTTGATGAAGGGAGGCTGACAGGAAAGATAACTGAAAGGAGCCCGGCACAAGTAAGTGGAAGCAATGCCGGCAGTTTCACCATTCCAATTTAATACAAAATCACATACCGTATTTGCTCGCATATAGCTCGCACCCCATTTTTAAATTTAAAATTGAAGGGAAACAAATCCTTGCATTAATTTCTTACGCGGGTGGCAATCTGCAGGATATCATACGTCTTGCCCGCGATGTTATTGTTAGTTTTGGCGACGGTGCTTTCCTTGGTATTTGTCCGTTATTGTCGACAAGTACCAATATTCTGTCTTCGCGTTCCATTGTTGTTTCTCAGTTGTGATTGTTTTCTTGTGGAAGTCGATATTTTTGTTATGTAAAAACGCGGAAGTTATACGGCTGGGTTTAAACTCAAAGTGATAAAATATACAGATGATGATGGTAATAGAGCTGCCGGTCGAGAATTCATTGTGAATGAATTTGATATTCACTACTGGCGTATACAGGAAGACACGCTAGAAATCACTAACCAAACATGTAAGGTGTTATCAAATGTGGCGACGCAGTAAAACAACAATGTGGGGTGTAATCGTCAGCTGTTTCGTTGGTGCTCTGTACGCTAACTAAGTAAATGTTAGGTCAGAACACGTTGAGATCTGGTATTGTTAGTCACGATAAGCTGATGGGCCTAATTTGAACGACCCTGAGATCAGGTCTCGTGCATCATGGTGCTGTTCTTGGGTTGGTTGAAATGCTTAATCGCTTTAGCTTCCCCACTAAGTTTCATGTCCGCGGTGAGATGTTAATTCCGCTGCAGGAGTTTGTATCACAATATTATGGTGTGCGCATGCATGGAAATCAGGTCAGCATTATTATTATTATTATTATTATTATTATTATGGGGCAGATGACCTCGCTGTTCCTCCCCCTTAAAACAATAACAACAATTATTATTATTAATGTGAAACCGACACTAGTGGCTACGCTGGCTAACGCGCAGCATTAGGTCATGGGGCCAAGCTCTCTGCTGACTTGGTAGACGCGTGGGTTCGAGCCCCACCGTCGGCCGTCCTTGAAATGGTTTTCTGTGGTTTCCTATTTTCAACACCAGGCAAATGCTGGGACGGTACCTTCTGACAGGCCACGGCCACTTCCTTCCACATCCTTGCCCAGTTTCATTCACCGTCATTCATTTCATCTCTCATTAACTCCTCTCATGAGGTTGGCGTCAGGAAGGGCATCCGGCCGTAAAGAACATCGCCACAAAGACTTCCATCGCATCTCATCCCCGACCCCGTTGGAAAACGGGAATAATAAGGGGTAGACATACATACATTATTATTAATGTGAATTAAGTACCGTATGTTTCCTGTTGTCTTTTGAATTGTTATTATGAATAATGTCTGTTAATAGTTGATACGTTACACAAGTTTTTACAAACTGATGTAATATAAATATTGTATATATATATATTTGTATTTAAGTGTGATTAATAAACATCGTACACTAGTTAAACCTAAGTGAACAGGATCTCAGGATGAACGCGTGACGTTCGAAACATGTCATCCAATTAAGTAGGTATTTGTACATAAAAAGCGTGTTAGTTTGTAGGGTATGTAAACACTTGTTTCCCATCTAATTTGTGTTGACCGACTGAAAAGCTTTCTTCATTAGGCGACACTGAAAAATGGCTTCAATCACTACAATTTCTTTGTCTCTCTCTTTTGAAAGGGTGCTTTTTATTATGTATAGATAAAATTATTTTTATTATTATTGTTGTTGTTGTTATTATTGTTATTGGCAGTTAACAGAGTTGGAAAGTGAAACAGTTTCAAACATTTTTTTTCTTCTAAAACTTGATCTTATTGCATCAGGGAGTATTGTTAAGGTAATTCTGTTTATAGACTTCAGTTTTCCAAAGGGCCTGAAATGTTTCTCTTAATTCTTTTCTTCTGCTTTCAGGAAAGGGCAGTAAGTATTTTAATTTGTTTTAATTCTGTGACATTGCCCAATTAATAATTATTTGCATGGTGTATTGTAAAGACAGAAATCTCAAGCTATTTTGTATAGAGATAACTTGCAGAATTACAGTAATTGTCACCAATGACACATGACAGAGTATATTACCATGCATATGTTCGATATCTGGTAAAATTAATTCCAAATACACTGCTCAACAAAAGTTTGGACTACCGTCATCAATTGTACATGCTGACGCTGCCATAGAGGAGTGGGACCTCTTACTCCAAGATAAACTTGGTCTCATTGGGAGCATGCCTCCTCCGTGTGCATGGAGGACTACTGAAGACTGATACTGATCATCATGAGATACAGATTTGCAATGTTTTTCTTTTCAACAGGGACACTTTAGAAGCGAGTTTGCTTCGTTTTGTACCGTTTCATTGTTTTCTAACCACGATTGTTATTGTTTTCAGAAGGACTGATGTTTAGTTTGTTAACCACCTTAGTGCCAAGCCATTTCCTGAAATACCTGCCAAGAATGCCAAGCCATTTTCAATGTTCATGCAGACTATTCGAAAAATAAAATCCTAAATACCACATTTTCAATGATGGAATCATTATTTTTGCTTTGTTTTATAACCAATACCTCATTCTTTCATACATTATGTTCGTAAAAGTAAATACTGCATCTAAAACTTTTTAATGGAGGTTATTATGATAATTGTTCAATTTTTATCGTGCGTGATTGGGAGAGTGCTAAAGGAAGGCGTGAATACAAACTCAAATCTATCGCAGATGACTCGTAGTTCCGCCCCTTAAAACAACAATAACTAATGAAATCTATCGCGTAACGGACTTCGAAGGAAAAAAGTAGACGCCTCACAGGCAAGCTTGGAACCTCACCTTTCCAACAGTATGAAATAATCATGGACATATGCCTACAGAAATCTACAAATATAAGATAAACAGCGCGCCGATTCAATCGGCTTTGGCACTTTAGGCGCGAGCAGCGAGAGCCGATCTGATCGGCGCGTGGCACTAAGAGGGTTAATAAGTTATTGTATAAACCTCAATGGGTTTATTATAAGAAGTCATTGTAGTAAAATCTATGTTATTCCAAACTTTTGTTGAGCAGTGTATATTCAACAAAAGTAGCAAACTGTGAAATAGCACTACAACAAACTGTCAGGAGAATTGATTAGTTACACTGAAATTCAATTTAACTGAAATTTATTACATTAAAATAAAGTATTTCTACTATTTTTCCATAATTAACTTCATGGATTTATATTGACACATCTTATATAAGACAATATAATATTAATGATACCTATTTGATGATATACTATCTAATGATCTCATTACAAACACAACTAAACTTCCATGAAACTGGTTTTGCAAAAGAGAATGGAAACAGATCCTGAGACCTTAAAATTTTCAACATCTACATCAATACCATCATTGACAAATAGAGGCTTTCTGGTACTAGATATGGTACAAATAGCACAAGCCATTTAGGAAGAAGGTAGAGAATTAAAATGTCTGATGCATCTAGAACTCTAACCTTTGACCTCTGTTTTCGTATATGGTCGTGAAAGTCAAGTTCTTGGAATACCAGTACAATATTAATTGACTGAAATTGAGCCCTTTTTTTAAAGAAGTATAGGTACATATGAAGTGTATGAAGTGATTGGAGTGTTTTGTATGTAGAGAGGAAAATGTCATTTGTCCTCTGTCAAGGGTAGGCTTGACTGCCAAAATAACATAACATGTTTACCTGAAATCAATTGTAGCCACTTACGACGATTTTTCTGGTAAGAAAGGAGATAGTGAAAATGTTTGTTTCGAAAGAAAACTAGAATTGTTGCACCCTGAATGAGAGTATTAATTCAAAGAATTAATGTTTTGCAGACATCTCAATCAGGGGCAGATACCTTTGCTATTCTGCCCCTTAAAACAACAACAACTAAGGTGTACCATACCAATTGGTAAGTCTACTGGTACTCTAGGGTGAAACACAACAAGATTGAGATGTCTGCAAAACGTTGAAAAGAGATGTGCATGAACATGTTTCACAGTGTTCACACTGCTTCCCAAGCTATTGGCATTCATACTACTGTTCCTTACACTGTAAGAGTTATTAATTACACCCATTTACACTTTCGTCACTATTGTTCACTGCTGTACATCATAAACCATTCACTCACAATTGCATGCTGCCAAATTTGGCAAAACGTTTTCTGATAAGGCTTGTAGATGTCGTATGTTTGTTGATACAGCCTGAGAACACAGGTGGTGGTTGTATTATAAATGATAAGATTAAGTAGCACAATTTATAGCTGTTGCTTATACTAAATTTTGTTGTCCTGTTTTTTTTTTAAAGTGGGATAAGTCTTTGTTATGTTATGCAGTGATGTTCATAAGTTTGTATTCATTAAATTGATATACACACACCAGTGTAGCTGAGCACTTAGCACTTACCTTAAACAGTTTCGTAACATACCTTTCTAGGAGATCTGATGTTAGAATCCTGGTGCTGACAGTGGCTACCCAAAGTGTTGTTTCCTCCAGGTTTTTCCTAGTTCATGCCAGTTAGTGGAGGTTATAATAGTTGCAAACATTACAGCAGTCTCCACAGTAACATGTTACCTGACAAATTTAGTATACATTCAAGTACATAGGGCTCATGACCAAGATGTCCCATGTCTTTTGATAAAACGATCAGGTAAATTGGAAAATTGAAGCAGACCAAACATAATTTTAAGTCGAAATTTTGTTCCTTTGATGTTTGTTATGAGATATTTCACTCTTCTTTTATTTACTGGCAGTTATTGTGTATGGATATTGAGTTTTTCTCTTCTGCATTTCTTTTATTTTTAATTTTCTTCTAATTGTGGACATGTTGCTGCATCAGTCATGCTGCTTGCCTCTAATGAAGGATTTTGACTCCTGGTTAGTGGATGTGAGATATCCAAAAAGTAAAAATAAAAAGACGCATTCACTGGGTTGGTTTCCATGTTAAACAGACGTGACCTAACTAATGATTGCAAAATTTAAAGCTACATAAAGCTATTGTTTTTTCGTCTAATTCCAACCATTTTAATCTATTTTATAAGGCTATATGGTAAATCTCTCAAATGGGGGTGTTCCTGTTGATTAATTTTACCATCGAAAGTCTGTCATACAGTTGGGTTTTCTTCCATTAATGCTACTTTTCAGCTTATATTTATTCCTTCCTTCTGTTTATAACAGTCTTCTTGTCCCCTAGCTTAGTCTTAATTTATGTATCGAGATTCCTGATCTTCCCCCGAAGGCCCTGGGTTTGATTCATGGCCTTGCCAAGAAATTTAATTCTAGTCTACAAGTTGGAACAAGATATGCTCGGCCTCGTTAGAACTGTAGGGCGAGTTTATTTCCCATATCAACCATTCCTAGAAGTGGCTTTCTGTTTTTTCCCACTTCTGCTCCTGCTGGGATGGTATCTAATTTTTGTATAATTGATGATGGCATTTTTGCTAAAAACAAAGGGCACTGTGCCTATCTGCCGTGTTAATCATACTAAGTACATCTAGGGAGTGTGATGGTGCAGTGTTCAAGCTGCTTGCCTCTCACCAAGGGTTCGATTCCTGGTCAATGCATGCGAGATTTTTGAAAGAGAAATTGCACGTTCTGAGGTTTGGAATCCATGTAAAAATGAAGGTCATGTGGCTCATGATCGCGAGAATAATAGCCACGTAAAATACGAGTACAACTTCCTTTTTTAAGTACACCTATGAACCGAAACATCAACCACTCCCATATAAAGTGAATGTTGCCACCTATTCTATAGCATTGTTGCATTTCAAGGTCACATATGTCAGAAGGCAAGGTGGCAGTGCATATGCATAGTCATTGTGTTCATTTGTAAAGATATAGTCGGTGAGTGGCCAAGACTTGAGTGCCTGTGATTAGAGATCGATCTCTTCAGCCTGAAAGATAAACCTGTGTGTGCCTTGGCCTACCAAGCAACCAGTATTTTTGATGCCAACCCATAGCAAACTACAAATGGATGAAACTGTGGGTATATTTGGTCGTCACATACAAATACAATGTTTCGACCGAATAATCAAAATGTTCAGAAAGAAAGCTTACTTTATAGTGAGGACCCTCCCTATAGAACTGAAACTCACGGAGGCTGCGTGGCGGCCAGGGCACTGTGGCTAGTCGTGTGTAGAGCAAGGCACTGGCACTAGCAGCAGCGTAGCACTCAACTGGTTTAACACAGTTACACTTTTTAACGTATTTAATAATTACTTACATGAATTTCAGGTTAGTTGCTGGAAATGCTGTTCTTCATTTTCTAAATACATATTGCAACAACATAGGAAGTTTTGGTACACTCGCTGTAATTCATCCTCACTGATATTTCGTATCTGTGCAGTTATTTCCTTCTCAAGAGCTTCCAGATTACACGGATTGTATCTGTACGCATTTTGTTCGAGATTCCTCCACAGGTAAAAATCACACGGCCCTGAAACTTATGAGCACATGTACTAGAAGACTTCTTCTTGAGAAGATAAGTTTCCACTAGGAAAATTTGATGTTCATGGGATACTAGATAGCCTACGGTACGTCACCACAAGTCGTAATTATCTCAAGTAAGGTGTCTAGCCAGCTTTGTATGTAACGAATGCAATGCCAGCATTCGGGGTTTCCCAACGCACTGTTGTGTAACGGTAGATGCTAGTCAAGCGGTGCTGACTCAACGTGCTTCACCCTTCCCAAGGCACAGGAGAAGCTGTGTTCTATAGGGAAGGCTCTCACTGTATATAGGTATATATGTAGGTAGAATATGGAAAACAAAATTCACTAGTACAATGAGTGCAGCACTGTAAGGAATCACATTGTTAAATATTTTATTTTGATTAATGCAAAATATATTTAATTATAGGTGTAGAATCTGTAGAAGGTTTATTTGGTGGTTTGTTTTGTCAACTTCTTTATTTGGCTATAGCTAATGCTATTTTCTCTAAATATATCATTTTGTGGAGACAATTTAGGAGACTATTTCATAGTACAACACTTCTCTTAGAAGCAGTTGGTTATTTTTCACCAATCTTTCTTACCAACTGTACGTGGAGGAGGCAGACACTGTGCATAGTATGTATTCAGCAACTTGGTTACCTTATCGATGATATCCAGGACAATTAGTAGATTAGCTTCCTGGGGCCTGCCCCTATTTGTATGTGGAATGTATTCCAGTTTAAGACTTATGGCCTGGACTTTTTCATTTTGTGTGCAGCCATTCTGTGAAAGCTTTTGTGTTAAGGATGCTCAGCTCCTTGATCTAGACCTCAGGTGTGATGTACAGCCCTGTTCTTTTCTCTTGTAACAATGTGGTTTGTTTGATCTCTTGTTGTTGTCGTTAGTTTCATCATCTCTACATTTGTACCTTTCAGTGAACCAACAACAAATATCAATTCACTGTAACTGATTATTTCTACCACAAATCTCTCCATCTGTTATTTTATAATGATTTATTTTGATTTATTTATTTATTATTTTTATTTATTTTTATTGGTCCTGAAGATTGATATTTTCATAAATTTTGGTGTGCACAAATGGTTATGCAATAGTTTTAGTAGCAGTTGTAGTTTCATTGTTTCAATAAAAAATAAAAAATGTGTTGCTCTTGGAAACTTGTAATGTGTTATTACTTCTCGAGTTGGCTTTTTTTTTTTTTTTTAATATTTTCTGAAACATTTTATTTGCAGGAGAGCGGCGGATACGTGTTCATACACTATGTTTGCCTGTTGCCACAACGCTACCAGACATCCTGCATTCTGCTGATCAGCAGTGTATTGTAGGACTCCTTGCAAAGATGGGTATGTATCATGTATTGCCATACTTATATTACAAGTGGGTTACTAAAATATTATGGATATGATTCTGAAAATGAGTTTCATGTAGTATATTCTTCGGAAGGAATCAGTTGTTCAAAGAAAGAACATCATCTTAGTAACAGCTAAGTTTTTCATCTTATTTAGTTTCGAGACGTGAGTCAAAATTCAAAGAAATGAGTAGAGTAGCCTTGAAATATATATACATTCTTATAATCGGACACTGTTGTAAAGTTTCTCATGTAAGCCTGCTGTTGAGACTTTTTGAAAACAGTTACCAAGGACATGCTCATTCTTTGTTTAAACAACTGTACAAAGAGCGAAAAGACACCATCTCCAGCTGTGGAACACTTGTGTTTTTCACTGTGCATTATCAAATAAGTAGGGATAGGAATTTTTTGGTGATTTCAGAGTGAAGAAAGCGGTATTTTAAAGTGGCAAATTCGGTGGTTTCAAGTGCACTTTATGGTACTTTGAAAATGATAAATTTTTGGCAGGATTTTGATAACATGCATAACATAACACATTTCAGTCATCCTTCAAAGTATACTTCAGTGAAGAGATCCAAATTCTCTTGTGACAAACGGTGACGCATATTACTTAACACGCTAGTGTAAGCTGAAGAACAAAAGTTCAGTTAGCTTTGAACAGAGTATCCAAATGGTTTTCAACACAGATTCTGAGAACTTTGGAAATACAAATGTCATTCCTTGCAAAACTCGAACAATGTCTGTCTTGGTCCTGTCGTGCATCCGTTTCTTGATTAAAGTTTGCAGTTCGTTGTATTGTCTTATCACCTCACTTTCTTCCAGTGTTCCACAGAATGGCAACTTCTTAATTTTCTTTGCAAGGTCTTCATTGGCACTATTTCTGCTGGATCAAACGCACACATTTGTAAATCTTGTTCCCAGGGTCAACGGATCTCAAGCTGATTAATTTTGTAAGAACATAGGACCCAGCGTTTACTAAAACTGAATGTATTTTCCCTCTTTTTAACACATTTCCACAACCCTCCAACAACTCCATAATGTTGGTACCATAGTTTCCAGAAGCAGTAAAGTTTGCTGAATTATCCGTAGATGTCCATCTATAAGGTGAACAGTTGGATAAGACTGGCCTTCTAATAAAGGTATGAGTTCAGTGATGTCTGTGCCAAATTCTTTGAATCTCAAGTATTTAGTCATGTGAAACATTGTTCAGAAAATCATCACTACTTCATTCATAAATTGCACAATATCTTTCACGTACTCTGACAGGTACACTACGGAATGAAACCAAGAAGACCACCTGGTTAAGACTGGTTCAGGAAACAGTGGCACATTTTGATATGGATACTCGCCATCTAGATATTCATGTCTGAAAGGCGCACTATATGACGCCACACATTGAGTAGTTACTAGGATGAAAGGGCAGATGACCTCGCTGTACTGGCCCTTAAAACCTCAATAACTAAGTAACTTACCAGAATGACTGCCCAGATTCATAAAGCGAGGCCCGCTATTTACTGTTAAGTTTCCGATCTTTCTGTGTTTGTTGGATGCTCTCCATTCGGTCAAGTCATGGGAGAAGATTACCGCTACTACACTCGCACTAAAACAAGCGTTTGTCGGATTCTATGATGACGATATTTCAAACAGGCAAGGTGGTCTCACTACGATGACATTAGGGCAAAACCTAGATGAATGCCAAGATGCAGAAGAAATTGACATTCAGTAGTTAGACTTCGATAAAGACGATCATGGTTTCAGACATGAAAGCGATGAGGATATCGTACGGAATTTGACTGTCGGTGAGGTAAACTGAGATCCAGTACATATCGAGTGAAGGAGTGATGCAACGGAAATCCCGAAAGTTCCCACAGTCAAGCTAGTGTGTCTATAGTCACACTTATCTCTTATATAGATAATCGAGATGAATTTTCATTCTCATATATTGTTTTCTTCAGAATTGTACAATCTAAAATTAGAAAAAATAAACTATCTAAGAAACAAAAAGTGATGACAGTCACTTTTCTTGGTTTTTAATATTGATATAATCCACGTAGTGTGTCTTACAATACTATGTTATAGTTTTTTTGGGGGGGGGGGTTCATAGAATACATTTCAATATTTTAACCAATAGTTTTCTTTTTGCTAGGCTTAAAAACATTACTGCGAATTATCGGAAGTCCACTGTAATGGAAAAAAACGACAGAAGCTAAAATTCGCGTTTTCATGCAAAATTTGCGAAATCTTGCAAATTCGAAAAACTTTTTTTCACAAATTTTAGGGTTATTAAAACACATTACCACCTGTGTATTACTTCATTTAATAATTCGCGAAATTCGCAGTCACAAATTTTTCCTATCCCTACAAATAAGTTAAGTACTAACACCATATACTCCCCGCTAAAACAGGTGACATCATTGTAGAGTTCCTAGTCGTTTGGCCACAATAGTATAGCTTGGTGACATTGTGTTCTCTACTAGATCATGCTATCTAGAAGGAATGTTTGTAGCTGGCAGTGTGCAAGTTGATCGTATAGGGCATTTCACTTTTCCTGCCCGTGGCTCATGATAGCTTGATTGATGGTCACAACCAGAAAACTACAAGGTTCCTTCCGTTTTCCCTTCACTTTTCCTGCATATTATGAGTATTGTAGAGAATTGTTGCCAGAAATATCAATTTATTTTGTTTTATAAATTAATACTTATTAAAGAAATATGTTCGGAGAAAACTAGAACGGTCTCTCTTTGTGCTCTGAGGCCTGTTATGAGACTAGTTTGTATACTGCACCTTTCCAGCTTGAATTCTGTGAAGTAAAAATACTGATCAGCATTTACTAGGGGGAATAATTGAGTGTTTTTCTTAACAGAATTTCAATAGTCAAATATTGAGAGTGAATGCTGAACCAAATACATTAAGGTGAGATTCTTTATTCCTTCCAGTTTGTCGCCAAGCGACTATATGTTAAATCTAGCAGGTGCCCATTATTGCATTTCTATAAAATTTTTGGTGTTACAGAAAAACCTCGTCAATTCAAAGTGATCAGATTAAAAGAAGACTTCGTATTATAGATTTTTCGAATGAACCGAACCAACCCCCGATCCCTCCACCCGCATAAAGCACCCAAAAGCACAAACCTTGCAACCAATGAAAACGTGCAATTACCGATATGCCTTTTTGCAATCCTTGATTAATAGTAATCTATCCAACAGCATCCAGATCGTATTGAAATGCAGTAGTACACACGGAGAAATCGTTGGACGACGTGAAATGTAACTATAATATTCACATTGTTAAAATAACCTCCTACCGTATTGAGAAATAATACTAAATGGGAGAAATCGATGGAAAACGCAAAATATACATTATATTATTCATACAGGATAATGAAAAATATTTTTCAAAACGTATTTGTGATCATCACGGTCAAGTATGAGAAGAAATTAGTGGCCAGCACGATATAAACCAACATACATATAACCTTACCACTCTTACTGAAAAAGGAACAAACAAAAACGTGTAGAACAATCCTTTTATTAGCGCAACCAAATGGATCTATGAAATCATTTCCCCAAAAACATTGTTTTATCGGCCATAATAGTGGATGGAAGAACAACATCCAGCCACAACTAATCGATCATTCTGCAGACAATGCAATTGCTTGATAATTCACAAATATTGATTATTTATCGGTACAAAGTCATTAATTTCATAACTAGAGAACTGCGCATTAAAGTGCAGTGCGATGAACATGAAAAAGCATACATTGAGTTTTGTTGACTGTACATTTCTTCGAATTAGACGAATTTAGAATAAAACGGTTTTGAATTATTGAGGTTTTACTGTATGTGGTCTCCACAAGTCCATGTTGTGCATGATCAGGAGAAAATGAAAATGAGCTATTTGTGTCCACATGCACTGTGAAACATTGACTGGGTTATTGTGGTGTTTGAAGCCATATTTTCAGTGTTGCCTTAGTAAACAAGAGTTTAGTGCTTTTCAGTCGGTCAACACGAATTCGTGTTGACCGACTGAAAAGCACTAAACTCTTGTTGACTGGGTTAAAAGAAACCTTAACATCATCATCATCATCATCATCTTGTACAGTTTCCAGCCCCAGGCTGGGTCTGTTTGGAACATAAGCCTCGCCACTTAGTTCTTTCTTCCCACCACCTCTCCGCTGTCACTCTGGTCCAGTCCTCGCCTCTCTTCTTGACACATTCCTCCACTCCTTTCAGCCATCTATCTCTTGGTCTTCCCCTTGGTCGTTTCTTCTGCATCTGCATCTCATGTATCCTCTTGGGAATCTTATTCTCATCCAGTCTCTTTAAGTGTCCATACCACCTCAGTCTTGATGTCTCAATCCTACCTTGCAAGGGCTCCTCTTTCACCATTTCCCTGACCTTTTCATTCCTCACCCTGTCTCTTCTTGTTATTCCGATCCTACTTCGCAGGAACTTCATTTCACCTGCCTGTATTCTGCTTATATCTCTTTTCTTCATTGTCCACGTTTCTGAAGCATAGGTCAGTATCGGGATATAGTAGCTTTTGTATAACACTTCCTTGCTTTTTTGTGGGACATCTTTATTCCACACTAAGCTCCTAATGCTTCTCAGAAATGCTTCTGCCTGTCTGCCACGTTCCGTAATCTCTTTGTCATTTCTCCCATTTTCCTCCACTATACTTCCCAAGTACTTGAGACTTTCCACCTTCTTCAGCTGTCCACCTCCAAGTGTTATCCCACTCATTGGTCTGTCCTTTTTCCTGGTCGTTAACAGGATCTCACATTTACTGATGTTGAACTTCCATCCGTACTCTCCCACTGTTTCTTCCCAAGCCTTCAGTTGCTCCTGAATTTCCTCCTCCTTGTTTCCCCAGACCATGAGATCATCTGCAAACACCATTGCTTTCATCTTATCTTCTCCTATCTTTCCTGCTATCCGTGTCATTACCTCGTCCATAACCACAATAAAGAGAAGGGGTGACAGCGCACTACCCTGTTTCAGGCCACTCATTTGTCTGAACCAGTCTGTTCTTTCCCCTCCAACTTTCACACAACTCACACTTCCACAATACATCTCCTTCACTCTGCCTACAGTCTCTGAACTGAGACGCGAGCGGCCAGCGCACATTCCGCGAGCGTATAGGCCTAATCTGGCGTGATCTTTTCAGGAGACAGTAATATCATATTTATGCCTGCGGGCTATGAACCGCGACGCGAATGGTCAGCGCACATTCCGCGAGCTTATAGGCCTAATCTGGCGTGATCTTGTCAGCAGAAAGTACTCTCGTCTTTATGCCTGCGGGCTATGAACCACGACGCGAATGGCCAGCTTCGTCAGCACATTCTGCGAGCGTTAACCTTTCGTGACCTTGTTAGAAGAAAGAACCCTGTCTCTGACTGCGGGCTATGACTCACGCGAATGACTGGCCCTTGCAGCAAATAATGATACAGTATATTCTTTGAAATTAAACATTCTTCGCATAATCGTCGCACCCTGCTTTTTTTCACGAAATTTTGGCAAAAAAGTGCGACGATTATGCGAGGAAATACGGTATCTCTGCCTTAGTCAATAAAATTTATTTGCTTTTTAAAACTTTTTGTAAGGTTTCTTGATAAGTTTATATCAATATGGGACAAAGCATGATCAATTTCATATCAATGCTTAGATCAGATTATGTGCACCAAACTATTTTACCTATTCATTGGTATTTTAACTTCTATGATGTACTTCATATCAATTCGTTTTAATTTAATAGAATGTCTTATCAACTCTTGTTTCTTTTTTTAAATTTGACATTTTAGTTTAGGGGGAATTGGTTTGTCATGATAGGAATTATCACTACTAGAACATTTGTGAGATGGTGTGTGGTTGTTAATTATTTGATACATCACTCTAATTTGTATTTTTCATTCGTATTTTGCCAAACTCTCCCTGATAATTACTTCTGAATCCTAGTCGCTTGATGTCGATTTATAATTAAATTTGTGGATAAAAAATTGATTCATTCGTTAGTCCTTTTCGTTCGTTTACCCTTCAACACGAGTCTCGACAGTTGCAAAGCTAAGGTTGTGTGCATGTACAAATTGTGTAAATGGATTTCATTTTTTGTGGTCCCGTAGTTCAATTCGGGTGAAATGTTTTATCCCTTAGAATGTCATCAGTTACAATACTTTATATTAATGCTTAAGAACTTTGCTTACCTAAATATGAAGAAAATAACAGGAATTTGGCATGCTATATCAGATTTTGGGGCATGTAGTTTCCTGCATATTCTTTCACTTGGGGTTTTTACTGATAAGCCATTTGAAAAGTTCACAGGCAAGTCCTGTTAGTCAACATATTTCATGTTTTCAAGTTGCTAGTTTCTGGCACTGCTTCATCATCATCATCATCATCATCATCATCATCATGTCAGGTATTTAAAAAAATCCTTACACTGCCATTCAATAGAATGCATATTCTCCAGGCAGTCAGGACATCTGTGTGACCCATTCCAATAAAATGTTTGTGTGTTATGTTCGGACTGTACTATTGTAAGGCTTTCTAGATTACAAAGCTAACTGTTTGTTCAAACAATGGAAGTGTAAGCAAGACTCTGTTTTAAGAGGAGGCTAAGATTTGGCTCAAAGTGCTCCAACTTTACCTAAAGTAATAGATAAATGTGTATGGAAAACTTAAGAAGGTGGACATACAATCATTGGACAGATCTGTTCATTGATTGTTTAAAGGTATTGAAATATATAGGGCCTCTGAACAGAAGAGGTCCACCTACAGTGCACCAGTATATTTAATATGCGAGAGTGTATATAATTCTGTTTTGATTTCTTCTGTAGCTGTGGATCGATCTCTTCAGACATCCTTGTCGGATGCTCGTGAAGCATTCATTAACGTGGCCATTGATGTGCTGTCAGCCTACCGATTGGTACAGTCTAGTGGAGCTGCAGCTGGATTACTGGCTCCTCACAACTTGCGTCTTTTGCCGCTCTATATTCTTGCATTGCTCAAATATGTGAGTTTATCTGACTTGTATTCTGTAGGTACTAGATCTAAGAGTAAGCTAGCAGTGCTATTTCCATAATTTAGAGTTGTGATAATCAACTTCAGCATGACCTCAATCAGATTTCTCATATCATCACTAAAATTGTTTGCGACTACCAATAATCCTACTGAAAAATAAACAAGCTTGCGTAGATTGTTCTCAGAAACATAATTTAAATAAAATATTTATTGCGGCCAATGGCCATAGATTTCATTTTCCATTTCCCATTCTCTACATTATTTGTGTACAAAATGTGGTAATAATTATACATAGGATATTAATTCAAGTCTTGTTTCCTTGCATCATTTAGACAAAAATCTGTCCTGCAAAGTTTTGACAATATTAAGAAGTTCCATTGAACATTGGTCCAAGAAATACTCTACTAGGCCAACATTTTAAGTTAAATACTTTAGCAGGGTGTCTACCAGTAATGAAAGTAGAGTAGCGAAAAAGTAACTAATTTTACAAACAGGTTACAAAAGTAATGGAAAGTAGCTTATTTTAATGTCTGAATGATTGGAGGTTGGGTTAAATCATTTAAACTCGGGCCGCCTGGCTCACAGATTGCGATGAAGCGATAATAATCCCGGGGATAGTTTCCCGTGATTAACCTCAAGGAAATGTGTATTGAGGATACCTTCAGTGGTATACATCGGTTCAACGTATATTTTTTTCATCAAGAAGAGTTTTTAGTTTTATGTGAATAATTTTTCTGTAGACTATTATTAAGGACCCTGACTTCGCGAGACGTTTATTCGCTAAGTCTTCCGAAGCTCAACAGAAGCCTCTCATTTTCTGTGATAATGTTTTAAGACCTCATATAAACATCATATTATTGCATTCTAAATTTCACCCCATTCACATTATTAGCTTGTTCCTGTAAAGAATTGTGGATAAACAATTACCTGTATTAATTACAGTGGAAGTCCTAAGATACATATCCACATTTCCTATAATTTGGTGAGGAGGCGGTTACTTACGTTCATCAGTTTTCTCTAAATTGCCCGATTTGCAAAATCCAAATTAATTTCCTTTTTGGCACTTACGGTTTTAATTAAACAACTTCTTATGTAAAAAAAAATCCTGTGTAACATTCTCGCAATTTCAGAAATATCTGGTGCTGTAGCCTGGGCTAGTATAGTGGATTTATTTCCATGCGCTGAGTTGTAAAATACATTGAACAACAGGGGTTTAATTTATTTTGGACGTTCACTTATAGGAGGGTAAGCCTCCGTGGCTTAGGCGGCAGCACGCCGGCCTCTCACCGCTGGGTCCGTGGTTCAAATTTCGGACACTCCATGTGGGATCTGTGCTGGACGAAACGGAGGCAGTCAGGTTTTTCTCCGGGTACTCCGGTTTTCCCTGTCAAAATTTCATTCCAGCAACACTCTCCACTATCATTTCATTTCATCTGTCATTCATTTAATCATTGCCCCAGAGGATTGCGTCAGGCCTCGGCAGCCGGCACAGTCCATATCCTCGCCGCTAGATGGGGGCTTCATTCATTCCATTCCTGACCTGGCCGGAGACTGGAAGCAGGCTGTGGATTTTCATTCACTTATAGGAGGGTATTCAGAATTGTTAGAACGTGTTACAATGAGGGGGGAGGGGTGTTAAATTTTGTGGCATTTTTGCAAATGTATTTTATAGATGACCCCTAGCTCTTGTAATCCTCAGATTATACCGTAGTCAAGATTGGAATTTTTCGGTGATTTCAGAGTGAAGAAAGCGGTATTTTAAAGTGTCAAATTCGGTGGTTTCAAGTGCACTTTTCGGTACTTTCAAAATCATGAATTTTAGGCGGGATTTTTTAAATATCATGGATAACATAACACATTAGTCATCCTTCAAAGTATACTTCAGTGAAGAGATCCAAATTGCCTTGTGACTAACGGTGACGCATATCACTTAACGTGCTAGTGTAAGCTGAAAAACAAAAGTTCACAGCGTTTGAACAGGGGATCCAAATGGTTTTCAACACAGATTCTGAGAACTTCTGAAATACAAATGTCATTCCTTGCAAAACTCCAACAATGTCTGTCTTGGTCCTGTCATGCATCTGCTTCTTGATTAAAGTTTGCAGTTCTTTGTATCCTCTTAACACCTCACTTTCTTCCAGTTTTCCACAGACCGGCAACTTCTTAATTTTCTTTGCAAGGTCCTCATTGATGTTCATTGGCACTATTTCTGCTGGATCAATTGCACACATTTGTAAATCCTGTTCCCAGGGTCAACGGATCTCAAGCTGATTAATTTTCCAAGAGCATGCGACCCAGCATTCACTAAAACTGAATGTATTTTCCCTCTTTTTAACACATTTCCACAACCTTCCAACTGCTCCTTAATGTTGGTAACGTACTTTCCAGAAACAGCAAGTTTAAGGGCTTGCTGAATTCTCCGTAGATGTCCATCTAGAAGGTGAAGAGTCTGATAAGACTGGCCTTCTAATAAAGGGATGAGTTCAGTGATGTCTGTGCCAAATTCTTTGAATCTCAAGTATTTCGTCATGTGAAACATTGTTGAGAAAATCAACACCAGAGTTATGTCCCTACTACTTCACTCATAAATTGAAAAATATCTTTCAAGTACTCTGACAGACACACTACAGAATGAAACCAAGAAGACCACCTGGTTAATTCTGGTTACGGAAACAGTGGCACATTTTGATCTGGATACTTGCCATCTAGATATTCATGTCTGAAAGGCACACTATATGACGCCATGTGGCGAGTAGTTACTAGGATGAAGGGGCAGATGACCTCGCTGTTCTGACCCTTAATACCTCAATAACTAAGTAACTTACCAGGATGACCACCCAGATTGATAAAGAAAGCGAGGCCGACTATCTACCGTTAAGTGACCGATCTTTCCGTGTTTGTTGGATGCTCTCCATGCAGTCAAGTCATGGGAGAAGATTACCGGTACTACACTCGCACAAAAACAAGCGTTTGTCGGCTTCTGTGACAATATTTTAAACGGGCAAGGTGGTTTCACTACGATGACATTAGGGTAAAACCTAGATGAATATCAAGATGCAGAAGAAAGTGACATTCAGTAGTTAGACTTCGATAAAGACAATCATGGTTTCAGACATGAAAGCGATGAGGATATTGTACGGAATTTGACTGTCGGTGAGGTAAACTGAGATCCAGTACATATCGAGTGAAGGAGTGATGCAACGGAAATCACGAAAGTTCCCACAGTCAAGCTAGTGTGTCTATAGTCACACTTATCTCTTATATAGAAAATCAAGATGAATTTTCGTTCTCATATATTGTTTTCTTCAGAATTGTACAATCTTAAATTAGAAAAAATAAACCACCTAAGAAACAAAAAGCGATGACAGTCATTTTCTTAGTTTTTAATATTGGTAAAGCCCACATAGTGTATCTTACAATACTATGTTATAAAGTATTATATTTTTTTTTTGCGTGTTCATGAAATACATTTCAATATTTTTAACCAATATTTTTCTCTTTGCTAGGCTTAAAAACATTACTGTGGATAATTCGCGGAAATTCGTGCATTGATTGCCGCGAATTATCAGAAGTGCACTGTAAAGAAAAAACGAAAAAGCTAAAATTCGCGGTTTCGTGCGAAATTCATGCATAATTCGCGAAATTTGCGTCTTCATGCAAAATTCGCGAAATTTCGCAACTTTAAAACCCATTTTTTCCGCCATTTTTAGGGTTATTAAAACACATTACCATCTGTGTATTACTTCATTTAATAATTTGCAAAATTCGCGATCGCGAATTTTTCCTATCCCTATGAGTTCATGTTTGTGAATATAACTGAAACATGACCTTAAGCAACACAAATATGAACAATATGACAAAACAGACCCGGCGAGTGGCTGGGAACTGTTCAAGATGATGATGATGATGACAATACTTATGAAAATGACCTAAATGTGCAAATATATAACACCAAATTTATATCAGAGTAAACAGAAACATCAATTTTGTTTTGTTTAACTGAAAACTACAACTGAAATGGAAGCCAGGAATGTCAGAAACATCTGAATCCTACTCATTCTCTGTGGTGTTTGTTAACATTTCTTCTTGTTGAGTTTCTTATTATTTTATAGTTCTCTCATGATTGTGGTGTTTCTTTACTAATCCGGTCATTGTATGGCCATTATTAATCCTGTTAATTTTCTTTCTCAACCTGGTTGTTATTCAAGGATTAAACCTCAACCTTCCATAATTTTTGCAGATGTGCAAGGTAATGTAATAATTTAAAGACTTAGGAGTTAAATCACCTTCTTATTTGAGATGTTGGTCTTTAATTGTTTGAGTATTATGATTTAGTGTATGGATATATATACTGTACATTATGTACAAATTACACAGTAACAAGAAACATTAAAAAAAATCTCATCAGGCTATTTCCAGTATCTCACAACTGGCTGTCCAGCTTTTCAACCCCATAGCACTCCTGCTGTTGGTTTAAAGAAGTCTTCCATGTTTCCTGGATAAGCCAGGAGCTGACACTCTCTCACAATGTGGGGAATGGTCTGACATGGAGGTGTACAGTCACATTCTAGAGATTACATTTATTCTTGTTAATTTCCTTATTATTATTATTATTATTATTATTATTATATTTTTTTTGTATTCGACAGTATTAACTGTTTCCCTGTCTAACTCATTGTTTTCTTGCTCTTGATTGTGATACAACCACAGTACAATAAGTTTGAGAAAAAGTAATTTTTCATAAGTTATTTATTAGATATTTAGGTACAAGAAGAGAGCCATACATTTTTGTTATTCTATATATTTTAAACTGTACATGATTGAATGGATGCAGAGGAGAGATGTGAGGTGACGATCATGGCTATAATAATGGTCATGCAACATGAACTCCCTAAAAGCAAATATGATGCTTCATAACAACAGTTAAAACACATAACATGTAGCCTATAACAATATGATTTAGGTGCATTTTAACACTACCCCTTATTGGTAACTTTCCTTTATGAGTATTTTTTTTTCTTTCTTTCTTTCTTTCTTTCTTTCCTTTCTCTAGCCGAAAGTTATGAATTGAGTTTCCATGTATCTTCAAAGTAGAATAAAAATTTCTTTTTTCAGGTGGCATTCCGTTCAGGTCAGAGCACTCGTCTGGATGACCGTGTATTTGCTATGTGTGAGATGAAAACTTTGCCACTTCCTAATCTCATCCAGCTGATTTATCCTGACTTGTATCCTGTTCATATTCTGGAAGAGCAGGTATAGAGCTAAATTCATTCTTTTTGTTTGTGCAAATTACATTATGATCATTAGAGTTTATGGTTTTTGGTGGTTAAAAATCCAAAGATTTTACATTTTGAATTCCAAATTTAGTGATTTGTAGTATTTTTGATTTTCAAATTCAGCATTTTGTAGCAAATTTGTTACAAAAGGATTTTGTGCGATATTGTGTGTGGCAGCTGGACCTAAAATAATAATAGTTTGTAATATAAAATGTCTTGTCATATTATTTTAGAAATATTATAAAAAACTATAACAAAAATCCCACATACAAATATACAGAATATGTAAATGTACATTAACTGCACAAAAGAACATTCAGTTTAGAATTTTGGTCATTGACTGTTAAAAAATTCAGAACACATTCACCCAAAAGAACTAATATTTGATAATTAATAAATATTTTCATAATTTTTGCAGTCATGAAGGTATACACTTTTATTTTACTTCAAAGTTGGTTGTTAATTTTTCAGGAAACAATAATATCACACTGACTTAGCAGAAAATAAAAAATGTTGCATTTTGTTCCTATTTTGCATTTTATTTCTAATTAATTACCGCTAGAATCCACTTCAGAGGGGTGTCAGAACATGTAGATGAGTTATGGACAAATTTTGCATCTGCTGCAAATGCTATAACTCTATACTCTATACTCTAATGATTTTTCAGATTTTTCAAGTTGTTGAAAGTCTGTATAAGATGATGATGATAATTTTTGTTTTAAGGGTCCTAACATGTCTTCATATGAAAATAACTTAGAACTTCAAGAACAGATTTCTCTGCTAAATAAATAAATCAATTAAAAAAAAAAATGAAGTAAGATTCTTTTCATGGAGTTTCACATTTGAAAGCCTTCTGTACCATATTTTTATAACAACAACAAAAATTCTTGTGTTTTCAGTTAAAGGAAACCAAGTAGGTACCCAGATAAAGGTCGATAGAATGCCCATTGCACTCGTCATCTTTAGACTATGAGATTCTTGCAGAACAGTGCTGAAAATACGCATGAATTCAAGACTCGGTGGCAAGGAAATCCTGGCAAACTTGTTTGTTGATAGGACTTTAGCAACAATGATGTACCTTTAAATTATTCGAAAGTAGTGCCAACCTTACCAATAAACTTCAGGCAATGACATTCTCAAAATCAGCTCTTTAGTATGACTGATAGCTCAGTGTACAGAGGTACTTGTGAACTTAAGATTACCTACCATCAGCTTGTTGAAATCCCACGAAGATCACTGGATCGTAGAACCTGGAAAATCCCGGCTAAAAACCCCCAGATACTACCAACAAGAGACGGGGATAATAGGGTACAGGGTAACCTACCCAGGCAACGTTAGAAAAAAACCATGGCTAAACGAAAAAAGCAACAGCTCAAAAGAACACGAGATCTACAAAAGGATGTAATCTCAGGCATAGAAACACTTAGAAATACCCAGCAATGGCTTTCTTAATGTGACCTCACCTCACTTCTATAAATCACCACATACGTAGAATTAAAATGGAACTGAAAAGATTTATTCAGAAAATGGCATAGCAAAGTGATAAATATCTGAAAGAACATTAACAAACTTGACGAAGTCAAGGATAAAGCACAAAAATGAACACCACAGACCTCACTGTGCAATTGCATTTTGTCAAAGAAACAAAAATCAAATCCAACTCATAAGCATGGGCTACAAAATCCCATTGAAAAATTATAGATCCACACAGAAACTCCTACTGGATCTAGCATCAGATCTGTTTCGTTTTCAGTAGGTTATTTCCTCAAAGTACCCTGGAATAAAATTTTATACATATATACAGTCTTTATTAGTAGAATTGCTCTTTACTTATTCTGAAAGGGAGTAGCAGCCTTTCAGAATAAATCAATTCTTTACTAGTCTTATAGACGGTTAAGATATTGATAATATAAGCCAAATAATGGCTACACTGCGTCCTGCTGCACGGCTGAAAGCAACGGGAAACTACAGCCGTAATGCCATTCCCGAGGATATGCACCTCTCTATGCATAATTACATGTGATGATGGCCTCCTCCCTTGTAAAATTTCAATCCGAAGGTAAACTAGTCCCCCGTTCGGATCTCCAGGTGGGGACTACTCGAGAGGGGGTTAACATCACAGAAGTGACAAAGAGGAAATCTGACATACTATGGATCGGAGCGTGGAATGTTAGAAGTCTGCTAGGAAGTGGAAGGTTAGAAAACTTAGAAAGGGAAATGGATAGGTTAAGGTTGGATTTGGTTGGGATTAGTGAAATGCGCTGGCAGGAAGAACAGGACTTTTGGTCGGGAGACTATAAGGTCATTAGCACTAAATCAAACAATGGCCAAGCAGGGGTTGGTCTCATATTGAGTAAGCAACTTGGACAGCGGGTGGAATATTATGAGCAATATAGTGAACGGATTATTGTAGCAAAAATCAATACTAAACCTACGTGCCCCACAGTGGTACAAGTCTATATGCCTACCAGTCAAGCTGATGATGAGGATGTTGAAAAGGTCTACGAAATTCTGAGGTATATCAAGGGTGATGAAAATGTTATAGTAATGGGAGATTGGAATGCTGTGGTAGGAAAAGGGAGAGAAGGGAAGATAGTAGGAGATTTCGGATTAGGTGAAAGGAATGATCGAGGAAGCAGGCTGATGGAATTCTGCACCGAGCATGGTCAAGCAGAGGTTTCGAAACCAGATTTTGGATTGTAAAACATCGTGGTGCTGACATAAACTCGGACCACAATCTGGTTGTAATGAAATGCAGATTAAAGTTGAAGAAACTGAAGAAAAGTCAAAAGCCAAAAAGGTGGGCAATAGACAGACTGAAAGAGAAGGATGTAAATGAAAGATTCAAGAAGAGTATAAAGGAAGGACTAATGAAAAACACTAAACAAACTTCAATTGCAGACGAATGGGCACTTTTGAAGAATGAAATAACAAAATCCGCAGAAGAAAACATTGGTAGGAAAGAAATAATAGGTAGAAAACCTTGGATCACTCAGGATATACTAGAATTGATGGATGAAAGGCAGAAACACAAGAATGTAAGAGATGAAAAGGGGAAAGCAGAATACAGACATCTGAGAAATGAGGTCAACAAGAAGTGCAAGGAAGCGAAAGAAGAATGGTTGAAAGAGAAATGTGCAGGTATAGAAAATTGTCTGAAATTAGGAAAAGTAGACACAGCTTATCGAAGGATTAAGAATACATTTGGGGAAAAGAAGACTAAGTGCTGTAATATTAAGGACACAAATGGAAAGCCTCTAACAGATAGGGAAGAAAAGGTTGAGAGATGGAAAGCTTACATAGAGAGTTTGTATAAGGGAAAGGAGATAGAGAATCATGCAATGGAAAGGGAGGAGGAAATTGATGAGGATGCGAAAGGAGATTTAATATTGAGATCAGAATTTGATAGAGCTTTGGAAGACTTAAGCAGGAACAAAGCACCAGGCATAGATGATATACAGATTGAGTTGCTTCGCTGCATAGGAGATGAAGGTCTGATCAGGTTATTTCACTTGGTGTGTAGGATTTATGAGACAGGTGAGGTACCCCCTGATTTCAAGAAGAATGTAATCATCCCTATACCAAAGAAAGTGGGAGCTGACAGATGTGAAGATTACCGTACAATCAGCTAGATTACTCATGCTTCAAAGATCCTGTCTAGAATAATTTACAAGAGGATTGAAAGCCAGATAGAAAGGGAGTTGGGTGAAGACCAGTTTGGTTTCAGGAGAAATGTAGGAACAAGGGAAGCTGTACTAAGTCTTAGGCTGATTTTGGAAGGTAGAATAAGGAAAGATAAGAGAATGTTCATGGCATTTGTAGACTTAGAAAAGGCTTTTGATAACCTTGATTGGACTAAATTGTTTGTCATTTTGAAATCTATTGGAATAAAGTACAGGAATAGGAGGGTGATCTAAAATCTATACAGAAACCAGAAAGCAGTCATTCGAGCTGAAGGACATGAGAGAGAAGCTGATATTCTGAAAGGTGTTAGGCAAGGCTGCAACTTATCACCCATACTTTTCAATCTTTACATTGAACAAGCAATGAAGGAAATTAAGAGAAAAATTTAAAGTGGGAGTGAAGATTCAAGGAGAAATAATTTCAACTCTGAGATTTGCTGATGACATAGTCATCTTGGCCGACAAGCCTGAGGATTTGAATGAGTTTTTGAATGGTATGGCCTCCGTCTTACGGAAAGAATACATGATGAAAATTAATAATTGTAAAACAAAAATACTAGAATGCAGCCGAAATAAATCAGAAACCTCTATGGACATCAAATTGGCAGGTGAAAAGCTGAAGGAAGTAGGAGACTTCTGTTACTTCGGAAGCAAAATAACCAGTGATGGACGAAGCAAAGAGGATATAAAAAGTAGGTTGGCTCAGGCAAGGAAAGCGTTTCTACAGAAAAGGAATCTGTTGGCATCAAATATAGATTTAGGTATTAGGAAGTCATTTTTGAAAGACTTTGTCTGGAGTGTGGCACTCCATGGAAGTGAAACTTGGACTATTGGTGCAGCAGAAAGGAGGAGAATTGAAGCATTTGAAATGTGGTGTTACAGGAGAATGATGAAGATCAGATGGGTAAATAGGGTTACAAACGAAGAGGTATTAAGACGAGTGGGAGAGGAGAGATGTTTCTGGCGACTGCTAATGAAGAGAAGAGATATGTTAGTAGGACACATACTAAGACACCCAGGAATAGCAAGCTTAGTTATGGAAGAAAGGGTCGAGGACAAGAACTGTAGGGGTAGACCAAAGTTAGAATATGTTAAACAGATTGCCTCGGACGTAGGGTGTGGTAGCTATGTAGAGATGAAACGATTAGCTCAGGACAGGGAAGCATGGATAGCTGCATCAAACCAGTCAAAAAGACTGAAGACTCAAACAACAACAGTCTTTTTACAACACCTCTCAGAGTGTCAGATGAATCAATTTGATGATAATACACCCTCCATGAGTGTAATTTCGTTCGTGGTAATTTTTTCATGTATATTTGGTGTCTCTTGGACCCAATACAGTAATCTTTTATGTGAATAGGCAGAAAATCCAAATTAAATCAATACTGATCTGCAGATTAATCAGAAGGGATGATTATGAAATCACGTTAGCATTGCCGTAAAATCCAGAAATAGGATAATAAAGATCCTTTATTCAATTTATAAATACTCATGTCTAGAAAAGCATATTTTCTGATAACACAAAATCGCCATTAAGTTCGATGTCTGTAATACTATAATCCTTTTAAGTCACACTTGACTATTCATTATCCATTCAACAATGGATTTCATTGATACAATCTCAGACATTATTTAATTACTACATAATTTAATTGGTGCCACTCCATGGTCTTATCCAAATAATAGATCTACTCCACTGAGTATTCATTATTACTGTTTCATAATTATTTATACATTTCTCATTATTAGTCGCCCTCCATGGTGATGCGAATAATATCACTACTGATATATTTTATAGTTACAGTTTGCGAATAGATTTGCGTTATTAGATTTATACAAGATCGTAATACTTTGTATAGAAAATTGAAAATCGTTATCACTTCTTTCTCCAAATTATTACTGGAATTATTATTTATGCTTTACAATAATTTATTACAATCACACATCTGTTTAAGGATATGCCTCCATATTCAGTTATCTGAGATTCTCGTTGATGAAAAGAATTTAAATGCCCTTCAGAATATCATCACTTGCGTATAATTCGATACAAAATGTATGAAAATACCATTAGGAATGGTTTCAATAAACTCAATGCTAACTTGACCTTCGTGTGTCAAAACTAGACTTTTAATAAGGATCGAGATTTCTCAAGCAAATTAAGAAATAATCCAGCTCGAATGGAATCCAGAAAATAATATAGAGTTCCTACACCATCGACGAGGGTGATCGTAAAGATAAGCACCTACATAGTCGATTAGAAAACTCTACTGTCTCTGTAGTCCACTAAAATTGGAAATACCTCTTAGCAAAATATAAAAATCCTATCACTCTAAGTGAGTTCTTAATAAAGTCGAAACTGTCTAAGTCGACGTAGAAAATGTTCAAAACAACAACAACTCTCCAACTGAACAATCAGAAAGATCTCTAGAAAAAGGATCTAGTGATAAATGAGAGTGCAAATAAATTGTGGCATAAGGAGACCACAATGAAAATTCAAAAATACTATATTAAATGGTGAAAAATAGTTTAAGTCTTCCCCTGCGTAGATTCTCTTCACTACAATAAAAATGTTCCCATATAAATTACTATAAGTTAAATTTAACTGTGTAAAAACACACTACAAAAATGGATGCATTCTTGAAATAGAATCTAAATCCAATCGAGGCCAGAATCAGACATGATTAAACCAACGTGCCTAAATTCTACCCATCAACTATGCTACTAAAAGAAAATTGAAATATGACAGCTACTGAAACATTACAATATCTATGCATTACTACTACTGATGGATGTTGATTGCCAAACCCTTCTCGCCAGACGCTGATGGAACAGAAAGCAATGATATGCCTCCCATATCACTCCTTCATCATACATGGAAATGTCCTGGGCCATTCTGGAATACCGATGAAATCGAACCCCGGACTGCCAGTCCCCAATGCACGGGTTCCAGATGGACATCTGAACAACACCTGTTGTTATTGCCATTTCACGTACAATCCATAGCGTTCCGTAAAAAAGTATTCGTCACATGGTAGTAGTACTCGTTCGCCCTAAGCGGTAGTTGCATTTCAATGCCATCATGTCATAATGAGTGAACATGCTTAATGCAATCTAGCATTAGCTATAACATTCGAAAAACGTCAGTGTTTGTTCCTCAGAATGCATATTGTGTCGCTCACATTGCAATATTCATGTTTGAAGTGTCGAGCCGATCATAGTAACACAGTAACTAGACAACTGAATTATTCCTCCCGACATCTGATCTACAATCATGTCGTGAAAATAAGAGGATTGAATCATAGAGTTCCTAAAATGCCTAAGTATCACAATACTTATGTCCATCAATACAGCACTGTTCTTGAATGAGCGTTATACTGTAAGAATTTCAGTACAGTCGCAATGTTACTGTTACTAGTTTCACAGAGCTTGCCTAAATCCACATATGGCATAATATAGTCTGCACGTTACAAAACACATTTTCAGAGTGTAGTATGAACTCGCTACTGAAGGTGAATAAGTTAGAGTTCTTCGCCACATAACTCTACTTTCAATAAGCACGGTCTCGCACACGTTTATAAGTAAACTGCGTGCTCGCGATATGCGATAGAATAACATGTTGGAAGCTTGTTCTGCTCTTGGCAGAGATACTCAATAATCTGTCTTCCTCAAAACGTCCGCAGATTCACGAGGGTGAACAGCCCCCTCTCCAGCAATGCGTGGATCGATAAATCAAGTCCTTAGCGCATAATCGAAATGGCTTACTTACTCTATTAAGTAATGCAAATGAAATAAGTTCTTCAAAAATGTTGTACGGTGTCGATACATCTCGTATAAATGCTGAAAAGCATAAAATAACTTCTCTTCCTCTTTTTTATCAATAAAGTAATCCTTCATTAATCAATCAATATCTTGGATCTCTGCATGACACAAATTCCGGACATCTGTCTTTGACCTAGCACTTCGGTCGTTCTCGGCAGGGCTCGGAGCTCACCTAACGGTGCTCGCGTCGGCTGTCGTGCCTTGCCATCCAAGTGCCGCGCTGCGTTTCAAAACAAATCTCGCAGTGCACAGTACTACAACTTCGCTTGAGGATAATGGTACAGTACCCTGCAGAAAAATTAAACGTCAGATAACTCAACCTAACTTTCTTGCATGTCATGTGTCTTTTGGTTAAGAACACCTAGCATTAACTTAGTATTAAATGCATCAACATATTTGTCTGACTGGCACAGCTGTAACATTCTCGCCTGCTGTTCCCAAGGTTGTGGGAACGTGTGCTGGTACAGACAGTTGGCATTTTGGTTTGCGCAAATGTGCAGGAGCCGTGTCAGTAGATATGGTATACTGGCATGTTAAAGATTCCCTTCAGGCCCAAGCTCCAGTACCCCGGCATCTCTAAAAGCTCCGGTAGTTAAAAGGGACGTAATTCCAATAACATTATTATTATTATCTATATATTTAAAACACTCAGGTGATTTTTGTTACCACAATGTTGAGAAAACGGCTGAACCTACTGATTTCGTAAAGCACTCTGACGAAAGCTCTTGGCCTGTAGATTTGCAGAGTCTTTAAAAGAAAAATATATATTATGATATATTTTTTTTAATTATTAAAGAAAAATGTAATAATTGTGGCTCTTGCACGTGCGCACTGTAGCTACCTCCACAAGAGAAATTGCAGATAGAAGATCCACTGCATCTTATTGTGATCTTTGTTTATGAGAATTAAAAAGGGGGGAAATATTGCTTATGATGATGTATCCATGACATATATCAGAATAGAATTTTAAAAGAAGGGAAATATTGAAGAACTAAAACTGGCAGTTGAGTGCGTATGTTGTTTATCTAAGTAATATTGTGCACTCAGTTTCCATTGCTCGGTAGCTCAGGGCTAATGTCGCGGACTGCCAAATATAGTATGCATCGTCGAAAGAGTTTGAATCCCATCCTGGATATGTATTTTTAGCCTATTTTTCACAGTTTGCAAAAATGAGGAAAAAGTAGTCTTATGAGATCGATCCGGGAAAATGTGTGTCTGTCTGTCTGGCTGTGTGTGTGTGTCCCCCTATCAACTCCTAAACGGCTGGAGCAATCGAAATAAAATTTGGTAGGAGTAAAGATCTATACCTGAATATCTCACGGCCATATTTGAAAATGATGTCAGTGCTACCAACTGCTGAAAAATCGCAATTGAAATTTGAGCTCCATGTTGGATATCTTGGAAGGTATGAATGGGAGCTATTTCAAAATCGGCACACATATAGATAATAATATTGCAGTTTAATTTCCAGAAGGCCATACATGGCAGTGTTGCCAAAATGATTATAAGCCTACTGATAGGTCCAATATTTAAATGCATATAACTTCTACACTATCAATTGGAATTCAACCAAATTTCGTATGCTGTATGTGTACATAACCAGATATGACTGAACGTATGCTTATGAACCACCAGTGCTGCCAACTGTTAAAATATGCTCTTAATATCTTTTATCCAAATACCAATATACATGAGAAAGTATGCAAGCCGACAGCTTTAAACTATGCACACGTATAGTACATGACATTCTATATTAATTTGGAGTAACTTATATACGTCAGTGCTACCAACATGATTCTAAGCCTGCTGAGAGGTCCAACTTTAAATGCATGTAACTTCCATACTATCATTTGGATTTCAACCAAATTTCGTATGTGCTATGTGTACCATAACAGCTATGACTATGCGTATTCTTAAGAGCAACCAGGGCTGCCAACTGTTAATAAATGCTGTCTCTATTTTTGTTACCCTAATATCAGTATATCAGAAAGAATGCAAGCCAATAGCTCTAAACTTTGCACACGTATAGTACCTGGCATTCTAGATTACTTTGGAGTAACTAATATACATCAGTGCTGCCAACATGATTCTATGCCTGCTGATAGGTCCAATTTTAAAATGCATGTAACTTCTATACTAACTAATGGATTTCATTCAAAATTGGTACAACAATAGATCATATTATTTCAGATTATTTCTGACCAATACATGCATGACACTGTTGCCAACATGATTTTACACGCGCTGTTAGATCCAATGTTTAACTGCATGTAACATCCATGCTATTCATTGGACTCCAACAAAATTTTGTATTCTGTACCTTAAGAGATGGAACTGAGAATATATTCAGTCACCAGGGCTGCCAACTGTAGTGCTCTATTAGGCTACATTATGCCCGGTATACAGTATTTCGAACTAATTAGAAATTTCGATATTACCAACTTAATTTCGTCATTATTCTAGATAGATCCATATCGATTAATCATTGGCATGAATCTTAAATTTTAAGAAAAGTAGGCTCTTTAGTTCATCACGGAACTTCTTGTTATTCCTGTATTATTCTTTCTTACTATTGGCGTTCGATTGTCAAAACATATTTTACTTTTATAATTCCCGTAAAGTAACGAAATTTCTATGATTTTTGTTGCCATGTACTTTTAAATTATTAACGTAATATGTAGTATTCCAGGCATTTGCGCGTGCCCACAATGGCTTTCGCGATGAGAGACAATTGGCGAACATAATTAATTTGAAGGGCTCGAACGTCGTGGTCACTCAGTCCCATGTACTTTTGTGTGTGTGTGACAAATTTTCTCTGATAACCTGTGTTATTGTGATTCTGTATTAATGTGTGTATTTGTAATTAAGGTGGGGAACGAGAAGGAGATGACCTAGGCCTTAATTCAGGAACTATTCCGGTATTTACCTGGAGTGGAAGTGAGAAACCACTGAAAATCACATCCAAGATTGTTGAGGTGGGAATCGAACCTTCCTCTTCTTAGTTTTGCCTTAAGAGGCTGAGTACGCCCCGTTCCAGCCCTAGACCAGAATTAAATTTCTTGGCAGAGCAGGGAATCGATTCCGGACTTCCATCGGGATGATGGCCAAGAATGTTGCCTTAAGAGTGGGCTTCCCTGTGTTAATGCGATTTTTGACATGCACAGGACATATAATTCTAAAACTGCCTCCATTACGGTGGCTGGCGAAGTGAGTCTATGCTCATTCCAATAGTTGGCGAAGTGATTCTATGCTCCCCTGCATAATTTACTATCATGGAAACACACAAGATTGTACCTATAACAGGTGATGGAAATTGCTTATTTAGAACAGTTTCGTACTGTTCATATCGGAATGAAGCGCTTGCAAGCTATTGCAAAAATTGTTGCTTCCAGGGATTTTATTATTGGCGATCAGTCTCATTGCATTCTCCTTAGCAACCTACTCGAGTATGAAAGTCTGTGGACGGCACTGGTCACGTTGAACTTCATTGTATAAACCAATTGTTTATTGATTATTTGTTTAGAGTACATAACATTGAGTCCTACCATGCTGCTGATTTTGGCAATGGAAGTACTATTTGTTATTTAATATTTAGCAGCTCTGCTCATGCAGGACAATACAGTGTTATCGAATATGCTACTATAAATAAACCCAGGGCTAGATTCGTGATGGTACGCTCCGGTATGCCGTACCGAAACCTCTGATTGGGGGAAAAGTCGAATATATAACATAATTTTTAGAGCTGTGGAACGTTAGTTGTAAGTCAAGGCCAACTTGGTCTTGGACTGGTTAATTCTTTTAGAAAACCGTTAAGACAAAATTATAAAACAAGAAATAAAAATTGTTGGTGAACATGTGTGTATTTTCAAACTGAATGTATTTATTTTTCAAAATTATGTAAAAAAAAATAACTGAAATAATGTACATTGTTTAAATGGTGGCCTAGTTGTCCTACATTAAAATTTTATATAGGCCAAAGGCTATGGTTAGAGAAATGTTGCTACAGCAGTCTCAATTTAATTTAAAAATGCAATCAAAATTAGATTGCTATTTTGTCCGCTGATTAATTTTTTAAGGTGATCAGCAAAGCGTAAAAATATTGTTTTTAGAATTCTATATTTCAATATTCCGAAAAGACCCCCCTCACCCCCTTCCCACCAGCACCCGGTAGTCCACAGTACCTGTACCTCTTCTCTTACAAATCAAGCACTGAATAAACCCATTCGACGATGAAGAATATTGGCCGCAAAAAAGTGGTAAAATTGGAGAAAATACCAAGCCACTTAATATGCCATTTCAAAAACAATTCCAGATATTATGCAGTACAGCATAGGGTCCTTGACGAACAAATGCAAACGTTGTTCTCCATTATATTTCTCTAGCGAGAAATCTATGCTTGGTTACTTTAGATTTTGCTGTTGTAATGGTAAAATTGATCTGCCGGAATATAAAATATTTGACAGGCTGCAACAATTTTTCACTGGAGATGATATCTGGAGGAATTTCAGAGAAAATATTTGGCAGTAAATCAATGCTATGCCGTTTGTTTCCTTTGGTGCCAATGTTATCATGCCACATGAATACGGACCATATTGTTTTAAAATTTATGGAAATGCACATCATCGCATTTCTTCCTTATGTTCCAAAACTATAAGGGACGGTTCTAACGGTCAGTTGTATATACCGTATTTACTCGACTATAGGACCCCCTCTCCTTTAATTTTCGAGAACCTAAATACCACATTCTTGGAAATTGCTTATAAGTAGCCTCCTTAATTATTGAGTCAAAATAGAACGAATTGACAAAAACTTAAAAATATTTAATATGATAACTGAAATTCATCCTCTTTTATGACAAAAATATTTTTCTTGTTACATTATATAGTTATTCAGATGATATGACCGTCATTTTGCATACATATACTGCGTATGCGATTCGGCAGGATATCAAATTGTGTAGCCAATAGGCTTCACCCAACATCCAATATATGCCACACAATTGGCCGAGTAGAAGCGCCAAGTTTAAAATCATGCCAATGAAAGTTATGGTTTCATATCTTGCCTGCATTCTTTTGTTTTGTATACAAAGTTGTAGTGCCCTTAGAAATGGTGTTCACGGCAGCCTTCTTTATAGTTTTATTTTAAACACAATTCATTTGTTTCAAGAACTGTCGGCGTTTGTGTGATACGTTATTGGTATATTAATGTGAAACGTGATTAATACATACTCGGTTGTGTTTACAAATGTTAGTGAGATGTGATCGTTCAGCATCATCACTCATTCCCTAATTGATGCATTCTCTCTCCCTGTTCAAATAAAAATAAAGTTTGCATTTCCATGTCTGAGTGAGAGTGTAAGTCATTGGTCGATAGCCGGGAATAGTGGTGGATAAGTGAGGTTGTGGCAGTCTCATAATGGGCTGATTAAAGTTGTAAGTTTTGTTTATTTTGATAAAATATATCGTACTATGTAGCATCAAAATAAAATAGCTTATTTTTACTCTCCCTCTCTTTCCCAAAATAATGGATTTTGCGAAGTTTGCATCTATAGTAACCCCCCTCAATTTCGGAACTAAAAATTAAGGGAAAAAAAAGGGGTTCCTATAGCCGAGTAAATACGGTATTTGACTCAGAAGCTAATGAAGTTAGATCTGCAAATCAAGTGAATTCTTGCATCAGGGAGTGCACCCTTCATATTTTAAACAATATTTTGCAATAGCATAACCCCTACATTCAACGTTCACAATACCTCTAAATTAAATTGCAATCCAGCTGACGATATTCGTTCAGCATGGCAAATGTTCATTTATAAATGTGTGTGAATCGACTATTCTTTTTTTGGAAAAGTTATTGCTCTTTACCTGTTGTGCCGCATGCTTCTCCCCAAACAGTTATTCACAATCGTGAATTGTGAATTCACTGTAAGGGCCACTTCATAAAAACACTATCAAAACCAGATGAAATGGAATTTTCTGATTTTTTGCTACATGTTAACAGCGTCTTGGTGAGGAATCAAATGTTACTGAATTGCCAGCTGGACTTTTAACGCATGAGGATATTGGAACTGAGATTTACGGCGATACATTCACTTCTGTGGAGAATATAATAAATTTCTCGAAAGTTTGCATTCTTACGTCGCAAAATAAACTATGCAATGAAATTAATTTAAAAGTCATTGAACTTATATCCAGTAGATCGAAAACATACACCAGCGTTAACAGATTAAATACCGAAAGCCAGCTTCTTCAGTTTCCTACAGAATTCTTGAATTCCTTGGAATTAAGTGATATGCCTCCACATTCTCCAAACGTTTGGGCCATAGTTATGCTCCTTAGAAATCTGAACATTTCCCAAGGGCTCTTATATGGAACTATATTAATTGTAAGAAATATGTATGGTAATTTCTTGGATTTCGAAATAATACCGGTAAGTGCAGTTATAATTAGGCAGAGAGGTCTAATCCTTCGTCTTGATTTAACACTATCCGATAAAACACTTCCATTTTCTTTTAAGAGGCAACATTTCCAATTTCTCTTGGCCTATTTTATCACAATCAATAAAGCTCAAGGGTGTAGCTTATAGGTCTCTATTTACCTCATCAGGTTTTCAGCCATGGCCAGCGGTATGTTGCAATGTTGAGAGTGCAAGTTTTTGATGCCCTTAAAGTTGCAATAGTGCCAAAAAGTAATTGTACAAAGAATGTATATAAGAAATTTCTTCATTAATATTTTCTAATTGACCATCATGTTTTGACGGGTTTCAACTAGTTATTTATTATTATTATTCATATTTGTCCGATTGCTGTGATAAAAACCAGTTTTCTTTGTGTTTTCTCCAACGCAATGGAGCATTGATGGTAATTCTGATTGAACATTACATCCAGAAATTAGTAGAGGACTACCAGGCCGTTTTCTACACCCGAGGTGTTTACTTTGAGAACTGACTATAGAACTACGGACCCAGAAATGATACACTGAATTCATTTTTAAATACAACTCGTCTATTCACAAAACATTTACAATAAACACAAATAACAAAATACATGCAATCATAAATAAATAAGGTATGGGTACCTGACGTAGAATAACTTACTTTCATAGGCTCCTTAATAATCCTCCTAGCTTTATTATTTCGATCGACTTTAAATGACTATCAGTTGACTTGATTAGCTTAAGAACGTAGGCCTAACCTACAAGATGCAACATTTGAATATTTCTCCAATCCTCAGCTACAGTCGGAATATCAAATCTTCAATAATATTTAATACCCGTCAATCAATACGTAATGTCATAAGACATGAAATACATTAATTCTTTGATTAATTCCTTTCTATAACTGACAGAACACAGAGGAAATTCTCAATACATCTAACTTTTAATCATGGCGCTACGATTCTTATTTATTTATTTTACAGCTGAAGATCATCAATAGTTACCCAGAAGACAACAGACATATTCAAATTAACAGATGACGAACGCAAAGCCAGCATATACGATCCCAAACCTAATAATATTAAAATAAGCTAAATAAATTCAACACAAGCCTCTAGTAGGCAAACTAATGTGGATAAAGAGAAAGATTACATTTTTAAACTGAAACAATATTAGAAAGCTTTATCCACATAGCTATATGTATGTCAGCCATCTACGTGAGCAATCGTGGGGTTGACGATTAAGTTTCAAACATCATGCTCAAGGGTAGGCTACTCGCGTACAAATAAATATATAACAATCAACTTACTTCTTTTGAAACGTAATACCCACAAACACATACTTACAAATTCCCATCTAACCATACTTGGCTTCAATTCATGTCCCCTTCATATTTGCTTGCTTCTTAAGTTGCCTCAACAACATATTTTAAAAGAATACAAAGGCAAGCTAAATTTCTTGTCGACATCCACTTTTAGGTATCCAATACGTAGCATTAACCATTACACATCCAAATGTGTACACGAGAGACAACACCTCTGAGGAGACAAAAAAAAAACCTCTTCTGCCATTTACAAGTTAATTTAATTGAAATAAAAGAAACTATTCCATTTTTATTCATATTTTGGTCAAGCCCATTACGACGAAGTACTATGACATAAGTTATTTCTGTCGACTACATGATGATACGTCCGTTGATGATCATGTCCCAACACATAGTAATCAATCGTAGCGAAAATTATAACAATTGTGTCACTATGGGTTACCAAATTTTGTTGAAAAGGAAAACTTTCACTCTACATGCGGACAAGACTACAGATTCCGCCACCAGGCGACCACGACCAAGTTACAACCTTTATCCAGGTGATGCTGCATCCTAGCAGAGCCTAAGAGCACTACATCGTCAAATCTCAAGAGCAGTTGCATACAGCTGTCAAAATCATGTGTACTTACGGGCGAAGCGAGTTAGTATTGTCTCACTGATGATAATAAGAACTGTTTCAACAACACATGACTGGCAAAGCACTGTTTCTGTTTCATTCTTGCTCTTGCTTCCTGATAACTGCCATTTACGAATCAAGTCAATCAATGTTGCCAAATGCTAAGAGTTCAAAATGCTTTTTAGTGCTATGGCAATAAAATAGAATTTTTTTTTGATTATACAGTATTTTAGAGAGATAGTAAAATACAGTAAAAGGGTATTTACAGATGAGGAACGCCTGAGAAGATCAGAGCGAATGAAAAGCTACTGGGCGACTCGGAAAGGAAACTTACTGAAGAAGAGGACCAAGAAATGATTGACTGAAGTGGTCCAATGAGGCCGTAAAAGCAGAAGAAGAAGAAGAAATAGTAAACTCCCTAAATGCCGGGAGATCATTGCGACATAACGTCACCTTAGAAGGCAGCATATAATTACTTCACCACAGTCAAAAACTGTGATGAGCTGATGAATTATTTGAGAATTTATGATGTTAGCCAATAATACACAGTGACTCCTGAAAAAATACTATGCCTAAAATTACAGAATGTAAAATATGCTTAACATTTTGTTTCCAGCAAAGTAAAATAAAAGCACATACTCTCTAAAATATGTCCAGTCACTCAAAGAATGAACGCACTATTGGTGGCTGTTTTGACTCTATCGTCGGGTTTCCTCAAGCTATGTAGCGGGGTTTGGATTATTATAAATAATCTTATGATGATGATCGTGTGGCCTCCGGAGAGGCAGAGTGCAGGCCTTTCTAGTTGACACCCATGAGCGACCTGCGCGTCGTAATGGGGATGAAGTGATGATGAAGATGGCACATACACCCAGTCCCCGAGCCACGGGAATTAACCCCAGGAGATTAAAATCCCTGATGGTTTGGCCAGGAATCGAACCCAGGGCACTTTGGGCCAATGCCTGGCACGCTGACCATTTAGCCACTGAGCCGGACATCTTTTAATAATGTGAGCCATAGGGCTGAAGTGTTTTCTCCCTGCAGTGTTTCCGTGCTCGTTAAATCGCGCACCTCGGCCGCAAGGGGAGCTGCAGCAAGTCTGGAAGTCGCAGGATTGAATCCCGGCACTGACAGTGGTTATCTCGAATGTGGCTTTTCCTTGGGTTTATCCACACTCCTTTCAGGAAAATGCCGGGATAGTATCTTTCTTCAGGTCTCGGGGCACTTACCCCATCCCTGTCCCGATTACAGTTACACACCAGTCATCACAAAAGTACAGTTTATCAGACAAGTTCAACACACACCCAACTCCATGGGGCTGATGTCCATGATGTTCCAAGTCCCTCAAATGAGTTAATGGTGGCGAGCTGTTTTCAGGAGCATGTAAGAAACTTAAGGAACTTGTGTGATTGTGCATTGTATACATTAATAACAACTACTTGTGAATCCTAATCATACATTGAATATGTACAGGCTGGACGTTTGTTTTAGACGATTGCCCTTGACCTTGAAGCCTGCGGGTGAGCCTGTACACAGTCACTCTCTCACCCTATCGCTTCACATTTGTCACCACCGATCTGATGTAATGGAATTCCAGACTTGGGCACGTGGCGACACCGACTTGCAGACAGTACAGTCAACGTCGAAGTATTGTGTGACGCGGAAGTACACGTTACGTAGTTACGATCAGAACGTCATTATATTTGCCAATGACTGTACTTCAGCAGCAGTGTGAGAAAGCTTTGTCAATCATCGGACTGCTTGGGGCAGCTGATAACACAGGTACTGCAGTAACTCGCCTCCAGGCTTCCATTAAGATTTTTCACTCGTCTAAAACAAACGTCCGGCCTGTACTTGCAAAGTTCAAATTAAACAATGTTTTAACAGCTTAGGATTTTACGGCCGGGGATCATAACTACAGTATGTACAAGTTTTCCGGACTTGTAGGCCGTGGTCCAGGCAGGACCGTATATATCTCCCGATGTTTCACCAGAAACTGCGTCCGGCATTATCAAGGGTCCGATCACGGTAGTTAGTCCTAAGAAAAACTTTGCAATCAGATCAGTGGAGATGTAAATTTGTTTCTGTACTGTATAGGCTGATTGATATAGTACGGATGTTTCCTAACTGTAAATTCATTTCAGCTTGTTGCTTTGGAAGATGGCAGTTCTCTGCCTCAGCCTCCTCGGCTTCATCTTTCTGCTGAGAAGCTAGATCAGCGTGGTGTTTTCCTATTGGACACAGGAAATCACTTTATGCTGTATGTGGGGCGAGGTGTATCGGCAGAATACTGCACGGAAGTGTTCGGTGTTCCATGTGTCAGCCAAATACCTGAAGAAATGGTATGCAATTTTATTCTTTATTCCTTATTTTGATGTATTTTTATTTTCCTACTTATTTTTTCTTTAATACAGAGGTGACTTTTGGTGGACCCATGTGAAACTTCCCAAAGTGGAAGTTCAGAGACTAAATGGAGTTATGAAATGTTGAATTAATAGGTTTGTATGGAAAGCTTTGAAGCCATACTTTTCAGATTGTCGACACAAATTTATACCCAAGTATATTGTGCCGGAAATGTGAGATTTGTCCTGAAAAAAAAAATGTACATGTGATTAATTGTAATCTGTGCTGTAATATTTGTTTAATTTGCTAATATTGATTTTACTTGCAATGTGATTTGCTGAAATACTTCAAATTTATGAAATAAATTGATATAGCTATTGAAATGCATCAAAACATGAATCTCGTGAGCATATTGGGCACCAGGATTTAAAATAAATCCAATAAATTGAACTAATTAGTGGTGCATTGCTCTTCTTTAATCTCAAGGTAGAAGAAAAAAAAGCAAAAAGAAAACAAAACTTGTAGACATCCTATCTCTGTTGTTCAGTAAAGAACATATAGCCTGCTTTCTCCTAAATGCATGGGTATAGTTATAACTCCTTGTCCTTTTCAAGAGAGTATAATTGAATGTTGGTTGTAGTAGCTTGTTGAAATACAACATGCTATACGGATATTATACTTTGATTGAATCCTGACCTGAATTATATATACACACACTAATACAGCCATCACAATAACACAGGTTATCAGACAAAATTCAACGCTCACCCAAGTACATGGGGCTAAATGACCATGAGGTCCAAGCATCTGAAATGAAACAACAACAGCTTCCTACCCAAATCTTTCCATATATAAAAGTACGCACACTAGTAAGCCTACAGACATCACATTGACACAGGCTATCAGATAACTTCTACACACACCCAAGTACACGGGGCTACAATTCCAGGATGCCGCAAAACCCCTAAAGAATCAACAAGAACAACAATAGACTCTACCGCGGATCAAGGGCAACGAATTTTAATCGCTGTAGTCGAGTGTTGAAGTATGTGGTGTTGTAAGTATATATATAATACGTTTGATTGCAAATACACACTATATGCTTAACATTATAACGTGTGAGTAGTTATAAACCGAAATGAAAGTGGGAATCATGAATGTCATGACCCTGACAGGCAAGGTGGAGGAGGTGGTAGACTTCATGGAGACGGAGAATGTTGGATTGATGGGGCTGAGTGAAGTGAAATGGAAAGGTAAAGGAAGGAAGAAATTGAGGAAAGGATATACATTATACTGGAGTGGTGGCCAAGAGGCAAAAAATGGCGTGGGACTGATAACCTCGAAACAACTGGAGGAGTATGTTGAAGTGGTCGAGTGTGTGTGGCAGAATAATGAAAGTTAGAATGAAGATGGAAAATGACGTGATGGACTTCATACAAGTGTATGCACCACAGACTGGAAACAGAGAAGAAGATATTGAAGTATTCCTGGAGGATGTAGAAAGAGTTATTTCAGATGTAGAAGTGGTGATCATGGGAGATATGAATGCACAAGTCGGAAACGAGAGACAAGGAAAGGAAGAAGTCATTGGACCATATGGATATGGGAAAAAGAACCGGGAAGGAGAGGAACTTGTAAACTTTTGTGAAAGGAAAGGACTGATAGTGGGTAATTCATGGTTTCGGAAGAAAAACAGCAGGAAAATTACGAGATATGGTTGGGGCGATAGTAGAACAAAATCAGTAATTGACTACTTTCTGGTGGAAAGGACTAACCGCAGAAAGCTGATAGATGTGACAGCTTTACCAGGAGAAGCATTTGATGGTGACCATAGAGCTATGGTGGCATAATTTAGATGGAAAAAATTGGAAAACCTAAAGGAGATCAGAGAAAGTAAAATAAAAGTATGGAAATTGAAAGACAAAACTGTACAGGAAGATTTTCAGGAGAGATTGAAGCAACAAATCCCAGTTACTGAAGTGGAAAACATAGAAGAGGAATGGTCCCACTTTAAAAAGGCATTTGTTGGTGCAGCAGAGAGTGCTTGTGGTAGGACGTCAACAAGAGTGAAAGAGAAGGAGACACCGTGGTGGAATGAGGAAGTGAGGATAGCAGTGAAAGAAAAGAAGTCTGCATGGAAAGAATGGAACCAAGATCAAACAGAAGAAAGCAAAAGGAAGTATCACGACAGCAAACGGAGGTGTAAGAAAGTGGTAGGAGAAGAAAAGAAGAAAAGTTGGGAAGAATTTACACGAAGAATGGAAACAGATGTAAGTGGCAGTAAAAGGATGCTGTATGGACTTCTAAGAAGTAAGAGGAAAGAAAGAGTTACTGTACTACAAAGCTAGTAAAAAAGGAAGATGGAGAGTTGTTAACACACCCAGAAGAGATAAAGGGACGATGGAAGGAGTATTTCGATAAGCTATTGAATGTGAGCAATTGTACTGGTGAGATGGAAGTGACACAACCTGACGACTCTATAACAGAAGATGATATAACAATGCTGGAGGTGGAATTAGCAGTACAGAAAATGAAGATGGGAAAAGCAACAGGGGTGGATGAAATCACTGTAGAAATGATAAAGGCTGCTGGACCTGTTGGTATGCAATGGTTGTATCGACTGCTAAAGTGTGTGTGGAAACGGAAATGTGTACCAGAAGACTGGAAGAAAGGGCTAATAATACCAGTGTTTAAGAAGGGGGACAAGAAGGTGTGTGATAACTATAGAGGGATCACCCTCATATCACAGATAGTAAAAATACTGGAAAGGATATTAGAAAGAAGAATGAGAAGAAAGGTGGAAGGAGAGTTGCAAGAGGAACAGTATGGCTTCAGGAGTGGAAGATCCACAGTGGACCCAATCTTTAGCTTGAGGCAGGTGATGGAAAAGAACTGGGAATATGGAGAGGATTTGATCATGACTTTCATAGATCTAAAAAAGGCATATGATAGTGTCCCCAGAGAGAAGGTATGGGAAACCATGGTTAAGAAGAGACTGGGAAGAGAAATGTTGGAAATGGTGCAAGCAATGTACAACAACTGTGTTAGCAGGGTACTGACCCCAGTTGGAAAGACAGATTGGTTTACGAACAAGACTGGACTAAGACAGGAGAGTGTGCTGTCACCTCTCTTGTTCATAATGGTGATGGATGAAATTGTAAAGGAAACAAAGGAAGCATATGGACACAAAGACATGAAGTTACTGTTATTTGCAGATGATATTGTGGTCTGGGGAAGGAACACCGAAGAAGTGCAAAAACAACTAGATGCACTGAACGAAAATATTCAGAAGTACGGCCTGAAAATCAGTATAGACAAAAGCAAGACCATGGTGATGACAAGAGGGGAAAGACAAGGAAAGGGCACTGTGAAAATTGGAAGTCAGAATTTGGAAATTGTGGACACTTTCAAATACCTAGGAAGTGAATTGATGCAAACTGGTAGGTTGGACATGGAGATTGGCAGGAGAGTACAGCAGAGCAATGCATTCTATCAAAGTGTAAGAAAACTTGCTTGGGATAAGGAAGTACCAAGGAAAAGCAAGGAGGTAATGTATAAAGTGTACTATGTTCCCATATTAACTTATGCAGCTGAGACTTGGACCCTGACAAGCAGGCAAGAGAGTAGAATCCAAGCCAGTGAAATGAAATTCCTAAGAAGTATGATAGGAAAGACAAGGAAAGACAGAGTGAGGAATGAAGATGTTAGGAAGGAAGTTGGGATGGGAAAACTAAATGAGAGAATTGAGAAGAATAAACTAAGGTGGTTTGGACATGTAAAGAGGATGGAGGAAAATAGAATACCAAGACAGATGCTGGAGGCAAAGTGCAAGGGTAAGAGAGCAAGGGGAAGACCTAGAACAAGGTGGATTGACTCAGTGAAGAACAGCGTAAGAAAAAGAAATCTGGACTGGGACTTGATCGTGGAAGAAGAATGGTGGAAGGAAAGAGGAAAGTGGAGAAGTGCCATAAATACCCCGACCCGGCAGGAGCTGGATAAGGGGAAATGATGATGATGATGATGATGATGATGAGTAGTTATAAATCAATAATAAAACATGAAGTAAAAAATTTGAACCTGCTGGAATAAAAAAAAAGTCAAAGAAAAAAGAGAAAAAGTTACTGAATTCAAATGTGTTCAGAAGTGTTATTTTAAGAGCACGGATGATATGAGTTCCAAGGCAACAAGGCTCTCAAAATGGCCCATTACTATGAATTACATCAAATGTTGCCTCATAATAATTGACGCATCCAACTACGTCAAAATAAAAAATAACACCGACCAACGTGGAAGATAGTGCTACCCATACTAATCAACCCAGAGATCCATAAACATAGCGATAGAGAATCCGAACTAAGGACCCTTAAATGATGGACACAAGTCATGTAGATATCTTTTGGTACGTAACAATTATTATTTAACAAATATAGTACGTAACAATTATTATTTAACAAATATAGAAATACATTAAAATATGCCAGACTTACCAGCTAATGACAAATTACATACATCTTCAGAGAACGAAGAAACTGATTCACATTTGGTAATAAGGTACAAGTCCATTAGGATATCCCATATCCTCATCAATTAATTCCCGACAACACGTAGAGGTTAGTAATAATATATGTCTAAGGTCAACCAATGACCATCATCCTAGACTGACATAAATAATTCCATAAACCACGAAGTAAATCCTTAATTATCATTACTGAGATCGGAGCTCGATCCGAACGTGACTGTCCCTTTTCATTTTCCAACATGGAGTCACTTTTCTCATCTGTTCACACAGCAACTCGATGTCAATAATCGCCACAAAATAAACAATATATCCCCGTTGTCAACGCAACCAAACCAAAGAAGAAATTAAAAATATACATCTTCGTAGATGTTTTTTAACAGACTCAAGGAGTATACTATTTTGACAAAACAGGAGGAAATAAATTAAGCAACTAAGAAAAAAGGTTTAGAAACAGTCTTGCCAATGACCAAAAAATGTTCGCCAAGAACGCAGACAGGAATGTCAGGACTGGCTTAAGAAACTAAAACAAACCCTCACAAGAAATAAACATAGGCCAAACTAAACTATGACAGATTGAACTGGTTACTCGCATGAATCAGAAGGATGACGAACCATTCACCAAAACAAACATTCACACACCCATGCCAAGCCAAACATATGTTTTTCAGCCGCTAGCCCTGAGTAGTCACGAACAGTGCTACCAACTTAAGAAGATATAACATGCTAGCCGAAAACATACCAATCAACCACAAATCACCCAAAATGCACACCGCAATGAAGGAACACATCTCTGTTATACAAACAACACAAATCGCTAATGATTTTGAGAGAATATGTCCAACACTGCCACACCAACCAAACTTTTGAACACACAGTCCATTCTTTCCACATTTCACTTTACCGTGCAATACTCACGACATGACACACACTGCACAAACGACCACGTTCATCAAATTACTATTTCAGTGAATTAACCAATCCAATTTATCTTACATAATAAATTTACCTTAAATCGGTCGACACTGTTTGTCACATGTAAAATGTAAATATTTTAAAAATTTTAAAGGATCCAAAAATTATCCACCGGAACAGTTTTCCTAGTTGTTCCATAGCTGAAATCGGAACATAATTAGTCTAGGGCCTAGCTCAAAGCTAGCCCTAGAGCTTCAATATCTTCCCAAGATGTTACCTACATCTTTCCTCGGTCAGTTTTCGAAGAATAATTCTTTTTTTTTTTTTCAACAAAGTAAATAAAAGTTGTCAAGGGAACCCAACAAGAGATGTTTTTCGAACCAATTCTTTAAAATATCAACTGCGTCGCCATCTAGCGGACAAGGCTAGTACTCAGTAGAATGAAAGTCACTGCTAGAACGCTTTGAAGTCACTTTTTCGAGAACCAAGACATCACAAATCCCCAACAGAGAGCGTAGGCTCACTGAAAATCAAACTTAGTCAAGTAGACCTCTTTTTTTTTTTTTTAGTTTTTCACAAGAAGAATCACAATAGTCTCAAACTATTGTCTCAATAATAATAATAATAATAATAATAATAATAATAATATATTAATTTGGAATAATAAAATGGTCCCCTACTGATATGGAAGAGATATATAGGAAAATAACATTGTTGGCCAAATATGGAATACACCACTTCCAATATTAACATAAATATTCTCATTCTTGAGCGTGACATTGATAAAAATATTTCTTTTGAAAGATGTACCATGACCACCACCACTACCACCACATTCGTAGATGATGATTTTATGTTCAGACCTGATTTATTCAGAAGAGAAAATCATGTGCATTGAAGTGCATAGAACTAATGACAATGACGATGGTTATACCAAGAAATTCAGGGGCAGATGACTTCACAATTCTGTCCCTTAAAACAATAACAATACAATATATCTAATTAACCAAGAAATTTAATTCTGGTCTGAGAGGCTGGAATAGGGTACACTCAGCCGTGTGAAACCAAACTGAGAAGAGGTGGGTTCGATTTCCACCTCAGCCATCCTGGAAGCAGTTTTCCGCGGTATTCCACATCTATTAACGTAAGGTCACAGCCGCCTTCTTCCCACTCATCACCAGAATTACAAATTCACTACTATAGACACCACAATCACACAGGTTATCCGACAAATTCTAAATACCCATTCACCCAAGTACATGGGCTAAATGACACAATGTCCAAGCCCCTAAATTGAAACAAAAATGACAACGGCAATGGTGACGGTGACAACAACGAGAACTTACCATTGCGGTATATTCAAAAGGTGTCAATTGTGATCAGTTAACACTGAATAGGAAAAACTAATGTGTATTTAGGATGCAATTAAGAGCCCTCTTATGCCAACAGCCTTACATAAATCATCCATTTTGGCAGGTGCTGGATCTTTTGTTGGAATATAAATTAAGCAACCTTAAAAATTCCACTTAGCGATTAGAAACAATCTTTCTGAATTGCAGTATCCAGTAGTTTTTGTTGTAAACTTTGGGCTTGTACGGAAATTGAAATTAACAACATTGATGGTAAGAGGTAGAGGTGTATACAAAACGTAATATAATCTAATAAGTTATAATTGTGTAATACAAAATCTAGGAATAGAAACTTCAGAAACAAACAAAAGCAATTATGTAAAATCTACAGATGAATCAATTTCTGTGGAAAAAGAAAAACAAAAAACTGAAATAGAAATAGTTTAATTTACTCTAATGGTAAACCCACACATTAGAATTGTAGTTTTTAAGCAAGTCAGAATGTACCTAGGTTTACACATTTTATGATTAAAAGTAGAGGTGCAACTCTCTGTGATGGCAGGTGATCTGGAAGTTAAAGTGGTAAATATGTTTTGAACTCTTTTAATTTGGGAATGCATATGGGTATGAGAATTGCAGTAAACTTACATGTAGGGCTGAAATATGGGTATTTTTAACTGCCATATTCAATGTGTTTTTTTAGCAGTTGGTTTTTCATGTTTTGTTCAATATTCTTATTCGTAGATATTTTATTGCAAAGGCAGTTAGGTGGCAACAAATATGGGAGGAGCAGTTACTGAGTGGTCAGATATGGGAGGAGCAGTTACTGAGTGGTCAGCATAATGTGACCGACGGCATTGGCTCAGCTGGCTAAAGCGCAGCATTAGGTCATGGGACCAAGCTCTCTGCTGACTCGGTAGACGCGTGGGTTCGAGCCCCATCGTCGGCCGTCCTTGAAATGGTTTTCCGTGGTTTCCCATTTTCAACACCAGGCAAATGCTGGGACGGTACCTTCTGATAGGCCACGGCCGATTCCTTCCACATCCTTGCCCTGTCTCATTCATCCTCATCCATTCCATCTCTCATCCCGACGCGCAGGTCGCCCATGGGCCTCTCAGGAGGCCACACGAAAAAAAAAAAAAAAAAAGCATAATGTGAAATCAAATATTGTTTGTTTTTCCCTGAATGAATTGATGACAACTGTTTCCTAGTGAAGTAATGTTTGACTTACAAGTCTGTATTTTTAATTTCTTTCAGTATGACCTTCCAGTGATTGAGACTACGAGGTCAGAAAATCTGAGGAAGTTCATTAATTATTTGCAATCTGAGAGACCTTATTTTGCTACTATGGAAATCATCAGGTAAGTTTGTAGCTTTGAGATCATTGGCATTAGATGTAGAATTCTCTCTTAACTAGGATCTTCAATTTGTGAATTTACTTAATACTTTGTTTTTACCTTAACATTTTCTTAGCTTTTTACAAACACCACATTTATTTTCAAAACATTATCAAATAGCACAGATGACATATTCATATGGAAAAAGAATTTTATTCAGGAAAGTTTGGTGAATGTCCTGAATGTAAAATGCACTTACTGAAATTTACAATCTATATACAGTGCATTCCCAATAATCTATGGTAATTAATACAGAGACTTGTGTGGATTACCCAAAACTATCTAAACTTACATTTTCTTCTTGAGAAGATGTTTCCACTAGGAAAATTCAATGTTCTATTCGTAACCCTGTACACGTGCTATGAGGTAGGCTACAGTAGTTCACAGCAAGTCTTAATTATCACAACTAAGGTATTTTGACAGATGCATATGTAATAAATGCTATGACAGCATCCAGGGCTTCACGGCGCGCTGTGGTAATTGGCACATGCTATAAATGTGATGGTGAATCATAGCGACGTGTCCGTGGCACAACATTTGGAAGGTCCCGTTCTATAGGGAGGGCCCTCACTATGTTGAAACTAAATGACGTATACAGGGTGAACGTAAAATGCCGCACTTGGAGGTCGGCATACGGTTCCTCGTCGAAATTCACGACAAAAGTTTATCTTGCAAAACCTAGTCCTGCCAATAGGTTTAACAGAAATGCGTGTTAAGAAACGAGGCTCTGGCAACGCTGTAACTGCATGCAGTGTGGCCAAAAACTGGTCGCAGGAACTCGGCACTCTGCCGGAGCTGTCTCATTAGCTCAGTGAGACGAGGTAATGCCATAAATGCCGGTTGTGTGGATGCACTGACGTTCGAGTCGCGTTCGCGCCATTTTTGTTTTTCAGGTAATGTACCAAATTGCATCCAATGTACACCTCCACTACGCAATACACTATGTCTTACCGTTACATTTACCTGTCTTTAATCATTCAAACATACAGTAACATGAACTTCTTACAGAGGTAAACGAGCCCTTGTTTCGTCCATGGCACAAATAAAGCCAATAGGACATAATAGTGGATACAGTAACATCGTCTCTATCCAATGCGGTACAAAGAAGCACAATACCGTATGTAGCCTACACTAGATTGCCCACTGTGCTACGCACCATAATTCCATAGTGTACGTTTGACGTCCAGTCTTATCTTCACAGAGCCGGTACGTGCACTTACGAGCAACGCCTTCACTTCACAGCAGATGTTCTAAGCGACCTCCTTGCATTTGCAAACACTTCGCCACTTGTTGGAGCATACTTTGCCGGGCCCTATGCAACACACCTGCATCCACCATTACCGATGCAGCATGCACGCGAGCTATTAGGTCTTGTATATCCATGGGTGGAGTACTATAAACTTGTTCTTTAAGTTTCCCCACAAATAAGAATCTAGTGGATTAAGGTCCGTGGAACGTGGTGGCCAGAACATTGGACCTCCACGACCAATCCATTTCCCTGTCCACGCTTCATTTAAACAGTTACGCACAGTCATTCCAAAGTGTGGCGGTGCAACATCATGCTGAAACCATAGCTGTCGCCGAACACCAAGTGGAACGTACGATAGAGGGGGGGGTAATAAACTTGTCTGGCAGTAGGTAAGGGCTTGAAAGCACTCCTCCCACCATTCCAACCCACAGGCTTATGCCAAAGCGTGCCGGAAAGCCACGTTCATGGGTGACAAGTGGGTTGTGGTCAGACCAAATGTTGTGATGGTTGAGAATACCTTCCCGAGTGAAGCTACATTCGTCACTCCATAGCACATTCTTGATATCATACTTTGCCGGGCCCTATGCAACACACCTGCATCCACCATTACCGATGCAGCATGCACGCGAGCTATTAGATCTTGTATATCCATGGGTGGAGTACTATAAACTTGTTCTTTAAGTGTCCCCACAAATAAAAATCTAGTGGATTAAGGTCCGTGGAACGTGGTGGCCAGAACATTGGACCTCCACGACCAATCCATTTCCCTGTACACGCTTCATTTAAACAGTTACGCACAGTCATTCCAAAGTGTGGCGGTGCAACATCATGCTGAAACCATAGCTGTCGCCGAACACCAAGTGGAACGTACGATAGAGGGGGGTAATAAACTTGTCTGGCAGTAGGTAAGGGCTTAAAAGCACTCCTCCCACCATTCCAACCCACAGGCTTATGCCAAAGCGTGCCTGAAAGCCACGTTCACGGGTGACAAGTGGGTTGTGGTCAGACCAAATGTTGTGATGGTTGAGAATACCTTCCCGAGTGAAGCTACATTCGTCACTCCATAGCACATTCTTGATAAAATATTCGTTATCTTTAACTTATTGCAAATGCAATTCACAGAACTCTACTTGTTGAATGTGGTCTTCTGGCCGCTGGTGTTGAGTTAACGTGTAAAGATATGGATTCAGTTCTTCGTCGTGCAACACGTCAACAACCAGTGTTGGAGATACCTGGAACTGCCTTGCAATATCATGGGTACTTCGCCGAGGTGATTGGTGAACGGTTTCAAGAGTTGCATCCTCCGTTTGTGGAGTAGGCTACGTCTAGTCCTTGGACGACCTCTGTCCACTACTTGTGGGCGAAGATTACCGGTTTCCCACAGGCGTTGCTCAAGGCGACGAAAAACATACTTATCGGGATGGCGCCTTTGAGGGTACCGTGCCGCATACTCACGAGCAGCACCTAACACTAAAAGCATATTGACGTATTCACCATTTGTGAACTCCATCATGAAGCCACCCTACATGAACTTGACAGGACCAGTTGTGGTTGTGCAATGCGTGGTATGCGACTCATGCATGCCGTTTAATGGATCACACTGTGCGTTCTTTTTTCCGTTATCGTTTTACGGACTAAGCGAGGATCCCACCATTACCGCCACTGAGGGCAGTGTCCTGGAGCTTAGGACTCTGAGTCGGGGATACAACTGGGGAGTGTGACTAGCACTTTGCCCAGGCGGCCTCACCTGCAAAGCGAACGGTGGCCTGATGAAGGGATGGGAACAGAGGGAGGGTGAGGCAAGGAAAGGGGAAGGAGGCTGCTGTGGCCTTACGGTAGGTACTGTACCCGTAAATTCGGTAAGTTGCCTGTCGGAAATCCATAGCAAAGCTGGATTGCTAATTTCTAAAAGGCTCCGGCTAAAAATTCCATCAGAAATCGCTCCAACAAGGTCTTCGGGAATTTGCACAGTATTCTGCAATGATATTATGGATATACAACAAAATACACTGGGGCTCAGATTAACACCTACCTTTATTCTCGTGGTCTTATAAAGGGACTTAGCTCCATCCCGAAACGGGATCCACAATACCATTGTTCCTTTTATATCTAAAATAAATCACTTGAAAGACTATATAGAAAGCGAACTAAGTAAATTTGTTAACAATTGTAAGCTATATCTAAAATTTAAACAAATAATAACAATTCCTAAATTAATAAATTAATTAATACATTCACACGCTCTCTTCTCTAACAACACACACTCTACTGAAGTTACTATACTGTCAGTTATACAGAAATAAATTTTGAACGGCCTAAGCCTATTACAAGTAATAAAACGTTTAACAAAAAATTCCGGCTTGCTTAGCGTTCTAAGAAGCTATTAAAACTGGCATGCGCCATGCATTGCACATCTGGTCAGTCGACCCATTCATAGATTGACACACATTCAATCAGCCGGTAAGCTGTTTCCATTCATAAAGCTGTGGCTTGCTAACAACTCTTTCCATTTTATGTAATATACTAGCCTTGAATTATAACGGGATACACTTCTCCCTTTGCATTCCCTGCGAACACGCTGTTTGTGCGAACAGTAGCATTGTCTCAAAGTTAATGATTGAACGCATAAGACTGATATTGACTATAAACCCAATTATGACAGGGTGTTGCAGTATATTAACATTGTTGAGTGATAAAGAAATTATATGTGACGATCATATTTTATATACTTGATAGGTATATTTTGAAAGAGAGCCGAGACTCTAATATATAACGTATGGATATCGTTATACAACGTTAAACATAACGAATACAGTGTTTGTAAATACTTTTCAAAATTATTTAATTAAGGGAATAATTTAGTAATAATTATTCGATCATATGTTTTTGAAATGTACTGTATTTTAGAATGAATGTTTTTGGAACGAGTGTTTTTACGTTGTTAAGTGTGTATGAACAAATCCGTTGGTCTGGAACAAAGCAAGGGAATGCATGGAAGGTTGTATGAAATTTTGAGTGTATTTGATAGAGAATTGTAAGAAATATAGCCAGTTTACGTCTACATTCAGAAGTATTCTGGTTAACGAAGCTCCATGTTGCATCTATATCTCTGCTTCAAATATGTCTCTGGCACATAAAGTCCTTAGTTCATCATCTCAAATATGTGACAAATATCGAATAATAATTCTCGATGAACATTAGCAGTCATAATGAAATAATGTTGGTATGCTGCTCCAATGTTCCTGTCAATCACTGTTACTCACTTGGACTTTGTTCGCTGCAATCTCGTTCCAACTAATAATGCTTTACAGCTCTGCGTCCGTCACTTTTGTTATACACTTCTAAAACGTTAATATCTTCGAAAGTATTCTGTTTGTGACGTTTAAATTTCATAGAATAATAGTATGCGTTCTGTACTATATATATATATATTCAATTAGCTGAAGTATAATCTCAACTAACAATCAGAAAACGCAATATGAAGTCTCGTGCGAACTTAGTTTGTATGCACGGGGATCTCCAATATCCACCCTGCAATCACGCTATCTCCTCGAGTAGTCGAACACCATACTCGGACAAAGCCTTCGGGACCTCGGTTACCCCAGAATACACCTCTACACTATTCAAAGTTTGTAGGAATAAGAACTCTGTTACTTGGCGTTCCCTCTCCAAGTCGAAAATCTGGCCGCCTTTCTGCCTCCCACCAGAAATTCGGCGCACACTTTAAAAATGCTTATTACTGCGTAATTCATCCTTTCGGCGACTTTCAAAGTATCTGTAATATTTTCCTTTAATTTTCTTCTCCTTACCAATGAATAAAATATCCTCCTTGGGGCCTAATTGTAAAAATTCTCCATATAATATAGTTGAAGGTAATCCCGTCTTCAATAAGACCTCTCCTCATTGGCTGGGGGCTTATGTCCAATGACATAAATTATAACATTATTTATAATATTCCATAGCTAATTCACTGTTGCTATGCCGATTTCAAGCTTCTAGAATCTTCTATTGCGCAACATATCACGTGATTGGAATCTCCCTGCCTGCTCTAGACACTAACACGACTGGTTTGCGTCAGGTTCCAGGATTTATATTGCCTTGTTAAATTATATCATGGGCTCGAAAAATATTCTCATTTTAGTCCCAAATAATTTATTTTTCGGGGGCAGTACCATCCCGGCATTTGCCCGAAGGCGAAGTGGGAAACCATGGAAAACCACTTCGAGGATGGCTGAGGGGGGAATCAAGCCCTTGGACCACCCGAGGCTGAGTAGACCCCGTACCAGTCCTCAGACCACTTTTCAAATTTCGTGGCAGAGCCAGGAATCGAACCACGGACCTTCGGGGCGGGAGCTAATCATGCTGACAACTACGCAACGGAGGTGAATGTCATGTGACAAAATGATGTGATGTGATGTCATGGTACAAACGCAGTACAACGGGAACTGATGTAACACGCCAAAAAAAAAAACTTGACGTAGATTCGAACCGTAGCTCGATGGTGCATGTGGGTTTGATAACCCAACAGTCTACTCAGTGAGCTGCGACGAATAGTACGGTATTGTGGGATGATACACATTTCTCTGTACATTCCGATGCACTTCAGTATGTGACAGTGTTGCCAGCTCCTCGCTTTCATACTTGTGGTTTTAAACAGCACCCGATCCGATTTTGCTATAGAAACTTTTGTCTTGCAATTGGATGAGGAATCGCATGCCAACCTCCAAGTACGGCATTTTACGTTCACCCTGTATAGTATACTAGCAGTAGTGCCCGGCTTCGCCCGGTGAACTTATTTGTTTTATGGATGATAATGAATACTACCTACTACAGAACTGGCACATGATACTTAAACTAACAGAAAAAAAAAAAAAAAAAACTTTTTGTGGTGGTGGTGGTGCGAGTGATAAGTAGTACAGTATATAATGGACGTAACATCCAGGTCTTTTTCCTGTAATGATAATAATGAACAGGGAAACTGCTATTTACTAACTACAGAACTGACATGTGTAATTTAAAAACGAATTGAAAGATATGATTAGACAGAGGAGTAGGCTAAATGAAATAAGACACTGCCTAGGGCCTATAACACATTGGCTGTTAGAAATGTAGAGACCAAGTGTCGTCATTTGTCGCATAGCGCCATAGAAAAATAATCAGAGCACTTTGGAAAACTTCGGCTGTCCCGAGCTCCTGAGTGTACCCGATACCTAGTTGAGGCTATCGGCTACGCCAGCAGACATTAAGCCGTAGTTGAGGTTTTGGGAAGAGTTCAGAAAAGATAGCGCTCAGATCGAGTCAAGAGGAATGTCAAGATGACGTAGTAGGTCTAGGATTTAGAAGGCGCTGACCGCAGTCAAGCAGATGGAATTATGGATGGAAATATGAAGCTTTATTAAGATCTATATGGAACATGGTATTTAAACATCTTAGAAGAGGAGATATAACATGCATTATATATGGTAATTATTTGAAGGAAGTCAGATAACCCTTAAGTTATTTTATAACTTAATAGCCGAGATGATGGGGGTTCGAGATTATATTTGTGACGCAAGACCACGGTGGTGGGGAGGACGTCACGTGACCGCACCAGGCAGGTAAGGGTCGAGGCAGTGCAGACACTGTCAGTCTAGCTCTGTGAGCCAAGCAAGAGAGTCAAGCTGAGTAGCACACGCCTAGCGCATGGTACAAGGTCGCGCAGCGAACAGAAACTGTCACGGAAAGTGAAAGCGACAGTTTCGACTTCACCGAGCCGCGAACGACAAGTAGGTCAGTGAACCGGGCGGACATACGGAGCAAGCAAGCATAGACGGCCGGGATTTCAGAACAGCATTGCGAGTAGTTGGAGAACTTTATTCCAAGCTGCATTTCAACGCAGAACAGAATAGTAGAGCGACATGGCGAGGCCAGCTTTAGGCGGAGATGATTATAGCATTGCAGTAAAACCTAGCGGGTTATTTCCCATTATATACGCAAGCATTATGACAGAAGCTGAACTTCATTACTACATTGAGTTAGAACGTTTATTCAGCATTTGAATTATAAAAGCAGATAGTTACGTGATACTGCAACTTTGAACTTCGAATGGACATAGTTTTTCTTAATGACACTACGACTATGCATTTCATAACGCAGTCCAAGTAACATTAACAATTTATAAGCAAACGGAATGTTGTAAGCATATGCACTTAGGAACATTAGCACGTGCATTAATGCAATTATTTCTTGTGAAGTGATATGAATTACCGAGTATGAACACAGCTACAGGGTGTTTCATAAACTTAGACACTCTGATAAAACAATTTTATTTTCTACAAGTAAAACTAAACCGCTGTGGAAATTGAACTTTCAACACTCAACCTGAACATTGTCTAGAACAGTGGCGTAACGTAGAAGAGGAATTGGGGGTCCGCTGTTTCTATGAACTTTTTCGTGAGGATTTGGACAATATCCGCTATGGATAACCAGAAGTTCATCAGGTCGGAGTAAACGCAGACAGAGACGCGATGGCACCACAGAGTGATGGATTCGATTCCTAACGAGGAGGAGGTCCACCAGCTGATTCACTTGGGATTCGAAGGCAATCGTCATTGCATGGATGGAATGATATTCACGCCGATCTTTCGAGAAATTCATTACATAGGGAAAATCGACGATCTTTGAAATTTGATAACAGCTGATTATGAGAAGGTACTGTAAGAGTTATAACTTCCTGATACGATTATTTTCATGAATACTGGGCACACATGTATATGTTTCTAATAGGAGTGATACGATTGTTTAAGACATGGCTTTGACTTTATATGCTTCGAAATTTTGCTAGAATATGGCGTGACCATATGATATGGCAGGCATCATTATACGAAATTCTCACCATTGGTTGGCTTTATTAAGCAGATGTTAGGTCTTTTAGACATTTTTCCAGTAGGGATATTTTTCATGAATAGTTTTTTTTGTGTAACGAGTATTTCGAACTCGTGATCTGCAATTGATTATCATATCTAAATTACTTCGTCAGTTCATCGCATACTAGCGAGTGTGTATTATTCATCATTAGGGATTTTTTCCATTGGATTGTTTGGAGATATTAAGATGTTATTCACTTTAGTGAATGAATATCGCTTTTATATGACAACTAGAGACTTGTTGATTCCTATCTGGTACATTCACTCATTTTAGTCGTCGAGATGGGGTCTTTCGTATTTATACGATTGTATGGTGGTTACTCATCTTACCCATCGCTCAGGGCACTATCATCTTAGTCGACGGGGCGAGGTCTTTCGTATTTATACGATTGTACGGTGGTTACTCATCTTACTTGCCATTGAGGGACTCATTTTTATCATCCGAGTGTACATGAGATTGTAAGCGAATCAAACAAGGAACTACTAGTCACATATCAGTCGAAATTTTGTTAAATAAAGTACAGATAAATGTCAGCAGGGTTACATTTGTAATTCTTGTTTGCCAATCCAATATTTTGTTGCTATACTCTTTTGAGAGTAATTTCAGTTTAACAGCTGGTACAGCTGATGCTTTTGATGATTTTTATAATTGTGTTTGATACCTTTGAGAAGGACTTAAAGTAATTGAATCTTGTAAGATGAATCATTAATGGTCAGATTTATTTTAAGGCAGATCAGTATTGCAGATTTTGATATGAGAGATTATAGCACATTGGTGTTTTTCTGTGATGTGAATTATGAGAATTGTAAGAGAATTTATGCTATTTGAAAGCAAATCTTGAATTACTAAGGTAATATTTTTTCCAATTGTTTAAGAAGTTGTCTAGATGTGATAAGATTGATTACAGTTATTGGAGATTGTGTGCGTTGATAATTTGAAGCCAGTTATATATATTTTTTGTAGATCATGCAACATGGTTAAGTGAAGTTTGTGATAGGCATTTTGTGGAAGTTGCCAAGTGATAGTTGCAATGTTGCTAAGGTATTTTGAAGCAGACATGAGGTTTTCGAACCCAGTCTAGCGTAATTGTTGAGATTCATGCTGTATGTGCTGAATATTTATGGAGTTATGTGGAATAATTGTTGTATTCAAATGTGATATTTGAAGAATTGAGGATATATAATGTCGTTGTGGATAGTCAGATCCAAAGTGATGTCGTGAAGGCAATAATATTTTTTGGCATGAAAATTAAATACGAAATATAACTTGGAAGTGATAAAACTGTAAGACAACGTTCTATAACCCATATTAACAATTTGTTAGGAAATTGAACAAATAAATAAAGTTGATAATACAAGATTTTCTGAGAATAATAATTAATGAAATAATAATCTGAAAATTAAGCATATTAATGATCTGACCTAAAGAAATAAAAATCAGAATGACTAGATGAAATAATAAGAATCTAAATAACCAGAAGAGTAAAATTTAAATAAGTTGATAAATTAAATTTTGGAATAAATCAATGAATTAAATAAATGGATGAATTAAAGATTGGATGAATAAACTGATTTAAATAAATTAATAGATGATTGGATAGATGATGAATAACTGAATTAGAAGGTGATAATTAATTAAAGAAGCTGATGATTAATGAATTTATATGGAATTAAAATAAATTTAATTGAGATATAATTTGAGGAATTGCAACTTGAGTTGAGGATTTAAATGATTTGATAGTGATGAGTTAATGATTCTGACAGGAATATGTTGAATTTTGAAATGAGAATTAATGTGAGAAATATTTAATTTTGATGATGATGATAATGATGACCAATGAGCCATGAATTTTCTGTAATTCACAAACAAGTAATTATGAATGACAATGTAAATAGTGTAAATTAATTATTCGATGTTTAGGAGCATTTGACTAACGTGTTCAACATTTAAATTATGCCATGCAAGCCATAAATTATGTGATGTTTAAAATATGTGATTATAATATGTGTATGTTTAGACAGATTAATAACTTTTTCAAATCCACATTCATGATGTTAAATTAAAGAGAAATTAGGTCTCAGGTTTCACAAATGTCAGTGACGAAAGACATAGTGCTACAGTGATCCTGAGAACCCAAGAGAACTTTTGATTAGAAAAGAGATGGCTCGATTTTTGGACAATGACAATTTAACATTGGCATTCGACCATACTCTCAGGTAGGATGATTATTTAAAATGTCTGTCTGACTATCAAAGTGAAATAAATTTGTTTTTATCTTAGTTGTGATCTGATGATGATGTGATTTTCCTTTTTCTTTCCATGACTTGAGTAAGGCTTAACCAGGAAAGGAGGTGGTTTGCTAGGAATTCAGTTGATGGCGCCCATTTAAATTTGCATTTATATTAAACTTAAGCCCGTAACGACCCTAGAGATACTTTGTCTCGTGTTACCCAACTGCTTTTTCGATAACTCAGCTGAATTTCCGACACATTCCTTATTTGACTAGAGGTTCATTTAACTCCGCTCTGTCCTGGAACTCCAGGAATGCGATGTAATAGCAGATGGGTCATCGCATCCCCAGGACGAACGGGTACATGAGGTAGCAATATTATTTATCGCCACATAGCGCTCAAGGATGATCGGAATAAATGAAAGTAAATTAGAAAGCACCAACGCTTATTGCATTTGATAACGTCAATGTACTGCACCAACACCATCGCACTTAAAGACCTACAGAGGCATAATATTTTCATTATGATAACTGTTTTAAGGGGCCTAAGAAATCTCTTTGCACTAATTTCTGCAATTTATAAGCAGTGCAAAATGTGACTCTTTTTGCAATTGTGCACCAGAACACGGGCAGGGGCCGCATGATCCAGCCCACATTGCCAGCCAACAATAGTCTTATAAAAATATCCTTACAGTTACACTACTACGGACATGCATAGTTCTAGGACCTTGAAACGTGGTTTTCAAGTTCCTCTTGTCTGTTATTTTAAATGTAGGGAATGAAGAAGGTTCTCCAAAATATCAGCAGGGTTTCAAAGGGTATGTAAAATTTGGTGCAATTAGGTGAAACGATGCAGATTTGAACTGAAGGGCCTAAATGCAGGAATGCAGTGGTCTGTCCGATATTTAAAGTGGGCAGTGTTACCCACTGGGTTCCTAAGGGTAGGCCTAAGTATGTAAAATTTGGTTCAGATATGTGAAACGGTGTAGATTTGTGCCAAAGGGTCTAAATGCAGGGAATGAAGTGGTCTGTCCAAAATTTCAAGTGGACAGTGTTATTCGTAGATCTCCAAAGGGTAAGTTCATAAAGTTTCGTTCAGATCGGTGAAACGATGTAGATTTGTGCCAAAGGGCCTAAATGCAGAGAATGGAGTGGTCTGTCCGAAATTTCATGTAGACGGTGTTACTCGTCGGGTTCCAAAGTGTAAGTATGTAAAATTTGGTTCAGATCGGTGAAAAGGTGTAGATTTGTTCCAAAGGGCCTAAATGCAGGGAATGGAGTGGTCCTTCTGAAAATTAATGTGGACAGTGTTACTCGTTACTCGTCGGGTTCCAGAGGATAGTATGTAAAATTTGGTTCAGATCAGTGAAATGGTGTAGATTTGTGCCAAAGGACCTAAATGCAGGGATATTTAAAGTGGACAGTGTTACCCGCAGGGTTCCAAAGGGTAAGCATACAAATTTTGGTTCTGATCGGTGAAATGGTGTAGATTTGTGCCATAGGGCCTAAATGTAGGGAATGGAGTGGTCTGTCCGAAATTGCATGTAAACAGTGTTACTCGCAGGATTCCAAAGGGTAAGTATACAAATTTTGGTTCAGATCGGTGAAACGATGTACAGTGGAATCTCGTTAGTACGTTTTTCAAGGGACTGAAAAATTTGGACGTCATATGCGGGAAAACGTACTACCGATAAACGCCATACTGCATTTACAACATATAAGAAAGAACGTTGCGTATATATGGACGTCAAATCACCGACCTTAGTAAGTGATTGTATGCACTACTACAGTCACGACATAAACATAGGTTATCAGTAACATACATGGAATAAATAACATAAAAATGAATTACTGTACCTCTACACTACAGTATAATACAGGGTCTTTATTTCTGCTTAGCAAGGACATTCTCGCTCTCGCGCTCCGCCAGTGACGGCTCAGTTACCGGCGACCGCGCACGCATATGTTTGAAGCAAGGGCTTGCTTGAACCACTTCAATAAAGCGCTTTCTAGTTGAGGAAACTGTCTCTCTCGCACACGTTTCCTTTTGCCGCTCATTCCTTCTTCAAATGCACGTTCGATTTCCTTCCTTTTGCCGAGAATCGTGTTCAGTGTAGACGGAGGAATGTTCCACTTTCGCGCTATATCCACACGCTTCATGTGAGGATTGCATTCCACGTCTCGAATGCATTTCATCTTCTCATCATTAGTTATCTGCCGTACTTTCTTCTTATCCATTATGAAACACTCAATAAAATAGGTCATAACTGGACGTGAACACTAAGAACTAGAAGACAATAGTGCGGAATACGAAGACAATAATGCGCCTACGTGAGAAATAAACAAAGAAAAGGGGGTCAAGGGCAGCGGGAGAGAGACACGTCACCTGTGTTGCGTCATAGCTATAGCCACTTCTATGCCGTCAAACACAATAAAATCATCTACACTGTCAATAACTATCAGAGAATATGCGGCAATATCGCGTCGTGTTTCCCAGAAGCCAAATTTTTTAACGAAATAAGAATAAAATACGGTTCACTAATAAATAGTTCAACGGAAATTTGATCGTTGTAAGCGGGAATAGAGAACGTATTAAGGGGATATATCAACATTAATTTAGTAGGATAGGGACTTGAGAAAGGGCAGCGGGAGAGAGACACGTCACCTGTGTTGCGTCATAGCTATAGCCGCTTCTACTCCGTCAAACACAATGAAATCATCTACACTGTCAATAACTATCAGAGAATATGAGGCAATATCGCGTCGTGTTTTCCAGAAGCCGAATTTTATAATGAAATAAGAATAAAATACGGTTCACTAACAAATAGTCAACGGAAATTTGATCGTTGTAAGCGGGAATAGAGAACGTATTAAGGGGATATATCAACATGAATTTAGTAGGATAGGGACTTGAGAAAGGGCAGTGGGAGAGAGACACGTCACCTGTGTTGCGTCATAGCTATAGCCGCTTCTACGCCGTCAAACACAATGAAATCATCTACACTGTCAATAACTATCAGAGAATATGAGGCAATATCGCGTCGTGTTTTCCAGAAGCCGAATTTTATAATGAAATAAGAATAAAATCAGGTTCACTTACTAATAGTACAACGGAAATTTGATCGTCGTAAGCGGGAATAGAGAACGTATTAAGGGGATATATCAACATGTATTTTGTAGAATTGGGACTGGGACTTGAGAAAATCATCGCGCTAAACGGGAAAACGTCATAACCGAGAACGTGCTAACGAGATTCCACTGTAGATTTGTGCCAAAGGGCCTAAATGCAGGGAATGGAGTGGTCTGTCCGAAATTTCAAGTGGACAGTGTTACCCGCAGTGTTCCAAAGGATAAATATACAAATTTTGGTTCAGATCGGGGAAATGGTGTAGATTTGTGCCAAAGGGCCTAAATGCAGGGAATGGGCTGGTCTATCCGAAATTTAAGTGGACAGGGTTACCCGCAGGGTTCCAAAGGGTAAGTATACCGACCGACCGACTTCAGTTAACTTGTAACCATCCTCAGCTAAAATTAAAATTATATTAAACTGAGAGCAGAAAATGTTGAATTGGGCGGAACCGGAAATCCTGGACGACTTACATCAAATATTTCAGACAATATGGGAGACAGAGACTGTCTCCGTCCGACTCAGCACGGCTCTGTTAGCTCATTGCCGCATTACATCTTGGGAATGGTCACCCCTTGCTTGGGCTTTTGAAGCTAACATTAGAAATAAATCAAGAAAGACTGCCAAGCCCGGCTGAGGATTTTATTGAGCTTTTAACATAAGAAAATGTTTTAACAACTTTTTAATGTGTCACAGTGATCTATGTGTGTTTTTATGTACAATTTTTAACTACACCTAGTATATAAAGGGAATGTTTTAAGTGCTGCCCAAATATTTAGGCTGATGAAGACGTCAATAAGTGTCAGACGTCGAAACATGTACCATGTATTCCATGTATTAAAAGACAGGTGATTGTATCACGACATTTAATAAACAGTATTGACGAGGCGGAACCATTTGGAACTTTGTTCTTAATATAATTCAGTCAATACGGAAAAAATGTGCGACTCTCAGAGTCAAAAATATTACTCCAGTTTCCTCCTCGGCGAGAACACTTCCCCTTTCACTTGTCAGTAAGCCACAGAAGTTAATACCTCGTAATGAGGTGGCCCTGTGCGTTGGTTGGAAATATCTGCACTCAGCCTGTCACCGTACTACACACTGTTTCACAATGCACCACAATCACTTATGTCGCACTCGAAAAACACACTCGTTCAAGACAGTTCCTCTGTTCTTCTCACTTCCTCGCTGTCAAGAGAATCAGCTTCACTAGGGGTTTCGCAAGTCACCACACTTCTGTCGCTCAGGATAAACGCTCGCACTAGCTCATAAAAACACAACAACTGCTGCTTGACAGGTCGCTCTTATATAGCAGGCCGGTGACTCAATAAATGCTTCTAGACCCATCCAGGGTTCACGGCTTCTCGAGGTTTCCATCGCTGGCTCAGTCACGAATATTCTGGACCATCCCTTTGTTCTAGTAGTCCTGTTGCATAAGGCGCACGCAATACACTGAGGCCAAGCAGCCCAGCCCTGGGGCAGTGGTGACTCATGCGGCGAGCGATGAAACGAACTCACAGCCGTAACACTACCCCCTTCCTAAAAGGCTGATCGTCCCGATCAATCATTGGTCCGTCTGTGTCCCTCCGTAGTCTGCCAGGCGATCTCGATGCACGATCTTCATCTTCGCCCTCGGGCTCCGCTGGATCCTGTAGACGACATCGTTGATCCGTTTCACGACTCGGTACGGGCCCTCCCAGGACTTCTGCAGTTTGGGTGACAGGCCTTTCTTCCATAATGGGTTGAAGAGCCAGACCAGATCGTCCTCGTGGAATCCGCCGGCATCCGTCTGCTGGTCGTATCGGGTCTTTGCACCAGGAGGGCTGGGTTTGGTACCCTGAGGCCAAAGTGGCCTGAAGACAATTAACCCAGTACTATTCTATGCGCACAATGAAACATGGACTCGAACAGCAGTAGGTAAAATAAATATATATATTCTCAAGGGAAAAGAATACAAGGCCGAATGGCTATGGGAGGGAACACCAATCTGCACTCCTACTATATATCAAAGATGGAGGCCAAGCTATACCCCAAATTATATGGCAACGCTGTATAATGAAAACAAGTTACATTTACGTGATTTAGAAATCACCACATATTAAACCTTTTCTAATTCTTATCCGAAACTACTACAGTCTCTTTTCGATTCATTTCAATTAGTTACTCATTACATTCTTTCAAATAGGCTTCCGAAACTGTTTTGCAACCAGCATGGATGCTGTACTTATACGGCCATAATAGACCAATAGATGCCATCACAGACAAACGAAAAGCAAGGGACCGTTTGTCATTATTAAAACTATCAAGTTCCCCACACCAAAATCCTGACAATTAAATTCTTGAAATCATTTAATTTCACATTAGCAGCATGGAAAGATTAAAAATGAAACCAAACACATCTCGAAAGATGAAGTAAAACAAACTCGTTTTCGCTGCTTAAAGAAACGGAGGCGTGTTATGAATATAAAATAATCTTAGGCCACATTATAATAGACCCATAAAAATATAAATTGAACAAATTCGACAATCTAAGAAAACGCCTTGATAAAGGAAGAATAGCGTCCTTTTGGAATCGAAAGTTATTTCAATGCATCCGGCCAGACGACACTTGGCCTCTTAAAAATCCACAAACTTAGTTCCCATTTTCATGAAATGTCATAAATGTTTTGTCTGACGGTTCTAGAGTTCCAATTAATATCATCTAACAGTTTTTACCTTGTTCTCGGACCAAGATTTAGGTAGTGGTCCGAGGCTACCACAAACCGCGTCCTTTCACCACAAGCTCACATTATGTTCTCTTTTAGCTTGGCTTCATTTCGACACTGGGACGCCATTTTGCGCATGTGCAGAAGTTCATTTTAAAACCGATGACAAATGAAAAACGCCTGGCACTAGTTTTAATGCCAACTTTTATAATTAATTTTCCTTCACCTCTTAAATGATCAAAACGTCCCTTTTTAACCAAATTTAATTTGGCAATAGAATTTTCATCGATGTGTCCGTCAATGATTGGCTATCAGACTTTAGATTATTTGAACAAATACCGCCAAATCCAGTACAGTCCCAGCATACATATTATTCACTAGACAGTCAACAATGGCTATATTCAATCAATGTAGGCCGGAGTAATTAGTTAATATATTTTCCATTAAAAGATAATGGTTATTTAAGTTATTTATGTCTTCTTCTTGTATCCAGAAATGATTCACAATTAATGCCAGGAGCGTCGGCAGAAGAATGGGGGGGGGGTCACATGGGGGCGGGGCACATGGGGGCGGCGGCGGCGGCGAAGTATTGTGAGTCGAAACCAATCGGCTCAGTCTCCCCCTGCGATTCCACCTGTAGGGGGTCAGATGATGATCCCCGATGGTAGCTGCAAGCAGGATGGAACCAGCTCTCCAATACAGCCTCTCCGGACCGTTACAGCTGGACATCTCACGAAGTTGTAGTAAATGCTTCCACTCTGACCAGCAGAATGGCTAACACCTCCACTAGATGTTATGTCGTGCATGGTGACAGTAACCTGTGCACTGGCCACTGCCACGAGTGGTGAGTGATCACATCACTCACGAGACCAACCGGAACAGATACCAGATGGCAATAAGGATCACATGATTGCCATCTCTCATCGATGATCTAAGTAGATTTAGTTACCATGTCGTTGTTATAGCAAGTGACATTCCTTGGCTTTTTGGAATAATCGCAGTGTTAGACCAGGTAAGACTGTTAGAGCTTAAACCGACAGACGATGTTTCAATTTAAATGTTAGTTTACAATGTGACGAGTAATTACTAATATGAACATCACAATTCGATGTTCTGTTAAAATTTCTAGCTTGTTCCCAGCCAAAATAAATCCTGTTTTCACATTCTAAGGAAATTATTAAGTGGACGCAGCGTCACTTAACAACATGCCATCCCTCAACAATCATGGCAATCGGCTCTCAATTTATAGAAGGTACCACAGTACCTCCCGAGTACTCTCAAACAGCACAGTCATTTAAGTTACTTCTGATGTACAATTACATCAAGTACAAATATACACACAGCTCTCAAGCATGGCTTCAAACTTTATTAAGGTAGAACAGCAGGCGCAGAACCGCTCGAACAATCTCAGCAACAATACAGCAATCACAATTTCACGTGAACCAAACTTCAACAGGACTACACACACACATGTGCTCAACTTCAGATAACGCAGGAATCCATCTCACATCTGCGACCAATCACCATCAAGCAGCAGTTACTACTGACATAACCTCACTATTGAACCAAACACATAGTCAGCTTACTACCAGAATCACCCAAGTTCACTCGCACGTTGCCCTCAGCAATCTTCTAACCTCACTGTCACAATGACAACACTAGACAACTCAAAGGATCAAGCTCACACCTAACCTCACAACATTCACTCTTGTCAAGACATAACCTCACCAAATTCACCAGTCGACTTCTAACAACCAGCTACCAACCCAGTGCGACCATCTCAACGATAGGTAGCACTACCAATTCATAATCAACTTTAGGTCACTAAATGCAACCAACCTCACCTTGGGTCACTTAAGAGTAACCAACTTTACCTAGGGTCACTTAAGAGTAACCATTGCCTTACCGTCCGTAGGTGCCAACTGACAACGTCTGTAGAACCAGACAAATTAAATTCCTCACCTAATCAATTCAGAAAGAAAACCTTCACCTGTATCGCATACACAATGCAGCTTACAGTTTGCTCCCAAACTGGCCTCCACACCTGCCACGTGTTTCAGCGACAAGAAATATCCACCTGCATATACCTTCCCTTCATGAAAAGGCTCCCTGCATATACCTCTTCTAATTAATAAGTCAAGGCACCACTCGACTAACTCAATCTCAAACTCACCTTCAGCTCACTCATTAAAACCAACCGTCCGTAGGTACCTAAGCCGTCTGAAATATCAGACAAGAACAATTTCCAATCCTCCTAATTCCATAACAGAAACAGTTGCCAGCCATCTCCGGAACCAGTCTGGAACACCTGCCACGTGCGCCAATGAAAGGAAACATCGCCTGCATACGCCTCTTCACCAAAACCACCTGCATACGCCTCTTCACAAAGACCACCTGCATACGCCTCTTCACAAAGACCACCTGCATACGCCTCTTCACAAAGAAAAGGCCACCTGCACTTTCACTTAAGGACATTCGGCACCACTCGACAATCCATCACACATCATCAGGGAATTAAACATCCTGGCATCTCCAACGAACCTAACCTCTCGAAGCACAAATACTACTCAGAGTACTGACAACATTACACAACTCAATCCAACCAATACCAACACGGTACCAACAAAACAAAACCTAGACACTAACCGAAGAAATCTCAAATACTCAACCGAGTACCAACGCACAAGAAAATAATAAAAACACTAACCCTAATTAAATCTCAACTAGTACCAACAACGCAGTACATGGATCACAAATCCACAAATCACAAACAACAAAACACTCCCTAACAAGTACTCACTCGAGCACCAAGTACCAACAAGGCACTTAACACACCTGAAATAAAAACAACACAATGTACCCTCAAAATCTAAAAATACGATGTGCGACCATCACCAGCCCGCACGACATCAAGAGTCAGAGGAGCTTAGTAATGTCGACATCACCAACCATCACTGAAAGTACCAGAATCATAAATAGACAGAGACTGGCTACTCCCGCTAGGTTGGTATCACTCGACGATCTCCGCACCAACTCCACACTTCTCAATTGGCATCCTGAAATGCCCTAACCTCACTCGCTCAACCACACGCACACCAACACCAACCATACGTGCAGTCCTGGCACGTCACTCGTTCGATTCCTAACTCCAACCAAACCTGAAATAAATTTCAAAATTTCTATCTACCGACTGAAGATCAAAACTTCACACGACCAAACACGATCACCTAGATCAACTCTTCTTATAACTGCTTTCTGCTTCCTAAATTTCGACCACACGTCGCACGAAACAGCTGCATTCACAACTACCACACACCCAACTCAACGGGGCTTCTCAGCTCAACAGCTGACTTAACAACATGACCACGGCCCTAGCAAAACTTTAGAACTCGCTGTTTCACCACCTGAAAATTTCAGCTCGACACTGCTGTTTTATGTACTCACAGTACATTCCTCATTCACCTGCATGTTCACAGAAAACTTCACTAATATGTCACAAGACATTACACATTCAACTCGATGACAACAATTATCTGCGCACAGATGTTTCTCACAGAATACAGCAAATAATTGACTATTCAGTTCACTAAATTTCATTAATGCTTAGATGACTTAATCACATTGGCAACACAGCCAGAACAAATAGCAATTCAAAATTTTGGCAACCATGCCATAATGATTTTCAGCAAGAACTCAACGCGCGAATGATATCACTTTTCACACAACTTGACAGGAACACAGAACGATTAGCCATTAGCACTTTACTTAACAGCTGTGCATAGATAACTTTCTACCATGAATCAAATAACTACTGTACTGGTTTGATCCTACCTTGGAAGTAGCTTGTAGTACGGAACATCACAGAGTGTGATAACAGAGAGAATCCATCAGCCAATTTTACCATGCTTACAGAGAGACCATGTTCTTGAGTGCCAGTATTAACCCTGGACTTGACTCGTCGTCAGTGCGTTCACGCACTGAGGAATGCCAGCAACGCTTTGTCCATTCACAGCCATGAAAAGAAAATCATAATATTAGCCAGAGTACCACAGTAGGCATCCTACCTAACCTTAGTTAACCCTCAGTTACTCACTTCTCCCGTGCTGCTCGAATCCACGTAAGTTAAACTACCTCGTTACTATGGCAACAAAACAACACCAGGCAACGGCTCCAGAAAATCGAAACCACGCTACACTGCTACCATAAATCTGCACCAGGAGGGCTGGGTTTGGTACCCTGAGGCCAAAGTGGCCTGAAGACAATTAACCCAGTACTATTCTATGCGCACAATGAAACATGGACTCGAACAGCAGTAGGTAAAATAAATATATATATTCTCAAGGGAAAAGAATACAAGGCCGAATGGCTATGGGAGGGAACACCAATCTGCACTCCTACTATATATCAAAGATGGAGGCCAAGCTATACCCCAAATTATATGGCAACGCTGTATAATGAAAACAAGTTACATTTACGTGATTTAGAAATCACCACATATTAAACCTTTTCTAATTCTTATCCGAAACTACTACAGTCTCTTTTCGATTCATTTCAATTAGTTACTCATTACATTCTTTCAAATAGGCTTCCGAAACTGTTTTGCAACCAGCATGGATGCTGTACTTATACGGCCATAATAGACCAATAGATGCCATCACAGACAAACGAAAAGCAAGGGACCGTTTGTCATTATTAAAACTATCAAGTTCCCCACACCAAAATCCTGACAATTAAATTCTTGAAATCATTTAATTTCACATTAGCAGCATGGAAAGATTAAAAATGAAACCAAACACATCTCGAAAGATGAAGTAAAACAAACTCGTTTTCGCTGCTTAAAGAAACGGAGGCGTGTTATGAATATAAAATAATCTTAGGCCACATTATAATAGACCCATAAAAATATAAATTGAACAAATTCGACAATCTAAGAAAACGCCTTGATAAAGGAAGAATAGCGTCCTTTTGGAATCGAAAGTTATTTCAATGCATCCGGCCAGACGACACTTGGCCTCTTAAAAATCCACAAACTTAGTTCCCATTTTCATGAAATGTCATAAATGTTTTGTCTGACGGTTCTAGAGTTCCAATTAATATCATCTAACAGTTTTTACCTTGTTCTCGGACCAAGATTTAGGTAGTGGTCCGAGGCTACCACAAACCGCGTCCTTTCACCACAAGCTCACATTATGTTCTCTTTTAGCTTGGCTTCATTTCGACACTGGGACGCCATTTTGCGCATGTGCAGAAGTTCATTTTAAAACCGATGACAAATGAAAAACGCCTGGCACTAGTTTTAATGCCAACTTTTATAATTAATTTTCCTTCACCTCTTAAATGATCAAAACGTCCCTTTTTAACCAAATTTAATTTGGCAATAGAATTTTCATCGATGTGTCCGTCAATGATTGGCTATCAGACTTTAGATTATTTGAACAAATACCGCCAAATCCAGTACAGTCCCAGCATACATATTATTCACTAGACAGTCAACAATGGCTATATTCAATCAATGTAGGCCGGAGTAATTAGTTAATATATTTTCCATTAAAAGATAATGGTTATTTAAGTTATTTATGTCTTCTTCTTGTATCCAGAAATGATTCACAATTAATGCCAGGAGCGTCGGCAGAAGAATGGGGGGGGGGTCACATGGGGGCGGGGCACATGGGGGCGGCGGCGGCGGCGAAGTATTGTGAGTCGAAACCAATCGGCTCAGTCTTCATTCGGTCGGTCTCGATCCGCAGTTTCCTCCTCGCGAACACGTGCACGTCCTCCAGTTGGTCGACCAGTTCTTGACAATACTGGCTTACCGGGACCGGACCATTCCCAGGTCGGCCGAAGGCAAGATCGACTGGTAGACGGAGTTCCCTCCCAAACATGGCCCGGGCTGGTGTGCACCCGGTGGCTTCATGCACGGCGGCGCGGTAGGCCAGGAGAAATAGAGGAAGATGTCTGTCCCAATCCCTCTGGTGCTCGCTGACGACTATTCGGAGATGGTTCTCGATGGTGCGATTGAATCGCTCTACCATCCCGTCGGACTGAGGGTGTAGCGGCGTCGTCCTTGTCTTCCGGATTCCCAGCAGCTGGCATAGGTTCTGGAACACCTGCGACTCAAAGTTCCTCCCTTGGTCGGAGTGCAGCTCCAGGGGTACTCCGTACCGGCTGACGAATTCCTTCACCAGGGTCTCTGCGATCGTCGCGGCTTCTTGGTTAGGGAGCGCATATGCCTCCGGCCATTTGGTGTAGTAGTCGCTGACGACCAATATGTAGCGGTTCCCTGCCTCGCTTAACAGGAATTGCCCAGCAACATCGATGGCCACTCTCTCCATGGGGCCGCCCACGTTGTAGGTCTTCAGTGGACCCCGTCGTCTTCGTCCTGGGCCCTTGCTGGCTGCGCAATCGTGGCACCTCGCGCAGTGGTTCTCCTCGTCAGTTCGGCATCCGATCCAGTAGAACCGCTCTCTCAGCTTCTCCGGGGTCTTCTTTATCCCTAGGTGTCCACCAGATGATCCTCCATGGACTTCCTTCAGGACTTCCTCCGTCATAGCCTTTGGAACGACGACTTGTTCCCGAGATGTCTTCCCGTCGGTGCTCTCCCAGGTACGGCATATGAGGCCATCCCTCACAACCAGCGAGTCCCACTGCGCCCAGTAGGACTTAAACTTTGGGCTGCAGTCACTCACAATGTTCCACCCGGGTCTGGGGACACAGGCCCCCTTCCATTCGGCTATCAGTCCCAGGTCATCATCTTCTGCTTGTGCCCGCATGAAAGATTCGCGGCTCCAGCTCCCTTGAAGTTCCACGGTAGTCCTTCGGCACTGTATCCCGGTGTTCTCCTCCCTTCGGGCACAGAAGGTGCAGTCTTCGGGGCACGGTCTTCGTGACAGGGAGTCGGCGTTAGAATGCAGTTGGCCTTTCCTGTGCTGAATCTCAAAGTTGTACTGTTGAAGCCTCTCTAACCACCGCGCGAGTTGACCCTCGGGATGCTTGAAGTTCAGGAGCCACCTCAGGGATGCATTGTCGGTCCTGATGAGAAATTCTTGCTCGTACAGGTACTTGTGGAAGTGTTCAATGGTCTTCATGATGGCGAGCAGCTCCTTCCTGGTGACGCAGTAGTTCCTTTCTGGCTTTGACAAGGCCTTGCTGAAGTAGGCCACTACTCTCTCCTCGCCGTCCACTATTTGCGACAGGATTCCCCCTATGTCGAAGTCGCTGGCATCGGTATCGACGATGAACCTTGTTCCAGGTCTGGGGTAGGCCATAATAGGCGCGGAGCACAGAGCCTGCTTGAGTTGTTCGAAGGCACTGTGGCATTCTGCTCTCCACGTGAAGAGTTGGTCCTTCTCAGTCAGTCAATGTAAAGGTTTGGCGATGTCGGCGAATCCTTTCACGAAGCGACGGTAATAAGTGCAGAGTCCCAGGAAGCTTCGTAGTTGGGACTTGTCCTTTGGACCTGGCCACTCCCTCACAACTGCGGTCTTCTCTGGGTCGGTGCGCACCCCTTCTTCGGAGACGATATGCCCCAGGTACTGGACCCGCTTCTGGAAGAGCTGACACTTCTTGGGGCTCAACTTCAGCTGGGCAGCCCGTAGCTTCAACAAGATCTCCTTCAGGTTGCTGTAGTGCTCCTCGAAGCTTCTCCTCAGAACGATGACGTCGTCTAGGTAGACCAGGCAGGTCTTCCAGTGTAGTCCCCTCAGAATGGACTCCATTAGCCTTTCGAAGGTCGCAGGGGCGTTGCACAGGCCGAATGGCATGATGGTGAACTGCCAGAGCCCGCTGCCCACAGAGAACGCAGTTTTCTCGTGGTCCTTAGGGTGGACCTCCACCTGCCAGTAGCCACTCTTCAAATCCAAGGTGGAGAACCATCTCGACCCTGATATGGTGTCCAGGGTGTCGTCGATCCGGGGTAGAGGGTAGCTGTCCTTCTTCGTGACGTCATTCACCCGCCTGTAATCCACGCAGAACCTGGTGGAACCGTCCTTCTTCTTCACTAGCACGACCGGAGAACTCCAAGGACTATGTGATGGCTCGATCACCCCTTGCTCCTTCATCTCTTCTACCATCCGGTCGACTTCGGCTTGCTTGGCGAGTGGGACACGTCGGAATGGGGCCCTAATCGGTGCGCTGTCCCCAACGTCGATTCTGTGCTGGACCAAGCTTGTCCTGCTGAAGTCTTTGCTCCCCGCGGAGAAGACGTCCTGGAATTCGCGTAGCAGGTCCTGAAGTTGGCGTGATTGTTCCTCGTCTAAATGGTCCTGGGATCCTTGGTACAGCGTCTGTAGTTCTTCTGGCAGTGTGCGTCTTCTTCGGTTGTCCGTCTGCAGGTGTCCGTCCGTCGTATCTGTGATGCGGGCAATCCAGGTAACAGGCTCGCAAACTCCTAGGTTGGTGTCCCGGTGAACCTTAATGTCGTAGTCGTTCAGGTTGGACAGGCGGACGTACGGCCGAGACGTCGTGTTGATGAGAGTCTTGGCAACTAGCAATCCTTTTGTCTGGATGTCCTCATATTTTGGCTCGATGACAGTCGCCACTCCCTCAGCAGTTCCGTCGACAATTACGGCAGCGCTGACCTCCGTCCTGGCGGGAACGATGACGTCTTCTCTCAGCCTTACTCGTCGTGCGGTGATGGACTCGTGCGCAGGTTGCAAAGCAAGTTCCTCACCTCCGAAGTGCAGAGTGTTGGTACTCAGATCCAAGATGATGTTGTTCTGGTCCAGGAAGTCCAGTCCGATGATCACTTCATTTGATACGTCAGCCACAAGCACTGGATGCTTTATCGCCCGTCGACCAATGACGAACTCCAGTGATGCTTTGCCATGTACCGGTACGGTCTCTCCGGTCGCGGTTATTAGCTGGAGGTTCCTTTGTGTGGGTTGCACTCTCCACTTCGGGATCACGGTGGGACTGACGATGGTCCTCGATGCTCCCATGTCGATCAGCATGGACCAGCTCTCTCCGTTGACGACTCCGTCGACCATCAGGCTGCTATTGTCCCTCCGTAACTTCGTCACATGAATCTGGACTGCCGGGGCTTGACGACTGTCACAAGCCAACCTTTGCCCCCCAAGGCTGGCTAATACTCGTTTCCCTGGGTCGCGCGGTTTTCAGACGACTGATTTCCCGTTGGATACCCTCGGCGGCGGCGATCACCGCAGTCCTTGCTCAGGTGGCCTTTCTTGCCGCAGGTCCAGCAGGTCGGTAGTCCTCTTCCGGGCCGCCTCTCCGGTTGCCTTCCGGCTGTGTCGTTGCTGGTGGTGCCGCGACTATCGAAGAAACGGCTTAGCGCCTCCATTAATTCGGTGGCTAGGGGCTTGGTCTCGTTGGTTTTTACTGGTTTGTCGACGTCCACTTGACGCACCCGCGCGTGCATTCTGGATTCCTGTTTTGCCGTCTCGAACTCAAGTGCGTGGCTCAGCGCATCTGTCAGGGTCTTATTGCGCGCGAGCAGCGCCTGTTGAGTGTCCGAGTCCCGTAGCCCGTCGGTGAAAGTCTGCGTCGCTATCTGTTCCAGAAAGTCGTCCGGCGCTGTTGGGTAGGCGAGCCTTACGAGACGTGCGATGTCCATCTCGAACTCCTGCAGGGTTTCCGCGTTCTTTTGTACCCGGGTCCGGAGTTGCATCTGGTAGGCCTGCTGAAGATGGCTATCTCCATATCGTGACTCCATATGGGCGATTAGTGAAGCGTAGTCCTGGGATCCAGTCGGGATGGCCTGAAGGGCGTTAAGGGCGTCCCCTCTCAGCGCTACAATGAGAGCTGTAGCCTTTTCCGTGCTGTTCCAGTTGTTTATTTAACAGGCTGCCTCGAACTGACGTAAATAGGTGCTCCACGGGACCTTTCCGTCGAAGGTTGGGGGCGTCACTCTGCTCTGTCCCGTTCCTGATATTCCCGGTGTACCTGTGGGCGGAAGTCGGCGCAGCTCGGCAACTTCCTCTTGAAGAGCGTTGAATCGCGCTTCCATCCCCGTCGACGGGCGTTGGTTCAGCTCAGAAATTTCCTTTTGTAAAGCGTTGAATTTTTCTTCCACCCCCGTCAGTGGGGGTTGGCGCAGTTCGGCAACCTCCTCTTGTAAGGCGTTGAACTTCTTTTCTACTGCTGTGACTTCCTCACATAGGCCCTGGCAGACGGTGTTGACTTCCTGACGCAGACCCTGTTCCAATTTCTTTTGACTTTCCTGTAATTTCGTCAGCAGACACTCTTCCAGATTTTTCTGGCCATCCAGAAATTTGGCGGTTAGGTCCTCTGCTAGCTTATTCTGACCGTCTTCTAATTTGGAAGTTAGGTCCTCGGCTAAACTTTTCTGGCTATCTTGTAATTTAGCCGTTAGGTCCTCGGCTAACTTCTTCTGATTAATAAGGTTTTGAATATTCCCGAAGGGAATATGATGTAGTTTCCATTTGAGCAGATGAATTATCAATAAATGATAAAAATGGTCCTGTTAGCTCAAACAATGCCAGCGTTTCGCCCCAGTGTGCCGTTGGGCTCGTCAGTTGGTACAGACACACCTACCAATACGCATGGCTAGCACATACTGAGAAGGCCATGCAAGACACAAAATACAAGCAGTATTGACGTCACGAGCATGCCAATGTGCTACAGGAGTAAAACTCCCTTTCATAAAAACAAAAGCCTTACCTTGGCAATCCAAATAAGGTTTTGAATATTCCCGAAGGGAATATGATGTAGTTTCTATTTGAGCGGATGAATTATCAATAAATGATAAAAATGTATGTGCTAGCCATGCGTATTGGTAGGTGTGTCTGTACCAACTGACGAGCCCAACGGCACACTGGGGCGAAACGCTGGCATTGTTTGAGCTAACCGGACCATTTTTATCATTTATTGATAATTCATCCGCTCAAATGGAAACTACATCATATTCCCTTCGGGAATATTCAAAACCTTATTTGGATTGCCAAGGTAAGGCTTTTGTTTTTATGAAAGGGAGTTTTACTCCCGTAGCACATTGGCATGCTCGTGACGTCAATACTGCTTGTATTTTGTGTCTTGCATGGCCTTCTCAGTATGTGCTAGCCATGCGTATTGGTAGGTGTGTCTGTACCAACTGACGAGCCCAACGGCACACTGGGGCGAAACGCTGGCATTGTTTGAGCTAACCGGACCATTTTTATCATTTATTGATAACTTCTTCTGGCCGTCCTCCATCTTCTTCTGGCCGTCTTCCATCTTCTTCACGTCATCCTTCAGGTCCTTGGCTAATTTCTTCTGGCCGTCTTCCATGCCACTTAACTTTTCTAGCAATGCTGCCAATTGCGCCTCCATTTTAGTTGTTTGTCTTGTAAAGGGCATGCACTCACAGGAAAATTAGAGAAAATGACCTGCTCGGGTTTTGAAACCAGGACCGTCAGGTGTTGTGCTTGTGCTTGAGTTCGTAATCCCACTTCTGACACCAGTTGTTACGTGCCACCCCCCTAGTGGCACGTTTTGTTAACTGGATTATGGTGGGTTGAAGCACAACACAGATTGTTCCTTTAAAATTAAATAATTAACTTTATTGCGGCCAGAAAGATACAGCACTCATCAGTAAATACAAGCAATTATTACCTTACTCCAGTTTCCTCCTCGGCGAGAACACTTCCCCTTTCACTTGTCAGTAAGCCGCAGAAGTTAATCCCTCGTAATGAGGTGGCCCCGTGCGTTGGCTGGAAATATCTGCACTCAGCCTGTCACCGTACTACACACTGTTTCACAATGCACCACAATCACTTATGTCGCACTCGAAAAACACACTCGTTCAAGACACAGTTCCTCTGTAGGCTTCTCACTTCCTCGCTGTCAAGAGAATCAGCTTCACTAGGGGTTTCACAAGTCACCACACTTCTGTCGCTCAGGATAAACGCTCGCACTAGCTCATAAAAACACAACAACAACTGCTGCTTGACAGGTCGCTCTTATATAGCAGGCCGGTGACTCAATAAATGCTTCTAGACCCATCCAGGGTTCACGGCTTCTCGAGGTTTCCATCGCTGGCTCAGTCACGAATATTCTGGACCATCCCTTTGTTCTAGTAGTCCTGTTGCATAAGGCGCACGCAATACACTGAGGCCGAGCAGCCCAGCCCTGGGGCAGTGGTGACTCGTGCGGCGAGCGATGAAACGAACTCACAGCCGCAACACTATAGAGGCGTCTCCTTACTTCCGGTGGCATATAAAATCCTTTCTTAGATACTCCTGAATAGAAAGAGGAGACCCTTGATAAACAACTTGGGGAGTACCAAGGAGGGTTCCGAAAAGGTCGCTCCTGCGCAGAGCAGATCTTCAACCTGAAATCAATAATCCGGCATAGAATGCTCAACTCCAAAAAAATTGTAGTATCTTTCATAGATTTCAAAAAGGTTTTTGACTCGATGGACAGAGAAACCCTGGACGGTATCATTCGAGAATTCGGGGTAAAACCCAAGTTGGCCAACGTAATCAAAGATACATTAACAGGCACAAGATCCAAAGTGAAGTTCATGGGAGAACTGTCCCGGTCGTTTGAAATCAAAATGGGTGTAAGACAAGGCGACGGACTTTCACCAATGCTATTCAACTGCATCCTGGAAAAGATCGTACGAATGTGGAACTCAGAGCTTATAAATCAGGGAATAAGCCCGATCTGCTTAGGGAGGAAATCAGGAGGGATTAAAGTCAACTGTATGGCCTTTGCAGATGACTTTGTGATACTCTCGGAAAGCCCAAGGGAAGGGATCACTCAGATTAACCTCTTAGGAAAGATCGCCAGTAAGACGGGACTTTGGATTTATGATAAATGACGCACAAGGACCGAAATTCCTTGAAACGGATTCAGAGAGTAAAGAAATTTAAACATCTCGGTGAAACTTAGTAGGACAATGGTGTAGAGAAAGCTGCGGTTGGCGATAGGATCTCAAAAATGGAGAGAACGTATGGGCGTACAAAAAACATCTATTAAAAGAATTGTATATCCTGGAACGCCAAAATAAAGCACTACTACACTGTCGTCTAAACAGAATGCCTGTACGCCTGTGAATGCCTTTCAATGAACTATAGGCTAGAGAAGTGTGAGGTTCTGGAAAGGAGAATCCTCCGGAGAATCATGGGCTCAATCCAGACGGAAACAGGATGGAAACTTCGGAGCAACCTCGAAGTCTACCAGAATGTAGAAAATATATCTGCGACCATGAGGAAACGGCGGCTAATATTTCTTGGACAGATGTACAGAATGAACAAATCCAGATTAACCAAGCAGTTGTTTGACTACTTCTGGAACAAAAAAAACAACATCATGGATTAAAGAAACTCGGAAAGACCTTGAAAGATCTAACATCCCGGAGGCCCAAATGTTGGATGGGGATACGTTTCGAAACAGGATACACAATTTGGAAGGGTTTCATGACGAGAGACGAGCTACAAAGATCGGAAGAGCTTGGATGGCCGAACAACGGCAGCAGCACAGCGATCTTATGAAGGAGTAATTTTTTGTTTTGATTTAATGTTCAATCTCCGTCAATCAATACATTAAGTATTGATTGACGGAGATTGAACATTAAATCAAATTAGTACTTTGTCAATACGGACCAAAATGACACCAAATATTCCCAAGTCTTATGAAGGAGTACTGGAGGCAGAGGAAATTACAACTAAAACAGTGAAATTGTAGCATGATCCTAAGTGGTCAATTCGCAAGTTAAAAAAAAACTGATAGCATCAATATAATCTAAACAACATTATTCTTCTGCTTAGTGTTTTCCCGTTGGAACGGGGTCCGCTTACGAATCAATGCATGCCATTTCTTTCGATGAAGCGCTTCCTGTGGGTTTAGGCTTCTTGATCTTAGATCTGAGTTTATAGTGTCTAGCCATCTTAGCTTAGGTCTCCCACGGTGTCTCTGGCCTTCAACAGCGTGATGATAGGCTGAGCTGATGACTGAACCATGCGGTGCTCATACGACATGGCCATACCAACGAAGTCTCCATTCCTGCATTTTCTCATCGATTGGAGCAACACAGCTAGTTGTCGAATCGTTAGGTTGTTGATGTGGTCGAGCAGAGAAATGCCTAACGATCTTCTCAGCATCCGCATCTCCATGACGTGTAGCGAGTTCTCAGCACTTTTAGGTGCTGGCCAACAATCTGTACCATACAATGCAACTGGCCTCACCATTGAGTGGTATATCTGTGATATTAGGTGGATGGGCATCTTCTTATCACAAAGAACACCAGTTACATCTCTGAATCGCATCCACGTTGCATTGATTCTTGCTCGCACATCTTCATTTATACAGCCGTCACTCTGTAATTGAGAACCCAAATATCGAAATTGATCCACCTTGGCGAGAAGTGCTCTATTAATTTCTATAGTTCCAGGAGATTAAATCGTTTCTTGGTATTCAGTCTTGTGGGTTTTTAAACGAAGACCAAATCTTTCCAGACGATCATAGGCATCACATCTTCAGCATATAACATTGTCCATGGCACACATTTCTGAAGTTTGCGCGTAATGGTGTCAATTACCATTAAAAAGAGCAGTGGAGACAGAGCTGAACCCTGATGAACACCAACTATTATAGGGAAGCTGTCAGTCAGTCCTGCAGGGCATCTCACATGGCTGCTGGTGTTGTTGTACAGCATTTTTACCCAGCTTATGTAAGTTGCTGGTATTTGATGATCGCGGAGAGCATACCAAATCATCTGATATGGTACTCGATCAAATGCCTTCTCAAGGTCTAGGAAAGCAAGATGTAATGGCCTTACCTTCTCCCGTGATTACTTCATCAGCTGGCGTACAGCAAAGATTGCATCTATCATGCCACATCCCCTCACAAACCCACATTGATTTTCTGGGAGCTGGACTAAGTTTCGCAGCCGGTTGTCAAGGATACGCTCGAATGTCTTCATGGTGTGGGAGAGGAGCCGGATAGGACAATAGTTGGTACATTCAGCTGGGTCTCTTCTGCCCTTACAGATTGGTACGGTGATACTAGATTACCAACACGTGGGTATATGTCCGCAGTGAATGATAGAATTGAAGAATTCTGTGAGCCAGGTAATCGCTTTTTCGTTAAGTTCTTTAATTTTCCAGATATCTGCAGGAAGATCGTCTGGTCCTGGAGCCTTTCCATTTTTCATGCTCCTAGTGGCAGCTCTTACTTCATCTGTTGTAATACATGGGACTGGCCCAGATGTAATATTGCCTTCTGGTATTGGTGGGTTGAATATTTCACTGAAATACTCTCGCCAACGTTGAAGAATCATCTTGCTATCATGAAGCCGCCGACCATTCTTATCTTTTACGCACATATAGTGCTCTATATCCTGACCTGCTGTACACCATGCTCGTGCCAGTTGGTAGATGATTTTCTCCCCTTCCTTAGTTGTCAGTTGATCATACAAATGTTGGTGGCGATTTGCTTTAGCCTCTGCAACTGCTCGTTTCGTCTCCTTGGCTGCTTTGTAGTTCTGAAGGTTCTCCTCAGTCTGGGACATTTGCAGCTGTTTGAAAGCTGCTTTCTTTGCATGAACCTTTCCCTTTACATTGTCTGTCCACAACCACGTCTGTTTATCAATTCTGCGTGTGCCTGGCTGTGTTACACCAAGCTCAACTTGAGCCAAACTAGTTAAGCACTTGTTCAACAATGACCACGTATGATCAATTTGAGCAGAATCAACAGGAGGAAACTCAGTCTTTTCGCTGATTGCCACCGCATGTTCTTGTAATAATAATAATGTTATTGGTTTTACGTCCCTTTTAACTACACTGGCTTTTAGAGACGCCGGGGTGCCGGAATTTTGCCCCGAAGGGGATCTTTAACGTGCCAGTAAATCTACTGACACGGCTCCCTCGCATTTGCGCACCCTCAAATGCCAGCTGACTGCGCCAGGTTTCGAACCTGCAACCTTGGGCTCAGCAAGCGAGAACGTTACCCCTGAGCCACGCAGCCAGACGCATGTTCTTGTAACTTCCACCATTTGATTTTGGGCTGACCTTTCACGTAGGATTTTCTGATATAGCCTTTAATTCTGTCAGCAACTAGTAGTTTATGCTGGGGAGCTAGGCATTCAGATGGTATGACCTTAATGTCTATGACAAGTGGAAAATCACTTCTACAGAGTAATATGTAGTCAATCTGGGTGTTGTGCCCACCGCTGGTGTAGGTGATCAGATGTGATGAACGTTTCTTGAAGAACGTGTTGGCGATGACTAGGTCATTTGCTTCAGCATACTCTAGGAGTCGGAGTCGGTGACCATCTTCATTCCTGATACCATAGCCAAAATTCCCATGACATTCGTACCCCTCGCTAATACTGCCAACATGTCCATTGAGATCTCCACAGAGTAGGAATACGGTAAGTCTTCTTCGTTGCATGTCGTAAGAGCATCTTGAAGTTCGTTCCAAAAGGTGTCCTTAACTGTATCATCACAGCCTGTCTGTGGGGCATATGCGGAAAAGGTATGTATTCGACAAGTTGGAGTGTCTATGACTACTGACATGAGATGGTCAGGGTATCGATGTACCCCTGATACTTGACTTCGGAGTTTTTCATTTACTACAGCAGCAACTTCTTGGCTATTAGTTGTGCCGTGATAGATCAATATTCTAAACATTAACAATCTATAAATAAAATTAAGCACTAAAATAAAAATATTCCCCCCCAAAATTTTAGTATCCGTTGAATAACGTTCCAAATATTAACTGAAATCTGCCTAAAATAATGTTCCATCAGAAACAAATAAAAAACAAGAAGTTCCTTGACAAACTAAAGAGCCTACTTTTCTTAAAATTTAAGATTCATGCCAATGATTAATCTGTATGGATCTATCTAGAATAATGACGAAATTAAGTTGGTAATATTGAAATTTCTAATTAGTTAGAAATACTGTATAGCCTTCCTGGCATAATGCAGCCTAATAGAGCACTTCAGTTGGCAGCCCTGGTGACTGAATAATATTCTTAGTTCCATCTCTTAAGGTACAGAATACAAAATTTGGTTGAAGTCCAATGGATAGCATGGACGTTACATGCAGTTAAACATTGGATCTAACAGCACGCGTAAAATCATGTTGGCAACAATGTCATGCATGTATTGGTCAGAAATAATTTGAAATAATACGTTCTATTGTTATGCCAATTTTGAATGAAATCCATTAGTTAGTATATAAGTTACATGCATTTAAAAATTGGACCTATCAGCAGGCTTATTATCATTTTGGCAACACTGCCATGTATGTCCTCCTGGAAATTAAACTGAAATATTATTATCTATACGTGTGCCAATTTTGAGATAGCTCCCATTCATACCTTCCATGATATCCAACATGGAGCTCAAATTTCAATTGTGATTTGTCAGCAGTTGGTAGCACTGACATCATTTTCAAACAAGGCATTGATATATTCAGGTATAGATCTTTACTCCTACCAAATTTTGTTTCGATTGCTGCAGCCGTTTAGGAGTTGATAGTGGGAGACACACAGCCAGACAGACAGACACACATTTGCCCGGATCGATCTCATAAGTCTACTTTTTCCTCATTTTTGCAAAATGTGAAAACTAGGCTAATAAATACTGTCTATCTTGATATTAGAGTATTTAAAGAATGGTTATAATATGGTAATAGTTAGAGGTGTTAGTTTTTGTTAATTCGCGATAAAACTAAAAATCATATTTAGAGGTTAGGATGTTTTATTTTCACGTATTTACATGTTTCGTGCCACCCAGGAGTGAAATTAAATCGCGAAATAACGTGAATTTTGTGAATAACACCACAAATACCGCAATCTGCGAAATAAAAACAAATTTTCATATTTTTTCCCCACACCAATCCGAACATTTTTGTCCACAAGCCGATAATCGAATTTGGTTGGTGTTCAATTCGAGAGAATGATCGATTGTATAGTTTCGCGAGGGGTAATACTACGATATACGTCATATTACGATATACTGTCGATATTCTCGTTACTCGTTGGATTTTAGTGCTGTGGTAAACATCTGTTATATCGCGGCGTGAATAGTTTGGCCGACTACCTCCAAAAGGTTATGTGATAGTTGTTCATAATGTAAACTACGTTTGCTTCCTGTTACATCGGTAGCGAGTGTAAATTATAGTAGAGAATTCTATATAATTTAATAAAAAGTGCGCAAATTGTGCGTTATCATCGAAGCTAGTGTGTTATTTGCGTGAATCAGTTGGCGACCACGTGTTCGTCGTATTAGTTCCGAACTTAGCAGTACAGGAAGATGAGACGCGACGTAATTTAAATATTATGACACGAATTCAGAAATAAATTTTGCGTGTGGTTACGAATTTATACTGGCGTGTGACTCCAGTCAACCTTGTGATAACAGTGTTTGTTACTGGGCATCGCTCAGTTGAGTTTAAAAATGCCGAAGGTAGCTGTTTCTGCCACAGACAGACTTAAAGAATATAAGAATGAAGGATTTAGAATTTCTTGTGGCATTCTTATGTGCAAATATTATGATTGTCGGTTAGATTATCGCAGGAAAGATGCATTAGACAAACATTGCAAATCGGAGAAGCATTCAAAACGCCGAGAAAATTCGCCTCTTGAAGTTAGTGTTCCTAGAGTGGCCACCTTGAAAGAAACATTATCAAATGCTAGTTGTGTGAAGGATATGAAAGAAGAGTTTATTTTGGACACTACTACTGCGTTTGTGAAAGCTAATATACCAGTAGAGAAACTAGACATTCCTGCTATCCGTACTTGGTTTAATAAGTACGTTCGCGGAAGTGGAGATTTACCATCAGATTCGTCAGAAATACATCCCCATGATTGGCGAAAGAAGGAGGGAAGAAATTAGGGAAGATATAAAAAACAAAGACGTGTTTCTGCTATGTGACGAAACAACTGACAAGAATGGTAGGTGTGTTTTCAACATTCTTTTTCGTCCATCAGTACCATCAACTGAAATGAACACCCATCTGGCTGCCTCTGTTGTTCTAGATTCTGCCAATGGCGTAAATTGCTCCAATGCGATATTAGACACCTTGAATTCCTATGAAATTGAACGGGAGCGTGTAGTGGCAGTAGTTACGGACTCAGCACGCTACATGACAAAATGTGTAACTACTCTTCAAGGATTGATTGAAGAATTAAGTCATGTCCAGTGCTGGGCTCATAAAGTCAATCTTATCGGCTGCGTATTTGAAAACGAGCTGGACGAATTGAACATGTCTATAGTAAAGACAAAGAATGCCTTTTTAAATACGCGAAAAAGAAAAAGAAATTACGTTGCATTTCTAAGGGAGAAATATGAAAACACAGAAAAAGAGAATGAAATTCTAGCTTTCCCAATGCCTGTATGTACAAGATGGAATTCATGGTTTAAGGCTGCAATGTATATGGCCACGCATGTGGAAGATCTGGTAGAATTTTTCAAAACATTGGAAGATTCAAATTCTGGGGTCAAATTTTTCCAACAAGCATCGACTTCAACAATACAATTTATACAATTACAAGCATTGTATGTTTCTGTTGTTGGTGCCTCTCTTATGGACTTGCTTAATTTCTTGGAGGGATCTAAGTACCCAACAATTCACTTACTGGCTGGGAAGCTAGATGACCTTGAGGTAAAGCTCAAGCTATTAGGCGATGGTGGAATGTTCAATCATACGATCCTCCAGAACTTGGAACAGCTTCCTCAAAAGATGCAGATAAAGGTTAAGTCCAAGCTTACGTGTGTTGCCCAGTCAGCTCTAGTGAAAGTCAGGACTTTAAGGACCACGGATCCAGCCAGGAAGACTGTAGAAGCCATCGGGTCATTGTTTGATCCTCGGCATGCACCTAAGAACGTATCTCCCACAGAACTGCTCCAATTTAAGAAGAATGCCCCATTTCTTACGAAGATGGAGTCTCAACAGTTTTTAGAGGCTCACAGCATTTACCTGACTGCAATCAAGAACCAACTGCGTCATGAAGATAATGTGAATGTTCCAGAGATCCTCATGGGATTAAGGCCTGCTCACCGAGACTATGCAACAGCTGCATTAAAGTGTGTGTGGTATCCTTGTTCAAATGTGGATTCTGAAAGGTCATTTTCGAAATACAGTCTCATAGTAAGTGATAGGAGGCGAAAATTGACAGCTGCAAATGCTGAGACTTTAACCATGATCTACTTCCAGTGATTTCACCGCAGTATTTGGATAAAACTGAAAAAGGTATTCACTGAAATGTGTTTCAGATGGTGAATGTAAAATAAAAATGTGACTTCCATATAAGTATTATCTCATTCTTCCATAGCCATGTTTAACGTTTTACCCTGCTGTTTTGTTTTTTACTTTGTTTTATTAATTGTTTATATTTTTAAATGCACTTATTGTACAAACCTTATCGCTTTCCAAATTTTAACATGTCATCCCCCGAAAAAATACTAAAAACACAAAACACCACCTTTTGAATTTTAAATCAACAAATCTTCAAAAAAATAACAACACTTTCTAACACCTCTAGTAATAGTACATTATGCAACGAGCTTATAATGGCAATAATTAAGACACGAGTGTGTTTATAAAACGAGCGTAAGCGAGTTTTATAATTTCCATACCAGTGTCTTAATTACCATTATAGGCGAGCTGCATACGACTGTTTATGTTCGACGATAATTATAACTTTATTATATGTTTTAACATAAATATTCATAAATATCTGTGGGATTCAGTTAATTCAGTTAGTGAACAGGGCACGCTGGCTTTGCTGACTGAACAGAGCGCATGCGTGTGCCAAGGCTCTCCGAAAGCAGAGACCATTCACTTTGCTTGCCAACACAGAAATATGTTGGATTTTGAGCGCATGCGCGAAGATATCCTTACCTAATTAGTCACACAACTGTTTCTTGAGCCCTGATTGGTGGGAGAAACTGTTTCATAATGAAAAATAGTGTTATAATGAGCCTCATTATGATAGTTTTCTGACATATAATGTTTACATTTCGGCATCGTCAAACATAAAAATATATTTTAAACTTGTTAAAAATCAGATCTGTTACATTGGAATATTTAATGAAATTACAATATTATAAAGATATTGCTAATGAAAACTTTGAAGTTCAAAACTAAGGAAATATCTGCTTATGTAAAATGTTCTTCAATGTGTTATTATCGGTGCAGATTTTAAAAACACAACGGACGTTCACTACCATTTTCCACCTCCATAGTCACATTTCTCAATTTGGTCTATTTTCCAAACGAGGCTTATAGGAATAATGAAACTGACCATTTGAATAGGATGAAGACAAACAGATGTTTTCAATTGAGAAACCTCTCTTCATTATGATTTGCAGAATGATTTAAGCTATTAAGATCTTTATATAACAACCTTCAAATACTTGACATCAATAGCGAATCTTTTGCTTGATATTCAAATTAGTCATTTGTTTTTTAAATTTACTGTTAATACATTCTACCCACACCCAAGTACACAAGGCTAAATGGCCACAATGCCCAAGTCCCTCATGAAACATCAACTCGTTTACAGTGAGAGTAGTGCATTTATGTTTTCGGGCATGGTAGTGCAGCGGTCAAGCTGTTGGCCTCTCACCAAGGTGGACTGGGTTCGATTCCCGGTCAATGCATGTGAGATTTTCGAAGTGAAATGCCATGTCCTGTGGTTCGGATTCCACGTAAAAAGGAGGTCCCGTGGCTCATATTCACAAGATTCACGGTCACGTAAAGCTACAATCTTCCCTTCTTGCATTTATGTTTATATTGTGTCGACCACTCATTTCTTGTATCTGACCATGATAAATAAAACTGAAGTCAATATATTAATAGACAATGTTTTATTTTCCATTCTCCATTGATTTATACTCCTTGGAATATTGTTTATATGATGAAAGCATGATAGGTTATACTGTATTACATGAGGTCCAACGATTTCTCCTGGAATAATGAATCAGATACTGTTTTACAGATAGTCAATTGAGAGTCTCAAAATGGTATATTTTTTTAATGAAAATGTTCAGAATTATTAACTGCTAGACTTAAGTATAAATGCTTATGCTGTTTTCATAGACACCCATATACCGTATTTACTCGGCTATAGGACCCCCTCTTATTCTACATTTTTAGTTTCGAAATTGAGGGGGGGGGGTTACTATTGACGCGAACTTTGCAAAAATCCAATATTTTGGGAAAGAGAGTAAAAATAAGCTATTTTATTTTGATGCTACATAGTACGATATCAAGAGTTTGGTGCTTTTCAGTCGGTCAACACGAATATACCCAAATAAAGCTGGGTTATGCCCTAATCCTGAAATAAATTATATAAGACTAGCTGTATGCGGCATGTGTTGCAATGCCAATCAAAGAAAGTGTTGGGGTTTTGACTTTGTTAGTTGCAGTGCTTTTGGTTTCCCAATATTTTCTTCTTTTTCCGTTAACCACTTCTAAACTATTATAAAAAAATAATTTACTCTCTCAGAACCATTCATGGGAGCGTGATCAACAACTCTCGAAAGTTACATCGCAATGAAATGAATGGTAGATGAACGCATATGGGACTGCTGAAACGGTTAGAGCGTCGTCACCCATTTGTTGAATATACTCGTACGCTACGTATTGTAAAATGGATTTACTAACTCGAGAACCTTTCCTGGCGTGTGCACAACAACTCATCAAAGTTTCATCACAATCGGATGAATGGCATATGAACGCATACGGGACTTTGTTTAAATGATTCGCGCCGTCTCTCATTTGTTGAATCTTCTTGTGCGCCACCCATTGAAAAACGGACTTACTAATTCATGAACCTTCGCAGGACTGTACTCAGCTCTCCAAAGTTTTATCACACTCGGATGAATGGTATATGATCGCATACGGGACTTTATCGAAACGATTCACGCGCTGTCGCTTATTAGTTAAATCTACCCGTTTGCTACCAATTGTAAAATGGATTTACTAAATCATAAACCTTCCCTGGAGTGTACACAACAACTCACCAAAGTTTCATCTCTATCGGACGATTGTATATGAACGCATAAGGGTCTTTGTCGAAACACTTCACGTGTCGTATCTCATTTGTTGAATCCATTCGTGCGCTACCTATTGTAACATGGATTTACTAAGCTAGAAATCTTCCCTGAAGTGTACACAACATCTCACCCACGTTTCATCGCATTGAGGTGAATAGTATATGAACGCATATGGGACTTTGTTGAAACAAACGCACGCCTTTTTGTTGAAGTTACTGGCGCTCCATCTATTGTTAATTGGATCTACTATGCCTATAACGTTTCCTGGCGTATGCACAACAACTCACCGAAATTTGATTGCAAACGGATGAATTGTATATGAACGCATCACCAACACTCATTTGTTTAAACTACTGGTGCGCTATCTATTGTTAATTGGATTAACTATACCTATAACCATCCCGGAAGTGTGTCAAACAACCCACCAAAATTTGGTCGCAATCGGATGAATTGTAGGCTATATGAACGCATCGCCAACACTCATTTGTTTAAAATACTCGCGCGCTGTCCATTGTAAATTGGATTGACTATGCCTATAATGATTTCGGAAGTGTTCACAACAACTCACCAAAGTTTCATAGCAATCGGATGAATGGTATATGAACACATACGGGACTTGGTTGAAACGATTCACGTGCCGTCGATTATTTGTTGAATCTAATTGTGCAATACCTATTGTAAAGTGGATGTACTAAGTCAGAAACCTTCCCTGATGAGTACACAACATATTACCCAAGTATCATCGCTATCGGACGAATGGTATATGAACGTATACGGGACTTTCTTGAAACGCTTCGCGCGACTTCGCTCATTTGTTGAATCTACTTGTGCCTACCTATTGAAAAATGGATTTACTAAGCCTAAAAATTTCCCTGGAGTGTACACAACAACTCGCCCAAGTTTAGTCGCTATCGGACGAATGGTATAGGAACGCATACGGGACTATGTTGAAACACTTCGCATGTCGTCGCTCATTGTTTAATCTACTTGTGTGATACCTATTGTTAATTGGATTTACTAATCCAGAAACCTTCCCTGAAGTGTACACAACATCTCAGCCAGGTTTCATCACTATCAGACGAATAGTATATGAACGCATACGGTACGTTGCTGAAACGCTTCGCGCGTCGTCTCTCATTTGTTGAATCTACTCGTGCGCTACCTATTATAACATGGATTTACTAAGCCAGAAACCTTGCCTGTAGTGTACACAACCTCTCACCCAAGTTTTATCGGACGAATGGTATGTGAACGCATACTGGTCTTTGTTGAAACGCTTCGCCCGTCGTCGCTCATTTATTGAATCTACTTGTGCGATACCTATTGTTAAGTGGATTTACTAAGCCAGAAACCTTCCCTGTAGTGTGCACAACATCTCACCCAAGTTTCATCGCTATCAGACGAATGGTATATGAACGCATACGGGACTTTTTTGAAATGCTTTGCGCTTCGTCGCTCATTTGTAGAATCTACTCGTGCGCTACCTATTATAACATGGATTTACTAAGCCAGAAACCTTGCCTGTAGTGTACACAACCTCTCACCCAAGTTTCAAAGCAATGGGATGAATGGTATATGAACACATGTGGGACTTTCTTGAAACAAACGCACGCCATTTTGTTGAAGCTACTCGCGCGCCATCTATTGTAAATTGGATATACTACGCCTATTACTTTTCCAGGACTGTGCACAACAACTCACCTAAATTTGATCGCAATCGGACGAATTGTATATGAACGCATCGCCATTACGCATTTGTTTAAACTACTCGCGCGCTATCTATTGTGAAATGGATTAATTATGCCTATGATCATCCCGGAAGTGTTTACAACAACTCACCAAATTTTGATCGCAATCGGATGAATGGTTTATGAACGCATAAAAGACGAACACACAGACATTCCTTTTTATATATATATATAAGATTAATAAATACACTAGGATGACCAGTTTCGATTGTCAAGGGATCATCATCAGATCCATTACACTTAGGCTATAACATCTATGTTGGAGACTACAGGTGAAAAATATATACAATATGTACAATTATTTAGTTGCAGTGTTGGTAATGCAACAGTCGGTGTATGCTAAATGTGGTATATCTAGTGTTAGGTGAACTTCTAAAATAGTGATAAAAATCCGGAATTTGTCTGTTAGGGGTGATTATATGGTTATACAAAGTCAACTATGGTTATACTGTAATAATACTGGCTTATACTTATCGGGCTGTCTCCTTAACTGGAACTTGAAGCAGTTGCGTGTTTCCTTAGGCACCAGTTATAGTCGACTAACCCGGGTGTTAACTGGGCGGAACTGGTTTTCCCCTTCCTCCCCCTTTAGTTGCTATGTTCTTTCTGAGGTCAGTGCCATGTTTATTTGTGTGACGTTGCCAAATCTAGATAAGAATGTATGCTATTAAATACAGGAGTCTGCAACTATTAAAGACCGTGGAACTATCTTCGCCATGCGTGGATTAAAAAGCCATTTAAACTAAGTGGTACACGGTCTATTGAAGACGTCCCGGCACCTTTAATACTATAACGATTCTAATGGGTTGAGGGGGTCTCCGCCCAATCAATACAATTTATTATTGGCAATTAACAATTTATTGCCTCTGGGAACATGTTTCGGGCCTCATGGGCCCTTCTTCAGCTGCAAAGATTATGTACTGCCGCGCATATCGGCCTAGGTTTATTGCAGAAAAAAGTACATAGTACCCTGATCCAAATAACATTTACGTATAACCACCGCTATTTTCCCCCTTTTTTTCTAGCTTGGCTGTATCGCTAAGTTGTGTCTTGTTTTCGACAGGGTGTGTTTTTTAGTAGAGCGAAAAGGGGTGAACTCTCCATAAAAGTGTGTTCATTTAGATTGTTGGGATTGTTTTGTTTGGCTAGGTGAATCTCGATTGCTTCCTTTATGTCGAGAGCTCTGCCTTTTGATTCGTGATGAATTATTTTTAGGTCAGTCTCGATTTTAGTAAAGGTGTGCCCCATGTCACACATATGTTCGCATACGGCTGAATGTGTTCCGTATCTTATCGCATTCCTATGTTCATTATAACGTGTATCTACTCTTCTTCCGCTCTGTCCAATGTAATTAGCTTGACAACCAGTATTTTGGCATGTAATAGAATATACCCCTGACTTTGAATACGGGTCTTGTTTATTTAGATTACTATTTTGCAGGTGCCTCCCGGTCGAATAATACGACACATTCAGCCGTATGTGAACATATGTGTGACATGGGGCACACCTTTACTAAAATTGAGACTGACCTAAAAATAATTCATCACGAATCGAAAGGCAGAGCTCTCGACATAAAGGAAGCAATAAAAGATCAAATGGAAACTACATCATATTCCCTTTGGGAATATTCAAAACCTTATAAAGGAAGCAATCGAGATTCACCTAGCCAAACAAAACAATCCCAACAATCTAAATGAACACACTTTTATGGAGAGTTCACCTCTTTTCGCTCTACTAAAAAAACACTCCCTGTCGAAAACAAGACACAACTTAGCGATACAGCCAAGCTAGATAAAAAGGGGGAGGGGGGGAAATAGCGGTGGTTATAGGTAAATGTTATTTGGATCAGGGTACTATGTACTTTTTTCTGCAATAAACCTAGGCCGATATGCGCGGCAGTATTAAAGGTGCCGGGGGACGTCTTCAATAGACCGTGTACCGCTTATTTTAAAAGGCTTTTTAGTCCACGCGTGGCGGAGATAGTTCCACGGTCCTTAATAGTTGCAGACTCCTGTATTCAATAGCATACATTCTTATCTAGATTTGGCAACGTCACACAAATAAACATGGCACTGACCTCAGAAAGAACATAGCAACTAAAGGGGGAGGAAGGGGAAAACCAGTTCCACCCAGTTAACACCCGGGGTAGTCGACTATAACTGGTGCCTAAGGAAACACGCAACTGCTTCAAGTTCCAGTTAAGGAGACAGCCCGATAAGTATAAGCCAGTATTATTACAGTATAACCATAGTTGACTTTGTATAGCCATATAATCACCCCTAACAGACAAATTCCGGATTTTTATCACTATTTTAGAAGTTCACCTAACACTAGATATACCACATTTAGCATACACTGACTGTTCCATTACCAACACTGCAACTAAATAATTGTACATATTGTATATATTTTTCACCTGTAGTCTCCAACATAGATGTCATAGCCTAAGTGTAATGGATCTGATGATGATCGCTTGATGATCGAAACTGGTCATCCTAGTGTATTTATTAATCTTACGTAATTTATTTCAGGATTAGGGCATAACCCAGCTCTATTTGGGTACAGTCGTGTTGACCGACTGAAAAGCACCAAACTTTTGTTTACTTAGGCAACACTGAAAAATGGCTTCAAACCTCACAATAGTACGATAAATATTAATCAAAATAAACGAAGTTTACATTTTTAATCAGCCCATTATGAGACTGCCATGTCCTCACTTATCCACCACTATTCCCGGCTATCCCCCAATGACTTTCACTACTATCCCTTGCTAAGCAAAAATCGTAGTATCAAAGAAATAGAATGGACGAAGTATCAGACATGGAAATGCAAACTTTATTTTTATTTGAACAGGGAGAGAGAATGCATCAATTAGGGAATGAGTGATGATGCTGAACGATCACATCTCACTAACATTTGTAAACACAACCGAGTATGTATTATTCACATGTTTCACATTAATATACCTATAACGTGTCACAAACGCCGACAGTTCTTGAAACAAATGAAATGTGTTTAAAATTAAACTAAAAAGAAGGCTGCCGCGAACATCATTTCTAAGGGCACTACAAATTTGTATACAAAACAAAAGAATGCAGGCAAGATATGAAACCATAACTTTCATTGGCAGAATTTTAAACTTGGCGCTTCTACTCGGCCAATAGTCTGGCATATATTGGATATTGGGTGAAGCCTATTGGCTACACAATTGATATCCTGCCCAATCGCTTACGCGGTATGTGTATGCCAAATGGCGATCATTTCGTCTGAATAACTAAATAATGTAACAAGAATAATATTTGTTCAATTTCAGTTATAATTTTTTTTTTTTAAGTATTTGTCAATTTCCAAGAATGTTGTCGAGTTGGTTCTTAAGTTTAGGGGCTGCGACAACGCCGTCATGTAGCCCCGTGTACTTTGGGTGTGTGTAGAATCTGTCTGATAACCGGTGTTAATTGTGATGACTGTATTAGTGTGTGTTATCTGTTTTTTAATTTAAGTACTGCAACTTAGAATTTTTCAAATAGTTCCAAGTGCCACCTCAACGTCAACGACACCTCTTTTACACTTTTCAAGGGTCTGGAATGAAAAAGAGTAAATGGAGGGAAATTGTAAATTGTGGAAAATCAATAGGTTACATATTTTATACACACTCTTAAGCCAAAAGAGCTCATGGGAGCAAAGCACTATTTTTCTCACACATCAATATTATAAGCAGTTGCATATGAACATTACAGCTTCATTTCTGCATCATTTCAGTTTTAATGTTTAGTTTGTTTTTTATAGGCCTATTAGAAAAATGATTTTTTTTCAATATTTTTATTGTGCTGGAAAACATAATTAAAATAGTTTTCATGCAAACAGAACGTTTATTTAATTATTGATTTTTATGAATAATAATAATTGAAATATCATTTTAATAATGTATGAATGAAACCCCCTCTCAGAAAGAAATTCTGCATACGCCACTGAGCTTGATCACTCTCTACTACTGCCGCTATTTAATCGTTCCATTCCAACGATTCTAACATCGCTATTAATTTAACGGTTATCAGACAGATTCTACACACACCCAAAGTACACGGGGCTACATGACCGCGTTGTCGCAGCCCCTAAACTGAGGAACCAACCAATGTAACGGGAAAACTTCCAAACGCGCCACAATATGAAGATAGGTTATGGTAATAATCGACATGTAACAAGGCGCCTGTCGAGTTTTCGATGACAATTTGACAATTGTACAAAACTGGCTGACTTATTCATTAGTTCATAAAGAAAAACTGGTGACACATGTGACATATTTGTCAGCTTTACAACTTTATGTGACAGATTTCTGACAATATGTCACGACTATTTACAAAATTGTCGCGACATACTTGTCGATTTGTCATGCTTTGAGAAACGGTAACTTGTCGAACTATCGAATTGTCGGACATTTTATGTCGTCTGACATGTAACTTGTCAAATTTTATTTTGAAACAGGACCCAGTTTGAAGCGCAACGCGAAGAAAAAAACAAAGAAAACAAGCCGCCATTTGCATCAATGAATATGTTGCCGAGTGTCAGTTAGCAAAGAGAATATAAGTGAGTCAGTTATTACCAACCTACATCTGCATAACTTAACTCGTCAAGAATAATTCGCTCTTCACCTATTGGTGAAAGTGCCGGTCGCTGCTCCCAGAACTTTCCACGCTATCTGGGAGTCTACTTGCCAAAGATGTATGATCAAGGCCACCGGAGTTCCATAATATGCGGCATGTCCAGTACTTTGGAGTTTAACCGAGACTTGTTCTCAAACAAAACTGTCTCTTCGGTGACAGCAACCAATATCGATATCTGTTAAGAAGATCATCACTTTTTAGCAGACTAAGTAGCACTCCCATGCGGCCTCACGTGATGAAGAATAACACATGGCTTCGTCCCGCACCTGCATTCAATACGCTGTACAATTCGTTTCCGTTGGAGTCGCGATAAGCCGCTTGGCACGGTCTGGCGACATTTAAGGTCGTCTCATGGGCATTTTGTTCGCTTTGTTATATCAAGTAATTATTATTATTATTATTATTATTATTATTATTATTATAATTATTATTAGACTATTTATAGTCGCTGTCTTCTCTTTTTGTTCGCTGGTCTACTAGGTGTAAATTGCAGGAAATTTAAAATTTCATTAACATAAAAGGGGGGACCAGATTGCATTGAAGACGTAGGAAAATTGAAGGGGCCGAGGAAAAATGTTGTAAATGACGGGAAAACGTTAATTGCGGGAACGTAAAAGCGGGGTTATACTGTATTTTGACTTTCAATAATTAGTGAGGTGCTATAAGTGATTTCCAAGAATTTAGTATTTTGGCTCTTCAAAATGAAGCGGGTTACTATAGGCGAGGGGTTCCTATAGCCGTGTAAATCCGGTATCCAATCCTGAACATGTTTGAATTAGTTTCCATAGATCACAGTCGTCTGCTTCTTGTATACATCTAGTATACAAAGGAGGATATTAGTGATTTTACAATATAGAGGATGTTTGTGAAATTAACAATATTTTAAATGCTAGAGGACTTAAAGTAATATATATTTTTTGTGATTTCAGGGATGATGGGCATCACCGTACAAAGTTTATTGAGAGGCTAATAGAAGATAGAACAGAGTCAACTTTTTCATATTATGAATTTTTGCAACATCTCAAGACCAATGTGAAGTGATGTAGTGATTTTACTACATGTTATAAATGACCAAAAAATGGTTGGTTTTTGGTATCTCTCATTGTTGTACATTCATTGATAGGGAATGATACTTGGCCATACAATGAAAGTGCAGTTACGAGTGTTATGGTATTTTTGTTAGACATATTTTTGTTAGACAGTTTCTTCAACATGAGCTTATATTATACAGCCCATGATATATTCTGATCTATCTGTTGTATATAATAAACATCGCCATTTTAGGCCTAGTGCAAAGTGTGATCTTCATGAGCTCAAAAAGAATGTTAATGGAATTTGCTCTTCGTTTGTGGAATATCTGCAAGAATTTTCTTGTCTTACATAGTAGTCAAGAGGGATTAAAAGTAAATATATGAAAATAGATGATGAACAAGTGAGGTGGAATTACTGAATATGTGCCGTACAAGATTGTGAATCCTCCACAGGTCATTTGCATGCTGTAAGTCATAGTTAATATTGTTTGTATAAACTGCTTGTTGCCGATTTACAAGTGCTGTGTTTTGCTATGGCTCTGTGAGAATCTTTTATATCTCTCTACTTCCATTATTTTATTTCGGTTGAATTTTATTAAAGCCCTACGATATTGTGTGCTGGTGTTCCCTCTCATGTTAAAAGACATATCATTGTTTTAATATACTTTGTTTTGAAAAGATAATTGGAAATTAAGTATGTTTTTCAGAACTGGTGTAAGAGAATTTAAGGGTTTATTGAGATTACGGGAGTGTTTTAGACTTTCATTCTAAGTGTTGTTCCTTTGAGTTATACCTCCACAGACTGATGTCAGAATGAGTGTGAAATCATAATAGTGTTGCAATAGCAGTTTGTTATTCATGCAGGTTCATGAAGAGGGTTGATGGCAACATTACTTTGTTCTGTCAGCCTGTAACACTTGGACCCTTCGGGTAAATTAAATGTCTTGAGTTTACAAATATGATAACACCCAGTGATATACAATGAATTTCAGAAGGATATAAGGGATATGTCAATAAACTCATGTATGGATTAAAAACTCGGTTGCTGGCTAGGACTGGGACCCCAAACCACCCGCTTCAACAGATTGAGGACTATCAAATAATACTGAAGGTATGTTAAGTTGGTGGTTCTGAGTTTGAGTCCCTGCCAAGGTGTGCTATTTTGCGATAATTCATACTTATTGTCACGTTCTTGTACTTCTGTACTGGTACTTGATTTATGTATCCCGATTAGTTTATCAGTTCTGTTCCATTTTCTGTTACAGTTGATTGACCATTTTTGTGGTTGGTTTGAGGGCAGTAAATTATATTTTTTATTATAATGTATATAGAATAAAAAGAAATACTGTTTGTTTCGATTTGCAATTGCTTTATCTGACTAACCTTTCCTTCCATTGGACTTCTTAAGGTTTCTACACAGTTTGGCATGTCATTATACTGTAGTCATTCAATACTTCAGAAATTATTTTGAAAATTAGCTACTTAAAGCTGTGCTTTTCCATCATTCAAATTATTTCTTCTGCACTCATTTCAACTCTTTCTTATTTTTCTTGCTATTTGTATATACTCAATTTCAAATTGGGATGTCAGAATGCTGGATTATCTGAAATAACGAGAGGGTAAGTGCAGAAAAAAGTAAATGCCTCTCTTCCACTAACAGTAGAAAAGAGACAATATTTGATTATAGATTAGGAAACTACTGTAAATTATTCCATGAGTCTAGTCCTGCAGCTATCTTGGGATTACCTTGAATCAAAGGTTACATTGGGGTGAGCATGTTGAGAATGTTGCTATTAATGAGCAAAAATCGTTGTATTTCTTTATGAGATACATAAAGGGTTGCAGTATTCTGGCCAAAGAATTGGCTTACTAATGTCTTGCGAGACCGATTTTGGAATACGCCACAAGTGTGTGGGACCCCTATCAATCAACCCTAACGAACAAATTGGAGATAGTGCACAGGAAAGCTGCAAGATTCATTCTTGGCAAATTCTCCCAAACTGACAAGTGTCTCTGGCATGTTAATCATTGGGATGGGAATCCCTTCACAACACGAGACAAAAGAAGACTGCAGGTGATGTACAAAGCATAGGAGAGCCGAACTGGAATGAATTGCGAAACAGAATGCATGAGCCAGATTATGAAGGTAGGAGAGATGATGCTTACAAAATTAGTTCCAAAATTCAAATCACAAATCGAGCTCAGTATTCTTTTAAAGATAGCTTTGAAGCCATTTCCAGGGTTGCCATAGTAACAATTGATGTAACTTTCAGTCGGTCAACACAAAATAATTCCAATTACTGGAATATGTAAAAAAAAACAAAAAACAAGATGTTCAGTAAAGAACATGTAGCCTACTTTCTCCTAAATGAGTATAGTTGTAACTCGTTGTCTTTATCAAGGAGTATAATAGAATTATTTCTTGGTTGAAGACCTTAGAAACTATTTACCTCTACCAAACACCAGAACCTCGGAAAAATACTACCATCATTGAAGAAAGAAAGAGAAGACATATGTCAAGAATTTTATGGAACTGGAGACCTGATCGACCGGACGAGGGCAACATCCAACTTTAAGTTGAGGCATGTGTTTCCACGTCTGGCTGTCAATGGTTTTCACCACCTTAATTGCATAACAAATCTTTCCGTAACTCTACAGTGACGTGTGTATGTCAACTATGTGGACAAGCATGTGAACGCTACCACTTAGAGCTCTGTAGTAAAAGAAAACAATCAAAGACTATGGAATTCAAATCCCCAGAGCACAATTTTAGTGTACATGTTCATTCTTTATTTTCGATTGCTATTTGGCTGCAATAAAAGTATTAATTAATATCCTGAACTAGCACCATCAGGTACTATGTGAGATCGTTCAAATAACATTTTCAAAAAACACACAATAGGCTGTCACATATGCTTTAAAATAAAAAAATATCGTATCATCAACTTGTCATTCTTCAAATTCGATGCGTATCGAATGCCAACGGTAGGCTAACCAATGGAGTCCCACATAGACCAGTCGTGACATCTGGTGGAAATGTTTTGCATAAGATAATCCTAATAGGGCGAGAGCATTCTAGCGGCCATAAAAGGAAACTATTCAATTAAAGCTGTTCCAACGTGCAGGCCGCATATTCGCCGATCCCACTTCATAGAGTATAGGCCCTAAAATGATGGTTTATGATTGTGGTTGAGCTACATCAAATTCGAACTCTCGTCTACAGATAGCGTGCCACTCTGCATCTACAGACAATTGGTGGGAGCTGCAGAAGTGCCAATGCCAATTTCAAGTTTATAGGTTATATCATATGTTATCAATGTAAGAAGTGAAATCCAGAGGTTCGAAATTCACGTAGGATTGAAGCCTTATATTATAATCTCAAAGTTTAAGATTGCAAGTTTATTTGTTTGGATATCAATCAATACCGTGTATGTATCTAATAATAATATAATATTGTATGGCCTTGGGTGCTGGTCGCAAGTTTTGTTATTTGACGCCCAGAGGGCAGCTTGCATGTCGTTCCTTGGAACGCTATGAAAGTCAAGGAGGTTAGATATCTAAGCTCCATGACACTATAGCGCTTTATAGTAGAGCAGGGTGGTCCAACCTTTAGTTATCCGAGGGCCAATCAAACTTTAGTATAGGAATGTGAGAGTCAGAGACATTCCAGAAAGAAAATGTATTAAATATTTTACTCAAAATATTAATTAAAATTTATATTAAATGAAGTTTAATATTACTAGTTTATAATAATATGCCACTTCATTTTACAGCCGAGAAATCAATGTGATGATTGGCACTGCTTTCCTGATACAAATGTATCAATGTCCACTGCAAGTTCAGTAAGGCAAAGTCTCAGGCTCGATTCCAGAGAAGCACTCTCAATTCGATTTAATTTGTTTGAGAACAGAAAAAGACCGTTCTCACGCATACGTACTGCCAAACAGCAATAACACTTGCAGAGAGAATTTAAGCAGTTTAGGAAAATATTCTTTAGAAATCGGTTTCCAGACATTTTCAAGGACATCACACTTTTTAGTCTAGTAGAAGGGGTCTGCCTGAATATCACACATTTCCATTTGAAGGTCGCAGTGCTCCTCACTCACTTTAATATCCATGGGGTTGTTGAACAGTGCAAGTTTCGGTTTTTGGGAGTCAAATTCCTGGAATCTGTTCTTAAACTCTTTCTTGATATCCATTATTATTACATGAAACATACTAAAATTTATGCCACTTTTTTCTTCTTTCGACTGCTGACAAGATCGGAAGTGTGCCATATTATTTGCCTTCACTGCAATTTGCATTACAAAAAGTTTTTTGCGGAAGCCCTCAATATGTCGTAAAGCTGGGAGATATTTTGTTTTCTGCCTTGTAGTGTAACGTGTTTTTCGAGGGTATTTTACGCCACTGACATAAGTCAGTAAGAAGCCATTCAATGTTTATTTACGCGGCAACTTGTTCAGCCCAAATAATTTTCATTTAACTTATTATTATTATTAATGTATTTTGGAGCGTTTTTTTTTTAAGATTATAAGTATACAGAGAGGTTTTCGATTTTATAGAAAACTCTATCAAGCGAATTATTACGAACAACATTATCGCGGAAAATTATATGATTACGGAATTTTACGGATTTTAGTCAGTTAGGGTTTATTGTGAGAGAGATGAGTCATTGGGAATTCAGCTACAGGAATATTCTTGTCGAGAAGCGATGACGAAACCGAGGAACACTTCCAGCTGGCTGTATCAAGAAAAGGCGAATTGGTGTGGAACGGTAAATTTACCGAGTGTGGGGAAGTTGGTGGCGGGTGGTCCCGCGCGCCTGTCTCAAGCCAAGGAGGGGAGATGTGACGCACGATGATTGGTCTACAGGCGAGACGAGTAGCAGAGGAGTGGAACTTTGGTGGGGGTACCGACGAGACAAAGTATTCGCGCGCAGTGAGGAGAGAGACTTTGTAACCTGTCCGAAGTGGACGTACTCTTTTGTTGGTTTCGTTGTGATCGGACCGTAACTTGAACATTGTATTTGGATAGTCTACGGACTACATACTCGTGTTCGATGGCGAACTTTTCAATACTGCTATTCTCAACTGACACATTAGTTATGAGAAATACGCGAGCTCTTTTGAACAGGGAATCAGCGTAGGTGGCTTACGGATTGTGATCCACCACTATTAAGCACGTAACTTCAACATTTTAACAACGATCTCCGCAAGTAACGAAGATGGCGACGTCCAAGAGGCTGATGGAAGCTCTCCTGATTCATCACGTACGAGGGAAATGCTACGGCTATTTCCAATGGTAAGCGCGAATGACTCAGAACTACATAATCTCTCTCTTCATCGTTTCATAATCAGAATTTGAGTAACTTTTAGCTTGGGAATAATAGTAAATTCAGTAATTCATCCGACTCCGTTTTCACGTAATTTTCGAGTGGTAAAATTCAAATCGTTACGCTCCAATTTTAAATTATTGATATTATTAAAATTGCCACTACTTGTTTTTTTATATAATAAATTCATTTCTATACTATGCAATCTTTGCTTTCAGTAGGTAGCATTAGATATAGACCTAATTCCTTCTCCTGATACAATTGTTAGTTGGGTTAATGATCAAATCATGCCGCGGTCTGAGTGTAAAGATTCTTTAAGGTGTTCTGCCCGAGCTAGGCGTTGATAAATATAAATTTAGATTTCAACTTAGTGTTGAGGTCTTGGCGCCCATTAATTCAACGTATCTTAGTCAGAGTAAACATTACAATTAGCTCAAACGTGGGACTTGTGGTGGTTTAGCATCACTCACCCCAGCAAAAACATTACATTTGTCGCTACCAACGTGAGGCCGAAAACCTAATAACATTTGTGGAAGGAAAAGGGTATATATTTCTGTGCCTGTTTTTTTTTTTTTTTTAATTTATCGGTGTGTATCAGCATGGGTAGTGTTGAGGAAGAGATGAAGTTGCGTAGTGGTCACCAGTTGGAAAGTGAAGATACGAGCAGTATGGCTAGTCTTGAGAATGAAAGCAGTACAGGGATGTCGGAGGTAAATCCCGATACTGAGGGGGGTAATCAAAACAGTCAAGCAGGGTTAGAGAGTTTGCTTCTTCAGTTTATGTAACAAAATACAATTAGCACAGATGCTATAAATGCTAAACTTGAACAGAATAATGCTAAACTTGAACAAAACAGTAGGGAAAATAAAGAGATTACTGAAACTTTAAATGCTAAACTTGAACAGAATAATGCTAAACTTGAACAAAACAGTAGGGAAATTAGTGATAAATTTGTGCTGATTAGAGGTGAGATCAAAGGGGTGATGGAAAAAAAGCTAAAGAGATTATTGCAGATGTAGATAGAAAATTGGTAGAAGTACAGGAAGAGCTGGAAAGTAGAAGCAGTACACAGGCTGAGAATTTAAAAGAACTAGTGCAACTTGAAACACAGCAGGTCAAAAAGCAATTGGGGGGGGGGGGGGGAATTGATAAAATTCAGGTAGCAACTAAGGAGGTTAAAGAACAGCTGGGGGGTAGAATTGATAAAGTACATGCAGAAATAATCACTGAAGTGAATGGTTTAAAGCAGAAGAATAATCAAACTATTAGCAAGATAGCGGAGAAACAGGCTAAATTAAGTGATAAAGTGGAAGCATCGGAAGGGAGCATTAGGGTAACTGTAACTAGTATTGAGAGAAAAGCTGAGGAGAAAATTGCTGAATTAGAACAGAAGTTGAAAGCTAGAATTAGGCAGGAGAGTAGGCCAGTTTATGTGAATAGCACACACAGGGAGATAGTTGGGAAAGTTCAGCAATCGACAGGGTTGTCCCATGGAATTCATGAATGCAATAGAAAATAAATTCAGGGAGAGGTTGGAAGATGGTAGTATTGAGTGGTGCCAGGTAGTTGAGATTTTAGAGCAAGCGTTTGTAGGGGAGACAAGAAACTGGTTTGCTGTCTACAGAGACAATTTCGAGGACATTTCAGATTTTAAAGTTACAATTTTGTGAGAAATTTTGGAATGAGGTAATTCAGTCTCAGCATCGTGAGGGAATTGTGTGTGGGAAATATAACCCGAGAGGAAACTACACTATGACCGAGTACTTTTAGGACAGGTATTGACGTGTAAATATCTGGATGGTTTGAGGGAGGAAAGTGATGTAGTCGGGCTATTACTAAGACATTTTCCATATAGAATCAAAGAAGCTGCCTGTATCCAAAATGTTAAATCTATTTCGCAAGTGGAAAATCTATTAAGTACATTCGATGCTCTGGGAAGAGGTGGTTACGAGGAGAATTTCGGTAGGAACCAGAGTAACAATAATAACAGGCCTAATGAGAACAGGAATCAGGATGTTCAGGGGAACAGTGGCGAAGTGTCCGAGGCGTACACAGATGTTTTAATTGATAGTGGTTGTATGAAGAGTTGCATAAGTAGTGCATTTTATGATAAAGTGAAAGGAACTGGAGTAAATTTTGAGGAGATGCCAATTAAAAGCACGTTTGTTATCACAGCTGTTGGGAAGAGAGCTAAAGTAATTCCTAAGCAAGATTTAGTAGACATTAAAATTAATAATCATGTAGAAAAGCAGATTTGTCTTGTAATTCCAAATTTAGTATTTCAGTGTTATTTTGGGTTCAGATTGGCTAAGTAGAGTGTCTGGTAACTTATGTTATGAGGTAGGAAGTTTGAAATTTAAATGGGATGATTCTGAAGTAGAAGTAGCGTTCAACGACAATGTTCAGAGAAGTAGTGTTGTAGGTGTGATTTGTACTTTAAATGAGATATCGCCAGCCGTAGAGCGGGATTCTCCAAGTATTGTGGGCAGTGTGATTACGAACGGTAGTCTAGAGGACTCGTTACGTGATGCTACATTTCAGGGAAATATAGAGGAGGAACAGTGTGTTCTGCTCTATGATGTGTTATTGTGTAATAGGAGAGTTTTTGAGGATCGCATTGGTATGGCCAATTGCTATACACATTCATTGAACGTTATTGATAGGTCAGTATTCACAGGACATAGATATCAGGTACCTTTCGCTGCAGTTGAGGCACAAATTAGCCAGATGCTTGAATATGGCATTATTGAACACTCCAACAGTCCATATGTTAATTCTTTGATCACCGTGCCCAAGGCCGATGGCACAGTCCGTATTTGTTTAGATGCTCGTTTGGTTAACAGTAGAATTAGTTCAGACCAGCTGAAATCCATGTCAAGAGAGGAATTAATGCAAACATTTGATGGGAAGAAGTATTTCACTTGTGTAGATTTGAGTTCCAGTTTCTGGCAAGTGCCACTTATGTACGAAGACAGACCATTTACAGCTTTTAGTCATAAATATAACCTTTATCAATTTTGTAGAACACCTTATGGGTTAAAGAGTAGTTCAGCAGCTTTAATTAGAGCATTAAACATCGCATTAGGGGATGACTCAGGAGAGTTTGTAACCATTTACATTGATGATATGGTAATTAGTTCACGCAGTTTTGAGGAGCATCTACGTCATTTAGATATAGTTTTTCAGAAGTTAGATCAGGCAGGGTTCACTTTGAAGCTGTCTAAGTCGTCATTCTGTCAGTCAGAAGTGACATTTTTAGGTCATTGAGTGTCGAGTAGAGGTGTGGCACCAAAGGAAGTAGGGTTAGTAAGATACTTAAAGTAGAGGTGCCACAGAATGTTAAACAGTTAATAACATACCTGGGAATTTGCAACTTTTTCAGAAGGTTCGTTCTTAAATACTCGGGGTTGGTAGAACCATTCAGGGAATTGCTTAAAAGTGGGACTCGGTGGAGATGGGAGTCCAAGCATGATCAGGCTTTTAGAGCACTGAAGGAAGGTTTTGAGAAAGCTGTAGTGCTGAAATATCCTTGGAAAGATAAGGAATATGTGGTTATGACAGATGCTTCGCATATATGCATTGCTTGAGTATTGTGTCAGAAAGATGATGAGGGTAATCTGTGCATTGTATCTTTAGCCTCGCGAGGACTGACAGGAGTAGAGAAAAGATACACGATTACTGAGTTAGAGCTTTTAGGTATTGTTTTCAGTTTGGGGAAATTTAGAATGTATTGAGTAGGGGGGAAATTTGAGATCCATACAGATCACCATGCATTACTGTATTTGAGGACTTGTAAACTCAGTTCTAACAGAGTTAGTAGGTGGATTCTTGCTCTGCAGGAATACGAATTCACAGTAAAATATATTAAAGGTAAATATAACATTCTTGCAGACATGCTATCAAGGGACACTAATTTATGTAGGGATTATCCTGTTGTTAAAGCAGAGGACGGTATTTTAATATGTGCATGTGTGGACAGTAGCAACAGGGCATCGTTACAGACACTGAGAAATATGCTAGTAGAGCAACGTGATGACATTAAGTTAATGGAGCCACTGGCTAGGTTGGAAATAAGTGAAGAAGAGTATGTGAAAGTAGGGCGGTTCACGTACAAGATGCAGGATGGGCTTCTTGCACGGAAATGTAGGAATAATCGGTGGGCAATATGTGTTCCTGCCACTTTGCGGGAGGAGCTAATTTGGTTCATTCATAGGGAATTAGGACACTTTGGTGCTGCCAAGGTCTTCTATGAATTTGGTCGTGACTTTATTTGGAGTATAATGGGAAGGGATGTTCGGAGGATTTTAGCTAAGTGTGACACCTGTCAAAGGAGCAAGTATCCAGTTAAATATTTAGTGGAGGAGAGATCTGCAGTTCTCACCAGTAGTCCCGGCGAACTACTGTGTGTGGATTTATTTGGCCCGATCGTTAAAGGACAGTACGGCTACGAGTACATTTTTATAGTTATTGACGCTTTTAGTAAGTATGTCAAGCTATATCCGCTAAGGAAAGCCACGGGACTAGCGTGTAGCCGTCTGATCATGTACCTGAGTTTGGCCTTCCTCTCAGGATACTATCTGACAGTGGACCACAGTTTACTGCAAAGAAATGGATTACCTGTAGGCAGGAAGCGGGTATTTCACACGTTCATTCCTCTGTAAGGTACCCTCAGGGCAATTCTGCAGAGCGTCCATTAAGGGAAGTGGCCCGTCTTTTTCGGACTCTAGTGCATGACAAGCATTCGGCCTGGGTTGGACATCTTCCCAAAGTCGAGACTTAGCTGAATTCTGTCCAGCATGAGAGCACGAAATTGACGCCATACGAAGTTCACTTCGGAAAGTGACCACAAAAAAAAAAAGAACTAGCGAAGGTGTTGGGTTTAAATGAGGGAAAACAACCGGGGATGGATTACATTGTCCAGTTGGCGAAATTCAGTAATTCATCCGACTCCGTTTTCACGTAATTTTCGAGTGGTAAAATTCAAATCGTTACGCTCCAATTTTAAATTATTGATATTATTAAAATTGCCTCTACTTGTTTTTTTATATAATAAATTCATTTCTATACTATGCAATCTTTGCTTTCAGTAGGTAGCATTAGATATAGACCTAATTCCTTCTCCTGATACAATTGTTAGTTGGGTTAATGATCAAATCATACCACGGTCTGAGTGTGAAGATTCTTTAAGGTGTTCTGCCCGAGCTAGGCGTTGATAAATATAAATTTAGATTTCAACTTAGTGTTGAGGTCTTGGCGCCCATTAATTCAACGTATCTTAGTCAGAGTAAACATTACAATTAGCTCAAACGTGGGACTTGCGGTGGTTTAGCATCACTCATCCCAGCAAAAACATTACAGTAGTTTCAGGTTTAAAGCATATAGATGGGATGTTAAATCTGTCAGAAAAGCAAGATTATGTAAAAACTGGATTTCTTCCAGTTTTTCTTGAAAGTCCTGCCCAATGTTTTTATTTTTGAGAAAAGCAAGGATTTCATTCCTCAACACAAAAAAATGTTGCAAGCAATTTCCAGCACTTAGCCAACGCACTTCACAGTACAATGCAATGCCACCATACTCAGCTTCCAAATTGTCCAGGAATGCAATAAATGCTCTGTGTCTACAGGCTTTATTGCTTCCCCTTATTAAATTTACAGTATTTACAACAGTTTTCATTGTCTAACTGAGCTTCATAATTTTTCCACAGAGTCTCCTGGTGGATAATACAGTGGAAAAACAAAAAAATCAATCCTTTTTCTTTACACAGTCCTACTAAACCAATGTTAGGGCCAACCATTGCTTTAGCTTCATGTCTTGCAATGCCAGAGCACTTCACAAAACCTCCATATTTAGAAACGACGTCATCCAGTGTGTTGAATATGTCAATACCTTTTTTGCTGGTTTCTAATGATCTTAATTCCAACAGTTCTTCATGAATTTCAAATTCTTAGTTTATTGTTCTGACAAAGATAAGTAGCTGGCCGATGTCAGCTATATCTGTGCTCTCATCTAGAGCTAGAGAGTAAAATTCACATTTTTCCAAAATGCTCTTGAGAGAAGCTGAAACTTCACTAGCCATACCAGTAATTCTTCTACTAACTGTCTGATGAGACAAGGAAACTGTTTCAAAATTTTTAACCATCCTATTATCTCCAAATGTAGATGCCATTTTTATAGCACATCTCTTAATGAGCTCACCATCCCTAAAATACTTTTTACTTTTAGCTAGCTCTAAACATTCCTCATCTGATGCCTTTAAACCAGCAGTGTTTGATGGTTGCTGAAATATATTCTTCTGTCTTGTTAGTTTCAGCTTCAAATCATTAAACACACAACTTCTGGCACTTCCCTGTTATTGATCGTATTTTGATTTATGCAAGCTGGTATAGTGTCTATTGATGTTATACTCCTTCGAAACACCTAAGACTTGAGAACAGATAACACACTGTAGTTTTCCATTATTTTCTACAAAAGAGTAACTTTCCTGCCACTTTGACTGAATTTGTCGTTTCTCATCTTCAACACGCCGTTTATTAAGTCCCGCCATATTAGGTACCGCTCTCGCAACAACGATGACAACAAACTCTCGTCGTACTACATCTCTCGAATACCCTCTCTCGTCAAAAACAACCTCTTCGAACAGCCCTGCGCTCTCTTTTATAGGGAAATCCGCTGCAGCACACGAACGATCGCGAACTTATCGGCAGCCAACCCGTTGTCGTGCCGTACGTATTCGTGGAAAGACAATTCTGATTACTTGCGTATTTTTCGGGATCATTCCTTTCTCATCTGGCTCCTTCGTGACATTACTGAATGAGAGTGAAAATTAAAGTAGGCACGCCACGGATTATAACTGTCGAAGAGTGAAGGGCAGTAAGAAGATTAAGGGCCAACAAAAATGAACAGGCCCGAGGGCTGCGGGTTGGACCATACTATAGCAGAGAATGGAGGAACTTTGTGTTGGCGGAAAATCCCGAGATTAATTTTGGCATTATGAACACGGCATACTGAACTCAACTGGGTTCTTTATCATGCCAACAATGTATGACATGCGTGTCGTGATTTTTGTCACCTTTCAAAAATCACTTACCACGACCAGGAGCGAACCTGCAAGCTTGGGGTTGGTAGTCCGACACGATAACCACTCGTCCACCATGGCAAACTATGTATCTAATCATAATAGCTACCCAAATAATATATAGAGTTTTAAGGGGCGGATCTGCGAGGTCATCTGCCCTTCTACCCACATAGAACACAGGCGTACTAGTAAATTAATTTCCAGACAAAGTGAATCATTCCTATAGGCCTACAAGTTAAATGTTTCGTACTCGTCACCATATCTCGGTAATCTCTGGATATAGGATTTTTAATTTAAACTGAGGTTGCTTTAGGTTTATAGGCAATAAGTAAGACAGTTTACGAAATTAAGTTTCTAACGGGTGAAACATTCTGGTTGAAAAAAAAATCCGCTACTGCTTTGCTTTGATAATTTGGAGGGATATACAGTATGGTTTAGAAATGTCTATTTTGATGTAATTTTAGTGGTGAAAATAGGGGTTAAATATTTCCTAAAACATATGGGTTTCTGTGAAACGTTTGGAGAGACGAACACTACACTACTCGAACAACTCTTCAGGAAATTATAGAGGTAAATCGGCATGATTTAACTGGTGTCAGGTATCGTGACGAAAGTTTGCAACCTAATGTTCGGTTGTTGCGAGGTGCTGTGGGCCCAGACTTCGTACTGATGGATGATAATGCCCAACCTCGTAGAACACAAGTGGTTGATGTTTTCTTGGAAACGGAAGATATTTCACGCATGATGTGGCCTGCTAGCTCTCCCGATTTGAATCCTATAGAGCATGTCTGGGACATGCAAGGGAGACGAGTTGCATCACGCCAGCATCCACCAACCACTCTCCAAGACTTGCGAGCTGCTCTGGAGGAAGAATGAGCGTGGATGAGATTGACAACCTCATTCGCAGCATGACCCGTCGTTGTCAGGCTTGTGTTGCTGCCAGAGGTGGTCACACCCCATACTGAGCACATTAACCAGTGTCGGAATCTGTGTGCAAATCCATGAAGTTGGAAAAAACGAAGAACATTTTTGTCTACTGTTATGTATTTTGCAGTGGTTTACTTTTGTATTCTTTACATTGTTGCTAGTTCACTATCACCTGTTTACAGGCCCGGACTTACAGATCCAGAGCCCCTAGGCACTTAACATTTGGGCCCCCCACAATCTCGAAGGTATTTTGGAAATTTAGCAAATTAAATGCACTAGTACAGAACATATAGGCTAATTTTAATCGACTTTAATCAACATCAGAATAATACAGTCTATGTTACTATAGGTACGTTATTCTGTAAAATGTATAGAATCATACGACGAACTTTCTTCTGTGCAAAAGAATGAATGACGTCATCATAATCAATTAACTGCATTATTTCTGACTTTATGTAAATTACAGAGAGTGAATTGAGCCTATTCTCTCATATGTTAGATCTTACGTAATTCTTTACCGTACTTTCTTTAGCGCAGAAAACGACCGTTCTGCTGAGGAGTTTGACACAGGTGTACACAACAGCATTCGGAGCGCAATTCCTAAGTTTGGATAAATGTCTAAAAAGCCTTTTTCCGATAAGTATTTGTATAGCTTCAGTGACGATAACTCCATAACTTCATCATTCCACGAAAAATGAGCTTGCAGGTGCAGACACTCGTTTTTCAAAGTCCTGTCCAAGTCCCCCGGATAAAAAGTTACAAGGTTTCTAGCTCCTTCACGGATGTCTTTAGATTCCAAACGATGTAGTTTCGTAAGAAAGTCAAACTTTTTACTTAACTCCTCATAAACAGATCCGCGTCTCCTTAGTTCTGTAATTAGTCTGTCTATAATGACGATAAAAATTGTACCGGTAACTCTGAATCTGTCCCTGCCAGAGAGTTCGGTCTCGTTTCCTTTTACTTCGTCGAACTGGACTTTATACGCTTGCGTTTCCTTTGCATGTCATATGCATAGCTATTTTCACCGGATTTTTCAATAAATTTCGACTCATAATGATCAAAGGTACCGTACTGGGTTTCCTTAAGTGCTCTAGGTATGTTACCAAAGACTGATACAGTTCAACGATCCTACCCAGATCGATATTAACAGATTGGAGAGATTTGCTTACTGTGTTGAACCTTTCCAAGATGTAATTCCAGAGAAGTGACAAAAAGCAAGTTTCCATCGAGTCTAATGAATTCAGAAGACTTGAAGCCTCAGAGCGCGTAGATGGTTTTCCATTTGCATCATTGGCAATTATCTGAAGAACTACCATGATCTCATCCCAGGAGCAACATAGACTTCGGCAGGCGTCAGCTCGAGCAGACCATCTTGTCTGAGAAAGACTCTTCATGACTGTTGAATTTGACTTCAGGTTCGACAGCAAAATTTGCCATCTGTGTGTTGATGCCTAAAAAAAATATACAATGACTGCAAAATACCGTAGAAAGATATAGCAGCTTGACAAGACTCAGCCGCACAGGATCCAACAAGATTCAGTGAGTGAGCCGAACAGGGAACGAAATCTATCAGAGGGTTCACTTGTTTCATTCTCGCTTGAAGACCAGAATATACACCCCACATATTGCTAGCATTGTCGTAAGACTGCCCCTGGCAATCGACGATATCCAAGTCGTGATTTTTCAATGTCTCTAGGACGACTTCAGCCAGGTTTTCGGCATTATGGCCACTATTTGGAATGAATTTCAAAAATCGTTCGACAGGACATCCGTCTTCAGAGACATACCTCACTATGGAAGTAAGTTGATCTACATGAGAAATGTCCGGAGTATAGTCCACGGAGATAGAGAATTATTTGGTATGTTTTATCTCAGTCACGATTGTATGTATTTCCTTTCCTGCCAAGATCTTGATCATTTCATCACAAATTTCTGACGAAAGACATGATGTTGTGCCACTTCCTCAGTTACCGTGACGTTTTATGTGTAGGCCTAAGTCCAGAAAGGGATCGAACTGTTCCCACTGTTTTTTTAAATCCAAATCTCTCCTGGGAACCTCCAAACGGCAATCCGCGTGCAGAAAGTGACCTCACAACAGTCACAATGCGCCTCAAAACCTCATGATAGTATTTTATTTCTTCTTCCAGCCCATATTTTGTTTCGCGCCATTTTGAACAAGGTAGTCCAATGTAACTTCGTCTAGCATCCACTCAGCAGTATCATCACTTTAAGAAGAATTAGATTCAGAATTTTCTAAAGAATCGTTTTTTTTGTAGCTGTTACACAGTTTTCAGAAATAATGTTTTCAGGTAAGGTAGCTCGTTGCAGTCAGACACGTTTGTTGGAGTTGCTTGTTGACGGTTAGCAGCATCACTGCTACTGCTACTGCCACTGGCTAATGCACTAGTACTACTAGTACTAGGACTGGAGCCAGAACTAGGTCTAGACGTAGACGAGACGAAAAATGCGTTTAACTTAGGAACATTACGAAGAACCACTTTTCTTTTTCGAATTTTTCTTAATTCCGTTTTCTTTTCTGGAACCCGCTTAGTTTTTTATTGAAGTCAGACATCGCGATATCGGTAGTTTCTGTAACAAATATAAAAGGAGATGGTTATTAAACAATAGGAACTAGGAATTTCGGATTGAGATTTTGTTTTTTGGTGTTCAACTTATGAAATAAGAACTAGAGAGTTGGCCCATCTTGAATATTCCAAACAGAAGTGCCTCCTAAAAGAGAAGTTAGTAAAACTTCGCAACAGAAGGCTATTCGCCATACCGGTAGCATTTACCAATAACTCATCCTTTCTTCTTTAATATTTATTTAATAATTATAATTATAATAGCCTATATATTAACACTTATTTAACCAATAATCATTTTATATGTATTCGTATATACCAGGTATTGCAAGAGAGCGATATTTGCACACAGTACCATCTTAAAATCAAAATTTACCTGCACATCGCTCCACCTCGACCATGGTAGCATATTCGTGCTTATAAATTTCGCCACTTTAGCGTGGCGGTACATTTCTAGCCCCAACGCACAGAGCCTATAGAATGGACTGCCTGCACGTGGCCTGGCAATGCTAAGCGTGGATACTGCAGGCGAGAGAGAGGGGGAACGAAGAGGCCTAATTCTAGCTTTTTTTTTTGGCGCGCAGAGCTGTAAGTTTTGGCAAAATGTAGTAAAATATTTATTATAATATTCTTTTCGATCAAGCGTTTTGATAAGGCAAGGCAGGCTTATGAGCATATGTAAAGATTCCGCCACCGGGGCCCCTAGGCTGGCTGGGAACCCTAGGCCAGGGCCTTGTAGGCCTAGGCAGGAATCCGGCACTGCCTGTTTATACTGTTTTGTGGCAAAATAAATGCAACCTTGCAACATTTCCTTTTGTAGCTTTAATTTTGGACACCATGTATCTTAATCACATTTAATTTACTTCAGGTTATTTTTTCACATATTCCAATAATTAGAATGCACACACATGCACTCACGCTCATTCTCTCTCTCTATCTCCAGGGCTGCCACCAATATAATTTAAAATCCTGGTCAAGAACCTGAATACGCGAAAATGTCGAATTTACAGAAAAGAAAAAACCTTCATGAAAAGATCAAAAATGTGTCCTTGTTACCAAAATTTAGAATTTTTAAGCAAAACATTAAACTGTCATTTTCATTGTTCTCAGAGTTAATAAAATATGGCTAATTTTCTTGAAAAATTGAAAAATTCAAAATTACAAATTAATTTTTATGTGTTATTGTTGGTGAAATCGACATCCGTCGGTATCGACCGCCATCCTAATCGAGAGGCGCAACTAGCACCCTCAACTAACTTTTCTTCAGTTCGTTTATGATCTGTTCACGGCAACGATGCAAGTAGTGGTTTTTGATCAGTTCTAGGCCCTCCTCCTCCTCCTCACCCTCCTCACAAGATAGTGACCACATGATATATACCGAACGAATTATTGTAGGAAGTCGTGTCAGGTGTCCAATTACTTGGGGTGACGCCCCCCTTTTGAATTTATAATTTATTTTTTCAAATTTTGACAAAGGGCTTAACTACACAATTTTGAAATGGTGGATGGATGTTCTCAAGCGCTAGAGCTAATGCATGCACCTAAGTACATGGGGCACCAGTGGCGGCCGGTGGTAAGTAAAGCTGGGTGTTGCACCAAAATTTCTGATGTCGCAATTTTATATGGGAAGTTTACACATGTAACAAAAATTAATTAACGTTAGATAAACTACAGTTCTATAAAAACTGAAATACATGGGTTTTCCAAAATAACTGTACGTTCGACAAATAGACAAATTTTAATGGCTCTTTTGGGCTTCTTCCTATAGGAATTCATTAAAAAAATCAGATTTATGTATTTAAGACCTATGCCCGAGTTCATGGGAAGAATTTTAAACACAGCAGGTTGTCTAAGGTTGGATCTCAATCTCCGGGATAATAAACATTCTCAACATAAAAACATGGCAACCGAAAAGTTTGTACGTTAACGAAAAATGTTATTACTAACAAAGACGGGCACATATTCTGCATAAGGATAGGATTTTTATCATTTTAAATGATCTTGTCGACTTCGTAGTTACGCTCGGGTCTGGCGTTACGTTACGGTGACGGGACGAAATGTACCGAGCATGCACTGAGGTGTGTGACGTCATAATACTGCCTGAGCTTCCTCCTTTCCCGCGCGCTCCGGTGAGCGTGACGTCATCCAGCCAGCTACCTCCTTTGACCTTGGTTTGCACTTGCTAACGGACTTTGAGTTCACGCAGCATTTGTAGCATTTAAAATGATATAAAGTCTAGTCTTTCAGACTGACTATCAGTCTTTTTTTTTACTATAGCTTGAACCCCATCAGAGGAACCAGCCATGAAGTGCGCTCTGTCATACGTCGGCGCAATTCATTTTTGCGGAGTTTCGTTCAATTTCTGCTTCTTTAATTCATCCAGTAAACACGCTGCTAATGTGTGTGCATCATGTTTTGTTTGCCTCTTACTACGTATCGGTGCACAACAGCCATCTGAAATATGTTTGAAATATCACTAGTTTCATCTGCTATAATGGCAAAAATTTCCGATTCCTTTATTTGCTTTGATTCTTCTTCTTGGCAAACCTCCATCATAATATGTAAAAATTAATTTTGAATTGTTTTGGACGTTCCTTTGAAAACAGTTGCCCTTACCAAATGACCTTTAACACAGCATCCAACTCAGCGGTAAAATTAATTAGTTCTCTCAAAACACATGGATTTGTTGATGTTACACTTTCATCATGATCACGCAAGACCAGTCCGAAAGAACCACAGAAACGAATACAGTTTATTACAATATTTAACACATATCTATTGTGCCTAACATCTTCGTTATATTCCGCAATTTACCTTCTATAGGCACTGTCCAATTGTGCATCTTCGTTAACAGTTCCAAAAAGTGTCAATTTCAAACAGCTGAAGATTGGTTGGTTGGTTCCTCAGTTTAGGAGCTGCGACAAGGCAGTCATGTAGCCCCATGTACTTTGGGTGTGTGGAGAAACTGTCTGATAACCGGTGTTAATTGTGATGGCTGTATTAGTGAGTGTTATCTGTTTTTAATTCAAGTGAGGACTACAGACATTGAATTTCAAGCAGTTCCTACTTTTGCCGCCAATGGCCACCGTAAACGACTACTAGTTCAGAACTTGGTTACTACACGCCACCGCAGTCGGCTCCTGGCGACGAACGTTGGAACCTAAGAGCGTTGTTCAAATTTTTAACCTATAATTAACTTCACACAGGTGTAATAAGTGGAAGGTTCTTTAACATGCCATAAATCTATGACATGGGACCGCCGGCTTTACTTCCCCTCCGAAGGAATGCATACTGAGGGATTTTTAACGCTCTTAAAAAATCCGATGACTTCGGCCGGGTTTGAACCCGCGATCTTGGGCATAGAGGCTCAGCATGCTACCAACTACGGCACCGAAGCCGCTCAGCTGAAGATTCATGTTTCTTTATTTTAGGGATTATTTTCCATAACTCCTATTTTCGTCCACGCGAATTCTCCACCAACAAACATGTAAAACAGAATAAAGCGTTTTTAATATCGCATTCACATAACCAATTATTATTGCCTTAAATATCTCCTTTAAACGCCCTCGTATACTTATATTTTGGACAATACTTATCCGGTAATGGTGCACCGAGTGTTTTTACTGTAAGTTTATCGTCATCAGGGAGCTGGAAAAACTGTCTGACTAGCAAATTACTTACTCTATTCATTTTCACTCACACTCCACAATACAATTAATGTTTCAAACTAAACATTCCGTTAAAATAAAATACTACGGTAACTTACAAGATGCACAGATGATAAATCTGGGTGCTACATCGGAAAGTGGCGCGAAAAGCAAACTAACAAAACACTGAATTTTGCTAGCCAAGAAATTTCGTAGTGAATGCATAGGTCTACTCACGATCAACCAAACAATTATAATAATAATAATAATAATAATAATAATAATAATAATAATAATAATAAAAATGCATAGTTAAGTATCTGCCTGGAACCAAAATACTCAAATCAACTAAATACAGAACTAATCGCAACCCAAATACCGCAAGAACAAGAGTGGTAAAAGCAAACATAAACCGCTAAAGTACACCAACAATACGTCGCAAAATAGTTCAGCCACTTATCTACTGTACTTATAGCACGGTGGCGTTCTTAGGCTCGCTTCACAGAACAATTGACAAAAATATTAAATGAAGTTATGATGAGAAAACATCTAAAAATAATTGGGTATGAACCAACTAATGTCTCCCTATGAAATTCCGATATTTGTACCGTTGTGGGTGGTATAGCATTCTCTAGTGGTGTGGGAAAGAAACTACCCTTCAGGGGCAGATGACCTCGTAGTTCCGCCCCTTAAAACAACAATAACTAACTAACTAAATAACTAACTAACTAATCTACCCTTCGCGGGGTAAGAGAAATCGAGGGTGTTGTCATTTCCAAAGAGTGGTGCAGTCTAACGGGGCCATTTGGAACTGAGTGTTGCCAGGGGGCTGGCAGCTCGTCTGCAACTCCCTACTACCCATGCTGGTCGGCATGCTATGCACAAGCTTGGCCTCGCCCAGCCTCGTCCTGTACGCCGCGCTGTCTGCTTGGGAGTTGCCACAAGAGAGCTAACCCCCTGGAGTTTGATTTGAAGGCGGCAGCTTTTATAGGTACAGTGTGAAGCATTTGGATAAATAATATCAAAATATAGATGAATTTAACACATTTTTGAGTGCATTAGATCTATAAAACTAAAACATTAAAGGAAAAGAAACTACGAATTAGGTGTAAAATTATTGGGAGTTGTGCAACGCTGCAACAATGTCACCAGCCGCCACTGTGGGGCACACACAATTATCCCATGCTGGTCTTATGGAGGGTGGGGTAAAGCTAGTGTTCAGGCTAATGCACACACCCAAGTACACAGGGCACATGCAAATCCCCCTTGCTGTTCTTATGGAGGATGAGGTAAGCCTACGATGCGTGATTTAAAACAAGCCAACTCTTGCAGTGTATGACGTTACGTGATACGGGTGTTACAACCGGATGCAAGGTCAGCGCTAGGGTAAGGAAGTGTGTGAAACATAATTCTTGCTGACGTAGAATGTCAGCGAAAAAAAGAACTCCCCACCGGATGCGAGGTTTATTGTTACAAAATAGCAAGTTTGCGAAACATGATTCTTGCAGATGTAGGATGTTAGTGAAACATGATCTTGCCACTGGAAGCAAAATGCTATGTTACAGGATGCAGGTGTGCAAAACATAATTCTTACAGATGTATGATGTCACGTGATGTAGTTGTTTATTATCGAGCATGAGAAACGTTATATCGACAGATATTTGAGGTGACACAGGTGCACGCATGACGTTGGTGTGTTTGTGGTATAAAAGGCTAGGGAGGGGGAAAGCCTTTCTCACTTTGTACTTGAATCTCGTGAACGACAGTTGACAACGTATTATCTCTACAGCTTACCTGTGTGTTGGAAAACGACATGAAATTACCTTAATACTATGGTAAGTATGTTCTCCTTAAAAATATATTCAGTTGGTTATAAGCACTCTATTAAGTTCCAACGTTCACCACTAGGTGTCAGTGACAGTGCCATACTTGATAACCAAAGTTAGAACTACTTGGCAATCGCGTGAAGCTAAATTTGTAGGTTAGATTTGATTAACGCTCTCTTGAGTTTCAATGTTCACCACTAGATGTCAGTGACAGTGCCATACTTGATAACCAAAAGTTGGAACTACTTGACAATCGTGTGAAGTTAAATTTGTAGGTTAGATTTGATAAACGCTCTATCAAGTTCCAATGTTCACCGCTAGGTGTTAGTGACAATGGTATCTGATAACCAAAGTTGGAACTACTCAACAATCGTGTGAAGTTAAATTTGTAGGTTAGATTTGATTAACACACTATTAAGTCCAAATGTTTACTGCTAGGTGTCAGTGACAATGGTATTTGGTAGCCAAAGTTAGAACTACTTGACAATGGTGTGAAGCTAAATTCTTAGGTTAGATTTGATTAACGCTTTATCAGGTTCCATTGTTCACTGCTAGGTGTCAGTGACAGTGGTATATACTATCCCCAGTTAGAACTACATGAAATAGACTTGCTAGGAGTTCACAGATGATTGATTAAAATACCCTGCTATGACCATTGGCTGTATTTTCTTTCCTTTACTTTGTTTTATATTATATTATCATTTATGGTTTCTTTCTTCTATAGGTAATTTGGAAAGTGATCATCATGTTCAAGTGTGCCGAATGTAAGAAACAGTTTTCAAGACCAGACAACCTTCAACGACATGCAAATGCTAAGCATAACATTAAACTGTTTGTGTGCAGTTATTGTACTACCACATTTAACAGACAGGATAAGCTTGCACGTCATGTAAATTTAATGCATGTTAGTTCAGCACCTTTCTCGTGTTCAGTTTGTGAACTTGTTTTTTCTGGTGTAAAGCGATATCAATCCCACATGGTTGAAGTGCATGGAGAACAAGAAGAATTAAAAACTGTAAATCCATCAACTAGCACGGAACCTTTCAATAAATGTAATGAAGTAGCGGGTGACAGTCCTGAAATAAATGCTCAAAAGCGTAAATGTTCTCAAGCTTGTGAAAATAGTTATTACAACAAAAAGAATGTAAAATGGTGAGCCTTCGATGTGGTGATGTATGTAATATTGATGTATCTTGTTCAATGATTCAAGGGCATTTACGCCGTATTAATCATAAAAACAACGCTTGCCTTGAAAAAAATTCTGGGATAATTCATGAAATTTGTAGTGCGTTTAAAAGTCGATTTGCTAGTTACAGACTTCATAGTGAAGAAAAAACTCAAATTATTGGAACATTTTTTCAAAATGTTCAACCTAGTGTGTTTGGCTTAGTAGATAATGTTTTAGTGGAGCATAAAACATTCAAAATGAATTTTGAACTCTTTGGACTCTATGTAAAAACTGGGAGTGAAGGTGAAATAATGGATATTAAACCATTTAACACAAAAACGTTATTGTTAGTGAATCAACTATTATCAAAAGTGCTATCATCGTGAAGAGTGAAGAGTTCCAGGAAATGGAGTCAGGCTGGGCGTTGGTTGAAGTACTATATTTAGAAACCAACATGAATACATCATACATTGATTTACCAGTATGGATCAAACGGAAGAAAGCTGTTGCGAACGTTACGAATAGTGACCATGCATGTTTTGCGTGGGCTGTAACCTCAGCTCTTCATCCAGAAGTGGAGCATATTATATAGAACATCATCTAATCCTCACTATTCTTCAGTGTTAGATTTAGAAGAAATGGAATTTCCTATGGAAATAAAAGACATTAAACGTCTTGAAGAACTGAACAATGTAAGTATTAATGTTTATGGAATTGAAAACAAGAGTATAGTAGGTCCTCTATAGTATACTCAAGAAGAAAAGAATGCTCATGTAAATTTACTATACATAACTAAAGGTGAAAATGCCCACTATTGTTGGATAAAACATTTAAGTAGACTTGTCGGTAGTCAAATATCAAAAGGTGAATTTAAGAAGTGGTTGTGTGATAGCTGTTTGCTATATTCTAAGAAAGAGGACCAACTAACTCAACATCAAGAATGGGGATGTAATCATGTGTGTACGGTATTACTTCTAGAAATAACATTCTGAAATTTAAGGACTTTGAGAAGCAGCTTTGAGTACCATTTGTTATATATGCTGACTTTGAGGCTTTGCTAAAACCATGTAATACATTTTCATCGAATCCAACCAAACCTTTTACCAACACTACTCACATTCATGAACCTTTTAGCTTTGCATACTATATTAAATATAGTTATGATGACTTGTTAAATAAGTTTGAGCTCTATAGAGGACCTGATGCACCTTAAGTTTTTATGGAAAGACTTGAAAAAGATGCAATCCCGTATATCCTCTATTTTAAATACTATCATTCCAATGGAGTCACTAACATCATCACAGCAAATGAGTTTTGAAACTGAAACTAATTGTTTTATATGAGGTGAATGTTTATATACAGATAGGGTTCGCGATCATGACCATATAACAGGGAAATATCGTGGAGCTGCTCACCAAGAATGTAATTTAAAGTAAAGAATAACTAAATTCATTCCAATCATTCATCATAACGGTAGCAAATACGATAACCACTTTATCGTTATAGAAATTGGAACTTCAGATGAGAAAATTGATGTGATTGCAAATAATCAGGAACAATACATATCGTTTACAAAATACATCAAAACTGACAATAAAAAAATAATAAAACTTCGATTTTTAGATTCATTCCGCATTATGCCAAGTAGTCTTGATAAGCTTGTTAGTAATTTAAAATCAGATCAGTTTCATGAAATTCAACGTGTCTTTCCTAAAGAAGATGATTTTAACTTGATTCGTCAAAAGGGTATATTCCCTTATGTATATATTAACTATTTGGAACGTCTTGAGGAGTGTTCTTTACCACCAAAAGATGCATTTAGCAGTGCCTTAAACACAAGACATGCACAACGTGTATGGACTCTGTTTGACATTCAAACTTTAGGTGCATTTTCAGACATTTATATTTAAAGACAGATGTGTTATTATTAGCAGATGTTTTTGAAAATTTCCGGAATGTTTGTATGAATAATTACGAACTTGATCCTTGTCAGTATTTTACTGCTCCTGGGTTAAGTTTCAGTTCAATGTTGAAAAAAAAAAAAAAACAAAAAACAAAAAAAAAAAAAAACAAAAAAAAAAAAAAAAATACAACGAAAGTAAATTTAGAATTGATGACTGATATAGACATGATTAATTTAATAAATCATCGGTTCGAGGTAGATTAAGCCAATGTAGTGGACGGTATTCCAAAGCAAATAATAAATACATGCCTAGCTACAACCCTTGTGAAGAGTCAAAGTATATTGTCTACCTCGATGCAAATAACCAATATGGTTGGGCTTTGAGTCAATATCTACCACTGAAAGATTTTCGCTGGCTGACACAACCTGAAATTGATGTCTTACATGTTAACACTCAAAATGATAACGATGATATAGGATATATTTTAGAGGTAAATCCTGATTACCCTAAAGAGTTTCATGTTAATCATAATGATTTACCATTTTGTCCTGAGAATATGAAATCTCCGTACATCACATCACGAACGAAAATGTTAATTGCTAATGTGAATGATAAATGTAAATATGTAATACATTATCAAAACTTGAAACAGTGTCTACAGCATGGATTGAAATTAACTAATATTCATCGCGTATTACAATTCCGTCAGTCAGCATGGCTTAAGCCATATATTGATCTGAACAATAATTTAAGAACACTGTCAACAAACGCTTTTAAAAAGATTTTTATAAACTCATGAATAATAGTGTGTTTGGAGAAACTATGGAGAAGGTTGATAAGCGAGTTGATATAAAGCTGAAAACAAAGTGGGAGAATGACGTTACAGGTATGGTGCGAGCAACTTAATAAGCAAGCATAACTTCCATAGCTGTTCAATTATTCATGAGGATTTAGTTGTAATACAAATGAATCGCCTTAAAGTAACTTACAACAAACCAATATAATATATTATGTGGGTTACGCCATTCTGGAATTGTCAAAAACCCTTATGTATGAATTTCACTATGATTATGTTAAGTAAAACTATCATGATAATGATAAATTACTCTACACAGACACAGGTTATTTTATGAGTTTTAAACTGATGATTTTTATGAGGATATCAAAACTGAGCTAAATAGGTTTGATACAAGTGACTATCCCGAGGATAATATCTACCATTTACCTCTAGTAAACAAAAAGGTTCTTGGAAAATTTTAAGATGAATGTGCTGGTGTAGTTATAGACACCTTCGTAGGCACAAAATCTAAATCATAGAGTTATATGACGAATGATGATGTAGTAATAAAAAAATTAAAAAGTGAAAAAGAATGTTGTTAGTAAAGAGTTAGATATAAGTGATTATAAAAACTGTATAGTCAGTAACCCACCTATATTATATATGAAAATGTGTGTATTTAGAAGTAAAAATCATCAGCTACATACTAATTTGCTGACAAAGTTGCTTTAAATAATGAAGACAACAAACGTTTCATTATACCCAGCTCATTTGATACTCGCGCTTGGGGAAACAGTCGCATTGATGACTATTATTTTACTTAAGTCTGATGTTCACCATATTGTAATATTTGTAGTATGTTTATATTGTAATATATTTGTAAAAACTGTAAGTATAGTGTATAACGTTAGACTACTGTAGTGTAAAAATAAAATAAGTAATGCATTTTACTGTAAAATTTTGCTTTTTATATTATGGAAAAGATTTAAAAAAATATACAGGATGAGAGAACTGAACAAGGGGATTGTAAATAAAATGTACTATCATAAAATGTATATGAAATGTATATCGAATAAAAATACATGATCTTGCAATAATGTTTTATTTCATATATAATATACTGTAACGTTACAAAAGAAAATCATAGTTATGCATATCCCTTTATCTTTTTAAGCCCACTTTTCGCATCATGTCCAAGCAGTCACATTGATCCATTACACAATAACACCAGCATAACGAAGTTCATCTTTTATTCCTAATACCGTAGTTCTTCCTCATAACTAGTATGTCCAGCCTGTTTAGAAGCATGCAAAAAGCATATGGCTTACCATGGCTGGTTGTTGATACTTTCATATCGACTGATAAGCACGAACTGAACTCTAGTGAAGTTAACGCAGTAATAAGGGAGAGTGGCATAGAGGTAAGTGTAAGAGTTAACATATGACTTTTTTGGATTTCAGTTTAAACATATTATAACCTACTTTCCCATTTTAACTTTTGAAAAATTTGAAAAATATAATGTTTTTGACTAGGTGTTGGGATAGAGGTAAGAGTAAGAGTTGAGAGTCAATGATCAACCTTAGAGTACGGTACTTTGGACTTTTGCAATTTTAGTGTGTTGTTGTTGCTTACAAACATAGTGGTAAGCATTATACTGTCATAAAAAGGGCTGAAATACTTTCCAAGACCAAGAGAAATATACACTAAATACATTGACAAAAATAACTTGTCAAATATACCAACACACAAAAGCCAATATATAAGCCAACAGAAAAGCCTATATAACAGCCAACACAAAAGCCAACATAAAAGCCAATAGAAAAGCCAACATGAAAGCCAACACATAAGCCAATACATAACCCAATACAAAAGCCAACACAAAAGCCAACATAAAAGCCAACATTAAAAAAGCCAACATTAAAGAGCCAACATAAAAAAGCCAACAAAAAGCTAATACATAAGCCAACACAAAAGCCGTTGTTTTAGGTAAAGTTATGTTAGGTTAGTTAGGTTAGGTACACAAGATGGCAGCTGTGCGCAACCACTTACATGGCGCGCTTTTCAAATAAAGCTGGTGAGCATATCTCAACCAGTCTAGTCAAGCTAACCTAGTCTGTTCTACCTAACTGGAACCGAATCGAACTAGACCGAACTACACCAGGATTGCATCAAACGGGTGAGTAAATGTGTTCTAGAGCAGGGGCTTATGCATACACCAAAGTACACGGGGCACACGCAACTATCCCATGCAGTTTTTATGGAGGATGAGGCAAGCCTGCGATGTACAATTTAAAACAAGCCGCGCGCGTCGTAGGCGTGTGCATGCGTGGGAACATAGGTGTTTATCGACAGTCTCCGGCAATGTTCGGGGGAGTGACCTTGAAAAGTAGTTGAAACTAGGGTAGTTGAAAGTATAGTATGACCCCGTTTCTTACTTATATGAGACGTTTTAACAGCATTTTAAGTGATGAGTTGGCTTGTTTTAAATTGTACATCGCAGGCTTGCCTCATCCTCCATAAAAACTGCATGGGATAGTTGCGTGTGCCCCATTTAATTTGGTGCATGCATAAGCCCCTGCTCTAGAACACATTTACTCACCCGTTTGGTGCAATCCTGGATTAGTTTGGTTTAGTTCGATTAGGTTCGGTTCCGGTTCGGTTCCAATTCGGTTCGGTTCTGGTTCGGTTGGTTCCGGTTCGGTTCCGGTTAGGTAGACCAGACTAGGTTAGCTTGACTAGACTGGTTGAGATATGCTCACCAGCTTTATTTGAAAAGCGCGCCATGTAAGTGGTTGCGCACAGCTGCCATCTTGTGTACCTAACCTAACTAACCTAACATAACTTTACCTTACTTCACTTGAAACGACGGCTCTTGTGTTGGTCTATGTGCTGGCTTTTTATGGTGGCTTATGTATTAGCTTTTTATGTTGCCTTTTATGTTGGCTTTTCATGTTGGCTTTTATGTTGGCTTCTATGTTGACTTTTTATGTTGGCTTTTGTGTTGGCTTTTATGTTGGCTTTTGGGTTGGCGTATGAATTGGGTTATGTGTTGGCTTATGTGTTGGCTTTTATGTTGGCTTTTGTATTGGCTTTTATGTTGGCCTTTGTGTTGGCTTTTATATTGACTTTTGTGTTGGCTTATATATTGGCTTTTGTGTGTTGGTTTATTTGACAAGTTATTTTTGTCAATGTATATAGTGTATTTTTCTCTTGGTCTTGGAAAGTATTTCAGCCCTTTTTATGACAGTATAATGCTTTCCACTATGTTTTTAAGCAACAACAACACACTAAAATTGCAAAAGTCCAAAGTACCGTACTCTAGGGTTAATCATTGACTCTCAACTCTTACTCTTACCTCTATCCCAACACCTCGTCAAAAACATTATATTTTTCAAATTTTTCAAAAGTTAAAATGGGAAAGTTGGTTATAATATGTTTAAACTGAAATCCAAAAAAGTCATATGTTAACTCTTACACTTACCTCTATTACACTCTCACTTATTACTGCGTTAACTTTACTAGAGTTCAGTTCGTGCTTATCAGTCGATATGAAAGTATCAACAACCAGCCATGGTAAGCCATATGATTTTTGCCTGCTTCTAAACAGGCTGGACATACTAGTTATGAGGAAGAACTACGGTATTAGGAATAAAAGATGAACTTCGTTATGCTGGTATTATTGTGTAATGGATCAATGTGACTGCTTGGACATGATGAGAAAAGTGGGCTTAAAAAGATAAAGGGATATGTATAACTATGATTTTCTTTTGTAATGTTACAGTATATTATTAATGAAATAAAACATTATTGCAAGATCATGTATTTTTATTCAATATACATTTTATATACGCTTTATGATAGTACATTTTATATACATTCCTCTTGTTCAGTTCTCTCATCCTGTAATTTTTTAAACTCTTTTCCATAATATAAAAAGCAAAATTTTACAGTAAAATTTATTACATATTTTATTTTTGCTTAACTGCAGTAGTCTAACGTTGTACACTATACTTACAGTTTTACAAATATATTACAATATAAACATACTACAAATAATACAATATGGTGAACATCAGATTAAGTAAAGTCATAGTTGTCAATGCGACTGTTTCCCCAAGCGCGAGTATCAAATGAGCTGGGTATAATGAAACGTTTGTTGTCTTCATTACTTAAAGCAACTTTGTTCAGCAAATTAGTATGTAGATGATGATTTTTACTTCTAAATACACACATTTTCTTACATAATTAGGTGGTTTACTGACCATACAGTTTTTATAATCACTTATATCCAACTCTTTACTAACAACATTCTTTTTCACTTTTTATTTTTTTATTACTACATCATCAATCGTCATATAACTATATGATTTAGATTTTGTGCCTACAAAGGTATCTATAACAACACCAGCACATTCTTTAAAATTTTCCAAGAACCTTTTTGTTTAGTAGAGTTAAATGGTAGATATTATACTCGGGATAGTCACTTATATCAAACCTATTTGCTCAGTTTTGATATCCTCATAAAAATCATCAGTTTAAAACTCATAAATAAATGAATCAGTGTCTGTATAAGGTAATTTATCATTATCATGGTAGTTTTTCTTAACATAATCATAGTGATATTCATGCATAAGGATTTTTGACAATTCCAGAATGGCGTAACACACATATATGGGTTTGTTGGTAAGTTACTTTAAGGCGATTCATTTGTATTACAACTAAATCCTCATGAATAATTGAACAGCTATGGAAGTTATGCTTGCTTATTAAGTTGCTCGCACCTTACCTTTTACCGTCATACTCCCACATTTTATCAGCTTTACATCAACACGCTTATCAACATTCTCAATAGTCTTTCCAAAAACACTATTATTCATGAGTTTATAAAAATCTTTTTCAGTTTGTTGACAGTGTTCTTAAATTATTGTTCAGATCAATATATGGTTTGAGCCATGCTGTCTGACGAAATTGTAATATGCGATGAATTTTAGTTAATTTCAATCCATGCTGTAGACACTGTTTCAAGTTTTGATAATGTATTACATATTTACATTTATCATTCACATTAGCAATTAACATTTTCGTTCGTGATGTGATGTACGGAGATTTCATATTCTCAGGGCAAAACGGTAAATCATTATGATCATCATGTAACTCTTTAGGGTACTCGAGATTTACCTCTAAAATATATCCTATACCATCGTTATCATTTAGAGTGTTAACATGTAAGACATCAATTTCAGATTGTGTCAGCCAGCGAAAATCTTTCAGTGGTAGATATTGACTCATAGCCCAACCATATTGGTTATTTGCATCGAGGTAGACAATATACTTTGACTCTTCACAAGGGTTGTAGCTAGGCATGTATTTATTATTTGCTTTAGAATACCGTCCACTACATTGGCTTAATCTACCTCGAACCAATGATTTTATAAAATTAATCATGTCTATATCAGTCATCAATTCTAAATTTACTTTCGTTTTTTTTTCAACATGGAACTGAAACTTAAACCCAGGAGCAGTAAATTACTGACAAGGATCAAGGTCGTAAGTTTTCATACAAACATTCCGGAAATTTTCAAAAACATCTGCTAATAATAACACATCTGTCTTTAAATATAAATGTCTGAAAATTCACCTAAAGTTTGAATGTCAAACTGTGTCCATACACGTTGTGCACGTATATATTCCTGATCACTGATATGACTTGTGTTTATGGAACTATAAAATGCATCTTTTGGTGGAAAGGAACACTCCTCAAGACGTTCCACACAGTTAATACATTGAGTCCGGGAATGATCTCCGCAGCGCCTACATGCGTCTGCGAGAGCTAGCTGCAGCAGTTACGTAGGTAGCACGGCTGCAGCTTGCATAATCTCTACTTAGTATAAAACGAAGTCCCTGATTCTTGGATGTTACGGGTAAACTCGAGAACCACTGGATGGATTTTGATGCGGGTTTCACCATTCTGTAAAGGATATATCGAGTATGATTTCTGTAGAAAATAATTTATTTGTGAACAAAGGAAGCCGAGCAGTAACGATTTTAGTGGAAAAGTCGATAAAAAACCTGGCGTCCAATCGATTTGTAAGCTTACGCTGGGTAAACCGTTAAAAATATCTAAATACCATGAGTGTAAGAATGTTCAGCATGAAAAGTTCTACAAAAAAGTGCCGGAGAGAATATGTCTATCTTCGATATATCGCCCACTAAAAGTGCTTTTACGTTTTAATTTCTTCCAACCATGTCCATTCAACTACTGAGGCGACAGTTTACAAGCTAGCTAAGGGTGATTCTATCATCCTTGTAACAAATAAACAGTAAACATTGTATTCACCACAGCCATTCATAACAGATGCTGGAACCATTCACAGTACATCACTCTTTTTCCGTAATCAGTTTGTTTTAATTAATGAACCACGGTAACTTTATAAGGGAACAACTGAAGCTTGTCCCTTACAGCTTTATGTGCTGTCGACTTAGTGATTCCTGTTTGTAGAGCTAATTTTCGTGTTGATTTACTTGAACTACGCAGCATTATATCGGAGATTTTATCAAGTTTTTCGTCTGATAAAAGCGTAGGCCTGCCTGTTCCCGGTACATCGTGGACTAAGCCAGTCACACGAAATTTACTTACCAAATCCCGAACGGTATCCCGGTTTGGACACTTTGAATTAGGAAACCGCTCCAGAAATCTTAATTTTACATTTTCTCTAAACCGATCGCCTTCGCGAAAAACGTATTCCACCAAAAAAACTCTCTCTTCAGTAGTCAACATACTGTATACTGTTGCACTCTTCCCTGACTGTAATACAGACTGAAGACATGCAGGCTCACGTGCTTATCGCGATACACACCGACAGCTCACACGGGGAAGTCCCGTTTTGAAGGACACAGTGCAGTGCAGCCAACTAAAACTCATGAATCAACCACTCACAACTGCACGTACCCACTGCGGAGAACATTCTGGGGCGTCCTGTATATTCATAAGGGAATATACCCTTTTGACGAATCAAATTATAATCATCTTCTTTAGGAAAGACACGTTGAATTTCATGAAACTGATCTGATTTTAAATTACTAGCAAGCTTATCAAGACTACTCGGCATAAAGCGGAATGAATCTAAAAATCGCAATTTTATTGGTTTTTTTTACTGTCAGTGCCGTATTTATGTATTTTGTAAACGATAAGTATTGTTCCTGATTATTTGCAATCACATCAATTTTCTCATCTGAAGCTCCAAATTCTTTATAGATAAAGTGGTTATCGTATTTGCTACCGTTAAGTAGAATGATTTGAATGAATTTAGTTACTCTTTACTTTAAATTACATTCTTGGTGAGCAGCTCCACGATATTTCCCTGTTATATGGTCATGATCGCGAACCCTATCTATATATAAACATTCACCACATATAAAACAATTAGTTTCAGTTTCAAAACTCATTTGCTGTGATGATGTTAGTGACTCCATTGGAATGATAGTATTTAAAATAGAGGATATACGGGATTGCATCTTTTTCAAGTCTTTCCATAAAAACTTAAGGTGCATCAGGTCCTCTATAGAGCTCAAACTTATTTAACAAGTCATCATAACTATATTTAATATAGTATGCAAAGCTAAAAGGTTCATGAATGTGAGTAGTGTTAGTTAAAGGTTTGGTTGGATTCGATGAACATGTATTACGTGGTTTTAGCAAAGCCTCTAAGTCAGCATATATAACAAATGGTACACGAAGCTGCTTCTTAAGTCCTTAAATTTCAGAATGTTATTTTTGTTGTTGTTTGAATCTTCAGTCTTTTGACTGGTTTGATGCAGCCCTCCATACCTCCCTGTCCTGAGATAATCGTTTCATCTCTACATAGTTACCACACCCTACATCCGAGGCAATCTGTTTAACATATTCTAACCTTGGTCTACCCCTACAGTTCTTGTCCTCGACCCTTCCTTCCGTAACTAAGCTTGCTATTCCTGGGTGTCTTAGTATGTGTCCTACCAACCTATCTCTTCTCTTCATTAGCAGTCGTCAGAAACATCTCTCCTCTCCCACTCGTCTTAATACCTCTTCGTTTGTCACCCTATCTACCCATCTGATCTTCATCATTCTCCTGTAACACCACATTTCAAACGCCTCAATTTTCTTCTTTTCTTCTGCACCAATAGTCCAAGTTTCACTTCCATAGAGTGCCACCCTCCAGACAAAGGCTTTCAAAATGACTTCCTAATACCCAAATCTAGGGTATGTTCGATATCAACAGATTCCTTTTCTGTAGAAATGCTTTCCTTGCCTGAGCCAACCTACTTTTTATATCCTCCTTGCTTCGTGCATCACTGGTTATTTTGCTGCCTAAGTAACATAACTATCCTACTTCCTTCAGCTTTCCACCTGCCAATTTTATGTCCATAGAGGTTTCTGATTTCTTTCGGCTGCATTCCAATATTTTTGTTTTACATTTGTTAATTTTCATCATGAATTCCTCAAGACGGGGTCCATACCATTCAAATACTCTTTTAAATCCTCAAGCGTGTCGGCCAAGATGACGATGTCGTCGGCAAATCTCAGAGTTGAAATTATTTCTCCTTGAATCTCCACGTCCCACTTTATTTTTTTCTCCAATTTCCTTAATTGCTAGTTCAATGTAAAGATTGAAAAGTATGGGTGATAAGTTGCAGCCTTGCCTTACACCTTTCTGAATCCCAGCTTCTCTCTCATGTCCTTTAGCTCGAATGACTGCAGTCGGGTTTCTGTATAGATTGTAGATCACCCTACTATCCCTGTACTTTATTCCAATCGTTTTTTTAAATGTCAAACAATTTAGTCCAATCAACGTTATCAAAAGCCTTTTCTGAGTCTACAAATGCCATGAACGTTCTCTTGTCTTTCCTTATTCTACCTTCCAAAATCAGCCTAAGACTTAGTACAGCTTCCCTCGTTCCTACATTTCTCCTGAAACCAAACTGGTCTTCACCCAACTCCGTTTCTATCTGGCTTTCCATCCTCTTGTAAATTATTCTTGACAGGATCTTTGAAGCATGAGTAATCAAGCTGATTGTACGGTAATCTTCACATCTGTCAGCTCCCACTTTCTTCGGTATAGGGATGATAACAATCTTCTAGAAATCAGAGGGTACCTCACCTGTCTCATAAATCCTACACACCAAGTGAAATAACCTGATCAGACCTTCATCTCCTATGCAGCGTTGCAACTCAATCGGTATATCATCTATGCCTGGTGCTTTGTTCCTGCTTAAGTCTTCCAATGCTCTGTCAAATTCTGATATCAAAATCTCCTTTGGATCCTCGTCATCCTGCATGGTGAACCGTTTTTCTTTTCCGCCTGTAGTCTTCCCCTTTTCTTTTTCTTTCCTTCGGCGTGTCGATTATCGGAATTGTTCTCTTTTCTTCTGGGTTATTACTGCCAGGGTAACCGAGCAGATCAGTGGACATTTCTATAATTGCTGATCAAGGTTCGTTATTGTGATTTCTTACTATGCCGAATCGTGATCAGTGACACCTCTTTCCTTTTATTTTCTCTTTTCCGCCACCTGTAACAACCCTTTGTTACCCTCTCGAGCAGTCTTCTGTTTTTTCTATCCTGGTAGGACCTCTTTGTTTGTGCTCCCGCTCTCGTATTCGAGATGCCTGTCTTTATTTCGGTTTTCTCCCCTTTTTATGGTTATTTATATAAAGATGCGCGTGGAGACATGTATTTAATTTGTTTTCGTACTATTTCGTGATGTCGGATAAGCTGAATCCATCAAGGTGAGTCACGCCTTATTATTCCTTGTGTGTGAGAGTGGATATGTGGCTTGTGTATGGAATACTAGGGCATTTAGCCTCTTCTAGTATGTCCATTGTGTGCCTTTATCGTTCCTTTATCTTTTATCTCGTTATCGTCGTTCCTTTTATGTTGGTTTTGGTTCGGTTTACTGGATGGTACGTACATCACAGTAAGACCCAATACCTTACCTTTTATCTTTATCGGTCTACCTTATCTTAGGATTGCGTTTTCATATGCAAGTCTATGAGATTGTCTTACCTTTTTACAGAACTTATCTTGATGGATATCTTTGTAATTTGTAACGTTAATTTTCCTATATATATTTCATTTCGGTTTCTTGCGCCTTAATTTTTATGTTTGTTTTGTTCACGTCATGTCTACGCGTATTTTTATTTCTTTTCCAACCTTTCTTATAATCCCTTACCTCTTGCTTTCTCCTGGGCTATCAGAGTTGCCGATCCCTCTTTGACGGCAGACTCACGTTTCCTGACTTATTTTCTAGCCCTTATAATCTGTCTCCCTTCACAATGTAATTTTACTCATCATGAGTATATCTTCCGCATTTACGTTCCCTCCCTTACCTTTACCGCATATTCCCACATAACCTTAATGTTACGGTTCCTCGTTCGGTTAGGTTACCTCTTGTCTTATGTTAGACGATCATATTACCTTACTTACCTTACCAAGTATACGCTTTCTCGTCATTTTTCAAGACCTTTTCCTTTGAGAATACATACATTACCGTTCCTCTATTTAAGTGTGGCGTTTGCGTACCTTATTTACTAATTGTTTAGATATTTATTTCTTAAGCAATTAGGCTAAGCTAAGCTAAGCCCAGGGTTCTTATGATTAGCGCATTCGAATAGAACTTGCATTCACATCGCAGTGAATGTACGTTCAATCTATCGCCTCTGATACCTTCATTACTTTAGTCCGGATTCATGGGCCCGGCGCCAGGCTAATAAGAACACACGTTTCCACTGCATCAACATCAGCGAGCAAGGCCAGACGGCACAATGGTCACTATTCAAAACGTTCACAACAGCCTTCTTCAGTTCGATCCATACTGGTAAATCAATGTATGATGATGATGATGCTCGTAGGGGGTTATATTTATTCATGTTATTTCTAGGAGTAGGTAATGCTGTACACACATGATAACATCCCCATTTTTGATGTCGAGTTAGTTGGTTCTTTTTCTTAGAATATAGCAAACAGCTATCACACAACCACTTCTTAGATTGACCTTTTGCTAGTTGACTACCGACAAGTCTACTTAAATGTATTATCCAACAATAGTGGGCATTTTCACCTTTAGTTATGTATAGTAAATTTACATGAGCATCCAGTTTTCCAGAGTATAATATAGAGGCCCTACTATACCCTTGTTTTCAATTCCATAAACATTAATACTTACATTGTTCAGCTCTTCAAAACGTTTAATGTCTTTTATTTCCATAGGAAATTCCATTTCTTCTAAATCTAACACTGAAGAATAGTGAGGATAAGATGATGTTCTATACATATGCTCCACTTCTGGATGAAGAGCTGAGGTTACAGCCCACACAAAACATGCATGGTCACTATTCGTAACGTTCACAACAGATTTCTTCCGTTTGATCCATACTGGTAAATCAATGTATGATGTATTCATGTTGGTTTCTAAATATAGTACTTCAACCAACGCCCAGCCTGACTCCATTTCCTGGAACTTTTCACTCTTCACGATGATAGCACTTGAAATATATCACTGATAATAGTTGATTCACTAACAATTACGTTTTTTGTGTTAAATGATTTAATATCCATTATTTCACCTTCACTCCCAGTTTTTACATCGAGTCCAAAGAGTTCAAAATTCATTTTGAATGTTTTATGCTCCACTAAAACATTATCTACTAAGCCAAACACACTAGCTTGAACATTTTGTAAAAATGTTCCAATACTTTGAGTTTTTTCTTCACTATGAAGTCTGTAACTAGCAAATCGACTTTTAAACGCACTACCAATTTGATGAATTATCGCAGATTTTTTTTCAAGGCAAGCGTTGTTTTTATGATTAATACGGCGTAAATGCCCTTGAATCATTGAACAAGATACATCAATATTACATACATCACCATATCGAAGGCTCACCATTTTACATTCTGTTTGTTGTATAACTATTATCACAAGCTTGAGAACATTTACGCTTTTGAGCATTTATTTCAGGACTGTCACCCGCTACTTCATTACATTTATTGAAAGGTTCCGTGCTAGTTGATGGATTTACAGTTTTTAATTCTTCTTGTTCTCCATGCACTTCAACCATGTGGGATTGATATCGCTTTACACCAGAAAAAAACAAGTTCACAAACTGAACACGAGAAAGGAGCTGAACTAACATGCATTAAATTTACATGACGAGCAAGCTTATCCTGTCTGTTAAAAGTGGTAGTACAATAACTGCACACAAACAGTTTAATGTTATGCTTAGCATTTGCATGTCGTTGAAGGTTGTCTGGTCTTGAAAACTGTTTCTTACCTTCAGCACGCTTGAACATGATGATCACTTTCCAAATCTTATATATAAAAGTGAAAGTCTGTATGTATGTATGTGGGTATGTATGTGGGTACCAGGATGTGGGTTTGTTCCGTATACAAATCTATACCGTTCCACCAATCTCAACCAAATTTTGCATACGCATAGTTTAGGACCCAGAAGGAACGGCTGGCTACATGAATTTTCGATAGTCTTTCTCAATCTTCTGATTTCGACCTTTTTGCACTCGAGCAAATCCTAATACAGTCAGAAAATATACTGATAAAATAATGGCAAGGCCGACCATCTCCATGGCAACACTAGCTCAAGACGGGGCCACAAATTTCTATTTATTTCGGTAAGAGGGCATGCTACACCCACTGCCAGCTAGATCATATCCCTACAAGCTGCTTTAAACTGCCTGTTCATTTAGCATAAGATAGATTGCGGCACCAACCCACTGTGATCGCCGCGACATTTTCACTGCCAGCTGGATCGCATCCCTCCTGGCTGCTAAAAACTGCCTGGCCATTCAACAGTCAGACGCGTACTGGATATACTGTGTATTCATTCGCCGCTAGGTTGCAGCGCCAACCTTCCGCGGCTTTTTAAAGGGATGCTATCTGAAACGAAGGGTTTTTAACTTCGGAGGCTTAATATCGAGATTGAAAAAACGCGAAAACATGGCACTAAATTAGTTCTTTAGTTATTCAATCAGCATAAAGTATATGCTATTAATTCAGACACATACTTACGAACAAATTTTCAGTATAAAGGAATGCGAAAAATACAAAACAAAAGGTTGTTAAGTTTTGAGGCTTAATATCGAAATTGAGAAAACGTGAAAACATGGCACTAAGTTAGTTCTTTTGTTATTCAATCTGCATAAATAATATGATATTTATCATTTAGACTTTCACGGCCCGTGACAATATCCATAATGAAGAATTTTGGGCTTATGCCGTGTTTTATTTAATCAAACTCGACGCGTTTCGATAGAACCCATGTCTTTCTTCATCAGGAATAAACGGAAATACGACTAAATTGTTGCTAAGAGAAAGCAACAAAGAAACTAAAAAAGGTGCCCTAAGATGGATGCCATTTTATCCCCATGTTAGGGACAACGAAAAGCAACTTTCTGAGGGTTCTGATAATAGGTAGCCAGGACTCACTGAGATTGTAGCTGGTGTCGGGGTTGAAATTATCTGGGTGTTTACGTATTTCAACCGCCTCCCTGATGATTCTGGGACGATATTGCTTTATTCGGGCAAGAACATCCACTCCTTGGAACATGACATCATGGCCAGGTGTTAAAGCATGATCAGCAACAGCTGATTTATCAGGTTGAATGAGCCTGATTCATCTATTATTATTACAACCGGGTATCTACCGAGTTCCCTGTACTTGTGGCAAGGCTTATAACGGGCAGACTTCGAGAACGATATGCACTCGCAATAAGGAACATACGGAATATTAAGGAAGCTCAGCATGCTACCAAATATGCCACCAAAGCCGCCCAATATGAGATAATAGGCATGGAAATACAGCAATACTATTCCGTAATATTCAGCTATAGTAGCCTACACACTGAATTATGTACATGCATAATCCATTTCTCATTAATCACACCATTTGCGCGGGGGTTAAAAATCGTAAGTATATTTGACCCCGGAATGATGACTTTATATTCCAAACATTGAATGATTTAAATATTGTTTCCTTCCAAAAAGGTAGATGCAACAATTTAAAAATTAAAGAGCACTATATGAACAAAACGTCTAAATTACACCCATTACAACAAAAATAAAGACTATCAGGAAAGTACTGTAATTGTGAGACTAGGTCCTTGAGAAATGTGCATACACAGCCCCCCCCCCTTTTTGTGTTATTGATGCATTCTCTACTACGTTATTGTACTCCACAATACCTTTCGCCTAGATTTACAGTGAGTTAATATTGCACTTGATTAACTTCAGAGCCCAGGAGAACTATGTTTTAAACTCACTTGGGGCAAAGTGAATATACTTTGCGAAATATATTGGCATGTCTCTTTCTATAACAAGTAAATACACCTCCCGGGCAACGCCGGGTAAAATAGCTAGTTACCTATAAAAGAAAGAAACCATAAATGATAATAAAATATAAAACAAAGTAAAAGAAAAAAATTACAGCCAATGGTCATAGCAGGGTATTTATATCAATCATCTGTGAACTCCTACCATTTCATGTAGTTCTAACTGGGGTTAGTATATACCACAGTCACTGACACCTAGCAGTGAAGAATGGAACTTGATAAAGCGTTAATCATATCTAACCTACAAATGTAGCTTCACACCATTGTCAAGTAGTTCCAAATTTGGCTACCAAATACCATTGTCACTGACACCTAGCAGTAAACATTTGGACTTATTAGAGTGTTAATCTAATCTAACCTACAAATTTAACTTCACACGATTGTTGAGTAGTTCCAACTTTGGTTATCAGATCCCATTGCCACTGACACCTAGCGGTGAACATTGGAACTTGATAGAGCGTTTATCAAATCTAACCTACAAATTTAACTTCACACGATTGTCAAGTAGTTCCAAATTTTGCTTATCAACTATGGCCCTGTCACTGACACCTAGTGGTGAACGTTGAAACTCGAGAGAGCGTTAATCAAATCTAACCTACAAATTTAGCTTCACACGATTATCAAGTAGTTCCAACTTTCGTTATCAAGTATGGCACTGTCACTGACACCTAGTGGTGAACGTTGGAACTTAATAGAGTGCTTATAACCAACTGGATATATTTTTAAAGAGAACACACTTACCAAAGTAGTAAGGTATTTTCAAGTCCTCTTCCAACACACAGGCAAGCTGTAGGGATAATACGTTGTCAACTGTCGTTCACGAGATTCAATTACAAAGTGAGAAAGACTTTCCCCCTCCCTAGCCTTTTATACCACAAACACACCTACGACATGCGTGCACCTGTGTCACCTCAAATATCTGTCAATGTAACGTTTCTCATGCTCGATAATAAACACCTACATCACGTGACATCATACATCTGTAAGGATTATGTTTTGCACTCCTACATCCTGTAACACAGCACCTTGCTTCCAGTGGCAAGATCATGTTTCACTAACATCCTACATCTGCAAGAATCATGTTTCGCAAACTTGCTATTTTGTAACATTAAACCTTGCATCCGGTGGGGAGTTCTTTTTTTCGCTGACATTCTACGTCAGCAAGAATTATGTTTCACACACTTCCTTACCCTAGCGCTGACCTTGCATCCGGTTGTAACACCCGTATCACGTAACGTCATACACTGCAAGAGTTGGCTTGTTTTAAATCACGCATCGTAGGCTTACCTCATCCCCCATAAGAACAGCATGGGGGATTTGCATGTGCCCCGTGTACTTGGGTGTGTGCTATAGCCCCAACGCTAGCCTTACCCCACCTGCCATAAGACCAGCATTGGATAATTGTTCTCTCCTATGTACTTGGGTGTATGCATTAGCTCTAGCACTAGAGAACATCCATCCACCATTTCAAAAATGAGTAGTTTGGCCCTTTGTCAAAATTTGGAAAAATAAATGACAAATTCAAAAGGGGTGAGTCACCCCAAGTAATTTGACACCTGACACGACTTTCTACAATATTTCGTTCGGTATATATCACGTGGTCACCATCTTGTGAGGAGGGTGAGGAGGGGGAGGGCCTAGAATCGATCAGAAACCACTACTGACGTATTTAAACAGTTCATGTATTTTGTGTTAAATAAATCAGTTGAATTACATTTAATCGAGCGTTACGCTTCATTGCCGCTTTAAAACCTCTAACAGGGTATGGGCCCAGGCCATCTCCGGAGATGACTCACCTGCATGGATCCAAGCAATGTCAGGAGAGGCAGTTTCACTGATTCGGAACAATACGTGGAAGCTGGTCGACCGTCCCAAGGGGCAACGTGTGTTAGGCTGCAGATTTGTTCTCCGGAATAAGTTTAACCCTGACGGCACTACAAGCGAGCGGAAGGCACGCGTGGTAGCGAGGGGTTTCACGCAGAGACCAGGAATAGAGTTTCACGACACGTTCGCTCCAGTCGCAAGGCTGAGCACGATAAGGACTTCGGTGGTGTTAGCTGTACAAGATAATCTAAAGATCCAGCAGCTAGACGTCAAGACGGCGTACTTGAACGGAGAAGTAGAGGAGCAAATCTTCATGGAGGCCCCGGACCACTTCGAGGATGTTCTTGCCCATACCGTTCAAGACGAGTCGGTTGATGAGACTGTGCGAAAGACCGCAGGTGAGATGCTGGAGAAGTTAACGAATCGTGAGTGGTGTGCTCACTAAACAAAGCGTTGTATGGACTGCGACAGGCAGGACACGCTTGGTATCACCGTCTTGAGGAAGAGATTACAAATCTCAAGGCGACTCGCTCGCATGCAGGTCCATGCATGTACCACATCGGAGCGGTCGAAGATGTCGGTGCATTACAATGTGTATAAACATATACTGTACCAAGTTTCATTGCGTTTCGTTGGTTAAATCGGGAGAAACGTCTATTTAAAAGTCGCAGTTTCGCTTGGTCGCCTTGTTGGTTTTGTAGTTACCAGGTTTTCAAACGTCACATAGGTGAACTTCTAGTAGATCCCTTTATCAGCGTACCAAATTCCAGGGCAATATCGGTAATAGTTTCGGAGATATTGTATGCTGGTGAAATATTTCGCACAGCCGCCATGTTGGATTGGTGAGACGTAACAACATTTGAAGGGCATGATCGGGGTCGTCCGGAATATTGCTATGAACTTACCGAGTTTCATTGAAATCGCTCCAGCCGTTTAGATTTTATTACGGGGGGGGGGGGGGCACGCACATGAATCACACACATACACACACACACACAGACACACGGACAAAATGTGATCTCATAAGCCTATTTTTTTCATAAACGAAAATGGGCTAAAAATGAGATGACCCGCTTGTATATTGATATCTTAGGAATTACTGAACTACGATGGAGTGGTTTTGGTCAGTTCAAATCAGGAGAACACATACTATATTACTCAGGACATGAGGAAAGGAGAGAGCAAGGTGTGGCTTTTGTAATAAACCAGCAAACTGCTAGAATTGTATTGGGCTACGACGTCATTGGTGATACAGTGATGTCCATAAGGTTAAAAGGGCAACCTTTTAATATGACCATAATACTGGTATATGCCCCAACAACTGATGCTGATGATGTTGATGTATTCTATGCTCAGGTTCAAGCAGCTATGGAGAAGACCTTCAGACAAGATGTGTTACTTCTGATTGGCGATTGGAATGCTTAAGTTGTGAAAGGCGGGGAGCGTGATGGCGCAGTGGCTTAGCTGCTCGGCCTTCACCCGGACGGCTGGGGTTCGAATCTCGGTGACAGCGGGGTGGAATTTTCACATGAAAAATCACGTGGCGTCAGGAAGGGATCCGGCCTTAAATCCCCAGCCAAAACCAAAATGAGCCTGGTTGGCTCCGGCGACCCCAATTAATTGGGAAAAGCCGAAGAAAGGTATCTTTCTTCGGAAAAGCCTCCGTGGCTTAGGCGGCAGCACGCCGGCCTCTCACCGCTGGGTCCGTGGTTCAAATCCCGGTCACTCCATGTGAGATCTGTGCTGGACAAAACGGAGGCAGACAGGTTTTTCTCCGGGTACTCCGGTTTTCCCTGTCAAAATTTCATTCCAGCAACACTCTCCACTATCATTTCATTTCATCTGTCATTCATTTAATCATTGCCCCAGAGGAGTGCGTCAGGCCTCGGCAGCCGGCACAGTTCATATCCTCGCCGCTAGATGGGGGCTTCATTCATTCCATTCCTGACCCGGTCAGAGACTGGAAGCAGGCTGTGGATTTTCATTTTCAAGTTGTGAAAGGCAAAGAGGGAAATGTTTTGGGTCTTTATGGCTTGGGTGATCGAAACGAGGCTGGAGAGCGGCTTATTTGTTTTTGTGAATCTAATAACCTTTTAATTACCAACACATGTTTCAAGCAACCAAAACGTCGGCTGTATACCTGGACATCACCTGCTGGGAAATACAGGAATCAGATCGATTACATAATAATAATGTTATTGGTCTTACGTCCCTTTTAACTACACTGGCTTTTAGAGATGCCGGGGTGCCGGAATTTTGCCCCGAAGGGGAACTTTAACGTGCCAGTAAATGTACTGACACGGCTCCCTCGCATTTGCGCACCCTCAAATGCCAGCTGACTGCGCCAGGTTTCGAACCTGCAACCTTGGGCTCAGCAAGCGAGAACGTTACCCCTGAGCCACGCAGCCAGACAGATCGATTACATAATTGGGTCTAGAAGGTGGCGAAGTTCCATTATAGCAGCAAAAACTTGGCCTGGTGTGCAGATTGTGGATCAGATCATGAACTACTGACATGTAAATTACAAGTCAAACTTAGAAGGTATATTAAGGTAGTCCAACACTCGAGATATGACTTTGCAAACATCCATGCAGTCGCTAGGAGTCGACGCCGACTTGATGGCACCTGTTCATCATCAACATCATTACGTGATAAGTTTTAAGATTTCTATATTCTTAACGGAAGAGTAATTTATTATTAGTGTTATATATGGGGTACATGAAGGAACCTCCACGAAGATTACAATTATAGATGTAAAGAAATGACTAGCAATCGGGTGTACTCTGGGCAACGTCAGACGATGCAACGAAATGCGCTGACGGCAGATCCTTTCACAACCCGTCTCCATCCAAATGGATTGCACAATTCCGAAAGGTCTTTTTCAAGACCACTTGTGTTTATCTCTATAAACTTCGAGGGACTTTCTCTAGAGAAAGAAGTCACATTAGCTAATCTGTGCCAAAACATGCATGTGACATCCTGCTAGTCCAGGACACACACAGGGGGAGTACTAGATACCGTCCAAGAATTGCTGGGATGGAACCATTCTTGGAAAGGCCTCACGACTAACATGAACATCATCTAAGCCTCATTGACTGAAGACAATGCCATCGAGCTCCTCACAGTGCGTACTCCATTCTTCTGTAACACATCAGTCTACAAACACCCGAGACCACTTTCAGCTTTGGAACACCATCCAACTTCAACCACCAGGACGTAAACTTTGTCATTGGCGATTTCAACTGTAGAAGCACAGATTGGGGATACCCAGATTCTGATGTAAATGGAACACGTCTAGAAATATGGACTGAGGCTCATGACTTGCATCTGATCCACGACCCAAAGCTCCCATCTTCCTTCAACAGTGGCAGGTGGAAAAGAGGGTACAATCCAGACAATATCTTTGTGTCCTCAAAGGGCAATGTGTGAAGACTATGGATGACCCTATCCCTCGCACTCAACATAGGCCTGTCATCTACACCGTGAATTCCGTGGTGATGCCTGAAGAGGTACCATTCAAGAAGAGGTTTAACTTCAAGAAGGCTGACTGGACGAAGTTCAGTGAAGAGCTTGACTCGGAGATAATAAACATTCCTCCACAACCTGAAATGTACGACACCTTTGTTGAATGCATCCAGCAAGTTTCAAGGAAAACTATTCCGAGAGGATGTAGAACTCAATACGTTCCAGGCATGTCCGGTGATGACAAACAGCTGTTAGAAAAGTATCAGGATCAATTTGCTCAAGAAACTATCCAAGCTGGAGAAACACTGTTGGAAACCATCACAGCAACAGGCATGGTCAAGTGGAGCAATATGGTAGAGAATCTCGACATGAAGCTGAATAGTAGACAGGCCTGGAAACTGCTTAAAATCTTAGCGGCGACCCTGTAAAACCACAGAAGAACTTCACTGGAGTGACACCTGATCAAGTGGCAACCCAGCTCCTGCTGAATGGTACATCAAAAGGGAGGGCGACCACAGGAGCTCTTCAGCGTGATTTGGAAGCAGAGAATCACTTCCTTCGAGATCCCTTCTCGATGGTTGAACTTGAAGCTGCCATCTCCAGCTTGAAGATGTACAAGGCTGCTGGTGTCGATGACCTACGAGTAGAACAGATAAAGAATTTTGGCCGTAAAACATTGGAGTGGTTACTAAGCCTAATGAACACATGCGTTGCCAAGCTACATATCCCTAAAATGTGGAGGAAATCTCGAGTCATTGCACTACTTAAGCCTGGGAAAGAAACAAACGACCTGAAACATTTTCGACCTGTTTCCCTGTTATGCCATACCTTCAAGATACTGAAACGCCTGGTACTTAATCGAATCAGTAGCATCCTCGAAGAGAAGTTCATTCCACAACAAGCTGGCTTTCGTGCTGGAAAATCATGTTGTAGCCAGATCTTGAGTCTCACCCAACACATTGAGGATGGTTTTGAGCGCGGTGAGATATCGGGAGTTGCCTTCGTTTACTTAACAGCTGCAAACGACACTGTGAATCATAGGAAGCTGTCAAAGAAAGAATATGACCTTACCAAGGACCACCAACTAACATCCCTAATCATTATCTTCCTTCAGAACAGAAGATTCCAAGTCTCGCTACAGGGTAAAAGGAGTAGATGGCGAACCCAGAAGAACGGTCTCCCTCAGGGTAGCGTGCTGGCTCCAGAGCTGTACAACATCTACACAAATGATCAGTCAATTCCAGCAAGTACCAGGCTCATCATCTATGCCGACGACACAGCAGTAGCTGAAGAAGTAGAAGGAAAGCTGACTTCAGCGATGGACAAACTCTCCAAGCACTATGATGCCAACCATCTGAAGCCGAATCCTAATAAGACACTAGTGTATGCTTTCCACCTACGAAACAGGGAATCACGGCGACAGCTGTACATCACATAGCGAGGGGAGCGACGGAAACATTGCCCAACACCAGTCTAACTAGGTGTCACACTAGACCGTGCTCTATCGTACAGACAGCAATGTCTGAACACGAAACAGAATGGCATACTCATGAAGCTGATCGGCAGCACCTGGGGAGCCAGCCCGCACATTCGGAGGACTTCCGGACTTGCACTGCGTGTGTCAGCCGCTGAGTATGCCGCTCCTGTGTGGAACGCTTCAGCACATGCTAATCAGGTTGATACTGCTGTCAACGACACTGCAAGGATAATCTCGGAATGCCTGAAACCAACACCAGTACACAAACTATACCCTATTGTTGGAATAGCCCCACCCAACATCCGGAGGGCCACTGCTGCGGACGCCGAGAAAACAAAGCAGGAGAATGACCATCGACATCCACTATATGGTCACCATTCAGCAAGGTCTCGCCTCAGATCCCGCAAGAGTTTCCTTGCTAGGACTCTGCCGCTGGAGAGAACACCAGAGACAACTCGTCTCAACAGACGGAAGAGCTCACTGCTCACAGACATGTCACCAAAGGAAGAACTGGCTCCTGGCGCCGACCTACCTTATCCTGTGTGGAGGTCCCTCAACCGCTTAAGAGTGGGTGTCCCTCGATGCAAGACCAACCTGCAAAAATGGGGGATTCTTCCAGCAGACGCAGACACCTCTTGTGAATGTGTAGCTGAACAAGACCCAAGCCACCTACTTATCTGCCCCCTGCTGGACAACCCATGCACAATAGAAGATGTTTTTAGAGGAAGTAACAAGGCCATCACAGCTCCAGTTTTTTTTTGTGGAAATGTTGACTGGATACGGAAATGATGAATGATGATGATTGTTATATATTGGCACTAGCAGTAGAACAGCACGCAATCTCCCAGTACCAATAATGCTTGATGCGGAATATACATGCCTTCCCTCTTGGTCCACACTAGCCCTGACCTGCCGATAGGTGTAAACAGTTTACAGCGCACTCACTCCAGAATGGAAAAAAACTCATCAGACAGGTTATACCACTGCTTCTCTGACCTGCACGTACACCTTACATTTCACCCACCGGACATGTCTGGAACATGGTCAGACGGCAATTTGTTCATCATGGTCCAACAGCAGCCACTGTTGATTATTTGCGATTCACATAGAAGCCTCGTGAGGGAGCACCTCGGGCTCTATGCTATGTTGTATGTATGAATGCTTATGTTTATCTTCTTATTATGGTAAATTTGGAATGTAAATACAGAAGTTTATTGTTATGATAACTTGATGTGCTGTCTTCAGTATTTCCAACTTACGTTTCAAGTCTCAAAACCTAAAGATTTGGAAGGTTATTTGGCAAAACATATTTTGAAATAGGGGCTAGTGACGTCTTTAGAGGTTGTGAGGTGCAATCAAATAGTAACTGGACTGCATTAGCTGCTCACCTTTGAAGCGATTATCACCGTAGCGTAGGGATGGAGAATGTCAGTGCAGTAGGCTTGTGATTCAGCCTGCCAAGAGGCATCCAGGTGATCCAGCTGTTCACATTCATGGACGGCAAATTAACAAATCAATAATTGAGCAATGTAACCTTAAGTATTATTACGGCCTGATTATCGACCAAAGATTTTCACAGTTATTTGCTTACTTGTCATGCGACGTGGGGAAAGCCGCTTGGAGAAACTTACCCTCGAATATGTCCATGGAAAGAAAGATCGTGAGCGATTCTAATTCACTGGACAGGCCTCATCGAACATACGTCAACCTTTAGGGTATCACTTCGTGGTGTAGTGGCTTGCGTTCTTGGCTGTCACCGTGCAGGACCTGGTTCACCCGGCTCTACCAAGAAATTTGATTGTGGTCTGAGGGCTGGAACGGCGTACACTCAGTCTCGTGAGGCAGAACTGAGAAAAGTGGATTCCATTCCTTAGCCATCCTAAAGTGGCTTTCCACTTCTCATCCAGGCAAATGCTGGGATGGTTCCTAACTTAAATCCACGGCCACCTCCTTCCCAATCCTAGGCCCAATTACAAATCCATATACCACAATACCACAGGTTATCAGACAAATCCTACACGCAGACCCAAGTACATGGGGCTAAATGACCACAATATCGAAAGCTCCAAAATGAATCGACAATAACCACCCTCTTGGAAGCAGTACCGTTACCTTACGACTGTCAGATCGCGAACGATGGGAAAGATTACGACGTGGCCTCATCGGGAAGGGAGCAATAAACTTCGTATATCAACAGCCCTAATTAACATCTGGATTAACTTAGTTAAGTTACTGGCATTTAGTGCGCACCTGTTATACGTGAATTAACATGAAGATTAAAATGTAAAGCACGTTTACGATGCTCAGGTGTGAAGACTTCACGAACGAAAATGACCTCTTAATATCAAGACTACACTTTATTGTTTTTTGTTGTTTTTGTTTCGTTTTAATTTACGATCTACGATTCTGAATTTACCATACGTAAATGTTCTTCCAAATTAAACTTAATTCACTCATTAGATATATATTCTTATTTTCAAAGAACACCCAAACTTTCAATACCCATGATTTTCTTCTGTAACCAAATCTTAATGATTTGCATTACCACCGCCTACACAACCAAGCATAATATTGCATGCCTACCCCTTATACTCCCGTTTCCGTCGTAAATGTGGCAAGCAGGGTGAAACCTTAGATCCCATTACCGGTGGATTTCCAACCTTGGCAAAAATGGACTACACTGAGCGACACAAAAAGTTGCTAAGATCGTGCACATGGAGATGGCTAAAACTACAGGACTAGATGACTACTCGCTTCCGTATGATAAGTACCAACCAAAAGATGTTTCGGACAATGAAACCTGTATATTATACTGAGACCGCTGAGACAGAGAAATCAAAGCCAACCGACCTGATCGACAGAAGAAAGAAGCTGTGATAATCGATATATCCGTACCACTCAACCATAACCTTCAATCAAGACCAACTACAATACTCAGACCTTAATGCAGGTATCGAAAGTGTGAAAATGGCGTATGCGGAAGCCCGAGATATTGTTTGTTTACATTCGTTGCTGGGATACAATATTAGCTTTGATTAGCTTCGTTTGATGAAAGTTGGGATAAACTATTGCTCATATGTAATTTTTAGTGTCTTCAGTATGTCTGTTAAGTCCAATTCGTGATAATGTACTGCAATCGTGTGTAAACATGTGTTAATACGCTTATTATGGACTGGTTTGATTGTGTGATGATTTTTCAGTCGACAGCATTGTGCCATTTACTGCAGATGTTGAAGTACCTAAGACTAAAGCATTAATAGAAGTGTCTCAAGAATATACACCGCAATGATTTGCTAGTTAGTGACAATATAATAATAGCTTAGTGCACTTCAGTACCGGCAGTGTCAAACTTAAGTACCTAAAGGGAAAACGCAATGAGCATCTACGGCAAGACCAAACCGTTGATGTTATCTTGAACGCTCAGCTTCATGTGCCTCCGTAAATCCTTACCAGTCTAGCAGATGTTCTACACTGCCTTGTATACACGCCAAATATTACAGTGAACTTCTGTTTTATTGATTAAGGAAGGAAGATGTTTCCCCTGTGCCAAACAGTGAACTCATTGTGTTCCGTCATTATTCATACTTTTGTGATTCTTACAGCTTGCAAGTTACTTTTTATTATGATGTGTGTAATAAAGTGTTGTGAGTAACTTGACAATTATGTACTTATATTGCGACATGGTGTGCCGCGATAATTCCGTAAGAGGGAGATGGTGCTTTCCTACCTTCATTTCTTTACTAAATCTACTATTTCCAGCGAACAACTATTCCAAACGGTAACAGCGAATGTTTAATAGATTAGATGGTAACATATTATCGTGTCCTTTGTGTGTGGTGATCTCCATAATTATGTTCAGATATCCACACGACGACTTTTTTGCATATTTCAATCAACTAATTCGGTGTGATGTTTTAGTCGATATTTTAGACAGTTCTACGAGAGGTCTTAATTGAATTGTATCTCTATAGCGTTGGTTCCATCATTTCAGGCAACTATTCTCATTCCGATTGTGTACACAAATACTCTGCATGTGCTGGGACAGCACTTTTGTAACCGGGTACTTTCTTCTCTCCTACTTCAGAATCTGTTTGATTTTATGCTAATAATATTAATCTATAATTACTGAACTTACAAATCGTGATAACTCGCTAAAAAGCTTCTCATTCAACCACAGACACAGTGAGACTATTGTAGCTTCCCCTTGGGTGAAGACGAAGAAACATATACCTTAATTCGAGGCCAGCACTATATAGATAAATTAATTCAGGTAAGTGTAAATTATTGATGCATATTTCTTCGGAACCTAGTTTCGTCTTGTGATATCTTTTATGCTCTTAGGCGAGTAAGTGTGACAACCCCGATGACATGTTCTTAGCTATTGGTAGGGCAACCATCGCCGCCATGTTTTTTCTACATTAAGGTCTGAGGATTGTAGTTGGTCTTGCTTCAAACAGCCTATGCCCGAAAGGTCAACAAAACACCAAACTGGCCATTGAAGTAAAACAAATGTGGAAGCTAAAGCAGGTGTATACCCGACCTCTCATTCTGTCTGCAACTGGAATTGTACATTCAAGACTGGTGGACCAACTACAGGCTCTCGGAATGGCTCACAAGCTGGGACAGATCAAAAAATCGGTGATCTTGGACACTTGTCATATAGTACAACGATTCCTAAATGAAGAATGAACTCTAAAAGTGCTTGACAGTACTCCATATTTTGAGTCATTGTACCATCGTAAAATGAGGAATTTATGAATCTGTTAAATAATAAATAATAATAATTACAACAGATCATTGTCATCAAGTCTTTAATCAAAATCTAAGTAACTTAATGAGAAACAATAAAATGGTGATCATGACATTACATTTTGTTGACTTTAAGAAAGCATGTGATTCTGTAGAACGTGATATCCTCATTGAAATTCTGAGAGAGTTTGGAGTAGACGAAAAGCCAATAACTCTTTCGCCAAACTTTGACAAATATCTACTCACATATGCAGTTTCTTGGAGAGCTTTCAGAACCTTTTTAAATCATGACGGATCAGGCAATGTGATGGGCCTCTCACCTCTTTTATTCAACTGTGTTTTAGAGAAGATCATTTGGGATTGGCGCAAAGAGATGAGCCAACAAGGCCTTCCAGAAGGAATCCAGCTTAGATATCTAAATATTGGATTCAAAACAGATTGTCTCGCATTTGCAGATGATGTTGTTTTCTTTGCCGAAGATCTATAAATTGCAACCAGACAAATTGAGACACTCAAGGAGGTAGCTGAGAGAACAAGTATGCAAATCTCTTTTGAGAAAACAGAGTACTGTATATGAATTGGGAAAACTGGGATCTAGTTCAAGAAATGGATACCAAGTATGGGGCCATTTTGAGGAGTTGTGAAGTCAAGTATTTGGGAGAAATCTTGACTCCAAATGGTAACGAGAAAGCAATCATTGAAACAAGGGCTAGGACAATGGATATGGCATTTTAGACTTTGCATCAACACATTTAAGTCCAAATTCCTCTCATATCATGCGAAGTACAAGCATTATTGCACAGTAGTGAAGCCAGAGTGCCTCTATGCGACAGAAACCTTATCAAGCATGAAAATTGTTGAAATTGAGAAAAAGGAAAGTAAGATCTTCCGTAAAATTCTAGGTCCCAAGAAACTACCTGGAGATGGATACAAATTTCAACTGAGGTCAAACCAAGAACTCTATGACAAGTTTGAAGGGATTTCTGTCAGCATGAGAAAGAGGAGGTTGATGTTCTATTGACATATTAAACGATACATCATGCGGGAATGTATCGGAGCTTCCCAAATCTCTTCGCCCAAAATGCAAAACTTTCTTTGGTAGTCTAAACATCAACACACTTCGTAAAACTGGGAAGTTAAAGCAATTAACAGACATGTTAGATAACTTAAAAATCCAAATTTTAGCACTTCAGGAAACCAGATACACGGATGAAAATCATTTTGACTCAGGAAATTCTAGAATTTACAAAGGCAAGCCAGCAATCTCCCTTCATAGCAAGCCACTACAATTCCTAGGTGAAATATCTGAGCCTTATACAATTAACACCGGGGTCCGTCAAGGAGACGGATTATCTCCGTTACTGGTCAATCTCGTACATGAGAAAGCAATCAGGACCTGGGAAAAGGAAAGTAAAGGAATAACCCCTGGCAGACTACTTAAAGATAGAATTTACTTGAAATGTCTGGCCTTTGCTGATGCCATAGCAATCCTTTCTAATAATAGGCAAGAAGCAATTCATTCAATTGAAAAATTACACTACATTTGCAAAGGGAATCTCGTATGAAAAAACTCTGTACTTGGAAGGAGCCTCATGATACTTAGATGGACAACCTATGATAACTAAATTCGGCAAAATCTTTCAAGTGAACCAATTTAAATATTTAGGAGAAATTATTAAGCCCTCTGGTTTAAACCGCGAAACAAATAAAGAAAGAATTTCTAAATTACAGAAAGCTTACAGGATCACTTGGAACAGGTATAATATAAGCTCAATGTCTCGAAAAGCAAAACTTAGACATTATAATACAGTAATCAAACCTGAGCCGATATATACTGTAACATGTGGTTACAATGTTATTTGATTCACTATTCTTTGGTGAGGAAGGAGGCCATGGGATATAGTTGCACATCTGTGTACATAATATCTTTTTAATGATGTGGTATTGTTTTTCTTTATCCTTTGATGTTCTTTTTGATGAATGAGTATCTGTTGATAATATCCATGGCGAATATTAGTGCTTGTGCAGTTAGATTTGGATTATAAAAGTGGGTATAGTGATGATTATTAATGAATTAAATGAATACCTGTGTTCTTATGGTGAAGTGCAGGTTCCTTTATGTTTTAATTGATGGTGATCTGAGTAATGAACGGTTAATAGAGGAATGTCCATCATATATATCAGGTATATGTACTGACTGTTTGCCCTGTTGTTAAAATAAAATATCCCTTGTGAGTATAATCAACCACTACCCCGACAAGGAAAGAAAAAGTAAAGTTATAGTATGACGCACCAACGAGGAGAACAAATGAGGGAGATGAACCTTAGTGATTTCCAAATGATCATGGCGCAGTTGACCAAGAGGAGTGACATCATTGATAAGGGGAGTGAACGGATATGTGAGCGGATAGACTCAATGAAAGTGCAAATGGAGAAAATATGTGAAGTATGTGATGCTGCAGTTGCTGAAATAGAAGGAAATGATAGAAAACTAAATGAAGAAGGGAACAAGAAGCAAGAAAAGTATCAACAAGTTGTGGGGCACGAAGAAGAAATGAAATACGGACAAGAGAGAGAACAAGGTCAAAAGGAGGAGGATAAAACTGAGGACAAGGAAGAAGATGAGATAGAGGGCAAGGTAGAAGGGAAAGGAGAAACAGATAACGGAGAAGAAGAAATGAAAGACGGACAAGAGAGAGAATAAGGTGAAGAAGAACAAGGTCAAATGGTGGAGGAGGATAAAACTGAGGACAAGAAAGATGAGATAGAGGGCATGGTAGAAAAGAAAGGAGAGATGGATAACGGAGAAGGTGAGATGGAAGAAGCTGAAGACGAGAAAGGAGAAGCAGATGAGATTGGTCGTGAGGAGGACAGTAGCAGTCAAGAAAAAGAGGTTAAAAATGAGGGTAAAAGTGCAAGAGAAGGTCATGGAGAAGACAACATACTAGAAGAAAATCAGGTGAATAAGAAACAGTGGAGAACAAAGTGGAAGAAGAGAAAGGAACTGTTGAGTAAGACAAGACAGACGAGGAAGAGGTGGAAAATGTGGAAAGGAAGAAGAGAGAAGTGGTTGAGAATAAAGACAAAGAGGACCAGGATGATAGATAAAAAGATGAGTTGGAAAGCAAAGACAATGATTAGGAAGAAGATGAAATGCCAGGATAAAGGAAGATACGAGAGTGAAGGATCAGAAGAAGAAGAAGAAGAAGAAAATGAGGAATGAAAGGAGACAGGAACGGTGGAGATGGAAGATGAGGAGTACAAGGTACGGAATGACATGGAGGATGAAGAAAAAGACGAGATGGAAGGCGGAGGAGATGCAAAAGTTGCAAACGACGGCGCAGGAGGAGAGGCAGGATGAGAAAGGGAAGGACGAAGATGTTGATGGTTCTTCAGGTGACGATAAACGTGGAGAACTGGATGCCGAATCGGAAACGCTGAGTAAAGTGATGAATTTGGATATTGATAGAGATCATTATTCATGCAGTATGTTCCCAACTTGAATATGATATCGATTAATGCAGAATTGCCCCAAACCCCGTAATTTAGGAATATCGTGTTCTATTTCTTTTATATATATTTGAGCTAGTTAAAAAACTTTGTAACTAGCTCAAATATATATTAAAGAAATAGAACACGATATTCCTAATTTACGGGGTTTGGGGCAATTCTGCATTAATCGATATCATATTTAAGTTGGGAACATACGGCATGACGTGAATTTGTTGATATATGAAAGTATAACAGTAATAGCATAATGGTGGAAAACAAATTTATATTCGACAATAAACTATCAGAACACTAGTCAGAAATTGCATTACATCACACATTCTGTTGAGATAACCAAGACTAGGACCAAGACTGGCTGACTGACCGGTTCTGAGTCGCCCCCTACTTTCATATAAACTTTGCCGATATCTCCCGAAGGCGTGGTCGGATTTTAACGAACGAGGTATTGTTGGCGTTGGTATGACGTTCTCTTGGCTAAGCATGTGTTTTTTTTTGAAAATTCTTGTTTTTTTGGATTGGCACTATTTTGGAAACGGTGAATCGGAAAAAAGTTTGTATGACGTTAATGAAAGGTGGGTATGCCCTCTAGGCGGACAGCAAGTTTCAAGGGTGTAGGAGGAAAAACAAAATGATAGCCTACTTTCTCGGGAACAATGGTGATCATTGGCGAACGGATGGTCGGATTTTAACAAATGAGGTGTCGTTGGACTCAAGCTGACGTCCTCTTTCCTATAGACCACTCGTTATATTTTTGATTTTTTTTTGGAAAAATTTTGTTTTTAAAAGTAGGCGATAGTCTGAAAACCAAACATGATAGAACGTTGTGCCATAGTTGAAACGAATGGCCTCTATAACCTTTATTTTTTATAATAAAACTTTTTTATATTTTGAGAATTTTGAAAACACTCAAATTTTGAAATTTTTATATTTTGGAAACTGACACGTTGACAAAGAATTTTGTTTGACATAAATGAAAGTTCCCTACCCCGTCTACCATGGGAATGTATGTCAAGTCTCTAGGACCAAAAACAACTATGCTTTTTTTTTTAAATAAAAGCGTGTTTTTAGACAGAGAGCCGGTAGTGCTTGACACATGTACCAACGAGGCTATGACTGAGCATGGTGGATACTGGAAATGGCTATTTCGACGGGGGAGATGTATGGCAAAACCAGGGGTCGCTTTTCGCTATTTTTTCATATGACAAAAGCGAATATTTTCGAAAATCTCTTATGATGATCTTTAAAATAGGTTAGTAAACACTTGACCAGTAACCAAATAAAATTCATAATAATATGAGACGAATGAGACTAGCTGCCAGAATGGAAAAAACAGAATATCTGCTCGAGAGGCCTGCCAGTAGCTTGGCTGGCTGGGTGACAGGATGTGACATGTTATCGCGTTTCAGGAATGTGGCCAGAGCTGACAAGAGGCCAATGGAAAGTTACAGTGACGTAGAGGTCACTTGGAGGTCGAACAATATCGCAACGACGTCAGAGAAATAATGCAGTAAGCGAGTATAACTCCTCCCCCTACCATTGCCATAGCTAATTGCAGGGCAAGAGCGATGTTAACAGCTGCGGTAAGAGCGACACAGGGCGAGGGGCTGGGCGTGGAGAGGAGGGCAGGGGGGGGGGGGAGGGTGTATTAGAGTGTTGATCATGTTATGACACACAGTCAGTCATTACTGTTTTACACGTTGCTGTGTTAACATAGGCTGTGTCTTATGTGTATAAAATTAATTGCATTCGTGTGCTCAACCCCAGTTGGTTACTATATTGGATACATTATATATTTGAGGTAAGTGTTGGAATAACACTGTTTATTTTATTTTATGCTAATCAATGATTAAATGATTATTGGTTTACCAATTGATTGATGTATTGTTATTTTTTTGTTTTAGATAATTGGCATACCTGGTGTTGGGAGACAGAAACCCAATTCCACTCGAACCTAGGGAAAGGCAAACGCAGGGCTTTTTACAAAGCAAGGTAAGATTTTTTTGTTATATATAAAAAACCTGTTTTTATTTTATTTATTTATTTATTTATTTATTTTTGTTTATGAAAGGTGCTATTTGAAATAGATATACTCATGGTGATTTATTTTATTTCTTATTTAGTGTGTGTTGGAAAAGGCTTGTCCACTACAGCCACTGCTGAAAACCCGCAACGTGTGTGTTTGGGGCTATTGCTTACCAGGCAGTCTACGGCTGAAAACTCTGGTGAGATTGTTCTTTTTTTAAAATAAAAATCATGTCTTTTTCCACTGCTATTGATACATTAACTTGGGAGCCTCTCGAGTCCTGTTTCAAGTCACGTGTGTGCTCTGGCCGCATAGTGAATGTTAGAGAGAGTTTGATCCCAAAATACTTTATGGAATCTTGTTTCGAAATTTTTAAAGAACAAATTTGTACAGCGCAAAGGTTGCATACGGCTTTAAAGGTCAATACACAACTCATGTGCGATTTCTTATATAAAAACAAGATGTTCAGCAAAGAACATATAGCCTACTTTCTCCTAAATGTATGGGTATATTTATGACTCTTTGTCCTCATCCCTAACACAATCACCTCTACCACCATGTATTGTTTGTTTTCTTTTATATTGATAATTAGCCAGTAAGTGTCAAAATCAATATTGTATACTTTATGATGATTTAATAACAAAACTACTAACTTATTGTAATGCATTCACGTCCGTTAATCTCTATATTAAGTCAGCCTGCAAAGTTAAGAATCTTCCGTTTTGGGTATCTTCCCCTTTAAAAATCCGCGCCGATCACAGTAGGTTGGTGCTGCGACCTATCAGTGAATTAATCTTTATGTTGTACGCCTATGCACTGCCATCGTAATGTACTACGATGGCAGTGGCCTAAGGGTGTTGAATGAGTAGACAGTTTAAAGTAGCCGACAGGGAGGCGATCCAGCTGGCAGTGTTTAAAGGTAATCGGAGCGCGATCGTGGCTAATAGTTGAACTACCAGTATTACAAAATTGCCATACTTCAGGAGGCCAGGTATTTACAAAGCGGTAAGTTTGGAACAATATTACCCACATAACCCACAAGAGGACAGCACCGTACAGAGGCATTAAGAAGGCTGTGGTTAATGACAACGTGTATCTAGTTCTTCTATTCTCCTTTTCCTAATGTCTTCTGTTTATGTGCGATGCTGGGGCTGTGATTTTATTAATAAACGAGTGTATACATTAGCCTCTTCTTTGAGCTAAATGACACCTTATTCAGTATCTGTGGAAAGAGCTCGTGCACATCATTTGTAAAAGAATTCAAGAAAAAAGAGTTAACTGTAGCAGTACTCGATCCCCAGCCAACTGCGTGACAGACTAACACGCTAGCCCAGAGCTAATCCTATCCTCAACATCATGGTGTTCTTAACTGACATATTAGATACAACCTGTTGGCAAATAATGACTTTAAATAAACGATTTCTTTACAGCAGTACATCTTCATTAAAGATAATTTCATACAAAGTTTATATTATTGTATCAGTAGGGTATATCACATACAACATACTAAAACTATTGAAATATAAGACAGGCACATGAGGACAGCTGCCATCTTGTCGTGTGACACATACAGCTCAGCTCTTTCAAGCCACTCATACAGTATAATATTATAATATTAAATTATAATAAATAACGGATCACGACCTTCAGGATAGCTTAAACCATCCTAGGCTCGATAATCGGAATTGGTGGGTCTTAAGCTATTGATTAAAATGGTTGAATAATTCACACGGCCGCCATCCTGAAATGGCACGGCCGATGACCTTGAATGTTGGGTGAAAGACGCGTCCTATATAAAGGTATGTTGTCACCAAATTTGGTAGAGATCAGATGATTAGTTTAGCCGTAATTTGATTTTACGTTTTGAACGTTTGAGTGGCCGCCATTCTGTTTTGGTAAAGATGGCGGTGATATAAAGTATGACACTGAGGTGCCCTTTGCTAGTGCTACATCTGTACCAAATTTCGTTCAATTCGGTTTCACCGTGTTCGAATTGATAGGGGGGACAGACATTCAGAGTACACACACTTACACACACACACACACACACACACACACACACACACACACAGACTCACACACACACATACACACACACAGACAGACACACAATTTTTCGCCCTGTGTTGATCTCATAAGTCTACTTTAATTTTTTGCAAAAATCGAAAGTAGGCTAACAAGGATGGTGAGCATAAAAACCATTTTATATTGGCAGTAAAATGCAAGAGCTTTTGATAGCCGATAATCTGAATGAGTGGTATCAAAGCCATGTGGTGAATGCCTTGCTATCAACATTTGATAAACTGCAACAAGGACCCAGTGGTTTAGCGTTAGACAAAATCAATTATCTACAAATCAACATTAGTCATTTCAACCCTTTGAATGCTGGGTCTAGCTATATTAATACACTACCAGCAAGAGCTTTGAAAAAGGCTGTGGTGAATATTGAAAATTTTGATGATGAATGTTTTCTGTGGGCTGTGGCTGCGTAATTGCAGCCAGCTCAAGACCGTCATGTTAACAGACCAGCAAAGTACATGGCCAAGTTTAATGAATTAAAACAAACATTAAATTTAACTCGAGTGTCGTTCCCTATGGACTTAACCGAGATCCATAGGTTTGAACAAGATAACTGGACTTTTCGTTCATGGTGTATGGCCTTGTTGGTGATGAGATTGTGGGTCCTCTTTATGCCACAAAAGAACCGAAACGACACCACATTCATTTTTTATATTTATCTGAGGGAGAGATGAATCACTATTGCCTCATTAAAAGCTTAAGTAGATTGCTAAGCAGTCAAATGTCTAAGGACAAGCGTTCAAAACATATTTGTGATCGTTGCTTGCAATATTTTAAAACCCCTACACTTTTAGAACGTCATAGGGTAGATTGTGTTTCTCAGGAAGCGGTGAGACTGATATTGCCACAAGGGGACAAGGCTGTGTTAAAGTTTAAGGATATTCATAAGCGTGACACTGTTCCCTATGTGGTGTATGCAGATTTCGAAGCTCTCACCACACCCATGGCGGGATGTGAACCAGATCCCACCATGAGCTCAACCACACCCATTCAAAAACATGAACCTTTTGCCATAGGATTAAATGTGGTGTGTGCCTATGACCCCACACAATCCGTTTACAAATACCGTGAGGGGCCAGATTGTGCCAGATGGTTTTTGGATGAACTTGTTAAGTTGGCCGACCATGTACAGGGATTACTGGCCCACCCAGTACACATGAGCCTAACGCCACAACAGCAGCAGCAGTATGAGCATGCCACGACATGCCATATTTGCGAAAAGCCACTGATCAGTGCTGAAGACACCGTTCGTGATCACTCGCACTTTACGGGAGAGTTTCGTGGAGCTGCGCATAGTAAATGCAATTTGAACTTTTCAGCTCCTCGTTTCATTAGTGTCTTTTTCCACAATCTGGCAAATTATGACATTCAGTTTTTGATTCGTGAATTGGGTCATGTCAACAAGGGCTCGTTTACCATTATCCCCCCAAACCATGAGCGTTTTACAGCCCTGACATGGCGGTTGAGCAACTTTAACATTCGATTTTTGGATTCCTTTAAGTTTATGGCATCCTCGCTAGACAGTCTTGTGAATGGCTTGAATGGAGAGGAATTAAAAAATACCAGAATGCATTTTAATGATCCCAAGCAATTCAAATTGTGCATTCAGAAAGATATATTCCCGTATGATTTCTGCAACAGCTGGGACGTGTTAAAGCAAACAAAACTCCAACCACAAGATAAATTTTACTTAAAACTAACACGCAGTACCGTTTCCGATGAAGACTATGCACATGTATGTCAAGTTTGGCGAGTGTTTGGCATTAAGATGCTAAGTGAATATGCTATGCATTACCTAAAACTGGTGTATTGCTGCTCACTGATGTGTTTGAAAAATTTCGTGAGTTGTGTCAGCACATTTATGGTCTTGACCCGGCTCACTATTATACGAGTCCTGGGCTCTCGTTTGATGCCGCTTTAAAATACACTCAAGTGGAATTGGATTTACTCACTGATGTAGACATGGTTCTATTTTTTGAAAAGGGCATTAGCGGTGGATTTGTGTCGCTTAGCCAGCGCCATGCCGAAGCGAACAATGTCTACATGCCTGATTATTCACCAGACAAACCAGAATCGTACTTAATGTACTATGACGTGAATAATTTGTATGGTTACGCCATGAGTCAGCCTTTGCCCTATGGGAAGTTTACTAGGCTGACAGAGAAACAAGTGTCTTTATTTGATGTAAACATGGCTAGCCAAGAAACAGGCCGTGGATATGTCTAAGAAGTGGATATTGAATATCCCTCATCCTTGTATGATCAACATGCTGATTTCCCATTCTGCCTAGAGCAAATGGTTCCCCCTGACAGTAAAGTGAAAATTGAAAAACTCATGGGCACACTTTACAACAAAAATCGGTATGTGTTACATATCCAAATGTTGGTGCAATGCCTCGCCCAAGGCTTGGTGTTGAAGAAAATCCATAGGGGTATTTCTTTTGCTCAAAAACCATGACTCAAGCCATACGTGCAACTCAACACAGAGCACCGACAAATAGCAACACAGCAGTTTGAAATTAACTTTTTCAAATTAATGAACAACTGCATCTATGGCAAGTCCATGGAGAATGTCCGCAAATACCGTGACATTAAATTGGTCAATGTCTGGGAAGGACGTTACGGTGCCCGGCGGTACATTGCCAAGCCAAATTTCAAATCGATCAACATTATCGATGAGGATTTGGCCACTTTTGAATTGAGTAGGACCAGCGTGACCATGGATAAGCCCATTTACTTGGGCCAAGTCATTTTAGACTTCTCTAAATCGGTCATTTATCGATTCCACTATGAGTTTACCAAACGCCATTTTGAGGACGTCTCTCTTTTGTATATGGATACGGACTCATTCATTTACCACATTCGCCACTGTAACCCCTATGACGTCATGAGGCAGCATAGTGACTGGTTCGACACCTCTTCGTATAGTGCTGACAACATGTTTCAGCTGCCCATAAAAAACAAGAAGGAAATGGGTGTTTTAAAAGATGAATGCGGTGATTCCATTATGACGGAATTCGTAGGTTTGGCTTCGAAAATGTATGCTTATCGCACACTAGACTGTAAGGAAGCCAAAAGAGCAAAAGGTGTAGGTAGGGAAGTGGTAAAATCGCTACGTGTAGACGATTACTTAGCGGTTTTACGCACTGGCAAAGCTATGTCCCATACACAGTGCAGGATACAATCCAGCAACCATAATTTGTTTCTTGTAGAACAGAGAAAACGCACCCTCGCCTCCATGGATAACAAACGTGTGTGGGCTGATGACTTGCTTACCAGCCTGCCCTGGGGTTATGACCGCAAGGAGGAGCAGGTGTGATTTTTCTGTTTGTTTGTTTAGGGACATGGCTTTTTGTAACTCGTAGATTTAGTATTTTGTAAATATTGTTTTTTTGTCATTGTAAATAGTATATTTTGTAAATAGTGGCAACCCACTTGGACCTTTTGCTCTTTTGAAAGTTCTATGCAACCTTATTTTAATTTTTATTTTAAATTTAACCGAGTTGGGAATTGGAAAATGGTATATAGTTTGATTCTTTTAAAGCGGTACAAAGTTGTAGTGGTTGTAAATATGAAATGAGTAATAGTATTGTTTTAGTAACTTTAATGACTAGTATTTATATATTTTTTGCAATGGTAAAATTTTAACTAAATAAAGTTATTTTGGGATCAGTGTGCATGTCGAGAATAAATAAAGTGGTTGTGTTTGTTCCCAAAAGGACAGGCATGGTTGTGTGAGTAGAGAGAAAGCTGGTGTGTATGTATGACCAGAGCAAACACGGTGAGGTAGGGTGGGTGGGGAGGGGGAAATTTTCACTTATATACTCATTTTGTTTTGTCGATAGTATTTTTTATTCTTCTTTAAAATGTAGCGGTGAATAGACATTATTTTTGTAAAAACAGTCTTACCTGCAGTAGTCGTAGACCTCGTGTTTCTCAAAACACACATAAACACATTGCAGCATCATCATGGTCAAGCACTCGGATCAACATCATTGACGAATCTCAACTTTCGACATACACCAAATGGAACAAGAAGTTCCGTGAAGAACTATACAGCCTACTTTTCATGCCAATGATTATTCTACAGTATATGAACCTATCTAGAATAATGACGAAATTAAGTTGGTAATATCGAAATATCTAATTAGTTCAAAATATACCTGGTATAATGTAGCCTAATAGAGCACTACAGTTAGCAGCCCTGGTGACTGAATATATTCTTAGTTCCACCTCTTAAGGTACAGAATACAAAATTTGGTTGAAGTCCAATGGACGTTACATGCAGTTAGACACTGGATCTATCTGCACGCGTAAAAGCATGTTGCCAACAATACCATCCGTGTGCTGGTCAGAAATAATCTGAATTAATATGATATCTTGTTGTGCCAATTTTGGATGAAATCCATTTGTTAGTATGGAAGTTACATGTATTTTAAAATTGGACATATCAGCAGGCATAGAATCATGTTGGCAGCACTGCCTTGTATTAATTACTCAAAATTAATCTAGAATGTCAGGTGCTATACGTGTGCAAAGTATAGAGCTGTTGGCTTGCATACTTTCTGATATATTGATATTAGGGTAAAAAGAATATAGACAGCATTTATTAACAGTTGGCAGCCATGATTACTCTTAACAATGCTTATAGTCATATCTGTTATGGTACACATAGCACATACGAAATTTGGTTGAAATCCAACTGATAGTATAGAAGTTACATGTATTTAAAAATTGGTGCTATCAGCAGGCTTATAATCATGTTGGTAGAACTGACGTATATAAGTTACTCCAAATTAATCTAAAATGTCAGAATATACGTGTGCATAGTTTAAAGCTGTTGGCTTGCATACTTTCTGATATATTGGTATTTGGATAAAAAATAGAGAGAGCAATTATTAACAGTTGGCAGCCCTGGTGGCTCTTAAGAATACGCTCAGTCATATCTGTTTATGTACAGATATTACATACAAAATTTGGTTGAAATCCAATTGATAGTGTAGAAGTTATATGCATTTAAACATTGGACCTATCAGAAGGCTTAAAATTATTTTGGCAACACTTTCATGGTTGGCCTCCTGGAAATTAAACTGAAATAGTATTATCTACATGTGTGCCAATTTTGGAATAGATCCCATGCATACCTTGCAGGATATCCAACATGGAGCTCAAATTTCTAGTGCGTTTTTTCAGCAGTTGGTAGCACTGACATCATTTTCAAATATGGACGTGAGCTATTCCGGTGCACATCTTTACTCATACTAAATTTGGTTTTGATTGCTGCAGCCGTTTAGGAGTTGATAGGGGGGGGGGGTCACACACACAGCCAGACAGACAGACAGACAGACAGAAGGACAGACAGGCAGACACACATTTTCCCGGATCGATCTCATTACTTTTTCCTCATTTTTGCAAAATGTGAAAAGTAGGCTAAAAATGTGAAAACAGCAAAATGGAAAATCCTTGTTTCGATAACACCAAAATAATAAAAAAAAGTAAAACAGTCATTTTAATGACTGGAAATGGCCATGTGTGAAATATAAAAATTCAAAAACATAAAACGGACATTTTTAGCCTACTTTTCACATTTTGCAAAAATGAGGAAAAAGTAGACTTATGAGATCGGGCAAATGTGTGTCTGTCTGTCTGTCTGTCTGTCCTTCTGTCTGTCTGTCTGGCTGTGTGTGTGTCCCCCCCTATCAACTCCTAAACGGCTGCAGCAATCGAAACAAAATTTGGTAGGAGTAAAGATCTATACCTGAATATCTCACGGCCATATTTGAAAATGATGTCAGTGCTACCAACTGCTAAAAAATCGCAATTGAAATTTGAGCTCCATGTTGGATATCTTGGAAAGTATGAATGGGAGCTATTTCAAAATTGGCACACGTACAGATCATAATATTTGAGTTTAATTTCCAGGAGGCCAAACATGGCAGTGTTGCCAAAATGATTATAAGCCTCCTGATAGGTCCAATTTTTAAATGCATATAACTTCTACACTATCAAGCGGAATTCAACCAAATTTCGTATGTTGTATGTGTACATAACCAGATGTGACTGAGCGTATTCTTAAGACCTACCAGGGCTGCCAACTGTTAATAAATGCTCCTAATTTATTTTATCCAAATACCAATATATCAGAAAGTATGCAAGCCGACAGCTTTAAACTATGCACACGTATAGTACCTGACATTCTATATTAATTTGGAGTAACTTACATACGTCAGTGCTACCAACATGATTCTAAGCCTGCTGACAGGTCCAACTTTAAATACATGTAACTTCCATACTATCATTTGGATTTCAACCAAATTTCGTATGTGCTATGTGTACCATAACAGATATGACTATGCGTATTCTAAGGAGCAACCAGGGCTGCCAACTGTTAATATGTGCTGTCCCTATTTTTGTTACCCTAATATCAACATATCAGAAAGTATGCAAGCCAATAGCTCTAAACTTTGCACACGTATAGTACCTGGCATTATAGACGAATTTGGAGTAACTAATATACGTCAGTGCTGCCAACATGATTCTAAGCCTGCTGATAGGTCCAATTTTAAAATGCATGTAACTTCTATACTAACTAATGGATTTCATTCAAAATTGGCACAACAATAGATCATATTATTTCAGATTATTTCTGACCAATACATGCATGACATTGTTGCCAACATGATTTTTTGCGCGCTGTTAGATCCAATGTTTAACTGCATGCGTATTCTAAGGAGCAACCAGGGCTGCCAACTGTTAATATGTGCTGTCCCTATTTTTGTTACCCTAATATCAATATATCAGAAAGTATGCAAGCCAATAGCTCTAAACTTTGCACACGTATAGTACCTGGCATTCTAGACGAATTTGGAGTAACTAATATACGTCAGTGCTGCCAACATGATTCTAAGCCTGCTGATAGGTCCAATTTTAAAATGCATGTAACTTCTATACTAACTAATGGATTTCATTCAAAATTGGCACAACAATAGATCATATTATTTCAGATTATTTCTGACCAATACATGCATGACATTGTTGCCAACATGATTTTACGCGCGCTGTTAGATCCAATGTTTAACTGCATGTAACGTCCATGCTATCCAGTGGACTTCAACCAAATTTTGTATTTAGTACCGTAAGAGACGGAACTAAGAATATATTCAGTCATCAGGGCTGCCAACTGTAGTGCTCTATTAGGATACATTATGCCTGGTATACAGTATTTCGAACTAATTGGAAATTTCGATATTAGCAACTTAATTTCGTCATTATTCTAGATAGGTTCATATTCTGTAGAATAATCATTGGCATGAAAAGTAGGCTGTATAGTTCTTAACGGAACTTCTTGTTAAAAAGTGACATCAACAAAATAGAGAATCCATATCATCAAAAACGCAAAACTTGAAACAGACATTTTTAAAAACTGTAAATTACAAGTTGGCAAATTACAATGTGTGAAAATGTGAAAATGAAAAAACAACCCATCAACATCATGATTTAAAAGAAATTAAAATGAAACATTGTGTTTTGGTAAACCTTTGTTTTTTATTTCATAAACCTAGGGAATAGACAAAATAAAAAATAGAATACAAACACATCCCAATTCCTCACTCCTCAATTCCTTAATGTTCATGTCTATGCATCATCAACTTTCCTTTCATAGCACTCATCACAATCAGGGCTGCCATTCTTTCACCCACTGAGGCATCACAGGATATGAAACGTTGTTTAGCTTTTTTCAATAACAATTTATCTGCCACATGTCTTAAACCAGGATGACTATGGCGATAAGATAGGTCATGTTCTTTGCATGCTTGATCCAAAAGATTAATGGGTACATCACCACGTTGCAAACGTTTTTCAAGATGAGTTCCAGGGCCACAAAAACGATAACCTGGAAGATGGGTTTCGAAAGGTAAGTATTGAATCACTTTGTCAATGACGCCATTGCCAGTACAGGTCTGGCATATCCTTTTCCATCGATGGTGAAAAGGTTTGGTCTTCCTCCTCCTCTGTGGACGATGTTTATGTTTGTTGTTGTTGTTGTTGTTGTTGTTGTTGTTGTTGTTGTTGTTGCTTTTTCTCGCCATGCCACCCGTGGTATGATACAACAAAGTCTTTACATGAACTTTTATGACCATGATACAGTTTCACTAGCTGACAAGTCGCGCACTGACGCATAGAGGGTATTTTTGCCATGGCCACTTGCTTATGGTGATCGTAATCCGTACAGGGTTGCAATTCACTCAACACAGGGTCTTGAGTCCATGATTTTGGTACATGTTGCCAGATTTCTTTCACCGCGTTGGCGGCCACATAATAAATGAACGACTTGGGCAACGCTAAGAGTTCCTCTTTGGTAAAACCGTCTAGTTTCTTTTTTGCACACAAAGAACTTTCCGATGGCTTTGTCTGTAGCACTGCCTTTCTCCATGGTATCACGTGTTGTAGATGTTTACACGTCGCTTGTAGAAATCTCACTGGCGTCATTCACAGGTAAATCTTGAGTTATAAGTTTGTTCAACAACTCCCAGCAGGCATGGATGGTTAACCAATGAAAGAGATGGCACGCATGCGCTAGGGCTATATGAGTAATATTGCCACAGGAACAAGTATCCATGAGCGTTCGCAGGGAGGGGCAGCCTAACTCCATGAGGTCGATACATTGACAGTAAGACGCCAAAAATTGTTGCAACCATTCACGTTTTTCATTACCTTTCACAAATACCACATTGGCTGAGGATAAGTGTGCTTTCATGACCACGTCCAAATATTTATAGGAAATGGTTCCTTGATTCCAGTCTAGTTGACTATGATTTTCAATCAACTGGGTTTGTTTACGGTCATTTTCACACAACAAATCAAAAGCATGGGGCGGTTTAAATAGCAAATGCGTAGCTTGCGATATCCAAAACGTGGTACAATCGATAATGGCCACTTGTTTAAATATAAATTTGTTGTCACCAATTTTAAACCCTTGGCAATCCACAATGAGTGTGCGCAACATGTTGCCGCTTGCCTGGACCAAGTTCAACTAACGACTGACTGGCAATCAATGACTAAGGCGTGGTCATGACATGGACTTACCAGCCATGCTAGTTTAAAAAAAAAAGGTTAGGGTAGGACAGGAGGACATGAAAAAAATAAGAATTTTAGAATTACATTATTTTATTATCATAACACGTCTTACAGGCTTTTGTCATTTTGGGATAAGGACGATACCAACTCATACAACAATATAGTCTCTTGTGTTTGTAACGTCCATAACACCGATGATGTCCCAATTTCTCTAAACTAGGTGTTTTCGATGGTGAGCTGCTCACTGAAGCACCATGGACACCATACGGTCCACACGTATCGTAACTTGTTTTTTCATCACTCAGGGACACGAGTGAGGGATAGCTTGAATGACAGGGTATATTTCCCACCTCCATTCTGCATAGGCAGGGGCAGGCAGGTGACCAGCGCTGATGTTCCTGCATGGGTTCATCGCCCTCCTGCCATTGGTCTATGATGATGGGACAAAAGGCACATTTCACTTCATCTCTTGTTTTTAAATAGTAGAATCCAGCGGCCGCCAAGTCTTGAGGGTTTATGAAAGGCACTGGCCATGTTGCAAAAGTCTTGAAACGTTGTTCCCCAGAGTTTAAATTCATGGATGTGACTTCTCTTGATGCTTTAAAGCAAGACATGACTGAGCGGCTTGACGTGGGTTGACCTGTTATTTATACACTCGTCTCTTGGTTGGACAGTGGATAATAGTTGACTTGTTTGTGATGAATGATCAAACAGTAGGCTGTCGTATTGGCTGGTACATTGTCATGCGTTTCAAAATCTAGTCGAATGTCAATATTGGATGGCTTGACAGACTCTTCCAAGTAAGAACAGTCAAAAACAATCAGTGGCGCCCTTGCCTTAAACGCTTGGGGTAGCAGCATGGGGCCGTTCTCTTTTTGATAATACGACCATCGAAAATTAGAAAACAAGTCGTACAGGGGGCCAAACTTATTTTTTGAGAAATCCAAATCCAGTCCTTCATAGGGAAACACTGCTCCGTTGAGGAAAAGACTTGCATTTCTCAATCGCAGGTGATCAAATTGCGTGGCATCTTTGGTTTGTTGATACTTGCGATTCGTTTGAAAACCCACGATAATGTAGAGAGGTCTCTCTGTATAGCGAGCTGTTTTTACAGACCAACTGTGTGTGTTGGTGGTGGGCAATAGCGGGTATTCATTGAGTGCCCAGCTTCTAAATTCCATGGCATATCTCTCTTTACCATTTTGAGTATGTCCAGTTTTTTACTATCGCCAAGGGTCACATGGGGCACTTTCCATAGCAAGCGTTGTAATTGAATTTTTGAATCTATGGGGGCATTGTCAGCTCCCTTGGGTGCATTATTATCATTCCTGTCTCTCACCAGATAAAGCACTTGCCTTGCGTTGACCACAATGCGCTGGTGGTCTTCGGCAAAGCCTAAAATCAGTTTAAGAGGTAAATATCCAGTAAAGGTCCCATCGGTGTGTACCATCCAGTCATTGGTCGAGTCAGGTCACCAACCTGCCATGCAAAGTGTTTTACCTTCTTCCTCACTATAAGAGGGGTATAGTTTCATGACACTGGAAATGCCCACATTTCGAGTGCTATCCACCACGATATCGTTAATGACATAGCGTACTTCAGAAAACAGAAAGGCCAAACCATGGTTGGCCAACTTGGATGCGGTGGGTGTAGAGCCATCGGCTTTGGTGAGCCGACCTTCGATCTGAATGACACTTTCATGTGGTAGGGTGTAAATATCTTGGTTGTTGATAACAAATTGAATTTCATCATTGTTATTGAGTCCAGATGTTTGAGCTTGATAGGAATGGAGATCAATTCTTACCACTCCTGGTTGCTCCTCGATGTGGTTCGCTATCTCTAGGATATAATTCATTATGGAGGTTGACGTGGTAACCCAAATGCTGTAAAATCTGCTTTTTCTTATATGTTAACGTGTATTCACGTGGCAAACAACTAACACCATTCCTAGACGGTGTTGTTGCTTTATACACAAACTTCATTGTGGCTTTAGCACCAACTTGTAAGTCACTGGTGTGGTAGAATCTAGATCAATGAGTTGTTGCTCTCTATTGATCAGTCTTAATGTTATATTACTAATACTATCGACAGCCACAGAATGAAAAAGCACCAGTGGAGGGTTTTCACGAATAATATAGCCATTGGGCGATGTCACAATAAAGTCATAATGCGAATGCGATGGTTCTTGATTGGTGTACACTTGGCTAATAATATTACACGTTACCGACACATGATGGTCTATAATGAATTTCACTTCATGATCCGATTCATGCTTCTTGTTGGGCTCCAACACGCGTGGTTTAAATCCTAGTAATGGACCAATGGAATCGGGGCGTGTTTTAAAGTCAATTTTGAATGTGGAGAAAATACTGCAGCGATGTGTGTTGGTATTTCCTACAAGTTCAAACTTGCGCGTTCCATCGATAAATGACTTTAAACCATATTCATTGATCAACACCACATAAATGTGTTCATAAATGTCATCGATCGTGTATCCACGAGAGTTCAGGGTGAGCACAGAATCATCATAGTAAAACTTGTTGTTCACATTTTCACGTATGTTGTATATTCGATTGTACGTTTCAAGAGAAACAAGTCCCAAACCATAGGGTTTTTCACTCAATTCGATAGGCGGGTAAAAGTCTAGGCTGACTTCAGGTCCACGTCCATGCAGTGTAAACGTTTTACTTTCTGCCGACATACTGTTGACGTTTTTGCCTATGCTGCGTCTTATATATAAAAAAAAACACAAACGTCCGCACTGTTGGCTGTTAAACGTTTGCTCACGTTTCACATTATCTTGATCCTGCTTCCAAAATAGGTCACTAGTTCCATGGGCGGGGGCAAATTCCCAAAACTGTCAAAGTACCATACGGTGGATCCCTCTTTGACATAAGCTACATAATGCGTTCCTGGTCCTCGGTGATCATCCAAATTGACAACAGCACATTCCTGTTTCCAGGGTCGTGGGGGTAATTGGTTTCGCATAAACACACCTCGAAAATGAGAAAGCTTTAGTTGTTTAGCATAGCTTTCCACTTGTTGATGCGTCAGGGCATGTCTTGCTATGGCTGCGGTTAATTTTTTTTATATATTTCGAAATGGTGAAATCCCAAATCCTTGTTGATAAAAGGCTGGCTTTAAATTGGCATTTCTAGCCCCCATTGCAATCGCTTCCATCGTTTCATTTTGTCGCTGACTTTCTTTGAGTTGTTGCTTGCCCTGCTGCGCGGCTTTAATGGTTTTCGCCACTGCACTGGCACCGCCCAAAAGTGAACCCAGAGCAGCCAGACCGGCAAATAAAGTAGGTAAAAATCCTGCTCGTTTGGGGACGGGAATCACTCGTCCTTGTTTTGAACCCTGTGGCCGACGTTTTGGAATAACAAGTCTCTGTGCTGCTCGAAGGGCTTTCCTTATATTCAATACATTATTTTTTCTTTTTTTTTCTTTCGCAACGGCTTGTCCACGAATGTCGTAAGCCCAGGCTTTGCCAAGGACAAAGTCCTTTTTTTAGTCTTTCTCACCACATACCTTTGTTTCACCATTATGATAATGACCAACAACCTTTCACAATAAAGTTTAAATCACAACTAACGTCAGATTGTTATTTCATGGCTGTATATTCCAATTCCACATATAGTGGGAAATCGTTTATAGTTTTTCCCGCTTGCTTTTCATCCCATGTCAACATGAGATGAAAGGATAATTCGTCACCTGCATTGACCATTTCATGGTTATGGACCAACATCCTATGATCGTTTATCTGTATTTGTAAATGGTTCTCATCAGGTATGGCGTATTTGAGGTGAATGGTTCCATCATAGTGTAATCGATGGTGGCTTAAACCCGAAGCAAGCACATAGGTCAAGTGCTGATCATGGACTAGTGTTAAATGGTTTCTGTCATTCACAGGGTTTTCATTTGTAAGATACACTAAAAATACAGATGGGATAAATTTGTAAAGCCTTTTCATTTCATAGGTCATGTAACGCTTGGTACAAACATCGTCTTCGTCTTGTGGGTCTTCCACGTGAATAATCCGATGGTGATTAGCGCTAAGCCATTCACCGTAAGCTGAGGCACTTTGTCATAAAACTCATACACTTTGTTATCCACATACTTTTTTGTAGTAACGTCTGTAGACACTTGAGGATGTTTTACATGGGTTAACCGCTTTCCCTTAAAGTCATAATCTCCCTGTTTAGTGCGTGGCACTACTGACCTATCCACATAGTGTTTATTAGCAGGATCTCTTTCTTGTTTAGGATCATGTATGGGGACAGACCTAGCTTTGGCCATCAACGACGTCCAAAGATATCCATCACCAACCTGTAGTATGAGTCTACTGTTTCTAAGACAAGGCTCGGTGTCCTGTATATAGACAGCCTGCTATCCTGTCTAAGCCTTAGTTGATATGAAGATTATTAAGCAGCAAGAGTCATTCCCCGTGGGGGACATGGTTTCCCATCTCTGTCCCACATCACGTGAACAACGCCATGGTTCACTGTTTCCATCTTCCATTCGCTGCATCATTGTGGGATCTTCCGGCTGTGGAAAGACCAATCTTTTGCTAACGCTCATCACAGCGCCCAATGGTCTGCGTTTTCAAAATATTTATATTTTTGCAAAATCTCTCTTCCAACCCCTCTACGTGTTTCTGGATCAAGTTATGTCTGGATTACAAAAAGAGAATATGGGTTATTTTACATTTTCCACGCAAGAAAATGTTATTTCACCGGATGAGGTAAAGCCCGATTCACTCATGATTTTCGATGATGTATCCACTGAACGTCAAGGCATCATTCAAAGCTATTTCAGCATGGGTCGACACAAATATATCGATTGCTTTTATCTTGGACGAACGTATTCTAAAATGTCCAAATAGTTGATTCGTGACAATTCCAATGTCATTGATTTATTTCGCCAGGACGAGAGGAACAGTCGTCACATTTATAATGAACATGTGAAACCGGATATGACCTTTCAAATGTTTACTGAATTGTGTGGCAAGTGCTGGAACACTCAACGTCATGCCTGTTTAGTGATTGACAAACAAAGTGAACTCAACCAAGGACGATATCGCTTAGGGTTTGATCATTTTGTTGCTATTTAAGGCACTGAATCATTCCCTGTCAAGTCATTTGTCAAGACACCATGGCGTTAGCAGAGAGTCAATTGAAAAAGCATATTATTAGAGCAAAAAATACTATTCGCCAAAAGTTTCGTCAATTGAAACGATCACGTGCAGATCATGCTTTGTTTATTCAACATCATTTAGCGCCTCCGCTAAAAGCCATGTTGAAACCCTCTTTCAAGCCATATGAAACGCTACCCACCGTTTCACAATCCACGTAGACGCTGCACGAGGACCCTGAGGAAGAGGATGAGGAACATGAACAGGAAGATTTGACTAGTGTTAGCGAAGTTGAGGATGACGAGGAACAAGTGTTTACGCCTCAAAAAAAGACCGCACCCCTTGCAGAGTTTTTGAGAAAGAAGAAATCCTTGGCCATGGTCGAAACACCTTGCCCTTCCAGATCGTCTCCGTTTTCACAAGTCTTGGCCACTCCTCAAAATAAAACTCAACTGAAAAACATTTTAATAAAATATTATGGATCAACACTAGAACCCTATCTCACTGATCTATTTATTGGAAACACAGATACCACGTATGGTGTTCGCTATGAGGATGATAGTTTTAAAATTGGGGATTCATCCATTAAATTTGTTCGTACTAAAGCTGTCATTAAGAACATCAACTATAAATTGACGCCAGGACTGTTAAAGCTGGTCTTTTCTCGAACACCCTCATTCCATGATTATACGTCAGAGGACCTTGGCAAATATAAATCCATTTTATTGGAAACCCATGCCCACAAAAGACAGTATGATCCAGCTCAACAAGTGAATGCCAATATATCTCAAAAATATAAAACCATCATTGCAAAAATATTTCCCACCAGTCAAAGTACTCGTCGTAAAGTGTCCGCTTCGGGAGTGACATTTAAACCATTTAAACCCCTTGTGGATGTTACCTACTGGCACAATCCCAATAAGCTCGTACAGTTGTTGCATTCTTCACGTCAAGCCGGCCATACCGGTCACGATTGGGAAATTCAAGAAATTGAACAAGAACTTCGAAATGCAAAAATTATTGTTTAAGCCCTCACCCATTAAAATGGGTATTGCTCACGAGTTGCATCGCCCAGCTAGGCGTCACTATCCGCGACTCAAGGTCATTTCACGGGGTGTGGATGAACTTTGGCAGGCTGACTTGGTTGAAATGATACCCTATGCTGGCGTTAACGACGGTGTACGCTATATGTTGACCGTCATTGATGTCTATTCCAAAATGGCCTTTGTTGAACCTGTGCGTCGCAAGTCAGGTCCACTGGTCACCAAGGCCTTTCAACATATTATTCAACACTCCAAACGTCAACCTCAGTTGCTACAAACCGACCAGGGGAAAGAATTTTTCAACAAGGATTTCTCCAGTTTTCTCAAATCTAAGGATATTCATCATTACACCACATACAGCAATCTCAAAGCCAGCGTGGTCGAACGGTTTAACCGAACATTGAAAACCCATATGTGGAAAGCGTTTACCGCTCAGGGCACTTATCGCTGGTTGGACATGTTACCTGAGTTAGTGTCACGTTACAATGACAGCAAACATAGAACCATTGGGACCAAGCCACGTCTCGTAACCAAAAATATTCAGCGACTGGATAAACTGTTTAACCCCATAAAAATAGCAGATCCTAAACGTCACCGACTGAAAATTGGGGATTTTGTTCGTGTGAGCAAATTTAAGTCTGCCTTCAATAAGGGCTACACGCCTCAGTGGGGGACTGAACTATTCCGAATTCGTCAAGTCAACTTGGACAGTCCAGTCACCTATTTACTCCAAGACCTCAACCATCAACCCATAAAAGGTAGATTTTATCTCCAAGAACTTAAAAAAAAAGCATTTCCGAAACATTACCTCTTGTAAAACGTGTTGAAACAAAAAGGAAATAAACTATATGTCAAATGGTTAGGATTTTACTCAACGTTTAATTCTTGGATCAATAAATTACATGTTGCATGAACCTGTGCACTTTTTTTTATTGAATCGTGTTGTAGGAGAGCTCTGTGTAGGGCGCTCCACGCTTCATGCATGTCCATACATGTTTCTCTTTCTCTCTCCACACCCGCGTCTCACTCCTTCACTCCATGATGACATACAACTCGTTCAGCTATTGGCTGTCATGGGTTCTCCCACTCCCCCCTCACCTCTCCTCCGGCTCTTTGGACCCGCCCCCTCACCACTCTGCAGTGGTCACGTGATTTCCTGTTCTTTCTTTGTGTTCACCATTCCCTCTTTCCCTTTTCCTCTCTGCGGGGCCCCTACCTGCTGCTGCTGCTGCTCGCCTGGCTAGCCGTTATCACCTTTTTACAGAGTTGTCAAATGGTTGCAACCTGTAATCATCTTACAGCAATGTTGCCAGCTCTCACCCACATTCCATTCTCTTAGCTGGCTAGCCAGGCACCAAGCGGGTCTCTCGAGCAGATATTCTGTTTTCCCATTCTGGCTGCCAGTTAGACATACATAGAAAAACAAGTTCTGTTGTTAACAACTTCCCCTCATACCATTATGAATTTTGTCTGGTTACTGGTCAGTGTTTACCAACATGTTTTAACGATCGTCATGAGGGATTTTCGAAATATTCGCCTTCATTTATCTGTCATAGGAAAAAAAAATAATAATCGAAAAGCGACCCCTCGTTTTGCCATACATCGCCCCCGTCGAAATAGCAATTTCCAGTATCCACCATGGCCAATCATAGCCTCGTTGTAACATACGTCAAGCGCTACCGGCTCTCTGTCTACAAACACGCCTTTATTAAAATAAAAAATAAAAAAATAAAATAAAAAATTAAAATGCATAGTTGTTTTGGTCCTAGAGACTTGACATTTATTTTCTTGGTAGAGGGGGTAGGGAACTTTTATTTATGTCAAACAATATTTTTGTCAACGTGTTAGTTTCCAAAATATAAAAATTTCAAAATTTGAGTGTTTTCAAAAAATCTCAAAATATAAAAAAGTTTTATTATAAACATAAAGGTAATAGAGACCATTCGTTTCAACTATGGAATAACGTTCTATCATGTTCGGTTTTCAGACTATCGCCTACTTTTAAAAACAGAATTTTTCAAAAAAATTTCAAAAATATAACGAGTGGTCTATAGGAAAGAGGACGTCAGCTCGACTCCAACGACACCTCATTTGTTAAAATCTGACCATCCGTTCGCCAATGATCACCAATGTTCCCGAGAAAGTAGGCTATCATTTTGTTTTTCCTCCTACACCCTTGAAACTTGCTGTCCGCCTAGAGGGCATACCCACCTTTCATTAACGTCAGACAAACTTTTTTCCGATTCACCGTTTCCAAAATAGTGCCAATCCAAAAAAACAAGAATATATAAAAAAAAAAAAAAAAAAAAAACAAAACAACACACATGCTTAGCCAAGAGAACGTCATACGAACGCCAACAATACCTCGTTCGTTAAAATCCGACCACGCCTTCGGGAGATATCAGCAAAGTTTATATGAAAGTAGGGGGCGACTCAAAACCGGCCAGTCAGCACTACTGCACAGTTTTATTCCTAGAGACTTGAAATTTATTTTGGGGGTAGAGGGGATCAGGGCCATTCATTTATGTCAAACAAATTTTTTTGTAAACTCTTTAGTTTCCAAAATATAAGAAATTTCTAAATTGATCTTTTTTCAAAAAAAAATGTAAAAAATAAAAACGTTTTATTATAAAAAATAAAGGACATAGATACCGTTCGTTTAAGCTATTGCACAACGTTCTATCATGTTTGGTTTTCAAACTATCGCCTACTTTCAAAAACAAAAATTTTCAAAATTTTCTTCAAAAATATAACAAGTGGTTCATAGCAAAACCCCCGTCAGCTCGAGTCCAACGACACCTCATTCGTGAATCTCCGACCACGGGTTCGGGAGTTATCGGCTCGCATTGGGAGTAGTGGTGGTGGGGGGCAGAAACCGCCTTGCTCCCCTACTCGCGTCATTACCAGGCTTCCTAGTCTTTACCCGATATGCGGACCTCTCTGCCCTGGGCCCAATTCCACTCAATTGGCCAAGGTCCCGGTCGTCCCTTCTGAAAAACATCACATTTCGAGCATTAAATAAGTCTTAAATGATTCAAAAAATGCCAGTCAGTGGGCTTTGAACCTGATCTGGTGATTTCAGAAATCAAACACCATAGCCATTCGGCTATCAGGCCCACGAGAGAAACGTGTCACACAATGCCTTCTTATGATTGTGATTACCATGGTATCCATACTGTCTTAACCCTCAGCTAATAAGAGTTGTCTTCAAAATGTTCATGCTATCTCTTTGTTTATCACACCTAGGCAATATCTAAAGGATTTTGATGATGATGGTTGTTATTTTAAGGGGTGGAACAGTGAGGTTATTGTCCTTACGGCAAATAGATTTAATTCAAACGTTAAATCTGTAGCTGAGAATCTATTCATATAAGCATGGGGGACATTCAGATACATAACAAGTAGTTCCGTGAAGAACTATATATCCTATTTTCATATATCCTACTTACAGTATATTAATTGCCTCTATTAACATGCACAATTTCAGTTTCATTACTGTAATAGAATCGTAAATATTGAAACACGTCTAAATATTTAGGATGGTCGTCATGTTGGTTTTCCATATATGTAGGCCTTAGAGTTATGTACTATTACATGAAGATTATTCTGTAGGTGTATTATTCAAAAATCAATCGAATGATTAGGGCACAAGAAATAAAAAAAAGATTTTAAAATTTCGCACAGCCACCATCTTGTGGTTATGAAAACAATTGAAATACATTAAATGCCTGTAGATTAAAATTTGTATAAGCATATACCGAACCATGTTTCACTGCACTTGGATGGTTAAATCGCGGGAAACATCCATTTAAATATTTGAATTTTGCGTTGCCACCATGTTGGATTTGTGCTCACCAGGTTATTGAAAGTCCCATAAGTGAACTTATGTTTATAGCCTCTATCAACATACAAAATTTCAGTTTGATTGCTGTCATAGATTAATAGATATTGAGAACCATCTAAATATTTCGGATGGTCTCCATGTTGGAAAGTTACATAGGTGAACTTCAAGTAGTGCCCTTTATCACGGTACAAAATTTCAAGGTGATATCAGTAATGGTTTCGGAGATATAGAATGTCGGTGAAATATTTCGCACAGCCGCCATGTTGGAGTTATGTACTATTAGACGCGGATTATTGCGTAGGTTCATTCTTCAAACGTTGACTTCGATCACATGGTTAGGACACTTCTTTTTTCTTTTCTTTTAGTCGGTTTACCCTCCAGGGTTGGTTATTCCCTCGGACTTGGTGAGGGATCCCACCTTTGCTGCCTCCAGGGCAGTGTCCTGGAGCTTGAAACATCGGGTCGGGGGATACAACTAGGGAGGTGGGACGAGCACCTCGCCCAGGCGGCCTCACCTGCAAAGCAACAGGGGCCTCATGAGGATTGGGAAGGGATAGGAAGATTGGGAGGAATAGGCAAGGAAGAGGGAAGGAGGCAGCCGGCATTTTTCCTGGTGACGAAGTGAGAAACCACGGAAAACCAATTCGAGGATGGCTGAGGTGGGAATCGAACCCCCTCTACTCATTTGGACCACCCGAGGCTAAGTAGACCCCGTTCCAGTCCTCATACCACTTTTCAAATTTCGTGGCAGAGCCGGGAATCAAACCTCAGACCTCCGGCATGGCAGCTAAGCACGCTGACCACTACACCATGGAGGCGACATGATTAGGACATAAGATATAAAAACTTAATTTTGAAATTTCGCACTGCCACCATCTTGAGGTTATATAAACAATTGAACTAAAATAGAAGTCAATGCATTACAATGTGTATAAGTACCAAGTTTCACTGCGTTGGAATGGTTAAATCGCGAGAAAAGTCTATTTAAATATTTCAACTTCGCTTGGCCGCCATGATAGTTTTGTAGTTAATACGTTTTTGAAAGTCACATAGGTGAACTTTAAGTACACTGTACTTCACTGTACAAAATTTCAGGGTGATATCAGTAATGGTTTCGGAGATATAGAATGTCGGTGAAATATTTCGCACAGCCGCCATGTGGGATTGGTGGGACGTAATAAAATTTAAAGGGCATGATTGGGGCCGGCCAAAATACTACTATGACCTTACCAAGTTTCATTGAAATCGCTCCAGCCGTTTATATTTTATTACGACACACACAACCGGGTGAGTTAGCCGTGGTCGTTACGGCATAACTGCTGGCAGTTGCTCACATCCGGGAGGTGGGGAGGTTCGAATCCCCCCGCCGGCAACCTTGAAGATGGTCTTCTGTGGTTTCCCATCTTCCTTCCAGGCAAATGCCGGGGTTGGTCCCTACCGATAGGCCACAGCCACTACCTTCCAACTCCTTGTCCTTACATTCAAACTTTCCTCCCCAGACAACACTCCACAAACGACGGTACGTGTAGCTCACCCATTGGGTGTCTGCCTCGAAGCAGCTACAAAACTGGCGAGCCGAACATGTCCTCGGACACTCCCGGCACCAAAAGCCATACGCTCAATAAAACGACACACACACACACATACGGACAAAAGGTGATCTCATAAGCCTATTTTCAATTTTGAAACAAGATGTTCAGTAAAGAACATATAGCCTACTTTCTCCTAAATGCATGGGTATTGTTATAACACTTTGTCCTTTTCAAGGAGTATAATTGAATGTTGGTTGTAGTAGCTTGTTGAAATACAACGTGCTATAGGGATATTAAACAAGAATATGAGGTGCCCTTTGCTAGTGCTACCGCTGTAAAAAAAATTCATTCAATTCGGTTTCACCGTGTTTGAATTGATCTGGGGGATGGATTTGCACACATACATGGCCGCTATTGGCAAACTATTGGGCTGATGACCTTGTAGTCAGTCATAAGATGCTTTCCACAAAAAGGCATGTTGTTGCAAAATCCGGTAGAGATCAAATTATTAGGATGGTCGAAATTTTATTTAAGCTTTTAACATTTGGGAGGCCGTCATTCCGTTTCCGTCAAGATGGCGGCGATGTAAAACATGACACTGAGGTGCCTTTTGCTAGTGCTACCTCTGTACCAAATTTCGTTCAATTCGGTTTCACCGCGTTTGAATTGATAGGGGGAATCGATTTGCACACATACTTGGCCACCATCTGCAAACTATTGGGCTGATGATCTAGCAGTTTGGTCAGAATATGCTTCACACATAAAGATTTGTTGTTGCAAAATTTGGTAGAGACTAGATTATTAGGTTGGTCGTAATTACATTTTAGCCTTTAACATTTGGGTGGCCGCGATTACGTTTCCGTCAAGATGGCGGTGATATAAAACATGACACTGAGGTGGCCTTTTCTAGTGCTACCTCTGTACCAAATTTCGTTCCATTCGGTTTCACCGTGTTCGAATTAATAGGGGGAATCGATTTTCACACAAAGATGGCCGCCATCCGCAAAATATTAGGCTAATGACCTATTAGTTTGGTCAAAGGATGCTCCCTCCTTACTGGTATGTTAATGCAAAATTTGGTAGAGATCGGATGATTAGGTTAATCGTAATTTGATTTAAGCTTTGAATATTTGTGTGGCTGCCATTACGTTTCCGTCAAGATGGCGGCGATATAAAACATGACACTGAGGTGCCCTTTGCTAGTGCTACCTCTGTACCAAATTTCATTCCATTCGGTTTCACCGTGTTCGAATTAATAGGGGTAATCGATTTTGACACAAAGATGGCCGCCATCCGCAAACTATTAGGCTAATGACCTATTAGATTTGTCAAAGGATGCTTCCTCCATAAAGGTATGTTGTTGCAAAATTTGGTAGAGATCGGATGATTAGGTTAGTCGTAATTTGATTTAAACTTTGAACATTTGTGTGGCCGCCAATTCGTTTCCGTCAAGATGGCGGCGATATAAAGCATGTCACTGGGGTGCCCTTTGCTAGTACTACATCTGTACCAAATTTCGTTCCATTCGGTTTCACCGTGTTCGAATTAATAGGGGCAATCCATTTTCACACAAAGATGGCCGCCATCTACAAACTATTAGGCTGATGACCTATTAGTTTTGTCAAAGGATGCTGCCCCCATAAGGGTATGTTGTTGCAAAATTTGGTAGAGATCGGATGATTAGGTTAGTCGTAATTTGATTTAAGCTTTGAACATTTGTGTGGCCGCCATTACGTTTCCGTCAAGATGGCGGCAATATAAAACATGACACTGAGGTTTCCTTTGCTAGTGCTACCTTTGTACCAAATTTCGTTCAATTTGCGCTCACCGTGTTTGAATTGATAGGGGGGGGGGCAGACATTCAGAGTACACACACTCACACACACTCACACACACACACACACACACACACACACACACACACACACACACACACACAGAGAGAGACTCACACACACACATACACACACACACACACACACACACACACACTCACACAGACAGGCACACTTTTTTTCGCCCTGTAGTGATCTCATAAGTCTACTTTCATTTTTTGCAAAAATCGAAAGTAGGCTAAAAATAGGCATATGAGATCACCTTTTGTCCGTGTGTGTGTGCGTGTGTGTGTGAGATGTGTGTATGTCCCCCTAATAACTTCCAAACGGCTGGAGCGATTTCAATGAAACTCGGTAAGTTCATAGCACTATTCCGGACGACCCCGACCGTAACCTTCAAATTTTGTTACGTCTCACCAATCGAGATTTGAACGCGAATCTCCTGGTGCGTATAGCCACTTGCACCAACGCGGACAAGCTCCAAACACTCAATAGATATGAGTGCCCATGGGGAGCAATGCTCTATAGCCATTATTTCTATGATTGAAAGATCGAAAATCAGGTTTAGACAATGATGCACAGGTGAGTTCTGTATGTGTCATCTAGGTGATCAAGGAAATCTCCAGATCATTCTAAACGTCGCCTCAACTACGCCTTTCCATCTAATATTTTAAGACTTGTAAATTTGCCGTGGTTGGATCCTGGCAGCATTAGTGATAATAGGTAAAGGCACCTGCCCAAACAGCTTCAGATCCGGTTTCGATTTTTGGGGCTGATGACCTTGCTGGCCCACACCTTTAAACCACAGCAATCAATCAATCAATCAATCAATCAATCAATCAATAAATCGGGGTCGATTGTGATTATGTTCAAGTCTTACTCAGCAGCCACTATGGAATTATTATGCCTAGGCCTATCTTTTATTTGGGAGCAGACGAATTTGACGTAGCGCCCCTTAAAACAACTGTAACTATAACTAATATAATAACTTCACCTATCATGACGATTTGTACTTTGAAAGATCTGTTTTATATATTTAAGACACATGTATGGTTTTTAAGACATTAAGTATTACAGTTAATACGGTATTAAAAAAACCGCTTCAACTGACGGCCACCTGCCGTGACAAAATCCAGAAAAGCTACAGTCGCTCAAGCCAAGGAGTCTAGCGTTGAACATCCAATAACTGCATCCACTGAATGTGCATTTACACAGAATGCAGCCGCCAAAGTGGAGAAAGACGGATGTCGAATGAAATGGAATGATTCTGCCATAGACTAAACCGGCTATAAGAAGATATCAGTCTATCGACATAAAATGCACCCAAAATTCAGAGATTATCACCCTGACTTCATGGTATCTGAACGCGGATATCTGTAAAAGATGGAAAATTGTGTCTAAGAACTACCTATATACCTGGATTGGTTCTCAGCAAAATTAAGCCAGAGTTTACCAGTGAGCTGTACAACTCCACAATAACCAGAACAGGAACACTTGCACGAAATCAGACGTTGGAAGAGGTAGCGATGTTTAGAACTAAAATTAACACGGAATTCCAGAAAGCACTTGTCGAATACAAAGAGACAGATCCTGCACTCCGACTTACCAGTTTTTGGAAGCTCTCGCAGTTAAGAAGCACAAGTGCACTTCATAAGAAGGGGGGTAGTGCACAATTCACTACTTCTGTGGGGGTCCGGGCGCAGATACCAAGAGCCCGCTGATGAGCCAGCTTGGTGTTCCTAGGTGAAACCCCACACAAGACACGGCATGAACCTAGAAAAAATTCTAAGTTTTGATAGTTTGAATAGTTGTACATAGATACTTCATAACCACCTTGAAACTCATCTGAAGGGGCAGATGACTTCGCTGTTCCGCCCCTTAAATCATCAGCATTCATCATCGACAACAGGCTCATCAGATATTCAGGAAGGTAGGCCTACATACTGCGTTTTACTGCGCAGCCATAGCAACAGGCCGGGCAAATGGCGGCAAGGCGAGATAGCTATTGTTGTGTTAAGAGGTGGAACAGCTAGGTCATCTGCCTCATAAGGAGAGATAACCCAACAAAATTGGGCATCAGACACCCAGATAGCCACCGTGGTATAATCGGCTGAAAACACGTTGAACTCCGACAGCGTATCAACAGATTAGCCTAGTTCACTAATAATGGTTATCGCAGTCCGAGGCACTGTAACCATGTGGAGAAGCTGCCGAAAAGCATCAAAAAGCACTTAGATCAGCTTCCAGGAAACACGTTCATTACAAAACATATGGGCATAATAAATAAATAAAACAAAAATAATAAAAAAAAACACAAAGAAACAAACAACAACCCAACCAAGAACTGATAGCTCTACAGTTATACAACAACACCAACAACAAAAACAACAGGAAACACACTCTTTGTTTAGCGGAAATGAGAAACAATATTACAGTCAGCTCAGGACATCGAAGACATCTTGCGATCAAAACAACAATAGAACACCAATTAAAGAGTGCATCACCTTACTATTGATCATCCCTCTAATTGAACACAATGGTGCAGCACACTGGATCCCAAAGAAGCAGAAATAAATAAAATAACACAATGGGGTTTCCTCCATTTTCTTGCCTTTCATGTCACTTCGCTTTTCTTTTCCCGATATTCATAGTTTTTAGCCTACTTTCGATTTTTGCAAAAAATGATTAGCCTACTTTCGATTTTTGCAAAAAATGAAAGTAGACTTATGAGATCAACACAGGGCGAAAAAAAGTGTGTCTCTCTCTGTGTGTGTGTATGTGTGTGTGTGAGTCTGTGTGTGTGTGAGTGGGTGTACTCTCAACGTCTGTCCCCTCTATCAATTCGAACACGGTGAACGCGAATTGAACGAAATTTGGTACAAAGGTAGCATTAGCAAAGGACACCTCAGTGTCATGTTTTATATCGCCGCCATCTTGACGGAAACGTAATGGCGGCCACACAAATGTTCAAAGCTTAAATCAAATTACGACTAACCTAATAATCCGATCACTACCAAATTTTGCAACAACATACCTTTATGGGGGGAGCATCCTTTGACCAAACTAATAGGTCATCAGCCTAATAATTTGCGGATGGCGGCCATCTTTGTGTGAAAATCGATTCCCCCTTTTACTTCAAACATGGAGAAACCGAATGGAACGAAATTTGGTACAGAGGTAGTACTAGCAAAGGGCACCTCAGTGTCATGTTTTATATCGCCGCCATCTGGACGGAAACGTAATGGCGGCCACACAAATGTTCAAAGCTTAAATCAAATTCCGACCAACCTAATCATCCGATCTCTACCAAACTTTGCAACAACATACCTTTATGGAGGAAGCATCCTTTGACCAAATTAATAGGTCATTACCTTAATAGTTTGCGGATGGCGGCCATCTTTGTGTCAAAATCGATTCCCCCTATTAATTCAAATACGGCGTCACCGAATGGAACGAAATTTGGTACAGAGGTAGTACTAGCAAGGGGCACCTCAGTGTCATGTTTTATATCGCCGCCATCTGGACGGAAACGTAATGGCGGCCACACAAATGTTCAAAGCTTAAATCAAATTCCGACCAACCTAATCATCCGATCTCTACCAAACTTTGCAACAACATACCTTTATGGAGGAAGCATCCTTTGACCAAATTAATAGGTCAATACCTTAATAGTTTACGGATGGCGGCCATCTTTGTGTCAAAATCGATTCCCCCTATTAATTCAAATACGGCGTCACCGAATGGAACGAAATTTGGTACAGAGGTAGCACTAGCAAAGGGCACCTCAGTGTCATGTTTTATATCGCCGCCATCTTGACGGAAACGTAATGGCGGCCACACAAATGTTCATAGCTTAAATCAAATTACGACTAACCTAATCATCCGATCTCTACCAAATTTTGCAACAACATACCTTTATGGGGGGAGCATCCTTTGACCAAACTAATAGGTCATCAGCCTGATAGTTTGCGGATGGCGGCCATAATTGTGTGAAAATGGATTCCCCCTATTAATTCGAACACGGTGAAACCGAATTGAACGAAATTTGGTGCAGAGGTAGTACTAGCAAAGGGCACCTCAGTGGCATGTTTTATATAGCTGCCATATTGACGAAACGTAATGGCGGCCACACTAATGTTCAAAGCTTAAATCAAATTATGACTAACCTAATCATCCGATCTCTACCATATTTTGCAACAACATACCTGCCATATTGACGAAACGTAATGGCGGCCACACAAATGTTCAAAGCTTAAATCAAATTATGACTAACCTAATCATCCGATCTCTACCATATTTTGCAACAACATACCTTTATGGGGGGAGCATCCTTTGACCAAACTAATAGGTCATCAGCCTAATAGTTTACGGATGGCGGCCATCTTTGTGTGAAAATCGATTCCCCCTATTAATTCGAACACGGTGAAACCGAATGGAAAGAAATTTGGTACAGAGGTAGCACTAGCAAAGGGCACCTCAGTGTCATGTTTTACATCACCACCATCTGGACGGAAGCGTAATCGCGGCCACCCAAATGTTAAATGCTAAAATGTAATTACGCCAACCTAATAATCTAGTCTCTACCAAATTTTGCAACAACATATCTTTATGTGGGAAGCATATTCTGACGAAACTGCAAGATCATCAGCCCAACAGTTTGCAGATGGTGGCCAAGTATGTGTGCAGATCGATTCCCCCTATCAATTCTAACACGGTGAAACCGAATTGAACGAATTTTGGTACAGAGTTAGCACTAGCAAAGGGCACCTCAGTGTCATGTTTTATATCAACGCCATCTTGACGGAAACGGAATGACGGCCACCCAAATGTTAAAAGCTTAAATCAAATTACGACCATCCTAATAATTTGATCTCCACCATATTTTGCAACAACATGCCTTTTTGTGGAAAGCATCTTATGACTGACAACAAGGTCATCAGCCCAATAGTTTGCAAATAGCGGCCATGTATGTGTGCAAATCCATTCCCCATATCAATTCAAACACGGTGAAACCGAATTGAATGAAATTCTGTACAGAGGTAGCACTAGCAAAGGGCACCTCATATTCATGTTTAATATCCCTATAGCACGTTGTATTTAAACAAGCTACTACATCCAACATTCAATTATACTCCTTGAAAAGGATAAAGAGTTATAACAATACCCATGCATTTAGGAGAAAGTAGGCTATATGTTCTTTACTGAACATCTTGTTTAGTAGTTGGAAATATTTTTATTCGTAGATTGCGTTATTGTTTGAAAAGAAAAGAAAATAACCTCGATATTCTATAAATTAAAACAACAACAAAAAAAAACCGGTATTATACAATAAATACCGTAATAGCATAAATAGTTAAAAGGTGGGCTGTACTTGGAGGTACTGAATGTCACCGAAATTGTATAATATCTACAGGCCTACAGACGTTGAAAGAACAAGAAACCTAATGCTTTCTGTTCTGTGGGGCCAAAATAAATAGCGTGAAGCTTAATACGTTGAAATCTTTGCGTCGAGGTAGTGAGGTGTAGCCGTCTCTCGATTTCAAATTAAGTCTTCCGCTTGGAGCAATGTGGTCTGTGTGCACAAACAAGTTCGTAAATTCCACTCAAACGTTCCCGCACATCAAAGAGATGGTATCGGAGTGACGGTCGATCACTGCGACACGCAGTTCATGAGCTATAAATAGAAAATGCTTTGAAGGAAACCTTAGAAATTCAATGCAATACTCTCGGTAGGGGTATGAGACCATGAGCAGAATGTCAGACAATTTAAATGCACCAGTGAGTACGATAATGGAACTTGACCACCGTACACTATGTGAAAATTGCAGCATCGTGAAGGAATCATATACAGTAAACAGAATGCAAATTTATATTATACAAAGAATGACATGCACGAGTGATTAAAATGTCAGAATAGTCCAACCAGGAAACGAGGTGAGAAATCTGGCTTATGATGAATACCTGGTTTTTATGACAGACTCTTCCGAAAGCTTAACAAAGCTCACATGTTAGAGCTTTAAAAGAGATGTCGGGAATGTGGTATGAAAATCAGGATCTAAGAACCAGTCGGTATGGAAGAAACGCAAGAAAGTAGATAGCGAGGTAGGAGGAATTAAATTGGAGCAGGTGGACTATTTTAAGTACCGGTAGTGAAAGAGATAGAATCAATGTGTAGAAAAACCAGTGCAGTGAGTTTTCATTTGAGGTCTATTGTATTCTGCAAGAAAGAAGTTAGGTGCAGCAACGAAATCCTCTCTACACCACTCAATACACTAGTGTCCAAAAGTTAAGCATAATCACTAAGCGAGACCATACCGCCCGATAGGAATGTCAGACGGATTGCTGAACAAACGGAAGCTGAATCACACACCATATGCCACATAACTTGTCCAAGAAACCAGTGTCAGAAAGGTTCTGATAGCTAAGGTACACCTTTGACAACAACTAACAACAAAACTTTGCTATGTCTTCCACAACAAAATATTCTGTTAATAGGGTGTATGGTTACCCCTAACGGCCACACATGCTTCGCAGCGACGTGGCATGCTCTCTATCAGATGGTCCAAGAGCTCTTGTGGCAGTCGATCCCATTCCTCCGAAAGGGTAGTGCGAAGGTCTTGGAGGGTCCTTGGTGGAGGCTGACGGGATGAAATTCGGCTCCCCAATGCATCTCAGGCATGTTCTATAGGATTCATATCCGCAGACCTCGTTGGCTAATCCATGCGTTGAATGTCATCCCCAGTCAGAAATTCATCCACCAGAGCAGTGCGGTGCGGTTGGGAGGTCTGGACCAACCACACCTCTGAAGAGTCGAACATGTACATCATCCCTGTATCTCCGAGCGTTCACGGTGCTCCTCGGACTACCCATGAAGATGTGCAGGTCCGTACGGCCATTCAACGTGATGCCGCCCCACACCATGACGCACCCACCACCATACTGGTCCCGTTCCACGATGTTCCTGTGGTTGTATCGGCTACCCGTTTATCTCCAGATTAATGTGTGACGGCAATCGTTCTGCAAACTGAAGCGGACTTCATCTGTGAAGAGCACATGCCTCTATTCATTCATGGTCCAGTTTCGACGTTGACGGCTCCACAGTAACCGGGCCCGTCTCTGTGTTGGAGTGAGTGGGACGCACACCGCTCGACGTCTGGCAAACAGTCCTGCTGTTCTGAGCCTCCGGTACACAGTTTGCCGGGAAACGGCAACCCCTGAGACGGCGGCAAGCTCCGCCGACAATTGTCTTGCAGGTGCACTCCAATTTCATCGGGTGGTAAAGGCCAGATATCGGTTCTGCTGAGAGGTGGTTACTCTTGGTCGACCTGGTACTGGCCTACGACTAACATCTCCTGCGTCTCGAAATCGTCTCCAAAGCCTGGAAATGACACTTTGTGGCACATTCAAGGATACGGCGACTTCGGTCTGTGTCTGGCCTGCTTCCAGGCAGCCGAGTATTCTACCCTGCAAAACGGGGTCCAAATGGCGTCGTTGTGCCATTATGTTGTCACGTTCGCCACGAGTCTACACTCCGCACTCTATAACAGGCAAACACGACTGAGGGAATATGGGGTTCAGGCACTGGCTGTGTTTACCTTGCGGTTACGCCGCTAGTCAAAGCAGGGAACACTCCTTTTCTATACAGAGCGAACACGTAAGGTTGGTAGATGCATATGTCGTGCGATTTGCGGCATATTTCCTATTGCCCTGCTTATTCGAAACTTATGCTTAACTTATGGACACTAGTGTATTTAGACCAACCGTGACGTTGCTGTATGGGAGTGGGAACTGGGTGAATTCAGGATATCTCATACTTAAGCTGAAGGTAGCTGGTATGAGGGTTGCCCCATTATAATAGTGATAAATGATAACTAATACATGTCATTCTTTCCAGAAGTATTATTTACTTATTATTCATTAACGTCTGTATATTTAACGTTCCAAATCGTAGTCCTTGAGAGTATCCAGGTCGTCTTACATTTGATCCATCCTTTCCGAGGCTTGTTCCACATTTGTAAGCATATTCCTTCCACTAATGGCTAGCTTCACCAGAGCCCCGTAAGCCGTCACATTTCAAGGTTCCTGTAGAGCCTTCTCAGCTACCGTGGCGGTACCAGGGCCCTCAAGGTCCCCACTGTACTTCACCCCTACAGGCAATCCCCTACTTAGTGACGTTGCCCTTCTCCCACCGCGAGGAGGACTTATGTAACTTAATAAAAAACAATGCATTGCTTAAAAACAAAGCTTTATTTATACTTACCAAAGAAAAATTTGCAACTAATAACTTTGAGGAACTAAAACCGTGATTCTAAGTTGGATTGTAAACCATGGAATCTTCTACAAGTGTATTTAGTTTCAATTCTTCAACTTTAATAGTTAGGTCACAAATGTACCTTTTGATTAATATTTTGCGTCTTAAGAATTGATTAATTGTAATGTTGGTAACAGTGAATTATTTTGCCTGTTCAGTAGCTTAACTACTTTATCTTATAAATGTAAATGTTGATAACTGTTGATAATAATTGATACAGTAGTTTGTATATTAGGATCATATTGAGAAACGGAACTGTTTTGTTCAACTATTCAGTTAGCGCCACATTAAGTCTGTTGCACGCTTGTAAGTGTTGCAATTTTTCTTAATACTTTTTTGTATAATAATAATAATAATAATAATAATAATAATAATAATAATAATAATAATAATAATAATAATAATAATAATAAAGCTATTGGAAATTTATCATAAAAGATCCAGCAACAGAGAGTAAGAAGTGCCGCTGCTGTGGCAAATGTAGTGCGACCATTCAATACATTATATCAGGTTGTTCCCACCTTGCCAACACTGACTACAAACATCGACACGATCAAGTTGCCAACATTATCCACCAGAAACTGGCCTTGAAGTACAAACTTCTTCAAAGCTCCGTCACCTATTGGAAATACACACCATCCGCAGTACTCGAAAATGCCACACACAAGCTCTACTGGGACAGAGGAGTTGTGACAGATGTTGCAGTCAGTAACAACCGGCCAGATATCATTGTCATCAATAAAGAACACAGAGAGGCATTACTGATAGATATCGCATGTTCCTATACTCAAAACATCCAAACAACAGCTGCTACTAAAATATTTAAGTACACAGAGCTGGCAATTGAGATAAAGCAGATGTGGAAACTTGAGTCGGTGACTACAATCCCAATAATTGTATCGTGTACTGGTGTTATACCCAAAACTCTCCACAGTAGTCTATCAATATTGAATCTGCATCCGCAGATATATATTGAACTACAGAAGGCAGTTCTGTTGAATACCTGCCATATTGTTAGGAAGTTCCTTGGTGAATGGTGACAATAACCTCGTCGAACACTCAGCAAGGCTCGATGATTCAGATGGAAATTTAGCTCATCCTATATAAATGAAGGAGACTCGTGAAGACTGCGGGCACGACATGGATGTACAGAAATGTGAAGTCTCTGAACAGTGTACACGAAATTGTCTCAATACAGATGGTTCCTTGCTAAGGCCGAACCAGACTGTAACATAAAATGTAGCCGGTATTTGCCGTGATAATGTTGTCAAACAATAATAATAATAACAATATCGTATGGCCTCGGTTGCCGGGTGCAAGCTTTGTTATTTGACACCCAGAGGGTAGCTTGCATGTCAAATTTCGTTGTTCCTTTAAGCACTATGAAAGTCTAGGAGATCTAAGCTCCTTGAACACTATAGCGCTTTCTAGTATGGAAATGAGGAACTTTGTGTTGGCGGAAACTCCCGAGATTAATTTTGCTATTATGAACATGGCCTACTGAATTCAAATGGGTTCTTTGACATGCCAACATCGTATGACATGCGTGTCGTAATCCAAGTATGATCATCTTTTTGAATCGTTAACTTCTACCGTAGCGAGATTTTGAAATGATTGCGTTATAAATTATACAGAACCATTACTATTCCAATTTATTATTTACGCAATGAACTATTGTAATTGGCTAGTTGCATTCTTGCCTGTCACCCCGGAGGTCCGGGCTAGATTCCTGACTGTGCCAAGAAATTTAATTCTGGTATGAGGTCTGGAATGGAGTACACTCAGCCTCGTGAGGAAATCTGAGAAGAGCTAGGTTCGATTCCCACCTCAGGCATCCTAGAAGTGGTTTCCCCTGGTTTCCCCACTTCTACTCCAGGCAATTGCCGGGATGGTTCTTAACTTAAAGTCACCTCCTTCCCAGTCCTAAACTGAACGACAAATACACACACTACTACTACTACTACTACTACTACTACTGCTGCAGACACCACAATAGCACAGGTTATCATACAAATTCTACCCACACCCAACTACACGGCACTAAATGATCATGATGTCGCAAAGCCTCTAAATGAATCAACACTACCGTAGCCTACTCATACTCTTCACTCTTTTTCCTCCTTTTAATTTTAATTTTTTAATTTACAGTACTTCATATAATGAAATAATTATGCAAATTTTTTAGAACCATCTCTTAATATTTAATATTTCTTGAAACTCTGTGCCTGTAGTTAGTAGGCCTACCTACCTTAGTTATGCCTTATGCAGGCAATTCTTCTGAAAATATCCAAACCTATGTTCAAAATTTACATAAAATCTACCCCACTGAATTGAAAGTTGTGCAACTAAATGTACAATCCTTAGTAGGTACAACTCATTTTGATGAATTTTATTATTGTTTTTCAACTTCAAGTATTGATATAATAAGTATAAGTGAATCATTTCTGTACCTGGGTACCAGATTTTCAGGCAAGAGAACAGGTGGAGTAGCTGGGCATGCGAAATACAGTATTCAGTGTAAAATACTCTACTCATCTCCTGCTGAATATTGTCGAAAACCGGAGTTTTTTTACTTGAGCTTAAATTATCTGTAGGTAATGTATTATTTGCTTGTAGACTATCTATCGCCCACCTAAGATCGGTTTCATGGATACATTTTTTGTCAGTGCCATGTACAATTATACTTTTATTTACAAATATGTAATAGTCTCATGTGACATAAATGGGCATTTCGGCTCAGGGACCTCGGAGACAGCTACCATTGATGATGCTCTTGACTCATGCAATCTGACACGAATCCCATTTCAAAACAAGTTTCATACTGCCTATTGTCACTCAAACCTAGATAGTGTAGCATCAAATTGAAAAGATATCCTGTTGGAATTTGGACAGACTCCGGCCAGTGGTTTCTCTGGGCATGATATATTATATGCTGTTTTCTCGATATCTACCTCTCCGCATCAAAGGAAATGGATTACATTTAGAGACTTTCGCAATTCTGATATTGAAATATTCCAACGAGATGCTGTTTTTGCTCCCTGACAGCAAGTGCTTTCCCAGAACAATATTAATGATAAAGTTATGGCCTTCAATACTATTTTCTTCGACTTATTTGATAAACATGCCCTAGTTAAAATGATTCGATCTAAACACCCACCAAACCCCTGGATAACGGCGGCTATTAAGGAGTTAATATCCACTCGTGATAGGGCAAAGAAGAAACACATATAATCCCGAAAACTTTGAAACCTACCGTGTGTAACGTAATGAAACGAAACTCGAAATTAGAAATGCCAAGGTGAAATACGCATACTCGAAGTTCAGCACAAATTCGACACCTTCCACACTATGGAGAACAATAAAATCCATTGGAATTGCTAGGAAATATACACCCATAATTTCTTCATTAATTTCTGCAAAATCACAAAATGAACATTTAATACAAGCTTCTCCCCTGAACAATTCCCTTAAAATATGTGACACTATTGCTCGTTACCTGACTGCTACTAAGCCTCAACATGAACTCTTTCATTTCTCTTATATTTACCCTGATGATGTAATAAAGGTATTTAACAGCATAAAATCTAACTCTGCAGGCCAGAGACGGCATTTCAAGTTCCCTTTTAATGAACTGTCTAGAGATAGTTGTCCCAGTCGTTACTCACATGTTCAACTTTTACTTACAGTCAGGTGTCTTTCCATCCGCCTGGAAAATAGCAGATATTCGACCTGTACGTAAAGTCTCGTCTCCCCAGAAAGTTGAGGATTTTCTACCATCCAGCATTTTGTCACTTCTGGGAAAAGGATTAGAAAAAATCGTCTACCAACAGCTCACAACTTACTTAAATACACACTCAATCTTAAATTCTTTCCAGTCTGGATTTTCGAACTGACCATAGCATTGTAACAGCTCTTCTAAAAGTTATAGACGATATTAAGCTTGCTGTGGACGTAAAGAATAATACTCTCCTGGTAATTTCGATTTCAGCAAAGCCTTCGACTGGGTTCATCATGACCTCCTTCTCAGTAAATTGCAAAATTTAGGCATTTAACGATCTGCTCTATTTTGGTTTAAAGATTTCTTGAAAAGGAGGTCTCAGCGCGTGATCGTCGACAAATCTAATGTTTCAAATTGGTCTAATGTGCTCTCTTGTGTTCCACAGGGTTCTGTATTGGGCCCCTTATTGTTCTCTCTCTATATAAACGACCTACCTACAATTCTTTTCCACACAAAACATCACATGTATGCTGATGATCTGCAAATTTACTAACATTTTCCTGTAACCTGTCTCAATGACTGCATCAGCAAAGTAAATTCTGACATTGAAAGGCTCTTCGAAAAGCCATAGTCTATTAAAAGAAAAGAAAACATTAGCCATGTTTGTAGGGTACCGAAAACTCTTATCAAATCTCAACAACAGTGTCATTCCTCCAATAGTTTTAAATGGATCTGTGGTAAAATATCAAGGATGTGTTAAACACTTGGGACTCTGCATAGATAATAATCTATGTTGGTCCAACCATACCAACCATGTAGTCAATGACTGGTATTCTTCACCAGTTCCATTGACATCTACCATATCTTTCTTTTAATGTAAGAAAGAACCTGATACAAAGCGTGATAATTTATATTCTAGAATATAGGTCATTAATATACAGCGATATTTCTGATAAATACAATATGAAGCTGCAGCGAGTACAGAATGCATATCTACGTTTTGTCTCCAAATTCGTAAACAATGTCATGTTTCACCATTTTATAAAACCATTGGCTGACTAAAACATAGGGAAAGACGGTCGTACTCGACTTCTTGCCTACTATAGAGAATTTAAAAAACTAATACACCTCCTTACCTGGCTAAATCCTTCGTTCAAATGAGTCAAGTGCATGGTCGGAACAATAGTGTAACGTGCACCGGGTCTGCAAGATTCGTGCAATTGCCCAGAATTCTCCATGTGTCTCGCAGTGTTGGTGGGCGGGGTGTATGGAGAACGCTGGGCAGCCAATTAGGCCAAGGCTAATTAGGGTAACCCCTCCCCAAGGCCATCACCAATACAATAGCGCTACGAATCAGGTAGACTGTTGACGCAAGGTTTCCAGACTCTTCTGCTTCTGGAGACTACTGGGTGTGACAAGAAGGTCCCGAACCTTGGTGCGAGGGGCTGGATAATTCTGGAAGCCATCCACGAGGACATACTCGACGCTACTGGAAGGAGCAATAACTAGAACTTTCGAGACCAGAGAGCTGACTGCATATATACGAGCAAGTTGAGGTGAGCAAGGAGTTCTGCGTAGGAGCAAGCGAGTGTGAGATCGGAGATTAAGTGCATTATAGCCTGACCAGTATTTTTACGAACCCTAAAAACGTAACAATTGGTGTCAGATATGAGGGCCAGGTTATAGTCTAGTGAGTGCTTCTGTATGAAACAGTGCGTACTTTTGAAAAGGCCTACATTAAGGAGGTGTGTACCATAGTGAATTCTTAGTGATTGTCTCGTGTGTACCATCTGGAAGCCAGGTTAATCGTGTGCGGACTGTCCGTGTGTCTCGAATTTTGAACAGTAAAATGGCGACAAGGAAAGTAAAATTTCAGATATGAAGGTGTCAGAATTGCGTGAAGAACTGGAAGAAACGGATGCTGATGCAACAGGAACCAAGTCTACGCTACAAGTGCGGTTACGTCAGTTACTGCTGGACGCTGGTGAGGATCCTGACACATTTCTGTTCGCACCGGGTCTGCAAGATTCGTGCAATTGCCCATAATTCGCCATGTGTCTCGCAGTGTTGGTGGGCGGGGTGTATGGAGAACGCTGGGCAGCCAATTAGGCTAAGGCTAATTAGGGTAGCCCCTCCCCAAGGCCACCACCAATACAATAGCGCTACGAATCAGGTAGACTATTGACGCAAGGTTTCCAGACTCTTCTGCTTCTGGAGACTACTGGGTGTGACAAGAAGGTCCCGAACCTTGGTGGGAGGGGCTGGATAATTCTGGAAGCCAACCACGAGGACATACTCGACGCTACTAGAAGGAGCAATAACTAGAACTTTCGAGGCTAGAGGGCTGACTGCATATATACGAGCAAGTTGAGGTGAGCAAGGAGTTCTGCGCAGGAGCGAGCGAGTGTGAGATCGGAGTCTTGAGTGAGTCCGCGCTGTCAGTGTGTGCCGTGCCGAGCGACCAGTGGAAATAAATGTGAAGTGCTGTAATATTGAAGACAGTGCTGTGAAAATTATTAACGTAGTCAGAAGAGTCTGGAAACCTTGCGTCAATAGTCTACCAGATTCGTAGCGCTATTGTATTGGTGGTGGCCTTGGGGAGGGGCTACCCTAATTAGCCTTGGCCTAATTGGCAGCCCAGCGTTCTCCATACACCCCGCCCACCACCACTGCGAGACACATGGCGAATTCTGGGCAATTGCACGAATCTTGCAGTGCCGGTGCACGTTACTGCTCCCCCTTCTTAAAACAACTCGCCTCGAGTTGTTTATCGTGAGGCTATCCAATGTCCAAGGGGGTGGCATTGACGGCGCTGACAAGCGCCTGTTTTTGCTGACGATCTCCCGTTTAGCTATGTGGGCGACAGCTCCTTGCTGCCATTTTCGCGACATATGGCCCCGTCCAGCCCGTAGCAAACAGGTGACCTTTCGATGTGGAAATAAATAATGAAAATAGTGACTGTGGAAGATAAATAGTAACTATAGGAGATACTTCCTTGCAGTGAACATTGTAAATAAATAGTGACTAGTAGCTGTATAAAGTGAGATTCTGTGTGTGTGTGAGTGAGAGTAAGTAGGCCGAATTTGATTTAGTGTTAACTAGTGTAAATAACATTATTGTAAATAAAGATTAAGTGCATTATAGCCTGACCAGTATTTTTACGAACCCTAAAAACGTAACAATTGGTGTCAGATGTGAGGGTCAGGTTATAGTCTAGTGAGTGCTTCTGTATGAAACAGTGCGTACTTTTGAAAAGGCCTACATTAAGGAAGTGTGTACCATAGTGAATTCTTAGTGACTGTCTTGTGTGTACCATCTGGAAGCCTGGTTAATCGTGTGCGGACTGTCCGTGTGTCTCGAATTTTGAACTGTAAAATGGCGACAAGGAAAGTAAAACTTTCAGAACTGAAGGTGTCAGAATTGCGTGAAGAACTGGAAGAGAGCGATGCTGATGCAACAGGAACCAAGTCTACGCTACAAGTGCGGTTACGTCAGTTACTGCTGGTTGCTGGTGAGGATCCTGACACATTTCTGTTCGAGATTCCTTGTAGCATGTGGGAGGTGTTTGAAAATGTTGAAAAGAGAATAACGGAACATTTCGAAAACCTTGGAAATAAAATGGCAGAACATTTGGAAAACCTTGGAAAGAAAATGGTGGCATTTCCGGAAAATTTGGAAAAGAAAACTGGGGAAAATTCTGAAAATAAAGTGGAGCATTGTGAGCATGAAACTAGTCATAACGAGCATGGAGGCGGTATGGGAAGTGACATTGAAAAGGGTGCTGATGACCAAGCCGAGCGCATCGTGGAGTCCGGAGGTCGGAATGCTGAGCGAGATGGGGACGAGCCACTGGGAAGCATCACAGGCCTGGAAACACGATTGAGGCTTAGCAGCTCTGACGGCAGGAGCAGTGTCACAAGTGTGATGACCCCGCACGTCGATGAAGCTACGTCACGACAGATCTGCGGGGCCGGGTTCGACAATGTGACGAACCATGCCGGGTGCACGCTGGAGGACGGAACAGTTCAGCTCGGGACTTCAGGAACACATGGCGGAGGAGCTTCACGACATACAGCCGGGGACCGGCTACAATGGGATCGTCGCGACGCTGGAGGAGCATCATGTGGGCCACCAGCTACCGCCCATGTACCAGCTACGGCTAGAAGATAAGGACAGGTGCGCGAGTAAGTCACTTCAAGAACTCGCGCTAGCTGGCTTGCCTCCCGAGCACGTACAACAAGAGGCGGCATACATCTTCGCGGAGGAGCATCGCGACGCCATGATACCTCAGCGTTCGATGCTCAGTGGAAGGCGATACCCGTTGCAGGCAAAAACCATCACGTGGGGAATAGCGGCGGAGAAGAGGACAGTTTGGTTGACGCCACCGAAGAGGAGTTCAGCCGCAAGAGACGATGAGACGGTGGAGGTTGGCTATCCTCCACCAAAGCGACGTAAACCACCACCGGGACGCCGTCGCAGTAGAAAGGTCACCTGTTTGCTACGGGCTGGACGGGGCCATATGTCGCGAAAATGGCAGCAAGGAGCTGTCGCCCACCTAGCGAAACGAGAGATCGTCAGCCGAAACAGGCGCTTATCAGCGCCGTCAATGCCACCCCATTGGACATTGGATAGCCTCACGATAAACAACTCGAGGCGAGTTGTTTTGAGAAGGGAGATCATTGTAACGTGCACCGGGTCTGCAAGATTCGTGCAATTGCCCATAATTCGCCATGTGTTTCGCAGTGTTGGTGGGCGGGGTGTATGGAGAACGCTGGGCAGCCAATTAGGCCAAGGCTAATTAGGGTAGCCCCTCCCAAAGGCCACCACCAATACAATAGCGCTACGAATCAGGTAGACTCTTGGCGCAAGGTTTCCAGACTCTTCTGCTTCTGGAGACTACTGGGTGTGACAAGAAGGTCCCGAACCTTGGTGGGAGGGGCTGGATAATTCTGGAAGCCAACCACGAGGACAGACTCGACGCTACTGGAAGGAGCAATAACTAGAACTTTCGAGACCAGAGGGCTGACTGCATATATACGAGCTGGTTGAGGTGAGCAAGGAGTTCTGCGTAGGAGCGAGCGAGTGTGAGATCGGAGTCAGTGTTAGTTGAAGCAGTTTGCCGTGCCTAGCGCGATGAGTGAAAATAAATAATGGAAGACTGTAAATAGTGAAGACGGAATGTGAAGATAAATGTGGAAATAAATAATGTAAATAGTGACTGTGGAAGATAAATAGTAACTATAGGAGATACTTCCTTGCAGTGAACATTGTCAATAAATAGTGACTAGTAGCTGTATAAAGTGAGATTCTGTGTGTGTGTGAGTGAGAGTTAGTAGGCCGAATTTGATTTAGTGTTAACTAGTGTAAATAACATTATTGTAAATAAAGATTAAGTGCATTATAGCCTGACCAGTATTTTTACGAACCCTAAAAACGTAACAATTGGTGTCAGATGTGAGGGTCAGGTTATAGTCTAGTGAGTACTTCTGTATGAAACAGTGCGTACTTTTGAAAAGGCCTACATTAAGGAAGTGTGTACCATAGTGAATTCTTAGTGACTGTCTTGTGTGTACCATCTGGAAGCCTGGTTAATCGTGTGCGGACTGTCCGTGTGTCTCGAATTTTGAGCTGTAAAATGGCGAGAAGGAAAGTAAAACTTTCAGAACTGAAGGTGTCAGAATTGCGTGAAGAACTGGAAGAGAGGGATGCTGATGCAACAGGAACCAAGTCTACGCTACAAGTGCGGTTACGTCAGTTACTGCTGGACGCTGGTGAGGATCCTGACACATTTCTGTTCGAGATTCCTTGTAGCATGTGGGAGGTGTTTGAAAATGTTGAAAAGAGAATAACGGAACATTTCGAAAACCTTGGAAATAAAATGGCAGAACATTTGGAAAACCTTGGAAAGAAAATGGTGGCATTTCCGGAAAATTTGGAAAAGAAAACTGGGGAAAATTCTGAAAATAAAGTGGAGCATTGTGAGCATGAAACTAGTCATAACGAGCATGGAGGCGGTATGGGAAGTGACACTGCAAAGGGTGCTGATGACCAAGCCGAACGCATCGTGGAGTCCGGAGGTCGGAATGCTGAGCGAGATGGGGACGAGCCACTGGAAGCATCACAGGCCTGGAAACCGGATTGAGGCTTAGCAGCTCTGACGGCAGGAGCAGTGTCACAAGTGTGATGACCCCGCACGTCGATGAAGCTACGTCACGGCAGATCTGCGGGGCCGGGTTCGACAATGTGACGAACCATGCCGGGTGCACGCTGGAGGATGGAACAGTTCAGCTCGAGACTTCAGGAACACATGGCGGAGGAGCTTCACGACATCCAGTCGGGGACCGGCTACAATGGGATCGTCGCGACGCTGGAGGAGCATCATGAGGGCCACCAGCTACCGCCCATGAACCAGCTACGGCTAGAAGATAAGGACAGGTGCGCGAGTAAGTCACTTCAAGAACTCGCGCTAGATGGCTTGCTTCCCGAGCACGTACCACAAGAGTCGGCATACATATTCGCGGAGGAGCATCGCGACGCCATGGTACCTCAGCGTTCGATGCTCAGTGGAAGGCGATACCCGTTGCAGGCAAAAACCATCACGTGGGGAATGGCGGCGGAGAAGAGGACAGTTTGGTTGACGCCACCGAAGAGGAGTTCAGCCGCAAGAGACGATGAGGCGGTGGAGGTTGGCTATCCTCCACCAAAGCGACGTAAACCACCACCGGGACGCCGTCGCAGTGGAAAGGTCACCTGTTTGCTACGGGCTGGACCGGGCCATATGACGCGAAAATGGCAGTAAGGAGCTGTCGCCCACCAAGCGAAACGAGAGATCGTCAGCCAAAACAGGCGCTTATCAGCGCCGTCAATGCCACCCCATTGGACATTGGATAGCCTCACGATAAACAACTCGAGGCGAGTTGTTTCGAGAAGGGGGAGCAGTGTAACGTGCACCGGGTCTGCAAGATTCGTGTAATTGCCCATAATTAGCCATGTGTTTCGCAGTGTTGGTGGGCGGGGTGTATGGAGAACGCTGGGCAGCCAATTAGGCCAAGGCTAATTAGGGTAGCCCCTCCCAAAGGCCACCACCAATACAATAGCGCTACGAATCAGGTATACTATTGGCGCAAGGTTTCCAGACTCTTCTGCTTCTGGAGACTACTGGGTGTGACCAGAAGGTCCCGAACCTTGGTGGGAGGGGCTGGATAATTCTGGAAGCAAACCACGAGGACATACTCGACGCTACTGGAGGAGCAATAACTAGAACTTTCGAGACCAGAGGGCTGACTGCATATATACGAGCAAGTTGAGGTGAGCAAGGAGTTCTGCGTAGGAGCGAGCGAGTGTGAGATCGGAGTCAGTGTTAGTTGAAGCAGTTTGCCGTGCCTAGCGCGATGAGTGAAAATAAATAATGGAGGACTGTAAATAGTGAAGACGGGGTGTGAAGATAAATGTGGAAATAAATAATGTAAATATTGACTGTGGAAGATAAATAGTAACTATAGGAGATACATCCTTGCAGTGAACATTGTAAATAAATAGTGACTAGTAGCTGTATAAAGTGAGATTCTGTGTGTGTGTGAGTGAGAGTAAGTAGGCCGAATTTGATTTAGTGTTAAGTAGTGTAAATAACATTATTGTAAATAAAGATTAAGTGCATTATAGCCTGACCAGTATTTTTACGAACCCTAAAAACGTAACAATTGGTGTCAGAAGTGAGGGTCAGGTTCTAGTCTGGTGAGTGCTTCTGTATGAAACAGTGCGTACTATTGAAAAGGCCTACATTAAGGAAGTGTGTACCATAGTGAATTCTTAGTGACTGTCTTGTGTGTACCATCTGGAAGCCTGGTTAATCGTGTGCGGACTGTCCGTGTGTCTCGATTTTTGAACTGTAAAATGGCGACAAGGAAAGTAAAACTTTCAGAACTGAAGGTGTCAGAATTGCGTGAAGAACTGGAAGAGAGGGATGCTGATGCAATAGGAACCAAGTCTACGCTACAAGTGTGGTTACGTCAGTTACTGCTGGACGCTGGTGAGGATCCTGACACATTTCTGTTCGAGATTCCTTGTAGCATGTGGGAAGTGTTTGAAAATGTTGAAAAGAGAATAACGGAACATTTCGAAAACCTTGGAAATAAAATGGCAGAACATTTGGAAAGCCTTGGAAAGAAAATGGTGGCATTTCCGGAAAATGTGGAAAAGAAAACTGGGGAAAATTCTGAAAATAAAGTGGAGCATTGTGAGCATGAATCTAGTCCTAACGAGCATGGAGGCGGTATGGGAAGTGACACTGCAAAGGGTGCTGATGACCAAGCCGAACGCATCGTGGAGTCCGGAGGTCGGAATGCTGAGCGAGATGGGGACGAGCCACTGGGAAGCATCACAGGCCTGGAAACCGGATTGAGGCTTAGCAGCTCTGACGGCAGGAGCAGTGTCACAAGTGTGATGACCCCGCACGTCGATGAAGCTACGTCACGGCAGATCTGCGGGGCCGGGTTCGACAATGTGACGAACCATGCCGGGTGCACGCTGGAGGACGGAACAGTTCAGCTCGAGACTTCAGGAACACATGGCGGAGGAGCTTCACGACATCCAGTCGGGGACCGGCTACAATGGGATCATCGCGACGCTGGAGGAGCTTCATGTGGGCCACCAGCTACCGCCCATGTACCAGCTACGGCTAGAAGATAAGGACAGGTGCGCGAGTAAGTCACTTCAAGAACTCGCGCTAGCTGGCTTGCCTCCCGAGCACGTACAACAAGAGGCGGCATACATCTTCGCGGAGGAGCATTGCGACGCCATGGTACCTCAGCGTTCGATGCTCAGTGGAAGGCGATACCCGTTGCAGGCAAAAACCATCACGTGGGGAATGGCGGCGGAGAAGAGGACAGTTTGGTTGACGCCACCGAAGAGGAGTTCAGCCGCAAGAGACGATGAGGCGGTGGAGGTTGGCTATCCTCCACCAAAGCGACGTAAGCCACCACCGGGACGCCGTCGCAGTAGAAAGGTCACCTGTTTGCTACGGGCTGGACGGGGCCATATGTCGCGAAAATGGCAGCAAGGAGCTGTCGCCCACCTAGCGAAACGAGAGATCGTCAGCCAAAACAGGCGCTTATCAGCGCCGTCAATGCCACCCCATTGGACATTGGATAGCCTCACGATAAACAACTCGATGCGATTTGTTTTGAGAAGTGTAACGTGCACCGGGTCTGCAAGATTCGTGCAATTGCCCATAATTCGCCATGTGTTTCGCAGTGTTGGTGGGCGGGGTGTATGGAGAACGCTGGGCAGCCAATTAGGCCAAGGCTAATTAGGGTAGCCCCTCCCCAAGGCCACCACCAATACAATAGCGCTACGAATCAGGTAGATTATTGACGCAAGTTTTCCAGACTCTTCTGCTTCTGGAGACTACTGGGTGTGACAAGAAGGCCCCGGACCTTGGTGGGAGGGGCTGGATAATTCAAGAAGCCAACCACGAGGACATACTCGACGCAACTGGATAGAGCAATAACTAGAACTTTCGAGACCAGAGGGCTGACTGCATATATACGAGCAAGTTGAGGTGAGCAAGGAGTTCTGCGTAGGAGCGAGCGAGTGTGAGATCGGAGTCAGTGTTAGTTGAAGCAGTTTGCCGTGCCTAGCGCGATGAGTGAAAATAAATAATGGAGGATTGTAAACAGTGAAGACGGGGTGTGAAGATTAATGTGGAAATAAATAATGTAAATAGTGACTGTGGAAGATAAATAGTAACTATAGGAGATACTTCCTTGCAGTGAACATTGTAAATAAATAGTGACTAGTAGCTGTATAAAGTGAGATTCTGTGTGTGTGTGAGTGAGAGTAAGTAGGCCGAATTTGATTTAGTGTTAAGTAGTGTAAATAACATTATTGTAAATAAAGATTAAGTGCATTATAGCCTGACCAGTATTTTTACGAACCCTAAAAACGTAACAATTGGTGTCAGAAGTGAGGGTCAGGTTCTAGTCTGGTGAGTGCTTCTGTATGAAACAGTGCGTACTATTGAAAAGGCCTACATTAAGGAAGTGTGTACCATAGTGAATTCTTAGTGACTGTCTTGTGTGTACCATCTGGAAGCCTGGTTAATCGTGTGCGGACTGTCCGTGTGTCTCGATTTTTGAACTGTAAAATGGCGACAAGGAAAGTAAAACTTTCAGAACTGAAGGTGTCAGAATTGCGTGAAGAACTGGAAGAGAGGGATGCTGATGCAATAGGAACCAAGTCTACGCTACAAGTGCGGTTACGTCAGTTACTGCTGGACGCTGGTGAGGATCCTGACACATTTCTGTTCGAGATTCCTTGTAGCATGTGGGAAGTGTTTGAAAATGTTGAAAAGAGAATAACGGAACATTTCGAAAACCTTGGAAATAAAATGGCAGAACATTTGGAAAACCTTGGAAAGAAAATGGTGGCATTTCCGGAAAATTTGGAAAAGAAAACTGGGGAAAATTCTGAAAATAAAGTGGAGCATTGTGAGCATGAATCTAGTCATAACGAGCATGGAGGCGGTATGGGAAGTGACACTGCAAAGGGTGCTGATGACCAAGCCGAACGCATCGTGGAGTCCGGAGGTCGGAATGCTGAGCGAGATGGGGACGAGCCACTGGGAAGAATCACAGGCCTGGAAACCGGATTGAGGCTTAGCAGCTCTGACGGCAGGAGCAGTGTCACAAGTGTGATGACCCCGCACGTCGATGAAGCTACGTCACGGCAGATCTGCGGGGCCGGGTTCGACAATGTGACGAACCATGCCGGGTGCACGCTGGAGGACGGAACAGTTCAGCTCGAGACTTCAGGAACACATGGCGGAGGAGCTTCACGACATCCAGTCGGGGACCGGCTACAATGGGATCGTCGCGACGCTGGAGGAGCTTCATGTGGGCCACCAGCTACCGCCCATGTACCAGCTACGGCTAGAAGATAAGGACAGGTGCGCGAGTAAGTCACTTCAAGAACTCGCGCTAGCTGGCTTGCCTCCCGAGCACGTACAACAAGAGGCGGCATACATCTTCGCGGAGGAGCATTGCGACGCCATGGTACCTCAGCGTTCGATGCTCAGTGGAAGGCGATACCCGTTGCAGGCAAAAACCATCACGTGGGGAATGGCGGCGGAGAAGAGGACAGTTTGGTTGACGCCACCGAAGAGGAGTTCAGCCGCAAGAGACGATGAGGCGGTGGAGGTTGGCTATCCTCCACCAAAGCGACGTAAACCACCACCGGGACGCCGTCGCAGTAGAAAGGTCACCTGTTTGCTACGGGCTGGACGGGGCCATATGTCGCGAAAATGGCAGCAAGGAGCTGTCGCCCACCTAGCGAAACGAGAGATCGTCAGCCGAAACAGGCGCTTATCAGCGCCGTCAATGCCACCCCATTGGACATTGGATAGCCTCACGATAAACAACTCGATGCGAGTTGTTTTGAGAAGTGTAACGTGCACCGGGTCTGCAAGATTCGTGCAATTGCCCATAATTCGCCATGTGTTTCGCAGTGTTGGTGGGCGGGGTGTATGGAGAACGCTGGGCAGCCAATTAGGCCAAGGCTAATTAGGGTAGCCCCTCCCCAAGGCCACCACCAATACAATAGCGCTACGAATCAGGTAGATTATTGACGCAAGTTTTCCAGACTCTTATGCTTCTGGAGACTACTGGGGGTGACAAGAAGGTCCCGAACCTTGGTGGGAGGGGCTGGATAATTCTGAAAGCCAACCACGAGGACATACTCGACGCTACTGGATAGAGTAATAACTAGAACTTTCGAGACCAGAGGGCTGACTGCATATATACGAGCAAGTTGAGGTGAGCAAGGAGTTCTGCGTAGGAGCGAGCGAGTGTGAGATCGGAGTCAGTGTTAGTTGAAGCAGTTTGCCGTGCCTAGCGCGATGAGTGAAAATAAATAATGGAGGATTGTAAACAGTGAAGACGGGGTGTGAAGATTAATGTGGAAATAAATAATGTAAATAGTGACCGTGGAAGATAAATAGTAACTATAGGAGATACTTCCTTGCAGTGAACATTGTAAATAAATAGTGACTAGTAGCTGTATAAAGTGAGATTCTGTGTGTGTGTGAGTGAGAGTAAGTAGGCCGAATTTGATTTAGTGTTAACTAGTGTAAATAACATTATGGTAAATAAAGATTAAGTGCATTATAGCCTGACCAGTATTTTTACGAACCCTAAAAACGTAACAATTGGTGTCAGATGTGAGGGTCAGGTTCTAGTCTAGTGAGTGCTTCTGTATGAAACAGTGCGTACTTTTGAAAAGGCCTACATTAAGGAAGTGTGTACCATAGTGAATTCTTAGTGACTGTCTTGTGTGTACCATCTGGAAGCCTGGTTAATCGCGTGCGGACTGTCCGTGTGTCTCGAATTTTTAACTGTAAAATGGTGGCAAGGAAAGTAAAACTTTCAGAACTGAAGGTGTCAGAATTGCGTGAAGAACTGGAAGAGAGGGATGCTGATGCAACAGGAACCAAGTCTACGCCACAAGTGCGCTTACGTCAGTTACTGCTGGACGCTGGTGAGGATCCTGACACATTTCTGTTCGAGATTCTCTGTAGCATGTGGGAAGTGTTTGAAGATGTTGAAAAGAGAATAACGGAACATTTCGAAAACCTTGGAAATAAAATGGCAGAACATTTGGAAAACCTTGGAAAGAAAATGGTGGCATTTCCGGAAAATATGGAAAAGAAAACTGGGGAAAATTCTGAAAATAAAGTAGAGCATTGTGAGCATGAAACTAGTCATAACGAGCATGGAGGCGGTATAGGAAGTGACACTGCAAAGGGTGCTGATGACCAAGCCGAACGCATCGTGGAGTCCGGAGGTCGGAATGCTGAGCGAGATGGGGACGAGCCACTGGGAAGCATCACCGGCCTGGAAACCGGATTGAGGCTTAGCAGCTCTGACGGCAGGAGCAGTGTCACAAGTGTGATGACCCCGCACGTCCATGAAGCTACGTCACGGTAGATCTGCGGGGCCGGGTTCGACACTGTGACGAACCATGCCGGGTGCACGCTGGAGGACGGAACAGTTCAGCTCGGGACTTCAGGAACATACGGCGGAGGAGCTTCACGACATCCAGTCGGGGACCGGCTACAATGGGATCGTCGCGACGCTGGAGGGGCATCATGTGGGCCACCAGCTACCGCCCATGTACCAGCTACGGCTAGAAGATAAGGACAGTTGCGCGAGTTAGTCACTTCAAGAACTCGCGCTAGCTGGCTTGCCTCCCGAGCACGTACAACAAGAGGCAACATACATCTTCGCGGAGGAGCATCGCGACGCCATGGTACCTCAGCGTTCGATGCTCAGTGGAAGGCGATACCCGTTGCAGGCAAAAACCATCACGTGGGGAATGGAGGCGGCGAAGAGGACAGTTTGGTTGACGCCACCGAAGAGGAGTTCAGCCGCAAGAGACGATGAGGCGGTGGAGGTTGGCTATCCTCCACCAAAGCGACGTAAACCACCACCGGGACGCCGTCGCAGTAGAAAGGTCACCTGTTTGCTTCGGGCTGGACGGGGCCATATGTCGCGAAAATGGCAGCAAGGAGCTGTCGCCCACCTAGCGAAACGAGAGATCGTCAGCCAAAAAAGGCGCTTATCAGCGCCGTCAATGCCACCCCATTGGACATTGGATAGCTTCACGATAAACAACTCGAGGCGAGTTGTTTTGAGAAGGGGGAGCAGTGTAACGTGAACCGGGTCTGCAAGATTCGTGCAATTGCCCATAATTCGCCATGTGTTTCGCAGTGTTGTTGGGCGGGGTGTTTGGAGAACGCTGGGCAGCCAATTAGGTCAAGGCTAATTAGGGTAGCCCCTCCCCAAGGCCACCACCAATACAATAGCGCTACGAATCAGGTAAATTATTGACGCAAGGTTTCCAGACTCTTCTGCTTCAGGAGACTACTGGGGGTGACAAGAAGGTCCCGAACCTTGGTGGGAGGGGCTGGATAATTCTGGAAGCCAACCTCGAGGACATTCTCGGCGCTACTGGAAGGAGAAATAACTAGAACATTCGAGACCAGAGGGCTGACTGCATATATACGAGCAAGTTGAGGTGAGCAAGGAGTTCTGCGTAGGAGCGAGCGAGTGTGAGATCTGAGTCAGTGTTAGTTGAAGCAGTTTGCCGTGCCTAGCGCGATGAGTGAAAATAAATAATGGAGGACTGTAAATAGTGAAGACGGGGTGTGAAGATAAATGTGGAAATAAATAATGTAAATAGTGACTGTGGAAGATAAATAGTAACTATAGGAGATACTTCCTTGCAGTGAACATTGTAAATAAATAGTGACTAGTAGCTGTATAAAGTGAGATTCTGTGTGTGTGTGAGTGAGAGTAAGTAGGCCGAATTTGATTTAGTGTTTACTAGTGTAAATAACATTATTGTAAATAAAGATTAAGTGCATTATAGCCTGACCAGTATTTTTACGAACCCTAAAAACGTAACAATTGGTGTCAGATGTGAGGGTCATGTTCTAGTCTAGTGAGTGCATCTGTATGAAACAGTGCGTACTTTTGAAGAGGCCTACATTAAGGAAGTGTGTACCATAGTGAATTCTTAGTGACTGTCTTGTGTGTACCATCTGGAAGCCTGGTTAATCGTGTGCGGACTGTCCGTGTGTCTCGAATTTTGAACTGTAAAATGGCGACAAGGAAAGTAAAACTTTCAGAAATGAAGTTGTCAGAATTGCGTGAAGAACTGGAAGAGAGGGATGCTGATGCAACAGGAACCAAGTCTACGCTACAAGTGCGGTTACGTCAGTTACTGCTGGACGCTGGTGAGGATTCTGACACATTTCTGTTCGAGATTCCTTGTAGCATGTGGGAGGTGTTTGAAAATGTTGAAAAGAGAATAACAAAACATTTCGAAAACCTTGTAAATAAAATGGCAGATCATTTGGAAAACCTTGGAAAGAAAATGGTGGCATTTACCGAAAATTTGGAAAAGACAACCGGGGAAAATTCTCAAAATAAAGTGGAGCAATGTGAGCATGAAACTAGTCATAACGAGCATGGAGGCGGTATGGGAAGTGACACTGAAAAGGGTGCTGATGACCAAGCCGAACGCATCGTGGAGTCCGGAGGTCGGAATGCTGAGCGAGATGGGGACGAGCCACTGGGAAGCATCACCGGCCTGGAAACCGGATTGAGGCTTAGCAGCTCTGACGGCAGGAGCAGTGTCACAAGTGTGATGACCCCGCACGTCGATGAAGCTACGTCACGGCAGATCTGCGGGGCCGGGTTCGACAATGTGACGAACCATGCCGGGTGCACGCTGGAGGACGGAACAGTTCAGCTCGGGACTTCAGGAACACATGGCGGAGGAGCTTCACGACATACAGTCGGGGACCGGCTACAATGGGATCGTCGCGACGCTGGAGGAGCATCATGTGGGCCACCAGCTACCGCCCATGTACCAGCTACGGCTAGAAGATAAGGACAGGTGCGCGAGTAAGTCACTTCAAGAACTCGCGCTAGCTGGCTTGCCTCCCGAGCACGTACAACAAGAGGCGGCATACATCTTCGCGGAGGAGCATCGCGACGCCATGGTACCTCAGCGTTCGATGCTCAGTGGAAGGCGATACCCTTTGCAGGCAAAAACCATCACGTGGGGAATGGCGGCGGCGAAGAGGACAGTTTGGTTGACGCCACCGAAGACGAGTTCAGCCGCAAGAGACGATGAGGCGGTGGAGGTTGGCTATCCTCCACCAAAGCGACGTAAACCACCACCGGGACGCCGTCGCAGTAGAAAGGTCACCTGTTTGCTACGGGCTGGACGGGGCCATATGTCGCGAAAATGGCAGCAAGGAGCTGTCGCCCACCTAGCGAAACGACAGATCGTCAGCCAAAACAGGCGCTTGTCAGTGCCGTCAATGCCACTCCATTGGACATTGGATAGCCTTACGATAAACAACTCGAGGCGAGTTGTTTTGAGAAAGGGGAGCAATGTAACGTGCACCGGGTCTGCAAGATTCGTGCAATTGCCCATAAATCGCCATGTGTTTCGCATTGTTTGTGGGCGGGGTGTATGGAGAACGCTGGGCGGCCAATTAGGCCGAGTCTAATTAGGGTAGCCCCTCCCCAAGGTCACCACCAATACAATAGCGCTACGAATCAGGTAGACTATTGACGCAAGGTTTCCTGACTCTTCTGCTTCTGGAGACTACTGGGGGTGACAAGAAGGTCCCGAACCTTGGTGGGAGGGGCTGGATAATTCTGAAAGCCAACCACGAGGACATACTCGACGCTACTGAAAGGAGCAATAACTTGAACTTTCGAGGCCAGAGGGCTGACTGCATATATACGAGCAAGTTGAGGTGAGCAAGGAGTTCTGCGTAGGAGCGAGCGAGTGTGAGATCGGAGTCAGTGATAGTTGAAGCAGTTTGCCGTGCCTAGCGCGATGAGTGAAAATAAATAATGGAGGACTGTAAATAGTGAAGACGGGGTGTGAAGATAAATGTGGAAATAAATAATGTAAATAGTGACTGTGGAAGATAAATATTAACTATAGGAGATACTACCTTGCAGTGAACATTGTAAATAAATAGTGACTAGTAGCTGTATAAAGTGAGATTCTGTGTGTGTGTGAGTGAGAGTAAGTAAGCCGAATTTGATTTAGTATTAACTAGTGTAAATAACATTATTGTAAATAAAGATTAAGTGCATTATAGCCTGACCAGTATTTTTACGAACCCGAAAAACGTTACAATTGATTCACCGCTACAACTCTGAAGATCCCTCAGCATCATACAATGAAAGGTAATAAATCATTGTGGTAAATGCCTCGAAAATATGTAACAATTTAAGACTGTGGGAAGTACGGCAGATGAGTGTCAAGGCTCAGAAATTGTATATTCACTCCTATTATCTGTGTAATTATTAAAACGTGTACTGTGTAAGTTTATGATGAAATTGTAACAAAATAGTATTACTTCATATTAATTAAGTAGGTTAAACAGTTTTGTATATATTTCTTTCTTTCCGTAGTATTAAGTTTAATTAGGTTAATTTAAGACTATGAATAAAAGAAACATGTATGGTAGTGGCAGTTAGTTGCAGCTAAAGGGACTTTTATTCCTAATTGTAATTAACATTAAATAAATAAATTTCAATTTCAACAAAAGCCGTGTAATGCACAGTGCAAGCCAGAGTTTATAGATGGAAGTCTGAGAATTGAAATTTCCCAGCGGGACACGAACCCATGACCTCCGAGTTTTTGCGCATGTGCTCTGACCACTGAGCTATAGCTAATTCTCACGTTGTAATTCTCTGGCTTCCATCTACATGGCTTCTGCATTACTCGACCTAACAGTTGAAAGCCTTCATTTGTATTATTGCGGTCGTGAAAATACAATTCATGGAATTATTATTATTATTATTATTATTATTATTATTATTATTATTATTATTATTATTATTATTATTATTATTATTAATATTGGTTTTGACCGGATGCTGTTCCTTTCACCACGTGACTTCCCAGGTGAAAGCTTTACTTTGCAGTCACCGGAATTCGAACCCTGGCTCCTCGTTTCCATTTCTTATATGTCTTAGTAGAAACATTCATCCTACTCACCAGTTTATGCTAACCAGCTATCTATCTAGAAATCTGTGGTTAATATTCTCCATGTTACATAACTGACATGTTATGAGCTGATATACGCCAACGATTATTACAGATCATAAATAATATTGATTATGTACCTGCTAATATATATATATAAATTACCTTAACACTACTGATAACTGTATGATTACATATTTTCCCCTCGAGCGTGCTAATAGAGATAACATATTTATTAGAGACTAGCAGTAGTACCCGGCTTCGCCCGGTGGAATGATGATAATGTTTTAAGGTCTCCATAGAAATATAATGGACTTAAAATCTAAGTCATTTGCCCCCAAAGACAATGAGGAAGTAATATCTAGGTCATTTGCCCTTTTGATAAGGATGATAATAAAAACTACTGTTGAATTGACACGTCAAACTTACAAACTACCTTAATAGAAATACATATTTCAAAATTCACAGGCGAGGAAGACTTATTGTGTGTGGTGATTAATGGTGTAATGGGCGTAACATCCACTGTAGGTCATTTGCTCTTATGATGAGGATGATAAGGGAAACTACTACCGGTATTGAATTGACACTTCAACTTATAATGTACACAATGTACTGTAATAAAAATATGGCGGCTTCGGTGGCGTATTTGGTAGCATGCTGAGCTTCAATGCCCAAGATAGCGGGTTCAAGAGCGTTAAAAATCCCTCAGTATGCCTTTCTTCGGAGGGGCAGTAAAGCCGGCGGTCCCATGTCAGATTTATGGCATGTTAAAGAACCTTCCTCTAATTACACCTGTGTGAAGCTAAATTGGATAGGTAAACAACGCTCTTAGATGTCTACGTCCGTTGCCAAGAGCTGACTGCAGTGGCGTCTAGTAGCTAAGTTCCGAACTTGGCCTAGTAGTCGTGACGGCAAAAGTACGAACTATTTGAGGAATTCTAAGTTGCAGTTTGTACTTAAATTAAAAAACAGATAACACACACTAATACAGTCATCACAATTAACACCGGTTATCAGACAGATTCTACACACCCCCAAAGTACACGGGGCTACATGACCGCGTTGTCGCAGCCCCTAAACTTAAGAACCAACCAAAAATAAATATTTTAAAAATCACAGTCGAGAAATACTTTATGTAGCGGTGATTATTGGTATGATGCGCGTAACATCTAGGTCATTTGCACTTATGATGATAATAATAAGGTAATTAAAAATGACTACTAAACGATCATGGTGTTATTTTAAAACTGATATAGGTAATTCAGGTGTCTAGCTTCGATGTCTTCCAAAGTCTCTACCTTATTTTCTGGCTTAGGCCTGTACTCGATGCGTCTAGTGAAAGAGCGTACTGCTCGGCAAAGACAAAGAATATAGGTCCAAGCTGTACGAACCTGAGATGATCGCAGATGATGACGAAATATGATGACACGCGTTCGGGGTTCCCCGTCCTATTTAGATTGACCGGGAATCACTCACTGTTTCGCAACGGCCCTGTGCTGGCATCAGCATAGACAGCAGGAGATAACACGGCGGGCTCTGGAAAGTAATCTCAAGTCACCTCGCGATGAATCAGCAAGCTATTCTAACAACTGACCTCCCCCCCCCAGGGTCTCACAACTTGTGGGACGTGGGTTGGCGACCACGGGACCCCAGCTGAGTCTGGCATCGCTTCTGCTTCCTGGTGCCGGGCTCATTTCAGTTTTCTTTCCTGTCGGCCTCCCTTGGTCAACTCTTGTTCTCTTCCGACCCAGACTGTATTAGGGTATCCGAGGGCTAGGGAGTCTTTCAATTTCCCGCCTTAATTGGCTTTGTCTCATTTTCCTGATACCCTCATTCTTCGAGGGGTCTGCCTTCTTTTCCTTTTCATAATATCTCCTGTCTTCTGCTCAAGGCCCTCAAAGAGGCAGGGTGTGTGTAGACCCACCACTTCTGGTACACCCTCAAGGGCTCATGACTGGTGAGTTAGGAAGCTGGCAACCCCGAGGAATTCCTGAGCTAAATGCAGGGAATGGAGTGGTATGTGAGAAATTTCAAGTGGACAGTGTTACGCATCGGGTTCCAAAGGGTAAGTATACACACTTTGTTTTCGATCGGTGAACGATGTAGATTTGCACCAAAAGGCCTTAATGCGGGAAATGGAGTGGTCTGTCCGAAATTTCGAGTGGACAGTGTTACTCGTCGAGTTCCAAACGGTAATTATGTAAAATCTGGTTGAGATCGGTGAAACGGTGTAGTTTTGTGCCAAAGGGCCAAAATGCAGGGAATAGAGTGAGTGGCCTGTCCAAATTTTAAAGTGGACAGTCTTACTCATCGGGTTCCAAAGGGTAAGTATACACATTTTGTTTTCGATCGGTGAAAGATGTAGATTTGTGCCAAAGGGCCTAAATGCGTGGAATGGAGTGGTCTGTCCGAAATTTCGAGTGGACAGTGTTACTCGTCGAGTTCCAAAGGGTAATTATGTAAACTATGGTTGAGATCGGTGAAACGGTGTAGTTTTCTGCCAAAGGGCCAAAAAGCAGGGAATAGTGTGGTCTGTCCGAAATTTAAAGTGAACAGTGTTACTTGTCGGGTTCCTACGGGTAAGTATATAAAATTGGGGTCAGATCGGTGAAACGGTGTAGATTTGTGCCACACAGCCTAAATGCAAGGGATGGAGTGGCCTCGCCGCAATTTCAAGCAGACAGTGTTAGTCGCAGTGTTCCAAAGGGTAAATATACACATTTTGGTTGAGATCGGTGAAACGGTGTAGATTTGGGACAAAGGGCCTAAATGCAGGGAATGGAGTGGTCTGTCCGCAATTTCAAGCAGACAGTGTTACTCGCTGGGTACCAAAGGGTAAATTTCCGAATATTGGTTCTGATCGGTGAAACGGTGTAGATTTGTTCCAAAGTGCCTAAATGCAGGGAATGGGGTGGTCTGTCCAAAATTTTAAGTGGACAGTGTTACTCGCAGCGTTCCAAAGGGTAAGTATACAAATTTTGGTTCAGATCGGTGAAACGGTATAGATTTGTGCCAAAGGGCCTAAATGCAGGGGATGGAGTAGCCTCTCCATAATTTCAAGCAGACAGTGTTAGTCGCAGTGTTCCAAAGGGTAAATATACAAATTTTGGTTGAGATCGGTGGAACGGTGTAGATTTTGGCCAAAGGGCCTAAATGCAGGGAATGGAGTGGTCTGTCCGCAATTTCAAGCAGACAGTGTTACTCGCAGGCCTTCAAAGGGTGAGTATACAAATTTTGGTTCAGATCGGTGAAACGGTGTTGATTTGTGCCAAAGGGCCTGAATGCAGGGAATGGAGTGGTCTGTCCGCAATTTCAAGCAGACAGTGTTACTCGCAGGCTTTCAAAGGGTGAGTATACAAATGTTGGTTGAGATCGGTGGAACGGTGTAGATTTGGGCCAAAGGGCCTGAATGCAGGGAATGGAGTGGTCCGTCCGCAATTTCAAGCGGACAGTGTTACTCGCAGGGTTCCAAAGGGTAAGTATACAAATTTTGGTTCAGATAGGTGAAACGGTGTATATTTGTGCAAAAAGGGCCTAAATGCAGCGAATGGCGTGGTCTGTCCGAAATTTCAAGCAGACAGTGTTACTCGTAGGGTACCAAAGTGTAAGAATAAAAAGGAAGGAAGCTTGTAGTTTAACGTGACCGTTAATCTTGAGATCATGAGCCACGGGACCTCCTTTTTACGTGGAATCCGAACCACAGGACATGGCATTTCACTTCGAAAATCTCACATGCATTGACCGGGAATCGAACACGGACCGCCTTGGTTAGAGGCATACAGCTAGACCGCTGAGCCACCACGCCCCCAAAAAGGGTAAGAATACGAATTTTGGTTCTGATCGGTGAAACGGTGTAGATTGGGACCAAAGGGCCTAAATGCAGGGAATGGGGTGGTCTGTCCGAAATTTCAAGCAGACAGTGTTACTCGCAGGGTACCAAAGGGTAAGAATACGAATTTTGGTTCTGATCTGTGAAACGGTGTAGATTTGGACCAAAGGGCCTAAATGCAGGGAATGGGGTGGTCTGTCCGAAATGTCAAGTGGACAGTGTTACTCGCAGGGTTCCAAAGGTTAAATATACAAATTTTGGTTGAGATCGGTGAAACGGTGTGGATTTGGACCAAAGGGCCTAAATGCAGGGAATGGGGTGGTCTGTCCGAATTTTTAAGTGGACAGTGTTACTCGCAGGGTTTCAAAGGTTAAATATACAACTTTTGGTTCAGATCGGTGAAACGGTGTAGATTTGTGCAAAAGGGCCTAAATGCAGGGCATGGGGTGGTCTGTCCGAAATTTAATGTTGACAGGGTTACCCGCAGGGTCCCAAAGGGTAAGTATACAAATTTTGGTTCAGATCGGTAAAACGGTGTAGATTTGTATACATAACAGACAGACAGACAGACAGACAGACAGACAAACTTTGTGCTTTATATATATAGATACACAGATTAATATTATTTGGAATAATACGGTAATATACAATTACAGTATTTATGTTCACAGCAACTAAAGAGGAAATATTGCCTATAAATAAATGATACAAACAATATTTTATTGCAAATATGAACTAAGAGTCTGCTATATAAACTAGGGCTGGTACTTCGATTCATTTCTGTTGTCGAATAATCGAAGCAGAAATATCGATTCAATTGTTGCAGATAACCATTAATCAATTGTGCATTTAATCGATTAATAGATTGATCGTTAAATCTATAAATCGATTGGTCAAATAATTGATTAATTGTTTTGTCAACTAATCGATATACGTTGCTGCTTTCACTTCGCTCGCACGGAAGCAAAACAGACATTTAATTAATTAAAATATATTGTATTATGTATTTTTTAGCCTACTTTCGATTTTTGCAAAAAATGAAAGTAGACTTATGAGATCAACACAGGGCGAAAAAAAGTGTGTCTGTCTGTGTGTGTGTGTGTGTGTAAGTGTGTGTGAGTGTGTGTGTGTGTGAGTGTGTGTACTCTGAATGTATGTCCCCCCCCTATCAATTCGAACACGGTGAACGCGAATTGAACGAAATTTGGTACAAAGGTAGCACTAGCAAAAGACACCTCAGTGTCATGTTTTATATCGCCGCCATCTTGACGGAAACCTAATGGCGGCCACACAAATGTTCAAATCGTAAATCAAATTACGACTAACCTAATCATTCGATCCCTACCAAATTTTGCAACAACATACCTTTATGGGGGCAGCATCCTTTGACCAAACTAATAGGTCATCAGCCTAATAGTTTGCGGATGGGGGCCATCTTTGTGTGAACATTGATTCCCCCTATTAATTCGAACGCGGTGAAATCGAATGAAACCAAATTTTGTACAGAGGTAGTACTAGCAAAGGGCACCTCAGTGTCATGTTTTATATCGCTGCCATCTTGACGGAAACGTAATGGCGGCCACACAAATGTTCAAAGCTTAAATCAAATTACGACTAACTTAATCATCCGATGTCTACCAAATTTTTTAACAACATATTATTATGAAGGAAGCATCCTTTGACCAAATTAATAGGTCATTAGCCTAATAGTTTGCGGATGGCGGCCATCTTTGTGTCAAAATCGATTCTCCCTATTAATTCAAACACGGTGAAACCGAATGGAACGACATTTGGTACAGATGTTGCACTAGCAAAGGGCACCCCAGTGTCATGTTTTATATAGCCGCCATCTTGACAGAAACGTAATGGTGGCCACACAAATGTTCAAAGCTTAAATCAAATTACGACTAACACAATCATCCGCTCTCCACCAAATTTTGCAACAACATACCTTTATGGAGGGAGCATCCTTTGACCAATCTAATAGGTCATTAGCCTAATAGTTTGCGCATGTCGGCCATATTTGTGTCAAAATCGATTCCCCCTATTAATTCGAACACGGTGAAACCGAATGGAATGAAATTTGGTACAGAGGTAGCACTAGCAAAGGGCACCTCAGTGTCATGTTTTACATCACCGCCATCTGGACGGAAACGTAATCGCGGCCACCCAAATGTTAAAAGCTAAAATGTAATTACGACCAACCTAATATTCTAGTCTCTACCAAATTTTGCAACAACATATCTTTATGTGGGAAGCATATTCTGACGAAACTGCAAGATCATCAGCCCAACAGTTTGCAGATGGTGGCCAAGTATGTGTGCAGATCGATTCCCCCTATCAATTCAAACACGGTGAAACCGAATTGAACGAATTTTGGTACAGAGTTAGCACTAGCAAAGGGCACCTCAGTGTCATGTTTTATATCAACGCCATCTTGACGGAAACGGAATGACGGCCACCCAAATGTTAAAAGCTCAAATCAAATTACGACCATCGTAATAATTTGATCTCTACCAGATTTTGCAACAACATGCCTTTTTGTGGAAAGCATCTTATGACTGACTACAAGGTCATCAGCCCAATAGTTTTCAAATAGCGGCCATGTATGTGTGCAAATCCATTCCCCATATCAATTCAAACACGGTAAAATCGAATTGAATGAAATATTTTACAGAGGTAGCACTAGCAAAGGGCACCTGATATTCATGTTTAATATCCCTATGGCACGTTTTATTTCAACAAGCTACTACAACCAACATTCAATTATACTCCTTGAAAAGGACAAAGAGTTATAACAATACCCATGCATTTAGGAGAAAGTAGGCTATATGTTCTTTACTGAACATCTTGTTAAATATTGTACCTTCTTTGTGAAAACTAGGCTAAATCATAGTAACACAAACATATTCCTGTCCTAAACTATAAACATTGAACAAGAATTCAAAATCTTTGCTGAAAACCCTGCGAGTTCTTTTCTTTTCGAAACCCTTCCCAATTTGATTGATGTACGTCCCTCCACTGTCACTAACTCTTATTTGGTTTGCTGCTCAAATATTTGGGTGAAAGATAGAATTGTTTTCTACGATTCCCACTTTACACACTCAAGAAGTGATTTTCTCTGGTTAATTTAAACAGTTAAATGTCAGGTTGTTTCGTAACTTAAGGCCACGACCATCTTCTTGCTAACCATAGCCTCAATTACAACAACACACACTAATACAGACACCACAATAACACATGTTATTAAGCAAATTCCCACACGCATGCAAGTATGCGCAGCTGATGACTATGAGTCTAAAGCCCTAAATAAAACACCACCACCCAGTTTCTGAATTTTGAAATGTCCACCATCTACAATAATACAAATCTCTCAATTGAAATTTAATCTTTTTCAGTCGGTCAATACGATTGTACCCAATTGTAATGGGTGTGTCCCTAAACCTGAAAAGCATTTAAATTACATTATTTTTTTAAAATCAGTATCGATTGTAATTTTACGTTGGACGACGTCGAAATGTAAATATTATATGTCAGAAAACTTTATCATAATGATTGTCATTATAACACTATTTTTCATTATGAAACAGTTTATCCCACCAATCAGAGCTCAAGAAACAGTTGTGTGTCCAATTATGTAAGGATAGCATCGCACCTGCGCTGACTTCCACGGCATCCTATTTTAAATTTCACTACTTGGCTAGTGTCATAGTAGGGTATTTGAAGGAAGGAAGATTGTAGTTTTACGTGACCGTGAATCTTGTGATTATGAGCCACGGGACCTCCTTTTTACGTGGAATCCGAACCACAGGACATGGCATTTCACTTCGAAAATCTCACATGCATTGACCGGGAATCGAACCCGGACCGCCTTGGTGAGAGGCATACCGCTAGACCGCTGAGCCACCACGCCCCTCCAGGGTATTTGAGGAGGCCGTGGTCAAATACAAGGTATTCTCTGCGTCCCATGGGCTCTGTTCAGTACAAAAAACTTGCGAAATCTCGACAGATATTTATGAATATTTATGTTCGATCATAAAATAGTTATAATTATCGTCGAACATAAACAGTCGTATGCAACTCGCCTATAATGGTAATTAAGACACTCGTATGGAAATTATAAAACACGCCTCGCTCGTTTTATAAACATACTCGTGTCTTAATTATCGCCATAATAGGCTCGTTGAATAATGTACTATTAAATGATATTAAAGAAAATCATTATCAGTATCGATTGCAATTTCTTTCAGGTTTGGGGAAGCAACCATTACAATTGGGTATAATCGTGTTGACCGATTGAAAATCATTGAATTTCGATTACTAATGCAACACTGACAAATTACTTTGCACACTATAATAAAATCCTTCAGTTCATGAATATTCTCTGTATTGATTTATTTTTCATTGTTACACCTCTCCTCCCTATTTCCGTGGTCAGACTTCGTGGCTCAGCGGTAACGTTCTTGCCTGATATTCCTAAGGCTGCTGGATCGAATCCTGGCGCAGTCATTTGGCATTTGAGGGTGCGCAAATGCGAGGGAGCCGTGTCAGTAGATTTACTGGCACGTAAACGATCCCCTTCGAGGCAAAATTCCGGCACCCCGGCGTCTGTAAAAGCCACAGTAGTTAAAAGAGACGTAAATCCAATAATATTATTAATCTATTCCCGTTATAGACAATTTTTTTGAAACTTAATCTCTTTAAATAAAGTAAGCTTTTCTTCCAGCAGCGTCGTTAACAGGTGAAAAATGGCCCACCTCGTGGTGTAGCGGCTAGCGATCTTTGCTGTCGCTCAGGAGGTTCGGGTTCAATTCCTGGCTCTGCCAAGAAATCATAATTGTGGTATGGGGACTGAAACGTGGTACACTCTGCCTCGTGCGGCAAAACTGAGAAAAGGAGCGTTCGATTCCCACCTGTCATCCTGGAAGTGGTTTTGCGTGGATTTCCCCACTCCCACTCCAGGCAAATGCTGGGATGGATCCTCCTTCCCAATACTTACCTGAATTACAAATATACACACTAGTACAGCCGTCATAATAACACAGGTTATCACACAAGTCCACACACTCCCAAATACACTGGAAAATAGACAGCCTCTAAAATAAGCAACAACACAAAAGGGGAGAAATGAAACAGCAGGCCGTGCTATAAATGTAAACGTGTCTGAGAGCGTTCCACAATCCGCTTGCACTACCATCTATCCGTGAAATCGGTACTGTATTTGGTGGCCTGTGATTGACATTAATTAATTTGGTCTCGGATCGCACCGACATCGAATGGCTTGGAGTGCCATCGATTTGTACCGCATTTCAAAACTACGACTTCCTCAGCAAAAAACGAACCGAATGCTTAGGATTATGAAGCGGACATTCTACCTCTGATCTGTCGTGGAAACTAAGTGCAGGAACATACCGAAGAAAAGCAGCCTTTAAGCCGACGCAAGGGTGATTTGGTAAACAGGAGCATAGGTGAAACGAGGCAACATGCATAGCGGAAGTTACCAGCAGGCAGCATAATTTACAGGGGCTGCAGAAGTCCCCGCTGAGCTTTGCGTGAATGCTAATATCCACGGATTGATTCGCGGTTATCCGCAAAGTTAATAGTGGATGCATTTGCGAAAAGATTGTAAATAATAATGGTGAATTGGTGATCGTTCAGGTAGTTTAAAATCTCTTTAAATCATAGTACACGTGTATCAAATTACAGAATTATATGTTTCTTGCAGTTCGCTTTAGCTATGTTAGATACCTGAGACCTAGACTTTGCTATGGGAGTGTGGAGTAGATACGTAGTTTTGCCATACACTGTACATGGCTACTGATAATAAATAAAAAGGTTCTTCGGCTAATTCCAATTATTTGGCAAAAATTAAGGCATAATTTTGCACCCTTTGCATTTCTATAGTCGCATCAGTTACTATGAACCCCATGAAAATCCACAGCCTGCTTCCAGTCTTCGACCGGGTCAGGAATGGAATGAATGAAGCCCCCATCTAGCGGCGAGGATATGAAGTGTGCCGGCTGCCGAAGCCTGTCGCACTCCTCTGGGGCTATGATTAAATGAACGACAGATGAATTGAAATGATAGTGAAGAGTGTTGCTGGAATGAAATTGTGACAGGGAAAACCGGAGTACCCGGAGAAAAACCTGTCTGCCTCCGTTTTGTCCAGCACAGATCTCACATGGAGTGACCGGGATTTGAACCACGGACCCAGCGGTGAGAGGCCGGCGTGCTGCCGCCTAAGCCACGGAGGCTCACTATGAACCCCATAATTTTATTAATATTAGCCTATTATTATTATTATTATTATTATTATTATTATTATTATTATTATTATTATTATCATTATACAGGCATGTCCAGGGTTTAAAGGGAGCTCAAGCCTAATTTTGTGGGCTGAATTCAACTATGCTTGCATTTTTTCCCCATCACGTAAAGTTTTCTTGTCACGCAAGAAAAATAAAATAAAATATGTTTCTCATGTTTAAGTGAAACCATACAACACTTGACAAAATTTCAACTGTACAGATACCACACTTAAACACTAGTTGTGAAACTTCAAACATTTACATTAGGGAAACTATTTGTTCAAATCATCGAACGCTGAGTTGACTTGCACTTGTGGTCCTGATGAGGGTTATCTCTTATTAAAACCTGCAGTAGTCAGCCATCCTGGAGACGTCCCATCGACCCCAGTACCTCGTTTCTATTCTCGTTTGTCTTGGAGGAATCGTTCACTCTCCATTTAAAGTTCCTAAGTTTTCCGGGAAATATTGAAGATGAGAGTGAAGAAAATGCAAGTTCCAGTTCGTATTGCAATCAAGTGTCTTGAATTCTTCGAGCACGGTTTTCACGATATGCTTATATTGGTCATCTTTAACATTGCCCAGGAACTTGTTGATAACATCCTTGAATAAATACTATGCCTGGAGTTCTAAGTCAGTCAGAATATTTCTAAAATTTACATCCTTCATGAATCGGCGAATCTGTAGTCCATCAAAAACTGCTCTCACTTTTAAATAGACAGAATTGGAAATTTATCAATTAGGTATAGGAAGGAGGGACTATTTTTGTCCAAAACATTGACACAAACACACCCAACAACACGGGGCTGATGACACACATGTCCTAAATGAATTAACAACAACAACAACTGCAACATCCTTGCACCGTTCATATTGTTTGATAAAACTCTAATGGGCGGCTGAGCCCTAAGTATACACATAGCTTGCATGTGCCTGCGCATATTAAACGCTGATAAGAACTCCGTTACTACCATGATGTAGGATTTTATCCTTTGCAAATCCCGGAGTTTACCCTTGCAGGTGGCTGCGTGTTGCGAGGCCTAGTACCTGTTGCGCTCACTGCGTGGCGGTACTGTCGGCTTACTAGCCTCAGTTGTGCCAGCATCCGCGGTCGGATTAGACGTGCGTCACCCGCCACTCGGCCCGCCTTCCTTGCGTCTGACTCAGCACGAGTGACAGCTAGCCGTACGCAGCGCGCACGTGTAAGTCAAATACATCTCACTTCTTTCTTATTTTGAATGGATGTGACTGCTAAATATCAATGTTGCTAAAGGCTACATTATGAGTGTATCAAGCATGTATTTAATTCCTTTCATTCACCCCGAAAATAGAATTAGGGTAATTGCAAGTTGCAATTTTATAGCCTTTTATTAACAGTAGGCTATTGGAGTGCAAAATGGAAGGGGGTGGGGGGCGGGGGCGGGGTGATATAAATATTTTAATTCCCATTCATTCATTAAATAAACTACAGATTCGTACTGTATTTGATTTAGTAAATTTACTTATGCATTTACATTACTTATGCACATTAGTCTTTTAGTTTCAGGGTTTTCAAATTGGCCTAAGAGATCACAAAAGAGGCTCCATTAGTCACCAATCGTAAACCATATTTAACAATAAGAGAATGGCAGTGGTCCGATTTAAAAATTTATTTCAGCCAGGGTCAACATTTTACATCACCGACAACCATAGCTCAGTGTTGATATCTAACATTGGATCTGTGTGATACTGTTCTTTTGATTTATACATCACGGTACTGTATCACGTCAAAAATGAGTCCCACAAAAAATTAGTTCATGTACGAATAAGACGCATTCTTATGAACATGGCACTTGAGTACAAACAGTGGCTGTAGCGTCGGCAATAGCAATAATATTATCCTCTTTTAATGCAATTTATTCCAATAGCTCTCGATAAATTCTGCAATAACTTTAATTTAATTTTAATTCAAGACAACTGTGATAATATTATTTTTCTTGTTGAGACATCATTGCCACCAGCCCGATGTGTTTGTTTGTGTAAATTTAATTTTTCTGATAACCTGTGTGTGTTGACTGTAATGTGTTTGTAACTGTGATTATTAAGGTAAAATATTGGGGTAGGTGCCATCCCGGAATTTAATTTGAGGAAATGTGGAAAATCCCATGATATACCATACTTAGCACGAGCACTGTTTGCGCTCGGGATCGAACCCCAATTAGCAGTAGTTGTGTAGCCATACTTGACGATGATGATGATGATAATTGTTGTTTTAAGGGGCCTAACATCTAGGTTATCGGCTTGACGAGCTAGGCTCCTTTGCAGGGAGAGGTTCATTGCTATAGTATGGGTGCCATCATGTTATTGAATAAAGCCACTAGGTCCTGAATATCGTTTCTTACTCAAGGAGGGTGTAGGGAGCTTTTCGCACCAAGGATTAAAATTCAAGCAAGAAGGGAGGGATGGAAAGAGCTTGAAAGGGGAACTCCCCTTCATCTCTCCAGTATTTCGCACCCCTATCATTACAATTATTTGGGTGTGATATATTGGTTAATAAAAAATGCGCTTCACTATCGTCATGTATACATACACATACTTTGTTCCCTATTAAATTGACGGCAATTTGCACCCAGTGTTTGACTGCTCAAATTGAGTAATTAATTCGGAAATGAGCTTACGTAGTCACTGGGAGGGAAACCGTGTATTGATCTGCACCTGTTGATATATATTTCCAGCTTTATTATGAATTGAAAAAGACCATTCCTTTTCAAAAAATATAATATATTTCCATTTTCATTGCAAGTCACCCAAGTAGTGTCAATTTGAAGACTTGCACCAGGACAGTGGGCTACATGAGTTTACTTCAGCTGAACATCAACTGTTGCTTGTCGACGAGGAACAACATGGCCATCCGTATATTTTGTTGTGTTAATTTAGTGGCTGTTCTAATGCTTTTAATTATAAGTAGGTACTATACTGTTGTACCGGGTGAGTTAGCCGTGGTCGTTACGGCGTGACTGCAGACAGTCGCTCACATCCGGGAGGCGAGGAGGTTTGAATCCCCCCACCGGCAATCTTGCAGATGGTCTTCTGTGGTTTCCCATCTTCCTTCCAGGCAAATGCCGGGGTTGGTCCATAACTATCGGCCACAGCCGCTACCTTCCAACTCCTCGTCCTTACACTCAAACTTTCCTCCCCGGGCAACACACCACACGCGGCGGTACTTGTAGCTCACCCCAGGGGTGTCCGCATAGAAGCAGCTACAAACTGGCGAGCCGAACATGTCCTCGTACACTCCCGGCACTAAAAGTATACGCTAAAAAACAAAACTAAAAATAAACCTGTGCTTTGTAATGGAACCAAGGAACATAGCGTACCACCACTTGTCTGCAGTAACAGTAAACTTTAGGATGGTCAAGATTGTTGCTTTCAGCAACATAATTCTCACCTCCAAATTAAGGTTCTTTATTTAATTCGAAGCGTCTAATTAGAAACATTGTTGATGCTTTGAAGCGGGAATATGTCCGAAGCCGCTTCAAGATGCCCCAAGCCCCTAATAATTAACGACAGCAACAACAACAAAAAGAAATCTAAGGTTTGCAGACATCTTGGTTACAAGATGCCCTGTATGGTAACATGTCATAAAACCAAAATCAAACTCCGTGGCACTACAGCTCATGAAGGCCCTAGGCCTATCAAGCGACCACTGTCCAGCCATTTGGTCTGCAGATTATGGGGTAGTCAGAGTTCAGAGTTCAGAGTCCCCTTAGCCTTGATCTCTATGACCGGGATGCTGCCTCACTGTCAGACAGCTACTCAATTGTCCTCACGAGGCTGAGCACCCCCCCATTCCAGCCCTCACGTCAGTTTCTTAAATCCCTGACGGAACCGGGATCGAACCCGGGGCCTCCGGGTGCGAGGCAAGCGCGCTACCCCTATACCACGGGGCTATCTGTCATGTTTGGGTTATTTCAACACATTGTGTTCAATGAGCTAATTACGCTGACCGTATCGTAACGCAGCTTATAATAGCGTGACAGTAGCCCCGTGTACTAAGGGGTGTGTGCGAATGTTGTATGATAACCTGTGTTATTATGCTGGCTGTATTAGTGTATGCATTTTTAGTTCTGGTGAGGGTTGGAAAAGCGGTGGCCGTGGCCTTTAAGTAAGGAACCATCCTGGCATCTTCCCGATGTAGAAGTGGGAAACCATCGAACTCACCTCTTCTCAGTTTTGCCTAACTAAGCTGAGTGTTCCCCGTCCCAATCCTCAAACCATCATTAAATTTCTTAACAGAGGCGGGAAACAAACTCGGACCTCCAGTGCGACAGCCAAAAATACTAGCAGGTACCCCACGAGGTGGTCGAAACTTATCTTAACATTTCACCCTTGGCGTAGTTCTTCGCACCACGTCTGCGGTGGGAAGCTGCAGCAATCCGGAAGTTAGTGTTTCGAATACCGGCACAGGCGGCGACATTCCTGAGTGTGATCATCTTCCCGTGTTTTCCACACTACATCCAGGCAAATAACCGGATGGTAGCTAATATTAAGTTCCGGGACAACCTATCGCAATCCCAGATCCTAATAATTACAGCCACAAACACACTACTACAGTCACCACAGAAACACAGATTATCAGACAAAACCAACACACACAGAAGTACACGGCACTGATGATAAAGATCTCTCAAGCCCCTAATACGAAACCACTACTACTACTACTACTACTAGTATGTCTAACCCCTTAATATTCCCGCTTTCAGTTCCGCCCCTTAAAACAACAATAACTAACTATAACTATTCCCGCTTTCAACGGGCTCGGGGATGAGAATCGATGAAAGACTATGTGGCGGACGGTTCTTAAGACCGGATGTCCTTCCTGGCGCCAACCTCATGAGAAGAGTTAATGAGAGATGAAATGAATGAAGATGAATGCAACTGGGCAAGGATGTGGAAGGAAGCGGCCGTGGCCTGTCAGAAGGTATCGTCCTAGCATTTGCCTGGAGTTGAAAAAGGGAAACCACGGAAAACCACTTCAAGGACGACCGAAGGTGGGGCACAAACCCACGTCTACAGAGTCCACAGAGAGCTTGGCCCCATGGCCTGGCGCTGCGCGTTAGCAAGCGTAGCTACTGTTGTCGGTCGGAATAACTACTACTGCTGCTGTTAAATTGCTCATGCTCCTATTTTATTCGCTGATGTGTCTAGAATGAATTGCCTTCAAGGGCTTGCAGTAAGATATTTGATTTTTTTTAGCGTATGGCTTTCAGTGCCGGGAGTGTCCGAGGACATGTTCGGCTCGCCAGTTTTGTAGCTGCTTCGAGACGGACACCCAATGGGTGAGCTACAAGTACCGTTGGGGAGGAAAGTTGGGATGTAAGGACGAGGAGTTGGAAGGTAGCGGCTGTGGCCTATAGTTAGGGACCAACCCCGGCATTTGCCTGGAAGGAAGATGGGAAACCACAGAAGACCATCTTCAAGGCTGCCGGCTGGGGGATTCGAACCTCCTTGCCTCCCGGATGTGAGCGACTGCCAGCAGTTATGCCGTAACGACCACGGCTAACTCACCCGGTAGATATTTGATATGAACCGTTAACAAACTAGATGGCCAAAAAGGTTTCATTATCCATCATTTTGATAATGAGCGTTCAAATCTCCCCCAATTTCATCGTCGAAAGAGAGGACATTTTTTACTGTGTCTTTTTTTTTATAAAATACGATATTATTCTCTATTGGCGAAGATATCCCAGTGAATAATGTACTTACAATTTGAGAAAAACTGCTGAAATATATTATAATTATACAAGTTTTTTTCTTTGTATCTTTCAACAACCGTCACTCCACAAGCCCAGAAAAGAGCTAGCCTTTTATACGTTCGAGTTGTGAAATTGTGTACAGAGTTAATGCGCATGCCACAATGCGAACTGAAATTTTCTCGTCATGGATCAATAAGGGTACTATCAATATCTTCTGTTTTAGAACACTGATGACCTTGTGAATGGGATGAAGGTTTCAAAATTACACTTTTAGTTATACTCTAAAATTATTCGTTAAAATGTTAAGTTTCAGCTAATTGCTGTGTTCATAGTCGTGATCAGTATGCAGTATAATGATGTCAACCAGATAATCGCACAATACCGTACACCCAATTTCAATGATTACCGGAGACCAGTCTTCTGGCTGGTCGCAAATTGAACAATTAACTGTATTTAACGAAGATATACTGCACCAATGGCCAATGGGTAATTAAGAAGTGGGCTAGGGAAGGTGTGGTAATGAACAAGTAGTTCCGTGACGAACTAAAGAGCCTACTTATCTTAAAATGTAAGATTCATGCCAATGATTAATCAATATATCAGAAATGAATTAATGTTACATTGGATCTATTAGCGCGCATTCAATTATGTTGGCAACAATGGCATGTATGTCTTGCTCAAAATTAATCCGAAATGAAATATTATGATCTATTATTGTCCCAATTTTCGATGAAATCCATTTGAAAGTATAGAAGTTACAAGTATTTGCAAATTGGACCTATTAGCAGGCTTAGAATCATGTTGGCAGCACTGACATGTATCAGTTATTCCAAATTAATCTAGAATGTCAGGTACTATACGTGTGCAAAGTGCATAGCTGTTGGAATGCATACTTTCTGATATATTTGAATTAGGATAAAAAATAGAGAGAACACTTATTAACAGTTGGCAGCCCTGATGGCTCTTAAGAATACGCATGGTCATATCTGTTATGGTACAAAACCCACATACGAAATTTGGTTGAAATCCATTTGTTATTATACAATTGACATGCATTTAAAATTGAACCTACTGTATCTGCAGGCTTAGAATCATGTTGGCAACATCGACGCATATCAGTCAATCCAAATTAATCTAGAATGTCAGGTACTATACGTGTACAGAGTTTAGAGCTGTTGGCTTGCTTACTTTCTGATATATTGGTATTAGGATGAAAAAATAGAATTAAATAGATTACACTTAATAATTTGCAAACTGTTCCGTCTTTTCAATACTAGTTCTATTCAGGAATTAACAACGGTACATGTTTCGGACACTTATGTGTACTTCTTCAGCCATAGATACATATTAAAACACTTCTAAGTAACCAAACACATAAGTGTCCGAAACATGTGCCGTTGTTAATTCCTGAATACAACTAGTATTCAAAAGACGGAACAGTTTGCAAATTATTAAGTGGATTCAATTCAATACGGACCAATATGGATAATAACAATTAAATAGATTAAATAGAATTAACAGTTGGCAGCCCTGTTGGCTTTCAAGAATATGTATGCATAGTCATATCTTCTATGGTACATAAAGCAGATATGGAATTTGGTTGAAATCCAATTCATAGTATAGAAGTTACATTCATTTAAATATTGGACATATCCGCAGGCTTAGAATCATGTTGGTAACCCTATTATATATGTGCTCCTGAAAATTAATCTGGAATGGTAATACCTATGTGTGTACCAATTTTGGAACAGTTCGCATGGATAACTTCTGAGATATCCAGCATAGAGCTCAAATATCAATTGTGATTTTGTAGCAGTTGGTAGCACGGATGTCATTTTCAAATATGGCTGGAAGCTATTCTTTACTCATACCAAATTTGGTGTTGATAGCTGCAGCCGTTTAGGAGTCGATAGGGGGACACACACACAAAGACAGACAGACAGACAGACGGACAAAGGGACAGACACACTTTAGTCTGGATCAATCTCATAAGTCTACTTTTTCCTCAGTTTTAGCCTATTTTCATTTATGAAACAAGTAGTTCCGTGAAGAATTATACAGCCTGTTTTCATATATCCTATTTATGTCAATTGCCTCGATCAACATTCACAATTTCAGTTTGATTGCTGTAATAGATTCGTAGATATTGAGAACCATCTAAATATTTCGGATGGTCGCCATATTGGATTTTTATCCCTATATATGTAGGACTTAGAGTTATGTACTATTACATGAAGATAATTGTGTAGGTGTAGTATTCAAACTTCAATCGCATGATTAGAACATGAGATATGAAAATCAGATTTTAAAATTTCGCACAGCTGCCATCTTGTGGTTATGAAAGCAATTGCAATAAATTAGATGCCATTGGATTAACATTTGTATAAGCATTTACCGTACCAAGGTTTACTGCTCTCGGATGGTTAATGATGGAGCGTACAGTCACTCGTCCTGCTAGAAGGACCTTCCGGAAGTACTTTTGTACACAGCGGCGCATCTTTCCAGCAGGACTTTGGACCCTTATGGCAAATGATTGAACTGGCCTTCCAGCAGGACGCGTCCTTCCGGCAGTACTTTGGGTTATCAGAGCGTAATAATACTGCAGATCTGGTACTGGGCAAACAATAAAAGCCTGTAAATATTCTAAAACAGTGTAATATAACTCATATTGACTAATACAATAACTGTTTCGTAATCACTTATTGACTATAAAATGAATAAGCGTATAAAGTATAAACGCGTTTTCCTACTGTACAGAGACTATATAAATGTATGAGAAGTATAAAGAAGTTGAAAAAATTTTAAGATCTAAAATAGGCTATATAAAATGTATAAAATGGGATTTATTTCCCTACAGCTAGAGCAATTTAGTGGTATCATAATTACTAGTAAATAACGAGCAATTCCATGCATTTCCGCTGTTTGGAGCATCGAAATAGGTAGCAAAAACATAAACATAAACACGGTCGCTCTTGCGTATAATCGCTGCCATTACTGAACGGTCAGAGCTACCAACATCAGAATTGCATGCGCTGATTCGTTACATCTCCATCTTTATAATGGAAAAAGAACGGTCTTGCCAGCAGGACGCTTCGTCCTCATATAAGCAATTGAAATACGAACTCAAATGAGGACCTAACGTCCTGCCGGTAGTGCCTTGTACGTTCTATCATTAAATCGCGAGAAACGTCCATTTCAATATTTATATTTCGCGTCGCCGCCATGTTGGACTTGTGAAAGTCCCAGAGGTGAACTGATGTTCATAGCCTCTATCAACAAACAAAATTTCAGTTTGATTGGTATCTTAGATTAGTAGATATTGAGAACCATCTAAATATTTCGTTTGGTCGCCATGTTGGATTCTTATATATGTAGGCCATAGTGTTATATACTATTAGATGACGATTTGTGCGTAGGTTAATTATTCAAACTTCCACTTCGATCGCATGATTAATACACAAGAAATAAAAACTTAATTTTAAAATCGCGCACAGCCGCCATCTTCAGGTTATGTGAACAATTGAACTAAATTTGATGCCAGTGCATTACAAAGTGTATACACATTTACTGTACCATATTTCAATGCGCTCAGATGGTTAAATCGTGAGAGAAGTCTATTAAAATGTTTCACCTTCGCTTGGCTGCCATGTTCGTTTTGTATTTTACAGGTTTTTGAAGTCTCATAGATGAACTTCTAGTAGTACTCTTTATCACCGTACAAAATTTTAGGGTGCTATCAGTAATAGTTTCGGAGATATAGAATGCCAGTGAAATATTTCGCACAGCCGCCATCTTGAGGTTATGTAGACAATTGAACTAAATTAGATGCCAGTGCATTTTAATGTGTTTATACATTTGCTATGCCAAGATTAATTGCGTTTGGATGGTTAACGCGCGAGAAAAGTCAATTTAAAAGTATAAGTTTCGCTTGGCCACCATGTTCGTTTTGTAGAGTCTCATAGGTGACCTTTTGGTAGTATCCTTTATCACCGTACAAAAGTTTAGGGTGATATCTGCAATTGTTTCGGAGATATAGATTGCCGGTGAAATATTTCGCACAGCCGCCATATTAAGATTATGTAAACAATTGAACTAAATTAGATGCCAATGCATTACAATTTGCACAAACATTTGCTGTACTAAGTTTCATTGTGTTTGGATGATTAAATCGCGAGAAAAGTCTATTTAAAGTTTCAACTTTGCTTGACCGACATGTTTGTTTTGTAGTCAACAGGTTTTTGAATGTCTCATAGGTGAACTTCTAGTAGTGCCCTTTATCACCGTAAAAAAATGTCAGGGCGATATCGGTAATAGTTTCGGAGATATAGAATGCTGGTGAAATACTTCGCACAACCGCTATGTTGGATTGGTGAGAAGTTATAAAATTTGAAGGGCACGATCGGGGTCGGTCAAAATAGTTATTTATTGTTATAGATTTAGAATCATTTCTCGAGCAATTCGCGTTCCCAACCAAACATACCAATCATCTTACAAATAAAGAATACACCCCTCGCACTACAGCCCATGAAGAGCCTAGGCCTACCAAGCGACCGCTGCTCAGTCATTTGGCCTGCAGATATTGGGGTGACGCGTGGTCAGCGCATTCGGTCCCCTTGGCCGTTAATCTTGGTTTTCGTGGCCGAGGTGGTGCCTCACTGTCACGGCTACTCAATTGTCTCAACGAGGCTGACTGCACCCCGTTCCAGCCCTCACGTCAGTTTCAAAAATCCCTGACGCAGTCCGAAATTGAACCCGGGGCCTCTCTTGCGCTACCCCAACACCACGGGGCCGGCGTAATCATCCAACAAATAGTAAAATAAATTATGGTTATAAATATCTCATGCAGAACAGAGTATCTAATAAGGGGTCGAAGAATTGAAACTATCAGTTATTGGTACAGTAGTACATACTGTTGGTGGCTTCCCAATATCTGGATCGACCCTTTTAGAGCGTAGTCTGTAACATCCATGTAAATCCGTGGCTGGATCCCAACGGGTTTCAGGATTGGCCCTCTCCTTCGTAATATAAATCCACGTATACTCATTTCCACGCATGTTTAAAGTAGCGTATGATATTTATTTATTTATTTATTTATCGTATGGCTTTTAAGTGCCGGGAGTGTCCAAGGACATGTTCGGCTCGCCAGAGGCTGTAGCTGCTTCTAGAGGACACCCTTAGGGTGAGCTACAAGTTCCGTTCAATTTAAATAGTTCCAACTTTCGCTACCAGATGTCAATGATACTTAGTGGTGAACGTTGGAACTTTGAAAGAGCGTTCCAACGAAATCTAACCTAGAAATTTAGCTTCACACAAGTTTAGTCTGTGGAAGGATCTTTTACATGCCATAAATCTATGACATGGGACCGCCGGTTTTACTTCCCCTCCAAAGGAAGGCATTCTGAAGGATCCGACGATTCAGCCGGGTTTGAACCCGCTATCTTGGGCACAGTAGTTCATCATGCTACCAACTACGCTACCGAAGCAGTTAGCATATGGTAGATTTATATTTTTGCTCTTCACAAGTTCGTCTGCTGCAGGCTGACCTTCTCGAACCCCACCGTGTAGTCGATAATAATTATTCTTCCTCGTATCCTGATCTGCGTGATAACGCTGGCACTTCCTCCGTCAGCAATGCAGTGGACCTCCTCTTGGACTTTAAGAATATTATTTGCAAACAGCTTTCTTATTAGGTAATGCATATATTTTCTTCATGGTGACAAGAGCCATGAACGTGGGCAAAAGTTTCTGTGTCGCTTCCGTGTCTGCAGCAGGCATGAGCTAGACTTTGTCTATGAAGAGCTCATACTGGAGCGTAGAGTTCACGAGACTAGGAATCTTAACAATTGACCCCACAGCGTAGTCATGAGCGTTCATAGAAGATATGATTACCAAGGCTGACAGCGACAATATCATAAGTGTGATTTTCCTAGTTTTTAGCCTACATTTATAAAAATGACATAGGCTTATGGGACCAATTGCGAGTCAAGTGTCTGTCTGTGTGTCCGTCTGTCCGTCCAGTGGAAGCCTTCCTCCTGTGTACTTTAGCCGCACTTTTCATATTACAGCTATCTTAGTGTAAACAAAATGGTGGCCACCTGAATTCTCATTAGTTTAGTTGACTACCGGATGAGTCATTCATCTGATCCCTACTAAATTCGAGTCTCACGTGCCACCTTATAAATAAAGCCAGGTGCCAAGATTAAAAAAATATTCGGTACCGGTAATTAATGTTAATATGGTGGCCATCCGACTTTCAAGTATTAGGCCTATATTCGACAACGTACGTTCCAATAGATCAATGATCACCAAAACTGACATTCAGGTAGATTAATATAAGTTTTCCTAGTTAAAATCTTATCAAAATGAATATTCCGTGCGTCTACCATCTTGAATACAAACATTTAATTAAAAATAGCATATTCACCATCTAATAAACTAATCTAATTTATAAAATTCAAACATGTCGTATTATAAAAGAGATTTACTTTGATGGAATCACAGGTACTACGACTTCATATATTGAGGATGGCGGACATGCGTACCATTAAAACAATAAAATAAATAGCCTAAGATGTAATTGAGCAATTACTTAAGTGGTGAAAGAGGAGATTTTTTCATAAGAAGGATCTCATTTGCACGAATCACAAGACAATCACTCTGAATGTGATGCACCATCTTCAATAACAAAATCATGAAATCGATTGCAAATCATGTAATAAAATTAGAATTTCTAAACTTGGCATAAAGTTAGTACTGTATAGGAACTTGACTCAGTTGAAGGAACAAACGCTTAGATACAGCATAATACGTTTAAGATGTCGGCCGCGCGTACTATTAAAACATTAGGATCGTTAGGTGAGATTTTAATCGAGCAATTAATATGAAGTTTCGCAAAAGAGGACTAGTATGTGGATCGCTTTAGTTATACAAAATCAGGAAGATATTACAGTCAATAGTGGAATGAACCGCCATGTTGACTATATAAAATATTAAATTCAATAACACATGATTTTAAATAACAATAATTAAGAAACTTTTAACTATGAATGTATCAGATGCTTACGGTGGTACATACAAAAGTTGTTAGATTGAACATTATGCGAGGGGTAGTTGACCTCGCTGATCCGCCCCTTAAAATAACTATAACTAGCATTACGCGCAACGGCCATCGTGAATATATAAAATGTTGAAATCAATATCACACAATATTAAGAAGAGAGAATTTAAATACGAAACTTTGGAACAAGAATGTATCAGGCTCTTACTGTACTACGTTGAAAGATATCAGATTAAGCATTCCGCACAACTGCCATCTTGAATATATATATATATATATATCAATAACTCGTTATGTAGTAAACTTACAGAGCCAATGCTTAGCAAGAAGTTAGAGTCGCATTAGACACTACTATACCAATGAATCAAAATCATTGACTTAATAGGCTGAAGTTGTCAATCAGCATTAAATTCGATGCGGTACTCAGAATGAGAGTGAGGAATGAATCATGAAACTTAGCTGCCATCTAGAATATATAAGATATTAAATTTGTACAACTCAGCATCTAATAAATACACCAGTACAAATATTGACAATACTGTACTGTAGGCTCGTGTTAGAGACATGGCAAAATAATTCTCTTGTAGACTACCAACATGGAATATAAAATCATATTACTTTTCCCCAGTATGAAGTTTACATATGGCACAGACATTTTATCACTCTAAATTGTACCGTAGTGAATCTAACCCGCAGCATAGTCGTGTGCGTTAACTCGTTTGCCACGACTGTGATGGAGAGCTGCACCAAGTCCGGAGTTTCGAAGCACGGCGATGACTGTGCCAAGTGTGGTTTTCGCCGGCTTTTCCACACTCATTTCAGTTGCCGGAATAGTGCCTTATTTCAAGTTCTGGGGCACTTACACCATACCTTGTTTCTAATACAGCTACACACACTACTGTAGTCACCACAGAATCACAGTTTATCAAACAAGTTCAACATACACCAAACTACACGGTGTTGGTGACCAAGATATCACAAGCACCTAAAATGAATTAATAACAACAATAGCAATGCGCTGAATGGTTGGTTGGTTCTTAAGTTTAGGGGCTGCGAAAACGTGGTCATGTAGCCCCGTGTACTTTGGGTGTGTGTAGAATCTGTCTGATAACCGGTGTTAATTGTGATGACTGTAATAGTGTGTGTTATCTGTTTTTTAATTTAAGTACTGCAGCTTAGAATTTTTCAAGTAGTTCCTACTTTTGCCACCAAGCGCCACCGTCAACGACTACTCGGCCAAGTTCAGAACTTAGCTACCAGACGCCACCGCAGTCGGCTCTTGGCAACGTATGTAGAAACCTAAGAGCGTTGTTTACATTCCTAACCTATCCAATTTAGCTTCACACAGGTGCAATTAGTGGAAGGTTCTTTAACATGCCATAAATCTATGACATGGGACCGCCGGCTTTACTTCCCCTCCGAAGGAAGGCATACTGAGGGATTTTTAACGGCTGAATGTACTGCACAAAAAGAGCAGACGATTAAAAATAATCAGAGAAAGTGTTCTAAGAAACATCTTATTTTTCCAATAATCCATCAAACAACTACTGGAATGGTAACTTATGTTATCTTATTTCAGTTCCAGGGTACCTACTACGCTCCATTCCTAGGTCCTAATTAATACATACATTAACGAACAGAACTACAATCATCACAGACGCATAGGCTATCACACCATTCAACACAGCCATGGACATGACGCTGATGTTCAATATGTCCTAAGCCTCTAAAATAAATAAATAAATTAATAAATAAATAAATAAATAAATAAATAAATAAATAAATAAATAAATAAATAAATAAATAAATAAATAAATAAATAAATCTATCTCTACTTAGTATAAAACAAAATCCCCGATTCTTGGATGTTACGGGTAAACTCGAGAACCACTGGATGGATTTTGATGCGGTTTTCACCATTCTGTAAAGGATATCTCGAGGATGATTTCTATAGGAAATAATTTATTTATGATCAAAGAAAGCCGAGCAGTAACGATGTCAGTGGAAAAGTCGAAAAAAAATTGGCCTCCGAGCGCTTTGTAAGCTTATTCTGGGCAAACCGTTAAAAAGTATCTAAATCCTATGAGTTTAAGAATTGTGGAGCATGAAAAGTTCTACAAAAAAGTCCACGAGAGCGTATGTCTATCTTCAATACATCGCCCACTATAAGTGTTTTTACGTTTTAATTTCTTCCAATAATGTCCATTCAACTACTTAGGCGACAGTTTACGAGCTAGCTAGGGGCGAGTCTATCACCCCAGTTACAGCTTAGCTAGCGGACGAGCTTATTGCCCCAGATACAGCCAGAAGCAAACAGTCGTGTCGTGTTGAGTTAAAAACTTTAGAGAAGAGTGGTTGTGTTTGGAGTTTCCCTGCAACTCAGCTTTTCTTCATTTCGCTTGTGAACGTTTCGTTCCGCAAAATTCACAGTCAAGTTAAGATTGGACTGAAGGGGGATTTGTGTTTCATGCACCTCACCATTCTTAAATTACGTCTGACAAGGATTTGTTGCACATGCATCTCCATGATAATATAATTAATAGTCCAGTCAGTGATTTTAACCCATCATGCCGAGACGTAAAACGGATATTGGTCGTTGTTCATTGACATTGAAAAAAAAAGCGCTTATCACGTAATGCATTCATAACTGCTCCCGGGCGAAGCTGGGTTGGGTTGCTAGTAAATAAATAAATAAATACATAAATAAATAAATGAATGAATGGATAAATAGATAAATAAATGAATGAATAGATGAATAGATAAATAGATAAATAAATAAATGAATGAATGAATAGATAAATAGATAAATAAATGAATGAATAGATAAATAAATAAATGAATGAATAGATGAATAGATAGATAGATAGATAGATAAATAAATGAATGAATGAATAGATAAATAGATAAATAAATGAATGAATAGATGAATAGATAAATAGATAAATAATGAATGAATGAATAGATAAATAGATAAATAAATGAATGAATAGATAAATAGATAAATAAATGAACGAATAGATGAATAGATAAATAGATAGATAAATAAATGAATGAATAGATAAATAGATAAATAAATGAATGACTAGATAAATAGATAAATATTTGAATGAATAGATGAATAGATAAATAGATAGATAAATAAATGAATGAATGAATAGATAAATAGATAAATAAATGAATGAATATATAAATAGATAAATAAATGAATGAATAGATGAATAGATAAATAAATAAATGAATGTATATATAAATGGATAAATGAAGGAATAAATGGATAAATAAATGAATAAATAAATGAATACATAAATATATAAATAAATAGATGAATAAATGAATATATAAATGAATAAATAAATAGATAAATGAATAAATAAATGAATAAATAAATAGATAAATAAATAAATAATAAATAGATGATACATAAATTAATTAATTAGTAGCTTCCCAGTTAGGTGAGCGCTCTGCTGTTGTTATTGTTTCATGTAGGAGCTTGGTGGCAATGTATACTTAACGCTCATGTACAATCTGTCCGGGTTCTCACTCCGAAAGTCGGGGTTCGATTCCTGGCTCTACTAAGAAATTTAATTCTGATCTGAGGGCTGGAACGGGGTACACTCAGCTTTGTGAGACAAAACTGAGAAGAGGTGGGTTCTATTCCCACCTAGGGCATCCTAGAAGTGGTTTTCCTTTTCTACTCCAAGCGAATGCCGGGATGACTCGTACGTTAAGGCCAGGGTCACCTCCATCTCAATCCTAGCCTCAATTGTAAATATATGCACTACAGTAATACAGGTCATCATACAAATCGTACACATACACGGGGCTAAATGTCCACGATGTCAGAAAGCCCCCTAATTGAATCAACAACAACTGGATATCCTTGTAAGTCTATTAATGTTACTAACACTCAAAACCCAAATGCGTCTAGTTGCGAGCCGTGACCAGACACATACAATGGGATATGGAAATATGTGTAATAATATGGAGCACACGTTGAATGAAATTGTTCTGTTCTAAATACAAAACATCGTTTTAGGTTATACCATACCCGAATTTGTGTTTTGTTATCAAATGATGTTTTTGTTGGTTTCATAACATTAGCTATCACACACCGCAAAACAATTTGGTCCAATTACGTTTTATGTTGAATAGTACTCGTAGTTTATTCTGATATGAGTTATCATTAATGATCCTTCAACAGTGCATCCAGTCAGCCAGGCAGAATATTATTATGTAATGTAAAAAAAAGAAACTTTGTGTTTTGGTGGAGCAATGTACGAGCAAGACTTGTGTGCAATAAAATGGCAAAGGAGACTTTTAATAGACGAAGTGTTGTTGTATGAGTCTTCAGCATTTTGACTGGTTTGATGAAGATCTCTATGTCTCCCTGTCCTGTGCAAATCGTTTCATCTCTACTTAGCTACCACACCTTACAGCCGAGACAATCTGTTTAACATATTCTAACCTTGGTCTACCCTTACAGTTCTTCAGTTCTTGTCCTTGACCCTCCCTTCCATAACTAAGTTTGCTATTCCTGGGTGTCATACCAACCTATCTCTTCTCTGCATTAGCAATCTCCAGAAACATGTCTCCTCCACTCGTCTTAATACTTCTTCATTTGGATCTTCATCATTCTCCTGTAACACCACATTTCAAATGGTTCTATTCTCCTCTTTTCCGCTGCGCCAACAGTCCAAGCGTCACTACCATAGAGCGTCACGCTCCAGACAAAGGCTTCCATAAATGACTTCCTAATACCTAAATCTATATTTTATGTCAACGGATTCCTTTTCTCTACTAATGCTTTCCTTGCCTGAGCCAACCTACCTTTTATATCCTCTTTGCTTCATATATCACTGGTTGTTTTGCCTCCCAAGTAACACACGTCTTCTACTTCCTTTATCTTTTCACTTGCCAGTTTGACGTCAATAGGGGTTTCTGATTTTTTCAGCAGACGAAGTGATGACTAAGTAAAAGTCAATCTTTAACGTACCATATTTTATAAAAATAATTTTTGTTTTAAGCAACATTTTTTCAAATTTAGATAATTTTACCCATTCATGTTGTCATAAGACTATGTGATTTATTATTTTAATCATAAAACAAGATGTTCAGTAAAGAACATATAGCCTACTTTCTCCTAAATGCATGGGTATTGTTATAACTCTTTGTCCTTTTCAAGGAGTATGATCGAATGTTGGTTGTAGTAGCTTGTTGAAATACAACGTGCTATAGGGATATTAAACATGAATATGAGGTGCCCTTTGCTAGTGCTACCTCCGTACCAAATTTCGTTCAATTCGGTTTCACCGTGTTTGAATTGATAGGGGGAATCGATTTGCATACATACTTGGCCACCATCTGCAAACTATTAGGCTGATGTTCTTGCAGATTGGTCTGAATATGTTTCCCACATAAAGATATGGTGTTGCAAAATTTGGTAGAGACTAGATTATTAGGTTGGTCGTAATTACATTTTAGCTTTTAACATTTGGGTGGCCACGATTACGTTTCCGTCAAGATAGCGGTGATATAAAACATGACACTGAGGTGCCCTTTGCTAGTGCTACCTCTGTACCAAATGTCGTTCCATTCGGTTTCACCGTGTTCGAATTGATAAGGGGAATCTATTTTCACACAAAGATGGCCGCCATCCGCAAAATATCAGGCTGATGACCTATTAGTTTGGTCAAAGGATGCTCCCTCCATAAAGGTATGTTGTTGCTAAATTTGCTAGAGATCGGATGATTAGGCTAATCGTAATTTGATTTAAGCTTTGAACATTTGTGTGGCCGCCATTACGTTTCCGTCAAGATGGCGGCGATATAAAACATGACACTGAGGTGCCCTTTGCTAGTGCTACCTCTGTACCAAATTTCGTTCATTCGGTTCCACCGTGTTCGAATTAATAGGGGGAATCAATTTTGACATAAAGATGGCCGCCATCCGCAAACTATTAGGCTAATGGCCTTTTAGATTGGTCAAAGGATGCTCCCTCCATAAAGGTATATTGTTGCAAAGTTTGGTAGAGATCAGATGGTTATGTTAGTCGTAATTTGATTTAAGCTTTAAACATTTGTGTGGCCGCCATTACGTTTCTGTCAATATTGCGGCGATATAAAACATGACACTGAGGTGCCCTTTGCTAGTGCTACCTCTGTACCAAATTTCGTTCCATTCGGTTTCACCGTGTTCGAATTAATAGGGGGAATCAATTTTGACATAAAGATGTCCGCCAGCCGCAAACTATTAGGCTAATAACCTATTAGATTGGTCAAAGCATGCTCCCTCCATAAGGGAATGTTGTTGCAAAGTTTGGTAGAGATCGGATATTTATCTTAGTCGTAATTTAACTTAAACTTTGAACATTTGTGTGGCCGCCATTACGTTTCTGTCAATATGGCGGTGATATGAAACATGACACTGAGATGCCCTTTGCTAGTGCCACCTCTGTACCAAATTTCGTTCCATTAGGTTTCACCGTGTTTGAATTAATAGGGGGAATTGATTTTCACACAAAGATGGCCGCCATCCGCAAACTATTAGGCTAATGACCTAGTCATTTGGTCAAAGGATGCTTCCTCTATAAAGGTATGTTGTTGCAAAATTTGGTAGAGATCGGATGATTAGGTTAATCGTAATTTGATTTAAGCTTTGAACATTTATGTGGCCGCCATTACGTTTCCGTCAAGATGGCGGCGATATAAAACATGACACTGAGGTGCCTTTTGCTGGTACTACCTTTGTACCAAATTTCGTTCCATTCGGTTGCACCGTGTTCGAATTAATAGGGGGAATCGATTTTGACACAAAGATGGCCGCCATCCGCAAACTATTACGCTTATGGCCTATTGGATTGGTCAAAGGATGCTTCCCCCATAAAGGTATGTAGTTGCAAAATTTGGTAGAGATCGGATGATTATGTTAGTCGTAATTTGATTTAAGCTTTGAACATTTGTGTGGCCGCCATTACGTTTCCGTCAAGATGGCGGCGATATAAAACATGACACTGAGGTGTCCTTTGCTAGTGCTACCTTTGTACCAAATTTCGTTCAATTCGCATTCACCGTGTTCGAATTGATAGGGGGGGACAGACATTCAGAGTACACACACTCACACACACACACACACAGACACACACACACATACACACACATAGACAGACACACTTTTTTCGCCCTGTGTTGATCTCATAAGACTACTTTCATTTTTTGCAAAAATCGAAAGTAGGCTAATAGGCTATCTGGAATATGTTTGAAATTCTGCCAATTACACTTAAGAAAAGATTTCCCGTTGCACATTTCACTACTAATATTATTCATTAATGTAGCAATTATATTACATAATTAAATAATAATGATAATAATAATAATAATAATAATAGTGACCATAATAAGTGTCGATAAGGATGGGAGTTACCCGCTATGAAACACCGGCTCCCTCGTGGGTTCAAATTCATACAGCTGTTGTATTTTGCACCGTGACAAATGTGTGAACATCGCGAGCTATATTCCTCTGCCTGTGTGTTCTGAGCGCGTTGATTATTATTATTATTATTATTGTTATTAATACGCCTCCGTGGTTTAGGCGGCAGCACGCTGGCGTCTCACCGCTGGGTCCGTGGTTCAAATCCCGGTCACTCCATGTGAGATTTATGCTGGACAAAGTGGAGGCAGACAGGTTTTCCTCCGGGACTCCGGTTTTCCCAGTCACAATTTCATTCCAGCAACACTCTCCACTATCATTTCATTTCATCTGTTATTCATTTAATCATTTCCCCAGGGGTGTGCGACAGGCTTCGGCAGCCGGCACAGTCCATATCCTCGCCGCTAGATGGGGGCTTCATTCATTCCCTACCTGACCCGGTCGGAGACTGGAAGCAGGCTGTGGATTTTCATTTTCATCTATATATTTAAAACAGTAAGGTGATTTTTGTTATCACGAGATAGAGAGAACGACAGAACCAATTTACTTCGTAGAGCACTCTAACGAAAGCTCTTGGCCTGTAGATTTGCAGAGTGTCTCTAAAATAAACAAATATAATACGGTATATTTTTAAATAAATATAGAAAATAGCAGAATTCTAGCCCCTCGCGCATGCGCACAATCCGCCTGGGCTCATGACAAAATGGCGGTGAGAAGTCCATTAAAATGTAAGTTATTTAATAAGCCTCCATGTAATTGAAAACATACATTAACCAAGTTCTGACAATACAATATAATAACAGTATGAACATATACGAATGTATATTGATTTTATTGATAATGAATTGGATTATTTTCTTCAGATAGCGGCTTTTGAAGATAGTGAATGGTTGCGTCTGCATCTAAATGTGAGTGCGCGAGTAGCTATTTGGTTAAGGCGATTGACTGTGGATCCAAGGATCGCAGGTTCGATCCCAACTCTCGCCAGTTTTTTTTTTTTTTTGCCACTGAAATATTGTTTTATCAAGGAGTATTAGTAAGGTTTTATGTCAGTTAAAGATACATATTTCTACACATTTTCTCAACACGTTTTATTTCCGTTTTACCATTGCATTACAGCATGTCCTCAATACGTCGTTTGAATATCTGCAATCAGTTCCAGTAACTGACAACAGATGGCAGTACCTCGCCAATATAGTTCCAGTAACTGAGAGCAGATTGCGTCGATATATTTAAAACACAAGGCATGGCCTTGATGGCGAGTTTTCGCGTGATAGTTAAATATTGTTTTATCAAGGATTATTAGTAACGTTTTATGTCAGTTAAAGATTCCTACATTCCCTCTCAATAAGTTTTATTTCCGTTTTACCATTGCATTACAGCATGTGGTCAAAAGAGCTAATATCTGCCATCAATTGCAGTAACTGACAAAAGATGGCAGTACCTCGCCCATATAGTTTCAGTAACTAACAACAGATGGCAGCACCATTGCATCGATATATTTAAAACACAAAACATGGCGCGTTTTCAAGTGATGGAGAGTTATAGAGGGGAATTTTTAAGAAGGGAAACGTTGAAGAACATTAACTGACAGTTGAGTGTGTAGGCTATGTTGTTTATGTACTTTAATATTGCAATTTCTTCCCAATGCTTCGGTGCTCAAGTTGGTAGCATCCTAGACTAAAAGTTATAAATTATGCATCGTCGATATACTCTTAAATTATTAGTGAAAAGGTAGTTTTCCAGGCCCTGGCGCGTGTCCACAATTGCTTCCGCCATGAGAGACACTTGGCAAACATAATTCGTTTGAAGGGCTCCGACATCGTTGTCACTCAGCCCCATGTACTTTGGTGTGTAAGTGTAAAATTTTCTCTGATAACCCGTATTATTGTGATAGCTGCATTACTTTGTGTATTTGTAATTAAGGTGGGAAATGGCAAGGTGACGGCCGAGGCCTTAAGTTAGGAACCATCCCGGTATTTGCCTTGAGTGGAAGTGGGAAATCACGGAAAACCACATCTAAGATTGTCGAGGTGGGAATCAAACCTTCCTCTTCTTAGTTACACCTCTAGAGACTGAATGTGCCCCGTTTTTGCCCTCAGACCAGAATTAAATTTCTTGGCAGAGCAGGAAATGTAACCCGGGTCTCCGAGGCGATAGCCAAGAATGGGTGGGCTTCCATGTGTTAATACGATTTTTGACATGCACGGGACATAGAATTCTAAAACAGCCTCCATTAGGGTGACTGCCGAAGTGAGTATTGAGTATATGCCTAAGCTCATTCCAGTAGTTGGCGAAGTTATTCTATGTTCCCCTGCAAAATGTACTGCCATAAATTATAACAGGTGATGGAAATAGCTTATTTAGAGCAGTTTTGTACTGTTTATATCAAAATGAAGAACGTCATTCTGCGCTGCGTTTTCAAGCTATTGCCAAACATTTCGCTGGCAGGAACAATTATAAGGAATTTATTGTAAGCGATCAGTCTCATCGCATTCTCCTCACCAACCAACTTGAGTATGAGAGTCTCTGGACGGTCATGTTGAACTTCATTGTATAAGACAGTTGTTTAATGATTATTTGTTTAGAGTACTGAATCTAACTACGCAGTTGATTTCGGCAATGGAAGTATTTTTTGCCATTTAATATTTAGCGGCTCCGATATTGCAGGTCACTATAGTGTTATCGAATAATACGAAGCCACATTTAAAATCCAATATAAATAGGCCATTTCAGAAACAATTCCAGATGTTATGCAGTACAGTGAAAGGTCTTTGACGATCAAATGTAAACATTGTTCTACATTGTATTTCTCTTGCGTAAAATCTACGCGCGGTTACTTTGGCCTTTACTGTTGTGATGGTAAAATTGATCTGCTGAAATATAAAATATTTGCCAAGCTGCAACAATGCAATGATATTAATTTTAAAGTCTGTCTGTCTGTCTGTTAGGTAGTCAGCCCGAAGGCTGGTTGGATCCTCAAAAAGTACCGCCGTTACGTTATGTGAGTAGATACCCACAAAAACCCAAGGCAGCGCTATTTTGAGGCGTTCTAGGCAAGAAGAGGAGTGAGGTAGTTTGCCATTGCTTTCCTCACTGAGTCAGAACAGTAGTCCTAACCCTATGAGTTGAACCTTTCACAGCATTCACAGGCACTGACTGTGCCCCGAATGCCATTACTAAGCACCACCCATACCTCAGTAGCTTCCATATAATCACAGCCATGAGTGAGACTGAGACATCGGTGAAAAGCCACCTTTTACTCTAGCCTGTGCCAACTGACAAATGCAAAAGTACTGTATTCATCAAGAGATGGGGAACATTGAACTTATATCCAGTAGTTCAAACACATACATCAGCGTTAACATATTGGCGAACAGGTGTGCGAGTGTAAACTTTTCTCTGATAACCTGTGTTAATGTGATGGCTGTGTTGATGTGTGCATTTGTAATTAATGTGGGGAATGGGGAGTTAACGACCGAGGCTTTAAGTTAGGAACTATCCCGGTATTTGCCTGGAGTGGAAGTGGGAAACCACGGAAAACCAAATCCAAGATTGTTGAGATGGGAATCAAACTTTGCTCTTCTTAGTTTTGCCTCACGAGTGCGCCCCGTTCCAGTCCTCAGACCAGAATTAAATTTCTTGGCAGAGCGGGGATCGAACCTGGAATCCGGGGCAATAGCTCAGAATGTAGCCTTAAGAATGGGCTTCCCTGTGTTAATACGATCTTTGACAAGCACTGAACATATAATTCTAAAACTCCCTCCATTACTGTGGCTGGCGAAGTGAGTCTATGCTCATTCCAGTAGTGGCGAAGTGATTCTATGCTCCCTTGCATAATTTACTGTCATGGAAATACAAAGTATTGTACCTTCAACAGGTGATGGAAATTCATTATTTACAGCAATTTCATTCTGTTTATTTCAAAATGAAGATCGTCATCCTGAGTTGCGTTTGCAAGCAAATTGCAACAATTGCAAGGATTTTATTATTGGCGATCAATCTCATCGCATTATCATCAGCAACCAACTTGAGAATGGAAGTATTCATTGTATATGTGAATATTATTGTTTATTGATTATTTGTTTAGAGTGCATAACAATGGGTCTAATCACGCAGTTGATTTTGGCAATGGAAGTAAGTTATTATTTGCCATTTAATATTTGGCGGCTACGTTGATGCAGGCCACTATAGTTTTATATAAAATGACGTTAATTTGGGCAGAAATGCTGCTATAAATAAACCCATTTGACGAAATAGAACATTAGCCGCAAAAAAGTGGGAAATCGGAGAAAAATACGAAGCCACTTTTAAAATCCAATATAAATATGGCATTTCAGAAACAATTCCAGATACTATGCCGTTACAGTTTAGGGTCCTTGACGAACAAATGTAAACATTGTTCTGCACTGTATTTCTCTTGCGAGAAATCTACACTTGGTTACTTTGACCTTTGCTGTTGTAATGGTAAAATTAATCTGAATAAATATAAAATATTTGGCAGGCTTTAACAATTATTTTTCACTGGAGATGATATCTCAAGGAATTCCAGAGGGACTAATCGGCAGTACAATGCTATGTCCTTCGTTTCATGGCGCAGCGGTCAAGCTGTATGCCTCTCACCAAGGCGGATCGGGTTCGATTCCCGGTCAATGCATGTGAGATTTTTGATGTGAAAGGCCATGTCCTGTGGTTCGGATTCCACGTTAAACGGAGGTCCCGTGGCTTATGATCGCGAGATTAACGGTCACGTTAAACTGCAAGCTTCCTTCCTTCCTTCGTTTCATTTGGTGCCAATGTTACTGTGCCACACGCACACGGTCCACATTGTTTTAAAATGTATGGAATTACACATCATCGCATTTCTTCGTTATATTCCAAAAATATAAGCGATGGTTTGCGGCCAGTTGTATTAGACTCATCAGAGTTCTTGAATCCCTTGGAACTAAACGACTGGCCGCCACATACTCCAAACGCTTGGCCCGTTATGCTGCTTTGAAATCTGAACGGTTCCCAACGACTCCTAAATGCAACCATATTGCTTGGATTTGGAAATAATAGGTGCAGTTAAAATTAGGCAGAGATGTCTAATCCTTCGACTTGATTTAACACCATCCGATAAAACACTATCATTTTCTTTTAAGAGGCAATATTTTCCAATTCATTTGGCATACTTTATCACAATCAATAAAGCTCAAGGGGAAACTCTGGAACGTATAGGCCTCAATTTGCTCCAACAATTTTTCAGTCATGGCCAGCAGTATTTTGCAATGTTGAGAGTGCAATCTTTTGACGCCCTCATAGTTTCAATAGAGTCAAAAAATAATCGTACAAAGAATGTACAGTAGGCCTATATAAGAAAATTCTTCAGTAAATATTTTTCTATTGACCGTCATGTTTTGACGGGTTTCAACTAGTTATTATTAATAATGTTATTATTAACCAGCCACCGATGTGTAGGGTTATTAAGCTTGTCTCTTACCTAGTAGGCCCCAGCTTCGAATTCTGGGTTCACCAGAAATTTAAAAGCTGACGGGAGGGCTGAAATGGGGTACACTACGGTATGTCTCGTGTGGTCAATTGAGTAGTAGTTTGATATTGGAAATAGCGCCCAAGACTTACTTCAAGGTAATTCGGTTGAGGGTGTCGTCATAACTGCCACTTGCTCCCGTAATCCGTTAGCTATGAGCTGGGTGGAAGTCTTTATTGTATAAACCTAGTCCTCTGGATCCAATCGAAGGATTAATTTATCATGTTTCTTCTTCTTCTTCTTCTTCTGCTTCTTCTTCTTCTTCTTCTTCTTCTTATTTATGTGTAACATCTTTCCGCTCGGTTGCTGGATAGTTTTGTGGGAGTGATTTTGAAAATTGGCGACGGAAGTGGATCGGAACGATCGAGCTGGCAGTGGTGGATCAAACGGAAGTATGCACTGCCCACTCGATCGATCAAACGGAAGTGTACTAGCTGGCAGTGGTGGACAACAGAAGTTGCACTGCCCGCTCGATCGATCAAACGGAAGTATACTAGCTGACAGTGGTGGACAACGGAAGTATGCACTGCCCGCTCGATCGATCAAACGGAAGTGTACTAGCTGTCAGTGGTGGACAACGGAAGTATGCACTGCCCGCTCGATCGATCGAATGGAAGTGTGCCCTAGTTGGCAGTGGGGGATCGAACGGAAGTATAAGACGCACTGCCAACTCGATCGATCGATCCAGCTGGCATTGGTAAGAGTAACAATCTGCGCGCGGTGTCGAAAATTGATACCATGACGCACTCTCGGCCATGTGGAATGTATATGACCTTAGATCATAAATACAATAGATGGCTGATGACGCCACATTTGTGAAACCAACATCTCAATCTGCTGACTAAAGGGAACTGCCGGGAACTGCGGATAGTTTGGAGCACTGAAATACTACACGTGATTATAGAATTGGGATATTCTGTTCTATTCATTACCGTACTAAGCCAGAATGGTGTATTACTGTGCAGCGTATGGATGTAAGGAGACGTTTAGGAAAAGATCGGGCATTTATTTCCATAGGTAGTCCTAAATTAATTCATTGTAAAATAACCCTAAAATTCTTGACTTCACTACTTGCATTTCTTTACGTTTCCTCTTAACTCCGAGACATGAAAGAAAAATAATTTAATCTGTAAATTTATTACAAATTATTAAAATTTACTCTATCCCTTACTCCACTGAACAGGCCTATGAAGCAAAATTAGGACCATCACAACATCAAATAGCCTTCCTTTTCAATCATGTTCAGTGTCAAATTGCGGGTTATGCTACTGATGTGACGATGTAGTCTTCGATAATAAATACGCTGAGGTAATATTTGTCATCTTATTAAACGTATGGACAGTGCGTTTGGTTGAGGAAATTTTCAGATCCTTCTAGGATACATTGCAGCCCTAAATTATCCAATTCGTAGGATTTCAAAGTTCTGGATTATTACTGCGAAGGTTTCTATGATTCGAGGAAAATTGAATTTAAAAGGAAACAGTTCATTGCTTGTAATGATTTCCGTTGTAGCAAATGTAATGCATAGTTGTTAAAAAGCAACGCTGACTAAATCAATAGACTTCCTTATTTCCATTTGCCTATGTTTTGTTCACCTTCATAAAATACTGAAGTGGAAAGTAACGCTGAATAAGAGCTAATCGTACGATATAATTTTGTAAAGTAATGCACCGGTACTGAAATTAGCCAAATTACATTTTCTAATGATGACAAATAAATTAGGAAATGATGTAGTAATAGATTGAACTTGTTTGGAGCTCTCGGGCGGACAATTAAAAATGACCAGCTACACAAACACAATTCTCTTCAAAAATCAGTAGGCCTAATTCAGAATTGGATTTGTTATTACTTATTTACAAGAGGGGATCCCGGATGTATGAGTATTACGGAACACGGCAGCCACTTTTTACACAAACACAATTCTGTTCAAAAATCAGTAGGCCTAATTCAGAGTTGGATTTGTTATTAATGATTTACAAGAGGGGATCCTGGATGTATGAATATTATAGAACACGGCAGCCAATTTTTACACAAACACAATTCTGTTAAAAAATCAGTAGGCCTAATTCAGAGTTGGATTTGTTATTATGTAACTTATTTATAAGAGGGGATCCTGGATGTATGGATATTACGGAACACGACAGCCACTTTTTACACTAACACAATTCTGTTCAAAAATCAGTAGGCCTAATTCAAAATTGGATTTGTTATTAATTATTTACAAGAGGGGATTCTGGATGTATGAGTATTACGGAACACGACAGCCACTTTTAACACCAAATATGTTACATTCTTAACCTTTGCTACCTTCCGGTACGTAAAGAAACATGCGATGCTTTTCCCAATGTCGTATAAATTACGAAAATGTGAGTTTAAACCCTCATTAAAAATCATTTCCCTACCAACTCCTATCACCTTCCATTACAAGTTCCTGTGTTTTCCCTTTAGTCAGCTGATCCAGATGTTGGTTTCACGTCACAGTACAGGCGCAGTGTGGCAATGCACACTCTATTGTATTTATGCTCGAAGTATATGACATACTGAACGGAAAACGCTCATGCGAACTCTGGTGTCAAGTGATTTAAACAAATGACATGGTACATGTTCGAAGTCTTCGTATCAGTATTTAAATGGTAAAATGCCTTAATATCAAACATTGTAAGTAGTCGGCATTGCATTGGCATAAGGCATTTTAAACTCAATGTCACTCAGGAACATTATCGAAACAAGCAAAATATAAATGAAACTTAATTCCGTAATGCAGTATTATTGGGACGTGGAAATAAGTCACCATCTTGTGCACGATATTTGCGTAGTCGAAATAGCCGTGGGGTAATTGCGCATGACTGTGAATCTAGAGATCTTGGTTTCGAATCCTGGGCGGGGTAGATATTTTTGCTACCAGATTATCATTTTAAACGATATTTATCATATCAATATGAATCATTTTAACAGAATCCATATGAAATTACGTGTTGGTCTGTGAATCAAGAGGACCTGTTTATAAGGAATTTAAGGTTTTGAGCGGTGTCGCGTCTATTAATCTAGTTGATCCATATCGTATTCTTTATTTAGGCTAGTGCTGGTGGAAGCTACAAATCATCTAATAAAATGAGTTCCGTATTATAAACTACAATATCTGTAAAACACTCCCTTTTACAATAGATTAATATTTGTGCCAATAATAGTATAAAATACCGGTGTATCAACAATTTCACGTGAGGTTTCTTCTATGTCAGATGTTACACATCATATGCGACTACTGTAAGGCTCGTAATTTTTTATTATTATTATCATACTCTCATCAACTCATAGAGAGTCGAAAGGAGCAGCAAGATTCATTGCGATTCATTCTTCTCTAAGTAGCTGTGCTTTGAGCAGCATCTGTCTTATATGAGAGACTGAGAAGTTTTGGAAGTCTTCCAAGTTTCACTTGGTCTAGATTATTTGAGACGCTGTGACTTATGTATCTGTCTACTTGTGTGTGTAACATGTTGGGTTCAACTAGCAATGGGGAATTAATCTTGGAGACTCTCTCAACGGCCAGGATAGTTCAGTGTATTCAAGTGCTTGGCAGTATGACAACTATCCCAGCACAAGACGGCTGTTCATTAAATGTTTTTTCATGATAACGTATTTTAACTCCATGCCAATCCAGCGATGGTGTCATTCCGTATGTCTACGGCCGTTGTCTTTCCAATAATGGTACCAATATTAGGGCAGTTAGAAAAATCACATTCTTTAGCAAGAATCGATTGAATAATGTTCAAGTAGTGCAAAATAGTGTAGTGGGCGATCTGAAGAGCAGATTGTAACGTGTCCAGAAACTATGATTGGAACTGTTTAAGGGTGAGCTGGTGCAATTGCTATAAGCTGTTGGAGGGAGGCGTATTGTGTCATTCCTGAGAAGATTCATACATGTACTTGTATTCGTATCTTATTATCTGCACCCTGATTTGCTAGCATGGAGTAAAGAAACTATGGAGAAGGTATTATAATGGATGCGAAACAGACTTCATATAAATAACGTGCGAGATGACTGCTATGTCTGAGGGATCTGATGTTGTGGAGAAATGCAGAACTAAACAGATTTTATATACGTAACGTGCAAGACGGCGTCTGAAGCTGTTATTGTGGTGAAACGCAGAACTAAAGCAGCTTTACTATGACGTGCAAGATGGCTGCTGCGGCTTGGGAACTTAAGTAGTGGTGATTTGGAAAACTAAGGAACGAGATGGTCAAGGAAGAAAGAGCCTACTTTAATTTTTTACTCGAGGAGGAGAGATATACAAAAGGAGAAAAAAAGAGGAAGATTATCTGAAGAAGATTTTTGTGATTTGGGAGATTCTGTCGCCTTGACTACGTCGCATGGGTTTTGGTATTCTGGGTATCATGTTTCTTCCCGATATAAGTCAAAAGTGATTGAATGTTATGCAACAACAGTCTAATGAAAACACTATTAACTTCGATAATGTCACGCTTCTTGTCATTGATGTAGAATGTATTCATGCACTCACCTCAGAATTCATTTCAAGGACAAGATAGATAACAAATGGGGGGGTAAAAAGACGATTCCCTGGCGAGATGACCTAGCACAAGTTGATATTGTATTATTATTATTTATGAATTAGGTGGCTTCGGTGGCGTAGTCGGTAGAATGCTGAGCTTCTATGCCCAAGATAGCGGGTTCAAACCCGGCCGAAGCCGTCGGATTTTTTAAGAGCGTTAAAATCCCTCAGTATGCCTTCCTTCGGAGGGGAAGTAAAGCCGGCGGTCCCATGTCATAGATTTATGGCATGTTAAAGAACCTTCCACTAATTGCACCTGTGTGAAGCTAAATTGGATAGGTTAAGAATGTAAACAACGCTCTTAGGTTTCTACGTTCGTTGCCAAGAGCCGACTGCGGTGGCGTCTAGTAGCTAAGTTCTGAACTTGGCCTAGTAGTCGTTGACGGTGGCGCTTGGCGGCAAAAGTAGGAACTATTTGAAAAATTCTAAGTTGCAGTACTTAAATTTTAAAAAAAGATAACACTCACTAATACAGTCATCACAATTAACACCGGTTATCAGACAGATTCTACACACACCCAAAGTACACGGGGCTACATGACCGCGTTGTCGAAGCCCCTACATTTAAGAACCAAGCAACCAACCAACCAACCAACCATTTATGAATATTTTATAAATTTAGTTTAACTTAACATATTGAATTAATTCCTTATTTATTTGCTTGTGGTATCCTTGCACATTGTAGGTTACAGCATATACGATCTTACCTCTCATGGAATGTATCCTGATTGGTGGTTGTCACACCACGACTCGAGAGAGAGAGAGGCCTGCTCTACCATCTATTATACAGTAGGCCTATGTGTATCGTTCACAAGCTTACAGTTAATGAACTGGCTCCCACCCAAGCATTATATTTTATTACAACAATGAGGTACCGGGTGAGTTAGCCGTGGTGGTTACGGCATGACTGATGGCAGTCGCTCACATCCGGGAGGCGAGGAGGTTCGAATCCCCCAGCCGGCAACCTTGAAGATGGTCTTCTGTGGTTTCCCATCTTCCTTCCAGGCAAATGCCGGGGTTGGTCCCTAACTATAGGCCACAGCCGCTACCTTCCAACTCCTCGTCCTTACATTCCAACTTCCTCCTTCCCTCCCCAACGGTACTTGTAGCTCACCCATTGGGTGTCCGTCTCGAAGCAGCTACAAAACTGGCGAGCCGAACATGTCCTCGGACACTCCCGGCACTAAAAGCCATACGCTAAAAAAAAAACAAAAAAACAAAACAAACAAACAAACAAACAATGAGGTTAAGAGCACCGACCTTAAAAATGCTACAAGATGAACTTCTATCTCAATATATGAATTACTGTACTGTATGGCCCTGGATTAGACTCACTGTAGCTGCCTCACAGTTACAAGTCATGTATTCCCTCGTCTTCGCTCAGGTGATCTCATGGCTGATAATAATTAGGGAATTAGTGCATCTCAGTGATAACCACTAATGTTCTGCATCTCTCTTCACACTGCACGGAAATTGTGTCCAATGATCAATGTAATATATGAATAAATAAATAACGAACAAAGAAAGAGACATAAACAAATAAATATTAAATAAATAAATGATTGAATCAATAAATAAGATAGTGAAGGAAGGAAGATTGTAGTTTTACGTGACCGTGAATCTTGTGATTATGAGCCACGGGACCTCCTTTTTACGTGGAATCCGAACCACAGGACATGGCATTTCACTTCGAAAATCTCACATGCATTGACCGGGAATCAATAAGATAGTGAGTAGAGGAGCCAAAATAAGACATTACAGCACCGTTGTTAGACCAGAAGGCTTGTATGCTTCGGAGACTTTATGCTTGAATCGAAAAAGACAAGTTGACCAGCTACTTAAAAGAGAACGTAGGCTACTACGGACGATCTTGGGCAGCAGATGGGTTGACGGGCAGGTTCAACTGAGATCCAACAAGGAAATATACAGTAAGATAGAACCAATAATAACATCAATCAAAAAGAGAAGACTAATATTCTATGGGCACATCTTCCATATGGACAATGACCGGCTCATAAAGAAATTCTGGAATTTTCTAAAATCCAAGACATCCAGAATAAAATGGCTCCAGGAGTGTGAGAAAGATCTGAGAGAGATAGGAATTGCAAATGATAAAATAAATGACAGGGACAGTTTCAGAAGGACTGTGAAAAACCATCAGGGCTTTATAGTGGATTCATAACCCAGGAAACACAGAGGACCTTTATCCGAAGAAATAAATAAATAAATAAATAAATAAATAAATAAAGAAAGAAAGAAAGAAAGAAAGAAAGAAAGAAAGAAAGAAAGAAAGAAAGAAAGAAAGCGCTGATTGATGGACTGGTAGGGTGTCAAAGCTGGCAAACGAACAAGATCTACTCGATACTGAAATGAGATTGGTTGTTAACACGTAGCCCATAGAGGCTCAATTTGGATGTGAAATAATAATAAAAAAACGTAAAGGTGGTACCACGTTCTACTAACTGAACTGAACTAGAACTGACTAAAAGTTCATAAATTGTGCATTGGTTGATTTTACAATGTTCGTGCAAAGGTTACGTCGTAATTGGGTCTACCATTAACGACTAATTGAATTATGACTTTGAAGTTGGCACCACTTGTATTTTATGGTTGGAAGCAGTGATAATTAAAAGTAGAAAGGCGAGATGGCCCGAAGCAATTCTACCGTCCGGCTGGCTGCATGGCTCAGCGGTAACGTTCTCGCTTGCTGTGCACAAGGATGCAGGATCGAATCCTGGTGCAGCCAGCTGGCATTTGAGGATGCGCAAATGCGAGGGAACCATGTCAGTAGATTTTCTGGCACGTTAAAGATCCCCCTCGGGGCAAAATTTTGGCATCCTGGCATCTCTAAAATGAGCAGTAGTTAAAAGGGACGTAAAACAAATAACATTATTAATATATTTAACTAGCAGGTACCCGCGGCGTCGCTCGCGTCATAGTCGTGTCATATTGTTATTCAATGAAATGCAGGTTTAACCCCGTTAACACCCCTTTAGAACCTGAATATTAAAAAATCCCTCCTTAGTAGACGTTTTCGACACACAACAAACATATCCCCAAAATATCATATTTCTAACATTAATAGTTTTGATTGGTCGATGAGAGTGAATATCCAAAAATCCTTCCTTAGTGGACGTTTTTCTTCCAGAATTTCACCCCTCCCGATGGGCTCTTTAAATTGGATTTATGAAAAAAAAAAAAAACCGGCCGAACACCTATTTATTTAATACTTTTTTATATTTTTATTAAGCTGATTGTTTTTCTCTGAGTTTCAAACTCCTCGCCTATGTCGTTTAAGAGAAGCACACTCCGTTAGGAATCCTTCAACCCCCACTTTTCACCCCTTTCACTCATAATATACACCACATCGAAAAACCATTACACATGGGCTAGCTTATTAGCCTACTTTCGATTTTTGCAAACAATGAAAGTAGACTTATGAGATCAACACAGGGCGAAAAAAAAGTGTGTCTGTGTGTGTGTGTGTGTGTGTATGTGTGTGTGTGTGTGAGTGAGAGTGTGTGTGTGTGTGAGTGTGTGTACTCTGAATGTATGCCCCCCCTATCAATTCGAACACGGTGAACGCGAATTGAACGAAATTTGGTACAAAGGTAGCACTAGCAAAGGACACCTCAGTGTCATGTTTTATATCGCTGCCATCTTGACGGAAACGTAATGGCGGCCACACAAATGTTCAAAGCGTAAATCAAATTACGACTAACCTAATCATTCGATCCCTACCAAATTTTGCAACAACATACCTTTATGGGGGGAGCATCCTTTGACCAATCTAATAGGTCATTAGCCTAATAGTTTGCGGATGGCGGCCATCTTTGTGTCAAAATCGATTACCCCTATTAATTCGAACACGGTGAAACCGAATGGAATGAAATTTGGTACAGAGGTTGCACTAGCAAAGGGCACCCCAGTGTCATGTTTTATATCGCCGCCATCTTGACGGAAACGTAATGGTGGCCACCCAAATGTTCAAAGCTTAAATCAAATTACGACTAACCTAATCATCCGATCTCTACCAAATTTTGCAACAACATACCTTTATGAACGGAGCATCCTTCGACAAATCTAATAGGTCATTAGCCTAATAGTTTGCGGATGGCGGCCATCTTTGTGTCAAAATCGATTACCCCTATTAATTCGAACACGGTGAAACCGAAAGGAATGAAATTTGGTACAGAGGTAGCACTAGCAAAGGGCACCTCAGTGTCATGTTTTATATCACCGCCATCTTGACGGAAACGTAATGGCGGCCACACAAATGTTCAAAGCTTAAATCAAATTACGACTAACCTAATCATCCTATCTCTACCAAATTTTGCAACAACATACCTTTATGGAGGAAGCAGCCTTTGACAAATCTAATAGGTCATTAGCCTAATAGTTTGCGGATGGCGGCCATCTTTGTGTGAAAATCGATTCCCCCTATTAATTCGAACACGGTGAAACCGAATGGAACGAAATTTGGTACAGAGGTAGCACTATAAAAGGCCACCTCAGTGTCATGTTTTATATCACCGCCATCTTGACGGAAACGTAATCGCGGCCACCCAAATGTTAAAGGATAAAATGTAATTACGACCAACCTAATAATCTAATCTCTACCAAATTTTGCAACAACAAATCTTTATGTGGGAAGCATATTCTGACCAAACTGCTAGATCATCAGCCCAATAGTTTGCAGATGGTGGCCAAGTATGTGTGCAAATCGATTCCCCCTATCAATTCAAACACGGGGAAACCGAATTGAACGAAATTTGGTACAGAGGTAGCACTAGCAAAAGGCACCTCAGTGTCATGTTTTATATCGCCGCCATCTTGACGGAAACGGAATGACGGCCACCCAAATGTTAAAAGCTTAAATCAAATTTCGACCATCCTAATAATTTGATCTCTACCGGATTTTGCAACAACATGCCTTTTTGTGGAAAGCATCTTATGACTGACTACAAGGTCATCAGCCCAATAGTTTGCAAATAGCGGCCATGTATGTGTGCAAATCCATTCCCCGGATCAATTCAAACACGGTGAAACCGAATTGAATGTTTTTTTTTACAGAGGTAGCACTAGCAAAGGGCACCTCATATTCATGTTTAATATCCCTAGAGCACGTTGTATTTCAACAAGCTACTACAACCAACATTCAATTATACACCTTGAAAAGGACAAAGAGTTATAACAATACCCATGCATTTAGGAGAAAGTAGGCTATATGTTCTTTACTGAACATCGTATTTTTAATGATTAGTTTATATGCCAAGTATCACATCCCCAAATGAAACCACTCGTGAGATATTGTTGTTCAATAAAATGCACGTTTATCCCCTTAACACCCCTTTAGAACCTGGATATCCAAAAATCTTTCCTTAGTGGACGTATTCGACATACAACAAACATAACCCCAAAATTTCATATTTCTAACTTCAATAATTTTGGCTGGGCGATGGTGAGTGAGTGAGTGAGTCAGTCAGGACATTTTCTTTCATTTATTTTTGAGAATTTCGCCCCTCCCCACGAACCCCTTAAAAGGGATTTATGAAAAAAAAAAACCTTCGAAAACCTTTTTACTCATTTTTAAAGGGATTTTTTCCGCTGAATTTCAAACTTCTCGCTTATGTCATTTATGAGATACACGCTCCGTTAAGAATTCTTCAAACCCCAATTTTCACCCCTTTCACCTCATAATATACATCATATCGATAAACCCTTAGACATATGTCTGCTTATCTTTTCTGATTAATTTATATGCCGAATATCACATCCCCAAATGAAACAACTCGTGAGATATTGTTAATCAATGAAATGCAAGTTTAAACCCCTTTAACAGCCCATCAGAACATGAATATCAAAAAAACCATCCTTTGTTGACGTTTTCGACATACAATGAACATATCCCCAAACTAGCAAGTTTCTAACTGCAATATGTTTGGCTGGGGGATGATGAGTGAATATCCAAAAATCATTCCTTAGTGGACTTCTTTCCCCAGAATTTCACCCCTCCCCATGGGCCCCTTAAATTGGATTTATGAAAAAACGGTCGACCACCAATTTACTTTTTTTCAAGCTGATTTTTCCCCCTGAGTTTCCTACTTTATACCTCTGTCATTTAAGAGATACTTGCTCCGTTAGGAATCCTTTAACCCCCACTTTTCACACATATACCTCATAATATACACTACATCGAAAAACCCTCAGACATGTGTCTTCTTATTCTTAATGATGAGTTAATATTACCAGTATCGCATCCCCCCAAGGAAACCAATCAATAGATATTGTTATTCAATTAAATGCAGGTCTATCACCTTAACACCCCTTTAGAACCCGAATATCCAAAAATCCTTCCCTAGTGGACGTTTTCGACATACAACGAACATAACCCCAAAATTTCATGTTTCTAACTTCAATTATTTCGGCTGGGCGATGATGAGTGAGTGAGTAAGTCAGGACATTTTCTTTCATTTATTTTTCAGAATTTCACCCCTCTCATGAACCCCTTAAATTGGATTTATGAAAAAAAAAAACCGGTCGAACACCTATTTACTTATTTTTAAGCTGTTCTTCCCCCCTGAGTTTTATGAGTGAGTGAGTTATTCAGTTAGAACACTTTCTTTCCTGTTTTTATTCCCCAGAATTTCATCCCTCTCCAAGGGCCCCTAAAATTGGATTTATGAAAAAACGGTCGAACACCTATTTACTTATATTTTAAGCTGTTTTTTTTTCGCTGAATATCAAACTTCTCGCCTATGTCGTTTAAGAGATACACGCTCCGTTAAGAATCCTTCAACCCCCAATTTTCACCCCTTTCACCTCATAATATACACCACACCGATAAACCCTTAGACATATGTCTGCTTATTTTTAATGTTTAGTTTATATGCCGAATATCACATCCCCAAAGAAACAACTCATGAGATATTGCTAATCAATGAAATGCACGTTTACCCTCTTAACACCTCTTAAGAACCCGAATAAACAAAAATCTTTAATTAGTTGACGTTTGCGACATAGAGCGAAAATATTCCCAAAATTTAATGTTTCCTACTGTACTTCAATAGTTTTCGCTGGGCGATGATGAGTGAGTGAGTCAGTCAGGTCATTTTCTTTGAATTATTTTTACCAGAATTTTACGCCCTCCCCATGCGCTCCTTAAATTGGATTTATGAAGGAACGCTCGAACACCTATTAATTTATATTTTAATCTGTCTTTTTCCCCTGAGTTCGATGAGTGAGTGAGTGAGTTAGTCAGTCAGTCAGTCAGTCAGTCAGTCAGTCAGTCAGTCAGTCAGTCAGTCAGGACACTTCCTCCCCTTTTTTCTTCTAGAATTTCACCCCACCCCATTGGCCCCTTAAATTGAATTTATGAAAAAACGGTCGAACGCCGATTTACTTATTTTTAAGCTGTTTTTTCCGCCGAGTTTCAAACTTCTCTCGTATGTCGTTTAAGAGATACACGCTCTGTTAGGAGTCCGTCAACCCCCACTTTTCACCCCTTTCACCTTATAATATACATCACATCGAATAACCCTTAGACACATGTCTGCTTATTTTTAATGATTAGTTTATATGCCGAGAATCACATCCACAAATGAAACCACTCGTGAGATATTGTTATTCAATAAAATGCATGTTTAACCCCCTTAAGACCGCTTTAGAACCTGAATATCCGAAAATCCTCCCTTAGTGTACGGTTTTGACATACAACGAACATATCCCAAAAATGTCATTTTTCTAACTTCAATAATTTTGGCTGGACGATGATGAGTGAGTGAGTGAGGACATTTTCTTTCATTTTTTTTTCATAAATTGACCCCTCATCATGAACCCCTTAAATTTGATTTATGAACAAGATGTTCAGTAAAGAACATATAGCCTACTTTCTCCTAAATACATGGGTATTGTTATAACTCTTTGTCCTTTTCAAGGAGTATGATTGAATGTTGGTTGTAGTAGCTTGTTGAAATACAACGTGCTATAGGGATATTAAACATGAATATGAGGTGCCCTTTGCTAGTGCTACCTCTGTACCGAATTTCGTTCAATTCGGTTTCACCGTGTTTGAATTGATAGGGGGAATCGATTTGCACACATACTTGGCCACCATCTGCAAACTATTGGGCTGATGTTCTTGCAGTTTGGTCAGAATATGTTTCCCACATAAAGATATGGTGTTGCAAAATTTGGTAGAGACTAGATTATTAGGTTGGTCGTAATTACATTTTAGCTTTTAACATTCGGGTGGCCGCGATTACGTTTCCGTCAAGATAGCGGTGATATAAAACATGACACTGAGGTGCCCTTTGCTAGTGCTACCTCTGTACCAAATTTCGTTCATTCGGTTCCACCGTGTTCGAATTAATAGGGGGAATCAATTTTGACATAAAGATGGCCGCCATCCGCAAACTATTAGGCTAATGACCTATTAGATTGGTCAAAGGATGGTCCCTCCATACAGGTATGTTGTTGCAAAGTTTGGTAGAGATCGGATGGTTATGTTAGTCGTAATTTGATTTAAGCTTTAAACATTTGTGTGGCCGCCATTACGTTTCTGTCCATATGGGGGCGATATTAATCATGACACTGAGATGCCCTTTGCTAGTGCTATCTCTGTACCAAATTTCGTTCCATTCGGTTTCACCGTGTTTGAATTAATAGGGGGGATCGATTCTGACACAAAGATGGCCGCCATCCGCAAACTATTAGGCGAATGACCTATTAGATTGGTAAAAGGATGCTCCCTCCATAAAGGTATGTAGTTGCAAAATTTGGTACAGATCGGATGATTAGGTTAATCGTAATTTGATTTAAGCTTTGAACATTCATGTGGCCGCCATTACGTTTCCGTCAAGATGGCGGAGATATAAAACATCACACTGAGGTGCCCTTTGCTAGTGCTACCTCTGTACCAAATGTCGTTCCATTCGGTTCCACCATGTTCGAATTAATAGGGGGAATCAATTTTGACATAAAGATGGCCGCCATCCGCACACTATTAGGCGAATGACCTATTAGATTGGTCAAAGGATGATCCCTCCATAAAGGTATGTAGTTGCAAAATTTGGTAGAGATCGGATGATTAGGTTAATCGTAATTTGATTTAAGCTTTGAACATTCGTGTGGCCGCCATTACGTTTCAGTCAAGATGGCGGCGATATAAAATATGACACTGAGGTGCCCTTTGCTAGTGCTACCTCTGTACCAAATTTCGTTCCATTCGGTTCCACCGTGTTCGCATTAATAGGGGGAATCAATTTTGACATAAAGATGGCCGCCATCCGCAAACTATTACGCTGATGACCTATTAGTTTGGTCAAAGAATGCCCCCCCATAAAGGTATGTTGTTGCAAAATTTGGTAGAGATCGGATGATTAGGTTAGTCGTAATTTGATTTAAGCTTTCAACATTTGTGTGGCCGCCATTACGTTTCCGTCAAGATGGCGGCGATATAAAACATGACACTGAGGTGCCTTTTGCTAGTGCTACCTCTGTACCAAATTTCGTTCCATTCGGTTTCACCGTGTTTGAATTAATCGGGGGAATTGATTTTCACACAAAGATGGCCGCCATCCACAAACTATTAAGCTAATGACCTATTCATTTGGTCAAAGAATGCTTCCTCTATAAAGGTATGTTGTTGCAAAATTTGGTAGAGATCGGATGATTAGGTTAATCGTAATTTGATTTAAGCTTTGAACATTTGTGTGGCCGCCATTACGTTTCCGTCAAGATGGCGGCGATATAAAACATGACACTGAGGTGTCCTTTGCTAGTGCTACCTTTGTACCAAATTTCGTTCAATTCGCATTCACCGTGTTCGAATTGATAGGGGGGGACAGACATTCAGAGTACACACACTCACACACACACAGACACACACACACACACACACACACAGACTCACACACACACATACACACACACACAGACTCACACACACACATACACACACACAGACAGACACACTTTTTTCGCCCTGTGTTGATCTCATAAGTCTACTTTCATTTTTTGCAAAAATCGAAAGTAGGCTAAAAATAAACTGTCGAACACTTATTTTTAAGCAGTTTCTCTCCCTGACTTTGAAGAGTGAGTGAGTGAGTCAATCAGTTAGGACACTTTCTTTCCGGTTCCTCCCTCCCCCCCCAGAATTTCACCCCTCCCCATGGGCCCCTTAAATTGAATTTATTAAAAAAACGATCGAACATCTATTTACTTATCTTTTAAGCTGATTTTTTTCCCGCTGAGTTTCAAACTCCTGGCCCATGTCGTTTAAGAGATACACGCTCCGTTAGGAATCCTTCACCCCCACTTTTCACCCCTTTCACCTCATAATATACACCATATCAAAAAACCCTCAGACACGTGTCTTCTTATTTTTAATGATGAGTGTATATGGCGAGTATCACATCTCCCAATGAAACCAATCGGGAGATATTGTTATTCAATGAAATGCAGGTCTACCCCCTTAACACCCCTTTAGAACCAGAATATCCAACAAGTAGTTCCGTGAAGAACTATACAGCCTATTTTCATATACCCTGCTCATGTTAATTGCCTCTATCAACATACAAAATTTCAGTTTAATTGCTGTAACAGATTCGTAGATATTGAGGACCGTCTAAATATTTCAGATGGTCGCCAGGTTGGATTTTTATTTTTGTACTATTACATTAGGATTATTGTGTACGTGTGGTAATCAAATTTCAATCGCATGATTAGAACACAAGAAGTAAAAACGAGATTTTAAAATTACGCACAGCAGCCATCTTGTGATTATGAAAAAATTGAAATAAATTAGATGCCAGTGGATCAACATTTGTATAAGCATTTAACGTGCAACGTTTCACGGCACTCGGATAGTTAATTCGCGAGAAACGTCCATTTAAATATTTACACTTCGCGTCGCCGCCATGTTGGACTTGTGATCACCAGGTTACTGAAAGTCCTATAGATGAACATATGTTCATAGTCTCTATGAACATAACAAAAAAATCAGTTTGGTTGCTGTAAAAGATTCATAGATAATGAGAACCGTTTAAATAATTCGGAAGCTCGCCATTTAGGATTGTTATATGTATAGGCTATAGAGTTATGTACCATTCAAGGACAATTATTGCCTAGGTTCATTATTCACAGTTTCACTTCGATCGCATGATTACGACACAAGAAATAAAAACTTAATTTTAAAATTTCGCACAGCCGCCATCTTGAAGTTATGTAAACAATTGAATTAAATTAGATGGCAGTGCATTTTAATGTGCAAAATCATTTACTGTACCACATTTCACTGCGCTCAGAGAGTTAAATCACGAGAAATGTCTATTAAAATATTTCAAATTCGCTTGGTCGCCATGTTCGTTTTGTACTTTACAGGTTTATGAAATATACATAGGTAAACTTGTATCAGTACCCTTTATCACCGTACAAAATTGCAGGGTGATATCTGTAATAGTTTCGGAGATATAGAATGTCAGTTTAAATATTTCGCACAGCCGCCATTTTGAGTTTATATAGACAATTGAACTAAATAAGACACCAGTGCATTACAATGTGTATAAACATTTGCTGTACCAAGTTTCATTTCGTTTGGATAGTTAAATCGCGAGAAAAGTCTATTTAAATGTCTCAACTTCGCTTGGCCGCCATGTTGGTTTTGTAGTCATCAAATTTTTGAAAGTCTCATAGGTGAACTTCTAGTAGTGCCCTTTATCACCGTACACAATTTCAGGGCGATATCGGTAATAGTTTCGGAGATATTGAATGCTAGTGAAATATTTCAAACAGCTGCCATGTTGGATTGGTGAGACGTAATAAAATTTGAAGGGCACGGTCGAGGTCGCCGGGAATAGTGCTATAATCTTACCGAGTTTCATTGAAATCGCTCCAGCCGTTTAGATTTTATTAGGGGGACACACACACACACATCACTCACACACACACACACACACACACACACGCGCGCGCGCGCACACGCACACGGACAAAAGGTGATCTCATAAGTCTATTTTTTCAAAATTGAAAATAGGCTAAAAATCCTTCCTTAGTGCGCGTTTTCGACTTGCCACGAACATATCCCCAAAATTTCATGTTTCTAACTTTAATAGTTTTGGCTGGGCGATGATGAGTCAGTGAGTCATTGAATCAGTCAGTCAGTCAGTCAGGACACTTGTTAGCCTTTGTCCGTGTGCGTGTGCGCGCGCGCGTGTGTGTGTGTGTGTCCCTAATACATTCTAAATGGCTGGAGCGATTTCAATGAAACTCGGTAAGTTCATAGCACTATTCCGGGCGACCCCGACCGTGCCCTTCAAATTTTGTTACGTCTCACCAATCCAACATGGCGGCTGTGCGAAATATTTCACCAGCATTCAATATCTCCGAAAAAATTCCCAATATCACCCTGTAATTTATTACGGTGATAAAGGGATCTACTAGAAGTTCACCTATGTGACTTTTGAAAAACTGATAAATTCAAAACCAACATGGCGGCCACGCGAATTTGCGACTTTTAATTAGACGTTTCTCGCGATTTATCCAACCAAACGCAATGAAACTTGGTACAGTATATGTTTATACATATTGTAATGCACCGACATCAAACTTCGTTCAATTGTTTACATAACCACAAGATGGCGGATGTGTGAAATATTTCACCGGCATTCTATATCTCTGAAACTATTAGCGGTATCACCCTGAAAGTTTGTACGGACATAAAGAGCACTACTGGAAGTCCATCTATAAGACTTTCAAAAACCGGGTAACTACCAAACGAACATGGCGGCCAAGTGAATTTGAAAATTTTAAATAGAACTTTCTCGCGATTTAATGTTCCAAACGCAATGAAATCTGGTACAGGAAATGTTTATACACATTGTAATGCACTGGTATATAAATTAGTTCAATTCTTTACATAACGTCAAGATGACGGCTGTGCGAATTTTAAAATTAAGTTTTTCTTGTGTCGTAACCATGCGATCGAAGTTAAAGATTGGATAATGAACCTACGCAATAATTTTCCTTTAATGGTAATTGATTCTATGGCCTATACATTTAACAATCCAACATGGCGACCATCCTAAATAATTAGACGTCTCGGAATATCTACGAATCTATTATAGCAATCAAACGGATTTTTTTTTATGTTCATTGTGGCAATGAACTTAAGTTCACCTATAGGACTTAAAATAATCTGGTGATCACAAATCCAACATGGCGGCGACGCGAAATATAAATATTCACATGGACCTTTCTCGCAATTTAACCATTCGAGTGCAGTGATACTTGGTACAGTAAATCCTTACACGAATGTTAATCCTCTGGCATCTAATTTATTTCAATTGTTTCCATAACCACCAGATGGCGCCTGTGTGAAATTTAAAAATCTCCTTGTTACTTCTTGTGTCCTAATCATGCGATTGAAGTTTGAATGCTACACGTAGACAATAATCTTCATGTAACAGTACATAACTCTAGGACCTACATATATAAAATCCAACATGGCGACCATCCGAAATATTTAGTCGGTTCTCAATATCTACGAATCTATTACAGCAATCAAACTGAAATTTTGTATGTTGATAGTGGCAGTAAACCTAAGTAGGATATATGAAAATAGGCTGTATAGTTCTTCACGGAACTACTTGTTTTTATATAAGGGATTCTACCGCCACACAATTTATTGTAATCGGAGCAGACGTTCAGTAGTTTAAATGAGAGAGAGACCAGCAGGCAAACGCACATTTCTATTTTTTTGTGTGTCTACCACCCCTTGGCGTATTGACTAGCGTTCTTGGCGGTCACAGCTAAGGTCTATGTTCGATTCCCGACTCTGCCAAGGAGTTTAATTGTTGTCTGAGGGCTAGAATGGGGTACACTCAGCCTCGTAAGACAAAACAGAGAAGGGATGGTTTTGATTCCCTCCTCAGTCATCCTAAAAGTGGTTTTCGTGGTTTCCCACTTCTACTCCGGACATATGCCAGGGTGGTGTCTACATCAAGACCACAGCCACCTCCTACCCAATCCTAGAATACCTACGTTATGGCCATTACAATAACACAGGTTATCAGACAAAGTTTAACACACACCCAAGTACACGGGGCTATGTCTGCTCCTAAATGAATCAACAACATTTTAATGTAGACATTATGCTAAAACCCGCGGCGTTGTCATGTTCGTTAAATCTGGCACCACGGCCATGTGGCTAGCTGCAGCAAGTCCGGAGATCGGAGGTTTCAATCCCGGCGCTGAAAGCGGCTATCCTGAGCGTAGTTTTGCTTCAGGTTTCTCCACACTCCCTCCAGGCAAATGCCCGGGTAGTACCTTACTGTTAATCCCAAGTTATCTACCTCATCCCTGACCCTAATACTGGTACAGTCATCTCAGAAATACAGGTTATCAGACAAAGTTCAACGCACACCCATCTACACAGGACTGATGACCAACCAAGATGTATCAAGTACCTAAAATTAATTAACAACAACAAGAACCTCGTGAATGTCGGATCACTGACACAAGAAGTCAAACTCTGGTGCCGTAGCCACTAGCCTATAATGCTTTTATCTTTGGGAAAACTGTACTTCTCTCGTTAGCTTCAGGTCATTAGTTGATACGATGGGTGTCGAAGCGTCCGTCTGTTGTTTGACGTAACGAAGCACGACTGGCGCCAATAAGGCTTCTTTTATTTTCAATCTGGGTAATTGAGTGGTTACGATGTGTAGTGAATCGGTGCCAACGAGACTGTAATAAAACACAGGAGTTTCAGCATCCGATCAATTGTATCCAGCATAATATAATCGTTCTTTAATATATGATTCATTCAGGGATCGATTTCTGTCGTCTTAGACTACGTGCTACGTGCAGGAACGAGGCATACTTACGAGGAAGTTAGCGCAAGTTGCGATCGCAATTGCAAAAGCGTTTTGGTTTGCATGTAGGAGTTTTACATGCTCATTACAAATAAGTGCACATTTTCCATGGGCAATTACAATGCACCTTACAAGCATGCGTATCTTCAGTCATCATTCATCATGTTCTCAATCCGTAGATTGGTCGGCAGCAATCCTCCTCTTCCATTTTTCCCTGTCGCTAGTCAGTCTCTTCATGTCTCTGTATGAATGGACATTAACATCCGTTATGATCTGCTTGATGTATTGCAGTCTCGGTCGCCCTCTTCCCCTCTTGCCCCGAATTTTGCCGTCTAACACAGTTACCATAACGTCCTTGTGGCGATAGAGATGTTCCATCAGTTGGTCTCGTCGTTTGCGTATTGTTTTGAGAAATGCTCTCTTTTCATTAATGTTTTTGAGCACTTCGTCATTCGTCACTCTTGCGGTCCATGGAATTTTTCCCATCCGCCGCCAACACCACATTTCAATAGCTGCAAGTCTGCTATTATCAGCACATCCCATTGTCCAAGCTTCTGAGCCATACAAGGCTACACTCCACACATAACATTTTATAAATTTAGTCCTGGTCTCAATAGATATATTCTTTGAAGTCAGAAGGGACATTTTGCTGTTAAATGCAATTTTGGCTTGGGCAATTCTAGCTTGAATATCAGTTGAACTTTTTCCAGTGGAAGTAATTTTACTCCCTAGATAGGTGAAAGTGTTAACTTGCTTAACAGGAGCACCAGCTATGTGAATAGCTGCATTAAGTTGTTCTCTAGCGCATACCATATTTCCGTCTTATTGATTTTCATATTATATTTTTCATGTAGAATCCTGTTCATTTCCGTGAGTGCATGTTGCAGTTTCTCTTCACTGGTTTCCAGGACTGCTATGTTGTCTGCAAACCTTATTGTCTTGACTGCTACTCCGTTGATCTTAACTCCTCTCATAACTGTCTTACATTCCTCAATGCCTTTCTCAATATATAAGTTGAAAAGTGCAGGCGATAAGCTGCATCCCTGTCTAACTCCTTTGTGAATACAAGCTTCTTGCACTACTCCGCATATGTCCACAATGCTTTTTGGTTTTTATAAAGTTCATAGATTATCCGTCTATCTCTGTAATCCAAGCCAATATTAGTCATACTTTCCAGTCATCAAGCACAAAAAAGTGGGTTGTTGGTTGTTCTGGGCAAAAGATTACTAGGATGAACATATTCACAGAGTATGAAGTGCCGGAAACAGAGTTGCTTATCAGGACCACAGTAGAAATGCTCCATGAATGCCTGCATTAAGCAGTCCTCCAAGTCACACTGCGTTTGATCATCGAAAATACGTTCGGGCGGTGTTTTAAACCTCTGGTCTGAAGTCGTCATATCTAGTAACTGCCTTCAGTAACTCTTTCCTGACGTTAAAAATTTTACATCCGGTGGCTACGCCCCTACAATTAGGCTTTGGTCACCACAATTATTGTAGTTGTGATAAGAATGGAATAGAATACTCTCTGTTCCGAATTCCATGTTCATTCTCGTATATTTTGCCCAGAGCTACCAACAACACATTTCTTGAAGTCGGTGACTGAACAAAGCGCATGCTTGTAAGGTGCAGTGTAATTGTCCATAGCATATTTTGTGCACTTATTTGTAATGCACACGTAAAACTCTTACATGCAAACCAAAACATTTTTAGCCTACTTTCGATTTTTGCAAAAAATGAAAGTAGACTTATGAGATCAACACAGGGCGAAAAAAGTGTGTCTGTCTGTGTGTGTGTATGTGTGTATGTGTGTGTGTGTGTGTGAGTCTGTGTGTGTGTGTGTGTGTATGTGTGTGTGAGAGTCTGTGTGTGTGTGCGTCTGTGTGTGTGTGAGTGTGTGTACTCTGAATGTCTGTCCCCCCCTATCAATTCGAACACGGTGAATGCGAATTGAACGAAATTTGGTACAAAGGTAGCACTACCAAAGGACACCTCACTGTCATGTTTTATATCGCCGCCATCTTGACGGAAACGTAATGGCGGCCACACAAATGTTCAAAGCTTAAATCAAATTACGACTAACCTAATCATCCGTTCTCTACCAAATTTTGCAACAGCATACCTTTATGGGGGGAGCATCCTTTGACCAAACCAATAGGTCATCAGCGTAATAGTTTGCGGATGGCGGCCATCTTTGTGTGAAAATCGATTCCCCTATTAATTCGAACACGGTGCAACCGAATGGAACGAAATTTGGCACAGAGGTAGTACTAACAAAAGGAACCTCAGTGTCATGTTTTATATCGCCGCCATCTAGACTGAAACGTAATGGCGGCTACACAAATGTTCATAGCTTAAATCAAATTACGACTAACCTAATCATCCGATCTCTACCAAATTTTGCAACAACATACCTTGGTGGGGGGAGCATCCTTTGACCAAACTAATAGGTCATCAGCGTAATAGTTTGCGGATGGCAGCCATCTTTGTATGAAAATCGAATCCCCCTATTAATTCGAACACGGTGCAACCGAATGGAACGAAATTTGGTACAGAGGTAGTACTAACAAAAGGCACCTCAGTGTCATGTTTTATATCGCCGCCATCTTGAAGGAAACGTAATGTCGGCCACACAAATGTTCAAAGCTTAAATCAAATTACGATTAACCTAATCATCCGATCTCTACCAAGTTTTGCAACAACATACCCTTATAGAGGAAGCATCCTTTGACCAAATGAATAGGTCATTTGCCTAATAATTTGCGGATGGCGGCCATCTTTGTGTGAAAATCAATTCCCCCTATTAATTAAAACACGGTGAAACCGAATGGAACGAAATTTGGTACAAAGGTAGCACTGGCAAAGGACATTTCAGTGTCATGTTTTATATCGCCGCCATATTGACAGAAACGTAATGGCGGCCACACAAATGTTCAAAGCTTAAGTTAAATTACGACTAACATAACCATCCGATCTCTACCAAACTTTGCAACAACATACCTTTATGGAGGGAGCATCCTTTGACCAATCTAATAGGTTATTACCCTAATAGTTTGCGGATGGCGGCCATCTTTATGTCAAAATTGATTCCCCCTATTAATTCGAACAAGGTGGAACCGCATGGAACGAAATTTGGTACAGAGGTAGCACTAGCAAAGGGCACCTCAGTGTCATGTTTTATATCGCCGCCATCTTGAAGGAAACGTAATGGCGGCCACACAAATGTTCAAAGCTTAAATCAAATTACGATTAACCTAATCATCCGATCTCTACCAAGTTTTGCAACAACATACCCTTATAGAGGAAGCATCCTTTGACCAAATGAATAGGTCATTTGCTTAATAATTTGCGGATGGCGGCCATCTTTGTGTGAAAATCAATTCCGCCTATTAATTCAAACACGGTGAAACCGAATGGAACGAAATTTGGTACAAAGGTAGCACTGGCAAAGGACATTTCAGTGTCATGTTTTATATCGCCGCCATATTTACAGAAACGTAATGGCGGCCACACAAATGTTCAAAGCTTAAGTTAATTACGACTAACATAACCATCCGATCTCTACCAAACTTTGCAACAACATACCTTTATGGAGGGAGCATCCTTTGACCAATCTAATAGGTTATTACCCTAATAGTTTGCGGATGGCGGCCATCTTTATGTCAAAATTGATTCCCCCTATTAATTCGAACAAGGTGGAACCGCATGGAACGAAATTTGGTACAGAGGTAGCACTAGCAAAGGGCACCTCAGTGTCATGTTTTATATCGCCGCTTGACTGAAACGTAATGGCGGCCACACGAATGTTCAAAGCTTAAGTTAAATTACGACTAACATAACCATCTGATCTCTACCAAACTTTGCAACTACATACCATTATGGAGGGAGCATTCTTTGACCAATCTAATAGGTCATTAGCCTAATAGTTTGCGGATGGCGGCCATCTTTATGTCAAAATTGATTCCCCCTATTAATTCGAACGCGGTGGAACCGAATGAACGAAATTTGGTACAGAGGTAGCACTAGCAAAGGGCACCTCAGTGTCATGTTTTATATCACCGCTATCTTGACGGAAACGTAATCGCGGCCACCCAAATGTTAAAAGCTAAAATGTAATTACGACTAACCTAATAATCTAGTCTCTACCAAATTTTGCAACACCATATCTTTATGTGGGAAACATATTCTGACCAAACTGCAAGAACATCAGCCCAATAGTTTGCAGATGGTGGTCAAGTATGTGTGCCAATCGATTCCCCCTATCAATTCAAACACGGTGAAACCGAATTGAACGAAATTTGGTACAGAGGTAGCACTAGCAAAGGGCACCTCATATCCATGTTTAATATCCCTATAGCACGTTGTATTTCAACAAGCTACTACAACCAACATTCAATCATACTCCTTGAAAAGACAAAGATTTACAACAATACCCATGCATTTAGGAGAAAGTAGGCTATATGTTCTTTACTGAACATCTTGTTGCAATTGCGATCGCAACTAGCGCTAACTCCCTTGTTAGCATCATGGGGATAATTAAGAACGGGTGGTTTCGATTTTCCCCTCAGCTAGTCTCGGTGTGATTTTCTATGTTTTTTGGTATGTTTTTTCCATATTGAATATTATATCAACTAGTATACATATCCACTTTTCTATACAAGTTATATTTTCTTCTCCCAGGTACATGTTTCGGCACGCGTGCCTTCTTCAACCTATTATTATACGAGTACCTAGTAGCAACATAATGGTATTCATCTCATATGGAATAATCTTTCGGAAGCAAACATAAAACGACTAGAAACATAAAAGCCAGGTACTTAAAAACGCATTCTGCAGATCTTCAAGTTTTCGGAAAATCGAATAGCATATCTACTTGTTAATGAAATAATTCCATTTTTTTTTCTGGAAGATATCAAATCGCTCTTCAAGCTACCCAACACGGCTGCTTTGGACGCGGTCTTGGAAGAGAGGAAAACAAAGCACGTCAAATTCCAAAATATTATTTTGATACAGAAGCACTGAAGAATCACGAATGGAAATGACCAAACTTAAAGTTACGTCACATCTTCACGCGTTACGCTGCACATGGTTTCCATGGTAAAATATGTACAATAACGAGATTCCACAGACAGAAAAGTGTCGCCTATGTGGAGAGCTATGCTCCAGCACCATCTGGGAAACTGTGCCGAAAGAACACAACTGTTATGCAGCTGTTTGACCATCCACCATACAGTCCATATCTTGCTCCCAGAGATTTCCACCTTTTCTTGAACCTCAAAAAATTTCTGTTCTCCGGTCAGCATTTTCACACTGACGAAGAGCTGAAAACGAGTATCGTATGCTGGTTCCACTTGCAGGTGGCAGACTTCTGTGACACAGGACTACAAAAGTTGACACCACGCTATGACAGGTGTCTAAATTCGTTTGGTGCCTATGTCGAAAAATAACTGACACATTGCTGTACCTGTTACCAATAAAGTATTGCATATAACTATGTTCTCTTAAAAAAAGGGAAACCTGCTTCTTGGATGCCCCTCGTACGTGGGGCTAAAGGACCGCGATGCCGCAAAGACCAGAGATGAATCAACACTAGCCGTCAGTGTCCTAGGCTGGTGGGGGGATCATAACGCCACGCCACGCCATCACAACAACAACGTTAAGAAAATTCCTAATTCAGTTGATTATTATTATTATTATTATTATTATTATCATTATTATGATAAAGAAGAGCCTCCGTGGCTTAGGCGGCAGCACGCCGGCCTCTCACCACTGGGTCCGTGGTTCAAATCCCGGTCACTCCATGTGAGATCTGTGCTGGACAAAACGGAGGCAGACAGGTTTTTCTCCGGGTACTCCGGTTTTCCCTGTCAATATTTCATTCCAGCAACACTCTCCACTATCATTTCATTTCATCTGTCATTCATTTAATCATTTCCCCATAGGAGTGCGACAGGCTTCGGCAGCCGGCACAGTTCATATCCTCGCCGCTAGATGGGGGCTTCATTCATTCCATTCCTGACCCGGTCGGAGACTGGAAGCAGGCTGTGGATATTCATTATTCATTATGATAAAGACAAGTTTAACCTAAATTCTTATAAATGAGGATAGAGGAAAATGTTTAACATAACTTTGAACTGTTATTTTAAGGTTTAAGGACCATTTATATATGCAAAAGTACAGTATTTTGCGCAGCCAGGTAGCCTAAAAGGACCATTGTGTGCCGTCAGTTGGTATCAAAATTATGTTCGCACATTTGGCATGTTAAAGATTAGTGTAGGGGGCATTGGTGGTATACATGCGAATAAACTGAGTGTTATTAGTAGATAGTGATAACGTGTAACATATGTTGGTTGAGCGAAACTATGAGTGAATTTGTCAATTACAGTGTTGTTTTCGACAAGGGGAACGCCACTTTGGAAATTCTCAGCTGCAGAATAACGACAACAAGTCGTCTATCAGGGAATAAATAGATGTACATGGCGGGCGTGATTAGTGTCCGTTTATTGAGTGATTTGAGATGTTTAGTAGACGTTACGGAAATAGGTGGCTACCTAAAGAAAGGGACAAAAGAAGAAATACTGAAAGCGGTAAATATAATCAGAATGTGTTTTATAGAAATGGAAGACGCTTTAGATGTTAACGAAAGCAACAAATTGGCTAATGGGGATATTGCTGGACAAAATTAAAATCGTCATTTAATTCATGGAGATAGTCGCCCTGCGGGTCAGGTGGCACCTTCTACCGACCCGCTCGTAGAAGCTTCAGGGAACAAGGGCGACCAGTGCCAATCTACATCTGCCGGCCAAACCCTCAATCAAAATCATGATGAAACACCCTCTATCGTAAAATCTGGTAAACCACAAGACAGTTCCTAACACGCTCTGACATCCAACATGGACGTATCTGAATTGCTTGACAAAGCTCAACATACCACTGAAACGCAAACTGCTCCTTCTAAGGCACCTGACAACATTATTTAGAAGGCTTGTCAAACATCAGGAAACATGGAGATGATAAATGCTAAATTAGAGCATATAATGTACTTTCTTAACAACAACTTGGACCTCAAGATTGAACAAAAGACTAACCAGATCCTAACACAACAGTCTCGCATTGATAAGCCTTTCGCCAAAACAAGGTATGACACCGCTCGAAATGCAGAAAGCGTCCACACATCCGAGCAAACGACCAATTTTCGGCTTCGCACATGCAGTGCCAAACAGAGAGCGCCACTCACAGACAAGAAAGGATATCGCCGGTTGCAAGTAGCGCAAGATCTGATGGAGATTTCACAGCAGTGAAATACCAAAAGATACAAGAGGACTCAGCGCAGAAAAACACAATTCCAGTAAGGCAAGTCAGAGATGGAGTATTTATTTATCTATGGCTTTCAGTGCCGGGAGTGTCCGAGGACATGTTCGGCTCGTCTGAGTCTGTAGCTGCTTCCAGCGGACACCCTAAAGGGCGAGCTTCAAGTTCCGTTCAAGTTCAAGTAGTTCCAACTTTCGCCACCAGATATAAATGATACCTAGTGGTGAACGTTGGAACTTTGATAGAGCGTTCTGACGAAATCTAACCTATCAAATTTTGCTTTACACAAGTTTAGTCTGTGAAAGGATCTTTTACATGCCATAAATCTATGACATGGGACCGCCGGCTTTACTTCCCCTCCGAAGGAGGGCATACTGAAGGATTTTTAACGCTCTTAAAAATCCTACGACTTCGGCCGGGTTTGAACCGCTATCTTGGGCATAGCAGTTCAGCATCCTACCGACTACGCCACCGAAGCCGCTGTAGAGATGGAGTAGGAACTAACTAAACGATGGTTTAGATAGTTCCGTCTACAGAAACTAGGGATCTCTCAAACCAGGAAGATAATGGAATAGTTCCCAAAACACAGGCACATGACGGCAACAATACTGAATGGTCCGATGTCGTTAAGCAAAAACGAGGAACCGGGAACTCGACAATTCAATTACCAACAATTATAGGGACCTGGCCCAATCTCATAAGAAATGAAAATGAAGTACACCGTACCGAACTCCGAAATTCTTCTTCTTCTTTTACTTCATTTCCCGTTTTCAGTTCCCTGGGTCGGGTTGCGAATCAAGGACCTCCACAGTTGTCTATCCCTCCACCATTCATTTCCTTCTTTCAATATTTCTTTTTCTTTTATTCCTCTTTTCTCTATCGTTTCCTTCACCGCATCTATCCACCTCTTTCTGGGCCTTCCTCGTGGTCTTCTTCCTGGTATTTTCTCCATAAATATTCTTTTTGGTACTCTATATTCTTCCATTCTCATCATATGTCCGTACCACTGCAGCTCACTGGTCTCTATTTTGTCTTGCAGTTTTGGGAACCCAGTTCTCTCCCTAATGTCCACATTTCTGACTTTATCCCTCCGTGTCTTCCCAATTATTCCTCTAAGGAACTTCATCTCGGCTGCTTGGATTCGGCTTTCATCGCGTTTTGTTGTGGACCAAGTTCCTGCTGCATATGTCAAAATTGGTGTGTAATACATTGAGAATAGAACTTTCTTGCATTTCTCTGGGACTTCCTGGTTCCATACTAAACCTCTCACACACTGGTAAAATCCATTATCTTGGATTCTCTTTCCAATTTCTTCACTTATTGTACCATCTTCTGTGAGTATGCTCCCCAAATACTTAAAGCTTTCCACCATTTCCAATGGATTCAATATTCTGTCTTCCTTCTCTCTTGTTTCTTGTCATCACTACAGTCTTACTCTTCTCCACACTTATTTTCATTCCATATTTCTCTATCTCTTGATTCCATACAGTGACTTGTTCTTGCACTTCTATTTCATTTTCTTCCCATATTACTATGTCGTCTGCAAAGAGTAAGGCCTCAGTCTCCTTGCTTCCCATTCTTCGTTTCACACTCCATGACAGTTATAAACAGTATAGGGGATAACACACTTCCTTGTCGAAGTCCTGTTTCAACACTGAACCAGTTTGTTTGTCCTAGCTTGGTTTTCACACTACATACACACTTTTCATACATGGATTTGATCATTTGTATTTCTGCTCTGACTATCCTGGTTTTTATCAATGCGTCCCAGACCAATCTTCGTGAGACACTGTCGTATGCCTTCTCAATATCTAGAAATGTCATCACCAAATCCTTTTTGCACTCCCATCTTTTCTCCATCATGTTTCTTAGAGCAAAGATTAGATCGAAGGTTGATCTATTTCTTCGGAATCCATGTTGTTCTTCATCCATTTCTGCCACAACTTTCATTCTCACTCTTTTCTCTAATATCCTCTCAAAGATCTTTGCAACATGGGAAATAAGTGTGATTCCCCGATAATTGTTACATTCTTTCTTATCACCCTTCTTGAATTCAGGAATTATCATACCCTTGCTCCAATCTTCTGGTACTCGTTTCTCCTTCCATATGACACGAAATAGTCCATACAACCAATGTAACCGTACTGGTCCAGCTGCCTTTATCATCTCTGTAGTCACTTCATCCTCTCCTGGTGCTTTCCCATTCTTCATCTTCCTTAGGGCTTCTTCTCTTTCCAACATTGCTATGTCTTCATTTAGGTTTTCTTCCACATCATCATCATCTTCTTCTTCTTCTTCTTCTTCTTCTTCTTCTTCATGTTAACCCTCTTCAGCCAGTTCCTTGAATTTGACGTTACGTAATTTAGCGAAATACTCTTCCCATCGCTGAAGTATATCCTCTCTTTGTGTCAAAATGTGTCCACTGTCCGTCTTCACAAATTTTGTTTCTTCTCTATTTCTCACTTTGCTTCTAACCAATCCATTCTGAAGTTTCTTACTTCCTTTAACATCCTCCTGTAGGGTTTCTGTGAAGCTGTCCCAGCACTTCCGTTTTTCTTCCTGTATGGTTTTCTGGCATGTTTTCTTTGCTTCGTGATACTTTTTCTTACTCTCTGAGTTTCTGCCTCTGATCCAGCTCCTCCAAGCCTTTTGTTTTTCCTTCACTGCATCCTTTACTGTGTCATTCCACGAGGGTGTTTCCTTTTTCCTCTTTTTCCCTGAAACTCTTCCACATGCATCCTCTGCACATTCTACCATTCCGAAATTATTTAAGAAAAATCAATTATTATTATTATTATTATTATTATTATTATTAATTATCACCATTCTTCTTTATTTCTTTCTTTATTCGTCATGCCCGACTAAGCGACTAAGGAGCGCGATTGAACTTATTTAACTGATGGCATTGCCTTTCTCATCTCCCAAAATCTCCTCATCTTCTCACTGTGGCTTCGCTTGCGATCTTCTGACCAGGTGTTGTGGGTGATAGTGCTTGGATCGTCTGCAAAGTGGTGATTATCGATTAATTCTCTGAACTTAGCTCTGTCTAGTACAATGTCACCTGTGATGCCTATTTCCTGAAGATCTTTTCCAACTTCAAGCAGCCAGGTGTTTTTAACTTTCATTGACAGGGCAAGGTTAAGAATCCTTTTGGTCAGTCTCTGATTGTCCATCCTGAGGATATGCCCGTAAAATTTCAATTGTCCTTTCCTAAATGTGTCTGAGATTTTCTCCGAGTGCTGGTATAAGTCTTGGGATTTTCTTTTCATCCAGATTCCCCCTGTATAGACTGGTCCAAAAACTTTTCTTAATATTTTCCTTTCTTACTTTTCCACATCTTTACTTAATGATCTGCCCCCAATAATCAGTGTTTCAGAAGCATACAGTGCTTCAGGCTTGATTACAGTGTTGTAATGCCGTAATTTTGCATTGATGGATATTGATTTTTAGCCTACTTTTCACATTTTGCAAAAATGAGGAAAAAGTAGACTTACGAGATCGGGCAAATGTGTGTCTCTCTGTCTGTCTGTCTGTCTGTCTGTCTGTCTCTCTATCAGTCTGGCTGTGTGTGTGTGTCCTCTATCAACTCCTAAACAGCTGCAGCAATTGAAACAAAATTTGGTAGGAGTAAAGATCTATACCTGAATATCTCACGGCCATATTTGAAAATGATGTCAGTGCTACCAACTGCTGAAAAATCGCAATTGAAATTTGAGCTCGATGTTGGATATCTTGGAAGATATGAATGGGAGCTATTTCAAAATTGGCACACGTATAGATAATAATATTGCAGTTTAATTTCCAGGAGTCCATACATGGCAGTGTTGCCAAAATGATTATAAACCTGTTGATAGGTCCAAATTTTAAATGCATATAACTTCTACACTATCAATTGGATTTCAACCAAATTTCGTATGTGCTATGTGTACATAAACAGATATGACTGAGCGTATTCTTAAGAGCCACCACGGCTGCCAACTGTTAATAAATGCTCTCATTTTAAAAAATCCAAATACCCATATATCAGAAAGTATGCAAGTCGGCAGCTTTAAACTCTGCACACGTATAGTACCTGACATTCTATATTAATTTGGAGTAACTTATATACGTCAGTGCTACCAACATGATTCTAAGCCTGCTGAGAGGTCCAACTTTAAATACATGTAACTTCTATACTATCATTTGGATTTCAACCAAATTTCGTATGGGCTATGTGTACCATAACAGATATAACTATGCCGATTCTTAAGAGTAACCAAGCCTGCCAACTGTTAATAAATACTGTCTCTATTTTTGTTACCCTAATTTCAATATATCAGAAAGTATACAAGCCAATAGCTCTAAACTTTGCACACGTATAGTACTTGGCATTCTAGATTAATTTGGAGTAACTAATATAGGCCTACGCCATTGCTGCCAACATGATTCCAAGCTTGCTGATAGGTCCAATTTTAAAATGCATTTAACTTCTATACTAACTAATGGATTTCATTCAAAATTGACACAACAATAGATCATATTATTTCAGATTATTTCTGACCAATACATGTAGCCTATGTCATTGTTGCCAACATGATTTTACGCGCGCTGTTAGATCCAATGTTTAACTGCATGTAACGCCCATGCTATCCATTGGACTTCAACCAAATTTTGTATTCTGTACCTTAAGAGATGGAACTAAGAATATATTCAGTCACCAGGGCTGCCAACTGTAGTTCTCTATTAGGCTACATTATGCCAGTTATACAGTATTTCGAACTAATTAGAAATTTCGATATTACCAACGTAATTTCGTCATTATTCTAGATAGATCCATATAGATTAATCATTCGCATGAATCTTAAATTTTAAGAAAAGTAGGCTCTTTAGTTCGTCACGGAACTTCTTGTTTATTATAAGTTATCTGTTCCAAGTGAGTCTGTAAGCTTTTTGGATGTTAGAGATCCTATCTTTGTTTGCTTCACGACTCAGTCCTGAAGGTTGGATGCTTTCTCCCAGGTATTTGAATTTAGACACTAAAGATATTTTGCCTCCATGTAGTGTGTTTTCTGGTATGTGATCTGGAGTCCTGTTCTGGATGCAATTTCGTGTAGTTTTTCCGTGGAGGCAATCGCTTCCTGTCTGTTATTGGACAAGATAGCGAGATCATCCGCGAAGGCCAAACACCGTAAATGAATTTTGCTATCACGTAGTCTGCCATTATTATTATTATTATTATTATTATTATTATTATTATTGCAAGCCTCCGTGGCTTAGGCGGCAGCACGCCGGCCTCTCACCGCTGGCTCCGTGGTTCAAATCCCGGTCACTCCATGTGAGATCTGTGCTGGACAAAACGGAGGCAGACAGGTTTTTCTCCGGGTACTCCGGTTTTCCCTGTCAAAATTTCATTCCAGCAACACTCTCCACTATCATTTCATTTCATCTGTCATTCATTTAATCATTGCCCCAGAGGAGTGTGACAGGCCTCGGCAGCCGGCACAGTTCAAATCCTCGCCGCTAGATGGGGGCTTCATTCATTCCATTCCTGACCCGGTCGGAGACTGGAAGCAGGCTGTGGATTTTTTTAAATTATTATTATTATTACCCATTATGATCACTCAATAGTCATTTATAATAATACTTGGGAAGATTTTGATACATTATTATTAAAGCTTGAAGTCGTTTAATAAAAAAATATTATTCGACATAATCGGGTGGTTTTAATACGACGCATAGGTCCCGGCGTCTGCACATCCTGTAAAATGCAGTAGACCCTGTTTAAGAAAAACGTTTTTCCAAGGTTTCGCCAACTGATACCGAAATTCAATTTCCTCGCTGTGGCCGCACGTGTAAGTGGGCGTCACATTGTGGAATCGTGGAAGGCTTGTGATCGCGCTGAGTAATATATGGGTGTTGGAAAGAAGGCTATCGAAGAGGTTTGTAGGGTCGCTGAGTTATTGGGAGGCATAGACTTACAGAACGTGATAAATAATGCCTCCATCAAGGATGTGTGACTCTGGGTATGTCTCGTACTTGCAGAAAACTTTAATTGGGTCCATGGTATTTACACAATACCGACCAGGGTGGCTACGACCTAGGGACGAGCTAACTCCATACTCTGAAGATGAGTGGGTTCGAACCCCAACTACCGCCATTTTTGAAGTAATTTACCGGGGTTTTCCTGGACCGTACCTTGAAATGGACCATAACAACTTCATTGTAACTCCTTGTCCAGTGTAATTCATCTTACTTTTTCATTTGCCATCAACATTGGCGTCAGGAAGGGTATCCGGTTGTAAAACCCTTTCGCCACACTGAAAACTCATCTCACCTCATACTCAACATTTTAGGAATGGGGGTAACGGCAGTTAATGCATAAATTAAACAATCGTGTGCAGTGTGTGTTAATCCCTAGTAAGATTTGATTTACTAGAGTGACCTTAATGAAACCTGCTAGAGTTAGTATTTATTTGCAGAACTGCAAAAGTACCTTATTTGCCTATTTGAATCAAATTAAATATAGGCTTATGAGATCACATTTTGTCTGTGTGTGTGTATGTATGTATGAATAAATTTCGAATTGCTGGTACGATTTCAATGAAACAAAGTAAGAAGTTAATACTACCGCCATTAAACCTAATCCAGAATGGCGGCTGTGCGAAAAATTTCGTCTCTGCTCATTAACTCGGAACCTTTTTGAGCAATTCAAAGTGAAATTTTATGAAGATAGACGTTTAATAAATAACTAGATAAATACAGTATATAAATAAAGAAACAAGAAAGAAAGGAAAACAAACAAACAGACAGATATGCAACGAAATTAATTCAACATACTGATACCTTTATAAAATCTGCATTTCTTACAAAAGAATTGTTGCACTGATTTAAAAATAAGTTCAAGAAGCATCACTGAAATACCAAACTATGGAGGTTGTGCGAGTGAGACTGATGACATTTCGCAAGTGTAGTTATGATTGTTGCAATTGCCCTATTTGTAAAGAGTGAACTTTCATACATTCTATCATTAGGTGTCCGGCTTCGTGGCGAAGTGGTTAGGCTCCTGGTCTTTGGTTTAAATGTCCCGGTGATCGATTACGAACTAGGTCATGGGATTTTACTATCGTATACTAAATGTTACTAATTGGACGATTTTACTTAAATTTCTGCAGACTGCCTTAGATGTAGAGAGTTGTGCACATTATTCGACTCAGAGAGAGAGAAATTCAAACTGTCAGTTTTGTCCCCTTGTGAGAACCATTTAATGACACCCTCGTTACAACATTTATGAGTCTATTCAGTAATGTTTCTCTCACCTATGACTTGACAACTACTTCCGTAGGGGCTTGCATCTGACTATGTTGAGAATTGGGTATTTTGGGGGATAACTGAGCTGGGTCTAATTACTCTTTTCTTCCAGTGATTTTGGACTAAGTCAAGTATCTTCAACTCACGTCCCACGAATATTTCAGCAGTTAACGAGCGGCGTTAATGAAAGAGAATTTGTAGCTACATACAAATATAGAATTAATCAATTAAAATTACACCAGAATAACCTCACTGAATCCATCAGGAGGAGACGCTTGGCTTTCTACGGCCACCTGTACAGAATGGACCACCACAGGCTGTCTTATAAGATCTTCAAGGTAGCCAAGAAGGGTAAAGCCACTGGGTCCTTGTGTATCCTTGTGAACTTAATATTCAGTAAGACACAATAAGTGACAGGAGTCGCTATCGTCTGACAGTTGAAACCAGGCCTTTCCTCACCTGCATTACAGAAGTTCACCACAACGCGACCAGGAAATGGTCCGAGGAACGTAAGATACAGTTCAGCAAGAAAATGAAAGATTACTAGTCCAATGGAATGGCTCTACATTTCAGCACAAAATCAGCCGCCAAACAATCCACTAAAACACCTGAAGTGGCAGCCAACAGCTAAAGCACAAGCACCGTGGTCCATAGGTGGCCCAAACGAACAAAGAAGAAAAATGGAAGATGTAGCATTCTGAATAAGCAAGGTTGCTTCTTTTTATAGGAATTCTGAAATAAAAACAAACAACAACATCAAAAAAAGAACAACAAAAACAAAAAAAGCTGATTTTTTAAAAGAATAGAATTGCAAGGTATGGGTAATACCATGTATTATACATGTAGAATAATTCAATTGACTTGTAAAACAGTCTTTCTGCTTTAGATTACAAAGAGTAAGCCGTGGAAACTATAGAGATTGACGTTCAGTCTAAGATTATGCACACCCCTCTACATTTTCTAGAATATGGACATCAATGGTCTCATCAATGAGAGATGAGATTTTGTTATAATTGTAGCTGTTAATATCATTACGGTTCATTCTTTAGAATTAAACATATGATTTTATAAGGTGTGAGAAGTTTTCCTGTTTCTACTTTTACTTTTGAAGATACTCATATTTTTTGGAAAATAAAGCAACAAAATCTTGAAAAGGCAATAAAAGCAATCATATCATAGAAAACTAATTTTGAATTTCTGTTACACAAAATATCCAAGAAATTTGTAGCCTGCATATGCGCCAAGATTCAAGAAAACCCTTCAATTAGTTCCAGAGCTATTGAAACTTTTCATCAGCCCTCGTATAGTATAATCCTCAAGGATTATTGAATATCAACTACTATTATGCTTGAATGATAATGAGCAACCACTAATTTTTGCCTCGCGATGAGTGGACATCTAATGTTGCCGTGTTGTGCTCCTCAGGGCTTCCTATTATAGAAGACTCTGCGTCGTGCGATCAAAGGCTTCGAACAAGTTCTTTGAAAGGCACAGGAAATTGTTCGGCTCCGGTATTCCGTTTGAGGTAACGTGGTTCTTTGGACGCTATCAGCTCATGATCTCCGCCATTTGGTCTCGCCTTTGATGTGACCTGTGGTCAATAATATCGCCACTTTGATGGGCTGCCCAGGTGTCTGTAGGAGTATAGGGACTCTGTGCTCGTGAACTGGCTCCTAGTTATAACAATAAATAATAATTCTGAAAATAGAAATTGAGATGTAGTCAGTGGAATCCAGTTAATTGGGACATCAGCTAGTCGAGGAAGCCACATATTTGGACCACACGAGGTTAAACAGAATCAAGTCTATATTAATTAATTATACCCATGTTACTAGATGCGTGGTGCAGCGGTAACGTTCTCGCTCTCTTTTCCCAAGGTTGGATGATCGAATCCTGGCGCAGTCACTTGGCATTTGAAGGTGTGCAAATGCGAGCGAGCCGTGTCAGTAGATTTACTGGCACGTTAATGATCCCTTCAGGGCAAAATTCCGGCACCCCAGCGCGTCTCTAAAAGCATCAGTAGTTAAAAGGGACGTACAACCAACAACATTGTTATTAGTGTATAGACTACCCGCCTGGCTTTACTGTTATGGGGGCTGGACGCGACACAGTTCTGATAGGGGCTATCGTCTGGTTCATTAAAAAATCAATATTTTTTCTGTTGACTTTTCACGCAAAGCAAGATTTTCCCGGTACAATTGAGACCATTTGGAAGATTTTGGCACAAACCTCACCTTCTAACTCCCTTTGGCTTGAGAGCTTGAGTTGTGTGAAAGATACACCTTAGCGGTTTATGATGATTGTTTTCTTTTATTCGGCCATTTCCCAATTTAATTGCAACTGTGACACTCAGAATATATCTCTTCAGATCTTTCACATGCAGTTGGAACAAATTAATCTTTACGCATTTTGTACCAGTAAATAAATATTATTATGCTGGTTTGTTAAGCAAAATGTCAATTCAATCGCTTCGATTTGATACAAAAAGAAAAAAGTTTTTTAAAATATATGCTTGATTTTATATAATATTATATTTAAAATTTTAAACTGTCGCCATCTTGAATTTTTGAAAACAATTTCTATATTGTACAACATTAGATGCCAATATTCAGCTCTGTGTCAAGATTCTCTGCGCTAGGATAATTACTGTAGGTCGCCAGAAGAACCATTTTAAATATTTGAAATTCATGTGGGTGCCATGTTGTTTTTGTGTTGATCGGGGATTTGAGAGTCACATATATGTACTTATCTACTAGTCCTCGATCAGCATTCGAAATTCAGTTTGATTGTTGTAATGGTTTCGGAGATATTGAGAACTGGTGAAATATTTTGCGAGGTCATCATGTTAGATTGTTATATACAGTAGTTAAACCATAGACTTATATAACATAACATAACATAACATAACATAACATAACATAACATAACATAACATAACATAACATAACATAACATAACATAACATAACATAACATAACATAACATAACATAACATAACATAACATAACATAACATAACATAACATAACCCCTGGTACTACAGCCCATGAAGGGCCTAGGCCTACCAATCGACCGCTGCCCAGCCATTTGACCTGCAGATATTGGGGTGACGAGAGATCAGCGCATCGGGTCCCCTTGGCCGTTAATCTTAGTTTCCGCGATCGGGGCGCTGCTTCACTGTCAGACAGCTACTCAATTGTCCTCACAAGGCTGAGTGCATCCCGTTCCAGCCCTCACGTCAGTTTGTAAAATCCCTGACGGAGCCGGGATTCGAACCCGGGGTCTCCGGGTGAGAGGCAGGCGCGTTACTCCAATACCACGGAGCCGGCATAGACCTATGTACCAGTAGATAAATGCTAAAGCAGTACTTTATTGTTCAAAGTTTCACTTTGATCGCTTGAATAGTATACTAGAAATTAAAACATAATTTTAAAACTTTTCACAGCCACTATCTTAAATCTTTTCACGACAGTGAACTGCATTAGATACCAATACATTAAGCATCAAATAAGGATTTATAGTGCCAAATTTCACTGCGCTTTGATAAATAAGTCAGGAGAAAAGCTCATTTAAGTATTTCAATTTCGTGTGGTCACCGTGTTAGTTTTGTGCTTTAAAATGTTAAGTACGTGAACTTACTTTTGCAGTCTCTATCATCATACTAAATTTCAGGTTGATTGCTGTAATAGATACTGAGTGCCGGTGAAATATTTCGTGTGGATGCCATGCTTGATTAGTAACACTAAAATGGTTGGAGGCGGACAAGGTAGTAGTAGTAGTAGTAAGTCCTTACCAAGTTTCATTGAAATCGATCCAGCCGGTTAGGTTTTACTAGGAACACAGGCACATGGACAAAAGGTGATCTCATAGTCTATATTTCATTCGATGAAAATAGGCTGGAAAGGGCGGACCGATCCCAAAGTCATAGGAACGAGAAATAAAAACTGACCCAGGTAAGAAATCTCTCAGGGTTCACAAACTTCCAAACTCACCATGCGCGAGTCTTGAGGATGTAGTAATATCTTGGGTGTACCATGTGTGATGGGGTTACACACACCCTGCCCCCTTTAAGAAGGAAGAAGCTTGTAGTTTAACGTGACTGATAATCTCGCGATCATGAGCCACGGGACCTCCTTTTTACGTGGAATCCTAACCACAGGACATGGCATTTCACTTCGAAAATCTCACATGCATTGACCGGGAATCGAACTCGGTCCGCCTCAGTGAGAGGCAGACAGCTTCACCGCTGAGCCAACACGCCCCTGCCCACTTTAGGACCTCCTACAATAGGCAGAGGATATCGTGAAATAAAGAGTGTGAACCTTTCGAAAAATGGGAGTAACAGGAAAGATAAGACAAGGGCCAATTAAGGCGAAAGATTGAAAGATATGGTAGGCGTCCGATACCCTAACACTGTCGAGGTAGGAAGAGAACAAGAGATGAAGACGAGGAGCCCAGCACAAAGTAGAAGTGAAGCCAGACTCAGCCGGGGTCACGTGGTCGCCAACTCACAGTTGACCAGTGAGCACGAGGTATGAGCTGCAGTGACTCCCCCATAGCTGGCTCCTCATTACGACCAGTATGTGTCCCGTATCCCGTGCCAATTGCGCTCTGTCTCAAGTTGCCTCTGAACGACGAAAAAGAAAAATAGCGGCTGCTACAACACGGTCTATGATGTTAAATTGAGTGTAACATTGCGCGGAACTTGTGCTTCACCTTCACAATAAGTGCACCAACTCTGTTATGACGTGGAAACATGGATTGTTGCCATCAATATAACAGTGATTTGAACATTCCAAAAGTGACTGTAGATTTAAGAACCAATCGGGAGGAGAATATATTATTTAAAGTGATCAATCCCTCAACCAACAATATATCCACCCACAAACGTACAACTTTATAAGTGACCATGAATGACTGTTGGAATATACAAAGCATTCAATACTCGTATAAGACTGCTAGAAATTCACCCAACCTCTGCTCTTCCAACTATAAAATCTGGAGCGTTCCCTAGGCCCAATCAGTGGTACCTACAGGCATGGCCCAATTTGAAAAGCTGGACTTATCCACATTGCGTTCCGATATCAAGTGATGTTCGTTGAGAGAAGCCGTCGTGACTGAGTTCTAGTGCGTAGGATCGGCTCGTGAACATAAGAGTGAGAGTGGCCCTGTCTAGCTTAATGCATGCTAATTTATGTTTGCTTTCTGTAAACATCTGTAACATGACTCGCCGACACTCGCGCAAGGCCAGGACTCGCCAAAGTGAAAGATACTGCACTTCCACTAACTTTCAGTCTTTGAGAAGCAGTGATCATGACTGGTGTAAGAGTGCGGCATAAACTTGAATTAATTGCATACTTGAGTGAGAAAATTGTGATGAAAGGGATAAATCCAGCGTATCGGAGAAAAATAAGATGTAAGTCAACAGCTTGGCGATGTTGAAATGCCTGATCCGGTGAGCGTTTCGAAATTAAGCAACATTGGTCGTGGTCAGAATTTGAATGGATGTCTGGTTGTGGGAAAGAACATTCTGTTAGTGAGAAGAAGGTAAGGAGAATCAACTGCAAGTAAACTTCGGCTCAGGACCAGCTTTTCGGAGGCGTAAAACAGCATACAGAATGAAAACTCTTCTTTTAGCCCCCCCCCTCCAGGGGCTCACATCTAGTGGGACGTGGGTTGGCGACCACGGGGCCCCATCTGAGCCCGACATTGCTTCCACTTACTTGTGCCGGGCTCCTCTCCGTCTTCTTTCCTGTCGACCTCACTTGGTCAACTCTTGTTCACTTCCGACCTCGACGGTATTAGGGTACCTGAGGCCTAGGGAGTATCTTCCTTTCCCGCCTTAATTGGCTCTTGTCTCATCTTTTCTGATACCCTCCTTCTATGAGGGGTCAGCCTTCTTTTTCTTTCCATGTAACTCCTGCCTTCTGCTCAAGGCCCACAAGGTGGCAGGGTGTATGTAGCCCCACCACTTCTGGTGCACCCTAGATATTGCTACACCCTCAGGGGCTCACGGCTGGTGAGTTCGGGAGTTGGCGAACCCGAGGGATTCCTGAGCTGGGTCCGGTTTACCCCTTTTATACATTACCGCTGGGGCGGACCCTCTCCTCTTTCACTTTCCTATCTGCCTTTCATGGCTCTCCTTCCTTCCAAGTCCCTCAATACCCATTCTTCGAGGGTTGAGGGCATTTCCTTTCCTCCTGTCTTTTATTTGCCTTATTCTCCTTTTGTTTTCCTTTTGTTAGTAGTTAGTTTTAGTTATAGTTTACATTTCATTATCATCTTCACGATCATCCAAACCATTAGGGGCCGATAACCTAGATGTTACGCCCCTTAAAACAACAATTATCATCATCATCTTCTTTTAGTACAAATTTGCAATCTCAATTTACTGGGCGTTAGTTACCCAAATGGATTAAATAGCGAGCTATCGTTTGCCATACAAAGGTAGCAATTTGGCTGGGAGATTCCTATTATTAATAGGAATTACTTACATATAAATATGGATAGGACATTAAGTAACTTCAACGCCGTTACTAAGTAAATTAAGTAATTTTAACGCCATTACTGCGCCTACTACCCGCCATTAAAATAGGTTTCTTGAGTAATAATATTCTTATATTATTAAATGGATAATATTAATAATAATCAGCTTAACTGAAAATCATGTTTTATAAAACACAAGCTGTACCCGGCATGCGTTGCAATGCCAATCAACGAATGTGTTGGCGTTGTAATTTTGTTTCTTGAAGTGCTTTTGGAAACAGTGTTTTTTCAATTTCCGTTAACTGCCTCTAAACTATCGTAAAATGGATTTACTAATTTAGAAACATTTGTGGGAGCGTGCACAACAACTCATCAAAGTTTCATCGCAATCGGATGAATGGCATATGAACGCATACGGGATTTTGATGAAACGATTCGCGCGCTGTCACTAATTTGTTGAATCTACGCATGCGATACCTATTGTAAAATGGATTTACTAAGCAAGAAACCTTTCCTGGAGTGTACACAACAATTCACCAAAGTTTCATCGCAATCGGATGAATGGTATATGAACGCATACGGGATTTTTTGAAACGATTTGCGTGCCATCGCTCATTTGTTGAATCTAGTCGTGCTCTACCTATTGTAAAATGAATTTACTAAGCCAGACACCTTCCCTGGAGTGTACACAACATCTCACTCAAGTTTCATCGCAATCGGATGAATGGTATATGAACGCATAGGATACATACACGTACAGACAAACTATCACTTAACATTAATTTTTATATATAGAGATGACAGTCATGAAGATTATTGTGTAGGTGTATTATTCTAACTTCAATCGCATGATTAGGACAAAGAAATTAAAATGAGATTTTAAAATTTTGCACAGCTGCCATCTAGTGGTTATGAAAAAAATTGAAATGGATTAGATGGCAGTGGATTACAATTTTTATAAGCATATACCGTACCAAGTTTTGTGCTAGGATGGTTAAATCACGAGAAACGTCCATTTAAATATTTAAATTTGGCATTGCCGCCATGTTGTATTTGTTATGACCAGGTTATTGAAAGTCCCATAGGTGAACCTATTAGGTAGATTTCATTAGAAAGCTAACTATTGCAATGGGTCCCATGTTTCGACTTCCGGAAAATTTCGACATATCTTCGCGTTTCACATCCTCCAGACCCCAAAACCACCGTCAGTTCAAAAGTTTATATATAATTTATGTATATATATATATATATATGTATATATATATATATATGTATATCAGTTTCTTGTGGACACGATAACTGCCGTAATTTCGCACCAATTACTTCGAATTTTTTACCGAAGATGTATACCTATAAAATCTCGGTCGAGTTCGTTACTGGGCTAAATCGGTCGAAGGGGGTGAAAATGGGGGGCATTTTTCGAAAAAGTGAAATTTCGCTATAACTCTCTTAATACGTGCAATATCGAATCCATTCAAAGTTCATAATATGTGTCGGATAAGTGCCAAAAATATTTGTCAAATAAGTTTTTTGATAGCACCAACCATTGACCAAAGGGGTGGAAAAAAGTGGGTTTTTCGGGAAACATTAATCATATCTCTCTTAATAGGCACAATATCAAAACCGTACAAAATGGACAATATTCCCCTAATAATTACCTAAAACTTTTGTCTGAAAGAATTTTTGATATGACCCACCATTACGCCAATGGACGAGAAAAATGATTTCGGAATTATAAGAAAATGCCAAGAGCTATCAGTGGTTGCCATGTCAACACTACTAAATTGATGAGGCATGGGCCATCAGACGTTGCCATGACAACGCACTTGCACGAGATCAGATTCAGTATTTCCATCTGATTAAGTGGTTGGTTGGTTGTTTCTTAAGTTTAGGGGCTGCGACAACGCGGTCATGTAGCCCCGTGTACTTTGGGTGTGTGTAGAATCTGTCTGATAACCGGTGTTAATTGAGATGACTGTATTAGTGTGTGTTATCTGTTTGTTAATTTAAGTACTGCAACTAACAATTTTTCAGATAGTTCCTACTTTTGCCGCCAAGCGCCACTGTCAACGACTGATCACTTTCGTGATGTTTATAGTGCGTTTTTCTTTTGTGCCGCATTTGTCAGTTAAATGCTTTTGAGACCACCGAACGAAAACATATGTACTTATTCATTTCTGTTAACATTATAATGTTTATTACTAGTGTTTAATCTCTCTCTCTATATATATCTAAGACTCTTACCTCAGCGTGTTAATAGGTCATGCGCCTCCAGCTTACGATCGCATACTGAAAAGGGTGTCGACTTGCTTGCTGCCTTCCTGTATGACTGACGTCACAGCTTGCCCTGGCCAATCATCGCCCGCCAGCTTGGCTTCCAGACGTTTCCATGATGTTATTATTTAAGTGGCGGCATTTTGCTCTCCATCAGCATTCCTTCTTCAAACCTTCTACGGTCTTCTTCAACTAGCGAGAGGCATTCGTGCCTTCCGCCCTTCTCCGGGGCCTTCTAAACTTCAGGCCTAATCTGCATTTATGAGTGAAACTACCAGGAAACGCAACAGCAGAGAGCTTCAGCACTGAGAAAGTGCATTCTACGTTTTTACTCCAAACCGCAAGAAGCTGCATCAAATCGCAGTTCTAAATGCCATGTTATTTGGCATTCAAGAAATAGCATCAAAACCTAACGATGTTAGCCAATGTACAGCGCTGGTCGCCCTGGCGAAGTTATTTTCCTGATGCTGGACATTTCAAATTCTACTACCAAAAAATCTAGTGTTGGCCACGGCAGTCTCCGTCAGCATGCTTCTAGTCATCGCCACTAAAGATAAGTTTGTGCCTTTTTTATTATTATCTTAATCATCTTCGTTTTAAGTGTTTGCTAGCAAGTGCAAGAATATTAAATTTGTGTGTGCATCAAGCAGAATGAACTTTTGAGTAATAGCCCATGGCTGGGCCAACCTAATTAAAATTAATGAACATTTGAAACTGCCCCAGGCGGGCCAGCATAACTAATTTTTTAATTAAGGCTTTATTAATGTGTTTGCAAGTTTCACCCTAAAAATAAAAGTATTGTATTTACTCTCAATGTTCAGTCTAGTATTGAAAGAACCAGGCCGCATTTCCTTAGCCCAATCCTTTCAGTCTAATCTTCTCTCAAGGAAGTTATTTTGTCCAGGCCTTAAGCCTGATGCTGTCCTCCCGTTTATGTTGATGAATCTGGGCTGTTCTCCACATAACCATTTTGGTGCCTATAACCGGGATGCTTGTAAACATTCTGTTTAACCAAATCTTCAAATTTCTTAATGTTGGAACTAATTCAAAATTTAAATGCCATACTGAACATTGAGTGTGTTAATATTTTAAAAATTGTGTTTTCTAATCTACTTCGAAAGTTTCAGCTCGAGTGTATATGGTTGGCACTGAGAAGGGAGACAAACAGCAGGCCCGTATTTCACCGCAGGGGAAGCCGCACTCTCTTTTCTGGCAGACTGTCAACTTCTTCCGAAGCAAGGTGTACCAGCTCACAGTATAGTCGTGAGTACACAACAAACTTTCATAATGCCGATTGACGAGAAACTCATTAATGCCAGAGCTTCTGTCAAAGGCAAGTTAACGCGTTTTCGCACTTTTCTAGATGAGCTCCCGGAAAAAGAACGTAATAGTGACATAATTTCTCAAAGACTGAAAGGTTATGAACAGGCCTTTGAAAAATATGATGAGATCCAAAGTAATATTGAGACCAAGGATCCCGATCAGCAAAGTGACCGTTGTGAGGTTGAAAATCTATATTATAAGGGGTTCGCAGACGCGAAGCAGCTTTTAAGAAGTTTAACATTGCAGGAAAAGCAGGAGAAAATTCCTTCAGAATCTTCTTCTTTTCCTTCCCGTGTTATATTACCGAAAATAGAATTACCTAAATTTACCGGAGATGAAGCTACATGGGAACCATTTTTTGAATTATTCAATTCATTGATTCACGAAAACGATTCTCTTCCTTCAATACAGAAGTTTCATTATTTGCGTTTGTCCTTGCAAGGCAACGCACTTAAACTCATCCAAGAGCTTACGTTGACAAATGAAAATTATGAAGTAGCTTTGGCACTTCTCAGAGATCGGTTTGGGAACACTCGTTTAAAAACTCAACGTCACATACAGGGTTTATTCAATTTACCTATTGTTCAAGCTGATAATCTTGCCTCGCTTCGTAATCTGATCGATGCTGCGGAACTTCATATTCGTGCGCTTGCAAATTTGGACCAACCAGTTGACCATTGGGATCTATTTTTGATTCATCTTATTTCTGTTAAATTAGACACTAAAACTTTAAAAGATTGGGAAGCAGCTCTGTCGCAACATTCATTGTGTACCTATGAAGCTATTATTAAATTCTTAAAGGCGAAATGCCAAATTCTCTCTGCTGTAGCCAGTCAAAAGAGTAGCGCTACCTTCAAACCTCCCTCTAATAGTAAGGACATCAGCCCCACTCAGAGAGTACTAAGGTCACATGTCTTTTCTACCAATATTCGGTCTTCCAATCAAGCACAAGCTTGTGTTTTGTGTCAACAACCACATAACTTGTACCAATGCGCTCAATTCAAATCTTTATCTGTGGATGAAAGACGCAAATTAATTACCACCCACAAGCACTGCTTTAATTGCCTATCAGCGACACATATGATAAGCAATTGTCGTTCTGAACGGTTATGTTTTCACTGTAAAGCAAAGCATCATACTCTCCTGCATAGGCATGAAAGATCGCGGTCATCAGCAACCAATAGTTCATCCGCTAAATCTCATTCTGAGACTTTGCCGAATAACGCTCAGTCTTTTACTCAAAGCTCTGTTTCGTTCAGTAAAACCCAAGTTTTATTGTCCACTGTCCAAATTCTAGTGAAGAATGTTCACGGAAAATGGGTTTCTGTAAGGGGATTGTTAGATAATGCTGCAACTAACAATTTTATCAGTGAATCGCTAGTTCGCAAGTTAGGTCTACAAATATGCCCTACTTCTATAGAAGTTACAGGAATTAATGGTTCCAAATCGCAATCTCTGAGTTATGCTAAAGTGGATGTAAAAGATTCCAATAATCTTGGCATTCATTTAAATTTAGTTTTTTTAATTATAAATTCCATAGGTAATGACACCCCCATTACTTCTTTTCAAGTCCAGGGTTGGAATATTCCGCATCATTTGCAACTTGCAGATCCGAATTTCAACAGAGCTTCATCTGTAGAAATTCTTTTAAGTGCCAGCATTTTTTGGCAATGTTTACATCCGGAAAAGGTTAAAGTTGCCCGTGATGTTTTCTTTCGTAGAACTGATTTTGGTTGGATTGCCACTGGGCAAATATACCGCAACCCCGTTCAACAAAAATCTCATTGTTATTTTGTTGGTGCTGATTTAAATCAAGAATTAATTAAGTTCTGGGACATTGAGGATATTCAAGTCACCTCACCTCATTCTCTCAATAATGAGATCTGTGAAACACACTACGTAGAAACCACTGTTCGCACTACTGAAGGCAGATTCGTGGTTACTCTTCCTCGCATTTTTAACCCCCCTGTTATTACAGAATCACATTCCAGAGCTCTCAAAGCTTTATTCGCAATTGAAAATCGCTTTAAAAAAGATGCTCTCTTAAAAACTCAGTATACTTCCTTCATGGAAGAATACGAATCAGCGAATCACATGGAAGTCGTTGCAAAATCTGAAGAAATTAGTAATCCTCCTAAAGAAATAGTATATCTTAATCATCATCCGGTTTGGAAAAATTCTTCCACCCGAGAACAGATAAGAGTGGTTTTTAATGGGTCATCTCCAGATGCTAATGGTGTTTCTCTCAATGACACTCTGCATTCTGGACCCGCTATTCAGACAGATCTTACTTCAGTTTTACTTAACTTTCGTCTATTCCCCATTGCTGTCCTTGCTGACATCAAGCAAATGTATAGGCAAATTCTAGTAAATTCAGAACAACGTGATTTGCAAAGAATTTTGTGGCGAGACGACAATGCAAAACCTATAAAAATATTTCGTTTAAGAACAGTGACATACGGTCTTAAGCCGTCTGCCTTTCTCGCAATACGATCTCTTCACATGTTGGCCGAACAAGATGGTCATCTTTTTCATCCTCTAGCTTCTGAAGTTTTGAAAACTGCATTTTATGTAGATGATTTTCTGTATTCTTTTCCTAGTATCTCTGACGCACTTCTTGTTTGTGAAGATTTAAACTCTCTTCTTTCCGGTGGTGGGTTTACCCTTCATAAGTGGAACTCGAACTCAACCGAATTTTTATCTAACTTTTCACAAGTAACTCCTGTTGACAAATGTGTTGCGCTTCCTACTGAGGAATCAGCTATTAAAACCTTGGGTGTTTTTTGGTCTCCTTCTTCAGATACCTTTTGCTATCAGGTACACTTATCTGAGTTTCACCCTCAAACGAAAAGGCAATTATTATCAGAAATAGCAAAAGTTTTTGATCCCTTGCAGTACATTGCTCCGGTGGTTATTACTGCAAAAATTTTCTTGCAAAAACTTTGGTTATTGAAAATTGGTTGGGATGAGGAGGTACCCTCCCCCCTTTTGGATGAGTGGTTGAAATACCGCAAGAGTTTGTTAGATCTTTCTCAAATTTCTATTCCCCGCACTTTAATTTCGGACCTTTCATGTCAGTATTTCGATTTGCACGTATTTGCAGATAGTTCTGAAAAGGCATACGGTTGCTGCGCCTATTTAGTAGGCCGCTCTTCCAATACTTTACCCGGATTTTCCAATTTAATTTGCGCAAAATCAAAGGTAGCCCCACTCAAATCCATATCTTTGCCTAGATTGGAATTATGTTCTGCTGTAATGGCTGTGGAATTAGCCAGCAAATTAAAAATCAGTTTAAATTTGAAATTTTCGACCACATGGTTTTGGAGTGATTCTTCCATCGTGTTAGCTTGGCTTTCAAAACCTTCTTCGCATTGGACCACTTTTGTGGCTAATCGCGTTTCTAAAATACAAGAGTTGTCTCATTTTGACCAATGGAATCATGTTCCGGGAAAAGAAAACCCCGCTGATATAATTTCACGTGGCTGCTTGCCCAAGAAATTAATTTCTCTTAAATTATACTGGAATGGTCCGGCGTGGCTCAGTCAGGATTTCTCTTGTTGGCCTCGTTCATCTAATCCACTCGCAGAAGATGTTCCTGATGCTCGCATTGTTACCGCTTCCCTTTTTCTAACTTCTATTGCTACTAGTCTGTTTCAGCGTTACTCTTCATTTAATAAATTAATTCGTGTGGTAGCATATTTATTTCGATGGAAATTTCTTGTTCTTGATCAGCCTGTGAAACCGCAACCCTTTCTCACTAAAATGGAATTGGAATTTGCTACTCGTAGAATCTTGTTTCTCATGCAACAAGAAGTATTCTTTCTTGAGTATCAGACGCTTTTAAGCAAAAAAGCTTTACCAAAGTCTAGTAGGCTGTTACCCCTCACCCCTTTTTTGGACCAAGATGGATTAATAAGAGTGGGGGGTAGGCTAGAATATTCTAGTTACTCAGATGAGAAAAAACATCCCATTATTCTCCCTTCTAGACATCCTATTACTACTCTTATCGTAAAGAAATTTCATTATCAGAATTTGCACGCTGGCACCCGCACTTTGCTTTGTTTAATTCGCGAGAAATATTGGCTCATTAACGGTGTTCATGAAGTTTCTTCTGTTATTCGGAAATGTATACCTTGTTTCAAATCTAAGCCCCCGCCAATCACGCAAATTATGGGAAACTTGCCATATTTTCGTTCCGAACCTAGTAAGCCTTTCGCCCTAACGGGTATCGATTATGCCGGTCCTTATGTCTATCAAGTTAATTCCCCTTTATCTAAGCGAAAGTTGTTAGGTAAACTTTATATTTCTTTATTTGTGTGCATGGTGACAGGAGCCATTCACCTTGAGTTGGTTACAAGTGCTTCTACTCCTTATTTTATAGCAGCCTTTTCTAGATTTGCCGCTAGAAGGGGTGTTCCTTCTGAGGTTTTCTCAGATAACGCAAACATTTTTGTTAGTACTTTTGATCTTTGGAAAACTGCGCTTACCTCCCCTTCTGCTAAGGAACAGTTTTCTAATTTTTCGCATGCTAAGGGATTCAAATGGCATTTCACTCCCCCATACGCCCCCCATCATGGTGGTCGTTGGGAATCTTGCATAAAGCTCACGAAGAGACAGCTGAAGAAAACCCTTGGTTCAGCCATCCTTTCCTATGAGGAATTCAATTCTTTAATTATTCAGGTTGAGGGTATTGTAAATTCTAGGCCGCTCACGCCTTTGTCTAATGATCCTAAGGATCTTCTTCCCTTAACACCTGGTCATTTTTTAATAGGCTGTTCTTTAGCTTCTACGCCTCCTTTGCTGAGTCGACGCTGTGATCTCAGGTTGCCTATTTTCTGGAGGAAGTTAGACTCTTTGCGAAACTCCTTTTGGCGCCGTTGGAAGCTGGAGTATCTCGGCTCACTTAACAGAAGAGAGAAGTGGCGGCTTTCCCAGCCTGATGTGCGAGTGGGAGATATGGTTCTTTTGCGAGATCCAAGTCCCCCTCTCGTATGGAATATTGGTAGGGTAACTCACTGCCATTTGGGTCGGGATAATCATGTGAGAGTTGTAGATGTTCTCACTAGTAAGGGTGTCTATACTAGACCAATTTCTATGGTTGCTATCTTGCCTGTTGAGGCTTAGTGTCATCTTCTTTATTGTTGTTCACGTTTTTGTAACTGATTCTTTGATTGTTTTCTTTCGGGGGTCTCGGAGCATGATCACTTTCGTGATGTTTATAGTGCGTTTTTCTTTTGTGCCGCATTTGTCAGTTAAATGCTTTTGAGACCACCGAACGAAAACATATGTACTTATTCATTTCTGTTAACATTATAATGTTTATTACTAGTGTTTAATCTCTCTCTATATATATATCTAAGACTCTTACCTCAGCGTGTTAATAGGTCATGCGCCTCCAGCTTACGATCGCATACTGAAAAGGGTGTCGACTTGCTTGCTGCCTTCCTGTATGACTGACGTCACAGCTTGCCCTGGCCAATCATCGCCCGCCAGCTTGGCTTCCAGACGTTTCCATGATGTTATTATTTAAGTGGCGGCATTTTGCTCTCCATCAGCATTCCTTCTTCAAACCTTCTACGGTCTTCTTCAACTAGCGAGAGGCATTCGTGCCTTCCGCCCTTCTCCGGGGCCTTCTAAACTTCAGGCCTAATCTGCATTTATGAGTGAAACTACCAGGAAACGCAACAGCAGAGAGCTTCAGCACTGAGAAAGTGCATTCTACGTTTTTACTCCAAACCGCAAGAAGCTGCATCAAATCGCAGTTCTAAATGCCATGTTATTTGGCATTCAAGAAATAGCATCAAAACCTAACGATGTTAGCCAATGTACAGCGCTGGTCGCCCTGGCGAAGTTATTTTCCTGATGCTGGACATTTCAAATTCTACTACCAAAAAATCTAGTGTTGGCCACGGCAGTCTCCGTCAGCATGCTTCTAGTCATCGCCACTAAAGATAAGTTTGTGCCTTTTTTATTATTATCTTAATCATCTTCGTTTTAAGTGTTTGCTAGCAAGTGCAAGAATATTAAATTTGTGTGTGCATCAAGCAGAATGAACTTTTGAGTAATAGCCCATGGCTGGGCCAACCTAATTAAAATTAATGAACATTTGAAACTGCCCCAGGCGGGCCAGCATAACTAATTTTTTAATTAAGGCTTTATTAATGTGTTTGCAAGTTTCACCCTAAAAATAAAAGTATTGTATTTACTCTCAATGTTCAGTCTAGTATTGAAAGAACCAGGCCGCATTTCCTTAGCCCAATCCTTTCAGTCTAATCTTCTCTCAAGGAAGTTATTTTGTCCAGGCCTTAAGCCTGATGCTGTCCTCCCGTTTATGTTGATGAATCTGGGCTGTTCTCCACATAACCAACGACTACGAGGCCAAGTTCAGAACTGAGCTACTAGACGCCGCCGCAGTCGGCTCTTGGCAACGAACATAGAAACCTAAGAGCGTTGTATACATTCTTAACCTATCCAATTTAGCTTCACACAGGTGCAATTAGTGGAACGATCTTTAACATGCCATAAATCTATGACATGGGACCGCCGGCTTTACTTCCCCTCCGATGGAAGGGATATTTAACACTCTTAAAAAATCCGACGGCTTCGGCCGGGTTTGAACCCGGTATCTTGGGCATAGAAGCTCAGCACGCTACCGACTACGCCACCGAAGCCGCCTGGCAATGTGGGAAGCGGCTTCGGTGACGTAACTGGTAGCATGCTGAATGTCTATGCCCAATGTCGCGGTTTCAAAGCCGGCCGAAGTCGTCGGATTTTCTAAGAGCACTAGAATCCCTCAGTATGCTTTCCTTTGGAGGGGAAGTTCCAACGTTCGTTGCGAGTTGATGGTTGGGGTGGCATCTAGTAGCCAAGTTCACAGCTAGGTGTCGTTGACGGTAGTACCTGGTAGCAACATTAGGAACTACTGCTTGAAATTGACCGTCTGCAGTACTTACATGAATTAAGACTAATACAGCCATTACAATTCACACCGTGTATCAGACAGATTCTACACTCACCCAAAGTACACGGGGTTAGATGACCGCGTTGTCGCAGCCCCTAAACTGAGGAACCAACCAGAGGTAGATTTCATTAGAAAGCTAACTATTGCAATGGGTACCATGTTTCGACTTCCGGAAAATTTCGACATATCTTCGCGTTTCACATCCCCCAGACCCCAAAACCACCGTCAGTTCAAAAGTTATATATAATTTATGTATGTATATGTATATCAGTTTATTGTGGACACGATAACTGCCGTAATTTTGTACCAATCACTTTGAATTTTTTACCGAATACGTATACCTATAAAATCTCGGTCGAGTTCGTTACTGGGCTAAATCGGTCGAAAGGGGTGAAAATAGGGGGCTTTTTTTCGAAAACGTGAAATATTGCTATAACTCTCTTAATATGTGAAATATCGAATCCGTTCAACATTCATACTATGTGTCGGATAAAGCCCAAAAATGTATGTTTGAAGAGTTTTTTTATAGCACCAACCATTGACCAAAGGGGTGGGAAAAAGTGGGTTTTTCGGGAAACATTAATCATATCTCTCTTAATAGGCACAATATCAAAACCGTACAAAATGGACAATATTCCCATAATAATTACCTAAAACTTTTGTCTGAAAGAATTTTTGATATAACCCACCATTATGCCAAGGGATGAGAAAAATAATTTCGGAATTATAAGAAAATGCCAAGACCTATCAGTGGTTGCCATGGCAACACTACTAAATTGATGAGGGATGAGCCATCAGACGTTGCCAAGATAACGCACTTGCACGAGATCAGATTCAGATTTCCATCTAAGTGTGAAGCGGCTTCGGTGACGTAACTGGTAGCATGCTGAATATCTATGCCCAAGGTCGCGAGTTCAAAACCGGCCAAAGTCGTCGGATTTTCTAAGAGCGCTAAAAATCCGTCAGTATGCTTTCCTTTGGAGGGGAAGTTCCAACGTTAGTTGCGAGTTGCTGGTTGCGGTGGCATCTAGTAGCCAAGTTCACAGCTAGGTGTCGTTGACGGTAGTACCTGGTAGCAACATTAGTAACTACTGCTTGAAATTGACCGTCTGCAGTCCTTACCTGAATTACAGACTAATACAGCCATCCCAAAGTACACGGGGTTACATGACCGCGTTGTCGCAGCCCCTAAACTGAGGAACCAACCAAAATCTCTGCGGTAGATATAATTTTGCGTGAAGAAGTAACAGACCGTTACATAGTTGCACATCAGTGTCGAAACCTTGCATAAGGATAGTGTGACCACAAGTATAAAAATGGACCCCAAATGACAAGAAGGTTACCGTTCCCATAAGACAATAAAATGTTTAAAATAAGCATAAAATGACGAAAAACAAAGTTAATTAAGTTCCAATTATAAAATACCTTCTCGCATTAAATGAGGTCTGATCCTTCTACGAAAATCTGCATATTCTGCCTATTTTCGCCTATCCCCAAGTTTGTCCGGTGAAATCTACCTCCGCCTTCCGGCGTGCCGAGAGGACTTTTTTTTTAGTCTCTATGAACATGCAAAATTTCAGTCTGATTGCTTTCATAGATTAATAGATATTGAGAACCGTCTAAATATTTTGGATGGTCGCCATGTTGGATATTAATGTAATAGGCCATAGAGTTATGTAATTTTAGATGAAGATTATTGCGTAGGTTTATTATTCAAACGGTGACTTCGAATGCATGATTAGAACACAATAAATAAATGTTATTTTTAAAATTTCGCTCAGCCGCCAAATTGAGGTTATGTAAACAATTGTACTATATTAGATGTCAGTGCATTACAATTTGTATAAACATTTGCTGTACCAAGTTTTACTGCGTTAGTATGGTTAAATCGTGAGAAAAGTCTTTTTAAATGTTTCAAATTTGCTTGGCTGCCATGTTCGTTTTGTAGTTAACAGGGTTTTGAAAGTCACATAGGTGAACGTTTAGTAAGTGCCCTTGATCACCGTACACAATTTCAGGGTGATATCAGTAATTGTTTCGGAGATATAGAATGCCATTGAAATATTTCGCACAGCCGCCAGGTTGTATTTGTGAGACACTTTAAAATTTCAGGGGCACGATCGGGGTAAGCCAAAATGGTACTTTGACCTGACCGAGGTTCGTTGAAATCGCTGCAGCCGTTTAGATTTTAATTGGGGATGGACACACACTCACTGTCGCCCACACACACACACACACACACACACATACACACGCACGCTCGCACGCGCACGCGCTCACGCACGCTCTCGCACAGAAATAGGTGATATCATAAGTCTATTTTTAGCCTACTTTCGATTTTTGCAAAAACTGAAAGTCGAATTATGAGATCTACATGGGCCAAAAGTTGTCAGTCTGTGTGTGTGAGTGTGTATATCTGTCCCCCACTATCAATTCAAACACGACGAAACCGAATTGAATGGAATTTAGTACAGAGGTAGCACTAGCAAGAGACACCTCAGTGTCATGTTTTATATCGCCGCCATCATGACGGAAACGTAATGGTGGCCACCCAAATGTTCAAAGCTTGAATCTAATTACGACGAGCCTAATCATCAGATCTCTATTAAATATTTCAAAAAAATGTACCGTACCTAAATGTGGGAAGTGTTCTTTGCCTAAACTACAAGGTCATCAGCCAAATAGTTTCAAGATGGCTGACGTATGATTCATGCAAGTATTATAGCCTAACCGTTACTTACGATTCAACAAGTTCCGGCCACACCAAGTCCGTTTATCGTACATAGGGTGGGTTAAACTGTCCTCAAAGAGGTGAACCGTAGGATATTTACATCCGTCCCGTTGGGTCAAAATGGAGGCTGTTGCTTGCTTGCTAGTCCATATTTTAGGTGAGGATTCAATCACTCAATCTAATATATAAAAGTGAAAGTATGTATGTATGTATGTATGTATGTATATATGTTGGTTCCGTATACAAACCTACACCGTTCCACCAATCTCAACCATATTTTGCATACACATAGTTTAGGACCCAGAAGGAACCGCTGGCTACATGAATTTTCGATAGTCCTTCTCATTCTTCTGATTTTGGCCCTTTTTCACTCAAAAACAGGCTAATCAAATCATAAAATATACTCATGAAGGAATGGCAAGGCAGATAGTTTCCATGGCAACATAGCTCAAGTCGAGACACGGCCGACTTGATGCCAATTGCGCTCAGCACTACCGGTATAGAAAATGAGGATCTTTACTTGAAATCCCGTTAGTTACTCAACTGCTCACACAGCACTGTCAACCGAGTTTAGCATAACAAAGACTTGACACTATCTTCTTCCTACTATATATTTTTCAAATACCACTCACTCACTCACTCACTCATTCATTTATTCATCACGAAATCTCAGAAACCACCGAACGGATTGGAATGAAATCTGGTATGCAGCTTCCTCAAAGGCCGCAAATGCCCACTAAGAGAGAAATTTTGGCTATTCAGGTTCTAAAGGGGTGTTAAGGGGGTAGACCTGCATTTAATTGAATAGCAATATCTCCTGATTGGTTTCATGGGGGGATGTGATACTCTTCATATAAACTCATCATTAAAAATAAGAAGACATGTGTCTGAGGGTTTTTCGATGTGGTGTATATTATGAGGTGAAAGGGGTGAAAAGTGGGGATTAAAAGATTCTTAACGGAGCGTGTATCTCTTAAACGACATAGGCGAGGAGTTTGAAACACAGCGAAAAAAAATCAACATAAAAAGAAGTAAATATGTGTTTGACAGTTTTTTCATAAATCCAATTTAAGGGGCCCATGGGGAGAGATGAAATTCTGGGGGGGGGGGGGGGGGGAACAGGAAAGAAAGTGTCCTAACTGATTGACTGACTGGCTCACTCATCAAACTCAGGGGGAAAAAACTGCTTTAAAGTAAGTAAATAGCTGTTCGACAGTTTTTTTTTCATAAATCAAATTTAAGGGGTTCATGGGGAGGGGTGAAATTCTGAAAAAAGAAAATTGAAAGAAAATGTCCAGACTCACTCACTTACTCACTCACTCATCATTGCCTAGCCAAAATTATTGAAGTTGGAAACATGACAGTTTGGGGATATGTTCATTGTATGTCAAAACCGTCTACTAAGGGAGGATTTTCGGATATTCAGGTTCTAAAGGGGTCTTAAGGGGGTTAAACCTGCATTTCATTGAATAACTATATCTCCCGATTGGTTTCATTGGGGGATGTGATACACGGCATATAAACTTATCATTAAAAAGTAACAAGACACGTGTCTGAGGGTTTTTCGATGTGTTTATGAGGTTAAAGTGGTGGAAAGTGGGGATTGAAAGATTCCTAACGGAGCGTGTATCTCTTAAACGACACAGGCGAGGAGTTTGAAACTCATCGAAAAAAAACAGCATAAAAATAAGTAAATATGTGTTTGACCGCTTTTCTATAAATCCAATTTAAGGGGCCCATGGGGAGGGGTGAAATTCGGGGGGAGGGACAGGAAAGAAAGTGTCCTAACTGATTGACTGACTGACTCACTCATCAAACTCACGGGAAAAAACTGCTTTAAAGTAAGTAAATAGCTTTTCGACAGTTTGTTTTTCAATCAAATTGAAGGGGTTCATCGGGAGGGGGGAAATTCTGAAGAAAAAAAAATTGAAAGGAAATGTCCTGACTCATTCACTCACTCATCATCGTCCAGCCAAAAATATTGAAGTTGGAAACATGACGTTTCGGGGATATGTTCGTTGTATGTCAAAACCGTACACTAAGGGAGGTTTTTTGGATATTCCGGTTCTAAAGGGGTCTTAAGGGGGTTAAACCTGCATTTCATTGAATATCAATATCTCACGAGTGGTTTCATTTGTGGATGTGATACTCGGCATATAAACTAATCATTAAAAATACGCAGACATGTGTCTATGCGTTTTTCGATGTGGTGTATTATTTTGAGGTGAAAGGGCTGAAAAGTGGGGGTTGAAGGATTCCTAATGGAGCGTGTAGGCCTATCTCTTAAACGACATAGGCGAGAAATTTGAAACTCAGCGAAAAAAAATCAGCTTAAAAAGTAAGTAAATCGGTTTTCGACTGTTTTTTCATAAATTAATTTAAGGGGCCAATGGAGTGGGGTGAAATTCTGGGGGAAAAAAGGAGAGAAAGTGTCCTAACCGACTGACTCAGGGGAAAAAGACAGCTTAAGAAATAAGTTAATAGGTGTTCAAGCGTTTTTTAATCAATCCAATTTAAGGGGCCCATGGGGAGGGGTGAAATTCTGGTAAAATAAATGAAAGAAAATGTCCTGTCTGACTCACTCACTCATCACGCCCAGCGAAAACTATTAAAGTTGGAAACATGAAATTTTGGGAAGATGTTCGCTGTATGTCGAAAACGTTAACTAAGGAATGATTTTTGTTTATTCGGGTTTTAGAGACGTGTCAAGGGGGTAAACGTGCATTTCATTGAATAACGATACCTCATGAGTTGTTTGTTTGGGGTTGTGATATTCGGTATATAAACTAACCATTAAAAATAATCAGACATATGTCTAAGGGTTTATCGATGTGGTGTATATTATGAGGTGAAAGGGGTGAAAATTGGGGGTTGAGGGATTCTTGACGGAGCGTGTATCTCTGAAACGACATAGGCGTGAAGTTTGAAATTCGGTGGGAAAAAACAGCTTAAAATACAGGTAAATAGGTGTTCGAACGTTTTTTCATAAATCCAATTTAAGGGGCCCTTGGAGAGGGGTGAAATTCTGGGGGAAAAAATACAGGAAAAAAGTTTCCTAACTGATTGACTCACTTACTCACTCATCAAACTCAGGGGGAAAACAGCTTTAAATAAGTAAATAGGTGTTGACCGTTTGTTTCATAAATCCAATTTAAGGGGTTCATGGGGAGGGGTGAAATTATCAAAAATAAATTAAAGAAAATGTCCTGACTGACTCACCCACTCATCATCGCCCAGCCAAAATTATTGAAGTTAGAAACATGAAATTTTGGGGATATGTTCGTTGTATGTCGAAAACGTCCACTAAGAAAAGAGTTTTGGATATTCAGGTTCTAAAGAGGTGTTAAGGGGGTAAACGTGCTTTCCATTGAATAACAATATCTCACGAGTGGTTTCATTTGGGGATGTGTTACTTGGCACATATACTAATCATTAAAAATAAGCTGACACATGTCTAATGGTTTTTCGATGTAGTGTATATTATGAGGTGAAAGGGATGAAAAGTGGGGGTTGAAAGATTCCTAACTGAGCGTGTATCTCTTAAACGACATAGGGAGGAGTCTGAAACTCGGAGGAAATCTATCAGCTTAAAAATAAATAAACAAATGAATAAATAAATAAAATAAATAGGTGTTCGACCGTGTTTTCATAAATGCAATTTAAGGGGCATATGGGGAGGGGTGAACTTCTGGAAGAAAAACGTCCACTAAGGAAGGATTTTTGGATGTTTGCTCTCATCGACCAACCAAAACTATTAAAGTTAGAAGAATGATATTTTGGGGATATGTTTGTTTGTTGTGTGTCGAAAACGTCTACTAAGGAGGGATTTTTGGGTATTCAGGATCTAAAGTGGTGTTAACGGGGTTAAACCTGCATTTCATTGAAAAACAATATGATACGACTATGACGCGAGCGATGCGAGGCTAAAATTGAGATGGTGTGTGTCTGTGTATTACTCAATCTCGCAAGAACCACTGGTCCGATTTACGTGAATTTTACATGGAAATAGCTGATTTACCTGGTTAACATATAGGTTACTTTTGATTTCAATACTTTGCACTATTTAAAATGGCGACCATTTTAGTGACGTCACTACACCCTTTGGTTTCAAACTAACATATTTCCATTTCAAATAAAAAGAGAACGCTAAGAAATAGCAAACTTTTGATGGCATATGCGAGGTTTAAAATTACATTTTCTATCCGAAAGGTATCTGCAACTGTTAGCGAGTAAAACCTGAATTTGTGCTATAAAACACGGTCAACGCCGAACGGTGTAGTTGGACAAAATGTTCCATCCTTTATCTCCCTCTGCGCAGCACCTCGCCTATCCCCTGTTTTAACTGTCACCTTCACATTTTAATTTATTTATGACGCGTAGCGAAGCATGGGTACTTCAGCTAGTATATAATATAGCACGTTGTTATTCAACAAGCTACTTTAATGAACATTCAATTATACTCCTTGAAAAGGACAATGAGTTATGATTATACCCATGTATTTAGGAGAAAGTAGACTGTATGTTCTTTACTGAACATCTTGTTTCATAAATAAAAACAAGATGTTCAGTAAAGAACATATAGCCTACTTTCTCCTAAATGCATGGGTATTGTTATAACTCTTTGTCCTTTTCAAGGAGTATAATTGAATGTTGGTTGTAGTAGCTTGTTGAAATACAACGTGCTATAGGGATATTAAACATGAATATGAGGTGCCCTTTGCCAGTGCTACCTCTGTAAAAAATTTCATTCAATTTGGTTTCACCGTGTTTGAATTGATATGGGGAATGGATTTGCACACATACATGGCCGCTATTTGAAAACTATTGGGCTCATGACCTTGTAGTCAGTCATAAGATGCGTTCCGCAAAAAGGCATGTTGTTGCAAAATCTGGTAGAGATCAAATTATTCGGATGGTCGTAATTTGATTTAAGCTTTTAATATTTGGGTTGACGTCATTCCGTTTCCGTCAAGATGGCGGCGATATAAAACATGACACTGAGGTGCCCTTTGCTAGTGCTACCTCTGTACCAAATTTCGTTCAATTCAGTTTCACCGTGTTTGAATTGATAGGGGGAATCGATTTGCACACATACTTGGCCACCATCTGCAAACTATTGGGCTGATGATCTTGCAGTTTGGTCAGAATATGCTTCCCACATAAAGATATGTTGTTGCAAAATTTGGTAGAGACTAGATTATTAGGTTGATCGTAATTACATTTTAGCCTTTAACATTTGGATGGCCGCGATTACGTTTCCGTCAAGATGGCGGTGATATAAAACATGACACTGAGGTGCCCTTTGCTATTGCTACCTCTGTACCAAATTTCGCTCCATTCGGTTTCACCGTGTTCGAATTAATAGGGGAATCGATTTTCACACAAAGATGGCCACCATCTGCCAAATATTAGGCTAATGACCTATTAGTATGGTCAAAGGATGCTCCCTCCATAAAGGTATGTTGATGCAAAATTTGGTAGAGATCGGATGATTAGGTTAATCGTAATTTGATTTAAGCTTTGAACATTTGTGTGGCCGCCATTACGTTTCCGTCAAGATGGCGGCGATATAAAACTTGACAATGAGGTGTCCTTTGCTAGTGCTACCTCTGTACCAAATTTCGTTCCATTCGGTTTCACCGTGATCGAATTAATAGGGGGAATCGATTTTGACACAAAGATGGCTGCCATCCGCAAACTATTAGCCTAATGACCTATTAGATTGGTCAAAGGATGGTCCGTCCATAAAGGTATGTTGTTGCAACATTTGGAAGAGATCGGATGATTATGTTAGTCGTAATTTGATTTAAGCTTTGAACATTTGTGTGGCCGCCATTACGTTTCTGTCAAGATGGTGGCGATATTTAAACATGACACTGAGGTGCCCTTCGCTAGTGCTACCTCTGTACCAAATTTCGTTCCGTTCGGTTTCACCGTGTTTGAATAAATAGGGGGAATCGATTTTGACACAAAGATGGCCGCCATCCGCAAACTATTAGGCTAATGAGCTATTAATTTGGTCGAAGGATGCTTCTTCCATAAAGGTATGTTGTTGCAAAATTTGGTAGAGATCGGATGATTAGGTTAGTCGTAATTTGATTTAAGCTTTGAACATTTGTGTGGCCGCCATTACGTTTCCGTCAAGATGGCGGCGATATAAAACATGACTTTGATGTGCCCATTGCTACCTCTGTACCAAATTTCGTTCCATTCAGTTTCACCGTGATCGAATTAATAGGGGGAATCGATTTTGACACAAAGATGGCCGCCATCCGCAAACTATTAGGCTAATGACCTATTAATTTGGTCAAAGGATGCTTCCTCCATAAGCGTATGTTGTTGCAAAATTTGGTAGAGATCGGATGATTAGGTTAGTCGTAATTTGATTTAAGCTTTAACATTTGTGTGGCCGCCATTACGTTTCCGTCAAGATGGCGGCGATATAAAACATGACACTGAGGTGTCCTTTGCTAGTGCTACCTTTGTACCAAATTTCGTTCAATTCGCTTTCACCGTGTTCGAATTGATAGGGGGGGACCGACATTCAGAGTACACACACACACACACACACACACACACACAGAGAGAGAGAGAGAGAGAGAGAGAGAGAGAGAGAGAGAGAGACTCACACACACACACACACACACAGACAGACACACTTTTTTCGCCCTGTGTTGATCTGATAAGTCTACTTTCATTTTTTGCAAAAATCGAAAGTAGGCTAATAAGCTTATAATATGCTAGGCAGTTATACTAAAGCTGTTGTTAACGTTGCTAGGCGTAGTGGGCATGTGTAACAGCGTGGTAGTGTGCTAGACTCCTAACAGGAGGTTTGAGGTTCGAATCCTAGCTGCTTGATTTTCTTACTTGAATTTTTTATATTTATAGATTTATAACAAATTACACGTTATGATCTTTAGCATATATTGTGTGTACTGTATTTGCAATCGAAAACATTTTATATACTTATAACACCACATATTTCAACACTGGACTACAGTGATTAAAATTCGTTGTCAATCTGCGGTAGAGTCTGTTGTTGATTCTTTAGGAGCTTTGGGACATCATGATCATGTAGCCCCGTGTACTTAGGTGTGTGTAGAAGTTGTCTGATAACCTATGTCACTATGATGTCTGTACTAGGGTGTGTATTTGTACAGTAAATGAGGAAGGATTTTGGTAGGGAGCTGTCGTTGATCCGCGTTAGAGTCTGCTGTTTGTTGTTGTTGCTGCTGTTTTTGATTCTTTAGGAGCTTTTTGGCATCGTGGTCATGTAATACCGTGTACTTAGGTGTGTGTAGAAGTTGTCTGGCAACCTGTGTCACTGTGATGTCTGTGTGTGTACTTTTAAACGTGGAAGGATTTCGGTAGGAAGCTGGTGTTGTTTTGTTTCATTTCAGAGGCTTGGACATCATGGTCATTTAGCGCCATATACTTTGGTGAGTTTTGAATTATGTATGCTAACCTGTGTCATTGTGATGGCTATATTAGTGTGTGAATTTATAAATCAGGTGAGGATTCAATCAATCAATGCATAATATAGCACGTTGTTTTTCAACAAGCTGCTACAACCAACATTCTATTATATTCCTTGAAAAGGACAATGAATTATAACTATACCCATGCATTTAGGAGAAAGTAGGCTATATGTTCTTTACTGAACATCTTGTTTTCTAAATGGCTCAACAAGCTTTCCACTAATGTCTGCTTCACGATGAGATCAAGTGAGTACCCATCAATTAAAAAGAAGGTAGGCCGCATATTGATCATTCAATATCCTATTATTTATTGAGATTCAATCTGCGATTTCCTCATTTCCCTGTTGTATAAAATGCTCGTCTGAGCGATATATCTTAGGGCTCTTTATTGCGAGAGATGAACTTATTTGACGGGTGTTCTCGTATCGTTTAATAAGATTGATTTGAGAAAGAGTGACAGCCTGTGTCGTCGTGAGTTCATTGCGTATTTTATCGATAAAGTGCTCCATGATGGATGACGGGGACCTGACTAATAATCTTGGAGAGAAGTCTTCGGAATAATATCGGCTGAATTCGGAAGAAAGAGGATCCATTCGCTCAGGTATTGGAACTTATATAAATGTTCAATTATGGCAATTTTCAGAAGCAGTATTAATTTAAAAGTATGTTTTTAGTATGCCACTTTTTATCCGTAAAGAAATAAGGCAGTACTTCAGTCTTTCGCCTGAGCTAATCGTTTCATCTCTATATAACTGACACACCTCACATCCGAGACAATCTGTTTAACATATCCTAAGCTTGGTCTAACCTTACAGCTCTTGTACTCAACCCTCCCTTCCTTAACTGAGTTTGCTAAACCTGGGTGCCTCAGTATGTGCCCTACCAACCTATCTGTTCTTTTCATTAGCACTCATCAGAAACATCTCTCCTCCCCAACTCGTCTGAATACCTCTTCATTTGTAACTCTATCTACCCCTCTAATCTCCATAATTCACCTGTAACACCACATTTTAAATAATTCTATTCTCCTCAGTCCTGTAGCATCTATAGTCCATGTTTCACTTCCATAGAGCGCCACGGTCCAGACAAAAGGTTTCAAAAATAAATTTATAATACCTAGATATAAGTCAGTAGTTAGTATTAGTAGATTATCTCTATTACGTAGGTATAACAATAGTATTAGATTATTTTCTTATGTATTTTCAAGGTAGGTACTATCAATATTTATATATATGTATCTAAGTAATTCCTATGCTTAATTAGTCAATATGGAACAACCAATTGAATACAATATCAAATCAATATGCTTCAATATAAGGTAATACCTTACGGTTGGCAGCCTTACTCGTTCGTACACAGACCCGTAGAGTAACATAGCTCGTTATGGGGTTAGAAGTCATTTATCAGTGTTGCCTTAGTAAACAAAGATTTGGTGCTTTTCAGTCGGTCAACACGAATGTACCCAAAAGAGTTGGGTTATACCCTAATCCTGAAAGAAATTACATGAGAATAATAATGCACTAGGATGACCAGTTTCGATCGATTACACTTAGGCTATAAAATCTGTGTTTAACAATACAGGTGAAAATATTCACAATATGCACATTTTTATAGTTGCAGTATTGGTAATGCAACTTGTCGGTATATGTTAGTTGTAATCTATATGACGTTTGGTGAAATGCTAAAATGGTGATAGAACTCCGGAATTTGTCTGTTTGGAGTGACTATTTTTTGTGAATGGTCAATTTTGATAATACCGTATAGTATAGGCTACTTATATCGTTGAATGTCTTCCGCACTAACAGCAGCGAATAGTTTCAATTTCACTCGTGCATTAGTAACAGGCGACTGAATTGATAAGTTGTCTTGCTGAACTGGTTTTTCCTCCCCCCGCCCCGTTCTTATGTGCTGTTTGTATTAAGTGCATGTGTACCTTTGGTGTGTTGCCAAGCCTAGACATAATGTATGTTATTGTATTCAGGATGGTCTTCAACTATTAAAGACCGTGGATTAATCCTCGTCACACATAAACTAGTAGCCATGTAAGCGCTGCCGGTCTCTGAGGATGTTCCGTCACCTTTAATACTGCCGTGAATGTCGGCCTAGGTTTATTGAAGGAAAAAGTACAGCGTACATCCTGATCCAAATAACATGTACCTATTATAATCCCCACTTTTTAAAATCTAGCTTGGCTGTATTGCTAAGCTGTGTCTTGTTTCCGACAGGGTGTGTTTTTAGTAGAGTGAGCTCTCCATGAAAGTGTGTTCATTTTGATTGTTGGGGTTTATTTTGGCTAGGTGTATCTCGATTGCTTCCTTTATGCCTTTCGATTCGTGATTAATTATTTCGGTCCATTTCAATGTTAGTGAAACTGTGTCCCGCGTCGCACATGTGTTCGCATACGGCTGAATGTGTACCGTATTTTATCGCTTTTCTTACCATGAAGAGGAAAAACCAGTTCAGCAAGATAACATACCAATTCAGCCGCCTGTTACTAATGTACGAGTGAAGTCGAAACTGCTCCCTGTTGTTAGTCTGTGCGGAAGACATCCAACCAGATAAGTAGTCTACACTATACAGTATTATCAAAATTGACCATTCACAACAAACATAGCGTCACTCCAAACAGACAAATTCCGGAGTTTTATCACCATTTTAGCATTTCATCAAACGTCATATAGATCACAACTAACAAATACCGACATGTTGCATTACCAATACAGCAACTATATAAGTGTACATATTGTAAATATTTTCACCCGTATCTTCTAACATAGATTTTATAGCCTAAGTGTAATGGATCTGATGATGATCGCTTGACGATCGAAACTGTTCATCCTAGTGTATTTATCAATCTCATGTAATTTCTTTCAGGATTAGGGTATAATCTGACTCAATTGGGTACATTCATGTTGATCGACTGAAAAGCACTAAACCTTTGTAACATAGCTCGTTAAATCGTTACCTCAACCGCGGAGATTGTAGGTTCGAATCCCGGGTATCCTGAGTGTGGTTTTACCCCGGGTTCTTCCAAACTCTCTCCAGGCAAATGCCGTCATAAAACCTTACTTCGAGTCCCAGGGCACTATTACAGTTACACACGCTATCGTAATCACATGTACGTGTAATTTATCGGAGGATAAAATGTAATTACATGCAATTTATTTCAGGTAATTTTTTCACATAGTCCAGTAATTGGAATTATTTTGTGTTGACCGACGTAAAGTTAAAATATTAACTGTTAATAAAGCGACACTGGAACATGGCTTAAAAGATAATATCTTTACACACTACCACAGTCATCACATAAATACAGGTTATCAGACAAACTCAACCTACACCCAACTACAACGATGTCAATCTCCTAAAAGAATAAATTAACAACTTAGTCATACACATTTCAGTTATGAATATTCTTTTTCTTTAAGAGGAGCAAAGTTTGACCCCATACAGCAAAGTAACCTGGTCTTACGGTACGAATATTGGGAAATTAAAGGAGTTCACTAATTCATAAGTTTTTTTTGACCTATAGTAAGTTTGAGAATTACCGCTTTCTGTGATTTCGCAGTACGTATTGAGACTCCGGATACAAAAGTGCTGGGTTTGAATTCCAGCTCAGACAACAACATGGAATTCAGGTCGGAGGGTTGTAATGGGGTACACACAGCCAAGTAACCGAAAGCTGTGATGAGTTGGGTTCAATTCCCACTTCAACTGCCCTAGATATGGTTTTGTGTGCATTTCTACGTCTATTCAAGGGAAATTCCGGGGTTGTTCATAACATTAGACCATTGCCGCCTACTTCCAAATTATAGCCTTAATTACAAATTACAATTGCCGAGCGTGTGGGTTGTCGTATAGAAGATCTATTTTATTTCTTCGAGTTCATGTCCAGTGGTTCGGATTCCACGTAAAAAAGGAGGTTCGATGCGTATGAACGTAAGGTTAAGGTCCACGTAAACTTACGATCTAGACTAAAAATTATTGTGAAGTGGATGGTGATGATGATGATTGATGTAGGGTCTTTGCGACATTGAGGTCTTGTTAGCCCCATGTTCTTGGATGTGTGTAATTTTTATGATAACCTGTGTTATTGTGATGTCTTTATTTGTGTGTGTATTTGTAATTCAAATGAGGATTGGGAAGGAGACAGCCGTGGCCTTATGTTAGGAACTTTCCTGGCATTTGCCTGGAGTAGAAGTGAGAAACCACTAAAATCCACTTCCTGGATGACTGAAATCGAATCGAACCCGCCTCTTCTCACTTTTGCCTTACTAGGCTGAGTGTAGCCCATTCCAGCCCTCAGACCAGAGTCAAATTTCTTGGGAGAGCCGGGAATCGCACCCGAGCCTCCGCGGTGACGGCGAAGAATACTCGCCACTACGCAATGAGGCGGACGAGGGCGTGTTGGTGCAGTGGTCAAACTGCTTGCCTCTCACCAAGGCGGACTGGTTCAATTCCTGGTCAATGCATGTGAGATTTTTGAAGTGAAATATCACGTTCTGTAGTCTAGATTTCATGCAAAAATGGTGGTTCAGTTAGTCGTGATCGCGATGTTAACTGTCAGGTGAAATTACATGTTTCCTTCCTTTATTGTAAGGAGGGGGAGGTGAGGTACAAGCGTCTATGCCTGGAATGGCTGCAGAACATTTCTCAGGAAGTTTGTTGTTGTTACGTAACTCAGAGTTTGAAATGTCATTCTTTACGCTTGGCTTCAGTTCGTTTGCTTATCATTATTCTGCGAAGTGTATGCTAACACGTAGACGGATTAAAGGAAGAAGTACTGTAGAGTAAATAACGCACCATGTTTGTAAACACAAGACTACCTCGAGACATCGTGTGGAAGCTTCAGAAACGAACATCCAGTAATGAGGTGTAATCAATCCCTTGTTTGAAAAGCTTAAGCACTAGTTCTCAGAAATGGGATGCTGATAGTTAAGGTTCGGATGTTTAGGACCTACAGAAACGAGAAATACGCAGGCAAATATGCCCTAAAAATACTGGAATATAATCCAAAATAGGCACCATATGAACTAATATATTTACATGCTTTCTAAAAAACAAGTGTTAATAATGTAGTGAAATGTTATCTCTATTATTAATTGTGCATTCAAACCTAAACAAGTAGTTCCGTTAAGAACTAAAGCCTATTTTCATATATCCTACTTATGTTAATTGCCTCTATCAACATACAAAATTTCAGTTTGATTGCTGTAATAGATTCGTAGATATTGAGAGCCGTTTAATATTTCTGTTGGTCGCCATGTTGGATTTTTATATATGTAGGTCTTAGAGTTATGTGTTATAAGATGAAGATTATTGTGTGCGTGAAGTATTCAAACTTCAATCGCATGATTAGGACACAAAAAAACGAGATTTTAATATTTCGCACAGCTGCCATCTTGTGGTTATGAACACAATTGAAATAAATTATATGCCAGTGGATTAACATTTGTATAAACATTTAACGTACCAAGTTTCACTGTACTCGGATGGTTAAATCGCGAGAAACGTCCATTTACATATATATACTTCGCGTCACCGCCATGATGGATTTGTGCTCACCAGGTTATTGAAGGTCCTATAGGTGAACTTATGTTCATAGCCTCTATGAACATAACAACTTTCAGTTTGATTTCTGCAAATGATTCGTAATTATTGAGAACCGTCTAAATATTTCGCATGGTCACCATTTTGGATTGTTTTATGTCTAGGCCATAGAGTTATATACTATTAAAGAAAAACTATTGCGTAGCTTCATTATGCAAACTTTCATTTCGATCGCATGATTACGACACAAGAAATAAAAACTTAATTTTAAAATTTCGCACAGCCGCCATCTTGAGTTTATGTCAACAATTGAACTAAATTAGAAGCCAGTGCATTACAATATGTATAATCATATACTGTACCATATTTCACTGCGCGCAGATAGTGAAATCGCGAGAAAAATCTATTAAAACGTTTCAACTTCGCTTGGTCGCCATGTTCGTTTTGTACTTTACAAGTTTTTTGAAAGTTACATAGGTAAACGGCCAGTAGCGCCCTTGATCATCGTGAAAAATTTCAGGGTGATATCAGTAATAGTTTCGGAAATATAGAATGGCAGTGAAATATTTCGCACAGCCGCCATCTTGAGGTTATGTAAACTATTGAACTAAATTAATTAAATTCCAGTGCATTACAATGTGTATAAATTTTTGCTGTACCAAGTTTCATTGCGTTTGGATGGTTAAATCGCGAGAAAATTCTATTTAAAAGTCGCAACTTCGCTCGGCCGCCATGTTGGTTTAGTAGTTATCAGGATTTTGAAAGTTCCATAGAGGAACTTATACTAGTGCTCTTTATCATAGTACAAAATTTCAAGGTGATATCGGTAACAGTTTCGGAGATATTGAATGGTGGTTAAATATTTCGCACAGCCACCATGTTGGATTGGTGAAACATAGTAAAATTTGAAGGACACGGCCGGGGTTGGCCAAAATGGTACTATTACCTTACCGAGTTTCATTGAAATCGCTCCAGCCGTTTAGATGTTATTAGGGGGACACACACATCACACACACACACACACACATCACTCACACACACAGACAAAAGGTGATCTCATAAGCCTATTTTTTCATAAAATGAAAATGGGCTAAACATTGTTAAAATCTACGCTGAATAGGCCTACGATAAAAATGTTTTCCTAAAATTTTTATCGCAGAATGTTTCAAGAGACTCACAGAAATCAGCATATTCTTCACCTTTTCTCGCGTTAAAAACTGCGACATTAACCACATATCCTGTAAACGTGAAAGATAAGTTAAAAATACTACTAATTTTAGTTACAGATAAATATTTTCTGATAGTCTGCAACGATCGGCAAGTTTTAAAATATTTAGTGCCGCTAATGCACAGAAACCTTGCAACGGCCAGCGGATACCATATTTTAAATCCACCACCTACCCATTACATATTACCAAAATATGACCTTAAACGATTAATATTGATAAAATATAACAATAACTATGAAAATGACCTAAAAATTCATTTATATGCTCTGTGAAATCCACCTAAAAAGAATCAGGAACATTGAACTTTTGCTTAATTACAGTTTTTAATGCAGTGAGAGTGCTGGAAAAGGGGATCACTCGGAGGCTGAAGAGCTCATTATATGAGATTGTAGCTAATTACTGGTGTCCAAACAGAGTAAACAAGAACGAGGGAATATTTTATTGTAAGGGCGGATTAAGGAAGTGGGAGAGGTGATGGGCCCTTTCGAGTGTCTCTGGATATAGGACCTATTACCCAAATTATGATGATCATGATCATGGCGTGTAGCCTCCCCTTTGGCCTAGTTCATGTATTTCGAGTTGAACTCGCGACGTGATAAGAATGACGCTGAAGAAACATAGTAACACATGAAACATGTAGGAAAGTAATACTTGTTCAATTAGTACTTCAGCAGATTTGGACTGGACCCAAATGGAGGCTACGAGCGTCAGAAATGACTTGTTTAAGTTTGGCTACAAAGGAGGCGTTTTAACTGACTTAGATCGCCCCTTTTCTTGGGCCACGCCTTAACAACGCCTCTTAGGGGATTATTATTGTTATTATTATCATTATTATTATTATTATTATTATTATTATTTATTATTCATTCATTTCGTATAGGCCATCTATGGACTGCGTTATTCCAACTGTCTCCTACTGGCTTTGATGTTTGCCCAGTACGCCCGCATTCGTTCTCGGTGGACTTCCTTCCGTTCCTGGGTTTAAATCTTTCCCGTTTTCAGCTTCGGTTTTTCTTGAAAACCTTTGCAAGCTAGAAGTTTCCTTTTGAGTGGGGCGCGCTCCTGAATGTCTGTTGGTGTAATCCCCACTTCTTTCAGATCTTTTTCCAGTTCAATGAAGCAGGCCCAGTTTGTTTTCCTCTTCTGCAAGTGTTGCAGTATTGCGGTTGGTCAGTCTCGCTGGGCTCATTCGTTTCACATGTCCACAAAATGTTATCCTTCTCTTCCGGATGACGTCACTTATCTTCTCCATATGAGTATATAGTTTATGGTTATGCCGTCTTCTGTATTCCCCGTTGTCTTTGATGGGACCCAATATCTTTCTCAAAATTTTCCTTTCTTTGGCCTCCAGTTTTTCGACTAAGCCTTTTTTGTTCATCGTGAGGCATTCAGAAGCATACAAGACCTCCGGACAGATGACACTGCAGTAATGTTTTAGTTTTGCGTTGAAGGATATTGACCTTTTTTATATATGTCCTTAGTTAAATGGTAGGCCATTTCCATTTTGCTCATGCGTGATGTGAATGCTTTCTCTGATACATTAGGTGTTATAATTTCTCCCAGGTACTTAAACTTTGCAACTCGCTTAATTTTTCTTCGTTCCACAGCAAGGTGTTTGGGCGCCGGTACGATATTAGTTATGAACACAGTCTTCTCAAAGGAGATCTGGAGTCCTGCCTTCGCTGCTTGTGCACTAAGCTGATTAATCTGTTCTGTGGCTGTCTCTAATGAATCAAAATGATTGCAAGATCATCGGCATGGGCTAGACAGTCAATTGTGATATTGTCATTTAGACTTTCACGGCCCATGTTATTATTCATAATGTTGACTTTTGGGCTTATGCCGTGTTTTATTATATTGCAATTCGACGCGTTTCGAAAGAAACCATGTCTTTCATCGTCAGGAATAATCTGGAATACGACAATGTTGCTAAGAGAAAGCAACGAAGAACATATAGAAGGTGCCCAAAGATGGACGCCATTATAGCCCCATGTTAGGGACAATGGAAAGCAGCAGTGAATTACTTTCTCAGGGTTCTGATAATAGGTAGCCAGGATTCACTGAGATTGTAGCCGGTGTCGCGGTTGAAATTATCTGGGTGTTTACGTATTTCAACCGCCTCCCTGATGATTCTGGGACGATATTGCTTTATACGGGCAAGAACATCCACCCCTTGGAACATGACATCATGGCCAGGTGTTAAAGCATGATCGGCAACAGCTGATTTATCAGGTTGAATGAGCCTGATACATCTATTATGTTCCTTAATGCGAGTGCATATTGTTCTCGAAGTCTGCCCGATGTAAACCTTGCCACAAGTACAGGGAACTCTGTAGATACCCGGTTGTTGCAATTTAGGCAAACTGTCCTTAGTTGGTCGCAGGAGTTGCCTAATCTTAACAGAAGTTCCAAATACAGTCCGTATGTTGTATCGACGTAGGATTTTAGCAATACGATCCGTTGTGTTATGTATGTACGGAAGGTAAGCAGTTCCTCTTACATCTCTTTTCTCAACTGACGTCCTATTATTATTTGTTGGTTTCAGAACCGTAGAAATCAAAGCCTTGCTATAACCGTTGCTCTCAAAGGTGGTTCGCAGGGTGTTAATTTCTTCTTGTAAAGAAGACACTTCACAAATCCTCCTAGCCCTGGTAGTTAGAGTTGTAAGGATACCATGTTTCTGGGCAGGGTGATGGTGAGAACTTGCGTGGAGATATCTATTGGTGTGTGTTGGCTTACGAAAAACGCTGTGTCCTAAAGATCCATCCTCTTTCTTGGTGACGAGAACATCTAAAAAAGGTATTTTGCCGTCAGATTCCTTTTCCATGGTGAAAAAAATAGAAGGGTGCTGGATATTAAGGTGATCCAGGAAATGGCTAAGATTTTCCTCACCTTCCGTCCAAACAACGAACGTGTCATCCACATAACGCCACCAGATCTTCGGTTTGAAAGGAGCCGACGACAAAGCTTTCTCTTCAAAGTTCTCCATGAAGAAATTAGCCACAACAGGAGAGAGAGGACTACCCATGGCCACACCATCAGTCTGTTCATAAAAATTCCCATTCCATAGAAAGTAGGAGGAGGTCATGCAGTGATAAAAAAGTCTTGTGAAGTCTTCAGGAAAAAAGCCATTAATGAGAGACATAACACCATCAATAGGTACTCTCGTAAACAGAGACACCACGTCGAGACTCACTAGAATATCACCCGGCTGAAGTGTTATAGCTTTTAACTTTTCCACGAAGTGTGTGGAATCCTTAATGTACGAAGGCGTGTTACCCAGAAGCGGCTGAAGTAGTCTACCTAAGTATTTGGAAAGGGCATATGTAGGAGAACCAATCGTACTAACAATAGGTCTAAGAGGAACATCTTCCTTATGTATTTTAGGAAGACCATAGAGTCTCGGAGGAATAGCATCCCCTGGAAGGAGAGTCTTCGCTGCATCCGCTGGAATAGATGATTGCTTGATCAATTTGACGGTGACATTTGAGTAGCGAGTAGTAGGATCACGACTATTAATCCTATATACAGGATAACTGCTTAGATCTCACGGGATCCGGTGTTTTAACATGGGCAAGCCGTTGTCATATATTCTAATTATGAATTACTAGCAACCCGTCCCGGATTCGCCCGATATTTTCAAGCATAAGCTTAAAGGTCGCACGAACGGCAGGTCCCAGACGCAATTCAGAAAAGCCGAGGTGAACAGCGAAACTCCAAACACATATACTCTTCTCTGTAGTCTTAACTCGATACTACTCGAAAGTGTGAAGCGATAGCCTCGCTCGCTACCTTGTAAACTCGCTCCGAAGCTAGTAATTATAATTTCCACTGAATGGAAATTGTTGGAAGAAATGAAAACGTAAAAACTTATAGTGGACGATGTATTGTGGATAGAGACATGCTGTCCCGGACTTTTTTTTTGTAGAAATTTTCATGCTGAACAATTCTTACACTCATAGCATATATATTTAATGGTTTATCCAGTGTAAGTTTAAAAGGCGCACGGACGGCAGATTTTTCTTCGACTAGATTCACTGAAATCGTTACTGCTATGCATCCTTTGGTCATAAATGAATGTATTTCTACAGAAACCTTTCTTAAGAAATCCTTTACAGAATGGTGAAAACCTGGTAATAAAGCGCGAGGGGCGAATTTAAAACAGATGCGTGGTGTTGCAGAGTAAGACGTAGGGAGAAGGAACTTGGGGTGGAAGATATTAGCCCATAGCAGGATCCTTAGTGTGTTTGAGTCTTCAGTCTATTGACTGGTTAGATGTAGCTCTCCATGCCTTCCTGCCCTGAGCTAAAATTTTCATCTCTACATGGCTACCACACCGTACTTTCGAGACAATCTGTTTTACATATTCTAACCTTGGTCTGTCCCAACAGTTCTTGTCCCCGACCTTTCCTTCCATAACTAAGTTTGCTATTCCTGTGTGCCATATTATGTGTCCTACCAACCTATCTCTCGTCTTCATTAGTAGTCACCAGAAACATCTCTAGTCTCGGACTCCTCTCAATACCTCTCCATTAGTTACTCTACCCAACTAATATCTTCATAATTCTCCTGTAACACCACATTTCAAATGCTTCTATTCTCCTCTCTTCTAGTGTGGGAACAGTCCAAGTATCACTTCCATAGAGCGCCACGCTCTAGACAAAGGCTTTCCTTTAGTGACGAAAATACTTTTCCTCATTGATGACATGGGAGTCTAGTGACGTTTGACTGCTACATAGTGTCTTTCAACCAATATTAGTTGGCAGCAATGCCGACGAGTACGTTAAGGGAATCTCGCAGTGTTTTGGGTTTCATGATGGAATACTCCCTGTGGGTGGGAAGCGCTTACAGAAACGTTCCGACTGAATTGAAAGTCAAGAATATTTGGTATGCGGCGACACGCTCCTCCAAGTGAAGTTCTAATTGTGCCAGCACGTAGCGGACACTTGGAGCCCTTCTACGTCACGAGAATTGTAATTGAATACCACAGTAGAGCATTTCATTGATGAGATTTCTTATTTTGAAGTACATGCTCTCAATGATGGACGTAGATTTATTGTGTTACTGATGTATGGCACTGATGTCCCTAGTCCAAAGAGTAAAGACCTACGTATAGGTTAGGAGCAGGGACCGTATTCTTAGATTTTTACCTATTTTTTAGCTTATTTTCATTTATGAAAAAATAGGCTTATAATGATAATAATAAAGTTATTGCAGCCGAATGGCCAGGAAAGCTTTTACAATATTAGGTTACATATTTTCATTAGATCACGATTGCACTGTTCATTTGCTTGCATTTATAAGGTCATTAAGAGACCCTGTCCAGCTTTTGCATTGCTTGAAGTGATAAAGTTCACACATTTCGCCACATATTTTACACACGCATTGGTCACCTGCTTAGTGATATTTAGTAATTACACACATTTTGTGGTGGAAACCATGAATCGCGAGCCCTATGATTGAGTACCTTTGCCTTTGATTGGTGTTGGTCCATTGTCTATTTAACATGGCATATGTTCCAAAAATTCCATTATCTATCTCTTTCTTCTTCTGTTTCCTTATTTCTGTTACTTCTCAATAAGCGTATGTACTTGGTAGGAATTCCTTGAGCCTTATATCCTCGAGGAAAAACGTTTCTTTTGCTAGAATGTACGAGTATGTCATTCTCTTTGGCGCATATTTGCTTGCTATGAACATTTGTAATGCTCCTCATCTGGCAAACTTCCTCTTCAAAATAACCAGTAAAAGTTTTCTACCTTTTCTTTTAAACGTTATTATATGTTCCGCTGAATATTACAAATTTTCATAGATATTTTTCAAAGGATTAAGACTTTTACTAGTTATTTTGATAGATGGCAAACGAAGACTATAACACCTGTAAATGCATATAATACACATTTCCATAGATATTTTCAAAGGGTTATTTAATAATACAAATTTTTACATATATTTTCGAATGATTATTGTTGTTATTTCATAATTATTTCTTAAAACTTAATGTATGGATATCCATTTTCTTAGTTTAAGTCTACTTAGGATAAGTTCTATTAATGTGCTGATGAGGAAACCAACGAGTTTCGAAACATTTACACATAGTCTGTAACATATAGATATTTAAGTGTTTTAATTTTGATTTGGCGAATATATAACATAAGTGTTTTAATTAATATGACGATGAAACCATAATTTCGAAAATGTTTAAGATTCCCGAGTTTTTAATAGGTCCACAGTACAACAAAATTGCAAGTTCAATCTCGCAAACTTTTGAACTCAAAGAAGGGTCTGCATCAAGAGGGGCAGATGAACCCACCGTTCTGCCTCTTAAAAAGAATAACTAACTAAATAGCTAACTAACTAACTAACTAACTAACTAACTTACTACGTCAGTTAACTTACATGAACTACGGGCCAGTAATGTCTGACTACGGTATGACGGCCGTATAATAGAATCGTTTATATTACGAGATTCCTTGTGGCCAGGCTAAACTGTCATTGGACGTATTGTATATTTTCAAGACTTTTTTTTTACCATATGAGCTTTTTCAGGTCGTGTTGCGTACAAGAAGTACGAGCCATATCTATATTTACATCAGAATTAAAATGACTTGGTACAACCAGGACTTGAATCTGGAACCTTGGGATTTTTGGTTCGCTGTTCTATCCGAAGGTTTCAGGTTCACGTCTTGGTGCCACCAAATAATTTCAACTCTCTTACTCTTGTACAAAACACCAGTTACTAGCTGAGGAACCTCATTTGGTACTGCACCCGTTCATCCGAGGTATGCGATGACCCTTCTGCCATTACATCGCATACCTGGCTTCCCAGGTCAGAGTGGAGTTAAATGAACATGAAATAAAATAAGGAATGTGTCGGAAATTCAGTTGAAATATCACAAAAGCAGAGGGTAACACGAGATAAAGTATCTCTAGGGTCGTTACGGGCTTAAATTTAATCATAATAGCAAATAGAAATGGGCGCCATCAACTGAACCCCTAGCAAACCACATCCTTCCTGGTTAAGCCTTAATTGAGACAAAGGAAAGGATTGGGAAAACAACATCATCAGATCACAACTAAGATAAAACAAAATTTATTTAAACTTAATCAGTCAGATAGAAAAAGAAACACAAACCCTGCCTAAGAGTATGGTCGAATGTAAACGTTATGTTGTTATAGTCCTCAAAAATCAAACCATCTCTGTGCTATTTCAAATTATTTTTCATCCACATAAAAAAATAAAGATTACTAAAGTTCGCTTGAGTTCTCAGGGCCACCGTAGCACTATGTCTTTCCGTCACTGACATTTCGTGATCCCTGAGACCTAACATTTCGTTAATTTAACATCAGTAATGTGGATGTCAAGAAATATGAATCTGTCTAACACAAAATACCCTAAAAACACATATATTTAATTATTCACTCATTTATATGGCTTAAATGACATTAATCAATGTTGGAAATCCCAACAATTACTCCTTAAAATTTAACAATTAATTTATACACCATATCTACACTATTGCTGATCATTACTTGGTTGTGAATCAAAGAAAACTTCACTATTCATCGGTCATCACCATCATTATCATGTAAAAAAAAAATGTTTCTCACATCAGTTCTCATCCCATTATTCGTTATGTTCAAGTCAGAATAATTAATTAATTACCATCAGATCATTTAAATAAATATTATATTCATCAATTCATTAGATTATTCAATCATCCACACACTCTCATTTCATTATCTCATTTAAATTAAATTATCTCAACCCATCCATTTAAATTGTTCAATTCATTGATTTAAGTTGCAATTCATCAATTTATTTAAATCATATCTCTTATTTAAATGTATTTAAATTTATTTAAATTTATTGTCATCAGCTCCTTTAATTAATTATCACCTTTTAATTCATTTATTCATCAGCTGTTTAATCACCTATTAATTTATTTAATTCATCGAGTTTATTGAACTTTTAATTCATCGGGTCAGATCATTAATATGTTTAAACTTCAGATTATTGTTCCATAAATTATTATTATTATGAGAAAATCTTGGATTATCAATATTATTTATTTATTTAATTTCCTAAAAATTGTTTAATATAGGTTATAGAACGTTGTCTTAAATTTTTATCAGTTCCAAGTTATACCTCATATTTAATTATCATGTCAAAATAATACGTTGCCTTCACAAAATCACGTTGGATCTCACTATCCAAAACTTCACCACTTAATCTCACTTTGTCAAATATCACATTTGAATACCATAATTATTCCATATAACACCACAATTATTCAGCACACAGCATGAATCTCAAAAATATGCTAGACTGAGTTCAACAACCTCATGTCTGCCTCAAAATTATCATTGGCAATATTGCAAACTTTCACCTGGCAACCTCAAAAACACCTATCAAAAATACTTCACATGACCACAAAAAATATAACTGGCTTCAGATGATTAACGCACACAATCAACAAGAACTGTAATTAATCTTGTCATATCTAGACAACTTCTTAAACAATAGGAAATTTACCTTAGTAATCGTAATCCAATTCAAGATCTGGTTTAATTCAGAGCATAAATTCTCTTAAGATCCTCAAGATTTACTTAAAAAAATACCAATGTGTTTTATTACCTCACATCAAAAATATCTAATAATGATCTGCCTCAAAATAAATTCTGACAATAAATAACTCATCTTACAAGATTCAATTACTTGAAATCCTTCTCAAAGGTATCAAATCACCCACAAAGAGTATCAAAAGTATTAACTGTTAAATGAATATACCCTCAAAAGAGTATTGCAACAAACTATTGGATTGGCAAAACAAAAATTACAAAGTGTAACCCTGCTGACATTTATTTTTAATTTATTTAACACAATTCAACTAATATGTCACTGGTAGTTTATTGTTTAATCCTCTTACGATCATAATTACACTCGGATGATAAAATGAGACCCTCGATTGGCAGGTAAGGTGAGTACCACCACACAGTTACTCAAAGTAACAGGCCCCGCCTCGTAGACTATGATGAAAAATCCCTAAAATGACAGGTAAGGTGAGTGCCACCACACAGTTACTCAAAGTAACAGGCCACGTCTCGTAGACTAATGAATGAGTGTATATGATTGGAATCAACAAGACTCTATTTGTCACATAAAAGCGATATGCATTCACTTGAGTGAATAAATTTTAATATCCCCAAACAATCCAATGAAATAAAAAATTCCCTGCTGATGAAATATACATACTCGCTAGTATGCAATGAACTGACGAAAAATCTAATTATCCAATTGCAGATCACGAGTTCGAAACACTCGCTAAAAATATCCATAATCAAGAAATACTATCCTCACAGAAAAATATAAAGACCAAAATTCTGTCTAATAAAGTCAACCAATGGTGATAACGTTGGATAAATGTGCCTGCCATATCATGGTAACACCATATTATAGCAAATGGAGTAATAAAATATTTAAGCCATGTCGAAAAATAATAGTAGCACTCCTACCAAAAATATATATACGAGTATGCCCAGTGTTCATGAAATATCATATCAGTAATGCCATAACTCTTACAATACCTTCATATTCCAGATGTTAATAGAATTCAAAGATCGTCGGTAATCCAAGTGTTTGTCACAGATTTCTCGCTAGATCGACGAAAACGCTGTATCACCCACTGAACTAACACCTGACTCCATCCAAGTGAATTTGATGTCATATTTATCCTCTTCGTTAGGAACCGTATCCATCGCTCTCAGCTGCCATCACGTCTCCGTATCCGCCTAGCACGACATGATGGACTGAAGATTATCCATCATGGATATTGTCCAAAATCCTCCACTAAAGTTCAAAGACACAGAGTACCCCATACTCTCTTCGAATATGTCACGCCACTGTTCCATAAACTATTTGGTTGGCATTCGATAATAATGTTAGTCTTCACAGCGGCTGAATTGCACTGGTAGAAAAAATAATGTAGCTTCAAAAGTGTACTGATTTGTCAGACATCCTGTATCTGTGTTCGTAATGAAGATATTTTATAACTGTTCATAACGTGTAACTATTATACTGCACGTGCCACTATTCACAAAGTGCATACGCTTACATATTTTAACTTGCCAAAAGCAGTAATGTTGGAACGGTCCCATGGTCGCCTTAAATATTTCGGTTCAAATGCATTATGAAATATGCTGTAATACTGCTGAAATAAATTCAAGTCCATCTAAATGTCCATAATAAAAGGTGTATAACTGTAACTGGACTGCACAATTGGACTGTTGAAATACAATTCCTAACATCTCAAACTTGACAAAATGTCAGAGTAATGTTCAACACGTTGACTATCGCATGGTAACAAAATGTCGCCCACAGCACGACACATTTCGCTTCACTGTCCATGTGTAATATGAGGTTAAATACTGGCCTCATTATACTGCTTCGCTGTGCTGTTATATGAGAATGTAGCTTAAACAATGTTTCTCAATCCTAGTGTAATACTGCGTATTGCTTCGGTAAATTGTAAGCTTGAAAAAAGCATTGCTGTTCCACGTGAATACGACTGCGATGTTGAAATAACATGTGTATAAACACCGGCTTCCTTGCTAAAGTTAACGGCTTGCATGACTTGCCCTACGGACAGCATGTGCTCCAAAACCGAACTCCTGATACTGCATTGCAGGCTTCGCCTAGCCACTCCCTCCTGCACGTAACTCTCCGTATTGCACTGCCTTATAAACTGTTCTGTTATAGCACAACTTGATCCACTCAACTGGACTGCTGGAATACTTCTCCTCGCTAGTGTCACTGCACTCGGCCATCTCGCCTTGACCTACCACGTGACTTCCTCCTTCCTTCCGCTGTCTGACGTCACAGATCTAACCTCGACCACACTATCTTCAGCTATAAAGTCATAACATAATTTAAGGAGTTGTCTACCTTTCTTCAAGTTATTGTTAATAAGATTTCTTGATATTTCCTTCCCTTCTGAGGTTAGATAAGATTTTGTTCCAAATTAATCTTTATAATCATCCAGTAGTGGCTCCATCTCCCTCGGCCTCCTACGTCATTTCCTATCATTCTTCTGACTCGATCTGAGCGCTATCTTTTCTCCTTGCCCACACATCTCAAGTATGGCTCGATCACAACTGGCGTAGCCAATAGCCTCAACTAGGTATCGGGTACAGTACTAACCATCAAGGTTAAAACAAATTGCTTTTGCGTTAATGTTTCTGCTTCAAACATTTGGAAATAATCTCAATAAAATTTTGAAAAACATAGGCATGATTTAAAAATAATAACATTAAAGTTGATTATCTTCGTTTTTAGATATCGGGTCTCCATGCATGCTGAATGGTGTCTCTATCGGTGATTTACCCACTATTTTCTTAGGACCTTAGTTCTGTTTGGGAAATGGATATTCGACTAGTGTCTTATTTATACACTGGCTGTGTGGTCTAGTTGAATGAGGTTTTTCGTAACCGTGCCAATGGTTGCGGAATTAAATTTCCACCGTCACTTGTGTGCATACCAGGACTAAAGGACGTCAGAATATTTGCTACTACCCTCTGATACGAAGTTTCTGTATCCGGGTGCCCCTGAAATCCTATTTATTGGCACACACGTAAACACCGCGTTATTATTATTATTAGGTAGATTTCATTAGAAAGCTAACTACTGCAATGGGTACCATGTTTCGACTTCCAGAAAATTTCGACATATCTTCGCGTTTCACATCCCCCAGACCCCAAAACCACCATCAGTTCAAAAGTTTATAAATAATTTATATATATATATATATATATATATATATATATATATATATATATATTGTACCCGATACCTAGTTGAGGTTATCGACTACGCCAGCAGACATTAAGCCGTAGTTGAGATTTTTGGAAGAGTTAAGGAAAGATAGCGCTCAGATCAAGTCAAGAGGAATGTCAGGATGACGTAGTAGGTCTAGGATTTAGAAGGCACTGACCGCAGTTAAGCAGATGGAATTATGGATGGATTTATGAAGCTTTATTAAGATCTATAAGAAACATGGTATTTAAATATCTTAGAAGAGGAGATATAACATGCATTATATGTGGTAATAATTTGAAGGAAGTCAGATAACCCTTAAGTTATTTTATAACGTAATAGCCGAGATGATGGGGGTTCGAGGTTATATTTGTGACGCAAGACCACGGTGGTGGGGAGGACGCCACGTGACCGCACCAAGCAGGTAAGGGTCGAGACAGTGCAGGAACTGTCAGTCTAGCTCTGTGAGCCAAGCAAGGAAGTCAAGCTGAGTAACACACGCCAGGCGCATGGTATAGATCGTGCAGCGAACAGAAACTGTCACGGAAAGTGCAGGCGACAGTTTCAGCTTCACCGAGCAGCGAACAGAAACTGTCACGGAAAGTGCAGGGGACAGTTTCGGCTTCTCCGAGCGGCGAGCGACAAGTAGGTCAGTGGGCCAGGCGGACTTGCGGAGCAAGCAAGCATAGACGGCCGGGATATTCTAAAACAGCATTGCGAGTAGTTGGAGAACTTTATTCCAAGCTGCATTTCAACGTAGAACGACATGGCAAGGCTAGCTTTATGCGGAGATTATTATGGCATAGCAGTAGGGCCGTGCGGGTTAATTCCCATTATTATACGCAAACATTATAACAGAAGCTGAACTTCATTACTACGTTGAGTTGGAACGTTTATTCAGCACTTGAATTATAAAGACAAATAGTTACGTGATACTGCAACTGAACTTCGAAAGAACATAGTTTTTCTTAATGACATTACGACTATGCATTTCATAGCGCATTCCAAGTTACATAACAATTTTTAAGCAAACGGAATGTTGTAAGCAAATGCACTTAGGAACATTAGCTCGTGCATTAATGCAAGTCAGTCTTAAGAAGTGTTATGAATTACCGAGTATGAACACAGCTACAGGGTGTTTCATAAACTTAGACACTCTGATGAAACAACTTTATTTTCTACAAGTAAAACTAAACCGCTGTGGAAATTGAACTTTCAACACTCAAGCGAACATTGTATAGAACAGTGGCGTAACGTAGAAGCGGAATAGGGGGTCCGCTGTTTCTATGAACTTTTTCGTGAGGATTTGGACAATATCCGCTATGGATAACCAGAAGTTTATCATGTCGGAGTAAACGCAGACAGAGACGCGATGGCACCACGGAGCGATGGATTCGATTCCTGACGAGGAGGAGGTCCACCAGCTGATTCACTTGGAATTCGAAGGCAATCGTCATTGCATGGATGGAATGATATTCACGCCGATCTTTCGAGAAATTCATTACATAGGGAAAATCGACGATCTTTGAAATTTAATAACAGCTGATTATGAGAAGGTACTGTAAGAGTTATATCTACCTGATACGATTATTTTCATGAATACTGGGCACACATGTATATTTTTCTAATAGGAGTGATACGATTGTTTAAGACATGGCTTTGACTTTATATGCTTCGAAATTTTGCTAGAATATGGCGTGACCATATGATATGGCAGGCATCATTATACGAAATTCTCACCATTGGTTGGCTTTATTAAGCAGATGTTTGGTCTTTTAGACATTTTTTCCAGCAAGGATATTTTTCATGAATAGTTTTTTTTGTGTAACGAGTATTTCGAACTCGTGATCTGCAATTGATTATCTAAAATTACTTCGTCAGTTCATTGCATACTAGCGAGTGTGTATTATTCATCAGTAGGGATTTTTTTCCATTGGATTGTTGGAGATATTAAGATGTTATTCACTTTAGTGAATGAATATCGCTTTTATATGACAACTAGAGACTTGTTGATTCCTATCTGGTACATTCACTCATTTTAGTCGTCGAGATGGGGTCTTTCGTATTTATACGATTGTATGGTGGTTACTCATCTTACCCATCGCTTAGGGCACTATCATGATTAGTCGACGGGGCGAGGTCTTTCGTATTTATACGATTGTACGGTGGTTACTCATCTTACTTGCCATTGAGGGACTCATTTTTATCATCCGAGTGTACATGAGATTGTAAGTGAATCAAACAAGGAACTACTAGTCACATATCAGTCGAAATTTTGTTAAATAAAGTAAAGATAAATGTCATCAGGGTTACATTTGTAATTCTTGTTTGCCAATCCAATATTTTGTTGCTATACTCTTTTGAGAGTACTTTCAGTATAACAGCTGTTACAGCTGATGCTTTTGATGATTTTTATAATTGTGTTTGATACCTTTGAGAAGGATTTAAAGTAATTGAATCTTGTAAGATGAATCATTAATGGTCAGATTTATTTTAAGGCAGATCAGTATTGCAGATTTTGATATGAGAGATTATAGCACATTGGTGTTTTTCTGTGAAGTGAATTATGAGAATTGTAAGAGAATTTATGCTATTTGAAAGCAAATCTTGAATTACTAAGGTAATATTTTTCCAATTGTTTAAGAAGTTGTCTAGATGTGATCAGATTAATTACAGTTATTGGAGATTGTGCGCGTTGATAATTTGAAGCCAGTTATATATTTTTTGTAGATCATGCAACATGGTTAAGTGAAGTTTGTGATAGGCATTTTGGGGAAGTTGCCAAGTGATAGTTGCAATGTTGCTAATGCATTTTGAAGCAGACATGAGGTTGTTGAACCCAGTCTAGCGTAATTGTTGAGATTCATGCTGTATGTGCTGAATATTTATGAAGTTTTGTGGAATAATTGTTGTATTCAAATGTGATATTTGAAGAATTGAGGATATATAATGTAATTGTGGATAGACAGATCCAACGTGATGTCGTGAAGGCAATAATATTTTTTGGCATGAAAATTAAATACGAGATATAACTTGGAAGTGATAAAACTGTAAGACAACGTTCTATAACCATATTAAACAATTTGTTAGGAAATTAAACAAATAAATAAAGTTGATAATACAAGATTTTCTGAGAATAATAATTAATGAAATAATAATCTGAAAATTAAGCATATTAATGATCTGACCTAATGAAATAAAAATCAGAATGACTAGATGAAATAATAAGAATCTAAATAACCAGAAGAATGAAATTTAAATAAATTGATAAATTAAATTTTGGAATAAATCAATGAATTAAATAAATGGATGAATTAAAGATTGGATGAATAAACTGATTTAAATAAATTAATAGATGATTGGATAGATGATGAATAACTGAATTAGAAGGTGATAATTAATTAAAGAAGCTGATGATTAATGAATTTATATGGAATTAAAATAAATTTAATCGAGATATAATTTGAGGAATTGCAACTTGAGTTGAGGAATTAAACAATTTGTATTGATGATTTAAGATGATTTAATCTGAAGTAGATGATAAAATAAGAGTGTGTGAATAATTAGAAAGCATAATGAAGTAATGATAATAATTTTCATTTAAATGATTTAATGGTGATGAGTTAATGATTCTGACAGGAATATGTTGAATTTTGAGATGAGAATTAATGTGAGAAATATTTAATTTTGATGATGATGATGATAATGATGACCAATGGGAAGTGAATTTTCTGTAATTCACAAACAAGTAATTATGAATAACAATGTAAATAGTGTAAATTAATTATTCAATGTTTAGGAGCATTTTTCTAACATGTTCAACATTTAAATTATGCCATGCAAGCCATAAAATACGTGATGTTTAAAATATGTGATTATAATATGTGTATGTTTAGACAGATGAATAACTTTTTCAAATCCACATTCATGATGTTAAATTAAAGAGAAATTAGGTCTCAGGTTTCACAAATGTCAGTGACGAAAGACATAGTGTTACAGTGATCCTGAGAACCCAAGAGAACTTTAGAGATTTTTCTGTTTTATGTGGATGGAATATTTTTTGATTAGAAAAGAGATGGTTCGATTTTTGGACAATGACAATTTAACGTTGGCATTCGACCATACTCTCAGGTAGGAGGTATATTTAAAATGTCTGTCTGACTATCAAAGTGAAATAAATTTGTTTTTATCTTAGTTGTGATCTGATGATGGTGTGATTTTCCTTTTTCTTTCCTTGTCTTGAGTAAGGCTTAACCGGAAAGGAGGTGGTTTGCTAGGAATTCAGTTGATGGCGCCCATTTATATTTGCATTTTTTTTATTAAACTTAAGCCCGTAACGACCCTAGAGATACTTTGTCTCGTGTTACCCACTGCTTTTTCGATAACTCAGCTGAATTTCCGACACATTCCTTATTTGACTAGAGGTTCATTTAACTCAGCTCTGTCCTGGAACTCCAGGAATGCGATGTAATAGCAGATGGGTCATCGCATCCCCAGGACGAACGGGTACAGAGAGAGAGAGGGAGAATTGGCTTTACCCACCTGTGGGGCTTCGATTTTGTTTATTCTATGAAATCACATCAGATTTAGATTACTGAGAGATAGATCTCAAGTTCATTTAATTGTGTTACAAAATGTATTAAACTTAGTCAGACAATATACTTGTGTGCCCATTCCAGTGTTCATGTTAATCGTATTAGTATTATATCATGTTAGTTATAAGTCATTTTTCCTATACCCAAGTGAATGCAGGAATTGAGGCATTGTAATGTGTTGTTGTCTAACGTCTCTGAATAAAACGTCTATTGAAAATATAATTATGTTGCCGGAAGATTTAGCTAAGGAGAGTTGCAGAGTGGTATGTCTGGTATTGCAGAAACTATTTCTAAAATGGAAACGGAAGTTAAAGAACAGATAAATAGTTCAGAAGCTAGGTTAGAAGCTAGATGTAAAGAAAATGTGCAAGCATTACAGGCTAGTAACGAAGGCAATCTGAACGACAGTTTAAAGTCATTAGAGACCAGATTACAGTCAACTAGTGAAGATAATTTAAAGTCATTAGAGACCAGGTTACAGTCAAATAGCAAAGATGAGTTGATGTTATTAGAGACTAGGTTACAGTCAAATAGTGAAGACAATTTTAAATCATTAGAAGAAAGATTACAGTCAAATAGTGAAGCTAACTTGAAGGATAGTTTTAAATCATTGGAAGAGAAATTACAAGCTCGTAGTGAAGAAACTAACACAGAGTTAGAAAACAAGTTAACTAGTTTAGAGAATAGATTAACTTTAAAGAATAATGAAATGCTTAAAACTTTACAATTAGATATAATTGCAGTAAATATGAAAGGAGAGGAAAATGTTCAAATATTAAGAAAGAATATTATTGAATTAGAAAGTAGAGGAGAAGAAAATATTCTTACTTTAAGAACAGACGTTATGTCTATACAGAAATACATTAAATCGGATGTATCGAAGTTGAGATTCGACATCGATGGTTTAGTGGCAGATGTAGGCAAAATTCAAGAGTGGTCTACCGAAGTATCTCTCGAGACTAAAATCAAAGGTCTAGAGATGAATCTAGGTAATGAGATTAAGGATTTAAAGTCAGTAATTGGGACCATTAAAGTGGATGTCTTAGGAGAGGTTAATTCTAATTTAAAATCATTAGAGAATCAATTGCAGAAAGATATTAGGAAAATGGATGACGATATAGAGCAAAAGGTTAATGAAAACTTAGCTTTATTCAAAAATAGAGTCGGTGCAATCGTGGAAGAACGGTATAGTGAGGTCGATGCCAAAGCAAAAGAAAAACGTGCAGGATTAGATGAAAAATTAATCGCAGGTATGGCAAACTTAGAAGCGAGATTCACGGAGAACAAGGAAGCGATGAAGATAGATTCAACTCTATTTAGGACAGATGTTGATCTGTTAAAGGAACAAGTCGCGTCAGTAAAGAATACATGCGAAGACAAGATTGACAAGTTGAAAAACGGTTTAGACGAGAGTAACAAAACGCAGAATGTTACGTCGTTAGATGAGTTGAAGACTCAGGTCAAGACCGTAGAGAAATTGGCAGAAGATAGGATAACTAAACTAGAATCTATGATTAACAGTTTCACCAGTCAAAATACTACATCAGGGGAAATGTCGATGAATCAGACACCGATAGACCGCAGTATGGGTAATCAAGAAGTTAGCATGGGAGAAGACCGTCAAACGCAACCGAATGTGACATTCGAAAGGGCAAGTTCAACCCCTCAGGATAATCCAAGTTCGAATAGGAGTACGTTGGGTACAAGTGAACGATACTCAGGTCCAGTTACCATTATAAGAAATCTGGATGACAAGCCGAGGAAGTTTTCTGGAAACACAGGGGTCACACCAGTCGAATTTCTGCGAGATATTCGAGACTACATGGCGGAACATAGAGTAGCCAAAGAAAGAGAGCTAAGGATAGTCGAACGCGCCTTAGACGGGTCTGCGCTTACTTGGTTTAGAGCATTCAGAAGCAATTTTGCGAATATGGAGCAATTTGCAATAGCATTCCTAAGGAGATTTTGGAGTGCCGAGGATCAACTGAACGTGAGAGCAGAAATGTACTCGAAGCGTTATTCCACGTCACATCCGACGCATTATGCCAATTATTTTACGTCACAGCTGGCTAAATTGCAGTTTCTGATTCCTCCATTGCCAGAAGAAGAGCTTTTGCAAGCTTTAGCGAGACAGTTACCGATTAAGGTACAACGATCACTCATAGCGTCGGGAGCAAACACACTTGAGCACTATGACGACATTTTACGGCGATTGGACTATACAAGCGCTCAAGTTACGCCTAGAAATACAAGAAACGACAATAGGAATACGCAAGAGGTGAATGCGGTAGTCGTTGATAATGCAGCTCAAACGGACAGAAGAGATTCCTGGGAAAACAGAAGGAACGAAGGAAATCGAGGAAACATCCGTAACGTTCGTGGAAATGATCGGTATAGAGGACCATATGAGAGGCCATACGATCAGGAAGCAAGAGATAGCCGATATAGAAATTATAACCAGAATTCCAGATATCAAGATAGGAATCGATACAACAATAGATATCGTGGTAAAAATAACTGGAGCCAAGGTCAACAGTATAATCGGAACGACAGGCAGGATGGCCGAAGAAACGATCCTAATGAAGGACGAGATAATCGTGAATACGAGAGATCGAGGCAAGAAAATAGACAGCCTAGTACAGCACTCGAGGAGACAGTCAGAGATGTCAATCGAGCAAGCACGAGTAATGAAGGAAGAAACAGACGTCAAAGTAATACAGAATCAAGATGCTAATCATTGGAAGTCAATCATCATTATTGAGAGTCAGAAAGTACCATCATGCTGAATAATAGAACTGTAGAGCTATCGTGTACATGTGTTATATATATATAGAATGCCTGAGAGTGTATTTTTTTTCTCAATCCTGATAAAAAAAGGAGATGTACGGGAGAGATGTACCCGATACCTAGTTGAGGTTATCGACTACGCCAGCAGACATTAAGCCGTAGTTGTGGTTTTTGGAAGAGTTAAGGAAAGATAGCGCTCAGATCAAGTCAAGAGGAATGTCAGGATGACGTAGTAGGTCTAGGATTTAGAAGGCGCTGACCGCAGTTAAGCAGATGGAATTATGGATGGATTTATGAAGCTTTATTAAGATCTATATGAAACATGGTATTTAAATATCTTAGAAGAGGAGATATAACATGCATTATATGTGGTAATAATTTGAAGGAAGTCAGATAACCCTTAAGTTATTTTATAACGTAATAGCCGAGATGATGGGGGTTCGAGGTTATATTTGTGACGCAAGACCACGGTGGTGGGGAGGACGCCACGTGACCGCACCAAGCAGGTAAGGGTCGAGACAGTGCAGGAACTGTCAGTCTAGCTCTGTGAGCCAAGCAAGGAAGTCAAGCTGAGTAACACACGCCAGGCGCATGGTATAGGTCGTGTAGCGAACAGAAACTGTCACGGAAAGTGCAGGCGACAGTTTCAGCTTCACCGAGCAGCGAACAGAAACTGTCACGGAAAGTGCAGGGGACAGTTTCGGCTTCTCCGAGCGGCGAGCGGCGAGCGACAAGTAGGTCAGTGGGCCAGGCGGACTTGCGGAGCAAGCAAGCATAGACGGCCGGAATATTCTAAAACAGCATTGCGAGTAGTTGGAGAACTTTATTCCAAGCTGCATTTCAACGTAGAACGACATGGCAAGGCTAGCTTTATGCGGAGATTATTATGGCATAGCAGTAGGGCCGTGCGGGTTAATTCCCATTATTATACGCAAACATTATAACAGAAGCTGAACTTCATTACTACGTTGAGTTGGAACGTTTATTCAGCACTTGAATTATAAAGACAAATAGTTACGTGATACTGCAACTGAACTTCGAAAGAACATAGTTTTTCTTAATGACATTACGACTATGCATTTCATAGCGCATTCCAAGTTACATTAACAATTTTTAAGCAAATGGAATGTTGTAAGCAAATGCACTTAGGAACATTAGCTCGTGCATTAATGCAAGTCAGTCTTAAGAAGTGTTATGAATTACCGAGTATGAACAAAGCTACAGGGTGTTTCATAAACTTAGACACTCTGATGAAACAACTTTATTTTCTACAAGTAAAACTAAACCGCTGTGGAAATTGAACTTTCAACACTCAAGCGAACATTGTATAGAACAGTGGCGTAACGTAGAAGAGGAATAGGGGGTCCGCTGTTTCTATGAACTTTTTCGTGAGGATTTGGACAATATCCGCTATGGATAACCAGAAGTTTATCATGTCGGAGTAAACGCAGACAGAGACGCGATGGCACCACGGAGCGATGGATTCGATTCCTGACGAGGAGGAGGTCCACCAGCTGATTCACTTGGAATTCGAAGGTAATCGTCATTGCATGGATGGAATGATATTCACGCCGATCTTTCGAGAAATTCATTACATAGGGAAAATCGACGATCTTTGAAATTTAATAACAGCTGATTATGAGAAGGTACTGTAAGAGTTATATATACCTGATACGATTATTTTCATGAATACTGGGCACACATGTATATTTTTCTAATAGGAGTGATACGATTGTTTAAGACATGGCTTTGACTTTATATGCTTCGAAATTTTGCTAGAATATGGCGTGACCATATGATATGGCAGGCATCATTATACGAAATTCTCACCATTGGTTGGCTTTATTAAGCAGATGTTTGGTCTTTTAGACATTTTTTCCAGCAAGGATATTTTTCAGGAATAGTTTTTTTTTTGTGTAACGAGTATTTCGAACTCGTGATCTGCAATTGATTATCTAAAATTACTTCGTCAGTTCATTGCATACTAGCGAGTGTGTATTATTCATCAGTAGGGATTTTTTCCATTGGATTGTTTGGAGATATTAAGATGTTATTCACTTTAGTGAATGAATATCGCTTTTATATGACAACTAGAGACTTGTTGATTCCTATCTGGTACATTCACTCATTTTAGTCGTCGAGATGGGGTCTTTCGTATTTATACGATTGTATGGTCGTTACTCATCTTACCCATCGCTTAGGGCACTATCATGATTAGTCGACGGGGCGAGGTCTTTCGTATTTATACGATTGTACGGTGGTTACTCATCTTACTTGCCATTGAGGGACTCATTTTTATCATCCGAGTGTACATGAGATTGTAAGTGAATCAAACAAGGAACTACTAGTCACATATCAGTCGAAATTTTGTTAAATAAAGTAAAGATAAATGTCATCAGGGTTACATTTGTAATTCTTGTTTACCAATCCAATATTTTGTTGCTATACTCTTTTGAGAGTACTTTCAGTTTAACAGCTGTTACAGCTGATGCTTTTGATGATTTTTATAATTGTGTTTGATACCTTTGAGAAGGATTTAATGTAATTGAATCTTGTAAGATGAATCATTAATGGTCAGATTTATTTTAAGGCAGATCAGTATTGCAGATTTTGATATGAGAGATTATAGCACATTGGTGTTTTTCTGTGAAGTGAATTATGAGAATTGTAAGAGAATTTATGCTATTTGAAAGCAAATCTTGAATTACTAAGGTAATATTTTTCCAATTGTTTAAGAAGTTGTCCAGATGTGATCAGATTAATTACAGTTATTGGAGATTGTGCGCGTTGATAATTTGAAGCCAGTTATATATTTTTTGTAGATCATGCAACATGGTTAAGTGAAGTTTGTGATAGGCATTTTGGGGAAGTTGCCAAGTGATAGTTGCAATGTTGCTAATGCATTTTGAAGCAGACATGAGGTTGTTGAACCCAGTCTAGCGTAATTGTTGAGATTCATGCTGTATGTGCTGAATATTTATGAAGTTTTGTGGAATAATTGTTGTATTCAAATGTGATATTTGAAGAATTGAGGATATATAATGTAATTGTGGATAGTCAGATCCAACGTGATGTCGTGAAGGCAATAATATTTTTTGGCATGAAAATTAAATACGAGATATAACTTGGAAGTGATAAAACTGTAAGACAACGTTCTATAACCATATTAAACAATTTGTTAGGAAATTAAACAAATAAATAAAGTTGATAATACAAGATTTTCTGAGAATAATAATTAATGAAATAATAATCTGAAAATTAAGCATATTAATGATCTGACCTAATGAAATAAAAATCAGAATGACTAGATGAAATAATAAGAATCTAAATAACCAGAAGAATGAAATTTAAATAAATTGATAAATAAAATTTTGGAATAAATCAATGAATTAAATAAATGGATGAATTAAAGATTGGATGAATAAACTGATTTAAATAAATTAATAGATGATTGGATAGATGATGAATAACTGAATTAGAAGGTGATAATTAATTAAAGAAGCTGATGATTAATGAATTTATATGGAATTAAAATAAATTTAATCGAGATATAATTTGAGGAATTGCAACTTGAGTTGAGGAATTAAACAATTTGTATTGATGATTTAAGATGATTTAATCTGAAGTAGATGATAAAATAAGAGTGTGTGAATAATTAGAAAGCATAATGAAGTAATGATAATAATTTTCATTTAAATGATTTAATGGTGATGAGTTAATGATTCTGACAGGAATATGTTGAATTTTGAGATGAGAATTAATGTGAGAAATATTTAATTTTGATGATGATGATAATGATGACCAATGGGAAGTGAATTTTCTGTAATTCACAAACAAGTAATTATGAATAACAATGTAAATAGTGTAAATTAATTATTCAATGTTTAGGAGCATTTTTCTAACATGTTCAACATTTAAATTATGCCATGCAAGCCATAAAATACGTGATGTTTAAAATATGTGATTATAATATGTGTATGTTTAGACAGATGAATAACTTTTTCAAATCCACATTCATGATGTTAAATTAAAGAGAAATTAGGTCTCAGGTTTCACAAATGTCAGTGACGAAAGACATATTGTTACAGTGATCCTGAGAACCCAAGAGAACTTTAGAGATTTTTCTGTTTTATGTGGATGGAATATTTTTTGATTAGAAAAGAGATGGTTCGATTTTTGGACAATGACAATTTAACGTTGGCATTCGACCATACTCTCAGGTAGGAGGTATATTTAAAATGTCTGTCTGACTATCAAAGTGAAATAAATTTGTTTTTATCTTAGTTGTGATCTGATGATGGTGTGATTTTCCTTTTTCTTTCCTTGTCTTGAGTAAGGCTTAACCGGAAAGGAGGTGGTTTGCTAGGAATTCAGTTGATGGCGCCCATTTATATTTGCATTTTTTAAATTAAACTTAAGCCCGTAACGACCCTAGAGATACTTTGTCTCGTGTTACCCACTGCTTTTTCGATAACTCAGCTGAATTTCCGACACATTCCTTATTTGACTAGAGGTTCATTTAACTCCGCTCTGTCCTGGAACTCCAGGAATGCGATGTAATAGCAGATGGGTCATCGCATCCCCAGGACGAACGGGTACAGAGAATATATATATATATATATATATATATATATATATATCAGTTTCTTGTGGACACGATAACTGCCGTAATTTTGCACCAATCACTTTGAATTTTTTACATAATATGTATCCCTATAAAATCTCGGTAGAGTTCGTTAATGGGCAAAATCGGTCGAAGGGGGGTAAAAATGGGGGCTTTTTTTTTTTTAGAAAAAGTGAAATATCACTATAACTCTCTTAATATCTGAAATATCGAATCCGTTCAAAGTTCATATTATGTGGCGAATAAGTGCCAAGAATTTATGTTCATAAAGTTTTTTGATAGCACCAACTATTGACCAATGGGGTGAAAAAAAGTGGGTTTTTCGGGAAACATTAATCATATCTCTCTTAATAGGCACAATATCAAAACCGTAAAAAATGGATGATATTCCCATGATAATTACCTAAAACGTTTGTCTGAAAGAATTTTTGATACAACCCACAATTCCGCCAAGGGATGAGAAAAATGATTTCGGAATTAGAAGAAAATGCCAAGAGCCATTAGAGGTTACCATGCCAACGCTTCTAAATTGATGAGGGATGAGCTATCAGAGGTTGCCATGACAACAAGATCACATTCAGTTTTCCATCTGACTATGTGGGAAGCGGCTTCGATGACGTAGCCTCGCTGGTAGCCTGCTGAACTTCTATGCCCAAGGTTGCGGGTTCAAAGCCGGCCGAAGTCGTCGGATTTTCAAAGAGCGCTGAAAATCCCTCGGTACGCTTTCTTTCAGAGGGGATGTCCAACGTTCGTTGCAAGTTACTGGTTCCGGTGGCATCTAGTAGCCAAATTCACAGCTAGGTGTCGTTGACGGTATATTTAGTACCAACATTAGGAACTACTACTTGAAATTGACCGTCTGCAGTCCTTACCTGATAAATAAAAATTAAAAACCTGAATTACTGACTAATACAGCCCTCACAATTAACACCGTTTATCAGACAGATTCTACACACACCCAAAGTACACGGGGTTACATGACCGCGTTGTCGCAGCCCTAAACTGGGGAATCAACCAACATCTCTGCGGGAGATAAAATTTGACGTGAAGAAGTAACAGACTGTTAGATAGTTACACATAAGTTCCAAACCGTGCATAAGGACGGTGTGACCACAAGTATAAAAATGGACCCCAAATGACAAGAAGGTTACCGTACCCCTAAGGCAATAAAATGTTAAAAAAATGCATAGTAAGACGAAAGAAAAGTTAACCGAACTCGAATTACATTGTAAAATACTTTCTCGCAGTAAATGAGGTCTGATCCTTCTACGAAAACCTGCATATTTTGCCTATTATAGCCTATCCCCTAGTTTGCCCGGTGAAATCTACCTCCGCCTTCCGGCGTGCCGAGAGGAATTTTTATTATTGTTATATTTATTTATTTATTTATTTATTTATATCCATACAGCCTGTTGTCGGATACGAATACTCAAGCTACCTTATTATTTCTTCCTCACGTTTACTCCCTTTTATTTACATTCCATCTACAGGTTTTTAGCCTAGTTTCGATTTTTGCTAAAAATGAAAGTAGACATATGTGATTAACACGAGCCATACGTTGTCAGTCAGTGTGTATGTCTGTCTACCCCTATCAATTAAAAAAATGACGAAGCCGAATTGAACCAAATTTGATACAGAGGTAGCATTAGCAAAGGACGCCTCAGTGTCATGTTTTATATCGCCGCAATCTTAACCAAAACAAAATGGTGGTCATCCAAATGATCAAAGCTAAAATTAAATTACGACTAACCTAATCATACGATCTCTACCAAATTTTGCTCAAATATATCTTTATATGAAAATCGTCTGTTTCCTCAACTACAAGGTCATCAACCAAACATTTCCAAAATGGCATCCGTGCGAATTATGCTGCATTATAGGGTTACTCGTAACTTATTGTCTAACAAGGCCTGGTTTCATCAGGCCAGCTTATCGTACAGAGGGTGGTTTAAACTATCCTCAAGGAGGCGACTCGGTGGATATTATAATTTTACATTAGTTTATTATACTGTAGTAATGACTAACAACATCAACAACTTCTTCTCTTCAGGTGGCCATAAAACACCAATCTCCTCTTTATTCTTTTGGCTATCTGCACTACCCTCTTCTACAATCCCTCCATGGACCTCAGATGGAAGGTAATTCCTTCTGAAGATTTCATTGGTCCTAAGAACTTCCTGACAAACTTTCTTTCCTTTTGTTCAACTGACGGATCTTCTATGATTACTGTGCAACAGAGTCTTTTATTTTGCAAGGAGGAGAGGTACTTGAATTTGTAAATAATTTGGCAGAGTTTATTATTGTTATTGTTTCAAATCAAAGTCAATACCGGAAATCTGAGAACACATAGCTTGTAGCTTCTTTAATCCTGGCGTCCAATGAGGTGGATAAATTACCAGTTCGTAGTGAGCATGCGCTGTTACCCTCCTGCACGTAAATATTTAACAGTCCTGCGACAATAAACAATGCATGTTGAAAAATTAATCACCCGTGCGTATAATAAATCTGTTTTATGGAATCAGCCACAACCTGACCACATTTGTAATTATGAAGTTGTGGGGAGAAAACGCTGCTGAAAATGATGCAAATATTACGCGAGTTCACTCTCTTCCTCTAGTCTAAAACCCACTCAAATGTACAGTTGGCAGCATACAAAATCAGAAACTGATTTCAGAGCAAATGTTTAAATCCTGTACAGCACTGACATATTTTTCCCACAACATATTAATTCATGCAGCTTGTCAGAAAGGCTTTAATTACGTAATTACACAAGGGGTATATTTTATGTAGCAATGAGTTTATGTCAGTGCTGTTTAGGACTTAAACTTCCGCTCTCAACTCAACCACTCATTTTATAAGCTCGCTGTTTTAGATTTCGATATGGGTAGGCTACATTTTTTAAATCATTTTGTTCTAGCCCAAAATTTATAGGTCATTTTGAACACATCCCAGCTATATTTCAATCATAAACGAGATAACCATTATCGTGCTGGAAGCCATATTTCAGTATTACCTTAGTAATCAAAACTGAATATTTTTCAGTCGGTAAACACGATTGTACCCAATATTATTGGGTAATTATCCAGAAACAATTTACATTTTTTCAGGATTAGGGAATACAAGTGTATTTATTAATCCCATGTAGGCTACAGTGTTTTCAGGATTAGGAAATCACCCATTACCATTGGGTACAATCGTGTTGCTTGACTTAAAAACATTACATTTTCGAGATAACCAGTAATGATATTTTCACTTCCGTACTTAAGATGAAACCTAGTGGGCTGGAGGATGTGCCCATAAGTCCACATTTAATAAAATATTACAGGGTAATTTTATCCTACCCTGTAGCTATATTTGACTGTCGTTAAAATAAGGGATGCTCTCAAGTAGAGTAAGAAACAACTAATAACTGACAAACGACCTACCAGTAGCCATTATCTCTGCCACGTCTTAACTATTACCAACAAATACTCCATGCATATATATTCAGATACATACGCTATACATCATAAACAATAAGAGTTTATTTCTCAAAAATCTATGACTTTCATGCATAAGTTGGCATCTGCATTAAAATATTTCAGGCCAGTGTACACTAAACTCCCGATTATCCGAACTTGATGGGACCGAGAGTCATTCAGTAAATCCGGAAACATTCTACTGTATTTCCACGATATAACGAGCACATGGCACCTACGATAGTTCGCTCATTTACCGTCTATAAATACGTCTTAAAATGAGGGTTTGAAATGATAAAATTACATATTTAATGATTGTGTTCGTTAGGTACAAACACTCAAATCATTATTTTTTTTTCGATTTTGGATTCGGATAATCCGAACGTTTGGTTAAGCGAGTTTTGGATAATTGGGACTTTGGTGTAGTTTATAAAGTTCTGCTCAAGTATTTGATAGAGTAAATCACGGCATATGGAATTTCTGCCAGACTTATCAAACTCTGTGGATCATGTAACAGGTAACATTTATTTATCGTATGGCTTTTAGTGCCGGGAGTGTCTGAGGACATGTTCGGCTCGCCAGAGGCTGTAGCTGCTTCTAGAGGACACCCATAGGGTGAGCTACAAGTTCCGTTCAATTTCAAGTAGTTCCAACTTTCGCTACCAGATGTCAATGAAACCTAGTGGTCAAAGTTGGAACTTTGATAGAGCGTTCCAACGAAATCTAAACTAGAAATTTAGCTTCACACAAGTTTAGTCTGTGGAAGGATCTTTTACATGCCATAAATCTATGACATGGGACCGCAGGCCTTACTTCCCCTCCGAAGGAAGGCATATAGACGGATTTTAACTATCTTAGAAATCCGATGACTTCGGCCGGGTTTGAACCCTCTATCTAGGGCACAGCAGTTCAGCATGCTACCGACTACGCCACTGAAGCCGCTTTAAACAGGTAACGGATTGAATATATGGAACGGTAATCTCCTCACCAGCCCCAGCACCCAGTGCTGTTACTTAAGGATTGAATTTTGGACCTGGGTTTACTTTCAATATTCTAGTTTTCTTCATGCGTATTTATTTACTGAAAGTTCGTTTGGCAATACTTCTATGAGAAACTCACAATTTTTAGTAAAGGTTAGTTAATGCACAATAATAGCAATTAATACACCTCCAAATTAAATCATTCCTTGATCATTGCTTTCTAGAAAATCTCAATTCACCTTGTGGGACAGTGACTAACATTCTCGACTCTAATCGCGAAGGTACAGGTTCGACTCCAGGTTCTTCCCGAAACATTCTGATCTGAAACGGGTTTTACTCAACATCGTGGGACAGAACTAAGAAGAGGTGGGTTCGATTCCTAGCTCATACATCCTAGATGTGGTTTCCCACTTCTACTCGAGAATAAATGCCGGGATGATACCTAAATCAATACCACGGCTGCCACACACTAGTACAGCCATCACAACGATACAGGTTATCAGAGTAATATTCCAAGTTTATGAGGCTATATGACTACAATATTTCAAATAGAAATAAATCTACTATACAAGATTTGTTTAAATAGACAAACTTAAAAATGACACCTTAAACTTTTTGGTTAACACACCCTCCACGACCTTCTATGCACACTGGCACGACACCATTCTCTTATAAAACAAGTACGTTCCTAAAAGTTTATCAAAGATGGCAGTGATCCAAGTCACGGAGTAGTTACGCTAAATAAACTAAACAATGGTGCAACCTACTCACGAGATTCCGAAACAAGTGTTGATGCCAGCCGATAAGAATCAGTCAATCGACCATTCTCTTCACCTCACAGGACCATGGACAATGCGAGTCGTACTGTAGGTGCTTGCTTTTAAGAAGATACTTGGCTGGAACATAGTATATGATTGGGATTGATGTTGTTGTTGCTGCTGTTTAGCTTTAGGGTATTTGGACAACATGGTTCTCAGCCCCATGTATTTGGATGTGTATGAAATCCGTCTGTGTTAATTTAGTGTCTGCACCAGTGTGAATTTAGTGTCTGCACCAGTGTGCCTACTGGTCATCTTAGGTAGAGTTTAGTTAAATCATCACGGCGTCTCGCTGGACTGAAGTGTGAAAACAAGGAACACAACTTTCACGATGGCTTCCAGTTGTCATCACCTGGCTGAATATACCCTGCTTCAGGCTTCAGACCCTATTTGAATTTTTAACAGAGCTAGGAATCTAACTCAAGACCGTTGTGATCAAATATCTCAATGCCTACTCCACGACCAACAAGGCTGCATATCTTCGCTGCACTTGAAAGATCCACTATGTTAAACTGTAATTTCCTACCACTCTTTTCCTGTAATCTGGCACGCCCCCTACCATACGAGGATATGTAGACCCGCATAACAATTTTGAAGACCATCGACAATGCGACGATGTGATCCTTAGGTTGAACGAACCAGCAAGATTAGCGAAATTATAATAAAACTTGTCTTGAGTAGATAGAAATTAAGAGATCCAGTTTCTATTTCCGCCTCTGTCAAGAATTTAAAAATCTAATCAGGGTGCTTAAGCAGGCTGCTTTCCTTTTCATGAAGACAGCGAGAAGGGTTCTAATCCTTAGTCAGACTGGTATAGCGGCTAGCATTCTTGTCTGTCACTTCAGAGGTCCGCGATTGGGTCCGGGTTCGATTTCAGACTTTATTAAGATATTTAATTCTGGTCTGAGGGCTGGAATGGGATACACTCAGCCTCGTGAGGCAAGTATGGTGAAGAGGAAGGTTCGATTCTCAACTCAGCCATTCTGGAAGTGGCTTACCATGGTTTCCCACTACCTGACCTAAGGCCACGGCCAAGGCCACTTCCTACCCACACCTTACCCGAATTACAAATTACAAATACACACACTATTACAGGCTGGTGTATTTTGTAATTGGGGCTAGGGTTTGGTACCATCCCAGCTTACGCCTAGAGCAGAAGTGGGGTAGCACAAAAAACTTTTGTAGCATGACTGATGTTGGAATCAAATCCACTTATCCACTTATCATCAGTTCCCCCGCAGCTTATCCGTGCTCGTTAAATCGTGCACCACGGTCGCGAGGGCAGTTGCAGCAAGTCCTGAGATCACAGGTTTGAAACCCGGCGCTGACAGTGGCTGTCCTGAGTGTGGTTTTCCCGTCTTTTTTCAGGATCCCTCCAGGTAATTGCCGGGTGTCCCTAATATAGTTACACACACTATTACTGTCATCACACGAATACAGGTTATCAAACAAGTTCAAACACAATCCCAACTACATGGACTCATGACCAAGATATCCCAAGCCTCTACAATGAAATAACAACAACTAACATCTTCTCAGTTCTGCCTCACGACGTTGAGTGAACCCCGTCCCAGCCTTTAGACCAGAATTAAATTTCTTGGCAGAGCCAAGTATCGAACCCATATCCCTGAAGTCTCCTGGACTGCACATAACGTTAGCATACCAGTAATTCAGCTATTATTTATTACTTTTAGACTAATTTCGATTTTTGAAAAAAAAAATGAAAGTAGAGAAAACAGAGGGCGAAAAATTGTGTGTCTGTGTGTGTCTGTGAGTCTGTGTGTCTGTGAGTATGTGCACTCTGAATGTCTGTCCCCCTCTATCAATTCGAACACGGTGAAACCGAATTGAATGAAATTTGGTACAGAGGTTGCACTAGCAAAGGGCATCTCAGTGTCATGTTTTATATTGCCACCGTCATGACGGAAACGTAATGGCGGCCACCCAAAGGTTCGAAGCTTAAATCAAATTACGACCAACCTAATCATCCGATCACTAACGAATTTTGCAACAACATATATTTACATGGCGAGCGTCTTTTAACTAAACTAAAAGGTCATTAGCCTAATAGTTTGCAGATGGCGGCCATGTATGTGTGAAAATCGATTCCCCCTATCAATTCAAACACGGTGAAACTGACTTAAAATTTGGTACAGGGGTAGCACTAGCAAAGGGCACCTCAGGGTCATGTTTTATTTCGCCGCCATCTTGACGACAACGTAATGGCGGCCACCCAAATGTTAAAAGCATAAATCAAATTACGACCAACCTAAACATCTGATCTCTACCAATTTTGCAACATTATACCTTTATGTATGAAGAATCTTTTGATCAAACTACAAGGTCATCGGCCCAATTATTTGTGGATGGTGGCCATGTATGTGTGCAAATCGATTTCCCCTATCTATTCAAACAAGGTCGAACCGAATTGAACGAAATTTGGTACAGAGGTAGCACTAGCAAAGGGCACCTCAGTGCCATGCTTTATATCGCCGCCATCTTGACGAAAACGTAATGGCGGCCACCCAAATGTTAAAAGCTTGAATCAAATTACGACCAACCTAATCATCTGATCTCTACTAAATTATGCAACAACATACCTTTATGTGGTAAGCATCTTTTGTCCAACGTGCAAGGTCATCAGCCCAATAGATTGCAGATAGCGGCCGTGTATGCGTGAAAATCAATTCCCCTATCAATTCAAACACGGTGAAACCCAATTCAACGAAATTTGATACTGAGGTAACACTAGCAAAGGGCACCTCAGTGTCATGTTTTATATCACCGCTATGTTCACGGAAACGAAATGGCGGCCACCCAAATGCTAAAAGCTTAAATCAAATTACGACCAACCTAATCGTCCGATCTCTACTAGGTTTTGCAACATTATACCTTTATGTATGAGGAATCTTTTGATAAAACTACAAGGTCATCAGCCCAATTATTTGCAGATGGTGGCCATGTATGTGTGCAAATCGATTCTCCCTATCAATTCAAACACGGTGAAACCGACTTGAACAAAATTTGGTACAGGGGTAGCACTAGCAAAGGGCACCTCAGTGTCATGTTTTATATCGCCGCCATCTTGACGGAAACGGAATGGCGGCCACCCAAATGTTAAAAGCTAAAATCAAATTAGTACCAACCTAATTATTTGATCACTGCCAAATTTTGCAACAACATACCCTTTTGTGGGAAACATCTTTTGATTGAACTACAAGGTCATCTGCCCAATAGTTTGCAGATAGTGCCCATGTATGTTTGCAAATCCATTCTCCATATCAATTCAAACACGGTAAAACCGAACTGAATTAAAATTTGTACAAAGGTAGCACTAGCAAGGGACACCCCATATTCATGTTCATGTGTAATATCCGTATAGCACGTTGTATTTCAACAAGCTACTACAACCAACATTCAATTATACTCCTTGAAAAGGTCAAAGAGTTATAATAATACCCATGCATTTAGGAGAAAGTAGGCTATATGCTCTTTACAACATCTTGTTATTATTTAGCGTATGAAATTTAGTGCTGGGGCTGTCTGATTGTTCGGCTCGCCAGAGTTTGTAGCTGCTGCTTTGTGGACACCCGTGAGGTGAGCTACAAGTACCGACGCGTGTTCATGAGATGAAATGAATGAAGGTGAATGAGCAAGTTCAATTTCAAGTAGTTCCAACTTTGGCTACCAGATGCCTCTGACACTTAGCGGCGAATGTTGGAACTTGATAGAGCGTTTCTAACGAAATATAACCTACACATTTGGCTACACACTACGAACATATTATAGATGTAGGTTCTTTTTCATACCATAAATCTTCCTCTCCGAAGAAAGGCATACTGCAGGATTTTAAAGCTCTTGAAAATCCTATGACTTAGTCGGGTTTGAACCAGCGATATTGGGCATAGCAGTTCAGCATGCTACTGACTACGCCACCGAAGCAGCTTAAGGCATACAGTAGATGTAAAGTAGTTTCATGTTGCTTTGTTTATTAAGTTTGATTTCTCTGTTTTCAAAGTGCGATATCTCGAGTAAGATTCCAATTTAAGTTGCGAGCAGCTAAACTATGTTGATCTCGTAATCTGCCGCTGTTGTGTTGCGTTGTTATTGTTTCTTTCTATTGCAAGGCTTTTCGTGTTTTGCTGAACATTCATGAATAAGTCATGTTCTCTGCCACTTCCAATAGCTGCCGGCCCCGCCCCCACACAGGCAACGGGAACAGCACACGCTACTGCGCCAACATTCGTTCTCAGGTACATTCATTCATTTCCTTTCGGCCGTGCATTTAGAAAACGAGAGGCGCGTATGTTGATGATGGATTCCTGCCACAGATAGTTCTCGAGTTCATTGTCGTGTAGGAGGCCATTTTACAGTGTTGACTTAGTAAACAAATTTAATTGCTTCTCAGATGGTCAACGCGATTGTACCCAAATTGTAATGGGTGTTGTTCCGTAAACCTGAAAAAATACAGCAAATTAATAAAAAGTACACGAGATTAATAAACATTACAGTAAATTAATAAAACTTACATGAGACTAATACAAATTACATGAGATTAATAAACATTACAGTAATATAATAAAAATTACATGAGATAATTAAAAATTACATGAGATTAATAAACATAACAGTAAATTAATAAAAATGACAATACATTAATAAAAATTATATGAGTTGAATAAAACTTACATGGGATTAGTAAACATTACAGTAAATTAATAAGAATAACATGAAATTAACAAACATTATAGTAAATTAATAAACCTTACATGAGATTAATGATCATTACAGTAAATTAATAAAAGTTACATGAGATTAATAAACATTACAGTAAATTAATAAAAGTTACATGAGATTAATAAACATTACAGTAAATTAATAAAAGTTACATGAGATTAATAAACATTAATAATTAAAATTAATTGGTATTCTGCCCGAAGGCAGGTCCAAGCCTCCGAAGAGGCTACCCCCAGCCGGAGTTTACGTGTGGTAGGGTGGCCGGGCCTTTCCGCTCCTCCTTATGTCGGCCAACAACGCGCAGTGCCTGAAACCGGCATACCATCCAAGTTCCAACGGCGCCCAATGTTGCTTAACTGCGGAGTTCTCATGGAATCCGGTGTTTCAACTGGCCTAATAAACACTACAGTAAATTAATAAAACTTACATGAGATTAACAAACATTACAGTAAATTAATAAAACTTTCATGAGATTTATAAACATTACAGTAATTTAATAAAACTTACCTGAGATTTATAAAGATTACAGTAAATTAATAAAACTTACATGAGATTTATAAACATTACAGTAAATTAATAAAACTTACATGTGAATAATAAAGATTACAGTGAATTAATAAAACTTACATGAGAATAATAAAGATTACAGTAAATTAATAAAACTTACATGAGATTTATAAACATTACAGTGAATTAATAAAACTTACATGAGAATAATAAAGATTACAGTGAATAAATAAAACTTACCTGAGATTTATAAACATTACAGTAAATTAATGAAACTTACCTGAGATTTATAAAGATTACAGTAAATTAATAAAACTTACATGAAATTTATAAAGATTACAGTAAATTAATAAAACTTACATGAGAATAATAAAGATTACAGCAAATTAATAAAACTTACATGAGATTTATAAACATTACAGTAAATTAATAAAACTTACATGAGATTTATAAACATTACAGTAAATTAATAAAACTTAACACACACATGAGATTTATAAACATTACAGTAAATTAATAAAACTTACATGATGATAATAATAAAGATTGCAGTACATTTTTAAAAATTACTTGAGATTAATATAACTTACATGAGAATAATAACGATTACAGTAAATTAATAAAAATACATGAGGTAATAATAATAATAATACTAATAATAATAATCATGTAATTTTTTGTACGTCCCTTTTAACTACTGCGGCTTTCAGAGTCGCCGGGGTGCCGGAATTTTCCCCCGAAGGGGATCTTTAACGTGCCAGTAAATCTACTGACACGCTCCCTCGCATTTGCCAGCTGACTGTGCCAGGATTCGATCCTGAAACCTTGGAAACAGCAGGCGGGAACGTTACCGGTGAGCCACGCAGCCAGTTTACATGAGATTAATAAACATTATAGTAAATTAATAAAAATTACTTGAGATTAATAAAACTTACATGAGATTTATAAAAATTACATAGAATTAATTAATTTTTTCAGGTTTAGGGAATTACACCAATTACAAATTGGTTACAATTGTGTTGACCGACTCAAAAGAATTTGAATTTAGTTCTAGAATTCACCTAAATCACAAGGCTTGACGTCACTCTTTAACCTGGAACCCATATTGTCCAAGCAGCACAAACTGTATCCGTATCTTCCGTAATTGCCGAACATCGCGATGAATCCTTACGTGATGTTGTGACAGTTTGCATTGTCTGGAATTACGATAATACAATATATTCATAGAAAAGACTGATATTATCTATCAAGTAACACTTCTTCCATAATAGCAAATGCATTTTCAGTATGCTGGGAAACCTGTAGCTTAGATTACCTCGCGGTGTAGTGGCTAGCATTCAGGGTTCAATTCCTGGCTCTGCCAAGAAATTTAAATCTGTTCTGAGGGCTGGCACGTGAGGCAAAATCTGAGAAGGGGCGAGTTCAATTCCCACCTCACCTATACTAGAAGTACTTTTCCGTGGTTTCTCACTTCTACCCCGGGCAAATACTTTGAGGATTCTCAAGAGCGGTTTTGTTTTGAAAATATCTTGGAAATAGTTGGTTCTAGGGCCATAAAAAGTGTTCTTTTGGGTCCTTATAACATCTGCCGAGTATTTCTTTTCGTACTGAGGGGTGTATAATGAACTCTATCCGAAGCTAATACAATTTCTATATTTTGCCTATGTTTTCTTATGCTGAGTGCCAAAGGGCCGTAATCAAAAGACTAATATTACTATGTTCTTTCCAGGTATATCATTTATGTTTATGATAGCTTTCTGCTGAATCGGCTGAGTAGTTCTTGCGAGAGACAGACACCACTCCTGAAGAGTTTTATATTTTAGTATACAGTAGATTTGAATTCTCAATGCAAATGTTCGCTTATACGTCGGCTTAGTCGTGTGTTAGAAAATTACATACATTTAGTGTGAACCCACAATACTGGATGTGTCAGAGCTACTGGGGTGAGACCTGTAAGATAGAATGGTAGTTTCCTGCTGGACATACAACCTGGTTCCTTTCATGAAGTAGACCTTGCCAGTAAGCCAGTGTTTGTCATTATAGCCGGCTTACATTTGGCAAGCTGATAGCATTCAATAGAAACTAACATTGACGTCATAGGGGTGTTAAATTATGACGCACGTTCGCTCTCGCCTAACAGCTAACATAGAAATTAACACTACTTGCAGCTGATCGACTTTGCAAACAAACATACTGTTGTGTGAGTAAGTCATTACATAGGATTAGTCGTGCCCACCACTCCGTACGGAAGCATGTTACCGTAATCCACACGTTTCTTAAAGGTCGGTAGTACAAGCAAGCGTAAAAAAGAAATAGCAGCTCCGTTTAGAATTATTAAGCCTGCCTACATGAAGGCTATTATACAGAGTGATACAAGCCATTTTTCAGTGTTGTCTACTTCTATTAAAAGAGCCTCCGTGGCTTAGGCGGCAGCACGCCAGCATCTCACCGCTGGGTCCGTGGTTCAAATCCCGGTCACTCCATGTGAGATTGGTGCTGGACAAAGCGGAGGCAGACAGGTTTTTCTCCGGGTACTCCGGTTTTCCCTGTCACAACTTCAGTTTTCCCTGTCACAATTTCATTCCACACTCTCCACTATCATTTCATTTAATCTGTCATTCATTTAATCATTGCCCAGGGGAGTGCGACAAGCTTCGGCAGCCGGTACAGTTCATATCCTCGCCGCTAGATGGGGACTTCATTCATTCCATTCCCTGACCCGGTCGGTCGACTGGAAGCAGGCTGTGGATTTTCTAGTTCTATTAAAGAAAACTTTCCAGTAATTAGGCACAATTTGTGTTGACCGACTGGAAATATTCTTTAATATTATACAGGGTGTATACAAAGAGTCGCATTAGAAGACCAGGACGTGATAGCAATTAATTGTTGTTATTTCATTTGAGGGCTTTGGGCATTGTGGTAATTTAGCTGCTACACTTGCATGTGTGTAATCTTTCTGATAACCTGTGTTATTGTGATGCTTATATTAGTGTGTGTATTTGTAATTCAGGTGAGGATTGGGAAGGAGGTGGCTGTGGCCTTGAGTTAGGAACCATCTCAGCATTTGCCTGGAGTGGAAGTGGGAAACCACGGAAAACCGCTTCTAGGATGGTTGAGGTGAGAATCGGACCCAATTCTTCTCATTTTTGCCTCACAAGGCTCAGAGTGACCCGTTCCAGCCCTCGGATCAAATTTATATTTCTTGGCAGAGCTGGGAATCAAACCCGGACCTCCGGGTCGACAGGCAGGAATCATGAAGAAAAAGGTTACGAACTCTCGAACTGCACCACGACCGTGATGGGGAGCTGCAACAAGTCCGGAGATCGGAGGTTCGAATGCCGGTGTCGACTGCAGTCACAGGCTCCTAGTTCACATACATCTAAAACGAGCCCTGCCCTATCTGAAGGTTAGGGTATAGCCAGATGAAAATGCCTCGTGTTCTTAAACTACGAAAATTCCTATACTAATAGTAATGCATCGTATTCTTAAAATTAAATTATTTCTAGTCAAATGGAATTGGACGTATTCTGATATACATGATTTTCCAGACCAACGAACTACTTTGTATTCATAAGTTCAAATGACACTACTTGACATAATAAGCTCAGTATTTATAATCCCTTTCGAAACAAAACACATTCTAAATATTAACAAGAACACACATTCGAATTAATACTGAATCTAAACCATTCAGCCCTTTTCCTCATTGAAGTGACAGACAGACATACAGTCAGACATATAGATTCATTGGCTACGTGGCGCAGCGGTACCGTTAACTGTGCCCAAGGTTACAGGATCGTATCCTGGCATAGTCAGTTGGAATCTGAGGGTGCGCAAAAGCGAGGGAGCCGTGTCAGTGGATTTTCTGGCACGTTAAAGATCCCCAGCGCGCCGGGAGGAGTCTCTAAAACCCGCCATGGTTAAAAGGGACGATAAACAAATAACATTATTAGACATACATAATTTGAATATTGATCATAATTGAAATGGTACAAAAAAGAGCAATATTGCTGATTTTCTGTTAACATAAACAATAAATGGTAGAATGTCATTTTTGTAGATTATTTTTTCTTGCCGCTTGGGGCATAGCCTCTTCCTTAACTCTCTTCTACTACTTGTGGCTGTACATAAGGGACTATGAAAATGGAAGGAGTTCAATTAGATGATCATGTTAAGAAGACAGCGCAGATTTGAAGCGATGGCGTGTGTCCCACAGCTGTTAAATATTGTAGTAGAGAAGGAGTGAGTGCACTGCTCCATCTGTGAGAATTAACAGGTGTTCACCAGCAGTACTACTTCCTCATTTATTTAGAAGGGACGGTATCTGAATAATGTATGCCTGAAACCTTGGATGTCCTGCATGGTGTAACAAAATACAGTAGAACCACTCGCCACCAAATGCTTGAGGGGACACCTGTCAGGCAGAGTGAGGGTTCGTGAATTAAATATACTGTACAGTACAAGTGCATTGGCAGTTATTCTGTACCAAGGACGGGGTATGTTGGAGCACTAACGATGATGCCTTAAATTGGTACGTGAGGACAGAAAATAAAAAGAGCACTACAGGTTCGCTTCAAGGCATCTCTCCTCGATAATATTTTCACAATAAATAAATAAATAAATAAATAAATAAATAAATAAATAAATAAATAAATAAATAAATAAATAAATAAATACATAAATACATAAATAAATACATAAATACATAAATACATAAATGAATGAATGAATGAATGAATGGTGGTTATCTTTGTAACCTTGAGGCTCGGGTTAAATTTCCGACTCTGCAAAGAAAATCAATTCTTATCTGAGGTTTGAAATACTGTAGTATCAATTCAGCATTGTGAGATAACTGAGTGAGAGTGGGTTTGATTGTCACATAAGTTATCCTACAAGGGATGTTCCGTGGTTTCCTATTTCTACTTCAGAAAATGCCGGGATGGTTCCCAAAGCATTACCACCGCCGCTTCCTTTTCAATCCTAGCTTCAAATACAAGTATACACGCTACTGAGTACACCACACAAATGCAGATGATCAACATTTTATAGCACACATATAAGTTAACAGGGCAGATACCACGATGTCCAAGCCCCTAAATGAAACATCAAATATACTAATTTTGGGAGCGACACACTTGTAATAATGCTTTCTTGTTTCCCCTGTCCCCCGTCAGTCACACTAATAAGTAGAACACTTTCGTTAGGGTAGAAGGTGGGCTGGAGGGAAATCTTGTTCTGTATATCAGGTGCTGTAGTTATTGAGTGATAATTAAATTAGCTATAAAAGTGCCTGAATGATAGACCACACTTCTGTCACGAATAACAGGATGTGACCTCGTTACTAGCGGATTATCTAGTTCAATCGGAAGGGATATTCGTTCTGTATTGAAACATACGAAACCCAGGCCAATAGCTCCAGTTCCAGTTTGCATATTTAATCTCATCATGACGTGGTTTTAGACTGGGATATGGTATTAATAATGATTGTTCCGCCATCCTCTTCACAGAAAGTAGTAAGCGTTAGAAATCAGCTATGACAAAAATATTCGACTTGCGTGAAAGGTGTGAGTAGACATGTTTGTTTAGAACAATTTTATTCATGACTATGAATCGATTCTGGGAGATTTCGCTTGATCGAACGAAACACCCCCTTTCTATTTTAATGTAAATGCCAATAATTGAGTATTTATCTTTTTTTTCTTGTAAGACAATATGGCTCACAACAATACAACTGTGCCTCCAACATTTAGAGTCATAATTATACATATGGTACAGGACACTGAACAGAGTATTTTAAGATAGTGAGCCCTCCGACTGAATTGCATAATTCAGGCGCCACTAGGTCGTGGGATTACTCTGAGCTGTACGCTTGTTGTTGCTGTGATATGTAAGTTGTTAAAGGTAATATAAACATAAGCGTTCATTTCCGACCATTGGTTCCCAATCTCCAAATACTCGGTTTAGGATCTTCTACCAATGTGCAATTTTGACCCTAAAGGTTGAAGACATTCTGTACAATGTGTCTTATTTCTTTTAATATGACTGGCTGCGTGGCTCAGCGATAACATTCTCGCTTTCTGGGTCCAAGGTTGCAGGTTCGTATCCTGGCGCAGTCAGCTGGCATTTTAGGGTGCGCAAATGCGAGGGAGCCGTATCAGTAGATTTACTGGCTCGTTAAGGATCCCCTTTGGGGGGAAATTACGGCATCCCTGCGTCTCTAAAAGCCAGAGTAGTTAAAAGGGACGTAAAACCAATAACATTATTATTATTTAAATATAATTTGAGCTAGAAATATTTTTGAGCCCATCGTCAGTCAGTCAGTCTGCTATTCGATGAAAACTCAAACCTGAAACTTAAACTGAAGAAAATCTACTGAAATTTAAAAATTATGTTTTGACTTTTTGAATCATGCGATAGAAGTGAAAGTTTGAATAATGAACCAACGATAACTCTATGGCCTACATATGTGACAAACCAACATGGCGTTCCTTTTCATATGCGTGATAATTTATAATAGAGAAGATCCAATAGGATATATGAAAATAAGCTATATAGTTCTTCACGGAATTACTTGTTTCCTTTCAGAAAAGATGCTGAGATCATACTCATTTCACGTCCAGGAATTCAGTTACATTTACTTAAATAAACAATGCGTTACAGTTACTTGAATAAACGAAAGTATTACCGGTATATACAATTTTATCACCATGACCACGATGAGGAGCTGTAGCATGTCCAGAGATCGAAAGTCAGAGGTTCGGATCCCGGTGCTGACAGCAGATATCCTAAATTTGGATTTTTCTTGGGTTTTCCACCCCCCTCCTGGCAAATGCGAGGACAATATCATATTGCAAGTCCCGGGGCACCTTCCCCAATCTCCGACCCTAACAAATACAGCTACATACACTACTAAAGTCTCTACAGGAGATATCACTTTGAGGTGTAGACTATCACATTCTTGGATGTCGCCCCCGGAGGTCCTGGTTCGATTCCCGGCTCTGCCAATAAATTTTAATTCTGGTCTGTGGGCTGGAACGGGGTACACTTGTGAGGCAAAACTGAAAAGAAGAAGATTCGATTCCCACCTAAGCCATTTTGGAAGTGGTTTTCAGTGGCTTCCCCACTTCTACTTCGGGTTCCTAACTTATGGCACGGCTAGCTTCTTCCCAATCCCCACCTAAATTACAAATACACACTAATTCAGCCATCAAAATAACACATAACATTTCACACTCTCCCAACAATACGGGGATAAATGACCATGTCCAAGCTTCTCAAATGAAACAATATCTAATACAGCCATTGTAATAACATAAGTTAACAGACAACTTTCACACACTCACAAAGTACACGGGGTACATGATCACGATTTCGCAAAGCCCTCAATCAATCAATCTATCTATCTACTATATCTCGTCACTGCGTGGTGGCGCAGTGGTCACGCTGTTGGCCTCTCACCAAGGTGGACTGGGTTCGATTCCCGGTCAATGCTTGTGAGATTTTCGAAATGAAATATCATGTCCAGTGGTTCGGATTCCACGTAAACCGGAGGTCCCGTGGCTCATAATCACAAGATTCACGTTCACATAGAGCTACAATCTTCCTTCCTTCTTCCTTTATCTATCTACATAAGAACAAGTTAGGCTATCTTATAAATAGTTCCAAGCCTCTAAAAATGAATTAAAACGAACAATATTAAAAGCATTATTCTGTGTTACTACACAATATAACAGTTACTAGCTACGGTGATATTTGTAGCACGTTACTCCCAGAGCCTGAGTGTACATACAGATATCATAACTTAGGTAATGAGTACGAATTTTGAGGGTGGGAATGATAATGACCAGTGTTAACGTCAAATGCAGGCTGTATGAAACAACACGTTGCTAACGACTGTAATATTCTACAATAGCAGGGGGAGTTGAGATGACAAACAGTTCTACCTGTGTGCTACAGACAAACATACTGCAGGTGACAGACGGTGACACTTAGCTGGACAATACGCACTGAGCGCTGACGTGGCTTGTCTCCTCTCCTCTGTCATAAACAACAAGGATAGCTTCATGCAGGTCAGAGATCATCCATCAATTCATTTGTACCTATCAGTGCAGTTCCGTTCAATGTCTGTGTCTAAGTGTTGCTCTTCCCCGTTGTCGAGCTTCCACACCGAAGTGACAAGTGCCACTTGTATTCTATTGTTTGTATACCCCTTATTATTCCCGTCTTCCAATGGGGTCGGGGATGAGATGTGATGCAAATCTTTGTGGCAGATGGTTTTTACAGTCAGATGCCCTTCCTGACGCCAACCTCATGAGAGGTGTTAATGAGAGATGAAATGAATGATGGTGAATGAAATTGGGCAAGGATGTGGAAAAAAGCGGCCGTGGCCTGTCAGAAGGTACCGTTGCAGTATTTGCCTGGAGTCGAAAATGCGAAACCACGGAAAATCATTTCAAGGATAGCTGACGATGGGGCTCAAACCAACGTCTACCGAGTCCACAGCGAGCTTAGTCCCATGGCCTAGCACTGCGCTTTAGCGAGCGTAGCTATCGCTGTCGGTTGACAAGTGCCATTTGTATAACTTTAAAATCAAAAGTTGTTATTAATTAATTTTGGGGCTAAGAGCACCTTGGTCATTAACACCGTGTACTTGTGTGCGTGTTAAAAATCCCTGATAACCTGTGTTTCTGTGATGACTGTAGTAGTGTGTGTAACTGTAATTATTAGGGTCATGGATGAGGTTGGCACCCCGGGACTTGAAATAAGGTACTATCCCCACATTTTCTTGGAGGGAGTTTGGAGAAACCCAGCGAAACCACCCTGAGGACAGTCACTGTAAGCGCCGGGATTCGAAGTTGCTGCAGCTCCCCATCTCAGTCGTGGTGATGAAAATCAATTGGAACCTTCCATACGTAAAAAACTTGACAAAACAATGGGCAGATTATCTCTCTGTTCTGCCCCTTAAAACATCAATAACTAACTTGAGAAGAGGGTTGATCGGAAACTAAGGTTACAAGGCCGATATTTCTGAAGTTTCGTCTGTTATAGAAAAATTAGTAGTGTGGGGTGTTTCGAATACATACGGTTAGTAACTGTGCAGAGTTTCAGTCACCTCAATCTACAGCGCTAGTTGTAGGTAAGCACCTGATGGCGACTCGTTTGAAAAACTGGTCTCGTGAAGAGGTCCGTTCAGTTATTCGATTTCTGTGGACGAAATATGTAACCGTGGCCAGGACATCTTACCGAGGGCGTCATCATCTTTCATGACAACGCGTGACCTCACACAGCCCAGTAGACCACCACGCTGTTGAAGTAGTTTCACTGGGATATCATGGACCACCCTCCCTACAGCCTAGTCCTCGTTCCAAGCGACTTTCACCTCACTTGAACGAGCACATAGGAGGTCGACGATTCGCTTCAGACGAGGAGGTAAAACATGATGATGATTATAATTGTTGTTTTAAGGGGCCTAACATCTAGGTTATCGGCCCCTAATGGTCTGGGTGATAGAGAAATTGTCAATGAAGTGGAAACCAGAACGAAAATTAAGTGAGAAGGAAAATACTTACAAAACGGAACTCAGACGGAAACTACACACAAAATGGAGAGCGGTGATACTTACAAAAGGGAAGTTAGAACGAAAAAACTCACAAGAGGAATAGATTGAAAAATACGCACAAAATGTACGTTAGGTTCAAAATACGTACAAAATACAATGTACAGTCAAAATACTAACAAAATGCAAGTGAAATTCAAAATACTTACAAAATGAAAATGAGATTGAAAATACGTAGTTTACAAATTGCAAGTGAGGTTCAAAATACTTACAAAATGCAATTGAAATTGAAAATACACAATGCAATTCAGATTGAAAAACTCGCATTTCAGATCCAAAATACTCACAAAGTGCAATTGATATTCAAAATACTTACAAAATGCAATCGAAATTGAAAATGCTTACAAAATGTATGGTAGATTCAAATTACTCAATTGGATGGACAATACTTACAAAATGCAATTTAGATTGAAAATACTTACAAAATGTAATTTAGATTCAAAATACCCACAAAATGCAATTGAGAATAAAAATACTTGCAAAATGCTCACCCTACAAAATAGATTGAAAATACTTGCAAAAAGCTGTTTAGATTGAAATTAAAAATGCATTTGAAATTCAAAATACTCACATAAGACCCAGCCACAATATTGAAAGACTTACTAAAAAGCAATTTAGATTGTCAGTCCTTACAAAATGCAATTGAGGTTGAAAACACTCACAAATTGCAATTTAGATCGAAAAACTTACAAAATGCAACGGAGATTGAAAACACCTACAAAATGAAAAAAAAAAATAATAATTCAGATACACGGGAGCCAATTAACAAAAACAGTGCGGGAATCTTAAAGAGAAAGGGAAATCTAATGAAAAGAAAACAAGAGATCTGACCCCTCGAAGAAGGAGGGATCAGGAAAGATGAGAAAAGGGCCAATTAAGGCTGGGAAGGAAAAGACTCCCTAGGCCTCGGATACCCTAATGCCGTCGGGGTCGGAAGAGAACAAGAGTTGACCAAGTGAGGTCGACAGGAAAGAAGACAGAGAGGAGCCCGGCACAAGTAAGTGGAAGCAATGCCGGACTCAGCTGGGGTGCCGTGGTCACCAACCCACGTCCCACTAGATGTGAGCCCCTGGGGGGAGGAGGTAAAACACTTAGTGACAACGTGGCTAAACACGCAAGCACAGGATTCTTACCATGAGGGAATATCGAAACTCATCCCACAAAGTGACAAGTGTCTACACCGATATTGTTTAGGTCGCCACCCTCTCTAGTAGGCTGTCGATGCTTGGCGAAGTGGTAGCCGTGTAATGAGGGTATAGCCGCGTGAGAGGGTAACTTCCTGAACGGGATGTGTGTGTGAGGGGGTGTGTGAGTGTTGGGGAGATGGGGATGAATGGGTGTAGAGGGAATGGAAGCCGGCTCAGGATGAGCGCTCCCTATAGGTTAGTACTCGGGCCACTCGATCAGTCGATGGCATGCGTGTGTGACATGCACTTTCAGCTGATTACGTGCGGCGTCAGCGAATCGGTCGCAGGCCGTGGTGTAATTGCAAAGGAGGGAATTTGTATTACGATAACGGGGCGAATGAAAGAGAGATTCCTTATTTGTAACTTAGGGTATAATGCAATAAAGCAATGGGAAAAGTGTAGTTAAAGGGGCAGAGAAGGAAAAAAAAGGGAAAAGCTGACACACTCACCATTGGAAGTCTTGTAGTCTAGAAATCTGGTAGTTTAGCCATCGTCCATGTTAGGGTAGCGTTGTCCTGCCGAGGGGCGCCACCCTCCATTATGCGTTGCACTGTCCTCCATCAGACTGTCACCAACTGTCCCCAGCGCGTGGGTCCTTTCCTTATTTGAAGGTTCCTCTGGGTCGAGCTTGGTCAGCAGTATTTGTATTTGTATTTGTAGATTCTGTTTGTTTGCGGTGGTGTTGCAAACTTGTAGTGTCGGTGATATTACCATGAGGTAATAATTGCATCACCTGTTTGTTGTTTAATAATTGCACTGTCTGTAATCTCTTCCTCATGTTCCTTTGGTATGTGATTTGTTAGGGGTTTTCAGGGCGTTACAGCCTTTAAGGGATGGGGGCTGTCACAATATGGAGACTATATCGAAAAATAACCTAATGTAAGTATTATTAGTTGGCTGTATTAAAAAAAAGAACCCCTGGCACTACAGCCCTTGAAGGGCCTAGGCCTACCAAGCGACCACTTCCCAGCCATTTGGCTTGCAGATACTGGGGTAAAGCGTGGTCAGCGCATCAGGTCCCCTCGGCCGTTATTCTTGGTTTTCGTGACCGGGGCGCTGCTTCACTGTCAGCCAGCTACTCAATTGTCCTCACGAGGCTGACTGCACCCCGTTCCAGCCCTCACGTCTAAAATCCCTGACGGAGCTGGGAATCGAACCCGGGGCCTCCGGGTGAGAGGCAGGCGCGTTACCCCAACACCACGGGTCCGGCAGTTGGCTGTATTGGTTGTTGAAATAAATTGTGCACGTTTCACTTCAGTCTTTGTAACCTTAGTTTCTGATCACCCCCTTACACTAGCCACTTGCTACTAGAACGTCACTTTGTTATCGGTCCAGACCGCTTATGTTTATAGTATGCCTGGTGTCAACCTGGCACCTCGATACCGTGTTCACAATCATTACTTCACCCTAATTGGAGAGTAAATTGGGGGATTAACAGGAGTAGTATGAGGACATTTTTCAATTGATATTATCTTACACGATACTTCCTATGAGGTAAAAACTGAAAAAGTATAGATTTCTAGTTGTGCCATGTTGCAGCAAATGAGCGATATGTTTGTGTGTGTATATTTTGTTCACCTAAAAATAAGTACATAGTAATCCTGATTGTTATTAAAAAGAGACAGTCAGGCTGAAAGACTGGAATTCATATCATTTTAAATGCTACAAATGCTGAAAAAATGCCAGAGAGGCTGGAGACTCTTTGCATGTTAGATGATCAAGAAACAATCAGAACGCTAGAAAGTTACAAGTCATGAGGGAGCTGGAGCGCGCAGTGAAAGGAGGGAGCTGGCTGGATGACGTCACGCTCACCGTGTCGTTGCCATCTCGTAACGCCAGAGCCCACCGGTGAACTCAGTACACATGCACCAAGCGGTACTATGACGTCACACACCTCAGTGCATTCTCGGTACATTTCGTGACGTCGCCGTAACGTAACGACGAAGTCAACTAGATCATTTAAAGTGATAAACTACTCAATTTACAAAACACTTAGGGTAAACAGTGCTATAGGCAAACCACCATTTAGTTTTACGTGGCTCGTTATCTAGAGATTATAAGCAACGAAACCTCCTTTTCACTTCAAAAATTTCACCTGCATTGGCCGGGAATCGAACCCCATCCGCCTTGGTGAGAGGCAAACAGCTTGACCACTGCATCACCACGCCCTCCATATTATTTGAACGGTGTTGTTTATAATAATAATAATAATAATAATAATGATAGAGAACTATAGCTTTCTATGGCCACATTGTTCGTATGAGTTCTACAGGGTTGAGCAATAGGAACTTCAGTTTTTTTTTTCTTAAGAAGAAAAACCAAGTAAGCGTTTTTGACCGAGGTAGGAAAAGACCTGCGTGAAGTGAGGATAACCCAGGAGGATATCCAGAAACGTGTTCCACTGAAGTCGAAACTCCAAGAACATCATGGATTCCAAGTAAAGCCGCAACTAATAACTGACAAAACATGGACTGAAGCGAGGAAGGAACAGCATAGGAAACTAGTGTGGAATACTGAGCGAACGTTAAAGCTCAGACTTAAAGATATGAAAAAGGACAGCTGAAATAGCGGGGTCCATAGATGGCCGAAGTGACAGCAATTAATAATATTAATAATAATAATGATTCGCAATCCTAATAACAATTTTTGAAACGATATGTCACGAGTTTTGGTACTATGTAAAATTATTTGGACCTCTCGAAGGTACCTCCAAGCCCCTCATTTACCTTCAGGTCATGAAATACAACCCACTTTTCTTTTTGCCCGGAGTGCATATTGAGCTACTATAATACAGAAACTTATTGTTGAAAAATTAATGGGTAGGCCTATATAATGTTTGGTTAAATAGATTAAATACGACAATCTGAACTAAAACATGCTTTGAATACAAAATCAAACCTTAACAACGACGTATCATGCATTAATTTAGTGCTCTAATAAATTTCCCCCGATAACCAATCTCTCAATATTTCGTAAATTAGGATTGACCTATCTTCTACCCTGAAAAATAATATTTCATCCACTAATTTATTCTATTAATATGGGAGGATTCACGACTTGTGGGACGTGGGTTGGTGACCATGGGACCCCAGCTACGTCCGGCAATAAACGATTTCTGTACTTGTTTTGTTCAGTCTGTCCATTTTAATATACTGTAGTTCTGTTCTATAAGTGTTGTTTTATTGTTGTAAATTAATTTTAAACCATAATAAATAAGCATTAATTTATTTACTGGAAAAGTTCGTGTATGAAAGCGAAATGTTAATGTACGACTCTATTCGTCAGCCATTTCATGTAGTCAAAACAATAAACACCGGATCTTCATGAAGTGCTTCGTCTGGTAATGTAATTATTTCTTTCACCATCTTTCACTTCATGAAGAAACGCGTCAGATAGTAAAACTATCCCTTTTTACATCATATGCCAGCTTTTCATTAAGTGCCTAGGATTTTCATGAAATGACGGATTTTACTATCTGACTACGACATACTGTAAATAATCAACGGCCGTTGTACAGCCCTTCTGAAGATTTAAAGTGGTGATGAAAGCACTAAGGGAATATTAGATGGCCGTCAACGAGATGGCATTGCCCAAGGGAATCGTGAAGATTAGGGAGGGGCTTCTAATGTGCATTAATCTGCTGATGGCTTCAAGTGAAACTCTCTCCCCCAGGTGTGATGAGCAATGTCAGGTGTTTGACTGTCAGTATGGGACGAGCATTACTGATGCGGTAATGTTGAATGAGCGTCGTCAAGGGGCGTTGGGCGTCCATCATTGATTACGTCACCTCCTGGCGTCCTCTGTGAGACAGTGAGATTGCTGATACCGTACAGTAGTGAGGAAGCAAAATGCAGTGTATTACGGGGGATAAGCGCAAGCGTCCATGCTGTACGAGGGTAATTTAGAAAAAATCATATGCACAGTTCTTTTAAGCTAATATTCATAATACGAAATATATGCTTATGAGATAAACATTTCTTTAATATGTTGGTATGTGTGTGCCTGGGTGATGTTCAGCATAGCCGTGTATGTGTGTTTGTGACTTTCTTTTATTTCCTGGAGCTTTTTCAATGAAACTTCGTAGAGTCTTACTACTACCCCGTCCGACCCTGAATACGCGTTTCTATTTTCGATGTCGCCAATCCAATATGGCGCTCAATATCTCCGAATGGATAGCAGCAATCAACCTGAGATTATGTAAGGTGATAAACGGATATAATGTCAGTTCACGTAAGTGATATCCAAAACCTGATAACTATAAAAACAACATGGTGACTTTTCTTGTGATATAAACATGTCATTTGGCAAAGGGGAAAGGGGAGCGGGAGGGGGTTCTTAATTGGATAGCATGTTTTGATAGTCAAGCGATCACCATCCATCAAATCATGCTCACTTAGGCGTAGATAAGGTACGATGCTCATGTATTACAATAATGCACAAATATATATTAAATATTTAAATCTAAATGTATATTTATCTTCTTCTTTTCTTCCTCGCGTTTTCCCGTTACGCGGGGTCGACTTTCTTAATCCTGAGGTGCCAGTCGTTTCGTTGTAAAGCATCATCAGCAGATTGACCCAATACTCTCATGTCCCTTCGGACATTCGTCATCCATGTTGATTGAGGTCTGCCGCTCCCTCTCTTTTGTGTAGCCATGGAAAGGCACTTCTTCACTACATGATATTCCGGTCTTCGCATAACATGTCCATACCACCTCAGCCTGGACTCTAAAAGTTTCCTTGTTATAGGCGCTACCTTGAAACTGCCTCGCACATGTTCATTACGGATTTTATCTTTGAGAGTATCTCCACCTGCCCAACGTAACATACGCATCTTAATATATATTTCTGTATAGGAATGTCTATGTGTATATATAGTTTTGCACATAAAGCGTGTTATTTTGCAATAAATATCTCATTTAATGCTTCTTTCGGGGTAGGGTGCTTAAATACTTGTTTTACCGCCTAATGTAACTGAGCATGTTTTGTGCGGACTGACTGGAATACCTACCACATCATCCCAGTAATATAAGTACAATATTCTTTTGCACGTTCCTGTACTCAAGATATCCAGTGCACATTTCTGTTAACCGTTTCGTTTGCAAATACGAAATAGGAGTGGAAGAAATCCGTGAGCTTTCATTTCAATGCGGTATTTGTTCGTACTACATTCTTTAGTGAACTAGGATTTGAATATGTATTTGAGAGAGAAATATTGAAAGGTATTGGCGCGTGGTTTCTGCATATATTTCACGAAGATTTTACTTCGATAACCTTTCGGGAGAGAGGAATGCGTGAGCAATTCTGTAAAGAATGGGGCAGCCCAAGTGCAGTATAAAATAAGAAAAGATGAAAGACGACCTGGAGTGCCATTCATAAATGAAGGGAATCTGAATTCACGAGACGTTGTCAGTTCCAACAGTGACGAGTGATAGTAAGGCGGGTACTATGTATTACGCAATAAGATGGCCTTCATCTCACTGAACCATTGCCGTAGTGGGTTTGGTGAGTCACTTCTTTGTGGTTTTAATTCATTTCTCTCGCCTTTTTGACAAGATGACGGCATTCCATCGATGTTTAGGTATTCAGTGAAATACATAAGGCAGGATAATGATAATAATAATAATACAATTATAATACTGATAATAATAATGATGTATCAAAAATCCTGCACCAAGAGCCAGCTGGGGGAACTCCTACTTTTAAAATAGAACAACGTTCCGTACAGCCAGTATGTTCCAGAGAACGTGACTGAAAATGAACATTCAGACTGTACTGGGATTGGACTTGGCTCACCTAAAGGACAGTGAAACATAATAGGCCTGACATAGTAATCTTCAAAGAAAGATTGAAACGCTGATTTATGTTGTCATTCCGAATACACACAACCTGCAGGTTAAACATGCTGAAAAAATATCCAAACATTTGTTGTTGTTGCTGGAGTCTATCAGGAGGCAATGCCAGGTCAAGAGAGTTCGAATTTTAACAATAGTCATCTCAAGCACTGGTGTGGTTCCTAAACATCTTTTAATGGGGCTAAAAGAGCTTGATCTGAACGCTAAGTTGTAAAAATTAATACAGAAGTGATATTGGCTACAACTAGGATAGTTCGTAAATTCATGGGCAGTGATCTAAATTAAGGTGTCGATTATGCTGTGAATCAATGTAGTATGCATAATTGCTTCCTATTTTAACAGAATGACAATAACGGTGATATAATAACAATCTTCTTCTTTATTAGGAATATTCTAGAATACAGTAGTTTTCCTTCAACCCAAAAATACTCTACTCCTCCACAAGTTTCCGTCTTCAGCATCTCCCTCGGTTAAGTCTCTGGTAGCCAATAGCCGTGCTTCTCTTTACACAATCCATCCATTGTTCACTTGGTTTAGCCCTTTTCCGTTTGCCTTCAGCTTGCCAATGTAACATTAAATTCTGCATTCTGCATCCTTTTCACATGTCCAAACCATTGTAATCTTCTTTCTTCAACCACTTCTAGTACATTTTTTATCTGCTAAATTTCCCTGATTCTCGTATTTCTAATTTTATCCAACCTTGATTTTCTCACCACGCTCCTACAATAATCCATCTCTGTTACTAATAATTTGTTTGCTTGCTGTCCGTTTATCGTCCAAGTTTCTGCTCCATATAACAAAACACTTTTGTACAAATGAACTGTAAATAAGTTTCTTAGTGTTGTTTAAAATATTTCTGCTCCATAAAACGGAATTTAATGCTCCAACTGATCTCTTAGCCTCACTTACTCTCTTCTCAATTTATAATAATAATACTAATAATAATAATACGTTTCTTTTACTACTATACCTTTTAGAGACTCCAGGGTGCCATAACGTTTCGCCGAAGGGAATCTTTAACGTGCCAGAAAATATACCGACACGGCTTCGTCGCAGTTAAGCACCATCGTGCCAAATGCCAACTTATTGTGCCAGGATCCGATTTTATTCCGCAACCTGGGGCAACCGCAACCGCTGTCTTCACCATGTGAGAAGAAAGTTCGTTTTGATAATGGTACTTATTTCCCAACTCTATCCCATGTGGATCAATAATCAAGCACAAAATATTTTTCGTATTAACTTAATGATTTACCCGCATGGAGTAGCAACAGCTGAATGCGCGAATGCGCTACTACAGTTACACCAGAAACGTAGGTTATTAAACAAATCGAACCCACACTCATGCACACAGGGTTGATGATCAAGATGTCCTAAGCCTTTAACATTAAGACAGTAAACAAGGTTAATAGGAGGAATTTTTTATTTCTTGAGGTGAAGGATAGAAAAAAAGTCGATATGCGTTTTGGTTCATTTTCATATATTGCCATTTTGGAACGAAAATAATGATTCAAGGCTTGGTTAAAATTCTTAATTTTAATAGAATTTAAAGATCGGATAAAAATGTTCTACACGCTTAGCTAAGATAGACATCTAAAAATAAGAGGCACTTTGAAATGACTGTAAGTTTCAAAATATTTTCTAATTGTAAACTACGTTTTGGTATTTTGGTGAGGGGTTAAACGTCCTTAGTTTGGAGGTGCATTCGTAATTCATCCACCACTTTCTTATGTAAGCATACCCCTTATTATCCCCGTTTTCAACGAGGTCAGGGATGAAATGAGATGAAAGTCTATGAGACGGATGTCTTATTACGACCGGATGCCCTTCCTGACGACAACCTTATGAGAGCAGTTATGAGAGATGACATGAGTGATGATGAATGAAACTGGGCAAAGATGTGGAAGGAAGTGGTCGTGGCCTGTCAGAAGGTACCGTCCTAACATTTGCCTGGAGTTGAAATTGGGAAACCAGGGAAAACCATTTCAAGGACTGCCGACGGTGGTGCTCGAACCCACGTCTACAGAGTCCACAGAGAGCTTGGCCCCATGACCTAACGATCCACACGTTCTTATATTATGTGAAAAAAAAAAGGCATTGCATTTGCACATAATTATTATTTGTACAAATAATATTTATTTAGACAAAAATGATTCATCAGTGTGTCTTATTCCACGATCTATTCCTCCCCCCCCCCCCCCCCCCTCCCCTCCCAGGCTACAACCGAAGCCTACTCCAGATATGCAGTGAATGAGAGTTGGTGTTCCACGCGATTAGCCTCAAGACGCTGCGGGGAGACCAATCGATGTAGCGCGCTAATTACAGTGGACTTGAGTCAGCTGATGAATAACCTCAGATAACACAAGTCCATACAGGGGGAAGAAATGGAACGTTCCACCGATACAGTTTGCTACTGCTTACTAGAGCAGACGTGGACATGAGCCCTACTGCTCCTGTTGAGATAAACCCGCAACACACGGACGTAAGAAGGTTAATCACTCGTTCACAGTAAACACGAACCATGATACAGGAACTAAACAAAACAGCTAAAGTAGCCTACTGTAATGCCTACGGTATTGTTCTGGAAATTTATTGTTTTGAATTAATGTGGTGTTATCCAGAATAAGAATCTGAACGCATTCACAACCTTGTGCACATAAACCAGCACAGATGCTTTCAGAGCAGAATGTATTTCATTTTCTATGTAGGCATTCCCGGTGAATCAATCAGCAGAAAAATGCCGGATCAACATTAGCAAGTTTTAGGAGCAGTAATGAAAAACAAATAAGCAAAGGAAGGAAGCGGAATATAGACTTATCCCAACCGAAGAATTATAGAAACAAATCACTGAGAATTGCTAGGAAGTCTTACCAGAGCAAGAAAGAACTTCTCGTGGCCAGGAAAATATGCAACACAAACTGAGTGAAATGGTGATCTAGCCTTTACGTGCACAGTAAGTTGTTAACATATACAGGAATATCTGGTTATTTGAGAGGGAGGGGTTGCAGCAAGGAGCAGGTGGATACGAAAAAAAAAAATATATAATAATTAAAAAAAAACGTGGCGCACAATCATTTGGCCTGCAGATTATCGGGTGTTGCATGGTCAGTGCGTTGGGCCCCTTGGCCGTTAATCTTGGTCTCCGTGGTCTTCTCACTGTCAGACAGCTAATCAATTGTCCTCACGAGGCTGAGTGCACCCCGTTCCAGCCCTCACGTCAGTTTTTAAACTCCCTGACGGAGCCGGGAATCGAACCCAGGGCAGGTGCGCTACCCCAACAACACGGGGCTGGCCTCACGTGGATATACCGGTTTACTTCTTTAGCAGTCTTCATTGAGAGGAGGTACCGGGTGAGTTAGCCGAGGTCGTTACGGCAGGACTGCTGGCAGTCGCTCACATCCGGGAGGCGAGGAGGTTCGAATCCCCCCGCCGGCAACCTTGAAGATGGTCTTCTGTGGTTTCCCATCTTCCTTCCAGGCAAATGCCGGGGTTGGTCCCTAACTATAGGCCACAGCCGCTACCTTCCAACTCCTCGCCCTTCCATTCCAACTTTCCTCCCCAACGGTACTTGTAGCTCACCCATTGGGTGTCCGTCTCGAAGTAGCTACAAACCTGGCGAGCCGAACATGTCCTCGGACACTCCCGGCAATAAAAGCCATACGCTAAAAAAAAAAAAAATTGAGAGGAGGTAACCGTACGGAATGGCGCTGCTTAGTACATGGGGTCACGAAGCTCAGCAATGAGTAAAGTGACTTGTGATTATGAAGATTATTATTCTTATTATTATTTTCCCTCAAGGCTTGGTAGTGACCGTGTTACAACCTGTACGACTGATAGTTTGGTGTTGTTGGTACGTCGGATGTGCAAAATAACCCACACAAGGTAAGGTCACTGTAATATTTTACCTGGAGAACTTAATGCTACAAAGTGCTTTTAGAGCTTTTAGCGCTGCTTTTAACTTACACAGAGTTGCCCATGAGTTGCAGAGTGCCCGCATCTAAGTAACGCCCCATCCGCTAGCTGCCTTCACGCTACGTGCACTGTGCCCTACTAAAATTCTACAAAAAAACTTCCCATCAAATGCCGATTCAAACAGTCTTATGACCTTTTGAAATTATAATAATAATAATAATAATATAATAATAATAATAATAATAATAATAATAATAATAATAATAATAATTTACCCTGTATGAATATTTTGAGGTGGTGCGATCTAGAGAAAACTAGAACTCCACGCGAGTGTCTTCGAGCTTTGATTTTAGTCTTGTAAACACCTAATGCGGTTCGGAAGATCTTAACGAGCAGCCATCGCACGATTCGGGAATGCCCTAAATGTTAGCACTCTTAAAGAACCCAACTATCTCGGTCAGGATTTGAACCTGGAATCTCGAGATCATAGTCAGTTATTAATACACAGAAAAGAACTTATCGTATAATAAAGGAGCAATGTTTTACCGCGTCGCATATGACTAGTTTGTAGTGCTGCGCAAGGAAAGGCTGAACTCGCTACTGCCAGTCATTGTCGTGATAGAAGCACACAACACACGCTATGATCCGCGAAGTGTAAAAACGTTGCAAGGAAATTGTCTTAAATACATATACAGAGTGAGTGGGCTATTAGTAGTGAGCCGAGAACATTACCCATATCAGGAAGCGTCGAAATACGTGAAAACGTACAATATGAGTTAAATCGTGCACCACGACCGCGCACGCAGCTTCAGCAAGTCCGGAGATAGTAGGTTCAAATCCCTGCGCTGGCAGTGGCTACCTTGAGTGTGTTTTTCCTCTGAGGTGTCCACACTCCACCAAGGAAAATGTCGGGATGGTACCTTACTTCAAGTTCCGGGGCACCTACCCCATCCCTACACACACCACTATAGTCATTACATAAATATAGGTTATCAGACAACTTCCAACACTCACCCAACTACACGAGGTTGATGACAAAAATGTCCGAAGCTCCTAATATGAATTAACAAACCAACAACAACGTGTTATGTGGTTTCGCAATGAACAATCGTAACTTGTGTAAACATGCCTAGCAGGCGAATTTTATTGTAAGTCATATAACACGTGTTTGCACCATATTGTGCAGCATAAGATAGTAAAGATATGTGTTGATCTCACGATTTTCAGTTGGCATCCTGACAAGTGACATCCTTCTGTTTATCAAACCATTTGTTTTGGGAATTAAGTGCCCCAATGCGTTTCATTTGTTAAATGTATCATTAGTTTGTTTTTGAAAAGTTTCTGACGCGTAAATTTGTGCAATATACTGTATCCCACTTCTTGTTACACCGGCACAGCAGGTTACGAAGAACGAATTATGACCACGAGGAAGAGCTGCTGAGAACCACCGTGACGTCATCACACAAGTCTTGAGCAAGTGAATTGTGCAGATCAGTCGTCCTCCATCTCCTGACGACGTTGTCACGTGACAGAAAAACTACCCGTGTGGCTTACCATTGGTAAGAGCATAGTTAAGACGTGTTGTAGGCCTACCAGAATGTTGAGCACGTGCGAAATTGATATCATGAAAGTGATAAACTAAGCTTATGATAATTATGTAGTTATCAACCTCTTGGTGTAGTGGATAGCATTATTGGCTCTCATCCCGGAGGTCCGGGTTCGATTCCGGGCTTTACCAAGAAATTTAATTCTGGTCTGAGGGCTGGAACGGGGTACACTCAGCTTCGTGAGGCAAAACTGAGAAATGGTAGGTTCGATTCACACGTCAGCCATCTTGGAAGTGGTTTTCAGTGGATTTCCACTTCTACTCCAGGAAAATGACGGGATGGTTCCTAAATTAGAGCCACAGCCACCTCCTTCCCAATCCTGGGCTGAATTATATATACACACATTATTACAGACAGCACAATTACACAGACAATAATACAAATTCTAAACACACACACCCATGTACACGAGGTTAAATCATCATGATGTCTAAGTGCCTCAAATGATACAACATTAACACGAATAGTTGTAAGCCCTATATTCTTGAAGAATATTGAACTCATATTATTTTTCAATGATTGGGTAGCTTTTCTAACTTGTAAATAGGTATCCATGATTTAAAACAACAACTTTGATTGGCTTAGTATATATTTTTCTTTAAATAAATTGTTTGTCTGAATTATAAAATGTGTGCCCATTGTGGTTTACTTTATGCTCACAAGGGAAGTATTAGGTAAGACTGGTCGAAACTTATCTTGAAACTTTGTGGACGCAATCGTTGTATTATAAGAGGACAACGTGTGGAAAATCAGCCACCAGATGGAACTGCAAGGCTCCGAAATCGTACCTAACATCCTGGTACGCAGACATGATGGCTGGCGGAGCTGGACATCCCTGTAGCACTCGGAGTAGTCGCGTGATGGGGCGTATAAGCTGACTGGAGCGTGCGGCTGCTTACCACCGGCCTTGAGAGCCTGAGCCGTCAGGGCTGTCCCTTCCAACACGTATGGTACTCGGTACCTCCCATTGATTTATATGTGAGATTCACCACATGATTTCGGAGTCTTACAGTTCAATCTCGCGGCTGTTTTTCCGCACGTTGTCCTCTTATAGTACAACGATTGCGTCCACAAAGTTTCAAGATAGGTTTCGACCTGTCTTACTCTTACCTGATACTTCTCTTGTCAGGTGTACAATTAGTGCCTCGCACACAGGCACGTCTCTAGGGTTAATTTGATTATTTCGTAGATGGTTTATGTTGCTAAAAGATAGGACGTCCTCTCAGAAACTGTGTCAACTCCATGTCTAGTCCTAGAAAGCAAATTGCGTCGTTAATATTGCTCCGAGCTCTGCATTCGGTTTATTCCCTCCGTTCCTCATTTAGCGATAGTGCTGTTAGCTGCTTTTTACTACTAAATGATGGTCTCATAAAAATGGGATATAAAATTCAATCGATTTCACAGTATAATTAAAATGTTATTTCAGTACAGAAACTCCTGCTGTAAAATAACTTCAAATAGCGCAAAAAACTGGGTATATTATTGGTACAGAAGAAAGGATACTTTAAAATAACGTATGTGAAATAGTTAGTTATTTAACTAGGTCAAATACGCTAAAAGAATAGTCCACCTCGCCATGCAGTGACTAGTATCCTTACCTGTCATCCTGGAGATCCGGGTTTGATTCTTGGCTCTGCAAAGAAATTTAATTCTGATCTGAGGGCTGTTAGCCTCAGCCATCTTAGAACTGGTTTTACGCAATTTTCCCCACTTCTATTCCGTGCAAATGCTGGGTTGGTATGTAACGTAAGGCCAAGAACGCCTCCTTCCCAGTCCAAGCCTCAATTACAAATACACACATTAAGCCATCTGAATAACACATGACATCACAACAATTCCACACATCAAAGTACACAGGGCTACATGTCCGTGACGTAGCAAAGGTTCTAAAATGAATTAACAATCAATGTTGTACAGTAAGTATCTTCCATTGCAGGCCGTTTAGGTAGCAATAGTTTCCATCCAGGATCCCTTGGGAGTTCATTTGTAACGCATAGTGTTTCTGTTTATTTATGTTAAACTTATTTATTTAATTTATTAATTTTATTTTGTCTTGTTATCAATTTTTAATTTTTTAATGTTTAAATTTTTTAAATTTAAATTTTTAATTTAATTTTCTAATTTTTAATTTTAATATTTTAATAATTTTATTTTTATTTTTAATTTTTAATTTTTAACTTTTCATATTTTAATAATTAAAATTAAAATTTTAATTTTTGATTTTTGATTTTTATTTTTAAATGTGAAATTTTAGATTTTAGTCTTTAAATACACAATCTGAAATATTTCAAATTCATTACCGTATTTTAGAGACAGTTCTTCAGACTTATCATAAACTAGCAGGTACCCGCGGCTTCGCCTGCGATCAAAACAATGGGGACGATGCATTATTGCTGATAATTGGTCCATTCTATTACAGCAATCGCGGCTACAGGTGGGTCCATTCTAATTCTGACTATTCTGATACATACTGTTTTATTTCTGTGTAAAACTTACCCCGGGGCCATTACAATACAGTATATTGATATGAGCAGCAAAGTGAGATATTTATAGAGTTGTGAAAGTCTGCAGGGTTCGATGTTACATAATGGTAACACATTTTAAAATTACGTTTTTGGTTTTGCCATCTTCTGCTGAGACATAACGATTTTGTTTTCCGGATGCTCGCGAGCATGCCACATACAGTTGCCCATGGGACAAAATGGTTTTGTCTAAATGTACACGTGCTCCTGTTAAGTGTGTGTCATTGCGCTTTGTTAAAGAAATTGCGAATATTGTTTGCACTGGAATGGCAAATCTATCAGAATATGGGGAATTAAAAGTATTCTTCCTTAAGCTATTCTGGGTGTAATTATGCCATACGTATTGAGGATTTGAACGTCAACATATCGCTATTAACAGACCAATAGTAAAATATCTCTCACCTTGGCCGCTGATGTACATTACGCAGTCTCTTCCAGTGTTACATCCCAGGGATTGAAATCTCCCACCACCCTTTTGCCTCACATGCCTGTCTAAGTAATTAAAATTCCTGATTGTTGTTGTTTGAGTCTTCAGTTTTTTAACTGGTTGGATGCAGCCCTCCATATCTCCCTTTCTTGAGTTAATCATTTCATCTCTACATAGCTACCACACCCTACATCCAAGGCAATCTGTTTAACCCTTATTTACCCCTACAGTTCTTGTCCTCGACCCCCCCCCCCCAATCCATAACTAAGCTTGCTATTCCTGGGTGTCTTAATATGTGTCCTACCCTCCTATCTCTCCTCTTTATTAGCAGTCGCCAGAAATAACTCTCCTCTCCCACTCGTCTTAATACCTCTTCATTTGTTACCCTATCTACCCATCTGATCATCATTCTCCTGTATCACCACATTTCAAAAGCTTCAATTCTCCTCTTTTCTGCTGCACCATTAGTCCATTAGTCCAACTCAGCAACTTTTCTAGGTATAAGGCATGCCTTGTGCGGGGTTTCAATGTCCGTGAAAGACAAAATACCAACTTTATTGAAATAAGTTTGCCCAATTCCTCAGTAAGAGTAATATTAAGAAAAAAACAAGATGTTCAATAAAGAACATATAGCCTACTTTCTCCTAAATGCATGGGTATTGTTATAACTCTTTGTCCTTTTCAAGGAGTATAATTGAATGTTGGTGGTAGTAGCTTGTTGAAATACAACGTGCTATAGGGATATTAAACATGAATATGAGGTGCCCTTTGCAAGTGCTACCTCTGTAAAAATTTTCATTCAATTCGGTTTCACCGTGTTTGAATTGATATGGGGAATGGATTTGCACACATACATGGCCGCTATTTTCAAACTATTGGGCTGATGACCTTATAGTCAGTCATAAGATGCTTTCCACAAAAAGGCATGTTGTTGCAAAATCTGGTAGAGATCAAATTATTGGGATGGTCGTAATTTGATTTAAGCTTTTAACATTTGGGTGGCCTTCATTCCGCTTTCGTCAAGATGGCGGCGATATAAAACATGACACTGAGGTGCCCTTTGCTAGTGCTACCTCTGTACCAAATTTCGTTCAATTCGGTTTCACCGTGTTTGAATTGATAGGGGGAATCGATTTGCACACATACTTGGCCACCATCTGCAAACTATTGGGCTGATGATCTTGCAGTTTGGTCAGAATATGCTTCCCACATAAAGATATGTTGTTGCAAAATTTGGTAGAGACTAGATTATTAGGTTGGTCGTAATTACATTTTAGCTTTTAACATTTGGGTGGCCGCGATTACGTTTCCGTCAAGATGGCTGTGATATAAAACATGACACTGAGGTGCCCTTTGCTAGTGCTACCTCTGTACCAAATTTCGTTCCATTCGGTTTCATCGTGTTCGAATTGATAGGGGGAATCGATTTTCTCACAAAGATGGCCGCCATCCGCAAATATTAGGCTAATGACCTATTAGTTTGGTCATAGAATGCTCCCTCCATAAAGGTATGTTGTTGCGAAATTTGGTAAAGATCGGATGATTAGGTTAATCGTAATTTGATTTAAGCTTTGAACATTTGTGTGGCCGCCATTACGTTTCCGTCAAGATGGCGGCAATATAAAACATGACACTGAGGTGCCCTTTGCTAGTGCTAACTCAGTACCAAATTTCGTTCCATTCGGTTTCGACGTGTTCGAATTAATAGGGGGAATCGATTTTGACACAAAGATAGCCGCCATCCGCAAACTATTAGGCTAATGACCTATTAGATTCGTCAAAGGATGCTCCCTCCATAAAGGTATGTTGTTGCAAGAATTGGTAGAGATCGGATGATTATGTTAGTAGTAATTTGATTTAAGCTTTGAACATTTGTGTGGCCACCATTACGTTTTCGTCAAGATGGCGGCGATATAAAACATGACACTGAGGTGCCCGTCGCTAGTGCTACCTCTGTACCAAATTTCGTTCCATTCGGTTTCACCGTGTTTGAATTAATAGGGGTAATCGACTTTGACACAAAGATGGCCGCCATCCGCAAACTATTAGGCTAATGACCTATTAATTTGGTCAAAAGATGCTTCCTCTATAAAGGTATGTTGTTGCAAAATTTGGTAGAGATCGGATGATTAGGTTAGTCGTAATTTGATTTAAGCTTTGAACATTTGTGTGGCCGCCATTACGTTTTCGTCAAGATGGCGGCGATATAAGACATGACAATGAGGTGCCTTTTGCTAGTACTACCTCTGTACCAAATTTCGTTCCATTCGGTTTCACCGTGTTGGAATTAATAGGGGGAATCGATTTTCACACAAAGATGGCCGCCATCCGCAAACTATTAGGCTGATGACCTATTAGTTTGGTCAAAGCATGCTCCCCTCATAAAGGTATGGTGTTGAAAAATTTGGGAAAGATCGGATGATTAAGTTAGTCGTAATTTGATTTAAGCTTTGAACATTTGTATGGCCGCCATTACGTTTCAGTCAAGATGGCGGCGATATAAAACATGACACTGAGGTGTCCTTTGCTAGTGCTACCTTTGTATCAAATTTCGTTCAATTCGCGTTCACCTAGTTCGAATTGATAGAGGGGGACAGACATTCAGAGTACACACACTCACACACACACAGACTCACACACACACATACACACACACACACAGACAGACACACTTTTTTCTCCCTGTGTTGATCTCATAAGTCTACTTTCATTTTTTGCAAAAATCGAAAGTAGGCTAATATAATTTAATGTGACAGCCGTTAGAATTCGACACATTCGTCTGTGAATATGGGTTGCTGATCACGGTAAAATACGAAAAAGAGCAGATAAATATTGGCAAACCGAAATATTCAGTTAACAAAAAACAAATGTATAAAGAAAATAAAAGCATACCGTGCAAAATAGAAAGCATATTAACATTGTAAAATAGCGTCAAGATCCGAAAGCTCGATAACAATAACCAGCTCAAAGAGTATAAAATTAGACCCAAAATCACGCTCGTATCCGACCCCAAAAACCACCTCTCAAATAAAATATATCTCATTTTACGCATATCAATGCGATGAGCAATGTTCGTGGTTACCAGTTCTACGTACCCCGCGTTTAAAGGCCCTAAAACGAACGGTTTTCGAGATATTGCCAGAAAACTATCCCCGGTCTGCGAAATTGTATCGGGTGCCATAGTAACGTTGATCTGTTTCTCAGAGGGAACACAGTTATTTGGGTATATATCCGAAACCGTTCATTTTAGGAACTCTCGTATCTGGCGGCTTAAAATGAGCTAAATCCGATCTTAGTACCGACTGTCCTTGCTCAGTGCCAAAGGGCCGAAACAAGTCACTTACAAATTGAATTTTCAAAAACCGTTTCTTAGTGAGCCTCTACATACTCGGATCAACCAACATGCAAAATTTCAGCTTTCTAGGTCAAGTGGTTTGAGCCCTGCGATGATGAGTCAATTTTGGATTATATATAATAGATGAGACTTTCCAAGTCGATTTGCTCGTAGAAATATGGAATATAGCTCATTTTAAGCGTATCAATGCGAGGAGCAATGTTCGTGGTGATGTGGGAACCTAACCCCGCGTTTTAAGGCCCTAAAATGAACGGTTTTCGATATATTGCCTGAAAACTATCCCCGGTCTGCGAAATTGCATCGGTTGCCATAGTAACGTTGATCTGTTTCTCAGAGGGAACACAGTTATTTGGGAATATCTCCGAAACCGTTCATTTTAGGAACTTAAAAAGTATGTTTCAGGGTCCCTACCGGACCTCCGAGTATTGTTTCTCGTATCTGGCGGCTTAAAATGAGCTAAATCCGATCTTTGTACCGACTGTCCTTGCTCAGTCCCAAAGGGCCGAAAAAAGTCACTTACAAATAAGAATTTTCAAAAACCGTTTCTTAGTGAGCCTCTACATACTCGGACCAATCAACATGCAAAATTTCAGCTTTCTAAGTCTAGTGGTTTGAGCCCTGCGGTGATGAGTCAATTTTGGATTATATATTATTATTATTGCCTTTATTGGTGGCGCAGTTAGGGCTCCTGGCCCTCTCTTACACTTAACCACATTAATACAATACAATAAACATATTATGGCGACAAAATTAAACAGTAATAATTGACATTGATCATGACTTTCACACTCTCATTCACTCATCCAGTCACACTTGTTGTCGGTCAGCAATGTTCAGCAGGCTGCCCCAGCAGGTGGTCTTGAATTTAGATAGTGAGGTGATACCCCTGACACTGGCTGGAAGGGTATTCCACAGCCTAGACCCCACCACATGAAAAGAGTTTTTGTATATAGAGGAGCGATGAATAGGAATGGAGAGGGAAGAACCAGAGCGTGTATTATTACCATGGAAAGAAGACAAGTACTTGCATTTATTTGACAAGTATAGTGGTCTGTCGTCAGACAATAATCGGAAAATCTGGACAAGAATGTGATATGATCGACGTAGTTCAGGTTTCAGCCAGGAAAGAGCGCAATAATAGGGAGTGATATGTTTATCATAGCTCAGATCGTAGATAAATATTATGCAAGAGTTCAGAGCTCGTTGAAGTTTCAAAGTTAATGTTTTGGTTGCGTCTACAAGAATAACGCCACAGTAGTCAAGAATAGGAAGTATTAGTGTCTGTATGAGTAGGATTTTTACTTTAAATGGTAAAATATCTTTTTTTCTTTTGAGGGAGTGGAGCGTTGCGAAAATCTTCTTGCATACATTCTGTACATGTTCAGACCAGTTAAGAGTCTGATTTATTATCACACCTAGATTTTTCACTGTAGGACAGTATGGAATTTCATTGTTGTTCAGTAAAATTGGGGGAATAATTTGATCTCGGAGTGACGTCAATAGTTTTTGAGAGCCAATTATGATAACTTGTGTTTTGGATGGATTCAGAAGAAGGGAATTTTCCTGAGAATATTTTCCAAGTCGTTGAAGGTCAGCGCTGATAGTTTCAATTGTCAATGGAATGTCATTTGTCTTGCAGTGGGAGTATATTTGCAAATCATCTGCATATAGGTGATATTTGCAATTTTTCAAATTAGATGAGATGTCGTTGATATATAGTACAAAAAGCAAGGGTCCTAGTACACTACCCTGTGGGGCGCCTGACTTTCTGCTTAGCCACTGAGAAGTTTTATCCTGGGTTACAACACGTTGCTGGCGATTATTCAGGTATGATGCGAAAAAGTAAATTGTCTGCTGGTCGAAGTAATAAAATTCCATCTTTTTCAATAGTGTCTGTATTTATGGTGTCAAAAGCACTGCTGAAGTCGAGAAGGGTGAGGATTGTCACCAGTTTTTGGTCCATTGCGTGTCTAATGTCGTCAGTCACTTTGAGTAATGCTGTTGCGGTGCTATGTCCATTCTTGAAACCTGATTGCAGAGGGTCTAAAAGAGAACGGCTAATCAAATATTCAAGTACTTGCTCATGAACCAGACGCTCGAGGGCTTTTGAAAGTGCAGGTAGAATGGATATTGGCCGATAGTCAGATGGAAATGAAGGTTCGGTTTTCTTAGGAATAGGGATGACATTGGCTTGTTTCCATAAGGAGGGAAAGGTGTTAGTTGTAAGACTATGGTTGAATATGTGAGTAATAATTGGTAGAACGGCACCGATGATGTTATGTATGAAGGATATGGGAATATCATCAACTCCTCTCGCTTTTGATTTTATGGAATACTAGATGAAGTACCCGTGCTTCGCTACGCGTCATAAATAAATTAAAATGTGAAGGTGACAGTTAAAACAGGGGATAGGCGAGGTGCTGCGCAGAGGGAGATTAAGGATGGAACATTTTGTCCAACTACACCGCTCGGCGTTGACCGTGTTTTATAGCACAAATTTAGGTTTTACTCGCTAACAGTTGCAGATACCTTTCGGATAGAAAATGTAATTTTAAACCTCGCATATGCCATCAAAAGTTTGCTATTTCTTAGCGTTCTCTTTTTATTTGAAATGGAAATATGAAAGTTTGAAACCAAAGGGTGTAGTGACGTCACTAAAATGGTCGCCATTTTAAATAGTGCAAAGTATTGAAATCAAAAGTAACCTATATGTTAACCAGGTAATTCAGCTACTTCCATGTAAAAATCACGTAAATCGGACCAGTGGTACTTGCGAGATTGAGTAATACACAGACACACACCATCTCAATTTTAGCCTCGCATCGCTCGCGTCATAGTCGTATCATATTGTTTTTCAATGAAATGCAGGTTTAACCCCGTGAACACCCCTTTAGAACCTGAATACCCAAAAATCCCTCCTTAGTAGACGTTTTCGACACACAACAAACAAACATATCCCCAAAATATCATTCTTCTAACTTTAATAGTTTTGGTTGGTCGATGAGAGCAAACATCCAAAAATCCTTCCTTAGTGGACGTTTTTCTTCCAGAAGTTCACCCCTCCCCATATGCCCCTTAAATTGCATTTATGAAAACACGGTCGAACACCTATTTATTTTATTTATTTATTCATTTATTTATTTATTTTTAAGCTGATAGATTTCCTCCGAGTTTCAGACTCCTCCCTATGTCGTTTAAGAGATACACGCTCAGTTAGGAATCTTTCAACCCCCACTTTTCATCCCTTTCACCTCATAATATACACTACATCGAAAAACCATTAGACATGTGTCAGCTTATTTTTAATGATTAGTATCCTATGTGCCAAGTATCACATCCCCAAATGAAACCACTCGTGAGATATTGTTATTCAATGGAAAGCACGTTTACCCCCTTAACACCTCTTTAGAACCTGAATATCCAAAACTCTTTCCTTAGTGGACGTTTTTGACATACAACGAACATATCCCCAAAATTTCATGTTTCTAACTTCAATAATTTTGGCTGGACGATGATGAGTGAGTGAGTCAGTCAGGACATTTTCTTTCATTTATTTTTGATAATTTCACCCGTCCCCATGAACCCCTTAAATTGGATTTATGAAACAAACGGTCAAACACCTATTTACTTATTTAAAGCCGTTTTCCCCCTGAGTTTGATGAGTGAGTAAGTGAGTCAATCAGTTAGGACACTTTCTTACCTGTTTTTTCCCCCCCAGAATTTCACCCCTCTCCAAGGGCCCCTTAAATTGGATTTATGAAAAAACGTTCGAACAGCTATTTACTTGTATTTTAAGCTGTTTTTTCCCACCGAATTTCAAACTTCACGCCTATGTCGTTTCAGAGATACACGCTCCGTCAAGAATCCCTCAACCCCCAATTTTCACCCCTTTCACCTCATAATATACACCACATCGATAAACCCTTAGATATATGTCTGATTATTTTTAATGATTAGTTTATATACCGAATATCACATCCCCAAACAAACAACTCATGAGATATCGTTATTCAATGAAATGCACGTTTACCCCCTTGACACGTCTATAAAACCCGAATAAACAAAAATCATTCCTTAGTTAACGTTTTCGACATACAGCGAACATCTTCCCAAAATTTCATGTTTCCAACTTTAATAGTTTTCGCTGGGCGTGATGAGTGAGTGAGTCAGACAGGACATTTTCTTTCATTTATTTTACCAGAATTTCACCCCTCCCCATGAGCCCCTTAAATTGGATTGATTAAAAAACGCTTGAACACCTATTAAATTATTTCTTAAGCTGTCTTTTTCCCCTGAGTCAGCCGGTTAGGACACTTTCTCTCCTTTTTTCCCCAGAATTTCACCCCACCCCATTGGCCCCTTAAATTAATTTATGAAAAAACAGTCGAAAACCGATTTACTTACTTTTTAAGCTGATTTTTTTCGCTGAGTTTCAAATTTCTCGCCTATGTCGTTTAAGAGATAGGCCTACACGCTCCATTAGGAATCCTTCAACCCCCACTTTTCAGCCCTTTCACCTCATAATAATACACCACATTGAAAAACGCTTAGACACATGTCTGCGTATTTTTAATGATTAGTTTATATGCCGAGTATCACATCCACAAATGAAACCACTCGTGAGATATTGATATTCAATGAAATGCAGGTTTAACCCCCTTAAGACCCCTTTAGAACCCGAATATCCAAAAAACCTCCCTTAGTGTACGGTTTTGACATACAACGAACATATCCCAGAAATGTCATGTTTCCAACTTCAATATTTTTGGCTGGGCGATGATGAGTGAGTGAATGAGTCAGGACATTTCCTTTCAATTTTTTTTCTTCAGAATTTCACCCCTCCCGATGAACCCCTTCAATTTGATTGAAAAACAAACTGTCGAAAAGCTATTTACTTACTTTAAAGCAGTTTTTTCCCGTGAGTTTGATGAGTGAGTCAGTCAGTCAGTCAGTTAGGACACTTTCTTTCCTGTCCCCCCCCCCCCGAATTTCACCCCTCCCCATGGGCTCCTTAAATTGGATTTATGGAAAAGCGGTCAAACACATATTTACTTATTTTTATACTGATTTTTTTTTCCCGCTGAGTTTCAAACTCCTCGCCTATGTCGTTTAAGAGATACACGCTCCGTTAGGAATCTTTCAATCCCCACTTTTCACCCCTTTAACCTCATAAACACATCGAAAAACCCTCAGACACGTGTCTTGTTACTTTTTAATGATAAGTTTATATGCCGTGTATCACATCCCCCAATGAAACCAATCGGGAGATATAGTTATTCAATGAAATGCAGGTTTAACCCCCTTAAGACCCCTTTAGAACCTGAATATCCGAAAATCCTCCCTTAGTAGACGGTTTTGACATACAATGATTATATCCCCAAACTGTCATGTTTCTAACTTCAATAATTTTGGCTAGGCGATGATGAGTGAGTGAGTAAGTGAGGGAGTCTGGACATTTTCTTTCAATTTTCTTTTTTCAGAATTTCACCCCTCCCCATGAACCCCTTAAATTTGATTTATGGAAAAAAAACTGTCGAACAGCTATTTACTTACTTTAAAGCAGTTTTTCCCCCCTGAGTTTGATGAGTGAGCCAGTCAGTCAATCAGTTAAGACACTTTCTTTCCTGTCCCCCCCCCCCAGAATTTCATCTCTCCCCATGGGCCCCTTAAATTGGATTTATGAAAAAACTGTCAAACACATATTTACTTCTTTTTTATGTTGATTTTTTTTCGCTGTGTTTCAAACTCCTCGCCTATGTCGTTTAAGAGACACACGCTCCGTTAAGAATCTTTTAATCCCCACTTTTCACCCCTTTCACCTCATAATATACACCACATCGAAAAACCCTCAGACACATGTCTTCTTATTTTTAATGATGAGTTTATATGCCGAGTATCACATCCCCCCCATGATACCAATCGGGAGATATTGCTATTCAATTAAATGCAGGTCTACCCCCTTAACACCCCTTTAGAACCTGAATAGCCAAAATTTCTCTCTTAGTGGGCATTTGCGGCCCTTGAGGAAGCTGCATACCAGATTTCATTCCAATCCGTTCGGTGGTTTCTGAGATTTCGTGATGAATAAATGAATGAGTGAGTGGGTGAGTGGTATTTGAAAAATATATAGTAGAAAGAAGATAGTGTCAAGTCTTTGTTATGCTAAACTCGGTTGACAGTGCTGTGTGAGCAGTTGAGTAACTAACGGGATTTCAAGTAAAGATCCTCATTTTCTATACCGGTAGTGCTGAGCACAATTGGCATCAAGTCGGCCGTGTCTCGACTTGAGCTATGTTGCCATGGAAACTATCTGCCTTGCCATTCCTTAATGAGTATATTTTATGATTTGATTAGCCTGTTTTTGAGTGAAAAGGGGCCAAAATCAGAAGAATGAGAAAGACTATCGAAAATTCATGGAGCCAGCGGTTCCTTCTGGGTCCTAAACTATGTGTATGCAAAATATGGATGAGATTGGTGGAACGGTGTAGATTTGTATACGGAACCAACATATATACATACATACATACATACAGACTTTCACTTTTATATATTAGATAGTACCTTTTTTACTTTGTCTGCCGTAACCGGATGGAAAGTAAAGAGCGGGTGGTCAGGTAGTGGGTGAAAAGGATCATGGGGTGTTGAATTAGTTGGTACTCTCTCTTCAGTGAAATATTCATTTAACTCATCAAGAGGTATGTCTGGTACATGTGTCTGTTGCTGCTGTTTGCCTCTACCTAGAGAACGCATATTATTCCAGGCATTCCTTGTATTCATCTTCTTTGTGACGTTTTGTTTGAAGGAGAATTTGGCGTTTCTTACGAGCTGCTTAATACGATTTCTGAGCACACGATAATTTTCAAAATCAGTTTCGTCACGGGTACGTTTAAAACGCCGGAACAGTGCATCACGCTGTGCCATCATACTTTTAATGTTATCATTTAACCATGGGCATACTGGGCGAGTAACTTTGATCGAATGTTTAGGGGCATGTTTGTCATACAGACTAATAATAAGAGAATTTAACTTGTTTACTTTTGCGTCAATGTTATCTAAGAGTAATATGTCATTCCAGGGAAGGTTGTATGCGTCATGTTTTAAGTCATCCATATTAATATTTTTCATGTTTCTAGTGATAATATATTTAGGTGTGTACTTAGGCATACGGAGGGAGTACGATAGGTAAATTAGGTCATAATAACAATATCGTATGGTCTCGGGTGCTGGGTGCAAGCTTTGTTATTTGCTCCCAGAGAGCAGCTTGCATGTCGAATTCTGTTGTTCCTTGGAGTGCTATGAAAGTCAAGGAGGTTAGATATCTAAGCTCTTTGACACTATAGCGCTTTCTAGTAGGGAAAGGAGGAACTTTTGTGTTGGCGGGATATGAATTTTGCCATTATACACGGCCTACTGAATTCAAATGGGTTCTTTAACATACCAATAACGTATGACATTCGTGTCGTGATTTTTGTCGCCTTTCAAAAATCACTTACCATAGCCAGGAGCGAACCTGCAGGCTTGGGGTTGGTAGTCCGACACGATAACCACTCAACCACCGTGGCAAGTTATCGATTATGATGAAGAAATAATAGGAAGAAGAAAAAGGTATTAAGCCACATTCGAAGAAATTAAATTCTGGTCTGAAGGCTAGAGTGGGGTACACCTCAGAGGCAGAACTGAGAAGAGTGGGTTCGATTCCTACCTGAGCCATATTAGAAGTGATTCTCCGTGGTTTTCCACTTCTTCTCCAGTCAAATGCCGGGATGGTACCTACCTTATGACGACGCCCAACTCCTTTTCAATTCTAGCACAGATTAGAAAAACGCACACTAATAATGCCATCACGATAACATAGGTTATCAGACTACTTCCACACACCCATGTATACGGAGCTACATGACCACAATGTTACAAAGCTCCACTGAATAAACAAACACATTTCTTTCTTTCTTTCTTTCTTTCTCGAACTAAGGTGAATTAAGAGACGAAGTGACATCCATCTTCTGCTTAAGACACTTAGTTAAAGTAGGGTGAAGTGCTGTATTCTAAAAGTCATGGCAGCAAGAACTTTATCTAGTGCATTTGTACGTATAGCTCTTGTAATCGTACTTAACTATTCACATAGTTCATCAGAAGACGACTTTGCATGTCGATGAAGTTAATTGGGATGAGTATCGGAACAATGTTCAGCTAATGAAGCCGGTTATTTAGGAAGTCAGATTAAGTCAGATAGCTTCGTGGATTCCAATACAACTACACCATACAAGACGTTAGACCCCACCTACTAGCAGTTTAGTAAATTAGGACCAAAGTGTGCTGTTATAGAACGGTTTGACGTGTCTGCTAGTTTGATGCATGTGTATACTCGTAAAAAACAAGAAGTTCCGTGACGAACTAAAGAGCCTAACTTTCTTAAAATTTAATATTGATGCCAATGATTAATCTATATGGATCTATCTAGAATAATGACGAAATTAAGTTGGTAATATCGAAATTTCTAATTAGTTCGAAATACTGTATACCTGGCATAATGTAGCCTATTAGAGAACTACAGTTGGCTGCCCTGGCGACTGAATATATTCTTAGTTCCATCTCTTAAGTTACAGATTACAAAATTTGGTTGTAGTCCAATGGACGTTACATGCAGTTGAACATTGGATCTAACAGCGCGCGTAAAATCATGTTGGCAACAATGACATACATGTATTGGTCAAAAATAATCTGAAATAATATGATCTATTGTTGTGTCAATTTTGAATGAAATCCATTAGTTACGGTAGTATAGAAGTTACATGCATTTTAAAATTGAACCTATCAGCAGGCTTAGAATCATGTTGGCTGCACTGACGTATATTAATTACTCCAAATTAATCTAAAATGCCAGGTACTATACGTGTGCAAAGTTCAGAGCTATTGGCTTGCATACTTTCTGATATATTGATATTACTTACTTATTTCCTTTCCTTCCGTGCGGGGCATAGATCATCCAAGAATGATTTCCATCGGGCTCTGTTTGTTGCCAAGTTCTTCACTTCCCTCCAAGTCTTTCCCGCTTTTCTGGCTACCTCTTCAATGGTGCGTTTCCAGGTGTTCCTTGGTCTTCCCCGTCTCCGAGCCCCTTGAGAATTCCAGTCCAGAGCTCTCCTTTCTACTGCATCATTCTGTTTCCGCAGAGTATGCCCAATCCAGCCCCATTTCCTCCGTTTAATTTGGACTTCTATAGGTTGTTGGTTAGCCCTTTGCCACAGCTCTTCGTTTGGGATTATATCTGGCCATCGTATACCCATAATCCGACGCAGACAACGATTGATGAATACTTGAAGTTGGTGGCTGATAGGATTGGTAACTTTCCATGTTTCACATGCATACAATAGGACAGCTTTCACATTGGTATTAAAAAGTCTGATTTTCGTCTTCCTGGATATGTTACGGATTCTCCATACTGGATAGAGCTGCACAAAAGCCCCATTTGCCTTTCTTATTCTGCTCTTGACATCCTCCTCAGCCCCTCTAATTCTCGTTACCACGCTTCCCAAGTAAACAAATGTATCCACCTGTTCTACATCTACTCCTCCCACAGTGAGACCAGCCTGTACTGTGGAGTTCACTCTCAGCTCCCTTGTCTTCTTTGGGGTTATCTTAAGTCCAACCTTCTAAGTTTGCCAGTTTTCCCTCTATGTCTCTGAAGCGCTGTGCTAGCATACATATGTCATCAGCAAAATCAAGATCCTCCAACCTGTCTCGAAGTCCCCACTGTATCCCTCTCTTCCTTCCTCTCCCCAACTTCCTGAGAGTATTATCAAGAACAATCAGGAACAAAGTGGGAGAAAGTATACATCCTTGTCGTACTCCAGTCTGGATGGTCAATGGCTGGGATAGCTGACACTCATGCAGGACTTGACATTCATAACCAAAATACATCTCTCGTATGATGTTAACTATTTTACTTGGTATACCATATTCCTTTAAGGTCTCCCACATGACCTTCCTATTAATGGGATCAACGGCCTTCTCAAAATCTATAAATGTGATGTACAGTGCTGCCTGCCATTCGTTACTCTGCTCCACAATAATCCGTAAAGTGTTAATTAAGTCCACACAACTATGGTGTTCCCTAAATCAAACTTGTTCTTTCCTCAACTTCGACTCGATAGACTTCTTCACGCGATTCAAGATTATCCTGAGAAATACTTTGCTTGGTACGGATAGTAAGGTAATACCTCTCCAGTTGTTACAATTCGTCAGGTCACCCTTCTTTGGGATTTTAACAATCACACCTTTCTTCCATTCCGCAGGCAGCTTCTCTTCAAAAAAGATCTTTTCCATCAATGGCTTCAGGATATTAGCTGTGGTGCCCATGTCTATCTTGAGGACATCTGGCGAAATGTTGTCGACACCGGGGGCTTTTCCATTCTTCAGCTGTAGCAAGGATTCTTTGATTTCAGCACAAGTTCGACTGTGCAAAAGAATATTTGGATCAGAATTATCAGGTTCATCATTCCTCTCTTCGTGGTGTTCATTAATCCCTCGATCAACATTAAAAATTTCGGTGAAGTATTCCCTCCACCGTTCTTGTTGTTCTTCTTGAGTTGTGAGTAAATTTCCCTGTTTGTCTTTTATGGGTCGGTTCTTTCGGAAACTTTTCTTGGACAGCACTTTTGTGATGCGGTACATTTCTTTGCTGTCACCCTTTGATGCAGCATCTTCTGCCTTCTTCGCCATCTCATCGATCCAATTACTCGTATCTCTCTTCACACTCTTGTTGACTTCTTTGTTAACGACCGTGTATTCTGCTTGTACTTTTGCTTTCTGATGTCGAGTCTTACACATATTCAACTTCTCCTTAATCATTTTCCTATGACTTATTGCCTCCCAAGTTTGTTCTGACATCCAATCCTTCTTGAGAGGATTGCTCTTTCCCAGGATTATTTCACTTGTATCAAGGATGATGTTCTTTACATTACTCCAGGAAGATTCAATATCAGTTTCTGCTGTATCAGATTGGAGTACCTGAAAACGATTTCTTAGCTCCAATTTAAATTCTTCTCTGACCTTCTCCTCCTTCAACTTCCTCACATCAAATCCCTTGCTCTGTTTTTCAAACCTCTTCTTTGCCACCATGATCTTCATCTTGAACTCAGCCAGCATAAGGTGGTGATCACTGCTAGCATCAGCTTCTCTCTTATTCCGAACATCGGTGGGGGATCTTCTGAATCTCCTACTCACTGCGATGTGGTCAATTTGGTTCTCAGTGTCATGATCAGGGGAATCCCACGTGATCTTATGACACCTCTTATGAGGAAGCAAAGTACCTCCAATAATAAGGCCATGGCTAGCACAGAAGTTTGTGAACTTTTCCTCATTTCCATTCCTATCCCCAAGGCCATGTACACCCATCACATGTTCTAGTCCCTCGTTGTTCTCTCCTACCTAAGCATTAAGGTCTACCATTATTATTGACACCGGTATGGCCAGGGTGGATGAGCCTACTTACCTTTTCTGAGAGGTCCGCATCGCTTCAACAGCAAAATCACCGCAGATGACATGCCCCAACAGAAGAACACCTAACGGTGGAAGGAAGGTGGAGAAGAGGGGAAGGCACAGGCTCTCTACAGACACCCTCCGATAACTAATAGAATTGTTGCCGACAAAAAAATGCCACAACAGTTGCTTAAAATTTAAAAGAAAATTTAATCACTAAAAGGGACAAAGAAAATGAAAATTTAACAAAATCATTAAAAAAAAAGAAACTCTATGGCCAAGACAAACTCTCCCTGGTAATGCATATGGCTTAAGGCCAACACAAGTTATTTACATAAGTAGGCAAGAGACGGTTTAACATGCTTACTGAGCGAAATGAAAACATTTAATTTAAAAATTAAATTAATAATGCCAAAAAGATAAAAAAAACAGGAATACAGGAATTACCAAATGAGAAAGGGCTTGATGACATAGTAGTACGCAATACCGACCTGACATGCAGAGATCAAGGCCACGATGCAAAACGAAAAATTTAAAATTAAATTAATAAAATAAAATAAGGTCAATTAAGAAATCCACAACATTCGTGACGGAGAAAAACACAGGAACATTCACCAAAAACACAAAGTTAAACCAACAAGGTTAACAAAAAACATATTAAGCTAACACCACAACACGTTTGAGTCTCCCGGTCGACGCCTAGAGACTACACTCTCAAGACCAGAATGCACTCGGGAAAAACAAAAACAAACATGGCCACCGAATAGACGACCGCATGTCCGATCGAATTACGGCAAACAATTAGCATAAAAATAAATTAAAATCACCAGAGAATAATAGAAAGGGATGAAAGAATTACACCTTAACACTATTGACATGAGGCTTTTTAGATTGTAACGGATCGTAAAATAAATAAATAATAGGACTATCCCAAAGACTACCAAAAACTAAATAAATAAAAATTTACAACGTAAAATAAACTAGAAACGTGTCTCCAGAAAGGTACGAAGGAAAAGAATAAAATTTACATATCTGGTAACATTAGCAAAACAGAAAAATTAGGCCTACCAGGCAAAACAAAATACAGAATTAAAACATTAATATAAGGCCAATATCGGAGCTCCCAAAACAATATATTAAAAATAATAACGTACCTTAAAACTTCTCTGTGGAGACACAATAAAAATAAAATAATTAACACATTTTAAATAATATAAAAGATATGAACTGCCTGAACATTGCTGCGGGAGCACACCCAAGCCGCTTCGATCACCCACGAGGCTTTCCTTCTTGTAGCCAGTAAATAAACAGACCACACGTCATCTTCACGGCAAATTAAGAAATAATAGCCTAGGAGCACAGGCATTTCCTTAGTTTCCTTTTAATATATCATATTTCGTAGAGGCTAGGGGCGAAACCCCCAGCACACGGAGGGATACCCTTTTACACCAGCTGGCTTCTTGCTTTCTTTACGACAGACTATCAGATCACAACATGGCGGAGAATCCAAAGTCAAATACGGCACTGCATTCATGTTAATGTAATTGTCCAATCACAGCTTGACACATCAAGCAACAATGTGCATATTATGTAATTATTTTGGCGGTATGAAGTATATACAGTCTTTTGTTCAATGACGTAGAATACAATATCCTTCAAATATGTCTCGATTAGGATGATACCAGAAGGCACCACAAGCACACTCTAGCGGTAGAAGGTACAACTCCGGCTAGGGACGTCGAAGTCCGATGGATACTACCATCTCGTGTTCACAAGCGGAACCAAGCCATCAGGCGGTCCTTTTAAAAGTCGGAGACACATGAATATAGGGGAGATACATATTTAAAAACGTTGGTACGGGCATTGCACGTAGCAGTCTCCCTCCCTTAAGCGCGAACACCGTTCACGAATATGCCTAGGCATAGGCAGTACTCCATAACTAGTCGATTCACCAAGCATGTTTCCAGAAGATAATGTTCACCAGTTAACTCCAATTGATGGACAAAACCGCATCGTTTTGGTTAGGAAGAGTGCAGGGTCTGATTATCAGTGAAGGGATAATTGATCACCTCGCAAACCGCTTAGTTAACAGCTTCACTGTGTCCATAAGTCTTCAGAAACGCGGAACACCAGCACCTGCAGTTCTTTCATAGTCCGAGACACGTTAGGTAAATTTTCAATAAGTCCAATGTTGTTAGTTTTAGACGAAGTAGGTGGAAGCAATGTGCCAGATATCATGCGACGCGTGGGCAGCCATTTACAAAACAGAAGTTAATCTTATTTCAAAAATAAAATTTTACAGAAATTACTAATTCTTAAGACATTTTATAAAAGAGAAACAAAGTTGAATTTAAATGAAGAAGGAAAATCATGACCATGCCCTAGATCCGTGCTCACAAATAGTTAATTAAATAACAAGATTACCTGGCTTCATCGGCCTCTTCAGGTGTGAGGTGATGTACCGAGGATTCTACGGATGTAATAAGTTCTTCAATAGGAATTCCTGAAGAGGCCGAGGAAGCCAGGCAAGAATGTTCCCGAGTTCTCAAGACCGCTAAGCCACCTAACACCAACTTAAAACAAGGCGAAAGCCGGGCACTTAAAGATCTAAGGGACAATTCTGATATTATCGTTCTCCCCGCTGACAAGGGTAACGCGACAGTGGTATTGGATAAGGTTGATTATGATTCCAAGATCTCGTCTTTGTTATCAGATCCTGTATATAGGATTAATAGTCGTGATCCTACTACTCGCTACTCAAATGTCACCGTCAAATTGATCAAGCAATCATCTATTCCAGCGGATGCAGCGAAGACTCTCCTTCCAGGGGATGCTAATCCTCCGAGACTCTATGGTCTTCCTAAAATACATAAGGAAGATGTTCCTCTTAGACCTATTGTTAGTACGATTGGTTCTCCTACATATGCCCTTTCCAAATACTTAGGTAGACTACTTCAGCCGCTTCTGGGTAACACGCCTTCGTACATTAAGGATTCCACACACTTCGTGGAAAAGTTAAAAGCTATAACACTTCAGCCGGGTGATATTCTAGTGAGTCTCGACGTGGTGTCTCTGTTTACGAGAGTACCTATTGATGGTGTTATGTCTCTCATTAATGGCCTTTTTCCTGAAGACATCACAAGACTTTTTTTTATCACTGCATGACCTCCTCCTACTTTCTGAGGAATGGGAATTTTTATGAGCAGACTGATGGTGTGGCCATGGGTAGTCCTCTCTCTCCTGTTGTGGCTAATTTCTTCATGGAGAACTTTGAAGAGAAAGCTTTGTCGTCGGCTCCTTTCAAACCGAAGATCTGGTGGCGTTATGTGGATGACACGTTCGTTGTTTGGACGGAAGGTGAGGAAAATCTTAGCCATTTCCTGGATCACCTTAATCTCCAGCACCCTTCTATTTGTTTCACCATGGAAAAGGAATCTGACGGTAAAATACCTTTTTTAGATGTTCTCGTCACCAAGAAAGAGGATGGATCTTTAGGACACAGCGTTTTTCGTAAGCCAACACACACCAATAGATATCTCCACGCAAGTTCTCACCATCACCCTGCCCAGAAACATGGTATACTTACAACTCTAACTACCAGGGCTAGGAGGATTTGTGAAGTGTCTTCTTTACAAGAAGAAATTAACACCCTGCGAACCACCTTTGAGAGCAACGGTTATAGCAAGCCTTTGATTTCTACGGTTCTGAAACCAACAAATAATAATAGGACGTCAGTTGAGAAAAGAGATGTAAGAGGAACTGCTTACTTTCCGTACATACATAACACAACGGATCGTATTGCTAAAATCCTACGTCGATACAACATACGGACTGTATTTGGAACTTCCGTTAAGATTAGGCAACTCCTGCGACCAACTAAGGACAGTTTGCCTAAATTGCAACAACCGGGTATCTACAGAGTTCCCTGTACTTGTGGCAAGGTTTACATCGGGCAGACTTCGAGAACAATATGCACTCGCATTAAGGAACATAATAGATGTATCAGGCTCATTCAACCTGATAAATCAGCTGTTGCCGATCATGCTTTAACACCTGGCCATGATGTCATGTTCCAAGGAGTGGATGTTCTTGCCCGTATAAAGCAATATCGCCCCAGAATCATCAGGGAGGCGGTTGAAATACGTAAACACCCAGATAATTTCAACCGCGACACCGGCTACAATCTCAGTGAATCCTGGCTACCTATTATCAGAACCCTGAGAAAGTAATTCACTGCTGCTTTCCGTTGTCCCTAACATGGGGCTATAATGGCGTCCATCTTTGGGCACTTTCTATATGTTCTTCGTTGCTTTCTCTTAGCAACATTGTCGTATTCCAGATTATTCCTGACGATGAAAGACATGGTTTCTTTCGAAACGCGTCGAATTTTAGTATAATAAAACACGGCATAAGCCCAAAATTCAACATTATGAATAACAAGATTAACTTTTTACAGACTAGTAGTACATTTCAATAATACGCGAGTTGAACGACTATACATTTAGCAAGAGCTACGGTAGAGGAACGACCACTCAAATTCCCAAGGAAACAGGTATACAAGATCACCATGAGTTAGGTCTCCCACCGAGTCCAACTTACATGCTAGCATCTTCTATGAAAACATCAAAATTAGTTTCAATTTTACAATTTACCATAAAATGGGAATTACCCAACAGTTACAAGTTGTATCCCAGTAGAGTTTTTAAAACCCAATTCAAAATTTCAGAAGGAACAGATGCCTGAAGGCTTCAATGAAGGTTAGGGATACTCTACATTATACAAAAATCGGTTTACAAAATTTATGGTAGCATTTCCTCATTACAAACCTCTCCACCTCGTTTTATGTGCGACAGATGCACTCTGGATATTTTGTTGGCCTTAGGGTTTCGAATAAGAAGAGTAACGGGAGTCAGGAATGCCTCTACATAACAGGGGCCTTTGAAACGAGGGGTCAACTTGCTAGAAACTAGATTACTGACGCCCTTGGGCTCGAAATTGCGGACGTACACAACATCTCCAATTTCCAAATCAGCTGGCTTGCGACAGGCATTGTGTCGCTTGGCAAGTTGGTGATGTGATACCTTAATACTCTCTCTAGCCTTGTCAAATTTCGCCCTCATATCCTCGGGCGTGAAACTGTCTGGAAGGAGATCGTGCAGGTTCCACAGATTGGACAACGGAGAATTAGCCATAAAGGAAAACATTAACGAAAAAGGGGTGGCTTGCGTGCTCTCGTGCACGGCGGTGTTGAAAGCAAAGTTGAGCCAATGCAAATTAGAATCCCACTTGGAATGGTCGTCGTGGTGGAAAGCAATCAGAGCAGAACGGAGATTACGATTGACTCGCTCAGCGAGAGACGGGTTAGGAAAATAGGGAGTGGTGGTTACATGAGAAATAGCATAATCAAATAAGAATTGACGGAACTGATGAGATACAAAGCACTTGGCATTATCTGATACCAGGAACTGACATGGCTCAAAAGATGAAAAGATGGAATTAAGACACTTTATGACGGAACTGGTCGTAGCCTGTCTGGTGGGGAATATCCAACTAAACCGGGTGAAACCGTCAGTGCAAACAAGCGCAAATTGGTTTCCCCGACCAGAGCGAGGGAACGGGCAAACATGGTCGATAAAAAGCCTCTCCATGGGTCTAGATGCCGGTTCAGATGACAACAGGCCAACCTTAGTAGAAACCAGAGGTTTGCTAATACTACATGAAGCACAATTTCTAATGAGCCTCCTGATGTCGCCATCCATACCTTGCCAAATGAAGAACTGTCTGATTTTAGCTCGGGTCTTGAATACTCCTAGGTGGCCACCAATAGGAGATTCATGATAGTAACGAAAGATTTCCGGAATGAGGACTGACGGGAGCACAATTTTAGGTAGACGGTCATGACGAGACGAACAACACAATACACCATACTTTAGAGAGTAGGGCTTGATCACTTCACCAGAATTGATTCGGTCAATTAGGCTAGAAAAGGAGGGATCTTCTTTCTGGAATCTCCTCACATCTTCAAAAAGCACAGGGGAATTGCTGAGAACGACATTGACATAATTTACAGGAGATACATGGTTTGCGGGTTCACAATTTTGAATATCCTCTTCGGATGTTTCCTCATACATGTGGCTTAATGAATCAGCTACCGCATTTTCGGACCCACGAATATGGTGGACGGTGAACTGGAATGACAAAATCCTAGTTGCCCATCTGGCAATCCTACCAGTTTTACGGGGTTTCCCTAACACCCAGCTCAAGGCTTGGTTATCGGTCTCGAGGAGAAACTTAGTGTGCTCAAGATACATACGGAATTTTTCCAGGGCGAACAACACAGCTAAACCCTCAAGTTCGTATATGGAATACTTCCTCTCTGCGTCCGTTAAGGTACGAGAGGCGTATGCAACGGGTTGCCTACCCAGATCAGACTCTTGCAGTAGGACACAACCAACACCACGACCAGACGCATCAGTCTGTACAATGAACTGCTTCCCAAAATCCGGAATGGCTAACACAGGGGCGTTAGAGAGTGCAAGCTTAAGATCTTCGAAGGCTGCCTGCTGAGAGGGACCCCACTCAAACTTCACAGCCTTTTTGCGTAATTGATTTAGAGGAGGAGCACGGTCGGCAAAATTACTGATGAACTTACGGAAGAAGTTCACCATATCAATATAACGAGCAACACCCTTGGCGTTCTTGGGTGGTTTAAAATCTCTGATGGCCTGCGTACGAGACTGGTCCACGGAGATACCAGATTCGGAAACAATATGACCCAAGAAGGAAATTTTGGGCTTGGCAAAGGAAACCTTGGACAATTTGACGGTAAGGCCAGCGTCACGCAACCGATCAAGTGCAACTTTCAGATGATCAACGTGTTCCTCGAAGGACTCAGAATAGATCACCACATCGTCAAGATGGCGGAACACAAATTTGAATTTAATTTCTGAAAACACCTTGTCCAGAAGTCTGCTCAACACAGCGGCTCTGGTGGATAGGCCAAACGGGACACGGGCATACTCAAACAGTTTCCAGTCAGTGGAAAAAGCAGTAACATGCCTGGATTCCGGAGAGAGGGGAATTTATTTATTATTGACAAAGCACAATGTGGAAGTAAGAAGAATTTCAATCGAGGATCGTGAACACCTTCGCGTTGCGAAACCAACTAAAGCATGTATGAAGGTCCGGCAAAGGAATGGATTGTAAAACAACCTTTTGATTAAGAGCCCTATAGTCGACCACCGGCCGAAAACCACCGGTAGGTTTTGGCACAAGGAATACAGGGGATGAGTAGGCCGAGATAGAAGGTTGGATTACACCTTCTTCCAACATCTTATCGATAATCTTCCGAAGTTCAGCCATCTTGGGCGGGGCTAGGCGATACGGGCTGGAACGCACCGGCACAGAATCGGTTAGCTCAATCTTGTATTCCTTCAAATGGGTTACACCCAACTTGTCAGTAAATACATCACTATACTCCTGACATAACCTCTTTATGGCATCCTTTTGAGGACTCGTTAAATTTTCCAGATCGAGATCCTCAATAGTCACAGGTTCACTAACTGAATTGAGAGCAGGAGAAGATAAAACCGGGTTAAACGATAATTTACTTTGCGGATTAAACTTAAACCATAAGTTGCGAGCACCAAAATCAAGAAGCATACCAACGTGGGACATGAAATTAGCTCCAATGACCACAGAACAGGAAAGATTCCTGGCAACAAAAAATTTAAACTTCCATGAACAATTTAGAATATGGATTTTGACTGTCATACTACCCAAAATATTTAAGTTTGAACAATTTGCCGAAATAAAAGATTCATTGTTAGGCTCTAACTCAGGTAATTTGCAAACACTCTTCATAGATAAAAATCAGACCTCGCTTATAAAGGATGCGACACTACCAGAATCAAGCAATGCAGAAACGGGCTCGTCATTAACACAAATTACAATAAACGGGGATATTCCTTTAGCCACAGGAGAAATTCCAAAATCATTATTCACTCTAAAACGATTACAATTAGATGACGAGGACACCCGCACCACAGGTTTCACATTATGTTTAGAATTAGGCTGACTTGCCACGACATTGCTCACCGACAGGTTAGGTAGGTCAGCGACATAAGCAGAATTAGCACGTGATGAATTAGTTTTCAAAGAGTTATCAAGATTTTCATTAGTAGGGCGACCAGAAACTTCACAGGGTTTTCCCAAATTCTCATGCACAGAAATATCCTTAGAAGTAATATCCGAATTGGTCTCCAAAATATCCCGTCATTGGCGATACACAACTTGGTTATTCGGACACACCTTCTTAACATGTCCCACGCCACCGCACGTGTGGCACTTAACATTGGGTCTAGGATGAAACATAACCTTAGGAGGGGGACGAGACATCAAGGAAGGAGGGGGACGAGACATCAAGGAAGGAGGAGGAACATTAGCTACACGAAGGGAATCTGCAGGTTTCACAGCCATAGCCTCTATAATGACCTGTTTTAGCTCGACAAATGACGAAGGCCTGGTGCACATAGTCATGTATGACCTATATTGAGGCGAAAACCCATTTACAATAGATGACACCAACTGTCGTTCAGTTAAAGGGGATGCAAATACCTGGGCATATACCTTAATGTCACTGACATAGTCGCTAAGTGACTCGTCCAACCTTTGGACACGATATAAGAACTTTTGCTCAAGAGTACTAAGGGCACTCGCAGGGACAAAAAACCACAACACTTCCCTAATGAACATGGCTAACGACATGCGGAGGTGGATAGCTTCAATCAGCTTATCGCGCAGCATACCGGATGCAACAGGATACAACAGTTGGAAAATCTGATTTTCCGACATCCCAAAAATCGAGGCATGGTTACCCAATTCGACCACTTGCTTTAAAAATAGGACCACTTGGGTAACGTCATCTAGGTTGAAACTCTTCAACTTAGTTAAGAAACTAGAAATAGGGTGAGGAATCGACCCATAATTAACAGTAGGGGAGTACGTAGCGTTTGGAAAAGATACATTATTACCAGGGCAGCTCCCTCGCACACCCTCTACAGGAGACAAAACATTTACATTGCCAGAGAAAAAACTGGGATGCAATGGGTCGTTAGGGCCCAGGAAACCATTAGGTGACCTAACATGAGAAGAATGACCGTATCCAGGGTTAAGTGGTCTGGACGAGCCAGAACCAGGCAATAGAGGGGCAGGCAAACCACTACTAGTAATCGATCCCAAAACCTCAGACCTAGTAAACAGAGGTGATTCACGTTCAACCCCAGAAGAACTCTCCAAATTCACAAGGTTATCTCTTAAGTCAATTAAATCAAAATCACTATTATTGTCGGCCATTTTGAAAAACACAGAATGCAGGCAGACAATACAGAAAGAAACAAATTTTAGGAATTACGAGGACAGTTTACAATTTCACAACCATACCATAACTACCAATTACCAACACCATAGATTAGGTTGACACTCGAACACAGCCACAATGCTATACAAAATCATGCACAATGCTGCCCAGAACTGCAGACGTCACCGCTTGATTGGCTCGAGAACAGGAAGCTAAATTACAAAAATTGCCACAAACCACATGGCGAACAGCTTCAGACAGGGCTCCACGATGCCTTCACTCGTAGCATATAGGCTATCAGAATACTAACAAACCCACATTTCCCATGCCAAGAACACATGTCAGTCACTTACCAAGCTTCAATTTTCACCGGGAAAGTTGCATCACAAACAGGATAAAAACCAGCATAGACACCTCACTTGGAACAGGTCACTTACATAGCACCACATGGATACTCAGAGGCAAACATGAAATCAAACAAACGACAAGGATTAGCATTAAACAACATCGAGTTCACTGACATGACAGATCCCATCAACAACCGCTCCATCAGCACCAGAAGGGTCCATAAAACGAGCCTGCGGGAAAGGAGGAGGGGATGGCTGCAGAAGCGAACACTAGCGCGATCTGCTACCAAAATGACACCGGTATGGCCAGGGTGGATGAGCCTACTTACCTTTTCTGAGAGGTCCGCATCGCTTCAACAGCAAAATCACCGCAGATGACATGCCCCAACAGAAGAACACCTAACGGTGGAAGGAAGGTGGAGAAGAGGGGAAGGCACAGGCTCGTCTACAGACACCCTCCGATAACTAATAGAATTGTTGCCGACAAAAAAAATGCCACAACAGTTGCTTAAAATTTAAAAGAAAATTTAATCACTGAAAGGGGCAAAGAAAAATGAAAATTTAACAATCATTAAAAAAAAAAGAAACTCTCTGGCCAAGACAAACTCTCTCTGTTGATGCATATGGCTTAAGGCCAACACAAGTTATTTACATAAGTGGGCAAGAGACGGTTTAACATGCTTGCTGAGCGAAATGAAAACATTTAATTTAAAAATTAACTTAATAATGCCCAAAAGATAAAAAAAACAGGAATACAGGAATTACCAAATGAGAAAGGGCTTGATGACATAGTAGTACGCAATACCGACCCGACATGCAGAGATCAAGGCCACGATGCAAAACGAAAAATTTAAAATTAAATTAATAAAATAAAATAAGATCAATTAAGAAATCCACAACATTCGTGACGGAGAAAAACACAGGAACATTCACCAAAAACACAAAGTTAAACCAACAAGGTTAACAAAAAACATATTAAGCTAACACCACAACACGTTTGAGTCTCCCGGTCGACGCCTAGAGACTACACTCTCAAGACCAGAATGCACTCGGGAAAAACAAAAACAAACATGGCCACCGAATAAACGACCGCATGTCCGATCGAATTACGGCAAACAATTAGCACAAAAATAAATTAAAATCACCAGAGAATAATAGAAAGGGATGAAAGAATTACACCTTAACACTATTGACATGAGGCTTTTTAGATTGTAACGGATCGTAAAATAAATAAATAATAGGGCTATCCCAAAGACTACCAAAAACTAAATAAATAAAAATTTACAACGTAAAATAAACTAGAAACGTGTCTCCAGAAAGGTACGAAGGAAAAGAATAAAATTTACATATCTGGTAACATTAGCAAAACAGAAAAATTAGGCCTACCAGGCAAAACAAAATACAGAATTAAAACATTAATATAAGGCCAATATCGGAGCTCCCAAAACAATATATTAAAAATAACAACGTACCTTAAAACTTCTCTGTGGAGACACAATAAAAATAAAATAATTAACACATTTTAAATAATATAAAAGATATGAACTGCCTGAACATTGCTGCGGGAGCACACCCAAGCCGCTTCGATCACCCACGAGGCTTTCCTTCTTGTAGCCAGTAAATAAACAGACCACACGTCATCTTCACGGCAAATTAAGAAATAATAGCCTAGGAGCACAGGCATTTCCTTAGTTTCCTTTTAATATATCATATTTCGTAGAGGCTAGGGGCGAAACCCCCAGCACACGGAGGGATACTCTTTTACACCAGCTGGCTTCTTGCTTTCTTTACGACAGACTATCAGATCACAACATGGCGGAGAATCCAAAGTCAAATACGGCACTGCATTCATGTTAATGTAATTGTCCAATCACAGCTTGACACATCAAGCAACAATGTGCATATTATGTAATTATTTTGGCGGTATGAAGTATATACAGTCTTTTGTTCAATGACGTAGAATACAATATCCTTCAAATATGTCTCGATTAGGATGATACCAGAAGGCACCACAAGCACACTCTAGCGGTAGAAGGTACAACTCCGGCTAGGGACGTCGAAGTCCGATGGATACTACCATCTCGTGTTCACAAGCGGAACCAAGCCATCAGGCGGTCCTTTTAAAAGTCGGAGACACATGAATACAGGGGAGATACATATTTAAAAACGTTGGTACGGGCATTGCACGTAACAATTATAATCACATCTCTCTTACTGCTTTTCTTTACTGTCTCATGTAGAAGGGAGTGCTTCCTTAAGTTCGTCTTCTGATGGTTCCGTGGGTGCATAGCATTGTATAATCGTAAAATTGCGAATGCGAGTCTTAAATCTTGCTGATAATATTCGCTCGGAAGTGGGTTGCCAACTTATAAGGCTTTTCTTTGCATGTTCAGTAAGCAAAACACCAACTCCATCTCTGAGTTCCGCATTCCCCTCGCTCCTCCCAGAGTATATGAGGGTAAGTCCTTCATAAGTTTTTATCTCACCAAAATCTGGCCATCTTATCTCACTGAGCCCAAGTATATCAAGTTTATACGAGATCATTTCTCTGGTCTCCTGCCTCAGCCTACTACTCTCACCCAAAGTCCTCACATTCCAGAAACCTATTCGTGTCTTCCTTTTCGTGCCGAAAGTTGTCAACATGAGATCCGTCTGGTTTTCATTCTTTTCAGTTTCTTTAATAAACAATTTCGGAGAGTGCGAGTTATTAGCCCACAGCTTCCTAGTTTTCTGGTAGGGCTGCCACCTTAAGGACTGAAAACGAGCCCCCGCAGTTTTCCAACCGTACCACTGAATTACAGCTCCGCCTGGAAATAACCTACTGATGACGCTGCTGCCCACCATCATGGTGTAGTCTTTCATTTAGTCTGGTCTCTCACCCTCGATCTTACCGGCATGGGTGACCCTGCCAGGAGCCGAAGCTCCCGCCGGCATTGCTCTCGGGATCACTGAAACACACAAGCCTCCCCACCACGTCAAGGTACCGGAACATGGGGGAGGATATATTGATATTAGGGTAACAAAAATAGAGAAAGTATTTATTAACAGTTGGCAGCCCTGGTTACTCTTAAGAATCGGCATAGTCATATCTGTTATGGTACACATAACACACACGAAATTTGGTTGAAATCCAAATGATAGTTTAGAAGTTACATGTATTTAAAGTTGGACCTCTCAGCAGGCTTAGAAACATGTTGGTAGCACTGACGTATATACGTTACTCCAAATTAATATAGAATGTCAGGTACTATACGTGTGCATAGTTTAAAGCTGTCGGCTTGCATACTTTCTGATGTATGGGTATTTGGATTAAAAAAGAGCATTTATTAACAATTGGCAGCCCTGGTGGTTCTTAAGACTACGCTCAGTCATATCTGTTTATGTACACATAGCACATACGAAATTTGGTTGAAATCCAATTGATAGTGTAGAAGTTATATGAATTTAAAATTTGGACCTATCAGCAGGCTTATAATCATTTTGACAGCACTGCCATGTATGGCCTCCTGGAAATTAAACTACAATATTATTATCTATACGTGTGCCAATTTTGAAATAGCTCCCATTCATACCTTCCAAGATATCCAACATGGAGCTCACATTTCAATTGCGATTTTTCAGCAGTTGGTAGCACTGACATCATTTTCAAATATGGCCGTGAGATATTCAGGTATAGATCTTTACTCCTACCAAATTTCTTTTAGATTGCTGCAGCCGTTTAGGAGTTCATAGGGGGGGGGGGCACACACACAGCCAGCCAGCCAGCCAGCCAGCCTGACAGACAGACAGACAGACAGATAGAAGGACAGACAGACAGACAGACAGACAGACATTTGCCCAATCTCATAAGTCTACTTTTTCCTCATTTTTGCAAAATGTGAAAAGTAGGCTAAAAATGGGGAACTTGATGGAACCGTAAGTTAGGTGCTCGTCTCGTCACCTGTATGGCTGGGGGTTCGAATCCCGAAGACAGTGGAGTGGAAATTTTCACCTGAAAAATCGTATGGCGTCTGGAAGGTCATTGAGCCTTATATTTTCGGCCAATAATTAAATGAGCCAAGGTACCGATAGCAGTAGCTACACTCGCTAACTAGGCCATTGGGCCAAGCTATCTTCGGAAAAGGTAAACAAGGGTTTGAACCCCCTCTTTGGCCGTCCTTGAAATGATTTTCCAAGGTCTCCCAATTTTCAACTCCAGCCAAATTCCGGGACGGTATATTTTGACAGGCCACGGCCGCTTCTTTTCATCTCCTTGTCTAGTTTCATTCATCTTCATTCATTATCTTGTTGGAAGCCATTTTTCAGTGTTGCCTTAGTGATAGAAATTAATGTTTTTAGGTCGGTAAACATGACTGTACCCAATTGTATTGGGTGTTATGCCCTTACCCCCCAAAAATTACATTACATGAGATTGATACGTTAAAAGTTTTCATATAATTACATTACGTGAGATTAACAAATCAGGGTTATGGAGAACACCTAATACAATTGGGTAGAATCGTTATGACCGACTGAAAACTATAAATTTCGCATCTTCATTCATTTCATATCTCAAGCGTCTTCTCATAAATTTGGCGCCACGTCAGGAAGCGCATTCGGACGTAAAACACCCTCCATATAGACCTAGTTCATAATCGCATTTTATAAGGGGCATACCTAAATCAACCAAGGGGGCTCCGGTGACTTCAATTTATATTGAGGCTGGCTGCGTGACTCAGGGGTAACGTTCTCGCTTGCTGGGCCCAAGGTTGCAGGTTCGTATCCTTGCGCAGTCAGCTGGCATTTGAGGGTGCGCAAATGCGAGGGAACCGTGTCAGTAGATTTACTGGCACGTTAAAGATCCCCTTCGGGGCAAAATTCCGGCACCCCGGCGTCTCTAAAAGCTAGAGTAGTTAAAAGGGACGTAAAACCAATAACATTTTTATTAATTTATATTGAATTTAGACTGAGCCTCCGTGGCTTAGGCGGCAGCACGCCAGCCACTCACCGCTGTGTCCGTGGTCAAAATCCCGGTAGTTCCATGTGAAATTTGTGCTGGACAAAGTGGAGGTAGACAGGTTTTTCTCCGGGTACTCCGGTTTTCCCTGTCACAATTTCATTCCAGTAACACTCTCCACTATTATTTCATTTCATCTGTCATTTATTTAGGCATTGCCCCAGGGCTTCGGCAGCCGGCACAGTTCATATCCTCGCCGCTAGATGGAGGTTTCATTCACTCCATTCCCTGACTCGGTCAGTTGACTGGAAGCAGACTGTGGATTTTCAGTTGATTGACTGGTGATTATGAGCACCAAGGTGCAGTGCCATGATGTGAAACTGTTCGGATGCGAGTGAGTTCGAACCTCATCGCTGTCCGTACTTGAAATGATACTCCGTGGTTTTCCATTTTCATCTCCAGGAATATGCCGTGCTTTCTTTCAACACCTTGTCCAGCTATTATGGGCAGTTGACCTCGTAGTTCCACCCCTTAAAACATCAATTACTAACTGTCGAGCTTCATTCATCTTCACCTCTCATTAACTCCTTTCAAGAGGCAAGCGCCAGCAAGGACATCCAACCTTATAAACATTCCTCTCAGCACGCCGGAAGGCGGAAGTACCTAGGTAGATTTCAAATGTTTCGAATTCACTAAATCTTCCAATTGTTGTGCACCTACAAATGTTCCACATGTTCAGCTTACTTCCCACAACATTTTGCTCATCCCTTGGGTGGGTCATATTAAAAATTCTCTCAGACGAAAGTTATAGGTAATTTTTAGAGAACTCTCTACCATTTTAAACGGTTTAGATATTGTGATTATTAAGGGCGGTATGAATTTTTCTCTCTCAAAACTTCATTTTTCCCACCCTTAGGTCAATGGTTGGTGCTATCAAAAACTTTACTAAGATACGTTTTTGGGTCCCTATCCGAAGAATAGTATGAACTTTGAATCAATTCGATTTTTCACATCCTAAGAAAGTTATAGCTATATTTCACGTTTTCGAAAAAGACCCCCTTTTCCACTTCCAGTCCCATTTTGCTTATTAACGTACTAGACCAAGATATTAAACGGTTATATTTTATCTTCAAATTTGAAAGTGATTGGTGCAAAATGACGGTCGTTACCAACTTCACAAGAAAGTGATATACTGTATATATGAATTTTGAACTGACGGTGGTTTGGGGGGTGGGGGCGATGCGAAACGCAAAGATATGTTAAAATTTTCCGTAAGTCGTAACATGGTATATCCATTGCATTAGGTAGCTTTCTGATGAAATCTACCTAAAACCATCCACCACATAGACATCTCCTCTCACACCATACTTGACCCCGTAAAATGGGTAGAAATACAAACTTCATGTACCAGTAAATCATAAGTCAACGTTAGTCAGTATGATATGAAGGCCATCTCGTGATGCAGTTACGAGCATTCTTCTTACCCCTAAGTTCAGGGTTCGATTTCCGGCTATGCCCTGAAAGTATATTCTGGTCTGAGGGCTGGAAAAGGCTACACCCAGCCTCGGGAGGAAGCTGTCTAAGAAGTGGTTTTCCATGGTTTCCTACACTACTCCCGGCAAATGTCGGGATGGTTCTTAACTTAAGGCCACGATCTCCTCCTTCCAAATCCAAGCCCCAATTACAGAATTGATACACTCATTAATAACCCCCCCCCAGGGTCTCACATCTAGTGAGACGTGGGTTGGCGACCTCGGGACCCCAGCTGAGTCCGGCATTGCTTCCTCTTACTTGTGCCAGGCTCCTCCCTGTCTTCTTTCATATTGACCTCTCTTGGTCAACTCTTGTTCTCTTCCGATCCCGACGGTATTAGGGTATCCGAGGCCTAGGGAGTCTTTCACTTTCCTGCCTTATTTGGCCCTTGTCTCATCTTTCCTGATCCCTCATTCTTCGAGGGGTCAGACCTCTTCTTCTCTGTTCATTATATTCCCCTTTCTCTTTAAGATTCCCGCACTGTCTTTGCGAATTGCCCCCCCCCCCCACCGTGTATCTAAATTAACTTTAGCGAATTTTTAATCTACACTACTTTTTTAGGCAGTTACAATCTGAGTTCTATTTGGTAAGTATTTTCAGCCTCACTTAATTTTCGTTATCGTTTCAATTTCATTGTCATTTTCGTTATCACCCAAACCATTAGGGTCCGATGACCTAGCTGTTAGCTTGCCACGGTGGGTGAGTGGTTAACATGTCAGACTACCAACCCCCCAAGCTTGCAGGTTCGCTCCTGGCCGTGGTAAGTGATTTTTGAAAGGCATGTTGGCATGTTAAATAACCCATTTGAATTCAGTAGGCCGTGTTTATAATGGCAAAATTAATCTCGGGATTTTCCGCCAACACGAAGTTCCTCCGTGCTCTACTAGAAAGCGCTATAGTGTCAAGGAGCTTAGATTGCTAACCTCCTTGACTTTCATAGCGTTCCAAGAAACGACGAAATTTGACATGCAAGCTGCCCTATGGGTGTCTAATATCAAAGCTTGCACCCGGCACCCGAGGCCATACGATATTAATATTATTATTACCTAGCTGTTAGGCCCCTTAAAACAACAATTATCATTATCATCATCACTCATTAATACAGTCAAAACAATGTTACATGTTATCAGAAATATTTCACTCACACACAAGTACAGGGGCTATAAGACCATGATATCGAAAAGCCCCTAAATGGACCAACAACAACCGTTTGACCTGAAGTGAAGGAGCTGTTGCAAGACTACGTTTTATTGTAAGGATCGATAGTAAAGTCATGGTGGGCATTCTGAAGAGTGAAGTGTAGGGTGTCGCCCGGTATCCGAGCCTTAATGCACGACGTGCTATTGATTGGACGCGTGGACGCATCCCATCTGTTGTGTTTTCACGGCACGCTTGTTTCTGGACAGTAGCACTGACCTACATCTGCTCTCTTCCGGGAGACTTGACTCGCGCATCCTTGCTGTATTTGTCAACACTTGTCAGCGGTAACCTCGGATTGTAACATATATATTATGATTCATAGTGTGTGATATCTACTAGTTATCGTTCCCAATTTTTAACGCGGCCGAAGAAGATATGAGTTGTGTTTATATGTGGCAGAGGTTTCTATGGCCGAATGCCCTACTTGACGCTAACTTTATGCGAAGTGTTGTTGAGAAAGATACATGATGAAAGACAAGGGTTTCAAAGGAAGCAACCATGGTCTGTTAGAAGGTATCATCCTGACATTTGCCTGGAATTTAAAATCGGATACCACAGAAACAATTTCAAGGACGGTCAACGGCGGGGTTCAAACCCACTCAGTCTTTTGAGACCTGAGGTAGCCTTGGCGCCATGGCCTTGTGCCTCAACGCCCATACTATTAGTACTTCCAGAGAAATTGTTCTCCAATTGTCAGATAATGTCCCGTAAGGGGCTAATTTATTTTATGAAAATAAAATGAATCTTTAAAACATCAAACATTTACGAACTGACATTTTGTAATTCCTAAAACATACAATGAATTTGACAAAAGATCACTAGCTTACATGGAGCCATTTATTTTTAACAAGCTACCACAATCACTGCTTGTCTTAGAGAATATGGCATGACACACACATAGAAATACAAATTTAAAGAATTATCACATTGGATATTAACCTTTCAGGTGCTAAGTTACTTAGTTAGCCATTTGTTATCTCAGTAATGATTTTTAGCCTACTTTCGATTTTTGCAAAACATGAAAGTAGACTTATGAGATCAACACAGGGCGAAAAAAGTGTGTCTGTCTGTGTGTGTGTATGTGTGTGTGTGAGTCTGTGTGTGTGTGTGTGTGTGTATGTGTGTGTGTGAGTCTGTGTGTGTGTGTCTGTGTGTGAGTGGGTGTATTCTGAATGTCTGTCCCCCCCCTATCAATTCGAACACGGTGAATGCGAATTGAACGAAATTTGGTACAAAGGTAGCACTAGCAAAGGACACCTCAGTGTCATGTTTTATATCGCCGCCATCTTGACGGAAACGCAATGGCGGCCCCACAAATGTTCAAAGCTTAAATCAAATTACGATTAACCTAATCATCCGATCTCTACCAAATTTTGCAAAAACATACCTTTATGGGGGGAGCATCTTTTGACCAAACCAATAGGTCATCAGCGTAATAGTTTGCAGATGGCGGCCATCTTTGTGTGAAAATCGATTCCTCCTATTAATTCGAACACGGTGCAACCGAATGGAACGAAATTTGGTACAGAGGTAGTACTAACAAAAGGCACCTCAGTGTCATGTTTTATATCGCCGCCATCTTGACGGAAACGTAAGGGCGGCCACACAAATGTACAAAGCTTAAATCAAATTACGACTAACCTAATCATTTGATCTCTACCAAATTTTGCAACAACATACCTTTACGGGGGGAGGATCCTTTGACCAAACTAATAGATCATCAGCCTAATAGTTTGCGGATGGCGGCCATCTTTGTGTGAAAATCGATTCCCCCTATTAATTCGAACACGGTGCAACCGAATGGAACGAAATTTGGTACAGAGGTAGTACTAACAAAAGGCACCTCAGTGTCATGTTTTATATCGCCGCCATCTTGACGGAAACGTAATGGCGGCCACACAAATGTTCAAAGCTTAAATCAAATTACGATTAACCTAATCATCCGATCTCTACCAAATTTTGCAACAACATACCCTCATAGAGGAAGCATCCTTTAACCAAACGAATAGGTCATTAGCCTAATAGTTTGCGGATGGCGGCCATCTTTGTGTGAAAATCAAACACGGTGAAACCGAATGGAACGAAATTTGGTACAGAGGTAGCACTAGCAAAGGGTATCTCAGTGTCATGTTTTATATCGCCGCCATAGTGACAGAAACGTAATGGCGGCCACACAAATGTTCAAAGCTTAAGTTAAATTACGACTAACATAACCATCCGATCTCTACCAAACTTTGCAACAACATACCTTTATGGAGGAAGCATCCTTTGACCAATCTAATAGGTTATTAGGCAAATAGTTTGCTGATGGCGGCCATCTTTATGTCAAAATTGATTCCCCCTATTAATTCGAACACGGTGGAACCGAATGGAACGAAATTTGGTTCAGAGGTAGCACTAGCAAAGGGAACCTCACAATCATGTTTTGTATCGCCGCCATCTTGACTGAAACGTAATGGCGGCCACACGAATGTTCAAAGCTTAAATCAAATTACGACTAACCTAATCATTTGATCTCTACCAAATTTTGCAACAACATACCTTTACGGGGGGAGGATCCTTTGACCTAACTAATAGATCATCAGCCTAATAGTTTGCGGATGGCGGCCATCTTTGTGTGAAAATCGATTCCCCCTATTAATTCGAACACGGTGCATCCGAATGGAACGAAATTTGGTACAGAGGTATTACTAACAAAAGGCACCTCAGTGTCATGTTTTATATCGCCGCCATCTTGACGGAAACGTAATGGCGGCCACACAAATGTTCAAAGCTTAAATCAAATTACGATTAACCTAATCATCCGATCTCTACCAAATTTTGCAACAACATACCCTTATAGAGGAAGCATCCTTTGACCAAACGAATAGGTCATTAGCCTAATAGTTTGCGAATGGCGGCCATCTTTGTGTGAAAATCGAACACGGTGAAACCGAATGGAACGGAATTTGGTACAGAGGTAGCACTAGCAAAGGGTATCTCAGTGTCATGTTTTATATCGCCGCCATAGTGACAGAAACGTAATGGCGGCCACACAAATGTTCAAAGCTTAAGTTAAATTACGACTAACATAACAATCCAATCTCTACCAAACTTTGCAACAACATACCTTTATGGAGGAAGCATCCTTTGACCAATCTAATAGGTTATTAGCCTAATAGTTTGCGGATGGCGGCCATCTTTATGTCAAAATTGATTCCCCCTATTAATTCGAACACGGTAGAACCGAATGGAACGAAATTTGGTACAGAGGTAGCACTAGCAAAGGGCACCTCAGTGTCATGTTTTATATCGCCGCCATCTTGGCTGAAACGTAATGGCGGCCACACGAATGTTCAAAGCTTAAATCAAATTACGATTAACCTAATCATCCGATCTCTACCAAATTCTGCAACTACATACCTTTATAGAGGGAGCATCCTTTGACCAATCTAATAGGTCATTCGCCTAACAGTTTGAGGATGGCGGCCATCTTTATGTCAAAATTGATTCCGCCTATTAATTCGAACACGGTGGAACCGAATGGAACGAAATTTGGTACAGAGGTAGCACTAGCAAAGGGCACCTCAGTGTCATGTTTTATATCGCCGCCATCTTGACTGAAAAGTAATGGCGGCCACACGAATGTTCAAAGCTTAAATCAAATTACGATTAATCTAATCATCCGATCTCTACCAAATTTTGCAACTACATACCTTTATGGAGGGAGCATACTTTGACCAATCTAATAGGTCTTTCGCCTAATAGTTTGCGGATGGCGGCCATCTTTGTGTCAGAATCGATTCCCCCTATTAATTCAAACACGGTGAAACCGAATGGGACGAAATTTGGTACAGAGATAGCACTAGCAAAGGGCATCTCAGTGTCATGATTAATATCGCCGCCATATTGACAAAAACGTAATGGCGGCCACACAAATGTTTAAAGCTTAAATCAAATTAGGACTAACATAACCATCCGATCTCTACCAAACTTTGCAACAACATACCTTTATGGAGGGAGCATCCTTTGACCAATCTAATAGGTCATTAGCCTAATAGTTTGCGGATGGTGGCCATCTTTATGTCAAAATTGATTCCCCCTATTAATTCGAACACGGTAGAACCGAATGAACGAAATTTGGTACAGAGGTAGCACTAGCAAAGGGCACCTCATATTCATGTTTAATATCCCTATAGCACGTTGTATTTCAAAAAGCTACTACAACCAACATTCAATCATACTCCTTGAAAAGGACAAAGAGTTATAACAATACCCATGCATTTAGGAGAAAGTAGGCTATATGTTCTTTACTGAACATCTTGTTTTAGCCTAGTTTTCACATTTTGCAAAAATGAGGAAAAAGTAGACTTATGAGATCGATCCGGGAAATTGTCTGTCTGTCCTTCTGTCTGTCTGTCTGTGTGCCCCCCCCCCCCACTATCAAACCCTAAACGGCTGCAGAAATCGAAACCAAATTTGGTATAAGTAAAAATCTATACCGGAACATCTCAATGTCATACTTGAAAATGATGTCAGCGCTTCCAACTGCTGAAAAATCGCAATTGAAATTTGAGCTCAATGTTGGATATCTTGGAAGGTATACATGAGAACTATTCCATAATTGGCACACATATAGATAATAAAACTTCAGTTTAATTTTCAGTGTTGCCAACATGAGTCTAAGCCTACTGATAGGTCCAATTTTTAAATGCATTTAACTCCTACACTATGAATTGGATTTCAACCAAATTTCGTATGTACTATGTGTATATAAGCAGATATGACAGAGAGTATTCTTAAAAGCCACCAGGGCTGCCAACTGTTAATAAATGCTCTATTTTTAATCCAAATACCAATATATTAGAAAGTATGCGAGCCAACAGCTTTAAACTTTGCACACGTATAGTGCCTGACATTCTAGATAAATTTGGAGCAACTAATGTATGTCAGTGCTACCAACATGATTCTAAGCCTGCTGATAGGACCAATTTTTAAATACGTGGAACTTCTATACGATCAATTGGATTTCAACCAAATTTGGTATGTGCTATGTGTACCATAAAAAATGTGACTATGCATATTGTCCAGTCCCTTTACGGGTGTTGGCTGAACTGGGGGATGAGGGTGTGTGGAGAGAGTGGTTTTTAACTGGGGGAAGTTCTAATAGAGGCGTGTTGGAGTGTTGGAACATGTAGTAGAGGATCGAATGGAGCTCTACGCGATAAGGGTTGCAAATCAATGGGGTATGCTTTAAGGCGAGAGCTAACAGCCTACAGAGTGACTACGGCGATGAGTAATATAAGTATCTGCTGACCGTGCACCACTGCGGTTTGCGTGCGTGCGACCAAGAAATCAAGGCTACAGGTAATGAAAGTGTTGTTAGCGCTGGCACAGCGGTTTTGGGAACAATGTAATGACGGGTTGAGGTGTAGTTAGGGAAGCGATCAGTAAAGACAGTGGGGATAAACAATGATCACAACTGGTTTGTAGTAATGGTGGTCACTTATTTCATGGACCCAAGTGTAATGCAGGTTTCCCTTGATTCAGGGCTAGTATAACGAAGTGTGAATGGTACAATCAAATTGGGGGTGGCGAGAGGAAGGATGTATAACTTGTGTGTGGAATCTGAGAATCACACTTACCTGAGGTACGATGTCAGCTGGCAGTTGGGCAGAGTCTCTGACCGTAGCAGAAAACCTTCATCAGATTGGGGGAATTTTTATGTATTTGCTTACTGCTGCGTTTGCGCATAGCTGTTTAGATGAGCAGTGCTTGTGTATTTGTTTGGATGTGAGGCAAGCGCTTAGGTAATAGCTGTGGTTTCAGCTCTACTGGCTTGCGTGATAGGAAATGTGTAGCTGCTGTTGTTGATTCCAGCTTGAGGGTTTTTAAGGGGTGAAATCAGTGTAGGGTGTTGGGCAGATGGTTTAATAAATGTAGGTGTCGATGGAGTAGCTGTAGATGTGGGTGTATCCTGTAGATAGCTGTAGATTAGTTGTATGGCTCTTGGAGTACGCAAATATGTCTCTTAAGGGCGCTAAGACCTAAGGACCCTTAACAATATTCTTAAGGGCAATCAGGGCTGCCAACTGTTAATAAATGATGTTTATATGTTTTACCCTAATATCAATATATCAGAAAATATGCAAGCCAACAGCTCTAAACTTTGCGCACGTATAGTTCCTGGGCTAACTAATATACGTCAGTGCTACCAACATGATTCTAAGCCTGCTGATAGGTCCAATTTTAAAATACCATTGACTTCTATACCAACAAATGTATTTCATCCAAAATTGGCACAACAATAGATCATCATATTTCAGATTATTCCTGACCAACACATGCATGACATTGTTGCCAACATGATTTTACGCGCGCTGATAGATCCAATGTCTAACTGCATGTAACGTCCATGCTATCCATTGGACTTCAACCAAATTTTGTATTCTGTACCTTAAGAGATGGAACTAAGAATATATTCAGTCATCAGGGCTGCCAACTCTAGTGCTCTATTAGGCTACATTATGCCAGGTATGTTTCGAACCAATTAGATATTTCGATATTACCAACTTTAAATATTTCGTCATTATTCGAGATAGGTCCATATAGATTAATCATTGGCATGAATCTTAAATTTTAAGAAAAGTAGGCTCTTTAGTTCGTCACAGAACTTCTTGTTTCATTTCCATTTAAAAAATATTGGGGAAGTCATAATTTTTAACTTGGCAGGGGTGGGGACGGATAAACTCAAATGTCTATAGGTTTTGGGTCTTTATCAATCTAAAACTAAATTCAAAATCCTAAGTTTATGTAAATTTTTATTTTGAGAGAAATTAAAACTACCCAATATTTGTACCTGCAGGTATGTTTGCAACATCTCCACACCAGGTGAAGGGCCCAAACATTATTTTCTAATATCAGTAGGCAAGTAACAAATGTTGCTCCTTAATGGTACAAGAATTGATATTCCTTGATCCGAAATCGCAACGTGGCGTAAAGAATTTGCTTGTTGTTCTGCCATGCTTGTTTACATCTCAGATGAACTCCAGCAGTAGAGGATAGACGTCTACAAAATGCTATGTTAGTTACTTCCGGAAGCAAAAATCCAAACTCGAGTAATATAGTACTACATAATGCCTAACAGATAGCAGAACATGCCAGAGATCGACTCGGCACTCGTATGCGAATGGTGAATAGGAAAAAAAAGTTCTCTTGCAACGTTTATGAGCAGGAGAGGCACTCAACGGGTTAAATAACTCCTTAAATTAAGATAGTAGATGGTAGATACCTATTCATACTATAGACTGTGTCAATATGAAATGAGAATATTATTGAATATTAAAGTAAAATTTGTTTTTTAAAGTTATTCATTCATATACGTTTTAAAAAAATGTTCATAATTTTAAACCAAACTTTTCTGATTTTATTTTGTGGTTAACTAGTATGTAAATTAAGGCAGTTATGCCATTAGAATGGTCAATTTACAATTTAAAGGGTGTACAAAATTTTATTTCGTAAAAAACAACAATGTCTTTTTTGAGATCCCCTTGCAACTACCACAATGAATTTAATTCAAATTTTCATTCACATAAATTTTAACATTTGTAATTTAATGTACCCTACTAAATGTATTAGTTTATCACTATTATACGATGAAATATAACATATTCTTTCAAAAATGCAAAATTTCAAACATATATTTTCCTTTCTTCAATTTCAGTTTTTGAATGGGGACATATTTTTTCCCATTTTTGGTACAAAACATTCTTAAATTAATGATATTTAATTTGAAATATGAAATTGAAATCCGCCTTGTCAAACACTGTAAAAGCGAAGTTTAATAAATGATAAAAAAACAGCAGGCACTAAATTGGATCATACAATTGCAATATATTGCCACAAAAAATACTGTCACAATATATTGCAAATGTATGATCCAATTTAGTACCTGCTGTTTTATAATCATTTATTAAACTTTGTTTTTACAGTGTTTGACAAGGCGGAGTTCAATTTCATATCACAATCAGTCAACACACTCGCTCTCACTCACTCACTCACTCACTCACTCACACAGAAGGCTTCTATGAGACACGAAGGTCCAGCGCCGATCTCACAAAATACCTCCACTGAACTTTGTTTTGGGCGAATTCTTGCCAGTTGTCCTCATTCAGATGTCTAAAAAGTTTGGAGATATAATTTTTGCAGGATCTTCGTGGTCTTCCTACTGGCTTTTTTCCTCTTGGTTCTTCTTTAAATATTTGTAAGACCATCCTATCATCTCCCTTCCTTAATAAATGACCAGCCGATTGAAGTCTCCTTGAGTTAATGACGTTGAGTATTGGTGCTTGCTGTGATAGTGAGTGTATGTCTTTATTTGTTTTTTTTTTCCAATTTTGAGATGCGGGGTCGAAATATGGTACAAAAATTTTCCTATACACATTATTTTCGAATTCCTGCAACTGCTGTTCTTCCTGTTATTTTATACTCCATGATACTGCACCATAAGTTAGAACTGGCCTAATGATGGTATTGTATATTTTCTGTTTAGTATTAATCATCAAAAATTTGGATCCCAATAAAAACTTCAGAGAGTAGTACACTTTGTTAGCATTCTCTATTCTAACTTTAATTTCCATTTCTATATAATTCTCTTCATCAATTAACACGGATAATAATTATTACCATTTTTAAAATGATAAATGTTCACGCACATTCATTTGAAACCTTGCAGAGGTTCGTAGGTGAAATAGAAATTAACGTTTTGATTTCTAAACCTGTCAAAGAAAATTAATTCTTACCTATTGAGTAAATTAGGTTTCAAGTTTTGCATTATAATTAGATACGAGTACCTTGGTCCATTCAAATAAATTTTTTCTGAACCTATTTTTGCTTGCAACATGTAAAAATTTCATATATTTTCTTAAAGTAAACGAATTAACTTTTCATCTGGAAACAAAACAATGTGAATACTCCATCCAAATATGCTATTTCAAACGTATATGGATACTTTAAGTTCAGTTTGTAAAATACTACTGACAGTACTGCTGGTATTAAGATACTTAGTAAGAAACAATATTATTAACCACTAATGTACGAAGTATTTTAAGGTACACTCATAATTACTGTTGATCTATTATTATTAACAGTAATTAATCTATTATTATTTACTTATTTTAATCATTTCATTTTATTGTTATTAGATGATTGATTTTGTTGTGTCTAATTGTTAGTGGCACTGCAAGATAAAAGTCAAAAGTGTAATTATTATTGGCACCTGCCGACAAGCGACAGCTTGGCTGAACCAAAAATTGCACACATTGGCTTAAATAAATAACCTTAAAAAACTGTAAAAAATCTACTAAAAACCAATACCCGTGACACCACAACTCATGAAGTGCCCTAGTCTACCAGGCGACCGCTGCCCAGCCATTCGGCCTTCATATTGTGGGAAAGGGAGATCAGTGCATCGGGTCCCCTCGGCTGTTAAGCTTGGTTTCCAGGACCGGTGCGCTGCCTTACTGTCAGACTGCTAATCAATTATCCTCCCAAGGTTAAGTGCACTCCGTTCCAGCCCTCACGTCTCTTTCGAAAAGCCCTGACGGAGCTTAGATTCGAACCCGTGGCTTCCAAGAGAGAGACAGGTGGGCTACTCCAAACACCACGGGGCACTGCTACTACAGTACTACTAATATGGACAACCCATGGGCCCTAGGCCTTTCCTTCGGAAGAGAGAAAGTCAGATTATTTTACCCTCGTACTGAGTCGGGATCAAATCCACTCTTTTGCTGATGTACGAAGAAATCTTGGTTTGCAGATGGCACTTGGTCTTATATTAGCCGATGACGAGTTCGCTGCTGAACTCGTCATCCGCTTTATAAGTGAGCAATCTTAATTCACAAGTGAATATTTACTCAAAGAACTTGTTCTTTATTTAAAATTGTAATTTTTGTTTATTATTCTAATTATTAGTTCTACATTCTACATGGTCATACAGGCACGAACAGGACCAGCGAGAATCAGATGATGGCAATTTAAAGAGAAGGAAGCAGAAGTCATTGGACGTCTTACGCTGGCGCCGATTACAACTGTTGAAGAAGATGAAGAAAGCCGTTCACGAAGCCACGCATGCCATTCAGGGACTAACGAAGTCAGAAAGACGTCGGATTGATAAGGACACATGGCTTTGTAATGACGCAGTCAAAACTGCGGTACGCAAGAAGAAACAGCCTTACAACGATTTTCTGGACGACAAAACACCTTCTCGTTGAAATGCTTACAAATTCGCCCACAGGGAAACGAAGAAGGCTGTTGCTGCGACAAAATCTGCTCGGTACGCAGATCTCTACGCGATGCTTGACACACGCAAGGGAGAGCGGGACATCTATCGCCTCGTCAAATCCAGGCACCATAAATCTCAGGATATCCAACGCTTCTATGACATCAATGACGATAAGGGAATTTTGCTCGTCGACTGGAAGAAGGCGAGAGAACGCTGGTGAAACTACTTTGAGAAGGTCTCAACAGAGGAATTCCAGCACAATCAGATACCTGTCGCTACTGCTATCGGAGGCACTATCAAACCTCTTGATACAAATGAAACGAGGGAAGGCAACTGGTCCAGATGGCATCGTGACAGAGGTATGGTGCTCTCAGAAGTGGAATGCAGCGGATTGGTTGACAAAACTCTTCAATCAAATTGTCAAAGAAGGATGACCGCTACTTGATTGGCAACATAGCATCACAATCCCCATCTTCAAAGATGATGATGATAATTGTTGTTTTAAGGGGCCTAACATCTAGGTTATCGGCCCCATCTTCAAAGAGAAGGGAAGCCCAGCCGAGTGTGCTAATTACAGGCCAATTCGACTCCTCTGTCTCACCATGAAGGTCTTCGAGCGTATTCTCGATAAGGGGATACGTGAGATCACCCAACTGACCAAAAACCAAGCTGGTTTTGTGAAGAATTGCAGCACAACAGATGCAATCCACGCCACACGGCATTTAATTGAAAAACATCGTGAACAGAATAAGCCGTTGCACCTTGCTTTCTTACATCTCGAAAAGGCTTTTGACTGCGTGCCGCATGACTTGATCTGGTTGACTCTCCGATAACATGGAATCCCAGAGTACCTTGTCAACTGGGTACAGTTGCTCTACGCAGAGCCAAGAAGTTACGTCCAAGCCGCCGCAGAAGCGTCGAAAAACTTCCATGTAACAGTTGGTGTTCATCAAGGTTCGGCCCTGTCACCATTGCTGTTCATTATGGTCATGGACACGGTTACTGCAGATCTACAACAACCATTACCTTGGACCATTCTTTACGCTCATGACGTCATGTTGGCCGCTCAAAACAAGCTGGATCTCCAACATCAAATCCAGGATTGGAGTGATTGGTTAAGTCAATATGGCCTGCGGCTTAACAAAGCTAAAACGGAATATATGACATCGGATGCAGGAGAAATCGGAACAATCCAAGTCGACGGCGATGACCTGCCTCGAACGACAAAATTTAAGTATCTTGGCTCTATGATAACTACTGAAGGTCGTCTCACCGAGGAGGTCAACGTAAGAATTAATGCTGCGTGGATGAAGTGGCGAACAACGACAGGTGTCATGTGCGATCGCCAGATGAAAGACCACCTAAAATCGAAGATTTACCGCACTATGATTCGTCCCGTGGCGCTTTATAATGCTGAATGTTGGCCGACCACCAAGAAAGCGGAACGTCGGCTAAGTGTCATGGAGGCCAAGATGCTTAGATGGACAGCTGGCATTACTAGGTTGGATCACATCCCCAATGAAAGAATAAGGTGTCGCGGCAATCAACAACAAAATGCGTGAGGGTCGTCTGCGATGGTGTGCCCATGTGCTACGGTCAGGAGCGGACACCATTGCAAAACAGGGCTACACATTAGAGGTCGCCGGTAAAGATCAAAGGGGCGACCGAGACAACGTTGGACCGATCTGAAAAGCGTCAACCTACATCTGGACATGGCCCAAGACCGAGTAAAGTGGAGACAGCGGATTCATATAGCAGACCCTGCCACGAGGCGGGACAAACGCTAAAGCAAAAGAAGAAGATTAGTTCTATTTTATTTCTTGTTTTATTATTTTAGGTCATGTTCATATTTAGGCGTCGACCTTTAAATTTAAAAATTATCAACATTTGCATCAACTTATCTGCGTTATTAGAGGCAGTTGACCTCGCTATTCCACCCCTTAAAGCAACAACAACAAGAACAGGAACAACAACAACACACTCTTGAAGCTTGAAGGCCAATGCTATACGAACTGAGTCATTCAGCGCAACTCTGTCTTTCACAGGCTAGTTACGTTTCATAAAATACATCAGAATGTCTACAACTTTTGATCGAGGCTTCCATTTGCCAATTCTTTTGAGTTGGAGCTGTATTCTACACATGCTGTCAGTGAGATGACCTTTGAACGGTTCGCTTGAATTGGCCGAGTAGCTATTGTTTCATCATTTAGAGTGCCAGTTACACCAGATCAGCAATGCTAGTTTATGACTGCAGACACATTGTCGGTATCAAATTTGCTAGTCAATATCTATATTGTCTTTTTTGTAAGTGGTGTAATAATTTGTTTATTGTGCCAAACAGCTACATACGTTTTGATGTATCGACGCCAATAAACTGTGAGTGAAGCCTCAGAGGAACACTGAAATAACCATCGTGGCATGTGTAGATAAATGACTGTATCAAGGCAAATCCTACATGAAATACTGCAGTACTTCACTGATGTGTAAAATATTTATCCCGTAATTATTACACTACGAGTAGCCTACTTCATTACATTTTGTCATCTTGATGTTATTACGATTTATTTATTTCGTATGGAAAAATTAGTATACATTACGGCAAAAACTGAAAATGAAAAGAGATAACAAAGAAGGTTAAAATATATTGTATGTTGTAATTTTGATTATTGGAGTGCTTTTGGTTACACATTTGTTATTGTTTTTCAGTACATGGTGATGACTGAAACGTAGGCATGCCACACACATCTGTCCATATGAGAAGCATGGTTTTTCAAAATTTAGTCCACACACTTGTAGGGATTGTCCCTGTGCTTTGTTGATGGTCATCGCAAATGAGTGTCGCTCCGAAAACTGCAAAGTATGAAAACACATACATTGCCTCTAAACTGTATGAAATACACTCAATTTTAGCCTATTTTCATTTATGAAAAACAAAATAGGCTTATGTGTGTGTGTGCGCGCATCCGCCTTATAAAATCTTAACGGCCAAAGCGATTTCAATGAAACTCGGTTAGTGTATACTACTACCTTGTCTGACCTCGTCCGTGCCTTTCAATGTTTTTATACGTTTCACCAATACAACATGGCGGCCGTGCGAAATATTCCACTGGCATTCTATATCTCCGCAACAGTAACAGATACCACCCTAACATTTTGTACGGTGATAAAGGGCACTACTAGAAGTTTACCTATGTGACTTTCAAAAATATTTTATGTAAAAAACGAACATGGCGGCCAAGCGAAGTTGAAACATTTAAATAGACTTTACTCGCATTTAACCATCCGAGCGCAGTGAAACTTGGTACAGCAAATGTTCATACACATCGTAATTCACTGACATCTAATTTAGTTCAATTGTTTACATAACATCAAGATGGTGGCTGTGCACATTTTTAAAATTATTTTTATTTCTTGGGTCCTAATCTTGCGTTTGAAGAGAACGTTTGAATAATGAACCTACGCAATAATCTTCATCTAATAGTACATAACTATATGGCCTGCACATATAACAATGCAACATGGTGACAATCCAAATATTTAGATGGTTCTCAATATCTACGAATCTGTTACAGCAATCAAACTGAAATTGTGTATGTTGATAGAGGCTATTAAGATAAGTTCACCTCTCGGATGGGATTTTTAGTGCTCATGGATTGGTTCTTTCCGATCTTATAAATTATGTAAAGTGACGGCTAGATAGACGAGTGTGTTGAGTTACACTCCATGAAGAGCACTGGGTAGTGGTACTTTTTGAGGTGCTAGGTTTTAATCCCGGCGTTGATAGCTATAGTTCTGAGTATGGGTTTCCAACGTGCATTTCTAAATTCTGGAGTAATATTTTATTTCATGCTTATGGGGATCTTACGCTGTACCTAGACGAGGGGAATGACGGCGCTGTGGTTAATCTGCTTGCCTCTCATGAAGGCGGACCGAGTTTGATTCCTAGTTAATGCATGTGAGAATTTTGAGGTGGAAAGTAATGTCCAGTTGTTCCGATTGCACGTGTATTGGAGGTCCTGTGGCTTGTGATTGCAAGATTACGAGCCATATATAAGCTTTCTTACATAGTTTCCCAATCCTGGGCCCTAATAATTCAGTAGCATACACTATTAGAAACACAACAATAAGACACATTTCTCACTCACCCGGCGAAAAATTTCCCTGACCCCTCAACGAACCAATGACAGCAGCTGTTAAACGAGTCCAAATGTTACTTTCACCAAAACACTAATATTGTTCACCGAGATAAGGCACGTTTGTCTTGAAATATTACGATTGTTCTGCTAATACGTTTAATATCCTTTGTGTTTTATGAATGCTCTACTGTACATCTTCCTATTCAGCATTATTCAACGCACGTTCATGAAATATTTGATTTGGATATTCTTTCTCTATGTATTTTTATCCATCATTATCTCTTTCACATGCCCATGCTGTTCCTTGCTTTCTCGAATGCTGTCCAATCATCGACGTCTGCCTCGTCCTCTTTTCCTTTCCCCCCGTGGCAGCATTTCTATTACCTTCTTCTCAACGTCCTCCTGTTTCTTTTAAATTACCGTGATCTTCCATGTGAGCTCAACTTCCCTGACTTTCTCAGAAACCGTCACTACTGAGTCTTCCCTCCACCACCTCACTTTTTACTTGATTCCATCTCGTTTAGCGAGTGTTATCTCCATTGTAAATTATATATTAATCGAAAACTTAGAAGCTATTTCTTCAGTGTTGCTTTGTTTGATTCTGTAAAAAATATTGTTCTCAGTCGGTCAACAAGTAGACGGGAGCACAGTTATCTTGGACGGTTATTGTGAAATGAAAATCCACAGCCTGCTTCCAGTCTCCGACCGAGTCAGGAATGGAATGAATGAAGCCCCCAATCTAGCGGCAAGGATATGAACTGTGCCGGCTGCCGAAGCCTGACGCACTCCTCTGGGGCAATGATTAAATGAATGACAGATGAAATGAAATGATAGTGGAGAGTGTTGCTGGAATGAAATTGTGACAGGGAAAACCGGAGTACCCGGAGAAAAACCTGTCTGCCTCCGTTCTGTCCAGCACAGATCTCACATGGAGTGACCGGGATTTGAACCACGGGCCCAGCGGTGAGAGGCTGGCGTGCTGCCGCCTGAGCCACGGAGGCTCAGGACGGTTATTGTAATCTATTCAAATAACTTAAATAGACACACAAATGATACACTTACAAACTGTAGCCTACACGTAATTAAAACATTCTCCATATGATCTAATTGTTTCTTAGAGACAAGAAATTAGCTTTGTCTGAAAATGTCCCTTGTTGATAAAGTTTAAGAGAAAATGATAAGAGTGAGTGAGACCTGTAGTCAATAAACAAATTCTTATAGAACCGGTTTCGGCCACATTCATCAGCAAAAGAATGAACGTTTTAAAATAAAACGAAGTATTAAGTTGCATTACTCTTAAGTAGTTCCGTGAAGAACTATATAGCCTATTTTCATATATCCTACTTATATTGATTGCCTCTTTCAAAATACAAATTTTCAGTTTGATTGCTGTAATAGAATCGTAGATATTGAGAACCGTCTAAATATTTCGGATGGTCACCATGATGGATTTTTATAGATAGGCCTTAGAGTTATGTACTATTACATGAAGATTATTTTTTAGGTGCATTATTCAAACTTCAATCGTAATGATTAGGACACAAGAAATAATAACAAGATTTAAAATTTCGCTCAGCCACCATCTTGCGGTTATGAAAATAATTGAAATGAATTAGATACCAATGGATTAAAATTTATATAAGCACATACTGTACCAAGTTTCACTGCGCTTGGCTATTTAAATCGCGAGAAACGTCCATTTGAATATTTAAATTCCTGTTGCTATGTTGGATTTGTGCTGACCAGGTTATTGAATGTCCCATAGGTGAACTTACGCTTATAGCGTCTATTCACATACACAATTTCAATTTGATTTCTGTCATATATTAATAGATATTGAGAAACGTCTAAATATTTCGGATGGTCGCCATGTTGGATTTTAATGTATCTAGGCCATAGAGTTATATACTATTAGATGTGGATTATTTAGTAAGCTCATTATTCAAACGTTGACTTCGATCGCATGATTAGAACACAAGAAACAAAAACTTATTTTTAAAATTTCACACAGCCGCCATCTTGAGGTTATGTAAACAATTGAACTAAATTAGATGTCAGTGCATTGAGATTTGTATAGTAATTTGCTGTACCAAGTTTCGCTGTGTTCGGATGGTAAAATCTCGAGAAAAGTCTATTTAAATGTTTCAACTTTGCTTGGCCGCCATGTTCTTTTGTAGTTAACAGGTTCTTGAAAGTCACATAGGTGAACTTCTAGTAGTGCCCTTTATCACCAGATAAACTTTCAGGGTGATATCAGTAATAGTTTCGGAGATATAGAATGCCGGTGAAATATTTCGCACAGACGCCATGTTGAATTGGTGAGACGTAACAAAATTTGAAGAGCACGGTCGGGCTCGGCCGAAATAGTTTCATTGAAATCACTCAAGCCGTTTAGAAGTTACTAGAGGGGAGTGAGGGTGGGAGGGGGAGGGGGGGGGAGGGCGGGGGGAGGACACAAACACACACCACACACACATGGACAAAAGGTGATCTAATAAGCATATTTGTTCATAAATGAAAATAGGCTAAAAATACTACGCCAATGAATACACATCATGAGACATGTATTCAATTGTTGTATATGTTTCGACTTTCATTGATATCTTCTTCAGCGTTTAACATCTCTCTCCATATAAAAATGATAGTTTGTGTGTTTTTTCTGAATTTCCACGGAAATTTGAGTTATTAACGCGTTTCAGACTGGTTTATGACGATTGCGCGCAAAATCATTTTTTTTTTTCTGTCTGTCTGTGTACAACTTTGCACGCGCATCACTCGAGAACGGCTGAATAGGTCAACGTAAGATTTTGTACAGAGGCACGAAAGTAATCATTGGTGTAACTCTTCTCCATACCTCTCATAAAAGAGGGCCTACCTCCTTAAAACGCATGCTGAAATGGGCGTAGAAAGACGAGACAAAGCTCATTTTCAGTGTCTCAATGTGAGAAACAAAACTCGGAGGCCCTAGGGGACCCGAAAACCACATTTTAAGGTCCTAAATCCAACAGTATATGAGATATTCCCAAAAAACTAATTTCATTTACTAAGCTATTGAAAGAATGCAAGCCGGTAACCTAGCAACACAATCTCAGAAGTCCATCTATTTCTGTAAGACGCAATGTCATTCCATTTATTACAATAATGTGAACGTTCGCAAACGGCTATAAGGTTATCACGGAACCAATTTAAGCTGTAAAATTCATCAACACGTATATAATGCGCTTAAGAGGGTCAAGGGGTGCTCTTGAATTTCTTCACGTGATTTATACGTGCAGGTGTGGCACTAAAGGACTATTATATCCCTATCCCTATATTATTAAATTATTATTGCGATTATTATTATATTATGGGGTACAAGGACGAGACAAAACTAATTTTCAGCCCTTCGGTGGCTCAGAGGCTCTAAAACCACATTTCTGAGATAGTCCCAGAAAACTAATTTCAGTTAAAAACTAATAAAAATAGATGAGTAAAGAAGAAGACCAAATCAGGAGCTATATAGATATACTGAGAAAATCACAGGTGTCCAGGAAGAGACGTCTGGCTTTCTACGGACATGTCTCAAGGATGAACCCAACAAGACTAACCAACCGGCTTCTCAACTACTGGGAGAATAGAAAGAGCGTGACACCGCGGCTAACAGAAGTTAACAGGGACATTCAAGAACTGAAAATAAAGGAAAGCGATATTAGAAGCCGATAATATCTCAGAAATATACTTACACAGGAGAGTTTTCAGGACAGACCACCCTATAAGAAAACCGGCATCATCTGGGCAAAAGAGAGAAAGGAGAAACATAGCCAGAGAATGCGCGAATATTGGGCAAACACCAAGTCCCTCACCAAGCTGAAAAGTTGAACGTCGTGGTCCTTAGCTGGCCCATCCGAAAGAAGAAGAAGGAGAACAAGAAGAAACTAATGAAGGAATGCAAGCCGGTAACCATGACAACAGTATATCAAGAGGTGACCTCCAACTTTCCACCTATGTTTGTAAGAAGCAATGCCACTCAATTTATTAAATTTCTGCAAAAGTTTGCAAATGGCTATAAGGTTATCATGGAAACAAACAGACTGTAAAATTCATCAATGGGCTTAAGGGGGTCATGGGGTACCCTAGAATTTTTAAACGCAACTTACACGTACGATATGTTGTACAGAAGGTCTATTTCATCTCCAAACAGCAACACTATTTTCAAAAAATTCCTGAAGTGAAATAGTGTTTCTTGCAGCTTTTGGGAATTTGGGCCATTGGAGGCTAAAAATCCTGAATTTTCATGCATCGCAAGCCTTGATAATTTATTAAAGGAGTCTTCCTGGGGATGGGGACTTTCCACAACGGTGAGAGTCAGATTTTATTTGACATATATTGCGTTTCGTCAACAAGGTTTTCAATATTATTTTCACGTCAGGAAGTACGCATTAGGTGAATTTATTTTGAGAGCACATTCTAACTAATCATATTTTTGTCGACAAACGGGTTCATCTTAAAGATGATTTTGTTTGACACTGTGTGGTTGATATATCTTTATGTATATGTACGCCTATAACTCGTGCTCGGCAGCTTGGAGCATCGCAAAATTAGGTATTGAACCCATGTACCATTGGTTCAAGGGGTCGAATCCATGTATTTTGGTAAAAGGAAAGAAGGAAATATACAGTCTTCAGAGGAACATAGAAAGATTTTATACAAGAAGGCTAGCATAACGTTGTGTAATAAACTGAAGCCAGGTGGCCAGGAAATGAGATCATGTCTGACGCATTGATAAGGGGCCAGTCACGAGTATAAATAGAACGAGTGGAATTTTCCAAGCGAGTGACGAAGAGCGTGTTTCGGAAATCGCCCTTACGTTGCAGTAAAATGGCAACCGCACAGCTGTGCCAGAAGAATAATAATTAGATTTAACCCATTTGCAAGAATAAAATTAACTAAAGAAATACAGCATTGTGAATCATTTCGGAATAGAGATTTTTGTGTGGAGAAAGATGTTATAATAAATGCCCAGGAAAGAAGTGCAAACGTGGCCATACGTCATTGGGGGTTTCCCGAGACCCGAGGAGGGGGGAATTAAAAATCAACTGTAACACCCACTCAGCTGAAGACTAAATTTTATTTAATATCTCAGAACTGCACGATAGGTTTTCATGTGCAAAGAAGTCAGTTTACGTTTAGAAAACGAGCTTTCCAGAGATATAATTTTTAATAGTGTGCGACCATTGCTTCAAAAGTTGGTTCCGAAAAAGACGTAGAATGTATCTTTTTGTCGCCGATTTGTATAAAAGTCCTGGCAGAGCCAAGCCAATCATGCAGTTATTCCGAGAGCCCGAGAGGGGGCGTCCGGCTGTATCAGTATTATTCAGTCTTGAACGACCGCCGAGGCGGGTCGTACTGTTTCACCAATCATCCAGTTCCGTGAGCGCCGAGACGCTGCACGATGAAGCATCAGAGTACGATAAGTATCATCAAAGTATCGCCGTGTGGAGAATTAGGAAAATCCTAATACAGGATTTAGTTCCGCCAATATCAGTCTTACAATGAAAAGTTCAGTATTACAGTCGAAGTAGGCTGCGAACTTAAAGAATAGGCGATAGGTCTTCAATAACAGTTTATTTAAACGACCAAGTGTATCGTAACGTTTTGAAGTACCATAACAGCGAAACAAACATTCTATCAACGTTAAAAGAACCCGATCAGGGTCGGACAAAATAAGGTCCGCATAGTATTCTGGAAAGATAGGAATTAGAGGACAGAATAATCAGAAGGGAGAATTAAATTCAAGACGTTGTTTCAAGGAAACGAACGAACTATAAAAAGCACTAAGTTACGAGGAGTATTAGATGCTAGAAAATAATAGGTCACCGATAGAGTATTTGGGAGACCGAGAACAAGACAGACTTTCGCTAGACAACTAATAGGGTCTAGAAAGAAGCAGTTCGAGCTAATAATAATTGCGCCACTTTTCTACCCCTCTTACAATGTGTACGGCCAGGCCACTTATTTATACCCCAGAGGTTTGCTACCATGGAACTATTGAGAAACCCAGCGCCCAGAAATAATACACTGTATAAGAGTGACATATAACCTCTATTAATCATGCATAACACTTACAAATCATAAACATTTCAAAGATACAATATAAATTAACATGCAAAGGTGTGGATATGACAAATATATCATTACTTACTTCATGCGTGGGGTTTCTCCCTTTAACCATTAAAACGTTTTATAGAAATGTCATGATCAACCTTCTTAAGCGTCAGTAATTCATTTTTCTCCAATATCATTTACCCTTCAAGATAGTTGCCAACAAGAATCTCGATATTAGAAGGGACCCCTCAATTACAGTATTCGTAGATCTGATCCATAATACAATCATTTAGTAGAAATAATTCTTTACGATGTCGAATAATATCCACAATATGGATAATGTCCTATAGGACAAATTGCTCATCGTTCCCTAATTATTCCCTTAAAATCAGAATCCAGAAGCCGATCGAAATCAAATCAAAACCTCTCACGAACTGTCATGGTAGGTCACTCCTTCTACTGTCTCCGTAACAGCTGACAAGCACTCAGTCTTGTAAGCAACAACAAACCGTCCACAAGGAGACAAAAGACTAACACAACGCAAAGATCAATTCATCACAAAACTTCCCAAACGAATAAAATAAAGAATTACAGGCCCAAAGGCATACTACATAGAAAAGGGACCGAGAGATAATTACCAACAAACATACATAAAAAACCCTTTCCACAAAGACAACGTGAATGGCAACCCTGCTCGAAAACTCACGGGATGAACCAAAATAGAAATATTTAAGAACTTACTAACACGTGTGTACATAAAATAACACAAGGGCATAGTACATTACCTTGACCAATACCGAGCAAAATACTTACTCGCACCATATCACAATATTCGAAGCAAGCCTAAAATAATCATGACGACCAATCAGAGGTTCCTTTAAGTAGCATGGACTACATATTAAATTTAATAATAAAGGCACTTCAATTGCGACGAACATAAACATATCAGACAAACCTCATATTTCTTGGTCATAAGCCCCTTTTCCATTTCAGAGCACACGAAGTTAAAGTAATCACTGACTTGCCTTTTACAAACCAAAGTTATCTTAATATTTTAAAGCTATTCCAAACGTATTTTTAGTAGAGTAGGCCATATTTCCGAAATAAGAATAGGAAGTACCAAATAGCCCCCAGTCTATTGGCTTTCCGACGAGCTGCCCTGTCGTAACATAATACATCTTGTCTCAGTAAAGTCCAACACCAAGTTGTTTTCATACAAATACTCATTTTTATGCCGTACAAACCACATTTTTCTGACAACAAAAACGCAAGATACTAGCACCGAGGAAACAGTTAATACCAGTTACAGCTAGGTCGCGCTTCGATCGGTCACCACTGTAGAAACAGTACACAGATGGTCTCTGGCGGTGAAACTAAGAACCATTACATCAGTGATCCTATGCACGTCCAACCGGACACTCATCAGGGTACTTATTGAGGCGCAAAATAGAAATGCCTCAATAATAATAATAGCCGATCGTCAGGAAACCGGATTCGAAGAAGTACCATTCCAGGGAGGGGTAGAGTGTTCGAGACTTTCATATTCTGGTCAGATAGGAAGCCGACATCCATTAGTTCACCCTTGGAGACGGGGAAGCAAATATCACGTGTGCAAGACCTAATCAAAGCCTCAGTGATTAGAATAAGTGTAGTGTAAATATATAAAATGTGTGTTAGATAGTAATATTTCAGTGATTTTATTGTGTGTAATAGAAGAATACCGAAGTGTATTTTAAAATGTTACCAGTGTTTAAGGTATATAAATTATATGTGTGTCAAGATATGTCAGTATATGAAAGGAATTTGAGCACGATGGTGTAATCACAAATAGTGGGCAAAAATGAAACATCGTTGGAAAGCACGGTAGTGGGCCGTCTGAACATGTAAGTAACTATTTTCATTATGTTATGTGTTGGGGGAATATTTGTGTACAATCCACCTGAGAATGATAAATAGGGATGTTTTTGAATAACAAATAACAGAATAAGAGCGCGATCTGAACAAATAAAAATTGAGAAATTATAAAATGATTATGTGAAATGAATACATCTTTAGAGGAAATGTATGAAATACAATATCAGTGTATTTGATAAATGTTATGAAAGCAAGCGGAAAAATATAATAATAATAATAAATTATATAAATGAAGATTAAGTTGAATTATATGAAAGTAATAGCTTTTGAAAAGGAATAAAGACATGGTGTGAATACATGTTCTTAAAGTATAGCGATTATTGTCACGGGAGAGGATTGATATGAAAGTTTGAGATATAGATCAAATGATGATTTTGAATTTATCAGTTCTCTGGAAGACGCTGGGCCTGAAAGTAATGTATAGCGCATTGTCGCGCATTAAAGTAAATTGTCACGCTAGGAAGGCGTTGAACCTAAATATACTTGGTAAATTAATTGTGAGGGACAGTTGATTGCGGTAATTGAGCTATGATAAGTCCTCCATCTAGTGATGTAGATCACGAGGCGTTGTATAATGGGTGCGAATTATTATATTGATGAGCGCAGGTTAGACCGAGGTCGCCCTAAGCAGCTTATTTGTTGTAAAGTCCTCCAGTATGGGATTGGTTCCCGAGGCAGTTGAGAGAGTCGAACCCAGACTCCTATAGTTGTTGGAGCCCCTAAATATTGTTGTTGTATTGAATTATTCTTACCCATCAATGATGACACTTCATAATTAATAAATGCCAAGGTTACGAAAGTGGTCTATGAACCTAAATAATGTTGTTAGAAATGAATGAAAGAAACGCCAGGTCTGTTCAGAGAACTGTGTTTGAGAAATAGCTGTTTTAAAGCATGAGTAGAGCGGTCCCGTGTGGGCGATACTGAGGGTCTCCCTCCCGGGCAATAAATCAAGTCGAGTGTCACGGTCCAACCCCTCGCTATTGAAAATATGGTAGGTCAGGGGAACCGTCTATTTGAAGTAATAATAAACCATGAGTGTTTAGAGTTTGTTAATGACCCGGGATTCGAACCGAGGTTCTTGTAGATGAAAGTTACCGCTTGCAAGTTCAGATCGTTTGCTTTCTTATGAGATTATGGTCTTTTAAGACAAATAATAATAAATATAAATCCCTAATGTAATGAGATATTGATGTAGGATTTCACGAGTTCAATGAAGACAATTAGATTTCGGGAGTGATCATAATTTTTGACTTTGTTCAAGTAGTCTTCTATAACTCGGGAGTACACAGGTATTTTTCCCGATCACTGTAGTGAATTTGTTAACTTGAGAGAGGTGGTAACATGAGAACATTGTGAAATGCCCAAAAATTTAAGTAAAGGAGTAACAATTACTTTGAATAAGATTATATATTGTTTTGATTATAAGAAACTCATAAAATAGATATTGAGGTGTGTAATAGAATAACACAGTTTATAGTGGAAAGTATCGAGCCATTGGAGCTCGTGATTGTAGTGAAATTTAAAAGGGATACTTTATGGAAGTGAAAAGAATTATAAGTTTGTTGGTTTGAAGGAAACCTTGTATTTTAATATAACATTTGTTTGATTTTATGTATTCCTTGTTCACTTTGAACAAGTTAGAAGGATTGGTCAGTAGTTTATTTGTTTTATTTGTTTGTAGCGCCATATATTTGGTTAATTAAATGTTTTATAATAGGAGTTGATTTCGTTTTTTATTTTTATTTTGGAAGTGTATCCTCTATTTAATCCAAAATGTGTAAGTCACAGAGTGGGAGAACATACCATAACCCCGAAAATCCCGATTTCAGCATTGCTGGCATACTGTGATTTGCATATTCCTTGCTAAAAGGGCACAGTATTGTAACCATGAGTCAATACACCAATCATTTATAAAACTCTTCACCGTACTTCTCATAGAAGGGTGTATAGAGAAAAAAAACTTTTCAAAATACATGCTAAAATAGGCGAAAAACAAAAAATTAATCCTAGAAAGACGACCAAAGCATATGTTGCGCTTCTCAATGTGTGACAAAACTAGGGAGTCTATAATGGGTCTCCGAAAACCGCATTTTAAGGCCCTTAAATTAACTAACTTCGTTCTGATAAACTTATGAAGAAATGACAAGCCCCTAACCATTGCAACAGTAGCTCAATTGATAGCGTCTGGTTATTAATACCGAAGACCGTTCGAAGAGCGGGTACTTCTGCTAGTTACTAATATAAAATGTATACATTTACAATTATTTAATTAATTAAAAGTTCCAAACACTTATATATAGTTAAAAAAAAACATATAGACGATGTTGTTTCTAAACAGTGTCGTTGGAGTTGTGATGGATGCTGGTAAAATTGTTGACATTGGTAGAGAGAATTGAGATTTCTTCCTTCGTCATCTTCAATTCGAATCTGCAATCTCCGGACAGGCTGCAGCTGCCTTTAAGGCCGTGGTGCACGATTTAACGAGCACGGCTACGCCGCATTGTTCTAAATATATTTGCAACTCAAGACTTGTTCAGTAAAATTACTTGCCAATTACTTCCCCGTGTTGTGGAGTAAAGTATTGGTCAATTATGTAGCTATTTGATGAAATATTTGATTATTTAGGAATTATACAATACACGCTAAAGTTTGAAAACGCAAGCAACATCGTACACACCGATTGCTATAGGACTTGAGAATGTGTATGTGCGCTTGTGTGTGGTGCCTCAGACGTCATACGGGAATAGTGAAAAGTTTGTTAACGAAGAGATATTACTTTCATCTCTAATCGGAGTCTCGCGGGGTAATTCATCACGGCTCTTTTAATTCCCTCGCCTCGCTTCGCCGGCAAGTTGACAAGCGAGCACTGAGCTTAGACGCGATCGAAGCAGCTACAGCTCTACATTTGCCACCTGTTCCGCTCGGGTGAAGTACAGCACAGTATGCATGCGAGGTGATAGCAGCGATACACGCCGAGGACATAGTGTCAATATTTAACCACAGAGTATCAGGGAAAGTGATCGATAAAACACACACTCCCTCAGTTACTGAGGCGCGATACTATTGCTGAACTTAGCTAACCGAAAGTGTTGCTGGCTTTAAGCATGAAGGAACAGTCGCAGTCGTTCCCATTAAGATATCCCGTATAAGGCTGATGTTTATTAGATCTTAGAATGGCTATCATTACCCGTTGTTTACGGGTATGACGACAACTTCTAGGTCATATGGCCACCTCGTGGTGTAGCGGCTAGCATTCTTAGTTATGATCCGGAGGTCCAGGTTAGATTTCCGGCTTTACCAAGAAATTTACTTCTAGTTTGAGGGCCGGATAGAGGTACACTCAGCCTCGAGAGGCAAAACTGAAAAGAGGTGGGTGGATTCGATTCCCACCTCAGTCATCCTGGAAGTGGTTTTCCGTGGTTTCTCCACTTCCATTCCAGGCAAATGCCGAGATGGTTCCTGACTTAAGGCCGCGGTCACTTCCTTCCCAATACTTACCTTATAAATATGTACACACAACTACTCCTTCTACAGACACCATAATAACACAAGTTATCAGACAAATTCTACACACAAGCACCTCAAGTGAAACAACAACAACTACTAGGTCATATTCCCCTCACCGAAGAAGATAAACCAAAGTCCTATGACAGTAAAATGGAGGACAGCCTTGCTCTCTAAATAGCTAACGGTGAAGTGTGTTACACTAACTCGATATTTCCCAAATAATTAATTGTTCAGTAACACTGGAATTCATAGCACAAAATCAATGTTAGCACATTCTTTCTCGATAAAAACCCAGTGGAGTTTGGATGAAACAACAATAGGGATGAAATGGACCATCTCTACTCCGGGCGTGTGTATTGACACATTCAACGGTCCGTCCTGCTTGATTGTGGCACTTGCATATGTCAGAAGGATGTGCTTCTCGTCTTATCGAGGGAGTGTTTGAGGAATTTTCTGCTGTCTCCGAGTGCGTTTCACGAAATCATGCCTTTGCCCACGGCTTCGTGTCAAGTGATTGATATGAATAGCCTATCTTTTGGGACTTTGACTTCCTCTTAGCCCCTTACCCCTTTGCACCCCCAACGTTATTGTAAGGGCACCTTCTACTGTGGGCTACTTAGAAATGAATTTTACCGCCATTCACTCCAGTAATTCTGAAGTCAAACCAGAACAAACATTCCAGCATAACCTGCGTTGATCTCCTGTGATGTCCCTTCCAATCCTAAATTATTTTTGGCCGAAACTTATTATTATTATTATTATTATCATTATTATCATATACGGTATATAAAACTTAGCTCTTTAATCAGGGGGAGTTAGATGGTGAGTTTTGTGCCAAAATCTTCCAAATCGTCTCAATACTACAGGAAAAATCTTGCATTTCTTGATGAGGCAACAGACATATATTTATTTGTTTAAAAAGTGCGTTTTAACAAAGAAATAAGACGATAGTCGCTGGCAGAACTGTGTCGCATTCAGCCCGTAGAACACTTCAGCCGAGCGGGTGGTCCATACACATGGAGCGCTCACAACTGATTAGAATTTCCCGTAACTGTGAAGAATTGCACTCTGATTTTCATAAGTATCGGCGATTTCGTTAAAAAGTGCGTTTAAACAAACATAAAGCCCGTATAACAGTAAGCCGGCTGGTGGTTTATGCAGTTGCGAGATTTCTAGCACAGGTCACATAATATTATTAATAATAATAAAACTGTTATTTTTTAGGTCCCGTTCAACTATATACGGTTTTTAGAGACGCCGGGATACAGGAAATGTTCCACGAAGGGGATCTTTTACGTGTTAGGAAATCTACTATAACACGGCTTCCTCGCATTACCGCACCCTCAAATGCCAACGAAATGTCCCGCGGTGAAACCATGCTCGTTATTATTAATTTGCTAATGATTAATTTATTCATGACCTCATCGAGGATAATACGCAGTTTTAGCCAGAAACTCTAAATGTTGAGACAGAAGGCTTCCTTTACCTACTGTATAGAGATTGGGGCACACACTTGTGAATTCTTCTTGTAATCTGATAAATACTCCCGGCATCGTTTAGCAGTTACAAAAGAATATCCAAACTTTAGAGAGCCTATTAAAAGTCGATAAAAACTGAATTTATTGTAAATTAAACGTTAGCACTTGCTAACTCTCGACAAACCATGAGTTGCAGAACGAGCGTCTTCTCATAGTACGAGAGAATCAGTTCGCCAAAGTTGAATGGAGCGACTACGGGCCACTTTGATCTCCGGTTGCCAGCCTCGAGTTGTTCGTAGGTTCATTCCAGATAAATGTTAATAATACATAATAATAACCCCTGGCACTACAGCCCGTGAAGGGCCTAGGCCTACCAACCGACCGCTGATTAGTCATTTGGCCTGCAGATGTTGGGGTGATGCGTGATCAGCACATCGGGTCCCCTCGGCGGTTAATCTTGGTTTTCGTGATCGGGGTGCTGCCTCACTGTCAGACAGCTACTCAATTGTCCTCACGAGGCTGAGTTCACCCGGTTCCAGCACTCACGTCAGTTTCTAAAATCCCTGACGGAGCCGGGAATCGAACCCAGAACCTCCGGGTGAGAGGCAGGAGCGCTAAACGAACACCACGGGGCCGACCAATAAATGATAAGATAATATAAATCATACACCCAAATAATTCCCGTTAGATTTAACACAATAACACTGGTTATCGAGATAGGTTTTCTACTATCTGGGGTAGCTATGTGTGCTAGGTCACTTTTTCATGTGACTAAATAAAGTATTTAATCCAGCCAATGGCCATAGAATAAAATCACACACATACAGTAATAGAGATACAATGGTTAAGTCTGAGAAGTTGAGTCCGGAGAATCTGTCTCCCAGTACGTATAGTGCCGCACTATTCACTACGCATTAGTATTCTCTGCGCTTTGTTCAATACCTAATCTATGCAAAATTGAGTCAGAGATACTGGTCTCCTTTCGCACTCCATAGCGTGGTATGTACCACACTGATTACATACATACACTAGTGGCAGGCCTGATGGAAATACTTCCTGGTGCAGATTCGATGGTGAAACCCATGAATCGCAAATCTCGTTACTGGGTGTCTTAGCTCGTACTCTGCTCGCATTCATTCATTATTTAATATAGCATCTGTGATGTAGAATGTTTCTGTAATGGAATCTCTCTTCCTTCTAAGTTCCCATAGCAGTTCTTCACATGCCGGTGTGGATGGTAAGTGTATTTGCAATCGTAGGTCTTCTACCAAAAACATTTCTCTTGCTTCTTTCAGTATTTCGAAACCCCCAGCACTCTTTTCAGATACCTTAGTCTCAGTCTTTCGGGATCTTGTAGTAGTTGCTATATTCCCAAATAACCTCTAGCCCATAAAAAGTTCCATAGCTGGTTTCATTGACATTCTTTGAAGAAGAGTTTAGTGCTTTTCAGTCGGTCAACACGAATGTACCCAAAAGAGATGGGTCTACCGCACAGTGAGTTCCAGTGAGCACGAAAACTGCGAGTAGCTGTAGTACGGAAGACAATCAGATAAGTAGTTAGCCTTAAATTTTATAGTTTAACCATAGTTTACAACCATATAATCTCTCTAAAGTACAATCTACGGATAGCTATCACCATTTAGCATTTCACCTAACATATATACTGCATTTAGCATACACTGGCAGTTGCAGTACCAATACTGCAACTAAATAATTGTACATATTGTAAATATTTTCACCTGTATTTCAAACATGGATTTTGTAGCCTAAGTGTAATGGATCTGATGATGATCGCTTGACGATCGAAACTGGTCATCCTAGTGTTTTATTAATCTCATGTAATTTATTTCAGGATTAGGGTATAACCCATCTCTTTTGGGTACATTCGTGTTGACCGACTGAAAAGCACTAAACTCTTGTTTACTAAGGCAACACTGAAAATATGGCTTCAAACACCACAATTCTTTGAAGATGACTGACGTCACTTATTCTTCTGACTGCAATTGCAAGTCTCTCCTTTAGGTGGAACGTTCAAGTTGACCCTCTTTCATTCATGCTCGTGTGTGTATTCGATCCCCATCATTCTTCTTCTTCTTCTTCTGTGGTGCTACAGTCCAGGGTGAACCTTGGCCTTCACAACGAGCTTCCGCCATCCATCACGGTCACCTGCTGCCCTCCTCCAGCTTCTCCGTAGATCTTCTTTCACTTCGTCCAACCATCCCCATCATTGGACGTCCTTTATTTTTGATTATTTTCCCCATGTTTTACCCCAGGCCTTCTTTTACGCTACAACCACTTTCTTCCTACTTCCTACCTTCTTTCATTCATTTTAATTCTTACAAACTCCCCTGACAAAGTGGAAAGAAACCCATTCAACCCCTGCATGATCATGTAACAGAGAATGAAGTTCCAGAAAAGCTTACTGAAAAGAATAACCAACTTGAACTGTACTCCAGCCAAAGCAAGGACTGAAATGGGGAGACCAGGTCATAACAACTATTGCCACATGGAAACTTATCTCACCTAATCGTCGAACTCGTAGACATTTGAATAATAAGGCGTAGAAATACAAACATTCAATAGCATGCAAAATACAACCAAATGGCCAAAATATGCGAAATTGAAAATATTCAGAAATGCTTCTCATACGAGATTTTGCATGAGTTCTTCAAAATATACATTTGCACACAGATCTTGACCCTAGTCATAAATAACACCCATTTAACTATTGAACGTAGTAATGCACGAAGTTTCCAAGAGTTACCATGTAATTTCGAGAAACATTTGAGCGGATCTGCAAAAGGCTATGTTTTAAAATCAGATTGAAGATCGAAATTTAATGTTTTCCATACGATCATCACGATTGTACCCAATTGTAATGGATATTTCCCTAATCCTGGAAAAATATATAATAAAAAAACGATTAGATTTATAAATGCACTTGGATGACCACTTACGATCGTCAAGCGATCATCATCAGATCCTTTACACTTAAGCTATTAAATCTATGTCTACAAGTATGTGGGTCATGGTATTTACAATATACTCGTACCGGTTGAATCAGCTGTGTTATGCAGGCCAACTGACGCGTGTTGGCAGGAAGGTTATTATCTCTCTGCTTGGATCCCGTATGGTATTAATGCACTGCAAGCATATGCCGCAAACGATACTGAACACTATTATTTCTCCCTCGTTTTAGTCTAGTCACATTGAGGGGAAGAATAATAGGGTTCAGTATCGTTTGCAGGATATGCTTGCAGTGCATTAGTACCATACGGCATGCAACAGAGAATTATCGACCTTCCTGATAACAAAGTTAGTTGTGCTGCATAAAACAATATTATTAGGGGCAGCTGATTCACCCGGTATACACATAGGACCATTTTCACCAATTCTTTATTAACGATTAGTTAGTCAATTCCTATTTAACTTGAATACGAGAGTTAATACGTGATTATCGTCTATGCATTTTACGAGACCTTTCGGGTTCGCAATTACTTAAATAAGCTTTACGGCTCTCGCGCATGCGTAAACTCGGTTTCATCTTGGAGAGCATGGCGGACAGAATAAGAAGCGTCTAGCACTGATTGTTGTTTGCAGTGCTTTCTTGAGATTATAATTACAAAGGAAGGGAAATTCGGAAGACCTTATTCGTGGCAAAATGATATGAACAAAGTATTTAGCAGAACTGGCAGTTGTGTGAATACATAGCTTAATACGAAGCGCTCTCTCAGTTGTCTTCGTAGCGTAAGTAGTTGCGGTGATGACTCTGAATTAATTACGCAGCGCTGGAAGGAGTTCGAATCCCACTCCGGATACACTTTTTTTTTTAAATTTCCGTATTCGTATTTCTTGGTATTAAAAGTTAGTAATGTGCGTGATCTTTTATAATTTCATTATCATAAGTATATTTTATATTCATACGTATGTGATGTCCCCGTACAGCACATTGCATATAACTAACAAATGTTGACTACTTGCGTTAGTATAATAACTACTGCAACTACAGGGTCTTTCATATAAAGTAAGAACGGCGAGCGGCGGTTTTGTCACTCGCTGCTGAGGCCGGCTTGGCCGAGCTTGTGAAGCGCCACGGCCGCCTGCTGTAGTATTGAAAGCGCACGCTTAGTACAAATTTGACCTTGCAATAAGCGTGCAGGTGTTGCCAGTCGCCAGTCTGAACCACAGCTGCTAACATGTTGAGACAGTTATCATTGCAACATCGTATTTTTGTATGTAAAATTTATTTTAATTACGATTCGGCTCGGCGGGTACGTGATGCATTTGTTCAGCAATTTCCTGATGAAGTGCCACCTTCACTAGCACAGATTCACGTAACTGTAAATAACTTTGACACTACTGGTTCAGTGCTCAATAAAAAACACAAAATAAAAATCAGAAAAAATAGAGTGGCATGACTCACTCGCGTCAGTCAAAATGTGGTTACCAGATACAATGCCTGTATAACCCAGGAAGGACGACACTTCCAGCAACTTTTATAAGGTAATATTTCATAGAAGATTGTACACACGCTTAAAGCAGGGGGCCACGGCTCGCCACAGGCTCGGTCAAGGCCACCACACTAGCGGATAACAAACCCGCCGCTTGGCGTTCTTACTTTAAATGAAAGATCCTGTAGATGTGTATACATTCTAAGTACCTTTACCCATGCTTTTAGTTTCGTGTGAAAATCGCAAACAAACCACCATTGTGAGATGCGCGAGGCACAGTTCAACTGTTTCCCGCACATAAATGATGCATTAGAGATTTGAGTGGTCAGATTTGGCCATTTAACATAATTCCGTGTTAGTAGTAAGTTAACGAGCATTTCTGTTTGGTGAAATGCTCGTTCAAAGTTAAATAACCCTTAATGAAGAATTAACAGATAACTGACTTTGTTGAAAACGGCCCTTTAATTAGTTGCAGTAGTTATTAAACTAGTGCAACTAGTCAACATTTGTTGGTTATATTTTGATTTCTTTTGTTTAGTTATTATTAGTGGTGATTGCTTGCTTAGTGTGATATCCGTGATTGTTATTAAATGGTCAGGTTGGGGTGGATTGTGAACTTAGCTGATTGTTTGAGTGATGTCCCCGTACAGCACATTGCATATAACTAACAAATGTTGACTACTTGCGCTAGTATAATAACTACTGCAACTAAATGTGTATACATTCCAAGTACCTTTACCCATGCTTGTAGACAAATATTAATATCCTAAGTGTAAATAAGTAGTTCCGTGAAGAACTATACAGCCTATTTTCATATATCCTACTCATGTTAATTGCCTCTTCAACATACAAAATTTCAGTTTGAAGGTTGTGATAGATTCGTAGATATTGAGAACCGTCTAAATATTTCAGATGGTCGCCTGGTTGTATTTTTATTTTTGTACTATTACATGAAGATTATTGTGTACGTGTGGTATTCAAACTTCAATCGCATGATTAGAACACAAGAAGTAAAAATGAGATTTTAAAATTTCGCACAGCTGCCATCTTGTGATTATGCAAACAATTGAAATAAATTAGATGCCAGTGGATTAACATTTGTATAAGCATTTAACGTGCAACGTTTCACTGCACTCGGATAGTAAATTCGCGAGAAATATCCATTTAAATATTTATAATTCACGTCGCCGCCATGTTGGATTTGTGCTCACCAGGTTACTGAAAGCCCTATAGGCGAACATATGTTCATAGCATCTATGAACATAAAAAAAATCAGTTTGATTGCTGTAAAAGATTCATAGATATTGAGAACCGTCTAAATATTTCGGATGCTCGCCATTTTGGATTGTTATATGTATAGGCCATAGAGTTATGTACCATTCATGGACAATTGTTGCTTAGGTTCATTATTGAAACTTTCACTTCGATTGCATGATTACGACACAAGAAATAAAAACTTAATTTTAAAATTTCGCACAGCCGCCATCTTGAGGTTATGTAAAAAATTGTACTAAATTAGATGCCAGTGCATTACAATGTGTAAACTCATTTACTGTACCACATTTCACTGCGCTCAGAGAGTTAAATCACGAGAAAAGTCTATTAAAATGTTTCAACTTCACTTGGCCGCCATGTTCGGTTTGTACTTTACAGTTTTATGAAAGTTACATAGATAAACTTGTATCAGTACCCTTTATCACCGTACAAAATTTCAGGGTGATATCTGTAATAGTTTCGGAGATATAGAATGTCAGTGAAATATTTCGCACAGCCGCCATTTTGAGGTTATGTAAACAATTGAACTAAATTAGACTCCAGTGCATTACAATGTGTATAAACATTTGCTGTACCAAGTTTCATTACGTTTGGATAGTTAAATCGCGAGAAAAGTCTATTTAAATGTCTCATCTTCGCTTGGCCGCCATTTTGGTTTTGTAGTCACCAGGGTTTTGAAAGTCTCATACGTGAACTTCTAGTAGTGCCCTTTATCACCGAACACAATTTTAGGGCGATATCGGTAATAGTTTCGGAGATACTGAATGCTGGTGAAATATTTCGCACAGCCGCCATGTTGGATTAGTGATACACAATAAAATTTGAAGCCCACTGTCGGGGTCGGCCAGAATAGTGCTATGATCTTACAGAGTTTCATTGTAATCGCTCCAGCCGTTTTGAAGTTATTAGGGGGGACACACACCTCACACACACACGCACACACACAGACAGAAGGTGATCTCATAAGCCTATTTTTTTTCATAAAATGAAAATAGGCTAAAAATCTGATCATGATCGCTTGACGATCGAAACTGGTCATTCAAGTGTATTTATTAATCTTGTGTACATTTTGTTCAGAATTACGGAAACACCTATTACAATTGGGTACAGTAGTGTTCGCCGAATGTAAAACATTGCTAAGACAACACTGAAAAATGGTTTCCAACACGATAATGTCAGATTATACACATAACATTTCATTCTCTGAAGGAAAAATCTGCTGTACTGAATTGTAACTTTAAGGAAGGTGGAAGGAAACTTAATTTTACGTGACCGTTAATCAAGCGATCATGAGTCATGGGACCTCCGTTTTACGTGAAATCTGAACCACAGGACATGGCATTTCACTTCGAAAATCTCACATGCAATGACCGGGAATCGAACCTAGTCCACCTGGGTGAGAGGCCAACAGCTTGACCGCTGCGCCATCACGCCCCCCAATAGTAACATTAGGTCAACCAATTAGCACCAGGATCCTTTCTGCGTAACTGCATCCAATTATATTGACGTTTGATATCTTCATATTCTTCAGTAGAACTTTCTTTGACTCCGAGAAATGAGACAGGGTCAAGACGGAAGTTTCTGTCTTCCCGGTGACAGCGTTAAGGAAGTGCTGGCGTCAGGTGTTCTGGGCTGACGTCCGCCGTGCAAATATCCGCTCGTTAGCACTGTCTGTTATGTTCCCACTGCTAGAGAGAGACGTGTCAGCGAGACTCTTCTGCTTTCTCCCCTAGAGAAGGCTCATCTAAGTTATATTTTCATACACTTAACGTAGGGCAACTATTATTGTTAATATGATCCACTAGCTTAGATGATTGGTTAGTTAGTTATTGTTGTTTTAAGTGTCGAAACAGCGAGGTCATCTGTCCCTTATAGATGAGTGGTCTAAGTGACAATTTGCGGCAGTACTTTTGTAGCTGGGGTATAGAGACCCGTGGTTTGAATCCCAGCGCTTGCAAAATGTACTTGGGTGCGTATTGAATTTGTCTGATAACCTGTATTTCTTTGGAGACGGTAGTAGTGTGTGTAGGGCTTAGCGTTGGAGTAGGAGCCCGGAGATGTTCTGCCATCGCCATCTAGACAATTTATTTCCAGGAACTGAGCGAGGGTAGCGGAAATTGGTGCACGATAGAGCCATATACCTGTATGCTGCCTTCATCACCTGTGATATCACCTTCCACAGGATTCCATTGGAAGAGTTAGAAAGAGTTCTAAAATTTTCGTCCTTCGAGGGAACGATACGAACTCAGACATCAATTTTTTTGAGTTATTTTTTACATATTCGTGAAGGTCTTTCAAGATGAAACAGGTTGGGAGGGGGGAGGGGTGCACTTTTTTGCTCATCATATTTAAGGGGACAGTCTGGAGAAACATATAGGTCACTCAAATTATTTTTTTCAATTTCTGGTAGCTAACTCACCATTACCTATTTGAAGTAAAGCATCAGCAAAGGCTCTACCATTCTGTCTAGATGAGAAAACCCTGATATTTGCTTTTAGCCCAGTTTGGTTACATCTGGCCAAAGATACGACCACTTTAGTGATAGGTTGACTTTATCAGCTCTCGTCCCTCTTGCCACAACTGGTAGTAGTTGGTGTAAATATCCAGAAAATTAGTCAGTGCAACCACCCATTAGTGTGTTTCTTCGTAAGTCTCGCTTTTATGTGACATGGAAGTTTCATACCAACAATCAACTTCCAATCGCGTATTAATTTACCTGTGTTGCTTCGTTTTGGTATGTAACAAACGTTGGATGCGTCGTCATGGAAAATCTTAATAACTAAGTGGCTTCTTGAAAGTAACGTGTGCAATGCGACCACCTTCCAAGAGCGTAGTTGCAATGCGGGCAAAACCACAGCGAGATTTTCACTGACCTTATCTTGGTGGACAATAAATTGATTTAAAATGTTTTTCCTGTAGCTCTAGGGGGATAAAAGAGATAATTTGACCTTTGTTATTGGTAATTGAGGTTGTTTTCTGGTCATAGTTTAATCGAATATGATTTTGAACTGTTTTTAATAGACGGGAGTCGGGAGTTATCATAGGACGGTTCTCGTAAATAGTCTCTGTTGGTCCGTAACTTGGCAAAATGTTATCAAAATGGCAAATAAATATATGAATGATTTATTTATTATTTATTTATTATAATCAGTCGCTTGAAATAACGTGTTTTCCCATTGGGAATTATCTTCTAACAGACCCATTGCTTTACACGTTCCTTGAAATGAAATGTATCGTGAGGTACTCCTTGGACTCTCCCCACGGGCCGTACGGGTTGATTGCTAGATATCATGCGATTTCTTATATTCTAAACTGGAAAGCGTGCATGTCAGAACGATGTGCTTCTCACCTTATCGTAGGCGTGAGGGTGAATTTCAGTCGTCTCGGAACGTGTTGCACTAAATCATGTCTGAGCTTCATGAATAAATAAATGAATGAGCGTAAAACAAGTCCAACACCTTTAAGTTGTCATGGCTAATAGCAGAACGTTATAATTAATACACAAAATACGACGATAAATTGGCTGTAGAAAATAAGGGGGGGGGGGCTAAATGAGTTGAACATCGGGGAAAACATACTGACAAACCGAGAAATCATCAGAACCTCAGTAAATAAGTACGCATTTTGGGTGAAACCTAGCAACAGGACTGACACAAAATGGACAGAAGAACACAAGAGGCAACAAAGTGGGTTTCACGAAGGCATTGATTGATAGATGAATAATCTTTTTATTAGTCTATTGTTGCCCATCCTAAATATGTGCCCAAATATTTGAAACGTCTCTTCCGTACAGTACAGTGTTCGTTAAACTTTCTGTGAGATTATAGAGGTGTGCAGTTTGTCTCGTGAACCAAAATCCATTTTCTCTTGTAGGGCCGAATGTTATTCTAAGAATTTTGCGTTTTTTGCCAACTATGTGAATTGAACAATTTCCTTACTGCCTACCAGGAATTCAGGATTCTACTTAACCTCTTCACTCCTTTGTATTTCATAAATGATTATTAGCCAAGTCTTACCGACAGTAGTGGCTACGCTGGCTAAAGCGCAGCATTAGGTCATGGGACCAAGCTCTCTGCTGACTCGGTAAACGCGTGGGTTCGAGCCCCACCGTCGGACGTCATTGAAATGGTTTTCCGTGGTTTCCCCATTTTCAACACCAGGCAAATGCTGGGGCGGTACCTTCTGACAGGCCACGGCCGCTTCCTTCCACATCCTTGCCCAGTTTCATTCACCATCATTCATTTCATTTCTCATTAACTCCTCTCATGAGGTTGGCGTCAGGAAGGGCATCGGGCCGTAAAAACCATCGCCACAAAGACTTCCATCGCATCTCATCCCCGACCCTGTTGGAAAACGGGAATAATAAGGGGTAGACATACAATTATTAGCTAAGTTTTATTGTAGGGAGACTTCCATTGTACTTAAATACAAATGTTCATGCCATTTGCCCCATTAGGTTTGAAGCTAAGCCATAACAAACGACAAACAAACGGTATTTTAGTCTCATACACCTCATCAGGTATAGATACAAAGTTGAACCGAAAATCAGCTGACTTTATTTGTTCTTCTTTCTTCGTTATGCCCAGACACGTTGGCTTTTGTCTTCCTCTTGTGCCAACATCTCTTCGAGAACTCACTGTGTTGACTCTTAGGTTCATCTGTCCACCTTGTGCCAGTCCTACTCCTAGGTTTTACCCTAAATGCGTACTTACTGTATTTACTGAGGTTCTTCTTTATGATCTCCCCGATGTGAACTCATTCAGTTTCCTCCATCGAATTTATTTTCGTATTTTGTATATTATAATGAATACACTTGTTGTTATTTTATTGTTTTCCATCCTAAATATGTGCCCAAATACAGGTCGCCCGAGAATGTTCTCCGCAGTGGGTACGTGCAGCTGTGAGTGGTTGAGTCATGGGTTTAGTTGGCTGCACTGCACTGTGTCCTTGAAGGGGAGACTCCCGCGTGTGGGCTGTCAGTGTGTATTGCGATAAGCGCGCGAGCCTGCAAGTCTTCAGTGTGTATTACAGTAAGCGAGCGTTCAGATAGATTATGGGAAGAGTGCATCAGTATACAGACGGCAATGTTTACTACTGAAGAGAGACTTTTTTTTTTGGTAGAATACGTTTTTCGCGAAGGCGATTGGTTTACAGGAAATGTAAAATTAAGATTTCAGGCGCGGTTTCCTAATTCCAAGTGTCCAAACCGTGATACCGTTCGGGATTTGGTAAGTAAATTTCGTGTGACTGGCTCAGTTCACGATGTACCGGGAACAGGCAGGCCTACGCTTTTAATAGACGAAATACTTGATGAAATCTCCGATATAATGCTGCGTAGTCCAAGTAAATCAACACGAAAATTAGCAAACAGGAATCTAATGAGTAGACTTCATCCCGTCGATGTTGAAAGGAAGGAGTCGACTGCGCGTCGACTGGTTTTTGTTGCGACCCGTACTCGCGGGAGCGTGTAGTCAATTGTTTGAAATTGTTAAAACTTACGACAGAAAGTAAGGACACAAAATAAAGATTTAAGCAATCGGTAAACGCAACAGCGTTTTATTCACGTCAAAACTACATACAATAACTTTGGCGCACATAAAGCTGTAAGAGACAAGCTTCAGTTGTTCCCTTATAAAGTTACCGTGGTTCATGAATTAAAACGAACTGGTTACGGAAAAAGAGTGGTGTACCGTGAATGGTTCCAGCATGTGTTATGAATGGCTGTGGTGATTACAAGATTTACTGTTTATTTGTTATGATGCAAGCGGCAGCCGTGCTACCAACGTAACTGCTGTAGCTAGCTCTCGCAGACGCATGTAGGCGCTGCGGAGAACATTCCAGGACTCACTGTATTTTAATCCAAATTCCATTTACTTGTGTAGGGTCGAATATTTTTCTAAGAATTTTGCGTTCTTGGTTTTCAATTTTTTCAATTTTTGAGTTGCCTCCTATAAGGTTTTCCTGCCCCTTGTTTACACCCTCTGCAAGCATTATTATTATTATTATTATTATTATTATTATTATGTTTTCTTCCTTCTCTATGCCCATTCACAGAGCGCGTTGGAACTTGTTAGTCGGCTTGATGACTTTTGTCTTCCTCTTCTCCCAAAAATCTCTTCATGAACTCACCGTGTTGCTACTTGCGTTCTTCAGTCCATCTTGTACCAGTTCTTCTGCTACATTTCACCCTAAATGTGTGCTTATTTACTGAGGTTCGTAAGATTCCTCGTTTTCTCATTATGTTCTCCTCGATGTTAAACTCACTCAGGTTCGCCTTGTTTCCTCCAACCAATTTATCCTCGTATCTTGTGTATTAATTATATTGAATAAACTTATTGATAGTTTATTGTTGTCCATCCTAAAAAAATGAAGCATATCATGCGTACAGTGTTCACGAAACTCTCTGTGTGACTCTAGAGGTGTACAGATCCAAATTCCATTTTCTTGTTTAGGGCCAAATATTTTTCTAAGTATTTGCCGTTCTTGCTTTTCAATTTTTGCAATTTTTGAATGGCCTCCTATAGAGTCTTCCTGCACCTTGTTTACAAAATCTGATATTATTATTATTATTATTATTATTATTATCATCGTTATTATATGTGCGGTTAAGGAGCACAGAATATCTGTGAGGCTTGAACATACGAGCGAGAATAAAAATAAGCCCCCTCTGCAATTTGTGCCTGTCTCTCAGGTACCGAGAACTGCTTTTAGTCTCGGCGTCTAGATTCTGTAGCTTTTGTCGATGTCACTCTGACCTTTTATGAAATATAATATTCGGCTTTTACCTTATTCTTTACCAACCATTACTTCGTGCTCCTTTATTGCCATCCATTAATAATTTTTACGTCTTTTTAGTCTCGTAATGACCTGTCGATCCTGCTAATGGAAGGGAAGATCTCCATTACTTGCGACGCAATTCCCATATTGTCTGTACTTTACAACCACTTTCAGAATATGAACTCAAATGAAGGCAGACCGCAGCTACTTCTTTTATCATTCAATTCCAGGATTAGAGACAACTATTCTTGTCATTTAACGACCTGCGAAATAGGCTAATTAACAATATGACGTGTCGAGACCTTAATTACACACTCCATAAAGTTCTGCTGGGACGTATGTTATCTTATTTCTTGCAGAAGTATGTCCTATGGGGTCTTCCTGTGCCTTGTTCACCATATGATAGGATTATTATTATTATTATTGTTATTATTATTATTATTTTGTAGGGCCCACGTTAAGTGGGTCCATCCCCAGCTCTTTCTGTTCTGCATGGAATACCCAGCATGGAATTCATTGACGTTACTGATCTGTGATAATAATAATAATAATATCGTATGGCCTCGGGTGCCTGGTGCAAGCTTTGCTATTTGACACCCAGAGGGTAGCTTGCATGTCGAATTTCGTAGTTCTTTGACTATGAAAGTCAAGGAGGTTAGATGTTAGATATCTAATCCCCTTGAACACAATAGCGCTTTCTAGTAGAGAAATGAGGAACTTTGTGCTGGCGGAAACTCCCGAGATTAATTTTGCCATTATGAACTCGGCCTACTGAATTCAAATGGGTTCTTTGACATGCCAACATCGTATGACATGCGTATCGTATTTTTGCCGCCTTTCAAAAATCACTTACCACGGTCAGGGGCGAACCTGCAATCTTGGGGTTAGTAGACCGACACGCTATCCACTCACCCACCGTGGCAAGCTACTGATCTGTGATATGTAACTTCGTTTGATTTGAAATGTCTCCCGAAATATCCAATTTTCTATAAGACCATTTTGACCTTCTTGAACCACTTATCAGAAACTATAGGTCTACTGTCTAGTATTAAAATGTTATGTTCACCGAATTTCATTTAATCTGAACAGATGCCCGTAGAATTTCGGTCTTCCCTTCCTTATCGTTTCCATGAGTCTTTCTTTTCCCGGGCAGATTTCTTCCCTTCGCCGGGCCACCTCGTAGCGCAGTGTCTATCATTCCTGGCTGTCACCCCTGAGGTTCGCATTCGATTCCCAGCTCTGATAAGAAATTTAATATTGGTCTGAGATATGGAACGGGGTACACTTAGTCTCTTGAAGAAGAAGAGAGAAGGGGTGGGATTGATTCCCTCCTTAACCATCCTAGAAGCAGCTTTCCGTGTTTTTTTTTTACGTCTACGTCAAGCAAATGTTGGAATGGCAACTATCGTACGGCCACAGGTGCCTCCTACACAATCCTAGCCTCAATTACAAATCTGTATGTTAGGGAGTCAGCCCGGATGCTGGTTGGATCCTCAAAAAGTGCTATCATGGGTTATGTGGTAGAAACACATACAATCCAAGGCAACACTGTAATGAGGTGTACTAGGAATGTTATCACACAGATTACACACACCAAAAGTACATGGGGCTACATGACTACGATGACGCAAAGCCTCTAAATGAATCAACAACAACCTTTCTCCCTAGCAACCTATAATGTCGATCCACAGTCTTTGGGTTCATTGCCATGTGAGGGGTCTTTCTCTTAAACTACTGGGCTTCTCTCAGTTCTGCCACTCCTGACATTCGGAGATAATCTCTTGTATGCAGTCACTAATTTCTTTAATTACTGTGTTGTATTGCCTTAGCCTAGATTCTTAGGAAGACCCTTTTTCTTTCATAAATATGGTATTACTGTATTTGTATTTGTAGATCCTAAACCCGTTTTTAGTGCCTGCTGTTGTTGGGCTACCTTCAACGAGTTATTAAAATAGCATAATAATAATAAGATATACAAAAACAAGAAAGGAAAATCTTAAGGAAAGTTTTTGCCTCAGATTTTACCAAGGGAATTAGGATGAAAAGTAAATCCCAGACGCTTTATCAGTATTTGGAGATAATCTCGCACACATTCAGGAAATGACGTTTAAAAATGTAATGGGCATATTCCCAGAATGAGTGATCACAGGCTGACTAAAATAATTCTAAATCTTACCCTCTCAATGAAAGCTACGAAAAACTGGATGGTTGACGTTGAAAAAGACCTTCAGGAAATAGACATCTCATGTGACATGGTACTGGACAGATCTAAATTCAGAGAACTAGTTGTCAGTCATCAATTTTCAGACCAACCAAACATTACATCCAAAATAACCTGGACGGAGGAGAGCAGAAAGAGCCATAGCGAGAAGATGAAGGGATTTTGGGAGGCAAGAAAGCAAGATCAGCTAGATAGGTTCAATGGTGCTCCTTAGAAGGGCATAACGATGTAATATAATAGTAATAATATGAGTAGAGAGAAGAATTATACGCAAAATACTCGCTCCTTTGAAAACTGAAGAATTCTGGAAATTAAGAAGTAACGATGAAATATATCGAAAACAAGATGTTCAGTAAAGAACATATAGCCTACTTTCTCCTAAATGCATGGGTATTGTTATAACTCTTTGTCCTTTTCAAGGAGTATGATCGAATGTTGGTTGTAGTAGCTTGTTGAAATACAACGTGCTATAGGGATATTAAACATGACTATGAGGTGCCCTTTGCTAGTGATACCTCTGTACCAAATTTCGTTCAATTCGGTTTCACCGTGTTTGAATTGATAGGGGGAATCGATTTGCACACATACTTGGCCACCATCTGCAAACTATTGGGCTGATGTTCTTGCAGTTTGGTCTGAATATGTTTCCCACATAAAGATATGGTGTTGCAAAATTTGATAGAGACTAGATTATTAGGTTGGTCGTAATTACATTTTAGCTTTTAACATTTGGGTGGCCACGATTACGTTTCCGTCAAGATAGCGGTGATATAAAACATGACACTGAGGTGCCCTTTGCTAGTGCTACCTCTGTACCAAATGTCGTTCCATTCGGTTTCACCGTGTTCGAATTGATAAGAGGAATCGATTTTCACACAAAGATGGCCGCCATCCGCAAAATATCAAGCTGATGACCTATTAGTTTGGTCAAAGGATGCTCCCTCCATAAAGGTATGTTGTTGCTAAATTTGCTAGAGATCGGATGATTAGGCTAATCGTAATTTGATTTAAGCTTTGAACATTTGTGTGGCCGCCATTACGTTTCCGTCAAGATGGCGGCGATATAAAACATGACACTGAGGTGCCCTTTGCTAGTGCTACCTCTGTACCAAATTTCGTTCATTCGGTTCCACCGTGTTCGAATTAATAGGGGGAATCAATTTTGACATAAAGATGGCCGCCATCCGCAAACTATTAGGCTAATGGCCTATTAGATTGGTCAAAGGATGCTCCCTCCATAAAGGTATATTGTTGCAAAGTTTGGTAGAGATAGGATGGTTATGTTAGTCGTAATTTGATTTAAGCTTTAAACATTTGTGTGGCCGCCATTACGTTTCTGTCAATATGGCGGCGATATAAATCATGACACTGAGATGCCCTTTGCTAGTGCTATCTCTGTACCAAATTTCGTTCCATTCTGTTTCACCGTGTTTGAATTAATATGGGGAATCGATTTTGACACAAAGATGGCCGCCATCCGCAAACTATTAGGCGAATGACCTATTAGATTGGTCAAAGGATGCTCCCTCCATAAAGGTATGTAGTTGCAAAATTTGGTAGAGATCGGATGATTAGGTTAATCGTAATTTGATTTAAGCTTTGAACATTCGTGTGGCCGCCATTACGTTTCAGTCAAGATGGCGGCGATATAAAACATGACACTGAGGTGCCCTTTGCTAGTGCTACCTCTGTACCAAATTTCGTTCCATTCGGTTCCACCGTGTTCGAATTAATAGGGGGAATCAATTTTGACATAAAGATGGCGGCCAGCCGCAAACTATTAGGCTAATAACCTATTAGATAGGTCAATGGATGCTCCCTCCATAAAGGAATGTTGTTGCAAAGTTTGGTAGAGATCGGATTGTTATGTTAGTCGTAATTTAACTTAAACTTTGAACATTTGTGTGGCCGCCATTACGTTTCTGTCAATATGGCGGTGATATGAAACATGACACTGAGATGCCCATTGCTAGTGCTACCTCTGTACCAAATTTCGTTCCATTCGGTTTCACCGTGTTTGAATTAATAGGGGGAATTGATTTTCACACAAAGATGGCCGCCATCCGCAAACTATTAGGCTAATGACCTAGTCATTTGGTCAAAGGATGCTTCCTCTATAAAGGTATGTTGTTGCACAATTTGGTAGATCTCGGATGATTAGGTTAATCGTAATTTGATTTAAGCTTTGAACATTTATGTGGCCGCCATTACGTTTCCGTCAAGATGGCGGCGATATAAAACATGACACTGAGGTGCCTTTTGTTAGTACTACCTCTGTACCAAATTTCGTTCCATTCGGTTGCACCGTGCTCGAATTAATAGGGGGAATCGATTTTCACACAAAGATGGCCGCCATCCGCAAACTATTATGCTTATGGCCTATTGGTTTGGTCAAAGGATGCTCCCTCACAAAGGTATGTTGTTGCAAAATTTGGTAGAGATCGGATGATTAGGTTAGTCGTAATTTGATTTAAGCTTTGAACATTTGTGTGGCCGCCATTACTTTTCCGTCAAGATGGCGGCGATATAAAACATGACACTGAGGTGCCTTTTGTTAGTACTACCTCTGTACCAAATTTCGTTCCATTCGGTTGCACCGTGTTCGAATTAATAGGGGGAATCGATTTTCACACAAAGATGGCCGCCATCCGCAAACTGTTACGCTTATGGCCTATTGGTTTGGTCAAAGGATGCTCCCCCACAAAGGTATGTTGTTGCAAAATTTGGTAGAAATCGGATGATTAGGTTAGTCGTAATTTGATTTAAGCTTTGAACATTTGTGTGGCCGCCATTACTTTTCCGTCAAGATGGCGGCGATATAAAATATGACACTGAGGTGTCCTTTGCTAGTGCTACCTTTGTACCAAATTTCGTTCAATTCGCATTCACCGTGTTCGAATTGATAGGGGGGGACAGACATTCAGAGTACACACACTCACACACACAGACACACACACACAGACACACACAGACTCACACACACACATACACACACACAGACAGACACACTTTTTTCGCCCTGTGTTGATCTCATAAGTCTACTTTCATTTTTTGCAAAAATCGAAAGTAGGCTAAATAGGAAAGCTATTTTTTGGACATTTGTACAGGACGGATGACAGTAGGTTAACCAAGCAGATCTTCACATTCCCGTGGAACAAGAAGTCAACAACAACCTGCTTACAAGAAGTCAACAGGATTTGTAAAGAAACAATATCAGAGAAGAAGATACACCGCAGAGATATATTTTTAGACAAAAGTGATAAAAATGGAAGGATTCCAAGGGAGGAAGGGAAAGAAAACCAGCTGAAAAGGTCCGAGGAAAGGAAGAGGAAACATAGTGAGATGAGGAAGGAATACTGGAGGAAGAAGAAGGAACAGCAAAGGACAAAGCATTGAAATCGGCTCGTGGTCCCTAGACGACCGAAACGAAAATAATAATAATAATAATATGAGTTTTAAAGGACATCTCATACCCATTGGATGGCTACCACTGCACCAAAGAGATATGTAAACCTTGCACTGCCCGTTACCATTATAATATAATGTAGTGAAAAATCAAAATGGTGGGCAAGCATGTCTTATCTCTATTCAACCTTAATCAACCAACAGGCCAGCGACGTCCAGCCTTTGAACGCTCGGCGTGCTAGCTATGCTGCACCGTACGCCGGTGCGCTGGGTCCTGCCTCTCCTGGCTGAGCTACCTGCTCTACGATAGCTCTTCGCCGCATCTCACCAAGTCAAGTTGGGATCTCTAGCGGAAAAGGACGTAAATGTTCTTTGTTTAAACAAACAAACAAACAAACTGTTTACCCAGTTCTTGATTGTCCGACACATCTAGGTCTACATTGTGTTTCGCGCGTACCGGTACTTCAAGATTACGTGCTTAGCATTAAAAAGTCATAAATACTGATAAGGTATCATGAAACTCAATTATGGCAGTGGAATTTCAGTAACATTATTTCCCCCCCATATTTTCGTTTTGTTTCAATTTGTTTCGGTGGTTCAGCGGCAACGTTCTTGTTTGCTGTGCCCAAGGTTGCAGTATCGAATCCTGGCCCTGCCAGTTGGCATTTGAGGGTGCACAAATGCGAGGGATCCGTGTCAGTAAATTTACTGGCACGTTAAAGATCCCCTTTGGGGCAAATTTCCGGCACCTCGGCGTCTCTAAAAACCGCAGTAATTAAAAGGGATGTAAAACTAATAACATTATTATCACATTGTTTTCATATTTACAATATACTGAATACCGTTCGACCGAACAACCACAACGGAGCAAAGGCAGTACGGGAGTAAGTCAGACAGGAAGACGAGTGAGAAGGACAAACATATAGTCCTTCCCCACTACCACTGCATGGCCGTCCGCGCCAGAAGGACGCCATCGTGCAACCGGCGTGCTGTATGGTCAACAAACTATAACGTCCCCACGCAGGGAAGAAGGAACATTTAAAATGGTAAAAATGTTTCGTCGTCACTGTTATTTCCTCTTGAAAAATAATTTTGATTTCCCGTGGTTGCACGCTCGTTTTATTCTTATAGCAGGCTAATTATTCAAGTCTATTAAAAATTCATGAGTGGGGACGCTCAAGTTTTGAATGCCGGGCAGGGGGATAACGAGTAGTCCCATGAAACTTTCCCTCGCTTAATGAAAGAACTAGAACAACAGGTATATTTTAAGAAGAAACGTAGCTCACAAAATGGTGAACAAAAGAAGGCTGCTCGTAAATGCCACCAGGGGATGAATACAGCATGTGGAGAGGCTTAACGATGCTTGTGTTCAAATGGAGGCCGGTCTAATCCTTCCAAGAGTTCATACAGCCTTGCATTTCTCTACTTGACCTACTTACATTTGTTGTTGATTCTTTTGGGGACTTTGAAACATCGTGGTTATGTAGCCTGGTAAACTTGGCTGTGTGCGGAATATATCTGATAACCTGTGCCACTGGAATGGCTGTACTAGTGTGTATATTTGTAACTGATGCTAGGATTTGGGAAGGAGGCAGCCGTGGCCTTAATTTAAGATCCATCCCGGCATTCTCTTTGGGTAGAGGTGGGGAAACAACGGAAGATAACTACTAGGATGGCCGAGGTACGAATCGAACACTTATCTTCTCAATTTTGTCTCACGAGGCTGAGTGAACTTCTTTCCCGATTTCATATTATAATTAAATTTCCTGGCTGCGCAGGGAATCGAACCCGAACCTCCACGATGATTGCCAAGAATGCTAGACACTACGTAACGAGGTGTATTCAAAAAGAGAGAAGAGAAACCAAAGTTGAGGTGATAACCATCATGGCTGTTCCGTGTTTGCAGCGGTTATATTTACAGTAGTCGCCATGGTTTTTTGTTTTATATTTTGGAATATATTTCGTAGTTTTAAGTGAAATGTAGTAAAATAAAATCTGGACCTGTTAATGGGTTGATTCTTATAGTTAGAGTTGAAATTATAAAGTAGTAGGTTTGGGGTAGGTAGGCAATTTCATTGCATAAGAAGAATTCAGCTCACGCCTTTGGTTTGGTTGTTTTATTGTAAATTTTAGTTGTAAGAATGTGATAGTTGAGTATTGTGTGTTGTTGGTCTGTTAGAAATATTGATATTGAAGGTAGTAGTACTCTCAGGCAGTCTGTTTTCGCAGCGCGAAGTAATGATTAGATACTGGTGTCCTTAAGAGCTCATTTTCTTCTTCAGTTTGAGGTTCCTCCTATTAGTAATGTTAATTCATTTATTTTATTATATTTAAAATATTTTTCTCCCAATAAATTATTAATAAGGTTGATTGGAAGAAAGTTTGATGGTCCATAGACCATAGACTAGTCCCTTCCCTCGTGGGAAGGGACTAGTGCTCCTTTTACCATTTATGCAAGAGGGATTGTTTTTAAGTTAAATGTATGCTCATGCGCACCTGGTATAAGGTGTCACATTAACATGTTAAAGTTTGGAATAATTTAATGGTTAAGTTTGCAAAGTGGGTGTTTTTCTTCATTTTTTCCCGTGTGGCCTCCTAAGAGGCCGAGTGCAGGTCTTTCTAGTCGACGCCCGTGGGCGACCTACGCGTCGGAATGAGACATGGAATGGATGAAGATGAATGAAACTGGGCAAGGATGTGGAAGGAAGCGGCCGTGGCCTGTCAGAAGGTACCGTCCAAGCATTTGCCTGGTGTTGAAAATGGGAAACCACGGAAAACCATTTCAAGGACGGCCGACGGTGGGGCTCGAACCCACACGTCTACCGAGTCAGCAGAGAGCTTGGCCCCGTGACCTAACGCTACGCTTTAGCTAGCGTAGCCACTGCTGTCAGTTTTTCCTCTTTGAAATGTAGATTAGCGAGACCGGGTCCATTGCAGCGACACCATGGCTTGGTATTAGAAACTGGTTGATATCTATGCAGCAGCATCAGAGCTTGGTTATTTTTAATTTAATTTTTAACTGCAATGCGTGAGTGTTGTGGTGTTTGGCCACTGCAAGGCTACTAAGATGCCGCGAGCAGTGTCAATGTACTATGAGAGCTATGCTCCTTTTATTCAACCATTAGCCCACCAAGGCTATCCATATTGGAATAACTCTTTCCCGAAAGATCCAGGATATATTTTTCTCCGAGTGAAGTGTACTTTAGTGAGGTGTATCACACCAAGGAACGAGCCGAATGGTACACTGAGGTGAAACGTTGGTAATACTGAATTGAGTAAACCGGATCATTTTATTCGATATCTTTATAATTTGATGACGCATCACGTGTATCTTTGGTGTTGCGAATTTTCCGAAACGTTAGTTAACTTAAGTGCACCTCATTGAGGCCTCGGTGAAGAGGTAAGCAGAAGGAACTCTAAACTTTGCTATATACTGTTTACCCGAACAGCTGTTTGCTATAAATAAGCCGATATGGTGTATCCCAACGAGAATCCTTGAGCACCTCTGCAGGACACTGAACAGTTGACAAGGAGCCAACTATTTTAGGACGATTTGAAATTCGAAGTCAATCGCACAAGTCCTCTGTGGTTCCATGTCACGACGGAGAAGTTGGCGTTCACATTAAACTTGTCACTGATAACTCACAGGCAATACAAGTTCTTCTGCATGACCTACTCACTGCACTCCCTGGATTAGTGTACGTTAACTTAAGTTTATGTAGTTGTTAATTAATATTGGGGAATTGGAACACCTTGGTTATCAGCTCCGTGCATTTTGTTGAGAATTGAACCTTTTAATAACGTGTATTTCTGTGGTACAGTGACAGTGTGAGCTAACTCTAGTTATTAGAGTGTAGGTTTGAACTGGGTGTCCCGGGACGTCAACTTTGGTACCATCGTGACATTTGCTAGTTTTGAGGTAATGTTGCTTAGATAATACTTTGTTTAATATTGCTCTTCAGTCGGCTGACACGTTAATTGTTGTCTAATTATAATAAGTGCATGATGCTGATATAAAATATACGAATACACTCTTGTTAAACGCCAAGCATATATAAAGCATTAATGAACAAGTACTCGAGATTTTAAATTTTGTTATTATTATTATTAATTAAGGAGCGTGATTGAACTTATTTCACTGATGAATTAGCATTAGCTTTCTTCTCTTCTCAAAATCTCTTTATTCCCTCGCAATGATCTTTCTTCCTTTCTGCTGTACATGCTGTGGTGGCTCTCATCCAGTGGTTCGCAGCAATGTGATGTTTTATTATTATACATCTATGCGGACGATATAAATCTTACAGTCCAAAATACCACCTTTAATGAAGCAAAGGATAAAATGAATGCAGATCTTCAGAGGATGGATGAGTACTTCAAAAAGTGGCGCCTCCAGCTAAGTGCCTCAAAATCTGAAGTTGCCACATTCCACCTTAACAACCTAGAGGCAAACTGCCAACCTAGAGTTAAGTTTAGGAATCAATACCTAAAGTACAACAGATGTCCTAAGTACTTAGGCATAACATTGGACAGGACACTGGCGTATCAACAACATACAGAAAAAACTGCTGCAAAACTAAAAAGTCGCAATAACCTACTTAGTAGGTTAGCTGGAACATCATGGGGCGCCGACGCCAGCACACTCAGGACTACCGCTCTGGCTGTCGTGTATTCTCCAGCTGAATATTGTGCAGGCGTGTGGTTGAACAGCTCTCACTGCCAACTCGTAGATATACAACTCCGCCAGGCAATGCGCATCATCTCTGGTACTCTACGTTGCACCCCTACCCGGTGGCTACCTGTACTTAGTAATATCGCTCCACCCCATATAAGGAGACAGCAAGCTCTTGTTCGCTTGTGGTACAGGATCAAAGAAAATGCTGAGCTTCCTATTCATCAGGATGTCATAAAATCTCTACAAAGAGGTTGAAATCTCGAAAGCCAGCTTGCAAAACAGCTATTGATCCTTCGTCCACTGAGTTCAACCTCCGAAATGCCTGGAGAGATGAATGGCGAAACTCCTCACCTCGCGGCCTACTTCAAATCAGTGACCTCACCACAAGACTTGCTGGTTTTAATCTTCCTCGGGCAGTTTGGTCAAGGCTTAACAGAATCCGATGTGGTACTGGTCGAACAGGTGCAGCTCTACACCAGTGGGGTTGGATAGATTCCCCCCGATGTGACTGTGGTTTTGAAATGCAGACTATCGAGCATATTGTGCAGGAGTGCCCTCTGCATTCATATCCCGGCGCCTTGGATGATCTCCGGTCAGCAACTCCTGATGCAATTGCGTGGATTACAGACCTTCCTGTCCAAATTTGAAGAGATGGTCCTAATGCTGTGAATAGTGTTTATTGTAAATAGTGTATATAATTCTTTCCTGTCTAGTAAGCATCATACGCTAAATAAATAAATAAATAAAATAATAATAATAATAATTATTATTATTATAATGGGCTACACACAACCGACAGTGGTAGCTACGCTTGTTAACACGCAGCGCTAGGCCATGGGGCAAGCTCTCTACGGATTCGGTAGATCTGGGTTCGAGCCCCACCGTTGGCCATCCTCGAAATGGTTTTCCGTGGTTTCCCATTATTAACTCCAGGAAAAATGCTGGGACGGTTCCTTCTCACAGGCCACGGCTGCTTCCTTCCACATCCTTGCCCAGTTTCATTAATATTCATTCATTTCATATCTCATTAACTCCTCTCATGAGGTTGGCGTAAGGAAGGGAATCTGGCTGTAAAACCACCCGCCACATAGTCTTTCATCGCATCTCATCCCCGACTCCGTTGAAATGGAAATAATAAGGGGACCTACATGGGCTATACACAACGGTAATCAAATTGCCGTAATTGTTATGAGTAAGCTTTCCCAATTCCAGGAGCGAAACTGCGAGAATATTTGTTCTGATCTCGTGACTTAAAATATCAATTTAGGTCATTATACTTCACGTTTTACGGTGTATAATTTTGTATTTAGTAGACTAACTTTACTAACCTTAGAGGCACAAACAAATATTTCTCTACCGATTGCGAATGTAGGAACTTCTCCTTAGAGATCTTCATGCTTTATTTGGGGATTTGCTCATTAGAATATATAATTGTGTGTGTGGAGTTTGTCTGATAACCTGCGGTAATGTAATGACCGTATCAGTATATGTAAATGTAAATTTTAAGGGCTAGGTTTAGGATGCGACCACTATACTTGAAATGAGGTACAGTCCTGGCATTTACCTGGAGTGAGTGAGTAAAACGAGGACACTCCCCTCGGTGTTTTAACCTTGGATCTCTCAATGCTAACCTATTACCCAGTAGAATCATGGAACGTGCAGTAGACCACTCGGCTATGCTTCTGGGTTACGGAGATATTGACGTATATCCGTAAATTAGAGTTGGAATAATTGATCGCTAGACTATTGTAATCATCAATTTGTTGAGTGTTAACATAATTTATATGCCTTTCACTGCAGGGATTGGAACCAGAAACTGCAAAATATAATATTAAAAGTCGAGAAAATATACGTCATCTTCTGTATAAACATCGCCCACTGAACAAGCCGTTTGTTTCGTTTCTCCATTTAATAATATTATTTTATGTTCGACCCTCACTATTTTGTGTCAGAAAACTGTATCATAATGATGGTCATTATAACACAGTTTTTCATTATGATACAGTTTCTTCAGCCAATCAGAGCTCGTTCATTGACCAATTAGGTAACAATACCTTCGCGCATGTGCTCAAAATCCAACATGTCGGACATAAACACAACATCGAACTATAATAAATTACCGACATGGAATACGCACCGTCCATATGTTCGCGTAAATAAACTGGCGAATATGAGACAAGAAATAGCACTGCACCTTAATGTCACAAAAGCTAATTTCTACACAGCCTTCAAACGACTCCGGTGACAATATTACTGAGGGACGGCAGATGTAAACATATGGCCTGCATATGGCATTGCAAGCACTCAGAGCGCATGCGTCGGTCGTTCAGAGTTCTTGAAAGACAGAGATATCAAACCCAGCGTTCGCTCTCCAATCACAAAATTCAAGTGGATGACTCTCAACAGGTATTTATGAATATTTATGTTAAAACATATAATAAAGTTATAATTATCGTCGAACATAAACAGTCGTATGCAACTCGCCTATAATGATAATTAAGACACTCGTATGGAAATTATAAAACTCGCATACGCTCGTTTTATAAAAATACTCGTGTCTTAATTATAGCCATTATAGGCTCGTTGCATAATGTACTATTATGTTGCGTCAAATAAAAATAATGAATGCAGGACATTTTATGAAATCGAGGGAGGGCAGAGTGATAATTCAAGGACTTCTACTCCGAACAATGAACGCATGAAGCCCTACCCAGGGCTTCACAAGGGGCCCTGCGCTATAACTTGCATTGCTGCAATGTACTTTCAACGCACATAAAGACTGTCCCTCTCTTGTACTCGCCCTGGTGCCTTCACTGTTTTTTTTAATAGCGTATGGCTTTGATACCGGGAGTGTCCGAGGACATGTTCGGCTCGCCAGTTTTGTAGCTGCTTCGAGACGGACACCCAATGGGTGAGCTACAAGTACCGTTGGGGAGGAAAGTGGGAATGGAAGGTCGAGGAGTTGGAAGGTAGCGGCTGTGGCCTATACTTGGGGACCAACCCCGGCATTTGCCTGGAAGGAAGATGGGAAGCCACAGAAGACCATCTTCAAGGTTGCCGGCGGGGGGATTCGAACCTCCTCGCCTCCCGGATGTGAGCGACTGCCAGCAGTCATGCCGTAACGACCACGGCTAAGCCTTCACTGTGAACTAAAAGTTATACGTGACGATAAACAGTTTTATTTATCATATGGCTTTTAGTGCCGGGAGTGTCCGAGGACATGTTCGGCTCGCCTGAGTCTGTAGCTGCTTCCAGCGGACACCCTTAGGGTGAGCTACAAGTTCCGTTCAATTTCATGTAGTTCCAACTTTCGCCACCAGATATCAATGATACCTAGTGGTGAACGTTAAAACTTTGATTGAGCGTTCCGACGAAATCTAGCCTAACAATTTTGCTTCACACTCGTCTAGTCTGTGGAAGAATCTTTTACATTCCATAGATCTATGACATGGGACCGCCGGCTATACTTCCCCTCCAAAGGAAGGCATACTGAAGGATTTTTAACGCTCTTAAAAAATCCGACGACTTCGGCCGGGTTTGAACCCTCTATCTTGGGCACAGCAGTTCAGCATGCTACCAACTACGCCACCGAAGCCATTACGATAACTAGTGTTATTGTTAGAATGCCCTAAGTGCACACTTGGAGTGTTTGTTGTCTATGAATTACAAATATTATTTTTATTCAAACCCCCAATGTTTAAAGAATATAATCCATTTGAAGTTATCTTTAGTTCTTATGATCCATTACCTGTATTTTATAGCTCATTTAATTTATCGTTCGCTTACTCCATAAATTTATTTTCTTCTTTGAAATGATTTTCAGTGATTTGCTGAATTTCTCTGAACATTATTTACTGAATAATAACGGTCCAGTAAATTAAATAAGTTGCGCTCGTGTCTTGTATCACATGAGTACCTCTGGTTCCCATTCACTTTTAAAACGTGACTGGTCCTTGATTCTTTTTAAAATAATCCATCCTCACCTATCTAGTCAACCGCCATGGCAGTATTCTACTGTAGGCTTACCGTGTGGAGTTCTGGTTACACTGCGTATTGCACTGTTGCGTAGGACTTTGACAACGTGCAGTTTCGAGTGTTCGTGCACTTCTGTCCTACACAAAGCAATGCAGTTACTACCTCGTCAACTATTGATTCAAAATATATCATATTAGCCTACTTTCGATTTTTGCAAAAAATGAAAGTAGACTTATGAGATCAACACAGGGCGAAAATGTGTGTCTGTCTGTGTGTGTGTATGTGTGTGTGTGTGTGTGTATGTGTGTGTGTGAGTCTGTGTGTGTGTGTGTGTGTGTGTGTCTGTGTGTGTGTGAGTGTGTGTACTCTGAATGTCTGTCCCCCCTATCAATTCGAACACGGTCAATGCGAATTGAACGAAATTTGGTACAAAGGTAGCACTAGCAAAGGACACCTCAGTGTCATGTTTTATATTGCCGCCATCTTGACGGAAACGTAATGGCGGCCACACAAATGTTCAAAGCTTAAATCAAATTACGACTAACCTAATCATCCGATCTCTACCAAATTTTGCAACAGCATACCTTTATGCGGGGAGCATCCTTTGACCAAACCAATAGGTCATCAGCGTAATAGTTTGTGGATGGCGGCCATCTTTGTGTGAAAATCTATTCCCCCTATTAATTCGAACACGGTGCAACCGAATGGAACGAAATTTGGCACAGAGGTAGTACTAACAAAAGGAACCTCAGTGTCATGTTTTATATCGCCGCCATCTTGACTGAAACGTAATGGCGGCTACACAAATGTTCAAAGCTTAAATCAAATTACGACTAACCTAATCATCCGATCTCTACCAAATTTTGCAACAACATACCTTGGTGGGGGGAGCATCCTTTGACCAAACCAATAGGTCATCAGCGTAATAGTTTGCGGATGGCGGCCATCTTTGTGTGAAAATCGATTCCCCCTATTAATTCGAACACGGTGCAAGCGAATGGAACGAAATTTGGTACAGAGGTAGTACTAACAAAAGGCACCTCAGTGTCATGTTTTATATCGCCGCCATCTTGACAGAAACGTAATGGCGGCCACACAAATGTTCAAAGCTTAAGTTAAATTACGACTAACATAACCATCCGATCTCTACCAAACTTTGCAACAACATACCTTTATGGAGGGAGCATCCTTTGACCAATCAAATAGGTTATTAGCCTAATAGTTTGCGGATGGCGGCCATCATTATGTCAAAATCAATTCCCCATATTAATTCGAACACGGTGGAACCGAATGGAACAAAATTTGGTACAGAGGTAGCACTAGCAAAGGGCACCTCAGTGTCATGTTTTATATCGCCGCCATCTTGACTGAAACGTAATGGCGGCCACACGAATGTTCAAAGCTTAAATCAAATTACGATTAGCCTAATCATCCGATCTCTACCAAATTTTGCAACTACATACCTTTACGGAGGGAGCATCCTTTGTCCAATCTAATAGGTCCTCAGCGTAATAGTTTGCGGATGGCGGCCATCTTTGTGCGAAAATCGATTCCCCCTATTAATTCGAACACGGTGCAACCGAATGGAACGAAATTTGGTACAGAGGTAGCACTAGCAATGGGCATCTCAGTGTCATGTTTCATATCACCGCCATATTGACAGAAACGTAATGGCGGCCACACAAATGTTCAAAGCTTAAATCAAATTACGATTAACCTAATCATCCGATCTCTACCAAATTTTGCAACAACATACCCTTGTAGAGGAAGCATCCTTTGACCAAATGAATAGGTCATTTGCCTAATAGTTTGCCGATGGCGGCCATCTTTGTGTGAAAATCATTTCCCCCTATTAATACAAACACGGTGAAACCGAATGGAACGAAATTTGGTACAAAGGTAGCACTAGCAAAGGGCATTTCAGTGTCATGTTTTATATCGCCGCCATATTGACAGAAACGTAATGGCGGCCACACAAATGTTCAACGCTTAAGTTAAATTACGACTAACATAACCATCCGATCTCTACCAAACTTTGCAACAACATACCTTTATGGAGGGAGCATTCTTTGACCAATCTAATAGGTCATTAGCTTCATAGTTTGCGGATGGCGGCCATCTTTATGTCAAAATTGATTCCCCCTATTAATTCGAACACGGTGGAACCGAATGAACGAAATTTGGTACAGAGGTAGCACTAGCAAAGGGCACCTCAGTGTCATGTTTTATATCACCGCTATATTGTCGAAAACGTAATCGCGGCCACCCAAATGTTAAAAGCTAAAATGTAATTACGACCAACCTAATAATCTAGTCTCTACCAAATTTTGCAACACCATATCTTTATGTGGGAAACATATTCTGACCAAACTGCAAGAACATCAGCCCAATAGTTTGCAGATGGTGGCCAAGTATGTGTGCAAATCGATTCCCCCATCAATTCAAACACGGTGAAACCGAATTGAACGAAATTTGGTACAGAGATAGCACTAGCAAAGGGCACCTCATATCCATGTTTAATATCCCTATAGCACGTTGTATTTCAATAAGCTACTACAACCAACATTCAATCATACTCCTTGAAAAGGACAAAGAGTTACAACAATACCCATGAATTTAGGAGAAAGTAGGCTATATGTTCTTTACTGAACATTTTGTTTTAACCTAATTTCAATTTTGAAAAAATAGGCTTATGAGATCACCTTTTGTCCGTGTGTGTGTGCGTGTGTGTGTGTTTAATTATTTATTTATTTAATAATTATTAGATACAACCATGAAAGGTCATTTTACACTAATATTTTAACAATTTCAAATAATATTAACAAAAACAACAACAACAACAATAACAGGTAACAAATGGCAGTGATGGCTGAAGGAATAAATCTCGGGAAGGATGCAGGGAGTGATTAGGGTAGTGAGTGTTTAGGAGGGCGAGGGGTTAGGAAAAGAGGGTGAAAGGGATCTTCTAATGTTATGTTTGAATGATCGATAGGGAGAGAATATGTCAATGTTTGGAAGGGAGTTGCTAAGGGTAGGTAGACGGTGGAAAATAGAGCGCTTCTCTACTTCAAGACGTGGGCGAGGTATGTGGTGTAAATGGTTCTAGCGTGTTGAACGGGAGGGAACATGGAGTGGGAAGTAGCTTAAGAGCATGTTACATTTTGTGTAACCATTCATAATTTTATGTAGGAAACACAGGTCAGTAAATTGTAAACGGCTTCTCAGGTCGAGTAAATTGAGCTGATTTAGGATGTCGGATTTGGCAAAGTGCCTTAGTGAAGGATTGCGAGCTTTGACAATTGATATGAAGAAATTAAAGACACTGTTCAATTTAGAAATATTGGTTATAGCCGAAGTAGACCAAATTGGAGAAGAGAAATCTAGGATAGGGAGAACATATGTGGTGAAGTATAATTTAAGTGCAGTGAGGTCTTTAATTTCTGTGAATCTGTATAGAATGCCGAGACTGCGCATTGCGCGAGATATGATATGGTCAATGTGGGGAGAGAATGTCAGTTTATCATCGTGAATAATACCTAAATCTCTCACCTGAGAAACCGTATCCAATTTATTTCCACATATTTTATAGTCTGCCTGATTTCCAGATTTCAGTAGTGAGAAAGACACTTTGAAGCACTTTTTCGGATTTGGAGATAACTTCCATTTGTTGAACCAATCAGTACATGTATTCACTGCTTCCTGGAGGTCAGCGTGGTCGTCAGAATTGGAAATTTTTCTGAATATCTTGAGGTCATCAGCGTATAGAAGAAGGGAACACGGAGAATTTTGCACACATGTGTTTATATCGTCCATATACAGCACGAAGAGAAGGGGTCCCAGGATACTGCCCTGAGTTACTCCTGATAAGACTGGGAGCCAGGACGATACAGACCCTGGAAGCACTACCCGTTGTTGCCTATTGGACAGGAAGCTTTTTATTAGGGATAGGAAGGATCCATGTACGTTGTATCGTGAAGCAAGCTTGTGGAGGAGAAGGAAATGGTTCACGGAATCAAATGATTTGGCCAGGTCGACGTAGATTACATCTAGCTGAGATTTTTGATCTATTGCTGAAATTATGTGATGGTTCAGAACAGTCAGATTTGTTAAACATGATTTTCCAGGGACGAAGCCATGTTGTTCTTCTGAGAGGTGTGTGTGTGTGTCCCTAATAAAATCTAAACGGCTGAAGCGATTTCAATGAAGCTCGGTAAGTTCATAGCACTATTCCGGGCGACCCCGACCGTGCCCTACAAATTTTGTTACGTCTCACCAATCCAACATGGCGGCTGTGCGAATTATTACACCAGCATTCAATATCTCCGAAACTATTACCGATATCACCCTGAAATTTTTACGGTGATAAAGGGAACTTCTAGACGTTCACCTATGTGACTCTTGAAAAACAGGTAACTACAAAACCAGCATGGCGGCCAAGCGAATTTGCGACGTTTAAATAGACGTTTCTAGCGATTTAACCAACCAAACGCAATAAAACTTGGTACAGTATGTGTTTATACACATTGTAATGCACCGACATCTAACTTCGTTCAATTGTTTACATACCTACAAGATGGCGGCTGTGCGAAATATTTCACCGGCATTCTATATCTCTGAAACTCTTAGCGGTATCACCCTGAAATTTTGTACGGAGATGAAGGGCACTACTGGAAGTTCATCTATAAGATTTTCAAAAACCGGTTAACTACAAAACGAACATGGCGGCCAAGCAAATTTGAAAATTTAAATAGACCTTTCTCGCGAATTAATGTTCCAAACGCAATGAAACTCGGTACAGGAAATGTTTATACACATTTTAATGCAATGGTATCTAATTTATTTCAATTGTGTACGTAACCTCAAGATGGCGGCTGTGCGAATTTTAAAATTAAGTTTTTATTTCTTGTGTCGTTTTCATGCGATCGAAGTGAAAGTTTGAATAATGAACCTACGCAATAATTTTCCTTTAATGGTACATGACTCTATGGCCTATACATTTAACAATCCAACATGGCGACCATCCGAAATATTTAGACGGCTCTGAATATCTACGAATCTATTATAGCAAACAAACTGAATATTTTTATGTTAATAGGGGCTATGAACATAAGTTCACCTATAGGACTTTCAATAACCTGGTGATCACAAAACCAACATGGTGGCGACGCGAAGTATACATATTCACATGGACGTTTGTCGCAATTTAACCATCCGAGTGCAGTGTAACTTGGTACAGTAAATCCTTATACGAATGTTAATCCACTGCCATCTCATTTTTTCAATTGTTTCCATAACCAAAATATGGCAGCTGTGCGAAATTTTAAAATCTCGTTTTTACTTCTTGTGTAATAATCATGCGATTGAAGTTTGAATGCTACACGTACACAATAATCTTCATGTAACAGTACTCTAGGACCTACATATATAAAGTCCAATATGGCGACCATCCGAAATATTTAGTCGGTTCTCAATATCTACGAATCTATTACAGCAATCAAACTGAAATTTTGTATGTTGATAGTGGCAATTAACATAAGTAGGATATATGAAAATAGGCTCTATAGTTCTTCACGGAACTACTTGTTAAAAAATGAAACACTGGTCGGAGTAGCTACGTATGGGGGCCAGGCTTTGGTAGCCACCCTTGAAGTGATTCTTATTGCTCGAGGCAAACTCACTCCTTTCTTTTGTACTGCTCTCCTCTGATGAGGTTCATGTCAGGAACGATGTCTGGCCGTAAACTCCATTCACCACATAGAAAACTCATCCGACCTCATGCTATATCTCCTTGAAACGGGAAGTAAGGGTTAGAAATACATACTGTAATGACGCATCCATATCAGGAACTCTCCTGCCCCGGATAGCCCGATTGTGATAGTTGTTTTAAATTGTAATCAATCGAAAGGGTCTGAGAAATTAATGTCTGGAGAGTAGAATTTCAGCTTTAGTTTAGCTCGTTGTATGCACACATCGTAATCGCTCTCCACTCACACCTAGCGGCAGAGAGACAAGAATTAATTGTGGGCGACGGCTTACATAGTGAGCTAGCTGACAAGGGAACTGCACGTCAACAAACTGGCGAGGCAGCTAACAAGTGGAGATATGAGAATGGGAGTGTCACAGCAAATGTTCATAACAAATGGCATTATCAGATTCTTCCTAACGTAGTTTCAATTCGAGGGAAATTCACTCCCGAGTTTTGTGGGGAGGGGTGGTGAAATCTGGTACATATAGGCTACTGTACATCGACACATGATTTTGCTACAAAAGAAACGTCTACATTTTACAGACTGCGCACTCTATTAAAGAATGAGCGCTCTCTTGATAACTGTGTTGACAATGTCCAAATAGCGTGTTCACACGAGAACTTAAACAGTGGTGTCAGGGAATAAATGTGTGTATTCAATGATTAATTTATTCATTCCTTTGAGTTTTTGCTCTGAGCTCGAGAATTAAACAGGAAGGAGAGAAAGAAAGAAAGAAAGAAAGTGTGCAATTTCCAAGAGGGTGCTTACCCTTCGTTTGAGCGACTGCACTTAATTTAAGAAAAATACTCGCTTGAAAGCAAACAATATGTTTGATACGAAACCATTCAAGTGAAATTAAAGTTACAAAGAAGAATGGAGATTCCATTACCGAAGAGTTGGTACAGAGAAAATATTCATCTAAATTAAAGACAGTGATATTTCATTGACTTTTTGTTTCTTGAAGAATGGTTCAAATTAATAATATTCAGTCTAATAACATAACAAATTTATCTTTATTTGAATGTTTAAATCCCTCGGTTTTATTTATTTATATTAATTTGTATGGACTAACTCCACTCCACTATCAAATAATCTTGTTGTTTTTGATGTTTCACTTGAGGGGATTGGATATCGAGATCATTTAGCCCGGGTATTTGGGTATTTGTTGAAATTTTGTATGATAACCTGTGTTACTGAGATGGCTGTTTTAGCGTGTGTGTTTATAATTTTGGTCATGAATGGGAAAGAGGCGGCCGTTTCCTTATATTAGGAACAATCCCGGCATTCGCCTGAAGTAGACGTAGTAAACCACGGGCAACCATTTTCAGGACGGCTGATATTGGAATCGAACCCACCTCTTCTCAGTTTTGCCTCACGAGGCTGAGTATAACCCGTTTCAGCCCTCAAACCAGAATTAAATGTATTGGCAGACCACATGATATGACCTGAAAAGGTGTCACCAATTTGTATCAACATCCTGTACATTAGGTAGATTTCATTAGAAAACTACTTATTACAATGGGCACTGTGTTGCGACTTCCGGAACATATCGCCATTTTACATCCCCCAAACCCCAAAACAACCATCAGTTCAGAAGTATATCCAGGGTCATCGAAAAATAATGCCAACATTTAAAAAAATGATAGCACCGAAATTATTTTTGTTAAACGTGTAATTCTTTCACTGAACGCCAGCTGGTTAAAGTAAGTTTTGTTTTGGAGGGGACGTGACCTTGCCATGCGCACACTAGATGCGCAGTAGCCAAGGTCGGCCGGGGGCGCGCGCGCCAATGACTGCACCGCCCGACAAACTGCACCTGATTACAAAGCTGGCATTCGATGGTTTAATCAGTTTAGGGAAACAGGTGCAGTAGAGAAAAAATCTAGGCCAGGCCGACCACCAACATCAGCATTGAACGCACGCTTTCCCAATGGCTGGATTGGTACGTGCAATCATTTCAGGAGTAACTGTCAAGATGGCGGCAGAAATTCGCTCCCGCAGGTGCTCCAAATCCCAATTGTTTTCTGCATACACAATGTTTTTAAAGTACCCCCAGAATAAAACAAGATGTTCAGTACAGAACATATAGCCTACTTTCTCCTAAATGCATGGGTATTGTTATAACTCTTTGTCCTTTTCAAGGAGTATCATTGAATGTTGGTTGTAGTAGCTTGTTGAAATACAACGTGCTATAGGGATATTAAACATGGATATGAGGTGCCCATTGCTAGTGCTACCTCTGTAAAAAAATTCATTCAATTCGGTTTCACCGTGTTTGAATTGATCTGGGGAATGGATTTGCACACATACATGGCCGCTATTTTCAAACTATTGGGCTGATGACCTTGTAGTCAGTCATAAGATGCTTTCCACAAAAAGGCATGTTGTTGCAAAATCCGGTAGAGATCAAATTATTAGGATGGTCGAAATTTGATTTAAGCTTTTAACATTTGGGTGGCCGTCATTCCGTTCCCGTCAAGATGGCGGTTATATAAAACATGACACTGGGGTGTCCTTTGCTAGTGCTACCTTTGTACCAAATTTCGTTCAATTTGCGCTCACCGTGTTCGAATTGATAGGGGGGGACAGACATTCAGAGTACACACACACACACACACACACACACACAGACTCACACACACACATACACACACACAGACAGACACACTTTTTTCTCGCCCTGTAGTGATTTCATAAGTCTACTTTCATTTTTTGCAAAAATCGAAAGTAGGCTAAAAATCCGGAGGGGTGAGTTCAGGACTTCATTGGCGCGCGCGCCCCCGGCCGACCTTGGCTACTGCGCATCTAGTGTGCGCATAGCAAGGTCACGCCCCCTCCAAAACAAAACTTACTTGAACCAGCTGGCGTTATGTGAAAGAATTACACGTTTAACATAAGGGGTTTCAATGCTATCATTTTTTTAATGTTGGCATTATTTTTCGATGACCCTGGATATATACTGGAATTAATATATACAATACCTATGTATATATACATCTCACTTTCTTGTAGACATGATAATTACCGTAATTTTGCACCAATTGTTTTCAAATTCACACATAAAATATAACCATTTATACCCTTAGTCGAGTTCGTTAATGGGTAAAATCGGAGGAAAGTGGTTTAAAATGGAGGGCCTTTTTTTCGATAAGGTGAAATATCGCTATAGCTTTTTTTAGTATGTGGAAAATAGAATCCATTTCAAGTTCGTACTAGCCTAATCTTCAGATAAGGTCCAAAAACTCTTCTCAATATGGTTTATTGTTAACATCAACCATTGACCAAAGGGGTGGAAAAATGAAATTATGAGAGAAAATAAAATTCAATCTTCATAGGCACAACGTCAAAACCGTTCAATATGGTCAATCGCCTCTGAAAAGTACCTAAACGTAGCCTATGCCTGAAATAATGTTTGATATGATATGACACATAATTAGCAAAAATATTTGCCAGAATATGAAATTGTGCAAATCCGTATTGATTGAATAATTGAACGAGATGTTCAGTAAAGAACATATAGCTTACTTTCTCCTAAATGTATGAGTATAGTTATAACTCGTTTTTATCAAAGAGTATAATAGAATCATTTCATGGTTGAAGACCTTAGAAACAATTTACCTCTACCAAACACCACAACCTCGAAAAAAACTGCTACCATCATTGAAGAATGATGATGATGATGATAATTGTTGTTTTAAGGGGCCTAACATCTAGGTTATCGGCCCGTTGAAGAATGAAAGATAAGAAGTATCTCAAGAATGTTATGGATCTGGAGACATAATCGACCGGACTGGCTGCGTGGCTCAGCGGTAACGTTCTCGCTTGCTGGGCAAAGGTCACCTCAGTGTCATGTTTTATATCGCCGCCATCTTTACCAAAACTGAATGGCGGCCACTCAAACGTTCAAAACGTAAAATAAAATAACGACTAACCAAATCATCCGATCCCTACCAAATTTGGTAACAACATACCTTCATACAGGACGTGTCCTGTGACTAAACTAAAAGGTCATCCGCCGTACCATTTCAGGATGGCGGCCATGCGAATTATGCAAACTTTATAATCCATATCATGGGACCCACCAGTTCCGATTTTCGAGCCGAGAATCGTTTTAACTGTTCTTAAGGAAGAGGCACGTTCGAAATTAGAAGTTTATTTTGTAATACTATAGTGCAGAAGTGATTTTAAAAAGCTGACCGTCTCAATTACAAGGCAAGTTGGCAGCGGATATCTTGTGCCTGACTTATATTTCACTAATTTGAGTATTGCATGCAATATAGCGTTCTGATACAAAATAAATAAACTTTGTATGAAATATATAGTGTACCAAATGGATACAATAGATAATATACTCCACTGATGAAATCGTTTAGTCTAAATCATTATTTGCTAACACGTTATATGTAACTCATTTTATGTCGGACGATGTTCGTTAGCACGTTTGGCTGCGTGGTAAAGCGTTGACATATCACTCTTATGGCTATGGTTCAAACCCCATCAGAGTTACCTTTTTTTTTTGCTTGAAATTTGTTATATTTTTTTTGTAATGACTCAGACGTTTTAAAATTAAGGTTTATATTGTGCATATTACGATGGAAAATATATATTTAATTAAAACAAAATTCGCCTGCAGATTTGCATGAGACATCTAGCAGCAAAAAAGTGAACTATCATGGCCAACTGGCGGCGATCTGCACGCCGGCCTACAGATTAACGTACAGATTTATTAAAACTCAGCAATTCTTCTAGGTTTGTGCCGGGGCGGGGACACCAAGAGCCCGCCGATGAGCCTAGCTTGGTGTCCTAGGCGAAACCCCACACAAGACACGGCACAAACCTAGAAGAATTGCTGAGTTTTAATTCACCGGCCGTGAAAGCCAATATACCATCTTTTTTGTACAGATTTATTGATTTTTTTTTAATGACCGCTAGAAAGCACTCGCCCTGTTAGGATTATCTTGTTCGATACTTCTCCACTAGATGTCACGACTGGTCTACGTGGGTCTCCATTGATTAGTATACCATTGGCATTCCATGCCCATCGAATTTGAAGAATGACAAGATGATACTACGATACATTTTTACTTTTTATTTTAAAGGGTTTGTAACAGCCTATTGTGCGTTATTTGAAAATGTTATTTGAAGTAAAGAACAAAACGATTTCACATAGTACCTGAACTCTAGCAGTTGGTGCTAGTTCAGGATATTAATTAATACTTTTATTGCAGCCATATAGCAATCGAAAATATCCACATAGTTGGCATACACATGTCTCTGTAGGGACATGGAAAGATTTGTTAATTCAATTAGGGTTGTGAAAGCCATGCACAGCCAGACGTGCAAACACATGCCTCAACTCAAAATAGGATGTTGCCCACGCCAGGTCGATTATGTAATAATAATAATAATAATAATAATAATAATAATAATTATAATAATGTTATTGGTTTTACGTCCCTTTTAACTACTGTGGGTTTTAGAGACGCCGGGGTGCCGGAATTTTGCCCTGAAGGGGATCTTTGACGGACCAGTAAATCTACTGACACGGCTCCCTCGCATTTTTGCACCCTCAAATGCCAGCTGACTGCGCCGAGATACGAACCTGCAACCTAGGGCCCAGCAAGCGAGAACGTTACCGCTGAGCCACGCAGCCAGTCCGGTCGATTATGTCTCCAGATCCATAACATTCTTGAGATACTTCTTATCTTCCTTTCTTTCTTTCTTTCTTTCTTCAATGATGGTAGCAGTTTTTTTCGAGGTTGTGGTGTTTGGTTGAGGTGAATAGTTTGTAAGGTCTTCAACCAAGAAATGATTCTATTATACACTTTGATAAAAATAACGAGTTATAACTATACTCATTCATTTAGGAGAAAGTAGGATATATGTTCTTCACTGAACATCTTGTTCAGTATTGCCTTAGTAAAGAAAAGCACCATTCCTTTGTAATTAAAAACACTTTTGCTATATATTCGTCAAATCAATACTACAAACACTTAAATGTCTATATTTTATAGACTATGTGTACATGTTTCGAAACACGTTGGTTTCTTCATCAGCACATTAATCGAAATTATCGTCAGTATACTTAAACTAAGTAAATGGATATCCTTACATTAAGTTTTAATAAGTAAGTAAGAAAAAACATTAATAATCCTTTGAAAATATCTACTGTATGAACATTTGTATTATTACATAATCCTTTAAATATATATCTATGAAAATTTGTGTTTTTTAATGATATGACCCACCATTACACAAAGGAATGAAGAACATATTTTCAGAACTATAAGAAGATGGGACTTCTCGTATGCCAAACATGTGGAATTTTTGTAGGTTTACAACAATTAGCAAGTTTAGCGAATTAGAAACATATTTCTTTGCCCGGTGAAATATACCTCCGCCTTCCGGCGTGCTAAGAGGGATTTTTAGCCTACTTTCGATTTTTGCAAAAAATGAAAGTAGACTTATGAGATCACTACAGGGCGAAAAATGTGTGTGTGTGAGTCTGTGTGTGTGTGTGTGTGAGAGAGAGTGTGTGTACTCTGAATGTCTGTCCCCCCCTATCAATTCGAACACGGTGAGCGCAAATTGAACGAAATTTGGTACAAAGGTAGCACTAGCAAAGGACACCTCAGTGTCATGTTTTATATCGCCGCCATCTTGACGAAAACGTAATGGCGGCCACACAAATGTTCAAAGCTTAAATCAAATTACGACTAACCTAATCATCCGATCTCTACCAAATTTTGCAACAACATACCTTTATGGAGGGAGCATCCTTTGACAAATCTAATAGGTCATTAGCCTAATAGTTTGCGGATGGCGGCCATCTTTGTGTCAAAATCGATTACCCCTATTAATTCGAACACAGTGAAACCGAATGGAATGCAATTTGGTACAGAGGTAGCACTAGCAAAGGGCACCTCAGTGTCATGTTTTATATCACCGCCATCTTGACGGAAACGTAATGGCGGCCACACAAATGTTCAAAGCTTAAATCAAATTACGACTAACCTAATCATCTTATCTCTACCAAATTTTGCAACAACATACCTTTATGGAGGAAGCATCCTTTAACAAATCTAATAGGTCATTAGCCTAATAGTTTGCGGATGGCGGCCATCTTAGTGTCAAAATCGATTACCCCTATTAATTCGAACACGGTGAAACCGAATGGAATGAAATTTGGTATAGAGGTAGCACTAGCAAAGGGCACCTCAGTGTCATGTTTTATATCGCCGCCATCTTGACGGAAACGTAATGGCGGCCACACAAATATTCAAAGCTTAAATCAAATTACGATTAACCTAATCATCCGATCTCTACCAAATTTTGCATCAACATACCATTATGGCGGGAGGATCCTTTGACCAAACCAATAGGTCATTAGCCTAATATTTTGCGGATGGCGGCCATCTTTGTGTGAATATCGATTCCCCCTATTAATTCGAACACGGTGAAACCGAATGGAACGAAATTTGGTACAGAGGTAGCACTAGAAAAGGCCACCTCAGTGTCATGTTTTATATCGCCGCCATCTTGACGGAAACGTAATCGCGGCCACCCAAATGTTAAAGGCTAAAATGTAATTACGACCAACCTAATAATCTAGTCTCTACCAAATTTTGCAACAACAAATCTTTATGTGGGAAGCATATTCTGACCAAACTGCTAGATCATCAGCCCAATAGTTTGCAGATGGTGGCCAAGTATGTGTGCAAATCGATTCCCCCTATCAATTCAAACACGGTGAAACCGAATTGAACGAAATTTGGTACAGAGGTAGCACTAGAAATGGCCACCTCAGTGTCATGTTTTATATCACCGCCATCTTGACGGAAACGTAATCGCGGCCACCCAAATGTTAAAGGCTAAAATGTAATTACGACCAACCTAATAATCTAGTCTCTACCAAATTTTGCAACAATAAATCTTTATGTGGGAAGCATATTCTGACCAAACTGCTAGATCATCAGCCCAATAGTTTGCAGATGGTGGCCAAGTATGTGTGCAAATCGATTCCCCCTATCAATTCAAACGCGGTGAAACCGAATTGAACGAAATTTGGTACAGAGGTAGCACTAGCCAAAGGCACCTCAGTGTCATGTTTTATATCGCCGCCATCTTGACGGAAACGGAATGACGGCCACCCAAATATTAAAAGCTTAAATCAAATTTCGACCATCCTAATAATTTGATCTCTACCGGATTTTGCAACAACATACCTTTTTGTGGAAAGCATCTTATGACTGACTACAAGGTCATCAGCCCAATAGTTTGAAAATAGCGGCCATGTATGTGTGCAAATCCATTCCCCAGATCAATTCAAACACGGTGAAACCGAATTGAATGTTTTTTTTACAGAGGTAGCACTAGCAAAGGGCACCTCATATTCATATTTAATATCCGTATAGCACGTTGTATTTCAACAAGCTACTACAACCAACATTCAATTATACTCCTTGAAAAGGACAAAGAGTTATAACAATACCCATGCATTTAGGAGAAAGTAGGCTATATGTTCTTTACTGAACATCTTGTTTAATTTTGGAGGGGTTGGAAGATGGTATTTTTTGATTATTTCTGTATTAGAAATGTTTATTCTTTTGGTATGTTCCTAACATATTTTGCAATTCCTAGCTAGTTTAGAATTCTATTCGTGTAATTTTCTCCCGAGCTGAAGGTTGTAGCACTGCAGCGCAGGTAGCTGCTGATCAGCCCCGCACAGTCACTCCCGGGAGCACGGGGCGGTAATGTTGAATCCATGTCGCCGTGATTTAGAGCCTCAGTTTAGTCGTGTAAATCTTCATTTGCCCACCTCCCGCTGTGGATGTGATGGTGCTTGCGGCACACCCAACCAGTGATTAGTTCTCTGCAACGAGATCTGTGTTAAAGTGCAATTCGAGATCTTCGAGTGGCCATGTAGCACAGTGACCTGCCAGTCACAGTTGGTTGAACCTTCGTTCCAACAAGCTTTAGAATGCTTCTTATCTCTCTGTTGGTGTAATATTAGTAGTATGGAACATTCACTCAAGTTCCTTTAATATCATCATCATCATCATCATCATCATCGTTGTCAGATATTTATTCATAGTCTATCTCCCTGTAGTCCAGCAATCGGAAGAATGTGGAGTCATGATATGTGGCTTAGAGCACTATCTGCAACACGCGGATATGTGGACAATGAGTGAGATGACTCGGGCAACTCAGCGTCAGAGAGGGATTAAGACATTTTCTAATAGCTCGCAACTGATGATAATCACTGATTAACCGTACTGTTTAGTTAGGGGTGAGCACTTCCTACTCTGCCTGCTACAGGGGAGAGCCGGGTTACCATCCATGCATCTAGATAGGACGTCATGTTCCTATTGACTACTCTTTTGTGTGTACTTACAGATGGTGGGGGTGGCTTCGGTGGCGTAGTCGGTAGCATGCTGAGCTTCTATGCCCAAGATAGCGGGCTCAAACCCGGCCGAAGCCGTCGGATTTTTTAAGAGCGTTAAAAATCCCTCAGTATGCCTTCCTTCGGAGGGGAAGTAAAGCCGGCGGTCCCATGTCACAGATTTATGGCTCTTAGGTTTCTACGTTCGTTGCCAAGAGCCGACAGCGGTGGCGTCTAGTAGCTAAGTTCTGAACTTGGCCTAGTAGTCGTTGACGGTGGCGCTTGGCGGCAAAAGTAGGAACTATTTGAAAAATTCTAAGTTGCAGTACTTAAATTAAAAAACAGATAATGCACACTAATACAGCCATCACAATTAACACCGGTTATCAGACAGATTCTACACACACCCAAAGTACACGGGGCTACATGACCGCGTTGTCGCAGCCCCTAAACTTAAGAACCAACCAACCAACTGATGGTGGAAGAGAGAATACACATTTTATGTTCTCAATTAAACATGTCTCTGTCAGCTTGCTGTCGTCACTGATTTCGTGAAAAGGCACCATGAATGATCTGGAGAAGGTCGAAAGACAGAAAAATTCCTGGGCCGACATTGCTCCCAGATGGAACCTACCGACTGAAAGCAAACGGTTGGAAACGGCCAGTATCAGCACGCGATATAGCAGCTGAAGTTCTACGGGCAGCTTCTACGAATGGACAACAACAGGCTTACCAAGAGGATCTTCTCCTTGAAGACTGCAAGTGTGTGGCTCAATGAAATCCAAAAAGACTCGGATTCCGCTGGGATTTCTGACCTTGATATCCAACATCGCTCCAAATTTGCTGATATGGTTAACAATTGGTCCCCGCCTCCCAAAGTGCCTAAGTGTAGGAAACCTCTCTCGCAAGAGAGAAAGGAAAAACCAGCAGCCGGGCTCAAGAGATATTGGGAACGGAAGAGATCATCAAAGATGAACTAGTCATAATCGCTCCTTAGTGGCCTTAAATCACGAATAATAATTCATTATTATATTTGAATTTCAGCCAATGGCCATAGCGAGGTATTTTAATTGAACGCCCGAAGGCTCCCCATAAAGTTCAATATCAAGTAGTTCCAACTTTGGCTACCAGAGATGCCACTGTCACTGACACCTAGCGGCGAAAGTTGCAACTTGATAGAGCGTTTCTAACTAAATAGATATTGAGAAGTCATTTTTGAAAGCCTTTGTCTGGAGCGTGGTGCTCTATGGAAGTGAAACTTGGACTATTGTTGCAGCAGAAAAGAGGAGAATTGAAGCATTTGAAATGTGGTGTTACAGGAGAATGATGAAGATCAGATGGGCAGACAGGGTTACAAACGAAGAGGTATTAAGATGAGTGGGAGAGGAGAGATGTTTCTGGCGATTGCTAATGAAGAGAAGAGATAGGTTAGTAGGACACCTATTAAGACACCCAGGAATAGCATGCTTAGTTATGGAAGGAAGGGTCGAGGACAAGAACTGTAGGGATAGACTAAGGTTAGAATATATTAAACAGATTGCCTCGGATGTAGGGTGTGGCAGCTATGTAGATATGAAACGATTAGCTCAGGACAGGGAGGAATCGAGAGCTGCATCAAACCAGTCAAAAGACTGAAGACTCAAACAACAACAACAACAACCAAATAACCTGCAAATTTATCTACACACTACCCATTGTAGTGATAGGTTCTTGTACATGCTATAAATCTCTGACATGGGCCCGCTGGCTTTATTTCCCCTCCGAAGGAAGGCATACTGAAAGATTTTAACGTTCTTAAATATCCGACGGCTTCGAGCGGGTTTGAAGCCACGATTTTGGGCCTAGAAGCTCAGCATGCTACCGACTACGTCACTGAAGCCATTTAATAATAATAATAATAATAATCATAAATGAATACGGCAAATATCAAATCTTTGCTAACATGGTACATGTCATTGCCTTTTACTAGGGATTGTTGTCATAAGCTGCCTCTCTTCACTCGATGAGCCTGTTAAAGACCGGTAATGAATGTTCCTACTCTGTATAATCATCCCCTCGTTGAAATAGAGATGAGATACGTTATCGACCTTCTCGCCAAGCACTTAGGAAAAGAGAGGGTTTAGGAGGCTGTTTTGCAGAACATACAACCAGGAGACAAGCTGTAAGTATCTATTCATACACAATGCAAGAGAAAGTGGTACGCCATGAATGGACAGCATGCTTTTGAGGCACACTAATACCACATGTGTGGGATTAAACCTTCTATTAAGTTTTATTGTTGTAGTCGAATTAATATCCTGTGTATGCTCTCCCAAAATAGGGAATTTAACACCGAGTAATTTTGCGAGTTACATGATACGGTTTCTAGCTGCTGCGTTATTATGTTGTAGTGAAACAAAAACGACGCTCACATTCTGTATATTCATGTAGTTTATATGGTGGGCAGAACATCGTGCTATGAGCCTGTCTCATTTACTCGCCTGAACTATGGGACGGTTTAGCATCTACCTGAGTAGAATAAAACAATTGGCTGTTGCTAAGCACCATCTTTCAACCGGTGGAAGCCCCTGCTTTTTAGCCTATTTTCAATTTTGAAAAAATAGGCTTATGAGATCACCTTTTGTCCGTGTGTGTGTGCGTGTGTGTGTGTGCGTGTGTGTGTGTGAGGTGTGTGTGTGTGCCCCCCTAATAACTTTTGAACGGCTATAGCGATTTCAGTCCAACTCGGTAAGATCATAGCACCATTCTGGCCGACCCCAACCGTGCCCTTCAAAATTTATTGTGTCTCACCAATCTAACATTGGCGGCTGTGCGAAATATTTCACCAGCATTCAGTATCTCCGAAACTAATACCGATATCACCCTGAAGCTGTGTGACGGTGATAAAGGGTACTACTAGAAGTTCACCTATGAGACTTTCAAAAACCTGGTTACTACAAAACTAACATGGTGGCCAAGCGAAATTGAGACTTTTAAATAGACTTTTCTCGCGATTTAACCATCCAAACTTAATGAAACTTAGTACAGCAAATGCTTATGCACATTGTAATGCACTGGCATCTAATTTAGTTCAATTGTTTACATAACCTCAAAATGGTGGCTGTGAGAAATATTTCACCGGCATTCTATATCTCCTAAACTGTCACAGATATCACCCTGAAATTTAGTACGGTGATAAAGGGCACTGCTATAATTTTATCTATTTAACTTTCATAAACCTGTAAAGTACAAAACGAACATGGCAGCCAAGCGAAGTTGAAACATTTTAATAGACTTTTCTCGTGATTTAACTCTCTGAGCGCAGTGAAATGTGGTACAGTAAATGATTATACATATTGTAATGCACTGGCATCTAATTCAGTTAAATTGTTTACATAACCTGAAGATGGCGGCTGTGCGAAATTTTAAAATTATTATATTTATTTCTCGTGTCGTAATCATGCGATCGAAGTGAAAGTTTGAATAATGAACCTACGCAATAATTTTCCTTTAATGGTACATAACTCTATGGCCTATACATATAACAATCCAAAATGGCGAGCATCCGAAATAATTAGACGGTTCTTAATATCTACCAATCTTTTACAGCAATCAAACTGAATTCTTTTATGTTCATAGAGGCTATGCACATAAGTTCACCTATAAGACGTTCAGTAACCTGGTGAGCAGAAATCCAACATGGCGGCGACGCGAACTATGCATATTTAAATGAACATTTCTTGCAATTTAACCATCCGAGTGCAGTAAAACATTGCACGTTAAATACTTATACGTATGTTAATCCACTGGCTTCTAATTTATTTCAATTGTTTTCATAACCACAAGATGGCAGCTGTGCAAAATTTTAAAATCTCGTTTTTACTTCTTGTGTTCTAATCATGCGATTGAACTTTGAATACCACACGTACACAATAATCTTCATGTAATAGCACATAAATAAAAATCCAACCTGCGAACCATCTGAAATATTTAGGCGGTTCTCAATATCTACGAATCTATCACAACCCTCAAACTGAAATATTATATGTTGATAGAGGAAATTAACACGGGTAGGACATATGAAAATAGGCTATTTAGTTCTTCATGGAACTACTTGTTTTTTTGTAACACTGGACGAGTGCAAATCCTGCGAAAAAAAATTCTAGACTACTGAAATCTAAAAAATAAAAATAGAACGTTTGGTGCTTTTCAGTCGCTCAACATGAATGTACCCAAAAGAGTTGGGTTATTCCCTAATCCTGAAATAAATTACATGAGATTAATAAATACACTAGGATGACCAGTTTCTATCGTCAAGTGATCATCATCTAATACATTACACTTAGGCTATAAAATCTATGTCTGAAAATACGGGTGAAACTATTTACAATATGTACACTTATTTAGTTGCTGTATTGGTAATTCAACTCGTCAGTATTTGTTAGTTGTAATCTGTATGATGTTTTGTTGAGATGCTGGAAGTGGTGATAGAACTCCGGAATTTGCCTGTTTGGAGTGAATATGTGGTTGTAGTGAATGGCCAATTCTGATTGTACAGTATTGTACAGGCTACTTATCTGGTTAGTGGTCTTGTGCAGTACAGCAGCGAGCAGTTCACTTCACTCGGGCACTGGTAACACGCGATTGACTGGTATGTTATCTCGCTGGGCTGCTCCCCCCCGCATTCGCAAGTGCTGTGTGTACCAAGTGCATGTGTACCTGTGGTGTGATGCCAAGTCTAGACATGATATATGTTACTGTATTCAGGACGGTCTTCAACTATTAAATACCGTGGAGTCAATTCTCGCCACTCATAAACTAGTAGCCATATAAGCGCTGCCGGTCTCTGAGAATGTCCCAGCACCTTTAATATTGCCGTGAATACTGGCCTAGGGTTATTGAAGAAAAGGTACATCGTACATCCTGATCCAAATAACATTTTCCTATTATAATCCCCCTATCCCCCCCCCTTTTATTTAGCTTGGCTGTATCGTTATGTCGTGTCTTGTTACCGACAGGGTGTGTCTTTTAGTAGAATGAAGAGGAGTGAGCTCTCCATGAAAGTGTGTTCATTTAGATTACCGACGAGTTGCATTATCAATACTGCAACTAAATAAATGTACAAGTTGTAAATAGTTTCACCCGTATTTTCAAACATAGATTTTATAGCCTAAGTGTAATGGATCTGATGATGGTCGCTTGGCGATCGAAACTGGTCATCCTAGTGTATTTATTAATCTCATGTCATTTTTTCAGGATTAGTGTATAACCCAACTTATTTGGGTACACTCGTGTTGACCGACTGAAAAGCACCAAACTTTTGTTTACTAAGGCAACACTGAAAAATGTCTTGAAACCCCATAATAATGAAATCTAATCAAGAACGTCTTGCATTACTTTCCAAGAATACCAGGCTACTAATGAAAACCAACGAATACAATAACATATATCAAAATCAACCATGGACCGCAACAGCCATTACTCAAGGACCATCATCGTTTTCCATATCCCATCAAACATTTGGAACAGAGGATATTTATAACAAACACTCCAACCTACTGTATGCTCCACTCAGCAAAGAGTGTTTTCAGCTCATAGAAAGACCTATTAAGATTTTTTAAAGAACAATATTTAGTCTATTTATGGGAATACTATTTTTTAGATTTATGTTATTTTTTCACAAAATTATTTCATACACACATCAAAAAAAGTTTTGCATCACCTCGGTTCCAAGAGTTCCGGAACCTTTAAATACAAAGGGAATAGAGATCAACACAAACAACATTTCAGCTCGTTTTATTGCTCATGAGACCCACACATTGCATGTTGTACCATCATACAGCTAGACTTTCAGCATTTGTGGTCCAGATTGCAGTACACACCACTACCTCTAATACCCAGTAGCACGTCCTCTTGCATTGATGCATGCCTGTATTCGTCGTGGCATACTATCCACAAGTTCATCAAGACACTGTTGGTCCAAATTGTCCCACTCCTCAACGACAATTCGGCGTAAATCTCTCAGAGTGGTTGGTGGGTCAAGACGTCCATAAACAGCCCTTTTCAACATATCCCAGGCATGTTCGATAGGGTTCATGTCTGGCGAACATGCTGGCCACTGTAGTCGAGCGATGTCGTTATCTTGAAGGAACGCATTCACAAGATGTGCACGATGAGGTCGAGAATTGTCGTCCATGAAGACAAATGCCTCTCCAATATTCTGCCGATATGGGTGCACTATGGGTCGGAGGATGTCATTCAGGTATCGTAAAGCCGTTTCGGAGCCTTCCATGACCACCAGTGGCGTACGTCGGCCCCACATAATGCCACCCCAAAACATCAGGGAACCACCACCTTGCTGCACTCGCTGGACAGTGTGTCTAAGACGTTCAGCCTGACCAGGGTGCCTCCAAACACGTCTCCGACGATTGTCTGGTTGAAGGCATATGCGACACTCATCGGTGAAGAGAACCTGATGCCAATTCTGTGGGGTCCATTCAGCATGTTGTTGGGCCCATCTGTACCGCGCTGCATGGTGTCGGGGTTGCAAAGCTGGACCTCGCCATGGACGTCGGGAGTGAAGTTGCGCATCATGCAGCCTATTGCGCACAGTTTGAGTTGAAACACGACGTCCTGTGGCTGAACGAAACGCATTATTCAACATGGTGGCATTGCTGTCAGGGTTCCTCCGAGCGGCAATCCGTAAGTAGCGGTCATCCACTACAGTAGTAGCCCTTGGGCGGCCTGAGCGAGGCCTGTCATCGACAGTTCCTGTATCTCTGTACCTCCTCCATGTCCGAACAACATCGCTTTGGTTCACTCTGAGACGCCTGGAAACTTCCCTTGTTGAGAGCCCTTCTTGACACAAAGTAACAATGCGGACGCGATCGAACTGCGGTATTGACCTTCTAGGCATGGTAGAACTACAGACAACATGAGCAGCGTACCTTCGTCCTGGTGGAATGACTGGAACTGATCGGCTGTCGTACCCCCTCCGTCTAATAGGCCCTGCTCATGCATGGTTGTTTACATCTTTGAGCAGTTTTAGTGACATCTATGAACAGTCAAAGGGACTGTATCTTTGATACAATATACACAGTCAACGTCTATATGCCGGAGATCTGGGAACCGAGGTGATGCAAAACTTTTTTTGATGTGTGTATTATGAAGTTAAAGCCCACATTTGTGACAGATATGTAGGTCGCCTCCGTAGCGTAGCGGTCAGCATGGTTAGCTGCCCCCCGGAGGTCCTGGGTTCGATTTCCGGCTCTGCCACGAAATTTGAAAAGTGGTATGAGGACTGGAACGGGGTCTACTCAGCCTCGGGTGGCCCAAACGAGTAGAAGGGGTTCGATTCCCACCTCAGCCATCCTCGAAGTGGTTTTCCGTGGTTTCCCACTTCGTCTTCGGGCAAATGCCGGGATGGTTCCTACTGTAAGGCCACGGCCGCCTCCTTCCCTCTTCCTATCCTATCCATCCCAATCATCCCCTCCTTCCCATCCCTCATGAGGCCCCTGTTCGCTTTGCAGGTGAGGCTGCCTGGGCGAAGTGCTGATCACACCTCCCCAGTTGTATCCACCCCGACCAGATGTTCCACGCTCCAGGACACTGCCCGTAGAGGCGGTAGTGGTGAGTTCCTTCGCTGAGTCCGTGGGAACCACCAACCTAGAGTGTAAATCGACTAAATAAAAAAATAAAATAAAAAAAGAATTAATAGGAAATACCAATTTTAAATTAATATTGTTTTCAAAAGCTTTGCTCGCAGTTTACCGTTAGTTTATTCGTTTCTTCTTTAAACACTGAAGAAGGCCATAATGTGACTGAAACTGGTATTTAATTAATAAATATTAATTAATTTATTATTTATTTAGCGTACGGCAACTGAAGAGCAACTAATATACATAGTTTACAAATTGTATAAAATTAGAAGTACTAAAAATCTACAAGTTAATATCTAAGTTTTCAATCCATTGAAGGGCTGAAGCCGTCACTTCAAAGAAATCTTCTAGACTTCCAGAATAAGCTCGTCTGCTGCAGCTTGTTACAATGTTTTTAATAAATCTAATAATTAGTCAATTATTGACTAATCTGTATTAGATTTATTAAATACTGTGGGTTTCACTCTTTAGATTGATTGTCAACGAGGAAACAATAAATATGATGAAGTTCATAATTACCTACTGAAATTAGCCAAAATATATTTTGTAATGATGAAAAATAAACCTGGAGATCATGTAGTAATGGATGTTTAGTCCTTCGCTGTCTATAACGTACCCACCATCCCCCCTTTACATCACGACTTACATAGTAAAATTCTAGTAGTGTCCACCATTATATGCGTGAATTATGGGACAAATAGAATATTGCCAACCCAGCGCTTACGGTACTACTCACCAATAATCTCTATCCAGACCAACAGGTCTTGCTTAGACCAATATTTAGTAGCCTTGTAAGCTACTATATGGGAAACATCACACCAAGAGGTTGGAAATGGACGGCCTTTGTTTCGAAAAAGTTAAATATCGCTATAACTTTCTTAGTATGTGAAAAATCGAATCCATTCAAAGGTCGAAATATTCTTTGGATAAGGGCCAAACAAACGTATCTCAGTAGGAGTATTTGATAGAACCAACCATCGACCAAAGGGGTGGGAAAAATGTAGTTTTGAGAAAAAAATCACACCTCCCTTAATGGGCACAATGGTTGGTTGGTTCCTCAGTTTAGGGGCTGCGACAACGCGGTCATGTAGCCCCGTGTACTTTGGGTGTGTGGAGTGTTAATTGTGATGGCTGTATTATTGTGTGTTATCTTCTTTTAATTCAAGTAAGTACTGCAGACATTCAATATTCAATTTGTTACCAAACGCCACCTTAAACGACAACTAGTCCTGAACTTGGTGACTAGATGCCACCGCAGTCAGCTACTGGTGACGACCTTTGGGACCTAAGAGCGTTAGTGAAATGAAAATGAAAATCCACAGCCTGCTTCCAGTCTCCGACCGGGTCAGGAATGGAATGAATGAAGCCCCCTTCTAGCGGCGAGGATATTAACTGTGCCGGCTGCCGAGGCCTGACGCACTCCTCTGGGGCAATGATTAAATGATTGACAGGTGAAATGAAATGATAGTTGAGAGTGTTGCTGGAATGAAATTTTTGACATGGAAAACCGGAGTACCCGGAGAAAAAACCGTCTGCTACCGTTTTGTCCAGCACAGATCTCACATGGAGTGACCAGGATTTGAACCACGGACCCAGCGGGGAGAGGCCGGCGTGCTGCCGCCTAAGCCACGGAGGCTCTCGTTAGTGAAATATAACCTATAATTTAGCTTCACACAAGTGTAATTAGTGGAAGGTTCTTTTACATGCCATAAATCTATGACATGGGACCGCTGGCTTTACTTCCCTTCCGAAGGAAGGCATACTGAGGGATTTTTAACGTTCTTAAAAATCCAACGATTTCGGAAAATGGTAACTGCTCCACAATTCACACACACATGGATAATATTACATCAGATGAATTTACAGGTCCTCATACATGGCAGTTTTGCCAACATGATTCTATGCCTGCAGATAAGTCCAAACCTTAAATGCATGTAACTTCCATACCAAAAATGAATTTCTTTCAAAACTGGCACATATATAGATCATAATATTTTAATTTAAGTTTGAACACCCAATATTTGGCAGTGTTGCCAACCAAATTTTACGCATGCTGCTAAATTCAATGTTTAAATATATGTATCGTCATGCTATCTATTGGGGGGCGTGGTGGCTCAGCGGTCAAGCTGTATGCCTCTCACCAAGGCGGTCCGGGTTCGATTCCCGGTCAATGCATGTGAGATTTTCGAAGAGAAATGCCATGTCCTGTGGTTCGGATTCCACGTAAAAAGGAGGTCTCGTGGCTCATAATCACAAGATTCACGGTCACGTAAAACTACAATCTTCCTTCCTTCCTATACTATCTATTGGACCTCAACCAGTGGCGGTTTCTGGGTATTCGCCCTGGAGCCAGTGCACACCCATTCTTGAAAAATTGCCGTTCACATTTCAATTTTACGAATATAAAAATTAATATAAGATTTTATGGTAGTATAAATTGTCAACAAATGTCCAGGATACCGCTTTTTTACATTTAAATGTACCGCGTTCGTTGCGCCTCACTGTACGTTGCTTGTGTGCTGGCTCGGGTATCATCAAATATCGCCGTTCGCCACATGCAGCTTTGTAGCCAGCGTTAAGCTTGACGGCAGAAGAGGGTTGGCAAGAGGGGAGAGGGGATGTGTGTTTACTATAACAGAATCGGAGCCAAATCCTTGCCTGGCGAATTGTACTGCGCATGCTCCGTTTTATTTTCCATCTCCTGTCGGATCTGATTGACAGCCGAAGAAGCGATGACCGCTAGCGTGCAGGAGCTACCGCACAATCTGTTGGTGAATTGTTGTACCAAGTACAGTTTCATGCGCAGTTTAAAAGGTTGTGTCTTTACGCAGCTTGTATAATAGGGCCACTGCCATTTGATTTTCAATCTGCATTTAAAAACCACAATCATACAGCCAACTGTATGATATTATATAGTCTATAGTTGTAACAGTGAATTCAGTTTCATTACATTTCTTTATAATTTACAGATTTTTAAGTTCCAGTAATTTGGAGGATTAACGCAGCCTATTATCTTGTTAATCTTGGCCGTGGCAAGTATTTGTCACAAGTGTGTTTCTAAAGTGTGGAATATTTGAGTGCGTGTGCATTATTAAGTATTTGATAGCTTATACTCCCAGCTTGGCTTCACCCACTGACATAGCTAGGATCATTCCTCTACCGTGGGAAGGATGGTGTCTGGGAGGCAAACACACTTTTTCAACAAATGCAACTGGGGATGGTGACAGGTGGCCGCAAACTTGATTCTAATTCAGGGTCAAAGAAGAGATTTTGACCGTTGGCCTGAAAGGAACCGTCCCGGTATTTGCCTAGTGATAAAAATGGAAAACCACGAAAATCATTTTCAGGGCGGCCGAGGTGGGATTCGGGAATATTATGGCTACTGTTAGGATTTAAAAACTATTACATCGTCCCAACTTACTTAACTCTGCAAGAAAAGGTGGCCATATAATAAGAAATGGGAAGACCTATTCCAAACCTGAATTTAATTCAAACATCCCTGTGCAAAGCGAAGGTTAGCAATCGCTTATTCCATGATGAAGTTATAGCAAGTTAGTATGAGTGGGCTTGTGGCTGTGAACTAAAAAACAGGATGTATTGTTTTCCGTGCTTAAAGTCGTGCTACGTGCACAAAAAAAAAAGAAATCCCTCTCTGCACTCCGGAAGCGGAGGTAGATTTCACCGGGCGAAGAAAAATGCTTCGAATTCACTAAATTTGCCAATTGTTGTACAGTATACCTACGAAAGTTCCACATGTTTAGCATACAGCATCTTCTTATTACCTGAAACATTTTACTCATCCCTTGGTGCAAGGGTGGGTCATATCAAATATTCTTTCGGACAAAAAATGTTGTTACATTTTAGAGGGGTATTGGCCATTTTAACCTGTTTTGATAATGTGCCTATTAAGGGAGGTATGATTTATTTTCTCTAATAACTCCATTTTCCCCACCTCTTTGGTCAAACTTACGAAGATAAGCACTTGGCCCTTATTCGAAAAATAGTACGAACTTTGAATGGATGGTAAAACTTCACAAGAGGGTTTCTCAATGGTTTTGCCTCGACCAATATGTTCGTCCAGACCAATGGTGGATTGATAGCGCGGCCCTGTGGGCCACGTTAGCTAATAGATAACACCCCTGGTTTTTGTCACGCACAGGGGGAAAGTCACGCATCAATAATCTTTATCCAGGCCAATAGTTTTGCCTTTTATTTCATGTCGTGTGGTGAAAGGAAACCCTCTCGTAAAGAATTAATGAATGTATTCAGTTTTTAACATACTATGAAAGTTATAGCAATATTTCACTTTCCCCCCATTTCCAACCCCTTGGTCCGATTTTGCCCGTTAGCGAACTCGACCGAGATTTTGAATGGTTATATTTTATGTAGGCCTATTGTAGAGTAACATTGTGATGAGACAGTTATTTTGTATGCTTAGAGATGCATCAAATTTAGTTTTTTTTTTTTAAAGAGTGCACACACACAATTTTTCTTCACCAGCCGCTACTGACCTCAACCAAATTTGGCATGCGCATTGTGTACCTTAAGATTATTCTATTAGAAGTATTGGATTTGAGGGTTGGAACGGGGTGCACTCAGCCTCGTGAGGACAATTGAGTAGCTGTCTGACAGTGAGACAGCGCCCCGGTCACGAGAACCAAGATTAACGGCCGAGGGGACCCGACGCGCTCATCACGCGTCATCCCAATATCTGCAGGCCGAATGGCTGGGCAGCGGTCGCTTGGTCGGCCTTAGCCCGTCATGGGCTGGATAGTGCCAGGGGTTCACTTTTTTTTTGAGATGTGTATAAGCCAATCATTGGTATGATTCTTACATTTTAAGAAAAGTAGGCTATTACGTTCGTCACGGAACTACTTTTGCATGCTCAGTTCGGGGCGACTACAGTTAGATGTGTCACACCTTCCAAGTGTTCGTTGTTGAGTTGAGAGGTTACACCGTGTACAAGACTAACGGCTAACGCAATAGCGTAAGGAAGGTCAAACAAGAAATATGAAAGTGAAGATTGATCACAAGTACTGTATGTGGAAGAAATGCAAGATTGGAGGCTCCTTTGTTGGCAGGACAGCACATAATTTGGGAGGGGACCTTGAAGATGACAGCGTTTCTTTGTTAAAACTTTCTTTCAGCATGACATTTGGAGGGGGAGGGCAATGCCCTTTTGCCACTTATTTCCACTTTTAAACAATGCTTCAAAAGTGTTAACGCTGGCTGCGTGAGGCAGCGATAACATTCTCACCTGCTATACCCTATGTTCGTAGTCATATGGCTTGAATATGAGGAAGAAGTCGTGTCAGTAGATTTACTGTTTTTTTAAAGACCCCTTCAGGGCAACATTTCGGTGTCCCGGCGTCTCTAAAAGCCGCAGTAATTACAAAGGGACGTTAAAACCTTCTCATCAAAATCATCATCATCATCATCATCATCATTGTAATTTATTTGTTGTTTGAGTCTTCAGTCTTTTGACTGGTTTGATGCAGCACTCCATGGCTCCCTGTTCTGAGCTAATCGTTTCATCTCTACATAGCTACCACACCATATATCCGATACAACCTGTTTAACATATTCTAATTTTGGTCCACCCCTACAGTTCTTGTCCTTACCCATCCTTTCATAGCTAACTTTGCTATTCCTGGGTTCCTTTGTACTGTACATGTCCCACCAACCTATCTCTTCTATTCATTAGCAGTCGCCAGAAACATCTCTCCTCTCCCAGGAGGGACGTGGTGGCTCAGCGGGCAAGCGTGTTGGTCTCTCACCAAGGTGGACCGGGTTCGATTTCTGGTCAATGCATGTGAGTTTTTCGAAGTGAAATGTCATGTCTTGTGGTTCATATTCCACGTAAAAATAGGTCCCGTGACTCATGATCGTGAGATTAACGGTCACGTAAAACTAAAAGCATACTTAATTTTTTTCTCCTCTCCCACTCGTCTTAATACATCTTCATTTGTTACTCTGTCTACCCATCTTATCTTCTTCATTGTCCTGTAACACCACATTTTAAATGCTTTTAATATACTCTTTCCTCTTAGACTATTATTATTATTACTATTGTCTCAACGTGATTAACACGCAGTTTGCATGCTGGACACCGGTGCAATCTCTAAATCTCTAAATCTCTAAATAAAACAGGTGGCTGACTCTCCCTACAAGTAGGATGCTGCCATATAAAAGGGGATGTCTCGGTGTGAAATAGCAATTACGATGGAAATCAAGCTGCGGTGCAGTCAGCTTTTATTGATTGGATAAAATATGCGCATGCATGGAATATCAATATCTGTGAACAAAAGGTAAATGTTTAAATTGCAAATACATGGAAAACTGACCAATCAAAACGAAGTAGAGTAAGTAATAGCGTCATGGTTAAAACAATGGCATGGTTTACAATAAAACATAATAATGATTTTAACGAAAATCAAAACGATGATTATCTTTGGTAAAGAAAGCGTGGGAGAAATATTTATGGGGGCTTCATTGAGTGCTACCCAATATTGTAGCCTTGCACGTTAAGGGGTGTCATCCCTTCCAGGAGAGGGCCAAAATATGCCCTTTTTTGTGTTTTTGCTTACAAAAATCTGTGAAGTTTTCTGAACAAAATGATGTAGGATACCATATCATTTTTTGTAATTTAAAGATATTACAAATATATTTGAATTAATACTTGTCATCTCACTTTATTATAAGAAAATTGCACACTTTTACGTGTAAAATTATATTTCCAAAATTATTTAGTACAGAAACCTGAGAGTTTCTGTTTGTTTTGTTGAGCAAATTGCTATGCACGTATTGCTGTAACTGTCACAACAGTAATGGTGCCCTCAGATGTATAAAGGAAGTGTACATGTGTTTCTTGTGAGAGTAATTGTAAGATTATGTCTAACTTTAAAATCTATTTTCTGAAGAATGTAATTTTTCTGCTAATTTTACCCATTATTCTCAGGAAGCAATTGAGATATAGACATGAAAGTTTCACCATATCTTTATCACAGGGCGTCTGTTGTTTGGGACTACAATTATTGAGCCAAGTGTATAACGTCATTTAAAATATCCTTTAAGTGCAGAACATTTTACACTGAAAATTAACCTAAATTAAAAAAAGAAGTTGTGTAATTATCAGCTGTAGATAAACTATTCTAGTAGGGTGAATAGAACTAGACACATGCTAATATGTGTAATAATTTCATTCTTATGTGTTTATTAGTGAGATAATGGGGTATCATTGTTCATGGTTTAAGATAGATGGTATAGGGCTGGCTGACTCCCTTAAGTCACTCTAGCACTTCTAGAATGACTGAGATGGGAGTCCAAACCGAATCTCTTCAGTTCTACCTCACGAGGGTGAGAGAACCTCGTTCCATCCCTCAAACCAGAATTAAATTTCTTGGCAGAGCTGGGAATCGAACCCAAACCTCTACTGTGAAAGCCATTAATGCTAGTCACTATGCCAAGAGGTGGTCCGGAATATGGAGACGACAGGAATGTAGTATTTAACTTATAGAAATAGGATGGGATGGAACACTTTTGTGGTTAATTTGTACGAACAAAGGGATCATGCGGCGTATGAAGAGAATTGCACGGGCTCTCGAGACGAGGAGTTATAATGCGAGATTATAAAGAGATGGGACTGAAGGTAAGTGGGGATAACAACAAAAAGGAGGAAGGGAGTGAGAAATTATACGATAATTTAAATTTTGAACAGAAAATGGGTTTCGCAGGTATAATGTTTAGTAGAGTTTGCAAGGTATTTATGATCTTGGGCATGTGGAAGTCGTAAGTAGAGGTTAAAAGGAGAAAAGGTAGAATGAATACAGCGGTCTCCATATGCATGATGATCCCCTGAGCTCCACGTCGCACAGTGGTCCGGATCCGTAAAAAAGCGGACAAAAATAGATTTTTCAACTTTACATTAGAAAGGCCAAACCAACTCCCAAGTGAAGTATGTTAATCAGTGTACATTAATTTCACTTTTTCTTTGGAAATTGCTTCTGTGTTTCTCAGATATAATACTACAAAAGTGATACAACTCTTCGTTTCTGAATTCCGTGCTCCATTAAGTAAATTTTGAAATATCATTCTAACTTCAAAACGAAACTCGGTGTCTATAATACTGTATCTGTATGTAGTTTGTGATCTGATATATTTGATTATAGCATGATTTTCGATTTCAGATCACTTATAAGGACTGTTATACTTATTTTTATAGTGCTTTATTTTCTTCAAGAAAAATAAATGTTGCTTGACCTACAAAAAAATGTATACATATGTATACCATGAAACTTACGAAAGTTTTAAAATGAAGACTGGAGAATATATCTATAAAGGTTTCATCGCCAGAACCCGCCAGATGCGTGATTGAGAAGGGAGAGAACATTACTGCGCGCTCTGAGGATAAACACTCGCACGAGATAAGGGCCTGTTGAGACATTTGTTTATGCTACGCAAGGGATATCTCGAGGCCATGAAACCATAATAATCTTCAATCACGATAAGTAATTGATTAGTAGTTGTTGTGTGTGTTGTGAAGAGTGAAAAATGAATTTTCGTTGTTAGTCGCAGTGAACTTATTAACAAGATTCGAGAGAACAAAAATCAGTCTCGCGCGCGTCAAGGAAAGTTTGTGGTAACATATCTCCTTAACAAATTCCAATTAAATGTTGACAACAGTGTAGAGAAAACAGTGTATAATAATATAAGAACCTTTTCTGTTTGCCGTATGTTGACCGGTGGAGAAAGTGTAACTTCTTAGAACATGTTTTTTGGAAGAAATATTCAGACTGGTTGAAAACAGAAATTGTGATATCAATTCCGAGCATTCCTGGCTCCGCAAAATCAGTAGATCGAGGTCGTCCTCCAAAAGAATTTCAAGAGCTAACGGAGAGAAGCAAAATAAGGAAAATTAAAGACCTAAGGGAGAGTGCCAGTTCATCAGAGCTTGCCTATGCGACCGTTATGAATTTAAGGGCAGAGGGAGACGATTCATCAGGCCAAGCTAAAAAGAAGCTACCACGACTACACCAACAAGGGGCAAACGAATGGTGCGAATTTTTCAGAAATGAAAAATCTACTTAAGTGACACAAAAGCTCGTCGACAATTTACAACTTGAGTTTGGAATTTCAGTTCCACACGCCCACTTTGGATTTTTTGAATGTCTCCTGCATATTTCGTACCGCCTGGGTTTTAAAAAGTGGAAAGTGAGCGTGAAAGATGGTAATCGAGACTTATTCGAAACAAAGAAAAAATTGTGCAAGACTCATTCAGAACGAGATTAGGTCTTCTAGTTGATATTCCGAAGCCTGGATATGGAACAACCAGTGATGGCAATACTGCCCGAAGGTTTTTTGATCAACCTCAAGTAGCATCCGAAATGACAGGGGTAGACTGTGAGTTAATAACTCGTTTTGGAATAATTTTAAAAGCAATTTCCTCTGGTCATGAAATTAATAGTTCCGAGTTCAATTCCTACTGCTGCGAAACAGCAAGCTTATATGTACGGCTATATCCGTGGTGTTACATGCCTCTAACACTCCATAAAATACTTATCCAAGGATCTTTCATTATAGAAGCAGCTATTTTGCCTATTGGAGAACTTTCAGAAGAGGTCTTAGAATCTAGAAACCAAGACGTAAGAAAATATAGAGAAGACCATACCAGAAAATCCTCAAGAATTTCCAATAATTTTGACTTGTTCCATAGACTATTGCTAAGCTCTGATCCAGTAATATCAAGCACGGGAAGTCTACCGAAGAAGAAATGAAGACAGTTGCCTCAGGAGGTGTGTAATTTATTGTCAATACCCGAGGACGAGACGGAGCAGGAAGGGGAAGAAGAAGTCGACTCATCCGGACAGAGGATGAATAAGTAATTTTATGTACTAAGACAAATTTACCTAATAGTAACATCTAATTTAAAGTTTTATACAAAAGTATTTCATTTCATTTAGCGGAAAGTATTTTTGTCCGCTTTTTTTCAAATCCGGACCACTGTGCGTCGTGTGTATCATAGTCACGGCAATAATAGGGCTCAATAAAGCAAGACATGCTAACCAAATAGGCAGAAGATGGATTGATGGCAGCCAATAACACTCACATTGAGTTAATTATGGGGCAGGATACTTTGGACAGTTGATTGGCATGAGTGGAAATTTATTGTCTGAGACTACAAAATTGAATAATAATAATAATAATAATAATAATAATAATAATAATAATAATAATATTTTTTTTACGAGGGAAGTGGAAAAATCTTGCATAAGACCTTGAGAAGGGTCCGAACTCCTCAAGAGTGTGGGATTCTTACCCACTAAAAAACCACACCCTGTCCTCTTGACAAAACCCATCCCGGGACCACTTTCGTATTACTTCAGGATGGAGCCATTTTCTTTGCTTTACAAGCACCATCTTACTTCTCCATTCATAGTCCGCGGATCGCAGACTTAATCAACTAAATCGAGCAAGTCCCCATCCGACTTCTTCTGACGAAGGACCACCTCAACAAAGAAAGCGACCGTATCCCAGCTGAGCTCGTTCCTCAGCATAATGCCAACTATATTGTCCGGCGTTATTGGACCAACCTCAGTTTCGATATTGCTCACTGATCATTAGCGATCATTAGCGATTATGCTTCGTTTCAGGTTCCCTTGTAGGACATTCGTCATTGTGTTTTTTCTTTAATCTTCGCGAGTGCCTCTCGAAACACAGTACAAGAACCTGTTCCAGGGATGTGACTTAAGTTTAAGCCCTCCCGATTACAGTCAGAGCACAGCACGCATTTCATGTCTGACGTACATCCTGCGGCTTTATGACCCAGTTGACCACATCTGTAGCAAAGGCCGCTTCTATCCGGGCCATTGCAATTCCTCCTTATATGGCCATAACCCAGACACCGAAAGCAGCGTGTTACCATCACTCTTCTCCTCACCCTACAGTATATGAAACCGACCTTAATACGGCCAGTCTCCAATAATTTCTCAGCATTCTGATTATCCATTTCCACAATTGCCATTTTCTGCCCTCTACTGTTGGGTTTAGTGACGGATACTTTCAGCTCATCTATAAAACCCTCTATGTCTCGTTTCAGAGCCAATTCGACATCACTTACAGTAGTTACAGTATCCATGTCTCGTAACTCCAAGACAGTTCTAGGAGTCAATGTCCTCACCAATCCTGCCTGACCAACAGCTTCCCTCAAAGTGCTGCTGAACATTTCTCGACAGTCCTTGTCAGCCTTCGTATCAAACTCCAGTAAAACGTCCCCGGATCTAGTTTGACGGATAGATCGAATTTCCGGATGGCAGGCCTCTGGCTTCACCTTCTCCCTCAAATTCTTCACAATTTCTGCATAAGTCTTCCCAGCTGCTGGTTGGATCAGAACAGCCTTGGGTCGTGATCGATTATGGGATTTCCGAGTCTTGCTCTCCCGAACTGGTGGTTCCGCCCTTTGTGACGACAGAGAAGCGCTTTCTGACTGTAATGGGTTAATGATTATTTAGGTTCTATTATTAATAACAAAAGTGCTCCGCTAGTTGGGCGTCATTTGTAATGGGTTGTTAAGATATTTAAACTTGATTACTGTTAATAAGAATAAAGTAAAAAAAAAAAGGTTAATATTTAAATAATCGCCCACATTTGGGTGATCAAAATGAAACATTTAATTGTGTATTAATCTAATAGTGTATCTGTATTGTTGTCAGCTTCACAAAAAAGTACATAATGTGTAATATATGTGTTGCCAGGGCGCCAGATCATTTATATATATCATGATCAAAATAATATATTAAACCTCGGTTAAACAGAGGTAGAGCATCGAAATTCCTATCTCCAGCCGTAGTGAAACTTACGTAATCTAACCTTACGATAATTAGTTCAGGAGTATGGTGTTGCCTTATAGTAATTTCTAGCTACTAAAGGAAACCAGTCAAATATTTGAATTTAAAATGAATTTAATATATTAAAAACAACAAGTGCAAAAAAAATATAAAATACTAAAGATAATAATAATAATAATAAATTTAAATTAAAGAATCTACTGAATTTACTTGTATTATGGTTCTTTATTGGAAATTGGAGTATACTGAGTTAATTGAATAGAATATATTGAATTTAATAAGCATGATAGCCTTCTGATTTGACTGGAGTATAACTGTTTACATCGCTCACCGCATTGAAGATCTTTGTAGTTTGATTGTTGCGTAGAGAGTTCCAGATGGCCCTGATCATCCTCAAAGTAATTAATTTATATGTGGATGACGGAATAAATTCCAAAAATCATCCCTGTGACAATAGCCTCGTACACAACCATGTCACAGTTTGATGAGACAGAATGTCTTATCAAATTCACATACTTAATAGTCAACTGTCTAGTTTAGAACTGCGTTATAGACTCCATCTCGCTACAAATTCCTCTGCTCCACTCAGCATCCTTCCCTCTCCTCCAGCAATTCAATAATAATAATTCCATTTGGGCGGCTGTCATATATATAACGTTCCCAGGTAAAGCACGTGTATGACCCCTCTTCAGAAGTCGCTAGGCGATATAAGCCCGCCTTTCATATATCAACAATGACAATACTTCATTGTAGCAATTCTCAGGAGGTCCAGCCCACCTTTAGTATAAAGTTGCAAAGGACTCATTCATCGGCCCAGCATTGTTAGTGGTAAGTCTTCTTAGAATCCTTTCTTAGTATGATTTGTATATTGGTAGAATACTTGATGTGACAGACATAAGTGTCTATTTATGTCATTTCCGAGAAGCCGTGAATAAGCCGCCTTCTGTGAACACCCTCCTTCTTCTCTTGTTCGAATTTTCTTCAGAAATAATATTCAGTCAAGCGTCAAACTTATTTCAAATATAATGTGTATCGCTCCAAATCCTTTCAATTGCCATAATATTCTACATTACCGCAAAATAATAGATATAAATATATTAGTTAACTTAATAACTAATAAAAGGTAAAATGTAAACTTAAAAAATATTGATAATAATAATAATAATAATAATAATAATAATAATAATATATAAAATTATTTCGTTCTGGTCTCAAATTGGGACCATCACATATTCGCCCCAGAGAATTATGGTATATGTCAACAATCATATCACCATACTTCTCTTCAACACTTGTACAAATATGAAATATTATACCCTACAAAGAAATTACCAACATCGACAATATTATACTCTTCAAAGCAATTACCAACATCAAAAAATTTATACCCTTCAAGTTTTTTTTTTTTTTTTTTTTAAATTTCTTCATTCCAGTCTACCAACTGTTCATAATGTCTGTTTCTTTCTTCTTTACATAATTAAAGCGACCTGTAAACAATGTACATCAAAATACCCTTCACTTTTATATTCTTGTTTTGGACATAAGTCATCGTTGCACTTATGTATATTTGGGTGGCATACACCTTTGCTTTATATCTTGAGGACGTAGAATTCAATTTTCAGCCTGGTGTCGAACTGAATACACTATGGCTAGTTGGTGGGACTGCCAACTGATTAATTCACTTTATCACTTCACAACACTTGGTATGTGATGCGAATCACCAGATCTACTCCAGTCTCTCAGGAATTATATTTATCTAGTAACACAGGCATATTATAGAAAAAATGAAACTTTATTAGCTTATATTACCTAAGGCAACATCGTTCAGTGCAAATGCAGTGCGCTAAATTACCCCACATATGTATATATATCACACTCAAATACACAAGCTTATAGCCGACAAAATACGCTTTATATTTCCTCTGTGCTCTTCAAGACACACAATATCATAGGTTGATGCAAACCCTCGCCATTACCTGCTCGTTCAGACCACAATCATTCACTTATTATTAAGCGACTTTCCTTACTTACCATCAACTTCACTTCTTATTACTCATGATACATATTTCCTTAAGGATCTCACATTATAGGTCCCGCATAATCGTTTTACTGTTTCGTCTAATTACTCACTTTTGACCTGAGTTACTCACCCTTTTTTAACCGTAGTTACTCACCTTTTTCTCAAAATTATACTTCTTTCTATTCTGGATTACACCTCTTTTTCGCGGAATCCGTATTCACTTACTTTATTTCTCAAAATTGCACTTCTCTATACTTCAGATTACCATTCTTTCGCTAAATCCGTATTCACTTACTTTATTTCTCAAAATTACACTTCTTTCTACTCAAGATTACACCTCTTTATCACCCGTAGTTATTCACCTTATTTCTCAAAATTACACTTCTTTCTACTTCATAATACCTTTCTTTCGCGGAATCCGTATGGCCGATAAAATTTAATTTCTCCAGTACAAAAAATGACTTACCTTTAAATCCTTTTATTAACCATCCTATCTACTGAAATATTAACTGTTCACAAATATCTGCCTAATTAAATTACGGGCATCAAAATATAGCTTTACTTTCCTTTCTGATTTGGGAACTACCCTTAACGAATTAATATATGGGCTAATTAATATAGGGTTCTATAATTTTATCAACATGCTTTCAATCTGCCTTCCCACAGCTTCCTGAAATTTGTAAGGCACGGGGTAGCGATGACCTATAAAAATACTGCGATCATGTACATTTAATGAATGTTCGTAGCAATTAGCTAATCCAATACGGTTCTCAAATATATACTAATTCTCTTACAACACCTTCAACACTCGATCCACACGATCAACAATCGATCCACACGATCACACTCTAACGCACTCTGTAATGCAGCCTCACGCAAGGAATCCTATAGATAATCCTTCGTCATCATACTGCCTAAAAATGTAAAAAACAAGGTTCCCTCTCAAGAGATACCCCAACAATCTCACCACTCACCACCTCACTACAAATATCGACTCCTTTAGTCGTTAATACCTCCTCAATCATACATATCTTCTTAGAACCACCATACAACTCACTTGAATTATTAAATGACATGATCACATCTTTATCCATCCATCTGAATTTAACATTACCCTTCTTATAACATAGCTGTGCAGAATGTTGCGACATCCTGTCCGAACCCATAATTAGTGAATATATCAGATTTGGAATAAAAAAAACATACTTGTGTTCCAATCTTACTTTCTTTTAAAATTTCTCCAACCACTTGTTTAGAAATTATTCGGAATATCTTTCCCATCGAAGTTAACACAATAGTAGTTCTAATTGGAATTTCCTATAATTTTTTATACCATGTTCCTTCCTATTATTATAAAATGCTGCACTGATGCAAGAAACCTGACAGCCACTATCAAAAAGTGTATCGATACACGCCCCTAACACTTGTAATTTTAACACTGAGTTAAAATTAATAACGGTAGGTTCCTTAGATACCTCCATAAATTCACTTAATAAATCATTACGGATAATTTAGGTCATACGGTTCGCTCAAAATAGTAATACCGACTTACATAACTACTCTATCTGGCATTTTTAAGTTCTTATCACCTTCTTCTTTGCTTCTATATTTATTTATAGTTACGCTCTCTTCTCTCCTCATAACAATAGTTTCTTCCTCCCCCGTATTATATTTATCAATAGTAACACTGTATTTCGCATCTCCGCCTATCATTTCCCCTATTCTACCTTCTATGGCACGCCACTGCACCTGATAATCTTTCTCTCTCTCTTTCATCCCATTTTCCCTTTCCTCTATCACCTTAATCCTTTTCTCTTTCATTTTACTTCTAAAAGTTCTTCCTGCATACCTTCCCTTCATTTCTCCACTATATCTCCCCATCATTTCCTCTAACATCGTGCTTTGCTTGTGCTTTTTCTTCCTATTCTTGAGATTCCTTATCTCAGTCTTCTGCTTTTCTTGTTCAATAATTATGTCTTTCTGACTATGACTTAACGCACGCTTCTTTATCTCTGTTAATTTCATATTAACTTCCTCTATACAGGCTTTGAATTCTTCCCTGGTCTGCCTAATCACTTCATATATGATTTTCTGCATTTCTATTTCTTGAGCGCTTAGTACTTTATTTGTTTTACATACTTCCGCTCTTTCTTTCAAATTATTCTCTTTTTCTATTAATCCATATCTTAATATCTTCTTTTTATCCTCCTTCTTACTACGTTCTATAATCTCTTCTACAGGTATCCAGCTTTCATCTATCATCTCCGCTACCTCAGCTGACTGCTGTTCCTCACCTAAGTTACTTTCACCTATGTCTGTCATACTTTCACCTACACTCGTCTCTACATACTGCACATCTACTTCACAAGCCTCTACCGTCTCTATCAACTCTACTGTGCTTTCTCCTACTATCTTCGCTAACTGCTCTTCCTCATCTAAGCTACTTTCACCTATGTCTGGCATACTTTCACCTACACTCGTCTCTAAATACTGCACATCTACTTCACAATCCTCTACCGTCTCTACCAATTCTACTATGCTTTCTCCTACTATCTTCGCTAACTGCTCTTCCTCATCTAAGCTACTTTCACCTATGTCTGGCATACTTTCACCTACACTCGTCTCTAAATACTGCACATCTACTTCACAATCCTCTACCGTCTCTATCAACTCTACTGTGCTTTCTCCTACTATCTTCGCTAACTGCTCTTCCTCATCTAAGCTACTTTCACCTATGTCTGGCATACTTTCACCTACACTCGTCTCTAAATACTGCACATCTACTTCACAATCCTCTTCCGTCTCTACCAACTCTACTATGCTTTCTCCTACTATCTTCGCTAACTGCTCTTCCTCATCTAAGCTACTTTCACCTATGTCTGGCATACTTTCACCTACACTCGTCTCTAAATACTGCACATCTACTTCACAAGCCTCTATCGTCTCTATCACCTCTACTATGCTTTCTCCTACTATCTTCGCTAACTGCTCTTCCTCATCTAAGCTACTTTCACATCTTCTCTCCCTCATCCGCTTCTGACGTTCTCTAACTGAGTTCTCCATCCACTCCTGATGTTCCATATTGCTATCTTCTAGCTTCTTGTATATCGCCTTACATATCTCCCTACTTTGCCTATTCATCTCCTGATTTTGCCTACTCATCTCCAGAAACATTCCTATGTTCGCATCAAATTTATTTTCCGAAATATCCAAAGGCTTTTGTTTCTCCTTCCCTCCACTAGTCTCAGGATTTATTTCAGTATGTACCTCTATATTCGTCTCAGGGTTAACCTCGGGATTATTCTCAGGATTACTCTCAAGATTTACCTCCGACATCTTGGTATAATCCTCTACACTCTCAGCCTCAGTACCACTATCAACTTTCGTATAATTAGCTTTCTCGCCTTTACCCCTACTCCTCAATTTCCCTTGTTCCTCATCCGCCATCTCGAAGTACACCGTATAAAGTTTACCGTTCCAAAATTCACCTCACTTTCCCCCAAAATCAATCACTAATAATACACTAATTCACTTCACTTTCCCCCAAAATCACTGACAATTTGCACTGAATTAACACTCACTCCTTCCGTAAATATCGTTAGGTTTTCGTGCCACATAGTTGGGGGCCATTTGTAATGGTTTGTTATTGTTCTTAATGTCCCTCGTTGAGGCGGCCATTTGTAATGTTTTGGGAGAGCTTATTTTAATTGACTATTAATAAGAAATCCCCACGTTGGGCGCCATTTGTAATGGGTTAATGATTATTTAGGTTCTATTATTAATAACAAAAGCGCTCCGCTAGTTGGGCGTCATTTGTAATGGGTTGTTAAGATATTTAAACTTGATTACTGTTAATAAGAATAAAGTAAAAAAAAAAGGTTAATATTTAAATAATCGCCCACATTTGGGTGATCAAAATGAAACATTTAATTGTGTATTAATCTAATAGTGTATCTGTATTGTTGTCAGCTTCACAAAAAAGTACATAATGTGTAATATATGTGTTGCCAGGGCGCCAGATCATTTATATATATCATGATCAAAATAATATATTAAACCTCGGTTAAACAGAGGTAGAGCATCGAAATTCCTATCTCCAGCCGTAGTGAAACTTACGTAATCTAACCTTACGATAATTAGTTCAGGAGTATGGTGTTGCCTTATAGTAATTTCTAGCTACTAAAGGAAACCAGTCAAATATTTGAATTTAAAATGAATTTAATATATTAAAAACAACAAGTGCAAAAAAATATAAAATACTAAAGATAATAATAATAATAATAAATTTAAATTAAAGAATCTACTGAATTTACTTGTATTATGGTTCTTGATTGGAAATTGGAGTATACTGAGTTAATTGAATAGAATATATTGAATTTAATAAGCATGATAGCCTTCTGATTTGACTGGAGTATAACTGTTTACATCGCTCACCGCATTGAAGATCTTTGTAGTTGGATTGTTGCGTAGAGAGTTCCAGATGGCCCTGATCATCCTCAAAGTAATTAATTTATATGTGGATGACGGAATAAATTCCAAAAATCATCCCTGTGACAATAGCCTCGTACACAACCATGTCACAGTTTGATGAGACAGAATGTCTTATCAAATTCACATACTTAATAGTCAACTGTCTAGTTTAGAACTGCGTTATAGACTCCATCTCGCTACAAATTCCTCTGCTCCACTCAGCATCCTTCCCTCTCCTCCAGCAATTCAATAATAATAATTCCATTTGGGCGGCTGTCATATATATAACGTTCCCAGGTAAAGCACGTGTATGACCCCTCTTCAGAAGTCGCTAGGCGATATAAGCCCGCCTTTCATATATCAACAATGACAATACTTCATTGTAGCAATTCTCAGGAGGTCCAGCCCACCTTTAGTATAAAGTTGCAAAGGACTCATTCATCGGCCCAGCATTGTTAGTGGTAAGTCTTCTTAGAATCCTTTCTTAGTATGATTTGTATATTGGTAGAATACTTGATGTGACAGACATAAGTGTCTATTTATGTCATTTCCGAGAAGCCGTGAATAAGCCGCCTTCTGTGAACACCCTCCTTCTTCTCTTGTTCGAATTTTCTTCAGAAATAATATTCAGTCAAGCGTCAAACTTATTTCAAATATAATGTGTATCGCTCCAAATCCTTTCAATTGCCATAATATTCTACATTACCGCAAAATAATAGATATAAATATATTAGTTAACATAATAACTAATAAAAGGTAAAATGTAAACTTAAAAAATATTGATAGTAATAATAATAATAATAATAATATATAAAATTATTTCGTTCTGGTCTCAAATTGGGACCATCACATGACCTCGACACAGCGATACTGGAGGACCTCCTCCGTCGGACCGTCGTCCATTCTGACAAATTTTCCTCCTGCTTATCGGAATCTACTGGAGGCGATTGAATGGGGTTATCAGGGGGCTATCCAATGCCACTATCACCTTCTCATGGCCTAAGGTATGCTCTTCCACTGCAGGCAGAACCCCTTGCTTCTCAAGCCAATTGTCCCTGCACGATATAATGATATCGATGGCTTCCTCTATATCCGCTATACCATTTTTCACGTCATTAGATATATTCTTCTGTCTTCCTGTAGCAAGCTTCATCTTTCTGATGACATCAATGCATCTTGTCAAAGCCTTATCGATTGGAGTAGCGTCTGCACTTGTATCCTTTGAGCTACTAATAGAATCCATGACGGCAGATTTCCCAAAAATAAGCTGATGCCGACAGCAAAACACAAATACCGTCAAAAATCTATAGTATAATAGGATGGTAGCTACGTACTCAATGTAGCGGGTCTCTAATGGCCGCTGTCTCCAAGTAGTCCAGACCTACTATCTACCCCCTAACGACGAGACCTATAGGCCTAAGGTTACCACAGAATTACTCTCAACTCAGATGGCCTTGGATTTCACTAGCGCACGAAGTATGAATGTCGTCACTGCAAGTTCTATGATTTCAATAGTCTATGGCAAAACCTTAACCTAAAATTGACGACACACGACCAGTCAACACTCAATAAAATCCCAGAAGAGAATAAAACTCATGAAACACAATATACGTACCATGAACTGGGACAAATAATAATAATAATAATAATAATAATAATAATAATAATAATAATAATAATAATAATAATAATAATAATGCAGGATATGCCATCGTGAATCGGACGCCAGCCAGTATATCACAGGAGGCTGTACAACAATTTCATCTACGCACGCATGACCAAGTAGTCAAGATAATCCACCTGAATCTGGCGAAGAAGCACTCCTTAAGTAATCATGTTCTGCATTACTATCAATTATTCCTGATGCTGTTCTGGAGAACGATACACACACGCTACTCTAAGACAGATCAGTGATCACAGATGGACCTAGATCAGCAAACTGGCCAGACATTATTCTTATTCATAAAGTGCAAAAAAAAAAAAAATATCTCTTCTAATAGACATTGAAGTCCCTAACCTGCGTAATATCCAACACATTTATTCTGAGAAAGTGACGAAATACATGCCTCTGGCTGAAGAGATCCGACAGATGTGGCGACAGGAGTTTGTCACTGTATTGCCTAACATAATCTCTTCCACAGGAATCATACCGAAGTCATTGAAGGCCAATCTCGATAAACTGGGGCTCCACAATAATCTGCATACCAGTATGCAGAGAGTAGTTAGTTTAGAGACCTGCTCCACAGTTCGTTCGTTCCTCAACCTTACGATGTAGAGAACTCCACTCCATCTTGCAACAAATTCCGATGAAATGGTGAATTGTACCCAATGACATGGTGGACATATGAATAACAATAATAATAATAATAATAATAATAATAATAATAATAATAATAATAATAATAATAATAATAATCTCACCATATGGGATTGACGTCCATTTTAACTACTGTGGCTTTAGAGAATCCAAGTGCCCGAGGGGGATCGTTTACTTCCCAGTTAATTTACTGGCATGGTCCCACGGAGAAGCAATGTTCGTTGAATCATGCACCACGGTAGCGCGGGCAGATGAAGCACGTCCAAAGATCGGAGCTTTGAATCCCGGCGCTGGCTGTGGGTATCTTGAGCGTTGTTTTCCCCGTTCTTTTCCACACTCCCTCCAAGCAAGTGCCGGGTTAGTAGGCCTACCTTATTTAAAGTCCCGGGGCTCCTGCCTCAATCCTATCCCTAATACAGTTACACATATTACTACAGTCCTCACATCAATACAGGTTATCAGACGTATTCAACACACACCCAAGTACACGCGTCTGATGACCGAGATTTCCCAAGCCCCTAAAATGAATTAACTGCAACAACATCTACAATTCCAATTCTCACCTGAAATACAGATACACACACTAGTACAGACATCACAATGAGATTATCAGACAAAGTCTATGCACACACTCAAGTACACGGGGATAAATTACCGCAATTTGCAAGCCCCTCAAATGAAACAATAACTCCATTCCATCCAGTTTATGGAAAGTACATAGCACCTGACTTAAGCATGTTTTTGTAAGTATATTAGGTTAATTTGACATGGATCTTAATTTCATGCATTCCCACCGTTCACACAAATAGGTACGTAGATTTTTATTTTATTTTCGCCAAGAATGTAAAATGGTAAGTTTCCGTAGTTCAGTGGGTAAAGTATTAGAACTTGGGGGATTACGTATAGTCATGTCTGATCATACCGTGCCATTCCCACTCTGTTTCAGGTCTACACATCTTGTGAGCAAGGAGGCTTTCAGCAGACGTGAAATTCCAATTCTTTTTATTGCTTGTGTCATGCGACATGATTGAAGTCTAATTTGGAATTGCTCCCTTTTTTTCTTTTCAGGGGAGAAGATTGTGAGATTTCTGATCCAGCTAATTTCCATTCCTAACTTTTTGAACATCACACACAGAGTGCTGCCTAGAGCAGCTACATCTGCTTCTGCTATTGGAGGAGAGGTGAGTTCATCATCATTGACAATAGAGTGTAAAGGATTGGGATATATTACCGTACTGCCCTGTACGTTAACAACGGTCATCTCAGTGCACTGCTTAATCGTGTACCTACAAATCTATTAACACAGCACAGAGTCACACGCCAGCCGACTGCTCCGAGACTTGATCACATAACCTTGGACATAGCAGGCGAGAACGTTACTGCTGTGCCATAGAGTTACCAGCTGTAAATAGTAGTACTGTTTTAAGAGTAGAGTTAGAAATAACACAATCGCAAACACAAACACAAACTGGGAGAAGATCATAAATCAACAACATCGAGAATCAAGAGGAACAAATCCTCAGGAGAATCTTAGTACCAAAATATACACTGAAGAAAATGGAAATTGCAACACCCAGAAGGAGTGGTGCTACATTGCTTCAATTGAACATGCAGGACGAGTGTTCGGTTATGATTAGATGATTATACTTTCAGGTCCCTCTGACCGCAAGTTTGGACAACAATCAATACAGGATGTGCCCACCACGAGCTGCAATACATTGATGGATTCGGCGAGGCATTGAGTCAATAAGGCCCTGGATCACTTCCTGAGGAATTGTAGCCCATGCTTGCTGTACTGCACGAGTCAGTTGTTCCAGAGTTGTGGGTGGTTGAGGACGGTTGGCCAGTTGTCGACCCATCATGTCCCACACATGCTCAATAGGACTGAGGTCCGGGGATCTGGTGGACCATTCTAAGGTTGTGATGTCGTGGAGAGCTTCTCTGGAGATGCGTGCAGTGTGAACCCGGGCATCAGTGGCGAATTCTCCCATGCATCGCATATACCGGCGGTATACCACCAGTGATAAAAATATAAAATGTTTATCTCGACATTTTCTCGAATTGTATGTAGCAGTGCAGTCAGGAAAATCGAGCTTGTCATCATTCATGTTCCGCCGATTGTTGTCAAGGAAGCTGGCGATCGAATCCCGCTTAACTCGCTAATTTTCTTCTGGGGTACACCCTTTTAGCTGTGAGTGACTGTACTTTGGTATACCGCAAGTCTAGCCCGGTCGTTGAAAGGGCTCGACACTGGCCCGCGGGGCGGGAGAGGGAAAGAGTAGCCCAGCCATGTTCCGTATGGGGTATCGCGCTAAAGACTAGCGGTGAGTGTATTGCTGATTGGCTGATTTCAAACAGTACTTTCACTCTGCTCACAAGGGAAGGCATACCAGCGCAGCGCCTCATACACTTCAGTTATGTTGTGAGTTCCTCTTGGCGTGAATTACTTCCCACTGAAATATTAACATGTTTAGATTAAGTGAAACACTGGAAGTGGATAGAAGCGTTGTTGAAAGGATTTTATTCCATTGGATTTCCTCAGTAAGTTGAAATTAAAGCGATCTATTTCTTTGTGCAAGGAAATGAAGGCATTGGTTTCTGCCGAAATCAGGTAGAATTTTACACTTGGAATATTTGTTGCTTTGCAGTTGTTGATTCAATTAGGGGCTTTGAAGCATCGTGGTCATGTAGCCCCATGTACTTGGTTCAGGGGCGGATTTAAGGCAAGATCATGGGGGTAGGCGAACACACACCAGGGAGTCTAGAGAGTATGGAATACCCTTAGCTTGGAGAGGGGTGGGGGAGGTCCGGGATAGGATAATTTTGCTAAAACTAGGCCCTAATTAGTGAGTAATAGGACATTTTTTTATATTTTTTTTATATTTGGAGTAAAAATAAATGTTACCGATCACGGTGGCCAAGAGCAGTAACGCGCTAGCTCGTATCTCGCTGGCATCGGGAGAGTGTGGGTTTGAATCCCACTTCGGCCGTCCGGAAAATGGTTGTCTTGGTTTCCTATTTTCACCACCAGGCAAGTGCCGTGACGGTTCCTTTCAACAGGTCCACGACCGACCGACTGCTCTCCAAAATCCCTTCCCTGGTCCTTCCTTAATTTGACCCAAGTTAGCGGTCACCTGTCATCATCCCCAGTTGTATCTGTTGACGAAGTGTATCCAGCTCCGAGACACCATCCTTGCGACGGTAGAGGAATGATCCCTCGCAGAGTCCGTTTTGTGAGTTGGGAAAAATTTGCGTGATATTAGCCATTTTAAGTCAAATATTTATTGTATTCCAAATTATTTTAGTTTTGGTAGTTCTACTATTTACTGTCATAGCCAACGCGTGGTTTAAAGCCATTTTTAGAGAACTGTCAAAAATGTGTAGTATTCTTCCAAATATACATACATTTTCATTTGAGACGGTTTTACCTTTCAGCGTCCAGTCCAGTCTGCAAGCCTCTGTTTGCAAACAAGTCGCCTCTATGATCCCCTATTAGCAGTTAGCAATCCGGCTCCCTCTGCTTCTACATCTCTGACTTTGAAATCGTTCAACACTGAAACTAACCATCGCCTCTGCTTCTGTTATCCTCTACAGCCGAACACTCAAAATAGTAGGTTATCGTAAAATGTGCATTTTGATACAGAGTAATTGAGTGTGAAAGAATTTGTCTAAAGCCACTGTTTTCGTCATGTTTTTAATGTATAACAACAAGATGAATCGTTCACTCCTTAAATCCACCCCTGGCTTGGTGCGTGGGGAAACTGATGAGATATGTCATTATGATGGCTGTACCGTTGCCAGGATTTTGGTAGGAGGCGGCTGTGGCCTTAAGATATGTACGAGTGAAAGTAAGAAACCACGAAAGACCATTTCTAGGATGTTTGGGGGTTGGAATTGAACCACCTGTTCTCATTTCTGCCTCTTGGGGGTTGAGTGAATCCCAACCTTCAGACTAGAATTACATTTCTTGGTAGAGCAGAGAATCGAACACGGACCTCCGCAGTAACAGCCCCAGAATACTAGCCACTACGCCACGAGGTGGACCTTTAGAAATCTAAGTGAATGGAACTTACTTTCAAGTAAAATTCTTCCTGGCAGACCAAGGTTGGGAAACAATATGTCAAGGTAGTTTACACTATATATATATTTTTTAGCGTATGGCTTTTAGTGCCGGGAGTGTCCGAGGACATGTTCGGCTCACCAGTTTTGTAGCTTCTTCGAGACGGACACCCAATGGGTGAGCTACATGTACCGTTGGGGAGGAAAGTTGGAATGTAAGGACGAGGAGTTGGAAGGTAGCGGCTGTGGCCTATAGTTAGGGACCAACCCCGGCATTTGCTTGGAAGGAAGATGGGAAACCACAGAAGACCATCTTCAAGGTTGCCGGCGGGGGGATTCGAACCTCCTCGCCTCCCGGATGTTTGAACGACCACGGCTAACTCACCCGGTATTATTTTATTGATTGAGGCTGAATGTTCGCTTTCCAGAAGATATTTTCACTTTGAGATACTGGCTCTTCTTTAATTGCATTATTACATTGGTTATGAATGAATGCGCTTCTCATGTTTGGACATGTCTAATGATGAGACAATGTATAATTGAGATCCTTCGGAAATGGATCAATGTTTATTTGTTTTCGTAAAATTTAAGACCTGGTCAAGAACGGGGAGAGAGAGAAGGCAGCGTAAAGATGAAATGTACTCTGTACGTTGTCAAAATGAACTAGAAGGGCGAGGGGATTCGAAGGCCATTTACCTAGAAGCAGTTTCATGTAGGCCGTGTTCAGGCGTTAAACGAAGATTTTTTAAATGTATAAGGACATAGTCCTTGCAGAGGGAGGATGACGCACTGGTTTTACCCGGACGGTCGAGGTTCGAATTCCGGTGACAGCACGCTAAATATTTCACATGGAAGATCACGTGGCGTTAGGAAAGGAATCCGACCTTATATCCCCGGCCAAAACAATTGGCTAGTGACCTCAATTTATTTGGATAACCTATCCAAAATTATAGCTATAAAGTGTGTTTCTTAGAAGTTATGTAAATGTTCCCCAATACAAAATAAAAAAAAATCAACTTTGACAAGAGGTTGAGGCATGGAAAAAAAGGAGGGGGGGGGGGATGTAAGGGGTAAATGGTGCGGTATACCAAGAACGGTGACCGCCAGTCGCCACTGCCGGGCATTGTCCTGCTGTAACATCCCATTAGCAATGTTCGCCATCATAGGGACAACCACTGGATTGAGTACCCTATCAACGTACTGTCGAGCAGTCATAGTGCCCTCCACAAGCACTAATTGTGATTAAAGCCAATAGCTCCCCACACCATAATGCTTGGTGTTGGCCCTGTGTGCCTCTTGACGATGAGGTCTGGGCGGCCCCTCTCCCCGGTACGTCGACGCACACGATTCCGGCGATCACTGCGGGCAAGACAGAAGCGCGATTCATCACTAAAGACGGCCATTCGTCGACCCACGTCGATCGTTCCCGACACCAGGCCAGCCTTACACGTCGCTGTTGTGGGGTCAATGGAAAACCTTCTGCAGGGTCACGGGATCGTAAGCCAGCAGCGCGCAGGCGATTGCCAACTGTTTGTTGTGTAACGTAGGGTGCCACAGCTGCTCGAATTTGCGCTGCTGTTGCATGGGGTTTCATCCGTGCCATCCGAATGATGCGGCGATCATCTCTCACAGTTGTCTGTCGCGCTGGGCCTGTGCCAGGTCTACGAGTGTGGATACCTTCATTTGACCACTGCTGCCATACACGTTGTACCGTAGATGCCTGTCGGCCAACACATGCAGCGACAGTCCTTAGCGATAATCCAGCCTCACACATCCCAATTATCCGAGCCCTCTCAAACGGCGACAGTTGTTGTTAGCTTGCTCTTCTCTGTCGTCGAGGCATGTTTGACGGGGAACACTTCACTGCACAGACTGCAAGTCAACTACGCTACACCAGAGTCCGTATATTGGAGTTGAATCCTCCGCGACCAATCACGTGGGGAGACCTGTAGCAACAATCCAATGGGTCTGAAACTTTGATCGTTTACTTACCTACATGGCATCGTTCCATATCTTGAAAATCAACACAAACGATCAATGCCTTCATGGTGTTGCAATTTCCATTTTCTTCAGTGTATTAACGGGGTTTGGATGGAAAGGAAACCACATGAAATATATCAAAGTATAGAAAAAATCATATTCCATCAGAAAAAGAAGGCAGAAATTCTATGGACACATATACAGGATGGATGACAATAGGCTCACACAGAAAATGTTAAACCTAGCACTATATCTGAAATACCACAACAATTTGTTGGTAGAAATAACACAAGACCTACAAGAAATTGGTATCAACGAAGAAATCATTCACAATAAACCAACACTTAGAATGTTATTAAACATACACACATTCACCACGAAGTCTACAAGGAAAAATCCAGGATGGGCAGAAAAACCCAAAAGAAGGAAGAAAGGAAGGAAGCTTGTAGTTTTACGTGACCGTTAACCTCGCGATCATGAGCCACTGAATCTCCTTTTTAGGTGGAATCCGAACCACAGGACATGGCATTTCCCTCGAAAATCTCACATGCACTGACTGGGAATCAAACCCGGCCCACTCTTGATGAGAGGCCAACAGCTGGACCGCTGCACCACCACGCCCCCCAAAACGCAAAATAGGGCATAGTGTACCGTTGAAGAGATATTGGGAAGAAAAGGGGAGGCATTGTGCTAATAATTTCCAAGACGCTGCTTAGTTGGGCATAACGAATCAAATACTAATCATTATTACGACAGAGATGACCCTCACTGTTCCGTTCCTTAATAAAACAATACTCACTACCACCCGTCTATAATGGAACCTTATGTGCAGGTGTCTGAAGAGCCTCCGTGGCTTAGGCGGCAGCACGCCGGCCTCTCATCGCATGGTCCGTGGTTCAAATCCCGGTCACTCCATGTGAGATTTGTACTGGAAAAAGCGGAGGCAGACAGGGTTTTCTCCGGGTACTCCGGTTTTCCCTGGCACAATTTCACTCCCGCAGCACTCTCCACTATCATTTCATTTCACCTGTCATTCGTTTAATCATTGCCCCGGGGGAGTGCGACTGGCTTCGGCAGCCGGCACAGTTCATATCCTCGCCGCTAGATGGGGGCTTCATTCATTCCATTCCCTGACCCGGTCAGTCGACTGGATGCAGGCTGTGGATTTTCATTTTTCATGTGCAGGTGTCTGTGCGAGCGATGGTGATGCACAGCTATGTTACTGCCCTTTGCGCGTTTGGAGAGCACACAGAACTCTCCGGACCTTGTTTGATTGTGTTCCTAAGTGCTCATTGCTCACTTCACACAATGGCTGTTCTGTGTTTGCTTTTGACTCAGTTCTAATTCGTTCGTTCGAAAGGAAATTAAAGTCGTGTAAAATGGTAATCCTGGAGGTATTGATCCCATAATACACATGACCTGCTCTCAGTCAAGTAACGGACTAAAATACTAACGACATCTCATAATACACTATTACCTCAACAATTCAGGGTGGGTGGGATATTTCCTCAGTTGTAGCAAACTGGGAATGCGCCTGGGAGACTGGTATAAGTCCACTCTCACAAGCGCAGGGGATTAGGACCGGTCGTACTGTATTTCCGCCCCGTGAGCCACCCGATGGACTTCTGTCTAGCAAATCTTTTAGAATTTTAATTTAATTTTATCTTGAATTGTTTGATACATATATATATATATATCGATTCTACACATAATTATAACAAAAATGATACTAAACAACGTATAAATTAGGGGCAGATGACCTCGTAGTTCCGCCCCTTAACTAACTAACGTATAAATTGCTCTAACAGACCACAAACAACACAAAAACAAAACAAATGCACTCCATGAAATCCGTTCCTCTTTTATACTGGTATTATTTTCTGAAAAGAAAACAAGATGTTCAGTAAAGAACATATAGCCTACTTTCTCCTAAATGCATGGGTATTGTTATAACTCTTTGTCCTTTTCAAGGAGTATGATCGAATGTTGGTTGTAGTAGCTTGTTGAAATACAACGTGCTATAGGGATATTAAACATGAATATGAGGTGCCCTTTGCTAGTGCTACCGTACCAAATTTCGTTCAATTCGGTTTCACCGTGTTTGAATTGATAGGGGGAATCGATTTGCATACATACGTGGCCACCATCTGCAAACTATTAGGCTGATGTTCTTGCAGATTGGTCTGAATATGTTTCCCACATAAAGATATGGTGTTGCAAAATTTGGTAGAGACTAGATTATTAGGTTGGTCGTAATTACATTTTAGCTTTTAACATTTGGGTGGCCACGATTACGTTTCCGTCAAGATAGCGGTGATATAAAACATGACACTGAGGTGCCCTTTGCTAGTGCTACCTCTGTACCAAATGTCGTTCCATTCGGTTTCACCGTGTTCGAATTGATAAGGGGAATCGATTTTCACACAAAGATGGCCGCCATCCGCAAAATATCAGGCTGATGACCTATTAGTTTGGTCAAAGGATGCTCCCTCCATAATGATATGTTGTTGCTAAATTTGCTAGAGATCGGATGATTAGGCTAATCGTAATTTGATTTAAGCTTTGAACATTTGTGTGGCCGCCATTACGTTTCCGTCAAGATGGCGGCGATATAAAACATGACACTGAGGTGCCCTTTGCTAGTGCTACCTCTGTACCAAATTTCGTTCATTCGGTTCCACCGTGTTCGAATTAATAGGGGGAATCAATTTTGACATAAAGATGGCCACCATCCGCAAACTATTAGGCTAATGGCCTTTTAGATTGGTCAAAGGATGCTCCCTCCATAAAGGTATATTGTTGCAAAGTTTGGTAGAGATCAGATGGTTATGTTAGTCGTAATTTGATTTAAGCTTTAAACATTTGTGTGGCCGCCATTACGTTTCTGTCAATATGGCGGCGATATAAAACATGACACTGAGGTGCCCTTTGCTAGTGCTACCTCTGTACCAAATTTCGTTCCATTCGGTTCCACCGTGTTTGAATTAATAGGGGGAATCAATTTTGACATAAAGATGGCCGCCAGCCGCAAACTATTAGGCTAATAACCTATTAGATTGGTCAAAGCATGCTCCCTCCATAAGGGAATGTTGTTGCAAAGTTTGGTAGAGATCGGATGGTTATGTTAGTCGTAATTTAACTTAAACTTTGAACATTTGTGTGGCCGCCATTACGTTTCTGTCAATATGGCGGTGATATAAAACATGACACTGAGATGCCCTTTGCTAGTGCTACCTCTGTACCAAATTTCGTTCCATTAGGTTTCACCGTGTTTGAATTAATAGGGGGAATTGATTTTCTCACAAAGATGGCCGCCATCCGCAAACTATTAGGCTAATGACCTAGTCATTTGGTCAAAGGATGCTTCCTCTATAAAGGTATGTTGTTGCAAAATTTGGTAGAGATCGGATGATTAGGTTAATCGTAATTTGATTTAAGCTTTGAACATTTATGTGGCCGCCATTACGTTTCCGTCAAGATGGCGGCGATATAAAACATGACACTGAGGTGCCTTTTGCTGGTACTACCTTTGTACCAAATTTCGTTCCATTCGGTTGCACCGTGTTCGAATTAATAGGGGGAATCGATTTTCACACAAAGATGGCCGCCATCCGCAAACTATTACGCTTATGGCCTATTGGATTGGTCAAAGGATGCTTCCCCTATAAAGGTATGTTGTTGCAAAATTTGGTAGAGATCGGATGATTAGGTTAGTCGTAATTTGATTTAAGCTTTGAACATTTGTGTGGCCGCCATTACGTTTCCGTCAAGATGGCGGCGATATAAAATATGACACTGAGGTGTCCTTTGCTAGTGCTACCTTTGTACCAAATTTCGTTCAATTCGCATTCACCGTGTTCGAATTGATAGCGGGGGACAGACATTCAGAGTACACACACTCACACACACACACACACACAGACACACACACACACAGACTCACACACACACATACACACACACAGACAGACACACTTTTTTCGCCCTGTGTTGATCTCATAAGACTACTTTCATTTTTTGCAAAAATCGAAAGTAGGCTAAAAAGGATATTATACATTGTTTGGTATCATTCTTCTTGTAATGATGTATAGATTTGAAATATACTAATCAGTTGACGATGAGATAACAAATTTTAAAACATTAGGATTTGATTGGCCAAGTCCAATTCGTGACTCGGGGGGAGAGGGGAGATACGGCCGGTCCTGATCCCCTGCTCTTGTGAGTATGTGGTTTGCGGGAGTGTAAGTGCACTAAAGGCAACCGGGAGCATATGTGAGCATGGTGAAGAAGCACCAAAAGACGTGAGAAACACACAGTATACAGTGCGTGGTTAGGCATGAAATAGTGATTTAGTAACATTATTTGAACATGCATTAGGGGTAGTCACACGTTCTGTTGCTTTGTGTTTGTGCTATGTTGTACAACATAATAAAATATATAAATAAATGATGTCCGAGATGGATCTACTTCGTTGAGTGGTTCTCACAGAACTTCATGTCACTGGCATCCCTTTGTGAGAGGCCGTACTCTGTATTCAGTCTTGCAACAATACTAGTCTTTTAGGGGCATTATCACCGCGTTGTTGGGTGTGTGTTGAATCTGTCTGATAACCTGCGGCATTGTGATGGCTGTGTGTATTTGTAATGGTGGCTAGAATTTGGGAAGAAGGCGACCGTGGTCTCAAATTAGGAACCATTCCTGAATTTGCCTCCAGCAGAAGTGCGAAACAACCGAAAACCACTTCCTGGTTGTCTGAGGTAGGAATCGACCCCACTTCTTCCTAGTTTTGTCTCATGAGACTGAGTGTGCCCTTTCCCGCCCTCAGACCAGAATTAAATGTCTTGGCAGAGCTGGGAATCCAACCCGCTCCTCTGCTAGCCACTACCATCTGTGTCTTCTTACAATGGTTCACTGAAACTTAAATGTCTAAAAACGGCTGGAACTAATAGCATACAAATTGCTAGGAAATCAGAGGAAGATACGCCCCATCAGATGAACCTATGAAATAAAAAGACCTATTTCCAAAGGTGTCTTGGTGTATTAAGACGTGTATAAGATGATAATTTACCCTCACTTGGGTTGGAATAAGTGTAGTCGGGCTGTCTCCTAAATATGCACACAGTTTCTCTAGAGAACAGATGTGCTCAAGATAAGAGCAAACTTATTTGTTTGTTGGGAATTTGATGCTATAACTTAGAAGACAGTGCAGTTTACAGTTCTCTTCTGGGACACGCGAGGAAATATTGTGAAAAGTTCTTCTCTATGAAGATAAACACTGACACTACATTACACAGGGTGGTTAGAATTAAACTTGCGCCACTTGCGAGTCCTCCCCGGACAAACGAGTGGTCGTAGGACAATGAAACGGTGTGGAAACCTTTGGCAGGACATGCGGAAGAGTCATAACGAATAAACTATCGAAAGGAACACATTCTAATTTCCACATGAGTGGATAACTGGTGTTAATGGTGTACCATGTTGACAGTCCAGGTTACAAACGATGCTTAATGTGACGGCCATCTGCATCCATGTCAGTAGATTTACTGGCATGTTTAAGATCCCCTTTAGGGCGAAATTACGGTACCCCGGCGGTTCTAAAAGCCGCAGTTGTTAAAAGGAACGTAAAACCAACAACACAACATTAATACTAAATTCACTTCAGAATATTTAAGGGTATTAATTGATGAACATTAGTGTCTTTAATGATTTATTACTATTAAGCTGCGTAGCAGAGTAGTAACGTTCTCACCTGCTGTGACGTGCAAAACATCCCTTCCTGCCGTTATAACTAATAAGACGTCATTATTTTCTCTGTTGCAAACTATAGGCAACTCAGCCCAAAAATCTTATTGGGGGCGCGTGTATTTAAACGCATGCAATTTCACCCTTCTTGAGGATAAAGTAAATTTGGGAATTCAATACTATGAATGAAAGAGAATAGTGCACAAATGTGCATTAGGTTTTGCAAAAATCCATTACAGATATAGTTCTCTTCGTGCAACTGCCGAACTGATAACGTATATACTGTTTTTTCTTTTTACACACAAACCCCCTCCTGGTGTAGTAACTATCATTCTTGACTGTCACTCCGGAGGTCACGGTTTGATTCCCGGCCCCGGTAAGAAATTTTAATTCTGGTGTGAACGGGGTACACTCAGCCTCGTGAGGCAAAAATGGAAAGAGGGGGGGGGGGGGGGGGGGGACGATTCCCATCTGAGCCATCCTAGAAATGGTTTTTTGAAGTTCTACACTTCAAAAACTTGGCATATATCAGGGTGGTCACTAACTTAAATCCACAGTCGCCACCTTCCCAATCCTAAACTCAATTACACATGCACATACTCACACAACTACAGACACCACAATAACACAGGTTATCAGACAAAGTGTCTGTGTGTGTGTGTGTGTGTGTGTGTGTGTGTGTGCCTCTCTCTATATATACATATAACTATATACACACATCAAAAAAAGTTTTGCATCACCTCGGTTCCAAGAGTTCCGGAACCGTTAAATACAAAGGGAATATAGATCAACACAAACAACATTTCAGCTCGTTTTATTGCTCATGAGACCCACACATTGCATGTTGTACCATCATACAGCTAGACTTTCAGCATTTGTGGTCCAGATTGCAGTACACACCACTACCTCTAATACCCAGTAGCATGTCCTCTTGCATTGATGCATGCCTGTATTCGCCGTGGCATATTATCCACAAGTTCATCAAGACACTGTTGGTCCAAATTGTCCCACTCCTCAACGACAATTCGGCGTAAATCTCTCAGAGTGGTTGGTGGGTCAAGACGTCCATAAACAGCCCTTTTCAACATATCCCAGGCATGTTCGATAGGGTTCATGTCTGGCGAACATGCTGGCCACTGTAGTCGAGCGATGTCGTTATCTTGAAGGAACGCATTCACAAGATGTGCACGATGAGGTCGAGAATTGTCGTCCATGAAGACAAATGCCTCTCCAATATTCTGCCGATATGGGTGCACTATGGGTCGGAGGATGTCATTCAGGTATCGTAAAGCCGTTTCGGAGCCTTCCATGACCACCAGTGGCGTACGTCGGCCCCACATAATGCCACCCCAAAACATCAGGGAACCACCACCTTGCTGCACTCGCTGGACAGTGTGTCTAAGACGTTCAGCCTGACCAGGGTGCCTCCAAACACGTCTCCGACGATTGTCTGGTTGAAGGCATATGCGACACTCATCGGTGAAGAGAACGTGATGCCAATTCCGTGGGGTCCATTCAGCATGTTGTTGGGCCCATCTGTACCGCGCTGCATGGTGTCGGGGTTGCAAAGCTGGACCTCGCCATGGACGTCGGGAGTGAAGTTGCGCATCATGCAGCCTATTGCGCACAGTTTGAGTTGAAACACGACGTCCTGTGGCTGAACGAAACGCATTATTCAACATGGTGGCATTGCTGTCAGGGTTCCTCCGAGCGGCAATCCGTAAGTAGCGGTCATCCACTACAGTAGTAGCCCTTGGGCGGCCTGAGCGAGGCCTGTCATCGACAGTTCCTGTATCTCTGTACCTCCTCCATGTCCGAACAACATCGCTTTGGTTCACTCTGAGACGCCTGGAAACTTCCCTTGTTGAGAGCCCTTCTTGACACAAAGTAACAATGCGGACGCGATCGAACTGCGGTATTGACCTTCTAGGCATGGTAGAACTACAGACAACATGAGCAGCGTACCTTCGTCCTGGTGGAATGACTGGAACTGATCGGCTGTCGTACCCCCTCCGTCTAATAGGCCCTGCTCATGCATGGTTGTTTACATCTTTGAGCAGTTTTAGTGACATCTATGAACAGTCAAAGGGACTGTATCTTGGATACAATATACACAGTCAACGTCTATATACCGGCGATCTGGGAACCGAGGTGATGCAAAACATTTTTTGATGTGTGTATATATACACACACACACACACACACACACTACTACAGACACCACAGTAATACAGGTTATTAGACAAACAAACACAATAATAATAATGTTATTGGTTTTACGTCCCTTTTAACTACCCTGGCCTTTAGAGACGCCTGGGTGCCGGAATTTTGCCCCGAAGGGGATCTTTAACGTGTCAGTAAATGTACTGACACGGCTCCCTCGCATTTGCGCACCCTCAAATGCCAGCTGACTGCGCCAGGTTTCGAACCTGCAACCTTGGGCTCAGCAAGCGAGAACGTTACCCCTGAGCCACGCAGCCAGACAACAAACAAACACACACACACGCACTCTCTCTCTCTCTATTTTTATATATACACACACGCACACTCTACCACAAACACCACAATATCACAGGTTCTCAGACAAATTCTATACCGTATATTCTGTATATACAGGCACACACCCAAGTACACTACGCTGATTTGACCCCGATGTCCATGCCTCAAATTGAAACAACAACAACAACAAAAACAACAGACGTTTTCCATAAAAAGTTATACTATCACTGTCATCTATTTCAACTATCTTGCGATTTTCTTATTGAAAAGGAATCTAGGAGAGCAGAATTGTGTTCATCAATGATCTACATACTGGAGTACAATCTGCCTTCGTGACATCAAACTGTGAATGTCATGTGTAAACTCACAATCAGTACTGTCGTGCTCTTTGCACATATATCTCGCAGGTTGTGCTATCTCACTAAATGAACAAGTTAGGAGAAAATCCATTTAAACTTTGGATAAACTTGAAGTTTTAAAGTTAAACGCAGCGTTTTAATGTGATGGATGCAGAGGTGTAGCTCCAAGGAGATACAGAGGTGTACTTAAACTTTTAATGACAATGGTGGATCTTGATGAGACTGTTTAATGAAGACATGCAATCTTCTTCGAAACTGATGTCAAGATTAATATCAGCGTTAACATTTCATCGGGGAGAGTAGCTTGCCTCTGACGGTTTGTTTGAGTAGGAGGGAGGTATTATCGGTATTATCTATCTTAGACTTACTTAGACTTAGTTCCTCCAATGCTAGGTAGCATATCGGGCAACAAGTTTCCTCCAGCGAACTCTATCAGCTGCCAGGTTTTCAGGTTCCTCCCAGTTCATATCCATGCATTCAAGATCCTTTGCAAAAGTTTGTTTCCAGGTGTTACGAGGTCTTCCTCTACTTCGGTATCCTTCCGTTGGTTTCCACAACAAAGCTGATTTGTGCATTCTTCTGTCATTCATACTTAGAACATGTCCCGCGAACTCATGTCCCTGTCAGCTCATTGCTTATTACTGTACGGCTTCACCTAGCACGGACGTTCCCTAATGAAGATTTAAATTAGTAGTCCTCACGATACAAAAAAAAAATGTTCGTCTCGTAGTAAATAAGTAAAATGAGCTGCATGAAAAGAGTTCTTTCGACTTGCTCCCATTTCTAAACGTCGAAGTAATTGGCTCTCGAGACAGAACAAGAAAGGGCTCGGCTAGTTCAAGAGGAGCAGTTTACATTCAATTCAAAACTAATTTGCTAATCAAATTACATTCGATACTTTTACTCCAGGAAATGAAAGAAAAAATCTTTCTCTATTCATTAAAATTTATTCATTTAGAGTGCATACCCAGGTTGAAGAGTATGTATCTTCTTTGAGCAACGATTTTGTGCAGGCTGCGTAGACCAGTTTTTCTCAGAACTTCATCATTTGTTACTCTCTATCACTCAAAACCAAACCAGGCTGTTTGCTGTTAATTAAAGGATAAATAAACTTCACATTTTTCCATACAAATTACTTTTAGAACACAGTTCTTCTGTTGCGTAAAACTTGAAAATGTGACTGCAATCGGGATTCGAACTCGAATCTCCTGCTGTCTAGGCAGGTGCGTTTAACCACTTACACCAATGAACCCGTGCTGTGATCACGGCTAATTCAAAAATATTAATAACTGGATCATCCAAGGTTATTACTTGTCTCTTTAGCGGTACAATCAAGATTTTGTCCAACTTAGAAGCAACAAAAACAACAACAAAAACAAAACCAAGGCTGCGTGGTGCAGAGGTAACGTTTTCACCTGCTGTTCCCAAGGTTCCAGGATTGAATCCTGGCGCAGTCAGTTGGCATTTGAGTGTGTGAAAATCTGAGGGAGCCATGGCAATAGATTTACTAGCATGTTAAAGATCGGGGCAGATGCCATCGCTGTTCCGTCACTTAAAATAACAATAGCAATATAATAACACGTTAAAGATCCCCTTCGGGGCATAATTCTGGCACCCCGGCGTCTCTAAAGGAGTCTCTAAAAGCCTCAGTAGTTCAAAGGGACGTAAGCCCATTTACATTATTACTTCCATCTGTGGCCGACGGAGAGCAGCACCCTTCACCGAAGTATCCTGTATTGGCATGTTTAGCTGTGGATTTTTAATTTCACTGTAATGAACAAGCGGCAAGTGGACCAGACACCACTGCATTTTAACCATATACTATTTTAAATCGGGGTACACCAAAGTCTGTAACCGTCCCCAAGCCACAATCCCCGCATAAACAAATCAACATAAAAGTTCACATTTTTGTTGTCTCTGTCAGCTCGTTGCTTATTACTGTGCGGCTTCACCTAGCACGGATGTTCCCCAATGAAGATTTAAATTAGTAGTCCTCGCGATAAAAATAAAAAACCTATTCGTCTCAGATGTAAATAAGTAAAATGAGTTGCCTGAAAAGAGTTCCTTCGTCTTGTTCTCATTTCTAAATGTCGCGTCGTTGTAATTGGCTCTCGAGACAGAACAAGAAAGGGCTCTGCTAGTTCAAGAGGAGGAGTTTACATTCAATTTAAAACTAATTTGCTAATCAAATTACATTCGATACTTCTGCTCCAGGAAAGAAAAGACAAATCTTGCTCTATTTATTAAAATGTACTCATTTAGAGGGCATATTCCATTCCTGACCCGGTCGGAGACTGGAAGCAGGCTGTGGATTTTCATTTTCACCAGGTTGAAGAGTATGTATTTTCACGCTTAGGCCTATTAGTAGAAAATTACACGCCCTTGTAGTTGAGTGGTTAATAATAATAATAATAATAATAATAATAATAATATTTACTGCATGGGTTGATGGAAATTGATGTAGACACAAATTTATACAAGTCAATGCAAAGAGTATTCATTATTGTGACAGCCAGAATAGTTCGAAAACTCATGGACTAGTGAACATCTTTTTAAAGGTGGTTATCATGCTTTGATTCCATATAATATGTATGGTTGCCATATATTTGCTAAATAATGTCCTGAGAGTGGAGTAATAATAATAATAATAATAATAATAATAATCATATATAAAAGTGAAAGTCTGTATGTATGTGGGTTTGTCTGTTCCGTATACAAATCTTCACCGTTCCACCAATCTCAACCAAATTTTTCACACACTTAGTTTAGGACCCAGAAAGAACCGCTGGCTACATGAATTTTCGATAGTCTTTCTCATTCTTCTGATTTCGGCCCTTTTGCACTCACGCACAGGCTAATCAAATCATAAATCAAGATGTTCAGGAAAGAACATATAGCATACTTTCTCCTAAATGTATAGCGGCTTCGATGTCGTAGTCGGTAGCATGCTGAACTGCCGATCCCAAGATAGCGGGTTCAAACCCGGCCGAAGTCGTCGGATTCTTTAAGAGCGTTAAAAATCCTTCGGTATGCCTTCCTTCGGAGGGGATGTAAAGCCGGCGGTCCCATGTCATAGATTTATGGCATGTAAAAGATCCTTTCACAGACTAAACTTGTGTAAAGCTAAATTTGTTAGGTTAGATTTCGTCAGAACGCTCTATCAAAGTTCCAACGTTCACCACTAGGTATCATTGATATCTGGTGGCGAAAGTTGGAACTACTTGAAATTGAACGGAACTTGTAGCTCACCCTAAGGGTGTCCACTGGAAGCAGCTACAGACTCAGGCGAGCCTAACATGTCCTGGGACACTCTCGGCACTAAAAGCCATACGATAAATAAATAAATGAATCCTAAATGTATGGGTATAGTTATAACTCTTTGTCTTCATCACCTCCTAATTTCCTCCAATTCGAAGTGAAAATTTGCTCACTGGATTTCAGGAGTGGCGTTCAAACCATAGTTTATAATTTACCCCAGCATTTTGCAATTTCATCAGCAAACACTCCAAACAACGTAGCTATTCAGTATATTAACACCGACTACTTACAATAATTGAAACTTCGTTCCTCTAAACTTATCACTGGGAGAAACATATTTAATATACCTATTACACAGATTTTCCGTGTGTTTTCAAACACGATAAATTATACTGTATAGGTTTGTAAAACTACGCCTGTTGAAGTTACTCGTTACAAAAATCCACGCGAACTAGGTTTCAAGGGTTCGTTGTGTCTTTAATATCTGTAACGAGTAGGCTACAGTAAGTTGAGTTGGCTCAGGGGTAACGTTCTCGCTTGCTGGGCCCAAGGTTGCAGGTTCAAATCCTGGCGCAGTCAGCTGGCATTTGAGGGTGCGCAAATGCGAGGGAGCCGTGTCAGTAGATTTACTGGCACGTTAAAGATCCCCTTCGGGGCAAAATTCCGGCACCCCGGCGTCTCTAAAAGCCACAGATGTTAAAAGGGACGTAAAACCAATAACATTATTATTAGTAAGTTGAGTTGTAGAGTCTGTGACCTTCGTTGTGAGTTCAATTATGTGCACATGAGTATAATTAGATCAAAGAATCTTGCAGCACAGTATAGGTTTCATTAACTTATTGTTGTTTCAAGGGGCGGAACATAAATTAATACGTTTATACAATATATCTGCTGAATACACCCGCCATCGACTCACGACTTGTATAAATACCTTCTATGAAGACAAGTGATAAATGAATACCAACGTTTATAGAGGTTCAATGATGTAGACAAGATGACTAGGTACCACACCGGCAGTAAAACGAAGACCATAGAATATTATGTTCGTGAATATATTTCAATTATACAAACGTTTGATACATTTATGTACGGTATATCGTTCAATTATAAGACTTATAGATGCATTCATTGTCCGGCGTCATTCATAGCTTTTCATGACCTTCCTGAACAGTTTGTAACCGTCAAGTAATTCAACATAATTAACAAGCAGCCGCCAGGGAAAGATAACATTCGTTAGACTATGTGCATTTTGTATATTCTCCTGAAAAGTATTATCTTGTGAACAACTACAACGATTAAAGATAAATGGTCTACTGGTTGTACCGAGTAGACTACAGGAAGTGGTGCAACAGAACTACATTGCTGACGTCACGAAAACGCACCAGGGCCGTGGTAATCGCGCCTAATGTTGGAGATGTGTGCGCTCTATTGGGAAAAAAATGAAACTTTTCAATTATACTGTAGGCTTGGGTTCACTAACGGGCCGGTATAGAGCGCAGCTCGCATCTACAAGGCTGTGTTTAGCTCTTACATAGTTCAAATAATTCCTATAAGATGTCACTCCGGTGGAGAATGTTGTTTTAATTAAATATATATTTTCCATTGCAAAATGCTAATATAATGCTTTATTTTATAACGTCTCAGTACTCAAGAAACAATAAATATAAAAAAATTCAAGCAATAAAATTCAACTCCAATAGGATTTGAACAACGGACGCCTGATGAAAGGCTAAAGCCCTAACCACTCACCCAATCGTGCACAGCGCAAACGAGCGTTAGGAACCAATTTAGATATAACGTTTTAGCAAATAATGACTTGGACGAAACGATTTCTTCTCTGGAGTGTATTTCAAACCGAGTTCATTTCATATTAAGTTCATATAATTTTTATCACTGGACTATATTGCATGCTACATACTGAAATTAGTAAAATATAGGTCAGTACTAGAGATCAGCTGCCATCTTGTCAAATATCCGAGACGACTCAGCTTTTTAATGTCACTTCTAGACTAATATTACAATATAAACTTTTAATTTCAAACGGACCACGTCGTTTGGAAAAGATTAAACGATTCTTGGTTCGATAATCGGAACTGGTGGGTCCCATGATATGGATTTAAAAAGTTTGCATAATTCACACGGCCGCCATCCTGAAATGGTACGGTTGATGACCTTGTAGTTTGGGCACAAGACGCATCCCATACGAAGGTACGTTGTTACCAAATTTGGTAAAGATCCGATGATTAGTTCGGTCGTAACGCATTATTAAGTTTTGACCATTTGAGTGGCCGCCATTAAGTTTTGGTAAAGATGGCTGCAATATAAAACATGACACTGAGGTGCCCTTTGCCAGTGCTACCTCTGTACCAAATTTCGTTCAATTCGGTTTCACCGTGTTGGAATTGATAGGGGGGGGGGGGCAGACATTCAGAGTACACACACACACACACAGACAATTTTTGGCAAAAATAGAAAGTAGGCTAATATACTCATGAAGGAATGGCAAGGCAGATAGTTTCCATGGCAACATAGCTCAAGTCGAGACACGGCCAACTGGATGCCAGTTGCGCTCTGCACTACCTGTATAGAAAATGAGGATCTTTACTTGAAATCCCGTTAGTTACTCAACTGCTCACACAGCACTGTCAACCGAGTATAGCATAACAAAGATTTGACACTATCCACTATATATTTGTCAAATACCACTCACCCACTCATTCATTCATTCATTCATCACGGTCTGGCTGCGTGGCTCAGGGGTAACGTTCTCGCTTGCTGAGCCCAAGGTTGCAGGTTCGAAACCTGGCGCAGTCAGCTGGCATTTGAGGGTGCGCAAATGCGAGGGAGCCGTGTCAGTAGACTTACTGGCACGTTAAAGATCCCCTTCGGGGCAAAATTCTGGCACCCCGGCGTCTCTAAAAGCCAGTGTAGTTAAAAGGGACGTAAAACCAATAACATTAATTATCATTCATCACGAAATCTCAGAAACCACCGAACGGATTGGAATGAAATTCGGTATGCAGCTTCCTCACGGACCGCAAACGCCCACTAAGAAAGGATTTTTGGATATTCAGGTTTTAAAGGGGTTTTAAGGGGCGTTTTAAGGGGGGGGGGGTCAGGAAAGAAAGTGTCCTAACTGATTGACTGACTGACTCACTCATCAAACTCAGGGGGAAAAACTGCTTTAAAGTAGGTAAATAGTTGTTCGACAGTTTTTTTCATAAATCAAATTTAAGGGGTTCATGGGGAGGGGTAAAATTCTGAAAAAAAGAAAATTGAAAGAAAATGTCCTGACTCACTCACTCACTCACTCACTCATCATCGCCCAGCCAAAATTATTGAAGTTAGAAACATGACAGTTTGGGGATATGTTCATTGTATGTCAAAACCGTCTACTAAGGGAGGATTTTCGGATATTCTGGTTCTAATGTGGTCTTAAGAGGGTTAAACCTGCATTTCATTGAATAACAATATCTCCCGATTGGCTTCATTTGGGGATGTGATACACGGCATATAAACTCATCATTAAAAAGTAAGAAGACACGTGTCTGAGGGTTTTTCGATGTGGTCTATATTATGAGGTGAAAGGGGTGAAAAGTGGGGATTGAAAGATTCCTAATGGAGCGTGTATCTCTTAAACGACATAGGCGAGGAGTTTGAAACTCAGCGGAAAAAAATCAGCATTAAAAAATAAGTAAATATGTGTTTGACCGCTTTTTGATAAATCCAATTTAAGGGGCCCATGGGGAGGGGTGAAATTCTGGGGGGGGGACAGGAAAGAAAGTGTCCTAACTGATTGACTGACTCACTCATTCATCAAACTCAGGAAAAAAAACTGCTTTAAAGTAAGTAAATAGCTTTTCGATAGTTTTTTTATCAATCAAATTGAAGGGGTTCATCGGGAGGGGTGAAATTCTGAAGGAAAAAAAAATGAAAGAAAATGTCCTGACTCATTCACTCACTCATCATCGCCCAGCCAAAAATATTGAATTTGGAAACATGGAATATCGGGGATATGTTCGTTGTATGTCAAAACCGTACACTAAGGTAGGATTTTTGGATATTCAGGTTCCAAAGGGGTCTTAAGGGGGTTAAACCTGCATTTCATTGAATAACAATATCTCACGAGTGGTTTCATTTCTGGATGTGATACTCGGCATATAAACTAATCATTAAAAATAAGCAGACATGTGTCTGAGGGTTTTTCGATGTAGTGTATTATTATGAGGTGAAAGGGGTGAAAAGTGGGGGTTGAAGGATTCCTAACGGAGCGTATAGGCCTATCCCTTAAACGACATAGGCGAGAAATTTGAAGCTCAGCGAAAAAAAATCAGCTTAAAAAGTAAGTAAATCGGTGTTCGAACGTTTTTTCTTAAATTAATTTAAGGGGCCAATGGGGTGGGGTGAAATTCCGTGGGGAAAAAAGGAGAGAAAGTGTACTAACTGACTGACTAACTCACTCACTCATCAAACTCAGGGGAAAAAGACAGCTTAAAAAATAAGTTAATCGGTGTTCAAGCGTATTTTCATCAATCCAATTTAAGAGTACCATGGGGAGGGGTGAAATTTTGGTAAAAATAATTGAAAGAAACTGTCCTGTCAGACTCACTCACTCATCACGCACAGCGAAAACCATTAAAGTTGGAAACATGAAATTTTGGGAATATGTTCGCTGTATGTCGAAAACGTCAACTACAGTAAGGAATGATTTTTGTTTATTCGGGTTTTAAAGAGGTGTTAAGGGGGTAAACGTGCATTTCATTGAATAACGATATCTCATGAGTTGTTTCTTTGGGGATGTGATATTCGGTATATAAACTAATCATTAAAAATAATCAGACATATGCCTAAGGGTTTATCGATGTGGTGTATATTATGAGGTGAAAGGGGTCAACATTGGGGGTTGAGGGATTCTTAACGGAGCGTGTATCTCTGAAACGACATAGGCGAGAAGTTTGTAATTCGGCGGAAAAAACAGCTTAAAATACAAGTAAATAGGTGTTTGACCGTTTTTTCATAAATCCAATTGGATCTCATGGAGAGGGGTGAAATTCTGGGGGGGGGGGGGGACAGGAAAGAAAGAGTCCTAACTTACTCATCAACCTCAGGGGGAAAACAGCTTTAAATAAGTAAATAGGTGTTCGACCGTTTGTTTCATAAATTCAATTTAAGGGGTTCATGGAGAGGGGTGAAATTATCAAAAATAAATGAAAGAAAATGTCCTGACTGACTGACTCACTCACTCATCATCGCCCAGCCAAAATTATTGAAGTTAGAAACATGAAATGTTGGGTATATGTTCGTTGTATGTCGAAAACGTCCACTAAGGAAAGAGTTTTGGATATTCAGGTTCTAAAGAAGTGTTAAGGGGGTAAACGTGCATTTCATTGAATAACAATATCTCACGAGTGGTTTCATTTGGGGATGTGATACTTGGCATATATACTAATCATTAAAAATAAGCTGACACATGTCTAATGGTTTTTCGATGTAGTGTATATTATGAGGTGAAAGGGATGAAAAGTGGGGGTTGAAAGATTCCTAACGGAGCGTGTATCTCTTAAACGACATAGGCGAGGAGTTTGAAACTCGGAGGAAATCAACCAGCTTCAAAATAAATAAATAAATAAATAAAAAATAAAATAAATATGTGTTCGACCGTTTTTTCATAAATCCAATTTAAGGGGCCTATGGGGAGGGGTGAAATTCTGGAAGAAAAACGTCCACTAAGGAAGGATTTTTGGATGTTCACCCTCATCGACCAACCAAAACTATTAAAGTTAGAAGAATGATATTTTGGGGATATGTTTGTTGTGTGTCGAAAACGTCTACTAAGGAGGGATTTTTGGATATTCAGGTTCTAAAGGGGTGTTAACGGGGTTAAACCTGCATTTCATTGAATAAAAATATGACAGGACTATGACGCGAGCGAAGCGAGGCTAAAAATGAGATGGTGTGTGTCTGTGTATTACTCAATCACGCAAGTACCACTGGTCCGATTTACATGAATTTTACATGGAAGTAGCTGATTTACCTTGTTAACATATAGGTTAAATTTGATTTCAATACCTTGCACTATTTAAAGAAGGCGACCATTTTAGTGACGTCACTACACCCTTTGGTTTCAAACTTTCATACTTCCATTTCAAATAAAAAGAGAACGCTAAGAAATAGCAAACTTTTGATGGCATATACGAGGTTTAAAATTACATTTTCTATCCGAAAGGAATCTCCAACGGTTAGCGAGTAAAACCCAAATTTGTGCTATAAAACACGGTCAACGCCGAGCGGTGTAGTTGGACAAAATGTTCCATCCTTAATCTCCCTCTGCGCAGCACCCCGCCTATCCCCTGTTTTAACTGTCACCTTCACATTTTAATTTATTTATGACGCGTAGCGAAGCACGGGTACTTCAGCTAGTAATATAATAATAATGGTACAGGCCTCCAGATAGAGATGATGGAGGTCTTTCAAGTTGATGACCGTAGGCGGTCTGCGTGTTATGATGAGGATGATATAAATTATGATGCATACTGATAAGAACTTAATCATATCTAACAGATTTTCTTATTGACGATTTCATCTAAATTAATACCTATTGGTATTCTTTTAATAAATGTATTACACCTTAGTCTAATAATTTAATTAATTAATAAAATGTTCCAGTTTCGGTCATATTATGGCCTTCTTCAACGGAGTTGTTATGAAGAACTAAATTAATTGCAAGCAAAGCTTTGATGTTAATATTTCACTTAGTTTTTAAGTCAAAACCTGGAAGAAATTAACTGTAATTAACTTCTTAGTAGAATAGTTTTAACAACAAATTGTATATCCGCCTTAGTCAATACATAAACGAAAATAAATTATAATTACACTTGCTCCTGGTACATGTTTCGGGGATTAATTGCTTTTATCCCCTTCATCAGCCAAGACAAATATCCGAAGAAAGATATAATATAGCGTAACACTGAAAAAATAAATAGCTATTTAACTTAATATGGTGCACCATATAAGTAGGTCACAGGAAATTGTTGAGCAATACTAAAAACATATATGTAACAGCGATGATATTCAGCCATCAAAACACAGAGAATCAGTGGACAGTTAACACGTAAATCCGCTCCAAAACACTGGTCGAAGCTTGAATTGGCAAAAATCACAATACTTCACCATATGGACACAACCAATAAAGATGCCTTATGCTCAACAGGTCCAAAATCAAATGCCTGCATACGAATTAGACGAGCGTGGAAGGAACAACTTCAAATAGCAATGAGGTTAGCTCAATGCATAACCTGAAAGAAGCAAAGGAAAAACAAACACCATAATAAAAGGGACCAAGGGGAAATTTATAGACTGAAATAATTATGAAAAACTGTAAAAATTAATTTATAATGATATAGAACGAATGCAAATTATTAAGTTTGCATTCGTTCTATATCATTATAAATTAATTTTTACAGTTTTTCATAATTATTTCAGTCTATAAATTTCCCCTTGGTCCCTTTTATTATGGTGTTTGTTTTTCCTTTGCTTCTTTCAGGATATGCATTGAGCTAACCTCATTGCTATTTGAAGTTGTTCCTTCCACGCTCGTCTAATTCGTATGCAGGCATTTGATTTTGGACCTGTTGAGCATAAGGCATCTTTATTGGTTGTGTCCATATGGTGAAGTATTGTGATTTTTGCCAATTCAAGCTTCGACCAGTGTTTTGGAGCGGATTTACGTGTTAACTGTCCACTGATTCTCTGTGTTTTGATGGCTGAATATCATCGCTGTTACATATATGTTTTTAGTATTGCTCAACAATTTCCTGTGACCTACTTATATGGTGCACCATATTAAGTTAAATAGCTATTTATTTTTTCAGTGCTACGCTATATTATATCTTTCTTCGGATATTTGTCTTGGCTGATGAAGGGGATAAAAGCAATTAATCCCCGAAACATGTACCAGGAGCAAGTGTAATTATAATTTGTTTTCGTTTATGTATTGACTAAGGCGGATATACAATTTGTTGTTAAAACTATTTAGTACGTCAATACGGAACCATCATGGAAACTAGTTTAAATAATAGAATTCTTAGTAGAATGTAATAAAATATTGTTAATAAGAATATTATGCTAGAAAATAGAATTTCTAATGAATTTCAATCCGTATGTCAGTTTTGCAAAATGTTTCTTGTAAATATCAAACCTAATCCAACATTTGTTACAGATCTGTTTTTGAACTATTTTATAAGATATTTCATGGATTAATACTGTATTAGGACCCGAATATTTTTGGTATCTAATTTAATTTTGAGATATATTTTAGGTTTGAACAGATATTTCCAAGGAGAAAGAGAATACGGTACATTAATGGTTAGATTTATAATCTTTTACATTATTACACATTTTTATTACAGTATAGACTGCTTTGAAACCATTTTTCAGTGTGTCCTTTAATTGATATGACAACTGTTCAGTTGGTCAACACAATATAATCCCAATTACAGGGACATGCGAAAAACAACCTGCTGAAATACATGTGATTAAAATATTTGTTACAGATTACAGAAGAGGGGAAAGAACTATAAGATGACATATGTCACTCGACAAGCGTGCATCATCACATCTCAAAGTTCAAATCTACAAGCCAAATTAACGCTAAAAATAGCACCAGATGACTGGGCTCTATTCATATCCTCACCTCGTATCTAGATAGAGTGCTACGTGCATGTGAAGGTACGTGTAATGTGACATCCTCCTAACCTGTTTCCCTCCTCGAGCACATCTGACCAGAGCACACCCGCAGATCAATACGGCATCGACCACCAATTGAAACAACTAGAATAACAATAATGTAAACAGAGTCCATCAGGTAAACAGACAAAACAGTGCCTCTTATTGTTCTACAGATATAAGGTGAATTTAGTGCATAAACGTTTAATCATTTAATTAATTCAGCGCCAAATAAATCTTCAACTCAAAGTTAAAGATATATTGTTATAGACACGTAAATATACAGTACTTTCTACTTTCATTTTCATTTAAAATTCAATTCAGACAGGTTTCCCCTTTCGGTATCCTCATAGGATATGAGTAACTAATATAACAAAGGTTAAAATAAGAATACATAAAATTGTACGGTCTTAAAAAAGGCTTAGACAAGACACACAATAAAAACACAGGTTCTCAGACAAATTCTACACACATACACACAAGTATCTAGCCTATACGGGAATTATGTGACCACGATGTCCAAGCCCCTAAATGAAACAAGAACAACAACAACAACAACAACAACACTGGTAATATTCGGCTTAATATGATAGCTCTTCGTGAAATATCAGTCACGGCAACTTCTGTATCGATGGTCCAATTTTACTGGTGAAGTCACACACTGGTCAACTAATAGAAGTCAACGCTGAGAAGAAAGACATCTCCACTCCTACCATTCTCTACTTCAAGCCATGACACAAGGAAGCGTAGTTAATGAATTTATTATTATTATTTTCAACCCCTAAATGATATACTAATAATAGGAAAACATAACATAATTGGCGGATATCCAACTAGCGTAGCAAATTGTAAATATGTATAGGCTTGATGTGTGTGCAATACAGTAGAATTGGTTAACAAATTCTAAGATTGCGGGGGCATAGGTCCAATTCTCATACTTTGCACTTCAAGTACGACAGCTTTGAAGAGTATGTCTTATGTTGTATCGCACAAGCAGTTAGTAAGCTAGCGATCGAAACGTAAATGATCCGTAGCTGTTCTGGTAATAGTGGCTACGGCTCATTAGCCCAGTCTTCAAGACGTTTACTCCTTTCAAACGCTTTCTGCTATTTTCTTCCTCTTCATTCTTTGTCTAGGGCGGTATTTAGAATCTCTGTTCCTTTTACACTTGTAAAATAGCAGCCACCTCATCAGTGTCTCTATTCTCTTCAACTCTTACAGGATTTACAACCAATAAAGCGCCTTACGTGAAAGAAACAACGAGCTCTAGGAAAACAGTTCATTAGGATGCTAGGTAGGAGGAACTAAATTGAAGCAGGTGGTCCATTGTCAGCACTTGAGCTGTGTACTCTCTCATGATGGTAGTATAGACTATTGTGAGAGTCAAGGTGCAGAAAGCCCAAAGCAGTGCGCTCTCACTTGCGATCTACAGTATTCTGTAAGAAAGAAGTTATTGCAGTGACGAAATTCTCTCTACATCGCTCAGTATGTAGACCAACCTTGCTGTATGGAAGTGAGAGCTGAGAAGATTCAGGATGTCTCATACTGTGCATAAGCTAAAGGTAACTGATATGAGGGTATAACGAATAATTTCTGGGTTTAATAGCTGGGAGAAATGGCAGGAAGGTAGCCTACTCGTAATGAAGAGATAAAGCTTAAGTTAGAAATGAAAATGCTGATGGAGCTGTTCGTATGAGCCGACTCAGATCGTGGGGTCATAAAATGTGTGATAGGGCTGGGGAGAGATTACCTAAAAGGTTAATGAGCTTGGCTATAGAGGGTAAACAGAGACTTCCAGACTAGATATTCATAGGGTGGACTCTGAAAGGAAAAATGGTCTCTAATGGAAATGAAGGAAGAAATGATTTTAAATAATTGATGTTTGTTTGGATTTTTAATATTTTATTGTTTCTTAGCGTACATTGTTTATAGGTAGAAACAGACTATTTGTTCCCATCTCCCTCTATGACTGAACTCGTTTCCTCTACCCATTATCCTGTCGCCTCTATTTTGGTAATGTCATTAACGATTTTCTTCGTTAGCCGACCCTAACTTATTCTCGTGAGATGCCCATAATACTTCTGTCTCCACTAGGCCTAGGGTAATGCATCTGTTATCTTTTCTGCCAGTCTGTATAGATTTCTCCTCTTCCTCCATTAGCCATCGCTCATTTTTGCTTGTCCTAGGAACTCTCTCAATTTCTTCCTTTCTTTCGTTTTGTTTTACTTCTTTCTCTTTTCGGTCCTTCTCTATTTCCTCTGTTTCTTTCCCTTTATCAAGCATTCTGAACTGTAGAGGCCCACATTTGCCTTAAAGTACATCGTTCTCTTGTTGTATATATTATTTACTAAGCAATAGGCTAGCTCCATCTTCCTGGCTCGTCCTCGATATGATTCTGTGTCAAGCCCATGTGGCTGGATCAATTCACCATATTTAAATATATCCGACCGCTAGTTTTTCACCTACTTCATCTCCAGACTCTTTTCTTATTCTTTCTATTCTTGCGTAGGAGATCCTAAGTCCCATACAATAATTATCACAATATTTAAAACTCAAAGACTTTCAAACACTTGTAATGAAATTCTATTTTGTAAATATCTATTTTGTAAGTAAGGAGATAGGAATATCAACATAATTACTATGAATAATTTGAGTATGAAATAAATACAACAGTACTGTAATAATAATAATAAAAACTCAGCATTTTTTCTAGGTTTATGCCGTGTCTTGTGTGGCTGGCTCATCAGCGGGCTCTTGGTGTCCGTGCCTGGACCCCCACAGGTGTAGTGAACTGCGCGCTACCTGCCTTTTTATGAAGTGCACCTGCGCCTCTTTACTGACCATGAAAGGCAATATTATTATTATTATTATTATTATTAATATTATTATTATTATTATTAATAACTATTGGAAGAAATATAGGCTAATTGCTTGATAATAATGTAAATAAGATAATTAGACAGGTGAATATAAACTACGAGATTACATTAATTATATAGAGTAAATACAGACTATATTTTTGAAAATAGGGACGTCACCAGAAGAAAGAGATGGTGTTTTATTTTATTTTGCAAATGAAAGTGAAGATTTAAATATTAACAGTGAATTTTTTTAAAATGAATGACAGTCGAACTTTATTTTAAAATATTATCTCATTCCAAAAAGATCTCATTGATAGCAGATTAGATGTCAGGACAGATGGAACAACAATTAAAACTATTCTTCGATGAACAGTTTTAGTATAATTCCACAAGATTAGGGTATACGTTGCATTCCAGGCAAGTTGCATATTAAAATGTGTACATACAGTATGTTTTAGAGCATAAAGGAGGAGGTAGAAAAAATTGATTGCTCTAAAAAGAAATTCGGGACTAATTATTATTCATTAGGTAGTTGAAATTCGTGCAATGAAAGTAGTAATAGACACTTCCACCATTAATCTATTAATCTATTATACAGTTACGCTCGGAGATATTATGTATATCACTCCTCAGTATTTAGAGATCCTAGCCGAGTAGTATAGTAATTCATAGCATAAAAGTAGGAATAAAAGAGCGGTTCTGGGACAGGGGCTAATGGGCAATATGGCCGCCGCGCGCAACTGCCCTGTGTTATTCCTATGGAGAGGTCAGTCATAGCTGGTCAGGGGCTAATGGGCAATATGGCTGCCACGCCCTGAGACATTGCATGACGTCACAGAGAGAGGTTGACAGTGTAACGTTGCTAAATGGAATATTTATTATTATTATTATTATTATTATTATTATTATTATTATTAGGTAATCATGCATTGATCACGTACAATCAAGACCAGTCTTATATTGTCCACTTTTTGGTGTAGTGGCTAGCATTCTTAGCTGTTACTTTAGAGACCCGGGTTTGAGTCCTGGCTCTGTCAAGAAATTTAATTCTGGGCTGAGGGTTCATACGGGGTACAATCAGCCTTGTGAGGCAAAAAAATCAGAGCAGCTATGTTTAATTCATACCTCAGCCATTCTGCCAAACCCAACTGAACCTAACCTAACCTAACCTAACCTAACTTGAAAGTAAAAAGAAAAAAAAAACTGAGAGCAAAAAGTGTAATCAGAAAGTAAGAGCAAATGTAAGAGCACATATAATAAACTTAGTTAAAACCTAACCTAACCTAACCTAACCCAACTTAACCTAACCTAACCTAACCTAACTTCAAAGTGCAAGCAAAAAAAGTGAGAGCAAAAATTGTAATGAAAAAATTAAGAGCAAATGTAAGAACACAAATAATAAACTTAGTTATAACCTACCCTAACCTAACCTAACCTAACCTAACCAAGCATTTCCTCACCTAATTTCACCTAACCTAACTTCAAAGTAAGTGCAAATATAAGAGCAAAAAGTGACAGCAAAAAGTGAGATCAAATAGTGTGTGCAAGAAAGTAAGAGCAAATGAGAGAGCACAAATAATAAACTTAGTTATAACCTAACCTAACCTAACCTAACCCACAGAAACCTCATTTTAAGATTTTAGATTTTACATTTTAACATTTTACATTTTAACATTATAGATTTTTGATTTTTTCATTTTACTTTTTTAGATTTTACATTTTTGATTTTTTGTATTTCAGTTTTAGTTTTTTTAGATTTTACATTTTAAATTTAATATTTTTTGATTTTAGATTTTACAATTTCCATTTTCCGAAAAGAGTCACTTACCTAACCTCACCAAACCTAACTTTACCAAACCTAACTTAAGCTAATCCAAAGGGCTAATGCACATACACAAAGTCTATAAGGACACATGCAACTCTCCTTATGCTAGTCTTATTGGCTACTGTACAACATGATCACTACCCCAACCGTTTTTTTTTTTCATTTTGTTGTTTACTCATTTGTCAATTTTCCAATTTCCCATTTTCAGTTTTTTTAAATGTCAGTTTTAAGTTTTTTTAATTTCATAATATGGAAACATGGATTTTGCATTTTGTTGTTTACACATTTGTCAATTTTCCAATTTCCCATTTTCAGTTTTTTTTATGTCAATTTTAAGTTTTTAAATTTCATGATATGGAAACATGGATTTTGCATTTTGTTGTTTACACATTTGTCAATTTACCAAATTCCCATTTACAGTTTTTAAAATTTTAGTTCAATGTTTTTTCTATTTTGTCAATATGGAAACATAGATTTTCCAATTTGTGTGTTTTACATGTTCATTTTGCATTAGGAGTGGAGAGAGGTGGGTAGTAATTTCCCAGTTTTGAGCAAAGTGTTCACATTGACTGTTCCGATGAAGTTCTTTTTCTTCGGGCGAAGAGATTTTGAGAAGCTCCGACTCTTCTCAGCATGATGCTCCCGATCCCCCAGAATCCGATGATCGGGAGAACCCGAACTGTATAAGTCCGGGGCCTGGGGTAGTTGCTGTGATCCAATACGATCCATCATGCCAGGTTCACAAGTTGAAAGTGAAAGGTTGGGGTGATCACATGAAATGATCACATGGTTGCAACTCGATTGTTGAGATCGAGAGGTGCCACTCGATGTTCTGCAGCTGTTTACAGAGTGTTTGGTCCGCGAGAGGTATTTTATTTCCCTCAAGTCCGCTGGCAAGCCAGTGAGGACCCCCCTATCCGCCACCTGGGACGCGCCACGTGGGAGTATCACCTCTCCCCCTGCTACGACAACGTAGTAGGTTCGTGGAAATGGAATATTTATTATTATTATTATTATTATTATTATTATTATTATTAGGTAATCATGCATTGATCACGTACAATCAAGACCAGTCTTATATTGTCCACTTTTTGGTGTAGTGGCTAGCATTCTTAGCTGTTACTTTAGAGACCCGGGTTTGAGTCCTGGCTCTGTCAAGAAATTTAATTCTGGGCTGAGGGTTCATACGGGGTACAATCAGCCTTGTGAGGCAAAAAAATCAGAGCAGCTATGTTTAATTCATACCTCAGCCATTCTGCCAAACCCAACTGAACCTAACCTAACCTAACCTAACTTGAAAGTAAAAAGAAAAAAAACTGAGAGCAAAAAGTGTAATCAGAAAGTAAGAGCAAATGTAAGAGCACATATAATAAACTTAGTTAAAACCTAACCTAACCTAACCTAAACTAACTTCACCTAACCTAACCTAACCCAACTTAACCTAACCTAACCTAACCTAACTTCAAAGTGCAAGCAAAAAAAGTGAGAGCAAAAATTGTAATGAAAAAATTAAGAGCAAATGTAAGAACACAAATAATAAACTTAGTTATAACCTACCCTAACCTAACCTAACCTAACCTAACCAAGCATTTCCTCACCTAATTTCACCTAACCTAACTTCAAAGTAAGTGCAAATATAAGAGCAAAAAGTGACAGCAAAAAGTGAGATCAAATAGTGTGTGCAAGAAAGTAAGAGCAAATGAGAGAGCACAAATAATAAACTTAGTTATAACCTAACCTAACCTAACCTAACCCACAGAAACCTCATTTTAAGATTTTAGATTTTACATTTTAACATTTTACATTTTAACATTATAGATTTTTGATTTTTTCATTTTACTTTTTTAGATTTTACATTTTTGATTTTTTGTATTTCAGTTTTAGTTTTTTTAGATTTTACATTTTAAATTTAATATTTTTTGATTTTAGATTTTACAATTTCCATTTTCCGAAAAGAGTCACTTACCTAACCTCACCAAACCTAACTTTACCAAACCTAACTTAAGCTAATCCAAAGGGCTAATGCACATACACAAAGTCTATAAGGACACATGCAACTCTCCTTATGCTAGTCTTATTGGCTACTGTACAACATGATCACTACCCCAACCGTTTTTTTTTCATTTTGTTGTTTACTCATTTGTCAATTTTCCAAAATCCCATTTTCAGTTTTTTTAAATGTCAGTTTTAAGTTTTTTTAATTTCATAATATGGAAACATGGATTTTGCATTTTGTTGTTTACACATTTGTCAATTTTCCAATTTCCCATTTTCAGTTTTTTTTAATGTCAATTTTAAGTTTTTAAATTTCATGATATGGAAACATGGATTTTGCATTTTGTTGTTTACACATTTGTCAATTTACCAAATTCCCATTTACAGTTTTTAAAATTTTAGTTCAATGTTTTTTCTATTTTGTCAATATGGAAACATAGATTTTCCAATTTGTGTGTTTTACATGTTCATTTTGCATTAGGAGTGGAGAGAGGTGGGTAGTAATTAAAAATGTACAAGCAGTGTCCATACAATATTTTTTATTTTAAATACATGTACACTATTTACACTTAAATACATTTTTATATATAGTCTATTTTATGTTATAAATTGTACAGTTGTTTTTATTTTGTTTTCTATTTTATTTATTTTTGATTATGAATACTATTTTTTTATTTTTATAGTGCCATGGTTTTATTTACTAAATAGTTTTGTTTTATGTATTTGCTAGTTGCAGGCAGAAGATTTTGATATTCATAACTTAACTCTTTAAGCATGGTCAATGATTGAGTAATGACCATAGGCATGTGTACCTATACCATTAGCATCAATCACTCTTTTATCATCACCAGGACACAAAGCAATTTTGTTTAGCCTTATAGATGATATGTCATGTTGTTTAGAAGCGATAATGTTCATGGGTATTCTTTTTACATTGTTTTTCATGACACAATCCTTATAATCTTGAAAGCTTATACAATTTTTGACAACACCTCTGCTAATACCTTTAATCTTTTTGATTTCTTTACCATTTATGTCTAAAGCATACATTTTAGCTCTAAGTCCAACAAATGCTTTTATAATTTGTCCACAAGCCTCGTCTTTAAATTTCCCCAACGTTTTCTTGTTTGATGTAGAGTAACATATGTGATTAGTAGGATAATCTGATGTGTCCAGGTGTTGTAGGAAATCCAACTTGTCTTGATATACATCTGGGGTGTTAACCAAATATATGAACGAGTCAGTATCCATATACATGAGTTTAAGATTGTCCATGCCATAATAAGGTAGCAGGACATCATAGTAGTGGGAATACATGAGAGTTTTTGAAATATCCAGTATACACATTCCAATATATATAGGCTTATTGAATACAATGTTACGTTTAGCCATGTGGAAAGCAGCTAGGTTAGGGCCATAAATTGTTCTGTCGATAAATGTCGGCTTTGCTATTAGCTTTTCTGCCTTTTTGCTGCCAGTCACAAGACGTATGTCTATTCTTTCACGGATATTTTCCATTGTTTTCCCAAAAATGGCATTGTTGAATAATTTGTACAGATTTTTCTCAAAATCATTTTTGGCTTGTTTTCGAAGGTTGTTATTAAAATCAACGTATGCCTTTAACCAAGGTCTTTGTTTAAACTTTAACACACGATGAATTTTTATCAATTTTATTCCATGATCTAAAGCCTGTTTTAATGCCATGTAGTGAACAACATATCGCCTTCGATTTCCAAGATGAGGAATTAGTTTTTTCAGAGACGAATCCTTAGGTTGTGTACACTCTGGTAGGAAAGGTAAATCGTTGTGTAGATCATGAAGGTCAGATGGGTAATCAACATCAACGTCTAGAATGTATCCCACAGGATCGTCTTTCTTTAGTTTTTCTAGATCAACAGTATCTGGAGAAACCCACTGAAATCCACCATAAGGAAGGGAGTGGCACATAGCCCACCCGTATTGGTTGTTGGCATCATCATAGGTAATAAACTGCGATGGTTTCTCAGAATCATAGGTTTCCATGTATTTATTGTTAGCTTCAGCATACCGATGAGACACTTGGCATATGCCTCCACGTATTCCAGACTCGATTAGAAGAATCTGATCGTAATCCTGTAGCAATTCCAGTTCAATTCCTGTGTAAAGGAGCATTGCCTCAAAACTTAAACCAGGCGAAGTAAAAAAGTGTGCAGCATCCACTCGGTGTGTTTCTAGTGTTTTGTTTCTAAACGTTTCAAAGCTGTCTGCTAGAAGGAGTACATCTGAAGTCAGGTAGAGGTCACAATATTCCCCTAGAGTTTTAATGTTGAACTGATTCCACACATTTTTGGCATGTTCATAGTCTTCTTGACTAACATCTTCTTGACTTAATTTGTTAAAGAATGCCTCTTTTGGAGGTAAACACGTTTCACTTAACTTTTCCCAAGAGTCAATGTAGTCATAACAAAATACCCCTTTACGAGTCATGAGCATTGCATTTTCTTTTCCAAAGTACTTGTCTGTTTCAGGGTATGATGTTAAGTTGGAAACTAAGTTTTCCAAACTACTCGGCATTAACCGAAACGTGTCCACAAATCTAAGCTTAACATTTCCTACATATTTGGTAAAGGAAATGTACTTTTCTTTGGAGTTAGCGATAACATCCACTCTCTCAGTAGTACATCCCAATTGCTTTACAATGAAATTTGCGTCGTAGCCACTCATATTATGTAGAAACACAGGAACGGGGTTACGTGTTTTACACCTCAAATTACAGTTATTGTGAGCACTTCCACGGTATTCCCCTGTAATATGGCAGTGGTCTCGAACTTTCCAGTCCTGTTGGGTAAATGGTTTTTGACACAAATAACAGGTTTCAGAACATTGGAACTCTACTTCTTGATCCTCAGTTAAAGCCTTCGGAACATTTAAGCTGTAAAGGCGATCGATTTCATTAGCTATTGAAATCAAACAGTCCATAAACTTTTCTGCAGCGTCAGGTCCACGATAAATAAGAGGTCGGCTTGGAAGGTTTGTCTTTATGTTTTCCACAGCAGGTGAGAGTTTAACGTATATACCAAAGCTCATAGGAACATGACTCTGGTATGGCACTGTATAACTTGCTTCAGGATTGGGTAGACATGTTTGATAGGGTAACAGTATACTTTCAAAATCAGCATAGATAACGTAAGGTATTCTCAGCATTTTTTCCACGTTTAAAAATTTAACAATGGAGTTTTTAATAGGCATTTCAACCCTAGCAATGTCATGCTGGACACACAAAGCTCTATGTTCTTTCAATTTTTCCATTCCTTGTTGTCCATATCGATAATCAAAGTGTGTAAAACACCGTTTACACGTATATATCTTATGTTCATAGCGGGTAATCTGATGTCTTACTAGTTTATCAAAATCTTTGATAAAGACGTAGTGGTTCTGAGCGGATGATGAACTTAACAGGAGGAGGTCGCGATGGTCTTGCAGCTCTTGATCCACAATCTTTAGAGGAAACACTTTGTTGTCTTTTTCCAGTCCAAATACATTAATGGATATATCGTTGGCTTTTTCAAATTTGGGAATGTCAGCTAGTAATGTAGGAAATGATATTACAGAAAAATCATACTTGTTGTCCAGGTCCTTGTATTTACTAACGCGTTCAGCTTTCGTTTTAACCAGTTTTGCTAAAATGGCATACATAAAACACTTTTCATCCTTTAAGTTTTGAGGATTAATGCAGGCTTTTCTTGCTTGTATAGCTGCTGGTAATGGAATATATGTGCTGCCACGCAAGGGATTATACTTATTTATTTTCAATCGTACTCCTTCCACTGCTAACAAAGCCCAATTACTACCATTTAGCTCAGATTCCTCCATTTCCGTAGTTAACTTTGTAAATAGTGTTTCCAAGAAACTACTTAAGTCCGTTTCCAAAAATAGAGCCTGATTTCGTGTTTTAAAAGCACGATCTGTAATTTCATTGGTAGATGTATGAATGAATCTACATTCAGCCACAAGATTAACTTTGATCGACTTGTGCATTGCTAGTTCTTTCTCCATAGCTTGTATTATTTGCTGTTTGGACTCTTAAGGTATGAATTTAAATCCCTACACGTATCACAGCGTATGAAATAGGATTTAAGTCGACCTTCAAAAGATGTCTCATATTCAATAAGTCCATTTTTGTCAGGGACCAGTGACAGTAGGTAATGTTTTGTAGGCTCCGCTTTTTGTCTTTTAGCTGCCGACACAACATTACAACATTCTTCATGACGACGTCCATTGTAGGCATTGTTGAATGTACTACCACAGGTCTTGCACTCATGAAATTCACCACACGATACTTCATGTCGCTTCCTATGATAGTCTCGAAGAAAAGTCTTTCCACACTCTTTACACATATAGCTAGGAATGGCTTCTTCCATTATGATTGTTGATTTCTGCAAACAGCTGCTTACTGCGTATCACAGGGCTAGAGGTTGGTCAGTGAGACGGTCTTTCACGATGTGAACACCGTGAGAGGTAGTAGTCAACTGGTGATATTCTTGTGAAGGGTCCTCTAATATACCCCTAGTCTAGACCAACAGCTCTTTACAGCGTATGACAAGGCTGTATACTGGACAGTGAGACGGTCTTTCACGATGTGAACACTGTAACGAGTAGTAGTCAACTGATTATATACTTGCTAAGGGTTCTCTAATATACAATAGTCAAGACCAACAGCTACTTACTGAGTAGTACAAGGCTGTACAATAGTTGTTTTGACAGTCTTTCACGATGTGGTCACTGTGAATGGTGGTAGTCAACTGATGATATTCTTGATAAGGGTCCTCTAATGTACCCCTGGTTAAGGGTAACAGCTGCTCACTGCTTATGACAAAGCTAAAGACTGGTTGCTTCAACGGTCTTTCACAATGTAAACACTGTGACAGGTAGTAGTCAACTGAAAATATTCTTATGGCCTACTCAAGGTTATCAAGTACTTACTGCATATCAAAAGGCTGTACACTCATGTGTGTTAGGCACTCTTTCTTGCTAAGGACCCCAATATTCCCTACACAAGGCTATACATGTTAGTTCTAAACACTTAGTGATTAATTGTATATTCAATTTTTGTACAAAGCTTATACAAGCACGTTTTTATGAGGTAAAACTTTGTTAAATAGCTGCATGCGACACGCAAAGTATGTTGCCGCTATCTAGCGGTGACTATGAGAACTATTTGAACGACCAGCATGCTACCTAGCGCTCCATTTCAACACTCGCTCACTGAACGACCAGCATGCTATCTAGCGGTCGATAGCAATACTCCTCAACTACCAGCCTGCTATCTATCGGTCAATATGACAACTCACTCAACTACCAACATGCTACATGGCTTTTTTGGTCAGTTTTTTGTTGGCTTTTTTTGGTCAGTTTCTGTTGGCTTATGTTGGCTTTTATTGGCTTTTGTTGGCTTTTGTTGGCTTTTGTAGGCTTTTTTGTTGGCTTTTGTTGCCTTTTGTATTAGCTCTTTCATATTTGCTCTTGCTTGTGGGGGCTTATTATTTGGTCTTGGAAAGTATGTCAGTCCTTTTTTATGGCTGCAAAATGCTTACAGCCATGTTTGTAAGCAGCAACAACAACAACAACACACAAAATTCCAAAAAAAAATCGAAAGTACTCTAAGTTTTATCAATGACTCTCAACTCTTACACTTACCTCTATCCCATGCATAGTCAAAAATTAGTGTATTTTTCAAATTTTTCAAAAAATATTTGGAAAGTAGGCTATATCATTAAACTAAAAATCCTGAAAAGACATATGTTAACTCCAACACCTACTTCTATACCACTCTCAGTCCAAAAATAGTGTATTTTTCAAATTTTCCAAAACGTATTTCCAAAATGGGTTATATTTCCGAAATTAAAAAGTTAACAAAAATGTTTGTTTGACATAAATGAATGGCCTTTGTCTCCTCTACCACTGTACCAAGTCCCAGGTCTCCAGGACAAAAAAATAAAATTTTTAAAAAGGGTTTTATTTCCTAAATTAGGAATTTTACAAACACATTTTTCTGACGTAAATCAATGGTCATTACCCCCTCTACCCCCCACACTAAGTCACATGTCTCTAGGACAACAAAAATAAAATTTTGAAAATGGGCTTATATTTCCAAAATTAGGAATTTTACAAAAACGTTTGTCTGACGTAAATCAATGGTCTTTACCCCCTATATCCCCATACCAAGTCTCAGGTCTCTAGGTCAACAAAAATAAAATTTTGAAAATAGGCCATATTTCCAAAATTAGGAATTCTACAAAAAGGTTTGTTTGACGTAAATCAATGGTCTTTACCCCCTCTATTCCAACACCAAGTCTCAGGTCTCTAGGTCAACAAAAATAAAATTTGGAGAAAATGGTCACTATTTTGGAAACTAGGAATTCTACAAAAATGTTTGTATAACATAAATGAAAGGTCTCTAACTCCTCTACCTGTAAACCAAGTTCCAGGTCTGTATGACAAAAAATGAAAATAGTTCAACTGGGAAAGTAGGCGATTTTTCATAAAACCAAACATTCTAAAAAGTGTTCTATGGGCTTAAAAAAATGGCCTCAATGTCTTTTATTTTCTATAATAAAACTTTTTTACTTTTTATGTTTTTTTGAAAAAAGTTCAATTTTTATTTTTTTTTATTTTGGAAACTAGGAACTCTACAAAAAAGTTTGTTTGACATAAATGACTGGCCCTGACCCCATCTACCCCCAAAATAAATTTCAAGTCGCTAGGACAAAAAATAACAGTAGGGGGGTGAGGCCGATTCCAACGCACTCGAGAACCCTCCTCGACCCACTACTAAGCACTACTAAGCAGAATCGGCCTCACCCCCCTACTGTTATTTTTTGTCCTAGCGACTTGAAATTTATTTTGGGGGTAGATGGGGTCAGGGCCAGTCATTTATGTCAAACAAACTTTTTTGTAGAGTTCCTAGTTTCCAAAATATAAAAAAATCAAAATTGAACTTTTTTCAAAAAAACATAAAAAGTAAAAAAGTTTTATTATAGAAAATAAAAGACATTGAGGCCATTTTTTAAGCCCATAGAACACTTTTTAGAATGTTTGGTTTTATGAAAAATCGCCTACTTTCCCAGTTGAACTATTTTCATTTTTTGTCATACAGACCTGGAACTTGGTTTACAGGTAGAGGAGTTAGAGACCTTTCATTTATGTTATACAAACATTTTTGTAGAATTCCTAGTTTCCAAAATAGTGACCATTTTCTCCAAATTTTATTTTTGTTGACCTAGAGACCTGAGACTTGGTGTTGGAATAGAGGGGGTAAAGACCATTGATTTACGTCAAACAAACCTTTTTGTAGAATTCCTAATTTTGGAAATATGGCCTATTTTCAAAATTTTATTTTTGTTGACCTAGAGACCTGAGACTTGGTATGGGGATATAGGGGGTAAAGACCATTGATTTACGTCAGACAAACGTTTTTGTAAAATTCCTAATTTTGGACATATAAGCCCATTTTCAAAATTTTATTTTTGTTGTCCTAGAGACATGTGACTTAGTGTGGGGGGTAGAGGGGGTAATGACCATTGATTTACGTCAGAAAAATGTGTTTGTAAAATTCCTAATTTAGGAAATAAAACCCTTTTTAAAAATTTTATTTTTTTGTCCTGGAGACCTGGGACTTGGTACAGTGGTAGAGGAGACAAAGGCCATTCATTTATGTCAAACAAACATTTTTGTTAACTTTTTAATTTCGGAAATATAACCCATTTTGGAAATACGTTTTGGAAAATTTGAAAAATACACTATTTTTGGACTGAGAGTGGTATAGAAGTAGGTGTTGGAGTTAACATATGTCTTTTCAGGATTTTTAGTTTAATGATATAGCCTACTTTCCAAATATTTTTTGAAAAATTTGAAAAATACACTAATTTTTGACTATGCATGGGATAGAGGTAAGTGTAAGAGTTGAGAGTCATTGATAAAACTTAGAGTACTTTCGATTTTTTTTTGGAATTTTGTGTGTTGTTGTTGTTGTTGCTGCTTACAAACATGGCTGTAAGCATTTTGCAGCCATAAAAAAGGACTGACATACTTTCCAAGACCAAATAATAAGCCCCCACAAGCAAGAGCAAATATGAAAGAGCTAATACAAAAGGCAACAAAAGCCAACAAAAAAGCCTACAAAAGCCAACAAAAGCCAACAAAAGCCAATAAAAGCCAACATAAGCCAACAGAAACTGACCAAAAAAAGCCAACAAAAAACTGACCAAAAAGCCATGTAGCATGTTGGTAGTTGAGTGAGTTGTCATATTGACCGATAGATAGCAGGCTGGTAGTTGAGGAGTATTGCTATCGACCGCTAGATAGCATGCTGGTCGTTCAGTGAGCGAGTGTTGAAATGGAGCGCTAGGTAGCATGCTGGTCGTTCAAGTAGTTCTCATAGTCACCGCTAGATAGCGGCAACATACTTTGCGTGTCGCATGCAGCTATTTAACAAAGTTTTACCTCATAAAAACGTGCTTGTATAAGCTTTGTACAAAAATTGAATTTACAATTAATCACTAAGTGTTTAGAACTAACATGTATAGCCTTGTGTAGGGAATATTGGGGTCCTTAGCAAGAAAGAGTGCCTAACACACATGAGTGTACAGCCTTTTGATATGCAGTAAGTACTTGATAACCTTGAGTAGGCCATAAGAATATTTTCAGTTGACTACTACCTGTCACAGTGTTTACATTGTGAAAGACCGTTGAAGCAACCAGTCTTTAGCTTTGTCATAAGCAGTGAGCAGCTGTTACCCTTAACCAGGGGTACATTAGAGGACCCTTATCAAGAATATCATCAGTTGACTACCACCATTCACAGTGACCACATCGTGAAAGACTGTCAAAACAACTATTGTACAGCCTTGTACTACTCAGTAAGTAGCTGTTGGTCTTGACTATTGTATATTAGAGAACCCTTAGCAAGTATATAATCAGTTGACTACTACTCGTTACAGTGTTCACATCGTGAAAGACCGTCTCACTGTCCAGTATACAGCCTTGTCATACGCTGTAAAGAGCTGTTGGTCTAGACTAGGGGTATATTAGAGGACCCTTCACAAGAATATCACCAGTTGACTACTACCTCTCACGGTGTTCACATCGTGAAAGACCGTCTCACTGACCAACCTCTAGCCCTGTGATACGCAGTAAGCAGCTGTTTGCAGAAATCAACAATCATAATGGAAGAAGCCATTCCTAGCTATATGTGTAAAGAGTGTGGAAAGACTTTTCTTCGAGACTATCATAGGAAGCGACATGAAGTATCGTGTGGTGAATTTCATGAGTGCAAGACCTGTGGTAGTACATTCAACAATGCCTACAATGGACGTCGTCATGAAGAATGTTGTAATGTTGTGTCGGCAGCTAAAAGACAAAAAGCGGAGCCTACAAAACATTACCTACTGTCACTGGTCCCTGACAAAAATGGACTTATTGAATATGAGACATCTTTTGAAGGTCGACATAAATCCTATTTCATACGCTGTGATACGTGTAGGGATTTAAATTCATACCTTAAGAGTCCAAACAGCAAATAATACAAGCTATGGAGAAAGAACTAGCAATGCACAAGTCGATCAAAGTTAATCTTGTGGCTGAATGTAGATTCATTCATACATCTACCAATGAAATTACAGATCGTGCTTTTAAAACACGAAATCAGGCTCTATTTTTGGAAACGGACTTAAGTAGTTTCTTGGAAACACAATTTACAAAGTTAACTACGGAAATGGAGGAATCTGAGCTAAATGGTAGTAATTGGGCTTTGTTAGCAGTGGAAGGAGTACGATTGAAAATAAATAAGTATAATCCCTTGCGTGGCAGCACATATATTCCATTACCAGCAGCTATACAAGCAAGAAAAGCCTGCATTAATCCTCAAAACTTAAAGGATGAAAAGTGTTTTATGTATGCCATTTTAGCAAAACTGGTTAAAACGAAAGCTGAACGCGTTAGTAAATACAAGGACCTGGACAACAAATATGATTTTTCTGTAATATCATTTCCTACATTACTAGCTGACATTCCCAAATTTGAAAAAGCCAACGATATATCCATTAATGTATTTGGACTGGAAAAAGACAACAAAGTGTTTCCTCTAAAGATTGTGGATCAAGAGCTGCAAGACCATCGCGACCTCCTCCTGTTAAGTTCATCATCCGCTCAGAACCACTACGTCTTTATCAAAGATTTTGATAAACTAGTAAGACATCAGATTACCCGCTATGAACATAAGATATATACGTGTAAACGGTGTTTTACACACTTTGAAAATCGATATGGACAACAAGGAATGGAAAAATTGAAAGAACATAGAGCTTTGTGTGTCCAGCATGACATTGCTAGGGTTGAAATGCCTATTAAAACTCCATTGTTAAATTTTTAAATGTGGAAAAAATGCTGAGAATACCTTACGTTATCTATGCTGATTTTGAAAGTATACTGTTACCCTATCAAACATGTCTACCCAATCCTGAAGCAAGTTATACAGTGCCATACCAGAGTCATGTTCCTATGAGCTTTGGTATATACGTTAAACTCTCACCTGCTGTGGAACACATAAAGACAAACCTTCCAAGCCGACCTCTTATTTATCGTGGACCTGACGCTGCAGAAAAGTTTATGGACTGTTTGATTTCAATAGCTAATGAAATCGATCGCCTTTACAGCTTAAATGTTCCGAAGGCTTTAACTGAGGATCAAGAAGTAGAGTTCCAATGTTCTGAAACCTGTTATTTGTGTCAAAAACCATTTACCCAACAGGACTGGAAAGTTCGAGACCACTGCCATATTACAGGGGAATACCGTGGAAGTGCTCACAATAACTGTAATTTGAGGTGTAAAACACGTAACCCCGTTCCTGTGTTTCTACATAATATGAGTGGCTACGACGCAAATTTCATTGTAAAGCAATTGGGATGTACTACTGAGAGAGTGGATGTTATCGCTAACTCCAAAGAAAAGTACATTTCCTTTACCAAATATGTAGGAAATGTTAAGCTTAGATTTGTGGACACGTTTCGGTTAATGCCGAGTAGTTTGGAAAACTTAGTTTCCAACTTAACATCATACCCTGAAACAGACAAGTACTTTGGAAAAGAAAATGCAATGCTCATGACTCGTAAAGGGGCATTTTGTTATGACTACATTGACTCTTGGGAAAAGTTAAGTGAAACGTGTTTACCTCCAAAAGAGGCATTCTTTAACAAATTAAGTCAAGAAGATGTTAGTCAAGAAGACTATGAACATGCCAAAAATGTGTGGAATCAGTTCAACATTAAAACTCTAGGGGGATATTGTGACCTCTACCTAACTTCAGATGTACTCCTTCTAGCAGACAGCTTTGAAACGTTTAGAAACAAAACACTAGAAACACACCGAGTGGATGCTGCACACTTTTTAACTTCGCCTGGTTTAAGTTTTGAGGCAATGCTCCTTTACACAGGAATTGAACTGGAATTGCTACAGGATTACGATCAGATTCTTCTAATCGAGTCTGGAATACGTGGAGGCATATGCCAAGTGTCTCATCGGTATGCTGAAGCTAACAATAAATACATGGAAACCTATGATTCTGAGAAACCATCGCAGTTTATTACCTATGATGATGCCAACAACCAATACGGGTGGGCTATGTGCCACTCCCTTCCTTATGGTGGATTTCAGTGGGTTTCTCCAGATACTGTTGATCTAGAAAAACTAAAGAAAGACGATCCTGTGGGATACATTCTAGACGTTGATGTTGATTACCCATCTGACCTTCATGATCTACACAACGATTTACCTTTCCTACCAGAGTGTACACAACCTAAGGATTCGTCTCTGAAAAAACTAATTCCTCATCTTGGAAATCGAAGGCGATATGTTGTTCACTACATGGCATTAAAACAGGCTTTAGATCATGGAATAAAATTGATAAAAATTCATCGTGTGTTAAAGTTTAAACAAAGACCTTGGTTAAAGGCATACGTTGATTTTAATAACAACCTTCGAAAACAAGCCAAAAATGATTTTGAGAAAAATCTGTACAAATTATTCAACAATGCCATTTTTGGGAAAACAATGGAAAATATCCGTAAAAGAATAGACATACGTCTTGTGACTGACAGCAAAAAGGCAGAAAAGCTAATAGCAAAGCCGACATTTATCGACAGAACAATTTATGGCCCTAACCTAGCTGCTTTCCACATGGCTAAACGTAACATTGTATTCAATAAGCCTATATATATTGGAATGTGTATACTGGATATTTCAAAAACTCTCATGTATTCCCACTACTATGATGTCCTGCTACCTTATTATGGCATGGACAATCTTAAACTCATGTATATGGATACTGACTCGTTCATATATTTGGTTAACACCCCAGATGTATATCAAGACAAGTTGGATTTCCTACAACACCTGGACACATCAGATTATCCTACTAATCACATATGTTACTCTACATCAAACAAGAAAACGTTGGGGAAATTTAAAGACGAGGCTTGTGGACAAATTATAAAAGCATTTGTTGGACTTAGAGCTAAAATGTATGCTTTAGACATAAATGGTAAAGAAATCAAAAAGATTAAAGGTATTAGCAGAGGTGTTGTCAAAAATTGTATAAGCTTTCAAGATTATAAGGATTGTGTCATGAAAAACAATGTAAAAAGAATACCCATGAACATTATCGCTTCTAAACAACATGACATATCATCTATAAGGCTAAACAAAATTGCTTTGTGTCCTGGTGATGATAAAAGAGTGATTGATGCTAATGGTATAGGTACACATGCCTATGGTCATTACTCAATCATTGACCATGCTTAAAGAGTTAAGTTATGAATATCAAAATCTTCTGCCTGCAACTAGCAAATACATAAAACAAAACTATTTAGTAAATAAAACCATGGCACTATAAAAATAAAAAAATAGTATTCATAATCAAAAATAAATAAAATAGAAAACAAAATAAAAACAACTGTACAATTTGTAACAAAAAATAGACTATATATAAAAATGTATTTAAGTGTAAATAGTGTACATGTATTTAAAATAAAAAATATTGTATGGACACTGCTTGTACATTTTTAATTACTACCCACCTCTCTCCACTCCTAATGCAAAATGAACATGTAAAACACACAAATTGGAAAATCTATGTTTCCATATTGACAAAATAGAAAAAACATTGAACTAAAATTTTAAAAACTGTAAATGGGAATTTGGTAAATTGACAAATGTGTAAACAACAAAATGCAAAATCCATGTTTCCATATCATGAAATTTAAAAACTTAAAATTGACATAAAAAAAACTGAAAATGGGAAATTGGAAAATTGACAAATGTGTAAACAACAAAATGCAAAATCCATGTTTCCATATTATGAAATTAAAAAAACTTAAAACTGACATTTAAAAAAACTGAAAATGGGAAATTGGAAAATTGACAAATGAGTAAACAACAAAATGAAAAAAAAAAACGGTTGGGGTAGTGATCATGTTGTACAGTAGCCAATAAGACTAGCATAAGGAGAGTTGCATGTGTCCTTATAGACTTTGTGTATGTGCATTAGCCCTTTGGATTAGCTTAAGTTAGGTTTGGTAAAGTTAGGTTTGGTGAGGTTAGGTAAGTGACTCTTTTCGGAAAATGGAAATTGTAAAATCTAAAATCAAAAAATATTAAATTTAAAATGTAAAATCTAAAAAAACTAAAACTGAAATACAAAAAATCAAAAATGTAAAATCTAAAAAAGTAAAATGAAAAAATCAAAAATCTATAATGTTAAAATGTAAAATGTTAAAATGTAAAATCTAAAATCTTAAAATGAGGTTTCTGTGGGTTAGGTTAGGTTAGGTTAGGTTATAACTAAGTTTATTATTTGTGCTCTCTCATTTGCTCTTACTTTCTTGCACACACTATTTGATCTCACTTTTTGCTGTCACTTTTTGCTCTTATATTTGCACTTACTTTGAAGTTAGGTTAGGTGAAATTAGGTGAGGAAATGCTTGGTTAGGTTAGGTTAGGTTAGGTTAGGGTAGGTTATAACTAAGTTTATTATTTGTGTTCTTACATTTGCTCTTAATTTTTTCATTACAATTTTTGCTCTCACTTTTTTTGCTTGCACTTTGAAGTTAGGTTAGGTTAGGTTAGGTTAAGTTGGGTTAGGTTAGGTTAGGTGAAGTTAGTTTAGGTTAGGTTAGGTTAGGTTTTAACTAAGTTTATTATATGTGCTCTTACATTTGCTCTTACTTTCTGATTACACTTTTTGCTCTCAGTTTTTTTTCTTTTTACTTTCAAGTTAGGTTAGGTTAGGTTAGGTTCAGTTGGGTTTGGCAGAATGGCTGAGGTATGAATTAAACATAGCTGCTCTGATTTTTTTGCCTCACAAGGCTGATTGTACCCCGTATGAACCCTCAGCCCAGAATTAAATTTCTTGACAGAGCCAGGACTCAAACCCGGGTCTCTAAAGTAACAGCTAAGAATGCTAGCCACTACACCAAAAAGTGGACAATATAAGACTGGTCTTGATTGTACGTGATCAATGCATGATTACCTAATAATAATAATAATAATAATAATAATAATAATAATAATAAATATTCCATTTCCACGAACCTACTACGTTGTCGTAGCAGGGGGAGAGGTGATACTCCCACGTGGCGCGTCCCAGGTGGCGGATAGGGGGGTCCTCACTGGCTTGCCAGCGGACTTGAGGGAAATAAAATACCTCTCGCGGACCAAACACTCTGTAAACAGCTGCAGAACATCGAGTGGCACCTCTCGATCTCAACAATCGAGTTGCAACCATGTGATCATTTCATGTGATCACCCCAACCTTTCACTTTCAACTTGTGAACCTGGCATGATGGATCGTATTGGATCACAGCAACTACCCCAGGCCCCGGACTTATACAGTTCGGGTTCTCCCGATCATCGGATTCTGGGGGATCGGGAGCATCATGCTGAGAAGAGTCGGAGCTTCTCAAAATCTCTTCGCCCGAAGAAAAAGAACTTCATCGGAACAGTCAATGTGAACACTTTGCTCAAAACTGGGAAATTACTACCCACCTCTCTCCACTCCTAATGCAAAATGAACATGTAAAACACACAAATTGGAAAATCTATGTTTCCATATTGACAAAATAGAAAAAACATTGAACTAAAATTTTAAAAACTGTAAATGGGAATTTGGTAAATTGACAAATGTGTAAACAACAAAATGCAAAATCCATGTTTCCATATCATGAAATTTAAAAACTTAAAATTGACATAAAAAAAACTGAAAATGGGAAATTGGAAAATTGACAAATGTGTAAACAACAAAATGCAAAATCCATGTTTCCATATTATGAAATTAAAAAAACTTAAAACTGACATTAAAAAAAACTGAAAATGGGAAATTGGAAAATTGACAAATGAGTAAACAACAAAATGAAAAAAAAAACGGTTGGGGTAGTGATCATGTTGTACAGTAGCCAATAAGACTAGCATAAGGAGAGTTGCATGTGTCCTTATAGACTTTGTGTATGTGCATTAGCCCTTTGGATTAGCTTAAGTTAGGTTTGGTAAAGTTAGGTTTGGTGAGGTTAGGTAAGTGACTCTTTTCGGAAAATGGAAATTGTAAAATCTAAAATCAAAAAATATTAAATTTAAAATGTAAAATCTAAAAAAACTAAAACTGAAATACAAAAAATCAAAAATGTAAAATCTAAAAAAGTAAAATGAAAAAATCAAAAATCTATAATGTTAAAATGTAAAATGTTAAAATGTAAAATCTAAAATCTTAAAATGAGGTTTCTGTGGGTTAGGTTAGGTTAGGTTAGGTTATAACTAAGTTTATTATTTGTGCTCTCTCATTTGCTCTTACTTTCTTGCACACACTATTTGATCTCACTTTTTGCTGTCACTTTTTGCTCTTATATTTGCACTTACTTTGAAGTTAGGTTAGGTGAAATTAGGTGAGGAAATGCTTGGTTAGGTTAGGTTAGGTTAGGTTAGGGTAGGTTATAACTAAGTTTATTATTTGTGTTCTTACATTTGCTCTTAATTTTTTCATTACAATTTTTGCTCTCACTTTTTTTGCTTGCACTTTGAAGTTAGGTTAGGTTAGGTTAGGTTAAGTTGGGTTAGGTTAGGTTAGGTGAAGTTAGTTTAGGTTAGGTTAGGTTAGGTTTTAACTAAGTTTATTATATGTGCTCTTACATTTGCTATTACTTTCTGATTTCACTTTTTGCTCTCAGTTTTTTTTCTTTTTACTTTCAAGTTAGGTTAGGTTAGGTTAGGTTCAGTTGGGTTTGGCAGAATGGCTGAGGTATGAATTAAACATAGCTGCTCTGATTTTTTTGCCTCACAAGGCTGATTGTACCCCGTATGAACCCTCAGCCCAGAATTAAATTTCTTGACAGAGCCAGGACTCAAACCCGGGTCTCTAAAGTAACAGCTAAGAATGCTAGCCACTACACCAAAAAGTGGACAATATAAGACTGGTCTTGATTGTACGTGATCAATGCATGATTACCTAATAATAATAATAATAATAATAATAATAATAAATATTCCATTTCCACGAACCTACTACGTTGTCGTAGCAGGGGGAGAGGTGATACTCCCACGTGGCGCGTCCCAGGTGGCGGATAGGGGGGTCCTCACTGGCTTGCCAGCGGACTTGAGGGAAATAAAATACCTCTCGCGGACCAAACACTCTGTAAACAGCTGCAGAACATCGAGTGGCACCTCTCGATCTCAACAATCGAGTTGCAACCATGTGATCATTTCATGTGATCACCCCAACCTTTCACTTTCAACTTGTGAACCTGGCATGATGGATCGTATTGGATCACAGCAACTACCCCAGGCCCCGGACTTATACAGTTCGGGTTCTCCCGATCATCGGATTCTGGGGGATCGGGAGCATCATGCTGAGAAGAGTCGGAGCTTCTCAAAATCTCTTCGCCCGAAGAAAAAGAACTTCATCGGAACAGTCAATGTGAACACTTTGCTCAAAACTGGGAAACTTAAACATTTAATTGACACCTTGAATAAATTTGATATTCAAATTGCAGCCATTCAGGAAACACGTTTCCAAGACGAAAATCATTTTGATTCAGAAAACTTTAGGATATATAAGGGGAAACCAGCCATAAAAATTGGAGATAATTTATCACAATTTGGAACAGCGTTTTTTGTAAGAAAAACAATAGCCAGTTCAGTACTCAACTTTACTTCTCCCTCCGAAAGGATCTCCGTTCTCTCAATAAAATCAAGCAACAAGGCATACACATTGATTAATGCCCACGCTCCCATAAACAATGACAATAAGAAAAACCCTCAGAAAGTAGAAGACTTTTGGGAACTCCTTGAGGAAACCATCAGCAAAATTCCTAAACATCATGTGAAAATTTTACTCGGTGACTTTAACGCACAGGTTGGTAGAGAAAAGAAGTATAGGTCCATAGTTGGTCATCATCCAGCACATTGGAGAACAAATCAGAATGGTGAGCATCTGATAAATTGCTGTAAATCCTTTAATTTGAGGCTCATGTCTACATATTTCACCAGGTCTCCAGACAAGAAGAAAACATGGAAATCACCAAATCCAGCACTAGGAGAATTCCAAATTGATCATGTAGCAGTGTCCAAACAGAACATATGTGAAATCCTAAATGTTAGAGTGCGCAGGGGAGTGATTGACTCTGATCACTACTTAAGCCAAATCAAAGTGAAATTCCAGCCTAATAGATCCAAACCAAAAACTAAGATATTACTAAGAGTGGATCCGGAGCACCTCAAGCAGAACGCCAAAGAATTTCTTCAGGCCATAAAAGAGCAAAATCCCAAAGACTGGAGGGACTTAGGAAACTCAATTCTGACATCAGCACAGAAGTTAGGGCAGCCCCCAAGGAAAAGGAAACACAGATGGTGGAACACAACCTGTGATAAAGCAATTGAAGACAGAATTAAAGCCTGGAATAAATGGAACGGACATCAGACAACTGAACGATGGGAATTATTCCTTAAGATCCAGAAATCAACAGCTAAGATCATCCGCAGGGAGAAGCGGACATACGACAGGAATAAACTCATAGAGATAGAACAGGATTTCCTAAAAAACAACACCAGAAGTTTCTATAAGACCTTCCGTGAGAGTCTGTCTAGTTATCAACCACCTAGCATATGTTTCAGTAGACCAGATGGCTCACTAGAAACAAACACCAAGGAAAACTGCAAGATCTTAGCAGATTACTTCCAGGACCTACTCAACTGTGACCCACCGAAAGAAAAAATGCACTTTGAAAAGCCTGCACCGAATCCAGATTCACATCCACCGACAATGGAAGAAACAGCTGAAATCATTCAATCTCTTAAAAACAACAAAGCACCGGGAGAAGACGGTATTACCGCTGAAATGTTGAAACTCGGTGGGGAAGAGGTCACCAGAAGAATCCACGCAATTTTAAAAGCAATTTGGGAAACAGAAGTGATCCCACAGGACTGGAAGTGCGCGTTAATACATCCATTGCACAAGAGAGGTAACAAAACTGATCCAAACAACTATAGAGGTCTATCCCTATTATCTGTGGCCTATAAAATCCTATCTAAAGCTCTTCTGAACAGACTAGAGAAACAAACAGACCATTTGATTGGTGAATATCAAGCGGGTTTTAGAAAAGGGCGTTCATGTGCTGAACAGATATGGAATCTGAAGATGATTTTGAAGATCCGCAGATCCAACCCCACAATTGTCACCTTTGTGGACCTAAAGAAAGCATATGATTCTGTGGACAGGCAGACCCTGTTTGAGACGCTAGAAGAACTTCAAGTGGACAGGAAGACTAGAGAACTGATTTGTCAGACTCTCACCAATACAACATCGAAGGTGAAGTTTCTTGGGGAAATTTCTGACTCTTTTGAAGTACGAACAGGTGTTCGCCAAGGAGACGGACTTTCACCCCTTCTATTTAACCTGGTTCTAGATAAAGTCATCAGAGAGTGGGAAAAGAACATCAAAGGCGTTAGCATAGGAACTGCTGGAAACAAAATCAATGTGAAATGCTTGGCTTTCGCAGATGACCTAGCGATTATCACTAGGAACAAAGAAGAAACTAAGCATGCTATTGAGACATTATACAGAATAGCATCACAAGCAGGCCTTCAAATATCATTTGAAAAAACCAAGTACATGAAGAATTTTCAGCAAAAGAAGAAGAAAGAAAAAATAGAAACAGCGTATGGAGCAATTTCACAAGTAGAATTTTTTAAATACCTTGGAGAAATAATTCTTCCTTCAGGATTGGACAGTTTGGCTAACACAGAAAGAGCCTCAAAACTTCATAGAGCATTCAGACTAACATGGGATCACTATAATAAAAGAGTAATGTCACATAATGCAAAACTAAAACACTACAAAACAGTTGTACTACCGGAAGCTCTATATGCTTCAGAAACCATAGCTTTAGGAGGTCATTCTAAAATTGCAAATATAGAAAAGCAAGAACGTAAAATTCTTAGAAAAATATTCGGCCCCACACAAGAAAACGGAATTTGGATTAAAAGACGAAATTCAGACCTATACCGTCACACAGATAGTTTCAGCAACACGGTACGAAAAAGACGTTTAACATTTTATGGACACCTCTTCAGGATGGACGATTATAGACTTACAAAAAGGTTATTCAATGTAATAAATTCTCAGAAATCAAGGATAGCCTGGCTGGATGAATCAAGAGAGGACCTGCAAGAGTTGAACATCGGAGAAAATATTCTGAGAAACCGCAAAGTCTTCAGGACCGCAGTAACAAAGCACAAGTTTAGGGTGAAAACTAGTGGCAGGACTGGAACCAAGTGGACAGAAGAACGGAAGAAGCAGCACAGTGACTTCATGAAGAGATTTTGGGAAGATAGGAAGGCGAATATCATCAAGCCGAAAAACAAGTTCAAGCGCGCTCTATAATGGGCAAAACGCAAAAAGAAGAATAAATATTCCATTTAGCAACGTTACACTGTCAACCTCTCTCTGTGACGTCATGCAATGTCTCAGGGCGTGGCAGCCATATTGCCCATTAGTCCCTGACCCAGCTATGACTGACCTCTCCATAAGAATAACACAGGGTAGTTGCGCGCGGCGGCCATATTGCCCATTAGCCCCTGTCCCAGAACCGCTCTTTTATTCCTACTCATAAAGTAGTTTTTGAATGTATGTAGGTTCAAGTTGCCAGTGGTGTACGATGATTCTTTAGTTTGGTTCATTGTGCATTGTACATCCTAGGATATAATAACAATAATAATAACATAAATAAATAATGTTATTGGTTTTACGTCCTCTTAACTACTCCAGATTCTAGAGACGCCGGGTACCGGAATTTTGCCTCGAAGGGGATCTATAACGTGACAGTAAATCTACTGACCCGCTTGCCTCATATTTTCGCACCCTCAAATGCCAATTAACTGCGCTGGATTCGATCCTGCAACTTTGGAACGAGCAGGTGAGAACGTCATAAATTACAGCTTTTTGAACATTTGTCACTGTAGTAATGGGCAGATGTATTCTTGCAGGATTCTCTTAAGAGACGTCGGTCCATCATCTGTTGCTGAGAGGACGAGTGGTTCAACAGTTGTATTTTCATTATGCCGTTTCATCTTTATTTCTTCTGCCTACTCAATTTCCTCGCTGCTTTTTTGATTGCACACGTGTTGTATGTTGTGTGTATTTGGTATAGCAGTATTGATAAAATGCGGGTGTTTTTGGATTTTGTCCACAAGAATGATGTCTGGAACATAATTGTTATTATTATTATTATCTGTCGAAAAGTCAGATTTAAATTGACATAACCTAATATAATTTAACGTTCCAAATTTCTGTACTTAAGTTTTGCACGACCTCTTAAGCTAACAAGAGTTTAGTGCTTTTCAGTCGGTCAACACGAATGTACCCAAAAGAGATGGGTTATGCCCTAATCCTGAAATAAATTACATGAGATTAATAAAACACTAGGATGACCAGTTTCGATCGTCAAGCGATCATCATCAGATCCAATACACTTAGGCTATAAAATCTATGTTTGAAATACAGGTGAAAATATTTACAATATGTACAATTATTTAGTTGCAGTATTGGTACTGCAAATGTCAGTGTATGCTAAATGCAGTATATATGTTAGGTGAAATGCTAAATGGTGATGGCTATCCGGAGATTGTACTTTAGAGAGATTATATGGTTGTAAACTTTGGTTAAACTATAAAATTTTAGGCTAACTACTTATCTGATTGTCTTCCGTACTACAGCTATTCGCAGTTTCCGTGCTCACTTGAACTCGCTGTGCGGTCGACTGCGGTGGTTATCTTAACGACTGGTTTTCCCCTGCCTTCCCCCCCTGTCCCTACGTGCTGTGGGGAGTGATCGCGATGTGTTTATGTGAGGTGTTGCCAACCTAGATAAGATGTATGTTATTGAATGAGGTGGATCTACAACTATTAAAGACCGTGGATTAGTCCTCGCCACGCGTGGAGCATAACCCATTCGAACTAAGCGTTGACGGTCTTATGAGGACGTCCCGGCACCTTTAATACTGCCTCTAATATGGGCCTTGGTTTATTGCAGAAGAAAAGTACATCGTACACCTGATCCAGATAACATTTACCTATTAAAAACCCCCTAATTTCCCCCCTTTTTTATCTAGCTTGGCTGTGTCGCTAAATTGTGTTTTGTTTCCGACAGGGTGTGTTTTTTAGTAGCGTGAAGAGGGGTGAGCTCTCCATGAACGTGTGTTCATTTAGATTGTTGGGATTGTTTCGTTTGGCTGTTTCACCTGTATTTCAAACATAGATTTTATAGCCTAAGTGTATTGGATCTGATGATGATCGCTTGACGATCGAAACTGGTCATCCTAGTGTTTTATTAATCTCATGTAATTTATTTCAGGATTAGGGCATAACCCATCTCTTTTGGGTACATTCGTGTTGACCGACTGAAAAGCACTAAACTCTTGTTTACTAAGGCAACACTGAAAATATGGCTTCAAACACCACAATGCTCTTAAGCTAATTTTAATACCTGATCTTACTCTGGATGGAGCCATTAAAGCCATCTCATTGTACGCACCTCATTTGTTCTGACTGAAGTTTCTGAGGAGCAGTCTGACGAAAACAATTGACGGCGTCGTAATTCAAAGGATTCCTTTACCATCTATCAGACTACGTAATTGGATTTTTGCTTTGAGCAGTTCCTATTGTAGTCTCCTGTCCCCACGTCAGGGAATCCCTAGTAGCAAAGAGGACGGCGTTAGAGAACATCAGGCCCGGGTTGAGCTTGATTTGCGAGGACCTGGGTCATGCCCAGCCAGGACTGATATCAACGGTCGGCGACATCTGTGCCTGTTGGCAGCATTTATAACATCTTACACTTGTTTCGGGCTCTATATGGATTACGTATGCTTCACGGCATTGCGTTCTATTATTGCTGCCGGTGCAAGCTTTATTTCACCATTTTCCACATTAACAATCGAGTGCTATCATTATAAACAATAATTATATATTCAACCGCCTAGTCAATACTACCACAACGTTACGAGTATGGTACGCTGTCCAGTTGGAGTTTCGCCTAATTTCCCCATCGGTGTTGGAGTTCATCAAGGTTCCCCACTTTCTCCCCTTCGGTTCATGTTGTGCATGGATATACAGTAACAGATGACTCACAAACACTTCGTCCCTGGACAATCTTATATGTTGACGATGTATTTCTCGCCGATCAAACTCGTGAAAATCTCGAGAATCATGCTCTGTGCTGGAAATATCACCTAGGCAAAACTCAACATAGGGAAAACTAAAAAACTGCAATGTGGCACACAGACCAATGGTGCCATTAACACGAAGACCATCAACTAAATAAAACCACTAAATTTAAGTACCTTAGTTCTCTCATCACTATGGATGGCGAGACCATTGTCGATGCCCAAGCACGAGTAAATGCAGCGTGGCTTAAATGGCACCAAGTCACTGGAGTACTGTGCGATACGAAAATACCTATCCACCTGAAAAGAAAAGTTTACAAGGCCAGTGACACTCTGCGGTACAGCATGTTGACCAGCTTCAACCAAACACGGACAAGCTCTCCATGGAATGAAAATGAAAATGCTTCATTGGTCCATGAGTATTACAAGGCTTGACCATGCCAGAAATGAACATGTAAGGAAGCAAATGGGAGTTGCATCAATTAAAGACAAAATGAGGGAAGCGCGTCTTGGTTGGTATGGGCATGACCCTAGAGTTGATGAGAACTCTGTGGTAAAAACGGCCCTCCGATACGATCCAGGAGGGCACCGACCCCGTGGGCATCCAACGAAACGATGGATGGATAGAATCAGCGAAGACCTCGTGTTATGCGGCCTCAAACCTGAAGATGCCCTGGACAGGAAGAAATGGCGAACCACCACCACCACCAAGCAAGCGGACCCTGCACCAACGCGGGAGAAACGCTACGTAAGAAGAAATCAATACTTTAATTCACATAAAACTTAATATCGTTTGGTGAATATCTTTGGGATTTTTATTAATTCGTCTTCAGCAGAATCAGAGGACAATGTAAATCCAAAAATATTTCTTCTAAGAAAGATTTAAAATAATTCGAAACATGCTTACGAAATTAAATTTGTGTGTGTATTAAAGTATTGTGGGTGGTTGAATACATAATTCTTGTTTATAAAGATATTGATATACATAACCATCATGGTTTACTTCATGGCTTAATCAAGTACTAGGTAAATGCACGCATCTGAGTGTATTTTTTAAAGTAACTTAAAGTGACTTTAAGTAGTAATTTATTTATTTATTTATTTATTTATTTATTTTATTGACCAGCGTTCTTGGCTGTCACCACGGGGATCCAGGTTCCGTTCACGGCTCTACCAAGAAATTTAATTCTGATCTGAGGGCTGCAATGGGATACACTCAGTTCCGTGAGGAAGAACTGAGAAGGGGTAAGTTGAAATCCTACCTCAGCCATCCTAGAAGTGGTTTTCCATGCCTTCGCTTGGTATTTCGAGGACTATATAACAAATATGCCAAACGTAAGTAACAATAGCGTTTAAATCACAAAACAAAATTCTAATGTTCGAACAAACCTAGAGGCAAGTCTGATCAGCCAACTGTACACAGCTAGCCTAGCCAGCTCAGTCTGCTGCAAGAGACTGACCTGGTAAGCTCCACAGCTCTAATAAGGTATCGGTGATGTCACCAGCCAAGCTTCACTATGGACCCGCTAGCCTAGCCAGCTCAGTCTGCTGCAAGAGACTGACCTGGTAAGCTCCACAGCTCTAATAAGGTACGGTGATGTCACCAGCCAAGCTTCACTATGGACCCGCTAGCCTAGCCAGCTCAGTCTGCTGCAAGAGACTGACCTGGTAAGCTCCACAGCTCTAATAAGGTATCGGTGATGTCACCAGCCAAGCTTCACTATGGACCCGCTAGCCTAGCCAGCTCAGTCTGCTGCAAGAGACTGACCTGGTAAGCTCCACAGCTCTAATAAGGTACGGTGATGTCACCAGCCAAGCTTCACTATGGACCCGCTAGCCTAGCCAGCTCAGTCTGCTGCAAGAGACTGACCTGGTAAGCTCCACAGCTCTAATAAGGTATCGGTGATGTCACCAGCCAAGCTTCACTATGGACCCGCTAGCCTAGCCAGCTCAGTCTGCTGCAAGAGACTGACCTGGTAAGCTCCACAGCTCTAATAAGGTATCGGTGATGTCACCAGCCAAGCTTCACTATGGACACGCTAGCCTAGCCAGCTCAGTCTGCTGCAAGAGACTGACCTGGTAAGCTCCACAGCTCTAATAAGGTACGGTGATGTCACCAGCCAAGCTTCACTATGGACCCGCTAGCCTAGCCAGCTCAGTCTGCTGCAAGAGACTGACCTGGTAAGCTCCACAGCTCTAATAAGGTATCGGTGATGTCACCAGCCAAGCTTCACTATGGACCCGCTAGCCTAGCCAGCTCAGTCTGCTGCAAGAGACTGACCTGGTAAGCTCCACAGCTCTAATAAGGTACGGTGATGTCACCAGCCAAGCTTCACTATGGACCCGCTAGCCTAGCCAGCTCAGTCTGCTGCAAGAGACTGACCTGGTAAGCTCCACAGCTCTAATAAGGTATCGGTGATGTCACCAGCCAAGCTTCACTATGGACCCGCTAGCCTAGCCAGCTCAGTCTGCTGCAAGAGACTGACCTGGTAAGCTCCACAGCTCTAATAAGGTACGGTGATGTCACCAGCCAAGCTTCACTATGGACCCGCTAGCCTAGCCAGCTCAGTCTGCTGCAAGAGACTGACCTGGTAAGCTCCACAGCTCTAATAAGGTATCGGTGATGTCACCAGCCAAGCTTCACTATGGACCCGCTAGCCTAGCGAATCGTAAGCCAAGCCTGGTTGAGAAGCGAGACCACCTCAGCCTAAGGTGACGTTCAACTTACTATAACAACCTCGATGACATAGTACATACCCACCCAAGTAGATGGGGTTGATGATCAAGAATTTTCAAGCCTCTAAAATGAACTACGAACAACAAGCTCCTGTGCTTGTTATGCTAAATGGCATACTGTGATTCGTAGTGATTCTTTCAGAGAATTTTCACCGGGGGACAACACAGTTAACTGGGTGATTGGTATCTCAATTTACAGTACTACAGTCAACTACGGTTGTTTGCATGGAGCGCTCTTCTAACCAGCAGTTCATGTCATCGAATCAGACAAGGTATTAAGTCATACGTGATAAACTGCTCAGTTGTTTGCAATAATATTCCTTCTTGGTAGGTCGGAGGGAAGCGTGATGGCGCGGTACTACTGTATTATTATTATTATTATTATTATTATTATTATTATTATGGTATTATTACGATGATTATTCTTATGGTACTTCTACTATTAATATTATTATGGTACTATTACTGTGATTACTATTATAGTACTATTACTATGATAATTATAATATTATTCATTCAATTTCGCTAATTGGCCAACTAGGGGTCACGATAAGCCTCATTTTACATTCTGGCATTTGTTCATTTTTCGCTTGATCCACATTGTCTTCATGAGCTCACTGTGTTTAGCACGACGTTCTTCTATCCATTTCGCACCAGTTTATTATTATTAATATTATTATTCTCGTGTCAGGAACATACAAAACAGCAAAAGTGTACAATAAATAAATATACATAGGCTATATATGTATATATACAGTCACAAACATTTACAAACATTAAACAAAAGTAGACCAAAATTTGTCTACTTTCAGTGCATTGTCTGAAGCTTGATGTAAATCCTCCTGTGTGCAGGGAGCTGGGCACAGTCGACACTGGAGTATGTGCCTAACAGTCTGGTCTTCTCCCCGATCACTCTTAATATCTTGCTTTCCATAGCCCCATGTTGCCAGGTTAACTCTTGATCTGCCGACGCCAGATCTCAATCTGTTCAAAGATTTCCATGTTGTCCATCCTTTATCCTATATTTTTATGGTACTAGTACTGTGATTATTATTATTATATTATTATTATGGTACTATTACTATGATTATATTATTATTATTATTATGGTACTATTATTATTATTATTACACCGACAGTGGTGGCTGCACTCGTTAAGCACAGCGTTAGGTCATGGGGCCAAGCTCTCTGCTGACTCGGTAGATGCGTGGGTTCGAGCCCCACCGTTGACCGTCCTTGAAATGGTTTTCCGTGGTTTCCATTTTCAATACCATGAAAATGCTGGCACGGTACCTTCTGACAGGCCACGGCCGCTTCCTTCCACAACCTTGCCCAGTTTCGTGCATCTTCATGCATTCCATCTTTCTTCCTGACGCGCAGGTCGCCCACGGGTGTCGACTAGAAAGACCTGCACTCGGCCTCTCAGGAGGCCAAACGACATAAAAAAAATTATTACTGCACTATCATTATTATTATTATTATTATTACAATGTAATTAATTAGTTTGTTTCTGTTTAATGGGTTATTTTCCCTACCAGAGTGAGGCTATTCCACTGTGCGGTACATCCACTTGAACCGCCATTAGTGTAGGCCTGAATGTGCTATCGACCACATTACTCAAACAGTTTACCGCATTGAATACACAAAATTGGAAACCCATGAAACTTCATATATTTATAACGATGTTGATTCTTTTTTGAGAGGTAAAACATGAGATATAACTGTGCAAACGAGCGCAGAAAGCAAATACATTAACGGCTAAACTAAACAGACCATCTGCACAATTTGAAAAGCTTTCATATTCAAAAGACTTCAACATCACAAACTTTAATGGATTTAATTTAAAGTCACTTGAAGTGAACTCTGGAGTCTGCAAGTTAATTGACAGTTGGAAGGACCAGTGCAATAAAGTTTCGTGTGTTTGTTGAGGATGGAGATTGCATTTTAGTAATATGAAATATAAATGTTTCTAAAAGTTTTTCCAACTCTTATATTATTGCTGAAGAGGAAGTTCTTTTATTTTGTTGAGACATTGGTCTTGCAGCAAGTTTGGAGTATTTCGAGAAGCCAATAAATGTTACCATCAGGGGGCATTAACCTCTTCAGACTCAAAAGAAAATTTGAGGTTGAGGTTTTCTTTTTCCTGTACTTCTTGTTAAACAAAGGCACAAATAATATATGTTTGAAGACAAGAAGCACATTATTAATAAAATATTAACATTACTGGTCACACAACTACCGATTACCGTAATGCGCAGTCGCAGATAAGAGGCGCAGGTGTGCTTCATAAAAAGGGAGGTAGCACGCAGTTCACTAGTCCTGTGGGGGTCCAGGCAGGGACATCAAGAGTCCGCTGATGAGCCAACTTGGTGTCCTAGGTGAAACCCCACACAAGACACGGCACAAACCTAGAAAAATTGCTGAGTTTTATATCTACACTATGTTATAGCTAGTGCATGTGGCGGCCATAATTTCTTACACGAGAGTGCGAGTTTGTGGGTGAAGAAATAATTGAATCACGGAAACAACAGCTCGCGTTTTCCTCTCTAAGGCGTATCACAGCAAAAAACACGTATTGTAACCACCTTCACGATATTAGCATGTACTCCCGTAATTTTCATTGTATTATTAACATGGGAGCGTTAATTGCGAGAGCTCGTAAGGTAAGAAACATTTGTGAACCGACTTGTTAAGGGAGTCGATAAACTTCCATAACTACGCCTCCCGTTCCATACACAAGTGAGAATATTGGGTGTTCTTCATCAACGGAACAGCAACGTTATTACTTATTAGTGCAGGGGAACATGCACGTTATGAAACAGAGTGTTGGCGTGCAACTAGGGATGAAGAATATCGACTAGTCGTCATGGAAACAAGAAGGCTGCACTGGATCTGATCTGACATACCATGATCATCATCATCATTTTCCTAACAGTTGGTTGGTTGATTCCTCAGTTTAGGGGCTGCGACAACACGGTCATGTGGCCCCGTGTATTTTGGGTGTGTGTAGAATCTGTCTGATAACCGGTGTTAATTGTGATGACTGTATTAGTGTGTGTTATCTGTAATTCAGGTAAGGACTGCAGACGATCAATTTCAATTAGTTCCTACTTTTGCTGCCAAATACTACCATCAACGGCACCTAGCTGTGAACTTGGGTACTAGATGCCACCACATCCGGCACCTGGCGATGAACTTTGGAACTTAATAGAGCGTTAATCAAATCGCACCTACAAAGTTAGCTTTACACAATTGTAGTTAGTGGAAGGTTCTTTTACATGCCATAAATCTATGACATGGGCCCACCGGCTTTACTTCCCTTCCGAAGGAAGGCATACTGAGGGATTTTTAACACTATTAAAACATCCGACGACGACTTTGGCCGGGTTTGAACCCGCAATCTTGGGCATAGAAGCTCAGCATGCTACCAACTACGCCACCGAAACCGCCTAACAATGATCTACGTATGCGCAATGGAATTGCAGCTTTAGTGGATAAGATGAGGGAAAGCCGGCTAAGGTCCAGAGCAGACAGAACATGGTTCACCGGTCGTTGCGTAGTGGTTAGCATTCTTGGCTGTCACCGCTGAGGCCCGGGTTAGATTTCTGTCTCTGCCAAGAAATTTCATTCTGGTCTGAGGGCTGGAACGGGGTACACTCAATCTAGTGAGGCAAAACTGAGAGGAGGTTGGTTCGATTCTTACTTCAGCCATCCTGGAAGTGGTTTCCCTTGGTTTCCCACTTGTGGTAATCAACTGAAATTCTGCTCTTAGATAGACTGAACAGTTTTTCGATCATTATGAAGAAACGTGCTCCTAACATTCGGCCAATCACCTCAACCTCATGAAGGTGGCATATGCAATATCTTTGTAGAATAGTACAGTATATAGGCTATGTCTCGTTTCTACGTGTTTACTTTCTCAAGCTGGTGCTAGATTTTCTTTCAACCTCAAAGATGGTCAGCCTTTACTGTGGTTATGGCGTTTTCAGACATACATTTTAAAGCCTAAGTGCAATGGATCTGATGATGATCGCTTGACGACAGAAACTGGTCATCCAAGTGAATAACCCATCTCATTTGGGTACAATCATGTTAACCGACTGAAAAGCAACACACTTTCGTTGTCCTTTATTGTGGGTTTGCCACTGCCATCACACGATGAGCCATGACGTCTTCATTTTACATTGAAACCATCCGAAAACTGACAGCAATTAAGTACCTGTTATTATAGTTGCCGGAGATCCTCAGTACTTACCGCTTGGAAAAGGTACAGTTGCATGTGCCCCATAATGAATGCTGCCGACCACCCACTGGAAGCTGTATGACCGAGAGTCACATTGCAAACAAATACATCACTCACTGTCAGCACCATCAAGCAATGCTGCCAACTTCAATACACTGCTTATCTTGACAGTAAAGCAAGGGCCCTGTTCCTCGATGCTGGATGATCTTCCATTCTTCTCCGGCTATAGCAGATGTATCTCATGAATTTTATTTGCCATCTCTTGATGAATGCAGTACATTTGCATTTGTCTGTTGGCACAGGCTAGAGTAAAATGTGGCTTTTCACCGATGTCTCAGTCTCACTCATGGCTGTGATTATATGGAAGCTACTGAGGTATGGGTGGTGCTTAGTAATGACATTCAGGGCACAGTCAGTGCCTGTGGATGCTGTGAAAGGTTCTACTCATAGGGTTAGCACCGCTGTTCTGACTCAGTGAGGAAAGCAATGGCAAACTACCTCACTCCTCATCTTGCCTAGTACGCCTCAATATAGCGCTGCCTGGGGTTTTTGTGGGTATCTACCCACATAACCTAATGGTGGTACTATTTGAGGATCCAACCAGCCTTTGGGCTGACTACCTAACAGACAGACCCCCATTTTATGTCTGTTTGTAAGGACCAACCCATCTGTATTCTGCCCGCCTCTGTACACCAAAAACACAAATGAAAACACAACTGACGTCGCTGTGACTAAGTACCGTACACTGTAAGCATTAATTAAAGGTGCGCCATGGAGTTGCACCGATAAGATGAGGCAATGTCGGCTAAGATGGTGTAGTAGCCAGCATTCTTGACTGTCACCGCGGATGCCCAGGTTTGTTCTTCCGGCTCTGCAAAGAAATTAAATTCTGGTATGAGTGCTGGAACGGGGTACACTTAGCCTCGTGAGGTAAGCTTGTGAAGAGGCGGGTTCGATTCCTACCTTAGCGATCCTCGAAGTGGTTTTTACCACTTCAGGCAAATACCGGGATGGTACCTAACTTAAGGCCACTGCCGCTTCCTACCCAAATCCTACCTAAATTACGAATACACACAGTAGTACAGACATGACACTGACACACGTCATTAGACAAATTCTACACACACCCACGTACACGGGGCTACATGACCACGATGTTGCAAAGCCCCCCTAAAAGAATCAACAATAACAAAAACATTACTTAAAGGGCTTCATACACTAAGAAAACTTCGGAAATAGCTTTTATGTTCGACCGTGACTATTATACGTCAGAAAACTGTACTATAATGAGGCTCATTATAACACTATTTTTCATTATGAAACAGTTTCTCCCACCAATCAGAGCTCAAGAAACAGTTGTTTGACCAATTAGATAATTAGATGCGCTGAGTTCCACGGCCTTCTAATTTAAATTTCATTGCGTGGCCTAGTGTCATAGTATGGTAATCCTGGAGTCCATGGTCAAATACAAGGCATTCTCTGCGTCTCATGCGCTCTGTTCAGTACATAAAACTGGCGAAATCTCGACAGAAATTTATGAATATTTATGTTCGAACATAAAATAGTTATAATAATTATCGTCGAACATAAACAGTCGTATGCAACTCGCCTATAATGGTAATTAAGACACTCGTATGGAAATTATAAAACTCGCATACGCTCGTTTTATAAACATACTCGTGTCTTAATTATTGCCATTATAGGCTCGTTGCATAATGTACTATTTCCGACTTACTTTTGTGGTTCATGTGATAGAACACATGTTTCCATACCAATTATCACGCAAGTAGACTCAGTAGTGTTTGAGATATTTGGATTTCAGTGAGAAGGTGTATGCAGTTAATTGAGGTTTAAAGGGGTGGAACAGCGAGGTCATCTGCCCACAAATATGAAGTGAATGTGTGAGACATATGCTGGACTTTTAAATTGCCTTCTTAAGAAATTATTCTCATTGCAAAATATTCATGATATTTTATAAACTAATTAGACGATTTACTTAAAATTTCTCATAATTCTTTTGATGTACATACAGTAGTCTCAATGATGAACTTCAATGGTCAAATTTAATGAAAAGCTGTGTGTGTTACTGCCAATAAAAATATACGTCTTTGTTACATTTACATAAGTGCACCTAATAATCTTATGGCGGTTCATCCTCCAGAATGAAACTACTGCTTCCATGAGCTATTTTTAAAAACAAGGCAACAAAAACCGAACTGCTTCATACAAAGTCCATTTTTCTCACTTAATAACACACCAAAAATATATAGATATAGGGTAACATTCAAGAAAATCCCTCCAATATTTGCAGAGATACTGACTATTTTGTGAGATGTGTGCTAGAACCCGTTACGTTCTTATCACTCCAATATGCACTTAACCTACTGTAAGCAGACGGTGTGAACTGATATTTCGATGGGGATAGTGATGCTTTGCTCGCAAATAGACTCACACATTCATGGGACGTTTCTGATTGGCTGCAGTCGTAACTCTCGACAAACGAAGGATTTAGGCCTATCAGTAGTTGTGATATAAATAAATGCCGGCCATGGTGGCCGCGAGCACTAACGCGCTACCTCATGCCTCACTGGCATTGGGAGACCGTGGGTTCATATTCCACCTTGGACGTCCTGAGAATGGTTTTCGTAGTTTCCTAATTTCACCACCAGGCAAATGCCGAGACGATTCCTTCCAACAGTCCCACGGCCGACTTCTTTCCAAAATCCCTTGCCTGACCCTTCCTTAATTAGACCCAAGTTATCGATCGCCTGGACGATCGACCTGTCACCATCCCCAGTTGTATCTGCAGACATTGTGTGTTAAGCTCCCAGACACCGCCATTGCGACGGTAGAGGAATGACCCCTTGTAGAGTCAGTAATTGCAGCTGAGCTATTAAAAAATAAAATTAAATTTAAGAGAATGAAGATTTTTTCTTCTAAATTATATTAATGTATTAATATACAGTAATGTTTGATTTAACTGTGCATAAATGCGCATTGGGCTCATTTGAGTTTATCTTTTTTTTTTAGTTGGCTCAAAATTTGTACATCTTGTGTTCAAATTGCGGATAACAAATACTAGTCACTGCATTCACCATGGGTGTTGCACGCTTCTGGACTCAGTGATCGAAGAGCTACAGGATCTGACGTCAGACCTATTAGTCTAAAACAGATAAAAATGCTTTTTGAATAGCAACAAGGCGGTAACAAGGGGCCGCAAGTTGATTTTCTAATTTCATCTCTAATGTAGTGAATTTAATTTTAGAAAACATTTAGAAGAAGAGTGATTGGAAATTTATTTTGAAATTTTGGTGGTATAATATAGTTTTTGACTGAACAGAGCCTGCTTGAGATACGTAGTGTGAAATCTATTCTGTCAGAAGATGAAATATTGCATTACTGAAAGTGAGTCATCCTAATATTACCGGAGTCCCATATTATACTGTATTTAATCATCCCACTGTATGAACTCGGCAACGACAAGAACAATGTGATGGTTTTTAATAAATATTACACCAAACATTAAATTAATTTAACGTTATTTTCGTTGCAGATCCCCAATTTAATTCATTATTCACTTGTGATGATAAAATGACCAGATTGTAATACATTTTACTATTCTATCTCAGGAAAATGCCAGGCTGGTACCTAACTTAAAGCCAAGGCTGTCTCCGTCGGAATAGTTGGCCTAAATATATGTACCCGCTAATACAGCCATCTCAATAATGCAAGTTTTCCGACGAATTCCACACACACCCAAGTGCAAGGAACTACATGACCATTAGGTCACAAAGCTCCTAAATGATTCAAGAGCAACAACAACGCTTCAGGGCCACGCCGTTATTTTACTGACCGTGGTCTGTCAGCCAGCGACCAATATACATCGCGAGTTTTACTATGAAATACATCATAAATTCCGCGTCTGTATGTACATCTCTCGGAGTAACTGGGCTAACCATGAACGTATTGGCTATGGCCCACGGAATAACCTCTAGGTTAAAGGTCATCGAGTCCTTTGTACCCTCTGTATACATATCTCGTTGCCTCTGTTGTGTTTAACCGGCTCCTCATTAAACAGCCCAAGACTAATGAAGAATTGATTTTTACCTACGTGGGTTGTACACGTTAAAGCCGAGCATCCTGTCAGCTTCAGCTGCACCTACGAATAGAATCGAGTATTTCTTCCCCTTATGAAGCCCTTTTGTAATGGATCGGAGATGACCTCAAATTAGTGAAGTGGGGATGGCTTTTACGGTCGTCTGACCTTCCTAGCACTAATATCAACAAAGGACTTAGTAAAATATGAGCTGAATAAAAGTGGGTAAAGAGTTGAAAGGAAGTTGCCATGGCCTATTAGAAGGCAACACCTGGTATTGGGAAAGCGCACAAAATCATTTCTAAGGCGGTTAACAATGGGGTTCGAACTCACTCGTCTTCAATGACCGTTGACAGCGAGGCTCCATGGCTTGCATCAATAAAATTACTGAATATTTCCATCTGAAGCTGAAGTGACTGTTACGAACTACCTGTGGACAAGTAAGCGATAGTTGAAATGAATTTTATGATCAACTGATCATTAGTCGTACAGTCACTCTAATATACTGTCACCACGGAGGCCTGGGATCGATTCCCGGCTCTGCTAAGGAATTTAATTCTGGTTTGAGGGCTGGAACGGGGTACACTCAGCCTTGTGAGGCAAAACTGAGCGGAGGGGGTTCGATTACCACCTCAGCCATCCTGGAAGTGGTTTTCCATGGCTTCCCAATTCTACCCCAGGTGAATGCGATGATGGTTCCTAACTTAAGATCACGGCCATTTCTTTCCCTATAATCACCTGAATAACACACACACTTCAACAACACAGATATTATCATACAAATTCTACACACACCCAAGTACACAGGGCTAAATATCCACAATGTTCCAGCCCCACAAATAAAACAGCAACAGCAATTAACCTTGAGCTACGATTCCTGCACATCAAGTTCTAATAATAATAACAATAATTATAATAATAATAATAATATTCTTCTTCTCTATAGCATATAATACAGTAGATCTTATTATTACATTTGAGGTGCTTGGACATTGTGGTAATTTAGCCGTGTGTGCAGGGGTGAGTGTGGAAATTTCTCTGATAACCTATGTTATTGTGTTGGCTGTGTTATTGTGTGTATTTGTAATTAAGGTGAGGATTAGGAAGGAAGCAGCCGTGGCCTTGAGTTAGGAATCGTCTCAGCATTCGCAGGAGTAGAAGTGGAGAAACTACGGTAATCCACTTCTAGGATGACTGAGGTGGGAATCGAACCCACCTCTTCTCAGTTTTGGCTTACGAGGCTGAGAGGACCCCGTTCCAGCCCTCATACCAGAATTAATTTACTTGGCAGTGCCGGGAATCAAACCTGGATCTCCAGAACGACAGACAAGAATGCTAGCTGCTACACCACGAGGTGGACATAATATAACAGAGATGAGATTGAGATTGAGAACCCGTACTAACCCAAAACTCCTTGCAATATCTTGTGAAAGTTTCAAAGTGAAGAATCGCATAGTTGTAGTTGTTTATTTCCACACAGAACTGTATGTCCTGTGGCTGAGAGCTAGTTTTAAAAATCTCGTTTGGTTAGAATACAATATCGCAGACAATTACCTCAGTTTCAAAGGCCACTACCAGTGCGGTTTCAGAATATTAATTGTAAATACCACAACAATGTTACAGATGCAATCTAAATGGAGTATCGAAATTGGATCCATGATGCTGGACTGAGGGCGGCTAACCACCAGCGCACTAGATATTGTTTGCTCTCCAGCGTGACCTCTACCTCCTTATGCTTGTCCAACCACCGTTCCGCTTGTTCCATTTTCTGGTGCTGCGGTGCTCAGACTTGTTTGTTGAGGTACACTCAGTCATTTGGAAAAGAGCAATGCTATTTGTCTTTAGCCTTGTTTGAATTTAGCGTTCATGAATCAAACGGTTTAAACCAAATATATCATATAGGCATACTACAATTTACTCATATATTATTTACTTAATGGATTGAACCTGGAAGTAATGGTAAATACAATTCTTCCACTATACTATTTTAACAGGGATGGGCTATGTTTTGGGGCTGGGGAATCTTTCGGAGTTTAGCATGGATATTTCTACATCGACACATTTCCGATACCAAGTTACCATGGCGACAAGCGCAAATGGAGTTAGTCTCCAGTCGTTGAAGCGTGCACGATCACCACAAACAAGTCAGAGGCGGTAATTAAAACAAGTAGTTCCGAGAATAACTCTACAGCCTATTTTTATATATCCTACATATGTTAACTACCACTATCAACATACAAAATTTCAGTTTGATTCCTGTAATAGATTCGTAGATATTGTGAACCGACTAAATATTTCGGATGGTCGCCATGCTGGATTTTATATATGTTGGTCCTAGATTTATGTACTGTTACACTAAGATTATTGTGTACGTGTTGCATTCAAATTCAATAGCACGATTAGGACACATGAAGTAACACGGAGATTTAAAATTTCGCTCAGCTGCCATCTTGTGCTTATGGAAACAATTGAAATAAATTAGATGCCAGTGGATTAACATTCGTATAAGGATTTACTGTACCAAGTTTCACTGCACTCGGATGGTTAAACTGCGAGAAACTTGCATGTGAATATTTATACTTCGCGTCGCCGTCATGTTTGATTTGTGATCACCAGGTTATTTAAAGTCCTATAGGTGAACTTAAGTTCATAGCCCCTATGAAGATAAAAAATCAGTTTGATTGCTATAATAGATTCGTAGATATTCAGAGCCGTCTAAATATTTCGGATGGTTGCCATGTTGGATTGTTAAATGTATAGGCCATAGAGTCATGTACCATTAAAGGAAAATTATTGCGTAGGTTCATTATTGAAACTTTTACATCGATCGCATGATAACGACACAAGAATTAATAACTTAATTTTAAAATTCGCACAGCCGCCATCTTGAGGTTATGTAAACAATTGAACTAAATTAGATACCAGTGCATTGCAATGTGTATAAACATTTCCTGTACCAGATTTCATTGCGTTTGGAACATTAAATCGCGAGAAAGGTCTATTTAAAATTTCAAATTCGCTTGGCCGCCATGTTCGTTTTGTAGTTAACCGGTTTTTGAAAGTCTTATAGATGAACTTCCAGTAGCGCCCTTTATCTCCGTACAAAATAGTTTCAGAGATATAAAATGCCGGTGAAATATTTCGCACATCCGCCATCTTGCGGTTATGTAAACAATTGAACGAAGTTAGATGTCGGTGCATTACAATGTGTATAAACATGTACCGTACCAAGTTTTATTGCGTTTGGTTGGCTAAATCGCGAGAAACGTCTATTTAAAAGTCGCAAATTCGTGTGGCCGCCATGTTGGTTTTGTAGTTACCAGTTTTTCAAAGGTCACATAGGTGAACTTCTAGTAGTTCCCTTTATCACCGTAAAAAATTCCAGGGTGATATCGGGAATAGTTTCGGAGATATTGAATGCTGGTGAAATATTTCGCACAGCCGCCATGTTGGATTGGTGAGACGTAACAAAATTTGAAGGGCACGATCGGGGTCGTTCGGAATAGTGCTATGAACTTACCGAGTTTCATTGTAATCGCTCCAGCCGTTTATATTTTATTAGGGGGGGGGGGGGACACACACACACACCTCACACACACCTCACACACACGCGCGCACACACACACGGACAGAAGGTGATCTCATAAGCCTATTTTTTTCAAAATTGAAAATAGGCTAATAATCAAATAGAACATATCCACGATGCCATGTTTTAGTTCCTCAACACCATGGCATTAATATTATTATTATTAATAATAGTAATTATAATGTAAAATACTAATCTTCAGTCTGACTTATAATTTGCAACCTTAATAGAAAATACTACAGGAAAATAGCTACGTAAGGCTACACTCAAGATAGGCATATCTAAATTGTATTTATTATGTATAATAATAATAATAATAATAATAATAATAATAATAATAATAATGTAAAATACTCATTTTATCTAAATACTTCGCCACCTTAATAGAAATAAGTTTAGGAAAATACAATGTGAGCGAATACATTAGCTTGGCTTACGCAGGCTTCCAACTTGTAATCTACAGTGAACTGTATTTATTATGTATAATGATAATAACGTCATCAAACGCCCCAATAACTACAAGGCACCTGGGGAAGATTGTATGATTGTGAAAGCTCTAAAAGCATGTGGAAATACTATCACAGAGGTCCTTCACCAGATGCTGGTTGACTGCTGGGAGACTGAAAGGATCCCTGATGACTTGAATTCCGGTCTCACACACCATTTACAAAAGATAGGTGCCTGTAGTGATGTCAACAACTACCAGGGGATACAGCTGCTGCCAGAAGCATTCAAAATGCTTTCCAGGTTTTACTGGTGTGATTAAACGATTGGTGAATATCAAGGAGGATTTCGGTGAGGACACTCCTGCATCGATTAGATATTAAAACTAAAAACCATTCTCTAACTAAAACAAGTTTGAAGTGCGAACACTACTGTGGTTTTTAGCCATTCTGTTTAATATGTTGCTTGACAAAGTCATTAAGACCTGGGAATGTACGCTGAGTGATTTCGGAATCAAATAGGTCACCATTGGAGCTGGGACCAGAAAGATCGAGATCAGGAGCCTAACTTTTTGCAATGGATTTGCCATCTTAACCCAAAACTCTTCATAATGCTGTTATTGATGTCCAAGCCCTACCACAGATAGCTGTGAAGTCAGGATTAAAGTTACAGAACGACAAGAGCAACTATTATGAGAATCGGCATCCCGAAAAATACCCGTATGAAGACCGACCATCCATGGAATGATTGGGAGAGTCGATCACTTCCATTATCTCGGTGAATGGGTCTACCCCCAAGGTAGAGACGGCACCTTCCTTTTAAAGAGATGTAACGGAGTCAACACAGACTACCAACTGTCTCTCAACCGTTACAACAAGAAATACATTTCGAAGAAAGCCAAAATTTGTCATTACAAAACTGTTGTCAGGCCACAGTTTTTATAAGCAGCAGAGACCCACCTGATGAATAGGAATGGCACCATGGATAATCTGGGAAAAGTCGGAAGAACTATCCTCAGGAAAATGTTTGGGCCAGATTGCTCCCAGATGGGATCTACCGACTGAAAGCAAACTCGGAACAGTATCGACGCGACGGTTGGGAACGGCCAATACCGGCATGCGACGGAAGTGGCTAAAATTCTTCGGCCCCTTCTACGAATGGACATCAACAGACTAACCAAGAGGATCTTCTTCTTCGTTAAGAACTATAAGACGAATAGCGTGTGGCTCAATGAAAGACTGATTCCGCTAGGGTTTCTGACTTTGACATCCAAGATCGTTACAAATTTTGTAATCTGGTAAACTCTTGGTCCCCATTACCCAAAAGGACACAAGTCTCGGAAGCCCGTCTCACAGGAGAGAAATGGAAAATCATTAACCTAGTTTAAGTGATATTGGGAACGAAAGAGAGCAAGAAGAACTATAGTCTTATACGCTCCTTATGGGCTTAAATCAATATTAATAATAATAATAATAATAATAATAATAATAATAATATTAAAAATAATAACAATAATGGCGAGTATTTTTTTGGAATGATGCCTGTGTTCAACCTACGCACCGTGAAAAGTATGAATGAATGAAGACATCGCAAACGCTCAGTCCGCGATTCAGGATAATTGGTAGTACGACGTTAAAATCCATGACTCTGCCGAGAATCGAACCCGGGGCTCTTTGAACCAGAGGCAAGTGTCCCAGTATCTTAGGCATAATGATGGAAATAGGATTAAAAGTAATAGTAATTATAAAGAATAATAAATTAAACTAATCCCACATTTGAGCCCATATGACCACACAATTGCCTGCGTGATTACACCCTCAGCAAAATTACTTTTTTTAGGCCATGGGGCACTACTTTTCGTATCAAACAGATAGGCTACTCAGTTATCCGAACGAGACTGAACGCACCTTGTTTCAGTCCTGACGCTAAATGTTAAATCTCTGGCGGGATCATATATAGAACCCGGGACCTTAGGTAAGAGGCAAGCGTCCGACTAATAATAATAATAATATAATAATAATACTAATAATATGTTCCTAACAAACGTCTGGTGCTGCTCTATAGTTTGCTATTTACCCCAGCTCATTTCCATATATTAATAGAGTCGCTATTGTGGCCACAAATAGTGTTTCATTGTTTGTCCCGCATGTGTTTTACCTTCAATTCAGCATTGTAGTACTTCATTTAAATACTAAATATTCATGGGACATGTGTACAAGCGTCACATTACTGAGCTCTATTTCGAGGATCCAAAGAGATCTGGCCCATTGATATGTGTGTGTTAGGTAGTCAGCCCGAAGGCTGGTTGGATCCTCAAAAAGCACCGCCGTTACGTTATGTGAGTAGATACCCACAAAAACCCAAGGCAGTGCTATATTGAGGCGTTCTAGGCAAGAAGAGGAATGAGGTAGTTTGCCATTGCTTTCCTCACTGAGTCAGAACAGTAGTCCTAACCCTATGAGTAGAACCTTTCACAGCATTCGCAGGCACTGACTGTGCCCAGAATGCCATTACTAAGCACCACCCATACCTCAGTAGCTTCCATATAATCACAGCCATGAGTGAGACTGAGACATCGGTGAAAAGCCACCTTTTACTCTAGCCTGTGCCAACTGACAAATGCAAATGTACTGTATTCATCAAGAGATGGCAAACAGGCCATTGATATCACCGGTATTATTATCTGGTGTCTTGTTGAGAACTCTTGGCTTCGGTGGCGTAGTTGGTAGCATACCGAACTGCTGTTCCCAAGATAGCGGTTCAAACCCGGCCGAAGTCGTCGTATTTTTTAAGAGCGTTAAAATCCTTCAATATGCCTTCCTTCGGAGGGGAAGTAAAGCCGGCGGTCCCATGTCATAGATTTATGGCATGTTAAAGATCCTTTCACAGACTAAACTTGAGTAAAGCTAAATTGTTAAGTTAGATTTCGTCGGAACGCTCTAACAAAAGTTCCAACGTTCACCACTAGGTATCATTGATATCTGGTAGCGAAAGTTGGAACTACTTGAAATTTAACGGAACTTGTAGCTCACCCTAAGGTTGTCCGCTGGAAGCAGCTACAGACTCAGGCGAGCCGAACATGTCCTCGGACACTCCCGGCACTAAAAGCCCTACGATAGATAATAGAGACCTCTGTTCGCAAACGTCTGAAAATACGCGTCATTTTAAAAAACGTACATTTGCATGACATAGTAACTTTAATATTCTATTTTATGTTAAAATGTCATGTCTTCGAAATATCTCACACTGTAATATTCAGTTATGACGCACAGTGTTTGTGCGTGTGTCTATGAAAAGCTACCAGTTCCCGGCTTCTACAGTAGATAACGAGATATTCGAATTTGAACTGGAGACTGACAAATATTTGAATATATTAAGCATATTGGTTTGTATTGTTTCGACTGAAAACAAGACTAAACGCAGCCCCATTAAGAACGCCAAAGGCAAGTGATAACATATGGCATTAAGATATTAAAGTTCCTTTTTCTAGCACACTTTCCAAGTCTAACTTCTAAACTGTAAGAAGTTCATTTTCCTATGTGATAAACAATCGTAAATACCGAAAAAATGATTAACTACTTAGATACTGGTTTATACAACCCCGGATACAAGAGATGCCAAGAGAAGCAGAGGACGCCCCCGTCGCAGATGGTCAGATGAATTTAGGTTCGAAATGCCAGGGATAGGAAGCTATGGAAGGAAATTCAGACCAGTGTAATAGTGTAACAATTTAAATACCGTAGTAAGGGTGTGTGTTAATTTAGCAAAGACATCTCTCAAGAACTGGCTCCCCTTGGGAGACTACTTGAGCCACCCCCTACCACTCCGGTAGGAGGCTCTTGCCCATCAGGGATCTACGGGCTTATCTTATCTTATCTTATCTCTTCTCTTATATTTCTCTCGGTATATCACGCACACCCCCGCATTTAGCGTTATACATGGTGAATAAGACCAAGCGCACCAGATAAATTCGCGAGCGTGTATCGGTTATTGAATATGCATCAATACCTTAATTTTAAGTTTTTTGTTGTACCTGTACTTTACAGCATCCATAAAAAATACCCACCCAAGAACGAATTTCTACGCGAGTCCAATTTTTGAAATGCAAGCCTTTCACATAATTGGTTGTTTTGTTGTTTGCGTTGGAGATAACACTTGAAAACATATCTGGCTAACATATATTCAAATTTGGTTGCTGTAGCACAACGGCGTTGAGAGTTGTGAATCATCAAAGTCGACGTTTCCCTCAAAATTTGCCTAAAGCCTGTACTTTTTACATTATACAGTACCTGCCATAAAAAATATTAAAACACGTTTCTGAGAGTTAACTTTATCATCAATCAACGTAGAAATAAACAAGAAAGATGGTGATGTGACTTGTTTTTCTGTAGGTTATTTTGTTATTTATCTCTAAACTTGATTGCACATAATTTCTGCGCAGACTAACTGAGTTGTCGCTAGCCACCGCCTGACTGAACGCTAATGGACGCGTTATTCTGTCTTGAATTGCACACGATAACCGGTGTCTCTGTTGACGAAATTTGTAACTACTCCTTACTTAGATGATAATGTTGACCGACTGAAAAGTATAAATTAATAGTTTGTACAGGCAACACTGACGACATGGCTTCAAGACTCCGCATGAAATTAGCTGCCTATTACACGAGTGTAGATCGAAATTTAATGTTATTCAGTCAGTCAACACGATTGTACCCAATTGTAATGGGTGGTTCCCTAATCATGAAAAAGTGTTGGCTATATGAGATTAATAAATACACTTGGATGACCAGTTTCGATTGTCAAGCGATCATCATCAGATCCTTTACAATTAGGCTATTAAATCTATGTTTAGAAGTATGGGTTATGTTATTTACCAGTCCAGTGGAGGCAGTGGGAGGCGACAGCTGCATAGAAACGGACCACACATCGCTCAAACAGCTAAGTGCACAATCCACAATAACCTGACATTTTATCACAAACACATAATCACAATAAGCAATCAAACTTGAAGGTCAACCACCACTATCAGTATCTCAACCAAAAATCACATATTATATTGACTAGTTGTGCCAGTTTAATCACTAATGCAACTAAATAAGTGTATATATTGTAAATATTACAACCCATACTTGCAGACATAGATATAATAGCCTAAGTGTAATAGATCTGATGACGATCGCTTGACGATCGAAACTGGTCATCCAAGTGTATTTATTAATCTCATGTAAATATTTTTCAGGATTAGGTAACCACCCATTAAAATTGGGTAAAATCATGTAGACCGACTGAAAAACATTAAATTTCGATTACTAGGGCAACACTGTGAAATGGGTTCCAACACGATAAGGAGTACAGATGCTGTTAGAATACGTCGTGAGATCCAAAATTAAACGTTTGCATTAGGTTGATTTCTTTTTCATAAAATAATATTTACAAGATTCTACCACCATTATTCTGTAAATGACAGTATGTGACACTGCTATTCTAACGTTAGAATCTTCAGTTTACTATTTATGAATAAATCACAAGGAACATGCAGTCATAGTACACACACACTAGTACAGTCACCACAATCACACACGTTATCAGACAAATGCACTGGTTCACAGGGTTGATGACCAAATATGTCCCTAATAAAAGCAAACAAATTCAATCAGTGTTCTCCAAAAAGGTATTTTAATTCAACCCCATTATAGAGGTTGGTACATATTAGATCACTGATACACGTTTTGAGAAAATATTCATAGTTCTATCATATCCATACCTTCAGTGGCCGTGTACACACAGCTCAGTGATCGATATAGAGTGTTCGAAGACAGGCCAACAAGCCCCAGGGGATTGCAGATTTATGTTGTGACCTTTCAACACCACAGCTGAGCCCATCCGAGACGTCGATCCGCGAACTGCCACAGATAGTTCCGTGAGCAGTTCATCTATACTAATATTCTATTGGCATATTTTTGAAGGTATAACTGTTATTAGTGTACCCAGCTGTTTTGTTGTTTAAAGGGGCCTAACAGCTAGGTTATCGGGTAACTGAAGATAGACGGACAGAATAATACTCTATCAACTTTACAAACACCAGACAGCATTAATTGGCAAGGAAAGAGTGGAAGCAAGAATTGGGAAGGGAGTAAGACAAGTATGTGGACTATCACCACTGTTATTTAATGTCTACATTGAAGAAGCCATTCAAGAATTCTTAGCTACCAACAGTCATGGCATAAAAGTTAATGTCAAGCTGTACAGTACCATACGATTTGCAGATGATATAGCCCTGATAACTGAAAATGAGAGAGACAAGGAAAATGTTCTGAATCACATAAACGAATTATTGCAAGAGAAGTGTGGCATGAGGATAAATAAAAAGAAATCCAAAGTAATAGCATGCACTAGGGATGGCGACCAAATAGTCAATGTGCTAATGGATGGTGAAACACTAGCCCAAGTCAAGGATTTCAAATATCTGGGGAGCTTGATCGCATCAAATGGAAAGTGTATGAGAAAAGTAAATGCTGGAATCGCACAGGCAAAAGAAGCCTTCTCAAAAAAGAAGTCTCTACTAACATCCAAAACTGTTAACTTAGAGGTGCGAAAACACTTCGTAAAAAGTTATGTAGGCTATGGAGTATTGCACGTTATGGCTCTGAAACATGGACTCTGCGAAAAGCAGATGTATCAAAACTTAGGGCAGTCGAGATGTGGTGCTGGCGACGACTACTAAAGATACCTTGGACTGATAAAGTCACGAATGAGAATGTTCTCAAAATAGCAAAGGAGACACGTACCTTGGTTGAATGCTTAAACAGAAGAAGGAATAGTTTTGTTGGCCATTTGATTCGTCATTCTGACTGGTGCACCACACTTTCCGAAGGAAAACTAGAAGGAAAGAGGAGTCGAGGAAGACCAGGGACTCAATTTATAGACAGCATTAAAGGCAAGCACACTTATTGCCATTTGAAACTACAGGCCACAGAAAGAAGACGTATTGGAAGACATGCAAGTTACCCACCAACCTAGTGACTGAGGAGAAGAAGAAGAAGAAGAATGGTCTGGGTGATAGCGAAAATGACAATGAAATGGAAACCATAACGAAGATCAAGGTAGATTGAAAATACTTTCAAAAATGGAACTTAGTTTGAAAAGTCTCACAAAATGTAGAGTGAATATACTTAGAAAAGGACCTGGTGAGTTAGCCGTGGTCGTCACGGAATGGCTGCTGGCAGTCACTCACATCCGGGAGGCGAGGAGGTGCGAATCCCCCCGCCGGCAACCTTGAAGATGGTCTTCTGTGGTTTCCCACCTTCCTTCCAGGCAAATGCCGGGGTTGGTCCCTAACTATAGGTCACAGCCGCTACCTTCCAATTCCTTGTCCTTACACTCAAACTTTCCTCCCCAGACAACACTCCACACGCGACGGTATTTGTAGCTCACCCCATGGGTGTCCGCATAGAAGCAGCTACAAACTGCCGAGCCGAACATTTCCTCGGACACTCTCGGCACTAAAAGCCATACGCTAAAGAAAACAAACAAAAAAAAAACTTTACAAAAGGTAATTTGGAAAATACGCACAAATGCTACTTAGACTGAAAAATACGCACACAATGTTTTTTAGGTTCAAAATAATTACAAAATACAATGTAGATTTGAATTACTCACAACATGCAATTGAAATTCATAATACTTATAAAATGCAATTGAAATTGAAAATATTTACAACAAGTAGTTCCGTGAAGAACTATACAGCCTATTTTCATATATCCTACTTATGTTAATTGCCACTATCAACATACCGGTTACACAATTTCTGTTTGATTGCTGTAATAGATTCGTAGATATTGAGAACCGACTAAATATTTCGGATGGTCGCCATGTTGGATTTTATATATGTAGGTCCTAGAGTTATGTACTGTTACATGCAGATTATTGTGAACGTGTAGTATTCAAACTTCAATCGCATAATTAGGACACAAGAAAAAACAAGGAGATTTTAAAATTTTGCACAGCTGCCATCTTGAGGTTATGGAAACAATTGAAATAAATTAGATGCCAGTGGATTAAAATTCGTATAAGGATTTACTGTACCAAGTTTCACTGCACGCGGATGGTTAAATTGCGAGAAACGTCCATGTGAATATTTATAATTCACGTCACCGCCATGTTGGATTTGTGATCACCAGGTTATTTAAAGTCCTATAGGTGAACTTAAGTTCTTAGCCCCTATGAACATTAAAAAATTCAGTTTGATTGCTAAAATAGATTCGTAGATATTCAGGATCGTCTAAATATTTCGGATGGTCGCCATGTTGGATTGTTAAATGTATAGGCCATAGAGTCATGTACCATTAAAGGAAAATTATTGCGTAGGTTCATTATTCAAACTTTCACTTCGATCGCATGACTACATCACAAGAAATAAAAACTTAATTTTAAAATTCGCACTGCCGCCATCTTGAGGTTATGTAAACAATTGAACTAAATTAGATACCAGTGGATTACAATGTGTATAAATATTTCCTGTACATGATTTCAGTGCGCTTGGAACATTAAATCGCGAGAAAGGTCTATTTAAAATTTTCAAATTCGCTTGGCCGCCATGTTCGTTTTGTAGTTAACCGGTTTTTGAAAGTCTTATAGATGGACTTCCAGTAGTGCCCTTTATCTCCGTACAAAATTTTAGGGAGATACCGCTAATAGTTTCAGAGATATAGAATGCCGGTGAAATATTTCGCACATCCGCCATCTTGTGATTATGTGAACATTTGAACGAAGTTAGATGTCGGTTCATTACAATGTATATAAACATATACTGTACCAAGTTTCATTGCGTTTGGTTGGTCAAATCGCGAGAAACGTCTATTTAAAAGTCGCAAATTCGCTTGGCATCCATGTTGGTTTTGTAGTTACCAGGTTTTCAAAAGACACATAAGTGAACTTATAGTAGTTCCCTCTATCACATTAGAAAATGTCAGGGTAATATCGGTAATAGTTTCGGAGATATTGAATGCTGGTGAAATATTTCGCACAGCCGCCATGTTGGATTGGTGAGTCGTAACAAAATTTGAAGGGCACGGTCGAGGTCGCCGGGAATAGTGCTATGAACTTTCCGAGTTTCATTGAAATCGCTCCTGCCGTTTAGATTTTATTAGGGGGGGACACACACACGAATCACACACACACACACACACACACACACACACACGCACACACACACGGACAAAAGGTGATCTCATAAGCCTATTTTTTCAAAATTGAAAATAGGCTAAAAACAATTTAGACTGAAAATACTTACAAAATGCAATTGAAATTGAAAACACACAATGCAATTTTGATTGAAAATTCCCAACCAGATTCAAAATACTCACAAAATACAATTGAAATTCAAAATACTTACAAAATGCAATTGAAATTCAAAATACTTACAAAATGTAATTTAGATTTAAAATACACCCAATATGCCAGCCCGCGATTTGAAATACTTACAAAATGCAATTTAGATTGAGAATACTTACAAAATGGAGTTAAGATCGAAAACTCTTACAAAATGTAATGTTGATTGAAAATACTCACAAAAGGGAATTATGATGAAAGAAGACTTAAAAAATGTAATTTAGATAGGCCTACACGAGGAGCCAATTCACAAAACAGTGCGGGAATCTTAAAGAGGAAAGGAAATATAATGAAAAGAAAAAGAAGGCCGATCCCTAGAAGAATGAGGGATCAGGAAATATGAGAGAAGGTCCAATTAAGACGAGAAAGGAATCCTTAGGCCTCGGATACCCTAATACCGTCGGGGTCGGAAGAGAACAAGAGTTGACCAAGAGAAGTCGACAGGAAAGAAGACGGTGAGGAGCCCGCCACAAGTAGGTGGAAGCAATGCCAAACTCAGCTGGGGTCCCGTGGTCACCAACCCACGTCCCTCAAGTTGTGAGCCCCTGGGGGAGGGTGTCATCTTTTCCGCATCAAACTAAACATTTTGTACGTCCCATGAGAAACGTAAGAAAATAGGTGCAATTGTTCATCATGACAAGATTGGACAACAATAGCCATCTGATATTGTTCAGGAGCTAGTTTTGACTGTATGAATCACAGTGACCGAGTTATAAGGGGTATTTTTTTTTCGAGATATACAAAACGATATTTTTATTTGGCTTGTCATTTTAATTGGTGTGTCAACCTGCATGAAAAATGTCAGTGTAATCAGACTGAGTAAAATATGTATATACTATTCATACTGATTACAAAAAATAGTTTCTAAAATGTGGTATTGTACCCGTTCGGCCGAGGTATGCGATGACCCATCTGCTATTACATCGAATTCCTGGATTTCCAGGACAGAGTGGAGTTAAATGAACATGAATTCAAATAAGGAATGTGTCGGAAATTCAGTTGAAAATTCACAAAAGCAGAGGGTAACACGAGATGAAGTATCTCCAGGGTCGTTACGGGCTTAAATTTAATTAAAAAAAAACAAATAGAAATGGGCGCCACCAACTGAATTTCTAGCAAACCACATCCTTCCTGGTTAAGCCTTAATTAAGACAAGGAAAGGATTAGGAAAACCACATCATCATCAGATCACAACTAAGATAAAAACAAATTTATTCAAACTTTGATAGTCAGACAGAAATATTAAACACACATCCTACCTAAGAGTATGGTCGAATGCCAACGTTAGATTGTCATTGTCCTGAAAATCGAACCATCTCTTGCTATTCAAAAGTGTACTTCATCCACAAAAAATATGAAAATTTTCTAAAGTTCGCTTGGGTTCTCAGGTTCACCGTAGCACTATGTCTATGCGTCACTGACATTTGTGATTCCTGAGACCTAACTTCTCTTTAAGTTAACATCATGAATGTGGATGTCAAAAAAATATGAATCTGTCTAAACAAATTATTCTAATAACACATATTTAAATATCAACTTATTTTTATGGCTTGAATGGCATTATTCACATGCTGAAAATCGCAATAAATGCTCCTAGAAATCTAACATTTAATTTACATTATATTTACACTGTCACTAATTATTGCTCGTTTGTGAATCAAAGAAACTTCACTAATCATTGGTTATCATCATCATCATATCAAAATTAAATATTTCTCACATTAGTTCTCATCCCAATATTCATTATATTCAAGTCAGAATAATTAATTTATTACCATCAAATCATTTAAATGAATATTATAATCATCAATTCATTATATTCTTCAATTATCCACACATTCTCATTTCAATATCTCATTCAGATTAAATCATCTCAATTCATCCATTTAAATTGTTTAATTCATTAATTCAAGTTGCAATTCATGGAATTATTTAAATCATATTTCTTATTTAAATTTATTTAAATCCATTTAAATTTATTAATCATCAGCTTCTTTAATTAATTATCACCTTCTAATTCAGTTATTCATCAGCTGTTTAATCACCTATTAATTTATTCAATTCAGTTAATTTATTCAACCTTTAATTCATTCATTTATTTAATTCATCGATTTATTCAAAATTTAATTTATCAATTTATTCAAATTTTAATTTATTTGGTTATTTAGATTTTTATTTCATTGAGTCATTTAGATTTTTATTTCATTGGGTCATTTAGATTTTATTTCATTGGGTCATTTAGATTTTTATTTCATTGGGTCAGATCATTAATATAACTTCAGATTATTATTTTATAAATTATTATTATCAGAAAATCTTGTATTATCAAAATTATTTATTTATTTAATTTCCTAAAAAATTGTTTAATATAGGTTATAGAACGTTGTCTTACAGTTTTATCACTTCCAAGTTATATCTCGTATTTAATTATCATGCCAAAAAATTATTATTGCCTTCACAAAATCACGTTGGATCTCACTATCCAAAACTTCATCATATACTCTCACTTCATCAAATACCATATTTGAATACCATAATTATTCCACATAACACCATAATTATTCCACATAACACCATAACTATTCAGCGTACAGCATGAATCTCAAAAATATGCTAGACTGGGTTCGACAACCTCATGTCTGCCTCAAAATACTCATTAGCAATATTGCAACTTCCACTTATCACAAAATTCACTTAATCACGTTGCATGATCTACAAAAATATATAATTGGCTTCAAATTATTAACGCACACAATCTCCAAGAACTGTAATTAATCTGATCATATCTAGACAACTTCTTAAACAATAAGGAAAAATTACCTTAGTAATCGTAATCCAATTCAAGATCTGCTTTCAAATAGAGCATTAATCTCTTAAAATTCTCAAAATTCACTTCAAAGAAAAACACCAATGTGTTATAATATCTCACATCAAAAATATGTAATACTGATCTGCCTCAAAATAAATCTGACCATAAATGATTCATCTTACAAGATTCAATTACTTGAAATCCTTCTCAAAGGTATCAAACTACTCACAAAAGAGTATCAAAAGTATCAAAAGTATCAGCTGTTAAATGAATGTACTCTCAAAAGAGTATAGCAACAAATATTGGATTGGCAAACAAGAATTACAAAATGTAACACTGCTGACATTAATTTTTAATTTATTTGACAAAATTCGACTAATGTGTGACTAGTAGTTTCTTGTTTAATCCTCTTACGATCTTAAGTACACTCGGATGATAAAAATGAGGCCCTCGACTGGCAGGTAAGGTGTGTGCCACCACGCAATCGCCTAAAGCGAAAGGCCCTGCCCCGTAGACTACCATGATAATGCCCTAGACGATGGGTCAGGTGAGTGCCACCACGCAATCGCATAAAGCGACAGGCCCCATCTCGTAGACTGATGAGTGAGTGTACCAGATTGGAATCAACAAGTCTCTAGTTGTCACATAAAAGCGATATTCATTCACTTGAGTGAATAAAATCTTAATATCACCAAACAATCCAATAGGAAAAAAATCCCTACTGATGAATTATACATACTCGCTAGTATGCAATAAACTGACGAAATAATTTAAATTATCCAATTGCAGATCACGAGTTCGAAACACTTGCCACAAAAAAATATCTATCCAAGAAATACTATCCTTACTGAAAAATATCAAAAAGACCAAACTTCTGCCTAATAAAGCCAACCAATGGTGAGAACGTCGTATAATGGTGCCTGCCATATCATATGGTAACACCATATTCTAGCAAATGGAGCAAAAAATATCTAAGCCATGCCAAAAATACTCGTAGAACTCCTACTAGAAATATATACAAGTATGCCCAGTGTTCATGAAAAATCATATCAGGAAAGTCATAACTCTTACAATACCTTCTTATATCAGCTGTTAATATAATTCAAAGATCGCCGATAATCCTCGTGTGTGCCACAAATTTCTCGATAGATCGACGAAAACATTGTATCACCCACTGAACTAACGATTGAATTCATATTCCAAGTGAATCTGATGTTGGATATCCTCTTCTTCAGGAACCGAATCCATCGCTCTGTGGTGCCATCACGTCTCCGTATTCGCCTAGCCCGACATGATGAATTCAATATTATCCATCACGGATATTGTCCAAACTCTTCCATAAAAGTTCAAAAATTTAGAGTACCCCATACTCTTCCAATATGTCACGCCACTGTCCCATACAATGTTCGGTTTGCATATGACAAAAAGTTAATCTCCACAGCGGCTGAATTTCACTAGTAGAAAATAAATTATTTAGAAAAGTGTATTGATTTCTTAAACACCCTGTATCTGTGTTCGTAACTGATATTTCATAATTGTTCATGAAAAGCAACTGCAATACTGCTCGTGCCACTGTTCATAAAGTGCGTATTATTGTAACTGTTCACTTGCTAAAAAGCATTAATGTTTAACGGACCCCATGGTCGCCTTAAATATACCGGTCTAAAATACATCATCTAATAAGCCGTAATACCGTTGAAATATATCGAAGTCCATTTAAAAGTTCACAATAGCAGTGTATAATTGCTATCTGCTTGCACAATTGGACTGTCTAAACACAGGTCCAAACTTATTAAGTTTGACAAAATTTCGAAATAATGTTCAGCTGCTTGCATATCGCCTGCTTGTAAAATGTCGGCCCCAGCACGACCTGTTCCGCCTTACTGTTCTCGTATAATGCGACGCTGAAAACTGGCCTCATTATATCACTTTGCTGTGCTGGTCTGTATTAAGAATGTAGCTCGAAATTATGTTCTCAGTTCTATCACAATGCTGCGTATTACTTTAACGAACTGTAACATTGGAAAAGCATTGCTGTTTCACATGACTGTAACCACGATGTTGAAAATACATCTGCCTGAACACCGGCTCTCTTTCACTTCCACGGCTTGTGTAACTTGCCTTGCTAACTGATTCTCGCACTGCACACCGTGCTCCGCTCAACTTAACTGACTGACCTACTTTCGTTCCCCTGGCGCACGATGCTATCAGCTTAACTGGCTGGACTAATACTGTCGTTTTCCTAGCGCACCATGTGCTCTGCTCAGCTTGACTGGCTGGACTCATACTGCTGTTCTCAGACGGTGTGATGAGCTCCGCTCGGCCCTATCACGTGACTTTCCCCTTCCTTCTGCGGTCATACGTCACAACTATAATCTCGACCAAAATAATATCGGCAAATAAGTTATAACATAACTTAAGGAGTTATCTGCCTTTCTTCAAGTTATCACCATAGATTTCTTGATATATTTCCTTCTCTTCTGAGATTATATAATATTATATTCCATATAGATCTTTATAATACTTCAATATTCCTCCCATAATTCCATCTGCTTGACTGGTAGTGCCTCCTTCATCCTTGGCCTCCTACGTCATTTCCTACCATTCTTCTCGACTCGATCTGAGCGCTATCATTTCTTCTTTTCCCATAAATCTCAACTATGGCTCGATCTCAACTGGCGTAGCCGATAGCCTCAACTAGGTATCGAGTACAGTATGCTACATATTCTCCCATGTAGTGGTTTTAGACATTATAGTTGCTTGGGCACCACTGAGGAGGCTTGCCACGAACTACCAACCCAAAGCTTGTAGGTTCGCTCCTGGCCATGGTAAGTGTATTTTGAAAGGTAAAAAAAAAATCTCGGTTTGTTTGTCATACGTTGTTGGCTTGTTAAAGAACCCCTTTTGAATTCAGTAGGCTGTGTTCATAGTGGCAAAATTAATCTCGGGATTTTCCGCTAACACAAATTTCCTCCTTTTTCTATTAGAAAACACTAGCCTATAGTGTCAAGGAGCTTAGATATCTAATCTCCTTGACTTTCATAGCACTCCAAGGAACAACACAAATTTGACAAGTAAGCTGCACTCTGGGCGTCAAATAACATAGCTTGCACCCAAGGCCATACGATATTATTATTATTATTATTATTATTATTATTATTAATATTGCGAGTGAGAATATCATAATTAACTAGAAATCAAAACATCAAAATGAAAGCACGACGCCGTTTCTGTTTATAGTCACAAACGGACACCAGAATAAAATAAAATCGAGATGTGGGAATCTAAGCCAAATGGCACAACAGTTAAAACACCTCGTGTGCAACCGTGGTCGCCGATTTCTAACTCACTGGCGTAGCGTGCAGTTCTACGTTTTTTTTAGTGATCACCAGGTTGCGGGGTTTTAGTACTTGTGCAATGAAGTTAGAACGCACCGTACTATAGGGCACGTGGAAGCTCCTCCTGTAACCTTCGGGTATCTCTATGAGCACATGTGACGTACAGCGGATAAATGGACTGATCGCATGGTTCGTCATCTGTTGTGGATGGGCTGGCAGTTCATAGGTCGTGCGTCATCTCAACTCCGTGCGATACTGATCTGATAGCACTGTTTACGTACTAAAGGACCGCAGGCTGGTGATCAAGCCGGTGCCAAGGTCTGTTTTTGATGTGTAACATCTTTCCACTCGGTTGCTGGATACTTTTTGTGGGAGTGATTTTGAAGAATGGAACGGAAGTGGATCGGACGGAAGTGTGTAAGACGCACTGACAGCTGGATCGTATTCCTCCTGGACATTCATCAACACACAAATATCTTTTTTATTTACACTCTAATAATACTGTTTTAGATCCCTTAGTTGGGGGTAGTTAGATCTAAAACATACGTGTTAATGTGCTAATTTGGAAGGTGATTTCTAAAGAGGGCAGCTTCCAGTAGCTGGGTAAGCCTACCAGTGTAGAGTGTTGTGTGATGTTTAAATGCTAGGGGGTGCTCCTGTAAAGACGTAAGTGTCGCTTATGGGGATGATCTGCTGGGCGCAGGTTAATGTACTAGACTCCCAGCTGGTCAGAAGGAATTATATAACAGTCCTGCTTGTGTCAGCTATGCTGGCGGCTTGCAGCCAGCGGTCGCGTGTGAGAGACACAATAGAACTTGAGCCGGCGATTACAGGCTACTGTTGTCACGCTTACTCGTGGCGAGACGGGAAGGGTGTTAGGATGTGAAGAGGCGTGTAATTTCGAATACAAGGTGTAATTTACTGACCAAGTATTTATTGGTCAGTGATGTATGAAATTGTATGTCCCTTTTAGGGAAGTGTGAACAATAGTGCAAATTAGGTGTACAAGTTTGTGGGGTAGGATTTACAGAGTATAGGATATCTGAACACTGCTGACTCACCTGATGATAACAGCTTGTACCAGGGCCTCCGGCTGACACACAGTATGACTGATAATCGAGAGAGAGTGTGTCCTCATTAAGGCCTTCCTCTTATAGGCTTTGGTGTTGCTTCGTCGGCATTCCATCGATGTAGGTGTCCTAGTTAGCCATTGTGTAGGTGTTTGCGAGTGTGATGCAAGTATTTGGCAGGCTCCCCAATCTGGGCGGCCGCCCTTGCTGTGTGAAAGATACTGTTCTGGCTTTATTATGTCTGCCAGTTAGGGGTGGTTTTGATAGATGATGGAGGGTGGCTTCAGGGGGTGCAGCCCCCTGGGGGCCTGTACAAGCCTCCTCCTCTGATTAGTTCGCGTCCCCGCGAACGGGAACGGAGCGTGGAGTTGGGGTGTCGATGTATTAGGTTATTATTGAATCTTCCTTGTATCTCTTCTTTGTTTCTTCTGTGTCGTGTAGAGGTAGTGATGTCGTGTTGATGTAGCGATGTCGTGTAGATGTGAGATCAGCTCGTGTTCAGAGGGGTGGGTTTTGGGATATACATATACATTTGACATTTTAAAACAGTCCATGAGAAAAAAAATTGACATTTGCAATGTATAAAAAGTTTCAAAACAACATGGTTTTGATAATATATTGTTGTTGTGCAGGGAGGAAAAAACCCAGGGCTGGACGGGTGATTGTGCCGTCCGGCTCTATCTTGGGGAAAAATTGCTCCCTTCAATGAGAAAGATAGAAGAAGTAGAAAAAATAGGTGTTCCAAGGTATACGTTAGGGGAAATATTTAAAATATGTTTATTGTTTTGGGATAAAACGGAACACCTTCACAAATTTGGGCGTTAGAAGAAAGAAAATGAAAGAAACAAATCATAATCATTGTGTACATGTGATATTAATGTAGAGAGTGTACTGTTTAATATGTAATTTTGATATGCGCATATATTAAGATTTATGAATACCATTTATCCCCTCCGCAGACAATGTGGGGGTGCGAGGTATTATTTATACATTTATAGAAGAATAACTGCCCGTGGGCGCATTACTTTGTGCTGATTTGCAATTTACAATTATCTTACGGACTAACTAAGCGCGCTAAATTTCTGTTATTCTAATCTATGTGGTACCTCATCGTCATCATTTCTAACAATAATTTATGCTAAAATAGCGTTGCCCCCTGTGGGTGGGCGCGACTATCATGGCTACACAACCCGTCCTGTACATGAGGAGTCCGCGTTGTGTGGCCGTTTGTCACCTCTCATATTAGGTGAGATATCCGTTAAACGTTGATCCGACCTGCGGTGGGGTATATCCCACAGGCATATCTCCCCCGTGGTGCGGATTTATTACCTGTAAGCAAAATTTATTGAGGTGTGTAGAGGGGAGGAAATTGTGTGTGTAAGTAGGGGTTAGCAAGACGTGTATGGGCGTGGGCAAAATATTTACAGAGGGCTATATACAATGTCGCCACCTGTTGGTGAAGAAAAGAAATTATTGGACATATATGTATATGTATAGGGTGTTGCCTGTACCCAGTGGTCGGTTGTCGGCGCTGGGCCGATACCTGGCGGGGTGCAAGAAAATATAACATGATATGTAAGCACAATATAATAATGATATTGCCATATAAAATCTGGAGAGTGCCCATATTGGCGCCACTCTCTATGCTGACAAAAGTAAATGTCCATAATGATGGAGCACCCTATATTGGGAGCGGGTGTCCCACGTTGGAGCTCATGGCTGTATAGCAAGCATATATATGATTAATATCGCTGTCCATATGTATGTCTACTCCTGTCTAGCAACGTGATAGTGTACTCCTGTCTACCAACTAACCTTATGTCTATTTATAGACTACTCTTAGGGATATATAAAAAGTGGCTCCAAATGTTGCCTTAACCTAGTGTTGTCGGGCTTACCCTGGTACCGATTTTTGGTGACCAAGTGCCGGAATATTCTACCTTAGTCTATTTATGTTAATGTGTTATCGGGCTTACCCTGATGACGGGTTTGTCGGTCATCAGGTGCCGAAATATTCTACCTTAATTATGGTAAGTAAAATGTTTGCTATTTATAAGCCGAATGGTTGACCTTACTTTATTGCCGAAATATGCTGTGCTATTATTTAGCAACAGCGGTTAGTAAATTTGCTTAATCCTAAGTTGCGTACCAAAATGCAATTGTCTTACGTGCTAAAATTTTGACCAGAGCGATCGCCCGGGGCAGTTTTACCTCCCCAGATCACCACCCGCACGTATCCTAGAAACACCGGTTGTCTCTAGAATCGCCGGATTCCGCTCCCTTAATACTAGTTGTCGACATTTATGCTAATGATTATTAACTAGTATTAATATAGTCGCAGGCGGTTTACGGTGCCACTAAGCAAACCGCTTCGCCCGCTGTATTTGCCTGCTCATTGCCGTTACCGTTGCATATGTTGTCGTTGTTGGGTCTGCCCACTTTAACCCCTGTGAGTTGCTCGCCATGCTCCTCATTTAATGCCCTTGGCTGCCCGCTGCGTCACCATTTATGTGGGCATTGGACATCGTCCAATGGCATAATATCATCTTCGCCCTTATCGGCAGTAATAGTATCCTCTTCGCCCTTATTGGCATTAATAGTATCCTCTTCGCCCTTGTTGGCAGTAATAATATCCTCTTCGCCCTTGTTGGCATTAATAATATCCTCTTCGCCCTTGTTGGCAACAATAATGCTTCACTCCTGCGCATAGGAGTCTCGCTTCTCGCTCTAGAAGCCCTACTTACTTATATCTAACTAAAAGTCTAGTCCTAGTTGGGTCGTCCCTAGGGTCATCTCCTGAGTCCGGTGTGGAGTCGGCTATCTCTCCCACCATCCTCAGAAAGTCTCCCCTGCAGGTCTTGGCTTCGACGACCGTGGCACATAGTGGGTGTAACATCTCTTCGTCCTAGGGGCAGGCTAGGCACACCTAGGATTCCGAAGTTTGCCCGTGCCAGGCCATGAATGCCTCAACCTTACGTAGTTCGTCTGTTTGGTCTGGGTCAGTATGTTAACTAGGGTAAGGCTCAACATCGCCTTACCCAGCTCTGCTTCTGTGTGGTGCCTCTTCCCTTCAGCTTACGCTGTCATCATCAATCAGCGTGTCACAGATTCCTTTTTATATATGGAAAAAATAAGTGTACTGTGTAAATGTAAAATTTTTCAAGTGTTTTGGGGTTGTAGAAACTTCTAAGTGCATAGACTACTTTAGGTCTACTGTGCTATGTCGGATTTCCAGCTGTAATGCTTTGTTGATTTTCCTGGAGGCGTTAGTAGGGTTTATGGCATTAGGTTCCCTGTTATTAGGATCCGGGGGGCGTTATTTGTTGACTAGGCTTAAAGCAAGGTAGGAGGAGGTTGCGCATCTTCGGGTTCCATATAAATGGTGGCCTAGAGCCGGTGATGCTATCAGGATGCTTCTACAATGAGTGGACGGGGGTAGGTATTTCCCGGGATTGCAAAAATTTTAACAAAGTGTCATGCAGGTTTAATAATAATAACCCTTGGTATGTGGACGGGATATTCCATGCATGTGTCTGGATATGAGGCGTACCCGCACTCATGTAAGGATAGGTATCGGTCAGTGTAAAATAATATTATGTCCCTTTCATGCGGGATTATTTAATAAAAAAAATGGTTAGTATATAAATTTGGCCTCATCTCTGACTTAGAGATGCGCATTACGCTTAATTGTCGTTTTTCCGACACACCCCTAATATTCAGGTGTTAGCATTGAGATCCAGGGCGTAGTAAGCCCTCTCTTTAAACGCATGAAGTCTATCAACCCCGATGTGTATTTTGTCATGTAGTTTATCTGTTTTTATGTGTTTATGTGTCTGTGTTGGCTAATGTTGTAATTGGGAGGGTTATGGAAGGATGAGGTGGTACTATGTTGGCCTGTAGGCGGTATATTGGCTGTCTGGCTGGCCTTATCCACCTGTGCTCCTGTCATACTCACCTGGTCAATCTGTTTACTATCCGCTTCTTGGGATAGTAAAGTATGGTGACGCTATAACGTCACGACCTAATCTGGTCTCTCAGTTGCAATGTTAATGCAGACAGTGGTCGTAGTGCGACTGGTCATGTCCTGACCGTCTATGATGGTGTTAGGATTTAAAAGTAAGAAGAGAAGTGTTTATTGGGGAGGTCTGTTCCCTCAGAGTCCCTGTCTTTATTCGCCCCTGATTAGTGAGCGCGTGTGTGTGACTATGTCCCGTTACACCACGCGGGCGGGTGGGCTGTTATAGCCTAAGTCCTATCTTGTGTCGCGTGTATGGGCAGGAGGTGCGTGTGGCCTGTCACCATCTCTGTAAACATGTTCCCATGGGCCTAAGATAATATGGCCCACAGTATCTGCATATTGCTAAATGCCAGGCCTATTGTAACATTGTAGACTTCTGTGTCAGTATCCATGTGTCCTGTATGTTAGTGTCGCAATGCTTCTAGAATGTGCAAGTCAATGTTATTACTTGTGTAAGGGCAGGCTCTGACGTCACGTATGTCGGCTGTCGGAACGTGCCTTTTTGCGAACGTCGGCATGTTGTTATTGCTTGAGATTCCGGGAGTGCCAGTGTGCTAATCTGTCCCGCTTTTGTTAATCGATGTTATGTGTACACTGCTTTCGCAAGACTTTGTTTTGTGTAACCATGTGTAATCCATGTCTGGTAAGTCTATTGTGATCCCCTTGGAGGCCTAGAATTTGCGGTATGCCCTCTTGTAGGGAATTCCTGGGTCGCCACTGCCGAGGTAGGCTGTTGTAGCGAGTACCCTGGGGCGAATCTATGCTCCATTATGTATGGGCAAAAAGAGAGAAAAAAGGGAGAAAAAAAACCCTCCTGTGTCTATAGGCATGTGTCTGACCCAGTTATTTACTTATCTGTGGCCAACTTCAGTGTAATTGGGCGTCTGGATTTTTGTTTCCCATGGCGTCCAATTTTTGCTGGGATTCGGACCCGTGATCATGTAATTCTCCGTGTGCTATATCTGCGTTGTGTTTTTGGGATTTAGTTGTCCCCAGTGTGGTTTTTTGATTGTGTCTTCCGTGCCAAAAATACCATTGGTTAGTTAGTTTTTGGCACGAGTGTGTAGTGTGGTCGTGGGTTCGGACCCGGCTTGCTGTAAGGACCTGGTATGACGATATCTGTGCCGTATATACCATGGCACATGTATCGTGTATTTGAAATGCGCAGATGAAAATACGCATTCCTGTGAAGAGTTTGTGTCTTTTTGAATTCTCCTCGTAGTGTAATTTGGGGAGTTACGGGGTTCTGGACTTGGCGTGAATGAATGTGTATGTCCCAGTTCAACCTGGAGTGATCTTAGTCTGTCTGTGCCAGCAAAGGTCGCCCACGCGGAGTGTGTTATCGCTGAGCACGACAGAATTGAATTACAATGGCGTGCGCGCTCACTTGTTACTTGTCTGACTCTGTTCATGTTTCCAGCACGTGTATGTGTGTGAATTTGATTGCCCGTTCTCTTGTTGTGATCATGGCTTTCCGCCATGTAAAAGAACTTTCCACTCAAGACATTCATGTCCCCTAGCTTTGTGTTAATGTAGCGTGGGTCGAATATGTCCCTATTAGTGGTACCAAATGTCGTTATGCCTGTGTGTCACTGGGCCGCTAGTCGCGTGTTTGATGACTAGGTGTTGGAGGTGGTTTTATTGTTTTCCGCGTATGAATATCTGTTAGTGTAACTGTCCCTTACTTTCCTATCCTGCAACTGGATAGCTACCTGACCTTACATTCCTGGTATTCAGAAGGTTGCGGGTTTGAGACCGTCTTTAACCAGGATAATTATTTCTGGTGCCATTCAGGCTTGTGTCTTCTGGACAGTTCTGCCACGTGTTAGGGTCGTATCCCGGTGCGGTCAGCGAGGTCCGAAGGCTATTTCTTGGCCTTCTTTCCACGTCTGCCAGTGGGATCACTTCCCTTCCTCTTGACAGTGTTCCCGCTTGTGCGTGTAGGTGCTGTTTGGCGGGTGTGATATGCCTTCATGAAATAAGTAATGGTGTTTCCCCCTTGAGCTGTGAGTTAACCCCATGGTGTTTATGGTTAGTTTGTGTGTTATTATGGAGAACAAGAAAAATTCATGTTATAGGCATTGTAGTGTATCATGTATGCTTATGGATTAAGTACATACAGTTCACTTGGCTAACTTTCCTTTCTCGGGATTAGTGAAAGAGGCAAAAGAAAAAAATAAGTTATGCAACGCTCCGAATTAAGAGAGCACTTTGAAAAGAGTAGAGAAAATATATTATATCCCGTCTGCGCAATGCTTTATGCTTATCAAAGCGGGTTGCCAGGCAGCGGTAATCTGTAAAGATTGTGTCGTAAATAGTGCAAAAATGTTTAAAAATGAAAAGTAGGACCTGAGTGTAGGTATACTATTCACCTATTTGGTGACGTTAGTACGACAGTAATCTAGTTACGTCTCAGGGGAATCTACCACTTTTGAAAAATAGTTTGAGATTCTTAATTCTTGCTACAATTAGGGCTCTCGCTCGTCACAAGAGAATCTATCAAACTGTGGGACCGGAACATAGAACCTTTAGTCATTTCTACTTAGAAAGACCCGCCTAAGCTCTATGCAGTGGTTTGTTGCTTAGGTTGTGTTCGGAATAGCTCTTTCCGGCCTTAAGCCGCGTGGCTCGCCTAATTGGCTTCCGGTCGGCTTTGCATATTAAGACTTTGCATTGCCCTAAATATGTCTTTACTTAATCACGATTGTGAACCATTGATGGCCTAAAAAAATGCTAGGGGGTCAAGAAAAAAAAAACCAAGAAGAATTTTGGATGATACACTTTTGATTTAGCCATGTTCCACTGTATATACATGAAAAATGTGCAGTTTATGTTTGTGTCCCTGGTGGAAGTCGTTATCCCTGTCCGAGCGTCCTTGCTCGGAAAGGTGAATACTTTCGCCCTGTCACTAAGGTGTAGGCCCCTGGAATCCACTGAGGTGCCCCTTTGCTATTTTCCGGAGGAATTTGCAGCAAAGTAAGACTGGGCCTGCTTTCACCGTAGTGCCTGGCTGTTGGCCTGACTGTGGTTCTGTCTGAGGGATTAATTGCGCTCTGCGCTACCCTAGCAGAGTTTACGGGTGTGTGTGTATTTTTGCCTGACCGGTCTCGTGGGGTAGGTAATAGGACCTTTCTTATGCCCCGTGTACTGTGTGTTTGCGCCTGGTCAGAGTGTGCATGTGTGTGTTGTGCACCCTGAGGGCCTGAAGGCAACACCCTCTTATGCATTCGCACCTGGGGTACGAATGCCGGTGCCCGCTTCCATTCTGGCAAAATTGCCCTTTGAACTAGCGGTAAAGGCCGTTTAATTGCCTGTCTCTGCCCTGGCAATATATTTGAGCATAGTCTGGCCGATTTCTGGCCTATGGCCACGGTAGACTTCTGCCATTGTGTTTGCCTATTTGTGTAGGTGTATGTGGGCATAATGTGCTGCAGGGCGGGCTCTACGTCCTCAGCCCATGATATAGTTACCTCCCGTTTACTCCCTGTTATGTCATGTGTACTCGAGAGACCTGGCGTCAACTCCATCTCGTTCGTCCGTTTTGAGGGGGTTGGCCTGGGCTCTGTTCCCCGGTTTGGCAAAATTGCCTTCCAAACCGGAGCTAAGGGATGTGTAATGGTGTAACTTTGTCCCCGCAGTGTATTGGAGTCTAACCTGGCCGTCTTCTGGACTGTGGCCACGGTGAACTCCGTCCCTGGTGTGGCAGTACATGGCGAGAGGGACATCCTCGCAAATTTCCGAGTTAGCGTATCTACGCTTACGTCCTCTCTCGGCTGGGCTGGTGGCCCTGCCATGAACTCAAAAATGGCCTTGTTATTCTGGAGCTCGCGGTACTCGTCCCAAATTTGGGCGTACTGCCTGTTGAGGCTCATGGCTTGCTCAGCGACTTTTGTGCCAATAGTCCCTATGCGTTGGTGTTCCCTGATGAGTGTTTCCCATTGCTGGAACATGAACTCGTGTCGGCAGTGTAATTGCCAGTGTGCCTTAATGACTTGTGTACGGAGGGTGGGGATTTTCGCCCGAATCTTGCGATTCTTAGCGCTGCGGAGTGGCCGGACAAGTGCTCTTATGATCCGCATATACTGGGAGTGCAGGAGCTGCTGAAACCTTCTGAGGTAGTCCTGCCTAGTTTCAAAGACTTTGTGCCAGGCAATTAATTCCTGGTACTCCCCAATGCTCCTCAGCACAGCTAGGCGGTATAGGGGGGCCATGCTGAATGAAGTGTATGCGTCTTCTAATAAAAAAAACTGTGCGTGTTTGGCAGTGTATCTTGTATCTCTCTGATTCTTTCTGGGGGCTGGGGGGTTGGTTTGACATGAATTTCCCCTGTGTAGGTAGTGCGAAGCAAAAATGATGCTTTCTGTCTGAGAAAAAAAAATCCAGTCTCGCTTGGCTGTATGCGGTACGGGCCGTTTTGACCACGAGAACTCGTTGTATGAGCCCCTTGTTTACTGTGCGTGGTACCCGGCCTCTACCAATTGTTTTAGATCACTTAGTTGGAGGTAGTTAGATCTAAAACATACGTGTTAATGTGCTAATTTGGAAGGTGATTTCTAAAGAGGGCAGCTTCCAGTAGCTGGGTAAGCCTACCAGTGTAGAGTGTTGTGTGATGTTTAAATGTTAGTGGGTGCTCCTGTAAAGACGTAAGTGTCGCTTATGGGGATGATCTGCTGGGCGCAGGTTAATGTACTAGACTCCCAGCTGGTCAGAAGGAATTATATAACAGTCCTGCTTGTGTCAGCTATGCTGGCGGCTTGCAGCCAGCGGTCGCGTGTGAGAGACACAATAGAACTTGAGCCGGCGATTACAGGCTACTGTTGTCACGCTTACTCGTGACGAGACGGGAAGGGTGTTAGGATGTGAAGAGGCGTGTAATTACGAATACAAGGTGTAATTTACTGACCAAGTATTTATTGGTCAGTGATGTATGAAATTGTATGTCCCTTTTAGGGAAGTGTGAACAATAGTGCAAATTAGGTGTACAAGTTTGTGGGGTAGGTTTTACAGAGTATAGGATATCTGAACACTGCTGACTCACCTGATGATAACAGCTTGTACCAGGGCCTCCGGCTGACACACTGTATGACTGATAATCGAGAGAGAGTGTGTCCTCATTAAGGCCTTCCTCTTATAGGCTTTGGTGTTGCTTCGTCGGCATTCCATCGATGTAGGTGTCCTAGTTAGCCATTGTGTAGGTGTTTGCGAGTGTGATGCAATTATTTGGCAGGCTCCCCAATCTGGGCGGCCGCCCTTGCTGTGTGAAAGATACTGTTCTGGCTTTATTATGTCTGCCAGTTAGGGGTGGTTTTGATAGATGATGGAGGGTGGCTTCAGGGGGTGCAGCCCCCTGGGGGCCTGTACAGTACATAACAATTCAAATTTCTTCATTGCCTACTTGATATTTCTACTCTCGCACTGCCTTCTTGATACTCTGCTGCTAATCATATCAATATGACTCATTTTAACAGAATCCATATGAAATTACGTGTTGGTCTGTGAATCAAGAGGTTCGGGAACTGGACAAGCCTTTCATGATCCACTGCTGTGCACATTGCATTTACTCGCAAGTTGGCCTCTTTATAAGGAATTTAAGGTTATGAGCGGTGTCGCGTCTATTAATCTAGTTGATCCATATCGTATTCTTTATATAGGCTAGTGCTGGTGGAAGCTACAAATCATCTAATAAAACGAGTTCCGTAATATAAACTACAATATCTGTAAAACACTCCCTTTTATAATAGATTAATATTCGTGCCAATAATATTATAAAACAAGATGTTCAGTAAAGAACATATAGCCTACTTTCTCCTAAATGTATGAGTATAGTTATAACTCGTTGTTATTATCAAAGAGTATAATAGAACTATTCTTTGTTGAAGACCTTAGAAACGATTTACCTCTACCAAACGCCACGACCTAGATAAAAACTGCTACCATCATTGAAGAAAGAAAGAAAGATAAGAAGTATATCAAGAATGTTATGGATCTGGAGACATAATCGACCGGACTGGCGGCGTGGCTCAGCGGTAACGTTCTCGCTTGCTGGGCCCTAGGTTGCAGGCTCGTATCCTGGCGCAGTCAGCTGGCATTTGAGGGTGCACAAATGCGAGGGAGCCGTGTCAGTACATTTACTGGCACGTTAAAGATCCCCTTCGGGCCAAAATTCCGGCACCCCGGTGTCTCTAAAAGCAGCAGTAGTTAAAAGGGATGTAAAACCAATAACATTATTATTATTATTATTACGACCTGCCGTGGGCAACATCCAACTTTGAGTTGAGGCATGTCTTTACACGTCTGGTTGTGCATGGCTTTCACAACCCTAATTGAATTAACAAATCTTTCCATGACCCTACAGAGACGTGTGTATACAAACTATGTGGATATTTTCGATAATATAATCCTAACAGAGCGAGTGCATTCTAGCGGCCAGAATAAGAAACTTTTCAATAAAATCTGGAAGTTACCTTTTTGGCAGCTAGATGTCTCGAGTAAATCTGCTGGCGAATTATGTTTTAATTAAATATATATTTTACACCATAATGTGGACAATATAACGCTTAATAACATTTTCAAGTAACGCAAAATAGGCTGTTACAAACCCTTTAAAATAAAAAGTTAAAATGTATCGTAGTATCAACTTGTCATTCTTCAAATTCGATGCGCATAGAATGATAATGGTATAGTAATCAATGGATCCCCACGTAGACTAGTCGGGACATCTAGTGGTGAAATATCGAACAATATAATCCTAACAGAGCGAGTGCATTCTAGCGGCCAGAAGAAGAAACTTTTCAATAAAATCTGGAAGTTACCTTTTTGGCAGCTAGATGTCTCGAGTAAATCTGCTGGCGAATTATGTTTTAATTAAATATATATTTTACACCATAATTTGCACAATATAACGCTTAATTTTAAAACATCTGAGTCATTACAAAACAATAAACATATAACATTTCAAGCAAAAAAACTAGCTCTGATCGGGTTTGAACCATAGGAATCTGAGCGACAGGCTATCGCTCTACCACTGAGCTAATTGTGTCAACGAATATCGTTCTATTTAAAATGACTTAAATAGAACTTGTTAGCAAATAATGATTTATACTAAACGATTTCATCACTGGAGTATATTATTTATATATAAAGCATTTCATACAAAGTTTATTTATTTTTATCAGTACGCTATATTGCATTCAATACTCAAATTAGTGAAATATAAGTCAGGCACAAGATATCCGCTGCCATCTTGTCTTATTAATGAATCAGCTGAGCTTTTTAAAATCACGTCTGCACTATAGTATTACAAAATAAACTTTTAATTTCGTACGTGCCTCTTCCTTTAGAACAGTTAAAACGATTCTCGGCTCGATAATCGGAACTGGTGGGTCCCATGATATGGATTATAAAGTTTGCATAATTCGCACGGCCGCCATCCTGAAATGGTATGGCGGACGACCTTGTAGTTTGGTCACAAGACTCATCCTATACGAAGGTATGTTGTTACCAAATTTGGTAGAGATTGGATGATTTGGTTAGTCGTTATTTGATTTTACGTTTTGAACGTTTGAGTGGCCGCCATTCAGTTTTAGTAAAGATGGCGGCGATATAAAACATGACACTGAGGTGTCCTTTGCTAGTGCTACCTTTGTACCAAATTTCGTTCAATTCGCATTCACCGTGTTCGAATTGATAGGGGGGGGACAGACATTCAGAGTACACACACTCACACACACACACACACAGACTCACACACACACATACACACACACAGACTCACACACACACATACACACACACAGACAGACACACTTTTTTCGCCCTGTGTTGATCTCATAAGTCTACTTTCATTTTTTGCAAAAATCGAAAGTAGGCTAATACCGGTGTATCAACAATTTCACGTGAGGTTTCTTCTATGTCAGATGTTACACATCATATGCGAATACTGTAAGGCTCATAACGTGTTTTGTTTTAGTCTTCTCGATGAACAGTTCGGAAGCTTTTAAAATGCAGCGCCATGCCAGATGAACGGCTGCTGTAACGCTCACTGTGGGATGTAGCCATGGGTTCAGCACATCGCCAATGAGAGGTACTCTGGCACATCAGGAACACATGCGAAGTCCTAACAACTCTCAATTAATGTATGAAGGCAAGCGTATTTTGGTTACAGATTTTAAAACAAAATGTACATCCGCATGCCACTGACACTCGAAAGAAAGATGGAAGAGAAACGTGACTAAGGCGGAGAAAGTTGTCGTGTACAGTGGTCTGACATCCACAACGAGGCCGCGCTGATAAGTCGAGCACAAGGCTCTAAGATGGTTGCCAAACTTCTGAAAGAAGACGGCATGGGAAGTACAAAAATGGACTACAGTTGGTGATGGCGTTTCAGTAACGTGTGTTGGTGCCTCTGCAAGGAATGATAGTTGAACACTACAGTGGCAAGTTTCTATTAAATCTGTGGATGTTATCTTGAAGGATTGGTCTCCATTAGATCGGCAATGCAGCTTCGAACTCCTACAGTGAGTGGGGATTGTTTGGTCAGTTAGAAAAGGAAAATAATCTGCGAGGCTACGTTGATGGGTGGTAGGTAGGCTGTACGTGATTCAGACGATTTCAAATATCATAGTTGTTCCGTTTTTCCCTCACAGATTCAAACTCGCATACCTCATCTGTAGGTGGCAATATGTCGTCAATATCACCCATTTCCATATATATATATTATATTTCCTGTGTCAGCATATTTTCTAAAGATAAAAAATTATAGTTGCCATAACTCCAAAGCTCTTATATTCATCTTTATTTCCATATTAATTGTAAGAGAATGGTTCAAAGGGTAAATGTTTCATAATTGCACAAGACGATACTATGTACGACTATTATTGGCTAAATAGGAATCTGGGTCACTTGAAGTTGCGTTGGTGGTGGAGAAACTCTGAAAAGAACGTCAACAATTCCGAGGCAATGAACTGTGTAAGGTTTCGATTTCAAGATCTACTTTCTCTGGGCGATAAAATCTAATAAGTTCAGAAGAATTCATTGAAAGTGCAAGAGTAATTAAAAGTTTGCAGGGCTTCTCATTAGTGATAAAATAGTTATTAAAACTCATATCTTGTAAATTGAATTTCAAATTTTAGAACTCATTATGTTGATTATAAACTTGGTGGGATTCTCTTTTCCCCGTCATGCTGTTTATTCAGAAATGGAACTTGAGTGGCTTGTTTGGACGAGATGTTAACAGACCTATCCTCCGGCATGCATTTATTTTTAAAATATCTACCAGCGTAACTTTTTTTGAAAGCTTATCCGCCCAGCTTGGACACCCACGGACTCTGCGAGGGATCATTCCTCTACCGTCGCAAGGACTGTGTTTGGAGGCTCAACACACTTTGTCAGCAGATACAATTGGGGATAGTGACAGGCCGATTGCCCAGGTGACCGCTAACTTAGGTCTAACTAAGCATGGGCCAGGGTAGGGATTTTGGGAGGAAGTCGTTCGTGGATTTGTTGAATGGAACCGTCCCTTCGTTTGCCTGTTGGTGAAAATGGTAAACGATGAAAACCATATTCAGGATGGCCAAGGTAGGATTTGAACCCACGCTCACCCGATGCTAGTGGGGTGCGAGATAGTGCGTTAGTGCTTTCGGCCACCGTGGCCGGTACCAGTGTAACTGCGTGTATTATTTCACGACTAAGATGAAGCGTCAATGTGAAAGTTTGCAATTCGAATCCCAAATACGAAAGTGGCTATCTTGAATGTAATTATAGCCGTAGGTACCGGATGAGTTGGCCGTGGTCGTTAAGGCATGACTGCAGACATTCGCTCACATTCGGGAGGCGAGGAGGTTTGAATCACCCCGCCGGCAAACTTGAAGATGGTCTTCTGTGGTTTCCCATCTTTCTTCCAGGTAAATGCCGGGGTTGGTCCCTAACTATAGGCCACAGCCGCTACCTTTCAATTCCTCGTCCTTACATTCACACATTCCTCCCAAGACAACACTCCACACGGGACGGTAGTTGTAGCCACTCCATGGGTGTCCGCATAGAAGCTGCTACAAACTCTGGCGAGCCAAACATGCCCTCGGACACTCCCGGCACTAAAAGCCATACGCAAAAAAAAATAGTCGTAGGTATTTGGAGTGAATGCATACAGTCGGCTACATGGGCTCAGCCCCGTGAGGTAAATCTGAGAAGAGGTGGGTTCGATGTCTACCTCAGCCGTCATGGAAGTGGTTTTCCATGGTTTACCACTTCTATTCTAGGAAATTGCCGGGATGGTACGTAACTTACAGCCACGGCCGTATCCAACTTATATCCTACCTCAATTACAAATACACTCACTACTGTAGTACAGGCATCACATTGACACAGGTTATCAGAAAAATTATCCACACACACTTAAGTACACGGGGCTACATGGCCACAATGTGTCACAAGGCCCCTAAAGAATCAACAACAACAACAACTACTACATGGGGTGATGATAAAAGAAGTTCCTAAATAAAATGCACTGGCGAAAAAGAAAATGCAACAACAATCAAGGACTATTTTCATTGGCACTTAGGCTAATACGTGGGTTGTGGTGCTAGTATGTAGTCTAGTATGTAGTGTGTCGGTGTCATCGGATAACAAATGGTGCTCAGGAGGTTTGTCAGTGCACGCTCTGTAGGCACTATGCTGTTAATATTCACTCTAGGGTATAGCCATGCTCCGCTTGTGTTTCACAACTACAGCAATTGGAATGGGGTCGTATTGTAGGCTGGATCTTATTGACGGAATACTCCACATGGTGGTCACAATGTAGGCCTACATGTCGCTACTTTCAGGAGTGGTCTGTGAAACATTCCTTGCGATAGTAGAGGAATGATTCCTCGCAGAGTACGTGGGCGAAGCCGAGTTGAGAGGATAAGGGATTTTAAAAAATATTAATGTTATGGGATTTTCTCACATTTAGCGATCTAGAAAGAATAGAGAATATTAAGTCGAGATTTTTAAAATATGTTCTAAGATTTGAAAAGATGGCTCCCACAAGATTAGTCTATGAGTTAGCAAAGGAAACCTTCTTCATCGAAGACCTCAGACTGACAGTACCTTTGCCGGCTACAAGATCCTCTACTGAATTGTTGGAGGCTAGAAGAGCAAAGAGACATGAGATAGATCCAGACTTTTATATTACTGATGCCATGATGGACAGAACGTGGTCTAACGTGAATCAAGATCAAGAACACATAATAACGGGACTCGCCATTCTCGGATTCCATCATAAGATATGCTCCAACAGATCCTTCCATAGTCCGAATGACAAATGTGTTTGCATTTTATGCAACGAAAGGTGTACCGGGTACCATATTACGACGTACCGCAAAAGATTAAAATCATTAAGTGATTGTAGTAAAAATTAATGCCCATTCGGGCTTATCCTTTATTGTGTTTTCAGTTAGGATGTACAGTTTATTTTGTTTCAACAAAGGAAATCTTTAATAAACATTTAGCAAAATGCAGGTGTAATAATGTATCATCCCAGTATTTCCATGGAGTTAGTGTGGAAACAACATTTCAAAAAATGCTGTTAGTGATGGGATCTGAACCTTGAATGTACGAATGTGCAGCTCACCGTTCTTGTCGTGGGACGTTGCTTAACCAGCACGTCTTCACATGGGTTTCCTACAAATACAATGTTTAGGAAAGTAGTTTATCCAACAAGTAGGCCTATTATTTATGGATAAATAACTATTGAATGTTTTTGGCATACCTAATCCTGAATAACTTTCACGTTCTATCAGCTGCTGCCTGAAAGGATATCCAGTGTATTTGATCCACCTCATGTTAGTTTAATGTGAGGCACACGTGAATAATATCGCTAAGATATTCAAATCTTTGAATATTTGCTTTCTCTCCTTCTTCCAGTATCAGGGGATATGCTCTCTATTTGTAACAAAGTAACTCTCATATCAAGGAGCGCCTCAATTCCCAATACAGCTCCTTTTCTCTTTTAATACAAGGTAGTAGCTCTCATAATAATAATGCTACCTCATAGGAATTCTTACACCAAACCTTGCCAATATTCAGACGCCAGCTAGGGATAAGCTCATTATACTGGTAAGCTGGAAAACGAGATATTCGATAAAATTGTGTATTTGGAAAGTGCGTCAAACGAATATTGAGACAAAGTTGTAGAGATTAGTATATGCAAGTAGGGAGAATGAAAATACTGAGCTTTACAATTCGACATTAGCTCTGGCGTAGAGGGGCAGCTCTCAACATGGAGGCCCGATAGCGAGACCATAGCTGTTAGTGGTGCTTACGGTATTATGTGGTAATCTGTCACACAATTGTGCGGACGGTGGGTTTAAGAGTTAAATTGTTCTAAAGGGTGCCACACAATTTGTTGTTGCTTTATTTAGGAGCATAAGATATAGGTCATAAGACGTATGTACTAGTTCAGGCTGTTCCAAATCCACGAGTTTGAGTATGCGTACACGCGAGTACTCAGCAGTGTTGCTCGGAGTACGGTTGGAGAGGGTCTGGGGGTGATAGCCAATACGTCACTGGGCGAAGGTCATAACACAAGTCAATGCGCTTCCTGTCAGTCTTGATGTATCCACCGCGCAGTGACGGCAGCCCCCACAACAGAGCTGTATTCCATGTTGCAGGTTTACTCACGCAAGGCGGCGAGTACTCCACTGCTCACTGGTGAGATGCTCGGCTGGAACAGCCTGATGGAGACTATCGATGTTACTCTGATGCTGGGGGTACAGAGGTGTGCAAATTATTAGACTCAAATCAAGAACTGAAATCGGTCACAATATTTTATTCAAAATAATTTTATTGGCCAACTACTGACATGTTTTATTACCCTACTTAGTAATGTTTTCTCACCTGTGGACTTACAACATTCCCCATAAGGAATTGCGTCTGGAAACTTTCGGAATTGGGGATTCCGAGGGATAACTGAGCTGGGTCCGCTTTCTCCTCTTTCATTAAACTAGGACTGTACCATCTAAATCAGTTGATTTCAATCTATGGCCCACGAATCTTTGAATAGTTCCAGAGCAAAGCAGCAGTAAAAGTACTTCAAACTCTTCTCCTCTACATTAACACGAAAAGTAGAATAAAGTATTCAAAACAAAACGTGTGATATTTTGCATTAAAATGGCTCCTTCTTTAGTGGAAATTCTAAAATAATATTTTACTGTTATACAATTAAGATTATTGGTAAAACATTTGAAATAGTTTTAGAAGCTTGAAAAATATCTTTAGTGCATTAAGTCATGAAAAGTATAAATACATTTTTAGAAAAGTGGTAACGAATCTAATAATTTCCACACCTCTGTATAATGCAACTTATTAAGGTGGTTGGCAGAGGTGTACATACAGCACGCCGGGCGTGCTTCTGGCATGAACGGTCTTGCAGCGATGGTTAGGGAAGACTATACGTTTGCCCCTCTCTTTCCCGTATCACTCCCTCCCGCACTGCCTTCACTGTGTTGTGGTTGATCGGTCGAACGGTATTCGGTATATTTTAAATATGAAAACAAATTGAAACAAAACGAAAACAAGGAAAAAGAATAATGTTGCTGAAATTGCAATGCCTTAAATGAGTTCCATGATCAGTATTTCTTACTGTTTTAATGCTAAGCACGTAATCTTCAAGTACTAGTGTGTGGAGAAATGAGCGAAACACAATGTGCATGTGTCGGAAAACCAACGTATTGCACGAAAAGTTTGTTTTTTGATTAAATTACGTCTGGTCTGCTAGCGATCCCAACTTGACTCGGTCAGACGCGGCGAAGAGCTGTCGCAGCGCCATCAGTCAAGGCAGGTAACCCAGCCAAGAGAGGCAGGAGCCAGCCTGCCGGCGTGGGGCACTGCATAGCTAGCACGGCGAGCATGCAAAGACTGAACGCCTCTCGTCTGTGACGACGATCGATAGTCATGAAATTAAAATAGGGATCATTTCCAGTATTTGATTAAAATAAAAGGTGTAAAAGTCGTGGGGAGATAATAGACACTGTTATTACTGGGACTCAGCGGCTTCGGTGGCGTAGTTGGTAACATGCTGTGCCCAAGATAGCGGGTTCAAACCCGACCGAAGTCGTCGGATTTTTTTTAAGAGCATTAAAACTCCTTCAGTATGCCTTCCTTCGGAGGGGAAGTAAAGCCGGCGGTCCCATGTCAAAGATTTATGGCATGTAAAAGATCCTTCCGTAGACTAAACTTGTGTGAAGGTAACTTGTTAGGTTAGATTTCGTCGGAACGCTCAATCAAAGTTCCAACGTTCACCACTAGGTATCATTGGTATCTGGTAGCGAAAGTTGGAACTACTTGAAATTGAACGGAAATTGTAGCTCACCCTAAGGGTGTCCGCTGGAAGCAGCTACAGATTCAGGCTAGCCGAACATGTCCTCGCACACTCCCGGCACTAAAAGCCATACGATAAATAAATAAATATTGGGACTCGAATTTTGAATTTCCAGACTGTGCAGCTACCTAGTCCACGCCTAGAGCCTATTCAATAATCGAGTTAGGTTGAGAATTTTATCCAAAGCTAAAAATAGGTACCGTAATAGTTCACTTTCCGATGTCTTAGTTACAATCTCTTGTGACGTAACGTAAGAGGAAATAGGTGGTCTTTTAAAGCAATCCTTCAACCACCAAGTGGTGTAGTGGCTAGTATTCTTGAAAGTCACCCTTCAGGTCTGAGTTGGATTCTCGGCTTGTCAAGATTTTATTTTTCTGGTCTGAGGCCCTGGGATGTCGTAAAACCTCAAAGAAACAGGAACAACAACTACTCAATTACAAATACACACACTATTAAAGAAATTACGATACAGATTTTCAAGCAAAATTATATAAATGTACATAATAAAATTATTTTATAAATAACTAAAAGTATACGGGGCTGAAATGACTGCGATGTCCAAGCCTCTAAACGGAACAACAAGAATAACATCAACTGATCATTCTTTTCTAACAAGAATTCTTGATTTTAAAACAAAGCGGACAGTTAAAATAATTTACTCTCTTATTTGCAGTGTACACTACATATCATACTTTTTCTTTCTTCCTACTTTTCTTTTCACCCTGCATAATTGGGGGTACTGTATACTCCAGGATGTGATCGAACATCTCTGAGGACGCCCCTGGCTGTCACAGCACAAGGGTCGTGTGGGAACTCCAGTCCTAATTGGCATTGAGTTCCAAAGTGCAAACCACTCTCCCCTCCCATGCTACAGTTATTTTTGGTTGTGTTGTCAAGTTATAATACGCCAGTTCAGGTTATTTTTATGACATCGCGCGTAGTTGTGTCCAGACGTGACCTACGCAGAGGCACCACTTAGTTTTAATGAATGATTCACCACAGTAGACAGCGGTAATTGGAACGCGTGCTGGACACGTGTTTCTGACGCATTGTGACTACACATTAATATTTCCAATAAACTTCACGATGTCGACAGTGGTAAAGTCAACAAAGTGCATATTTCAATATGTACTACACAGGGTCACGGCTTCAGCGTTGAGCTGCAATTGGAGGTTTAAATATCGGCGCTAATAGTGAAAATACAGAGTGTATTCTTCCCACAATCACTACAGAAGAATACCCCAATGATAACCAGCTTCAAGCCCCGGTGCTCCGCTCCAATCTGAGACCAAGGCGGTCTGGGTTCGATTCCCGGTCAATGCATGTGAGATTTTCGAAGTGAAATGCCATGTCCTGTGGTTCGGATTCCACGTAAAAAGGAGGTCCCGTGGCTCATGATCTCAAGATTAACGGTCACGTTAAACTACAAGCTTCCTTCCTTCCTTCCAATCTGAGACCGTAATAATTGCAGCTAAGTGCACTGCTACGATCACCGCACCATCAGGCACATTGAATATAAACCCAACTCCACAGAATTACGAACAACTATACTCCCTGGATATAAAGAGCCTTTGTATATTTTCTTCAGAGAAATCTGTCCCCTTCGAGGAAGTCCGACTGGCTGCGTGGTACAGCGGTAACTTTCTCGCATTTCGGGGCAAAATTCTGGCATCCCGGCGGCTCTTAAGATCTCGGTAGATAAAAGGGACATAAAACCCCATAACATTATTATCGAGGAAGTCCAAGTTTACAAGCCAAATGTTGCTACGAACTGACTTTGAAACTTACGAAAATCCAAGGGCAGCGTGGAATCGTTTGTCTCCATGTATTCTGGAAATATTGGTCCCACCAAATCGTAGCTAAATACAGATGGATGATACATCGCAGCTCAGCATGCTCGTTCTCCTTCATTTACTTGAACATTAATTAATTAATTAATATTATTCGCTCATTAATAGCACTGTTCTCTATTAATATTTCAATAATAATTTTAAGATTACGCGTTTCGACCGTCACGCGTTAATCAACAAATCCTGATAACTAGGGTTGACCTTAAGATTCTTCACCACGAGGTAAAGGGAAAACTTAAAAAACTTAATTTTCGAAATTCGCACAGCCGCCATCTTCAGGTTATATACACAATTGAACTAAATTAGATACCCGTACATTACAATGTGTATATACATTTGCTGTACCATGTTTCATTGCGTTTGGATCATTAAATCGCGAGAAAAGTCTATTTAAAACTTTCGAATTAGCTTGGCCGCCATGTTCGTTTTTAAGTTAACCGGTTTTTGAAATTCTCATAGATGAATTTCCAGTAGTGCCCTTTATATCCGTACAAAATTTCATGGTGATACCGGTAATAGTTTCAGAGATATAAAATGCCGGTGAAATATTTCGCACAGCCGCCATCTTGAGGTTATGTAAACAATTGAACGAAGTTAGATGTCGGTGCCTTACAGTGTGTATAAACATATACTGTAACACGTTTCATTACGTTTGGTTGGTTAAATCGCGAGAAACGTCTATTTAAAAGTTGCAACTTCGCTTAGCCGCCATGTTGGTTTTGTAGTTACCAGGTTTTTAAAAGTTACATACCTGAACTTCTAGTAGTTTCCTTTATCACCGTCCAAAATTACAGTGTAATATCGGTAATAGTTTCGGAGATATTGAATACTGGTGAAATATTTCGCACAGCCGCCATGTTGGATTGGTGAGACGTAACAAAATTTGAAGGGCAAGGTCGGGGTAGCCCAAAATAGTGCTATGAACTTACTGAGTTTTATTGAAATCGCTCCTGCCGTGTAGAAGTTATTAGGGGGGACACACACCATCACACACACTATCACACACGCACACACAGACAGACACACAGACAAAAGGTGATCTCATAACCCTATTTTTTTATAAATGAAAATAGGCTAAAAACGAGATTTCTGAAGTACGGTATGCATTTCATGGATTTACGTCACTTTGGAAATAAGTTGTAGAGTTGTAGTGCTAAGGGATCTAAGTGCCAAAATGTAGCTTTTTTAGTTTTTCTCCTTAAAGTGATCTATGTGGCAGCACCAATGCAGTGCTATATGCTCTAAGTTCCAATTCTTCTCCTGGTAGTTGTAATACGCGTCAACAGATGGCCGAACCTATATGTCCAGAGCTCCTGTTGTGCTACTTGATCTAAGTGACAGTAGCGAGTTACATTGCCGCTACAGTAAGACGTGTTGTTGTTTTGCAATGGATGACGATGTTAATTTAAGAGATTTCGCTCTCATTGAAAAACGTGCAAAATGTTCGAAAATGCAGACACTTAATGATGTTAAGAAGGTGATAACTACAGCAAGACCTACGAGACCATACCGGGTATTAGATATGAGTGAATTTTTTTTAGATTTCAACAAAGCTTCAACTATGTATATTGGCATAGCAAAGTAAGGTATTACTCAGCCTGCGAGTGAACAAAGATAATCCTGGCTTTGTTATGTACAAGAAGAACACCTTCAATGACTTAGTGGAATGGGAGAAATGCTGTGTGTTAAGAAGAGGAATTACTGCAAATGATATTCTGTCAGCTCAACTAACCACCTTACCTAAAGTGCACCCATTGCCTGAAAATAAAAAGAAAGACATTCGCAATACGCTTGAGTTCATCGATGAAGAAAATAGGGTTTTTTACAATGACATTTTGAGTGTTTAATGTTCAGCGCCCCCTGCCCTTAGTTCAGTTAGCAGGAAATAACTGGACGGACTTAGATTATTTCCACTTTTTCGTTTTAGCCTATTTTCAATTTTGAAAAAATAGACTTATGAGATCACCTTTTGTCCGTGTGTGTGTGCGCGCGTGTGTGTGTGATTCGTGTGTGTGTGTCCCCCCTAATAAAATCTAAACGGCTGGAGCGATTTCAATGAAACTCGGAAAAGTTCATAGCACTATTCCCGGCGACCTCGATCGTGCCCTTCAAATTTTGTTACGACTCACCAATCCAACATGGCGGCTGTGCGAAATATTTCACCAGCATTCAATATCTCCGAAACTATTACCGATATTACCCTGACATTTTCTATGGCGATAGAGGGAACTACTATAAGTTCACTTATGTGACTTTTGAAAATCTGGTAACTACAAAACCAACATGGCGGCCAAGCGAATTTGCGACTTTTAAATAGACGTTTCTCGCGATTTGACCAACCAAACGCAATGAAACTTGGTACAGTATATGTTTATATACATTGTAATGCACCGACATCTATCTTCGTTCAATTGTTTACAAAATCATAAGATGGCGGATGTGCGAAATATTTCACAGGAATTCTATATCTCTGAAACTATTAGCGGTAAAACCCTGAAATTTTGTACGGAGATAAAGGGCACTACTGGAAGTCCATCTATAAGACTTTCAAAAACCGGTTAACTACAAAACGAACATGGCGGCAAAGCGAATTTGAAAATTTTAAATAGACCTTTCTCGCGATTTAATGTTCCAAGCGCACTGAAACCTGGCACAGGAATTATTTATACACATTGTAATCCACTGGTATCTAATTTAGTTCAATTGTTTACATAACCTCAAGATGGCGGCAGTGCGAATTTTAAAATTAAGATTTTATTTATTGTGATGTAGTCATGCGATCGAAGTGAAAGTTTGAATAATGAACCTACGCAATAATTTTCCTTTAATGGTATATGACTCTATGGCCTATACATTTAACAATCCAACATGGCGACCATCCGAAATATTTAGACGATACTGAATATCTACGAATCTATTTTAGCAATCAAACTGCATTTCTTAATGTTCATAGGGGCTATGAACTAAAGTTCACCTATAGGACTTTAAATAACCTGGTGATCACAAATCCAACATGGCGGTGACGCGAATTATAAATATTCACATGGACGTTTCTCGCAATTGAACCATCCACGTGCAGTGAAACTTGGTACAGTAAATCCTTATACGAATGTTAATCCACTGGCATCTAATTTATTTCAATTGTTTCCATAACCTCAAGATGGCAGCTGTGAAAAATTTTAAAATCTCCTTGTTTTTTCTTGTGTCCTAATTATGCGATTGAAATTTGAATACTACACGTTCACAATAATCTGCATGTAACAGTGCTTAACTCTAGGACCTACATATATAAAATCCAACATGGCGACCATCCGAAATATTTAGTCGGTTCTCAATATCTACGAATCTATTACAGCAATCAAACTGAAATTGTGTATGTTGATAGTGGCAATTAACATAATTAGGATATATGAAAATAAGCTGTACTTGTTGTAATTTCTGTTTCTCTTTTGTTTATTGAATTGTGCCTATAATGCTTTGGATAATATTGATGCACATGTTTTGCAATGCTATCACTGCTAAATAAATTTTAAAATACATTTTCCTTCACTATTATACTGTTTTGATCCTTTTACCCCAAAACTACTTTTTGGCACTTAGATCACTTAGTACTACAGCTCAATTCTTCTCTCAAACAATGGGTCGCATGGGGCACTGTAAGCTACTAGCATAGTCACTACAGCCACGATTTTACTGGGTCGCATCCGCCACGGTCGCGCTCAGCTCGTAAAATTTTCCTACAAGCCTTTTTCCTGTTGATTCTTCTTTAGAGATTTGAAAGACCATCCTATCATCTCCCCTCCTTAGTAAATAACCATCCCATTGAAGTCTTCTGGAGTTAATGACGATGAGTATTGGTGCTTGCTGTGATAGTGAGTGTATGTCCTTATTTGATCTTTTTTTCCAGCATAGAAAGCCATATTTCTAAATATTAGTATAATTTTAAATGTTCAACCCTAGTGAACAGGATCTGATGTCATCGCATGACGGTTGAAACGCTCAATCCAAAATTCCCCATTTGCGGTGAATAATATTAATACAAGTAATTCTTTCTGGAAAGTGTGTTATATATATATTGTTTCCCCACCTGATCTAAATGGACAAGACTGTTGGCCGACTGAAAAGTATAAATTAATAGTTTGTATAGCCAACACTGAATAAATGGCTTCGAAACTTCTCGTATCATAAAACGAACCTTACTTAAAAGTATCATGTGTATTACAGGGCATAGCGGTTATGTGATAATGATCACACTTCAGTATTTTTATTTTATTTTTATTTTTTAGCGTATGGCTTTTAGTGCCGGGAGTGTCCGAGGACATGATTTGCTCGTCAGATTTTGTAGCTGCTTCTATGCGGACAGCCATGGGGTGAGATACAAGTACCGTCGCGTGTGGAGTGTTATCCGGAGAGAAAAGTGTGATTGTAAGGACGAGGAATTGGAAGGTAGCGGCTGTGGCCTATAGTTAGGGACCAACCCTGGCATTTGCCTGGAAGGAAGATGGGAAACCACAAAAGACCATCTTCAAGGTTGCCGGCGGGGGGAATCGAACCTCCTCGCCTCCCGGATGTGAGCGACTGCCTGCAGCCACGCCGTAACGACCACGGCTAACTCACCCACACCCACAGTATTCAAATACGTTATTGGAAAGCTACCCTGTGAAAATGAACAGCAGTTGTGAACGTATTTCTGGCCTTATATCTTTTTAGGCATCAGTGAAGTACACTAGCGACAGGGATTTCAATCTGCCAGGCATTCAGGATGTTTAACACGTCTCCTTGGAGAAATCCCTTCTGGTAAACTTTCATGGAAAAACATTTCTTCAACATATCTAGATTTATATCAACGTGAACTTTATAATTGACTTGCTAGATTATATCAGAAGCGAGTAGTGGGTGCCATTAGAGCTTGGAGATTAAAACTTCTGGCCAGGTTTTCCTCTCATTCCTAAGCTGTCAAGAAATGCTGAAGTGGAAAATATATATCCAAGATTTGAGAGAGAAAGGGGACAAATATCTTGTCCGTACACTTTCTAAATGAAGTTTGGACAAGCAAGCCATTCCTTTCAGGATTGTGACGAGGGCAAACCCCACCATTTGTCTCTACACCGCCGTCATTTGTCTTCATCTTCTCGTTCGCTTCGCAGATATTTCCTCTTCCCTCTTCTCAATTTATCTTTTTATCTGATGTACTTCCAGTTTGAATTTCATCTTTTGTTAACTCAGCAAGCCTCATGAGACTAGACTACGATACGTCATTGCTCTAAGTATGGCTTATAAGTACTAGGTATACTTTCCAGTGATCTCAGTTTTCGAATGCGTTCCGTTGTATTGTCTATTGTCTGGGAAACCGTTGTCTCCTTTATACAACAACTATCTAGCATCGTAGTCTCTCTCAGTATGACGAATGTGCATCCAAATCACTAATAGTCAGATACAGTCCATTTCCCTTCTAAATTTGAAACATATACGCTTCACTGAGCGTTATGCCTCCATGATCGGTCCACTTTTCGTTGTTCAATTATGTTAACTTCTTCGTGTAAAAGACGCTAATTTTTATGTTTTTCAGGAAATAAGATGCATAATGATTTTAAATTTTATATTCCACAAATAGTGGTATTTTCCTTACCTTTCTTTACTCCAGTTAGATTATTATGTAACAAATTTGGATTCATCTCAGGACTCCACAAGGCTTCAATGATATTACTACCTTAGCTGACTGTCCTTCAGATAATTTGCACTGTTGTTGAGCGTTGCAACTGGGGATGAATATCGTACATAGATTGGATTTTATTAGGATGGGAAATAGGATATATTTTATTATTTTACAAGCTGTACCCGGCATGCGTTGCAATGCCAATCAAAGAAAGTGTTGGCGTTGAAATTCTGTTCCTTGAAGTGCATTTGGATACACAACATGTTTTTCAATTTCCGTTAACTGCCTCTAAGCTATCGTAAAATTGATTTTCTAATTTAGAACCATTCGTGGGAGCGTGCAAAACAACTTTCAAAAGTTTCATCGCAATCGGATGAATGGCATATGAACGTATAGGGGATTTTGTTTGAACGATTCGTGCGCTGTCACTCATTTGTTGATTCTACTCGTACGCTACCTATTGAGAAATTGATTTACTAAGTTGAAACCTTACCCTGGCGTGTACACAATAACTCATCAATTTTTCATCACAATCGAAGAAGGTTATATGAACGCATAGGGGATTTTGTTGAAACGCTTCGCGCGTCGTCACCCAATTGTTGCATATACTCGTGCGCTACCAATTATGAAATGGATTTACTAAGTCGAAACCCTTCCCTGGCGTATACACAACAACTCATCAATGTTTCATCGCAATCGGATGTTTGGTATATGCACGTAGGCTATACGGGGTTTTGTTTAAACGATTCGTGCGCTGTCACTCATTAGTTGAATCTACTCGTGCGCTACCTATTAAGAAATGTATTACTAAGTCGATGCCCATCCCTGGCGTTTCATCGCAATCGAAGAAGGTTATATGAACGCAATAGGAGATTTTGTTGAAACGCTTCGCGCGTCGTCACCTATTTGTTACATCTACTCTTGCGCTACTTATTGTGAAATGGATTTACTAAGTCGAAACCCTTCCCTGGCGGGTACACAATAACTGATCAATGTTTCATCGCAATCGGATGAATAGTATATGAACGCATATCGGATTTTGTTTAAACAATTCGCGCCCCGTCACTCATTTGTTGAATTTACTCGTGCCCTACCTACTGTAAAATGTATTTACTAAGTTAGAAACCGTCACGTAAGTGTCCACAACATCTCACCCAAGTTTCATCGCTATCGGACTAATGGGATATGAAGACATAGGGGACTGTATTGAAATGCTCCGCTTGTCGTCGTGTCGAATCTACTCGTGTGCTACCTACTGTGAAATGTATTTACTAAGCCAGAAACCTTCCTTGGAGTGTCCACCATATTTCACCCAAGTTTCACCGCTAAAGGCAGAATGGTATATAACCTTATACGGGACTTTGGTGAAACGCTTCGCGCGTTGTCCCTCATTTGTTGAATCTACTTGTGCGCTGCATGTTGTATAGTAGATTTACTGTGCCCAACTGGTCACGGCAGTCTGGCATCAAACTCAGGCCTCATCAGAGAAGACCAGGCAAATGGTTATGCCTAAGGTCGAACCAGTGGTCTCTAAGGGGGAGCCATTATATGGAACCCACAGAGCAATGAGAGGTCTACTGACACATAATAATCTAGCGTGACTTCACGATTATTTAGGTGCAAATCATAGCAATTTAAAGGAAAAATTATAAGCAAAATGCAAGGGAATGTACGTTTTCAGTGCATACGAAGTCGAAAGAAGGCTAGTTTGAAGTCTGACAAATTACTTTAGCAAGTAGGCGGGGTAGGCTCGGCGCCAGTAGAACTATTTCCGTCTAGGGCGGTCAGACAGCTCAAAATTAATGACCCGGGAATTCACCAGTCGACAACGAGCAAAGCTTTGGCGGAACCAAGCCCACAAGAAATTAATTAATTACAGATAAATGGAGCATTGTAATGAAATGGAACATACACACAGATGAATGTATTCACGGAGGAGTAATTTAGGAGTGGTTTTTCACCTAAAATTACGCCTATTTCTCAAAATGACCGCATTACAACCTAACTCACGCTCGAGAGCCACCCACCGTGGCGTCCCACGCGCTGAACTAAGGCAATTAATTGTAATTAATTGGCCGAAGCGATCGCCGGCACGCGAGTGTTTTTAAAACCTCCACGCCTAATTAAACAAGATGCAGATGTTATTTCGGCTGAAGACGGAGTATTTCAAGAAGGGAGTCGCTCTCACGTGTCCCGTGAACTACTTTGTGCAAGAAACCAATATAAGGGAGAGCAGCCTACGCCAAGGGTCAGTTGGAAAGCAGTTGCAGGGCAGTTGGAAGTCAGTCGAAGTCAGTGATGTAGAGTTGAAGACGTCAGACGGTCGCTCGAGTTGGAAGTTAGTCCTTTGTTACAAGCGCTCTGCAGTAAGCACGCCAATTATTAAAATATCAGCGTACCGCCGTTGAAGACAATGGAAGCAAATTGTAAGCTTCATCTGTAATAATGAAGTGCATCAAAGTAACTCAATGCAGATATTTCTTTATTATCTGACACAGATATAAATTCGCTACAGCGAATAGGAACTGATAATGTTTGGAACAGTTCGTATACCGGAAGGTATTGTCAATTATATGACATCAGCATCAGGAGCACTCCAGTGATGGGAGAGTGGAAGTTATTGCCACCTAACCAGGACAGTGAGGTGAACGGGAGTGCAGGGAACTAGGATCGAACATCTATAAAAACGCTACTAGATTTCACGGAGACCAGCGGTTATCATAAGTTCATCGCATCTCTGAGGTCAAGCGTAGGTGAAATCCAGATTAAGGATCAACATGTGAAATGATAGAGGAAGTGTGTATAAATTGTGAAATAATAATTTAAAGTGTTAATGTGTTTAATGATTAATATTCAGTGTTTATCAGTGGTAAAGGCCACTTGTGGTAATATGTGTATCATGTGTAAAAAGTGTGAATCTCAGTGTTGTGTATTGGATATCATGATGGATTAAGTCAATCATCATGGTAGAGCTCAGGCGAAGATACTGGTACTTTCCAGCCAGAAGGAAACGTGAGTACACATGCAAATAATAGCATTATAATGGCATAGTTCACCATGTAACGATTAATCACTTTGAAATTAAAGATGTAATAGTCACTTACTGAACGAGTTTTCACCACTCGTCTTGAATAAAGTATGACTTGGAAGGTGATTTGCTTAGGACCATTTAGGTCAAAAATAGTGATGGATCTAAACGTTAAAATAATAATAATAATAATAATAACTGGGGTCGGCAACCATAAAGTAAGGGCAGAGTTGGCCTAAGTAATGTTCAAATAGTGTCATGTCTAATTTAAGATACTGTCATTTGGTAAACAGTAAAGAATGTAGTGTGGAATATCGCGAAATACGAGAGCTTTTCTCAGTGTCAGTGAAATTTTGAATGAATATGTGAAATTAAAGTAAGCCAGTATATTTATACATTTGTGTTAGGAGCTATGTAAAGCTTTGGCTTAAATAGTATAACAGGAAGAGCGCAGGTACCTTGATAATGGAGTCATATATGTGAAATATTGTTTAGCCGCATATAGCGTGCAGATTAACGTAGAATCCAGTGATTTACGTAAGATAAGCACGGGAAAGACTAGTATAGCTTGCGCGTGAGGTGAAAATTGGCTTAATCCTCGAGAAGTATCGCCTTTGTGCATACTGTATTTGTTACGCAGCGATTTGGATAGATTCTGTCTATTGCCAACGCTTGCATTGAATTATAGCCACTATGGACGCCCAGCGAGGCGCGGTGTGCATTTACACTTATGGTCTGCCCGAGAGGTAGAATCATATTCGTCGACGAGGAACGTGGTTCCCAAAAATATATATGTTAATGACAGCTGCTGATGATAACCATGGGGTTTCATTATGATGCGCGTCTTAAAAGCCACAAGTAATCACCTTAGAACGGCAATGCTATCATTGGAATTTCACCCCTGCCATGAATGTTTAATAGGAGCCATTTGAGCCCAAATACACGGTAAAGTTAGGTGTTAATTAATTAAATGACTCAATTACTTAGGACTATGCCTAGCGGATCTTTACTGTTATATAATTGTAAACAAGTTTGGCCTTGACGGTAGAGAGAGACAGGGAATGTAGACCATTTCCGTGGCAGCCATCTTGGAGAGCTGTCTGGAACGAATTTTATGACCTGCTGAGGGAAGGGGAGGTTGCTCGACCGATCCCTTGTCAATTACAGTCACAATAGGACACTGAGAGATCTCGGTATTCAATATGCAATTAAAATATAAGTATTTTAGTGATGCAAATGGAATTAAATGGTATGTGGCAACTCACATATGTGGTTGAACCATAGAAATCAGATGATATTTGGCGAAGTTATCCTCTGAGGGGGAAAGCTGAACCAAAATAATGTAGGCATCTTCTTTAAAGTGCATTTTGCCAGTTTATGCTAATTTAGGAAAAACGGGTATGTGTTTTTCCCAGAACATGACACAGTTGTATCTATGATAAGTCCGACAAGACCCAGATAATCGTTATATGGTGAAACTATAAATATTCTATCCATGTTTATGTTTATTTTATGATTAAGAAGCATGACTCATTTTCCTAGAGCGTTCATAGGGATGGAAAGAAGGAAGATGATTCGCACGACACAACAAATATTTGCTAATAAATGTAGGAAACATTGAAGTAATGCTAATTAAAGTAAATGCCGTAGGAGACGGAATAATGTCTTAGTAATATCATGTTTATGTGACATGTGGTTTTTGTGTTAAGATATTTCCATTAAATAAAATTGTGTCACATGACGAACACTATGAAAACCTTGTAATCTGAACTATTATTGACAGGATATTAGAAGTAGGTTTGAGTGCATTGTAGCGCTATTTTTAAGGAGAAAGCTCACAGAATAACCCTATTTATTTGTGGGAATTAATTGTAATTTGTCCTTTGTTTTGTATTTGTTGTACAGCCATGATTTTAGACCAGTAAATATTTTATTCATAGGAATGTTGTGTATTTCCTGTAGAGTAGTTACCTGGTAGACTCAAATCCTGAGCATGTGGTCGTATTGTGGGCAGGAACGTCCCATACCTCGAAAGACCGTGAGCTAGTTGGGATACGAACACATGGTCCACATGGTGACAATCGGGTACAGGGGGGAGTTGTCTCTGTACTTGGATTGAGTCACAGGTAATTACTTAAGTCGGTCAAGGTATTAATGGTAGAAGCAAATATAGCATAGAAATTAGGACAGAATAGGAAGACCGCATCCCATTTGTTAATAAGCCACCACATTAAAAATAATTGTTATTCCTCCATAAGACATGCTTATATAAAATTGTAACTTTCATAAACCATAGTCATAGATAACCCATTATTGTTAACATGACGCTGACATGTGGGGCCAGTTTAAAATACAGGTAACCTCCACTTAAGCATCATGAGCATGGCATAAATAAGCATGTGACCCTCCCATATAAAAATAACATGGCGCCCAACGTGGGGCATGAGCATTAAAAATAACATGGCGCCCGTACGTGGATGGCTTATGGGATTCAGAAAAACCCCATAATAATAGCATGGTTTTCATGGGGAAAACCATAGAAATAATTTTTTTTTCCTCAAACTTGGTTTGAGCGATTGTGAGTCTTTCTAGATGATGTTCAGACGTCAGACAAATGTTGTCAGACGGGTACGAGGGTCTATACCCATTCCATAGTTAGTTTTGACATTTTATAATATGTTGTTGTTGTTGTCGCGGGATCGGAATCTTTTCTTTCCAATAGAACGCGCCAGTGTCTTCAGCTAGGGCCTACCTGAATCTCAAATTAAGTAGTACAGGATGGCCGGAACGGAAGAGGTACTCAGGTGTATCGCCGAGTTAAGGGAACATTTCGATGTTACAAATGCTAAAAGTAAGGAAGAATCCAAAGCATTTAAAGATGAGGTAAGCCAGATGTTGGCTACAGTCAATACTAGACTAGAGGCTAATCAAGCCGAAGTAAATACTAGACTAGAGGCTAATCAAGCCGAAATAAATACTAGACTAGAGGCTAGTCAAACTAATGTAAACACGCAGTTAGAATTAAACCTAGTAGAGGTTAATAAGAAAATGGACGACGTTAAAGAGTCTGTCCAGAGACAGGTAACTAAGAATATTGTTAGCGTGATCTCAGAAATGCAAAATGATAACGATAAACGCTTTGAGTCTATTGAATTAAAATTAGAAAGCAATTTGCAAATGTGCAGAGAGTCACAGCGTGAAATTAACGATAATTTAAACAGTATGTCCCGGGAGCTTAAAGACATTCAAAGTCAGAATGAAGCTAACACAAAACGTCAGTTAGAACAATTTAACACGTTTACTCAGACCGTGGATCATAGGTTCGAGGATAATGAAGAAAAATGGAATACGCGAATGGCAGGTTATGCCAAGGCTGTAGACGACGCCTTAAGAAAGCAGGACCGGAATATCCTTGACCAATGCAAGGAAATGCAGGAAATAAAGACGTCTGATCGAGATAATAAGGAAATAATGTCTAATATGAAGATACAAGTTGGAAAAGTGCAGAAAGAGTTGGAACAAACTCAGAACGACTTAGCAATTATCCATAAAAGACAGGACGAAGACCAAGGAGAAATCACGAAAATAAGGACTGAAATCTCTCATATACAAGGTCACATTCAACGGGAAGTTACAGGCTTACGCGAAGAGTTAGAGCTTCGAGAAGGCTTAAAGACTGAAGCCAGTGATAAGACTCTTGCCGAAGTAAGAGAAAGTCTAGCAGGGGAAATTATCCACCTGAAGGAAAACCTTAAGGATAATAAAGAAAAGGTATTTTCGATGGCAGAAAGAAACCGAGATCGCCTAGAGAAAATAGAACGGGAGGTATTAGCTCGTTTGGAAAGGACTGAAAACAGGCACAGCCAATTAGAAACTAGAATGATAGCGCAGGAAGAATCCATGTTGCGGAATCCTAGGTCTAGCGAAGGAAGTATAGACGAGAATAGGAGGAATAAATGGGCAGAGATAGAAATACAGCCCACTCCAAAGAATGCAGCAATGCCAAGTGACAGCCCGTATGCCACACCTGGTATGCCAATGGCTATGTCAACACCGCAGGAAAATGCTGTACAGAACCAAATAGTCACAGTTATAAGGGCTAGTGATGAAAAACCAAAGAAATACTCTGGGAGTAATTCTAATATGACACCCAAGTACTGGCTTAAAGAAGTTTCCGAGTACTTGAATGATGCGAAAGTACCGCCAGAGCGCAGGTTGAGAGCGATTGAAAAACTAACCGAAGGGGAGTGTGCTCTATGGTTTAGAAGTTTTAGGTACACGTTCGACACCGTTGAGGAATTTCGCCAAGCATTTTTAAGCAGGTATTGGAACGCGAGCGTACAACAAAACCTCAGACTGGACTTGTATTCCAGGCGTTACAGTACTAGTAACCCGACCAAGTACGGAGAGTTTTTTGTGAACCAATTATGCCGTTTTCGCGAGCTCGATGAAGGGCTTAGAGAGTCAGATTTATGCATAGCAATAGCTAAGCAGCTGCCGTATGAAGTGCAGCGCCTGCTAATCTCAGCAAACGCCAAAACTGCAATCGATATGGAGGAGGTGCTGAGACAACTTGATTTAACCACAGTGCAGCACGCAAGACAAAGTCGACATGTGGAACAAGTTAATATGACGAATACGCCGATCGAGCCAACGAAGGTGCAGACGAAATGCAAGTCTACAAGCACCGAAACAGAAAAATCCGACTGGCAGCGCGAAGGACGCGAAAACCAAAATTGGAGGCCAGCGTATCGAGGAGGTTCGAACCGTGGTAACCGAGGAAGGAAAAACTGGAATCAGCGTGGTACCAGAGACCAGCAGCTGGATAACAGAAGAAATTACGGCCGAAATGGGAATAACCAAGGATGGAGATCCCAAGAGCAGAGTCGTGGGTTCGATGAAGAGGCGGAAGAACTCTATCATGCATCTTTAAGATACATGGAAGAGCGCGGAGATGATCCAAGACAATCGCGAGTTCACTGGGATGAAGCGATTCGAAATAGAAGATCACCAGACATATATCAAAATGATGATGGTGCCAAAAGTCTGGAACTTCAACAGCATGAAGACAGGCAGAAGAACTCCACAAAGAATGGAGCAATTGAAAAAAAAAAACACCAATTTTAAATGACCAGAGAGAGATAGGTTCAGGATGGAATACAGTAAATGTTATTAACTGGATTGCCAAACCTGAGGAGCTTATCGAAGACCTCGATGAAAGAACGGTCAATGTAAGAAGGGAACTACCTATTATTATTGTAAACATTGCGGGAACGAAAGTAAGAAGTCTCATTGATACAGGGTCAACAGTGAGTTTGATAACCCAGGCATTATATAATGAAATCCAGAGTAAAATCCACGTATTGAAAATACCCATTTCAAGCGTGAAAATAAAAGGTGTCATACCAGACAAAGTTATGATATGCAGATACCAAGTATTTTTAGATTTGCAGATAGGGAACTCTACATTCTCACAGAGCTTCCTACTTGTAAATAAGCTGCCATATAACCTTATTGTTGGGATGGATTTCATAAGAGAGTATAAAGTTATTATAGATCTCTCGCAAGACATTGTAATGTTTCGCGCAAGTGAGGGATAGGAAGACTTAGAACTCTCATTAAGGCATAATGAAGCGAGACAAGAAGAATACGTATGGCATAGATACGGAGATATGACTGGGGAGGCAGTGTCGACAATAGAAGATATTGAGGAAGAGTTGGCAACACTGGCCGCAGACATTGAAAAGGATCTCGAACCAAAATTTGAAGAATGCTTGGAAGAGAAGATTGAGGAAGCTAAATTTGGTCCAGAATATAAGAAAATGCTAAGGGAACTGCTATTCGAGTATAAAGGAGTCTTCGATTCGAGACCTGGCCGGATCAAGAATTTCCAGTATGCGTTTCAAGTCAGCGATTGGACGCCATTCAAACAGAAGCCGTATCCTGTAGCTGAGAAACATTATTTAAAGGTCAAAGAAGCGATACAGGAAATGCTAGAAGCAGGCGTCATTGTAAAGACAGCCACACCTTATGTCAGCCCACTGGTAGTTGTACCGAAACAGGATGGAAGTGTGAGGATATGCCTGGACCTACGAAATTTGAATTCCAAGGTAATACCGGAATTTGATACAGTTCCACCCATTAAGGAGGTACTCAGAAGGTTCAAAGGAAAGACTGTATTCTCAAATCTTGATCTAACGGCAAGTTTTCACCATCTTGCTCTGGAAGAGAAAACAAGTCTGTTAACCGGATTTTTATTTGACCAGCACACGTACTCATACGTCCGTCTTCCATTTGGATTAAAAACAGCAGGTTCAGCGTTGATACGAGCGCTAGATAGGAACCTATCCGAAGAAGTAAAAGCTACAACCATATGCTACGTAGATGATATACTACTGACCTCTGAAACAGTTGAAGAACATGTCAGAGATCTACGCAAGTTGTTATATGACCTAAGTCAGGCTAACTTCAAGGTCAATATAAAGAAGTCTAACTTTGCTCAGAGAGAAGTTAAATTTCTAGGTCATGTAATCGATGCACAAGGAGTCAGGCCTAATCCGGGAAAACTGGAAGTCATAAAACGTTTCCCGAGACCAACGAAGGTAAAGAACGTCAGGCAATATCTAGGCGTTATTGGATTCTTTTCGTACCATTGTCCGAAGTACACCGAGACTGTAGCACCACTCCAAGACTTACTTAAGAAGGGAGGAAGATGGCGATGGACGGAGCAATGCGAGGAAGCCTTCGTGAAATCTAAACAGATGCTGTTAGATTATGTGAAATTGGGATATCCTGACTACACTCAGAAATTTATCATCCAGACTGACGCATCCTTCATAGGCATTGGAGCTATGTTGTATCAGGAAAATAAGGACAGGCCAGAGGAGAGAACTTATATCGCATTCATCAGTAGAAGGTTGAGGCCTAATGAAAATAATTATACGGTCACGGAGATCGAATTACTTGCGATACTGTATGCATTACAGTATTGGCACAAGCTGATTTATGGTTTTAGAATTATTTTGAGAACAGACCATAAAGCCCTAACGTTCTTGCTAAAAACTGACTTGTCGAGTCAAAGACTGACAAGGTGGTCCCTGTACATACAACAATTTCAAGTGGAAATAGAATATTGCCCGGGGAAGGACAATATCATACCTGATTTGCTAAGCAGATACCCTACAGCAGAGGAAGAAGAAACTCTAGCTATTGAGATAGAAGATAGAGATCAGAAGACCTTAGATGATCTGAGGAACATCACCGTTTTTCAACGTGAAGATCCCTGGATACGGTTGATGATAAATTACTTCGAGGGAAAGCTGGATAGAGGAACCCCGATGTATATGGAAGCTGAAGCACTTTCAACGGAATATCTATGGTTTAACCAGATGCTACATAAATGGAGCGACTCTGACCACACAAAACCTAGGATTGTTGTACCACCAGCATTGCAGAGAAGGCTAGTTTGGCTAGCACACCGAGCTTTTGGACACTCCGGTGTAGATAAGACTGTTGCCCTGCTTAAAGAGGCGTTTATTTGGCCTAAACTTAGAGAAACAGTCAGAAATACTATCAGGACATGTGATATGTGCCAACGAGTAAAGCCTAACTCGTACTTAATGAGGCAGAAACCTATACCACTCTTACCAGAGAAGCCATGTCAGCTCCTGGCGCTGGACAACTTTGGGCCCCTGCCTAGAGCTAGAAGAGGAAATAAACACACCCTAGTTGCACTAGACGTGTTTTCCAAAATGGTAGTCCTGTGTCCAATTCAGAAAACCAGTACAAAACAAGTACTTAAGAGGCTGAAGGAAAGAATCATTCCTATATTAGGACAGCCAGAAAACATCTTATCGGATCATGGAAGTTGTTTTACCAGCGTAGAATTTCGCAGGGAGTTGGAAAATCTGGGCATAAGACAGATTTTGTCCACGGTTAGACTCCCGGAGTCGAACTCCGCTGAGAGAGTTATGAGGGAGGTGCAAAAATACATGAAGATATACTGCTCTACTGAGAATTGGAAATGGATTGACGTACTTGAGATTATTGAATATTGTATCAACAATACCGTGCACGAAGCTACAGGAGAGGTGCCAGTGAGCCTACATCTCGACAGAAGACCCGAGAGGCCATGGAATAATGTCATCCAGACACCCGTCGATGCACAACTTGGACGTGAGTTGAGAATCCAGAGGACGTTCGAGTATCTCAAGAAACAAGCAGATAAACGACAGCGGAGAAACAGGAGGAAACGCTATCATAGACCGCTACTCGTGGGAGAATACGTATTATTGAAAAAACCCGCCAGTTCAGATCCAGAGAGCAGGGAATATAAGAAATTCCAGCATGCTTATCTCGGACCCTACCTGATTATAAGGGATCTGCAGAATAACGCATATCGGATTAAAGATGAGGCAACAGGTAGAGAAGTTGTGGTGAATGCAGCTAATCTGAAGTTATATAGTCCACCAGAAGACTATGATGCGAGAGAAGAGCAAGCTACACACATCCAAGTGAACGGGGAATCATTACGTATGCACGGAAAGGTTCTTGAGAAAAGCTTGCAGACTCGAGACGGGTCGAAGAAAAGCAAACAGCTCGCCAGCCCAGCGGACACGAGGGGAGAGTGCAGCTGTCGGCTGCAGGAGTTTTACGACCAGTTGAAGGAAGCCGCTGTGGAGTTAGGGGAGATGAATGAACAATTGAGACAGGAAAACGAAAGTCTACGAGACGGCAGACAAGAGTGGAGTGGGAAAACGTGAAAGCCCATTGCCGAGAGCAATGACCGCTTAAAGTAAACACTGCAAGGAGTTGATACCAGCTGATAGGCCCGAAAAATTCACTTATGAAATGAATTTTTCGAACTTAGCAGGAGAAAGATGTGCCCAACTGGTCACGGCAGTCTGGCATCAAACTCAGGCCTCATCAGAGAAGACCAGGCAAATGGTTATGCCTAAGGTCGAACCAGTGGTCTCTAAGGGGGAGCCATTATATGGAACCCACAGAGCAATGAGAGGTCTACTGACACATAATAATCTAGCGTGACTTCACGATTATTTAGGTGCAAATCATAGCAATTTAAAGGAAAAATTATAAGCAAAATGCAAGGGAATGTACGTTTTCAGTGCATACGAAGTGGAAAGAAGGCTAGTTTGAAGTCTGACAAATTACTTTAGCAAGTAGGCGGGGTAGGCTCGGCGCCAGTAGAACTATTTCCGTCTAGGGCGGTCAGACAGCTCAAAATTAATGACCCGGGAATTCACCAGTCGACAACGAGCAAAGCTTTGGCGGAACCAAGCCCACAAGAAATTAATTAATTACAGATAAATGGAGCATTGTAATGAAATGGAACATACACACAGATGAATGTATTCACGGAGGAGTAATTTAGGAGTGGTTTTTCATCTAAAATTACGCCTATTTCTCAAAATGACCGCATTACAACCTAACTCACGCTCGAGAGCACGAATACTTTAACCAACCAGCGGGAAATCCCCACCGTGGCGTCCCACGCGCTGAACTAAGGCAATTAATTGTAATTAATTGGCCGAAGCGATCGCCGGCACGCGAGTGTTTTTAAAACCTCCACGCCTAATTAAACAAGATGCAGATGTTATTTCGGCTGAAGACGGAGTATTTCAAGAAGGGAGTCGCTCTCACGTGTCCCGTGAACTACTTTGTGCAAGAAACCAATATAAGGGAGAGCAGCCTACGCCAAGGGTCAGTTGGAAAGCAGTTGCAGGGCAGTTGGAAGTCAGTCGAAGTCAGTGATGTAGAGTTGAAGACGTCAGACGGTCGCTCGAGTTGGAAGTTAGTCCTTTGTTACAAGCGCTCTGCAGTAAGCACGCCAATTATTAAAATATCAGCGTACCGCCGTTGAAGACAATGGAAGCAAATTGTAAGCTTCATCTGTAATAATGAAGTGCATCAAAGTAACTCAATGCAGATATTTCTTTATTATCTGACACAGATATAAATTCGCTACAGCGAATAGGAACTGATAATGTTTGGAACAGTTCGTATACCGGAAGGTATTGTCAATTATATGACATCAGCATCAGGAGCACTCCAGTGATGGGAGAGTGGAAGTTATTGCCACCTAACCAGGACAGTGAGGTGAACGGGAGTGCAGGGAACTAGGATCGAACATCTATAAAAACGCTACTAGATTTCACGGAGACCAGCGGTTATCATAAGTTCATCGCATCTCTGAGGTCAAGCGTAGGTGAAATCCAGATTAAGGATCAACATGTGAAATGATAGAGGAAGTGTGTATAAATTGTGAAATAATAATTTAAAGTGTTAATGTGTTTAATGATTAATATTCAGTGTTTATCAGTGGTAAAGGCCACTTGTGGTAATATGTGTATCATGTGTAAAAAGTGTGAATCTCAGTGTTGTGTATTGGATATCATGATGGATTAAGTCAATCATCATGGTAGAGCTCAGGCGAAGATACTGGTACTTTCCAGCCAGAAGGAAACGTGAGTACACATGCAAATAATAGCATTATAATGGCATAGTTCACCATGTAACGATTAATCACTTTGAAATTAAAGATGTAATAGTCACTTACTGAACGAGTTTTCACCACTCGTCTTGAATAAAGTATGACTTGGAAGGTGATTTGCTTAGGACCATTTAGGTCAAAAATAGTGATGGATCTAAACGTTAAAATAATAATAATAATAATAATAATAACTGGGGTCGGCAACCATAAAGTAAGGGCAGAGTTGGCCTAAGTAATGTTCAAATAGTGTCATGTCTAATTTAAGATACTGTCATTTGGTAAACAGTAAAGAATGTAGTGTGGAATATCGCGAAATACGAGAGCTTTTCTCAGTGTCAGTGAAATTTTGAATGAATATGTGAAATTAAAGTAAGCCAGTATATTTATACATTTGTGTTAGGAGCTATGTAAAGCTTTGGCTTAAATAGTATAACAGGAAGAACGCAGGTACCTTGATAATGGAGTCATATATGTGAAATATTGTTTAGCCGCATATAGCGTGCAGATTAACGTAGAATCCAGTGATTTACGTAAGATAAGCACGGGAAAGACTAGTATAGCTTGCGCGTGAGGTGAAAATTGGCTTAATCTTCGAGAAGTATCGCCTTTGTGCATACTGTATTTGTTACGCAGCGATTTGGATAGATTCTGTCTATTGCCAACGCTTGCATTGAATTATAGCCACTATGGACGCCCAGCGAGGCGCGGTGTGCATTTACACTTATGGTCTGCCCGAGAGGTAGAATCATATTCGTCGACGAGGAACGTGGTTCCCAAAAATATATATGTTAATGACAGCTGCTGATGATAACCATGGGGTTTCATTATGATGCGCGTCTTAAAAGCCACAAGTAATCACCTTAGAACGGCAATGCTATCATTGGAATTTCACCCCTGCCATGAATGTTTAATAGGAGCCATTTGAGCCCAAATACACGGTAAAGTTAGGTGTTAATTAATTAAATGACTCAATTACTTAGGACTATGCCTAGCGGATCTTTACTGTTATATAATTGTAAACAAGTTTGGCCTTGACGGTAGAGAGAGACAGGGAATGTAGACCATTTCCGTGGCAGCCATCTTGGAGAGCTGTCTGGAACGAATTTTATGACCTGCTGAGGGAAGGGGAGGTTGCTCGACCGATCCCTTGTCAATTACAGTCACAATAGGACACTGAGAGATCTCGGTATTCAATATGCAATTAAAATATAAGTATTTTAGTGATGCAAATGGAATTAAATGGTATGTGGCAACTCACATATGTGGTTGAACCATAGAAATCAGATGATATTTGGCGAAGTTATCCTCTGAGGGGGAAAGCTGAACCAAAATAATGTAGGCATCTTCTTTAAAGTGCATTTTGCCAGTTTATGCTAATTTAGGAAAAACGGGTATGTGTTTTTCCCAGAACATGACACAGTTGTATCTATGATAAGTCCGACAAGACCCAGATAATCGTTATATGGTGAAACTATAAATATTCTATCCATGTTTATGTTTATTTTATGATTAAGAAGCATGACTCATTTTCCTAGAGCGTTCATAGGGATGGAAAGAAGGAAGATGATTCGCACGACACAACAAATATTTGCTAATAAATGTAGGAAACATTGAAGTAATGCTAATTAAAGTAAATGCCGTAGGAGACGGAATAATGTCTTAGTAATATCATGTTTATGTGACATGTGGTTTTTGTGTTAAGATATTTCCATTAAATAAAATTGTGTCACATGACGAACACTATGAAAACCTTGTAATCTGAACTATTATTGACAGGATATTAGAAGTAGGTTTGAGTGCATTGTAGCGCTATTTTTAAGGAGAAAGCTCACAGAATAACCCTATTTATTTGTGGGAATTAATTGTAATTTGTCCTTTGTTTTGTATTTGTTGTACAGCCATGATTTTAGACCAGTAAATATTTTATTCATAGGAATGTTGTGTATTTCCTGTAGAGTAGTTACCTGGTAGACTCAAATCCTGAGCATGTGGTCGTATTGTGGGCAGGAACGTCCCATACCTCGAAAGACCGTGAGCTAGTTGGGATACGAACACATGGTCCACATGGTGACAATCGGGTACATTACTAAGGCAGAAACCTTCCATGACGTGTACACAATATCTCACCCAAGTTTCATAGCTATCGGACGAATGGTATATGAATGCATACGGGACTTGGTGGAAACGCTTCGCGTGTCGTCGCTCATTTGTTGATACTACTCTTGCTTTACGTATTGTAATATGGATGTACTCAGCCAGAAACCTTACCTGGAGTGTACACAACACCTCACCCAAGTTTCATCGCAATCGGATGAATGGTATGTGAACGTATACGGGACGTTGTCGAAAAGCTTCGCACGTAGTCACTCATTTGTTGAATCTAAACGTGCGCTTCATAATGTAAAATGGATTTACTTAGCCAGAAACATTTCCTGGAGTGTACACAACAATTCATCAAACATTTATCACTGTCAGACGAATAGTATATGACCTTATACGGGACTTTGTAGAAACGCATTGCGTGTCGTCGCTCATTTGTTGAATCTACTCGTGCACTATCTACTGTGAAATGTATTCACTAATTTTGAAACCTTCACGTAAGTGTACACAACATCTCTCCCAAGTTTCATCGCTATCGGACGAATGGTATATGAACACATACGGGACTTTGTTGAAACGCTTCGCGCATCGTCGCACATTTGTTGAATCTACGCGTGCGCTACCTATTGTAAAATGGATTTACTAAGTCAGAAACCTTCCTTGGAGTGTACTCAACATCTCACCCAAGTTTCATCGCAATCGGATAAATGGTATATGAACGCATAGGAAACATACACACCAACAGACAGACAGACAAACTATCACGTAAAATTGATTTATATATATACAAGCTGTACCCGGCATGCGTTGCAATGCCAATCAAAGAAAGTGTTGGCGTTGAAATTCTGTTTTTTGAAGTGCTTTTGGATACAAAACATGTTTTTCAATTTCCGTTAACTGCCCCTATGCTATCGTAAAATGGATTTTCTAATTTAGAATCAATCGTGGGAGCGTGCACAACAACTTTCAAAAGTTTCATCGCAATCGGATGGATGCTATATGAACGTACACGGGATTTTGTTTGAACGATTCGTGCGCTGTCACTCATTTGTTGATTCTACTCGTACGCTACCTATTGAGAAATGAATTTGCTAAGTCGAAACCCTACCCTGGCGTGTACGCAATAACTCATCAAGGTTTCATCACAATCGAAGGTTATATGAACGCATAGGGGATTTTGTTGAAACGCTTCGCGCGTCGTCACCCATTTGTTGCATATACTCGTGCGCTACCAATTGTGAAATGGATTTATTAAGTCGAAACCCTTCCCTGGCGTGTACACAATAACTCATCAATGTTTCATCGCAATCGGATGAATGGTATATGCACGTATATGGGGTTTTGTTTAAACGATTCGTGCGCTGTCACTCATCTGTTGAATCTACTCGTGCGCTACCTATTGAGAAATGTATTACTAAGTCGAAGCCCTTCCCTGGCGTGTACACAATAACTCATCAAGGTTTCATCGCAATCGAAGAAGGTTATATGAACCCAATAGGGGATTTTGTTGAAACGCTTGGCGCGTCGGCACCCATTTGTTGCATCTACTCTTACGCTACTTATTGTGAAATGGATTTACTAAGTCGAAACCCTTCCCTGGCGTGTACACAATAACTGATCAATGTTTCATCGCAATCGGATGAATAGTATATGAACGCATACCGGATTTTGTTTAAACGATTCGTGCCCCGTCACTCATTTGTTGAATCTACTCGTGCGCTACCTACTGTAAAATGTATTTAATAAGTTAGAAACCGTCACGTAAGTGTCCACAACATCTCACCCAAGTTTCATCGCTATCGGACTAATGGGATATGAAGACATAGGGGAGTGTATTGAAACGCTCCGCGTGTCGTCGTTCATTTGTCGAATCTACTCGTGTGCTACCTACTGTGAAATGTATTTACTAAGCCAGAAACCTTCCTTGGAGTGTCCACCATATTTCACCCAAGTTTCACCGCTAACGGCAGAATGGTATATGACCTTATACGGGACTTTGTTGAAACGCTTCGCGAGTCGTCCCTCATTTGTTGAATCAACTTGTGCGCTGCCTGTTGTATAGTGGATTTACTAATCCAGAAACCTTTCATGAAGTGTACACATCTCACCCAAGTTTCATAGCTATCGGACGAATGGTATATGAATGCATACGGGACATGGTTGAAACGCTTCGCGTGTCGTCGCTCATTTGTTGATTCTACTCTTGCGCTACTTATTGTAATATGGATGTACTCAGCCAGAAACCTTCCCTGGAGTGTACACAACATCTCACCCAAGTTTCATCGCAATCGGATGAATGGTATGTGAACGTATACGAGACGTTGTCGAAACGCTTCGCGCGTAGTCACTCATTTGCTGAATCTAAACGTGCGCTTCGTATTGTAAAATGGATTTACTTAGCCAGAAACCTTTCCTGGAGTGTACACAACAATTCACCAAACATTTATCACTATCAGACGACTGGTATATGACTTTATACGGGACTTTGTTGAAACGCTTCGCGTGTCATCGCTCATTTGTTGAATCTACTGGTGCGATACCAACTGTAAAATGTATGTACTAAGCCAGAAACCTTCCCTGGAGAGTACACAACATCTCACCCAAGTTTCATCGCTATCGGATGAATGGTATATGAAATTATATGGGACTTTGTTGAAACGCTTCGCGCGCCGTTGCTCATTTGTTGATTCTACTCGTGCTCTACCTATTTTTAAAGGGATTTACTAAGCTAGAAACCTTCCCTGGAGTGCACACAAAATCTCAGCCTAGTTTCATCGCTATCGGACGAATGGTATATGAACGCAAACGTGACTTTGTTGAAATGCTTCGCGCGTCGTAGCTCATTTGTTGAATCTACTCGTGCGCTGCCTATTGTAAAGTGGATGTACTAAGCCAGAAAATTTCCCTGCAGTGTACACAACATTTTACGCAAGTTTCATAGCTATCGGACGAATGGTATATTAATGCATACGGGACTTTGTTGAAACGCATTGCGTGTCGTCGCTCATTTGTTGAATCCACTTGTGCGCTATCTACTGTGAAATGTATTCACTAATTTTGAAACCTTCACGTAAGTGTACACAACATCTCACCCAAGTTTCATCGCTATCGGACGAATGGTATATGAACACATACGGGACTTTGTTGAAATGCTTCGCGCGTCGTCGCTCATTTGTTGAATCTACGCGTACGCTACCTATTGTAAAATGGACTTACGAAGTCAGAAACCTTCCTTTGAGTGTACTCAACATCTCACCCAAGTTTCATCGCAATCGGACGAATGGTATATGAACGCATAGGAGACATACATACCCACAGACAAACAATCACGTTACATTGATTTTTATATATATAGACAAGCTGTACCCGGCATGCGTTGCAATGCCAATCAAAGAAAGTGTTGGCGTTGAAATTCTGTTTCTTGAAGTGCTCTTGGATACACAACATGTTAACTGCCTCTAAGCTATCAAAAAATTGATTTTCTAATTTAGAACCATTCGTGGGAGCGTGCACAACAACTTTCAAAAGTTTCATCGCTGTCACTCATTTGTTGAATCTACTCGTACGCTACCTATTGTGAAATGGAATTACTAAGTCGAAACCTTTCCCTGGCGTGTACACAATAACTCATCAATGATTCATCGCAATCGGATGAATGGTATATGCACGTATAGGGGTTTTTGTTTAAACGATTCGTGCGCTGTCACTCATTTGTTGAATCTACTCGTGTGCTACCTATTACTAAGTCGAAGCCCTTCCCTGGCGTGTACACAATAACTCATCAAGGTTTCATCGCAATCGAAGAGTGTTATATGAACGCAATAGGGGATTTTGTTGAAACGCTTCGCGCGTCGTCCCTCATTTGTTGAATCAACTTGTGCGCTGCATATTGTATAGGGGATTTACTAAGCCTGAAATTTTCCATGACGTGTACACAACATCTCACCCAAGTTTCATAGCTACGGACGAATGGTACATGTATGCATACGGGACTTGGTTGAAACGCTTCGCGTGTCGTCGCTCATTTGTTGATTCTACTCTTGCGCTACATATTGTAATATGGATGTACTCAGCCAGAAACCTTCCCTGGAGTGTACACAACATCTCACCCAAGTTTCATCGCAATCGGATGAATGGTATGTGAACGTATACGGGACGTTGTCGAAACGATTCGCGCGTAGTCACTCATTTGTTGAACATAAACGTGCGCTTCGTATTGTAAAATGGATTTACTTAGCCAGAAACCTTTCCTGGAGTGTACACAACAATTCACCAAACATTTATCACTATCAGACGAATGGTATATGACTTTATACGGGACTTTGTTGAAACGCTTCGCGTGTCATCGCTCATTTGTTGAATCTACTGGTGCGTTACCTATTGTAAAATGTATGTACTAAGCCAGAAACCTTCCCTGGAGTGTACACAACATCTCACCCAAGTTTCATCGCTATCGGATGAATGGTATATGAAATTATATGGGACTTTGTTGAAACGCTTCGCGCGTCGTCGCTCATTTGTTGATTCTACTCGTGCTCTACCTATTTTTAAAGGGATTTACTGTGCTAGAAACCTTCCCTGGAGTGCACACAAAATCTCAGCCTAGTTTCATCGCTATCGGACGAATGGTATATGAACGCAAACGTGACTTTGTTGAAATGCTTCGCGCGTCGTAGCTCATTTGTTGAATCTGCTCGTGCGCTGCCTATTGTAAAGTGGATGTACTAAGACAGAAAATTTCCCTGCAGTGTACACAACATTTTACGCAAGTTTCATAGCTATCGGACGAATGGTATATGAATGCATACGGGACTTTGTTGAAACGCTATGCGTGTCGTCGCTCATTTGTTGAATCTACTCGTGCGCTATCTACTGTGAAATGTATTCACTAATTTTGAAACCTTCACGTAAGTGTACACAACATCTCACTCAAGTTTCATCGCTATCGGACGAATGGTATATGAACACATACGGGACTTTGTTGAAATGCTTCGCGCATCGTCGCTCATTTGTTGAAACTACGCCTGCGCTACCTATTGTAAAATGGATTTACTAAGTCAGAAACCTTCCTTGGAGTGTACTCAACATCTCACCCAAGTTTCATCGCAATCGGACGAATGGTATATGAACGCATAGGAGACATACATACCCACAGACAAACAATCACGTTACATTGATTTTTATATATATAGACAAGCTGTACCCGGCATGCGTTGCAATGCCAATCAAAGAAAGTGTTGGCGTTGAAATTCTGTTTCTTGAAGTGCTCTTGGATACACAACATGTTAACTGCCTCTAAGCTATCAAAAAATTGATTTTCTAATTTAGAACCATTCGTGGGAGCGTGCACAACAACTTTCAAAAGTTTCATCGCTGTCACTCATTTGTTGAATCTACTCGTACGCTACCTATTGTGAAATGGAATTACTAAGTCGAAACCTTTCCCTGGCGTGTACACAATAACTCATCAATGATTCATCGCAATCGGATGAATGGTATATGCACGTATAGGGGTTTTTGTTTAAACGATTCGTGCGCTGTCACTCATTTGTTGAATCTACTCGTGTGCTACCTATTACTAAGTCGAAGCCCTTCCCTGGCGTGTACACAATAACTCATCAAGGTTTCATCGCAATCGAAGAGTGTTATATGAACGCAATAGGGGATTTTGTTGAAACGCTTCGCGCGTCGTCCCTCATTTGTTGAATCAACTTGTGCGCTGCATATTGTATAGGGGATTTACTAAGCCTGAAATTTTCCATGACGTGTACACAACATCTCACCCAAGTTTCATAGCTACGGACGAATGGTACATGTATGCATACGGGACTTGGTTGAAACGCTTCGCGTGTCGTCGCTCATTTGTTGATTCTACTCTTGCGCTACATATTGTAATATGGATGTACTCAGCCAGAAACCTTCCCTGGAGTGTACACAACATCTCACCCAAGTTTCATCGCAATCGGATGAATGGTATGTGAACGTATACGGGACGTTGTCGAAACGATTCGCGCGTAGTCACTCATTTGTTGAACATAAACGTGCGCTTCGTATTGTAAAATGGATTTACTTAGCCAGAAACCTTTCCTGGAGTGTACACAACAATTCACCAAACATTTATCACTATCAGACGAATGGTATATGACTTTATACGGGACTTTGTTGAAACGCTTCGCGTGTCATCGCTCATTTGTTGAATCTACTGGTGCGTTACCTATTGTAAAATGTATGTACTAAGCCAGAAACCTTCCCTGGAGTGTACACAACATCTCACCCAAGTTTCATCGCTATCGGATGAATGGTATATGAAATTATATGGGACTTTGTTGAAACGCTTCGCGCGTCGTCGCTCATTTGTTGATTCTACTCGTGCTCTACCTATTTTTAAAGGGATTTACTGTGCTAGAAACCTTCCCTGGAGTGCACACAAAATCTCAGCCTAGTTTCATCGCTATCGGACGAATGGTATATGAACGCAAACGTGACTTTGTTGAAATGCTTCGCGCGTCGTAGCTCATTTGTTGAATCTGCTCGTGCGCTGCCTATTGTAAAGTGGATGTACTAAGACAGAAAATTTCCCTGCAGTGTACACAACATTTTACGCAAGTTTCATAGCTATCGGACGAATGGTATATGAATGCATACGGGACTTTGTTGAAACGCTATGCGTGTCGTCGCTCATTTGTTGAATCTACTCGTGCGCTATCTACTGTGAAATGTATTCACTAATTTTGAAACCTTCACGTAAGTGTACACAACATCTCACTCAAGTTTCATCGCTATCGGACGAATGGTATATGAACACATACGGGACTTTGTTGAAATGCTTCGCGCATCGTCGCTCATTTGTTGAAACTACGCCTGCGCTACCTATTGTAAAATGGATTTACTAAGTCAGAAACCTTCCTTGGAGTGTACTCAACATCTCACCCAAGTTTCATCGCAATCGGACGAATGGTATATGAACGGATAGGAGACATACATACCCACAGACAAACTATCACGTTGGATTGATTCTTATATATATAGATATACAAGCTGTACCCGGCATGCGTTGTAATGCCAATCAAAGAAGGTGTTGGCGTTGAAATTCTGTTTCTTGAAGTGCTTTTGGATACACAACATGTTAACTGCTTCTAAGCTATCGTAAAATGGATTTTCTAATTTAGAACCATTCGTGGAAGCGTGCACAACAACTTTCAAAAGTTTCATCACTGTCACTCATTTGTTGAATCTACTCGTACGCTACCTGTTGTGAAATGGATTTACTAAGTCGAAACCCTTCCCTGGCGTGTACACAATAACTCATCAATGATTCATCGCAATCGGATGAATTGTATATGCAAGTATACGGGGTATTGTTTAAACGATTCGTGCGCTGTCACTCATTTGTTGAATCTTCTCGTGCGCTACCTATTGAGAAATGTATTACTAAGTCGAAGCCCTTCCCTGGCGTGTACACAATAACTCATCAAGGTTTCATCGCAATCGAAGAATGTTATATGAACGCAATAGGGGATTTTATTGAATCGCTTCGCGCGTCGTCACCCATTTGTTGCATCTACTCTTGCGCTACTTATTGTGAAATTGATTTACTAAGTCCCCTTCCCTGGCGGGTACACAATAATTGATCAATGTTTCATCGCAATCGGATGAATAGTATATGAACGCATACCTGATTTTGTTTAAACGATTCGCGCTCCGTCACACATTTGTTGAATCTACTCGTGCGCTACCTACTGTAAAATGTATTTACTAAGTTAGAAACCGTCACGTAAGTGTCCACAACATCTCACCCAAGTTTCATCGCTATCGGACTAATGGGATATGAAGACATAGGGGACTGTATTGAAACGCTCCGCATGTCGTCGTTCATTTGTCGAATCTACTCGTGTGCTACCTACTGTGAAATGTATTTACTAAGCCAGAATCCTTCCTTGGAGTGTCCACCATATTTCACCCAAGTTTCACCGCTAACGGCAGAATGGTATATGACCTTATACGGGACTTTGTTGAAACGCTTCGCGCGTCATCCCTCATTTGTTGAATCAACTTGTGCGCTGCATATTGTATAGTGGATTTACTAAGCCAGAAATTTTCCATGACGTGTACACAACATCTCACCCAAGTTTCATAGCTACGGACGAATGGTACATGAATGCATACGGGACTTGGTTGAAACGCTTCGCGTGTCGTCGCTCATTTGTTGATTCTACTCTTGCGCTACATATTGTAATATGGATGTACTCAGCCAGAAACCTTCCCTGGAGTGTACACAACATCTCACCCAAGTTTCATCGCAATCGGATGAATGGTATGTGAACGTATACGGGACGTTGTCGAAACGCTTCGCGCGTAGTCACTCATTTGCTGAATCTAAACGTGCGCTTCGTATTGTAAAATGGATTTACTTAGCCAGAAACCTTTCCTGGAGTGAACACAACAATTCACCAAACATTTATCACTATCAGACGACTGGTATATGACTTTATACGGGACTTTGTTGAAACGCTTCGCGTGTCATCGCTCATTTGTTGAATCTACTGGTGCGATACCTATTGTAAAATGTATGTACTCAGCCAGAAACCTTCCCTGGAGTGTACACAACATCTCACCCAAGTTTCATCGCTATCGGATGAATGGTATATGAAATTATATGGGAATTTGTTGAAACGCTTCGCGCGCCGTTGCTCATTTGTTGATTCTACTCATGCTCTACCTATTTTTAAAGGGATTTACTAAGCTAGAAACCTTCCCTGGAGTGCACACAAAATCTCAGCCTAGTTTCATCGCTATCGGACGAATGGTATATGAACGCAAACGGTGACTTTGTTGAAATGCTTCGCGCGTCGTAGCTCATTTGTTGAATCTACTCGTGCGCTGCCTATTGTAAAGTGGATTTACTAAGCCAGAAAATTTCCCTGCAGTGTACACAACATTTTACGCAAGTTTCATAGCTATCGGACGAATGGTATATGAATGCATACGGGACTTTGTTGAAACGCATTGCGTGTCGTCGCTCATTTGTTGAATCTACTTGTGCGCTATCTACTGTGAAATGTATTCACTAATTTTGAAACCTTCACGTAAGTGTACACAACATCTCACCCAAGTTTCATCGCTATCGGACGAATGGTATATGAACACATACGGGACTTTGTTGAAATGCTTCGCGCATCGTCGCTCATTTGTTGAATCTACGCGTGCGCTACCTATTGTAAAATGGATTTACTAAGTCAGAAACCTTCCTTGGAGTGTACTCAACATCTCACCCAAGTTTCATCGCAATCGGAAGAATGGTATATGAACGCATAGGAGACATACCCACAGACATACCCACAGACAAACTATCACGTTACATTGATTTTTATATATATAGATTTGAATATCTTCCTCCACCTAAATGCTACCCAAGGTCACAAAATACACACTAATACAACGTTTGAAAGGAGCACTTGAAATATAACACAAAACTCTTCAAAAAGAAACAACAACAAAAAATTAAAATTCTAAAAAAGATTTGTGAAACCAAAGTCTAGACACTGAGAACTAAGAAAAAAACAATATCTGAGAAATGTACAACGCAAGTGTCTCTGAAACAAAAGTACAAGAATATTTAAAACCGAAACAGTACGAATTTCACAAAATATCCTGATGTCCTGTTGATTTTATCCTATTGAGTAAAGATGGTGTCTCACAATTAGGATAAAGAATTATATTTTAATAAGTTTTTTTGGGAGTTTATTGGACTAGAATGAATGATAATGAACATGATTTTAACAGTCGTTGACAATAACACTATTGTAATTCTCGCCAGTTTTACCTTAGCAACATGCGCAAAAAGTTCGTATGACGGGAGGGGCAGATGACTTCATTGTTGCGCCCCATAAAACAACAATAAACATAATCATTCGTTTGATAGAAGTGAGCATAATCCATTACTGTTTCTTGCATCTTTAATTGACACAGTCCTACTTCATTGCTTTCAGTTTAATATGAGAGTAACTACATGCTATTCCGTGCTCAAAATATTTCATGGCGATAAAACTTTAAAAGTCCAACAAGATTCATGATTTTATTTAATAGCTAGCCCAGAAACAAAACCCCCTACTTTTCCATGAATTTGATTTGCAGTTTACTTTTCCCAGACGCAGATGATACTGCTCGTTTTGGGCATTTTGAATGTTTTGGGGAATCGGCATACTTATTACATTCTATTTCATGTCAATAATTCATCATTTGTTCATGAAACATACGGTACTGATTCATATAGATTGACAGTTATGAGCATCGCTTTTGAGCTCATGTCACGGATTATTGCGATATATCACTTGAATCAAGATTGTATCTTACTGTAGGATCTGTTTAACCATTATTCATTTGATAATCCGTTTTCACTGTGGGTATGAGAATCCTCAGAAGTAATCCCTTTGGGGCTGCAGTCAGAGAAATATCTTCCTATCTCAACTCCATTTCTCAAATAGAATAGCGAGTTGTAATCCCTAATTCCCTGCTTATGAAGATTATGTCAGTTCCAGTTGTCTGTGGAGATAATTGGCACGGTGTATTCCCAGAGCTATCTACAGCTGCTCCTTAGTGAAGTGAAATGGAAACTTCTTCAAAGCAGATGCCCTTTCTTGGCGCAATTCCATTTAGAATTGTGAGTGACGTCTCGGAATTATATTTTAAGTATTTCTCGTTCATGAATCGCAGTCGTCAGATGTTCTTACTTATAACAGAAAACGATGGCTTATATTAAGGTGTTAGCATACGAGCTATTCCATCAATTTGTTTCGAAAATTCAGAAATTTTATTTGCTTATTTAATTTATATTACAATTAAATTGGAAGAATGAGAAAATCGACATGTACAAAAAAAAAGTAAAATTAAGTAAAAGTAGGCTAAGTTAATGTATAATGATGCAGTTTTAGGATTATGACCTTCATCAGATCCTGATCATTGGGGTTGAGGTTTAAATTGGGGAGGTTGGATGGTTCCTAACGTAAGGTCACGTCCACCTCCTTCCCAATCCTCACAAATACACACACTACTAGAGACAATACAGTAACATAGGTTATCAGAAAAGTTCGTCACACACACACCCAAGTTCATGGGGCTAAATTACCAGCTGTCCATGACCCTGAAATGAAGCAATAAAGACAACTAAAAGAAGAAGTCCAAGTTTCAAAAAGGTTATCAATGAATTGTGTCACACTAGATAGAACTCTGTCTTTTAAATTTCACCTCACAAAATCTGCTGCTAAGCTGAGGATAGGAAATAATCTCATTCAAAACCTATGTGGAACAACATGGGGATCATCAGCGGCAACTCTGCGGACTTCTGCTTTGAGTTTGGTATAGTCTGCGGCGGAATACTCTGCTGGCATGGCTGAACAGCGCTCATGTAAGCAAAATACTATACGTATCATTTCCGGAACAATTACAGTAGATCTACTCCCACCTTATTGCTGCCTATCCTGAGCCATATACCACCCCCAAATCTGCGAATGAAATAAGCCTTGATAAGAGAATACCAAAAAGATACGAAACTTACAGTAGTCGCATATGATGTGTAACATCTGACATGTTATCCTACTATGAAATTGAGATGAAATGTATGTGAAGTCATCTATGTTATTCTACTCGTATACTACACAGCTTGGCCTTTTTTAAAATGTTAATTTACGCTCCGTTTTCATACTGGTACTATGATGAATGTATAGATTGAATTGGAGATATGCTACTGTCACACTTGTTTGAACAAACGTCACATATTATTGTATAAATTAAGAGGAGGAATGAATCCATGGTCTGTAGCCTATCTATAGACTACTAGAAATAATGTTCAATACAATCAATACGGATTCCTGACCCGGTCGGAGACTGGAAGCAGGCTGTGGATTTTTAGCCTATTTTCAATTTTGAAAAAAAAAAAAAAAAAAAAAAGGCTTATGAGATCACCTTTTGTCCGTGTATGTGCGCGCGCGTGTGTGTGTGTGTGTGTGTGTGAGGTGTGTGTGTGTGTGTGTCCCCCCTAATAAATTCTAAACGGCTGGAGGGATTTCAATGAAAATCGGAACATTCTCGCCGACCCCGACCGTGCCCTTCAAATTTCATTGTCTCTCACCAATCCAACATGGCGGCTGTGCGAAATATTTCACCAGCATTCAGTATCTCCGAAACCATTACCGATATCACGCTGAAATGTTGTACGGTGATAAAGGGAACTACTAGAAGTTCACATATGAGACTTTCAAAAACCTGGTAACTACAAAACCAACATGGCGGCCAAGCGAATTTGAGACTTTTAAATCGACTTTTCTCGCGATTTAACCATCCAAACGTAATGACACATGGTACAGCAAATGTTTATACACATTGTAATACACTGGGGTCTAATTTAGTTCAATTGTTTGCATAACCTCAAAATGGCAGCTGTGCGAAATATTTCACTGGCATTCAATATCTCCGAAACTATTTAAGATATCACGCTGAAATTTTGTACGGTGATAAAGAGCACTGCTACAAGTTTATCTATGTAACTTTCAAAAACCTGTAAAGTAAAACCGAACATGGTGGCCAAGCGAAATTGATATACTTTAATAGACTTTTCTCGTGACTTAACCGTCTGAGCGCAGTGAAATGCGGTAAGGTAAATGATTATTCATATTGTAATGCACTGGCATCTCATTTAGTTCAATTGTTTACATAACATCAATATGATGGCTGTGCCAAATTTTAAAATAATTTTTGTTTCTTGTGTCGTAATCATGCGATCGGAGTGAAAGCTTGAAAAATGAAGCTACGCAATAATTTTCCTTTAATTGTACATAACTCGATGGCCTATACATTTAACAATCCAAAATGGAGAGCATCTGAAATATTTTGACGGTTCTCAATATCTACGAATCTTTTACAGCAATCAAACTGAAATTTTTATGTTCATAGAGGCTATGAACTTAAGTTCGTCTATATGACTTTCAGTCTCCTGGTGAGCACAAATCCAACATGGCGGCGACGCGAAGTTTAAATATTTAAATGGACGTTGCTCGTGATTTCACCTTCTGAGTGCAGTGAAACTCTGCACGTTAAATGCTTATACAAATGTTAATCCACTGGCATCTAATTTATTTCAATTGTTTTCATAACCACAAGATGGCAGCTGTGCGAAATTTTAAAATCTCGATTCTACTTCTTGTGTCCTAATCATGCGATTGAAGTCTGAAAACCACACGTACAGAATAATCTTCATGTAATATTACAAAAATAAAAATAAAAACCTGGCTGCCATCTGAAATATTTAGACGGTTCTCAATATCTACGAATCTATCACAACAATCAAACAGAAATTTTGTACGTGGATAGAGGCAATTAACATGAGTAGGATATATGAAAATAGGCTGTATAGTTCTTCACGGAACTACTTGTTCATAATCAATCCAGTAGCAATAATAATTGCTGGGACTGGGGTTCGAAACTGAGGCCTCATAATTCGCAGACCAAGATGTTATCCACGCAGCCAATACAAGCACAGAAATGTAGAGTACAAGACAGTTACTCATTTTCACGTGCCGGCAATAAAATGCTCCATTAATATTTTGCTTTTTTTCGATAATGTTCCTGCGTGAAATTGAGTTTTAAATTAGTTATGAATACGCCTACATGACAGTAGAGGGAATTAATATAGTGGTCTATGAAAGGCTAGCTCTGTTCCCGTATCAAAACATCGATATATATTACAGTGATCACTGCATTACCGCAATGTGGGTTAATATCTAAATAGCCATTGTGCAGAAACATAATACCGGCTTTGCCGACTAGTTACAATGTTTCATATTAAAGCATATCGTCATTTAAATTCTGATACGAAGACTTTTAACATGTGGTTTGTGTTTCAATGCGTTGACACCAGAGTTCGCATGAGCGTTTACCGTTCAGTATGAATGTGTTGGGCAAAGTTACTCGGGGAGTGGATGCCTATCACTTTTATCCAGAGACTGAAAAACAGACTCTTAATAAATCATATTTGTTTTCAGCAATATTTTTACACCAAAGAACGACAACTTGAAGATGATTTATTGTAAACATATCATTAATGGCACCTCCAAACATTGAAGTAATCCGTAAGTGATATACATTTCACATGGCCGACAGTGTGTCATGGTATCAATGTCCGACACCGCGCGCTCAATGTTTCCTCTTACCACTGCCAGCTGGATCGCATACCTCCTGGCTGCTTTAGCCACACACTTCCGTCCGATCTAATTCCGTCCCTTTTTCAAAATCTCTCCCACAAAATATCCAGCCACCGAGTGGAAAGATGTTAATCATCAACAAGATCTTAGCAAACCCAGGACTACCAGTGCATTCAGACATCCCTGATCTCAAAATCAACAGACTTCGCTCAAGGCATCCTCCTCTCGCACTTGCGAACAGTCTCACTGGATTTAACATCAGCGATACCTGGAAGAGAGAATGGCTCCGAAATGCCCCAGCAACATGCCAATCATTACCTTGTATCACTAAGATCATCCCTGGCTTTGATCAACACCGCAAGGTATGGTCAACTCTAAACCTACTGAGAACAGGTCACGGAGGATGCGCAGATTCACTTTTAGGTAGATTTCTTTAGAAAGCTAACTATTGCAATGGGTACCATGTTTCGACTTCCGGAAAATGTTGACATATCTTCGCGTTTCACATCCCCTAGACCCCAAAACCACCGTCAGTTCAAAAGTTTATATATAATTTATGTATATATGTATATATATGTATATATATATATATATATATCACTTTCTTGTGGACACGATAAATACCGCAATTTTGCACCAATCACTTTGAAATTTTTACATAATATGTATCCCTATAAAATCTCGGTCGAGTTCTTTAATGGGCACAATCAGTCTACGGGGGTGAAAATGGGGGGGGGGGGGGGGGGAGGGCTTTTTTCGAAAAAGTGAAATATTGCTATAACTCTCTTAATATTTGAATTATCGAATCCATTCAAAGTTCATACTATGTGTTTGATAAGGCTCAACAATTTATGTTTGAAAAGTTTTTTGATAGCACCAACCATTGACCAAAGGGGTGAGAAAAAGTGGGTTTTTCGGGAGGCATTAATCATATCTCTCTTAATAGGCTCAATATCAAAACCGTACAAATTGGACAATATTCCCCTAATAATTACCTAAAACTTTTGTCTGAAAGAATTTTTGATATGACCCACCATTACGCCAAGGGATATGAAAAATGATTTCGGAATTATAAGAAAATGCCAAGTCATCAGAGGTTGCCATGACAACACTACTAAATTGATGAGGGATGAGCCATCAGATGTTGCCATGACAAACGCACTTGAACGAGATCACATTCAGTTTTCTATCTGACTAAGTGTGAAGCGGCTTCGGTGACTTAACTGGTAGCATGCTGAACTTCTATGCCCAAGGTCGCGGGTTCAAAGCCGGCCGAAGTCGTCGGATTTTCTAAGAGCGCTAAAATCCATCAGTATGCTTTCCTTTGCAGGGGAAGTTCCAACGTTCGTTGCGAGGTGTTGGTTGCGGTGGCATCTAGTAGCCAAGTTCACAGCTAGGTGTCGTTGACGGTAGTATTTGTTAGCAACATTAGGAACTACTGCTTGAAATTGACCTATGCAGTCCTTACCTCAATTACAGACCAATACAGCCATCACAATTCACACCGTTTATCAGACAGATTCTACACTCGCCCTAAGTACACGGAGTTACATGACCGCGTTTTCGCAGCCCCTAAACTGAGGAACCAACCAAAATCTCTGCGGGAGATAAAATTTTGCGTGAACAAGTAACAGACCGTTAGATAGTTACACATCAGTGTCGAAACCTTGCATAAGGACCGTGTGACCACAAGTTTAAAAATGGACCTCAAATGACAAGAATGTTACCGTCCCCTTAAGACAATAAAATGTTTAATAGGCTATATGCATTAAATGACGAAAAACAAAGTTAATTAAGCTCCGATTATAAAATACTTTCTCGCAATAAATGAGGTCTGATCCTTCTACGAAAACCTGCATATTCTGCCTATTTTCGCCTATCCCCAGGCTTGCCCGGTGAAATCTACCTCCGCCTTCCGGCGTGCCTAGAGGACTTTTTTAAATGGGGAATGTTGGCCTCACCGAGGCAGACTATTCAGCACATCAAGAAAGAGTGCAGTGTCAGAGTATATAGAGGAGATTATGACGAATTTCTGTAGGCAACCCTGAATTCGATCAAATTTATACAAGAACTAGATATTTGTTTGTGATTGATTAGAAATAGCTTGCCACGGAGGGTGAGTGGATAGCGTGTCGGTCTACTAACCCCAAGATTGCAGGTTCGCTCCTGGCCGTGGTAAGTGATTTTTGAAGGGCGGCAAAAATACGACACGCATGTCATATGACGTTGGCATGTCAAAGAACCCATTTGAATTCAGTAGGCCGTGTTCATAAGGGCAAAATTAATCTCGGGAATTTCCGCCAACACAAAGTTCCTCATTTCTCTACTAGAAAGCGCTATAGTGTTCATGGAGCTTAGATATCTAACCTCCTTGACTTTCATGGTGATTCAAGGAACAACGAAATTCGACATGCATGCTACCCTCTGGGTGTCAAATTACAAAGCTTTCACCCGGCACGCGAGGCCATACGAAATTATTATTTATTATTGATTAGAAATAATTTTACTGTTTAAATGTACTACTCTACCAGTGAATTGTTACCGGTGGCGGAAATCGGAACTAATGCGCTCCACCCAAACACACGCCTGCGATAGACGTGCAATCGTCGCCAGCGAAACCTCATCGCATGTCTCTTGTGTGCATGATTCGTGCTGGGTCGTGCGCTGTGCGGTGTGTTCTCATTGTATGACTGTACATGCGTCCCCGCTCTTTGATCCGCAACCGCTCCCTGCAGCCATAACGAGGCGAGCTGACGTAATGTATACACAACAACCGCGCTGCACGTCTAGCGGTAACAATTCCCTGGTAGGGTAGTACTTAAATGTCATACGCTAAATAAATAAGTAAATTAATTGATAAGAAAGTTTTCTATAGACCTACTTAGTTATTGTTGTTTTAAGGGGAGGAACATCAAGCCTGTCTTAACTCTGACAAATTTATACAGATTTTGATAGAATTGAAGTTTAGGCCTAAATATGAAAAGAGCCTAATATAAATATATAAAATAAATGTAATTAATATGCAGTATTCTATAATAATAAACAAAAATATACGTAATACAAAACAAGTAGTTCCGTGAAGAACTATACAGCCTATTTTCATATAGCCCACTTATTGCAACTACCAACATACACAATTTCAGTTTGATTGCTGTAATAGATTCGTAGATATTGAGAACCGACTAAATAATTCGGATGGTCGCCATTTTGGATTTTATATATGTAGGTCCTAGAGTTATGTACTGTTACATGCTGATTATTGTGTACGTGTAGTATTCAAACTTCAATCGCATAATTAGGACACTAGAAGTTACAAGGAGATTTTAAAATTTCGCACAGCTGCCATCTTTAGGTTATGGAAACAATTGAAATAAATTAGATGCTAGTGGATTGCCATTCGTATAAGGATTTACTGTACCAAGTTTCACTGCTCTCGGATGGTTAAATTGCGATAAACGTCCATGTGATTATTTATACTTCGCGTCGCCGCCATGTTGGATTTGTGATCACCAGGTTATTTAAAGTCCTATAAGTGAACTTGAGTTCATAGCCCCTATGAACAATAAAAAATTCAGTTTGATTGCTACAATAGATTCGTAGATATTGAGAGCCGTCTAAATATTTCGGATGGTCACCATGTTGGATTGTTAAATGTATAGGCCATAGAGTCATGTACCATTATAGGATAATTATTGGGTAGGTTCATTATTCAAACTTTCACTTCGATCGCATGACTACATCACAAGAAGTAAAAACTTAATTTTAAAATTCGCACAGCCGCCATCTTGAGGTTATGTAAACAATTGAACTAAATTAGATACCAGTGCATTACAATGTGTATAAATATTTCCTGTACCAGATTTCAGTGCGTTTGGAGCATTAAATCGCGAGAAAGGTTTATTTCGAATTTTCTAATTCGCTTGGCCGCCATGTTTGTTTTGTATATAACCGGTTTTTTAAATTCGTATAAATGGACTTCCAGTAGTGCCCTTTATCTCCGTACAAAACTTCAGGGAGATACCGCTAATAGTATCAGAGATACAGAATGCCGGTGAAATATTTCGCACATCCGCCATCTTGTGGTTATGTAAACAAATGAACGAAGTTAGTTGTCGGTGCATTACAATGTATATAAACATATACTGTACCAAGTTTCATTGCGTTTGGTTGGATAAATCGCGAGAAACGTCTATTTAAAAGTCGCAACTTCGCTTGGCCGCCATGTTGGTTTTGTAGTTACCAGGTTTTCAAAGATCACATAAGTGAACTTATACTAGTTCCCTTTATCACCATACATGATGTCAGGGTAATATCGGTAATCGTTTCGGAGATATTGAATGCTGGTGAAATATTTCGCACAGCCGCCATGTTGGATTGGTGAGTCGTAACAAAATTTGCAGGGCACGGTCGAGGTCGCCCGGAATAGTGCTATGAACTTACTGAGTTTCATTGAAATCGCTCCAGACGTTTAGATTTTATTAGGGGGGGGACACACACACACACACACACACACACACGCGCACGGACAAAAGGTGATCTCATAAGCCTATTTTTTCAAAATTGAAAATAGGCTAAAAATGCGAATTAAAAAAAAACTATTCCTTTGGGTAAATGCGCACTTTACCTAGTAGTGTTTTTCAGTCAGTATAAGTCAATAATGATGGATGTTGTTTTGTGCGTTATGTGTCTTTGTCAATGATAATATGAACAAATGTTTCGCCATCCCTGCTTCACACACAGGCAGGCGGCTTTGTATATAAACACGCTGTTAAATATAGGCTGAACATGCTGCCTTAATTACATATCCAGGAGCGCTGGAAATGCAAGCCACATGTCAAATGACGGCACTGGGGATTAATATCGCGTGATAAGACGATACGTCAACTCAATTTCTGTTTATTCAAATGAGATGTAACGCTGAATATTACTCAGTTCTATCAGCGAGATGTTTGTCACTGACGATGTTAATGGGAAACATAATTATTATCAATGAAGGAAAAGAGAGAAAGTTATTATTACGTGAAATACACAAATTCTCCTGTGAGGGGGAGCAGAAACAAACTCATGGTAGCCTAATCCTCGTTTATTTTATTTTCTATCCCCAGGGACTAACAACTAGTGGGACGTGGGTTGGCGACCACGGGACTCCAGCTGAGTTCGGTATTGCTTCCACTTACTTCTGCTGGGCTCCTTTTTGTCATCTTTTTGTCGATCTCCCTTGGTCAACGCCTATTCTCTTCCGACCCCGATGGTAAGGGTATCAGAGGGCTATGGAGTCTTTCCCTTTCCATTTCTCTTGTCTCATCTTTCCAGTTACCCTCATTCATCGAGGGGTTAGACCAATTCAATTTCTTTTCATGATATATCCTGCCTTCTGTTCAAGGCTCTCGGAGAAGCAGGGTGTGTTTAGCCCCACCACTCATGGTGCATCCTCGATAGTGCTACACCCTGAAGGGCTCATGGTTGGTGAATTCGGGAGTTGGCTACCCCGAGGGATTTCTGTGCTTGGACCGTTTTTTCTCATTTTTCCATAGACTTTGTGGCGCACCCTCTTTCTCTTTCCTGTTTCTTCTTTGCCGTTTCCTATCTGCCTTTCCTGGATCTATTTATTTCCAGGTCTCTCACTTGTCAGTTCTTATTCTTCGAGAGTTGAGGGCATTTATTTTCCTAGTATTTTGCTTTCCTGATTCCTTTTTTCCTTTTCTTCTTCTAGTACGTAAATTACTAGTAACTTGGTAGGTAATTTAGTTGTACTTATCATTACATCCTCGTTTTTAATTTTCACCAAAACTATGAAAGGTTGATAACCTGGTTTGGGCCCCTTCAAACACAATTATTATCATCTTTATGTTCGACCCTCACTATTATGTGTCAGAAAACTGTATCATAATGATGGTCATTATAACACTGATTTTCATTATGATACAGTTTCTCCAGACAATCAGAGCTCGTTCATTGACCAATTAGGTAACGATACCTTCGCGCATGCGCTCAAAATCCAACATGTCGGACATAAACACAACATCGAACTAGGCTATAATAAATTACCGACATGGAATACGCACCGTCCATATGTTCGCGTAAATAAACTGGCGAATATGAAACAAGAAATAGCACTGTACCTTAAAATCACCAACACTAATTTCTACACAACGCATTGTCTTCAAATGACTCCGGTAACAATATTACTGAGGGACGACAGATGTAAACATATGGCCTGCATATGGCATTGCAAGCACACAGAGCGCATGCGTCGGTCGTTCAAAGATCTTGAAAGACAGAGATATAATACCCAACGCTCGCTCTGCGATCACAAAATTCAAGTAGCTGACTCTCAACAGTTATTTATGAATATTTATGTTAAAACAAATAATAAAGTTATAATTATCGTCGAACATAAACAGTCGTATGCAACTCGCCTATAATGGTAATTAAGACACTCGTATGGAAATTATAAAACTCGCATACGCTCGTTTTATAAAAATACTCGTGTCTTAATTATAGCCATTATAGGCCCGTTGCATAATGTACTATTATACTATTTTATTTTCTAACCAACAGAGGTAGCTACGCTTGCTAAAGCACAGCGCTAGGCCATGGGGCTAAGTTATCTGCGGACTCGGTAGACGTGTGTCAAGCCCCACCGTCGGCCGTCCTTGACATGGTTCTCCGTTGTTTCCCATTTTCAACTCCAGGCGAATTCTGGGACTGTACCTTCTGATAGGCCACGGCCGCTTCATTGCACATCCTTGCCCAGTTTCATTTATCTTCGTTCATTTCATCTCTCATTAACTTCCCTCATGAGGTTGGCATCAGGAAGGGCATCCAGCCTTAATACCTCTCACCAAATAACATTCATCGCATCTCATCCCCGACCCCGTTGAAAAACGGGATAATAAGGGGTAGACATACTTTATTTTATCTTCTGCCTTCAACAAAAGTTCATGTAGTTAATTATATTGTAGAGGCTTGGACCATCTTGGAAATTAACCCTGTATACTTGGATGGGTGCTCAATTTGTCTCATAACCTGTGTTTCTGTAGTGACTTTACTAATGTGTGTAACTGTTAATACTAGGGTTGGGAATGGGGTACATACCCCATGACTGTCCGTACATTCGTCTGAAGAGTGTGCTGAAGAACCCGAGAAAAGACCACACACAAGATAACACCAATGTCAGCGCCGAGATTCAAACCACCAATTTCTGGATGGACTGCAGCTTCCCATCGCGGTCTTAGTGAGCGATTTAATGCGCACAGCTAGGCCGCAAGGTTATAAAAGCAGAGACACGGCGTGTGTGGCCTACCATTCATGACTACGACCTGGCTAACAGTAAGTGGTTTGCACTCGCAGGGTCACCATACATATAAGCACGCGGCTGTTGAACCAGATGGGTTTCAGAGTTGGATCCGGTTCCCTTTTTCCAGTGACTTTGGGATGGAACCACTCTTTTCCTTTTTCTTTCTTCCTAGCTTCCTTTTAATTTCTCATTCTTTTCTCTTTAAGGATTGAGGACATGAATTTGTTATCCTATTTAGTGTATTGTAATTCCTTCTTGTAATACGATTTAAGTCAGTAGTAATAAGTGTTAGTAATTATTTTCATAAACATCCTCATCTTTAGGGTCGATGACCTGGATGTTAGACCCCTTAAAACAACTATCTTCAAAAAATGTTATTTTGAAATGTACGTTATATGCACATAGAGACAATAAGGCGGTGATCAGGGTAAACTAAACCATCTCAAACAACCTGACAGCAGGAGCCAAAACCAGACAGGCACTTCTTTAACGTCTACACAAAGAAAATCACGCAGGAAGTCTTGCATGGGCGGGAAGGAGGGATATCAGTTGGTGGAATGAAGTTTAAAAACTTACGGTACATAGAGAACATTCCTATTATAGGCACTAGCGGAGAAGAACTGAAGACCAGCATTTAGAGGTTTGGAGCGGACGAGCAAGAAATTTGCCCTGGAGATCAACAAAGATAAAATTGGGTGATTATCGACAGAACAACAGATAACCAACCCAATCTGCGACAGGTTTCCGTGTTGTAGGAAAGCTTGTATACCTGGGCTCCTTATCTCCAACTTCTGTGGAAGCTCCAGAGAAGAACAGGTATAACGAGATCAGCAACCTGTCAGCTGAATCGGATTTGGAAAAACAGAACCATAATAAAGAACATCAAACTCCATCTGGTTAACGGCCTCGTATTCCCAATCACGACTTAAGTCACCATGACCTGAATACTCAAAGAGTAGATAGGAGCACGATTAAGGTTTTTGACAGTATGCCTTCCTTCGGAGGGGAAGTAAAGCCGGCGGTCCCATGTCATAGATTTATGGCATGAAAAGGAACCTTCCACTAACCACACTTGTGTGAAGCCAAAATTTGTAGGTTAGAATTGATAACGCTATATTACTTCCAGCGTTCGTCGCCAGGTGCTGACTGTGATGGCCTCTAGTAGCGAAGTCCACAAGCTAGGTGTCGTGGACTGTAACATTTGGTAGCAAAAGTAGGAACTACTTAGATTATCGTCAGCAGTCCTTACTTGAATTAAAACAGATAACATACACTAAAACAGCCATGACAATTATCACCAGTTATCAGACAGATTCTACACACACTCAAAGTACACGGGGCTACATGACCACGTTGTCGCAGCCCCTAAACTGAGGATCCAACCAACCAATGTAGCCTAATAAAAGAAGTGATATTGGAAGAGTTGGGAACTAAAACAAGGTTCTTTAAGCGGATTCAGCAGGCCTACTTCCAATACTTTGGACACGTCGCTCAAGGAACGGGTGCAATGGAAAAACTGATGGTTGAGGAGAAGATGGACGGGAAGAGGCCCAAAGGCAGGATACCAATGAGATGGATGGACCAGCTGCAGTCTCTACGAGGGATGTCTCTACATCGGGCGAACAGAGCAGCAGGGACTAGGGGCACCTGGCGAGGTAGATTAAGACAATTGACAGACAGAAGCGCCACTACGCTACGCCCTGTTAATGGGAAAGGTGGATAGGCCGTAAGCATGGGTTTTTAAGACGTCACAGGAACCTTTGATAGTCGATAAGACGATGGTCGGTATTGAAACCTTCATTTGAGTCGTCCAGTTGCAAAACTCGCTTAATCCACTTGTGAGTAAGGATCATGTCGTAAAATTATGTATTTACTTATTTTAGTTTACTTTATTTTGTTTTATTTTGTTTTGTTTTGTTCAATTTAATTACATTTTGTTTTGTTTTATTTTGATTTTGTTTTGTTTATTTCGTTTTGTTTGATTTTATTTCATTTTATTGCGTTTTAAATTGTTTTGTTTATTTTTTTTGTTTTGTTTTATTATGAATTTGTTTTGTTTATTTTGCTTTATTTGATTTCGTTTTATTTTGTTTTAAATTGTTCTGTTTTATTTTATTTTATTTTGTTTTTGTTTCTTATTTTGTTTTGTTTATATGTTTTATTTTATTTTGTTTTATTTTGATTTTGTTTTGTTTATTTTGTTTTATTTTATTTTGTTTTTATTTTGATTTTCCAGAAAACAAACACAAAACCAAAAAAAAAAAAAAAAAAGACACGAAGCAAAAAGCAAAATTCAAAAACAAAAGCAAAAGCAGAAAATAAAAAACAAGAAACACAAAGCAAAATCCAAAATTAAAATAAAGCAGAAAACAAACATAAAACCATGAAGAAAAGCAAAAAGTAAAATTCAAAAGCAAAAGCACAAAGCAAACACAAAACCAAAAAACCCAAAACAAAAAGAAAAGTAGATAACAACAAACACAAAAGATACGCGAGGCAAAGTCCAGAGAAACGTTTCTCATGAAAATGATTCTTATTCACAAGTGAATTAAACGAGTTATGCAACTGGACGACCCATTTATACAAAGATGAATTAACGAAAGTCGATGAAGGAACGTGCGATCGTTCCTCTTGTTCAGATTACAAATTTTATGATTTTAATAGTTTTAAGACGGTAATTCACTCCGTAGCATGGGAGAGTGCTCTTGTAGTACTGTCTAGTTTATCATCTTCGTCCAGGTCTTCAAGGTAATTCTCACGTTACTCGAACTGAATGACTGGATGTATTATGAAACCCTCCGAATCGATTCATGCTTGAAAAACGATAATATCGATTTTACAGTAAGTAACCCTTTTGGTTGTTACACCATATACATCTTTCTCTAGAAATCCTCGATCGAGTAACCCAAATGAAAAACAGGAGTTCTGTGACGAACTAAAGAGCATACTTTTCTTAATATTAAGATTCATGCCAATGATTAATCTAGAATAATCTATCTAGAATAATGACGAAATTAAGTTGGTAATATCGAAATGTCTAATTAGTTCAAAGTATACCTGGTATAATGTAGCCTAATAGAGCACTACAGTTGGCAGCCCTGGTGACTGAATATATTCTTTGTTCCATCTCTTAAGGTACAGAATAGAAAATTTGGTCAAGTCCAATGGACGTTACATGCAGTTAGACATTGGATCTATCAGCACGCGTAAGAGCATGTTGGCAACAATGTCATGCGCGTGTTGGTCAGAAATAATTTGAAATATTATGATATCTTGTTGTGCCAATTTTGGATTAAATCCATTTGTTAGTATAGAAGTTACATGAATGTTATAATTAGACCTATAAGCAGGCATATAATCATGTTGACAGCACTGACTTATATTAATTACTCCAAATTAAGCTAGACAATCAGGTGCTATACGTGTGCAAAGTATAGAGCTGTTGGCTTGCATACTTTCTGATATATTGATATTAGGGTAAAAAAATATGGACAGCATTTATTAACAGTTGGCAGCCCTAATTGCTCTTAAGAATACTTATAGTCATATCTGTTTTGTTAAACATAGCACATACGAAATTTTGTTGAATTCCCACTGATAGTATAGAAGTTACAAGTATTTAAAAATTGGTCTTATCAGCAGGCTTAGAATCATGTTGGTAGAACTGACATATATAAGTTACTCCAAATTAAACTAAAATGTCAGGTACTAATCGTGTGCATAGTTTAAAGCCGTCGGCTTGCATACTTTCTGGTATATTGGTATTAGGATAAAAAAAATAGAGAGAGCAGTTATTAACAGTTGGCAGCTCTGGTGGCTCTTAAGAATACGCTCAGTCATATCTGCTTATGTACACATATTACATACAAAATTTGGTTGAAATCCAATTGATAGTGTAGAAGTTGTGTGCATTTAAAAATTGGTCCTATCAGAAGGCTTAAATTATTTTGGCAACACTGTCATGTATGGCCTCCTGGAAATTAAAATGAAATAGTATTACCTTCATGTGTGCCAATTTTGGAATAGCTCCCATGCATACCTTCCAAGATATCCAACATGGAGCTCAAATTTCTAATGCGTTTTTTCAGCAGTTCGTAGCACTGACATCATTTTCAAATATGGGCTTGAGATATTCCGGTATTCATCTTTACTCATACTAAATTTGGTTTTGATTTCTGCAGCCGTTTAGGAGTTGATAGGGGGGGGGGCACACACACAGCCAGCCAGACAGACAGAAGGACAGAGAGACAGACAGATAGACAGACAGACAGACAGACAGACAGAATGACAGACAGATAGACAGACACACATTTTCCCGGATCGATCTCATAGGACTACTTTTTCCTCATTTTTGCAAAATGTGAAAAGTAGGCTAATGAGTTAAATTCATCTGTGATTTGAGTTCACTTTGATTAGTTTTCCCCAAATTTTGAAGCGTTAAATTGATCAGTTTTGGAGGATTGCTTCATAATTGGTACTTTTGTGTCCAACAAAACTGATCGATATAGGCGCAGTAGCTGTATCCTTTCGTTTCCGTTAGATGCCAGAACATCTGGAACAATTATTGAAAACTGAAGACCAATTTCTTCAATTGTCTGCCTGTTAGGGTGTCAAGATGAAGACACACTGGATCCTCAAATGAACCGCTAAAAGGTATATGTGCTGAAACTCCAAAAACCAAACGCAACGCCATATTGTTTGTGTTTTTGTTTTGTTTTCTTTTTGTTTTATTTAACATGTGATTGTGTTAATGCTATGTAATATTGGCCATCTCCAGTAATTGGAATTTTATTCTGTTGGAGGCAAAAAATAAATAAATAAATAAATAAATAAATAAATAAATAAATAAATAATAATATGTATGGCCGTCATATATAACAATCCAATATAGTGACCATCAGAAATATTTAGACGGTTCTCAATATTTACAAATCTATTAGAGCAATCAAACTGAAATGTTGTATGTTTATAGAAGCTATTAATATAAGTTCACCTAAGGATCATTCAATAATCTGATGAGCATAAAACCAACTTGGTGGCGACGCGAAATTTAAATATTTAAATGGCTTTTTCTCGCGACGTTTCATCGAAAGCTGTGAAACTTGGCACAGTATATCTTTATATAAGCATTAGTATACTGATGTCTAATTTAATGTAATTTTATGAGAACTTAAAAATGGCACCTGTGCAATTTTTAAAAATCTCGTTTTCATCTCTTGTGTAATAAGAAAGATCAGTAAGATATACGAAAATAGGCTATTTAGTTTTTCACGGAACTACTTGTTTATTAATGTATTTTGAAATATATATATCTAGTTTTAATTTCATGTTCCCAGAAAGCGAGAATTTTTTATCTTCGACATTCTCTTTTATTTTAATTTAATTGGTATTCTGCCCGAAGGCAGGTCCGAGCCTCCGAAGAGGCTACCCCCAGCCGGAGTTTACTTGCGGTAGGGTGGCCAGGGCCTTTCCGCTCCTCCTTATGTTGGCCAACAGCGCTCTGTGCCTAGAACCGGTATACCATCCAAGTTCTGACTGCGCCCAATGTTGCTTAACTGCGGAGTTCTCATGGGATCCGGTGTTTCAACACGGCTAGGCCGTTGGCTCTCTTTTATAGAGAGAAATATTTATAATTTGAGCATTTTATATGTCATTTATATGGAATGTCGTAAACAAAGTTGTTGCCTCCTAGCATCTCGCTGTTCTTGATGGAACCAGGCACGTACCGTACTGGAATGTAACAAAGGGAAGTGAACTCGGGTTACACTCGGCACTAATGCAATTACTCCCCGGTTTCTGGCGCGTGTGCTTACGTGTGTGTTGTGTAGTGTAGGCAACCCGCAGAGAGCTACTACTAAACAAATCCCGTACCTCACAGGCGTGACACAATCCCCAGCCAAATAACCAGTGCTGCCAAAAGGTACAGTAGGCCTACAGTATATTCCCACGAGGTGCGTATAATTTTGAAGCACGCGTATAATTTGGAATGGAAGTCCAATGTAGCGTGGAATATCCTGGATTGTAAACTTGAAACAACACACATACCTGCCGTTATCAGACTCAGTGTAATGCAACTAAGTGTAATTACATTTCACAGGATTGAGTATTGGAATGGAGATTCTTGTGTTCGTTGGAAAAGAGATTGGTAATGCAACCATTGGACAGCCAAACTATATTTTCCCAAAAAGATGGTGTATTGGTTTCATGGCCAGTGAATTAAAACTCAGCAATATTTCTAGGTTTATGCCGTGTCTTGTGTGGGGTTTCGCTTAGGAACACCAAGCTGGCTCATCAGCGGGCTCTTTTGGAGTCCGTGCCCGGACCATCACAGGAGTAGCGAACTGTATGCTACCTTCCTTTTTATGAAGCGCACCTGTACTTCTTTACTGCGAAAGCTAAATGCTGAGTTTTATTTCACTGGCCGTGAAAGCCAATATAACATCTTTTTGGAAGCCTTTGTTGGCACGTGAAAGGCTGCTTGAGCTTTTAGCTCTCGCAGTAAAGAAGCGCTGGTGCACTTCATAGAAATGGAGGTAGCGCGCAGTTCACTATTCCTATGGGGGTCCAGGCACGGGCACCAAGAGCCCGCTGATGTGCCAGCTTGATGTTCTTAGGCGAAACCCCACACAAGACACGGGATAAACCTAGAAACATTGCTGAGTTTTATATTTCCCCAGTTTCCCATCTATTGCTGTGTGCAAAGTGCAAGTGCGTTTCCCTCTGAGGCTTCGAATCAGCTGGGCGAGCGGATTTCTTGTGCAGGTCTGTCTTGGAGTCGGCAATCGACGTGCACTTCACAAAATCCTTCACTTTTTTATTAAGCAGATGCAAGGATTGTCTGGTGCTAGGACAGGATTTTCATACATTTTCTGTCTTGGTGAATTTATAACTCAACAGACTATGTTGGTTCACTATTATGATGTGTGAACCTGGTTCAATTTACTATATACATGTGTGATTCTAGAATGAAATATCACAACAGGTGGTTTGGATTCCTTCTAATGATGGGGCAGCGTGGATTATAACCTCGAGGTATATGTACGTTAAAAACATAACTTCGGGGTCATGTAGGTTAATCACGGGAAGTTGATTCGGTATTCTGTTGACAACGGTTAAATTTCGAATTAAGGGCTAGACTGGTAATAACCAATATGACATGAATAATTTCGTAGGTTATGCACCGGGGGTATTACACGTTTGAAACTCTAATTCCGATTACCCATATTTCTAAAAGTGCATGTTGAAGACAAACAACTAAGAGAAGGAAAACCTTTTCTTTGTGATTGGGTATTTCCACAGGTTTTGTTTTTAATGTGTCACACATGATGTCTTAGCGATGGAGAAAATGTATGGATTCATAAACTTACATTTTAACATGTTATTTCTGTCATCAGTCTCCCTTCATTAGCCGCCTGGTTAGTTACAGGGTTAATTATGGACAGGGGGAGACTGAATGCTGCATTTGTTATGGTTTATTGCTAAAAAAATACTCAATATTTGAACAGGTTTTTATTGTCTTCTTCGTCTTTGTTCTTTCAGATATTCGGGTTCTAAGAAGAGTAATCAAGGCAGGCCAGATATCGGCTGTGTAATCGGAGATCTATTTTGGGTGAGTTCACTTTAGACTGGTTAATTCTTAGTGGTCATCCCCCAGGGGCTCACTTCTGATGGGACGTAGGTTGGCGACCATGGGACCCCAGCTGAGTCCGACATTGCTTCCTATTACTTGTGCCGGGCTCCTCTCGGTCTTCTCTCCCTTGGTCAACTCTTGTTCTTTTCTGACCCCGACGGTATTAGGGTATCCGAGGCCTAGGGAGTCTTCCACTTTCCCGCCTTAATTGGCCCTTGTCTCACCTTTCCTGATTCCTCCTTCTTCGAGGGGTCAGACCTCTTGTTTTCTTTTCATTATATTTCCTTTTCTCTTTAAGATTCCTGCACTATTTTTTGTTAATTGGCTCTCCGTGTATCTAAATTCCATTTAGTTTTTTTTTCATCTACCTTCCATTTTGTACGTGTTTTCAATCTCCGTTGCATTTTGTAAGTCTTTTCGATCTTAATTGCATTTTGTGAGTGTTTTCAACCTCAATTGCATTTTGTACGGATTGACAATCTAATTAGTAAGTCTTTCAATATAGGGGATGGAACTTTTGTGAGTATTTTGAATTTCAATTGCATTTTGTATTTTGTATTTTGTATCCGTTTGCAAGTATTTTCAATGTGAATTGCATTTTGTAGGATGCGCATTTTGCAAGTATTTTGATTCTCAATTGCATTTTATGGGTATTTTGAATCTAAATTACATTTTGTAAGTATTTTCAATCTAAATTGCATTTTGTAAGTATTGTCCATCTAATTGCGAAGGTTGAATCTACCATACATTTTGAAAGCATTTTCAATTTCAATTGCATTTTGTAAGTATTTTGAATATCAATTGCACTTTGTGATTATTTGGAATCTGAAATGCACATTTTTCAATCTAAATTGCATTGTGTATTTTCAATTTCAATTGCATTTTGTAGTGTTTTGAACCTCAATTGCATTTTGTACGTATTTTCAATCTCATTTGCATTATGTAAGTAATTTGAATTTCACTTGCAATTTGTACGTTTTTTTGAACTTAATCTACATTTTGTGCGTATTTTTCAATATATTCCTTTTCTTCCTTCGTTTTAAATTCCATTTTGTAAGTATTACCGCTCTCCATTTTGTGAGTAGCTTCAATCTGAGTTCCCTTTTGTAAGTATTTTTATTCTCACTTAATTTTCGTTCTGGTTTCCACTTCATTGACATTTTCGCTATCACCCAGTCCATTAGGGGCCGATAACCTAGATATTAGGCCCCTTGAAACAACAATTATCATCATCATCATCATCATCTTAGTGGTCATATTATCAGTTGGATCAAGAAGCTAAGATAGCAAAGGAAGCGATGGAGATACCGTACTGAAATCATGGTGAAACTTAGAAAGGGGATAATGTAAAGAAACAGAATGGAAACCGTATCATTTCGAAGTAATACTTCATCGTTAGATGCGTAAATATATACGTGCTTTACGCTATTAGAGCCAACGAACTAGTTCAGTGATGCTATAAATAGGCCTACAGTACGCTCCTCGTTGACTATGTATCCGTTTTGTTACATCTAATTTCTGTCCAATCAATGAACTGTTCAGTATATATCAAAGAGCTTTTTTTTTTGTCGTCGCGTGGCCTCCTGAGAGGCCGAGTGCAGGTCTTTCTAGTCGACGCCTGTGGGTGACCTGCGCGTCGGGATGAGAGATGGAATGGATGAAGATGAATGAAACTAGGCAAGGATGTGGAAGGAAGCGGCCGTGGCCTGTCAGAAGGTACAGTCCCAGCATTTGCCTGGTATTGAAAATGGGAAATTACGGAAAACCATTTCAAGGACGGCCGACGGTGGGGCTTGAACCCACGCATCTACCGAGTCAGCAGAGAGCTTGGCCCCATGATCTAACGCTGCGCTTTAGCCAGCGTAGCCATTGCTCTCGGTATCAAAGAGCTGAATGTCATTAAATTACGTAGCCAATGCAATTACTTTTCATCCACCTCGTGGTGTAGCGGCTAGCATTCTTGGCTTTCGCTTCAGAGGCTAGGATTCAATTTTCTGGTCTGCCATGAAAATGAATTCTTGTCTGAAGGCTGGATCGGGATATACCTAGCCTCGTGAACCCTAACTGAGGAGAGGAGGATTCGATTCCCACCTCGGCCATCCTAGAAGTGGTGTTCCCGTGGTTTCCCCAGGCAAATGCCGGAATGGTTCCTAACGTAAGGCCACGGCCGACTACTTCCCAATCCTGACCTTACTCACAAATACACACACTACGACAGACACCATAATAACATGTGAGCAAGGGATGACAGAAGTCCTAGCACATGAGAATTACAAAAAATCCATAGGATTAAGAAATACATGATCAATTATAATACCAAGCTTAAAATGCTCTTCGTATATTAGTTTGGATCGAACTTCACTTCTTCCAGACATTTCTTGTTTCTAAAGGACGGTTGCCACAGGTGAACCTTACATGGATCCTTATACTGCTACAACCATCACAATGTCACAGATTATGAACACCTCGTAGTGTAGCGATTAGAATTCTTGTCTGTCGCCCCGGAGGTTTGGGCTCGATTCCCGGCTCTGCCAAAGAAATTTTAATTCTTGTGTGAGGTCTGGAACGGGGTACACTCAGCTTCGTGTGGTAAAACTGAATAGAGAAGGGTTAGATTCTAACCTCAACCCTCCTGGAAGTGGTTTTCCGTGGTTTCCCACTTCTATTCCAGACAACTACCGGGATGGTTTCTAACTTAGGCCACAGCTGCTTCCTTCCCAATCCTAACCCCCAATTTACAAATTCACACACTACTACAGTCCACAACGACACGGGTTATCAGACAGATTACACACACACACACAAAATACATGGGTCTATATGACCGCGATGTTGCAAAGCCCCTTCATGAATCAACAACAACGGATCCATATAGACAGTTGAATCGGAGGTACTGTACCCTTCAATGTCTTCTAGGATGCCGACTCTAGCTCGGGTAGTGGTCTGTTCGGTGTGGCTCTAACTTATTCTAAACATCCTAGGAATATCGTCAAGGATCACAGGAGGCTTAACTTAAAATCAGTATGTCAGAGAACTCCTAATATAAAATAATTTTATTCACAAAAACATCATCTCCCATTTACTTCCATCCATAGACAATAAACAACAAAATAAACTCCCTTAAATTACTCTAATCAACAACATCAAAATGCAAAAGTAAATTAATCACACTGGCTGAAACCAGGAAAAGAAAAATAATCTATTTTACTGCCGTCCACTGCTTCAAGTTCAAAAATAAAACGTCAACAGACTTAATTTATCAAAACTATGGCCTAAATAACCCAGCCATTCTATCAAAAAAATATGCGCACTCATGTTTATAACTTGCAAAATTGGTTTTTGGGAGCTCGGACATGTTTTCTCGTACAATCATCATCCTTCCTCACAAGAGTCAGACAATGAAGGCAATAGACTTATTCTAGGCCACAGGCATGTGTGCACGTTCTAACTTAAAAACAATTAACTCTCTCAGAGCCATGACTCTGTTAATTATGGTAAAACAAACAAGTCAATATACATGAAGCATCAAATAAACACTTCGGCGGCCGGTGCCCCGCTACTATTAATAAACAAACAACTATAATGAATACACTCAAAATAATGACAATACAAGACGTCGCTTCCTGAAGCGGTACAAAAAAGAAACCCTGGGAAGCCAGACTACCTTACCTCAAAGATAACAATACCACCATCGACCTTGTGACAAACATTCTCACACCACACTAACCAGGTGGGCAGGCAATAACCTTCACTGCAACTCTTAGAATTCAGACGGCTGGCCGTAGTCCTATACCTGCTTCCTAAGACTCCCTTTGACTACCTGGGGTTCGAGCTGTACAATTACTTTTCCGACGGAGCTAAAGCGCACTCTCATCAGACAATGAATTCAATCATTTCACTTACCATTTTATATCATCGTAGAACACGGGAATACCACCTCCGTTATTAATTTCACTTACCATTTTATATCATCGTAGAACACGGGAATACCACCTCCGTTATTAATTTCACTTACCATTTGATATCATCGTAGAACGCGGGAATACCACCTCCGTTATTAATTTCAGCTCAAACCAGGATCAACTCTCAACCTTTTCTGAATATTACATTATCATCCAGCCATTTTGTCTTACCTTTCTTTACCTTGGTGTGATTATAAATTACCGTACTTATTGTTCACATAATTTCAGTGTTATTACTGGTCTTTGTCACAATATCGAGCTGTCTTCCCCATATTTAGCTTTTACGTTAATATCGTGCGTAAGCACTATTAAACCAATTATTCCCTTAATTGTGCATTCAGCAAAGTTACTGACACCCTCAAACTAAACACATTTAAACAAAAATTTTGATGCTCATATACAATTTACGTTATAAAACACACAAAAAATAATCATCACTGACAAATACGCAAATCTACACAAAACATGCCTGCTATGCCTAAAATATTTATTTTATCATAATTGCTTATGATCGAGATAAACTTATCCGATCCCCATGATGGGATACGCTATGGCAAACATGCCCCATACAATATTTACTTATCTCGTATACATCCTGACGATGCTCTGGTCCTTGATATCAGTCTTCTGGATCAGTTGGTTCATCTTGCAAGGAGGATAATTTACACACGGTTTCCAAATTTCACCAAAGCAAAGGTCCACTGTGAATTATTATTATTATCACAATGCACGGTTCTCGCATATGAAGCTCCTACCTCCTACAGCTATCATCAGCCTACTTAGTTCAGCTGATAGTTCAATAGCTTCCTAGATCACTGACTTAGCTACTAATAGTTCGGACGGCTATTCTATCATTACAACTGCGTCGTACTGTTACGGTATGCACTTTTCTAATTCGCACTCGCGAATACTTAGCGATATTCAAATTCCAAAGACATAACTGCTTCTACTCATAAAACTTGTAAAAATTATTACTTTTCTGACGGCTATGGGCGTGGGCTTCCAACTCTGCAGCACCCCGATATGAAACTGTTTTCGCTGCGTCTCCAGCCATTATTTATATGATTTCTCTTAGGAGTACTTGGAGTGGGGAGCTTTTAGAATTTATTTCCTTAATAACACTCACATGAATATGCAAATTAGCTCCTTTGAACGTCCTCATTTCTAATGTCTCAATGACTCCTTTTTATCCAAAATCCGATCGTTGGATCCTTATATAATGAGCTCCGTAATTCCCTTCATTGTTCCTTAATTTCGGCGGGATTTGGTCGCGTCTCGCGTCCCTCGCTGCTATTGGTAGTTTTAAATCCACCCCCTGATTTCATTTTACTTCTGGCAAAAATCACAGAATGATCCAATTTAAATTTTGACGATACTTCTGAGAGGCTGGGATTGTCCCCTATACGATGGTGTAATTCCTGTTTCTGTATTTTAATTACTGCTCCAATTTCTCTCAAATGGGCGGGGTTTATCTAGTGAGTGATCGTTGAAATTTTCGCATTTACCCGCTTGTTTGAAACACCGTTTTGCGTTGTCTGGTCGCATGTGGTTTCCAGATGTTAGCTTTCTCTCCCTACCGTCATTGTCCGTGCTGGGTGAAAGTTACTTTAAGGCACGTACGAGCCTCCCTTTGTTGTTCCCTGTTCCACAAGCAACATCTTTTCTCACACCGGCTTTGAAACATGAATAAAATCTTGTTGAAATAAATATGTAGTATTTATGCAATCACAGATGCATAAAGGTTACAGTACCAAGTTCTTTTTCTGCAGAGAATGAAGTTAATTAGTTTTCAGGTTAAGACTTCGAGTGTTTTTAGCCTATTTTCAATTTTGAAAAAAAAAAAAAAGCCTTATGAGATCACCTTTTGTCCGTGTGTGTGTGCGTGTGTGTGTGTGTGTGAGGTGTGTGTGTGTGTGTCCCTAATAAATTCTAAATGGTTGGAGCGATTTCAATGAAACTCGGTAAGTTCATAGCACTATTCCGGGCGACCCCGACCGTGCCCTTCAAATTTTGTTATGTCTCACCAATCCAACATGGCGGCTGTGCGAAATATTACACCAGCATTCAATATATCCGAAACTATTACCGATATCACCCTGTATTTTTAGCCTATTTTCAATTTTGAAAAAATAGGCTTATGAGATCACCTTTTGTCCGTGTGTGTGTGCGTGTGTGTGCGTGTGTGTGTGATTCGTGTGTGTGTCCCCCCCTAATAAAATCTAAACGGCAAGAGCGATTTCAATGAAACTCGGATAGTTCATAGCACTATTCCCGGCGACCTCGACCGTGCCCTTCAAATTTTGTTACGACTCACCAATCCAACATGGCGGCTGTGCGAAATATTTCACCAGCATTCAATATCACCGAAACTATTACCGATATTACCGTGACATTTTCTAATGTGATAGAGGGAACTACTATAAGTTCACTTATGTGACTTTTGAAAACCTGGTAACTACAAAACCAACATGGAGGCCAAGCGAATTTGCGACTTTTAAATAGACGTTTCTCGCGATTTGACCAACCAAACGCAATGAAACTTGGTACAGTATATGTTTATATACATTGTTATGCACCGACATCTAACTTCGTTCAATTGTTCACATAATCACAAGATGGCGGATGTGCGAAATATTTCACCGGCATTCTATATCTCTGAAACTATTAGCGTTATCTCCCTAAAATTTTGTACGGAGATAAAGGCCACTATATGAAGTCCATCTATAAGACTTTCAAAAACCGGTTAACTTCAAAACGAACATGGCGGCCAAGCGAATTTGAAAATTTTAAATAGACCTTTCTCGCGATTTAATGTTCCAAGCGCACTGAAACCTGGTACAGGAAATATTTATACACATTGTAATCCACTGGTATCTAATTTAGTTCAATTGTTTACATAACCTCAAGATGGCGGCAGTGCGAATTTTAAAATTAAGTTTTTATTTCTTGTGATGTAGTCATGCGATCGAAGTGAAAGTTTGAATAATCAACCTACGCAATAATTTTCCTTTAATGGTACATGACTCTATGGCCTATACATTTAACAATCCAACATGGCGACCATCCGAATTATTTAGACGATACTGAATATCTACGAATCTATTTTAGCAATCAAACTGCATTTTTTAATGTTCATAGGGGCTACGAACTTAAGTTCACCTATAGGACTTTAAATAACCTGGTGATCACAAATCCAACATGGCGGTGACGCGAATTATAAATATTCACATGGACGTTTCTCGCAATTTAACCATCCGCGTGCAGTGAAACTTGGTACAGTAAATCCATATACGAATGTTAATCCACTGGCATCTAATTTATTTCAATTGTTTCCATAACCTCAAGATGGCAGCTGTGCAAAATTTTAAAATCTCCTTGTTTTTTCTTGTGTCCTAATTATGCGATTGAAGTTTGAATACTACACGTTCACAATAATCTGCATGTAACAGTACATAACTCTAGGACCTACATATATAAAATCCAACATGGCGACCATCCGAAATATTTAGTCGGTTCTCAATATCTACGAATCTATTACAGCAATCAAACAGAAATTGTGTATGTTGATACAGGCAATTAACATAAGTAGGATATATGAAAATAGGCTGTATAGTTCTTCACGGAACTACTTGTTTTACGGTGAAAAAGGGAACTACTAGAAGTTCACCTATGTGACTCTTGAAAAACTGGTAACTACAAAACCAACATGGCGGCCAAGTGAAGTTGCGATGTTTAAATAGACGATTCTAGCGATTTAACCAACCAAACGCAATAAAACTTGGTACAGTTTATGTTTATAAACATTGTAATGCACCGACATCTAACTTCGTTCAATTGTTTGCATAACCATAAAATATTTCACTGGCATTCTATATCTCTGAAACTATTAGCGGTATCACCCTGTTATTTGTACGGAGATAAAGGGCACTACTGGAAGTTCATCTATAAGATTTTCAAAAACAGGTTAACTACAAAACGAACATGGCGGCCAAGCGAATTTGAAAATTTAAATACATCTTTCTCGCGATTTAATGTTCCAAACGCAATTAAACTTGGTACAGGAAATGTTTATACACATTGTAATGCAGTGGTATCTAATTTATTTCAATTGTTTACATAACCTCAAGATGGCGGCTGTGCGAATTTTAAAATTAAGTTCTTATTTCTTGTGTCGTAATCATGCGATCGAAGTGAAAGTTTGGATAATGAATCTACGCAATAATTTTCCTTGAATGGTACATGACTCTATGGCCTATACATTTAACAATCCAACATGGCGACCATCCGACATATTTAGACGGCTCTGATTATCTACGAATCTATTATAGTAATCAAACTGAATATTTTTATGTTCATAGGGGCTATGATCATAAGTTCACCTATAGGACTTTCAATTACCTGGTGATCACAAATCCACCATGGGGCGACGCGAAGTATAAATATTCACATGGACGTTTCTCGCAATTTAACCATCCGAGTGCAGTGAAACTTAGTACAGTAAATCCTTATACGAATGTTAATCCACTGGCATCTAATTTATTTCAATTGTTTCCATAACCAAAAGATGGCAGCTTTGCGAAATTTTAAAATCTCGTTTTTACTTCTTGTGAAATAATCATGCGATTGAAGTTTGAATGCTACACGTATACAATAATCTTCATGTAACAGTACATAACTCTACCCTACATATATAAAGTACAACTGAAATTTTGTATGTTGATAGTGGCAATTAACATAAGTAGGATATATGAAAATAGGCTTTATAGTTCTTCACGGAACTACTTGTTTGTAATCTGATGCTAATGCTTTTACTTTTTGTTGCAGAACAGGTGATTTGATTTATTTAGCCATGAGAATGCATAGGGCTATGCGTCAGTTGAGTCAAGTCTATTTGTCCATACGTTGGATTTGAGTTTTTGATTTCCAATGTGAAGGTTGAAAACCCAAAGAGAAGGTCATATCTAATTACTGTGCTCAAATTGGCAATTACAGTTTTACTACTAATTTGAATAAGTTAATTACACATCCATCATGGATGAGATATGATGTTCAAATTACGTATCCAATATCACAGGGGATGGAATAAAAAGGAATATTGCTGATTTAATATCACATTGAACATTGTCTCGTTGTCCATTCCTCGGAAGTAAAATAATAGTTAGTTATTGCTGTTTTAAGGGGCGGAACGGCGAGGTCATCCGTCCCTTACAGTAATAATGAATGTGTTACTCGTATTATCCTACTTACACCCACATCCTATAATCATTCGCCACATTGTACGGGCAGTATTTATGTAAAGTAAATACCATCGTGGTGTTGGGGTAGCGCGCCTGGTTCTCGCCCGGAGGCTCCGGGTTCGATTCCCGGCTTCGTCAGGGATTTTAGAACCTGCCGTGAGGGCTGGAACAGGGTGCACTCAGCCTCGTGAGGACAATTGAGTAGCTGTCTGGCAATAAGGCAGCGCGCCGATCACGGAAACCATGTTTAACTACCGAAGGGACCTGATGTGCTGACCACTCGTCACATCACAATCGGTAGGCCAAATGGCTGGGCAACGGTCTCTTGCTGGGTTATGGTCTACATGGGCTGTGGTGCCAAGAGGGTTTGGTTGTAAATACTATTGTTCATATTGAATGAATGAATATTGATTATTTTGGCAACATCTTATATTATTAACCCTTTAAAGTGAAGTAATGTTCTAAAGCAAGGATCTTTTTCTGATGACTTCCTTCTGTTCCGCCTAGCCCCAAACCGTATACTAGCATATATGAATAACTCGATGACTGCCTTCATTACTCAACAACTGATTACCTTGTACACATGTACAAGAACTAAGCCAACGTCTGGGAAATCCTACCAACCTGAGCAGGGCAGATCATTCACATAAAGTTAAGGGTCGACTCATTATGGGAAATATTCTTTCATTAATCGTGGAGCTCATCACCTGCCACAGTCTTAGAGCCATTCCCCAAACATATTGATGTAGTTAAGAGAAGACTGAAATTTTGTGTGAATACTACGATGTAATTACTATAGTTCCTAAATTGTGAATTGTGTATATTGTGTTTGATGTTATTGTAGGTAATTTTCAGTATTTGTGTTACTTGCCACCGGGGAATCACCCCTATTTGCAAATATAATATATAATAATAATAATAATAATAATAATAATAATAATAATAATAATAATAATAATAATAATAAAGAGTTACGAGCCTTACAGTAGTCGCATATGCTGTGTAACATCTGACATAGAAGAAACCTCACGTGAAATTTTATTGTTGATACACCGGTATTTTATACTATTATTGGCACAAATATTAATCTATTGTAAAAGGGAGTGTTTTACAGATATTGCAGTTTATAATACGGAACTCATTTTAATACATGATTTGTAGCTTCCACCAGCACTACCCTAAATAAAGAATACGATATGGATCAACTAGATTAATAGACGCGACACCGCTCATAACTTTAAATTCCTTATAAACAGGACCTCTTTATTCACAGACAAGCACGTGATTTCATATGGATTCTGTTAAAATGAGTCATATTGATATGATAAATATCGTTTAAAATGATAATCTGGCAGCAAAAATATCTACCCCGTCCTGGATTCGAACCCGAGATCTCGAGATTCACAGTCATAGGCGCTAACCCCACGGCTATTTCGACTACGCAAATATTGTGCGCAAGATGGTGACTTATTTCCACGTTCCAGTAATACTGCATTACGGAATTAAGTTTCATTTATATTTTTCTTGTTTCGATAATGCTCCTGCGTGAAATTGAGTTTAAAATGCCTTATGAATAGTCCCTTTTATGAGTAAAGAGAATGTATTCAGCAATAGTTCATGAAGGCTTGCTCAATTCTCGTATAACTACAACGATTATATTATATTGATGACTGCATTACCGTTATGTGGGTTAATATTTGAATAGCCATTGTGCAGAAACATAATACCGGCAATGCCGACTACTTACAGTGTTTGATATTAAGGCATTTCACCATTTAAATACTACTTCGAAGACTTCGAACATGTACCATGTGCTTTGTTTCAATGACTTGACAGCAGAGTTCGCATGAGCGTTTAGCGTTCAGTATGTCATATACATTCCACATGGCCGAGAGTACGTCATGGTATCAATTTCCGACACCGCGCGCTCATTGTTTCTCTTTCCACTGCCAGATGGATCTTACCACTGGCAGCTGGATCGATCGATCGAGTTGGCAGTGCGTCTTACACTTCCGTTCGATCCACTACTGCCAGCTAGCACACTTCCGTTCGATCGAACGGAGGTGTGCCAGCTGGTGCCACCTCGATCGTTCCGATCCACTTCCGTCCCATTTTTCAAAATCACTCCCACAAAAATATCCGGCAACCGAGTGGAAAGATGTTACACATCAATAATAATAATGTATTGCTAACTCACATCCCTGATCTACAGGGATGATATTTTTTATTTTAATCTGATTGTCTGTTAGTATGTCGATTGCAATTTAGTTCAAAAACTATTGTACGTATTTGTATAGTGCTCTCACTCTATCATAACTTGTACAAACGCTTGATGAACTAACGAGAGCTCACAGGGAGAAATTTCATTTTACCGACAGATAAAAGTATACGCAATATTAAGGCACTGATACTATAAAACATAGGACTAGATGTCATTCTTGCCAAGTACTCGTTCCAACGGTGTATCGCGGTATCGATAGCGACATGGAAGAAATCTTCGCCCATTCCCCAAAGCCACGTTGAAGAAGAACCTGGGTGATAAGTGTGTTACAGTAACTGGAAGTATTTACTGTCTCTCCGCCGGTGTAGAAGTAAACTATTGTGGTTCCAAAGGTGAGCCGTCATAAATTTCTTCGCGAATGCAGCTATTTGGACTTTCTTGCAAGATGGTCACAAGGGGTGTTTCCATACCAGGGATGCTCGTTTCGTCTCAAGCGTAACACGGTTCATCTCCTGTTACGATACTTAAAATCCGGATGAAATTACACTCTCCCACGTTAATGTGCGTGCATCCATCATTCAACTGATATTGCGAGAATCCAACACACAACATGGATACCATCTAAGAGCTGCATGATAAAGCTGTTATGTTCTACTTCGGCCCTGGTAGGATATTCGTGTCATCCATGAGTGTTCTTGTCACGGTATTTTCGGAAGCTTCGCTTTATTTTAGGGAAATTCGAAAGGTCACTATTAATTCGATGCACCTCCGAGGGCTCTACAGTTATGGGAAAATATAAACAAATTGTCTACTCTCCGGAGTGGCTCTGTTCTGTGCAGAGTTGGTTGGTTGGTTCTTAAGTTTAGGGGCTGCGACAACGCGGTCATGTAGCCCCGTGTACTTTGGGTGTGCGTAGAATCTGTCTGATAACCGATGTTAACTGTGATCACTGTATTAGTGTGTGTTATCTGTTTTTTTAATTTAAGTACTGCAACTTAGGCCAGGAATAGTTGAGGGACGTCTCAGGCAATTGAGTCCATCTGGTGACAAAAACGAGAAGCACAGCTAGTTCTGTTTAACGTCTACTTGAAGGTTACCGCACATGGCACTAGGGATTATGAATGTGGGGCGAGGAGGTCGGGTAACAGGTGGCGGAGTCTGCACTGCAGTTTGGAAGACTTTATTGCTCTGTTACGAGCTGTAGGACAAGTACTTCACAGCCAGAAGATCTTTCTACCTCTGTACTCAGATGAATAACACGCTGTTTGCAGTGAGAATAATTGGAACGGGAGACCTAGAGAACTGTTCATAGCAATTAGCACAATCCCGAGCCCCGATTCACAGGATTAAGTGTGAAAAACCAACATAGCCACAACAGTCATACTTTACTGGTAATTTGATATTGAAATGTAGTATCATTTGTACTGCATATGTGTTATTTGTTTGATTGTATAGCATCATACGATAAATAAATAAATCTCTCTATATAAAAATGAATGTTATTGATAAATTTGTATGTGTTTGTCCTTTGCGTTCACATACCGTTCATCCGATTGCGATGAAATTATGGTGAGTTGTTGTGTACACTCCTGCAAAGGTTTCCGATTTAGTAATACCATATTATAATAGGTAGCGTACAAGCAGATTCAGCAAATGAGTCTCGTATGCGTTCATAAACCATTCATCCGATTGCGATGCCAGTTTGGTGAGTTGTTGTGCACGCTCCAACAAATGTTTCTGAATTAGTAAATCCATTTACATTAGTTTAGTGGCAATTTACAGAAAAAGAACATATATTGTGTATCCAAAAGCACTTCAACGAACAAAATTACAACGCCCACACTTTCTTTGATTGGCATTGCAACGCATGCCGGGTACGGCTAGTAAATAAATAAATTACAGTAATTTAGGTAAATAAATTGTTATTTTAATTTATTTGAAAGGCTTGGGACATTTTGGTCATCATCCCCGTGTATTTGGGTGTGTGTTGAACTTGTCTTATAATCTGTATTCCTGTGATGACTGTATTGGTGTCTGTAACTGTATTCAGGGCAGGGACGGAATAGGTGCCCCGGGACTTGAAGCAAGTTACTATTCCGGCATTTGGCTGGTGGGAGTGTTGAAAAACCTGTGGAAAAACACACTCAGGATAGCTTTTGACAGCGCCGGGATTCGGACCTGTGATCTCCGAACATGCTGCAGCTACCCGCGCAGCCGTGGTGCACCATTTAACGAGCATGGTTACGCTGTTTGTTGGAATCATCAGTTTTTCAAATGCCCTTTCAATTGAGGCAGTTATTCGCCTACTAGGTGATCCAGCGAACTCTGTTCCGCCTTAGAGGCAATAAATAGGCAGATTTTCGATTTTATTAAGTTCAATTTTTTATTAGGAAATACAAATTAAAAAAATAAGTATTTTAATGATTCTTTATTTTTCATGTATTTTGGTGCATAGGTTGCACTCTTCAGTTAAGTACTTGTGATACACGACATTTTTTGTTTTATTATCAGGCGCAAGAACTAACAACGCAGATGGTCTTCCAACCTGTGAACATGCCACATATAATTGACCATGGGAAAAACATTGATATTCCAGATTCAAACCACACACATTCAAGGATTGGCCCTGTGATTTGTTAATGGTCATGGCGAATGCAAGACGGATCGGAAATTGAAGTATTTTAAACTCAAAAGGCATATCGGTTGGGATCATCGGGATCCTCGGAATGAGAACTTCCTCACCTTCGAATTTACCTTATAGTATCGTCGCGTAAATCACATTGTTCATCAATTTACTTACTACCAAACGCGTACCGTTGCACAGTTTTGGTTGGTTTATGTTTCGAAGCATGATTACTACGGAGCCAACCATTAGGCGTAAATTGTGCGGTGATAAGCCAGGCACATCCAAGGAGTTTAAAAATTCAATTGGATAGTTGGTGGCTTCATCTTCGTTTGTTACACAATCAATAGATTTGAATGAATGCATTGCTCCAATGATCTCATTCTGAATTATGCAGTTTAGGTCATCTTCATCTTTATTCTTAGCCACTAAAATTGCTCGCTCACTCAACCATTCATTATTTTTGTAATTAGTAATGATGTTTGGGAATACTTTGTTGATAAGTTCGTCTTTCGATGAGACAAAGTTAGCCTACAGAAATTATGAGGAAATGAAATCAATCCGCTCGATTCGTCGACTGGTACTCGACCATTACCGATAATCAGCAATTGCTCAGAGAAATCTTCAGCAGATGTATCATTAAGCAATGCAACTCTTATGTTTGTTGTCAGCTGAAGTTTCTTCACATAGCGCCATAGATTTGAAGATTTGAGGCAAGCATTTATTTCGTCGGCAGCCGTTGATCTTGGAATTACTGGCAGTGCTTGGCGGAAATTGCCAGACAGTAAAATCATTGCTCCTCCAAAAAATCTGGAGTCATTGCGTAGATCTTTCAATGTTCGGTTAAGTGCTTCTAATGCACGTTTATGCGCCATTGTGCATTCGTCCCAGATGATGATTTTCGATGCTGATAAAACTTTGGCCATTCCTGTTTTTTTGTGTGCAATATTACATGTTGGTTCTTCAATAGTTTGAAGATTTTACGGCAATTCTAATGCTGAATGAGCAGTACGACATCCTTCTAACAATGTGGTTGATATTCCAGAAGACGCAACTGCAACCGCAATGTTGGATTTCGCACGAACAGTGGCTAAAACTACTGACATGAGGAATGTTTTACCAGTTCCACCAGGGACATCCAGGAAATATAAACCACCATTTCCATCATCAATTGCATTCATTAATGTATCATAAACTTCCTTTTTTGGGGGGATTCAACAGGGGTACATTCGTTTGAACTACTAAATCTAATTCCTGGTGATCATATTCACGTTCCCGTTCCAATTCTTGATTAAATGCGTCATTCATTTCACGATTTGGCGCTGGCATTCCTAACGTGACTAATAAACTACCGCACATGAGGTAACACATGTCTTCGATCAAGAGTAAAGCCGGATTATGTATCTCCTCATTCATCTCAAGATCGTGATTTCTAGAACTGACACGAATTTAATGTAAAATATCTTTTGACATATTATCCTTATATTTGTGCCACAGGTTAGATGGGTTCGATGGAAAGCATGTCGAAATGATGATAGCAAATAATGTGCGTATTTGACTTGGAGATGCAGATATAATGGCTTCAACGATTGTCGTATCCCAATGGGTATAGTTTTCTAGTAAATTGAGTTCTTCACATGCAGCACGATATGTTGGGAATATTATTCCATTAACAGTCCGTAGTGTCTCAAATGACGTTGGCCCACGCACATTTACCAGCAACAGCCGCAAATAGAAGCATTCATCATTCTTTCGGTGTACTGTATACATACGACCAAGAGCATCAGGAGAACGCACATCCGTATAACCAGGAACCGCATCGCCTTGTTTCCGTCGTTGAAAATTCTTCGATGAAGCATTCCAAGTGTAATAACGTGGCATCTCCGAGTAAAGCAAAGTTCGTGCAAACGGATCGCTTTGGCAGATCGCAAAGAAACTGGTCAATGTTGTCGCTGGAGGTGTTTCAGCACGTTGAACAACATTCGAAGCCGTGAAATATACTCGTTGACCATTCTCCAGATGCACCGCCAAATGCACAACAGTAGGATGACGTTCGTGAATAGGGAATGCGAATATACGCCAAATCGCTTCATTACAGTTCACATAACGACCAACTTGATAGCGCGCAATTTCATCGTTGGTATTGGAGGATTGGATGCCAAAAACCGCCATATCGCTGCCTTTCGTGACATATTTGCAAATATATTTTATGGACATTACTGAATTGCAATACTCAACGTTTCAATGTGTCTTGAACGTTTTGGAAATAATTGGAGAATATGGAACAACCCAACTGTTGTCGACAACGAAATCCATTCTTTTCACTTTTGTTTTGATAATTCGACTGTTATCATCGGGTGATCGACGCCGATACAGTAGATAACCATCGTTGCCAGTGACGGTCTCCACCGTTAATTTCCGTGGATATCGTTTGGAACACTTTCCGTCGACCATGCAAGGTGATTGTGGATTGATGGTGCCACGCGGTCCATGAATCATATTTGTAATTACAACATCATGTAGGTCTGGGTCGGCTTGGTGATCGGGAATCTCAGCACATATGATGGTTTGATTGAATTCTTTCCACTAACCAAATAAGAATATTTGCGTGCGGCAGGCCTCGTTTTTGCTATTCGATTGAATACATACAGCACCGAGTATCTCCAAAGACGCGTTGTTTAACAATGTAGTTCATCAGGGACCGCATTTTTTGCCTGAATACACGTGCTGTGATGTCGTGTCGATCACTCGATGTTTGTCCGGGAAGCAGCAATTGAAAACTTTCTATCCATTTTGGATTACAGGTGAAAGTAATAAAGAGATCTGGCCGATCTTAATGAAGAACTTATGTCATTGCAACTTGCGCATATTCATGCACATGACGTGGACTACCTATGTACGTCGCCGGCAGAATAGTTAATCGACCAATATTAGCTGCATTTCCTTCAGGACGAATTGCATCACGAAAATGGATATGTCGTAGTTAGATAGTGAAATCCGTCATTTCATGAAAATCCTAGGCACTTCATGAAGAGCCGGCATATGATGTAAAAAGGTACAGTTGCACTATCTGACGCGTGGTTTCATGAAATGACTAAATTTCGCCGTCACATAGTGTAATTCACATTTTACATCATCTGACGGGAAATCCAGCCGTCACTTCATGAAGTAGCGGCAGTTGTGATCACGTGTGAGGGAAGTGTGATATCCAAGAATTAATCGGATAAAAATGTGGACACTAAAGGGCTGTTATTTCCTCAGAAAGTGAACACTGTGACATATGGTACAAATGTCTAATAGTCTGGACCTCATTTATCCCCTAATTACCTCCCCAGTAAGCCTACCTTGCTTAGCCTTGCGCCTAGAAGGAATATGCTGCCGTACTGTGAACGGAAGAAGAACGTCGTTCAGATCCATTTTGTTTTTAAAACATGAGAGATAGATAACCGATAGTATATTATGACTTCTTTCGCTGTTCCACCCTTAAAAAAAACAAGAACTAACTCAGTTACGGACGCGCAATAAAGAGATCTGGTACAGCTCTTAGCAAACTGTTCTCCTATACTGTAGTTGTGGTCTCGGGGTATGGTGTTGCCTTCCGGATCTCTACGTGGTGAGTTCGAATCCCACTTAAGTAATCAGATCAGTATATTTTGTTCAATCTGCACATTTTAATATAGTTCAGTTGTTTTCTTGTATATTTATTTTAAGGGCTAGGGACATCTTGGTCATCAGCCCAGTGTATTTGGGTGGTTGTTTTCTGATAACCTGTGTTTGCGTGATGACTGAAGTAGTGTGTGTGTAAAGAATTTGGGAAGGTGTCTCGAGACTTGAAATGAAATACCATCCCGACATTTGCCGAGGGGGTGTGTGGAAAGACCTGGAGGAAAACGCCACAGTCAGCGACGGGATTCGAACCAGCATATAGGCCTACTCGTTAAGTATACTTATGAAAACAACTATGGTACCATGGATAGGAACATAATTATGGTCTGAGGGTTGAATTGGGGTACACTCAACCTCGGGAGGCAAAACTGAGAATAGTTGTCTTTTAAGAGATACACGCTCCGTTAGGAATCTTTCAATCCCCACTTTTAACCCCTTTCACCTCATAATATACACCACATCGAAAAACCCTCAGACACGTGTCTTCTTATTTTTAATGATGAGTTTATATGCCGAGTATCACATCCCCCAATGAAACCAATCGGGAGATATTGCTATTCAATGAAATGCAGGTCTACCCCCTTAACACCCCTTTAGAACCTGAATATCCAAAAATCCTCTCTTAGTGGGCTTTTTTGGCCCTTGAGGAAGCTGCATACCAAATTTCATTCCAATCCGTTCGGTGGTTTCTGAGATTTCGTTATGAATGAATGAATGAGTGAGTGAGTGAGTGGTATTTGACAAATATATAGTAGTGTCAAGTCTTTGTTATGCTAAACTCGGTTGACAGTGCTGTGTGAGCAGTTGAGTAACTAACGGGATTTCACGTAAAGATCCTCATTTTCTATACCGGTAGTGCAGAGCGCAACTGGCATCTAATCGCCCGTGTCTCGACTTGAGCTATGTTGCCATGGAAACTATCTGCCTTGCCATTCCTTCATGAGTATATTTTATGATTTGATTAACCTGTGCTTGAGTGCAAAAGAGCCGAAATCATAAGATTGAGAAAGACTATCGAAAATTCATATAGCCAGCGGTTCCTTCTGGGTCCTAAACTATGTGTATGCAAAATTTGGTTGTGATTGGTGGAACGGTTTAGATTTGTATACGGAACCAACCCACCCACATACATACAGATTTTCACTTTTATATATAAGATCTAATTATGCATACTGTATTTCATCAGCCTTGCAATGCCAGTCACTTATGAGACAGTATAGCAACTCTCCCTGTGAGGATTATTTAAAGTCTGCAGACGAAAATACAGATTTTCAACTCTCTCTTAGAGATATTAATAAAACTCAGCATTGCATTTTTTCTCTCCCAACATTTAACGTGCTAGTTATTACTTACATACAGTACTCTCAATCGAGAAAACTACTTATTGGCAGTCTTCACTTTTAATACAATGAATGACGTATGAAAGGAAATTCTTCAGTTACTAACTCCAATTATCCGTCATGATTTGACGGGTTTCAACTAGTAAGTCTACCCCTATTCCTTGATACTTATAATTACAGTTGCACACACTCCATAACGACATAGGTTACGAGAAAAATTCCATGCACACACAAACGTACACTAGAATGTTCACGAAGATCTCCCAAGTCCCGAAAATTAAGCAACAACTACCTTAGCCTGCAAGTTTTCGCTTAACACTTGGCTTATTGTTTGCGAGTACATCCACTTCGTGGTGTAACGGCTAGCATTCTTGAATGTCACCCCGGACGTCCGTGTTTGATTCCCGGCTTTGCCACGAAATGTAATTCTGGTTTGAGGCCTCGAAGGGTGTACACTCAGCCTCGTGAGGCAAAACTATGATGATGATAATTGTTTTTGAGGAGCCTAACATACGGGTTATCGGCCCGTAAAACATTCATGAGAGGTGGGTTTGATTCCCACTTCAGCCATTCTGGAAATGGTTTTCCGTGGTTTCCCCACTTCTACTGGAGGCAAATACCAGGATGGTTTCTACCTCAAGGTCACGGCTGCCTCCTTCCTAATCCTCATCTGAATTTCAAATACACACACTCTCTCTCTATACTACAGACACTACAATAACACAGGTTATCATACAAATTCCATATATATATATATATATACATACACACACAAGCACACAACTACACGGGGCTAAAAGACCACTGTGCCCAAGGCCCTCAAATGAGACATTGTTGGCTGGTTCCTCAGTTTAGGGGCTGCGACAACGCGGTCATGTAGCTCCGTGTACTTTGGGTGTGTGTAGATTTTGTCTGATAACCGGTGTTAATTTTGATGACTGTATTAGTGTGTGTTATCTGTTTTTAATTCAAGTAAGGACTGCAGACATTGAATTTTTTCAAGTAGTTCATACATTTTCCGCCAAACGCCACCATCAACGACTACTAGTTCAGAACTTGGTTACCAGATGCCGCCGCAATCGGCTCCTGGCGACGAACATTGGAACCTAAGAGCGTTTGTCAAATGTTTAACCTATAATTTAGCTTCATACAGGTGTAATTAGTGGAAGGTTCTTTAACATGCCATAAATCTATGATATGGGACCTACAGCTTTTTTTCCCCTCCGTAGGATGACATACTGAGGGATTTTTAACGCTCTTAAGAATCCTACGACGTCGGCCGGGTTTGAACCCTCGATCTTGGGCATAGAAGCTTAGCATCAAATGAGACGACAACAACCACAACAACAACAACATCAACAATCAAGTGTGCGACTACGTACTTCTGATTTTAGCTTACTTTTGCATGTATACGTTCACTACAAGTCTCAAGAATTACACAACATGCACTAATGTCTGATCCAGAGCGGTTTTACTTCAATTTAATATTTCAAGGCTAATGTTATGTCCGTAATATCGATATGGCACCCAGTGCCTTGTTTGTGAAATACCCTGAGCACGAATTGTTGGACATTCTGTATAGTTGCACAATTTGGCAACGCTGCCACTTGGTATGTAGACCTGAATCCATTACTGGTGACATCCACTTTCCAAATACAAGTTCTGTAGAGCAATCGAATACACAGCAGTCCAGTAATGAAAGAATATTGGAAATACATTCGACCCGATGCGATGACGTTGTAAGCATTGCACATTGTACCCCTGCGATGATGACATCCAACAATTCATTGGCTGTGTTAATGACAGTGGCTACCACTCTGGAATTGCTCTTGTTTCCGACAATGGATATTTTATTTGCGGTACTACAATATCACACCAAGGGCGGTTTGCTGTGTGTGGTTCTGCTGATCGTTGTTTCACGAGCCACGAAATCAATGTTATGAGCCCCTAGTGACACCGTTTAATAATACTCACCAATTAAATGTAGATTTATATCATATTTCAGAAATAAACTATTAAAGCTTCATGTAATATGTTTCGGAAACAATTCGTGTGCAAAATATTAAACACATACGATAATCATTCAATGAATTGTATGGTTCGTTATATTTTGGTGTGTGTGTATGCCCACCCCTTATTATTCCCGTTTTCAAGGGGTCGGGGATGAGATGCGATGAAATAGTAATGTGTCGGATGGTTTTTAAGGCTGGATGCCCTTCCTGATGCCAACATAATGAGAGGAGTTAATGAGAGATGAAATGAATGAATGAAACTGGGCACGGATGTGGAAGAAAGCCACCGTGGCCTGTCAGAAGGTACCATCCCAGAATTTGCCTGGTGTTGAAAATGGGGTAACCACGGAAAACCATTTCAAGTATGGCCGATGGTGAGGCTTGAACCCACGTCTACGGAGTTCACAGAGAACTTGTCCCCATGGCCTAGCGCTGCGCTTTAGCAATCGTAGCTAACTATGTCGGTGGTTTGTTATATTTTGGTAATGCATACTTCTGGAATATTATGTGCTATACGTTTGCAAAATTTAGATCTGTTGGCCTGCATAATTTATAATCTGCTGGGAGTATGGTTCAAAATTACAGTGTGTTTTTATCAACAGTTGGCAGCCCTGGTGACTCTAAATATATTCTTAGAATAAAATACACATAAAATAATTTGGTTGAAGTCCAATAGATAATATGGCGTTACATGCAGTTAAACATTGAATCTATCAGCACGCGTAAATTTATGTTGGTAACACTGGTATGTACGAGTTTATGTTGCTCAAAATTAATCTGAAATATGACGATCTATGTAGCCTACTACGTATGTGCCAATTTTGGAAGAAGACCATTTGTTAATATGTAAGTTAACATGCAGTTAAACATTGAGCTTATCAATACGCGTTGTCATTACTGCATTATTATTATTATCATGAACATATTCTATGTTTCATTGATTCATTTACATGTAATGAATATATGAAGAGCTCCGTAAGGAAGAGACACAATTATTGACCTAGGAAAGCATGAAAATAGAATTGTATAACAAAAAATAGCCTGCTTTTCACATTTTGCAAAAATTGTTGGAAAAGTAGTCTTATGAGATCACCCAGGTAGATGTCTGTCCTTCTGTGTGTGTCCCTATCACTTCCTAAACGGCCGCAGCTATCGAAGCTAAATTTGGTATGAGTAAAGATCAATGCCTGAATGTCTCACGGCCATATTCGAAAATTATGTCAGTGCAATCAACTGCTGAAAAATTACAATTGAAATTTGAGCTCTATGTTGGATATCTCAGAAGCTATGCAAACGAACTGTTCCAAAATTGGCACACACATAGATAATATTTCAGATTAATTTTCAGGAGCCCGTACATGACAGTGGTACTAACATAATTCTAAGCGTGCTGATAGGCTAATTGTTTAACTACATCTATCTTCCATGACATTTAATGGATAACTAAGAGATTTTATATATTCTATGTATGTCGTATGTGCGTATTTTCAGAGGCAGCAGAACTACCAACTACCAAATAACTCTGTCTGGACATTTGAGCGGTAGACACTCAGCATCTCATAATCTATGGAAGGAATATATTTCAACCAGACTGTAGAGCTCTATTAGACTACACTATTTCAGGCATATTTCGATGAAATTAGAAATTTCAATTCTACCAACTTAATTTCTTCATTATTCTAGATAGGTTTATGTAGATCAAACATTGGTGTGAATTTTAATTTTTAAGAAAAGTAGGATCTTTAGTTCGGTATGGAACTACTTGTTTAGGTACCTTTTAGCAATTATGATGTACAACTTAAGATCTTAGAAGTTTCATGTTCCGATTCGGAAAGACAGCATGAGTGAACTAGAAATAATGAATGGTGATTCTCCTTTGAAATCTTTTCTTGAAATCCTGTCAAAATCTCCGCCCAAATCAGCGTATGCCTCACGCTCTTTGTCTTAGGTCATCTACTCTGTCGTGAGTGAGTTTTGCAAATTTTATTTGGACGCAAAGTTGTTGAGTAATAGTGGTCCTCCCTCACGAATACCACCGTATGCTTCCTGCAGATGTGTGTGGAAATGACATGATAATTGGCTGTTAAATAATTACAGTGGTTGACATCAAGTGGCTTAGAGCCTTTGAATACTGTCATATGGTTAATTACATCCTTCGGATAATAGCCTATTAATATTCTAATCGTCTGTAGATTATTTACGGGGAGACTCTAGCTACGTAGCAAACATTATTATGAATGCATAACCACATTTGACCATCGACAGTCAGATGACCTGGTAACAAGACATACACTGACTGTTATTAGCCTATTTCATCATATGATGTATGCTTGTACGTTTACTCCTTATTATTCCCGTTTTCAACTAGGTCGGCGATGAGCTGTGATGAAATCCTATGTGGTGGATGTTTTTACGGCCGGATGCCCTTCCTGACGCCAAACTCATGAGAGGAGTTACTGAGAGATGAAATGAATGAAGATTAATGAAACTGGGCAAGGATGTACTGTAGAAGGATGCCAATACATTAGCTCTAGGTAACAAAGCAAGAGCTTGAAGAAGCAACACCAGATGGCGCGGGCTTCATTTGGACGTAGTGCTTATAACACAATACACAAATCCACAGTTAGAGTGCAGCACCATAGCTAGGTGGTAGCCAACGGACCTCACAGCCTTCAGCAGTGAACTGGGGCAGACGCGTAAGACTCAAGTTTCGTATAAGAGAGAAGTTTAATGAACATTTTTCCATTTTAGTGTTGTGTGTAATTTGTGTATTATAACCACACACAATATGTCACCAAATTAAATAGGAAAGGTTGATTTAGAACATAATAAACAAAATACGAGTATGTTACACATAATTTCTGAATCTGGTCACAATAATAACTCAATGAAACACACGTTAACATTGTTGAAATACATCAACATTAATGCAACAACCATAGTAGTGAACAATATCAACTGTAAATAAGATTGACGCGTTTCACAAGTTTTTATGAACTTATGTAATCTGATCATTGTATATAGTCTACTGTGCATAAGTGTAATGCATAGACATCGTAGTTACCTAACCTTAAGTGAGCAGGATCTGAGGATGAACGCTTGTCGTTCGAAACATGTCATCCATTTTAAGTAACCCTATTTTTAGCCTATTTTCATTTATGACAAATAAATAGACTTATGAGATCACCGTTTGTCCGTGTGGAGGTGTGTTTCCCCTAATACATTCTAAATGGCTGGAGCGATTGCAATAAAACTCGGTAAGGACATAGTACCGTACTATTTTGTTCGACTCCGGCCGTACCCTTCAAATTTTATTAGGCCTACGTCTTACTAATCCAACATGACGGTTGTGCGAAATATTTCAACGGCATTCTCTATCTCCGAAATTGTATTGACATCACCCTGAAAATTTATACAGTGACAAAAGGTACAACTAGAAGTTCACCTATGTGACTAAAAAAAATCAGTTAAGTACAAAACGAACATGGCGGCCAAGGAAATTTGAAACATTTAAAATTTTCTCGCGATTTAACCGTCCGAGCGTAGTGAAACATGGTAATGCAAATGTTCATACACATTGTAATGCACTGGCATCTAATTTAGTTCAATTGTTTAAATAACCTCAAGATGGCGATTGTGCGAAATGTTAAAATTAAGATTTTATGTCTTGTGTCCTAATCAATATCTACGAATCTGCTACAGCTAAAATATTACATGTTGATGGAGGCAATTAACGTAAGTAGGTTATATGAAAATAGGCTATTTTGTTCTTCACGGACCTACTTGTTTTAGTGTTGCCTTAGTAATCGAAATATGCTTGCCACGGTGGGTGAGTGGTTATCGTGACGGATTACTAACCCCAATCTTGCAGTTTCGCACCTGGCCGTGGTAAGTGATTTTTGAATGGCGGCGAAAATTACGACACGTATGTCATACGATGTTGGCATGTCAAAGAACCCATTTGAATTCAGTAGGCCGTGTTCATAATGGCAAAATTAATCTCGGGATTTTCCGCCAACAAAAAGTTTCTCATTTCTCTATTAGAAAGCGCTATAGTGTCAATGAGCTTAGATACCTAACCTCTTTGACTTTCACAGTGCTTCAAAGGATAACAAAAAATTCGACATGCAAGCTACCCTCTGGCTGTCAAATAGCAAAGCTTGCACCCGGCACCTGAGGCCATACGATAATATATTATACAAGCTGTACCCGGCATGCGTTGCAATGCCAATCAAAGAAGTGTTGGGGTTGTAATTTTGTTTCTTGAAGTGCTTTTGGATACACAACATATTTTTTAAATTTCCGTTAACTGCCTGTAAACTATCGTGAAATGGATTTACTAATTTAGAAACATTCATGGGAGCGTGCACAACACCTCACCAAAGTTTCATCGCAATCGGATGAATGGCATATGCCGCATACGATATTTTGTTTAATTGATTCGTGCGCTGTCACTCATTTGTCGAATTTTCTCGTGCGCCACCTACAGTGAAATGGATTTACTAAGTTAGATACCTTCGCGTAAGTGAACACAACAACTCATCAACGTTTCATCGTAATCGAAGAATGGTATATGAACGCATACGAGATTTGGTTGAAACGATTCGCGTGCTGTCACTCATTTGTTGAATCTACTCGTGCGCTACCTATTGTAAAATTGACTCAATACGCCAGAAACCTTCCGTGAAGTGTACACAACGTCTCACCCTAGTTTCATCGCTCTCGGACGAATGGTATATGAAGGGATATGGGACTTTGTTGTAACGCTTAGCGTGTCGTCGCTCATTTGTTGAATCTACTCGTGCGCTATCTATTGTAAAATAGATTTACGAAGTCAGAAACCTTCCCTGGAGTGGACACAACATCTCACCCATTTTTCATTGCTATCGGACCAATGGTATATGAACGCATACGGAACTTTGTTGAAACGCTTCGCGCGACGTCGCTATTTGTAGAATCTACTCATGCGCTACCTGTTGTAAAATGGATTCACTAAGCCAGAAACCCTCCCTAGAGTAGACACAACTTCTCACGCAAGTTTCATTGCTATTGGACGGATGGTATATAAACGCATATGGGACTTGGTTGAAACGCATCGCGCGTCGTCGCTCATTTGTTGAATCTACTCATGCGCTACCTGTTGGAAAATGGATTTACTAAGCCAGAAACCTTCCCTGGAGTGGACACAACATCTCACCCAAGTTTCATAGCTATCGGACGGATGGTATATGAGCGCATACGGAACTCTTTTGAAACGCTTCGCGCGTCGTCGCTCATTGGTCGATTTTACTCGTGCGCTGCCTATTGGGTCCAAATGGGAATCTAAACCATACAGAGACCCACTCAAACAACCTTACATGTTGTTTATTTTCTATGAGCCGTTATTGAACTGTCAAAACAATGCCAAGCTCTACGATGCAAGTGATTTGTGCATGTTTTGAAGCCTACGTCAAATACCAAGAATTCTATGGTACAAAAACATAACTTAATTATTCTCAGAAAGTCAATTGTTCAAGAACTTTTCAGAATAAACCACTGCCAAGAGAAGGAGCTTGGGTGAATTAGTGGGGAAAGAAGACCCTGTTGAAGTGGGACTTGAGTTTTCACTAAGGCTTGCGGTTTCCGTGACGACAGTTTTCGTTTTGTTGACTGTACCTTGTGGTTCTAAAACTGTGTTCATCCTACATTATGGTTTCTACGCCACCTAGCGGGTCCAACTGTGAATCTAAACCATACAGGGACCCACTCTAATATACATAAAACATTTAATCAAAATAGGCCCAGTCATGGAGGAGTTCAGTCTCATACACACGGTGTCGAAGAATTATAAAGATAATCGAAATATAATGCTTTTCAGTCCGTCAACACGATTGTACTAAATTTTAATGGGTGTTTCGCTAATCCTTAAGGAAATTACTTGAGATTGATAAATACACTTGGGAAGACCAGTTTCGATCGTAATGCGATCATCATCTGACATTTAGACTGTTAAATCTATGTCGACAAGTATGTGGGTGAGACTGACTGCGTGACTCAGTGGTAACGTTCTCGCTTGCTGCTCCCAAGGTTGCAGGATTGTATCCTGGCACAGTGTGTGGGCATTTGAGGGTGCGCAAATTTACTGGCACGTTAAAGATCCCATTCGGGGGAAAATTCCAGCACCATGGCGTCTCTAAAAGCCGCAGTAGTTAGAAGGGGCGTAAAACCAATAACATTATTATTATTATTTAGAAGGTAGTAGGTAATGAAGTAGTATGCTATTGACCATCGCGTGCTAGCCCTAAGGTCCGTGTTTGATTCCCAGCTCTGCTATGTAATTTAACATTCTGTTTTGAGGGCCGTAACGGGGTCCACTCAGCCACACGAGGCAGAACCGAGAAGAGATGTGTTCGATTACCACCACAGTCATCTTGGAATTGGTTTTATGTGGGTTGCCACTTCTATGTCAGGCAAATGCCGGGATGTCTCCTAACTCAAGACCACGGCAACCTCCTAGCCTTAGTTACAAAAAAAAAAAACAAAAAAAAAACACACCATTGCAGACATCACATTAACACATGTTATCACAACTCCTAAATACATGCACCCCTAAATGAATCAACTGCAGACTGTTACTGCCACTGCGTTACTGTAAAGATATGATCCTCCAGAAAGGTCATTATCACACTGAGACTGTGGCGTTCCTACTTGCTGCTACCAATACAGCACGCCACTTGAATTATGGTATTTTTATTAGGCTCCCACAAGCTGAGGCCTTCACTAAAGATATACGGCCAATCTATGGACGTAATTTTGTATTTTATAGACGTATTTTATGGTATTTTTGCATGTTATGATGTAATTTCTGAAACATGAACTAGCTGGTACCAGAAGCCAACCCCTTTCTGTGCGTGACAAAGTTAATATGTGCATATTATCTCAGCCCATGTGGACACTTAGCACATAGGGCTGATAACATGTTAGCTCTGGAAGGATAGGCCTACCAGTGACGGCCATGCTGTCAGCTTGCACGGCTACCTGTTGTCTTCAACTGTTGAGTATTCACCTCGTGGCGTAATGGCTAGCAGCTTTGGCTGTCACAGTAGAGGTCCGAGTTCGATTACCAGCTGTACAAAAAATAAGGTAAGAAGTTTGGAATGACGTTAACTCAGCCTCATTATGCGGAAATGAGGTGAGTCCTAAATCTGCTCCAGGCGAATGTCTTCGACCGCATCCTACCAAAATCCTAGCCACTCTTACAAATGCACACGATAGTGCAGCCATCACAATGACACAGGTTATCAGATTTCACGCACATCATAGCACAGTGCCGACTTGCCAGCTGTTTAGCTTGCAGCCAAATGGTAAGACGTCAGGCATCGAATTTAGAGGAGAAAAGGCCATCATTGTAAACTGAAACAGTTTAGGGGGCGTCTTTTATTGCTTTTCCTTTTAAAGGGGGCAGTCATGTGCTCCAAGTTTGGGGTCCATGTTCTGTATAAAAGCCGCTAGATGTGACAGTGCTTTCACGTTTGTGCTGTCCCCCACTATCCACGCCTACGGCAGTCGGGGATACGGCACAGATTGCCAGTTTGAATCTGGGCTGTCCGCTTCATTGCGTAGTGGCTAGCATGCATGGCTGTCACTGCGGAGCCCCGGGTTCGTTTCCAGGCTCTGCCAAGAAATTTAATTCTGGTCTGAGGGCTGGAACGGGATACACTCAGCCTCGTGAGGCAAAATTTAGTAGAGGTGGGTTCGATTCCTACCTCAGTCATCCTGGATGTGGTTTTCCGTGGTTTCCCCACTTCTACTCCAGACAAATGCGGGATGGTTCTTAACTTGAGGCTACGGCTACCTCCTTCCCAATCTTCATTTGAATTACTAATACAGACAGCTATCATAATTGACACCGCCGCATGGCCGGCGTGGGCCCTACTTACCTGTCTTAGAGGTCCGCGTCGCTTCCACAGCAAAATCACCTCCAGATGACATGCCCCAACAGAAGAGCTCCAAAGGGGTGGAAGGAAAGTGGAGAAGGGGAACGCACAGGCTATTCTACAGACACCCCCCAATAACTAATGGAACTGCTGCCGACGAAATAATGCCACAACAGTTGATGAAAAATTTAAAACAAAAAAATTTAATGTTAAAATTTCAAGGAAAACACCTCCACCAGAAAACAGAACATGCACGCTTGCAAAACAAAAAAAAGGACAAGAATTAAATTGAAATCAAAATGTTATAAAGCCCAAGGATTAAAATAAAAATTACATGCATAATTAAATCAGAAAGGGCTTGATAATTTACAAGGGAATGGAATAACGATCCGACATGCGGAGATCCGGGCCACGGTGAAACGAGAAATAAAAATTGAATTAACAAAATAAAATTGGATCAGAAAATAATTCATTAATTTGCATGACGGAGAAAAACACAGGAACATTTACCAAAAACACAAAGTTAAACCAACAAGATTAAATTTAAAAAAATATTAAGCTAACACCACAACACGTATGAGTTTCGTGGTCGGCGCCAAGAGACTGACCTCGAGACCAGAATGCATCTTGGCAAAACAAAAAACAAACATGGCCACTAAAAACAGGAGACCACATGTCCGATCGAATTACGGCAAACAATTTAGCATAATTAAATTTTAAAATCAGCAGAAAGAAGGGAAGAAAACAATTACGTCTAAATACTATTAACATTAGGGCGGATCCACAGATCGTAAATCAGATAAATAATATGCCAATCCCAAGATTGCCAAAAGAAAATAAATAATAATTTAAAACGTAAAATAAACTTATAAATGTGTCTCCAGAAGGTACGAAGCAAACAATAACCTTTTTTAATATCAGGTAACGTTGAGAAACAGAAATGAAATTAGGCCTATAAAACAAAATAAGATACAGAATTAAAACATTACTATAAGACGATATCGGAGCTCCATAACAATATTTTTTAAATTTAATTGGTATTCTGCCCGAAGGCAGGTCCGAGCCTCCGAAGAGGCTACCCCCAGCCGGAGTTTACTTGCGGTAGGGTGGCCAGGGCCTTTCCGCTCCTCCTTATGTTGGCCAACAGCGCGCAGTACCTAGAACCGGCATACCATCCAAGTTCCGACTGCGCCCAATGTCGCTTAACTGCGGAGTTCTCATGGGATCCGGTGTTTCAACAAGGCTAGGCCGATGGCCTAACAATATATATATATACATTAAATAATAACGTACCTTAAAACTTCACAGTGGAGACACAATGAAACAAAAAAAAACTAACACATTTTAAATAATGTAAAAGATATGAACTGCCTCAATATGACTCGTTAGCACACACATCCCGCTTCGATCACCCACGAGGCTTTTCTTCTTGTAGCCCGTAAAACAAACAGATCACACATCATCTTCAAGGCAAGTTATGAAATTATAGCCTAGGAGCACAGGCATTTCCTTTTTTCTTGAATATATATTTCGTAGAGGCTGGGGGCCAAGCTCCCATCAGCGGTGACACCTTTCACGACCAGGCGGCTTGTTGCGTTCTTTCACGACAGACAATGGACTCCACAAGATGGCGGAGAAATCCCGCGTCAGTTACCGAACTGCATTCATGTAAATATTTATCGTCCAATCAAGGCTTGACGCATCAATCAACAATGTCATTATTAAGTAAATAATTTGGCGGTATCATGAATACACAGGCATTTGTTTCATGACGTAGAATATAATTGCCTTTCAATTATGCCACGAACATGAAGAGTTTTATAAGGCACAAGCAACACTCTCTATCGGAGAAGAAGGAACTACTTGCAGGAACCCCGAAGTCCGACAGCAGCTGCTATCTCGTGTCCACAAACGTAATCAAGTCACCAGGCGGTCGATTCAAAATGTCATGGAACACCAGAATACAGGGAAGAGGGATTTTAAAAACATTGGGACGGGCATTGCACGTAACAATAATAACACAGGTTATCAGACAAATTCCACACACACCCAAGTACACGGGGCTACATTACCACGATGTTGCAAAGCCCATAAATCAATTTGGGCACAGTCGATTGACATTTAAGTTTAGATAGTTAAATTCGAGACACCTGCGGCAGTAGATTCGCAGACACGACAAAAGGAAACTTGTGGGGTAAAATACCATCTCCCCCTACTTGTAAAATGGCAATATATAAATAGGATTTTAAACCGTAAAATTAATACATGTATACATGACAATTGTAAGTTTGCAACTAATAGGTCGTGTGCGGGTATTGTATATCGTCGCTTCAATCCCATTCTGTATTTCAAAGCCCACAGAAGGCTACTGCAGGGTCGTGCGAGAGCGCACTGGCCCCAGAATGAGGCTTTCGGGCCTCACCATCATTATTAGCCTATTTTCAATTTTGAAAAAATAGGCTTATGAGATCACCTTTTGTCCGTGTGTGTGAGTGAGGTGTGTGTGTGTGTGTGTGTCCCTAATAACTTCTAAACGGCTGGATCGATTTCAATGAAACTCGGTAAGTTCATAGCACCATTCCGGGCGACCCCGACCGTGCCCTTCAAATTTTGTTACGTCTCACCAATCCAACATGGCGGCTGAGCGAAATATTTCAGAGCATACAATATCTCCGAAACTATTCCCGATATCACCCTGGAATTTATTACGTTGATAAAGGGAACTACAAAAAGTTCACCTATGTGACTTTTGAAAAACTGGTAACTACAAAACCAACATGGTGGCTACGCGAATTTGCGACTTTTAAATAGACGTTTCTCGCGATTTAACCAACCAAACGCAATAAAACCTGATACAGTACATGTTTATACACATTGTAATGCACTGAAATATAACTTCGTTCAATTGTTTACATAAACTCAAGATGGCGACTGTGCAAAATATTTCACCGGCATTCTATATCTCTGAAACTGTTACCGGTATCACCATGACATTTTGTACGGAGATAAAGGGCACTACTGGAAGTTCACGTATGAGACTTTCAAAAACCAGTTAACTACAAAACGAACATGGCGGCCAAACGAATTTGTAAATTTTAAATAGACCTTTCTCGCGATTTAATGTTCCAAACGCAATGAAATCTGGTACAGGAAATGTTTATACACATTGTAATGCATTGGTATCTAATTTAGTTCAATTGTTTACATAACCTCAAGATGGCGGCTGTGCAAATTTTAAAATTAAATTTTTATTTCTTGTGTCGTAATCATGCGATCGAAGTGAAAGTTTGAATAATGAACCTACGCAATAATTTTCCTTTAATGGTACATGACTCTATGGCCTATACATTTAACAATCTAAAATGGCGACCATCCGAAATATTTAGACGGCTCTGAATATTTACGAATCTATTATAGCAATCGAACTGAATTTTTAAATGTTCATAGGGGCTATGAACTTACGTTCACCTATAGGACTTTAAATAACCTGGTGATCACAAATCCAACATGGCGGCAACGCGAATTATAAATAATCACATGGACGTTTCTCGCAATTTAACCATCCGAGTGCAGTGAAACTTGGTACAGTAAATCCTTATACGAATGTTAATCCACTGGCATCTAATTTATTTCAATTGTTTCCATAACCACAAGATGGCAGCTGTGCGAAATTTTAAAATCTCCTTGTTACTTCTTGTGTCCTAATCATGCGATTGAAATTTGAATGCTACACGTACACCATAATCTTCATGTAACAGTACCTAACTCTAGGACCTACATATATAAAATCCAACATGGCGACCATTTGAAATATTTAGTCGGTTCTCAATATCTACGAATCTATAACAGCAATCAAACTGAAATTTTCTATGTTGATAGTGGCAGTTAACGTAAGTAGGATAGGCCTATATGAAAATAGGCTGTATAGTTCTTCACGAAACTACTTGTTTTTTCCCGTGATACCCTGGGAGTTTTAATCCTAGAAATAAAACTAAAATGTAACTTAGCTTTTAAATCCAGCTGGGGAGTGACTGAAAACTATACAATACTAGCAGGTACCCGCGACTTCGCTCGCGTCATAGTCGTGTCATATTGTTATTCAATGAAATGCAGGTGTACCCCCTTAACACCCCTTTAGAAACTGAATATCCAAAAACCCTTCTTTAGTGGGCGTTTTCGACTTACAACGAACATATTCCCAAAATGTCATGTTTCTAACTTTAATAGTTTTGGCTGGGCGATGATGAGTCAGTGAGTGAGTCAGTCAGTCAGTCAGTCAGTCTGTCAGGACACTTGTTTTTCCTAGTGGAAAATAATTCTATCACTTGAAACCAAAAATGCATGGGACGAGAAAAAACATCAAAATATCATGTTGGTTTCGGACCCTAAAAGACGTGAAAAATATAATAAAAGTATTAAAAAAACTGTTTTTCGAAATTTCATTCGAATCAATTTTTATGACATTCCTGGGACTTAGAAAATTCCGGCCAAAAAGTACAAAATCATTAATAACTCCCTAAGTATTCGTCGTATGATGAAATAGCAAGAGACAAAAAAGATGTAATGTGTTATTGTCTACAACATAGACCATGTATAATTTTACACTCAGACATATTACGTCCCCCCCCCATATTTTCACCCCTCCCCATGGGCCCCTTATATTGGATTTATGAAAAAACGGCCAAACACCTATTTTGTTATTTTTATGCTGATTTTTTTCCGCTGAGTTCCAAACTCCTCGCCTATGTCGTTTAAGAGATACACGCTCGGTTAGGAGACCTTCAACCCCCACTTTTCACCCCTTTCACCTCATAATATAAACCACATCGAAAAACCCTGAGACACGTATCTTCTTATTTTTAATGATGAGTTTATATGCCGAGTATCAAATCCCCCAATGAAAGCAATCCGGAGATATTGTTATTCAATGAAATGCAGGTGTACCCCCTTAACACCCCTTTAAGAACTGAATATCCAAAAACCCTTCCTTAGTGGGCGTTTTCGACTTACAACGACCATATTCCGAAAATTTCATGTTTCTAACTTTAATAGTTTTGGCTGGGCGATGATGAGTCAGTCAGTCAGTCAGTCAGTCAGGACACTTGTTTTTATATAAGAGATTATGATTGATTTACATTTTCGTAATCCGTTATTCAGCCGTATATTGTTTTTCTCTATTATGGTCTAGTTGGGGTTTTGGAGCTCCTTATATTATTCGTGATCAATGTGCATTTAAATGTTGTTTTCACTGACCAATTTTCTTCTTTCCGAATACTTATAATTGAGTGATGTATAACAAACAAGCAAGCCAATTTTTTTTAAATACCCCACACCCCTTCTCTTGCTGCTACAGTCACCCTCACGTCTTCGTCCCAAATCCTTGTATGTCTCCCCCGTGGCCTTATCCCCTGCATCCTGGCATCAGAAGTTTGCTTCGCAATATAGGAGTCCTCAACACATCATTTGACTCCGCCCAACCCGTTCTAACAAGGTCGTTACATTTTACGCTCTTCACCACGTCTGGAAGCAGAATCTAATAACCAACAAGTAAGATTCAACTGAAATACACCCTCTGTCTGAAAAGTTCGGTGAATGGGTCTATATTATGAACGGATTGTTGGCTTACCTGAAACAGCCGTTACTATCCTTCAGAATAATCCCCGTGGATGGTTATGCACTTCTTAGAACGGCTGTACAAGTCCTGACATAGTCTTTCTGAGGGATAGCCTTCAGTTGGGTCGTCTCATTACGTTGGATGTCCGAAATGTCCGAAAATCTCCGGCCCTTCAGGGCTTTTCGGCGACCCTGGACCCCGATACTCCATACTTTGACGCTTGCCTTCGAGGTCGTACCTCAGGAACCAGGTCTCGTCACCCGTGACGATGGTTTTCAGGAACATTCCATTCCACGGTACATTCACTCTTCTCACTGCCACCCGTCGAAAAGGTGTGCACGTTAGGTTGCATAAATTCACCCTTCTCACTGTCACCCGTCTATCAGGTGTGCAAGGCAGGTTGCATAAATTAACGCTTCTCTCTTGCTTTCAATTTAGAGGCTTGACGATCCAAACTAAAGGCTATTCCTAAAAAACACTATGCCAGGAGTTTCCAGGACTTGTTCAGTCGTTCTCAGAAGTGCATAACCATCCACGGGGATTACTTCGAAGGACAGTAATGGCTGTTTCAGGTAAGCCAACAATCCGTTCGTAATGTAGCCCATTCAGACAGAGGGTGTATTTCGAGGTTATATGACAAATCCATCAAATTTTAGGCGTTTACCACATCATTATAACTGGAAGCAGCATCCTATATCATTTAGCAGTGACGTCCTATATCACTGAACCATTTTGAAGGAGTGTGACATAGGCAGTCCATAGAAGTAGATTTCTTAATCTATTTGTGAGCTTTCATTTTTGGGGATCATGTAGTAGAAAATTCAAAAAAATCTTTAAAATTAATGATCTCAGATGAATGATTGTGGATTTCTAAACATAGATACGAAGTTTTATGTAAATATTCGTCATAGTTTTAGATATATTTACATTTTAGTGACAGCTTGCACATTGTGATAGACATGGCTACGTGGCAATGGATGCAGACGTACGGTGGCAGACGGTTGTGTGGTTTCTCTTCTCGTAAATTGCTTTTAACACTGCCTGCATGGGTGGTATACATTTAGGCCATGCCTTTATCCTTGGTTTAATGAGTTATCTTTGAGAGTGGAAAACTTTGAGGTTCTGTTTCCAAGGTTTTCATTGTCGTGTACACGTTGGTGGCAGTAGCAGTTTGTTTTGAAATATTTTCCAAGTGATTCTGATTCGTTGTGCTTTGAATTGTGTTCATAATGCCAAAGGAAGGGAACATAGAAAGACGAACAAGTAGTTCCGTGAAGAACTATACAGCCTATTTTCATATATCCTACTCATGTTAATTGCCTCTATCAACATACAAAATTTAAGTTTGAAGGTTGTGATAGATTCGTAGATATTGTGAACCGTCTAAATATTTCAGACGATCGCCAGGTTGGATTTTATGTACTGTTACATGAAGATTATTGTGTACATGTGGTATTCAAACTTCAATCGCATGATTAGAACACAAGAAGTAAAAACGAGATTTAAAAATTTCACTCAGCTGCCATCTTGTGGTTATGGAGAAAATTGAAATAAAATAGATGCCAGTGGATTAACATTTGTATATGCATATAACGTGCAACGTTTCACTGCAATCGGACGGTTAAATCGCGAGAAACGTCCATTTAAATATTTATACATCGCGTCGCCGCCATGTTTGATTTGTGCTCACCAGGTTACTGAAAGTCCTATAGGTGAACTTACGTCCATAGCTTCTAGGAACATAAAAACTTTCAGCTTGATTGGTGTAAAAGATTCGTAGATATTGAGAACCGTCTAAATATTTCCGATGCTCGCCATTTTGGATTGTTATATGTATAGGCCATTGAGTTATGTACCATTAAAGGAAAATTATTGCGTAGGTTCATTACTCAAACTTTCATTTCGATCGCATGATTTACGACTCAAGAAATAAAAACTTAATTTTAAAATTTCGCACAGCCGTCATCTTGAGGTTATGTAAACAATTGGACTAAATTAGATGCCAGTGAATTAAAATATTATAATTATTTACTCTACCACATTTCACTGCGCTCAGAGAGTTAAATCACAAGAAAAGTCTATTAAAATGTTTCAAATTCGCTTGCCCACCATGTTCGTATTTTACTTTGCAGGTTTATGAATGTTACATAGATAAACTTGTACTAGTGCTCTTTATTAGCGTACACAATTTCAGGGTAATATCTGTAATAGTTTCGGAGATATGGAATGCCAGTGAAATATTTCGCACAGCCGCCATTTTGAGGTTATGAACTAAATTAGATGCCAGTGCATTACAATGTGTATAAAAATTTGCTGCACCAAGTTTCATTACGTTTGGATGGTTAAATCACGAGAAAAGTCTATTTAAAAATCTCAACCTCGTTTGGCCGCCATGTTGGTATTGTAGTTACCAGGTTTTCGAAAGTCTCATAGGCGAACTTCTAGTAGTGTCCTTTATCATCGTACATGATTTCAGGGTGATATCGGTAATAGTTTCGGAGATACTGAATGCTGGTTAGAAATTTCGCATAGCCGCCATGTTGGATTGGTGAGACACAATAAAATTTTAAGGGCACGGTCGGGGTCACCCAGAATCGTGCTCTGAACTTACCTAGTTTCATTGAAATCGCTCCAGCCGTTTAGAAGTTATTAGGGGGACACACACATACATCACACACACGCACACACGGACACACGGACAATAGGTGATCTCATAAGACTTTTTTTTTTTCAAAAATGAAAATAGGCTAAAAAGAGAGGAGATTTGCATGAAATCGCTTTTCCAATGAAGAGAGAGGTGATAATGGCGATGTAGGCCTTGCGTATCGGCGAGAAAATTTGGGCCAGTGGTTAGGTCACCTGTCAGTGATGCTAAGAATACTGACAGCGTGTCTTATAGGATTACAAGCTGACCCGGCAGACGTTGTCCTGCCAATCAAAGAAAGTGTTGTAACTTTGTTTCTTGAAGTGCTTTTGGATACACAATATTTTTTTTCAATTTCTGTTAACGGCCTCTAAACTATCGTGAATTGAATTAACTAATTTAGAAACATTCGGTGGAGCGGGCACAACAACTCTCCAAAGTTTCATCGCAAACGGATAAATGGCATTTAACGCATACGGGATTTGGTTTAAATGATTCGTGCGCTGTCACTCATTTGTTGAATCTACTCGTGCTCTACCAACTGTGAAATGGATTTACTAAGTTAGAAAGCTTCACGTAAGTGTACGCAACAACTCATCAAAGTTTCATCGCAATCGATGAATAGTATATGAACGCATACAGGATTTTGTTGGAACGCTTCGCGCGTCGTCACTCATTTGTTACATCTACTCGTGCGCTACCAATATTGTAAAATGGATTTACCTAGTTGAACCCTGGCGTGTACACAACAACTCATCAAAGTTTCATCGGAATCGGATGAATGACATCCGAACGCATACAGGATTTTCTTTAAACGATTCGCATGCCATCACTCATTTGTTGAATTTACTCATGCGCTACTTATTAAAAACTGGATTTACTAAGCCAGAAACCTTTCCTGGAGTGTACACAACAATTCACCAAAGTATCATCGCAATCGGATAAATGGTATATGGACGCATACGGTACTTTGTTGAAATGATTCGCGTGCCGTCACTCATTTGTGAATCTACTCGTGCGCTACCTATTGTAAAATGGATTTATTAATCCAGAAACCTTCCGTAGGGTGTACTCAACATCTCACCAAAGTTTCATCGTAATCGGACGAATGGTATTTGAACGCATACGGGACCTTATTGAAACGCTTCGCGTGTCGTCGCTCATTTGTCGAATGTACTCGTGCGCAACTTCCTGTGAAATGGATTTACTAAGGTAGAAACTCTCACGTAAGTGTACACAATATCTCACCATAGTTTCATTGCAATCGGATGAATGGTATTTGAACGCATATGGGACTTAGTTTAAACGTTCGCGCGTCGTCGCTCATTTGTTGATTCTACTCGTGCGCTTCCTATGGTAAAATGGATTTACTAATCCAGAAGCCTCCCCCTGGAGTGTACACAACATCTCACCCAAGTTTCATCGCGATCAGACGAATGGTATTTGAACGCATACGGGACCTTGTTGAAACGCTTCGCACGTCGTCGCTCATTTGTTGAATCTACTCGTGCGCAACCTCCTGTGAAATGGATTTACTAAGTTAGAAACTTTCAGGTAAGTGTACACAACAACTCATCAAAGTTTCATCTCAATCGATCAATGGTATATAAACTTATACGGGATTTTGTTGAAACGCTTCGCGCGTCGTCGCTCATTTGCTGAATCTACTCGTGCGCTACCTATTGTAAAATGAATTTACTAAGCCAGAAGCCTTCCCTGGAGTTTACACAACATCTCACCCAAGTTTCATTGCTATCGGACGAATGGGACTTAGTTTAAACGTTCGCGCGTCGTCGCTCATTTGTTGAATCTACTCGTGCGCTACCTATGGTAAAATGGATTTACTAATCCAGAAGCCTCCCCCTGGAGTGTACACAACATCTCACCCAAGTTTCATCGCGATCAGACGAATGATATTTGAACGCATACGGGACCTTGTTGAAACGCTTCGCACGTCGTCGCTCATTTGTTGAATCTACTCGTGCGCAACCTCCTGTGAAATGGATTTACTAAGTTAGAAACTTTCAGGTAAGTGTACACAACAACTCATCAACGTTTCATCTCAATCGATCAATGGTATATAAACTTATACGGGATTTTGTAAACGCTTCGCGCGTCGTCGCTCATTTGTTGAATCTACTCGTGCGCTACCTATTGTAAAATGGATTTACTAAGCCAGAAGCCTTCCCTGGAGTTTACACAACATCTCACCCAAGTTTCATTGCTATCGGGCGAATGGGACTTAGTTTAAACGTTCGCGCGTCGTCGCTCATTTGTTGAATCTACTCGTGCGCTACCTATGGTAAAATGGATTTACTAATCCAGAAGCCTCCCCCTGGAGTGTACACAACATCTCACCCAAGTTTCATCGCGATCGGACGAATGGTATTTGAACGCATACGGGACCTTGTTGAAACGCTTCGCGCGTCGTCGCTCATTTGTTGAATCTACTCGTGCGCTACCTATTGTAAAATTAATTTACTAAGCCAGAAGCCTTCCCTGGAGTTTACACAACATCTCACCCAAGTTTCATTGCTATCGGACGAATGGGACTTAGTTTAAACGTTCGCGCGTCGTCGCTCATTTGTTGAATCTACTCGTGCGCTACCTATGGTAAAATTGATTTACTACTCCAGAAGCCTCCCCCTGGAGTGTACACAACATCTCACCCAAGTTTCATCGCGATCGGACGAATGGTATTTGAACGCATACGGGACCTTCTTGAAACGCTTCGTGCGTCGTCGCTCATTTGTTGAATCTAGTCGTGCGCTATCTAATGTAAAATAATTTACTAAGCCAAACACCTTCCCTGGAGTACACTCAACATCTCACCCAAGTGTCATCGCAATAGGATGAACGGTATATGAACGCATACGTGACTTTTAATCGCTCCAACGTGCAGAGACAAACAGTAGATTTCGACATCACTGCCACCTTTGGTATAAAACACAACTTTCCGCCACGGGCGGAGTGTATGTTATGGCGGTAGTTACACAGGTTGCGACCAGGTGGCTCTAACGTGCAGAGACAAACGGTCCAAAGACATCAGCTTTCACCAAGGCCAAGGCTAGTGGTTTCCATGACGACAGTTTTTGACTGTATATTGTGGTTCTAAAATTGTGTTCATTCCACCTACCTGGTCAGATTGTGAATCTAAACCATACATGAACCCACCCGAATGTACATACCAAATTTCATCAAAATCGGTCCAGTCGTTTAGGAGGAGTTCAGTCACATACACACGTGTCGAAGAATTATATATATAAAGAAGATAGGTTATTTGCAAGCACACACATCCCATTCCCAAACCCGTAATGGACACAATCAAGCCTGTTTTTTAAGATCTTAGCAAGTCGGAGTTACTGAGAAGATGTCTAAAAGGTAGAAAGCAAAGTGCAAATGAGTCTTTCAACTGTAGAGTGTGGGTCATATGTCCCAAAATATCTTGCAATGGCATTTAAGTAACCTACAGTGCAGTGCCAAGTTTTAATGATGGAGCTAGCAGTAGCCCACAAGTGTTGAAGGCATTGCGAATCAAAGTTGGCAAGACTATTGTGGAAGCTTTGTGCAAATTCGACAAGGTTCATCTAGATTTAGCTGAAAAAAGTAAAAACTCCACTTGGAGGTTAAATGGTCTAGGCGAAGACTCAGGCTGGAAGAACAATCCAAGAACACCCAGACAGAGGGTATAACATATGCCAATGGGGTACTGTGATAGAACTGTGAGTTAAAACTTTGAATGCGAATTCCTGAAAACTTTTTTTTTTCAAACACAATATCACGAGAACCATTCGTATGATCTAAATGTAACTTAGCAATGTTGTTCAAATAGAAATTAGGTAGAGGTTGAATTAAAATAATGGAACTGAGAGAAGATTTAGGCTTAATATGATGATATAAATGGGTCACCTTGCTCTGACAATATCATGGTTGATTATGTACTAGGGAAAAATAATTGAGGTGGTTTCCCGTTGCCTTCCTCAATGCGCAGTAACCACATCACATCCCAACATCCAAGGATGTCATGATATGATGCAGCTGTTTGCTGATACAAGGTCGACAGATCGGTCTTGTATCAACAATAATGATATAGCTGCTGCCACTATATCATGTCCTCAGTTGATCAACGGGTGCAAGGGCCACTCTCATCAAGAGCCCCTATCAGCCATTGGGACGCGCCGTGTCGGGGTTGAGGACTTCCCCGCCCAGATCCGTCTTCCACAGAGTACAGAAAAGCCCCTACTCAGTTCAGAGCTCCTCCCCCGTGGAAGCTGCACCTGGCACGGAAATGGGTCACAAATATGTAAAAATGATATATTTCTAAATATCTGTCAAATTAATTTGAATGCACCAAGAGATTTCATCATAGTCCATCCTGTAAAATGTTATGTAAGTTTCAAATGAAAAGAAGCAAAACAACAATTAAGCTCATATTTCAAGTGTTTTGGTCATATCATTTGGTTAATAATTTTATCAAAATGTATTAATTAATAATGTGGCTACTTAACATAAAATTTTGATTTGTACCACATTTAACATTAGGATAGGTTGTTATAAATCACCATATTAATTTTCAATGTCCTACTTGAAACGATGTAGGATATAGTAATATTTTTGTCAAGTGGTAACTAAACATGGCATGACTACTGTGTGACCCAGTTTAGGTAAATTTCTTAATGTTTTAGTGAGCTTTCATTTTATTCATATTCTGATGTTTGTAAGGATATGCATTTCTACTGTATTTTGGCTTTGTTACATAGGCCTAGTTTAAGATTCATACAATACGGTATTCAATCTACGTTGACGAGGGTATCATTGTATACCGAAAGATGTACGTATAATAATTTATTAAACTTCGTTTTTACAGTGTTTGACAAGGCGGATTTCAATTTCTTATTACAATAAGTCAACACGGATAATATTATTGTTACCATTTTCAAGGTGGTTAATGTTTACGCATTTTATCAAGGATAGGTCTAACAGTCTGATTTCTAATCACGTCTCTACTAGTTTTACTTTCAGTTTTATGGAGGAATCTCATTAGCGATGTCCGAAATTTTATTTGTGTCCAGGTTTCACAACTACAAAGCAGGACGAGGAAGAATACGTCCTTTGAGTATTAAGAGGCAGATAAGGACGTTTCTATTCAATTCATTGAAATGACATCTCGAGGCCTGCGTTCTTGCTGAGATCTCACCAGCTGTTCGTCCATTGCATTTAAGAGGGTTCAAATGCTACAACCTCTAGCCAGTAGGGAAAATTGACACTTCTGCGTCTGTAAAGATGCAGCTGGTAAAAGTGATGTTAAACTCATAACATGTATGTCGACATGTAAATTATGATTATCACATCTTCAATAATCCATCAACTTTGGATGGAATTGAGCCCACGACCTTCAAAATGTTTGTTAGTTAAAGTGCCTAGATAATAACTATCTAATCCATGTTTATTAATTATAAAATGTTATAATCAAACAGATTTTGGCATGAACAATGATGCCTTCATCAGAGAGAAATAACTGAAAACTGCCTGTTACAAGATTGAAATAATGCATGTAGTAATGGTATTATTCTTCCAATTTTTTTTTTAAGGTCCTTTAACAATTATTTATTACAGGCAAAAGAAAGACTGCAATTAATTAATTAATTAACAATGCCTTACATCTCAAATACATTAAAATGTCTTTACCCACGCCTTAGGCACTAGAAGCCATCTCACCAACAAGAGGTCATTAACCTGTTGTATTGTCCCTTTAACCGTATGCGCGGGCTATGAGGCCAAGTTCTCGGCTTTATCTCTTGACGCACGCTAGCTCACATGTTCCGACGATGTATTCTTAGTATATTTACGTGAATTATGAAGCGCATGTGTGCCAGACGCATATTTTGCTTCTTATCTCTAAGCTACCAGAAGCTTGGGAATTCATATATGCTTCCGTTCCACCTTGCTTGGGAGTGAGGGGATGTGGAGTAGTGGAAATTTGACACTCAACACCAGTGAGTCATCCTCCGCTCAGCACAGCGGTCTCCACCATGGGCACGGGAGATAAGCGGACTCTGCTCCAACATTGGTCACCATTGAATATTTTAGCCTACTTTCAAATTTGCAAAAAATGAAAGTAGACTTATGAGATTTACACGGGCCAAATGTTGTCAGTCTGTCTGTGTGTGAGTGTGTATGAGTGTGTGTGTGTGTGTACTGTATATATGTCCCCCCACTTATCAATGGAAACACGACGACACCGTATTGACCGAAATTTGGTACAGAGGTAGCACTAGCAAAGGACACCTCAGTGTCATGTTTTATATCGCCGCCATATTGACGGAAACGAAATGGCGTCCATCCAAATGATCTAAGCTTAAATTAAATTACGACTAACCTAATCATCCGATCTATACCTAATTTTGCAACAATATACCTTGATGTTGGAAGCGTCTTTTGTCTAAACTACAAGGTCATCAGCCAAATATTTTAAAGATGGCGGACGTATGATACATGCAAGTAATCTATTATAGCCTAACTGTAACTTACGATTGAACGAGGCCCAGCCTAACCAAATCCGGTTATCGTACAGAGGGTGGTTTAAACTGTCCGCAAGGAGGTGACCGGTATGATATTTTCATTTTATATTAGAATAATACACCGCAGCAGTGACAAACAGTTCAGGCTGACCTTGCCATATCGTGCTGTGCCATGCCGTCCCGTTGGGTCAAAATGGAGACTATTGCTTTGCTCGCTAAATCATATTTCAGTAGACTGATATCCTTTTACGTAGGCCTATGTACTGAAAAAAATAATACAAATTTAGTATCAAATGGTTTATGTAAATGACAAAAATCGCTAATGAAATCGTTCATTGCAAGACAAAATATTCTAGGCACTTATACTAAAGCTGCTGTTAACACAATGTTAATATTGGGCGTGTGTAGTGTAATGGTAGCGTCTCTGACTCATAGCGTGGGGGTTCGCGGTTTAAATCCAAGTGAGTTCATTTTTTATATTAATTGATTTATAACTGCTTACACGTTATAATGTTTCGCATATATAGTGTGTGTTTACAATCGAAAATATTATATACTAGCTGTGCCCGGCATGCGTTGCAATGCCAATCAAAGAAAGTGTTGGCGTTGTGACTTTGTTAGTTGAAGTGCTTTTGGATTCCCAATATTTTCTTCTTTTTCCGTTAACCACCTCTAAACTATTGTAAAATTAATTTATATCTCAGAAACATTCAAGGGAGCGTGCTCAACAACTCACCAAAGTTTCATCGCAATCGGATGAATGGCATATGAACGCATTCGGGATTTTGTTTAAACGATTCGCGCGCCGTCACTCATTTGTTGAATCTTCTTGTGCACCACCCATTGAAAAACGGATTTACTAATTTATAAACCTTCGCAGGATTGTACTCAGTTCACCAGAGTTTTATCACAATCGGATGAAAGGTATATGAACGCATATGGGACTTTGTTGAAACGATTCACGCGCTATCGCTTATTAGTTAAATCTACTCGCGCACTACCAATTGTAAAATGGGATTACTAAATCAGAAACCTTCGCGGGAGTGGAAACAACATTTCACCAAATTTCAATGAAATCGCATGAATGGTATATGAACGCATATAATTTCGTTTAAACGATACGCGCGCCGTTACCCATTTGATGAATCTACTCGAGCACTACCTATTGTAAAATGTATTTATTAAGTCAGAAACCTTTCCTCGGGTGTACACAATAATTCACTCAAGTTTCGTCGCAATCGGATGAATGGAATATGAACGCCTACGGGACTTTGATGAAACAATTCACGTGCCGTCGATCATTTGTTGAATCTACTCGTGCGCTACCTATTGTTAAGTGGATTTACTAAGCCAGAAACCTTACCGGAAGTATACACAACATCTCACCCAAGTTTCATCGCTATCGGACAAATGGTATAAGAACGCATGGAGGACTTTGTTGACGCACTTGGCGCGTCTTCGCTCATTTGTTGAATCTACTCGTGCGCTGCCTATTGTAAAATGGATTTACTAAGCCTGAAACCTTCTATGGAGTGTAAACAACAACTCACCCAAGTTTCATCGGACGATGGTATAGGAACGCATACCGGTACGTGTCTTTGTCGAAACACTTCGCGCGTCGTCGCTCATTTGTGCTACTTGTGTGATACCTATTGTAAAATGGATTTACTAAGGCAGAAATCTACCCTGAAGTGTACACAACATCTCATCCAAGTTTCATCGCTTTCGGACGAATAGTATATGAACGCATACGGGACTTTGTTGAAACGCTTTGCGTGTCGTTGCTCATTTGTTGAATCTACTCGTGCGCTACCTATTGTTAAGTGGATTTACTAAGCCAGAAACCTTCCCTGAAGTGTACACAACATCTCACCCAAGTTTCATGGCAATGGGGTGAATGGAATATGAACGCATATGGGACTTTGTTGAAACAAACGCACGCCATTTTGTTGAAGTAACTCGCACGCCATCTATTGTACATTGGATTTAGTATGCCTATAACTTCTCCTGGTGAATGCACAACAACTCACCAAAGTTTCATAGCAATCGGAAGAATGGTGTATGAACTCATACGGGACTTTATTTAAGCGATTCGCGTGCCGTCACTCATTTGTTGAATCTACTCGTGCGCTACAACTTCATATTTATTCACCTTTTAAACCTTCTCTGGACTTCCACAAATTATTCAAGAACAAAATTAGCCTAATCGGTCCAGCCGTTCTCGAGTTTTAGCGAGACCTACGAACAGCAATTCATTTTTATATAAATAGATACTTATAACACCACTTATTTCAACACTCGACTACAGGGAGTAAAATTCGTTGTCCTTGATCCACGGTAGAGTCTGTTGTTGTTGTTGATTCTTTAGGGGCTTAGTGGCATCATGGTCGTGTAGCCCCGTGTATTTATGTGTGCGAAGAAGTTTTCTGATATCCTGTGTCACTGTGATGTCTGTACTAGCGTGTGCACTTTTTAACGAGGAAGGATTTGGGTAGGTAGCTGTTGTTGTTTAATTTGAGAGGCTTGGACATCATGGTCATTTAGCCCCATGTACAGTACTTGGGTGAGTGTTGAAATTTGTCTGATAACCTGTGTTTTTGTTATGGCTATATTAGTGTGTGTATTTATAATTCAGGTGAGGATTTAATCAATCAACATATAATATAGCAGTTGTATTTCAACAAGCTACTACAACCAACATTAAATTTTACTCCTTGAAAATGACTATGAGTTATAACTATACCCATGCATTTAGGAGCAAGTAGGCTATATGTCCTTTACTCAACATCTTGTTTTATACTATTCTAATTTCATCCCTTTTTTATTTTCCCTCTTCTTTGTCGATAACGTAAATCCTTAGGCTAAATGCCCAAGACTCAACACGATATGGTAACTTGAGAATATGTGGCACTTCATTGATCGTAACATAATGCCGGAAGGAAAAATATCCACGCCATAGCAGATGACACAAATTGAAGACAACGATTCTGTTTTAAAGCTCTGCAGACGTAAAACATTCTCTTTTAACTGCTGTGGTTTTAGATATGCCGGGATGCCGGAATTTTTCCGCGAATAAATTCTTTAATGAACCAGTAAATCTACAAATACGAAGTAGTCACATTCAAAGACCTTTTGTATCGTGCTCGGACCTGCAAAACCTCACATATATTTTAGAGGGTATACCACGTTCTATTGAATGAAATGAATTATTAATACTCCGTACGGATGATCCATTATTTTAGAGGTACGCTGGTGGTCTGATAGGGTTTCGCGTCGTTTTCTTGTAACTAAGATCTGTGTACTGTAAAGTGGCTTACTCACTCCAGATGAACTAGAAATTTGAAACATACACCTTTTAGCCTCTAATTGACGGGAAAGTTCCCAAAAGTTATTTCAAATTTCTTTTAATCCCTTGAAAGAAATTTAAAATGGCAAACGGAGCTGAAAAGTTGGTACTGCCATTTTTGAGATCTATTGTTTTTAAACGGTAAGACTAATAAGAAAACAGGATTGCACCAGCAGAATCATAAACCTGACACCCGACCACAATGTGCATCGCTTCGGAGCAGCACTGGCATTTATAGAGCGGCAACATGATGACGGCAACCTCATCCTCGACAGGTAGAGTCCTGATGTTGTTTGCTCCCAGCGATTTCCATTTGAGTCGTTTAGTTGCAAAACCAGATACATCACAAAAAGAAAACTTTTCAGGAGACAAGAAAAACCGTTTCATTCCAATCTCTGAAAAGGCACAAGTTTCATACTTTGGGCTATCATTAGCTTATGTAATGTAGTTATGGTCCTGTAAGAACTTTAAGAATGTGAGCATTATATTGTGCGATAATCGAGAATATGTTTGTGATGTATCTGGGTTTGAAAGTTAACTGGTGATCTATCTGGATTTGAAAATAACTATTAAGACTTATCTGTTTTGAAAACAAACACACATTCTCCTAGACAAACAACATTTACATTTACAGTAAAACTGATACAATATCACATTTTTACTAAAGTTTCTGATTGCTTAGTAGTTTAGAAAATACCAATGACAGAAAATATTACCATTTAGAACAAAATAGTCTTGATTTACAAAACAGAATATCACAACACTGAAACATGTCAATTTTGAAACTTATACAACAAGGTCATCTATTTCAGAAGCGTTCTCACACACACAATCTTCGACATTAGCAGGATGATGATCTCTTTCAGGTAAGTTCTCGAACCTGTCTACAATATTGTCGCTTTTTTGCAGCACGGGACCACTGAGAAACATTCCGCTTCTTTTTCCGTGGACGATCATGGTTTTCACTTGGAACACAGTCCATTGTTAACTGGAATATAAATTATACACCAAAGTCAATGCAATCCGAACTGCGATAAAAAAAGCTGCACCTAGGCGGCAATGTTCGTTGCGCAGTGAACGTGTGCGCATTGCTTGTTGATGTAACTGGTTTTGGTTATGAAGTGCCGGCACTTATCTCGATTTGCAACCAAGCCGTATTTTTGTTCAATGAAACACGTAGGATGTATCTGGTTTTGACGCTCGACGTTTGAGGCCAAGGTGTAAAATCATATAAAGTTATAAAAAATAGCAAAACCTGCATTTCGAAAAAAAAGTGGATGTATCTGGGTTTGCAACTAAACGACCCATTTCTTCATGCGCCTCAAGAAATTCCTGTCCTCCGGTCAGCATTTTCACACTGACGAAGAGCTGACGACAAATGCCACATGCTGGTTCCATTCCCATGCGACAGACTTCTACGACACAGGAGTACAAAAGTTGATCCAAATGTCTCAATTCTGGTGATGCTTATGTCGAAAAATAGCTCAACCATTGCTGTACCTTGCCCGCTCTGTCCCGTTTTAGTTGCTGGGAGATCGGTTCGTATATCGAGCCATAATGCCCGAGTTTTTTTTTCATCAGTACCCCTTTCCCATGAAATACCACTTCTAGGATGACAGAGTTGAGAATGGAACCAACCTCTCCTCTGATTTGAGTCACGAGACTGAGTATAGTCCGTTCAAACCCTCAAGCCAGAATCAAAATTTTTGGTTGAGACTGGAATCAAACCTAGGATATTTGAAACTGGAGTCACTGTAACCATCCTGAGATCACATAATGCCAAGTTGTCTTCAGAAGATGTAACGGGTTCCACTTTTCATATCAGGGTTTTAAAGTTCTCTGTAACCTAGCCAGGACTCTAGCCCATGCTGTCTGGGAGGAAAGCTACTGCACTTACCCGTACTCAATGATGTAGGAAATAAGGTAATGAATAATAACATAAAAGATTTGAAGAGCGAAGGCGTTATGTAAAAAAAAAAAAACCTAAAGAACTCTCTGGAGAAGCCAGCGAAGATGCGGAACAGAATCCAATATAAAGATGTTAAAATCCCTTCCACAAAGGCACAGGAATTTCCTTCTCAGGAGAGGGCAATATAGACCAGAAAGGAGCCTGTAAAATGAACCGAGAACTTTAGCTTGCTTTGCGCCTTGCCCACTCCACAGAGATCGAAGCTTCAATTTTTCTATTCATTGTCAAAGAATTTCTTGGCACCTCAAGTGCTGCCATACTGTAAGATATGCAATTCCACGGCATACGGTATTGAAGCAACCTCTTCTCAGTTTTGCGTCACGAGGTTGAGTGGACCCCATTCCAGCCCTTAGACCAAAATTAAATTTCTTGACACAGCTGGGAATCGAATCCTGACTTCCGCTAGCCACTACGCTACGTGGCGGGCAGCATGATAATACCCACTCTGGTTGTACAATAGGCGGAACTCCTGTAGTGTACCAATAGAATGCCTAGTTTGTGCCATGCCATTATTTTTGTTTAATTAAGGAGAGTTGTTATTGTCTGAAAATGACTGTGTCCTGTGCTGTTGATTGGCACAGAGCGATCAGTTATGCTTTACACCGCGCGCGCGGTGATTTTGCTCTGGACTAACGCACGTACGTTTCTCGCGCACAAGTCAAGGTAAACCACATTACGTTAACAACTTTATAAATCTTAGTATTTAACAAATTATAAAAGGAGGCTTCATTCTCTACACATTTTAGTTGACGTTGAGGAACCACAAGAAGTGAAATTATTTCCTAGAGGTGCCAATAAAGAAAGAAATGATGAAAGAAAGAAAGAAAGAAAGAAAGAAAGAAAGAAATGAGTGAGCCACTGGACGGATGGATACAATTAATAAATGCATTATTTTCAATTTGTATAGTTTGTTGTTGTTGTTGTTGTTGTTGTTGTTGTTGTTGTTGTTTCGTCAGTCATATATTCTTTGTGTTACGTTCATGTTTAAATTCACTGTAGCTGTCATCTGGTCTCATTACTTGTATTATGATATCATTTATCCTCGTGTTCATGCTTGTCTAGTGTTCCCTTTAATTAGTTTCTAAATAGCAGCCCGCCGCGCTCCTCGCAAAGTAGTACAAGTATCCGGGACTGGCTTATCTTTTCTAAAGATCTTACTTCCATCTGGATGCTCCCTTCTTCCCGTCGTAGCCTTTAATAATTAATTTTTGAATTGGAAAACTTCATCAACTGAAGCCTAGTCTATGGAATAAAGCATTCAAGAGGGTAAGAGGAGGGTAGGTTAAACTAATTAAATATTTCTGTGGAATTCTTAAGGAAATGTTAAAGGAATGTTTTAAGGCTAAAATTCTAGGTAATTACTTCAAAGTTGAGAGAAGATGAAATAATTGAAGATGTTCTAAGTAGAGCACCAAGTGGACAATGCGATTAGTCGAGGTTCTGTCTGCATTAAGTTTATTTCAAAGAGGTTGCAAGAGAATTAATTTAAACTTGGGTGCGAAATCGTTAAACGATAATGGCGGGGAAGGTCTTGCAATAGCCTACACATTGAGCGTTTCAAACATTGGGAACGTCACTTCCGAATGTCCTCATTGGGTAAACAACGGTTTAAGTCTGAAATAACGACGTTCATTTTGGAATTGTTGAGATAAACTGAATTTTTAATACCATCGTATGAACTGACTTAGCATTCACTTGTTTTGTAGGCACGAGTGTATTAACTTGAATAAACTTGAATAATGTAATTGAAATGAATAAAATGATCCTCTTAGTTAAATAAATATTAAAATTCAAGCTTTTTTCTTGTTGGCTCAAGTTGGAGAAATGCATTTTATGTGCCGAGTATGTGTGAAAAATCTGCTTCAAGACAATGGCAGAGAAAACCACGTGCCACGTAACGTTACTACTTTTGTACGATTCAGAGCCAACGCACTGTATACATCTGTTTGCTTGTTATTGTTGCTGTACATCGTACGGAGATTAGTTTTACCTTCATCAAACAAAGTAGAGTGACACACGAATCAATCAATAGTACTGTATAGCTTCTCATGGTGGAAATCTATATGTGAATCACTATCTGATCTATTGTCTTGTGACTCATTTCCGAGAAACATGGTCAACGAGATTGAATGGAACCACCACTGTGTTAATTTTTCTAGCAAGAAACTCAGAACTCATTTCACAGGTTATGTTGTGGCGGAGGGCTTGTTGTTGTCTTTAGGGATTGCGATTCTGTTTCCACAGAATTTGCTCCGAAAAGGAGATACGAAATTTTGTACGTGGTATAAGCGTATTGAACCTAGCTGCCTTGATGTGATACCCTAAGAACTACGAGTATATGTGCAAGAAATGCTAATGATTGAGGATTGAATCCTATAATTATATTGACTGTTCAAATGTAAACGGACATACAGTATTAGCAAATAATATGGCCATTAATTTTGTCACTGCGTGAAGCGGGTATACTATTCTTAACAAGTAGTTCCGTGAAGAACTATACAGCCTATTTTCATATATCCTGATCATGTTAATTGCATCTATCAACATACAAAATTTCAGTTTAATTGCTGTAACAGATTCGTAGATATTGAGAACCGTCTAAATATTTCAGATGGTCGCCAGGTGGGATTTTTATTTTTGTACTATTACATTAAGATTATTGTGTACGTGTGGTATTCAAACTTCAATCGCATGATTAGACAACAAGAAGTAAAAACGAGATTTTAAAATTACGCACAGCAGCCATCTTGTGATTATGCAAACCATTGAAATAAATTAGATGCCAGTGGATCAACATTTATATAAGCATTTAACGTGCAACGTTTCACGGCACTCGGATAGTTAATTCGCGAGAAACGTCCATTTAAATATTTATACTTCGCGTCGCCGCCATGTTGGATTTGTGCTCACCAAGTTCCTGAAAGTCCTATAGGTGAACATATGTTCATAGTCTCTATGAACATAAAATAATTCAGTTTGGTTGCTGTAAAAGATTCATAGATATTGAGAACCGTCTAAATATTTCGGGAGCTCACCATTTAGGAGTGTTATATGTATAGGCCATAGAGTTTTGTACCATTCAAGGACAATTATTGCCTAGGTTCATTATTCAAACTTTCACTTCGATCGCATGATTACGACACAAGAAATTAAAACTTAATTTTAAAATTTCGCACAGCCGCCATCTTGAGGTTATGTAAACAATTGAACTAAATTAGACTCTAGTGCATTACAATGTGTATAAACATTTGCTGTACCAAGTTTCATTACATTTAGATAGTTAAATCGCGATAAAAGTCTATTTAAATGTCTCAACTTCGCTTGGCCGCCATGTTGGTTTTGTAGTCACCAGGTTTTTGAAAGTCTCATAGGTGAACTTCTAGTAGTGCCCTTTATCACCGTACACAATTTCAGGGCGATATCGGTAATAGTTTCGGAGATATTGAATGCTAGTGAAATATTTCGCACAGCCGCCATGTTGGAATGGTGAGACGTAAAAAAAATTGAAGGGCACGGTCGAGGTCGCCGGGAATAGTGCTATGAACTTACCGAGTTTCATTGAAATCGCTCCAGCCGTTTAGATTTTATTAGGGACACACACACACACACATACCTCACACACACACACACACACACACACACACACACACGCACACACACACACACGAACAAAAGGTGATCTCATAAGCCTATTTTTTTCAAAATTGAAAATAGGCTAAAAATAGTTGGTAGAGTAGTTGATGTATTTGGAGAGGTTAGGGCCATAGGATTGTGTTAACTGTTCGCTCTTACATACTCATGCTGTACTTACTGGGATTTCCACGTTCCATGGCAACCTCCTTTTTAAACGCCTAGTTCTGAGAAAGTGTGGAATGGGAGTGCTGTTCGCCAGTTGTGATGACTTTATGGAACAGTTGCGTAAGGGGTTGCTTATGACGGCATATCAGGTATGATCTGAAATCGATACCTGTTATAACAGGAGTCTCAGAAAGTATCCCAAGACCACATGGGGGTTAAGTATGAACGAAAGAAAAAATATCAATTTCACTATCAGGGATGAAGCCTAGATCCTTCAATAATGACGTTGTTAATTTATATAAAGGGCTTTGGACATATAGGTCATCAGCCCCGTGTGAAATGATTTGTGTGATATTCTGTGTTTGATGATTAAAGAAATGTGTATACTTGTGATTATTAGGGTCTAATATCGGTGTAGATGCCCCGTTACGTGAAATAGGTACCACCCCAGCATTTTCCTGGATGGAGCGTATATTAAAAATAAGGTTCCAACTCCGGATGGCTACTCTCAGCGCCAGGAATATAAACTTCGATCTCCTGATTCCAGCTTCCCATTATAGCAATGAATCACGACTTATCATTCAATGATTAGGTTACCGCCGAGAATCGTACCCGGACCACAGTGGTGCCAACCAAGAATTCTAGCCAGTGCACCACGATGCGGTCAAAATGTGTTCTATGATAATGTGATGGGTCATACATGAAAGTTACTGAATTTACTTACACCTTTAAACGCAACTATCAGAATACTGTTAGGATCATCATGGGGCAGCCATGTGAGATTATATTAACTGGTGATTGAGTCTCGATGCCATAGCAAGTTGATGATATATTTATGAGCTCTCGTATTTATTACATAATGTTCACATAGTCCACCAGCTCGGTAATATATCAGGGATATTAAGAGTAATGGATTATTGATTACAATATACTGCTGGCTAGGTCAGCTGATCATGCGACATTTTATGTTGAAATGAGGCAAGCCATATTGTGACGAGAATTAGAAATTTGTAACTAAATATGCTCAAATGTGTACAAAAGTTAGTTAACTGAACTCAAGGAACTCTACAACACCTTAGTTATCATCTTATTCTCTTGACGAACACAGTAATATAACTAACACTGTGGTGTGCGGGGTTGTCCTAAAGAATCTCTCCAAAACCATTCCTCGTCGTTCAATATTGCCGCACCTCCTGCACTTCACTTCACTTGAAGAGCTAATTTCACATACTGATACATAATCATATACGAATCGGTTGTAAACGGAAACTCTCAAACTTGCTCGAAGGTCCCAGCTGACTCAGCGAAGATAATTGTGTGCCAGTGAAATACGCACGAATTGGATTGTTTGGCGAAGCCTGAACTAGGTGATCAATATATGGGACCCATGGGTGTATTTAAAAGTTAAACAGTGCTATTTTACGAATGCCTTCATTCCTTTTATTATTTTTTATTTACTTATTTATTACTGACAGCAATAGCTACGCTCGGTAACGCCATGGGCCCTAGCTATCTGTGGACTCAATAGACGTGGGTTCGAACCCCACCGTCGGTCGTCCTAGAAATAATTTTCGGTGGTTTCTCCATTTTCAACTCCATGCAAATTCTGGGATGGTACCTTCTATTAGGACACGGCCGCTTCCTTTCATCTCTTTGCTCAGTTTCATTCATCTTCATTCATTTCATAGGTTGGCGTCAAGATTTGTTCAGCATGAAAAGTTCTACAAAAATTGCCGCGAGGGCATATCTCTATCTTCAATACATCGCCTACTATAAGTGTTTATAGATTGGACGGAAGGGGGATTTAAGTTTCATGAACCTCACCATTCTTAAATTACGTCTGACAAGAATTCGTTGCACATGCATCTCCATGATAATATGATTAATAGTCCAGTCAGTGATTTGAACCCATCGTGCTGAGACGTAAAACGGACATAGGTCGTAGATCATTGAAATAGAAAATAAAGGCGCTTATCACGTAATGCATTCATAACTGTTCCCGGGCGAAGCTGTTGCTAGTGGTAATATAAAAGGCTTCAAAGCGGTGAAATAAAATATCCATAGCGGTGGAATAAAAAAAGTGAGGTGCATGTGTGCTTAGTAACTATGTGTACGGTGCATGGATTTGGTTAAATAATGAACACTATAGACACATTTTGAGGAATAACAATGTATTCTAGTTTTCTTCTTCTTAATTTTTTTTTTGTTGGAAAGAACATGAAAGTCAAACGAATTATATTTTCTGTGTTTTATACCGAGTCTAACCTCTACTTCAACAAATACTCTCCATGAGAAGCCTACCATAGTCCTCTTTCACTAACTTATGAAACTTACGTTGACCCCAATTTCAACCAATGAAGCTCGAGAAGGGACTTTGTTATCTCTGATCATATGAAACATTTCTTTCTTTGTTTCTTTCTATCAAATGACAGATAGAGAAACTATTTAAATTAATTTTAAAGTGAAATGTATTTGTTTAGAATATTATTGCCAGCATTTCATTATATTTTAGCCGGCCCCGTGGTGTTGGGGTAGCGCGCCTGCCTCTCACCCGGAGGCCCCGGGTTCGATCCCCGGCTCCGTCAGGGATTTTAAAACTGACGTGAGGGTTGGAACTGGGTGCACTCAGCCTCGTGAGGACAATTGAGTAGCTGTCTGCCAGTGAGACAACGCCCCGATCACGAAAACCAAGATTAACGGCCGAGGGGACCCGACGCGCTGATCACGCGTCACCCCAATATCTGCAGGCCGAATGGCTGGGCAGCGGTCGCTTGGTTGGCCTTAGCCCTTCATGGGCTGGAAAGTGCCAGGGGTTGACTTTTTTGTTTTGTTGTATTTCATTGTTATTTAACATTTTAGGGTGAAAATAACACATTGCGCAAAATAACTTTATTTCGTGGCTTCAATATCGAAAAAAGGAACATATTTGAGGTAAATATATCGTTGTGATAACATATATATGTTTTCTGAAATATCTCGTGGATATCGTTAAAACCATAAATCCAGGACTCTACTATACCCACAGTAAGTGTAATGGATCTGATGATAATCGCTTGACGATCGAAACTGATCATCCAAATGTATCTATTAATCTTATCTTATCTTATATATATATAAAAGGATGTTCGTTTGTTCGTCTTTTATGCGTTCATAAACCATTCATCCGATTGCAATCAAATTTTGGTGAGTTGTTGTGCACACTTCCAAAATCATGATAGGCATAGTTAATCCATTGTACAATAGACAGCGCGCGAGTAGTTTAAACAAATGCGTGTTGGCGATGCGCTCATATACAATTCATCCGATTGCGATCAAATTTTGGTGAGTTGTTGTGTACAGTCCCGAAAAAGTTATAGGGGTAAATCCAATTTACAATAGATGGCGCGCGAGTAGCTTCAACAAATGGCGTGCGTTTGTTTCAAGAAAGTCCCACATGCGACGACGGGCGAAGCGTTTCAACAAAGTCCTGTATGTGTTTCAACAAATGAGCGACGACGCGCGAAGCGTTTCAACAAAGTCCCGTTTGCGTTCATATACTATTCGTCTGATAGCGATGAAACTTGGGTGAGATGTTGTGTACACTTCAGGGAAGGTTTCTGGCTTACTAAATCCACTTTACAATAGGTATCGCACAAGTAGATTAAACAAATGAGCGACGACGCGCGAAGTTTTTCAACAGAATCCCGTATGCGTTCATATACCATTCGTCCGATAGCGATGAAACTTGGGTGAGATGTTGTGTACAATTCAGGGAAGGTTTCTGGTTTAGTAAATCCACTTTACAATAGGTAGCGCACAATTAGATTCAACAAATAAGCGACGGCACGCGAATCATTTAAACAAAGTCCCGTATGCGTTCATATAACTTACTATTCATCCGATTGCTATGAAACTTTGGTGAATTGTTGTGCACCCTCCAGGAAAGGTTTCTGACTTAGTAAATCCTTTTTCAATAGGTAGTGCACGAGTAGATTCAACAAATGAGTAACGGCGCGCGTATCGTTTAAAAAAGTTCCGTATTGCAATGAAATTTGGTGAAATGTTGTTTCCAATCCCGCGAAGATTTCTGATTTAGTAAATCCATTTTACAATATGGTAGCGCACGAGTAGATTCAACTAATGAGCGACAGTGCGTGAATCGTTTCAACCAAGTCCCGTATGCGTTCATATACCATTCATCCGATTGTGATAAAACTTTGGTGAGTTGAGTACAGTCCTGCGAAGGTGTATGAATTAGTAAATCAGTTTTTCAATGGGTGGCGCACAAGTAGATTCAACAAATGAGTGACGGCACGCGAATCGTTTATACAAAATCCTGTATGCGTTCATATGCCATTCATTCGATTGCGATGAAACTTTGATGAGATGTTGTGTACACGCCAGGGAAGGTTTTTGAATTAGTAAATCCATTTTAGAATAGGTAGCGTACGAGTATATTCAACAAATGGGTGACGGCGCTCGAATCGTTTCAACAAAGTCCCGAATGCGTTCATATGATATTCATTTCATTGCGATGAAACTTTGGTGAGTTGTTGAGCACGCTCCCATGATTTTTTTGAGATAGTAAATCAATTTTACAATAGTTTAGAAGTTGTTAACGGAAAAATAAAAAATATTGGGAATCCAAAAGCTCTTAAACAAACAAAGTTATAACGCCAACACTTTCTTTGATTGGCATTGCAACGCATGCCGCGTACAGCTAGTTACTGATAAATGTTTTCAGGATTAGGGAATAACACATCACAATTGGGTTCAATCGTGTTGACCGACTGAAAACATCAAATTTCGATTACTAAGGCAACACTGAATATAGCTTCAAACGCTATAACATTTCAAACGTTACAAAGGGACACTTTGCAACCCATGAGTTTAAAGTTCTCAAGCATATTGGAAATAAGCTGTTTGTAATTCTCAGCTTTCATATTTCTGGCGAAGCCATGGATCACTGCTTTACGGCTGTACTATGGTTGTATTTTGTGGGTGTTGAGTAATTAAGGAAATTCTTCACTGGCCATTAGTTTTTTTTATTTGAGGACCAGCTTTAATTTTAGCTTCTGACAATTTAGGGGGAAACATTTCTTTAAATAGGCCTATCCCCTCCCCTACGTGTTCAAAGCCATTGCCCCTTAAACAGTCTGCCAAAACTTCAAATATTTATTTATCACTGCATAAAGTATAAATGGAAACTTTATTAATTATGAATGGCGTTTTGGTTACTGTTTGATGTAAACAGTCAGAATATATGCATTAAATAGTAGACTCAACATAATATGTTTGATTTGTGTGGGTGGAAATTTCGGAGCAACAAGGAAGTTTACCAGAAGGGGGAAATAGTGGCGGAGACTATGAAAAAGAGGAGACTTGCGTTCCTGGGATATTTGTATAGAACAAACGACAAAGACTAACCAACCAGATATTAGATCCTTGGTTACTTCAGGAGAAGAACCACCACTTCAGCATGGAGTAGGGAAACAAAGAAGAATATGGAAAGAGTTAACATCTCAGAGGTTCAATTGTTAGACAGAAATACATTCAGTAACATAGTGAAAAATTTGAAAGGGGTGCTAGCCACAGAAAAACTAAGAAAACCGGAAGAGCCGTAACAGAAGAAGATTGGAAGCAGGCCAGCGAACGCATGAAAGAGTACTGGGCACAGAGACAACTACGCACGAGGAAAAAAGAAACGAAATTGTAGAGTGATCCTGAGTGGTCAAATCACTTGTAAAACAATAATAATAAAGGATTGACATAAATTAACATTAGAAAAAATCGAAAATAGTATTGTGCATATATTGAGTATACATATCTAATTTAAAATAGCCTTAAATGAATAGGATCTGATGATGATTGCCCGGCGAACGAAACATTTCATCGAAATAAACCTCATATTCATAAAACTGTATTGAAGGGTAAAATATAATATTAATAGACTATTAATCCAAGTTATTGTGTACAATGTTAGTGTGATAAATAACTGTTTTTCCTCACACAATTCAATTGGGCACATTAATGTGCTGACCGACTGAAAATAAATTCTTTAAATGTGTATGTTTTCACTACTTTCTTATCGTTCCTTGTAATAGTTGTGTGTACTCTTGGGGACGAGCTGTCGTAACCCCCCACTGGCAGCTTCGGAGGTAGCAAGGAACAACGTTACAGATATTGTGCAGTGACCTATTTCTCCTATTATAAATAGAATACATGTTACAATATGGTTTTTATATGTTGGCTATTGTGTCGAGCGCTCGATTGTCATTCAGAAATATGATATATATACGGTGGAGATGTATTCCATTTTGTGCGCTTCTGTTGAGGTCACAGATAACGAGCTTTCAAAACGTCTGTTTAGCTCGCAAAAGCTACTGTGTGTTAAAATGTGTAATTTTTTGTTTGGAGAGTAATATTTCAACCCTCTTCTTTAAATGGAATAGATGAGAAGTCATAAACTGAAGCAGAGAACTGTATTTTGGTCATTTAGAGACACCATCATTCTGTGTCTTCATTAGAGCAGGCATTTTACCTTGATGGTCTTAGGGTACGGTCCATACCATTCTGGGTTCGATTCCGGACTCTTATAAAGAAATTCAATTCTGGTGTGAGGGTTGGATCGTGGTGGTACACTCAGCCTCATAAAGCAAAATTAAGTCCGATGCCTACCTCAGTCATCTTGGAAGTGGTTTTCCTTAGTTTGCCACTTCTACTCCAGGCGAATGCCGGGATGGTTCCTAAATTAAAGCCATGGCCACCTTCTTCCCAATCCTCGTCTGAATTGCAATTACACACACTAATACAGTCATCACAATGACAAAGGTTATCAGACAAATTCCTCACTCGCCCAAGTACACTGGGCTACAGGACCACGATGTCGCAAAGCCCCTAAATGAATCATTAACACCATTATTTCATATTTGTATGCATGTCTGACTGATAACAACTCACAAGTGACAATATAATAATTAACTATAAACAAGACAAAAAAGACCCACCAACACAAATATGGAAGACATTATTAGCTATCTACAACCACGAGGTTGGGGTTGAGGTGAGATGAGATGAGTCCCTAGGTGGTGGACGGTTTCGAAGATGGGATGCCCCCCTCCTGATGTGTAGGCTACCTCATACAAGGAGTTAATGTAAGATGAAGTGAAACTGGGCAAGAGGTTGACAGAAAGCAGGTATGGTATATTAGAAGATACGGGCACATTCCCGGAGTTGAAAAACTATTGTGAGGTTGACAAACGTTGGGGTTCATTCAAACCCAATCGCCACCCAACCCCCTGAGATATCCTTGACCTTTCACGTTTACACACTGAGCCACTCCAGTCGGTCTAGCTTTAACATTAATTAATTATGATCAATGGTTTATGATATTAATGTGAGGGCAAATTATGTGAGCGCATGTGTGTGTGTGTGTCCCTATTAGCCTCTCAACGACTTATTCAATGTGATCAAAACCTTGCACATATGAATTCCTCCCCATCAACTGCTGACTTCAGTTCTTATTGTTGAATTCAGTGATACTGTAATTGTCCGCCTTGCTGCTTAGTGGCTAACACAATCGGCTGTCACCGCGGACGACCGATTTCCGGCTCTGCCAAGAAATTCAATTCTGGTCTGATGGCTGGGAGGGGGTACAATTAGTCTCGTGATGTAAAACTGAGAAGAGATGGATTCGAATCCCATTTTAGTCCTCCGTGGTTTCCTACTTTCTAATTGCCATAATAGTTCGTAATGTAAAGCCACGGCCACTCTTTCCCAATCCTCGTCTGAATTACAAACACACACACTATTACAGGCACAACAACAACAACAACAACAACAACACAGACTAACAGACTCATTCTACACACTACTCAAGTACACGGGGGTAAATGACCACGAGTACAAGCCCATCAAATGAAACAACAAAAACAGCTAACTATTAGTCTGCTTAAAAATATGGTATATTGGAAGCCTTCATAGGTTAAGGCTGCTTGAGCTTTTAGTTATCGCAGTCAAGTGGTGCAGTTGCACCCAATATAAAGGGAGGTGGCGCGCAGTTCGTCACTCCTGTGGGGGTCCGAGCGGGGACACCAAGAGCCCGCCGATGAGCCAGTTTGGTGTCCTAGGCGAAACACCACACAAGACACGGCACAAACCTAAAAGAATTGCTGCGTTTTTATTAGTCTGCTTGTTATATATAATGTAACTAAACCATTATTTTCTGCTACAGAATGGACCTTTAACACTAAAATGGTAGCGTTGGTCTCCACGACGAAAACGGGATACACTTCTGCTTCCCCTACTTCTCCTTTTTGTCCAATCCCCACCAGTATTTGGCAGTTATAACATACAGTACAAAGCAAATGAGTAAAAAAAAGCCAACATTTGTCAAAATCCATAAAACACCCAAAAACTAACAACCTTAGTAAAATTTGACAAAAAAGCTTAATAAGTAAAACAATACTTAAATCTAGAAACCACAAAATATCAAAATTAGTCAAAATCCCAAAAGAAAACAATCACAATAATTCAAAATTACTAAAATCCAGCTCAAAAGTTTCAAATAAATAAATACAAAATAATAATTAAAAAATAGTCAAAATCAAAAGAAAATCAACAAGAATTATTGTAAATGGAATTATTCAAAAACAGTCTCCATGCTGCTAGCCTAGAGAGTGTAATAAAAGTTGACGTTCTGTACGTGGTATTTATTATCAGTTTCTAGAATCGTAGTCGTCGCCGATGCGATGCGCTGCCGATAACAACGTTACAATTGGCAACTCAAACTAACACTTGGAGCGCTGCGGTCGGTCTGGATAAGTAGGGTAAAATACTCAATAACACGCGTTTGATATGGAACACGTTTTATTTTTCGGTTATTATCAGTAAATGTGGTCCCTAAAATAATGACAGTATTATTTTCAATTGTATATATGTATAAATGTGCGATACACGTGATCTAATTTGTGTGTTCCACTGGATTTTATGTGTCAATTGAATATTATCAAGCATCGGTTGTCTGCGGGTTTTTATACAGTTCGAGTCATGGCACTGTTACGTTTAAAAGCTATATTTGAGTGTGCTCACTGTACCATAGACTCTAGAAATTATTTGCTGCTTGGTAGGGCGAAGGGATGAGTTTAACTTGTATTAAAACTCGGGGTAGACAGGAATTGCTTGATTTGGATGGCAGGTATTAACCCTGCGAAGTCAAATTAGGCCTATATGACTCGTAGTGGAATGGCTCAGATATCGCAGAGCGAGGTGATGGCGGTTGGTAGGGTTATTGGAAATGAACTAGGGAGCGGTGAAGGATATCTGACTGATGAAGCTTGGCTGTCCTCGGCTGGTGTAGGCTTGGCTGTCGTGTTACGGCTTGGCTTGGCGAGACTCTGTCTAGGTGGGGCTTGGCTCGGCGTAAGTGAACAACCCGTCCTGTCATCAGTGAGTGTAGTGGTGAGTGGTCCAACCCGCTCTTGTTGCCCGTATTTATTTGGTATCGTCACATTTCGGCTATTAATTGCTATTTGCATCTTTTGGAAAGTGATGAAAACGTATATCCGCAGCGCTCTTATACATCGACTTGCAGCCGTAAACTGAGCAATATACTTGGCTTTTACTCATTTTGCACTCTTATCAACGAGTAAAACTTATAACTTATGTATAAACACAAAGAATTTACCACGATCTGCTTACCAATACAAGAAACCACATACAAACAGTCACCACGTGACAAATGTACCCTACTTGGTAAGTTTCTCATTTTTACCGCTAGATGTCATATCAGATAGCTGCAGTTGCCAATAGCGCTACCATTCTCCGGTTAATACAAGATTTTATTAGCGACTTCGGTGGCGTAGTGGGTAGCATGCTGAGCTTCTATGCCCAAGATCGTGGATTCAAACCCGGCCGAAGTCGTCGGATTTTTTTAAGAGCGTTAAAAATCCCTCAGTATGCTTTCCTTCGGAGGGGAAGTAAAGCCGGCGCGGCGGTCCCATGTCATAGACTTATAGCATGTTAAACAACATTCCACTAATTACTCCTGTGTGAAGCTAAATTATAGGTTAAACATTTGACAAACGCTCTCGGGTTCCCCCTTTAGTCGCCAGGAGCCGACTGCCGTGGCATCTGGTAACCATGTTCTGACCTAGTAGTCGTTGACGGTGGCGTTTGGCGGAAAAAGTAGGAACTGCTTGAAAAATTGAATGTCTGCAGTCCTTACTTGATTGAAACACACACTAATACAGCCATCACGATTAACACATGTTATCAGACAGATTCTACACACACCCAAAGTACACGGGGCTACATAACCGCGTTGTCTCAGCCCCTAAACTGAGGAACCAACCAACACACTTTTACGTTTTGACCTTATGTAACCATAATGTTACCGGCTGTTTGACTACTCCCTGCCCATCCTGTATGTCCTGAATACTTAATTTGTTTCGTGGACTTATTTGGGAGAGTTTGTACAGTTAGTCAATTTTTCTGGCATTATTTAACTGTCATTGAGTATCACTGTGCTTCAAAATAATCACTTTACTGAACATGGCAGGTCAATTCGTACCGTTTCATTTTGACTGAACGAAAGAGACTAGAAAACGTATAAACTTGGTTTAGATTGGTTGCGCTACTTCCATCCACCAACTCTGCGGGAGTCCAATCCCTCCCCAAGATTAAAACTTGTATAAGCTTTAAAAGGAAGATAGAGCTTATATTGTGTAGGCAATCTGCGGGCTGAGAGAGGGAGCTAGCCTCTAGCAAGATAAGCAGATCACTGGCGGTTTGCCGGGACAGCAAGAGACTCGCTTGGCTTCGTTAACAACTTAGTTCTAAGACTCTGGGCAAGTGCTCCCTCAGCTGCATTCCATTCCAAACTTGTGCCTGCGTTTGACGAGCTAGGCTTAACTTCACCCACAGGTTTTATCTTGTGGATTGTAACTTCGCTGTATTGGCCACCAGTTCCCATTGTTTAATAATAATAATAATAATAATAATAATAATAATAATAATAATAATAATAACAAAAATAATATATCATTTATTTATCGTATGGCGATAATAATAATAATAATAATAATAATAATAATGATATTATCTGTCAGGCAGAGTAGTGCAGTCGGCTAAGCGTTGACATTCAAACCCAAGATAGTGGGTTAGATCCCGATGATATTTTAGGGTGTTTAAAAGCGTTATCCTTGTGTCAGTAGATTTTCTGGCATGGTAAAGATCCCTCCGAGTGACTAAGATGTAACACTCTGACGCCACGGCAGTTAAACGGATATTAAAATCCATAACATTATTATTATTATTGCTACGCTGGCCGGGGTGGTGGTGATGGGCCAACTTACCTTGTTTTCAGAGGTCCGTGGCGCTTGCTGCAAAATCACCGCCAGATGACATGCCCCAACAGAAGAACACCTAAAGGGAGGAAGAAGGTGGAGAAGGTGAAAACGCACAGGCTCATCTACGGACACACCCGATTACCAACAGAACTCTCACTGACGAAATAATGCCACAACAGTTGCTTAATATTTAAAAGAAAATTTAATTACCAAAGGGGACAAGAAAAATAAAATTTTAACAAAATCATAAAAAAAGGAAACTCTATTGCCACAACAACCTCTCTCTGGTGATGCACATGGCTTAAGACCAACAACTTATTTACATAAGAAGGCAAGAGACGGCTTAACATGCTTGCTGAGCGAAAAGAAAAGATTTAATTTAAAATTAAAATAATGAAGCCCAAAAGATAGAAAATCAGAATACAGGTATTACCAAATGAGAAAGGGCTTGATAATTTACTAAGGTACGCAATACCGACCCGACATGCAGACATCAAGGCCACGATGAAACGAAAAATATAAAATTAAAATAATAAAATAAAAAGGATCAATTAACAAATCCACAATTTTCATGACGGAGAAAAACTCGGGAACACTCACAAAAACACAAAGTTAAACCAACAAGATTAACAAAAAACATACTAAGCTACCACCACAACACGCTTGAGTCTCCCGCTCGACGCCTTGAGAATGCACTCACAAGACCAGAATGCACTCGGGCAAAACAAAAAAACAAACATGGCCACCAAAGGGATGCCTACATGTTCAGTCGAATCACGGCAAACAATTAGCTTAAAATTAAATTTAAAGTCACCAGAGAGAACAGAACGGGAGGAAAGAATTACGCCTTAACACTATTGACACGAGGCAATTTAGGCTGCAACGGATCGTAAATCAAATTAATAATAGGGAAATCCCAAAGACTACCAAAAACTAAATAAATAATAATTTACAACGTAAGATAAACTAGAAACGTGTCTCCAGAAGGTACGAAGGAAAACAACAAAATTTACATATTTGGTAACATTAGCAAAACAGAAAAATTAGGCCTACCAGGCGAAACAAAATACAGTATTAAAACATTAATATAAGGCCAATATCGGAGCTCCCATAACAATATATATATGGTGGTGAGATCATGGGTAATGATGCTGCGTCTTATATCGGCCAATACGGAGGAACTGTGCTTCGTTTGTGGCTTCCAGGGAATAATAGTGGCTTTAATTTTAGTGCTGAATGGGTGTTAGTGTTATCTAGTGTATGTGTTCCTGTGTAATAGTGTTTTAAAGTAATATTTAATATGAATTTTGTCCTATAAATGTCCGCCATCTTGGTAATTGCGACAATATGATTCCATAGATAACACTATTTAGAGGTCACTCCGTATATCTGACTAACACCATTGACCTAACTGTCTCCATTCTGTTTTCTTTTGTCATTGATCCCATGGAGGCCATGAATAGGATACGCACTATCTAATATATAAAAGTGAAAGTCTGTATGTGGGTATGTATGTGGATCTGTTCCGTATACAAATCTACACCGTTCCACCAATCTCAACCAAATTTTGCATACACATAGTTTAGGACCCAGAAGGAACCGCTGGCTACATGCATTTACGATAGTATTTCTCATTCTTCTGATTTCGACCCTTTTGCACTCCAGCACATGCTAATCAAATCATAAAATATACTCATGAAGGAATGGCAAGGCGGATAGTTTCCATGGCAACATAGCTCAAGTCGAGACACGGCCGACTGGATGCCATTTGCGCTCTGCATTACCGGTATAGAAAATGAGGATCTTTACTTGAAATCACGTTAGTTACTCAACTTCTCACACAGCACTGTCAACCGAGTTTAGCATAACAAAGACTTGACACTATCTTCTACTATATATTTGTCAAATACCACTCACTCACTCATTCATTCATCACGAAATCTCAGAAACCATCAAACGGATTGGAATGAAATTTGGTATGCAGCTTCCCCAAGGGCCGCAAATGCCCACTAAGAGAGGATTTTTGGATATTCTGGTTCTAAAGGGGTGTTAAGGGGGTAGACCTGCATTTCATTGAACAGCAATATCTCCCGATTGGTTTCATTGGGGGATGTGATACTCCGCACATAAACTCATCATTAAATATAAGAAGACACGAGTTGGAGGGCTTTTCGATGTGGTGTATATTATGAGATGAAAGGGGTGAAAAGTGGGGATTGAAAGATTCCTAACGGAGCGTGTATCTCTTAAACGACATAGGCGAGGAGTTTGAAACTCAGCGGGAAAAAATCAGCATAAAAATAAGTAAATATGTGTTTGACCGTTTCATCATAAATCCAATTTAAGGGACCCATGGGGTTGGGTGAAATTCTGGAGGGTGGGGGGGGGGAGAAACAGGAAAGAAAATGTCCTAACTGATTGACTCACTCACTCATCAAACTCAGGGGGAAAACTGCTTTAAAGTAAGTAAATAGCTGTTCGACAGTTTTTTTTCATAAATCAAATTTAAGGGGTTCATGGGGAGGGGTGAAATTCTGAAAAAAGAAAATTGAAAGAAAATGTCCTGACTCACTCACTCACTCACTCACTCACTCAATCACTCACTCACTCACTCATCATCGCCCAGCCAAAATGATTGAAGTTAGAAACATGACAGTTTGGGGATATGTTCATAGTATTTCAAAACAGTCTACTAAGGGAGGATTTTCGGATATTCAGGTTCTAAAGGGGTCTTAATGGGGTTAAACCTGCATTTCATTGAATAACAATATCTCCCGATTGGTTTCATTGGGGGATGTGATACACGGCATATAAACTCATCATTAAAAAGTAAGACACGTGTCTGAGGGTTTTTCGATGTGGAGTATATTATGAGGTAAAAGGGGTGAAAAATAGGGATTGAAAGATTCCTAACGGAGCGTGTATGTCTTAAACGACATAGGCGAGGAGTTTAAAACTCAGCGGAAAAAAATCTGCATAAAAATAAGTAAATATGTGTTGACCGTTTTTTTCCATAAATCCAATTTAAGAGGCCCATGGGGAGGAGTGAAATTCTGTGGGGGGGGGGGGGATAGGAAAGAAAATGTCCTAACTGATTGACTGACTGACTCACTCATCAAACTCAGGGGGAAAAACTGCTTTAAAGTAAGTAAATAGCTGTTCGACAGTTTCTTTTATCAATCAAATTGAAGGGGTTCATCGGGAGGGGTGAAATTCTGAAGGAAAAAAATGAAAGAAAATGTCCTGACTCATTCACTCACTCATCATCGCCCAGTCAAAAATATTGAAGTTGGAAACATGGCATTTTGGGGATATGTTCGTTGTATGTCAAAACCGTACACTAAGGGAGGATTTCTGGATATTCAGGCTCTAAAGGGGTCTTAAGGGGGTTAAACCTGAAATTCATTGAATAACAATATCTCACGAGTCGTTTCATTTGTGGATGTGATACTCGGAATATAAACTAATCATTAAAAATACGCAGACATGTGTCTAAGGGTTTTTCGATGTGGTGTATTATTATGATGTGAAAGGGGTGAAAAGTGGAGGTTGAAGGATTCCTAACGGAGCGTGTAGGCCTATCTCTTAAACGACATAGGTGAGAAATTTGAAACGCAGCGAAAAATCATCAGCTAAAAAGATAAGTAAATCGGTGTTCGACCGTTTTTTCATAAATTAATTAAAGGGGCCAATGGAGTGGGGTAAAATTCTGGGGAAAAAAGGAGAGAAAGTGTCCTAACTGACTAACTCACTCACCAAACTCAGGGGAAAAAGACAGCGTTAAAAATAAGTTAATAGGTGTTCAAGCGTTTTTTCATCAATCCAATTTAAGGGGCCCATGGGGAGGGGTGAAATTCTGGTAAAAATAATTGAAAGAAAATGTCCTGTCTGACTCACTCACTCATCACGCCCAGCGAAAACTATTCAAGTTGGAAAAATGAAATTTTGGGAATATGTTCGCTGTATGTCGAAAACGTCAACTAAGGAATGATTTTTGTTTATTCGGGTTTTAAAGAGATGTTAAGGGGGTAAACGTGCATTTCATTGAATAACGATATATCATGACTTGTTTCTTAGGGGATGTGATATTCGGTATATAAACTAATCATTAAAAATAATCAGACATATGTCTAAGGGTTTATCGATGTGGTGTATATTATGAGGTGATAGGGGTGAAAATTGGGGGTTGAGGGATTTTTGACGGAGCGTGTATCTCTTAAAGGACATAGGCGAGAAGTTTGAAATTCGGCGGGAAAAGAACAGCTTAAAATACAAGTAAATAGGTGTTCGACTGTTTTTTTCATAAATCCAATTTAAGGGGCCCTTGGTGAGAGGAGAAATTCTGGGGGAAAAAAAACAGGAAAGAAAGTGTCCTAACTGATTGACTCACTTACTCACTCATCAAACTCAGGGGGAAAACAGCTTTAAATAAGTAAATAGGTGTTCGACCGTTTGTTTCATAAATCCAAATTAAGGGGTTCATGGGGAGGGGTGAAATTATCAAAAATAAATGAAAGGAAATGTCCTGACTGACTCACTCACTCATCATAGCCCAGCCAAAATTATTAAAGTTAGAAACATGACATTTTGGGGATATGTTCGTTGTATGTCGAAAACGTCCACTAAGGAAAGAGTTTAGAATATTCGGGATCTAAATAGGTGTTAAGGGGGGTAAACGTGCATTTCATTGAATAACAATATCTCACGAGTGGTTTCATTTGGGGATGTGATACTTGGCATATATACTAATCATTGAAAATAAGCTGACACATGTCTAATGGTTTTTCGATGTAGTGTATATTATGAGGTGAAAGGGATGAAAAGTGGGGGTTGAAAGATTCCTAACGGACCGTGTATCTCTTAAAGGACATAAGCGAGGAGTTTGAACCTCGGAGGAAATCAATCAGCTTATAAATAAATAAATAAATAAATAAATAAATAAATAAATAAATGAATAAATAAATAAAATAAATATGTGTTCGACCGTTTTTTCATAAATCCAATTTAAGGGGCCTATGGGGAGGGGTGAAATTCTGGAAGAAAAACGTCCGTTAAGGATGGATTTTTGGATGTTCACTCTCATCGACCAACCCAAACGATTAAAGTTAGAAGAATGATATTTTGGGGATATGTTTGTTGTGTGTCGAAAACGTCTACCAAGGAGGGATTTTTGGATATTCAGGTTCTATAGGGGTGTTAATGGGGTTAAACCTGCATTTCATTGAATAACAATATGACACGACTATGACGCGAGCGAAGCGAGGCTAAAAATGAGATGATGTGCGTCTATGTATTACTCAATCACGCAAGTACCACTGGTCCGATTTACATGAATTTTACATGGAAGTAGCTGATTTACCTGGTTAACATATAGGTTACTTTTGATTTCAATACTTTGTACTATTTAAAGATGGCGACCATTTTAGTGACTTCACTACACCCTTTGGTTTAAAACTTTCATATTTCCATTCCAAATACAAAGAGAACGCTAAGAAATAGCAAACTTTTGATGGTATATACGAGGTTAAAAATTACATTTTCTATCCGAAAGGTATCTCCAACCGTTAGCGAGTAAAACCTAAATTTGTGCTATAAAACATGGTCAACGCCGAGCGGTGTAGTTGGACAAAATGTTCCATCCTTAATCTCCCTCTGCGCAGCACTCCGCCTATCCCCTGTTTTAACTGTCACCTTCATATTTTAATTTATTTATGACGCGTAGCGAAGCACGGGTACTTCAGCTAGTCTTATATATAAAAGTGAAAGTCTGTAAGTATGTATGTATATGGGTGGGTGGGTGGGTGGGTTGGTTCCGTATACAGATCTACACCATTCCACCAATCTCAACCAAATTTTGCATACACATAGTTTAGGACCCAGAAGGAACCGCTGGCTACATGAATTTTCGATAGTATTTCTCATTCTTCTGATTTCGGCCCTTTTGCACTCAAGTACAGGCTAATCAAATCACAAAATATACTCATGAAGGAATGGCTAGGCAGATAGTTCCCATGGCAACATAGCTCAAGTCGAGACACGGCCGTCTGGATGCCAGTTGCGCTCTGCACTACCGGTATAGAAAATGAGCATCATTACTTGAAATCCCGTTAGTTACTCACCTACTCACACAGCACTGTCAACCGAGTTTAGCATAACAAAGACTTGACACTATCTTCTACTATATATTTGTCAAATACCACTCACTCACTCACTCACTCACTCATTCATTCATCCCGAAATCTCAGAAACCACCGAACGGATTGGAATGAAATTTGGTATGCTGCTTTCCCAAGGGCCGCAAATGCCCACTAAGAGAAGATTTTTGTATATTCATGTTCTAAAGGGGTGTTAAGGGGGTAGACCTGCATTTCATTGATTAGCAATATCTCCCGATTGGTTTCATTGGGGGATGTGATACTCGGCATATAAACTCATCATTAAAAATAAGAAGCCACGAGTCTGAGGGTTTTTCGATGTGGCGTATATTATGAGGTGAAAGGGGTGAAAAGTGGGGATTGAAAGATTCCTAACGGAGCGTGTATCTCTTAAACGACATAGATGAGGAGTTTGAAACTCAGCATAAAAATAAGTAAATTTCATAAATCCAATTTAAGGGGCCCATGGTGAGGGGTGAAATTCTGGGGGGTGGGGGCGCAGGAAAGAAAGTGTCCTAACTGATTGACTGACTGACTCACTCATCAAACTCAGGGGCAAAAACTGCTTTAAAGTAAGTAAATAGCTGGTCGACAGTTTTTTTTTTCATAAATCAAATTCAAGTGGTTCATGGGGAGGGGTGAAATTCTGAAAAAAGGAAATTGAAAGAAAATGTCCTGACTAACTCACTCACTCACACACTCATCATCGCCCAGCCAAAATTATTGAAGTTAGAAACATGAAAGTTTGGGGATATATTCATTGTATGTCAAAACCGTCTACTAAGGGAGGATTTTTGGATATTCAGGTTCTAAAGGGATCTTAAGGGGGTTAAACCTGCATTTCATTGAATAACAATATCTCCCGATTGGTTTCATTGGGGGATGTGATACACGGGATATAAACTCATCATTAAAAAGTAAGAAGACGCGTTTCTGAGGGTATTTCGATGTGGTGTATATTATGAGGTGAAAGGGGTGAAAAGTAGGGATTGAAAGATTCCTAACGGAGCGTGTATCTCTTAAACGACATAGGCGAGGAGTTTGAAACTCATCGGAAAAAATCAGCATAAAAAATAAGTAAATATGTGTTTGACCGTTTTTTCATAAATCCAATTTAAAGGGCCCATGGGGAGGGGTGAAATTCTCGGGGGGGGGGGGGGACAGGAAAGAAAGTGTCCTAACTGATTGACTGACTGACTCACTCATCACACTCAGGGGGAAAAACTGCTTTAAAGTAAGTAAATAGCTATTCGACAGTTTTTTTGATCAATCAAATTGAAGGGGTTCATCGGGAGGGGTGAAATTCTGAAGAAAAACAAATGAAAGAAAAGTCCTGACTCATTCACCCACTCATCATCGCCCAGCCAAAAATATTGAAGTTGGAAACATGGATTTCTGGGGATATGTTCGTTGTATGTCAAAACCGTACACTAAGGGGGGATTTTTTGGATATTCAGGCTCTAAAGGGGTCTTAAGGGGGTTAAACCTGCATTTCATTGAATAACAATATCTCACGAGTGGTTTCATTTGTGGATGTGATACTCGGCATATAAACTCATCATTAAAAATAAGAATACACGAGTCTGAGGGTTTTTCTATGTGGCGTATATTATGAGGTGAAGGGGGTGAAAAGTAGGGATTGAAAGATTCCTAACGGAGCGTGTATCTCTTAAACGACATAGGCGAGGAGTTTGAAACTCAACGGAAAAAATCAGCATAAAAATAAGTAAATATGTATTTGACCGTTTATTCATAAATCCAATTTAAGGGGCCCATGGGGAGGGGTGACATTCTGGGGGGGGGATAGGAAAGAAAGTGTCCTAACTGATTTTCTGACTGACTCACTCATCAAACTCAGGGGGAAAAACTGCCTTAAAGTAAGTAAATAGCTGTTCGACAGTTTTTTTCATAAATCAAATTTAAGGGGTTCATGGGGAGGGGTGAAATTCTGAAGAAAGAAAATTGAAAGAAAATGTCCGGACTCATTCACTCACTCATCATCGCCCAGTCAAAAATATTGAAGTCGGAAACATGGCATTTTGGGGATCTGTTCGTTGTATGTCAAAACCGTACACTAAGGGAGGATTTTTGGATATTCAGGCTTTAAATGGGTCTTAAGGGGGTTAAACCTGCATTTCATTGAATAACAATATCTCACGAGTGGTTTCATTTGTGGATGTGATACTTGCCATATAAACTAATCATTAAAAATAAGCAGACATGTGTCTAAGGGTTTTTCGATGTGGTGTATTATTATGAGGTGAAAGGGGTGAATAGTGGGGGTGGAAGAATTCCTAACGGAGCGTGTAGGCCTATCTCTTAAACGACATAGGCGAGAAATTTGAAACTCGGCGAAAAAAACAGCTAAAAAAATAAGTAAATCGGTGTTCGACCGTTTTTTCATAAATTAATTTAAGGGGCCCATGGGGAGGGGTGAAATTCTGGTAAAATAATTGAAAGAAAATGTCCTGTCTGACTCACTCACTCATCGCGCCCAGCGAAAACTATAAAAGTTGGAAAAATGAAATTTTGGGAATATGTTCGCTGTATGTCGAAAACGTCGACTAAGGAATGATTTTTGTTTATTCGGGTTTTAAAGAGATGTTAAGTGGGTAAACGTGCATTTCATTGAATAACGATATCTCATGAGTTGTTTCTTTGGGGATGTGATATTCGGTATATAAACTAATCATTAAAAATAATCAAACATATATCTAAGGCTTTATCGATATTGTGTATATTATGAGGTGAAAGGGATGAAAATTGGGGGTTGAGTGAATCTTAACGGAGTGTGTATCTCTTAAACGACATAGGCGAGAAGTTTGAAATTCGGCGGGAAAAACAGCATAAAATACAAGCAAATAGGTGTTCGACCGTTTTTTCATAAATCCAATTTAAGGGGCCCTTGTAGAGGGGTGAAATTCTGGGGGAAAAAACAGGATAGAAAGTGTCCTAACTGATTGACTCACTTACTCACTCATCAAACTCAGGGCGAAAACAGCTTTAAATAAGTAAATAGGTGTTCGACCGTTTGTTTCATAAATCCAAGTTAAAGGGTTCATGGGGAGGGGTGAAATTATCAAAAATAAATGAAAGAAAATGTCCTGACTCACTCCCTCACTCATCATAGCCCAGCCAAAATTATTAAAGTTAGAAACATGACATTTTGGGGATATGTTCGTTGTATGTCGAAAACGTCCACTAAGGAAAGAGTTTTGAATATTCAGGTTCTAAATAGGTGTTAAGGAGGTAAACGTGCATTTCATTCAATAACAATATCTCACGAGTGGTTTCATTTGGGGATGTGATACTTGGCATATATACTAATCAATTAAAATAAGCTGACACAGGTATAATGGTTTTTCGATGTAGTGTATATTATGAGGTGAAAGGGATGAAAAGTGGGGGTTGAAAGATTCCTAACGGAGCGTGTATCTCTTAAACGACATAGGCGAGGAGTTTGAAACTCGGAGGAAATCAATCAGCTTAAAAATAAATAAATAAATAAATAAAATAAATAGGTGTTCGACCGTTTTTTCATAAATCCAATTTAAGGGGCCTATGGGGAGGGGTGAAATTCTGGAAGAAAAACGTCCACTAAGCAAGGATTTTTGTATGTTTACTCTCATAGACCAACCCAAACTATTAATGTTAGCAGCATGATATTTTGGGGATATGTTTGTTGTGTGTCGAAAACGTCTACTAAGGAGGGATTTTTGGATATTCCGGTTCTAAAGAGGTGTTAACGGGGTTACACCTGCATTTCACTGAATAAAAATATGACACGACTATGACGCGAGCGAAGCGAGGCTAAAAATGAGATGGTGTGTGTCTGTGTATTACTCAATCACGCAAGTACCACTGGTCCGATTTACATGAATTTTACATGGAAGTAGCTGATTTGCCTGGTTAACATATAGGTTACTTTTGTTTTCAATACTTTGCACTATTTAAAGATGGCGACCATTTTAGTGACGTCACTACACCCTTTGGTTTCTAACTTTCATATTTCCATTTCAAATAAGAAGAGAACGCTAAGTAATAGCAAACATTTGATGGCATATACGAGGTTTGAAATTACATTTTCTATCCGAAGGGTATCTCCAACCGTTAGCGAGTAAAACCTAAATTTATGCTATAAAACACGGTCCACGCCGAGCGGTGTAGTTGGACAAAATGTTCCATCCTTAATCTCCCTCTGCGCAGCACCTCGCCTATCCCCTGTTTTAACTGTCACCTTCACATTTTATTTTATTTATGACGCGTAGCGAAGCATGGGTACTTCAGCTAGTTCTGTATAGTCTCGGTGTTACCTAGGTCACACAACCGGCCACTATTGTCAGCCATCTTTACGACCGGCAATGTGACGCTTTTGTACTAGACAGCATACTACATTATTACCTAGTCAGCTCACGTGGGGGTTTAGTTCCGAACTGAGTACGAGCTAAGCATAACTCTGCGTGAGACACTGGGAAGGGGAGCCTCAACCCCGACACGGCGCGTCCCGATGGCTGATGGGGAATTTCCTGTAGATATACAGGAAAGGTGCGAATAAGACCTAGTCAATTAAGCACCCGCCGATCAACTGAGGTGAATAAAACAATGGCCAACGGCTTCGATGGCAGAGGAGGACCTATGTCTCAATGGCAGCGAGGGCGGACGAACCAAAATTGTAATCCACTTCGCGTCTGACTTGGATCGAGCGGCAAAGTGGTCAGCGTCTGTTTACCTAGTAGGTACGACTGCATAGCTTATGTTCCAGGAACTAGCAATCCCTGGTCCTAACCCACATACATCGGGACCTTCAACATCAACACATTACTAAAACCAGGCAAACTACACACCTTAACATCAGAACTAGATCGACAAAGGATACAGATACTAGCTCTTCAGGAAACACGCTTTACAGATGAGAGCACACTAAACTATGGTAACTACCGTATTTTCAAAAGTAAAACGGACTAACGAATAGGAAGAGATGGCACCCCCCTCTTGGGTATGGCATTTGTAGTTCACAAGAGCATAGTTGATTCGATAAAAGAAGGCACTCCCATAAGTAATAGAGTAATGACTATGCGCATACAATGTGCGAACAAAAAATACATATTAATTAACGCACATGCCCCCACGAACATTGAAAATAAAAGGGACTTGCAGAAGGTAGAACAGTTCTGGTCTAAACTCGAAAAGATCGTGGCAACGGTTCCTAGAGATGACACAAGGATATTACTAGGTGATTTCAATGCACAGATTGGCAAAGAAAAAGAATACCAAAAGACTGTAGGCAAATACCCAGCTCATAAATTCACCAACAAGAATGGCATGAGACTCATTGAACTGTGCCAACAGAACAACTTGAAGATAATGTCCACCTCTCTGAGGAAGCACCCTCGAAAACAGAAGACTTGGCGATCAGCTGTGCAATCTCTTGGAGAATATCAGATCGACCATGTGGCCATAACACATCCTTTACAGAAAGAAATTCATGATGTGCAAGTTCGAAGAGGAGCCAATATTGACTCCGACCATTATCTAGTGCGAATCAAAGTGAAATTTACCCCGAAAAGAATCCACCCCAAGAAATCTCATCTTCAGAAATTTGACACGAAAAAGATAAAGGAAAGTAACATAACAGAGGAATGGGAAAAGGAAACGGCAAGCACCTGGAAGCAGTTCCATGACAAGATCATTACGAGAGCTAAAGAGATTATTCCATTGAAGAAGAATACGAAACATCCGTGGTGGGATTCTGCATGTGAAGAAGCACTGGAAATGAGAAAGAGAGCTTTTCAGAAATACAACAGTAAGAAGTCACTCGAGACTCTACAACACTATTTTCAGACCAGGAAGGAAGTGTCAAAAGTAATCAGACAAACTAAGAGGAAACACATGAAGGACCAATTGGAATCTATAGATCAAGACTTCCGAGATCACAAAACGCGAGATTTCTACAGGACGTTCGCAGGAAGAATCCGAGGATACACCCCACAGAACTTGTGTTTCCGAAAACAAGACGGAAACCTCGCGTTGTCCAACCGGGATAATTGTAGTGAACTGGCTCGGTATTTCTCTGAGTTACTCAATTGCGAGGAGCCAACATCACGATGGCCCAAAGAGACTCTCCTACATGTAAACCCTGAATCTCCACCACCTACTAAAGAAGAAATCGAGAGACACATTTTCAGACTCAAAAGTAACAGGGCGTCTGGAGAAGATGGCATAGTTGCAGAACTATTAAAGAACATAGGCCCAAATACACTTGAGGAGCTCACACTAATCATCATGGATATCTGGAAAACAGAAAAGCTACATGAAGAATGGAAATGTGCACTCATCCATCCGTTATACAAGAAAGGTGACAGAACGGATGTGAATAACTACAGAGGGATTTCTCTCCTTCAAGTCACCTACAAGATTCTCTCCGCTTGTCTTCTTCAAAGAGTACAAGAACAGCTTGAACACAAAATTGGTGAATATCAAGCTGGTTTCCGACCTGAGCGTTCTTGTGTTGAACAAATTTTTAACTTGAAGACGATATTGAAATATAGAGCGACCCGAAGCTCTCCGATCATTTGTAGTTTCGTCGACTTTAAGAAGGCGTACGATTCGGTCGATCGACAGTCTCTCTTTAACATCTTAGAAGAACTAGGACTTCATCCAAAGACATTAAGACTCATCAAGGAAACACTCACGGACACGAAGTCAAAAGTAAAATTTCTGGGTGAATTATCAGAGCCCTTTGCGATTAAGACCGGCGTGCGACAGGGTAACGGATTGTCACCACTGCTCTTCAACCTTGTTCTAGATAAAGTCATTCGAGAATGGGAGAAGGACGTGAATGCCCAGATGCTCTGGAAACCCATTCAACTTGGACGAAAGAATGATGACATCAAGGTCAGTTGTTTAGCTTTCGCAGACGACCTAGCGATACTAGCAGACAGCGATATTTTAGCGATCAAACAGATTGAAGTCCTCAAGGAATGCGCTGAGAAAACTGGGTTGCTAATCTCATTCGAGAAGACCAAGTTTATTTGCACTAGGTTCGACATCCAGGAACTACAAACAAAATACGGGCACATCAAACGGGTTCCACACTTTAAATATCTCGGTGAGATCCTAGAACCAACAGGATTGGAAAAGGAAGCTCAGAAAGTTTGATTACAAAAACTCAAAAGAGCGTATTGGAGAACCCGTGACATCTAGAACAAGAAATGCATGTCCATACATACAAAAATCAAACACTATAATACGGTGATTAAACCTGAAGTGCTGTATGCAAGTGAAACCTTGGTACTTAATAAGAAAGGTGATCTGGAAAATATCTTGAAGGAGGAAAGAAAGATCTTGAGGAAAATTCTGGGTCCAGAGAAAAGTGAAGAAGGGTATAGACTCAAATCACGCAAAGCCACGGAAAAACTATCCAACCTCGCCGCAGACATCAGGAAACGAAGACTGAAATTCTATGGACACGTTCACAGACTCTCTTCTTCAAGGTTAACTCACGAGATTTTGACATACTCTGGAAAACTGAAGAACGTATCTTGGATACAAGATGTTAAAAATGACATGGAAAAGGCCCGGATAGAAACGTCAGAAATACTAGACAGAAATGTCTACCGTCAGAAGATAAATAAATGGGTGGTACAGCCAGAGAATGAAGTCCCCAGAAGATCGGGGACTAAGTGGTCTGAAGGAAGGAAACAAGCGCACAGTGAAAGAATGAAAGCAATATGGTCTGTTAGAAAGGCGAATCATAAATGTAATGCGTGATCCAATAGGGTCCATACGCACATAATATATATAATAACGTACCTTAAAAACTTCTCTGTGGAGACACAATAAAAAGTAAAATAATTAACACACAAATTAAATAATTGCCTCAAAATGGCTAACCCGCACATGCGCTGTTTTGGTAACAAGCACTCCTCCTGTTTGCATCTAGTTGCGATTATTATTTCATACTTCTTCTTCACGGCGAAATGGCGAAAATACAGCATTAAGAGCACAGACATTTCCTTTTTTAGCATATATCCATATTTCGTAGAGGCTAGGGGCCAAGGCCCCCAGCACACGGAGATACACTCTTTCACCAACCAGCCGGCTTGTTCTTTTCTTGACGACAGACTATGAAGATGCCAAGATGGCGGAGAATCCAAAGTCAAAGGCCGCACTGCATTAATGTTAATTGTAACTGTCCAATCACAGATTGACACATCAAGTAACAATGTGCATATTAAATAATTATTTTGGCGGCATGATGTATATATAGTCTTTTGTTCAATGACGTAGAATACAATACCCTTCAAATATGTCTCGATTAGGATGAGATCAGAAGACACCACAAACACACTCTAGCGGTCGAAGATACAACTCGGCTAGAGGCTACAACTCCGGCTAGAGGAGTCGATAGATGCTGCCACCTCGAGTTCATAAGCCCAACCAAGCCATCAGGCGGGCACTTTAAAGGACGGGATACATATATATAGGGGCGATGCATTTAGAAACGTTGGGACGGGCTTTTGCACGTAACAGTCTCCCTCCCTTAAGCGTGAACACCGTTCACGAATATGCCTAGGCATAGGCAGTACTCCATAACTAGTCGATTCACCAAGCATGTTTCCAGAAGATAATGTTCACCAATTAACTCCAATTGATGGATAAAACCCGCATCGTTTTTGTTAGGAAGAGTGCAGGGTCAGATTATCAGTGATGGGATAATTGATCACCTCGCAAACCACTTAGTCAACAGCATCACTGTGTCCATAAGTCTTCAGAAACGCAGAACACCAGCACCTGCAGTGCTTTCAGAGTCCGAGACGCGTTAGGTAAATTTTTAGTAAGTCCAATGTTGTTAGCTTTAGACGAAGTAGGTGGAAGCAATGTGCAAAATATCATGCGACGAGTGGGCAGCCATTTACAAAACAGAAGTTAATCTAATTTTAAAAATAAAAGTTTACAGAAATTACTAATTCTTACTACTTTTTATAAATGAGAAACAAAGTTGAATTTATATGAAGAAAATCCTGACCATGACCTAGATCCGTGCTTACAAAATTTCATTAACAAGGTTACCTTTTTACAGACCAGTAGTACTTTACTAGAGTACATGAGTTAAATGACTATACATTTAGAAGGAACTACGGTAGAGGAATCACCACTCAAATTCCCAAGAAAACAGGTATACAAGATCACCATGAGTTAGGTCTCCCACCGAGTCCAACTTACATGCTAGCATCTTCTACGAGAACATCAAAATTAGTTACAATTTTACAATTTACCGTTAAATGGGAATTACCCAACAGTTACAAGTTGTATCCCAGGAGAGTTTGCCAACCCAATTCAAAATTCCAGAAGGAACAGATGCCTGAAGGCTTCAATTAAGGTTAGGGATACTCTACATTATACAAAAATCAGTTTACAAAATTCATGGTAGCATTTCGTCATTACAAACCTCTCCACCTCGTTTTATGTGCGAGAGATGCACTCTGGATATTTTGTTGGCCTTAGGGTTTCGAATAAGAAGAGTAACATGAGTCAAGAATGCCTCTACATAACAGAGGCCTTTGAAACGAGGGGTCAACTTGCTAGAAACTAGATTACTGACGCCCTTGGGCTCGAAATTGCGGACGTACACAACATCCCCAATTTCCAAATCAGTTGGCTTGCGACAGGCACTGTATCGCTTGGCAAGTTGGTCATGTGATACCTTAATACTCTCTCTAGCCTTGTCGAATTTCGCCCTCATATCCTCGGGCGTGAAACTGTCTGGAAGGAGATCGTGCAGGTTCCACAGATTAGACAACGGAGAATTAGCCATAAAGGAAAACATTAACGAAAAAGGGGTGGCTTGCGTGCTCTCATGCACGGCGGTGTTGAAAGCAAAATTGAGCCAATGCAAATTAGAATCCCACTTAGAATGGTCGTCGTGGTGGAAAGCAATCAGAGCAGAGCCGAGATTACGATTGACTCGCTCAGCGAGGGACGGGTTAGGAAAATAGGGAGTGGTGGTTACATGCGAAATATCATAATCAAATAAGAACTGACGGAACTGATGTGATACAAAGCACTTGGCATTATCTGACACCAGGAACTGACATGGCCCAAAAGATGAAAAGATGGAATTAAGACACTTTATGACGGAACTGGTCGTAGCCTGTCTGGTGGGGAATATCCAACTAAACCGGGTGAAACCCTCAGTGCAAACAAGCGCAAATTGGTTTCCCCGACCAGATCGAGGGAACGGGCCAACATGGTCGATAAACAGCCTCTCCATGGGTCTAGATGCCGGTTCAGATGACAACAGGCCAACCTTAGTAGAAACCGGAGGTTTGCTAATACTACATGAAGCACAATTTCTAATGAGCCTCCTGATGTCGCCATCCATACTTCGCCAAATGAAGAACTGTCTGATCTTAGCACGGGTCTTGAATACTCCTAGGTGGCCACCAATAGGAGATTCGTGATAGTAACGAAAGATTTCCGGAATGAGGACCGACGGTAGCACAATTTTAGGTAGACGGTCATGACGAGACGAACAGCACAATACACCATCCTCTAGAGAGTAGGGCTTGATCACTTCGCCTGAATTGATTCGGTCAATTAGGCTAGATAAGGAGGGATCTTCTTTCTGGAATCTCCTCACATCTTCAAACAGCACAGGGGAATTGCTGAGAACGACATTGACATAATTTACAGGTGATACAAGGTTTACTGGTTCAGATCCTTGAATATCCTCTTCAGATGTTTCCTCATACATGCGGCTTAATGAATCAGCTACCGCATTTTCGGACCCACGAATATGGTGGACGGTGAACTGGAATGACAGAATCCTAGTTGCCCATCTGGCAATCCTACCAGTTTTACGGGGTTTCCCTAACACCCAGCTCAAGGCCTGGTTATCGGTCTCGAGGAGAAACTAAGTGTACTCAAGATACATACGGAATTTTTCCAGGGCGAACAACACAGCTAAACCCTCAAGTTCGTATATGGAATACTTCCTCTCTGCGTCCGTTAAGGTACAAGATGCGTAGGCAATGGGTTGTCTACCCAGATCAGACTCTTGCAGTAGGACACAACCAACACCACGACCAGACGCATCAGTCTGCACAATGAACTGCTTCCCAAAATCCGGAATGGCTAACACAGGGGCGTTAGAGAGCGCAAGCTTAAGATCTTCGAAGGCTGCCTGCTGAGAGGGACCCCACTCAAACTTCACAGCCTTTTTGCGTAATTGATTTAGAGGAGCAGCATGGTCAGCAAAGTTACTGATGAACTTACGAAAGAAGTTCACCATTCCAATATAACGAGCAACACCTTTGGCGTTCTTGGGCGGTTTAAAATCTCTGATGGCCTGAGTACGAGACTGGTCCACGGAGATACCAGATTCGGAAACAATATGACCCAAGAAGGAAATGTTGGGCTTGGCAAAGGAAACCTTGGACAATTTGACGGTAAGGCCAGCGTCACGCAACCGATCAAGTGCAACTTTCAGATGATCAACGTGTTCCTCGAAGGACTCAGAATAGATCACCACATCGTCAAGATGGCGGAACACAAATTTGAATTTAATTTCTGAAAACACCTTGTCCAGAAGTCTGCTCAACACAGCGGCTCCGGTGGATAGGCCAAACGGGACACGGGCATACTCAAACAGGTTCCAGTCAGTGGAAAAAGCAGTAACATACCTGGATTCCGGAGAGAGGGGAATTTGGAAGTAAGAAGAATTTAAATCGAGGATCGTGAACACCTTCGCGTTGCGAAACCAACTAAAGCATGTATGAAGGTCCGGCAAAGGGATGGATTGTAAAACAACTTTTTGATTAAGAGCCCTATAGTCGACCACCTGTCGAAAACCACCGTTAGGTTTTGGCACAAGGAATACAGGGGATGAGTAGGCAGATATAGAAGGTAGGATTACACCTTCTTCCAACATCTTGTCGATAATCTTCCGAAGATCAGCCATCTTGGGTGGGGCAAGGCGATACGGGCTGGAACGCACCGGCACAGAATCGGTTAGCTCAATCTTGTATTCCATCAAATGGGTTACACCCAACTTGTCAGTAAATACATCACTATACTCCTGACATAACCTCTTAATGGCATCCTTTTGAGGACTCGTTAAATTTTCCAGATCGAGATCCTCAATAGTCACAGGTTCACTAACTGAATTGACAGCAGGAGAAGATAAAACCGGGTTAAACGATAATTTAATTTGCGGATTAAACTTAAACCATAAGTTGCGAGCACCAAAATCAAGAAGCATACCAACGTGGGACATGAAATTAGCTCCAATGACCACAGAACAAGAAAGATTTCTGGCAACAAAAAATTTAAACTACCAAGAAAAATTTAGAATATGGATTTTGACTGTCATACTACCCAAAATATTTAAGTTTGAACAATTTGCCGAAATAAAAGATTCATTGTTAGGCTCTAACTCAGGTAGATTGCAAACAGTCTTCATAGATAAAAACCAGACCTCGCTTATAAAGGATGCGACACTACCAGAATTAAGCAATGCAGAAACCGGCTCGTCATTAACACAAATTTCAATAAACGGGGATATTCCCTTAGCCACAGGAAAAAAAAATCCACTGCCTGCTTCCAGTCTCCGACCGGGTCAGGAATGGAATGAATGAAGCCCCCATCTAGCGGCGAGGATATGAACTGTGCCGGCTGCCGAGGCCTGACGCACTCCTCAGGCATTAGCCACAGGAGAAATTCCAAAATCATTATTCACTCTAAAACGATTACAATTAGATGACGAGGTCACCCGCACCACAGGTTTCACATTATGTTTAGAATTAGGCTGACTTGCCACGACATTGCTCACCGACAGGTTAGGTAGGTCAGAGACATAAGCTGAATTAGCACGTGATGAATTAGTTTTCAAAGAGTTATCAAGATTTTCATTAGTAGGGCGACCAGAAACTTCACACGGTTTTCCCAAATTCTCATGTACAGAAATATCCTTAGAAGTAACATCCGAAATGGTCTCCAAAATATCCCGTCATTGGCGATACACAACTTGGTTATTCGGACACACCTTCTTAACATGTCCCACGCAACCGCACGTGTGGTACTTAACATTGGGTCTAGGATGAAACATAGCCTTAGGAGGGGGACGAGGCATCAAGGAAGGAGGGGGACGAGGCATCAAGGAAGGAGGTGGAACATTAGCTACACGAAGGGAATCTGCATGTTTCATAGCCATAGCCTCTATAACGACCTGTTTTAGCTCGACAAATGACGAAGGCCTGGTACACATAGTCATGTATGACCTATATTGAGACGAAAACCCATTTACAATAGATGACACCAACTGTCGTTCAGTTAAAGGGGATGCAAATACCTGGGCATATACCTTAATGTCACTGACATAGTCGCTAAGTGACTCGTCCAACCTTTGGACACGATATAAGAACCTTTGCTCGAGAGTACTAAGGGCACTCGCAGGGACAAAAACCCACAACACTTCCCTAATGAACATGGCTAAGGACATGCGGAGGTGGATAGCTTCAATCAGCTTTTCGCGCAGCATACCGGATGCAACAGGATACAACAGTTGGAAAACCTGATTTTCCGACATTCCAAAAATCGAGGCATGGTTACCCAATTCGACCACTTGCTTTAAAAATAGGACCACCTGGGTAACGTCATCTAGGTTGAAATGCTTCAACTTAGTTAAGAAACTAGAAATAGGGTGAGGAATCGACCCATAATTAACGGTAGGCGAGTACGTAGCATTTGGAAAAGAGACATTATTACCAGGGCAGCTCGCTCGCACACCCTCTACAGGAGACAAAACATTTACATTGCCAGAGAAAAAAATGGGATGCAATGGGTTTGCCGGACCCAGGAAGTCAATATGTGACCTAACATGAGAAGAATGACCGTATCCAGGGTTAAGTGGTCTGGGCGAGCCAGAACCAGCCAATAGAGGGGCAGGCAAACCACTGCCAGTAATCAATCCCAAATCCTCAGACCTATTAAACAGAGCTGACTCACGCTCAACCCCAGAAGAACGCTCCAAACTCACAAGGTTATCTCTTAAGTCAATTAAATCAAAAGCACTATTATTGTCGGCCATTTTGAAAAACACAGAATGCAGGCAGACAATACAGAAGAAACAAATTTTAGGAATTATGAGGACAGTTTACAAATTCACAACAATACCATAACTACCAATTACCAACACCATAGATTAGGTTGACACTCGAACACAGCCACAATACTATACAAAATCATGCACAATGCTGCCCAGAACTGCAGACGCCATCGCTTGCTCGGCTCCAGAAGAGGAAGCAAATTACAATAAATTGCTACAAACCACATGGCGAACAGCTTCAGACAGGGCTCCTCGATGCCTTCACTCGTAGCATGTAGGCTATCAGAAAATCAAGAAACCCTCATTTCCCATGCCAAGAACACATGCCAGTCACTTACCAAGCTTCTTTTTTCACCGGGAATGTTGCATCACAAACAGGATAAAATTCAGCACACAAACCTCGCTTGGAACAGGTCACTTACATATCACAACATCAGAGGCAAACATGAAACCGAACAAACGACAAGGATCAGCATTAAATAACATTAAGTGCACTGACATGACACATCCCATCAGCAACCGCTCCATCAGCATCAGAAGGGTCCATAAAATGAGCCTGCGGGTATGGTGGAGGGGATGGCTGCAGAAGCGCTACACAACCACGCTCTGTTACCACTGCTACGCCGGCCGGGGTGGTGGTGATGGGCCAACTTACCTTGTTTTCAGAGGTCCGCGGCGCTTACTGCAAAATCACCGCCAGATGACATGCTTCAACAGAAGAACACCTAAAGGGAGGAAGAAGGTGGAGAAGGGGAAAACGCACAGGCTCGTCTACGGACACACCCGATTACCAACAGAACTCTCACCGACGAAATAATGCCACAACAGTTGCTTAATATTTAAAAGAAAATTTAATTACCAAAAGGGGCCAAGAAAAATAAAAATTTAACAAAATCATAAAAAAGGAAACTCTATTGCCACAACAACCTCTCTCTGGTGATGCACATGGCTTAAGACCAACAACTTATTTACATAAGAAGGCAAGAGACGGCTTAACATGCTTGCTGAGCGAAAAGAAAAGATTTAATTTAAAATTAAAATAATGAAGCCCAAAAGATAGAAAATCAGAATACAGGTATTACCAAATGAGAAAGGGCTTGATAATTTACTAAGGTACGCAATACCGACCCGACATGCAGACATCAAGGCCACGATGAAACGAAAAATATAAAATTAAAATGATAAAATAAAAAGGATCAATTAACAAATCCACAATTTTCATGACGGAGAAAAACTCGGGAACACTCACAAAAACACAAAGTTAAACCAACAAGATTAACAAAAAACATACTAAGATACCACCACAACACGTTTGAGTCTCCCGCTCGACGCCTAGAGAATGCACTCACAAGACCAGAATGCACTCGGGCAAAACAAAAAAATAAACATGGCCACCAAAGGGATGCTTACATGTTCAGTCGAATCACGGCAAACAATTAGCTTAAAATTAAATTTAAAGTCACCAGAGAGAACAGAACGGGAGGAAAGAATTACGCCTTAACACTATTGACACGAGGCAATTTAGGCTGCAACGGATCGTAAATCAAATTAATAATAGGGAAATCCCAAAGACTACCAAAAACTAAATAAATAATAATTTACAACGTAAGATAAACTAGAAACGTGTCTCCAGAAGGTACGAAGGAAAACAACAAAATTTACATATTTGGTAACATTAGCAAAACAGAAAAATTAGGCCTACCAGGCGAAACAAAATACAGTATTAAAACATTAATATAAGGCCAATATCGGAGCTCCCATAACAATATATATATATATATATATATATATATATATATATAATAACGTACCTTAAAAACTTCTCTGTGGAGACACAATAAAAAAATAAAATAATTAACACACAAATTAAATAATATTATAAGGCACTAGATTGCCTCAAAATGGCTAACCCGCACATGCGCTGTTTTGGTAACAAGCACTCCTGTTTGCATCTAGTTGCGATTATTATTTCATACTTCTTCTTCACGGCGAAATGGCGAAAATACAGCATTAAGAGCACAGACATTTCCTTTTTAGCATATATCCATATTTCGTAGAGGCTAGGGGCCAAGGCCCCCAGCACACGGAGAGACACTCTTTCACCATCCAGCCGGCTTGTTGTTTTCTTGACGACAGACTATGAAGATGCCAAGATGGCGGAGAATCCAAAGTCAAAGGCCGCACTGCATTAATGTTAATTGTAATTGTCCAATCACAGATTGACACATCAAGTAACAATGTGCATAATAAATAATTATTTTGGCGGCATGATGTATATATAGTCTTTTGTTCAGTGACGTAGAATACAATACCCTTCAAATATGTCTCGATTAGGATGAGATCAGAAGACACCACAAACACACTCTAGCGGTCGAAGATACAACTCGGCTAGAGGCTACAACTCCGGCTAGAGGAGTCGATAGATGCTCCCACCTCGAGTTCATAAGCCCAACCAAGCCATCAGGCGGGCGCTTTAAAGGACGGGTTACATATATATAGGGGCGATGCATTTTAAAAACGTTGGGACGGGCTTTTGCACGTAACAATTATTATTATTATTATTATTATTATTATTATTATTGTCAATATTGTTTTGTTTCGGCCAACTATGGACTACGCCATTTCAACTGTTTCCTTTTAGCTTTACCATTCGTCCAGTATTTCTTCAATCGTGGACTGTGTTGTTCCTTTCTCTCTTAATATTATTAATATTATATGATCATTTTTATTGTTACTAGCCTGAAGCCTCCGTGGCTTAGGCGGCAGCACGCCAGCCTCTCACCGGTGGGCCCGTAGTTCAAATCCCGGTCACTCCATGTGAGATTTGTGCTGGACAAAGCTGAGGCAGACAGGTTTTTCTCCGGGTACTCCGGTTTTGCCTGTCACAATTTCATTCAGGCAACACTCTCCACTATTATTTCATTTCATCTGTCATTCGTTTAATCATTGCCCCAGGGGAGTGCGACAGGATTCGGCAGCCGGCACAGTTCATATCCTCGCCGCTAGATGGGGGCTTCATTCATTCCATTCCCTTACCCGGTCGGTTGACTGGAAGGAGGCTGTGGATTTTTATTAGCCTGTTATATGCGTTTATCCCTCAAAGAAGCACGTAGAATCACTAGTTATTGGTCTCCTTATCTTCCCAAAACTTCCTCATCCTCTCACTACGGGATCTGACGTCCTTCTTGTGTCCATGCGTTTCTGAGTTAAAATTTCTTTTTGGCGTTGATTTATTGATGTTGTTGTTGCTTATTTTTGGGCTGTGGCATCGTGGTCATGTAGCCCCGTGTACTCGGGTGTGTGTGGAATTTGTGTAATAGCCTGAGTTATTGTGATGGTTGTACTAGGGTGTGTGTTTGTAAATTGAAGATGGGATTGGGAAGAAGGCGGCTGTGGCCTTAAGCTAGGAACCATCCCATTTGCCTAAAGTAGAATTAAGTAACCATGAGAAACCATTTCCAGGATGGCTATGGTATGGATCGAACCTTCCTCTTCTCAGTTTACCTCACGAGGCTGTGTGTACTCAGTTCCAGCCCTCACACCACAATTCACATTTTTGGCAGAGCCAGGAATTGAACCTCTGATCTCCGGACTTGCTGCAGTTACCCTCCCGATGAGCATGGCTACGCCACGGCATCGGCGCTTCCTGGCCTGGGGAATCTTAAGTTCCGGGGGGGCGTGGTGGCTCAGCGGTCTAGCTGTATGCCTCTCACAAAGGCGGTCCGGGTTCGATTCCCGGTCAATGCATGTGAGATTTTCGAAGTGAAATGCCATGTCCTGTGGTTCGGATTCCACGTAAAAAGGAGGTCCCGTGGCTCATGATCTCAAGATTAACGGTCACGTTAAACTACAAGCTTCCTTTCCTTTCCTTCCTTAAGTTCCGGCTGCCTGTTAATGCTCTACCCATTCAGTACCGGTGTGTGAAATTATTTTCTCTTTGTTTCAGGTGAGTACGCTGACACGTGAAGATTCTGTTTGGTATGGATTACGAAAATATCACCAATTTATTATTACATTTTTTTGAGTGAGTGTTTTGTGGCGATTGCTGTGAATGACTGACACAGTGCATGCACCATTAGCCTGTAAGACACATTTCTCACGTGAACTTTTTGTCAACCCGTTTTCAGTTAAGCTTTTTATGTCCCGCGGTACCAAAAGAGCTTGGTCTGTGTTGATAGCTCCTGTTTTAAATTCTCAATGCTTGTATGGAACGTGCAATCAAACAATTGTTTGGTGTAGGTGTGCCTGAGAGAAACTCTTTTTAAACGACTGTGTACGAGTCTTATACTTGTTTCCTCGGCGGTTGTGTATCCGCCACATCATACCAATATTGTGGGTTCGATTCTTGACAGAGTTGTACGATGTGTCTCGTAAAAGACCTCTCATATTACGTTTCGTGATTATAAGACAACAGTTGAATCTCAACCGACTGGCAGCATAGCGCCGCGGTAACGTTCTCGCCTGCTATTTCCAAGGTTGCAGGATCGAATCCTGGCGCTGTCAGTTGGCATTTAAAGGTGCGCAAATGCGAGGAGGCCGTGCCAGTAGATTTACTCACATGTTAAAAATCCTCTTAGGGGAAAGTTACGGCAACCCCGGCGTCTCTAATAACTGCAGTAGAAGGGACGTCACACAAATTATGTTATATTAAATATCAACCACAAGTCACCCCAGTTGAGTTGTTGTTGATTCATGCCGGGGCTTTGCGATATCGTGATCATGTAGCCCCGTGTACTTGTGTTTGTGGAATTTGTGTTTTAACCTGTGTTATTGTGATGGATGTATTAGTGTGTATATTTGTAATTCAGATGAGAATCGGGAAGGATGTGGCCCTGGCCGTAAGTTAGGAACCATCCCGGCATTCACCCGGAGCAGAGGTGGGAAACCACGGAAAACCACTTGCAGGATGGCTGAGGTGAGAATCGAATCCACCTCTTCTCAGTTTTCCCTCACGAGGCAGAGTGTACCCCACTCCAGCCATGAGACCAAAATCAAATTTCTTGACAGACCCGGGAATCAAACCCGGGCCTCCGCGGAGACTGCCAAGACTGCTAGCCACAACGCAACGAGGCGGAGCACACAGTCGAGTTCTGATTTTCACTGCCAGATGACTATGGTAAACGAAACGCAAACATTGGAGAGTAGATCACCTCAATGATTCCAACACGGTAGACGAGGACATGATAATACATTTACATAGTAGGCTTGTAGATCAATGCGTGTAATTGGTCACATGAACAAAAGACGGCTTTTGATATTCCTTACAAATACTGTTTTAATTCCTTTGTAATACGGAGCTATTATTGCGCTGTTGCGCACACGTGTAGTAGGTATCGTGAATAAGATCAAGTGATTTAAATGTAACTAGTGTGGTGATACGAACTGTTAAATTCGTCAAATGCAGGCAGGACATGTTCCAGCTTCGTAAAATTAGAAATCCGTATTTCAAGCACGCAGTCTCCTCTACTCGCTGTTTCATGGAATTGTGTATTTCCACCTTCTGAGGTATCATGATACGTATTCAAACACCAAATATGAAGTACTGGGTTGGATTCCCGGATCAGACAAGAAATGTTATTATTGTCTTAGGGTTGAAATGGGGTACACTCAGCCTCGTGAGGCAAACCTGAGAAGAGGTGGGTTCGATTCCTTCCTTAACCAACCTGGATGTGGTTTTCCGTGGTTTTCCCCACTTCTACTCCAGGCAAATGCCGGGATGGTAACTAACTTAAGGCCACGGCCGCTTCCTACCCAAATCCTATCACAAATACACATATTAATACAGACATCACAGTGACACAGGTTATCAAACAAATTCTACACACACACAACTAGGTCTGCAGGGAGCTACATGACCATAATGTCGCAAGTCCCTAAAAAATCAGTAACTACAACAAAAATCCATAACTAATATAATTATGTATTTAATCACATGTCATTTTTTTCAGCTTGTATTAATTGAAGGGTTTATTACAAAAACCAGACAAGTCCAAAAATTAAATTTTCCAGAAACTAAAAAATAACAACAAAAACAGTGTAGCTTCATTTGTGCTGAATCAAATAAAAAATGTTTTAGACCTAATTAACAGCTTTATATTTCACATAAAGGAAATATTTTTTTATAAGGATACTTGAGTAAACCTAAGAAATTCTGTGGACTAGTCTGGTTTTGGCCGAAATCTTAGTTGAATGCAAAAATGAAAAATATTTTAATCCTCTAATAGTCTAGTGCGTTTCGTTATTATGTAAATCCTAACAAAGTACAAATCATTATTGAATGGTAAACATTCCACGTAATTAATTATCTTGAAGAAGCATTGGGAAAGCTTGTATTATTTTTGTAGAATCTCCAATATTTCACTCTCTTATATAACCTGACCTGTCAGCTTTTTAGAGGCAGCAATAATATCAGTACGTAGAGCTGGCCTTGAAGGGGAAGAAGATGTATTTTTCTCAAAAAGTCAATTTTTGGACTTGTCTTGTTTTTGGGAAAAAAAAAAACTTCAATTTCTTCTTTCACATGTCCCAGTAACTGGGATTTTATTGTGTTGACCGACTGAAAAGTCACAATATATAGGTATCTGGTAAAGAATGTTTTAAGTTGTTGGCAGTCATTCCGTATGTTAATGCGAGCGCTAATTCCAAGGTTGACTACCGTGCTACTATCTTATCTTTATTACCGTGGTGTTCAGTCTCAGTGTGTGTGTTGTACTTGCTTGAGATACCCTAAGAAACAATCTGCGTGTTCTAACCTCCCACACTTGTTAGCAGCCTCTCAGAGAAGGGAGATTCAATTTCTCAGAGATGTTTTGATATTTCCCCTGCATCTCCAGTTGTGTGATTGGATTTTCCTCATTGAATTTGCGAATAAAGTGGTTTCAAATAAGGAGAGAAGCACAGTAAATTTCATGTATACTGAGATCTTCAAGCCGAAGTACTAAGACAATGACTCCAGATCACGACAAATTTCAGAGGCCACCTTGAATGTGAGGTTTACTTCACTCACTCTTAAAATGTTTTGGAATAAGAGGTCATTTCAAGTCCCTTGAGTATTATGTCAAGCTAAAACCTCATCTTATATATTAAATTAGTCAGGTAGAAATTTGGCATTTTACTAAAATAGAAGTATCTTGGGAAGTACCGACAGTAGTAGCTACGCTGGCTAAAGCGCAGCATTAGGCCGTGGGGCCAAGCTCTCTGCTGACTCGGTTGACGCGTGGGTTCGAGGCCCACCGTCAGCCGTCCTTGAAATGGTTTTCCATGGTTTCCCATTTTCAACACCAGGCAAATGCTGGGACGGTACCTTCTGACAGGTCACGGCCGCTTCCTTCCACATCCTTGCCCAGTTTCATTCACCATAATTCATTTCATCTCTCATTAACTCCTCTCATGAGGTTGGCATCAGGAAGGGCATCCGGCCGTAAAAACCACCGCCACAAAGACTTCCATCGCATCTCATCCCCGACCCCGTTGGAATACGGGAATAATAAGGGGTAGACATACATAGAAGTATCTTGGGAAGTATTTACGGTACGTCAACGTTTGTTGTTTTAGAATGTAATGCACGTGACGCATTATCGATTGAATCCAAACTTACTTACTTATGGTAAGTACCAGTTGCGGGATTTCACTTGAGTGTAGAAAGTCAGTCTCATCAGTGGGCTCTTAGTTAACTCTGCCCGGACCACCACTGGGGTAGTACATCTTGCAATACGTCCCATAGTTGGAGCACATCGTTGTGCTACTTTTCTGCGGAACCAACATCTTCCTCAGCTTTCTCCTCCTTATAGAGGTTCCAACAACAACAAAACCAACAGCTGGCTGCGTGGCTCAGTGGTAACGTTCTCCCCTGTTGTACCCGATGTTCCAGGATCAAATTCTGGCGCAGTCAGCTGACATTTGAGGGTGCGCAAATTCGAGGGGGCTGTGTCATAGATTTACTGGCAAGTTAAAAATCCCCTTCGGGGAATAATTCCGGCACCCCAGCGTCTCTAAAAGCCGCAGTAGTTAACCGGGGCATAAAACCAATAACATGATTATTATTATTATTATTATTAATAACAACAACAACAACAACAACAACTTTAACTTTAGATAGGTGACCTAGAGATAAGATTTAATCTTGCAGCAACTAAATGGGATAAGGGAAGTACTTGTAGTGCACGTACGTACGACATGAAGTGCTTTGGATATTAGCTCAAAAACATATTTCATTGGGTGGGGATCGAACCAACGATATCATGATCATGTTGTATACGTGCATAAATGAATTCCCTTCTTAGCCATCAATCATAATTCAAACTGGGTAAATAGTAGACTTCTTAGGTAATCACTCCTGCACGCGTGTGTCTATGTGTTTGTGTGTGTCCCCCACCCCCGTATTAACTTCTGAACGGCCACTGTGATTCTTACGACACTTGGTGTGTTGGATTTACTCCAACTAGAGATCCGATTCCATGGTTCTCGTTGATACCACTGCTGGCAACTGGTTACTCTTGGTTAATTCCTAAAGGACATACACACTCTGACCAATAGAAACTTTGCACTATGCATATGGTTGATAGGATATTTGTTAATTTGTTAGCCTCCTTTCAATTTTTGCAAAAAAAAAAAAAGAAAGTAGACTTATGAGATCTACACGGGCCAAGTTGTCAGTCTGTGTCTGATAACCTGTGTAATTATGATGGCTTTATTAGTGTGTGTATTTCTAATTCAGGATTGGGATGGAGGCGGCCGGGCCTTAAGTTAGGAACCATCCCGGAATTTGCCTGGAGTAGAAGTGGAAAACCACAGAAAACCACTTCCAAGATGGGTGAGATGGGAATAAAACCAACCTCTTCTTATTTGAGGCTGAGTGTACCCCGTTTCGACCCTCAGACCAAAATCACTTTTCGTCGCAGAGCTGGGAATCGAACCCGGACCTCTGGGGTGACAGCCAAGAATGTTAGCCTCAGTACCACCGTGCGGTCCATAATATTTAGGTAACATGAGACACCTAAGAGTTTCCTGGAATCTAAGTAGTTCACATAAAGTTAGGTCCAAATTGGGTCAGTCCTTGACAAGTTTCTTTTAGCTCCATAAGTAAGAAACATTCATCTTGCCAGAAAAGGATTTTAGATAGCAATCTAGACATACATTTATGATGAATGTTTTGGAAATTACTGCCATTTGTTGTGGCTTATCGTGAGTTGATAATCTGATGATTGTGTTTGGACTTTTGTAACATTGGCATATTGTGTCACTTTGTGCATCAAGATTGCGAGAAAAAAATCGCCTGTATCTTAATGTTGTTGCAATCCATTCCTTTCCTCAGGGTTGATCGCCAGCTCTCTATTATTTACCGATATTCAGACTTAACTTACAGTGCTTAATTTCGTTATTTAGTTAGTTGTTGTGGTTTTAAGGAGAGGAACAGCGAGGTCATCTGCCCCTACGATGATCACTGTTTATTTACCTTTGTTTGAAAATCCGTATTAATACTACCTAGAGTAAAAAAAGGCTTCTTCCTGTTCTAATAGAAAAATTGAGAGACGCTTTCCTACTGGTGTAGCACCGGGTGAGTTAGCCGTGGTCGTTACGGCATGACTGCTGGCAGTCGCTCACATCCGGGAGGCGAGGAGGTTCGAATCCTCCCGCCGGAAACCTTGAAGATGGTCTTCTGTGGTTTCCCATCTTCCTTCCAGGAAAATGGCGGGGTTGGTCCCTAACTATAGGCCACAGCCGCTACCTTCCAACTCCTCGTCCTTAAGGGACGTAAAACCAATAACATTATTATTATTATTATTATTGTACATTCCCACTTTCCTCCCCAACTGTACTTGCAGCTCACCCATTGGGTGTCCGTCTCGAAGCAGCTACAAAACTGGCGAGCCGAACATGTCCTCGGACACTCCCGGCCTAAAAGCCATACGCTAAAAAAAAAAAAAAAACTGGTGTAGCGGCTAGCGTGTTTGTCGTTCTGGAGGTCCTGGTTCGGTTAACATCTATAAAATGCTAATTAAGGTACTAAAAGTTGGAGTTCAGTATTTAGAGAAGGATTGTTGCCTATTTTGCCTATTTTAGGGGCTGCGACATCGTGGTCATACTGCCATGTGTGTGTAATTTGTGTGATAACCTGTGTTCTTGTGATGGCTGTATTAATGTGTGTATTTGTAAATTGGGGATAGGATTGGGAAAGCGGCGGCCATGACCTTTGGTTAGGAACCATCCCAGCATTTGCTTGGAGTAGAAATGGCAAAACCACTTCAAGGATATCTGAGAAAGAAATTGAACCCTCATCTCAGTTTTGCCTCACGTGGCTGAGTGTACAACGTTCCAGCCCTCACACCAGAGTTGAAATTTCTTGACAGAGCCAGGAATCAAACCCGGACCTCAGAGGTGACAGCCAAGAATGCTAGCCGCTACCTTGATCTACCTGTACAGTTCTTGTTCTCGACCATTCCTTCCATAACTAAGTTTGCTATTTCTGGGTGTCTTAGTCCTATCCCTCGTATTAATAGCTCTTCATTTTTAACCATATCTACCCATCTGATCTTCATCACTTTCCTGTAACACCACCATTCAAACGCTTCAATTCTTGAAATATTCATTCATTCATTCTTTCAATCACTTTATTTGCAAATGGGGATAATTCCTCGGTGGCAAATTTTACAATTACAGAAAACTACCAACAGTAATATCAATCACACTTAATGTACACAAATTGCATTTTGTAAACTATAGTAATTATATCGGAGTATTTACACAAAATTTCATTCTTCTATTAAGCACATCACTAAGTTTGGAGAAAGGTTCTAAGACTGGGGCAGGTAATGAGTTCTTATTATCAATACCAGGATTATCCCTCCCTATATTATTCTGCTAAGGTCCCATTCCGTTTTGTACAGAAAATAAGGTCCCAGTAACACCAACCTACACTTATGGGGTACCTACAGGTTCAGCATAACCCAATGCGTATGCAAAACGCACTCACTTACTCTTTAAATACCTTACAATTAAATAAATACCTTAAAACATGTATATTTACAATGAAATAATGAAAGAATGCAACACGGTAACCATGGTAACAGAATCTCACAGGTCCACCTATTTCTGTAAGACGCAATGCAATTCCAATTATTACATTACTGTGAAAGTTTCCAGACGGTTATAAGGTTATCACTGAACCAAATTAAGCTGTAAAAGTCATCAATACATACAGTATAATGCGCTTAGGGGGGTCAGGGGGCTTTATAGATTTTTTTTCACGCAATTTTCACGTGTGAGTGTGGTACGAAAGATCTTTTTCACCCGACTATAAAGGGTCTCCGAAAACCACATTTAAAGGCCCATTTAACAGTGTCTGTGATATTCCCAGAAAACTAACTTCGCCCTGATATACCCATGAAGAAATGACAAACCCCTAACCACTGCACCAGTAGCTGAATTGATAAAGTCTGATTATTCATACCAAGGATAAATTAGTCATAGCATTCATGATTGAGATTTTGCTAAGTGTACTCTTTACAACTAGAATATTCGCGGGCGAAGCCGCGACGGGTGATGCTAGTTGAAAGAATATTTCCCATAATTTGTACGATGCGGTCGGCCTTTAACTTTGTGCGGATGATCTGTATATGGATTTTATAGATTAGTATCTATATCCACCTCCTCGTTTGTATCTACGCGACATTTCAGATTTATCCTTCCTAAGAGCGTTGTCTTTATTTAGAAAGCAGCGAGCCATCTCTGCGATGGAAGCGGTCTCCCTGGGGCCGATGGTCACCACAGGGAAACAAGGAAATCGAGCGCACCGTTCTTCGTTATTCAATTTGGCTACAAACAGAGGGCGTCCCACGTAGGACAATAATTGTGTTAGTAACCACTTCTCTCGCGATGAGGCCTCTAGAGTTGCTGGTAGCTCTGTTCAGCTCCATTCTGCACTCTGCGTTATGCCATTCAGTTTTGGGGAATGGGACATTTTTGTCATCAGTCTCCTGCATTACATTTTTCGTTGATTCTGTGCAACATCCTGGTCATGTAGCCCCGAGTACTTGGGTGGGAATCTTTTTTCTAATAACCTGTGTCACTGTGATGTCTGTACTAGTGTGTAAATTTGTAATTGAGTTGGATTTGGTTGCAAAGTGGCCGTGACCTTAAGGTAGGTACCATCCCGGCATTTACCTGGAGTAGAAGTGGGGAAACCACGGAAAATAATTTCCAGGATGGCTGAGGTAAGAGTCGAACTCGGCTCTTCTTTCTTTTGCCTCACGAGGCTGAGTGTACCCCATTCCTGCCTTCAGATCAGAATTAAATTTTTGGCAGAGCCGTGAATCCGACCCGGGCCTCCATAATTATAGCACTCAGCATTGCTATATGTTCAATATCGAATAAAAAATCGATACTAATATATGAAAGTTTAGTCTGTCCGTCATACTCATGCATGTAAAAACTCTTCAGACGATTTCGCTGAAATATTGCTTGAACATAGTCTAAATACCAGAAATATTGCCGTTTTGAAATGTATCGTATTTTCATTATTTTGGCAAAAGTTACGTTACATTTCAGTACCAGACGCTGACACGTTCTGCTTGACGAACAGGTATCCATGGCACATTGCATATCTTCTTCTTTCGTTTCACCCTCTTTGGGGTACGTTGAATCAATCATTTCCCTGTACGCTGTTCTTTCCGTAGAGCCCAGTATTTCTTCAGTCTTTCCGATCTTCTTTTCCTCTCTTCTTCCGAGATAATGGGTTGGAATTTTAGTGTATCTCTGTCTTGGAACCTTATATTTTCGTCATCTATATATTTAAAACAGTAAGGTGATTTTTGTTACCACGAGATTGAGAGAACGACAGAACCGATTTACTTCGTAGAGCACTCTAACGAAAGCTCTTGGCCTCTAGATTTGCAGAGTGTCTATAAAATAAACAAATATATTACGGTATATTTTTGAATTAATATAGAAAATAGCAGAATTCTTTCCCCTCACGCATGCGCACAATCCGCCTGGCGTCATGACAAAATGGCGGTGAGAAGTCCATTAAAATGTAAGTTATTTAATAAGCTTGCATGTAATTGAAAACATACATTAACCAAGTTCTGACAATAAAATATAATTACAGTATGAACGTATACGAATGTGCAACATTGATTTATTTGGATAATGAAATGGATTATTTCCTTCAGACAGCGGCTTTTAATGATAAAGAACGACTGCGTCAGCTGCTGACCAGGAGTGCGCGAGTAGCGATGTGGTTAAGGCGCCAGACTGTGGATCCAAGGTTTACCGATTCGATCCCACCCCTCGCCGATATTTTAATTTTTTTTACCACTGAAATATTGTTTAATCAAGGAGTATTAGTAAGGTTTTATGTCTGTTAAAGATACATATTTCTACATTCCCTCTCGGTATATTTTTGAATTAATATAGAAAATTGCAGAATTCTTTCCCCTCACGCTTGCGCACAATCCAACTGAGGTCATGACAAAATGGCGGTGAGAATTCCATTAAAATGTAAGTTATTTAATAAGCTTCCGTGTAATTGAAAACATACATTAACCAAGTTCTCGCAATAAAATATAATAACAGTATGAACGTATACGAATGTGAAACATTGATTTATTTGGATAATGAAATGGATTATTTCCTTCAGACAGCAGCTTTTGAAGATAATGAATGGCTGCGTCTGCTGCAGAACAAGATTGCTCGAGTAGCTATATGGTTAAGGCGACAGACTGTGATTCCTAGGTTCGCCGGTTCGATCCCAGCCCTCGCCGATATATGTATTTTTTTTTACCATTGAAATATTGTTTAATCAAGGAGTATTAGTAAGGTTTTATGTCTGTAAAAGATACATATTTCTACATTCCCTCTCAATACGTTTTATTTCCGTTTTACCATTGCATTACAGCATGTGATCAAAAGAGCAAACTGTTGTCCTCAGTACGCCGTTTAAATATCTGCAATCAGTTCTTATAACTGACAACAGATGGCAGTACATCGCCCATATAGTTCCAGTAACTGACAGCAGATGGCAGCACCATTGCATCGATATATTTAAAACCCAAAACATGGCACGTTTTCACGTGATGGAGAATTATAAAGGAGGGGAATATTTAAGAAGGGAAATTTTGAGGAACATTAACCGACAGTTGAATGTGTAGGCTATGTTGTTTATGTACCTTAATATTGCAATTTCTTCCCAATGCTTCGGTGGTCAAGTTATTAGCGTCCTAGACTAAAAGTTATAATTATGCATCGTCGATATACTCTTAAATTATTAAAGAAAAAAGTAGTTTTCCAGGCACTCGCGCGTGTCCACAATTGCTTTCGCCATAAGAGACACTTGGCAAACATAATTCGTTTGAAGGGCTCCGACATTGTGGTCACTCAGCCCCGTGTACTTGGGTGTGTATGTGTGAAATTTTCTCTCATAACCTGTGTTATTGTGATGGCTGCATTACTGTGTGTATTTGTAATTAAGGTGGTAAATGGCAAGGAGACGGCCAAGGCCTTAAGTTAGGAACCATCCCGGTATTTGCCTTAAGTGGAAGTGGGAAACCACGGAAAACCACATCCAAGATTGTCGAGGTGGGAATTAAACCTTCCTCTTCTTAGGTATACCTCAAGAGACTGAATGTGCCCCGTTTTTGCCCTCAGACCAGAATTAAATTTCTTGGCAGAGCAGGAAATGTAACCCGGGTCTCCGGGGCGATAGACAAGAATAGGTGGGCCCCCATGTGTTAATACGATTTTTGACATGCACGGGACATATAATTCAAAAACTGCCTCCATTAGGGTGACTGCCGAAGTGAGTATTGAGTATAGGCCTATGGTCGTTCCAGTAGTTGGCGAATTGATTCTATGTTCCCCTGCAAAATGTACTGCCATAACCTATAACAGGTGATGGAAATTGCTTATTTAGAGCAGTTTCGTACTGTTTATAACAAAATGAAGAACGTCATTCTGAGCTGCGTTTTCAAGCTATCGCAAAAAATTTCGCTGGCAGGAACAATTATAAGGAATTTATTTTAAGCGATCAGTCTCATCGCATTCTCCTCACCAACCAACTTGAGTATGAAAGTCTCTGGACGGTCATGTTGAACTTCATTGTATAAGACAATTGTTTAATGATTATTTGTTTCGCGTACTGAGTCTAACTACGCACTTGATTTCGGCAATGGAAGTAGTATTTGCCATGTAATATTTAGCGGCTCCGTTATTGCAGGACACTATAGTGTTATCGAATAATACGAAGCCACATTTAAAATCCAATATAAATAGGCCATTTCAGTAACAATTCCAGATATTATGCAGTACAGTGTACTGTAAGGTCTTTGACGATCAAATGTAAACATTGTTCTACATTGTACTTCTCTTGCGTAAAATCTATGCGTGGTTACTTTGGTCTTTACTGTTGTGAGGGTAAAATTGATCTGCTGGAATATAAAATATTTGCCAACCTGCAACAATGTAATGATATTAATTTAAAAGTCATTGAACTTATATCCAGTAGTTCAAACACATACATCAGCGTTAACAGATTGGATACTGAAGATGAAAGCCAGCTACTTCATTTCCCTATTATTGAATTTTTCAATTTCTTGGAATTAAGTGATTCGCCTCCACATACTCCGAACGTTTGAGCCATAGTTATGCTCCTTAGAAATCTGAACGTTTCCCAAGGACTCATATATGGTAATATATTAATTGTAAGAAATATGTAAGAAATTGCTTGGATTCGGATATAATAGGTGCAGTAATATTAGGCAGAGAGCTCAAATCCTACGACTTGATTTAACACCTTCCGATAAAACACTTGCAGGTACAGTACATTTTCTTTTAATAGGCAACAATGTCCTATTCGCTCGGCCTACTTTATCACAATCAATCAAGCTCAAGGAGAAACTCTTGAACGTATTGGGCCATTTACCTCATCACGTTTTAAGTCATGACCAGCAGGATAGTGAAGGTACAAAAAAGGTCCTGTATGGGATGGTAAAGTATAAGAGGCGGAAGGATCCTACGGATTATGTCAGAATGGTGAACAAAAGGGGACAAGGGATAGAAAATAGGGAAGAACTGAAGAAAATGTGGAAATAATATTTTGAAGAACTCCTGAACCCAAATGGAAACCACGGCGAGGAAGAAGAAATCGGGGAAGAGGTACAGTAGATGAACTGCAAACCGAAAAGGACTTAACATGGAAAGAAGTGGAAGATGCAGTGAGGAAGATGTAAGGAGGGAAGGCACCGGGTGTGGATGAGTTGAGTGTGGAGATGGTGAGAGCAGAAGGAGAGGTGGGGATACAATGGTTGTACCGAGTGATGAAGGCAGCATGGAAGGAAAGGAAGACCCCAGAGGACTGGGAAAAGGGAATAATTGTCCCGATCTTCAAGAAAGGTAGTAGAACAGAATGCAGAAACTATCGGGGAATAACACTAATGAGTCATTGTGCAAAGATGTTTGAGAAAGTTTTAGAAAGGAGAATTAGGACAAGGATAGAAGGAGGGATGAGGGAACAACAACATGGCTTCAGAGCAGGAAGGTCCACAGTGGATTTGATTTTTGCTGTAAGTCAGTTACAAGAACAGCACTATGAGTATGGAACAGATCTAATGATGGCCTTCCTGGAAATTGAGAAAGCATATGACAGTGTATGCAGAAACAAAGTATGGAAGTCCCTGGAGGATAGAGGAGTAGAAAAATGGACTATAAGGAGGATAAAAGAGATGTACAAGGGAAGCGTGAGCTGTGTGAAAGTGGGAGGAGAGAGATCGGACTGGGTGGAACAGAGAAACGGCCTGGAACACAGAAGTGCACTGTCACCGTTACTTTTCATTGTGGTGATGGATGACATAATGACCCGAGCGGCACAAGTAATTGGGGAAGGAAAGATGAAAGCAATGGTGTTTGCTTATGATTTGATGATTGTGGAAACAAGGAGGAGGAGGTACAGGAACAGTTGGACGTGTGGGAAGGAATAATACAAGGATATGGGATGAAATTTACCATAAATAAGAGTGAGATGGTGATCACAACAAGGAAGAAGGAAAGGACCACAACGGGAATAACAATTGGTGGGGAACAGCTGAAGAAAGTGGAGAGTTTCAAGTATCTGGGAAGCCTGATACAAGAGAATGGAAGAAACGGTAGAGAAATAAATGAGCGGGGGAGACAGGCAGAAGCATTCCGGAGGAGTGTGAGAAGCATATTATGGAGCAGGGATGTCCCTCAGAACAGCAAGTAGATCATATATCGTACTATGTCCCTATCCTGACGTATGCCTCGGAGACCTGGGTTATGAAAGGAAGGGAGAAGAGCAAAATACAGGCCAGTGAGATGAGGTTCTTGAGAAGCAGTATTGGAGCTACAAAGAGGGACAGAATAAGAAATGAGAGGACCAGAGAATTAATGAAGGAGGAACCATTACAGGATGGTATAGAGAAATCTAGACTTAGATGGTATGGACATGTAAAACGAATGGAGGAGAAGAGGATACCCAGGAGGATACACGAGACGAAGTGGGAAGGAAAGAGACCAAGAGGGAGACCGAGAGACAGGTGGCTGAAGGGGGTGGAAGAAAGCGTGAAGAAGAGAGGAGAAGACTGGACAAGGGTGGAGGCTGAGAGATGGTGGGAAGACAGAAGACGTTGGAGAGGCTTGTGTTCCAAACAGACCCGGCCAGTCGCTGGAAACTGTGCAAGATGATGATGACCTCATCACGTTTTCAGTCATGACCAGCAATATGTTGCAATGCTGAGAGTGCTATCTTTTGACGCCCTTAAAGTTGCAATAGTGCTAAAAAGTAATCGTACAAAGAATGTAACTTATATAAGAAGCTTCTTCAGTAAATTTGTTTTCCATTGTCCGTCATGTTTTGACGGGTTTCATCTAGTTAGTAATTAATTTGCTAGTTCGATCGAGTAATGACGTTTCTGTCATTTTCAATTCGACCAGGTCTTTTTCAATTTCTTTAAACCAGTTGGGTTTTGTTTTACGATTAGGGAAATGTCAAAGATTTATTTCGTTAATCTATTAGAATCCATTCTCAGAAGATGCATGTATTGAAGTGATAGAAGCCATTATTTCAGTGTTGCCTAGTCCTAATAAAGAAATATTTCCAGTCGGTGAACACAAAATTTGTATCCAATTACATTAGGCGGGAAAACAAGTATTTATATGCCCTAACATGAAAACATTACATAAGATATTTATCACAAAATAATACGCTTTTAATGTACAACAAGTAGTTCCATGAAGAACTAAAGCCTATTTTGATATATCTTACTTATGTTACTTGCCTCTATCAACATACAAAATTTCAGTTTGATTGCTGTAATTGATTCGTAGATATTGAGACCAGTCTAAATATTTCGGATGGTCGCCATGTTGGATTTTTGTATATGTGAGCCATATACTTATGTACTATTACATGAAGAATATTGCGTAGGTGTATTATTCAAACTTCAATCGCATGATTAAGACCTAAGAAATAAAACATAATTTAAATAAAAATTCCGCACAGCCGCCATCCAGTGGTTATGAAAACGATTGAAATAAATTAAATATTAGTGGATTAAAATTTATATACCAAGTTTCACTGTGCTCGGAGGGTTAAATTGCGAGAACGTCCATTTCAATGTATGAATTTCGCGTCGCCGCCATGTTGAATTTGTGCTCACTAGGTTATTGAAAGCCCAATAGGTGAACTTATGTTAATAGCCTTTATCAACATACAAAATTTCAGTTTGATTGTTGTCATAATTAGTAGATATGGAGAACCGTCTAAATTTTTCGGATGGTCACCATGTTGGATTTTTATACAGTACATACATACTGTGTGTAGGCCATAGTTATGTACTATTAGATGACGATTATTTGAATAGGCTCATTATTCAAACGTTTACTTCGATCGCTTGATTAGGACAGAAGAAATACAAACTTAATTTGAAAATTTCGCACGCCGCCATATTTAGGTTACGAGAACAATTGAACCAAATTAGATGTCAGTGCATTAAAATGTGTATAAATATTTGCTGTACCACGTTTCACTTCACTTGGTTGGTTATATCACGAGAGAAGTCTATTTACTGTAAATGTTTCAGTTTTGCCTTACCGCCATGTTCGTTTTGAACTTAACAGGGTTTTAAAAGTCACATAGATTAATTTTTAGTAGTGCCTTTTATTACTTGACACAATTTCAGTGTGTTATCAGTAATAGTTTCGGAGATAAAGAATGCCGATAAAATATTTCGCACAGCCGCCATGTTGGATTGGTGGGATGTAATAACATTTCAAGGGCATGGTCAGGGCCGGAGAAAATAGTACTATGACCTTGCTGAGTTACATTGAAATCGCTTCAGCCGTTTAGATTTTATTAGTGGGGACCCAAACACAGACACACACGCTCACACACACTGTGCCCAACTCTAGGAATGGGTATTCCAAGATTCAGACACCTAGATATCAAGGGAAAGGCTACAGCCGCTTTTGAAAGTTGAGATATTTGAATATCGCGCTCCACTACTTCTAGAAGGAAATGGAAACTTTGTGCAGCCAAGAGCTTGTTAAGTGACGTAGCGAGTAGTAGCAGAGGTCGAGACTATTTGTTGATTAAATAGTTAGCCATGGAGTAGAGACTTGAGACTTGGATCAGATTACTGGCACGGCCAAATGAAAGAGAATGCACTTAGTCTCAAGTGAATCGGACCAGAGACACCGGAGATATGAGGATTTCCAGATTTCAGCGTGATCAAGCGTGGACCCGACCGTTTTGAATAAAAGCCGACCGGCCCAAGCATCATCAGCTCAATTCGAACCAAGCTCTTGCATGACAAGGTGCAGCTGCTACGTTGAGCCAACGCACATGGTTGCCGGATCTACGCCGAAGATATCTTTAAATTGTGATAGTTACAAAAGTACTACGATACGTGTGGAACATAGTAAGTTTCCGGCAGAGGGAATCACTAAGGTGATTGTTATTTTTCTACGGACACTGGTGAAATACTTTATTTCTATATGGACATATGCTAGACTTTGTCTAGAAAGTACTTTGTCACAGTCCAGTAATAATAATAATTATATACTTGGATATTTTAATCCAATTAGTCAGTTTCATATATTGTAACTTGATAACCACTCCGATCTTTCAGTATATTGAAGGCCAGTCTATCACGGTGTTGTTCATTAGCCGACAAAGGGAAACTATAAGTTGCTTCGCGCATGATAGATGGTGATAAACCATGCCCAGGGAACGATCTTCAGAACAGCCGTTGATTGATTTAGACTGTTAGTGTTTTCTTGTACTGAAAAGATTACCGTGAGTTATGTTACAACTGACGTATTTGAGAATAGATCATTTGGATCTGACCCCAGTTAAGCAAACTGTTATGGCTTTAACAGAAGTAAATATTATAATGGATCAACAGTTACTTCCAACTTCAAGAGATATTTCCACTATGTCTTGTTAGACAGATTGTGGGTATATAATGGCGGCCGATACAAGGATTAGACGTGCGTGTCCAATAGGGCATGTATCTGGATAAATCTGGTACAGACCATGTTCACTACGCTTCAAGACCAACGAGAAATGTAAGCCACATTTGATTTTATATTATGCCTAGCTAATTGGAACAAACTCATTTTCTGCAGATGACCAACACATTTATCTTTCTTCGTATTTAAATCTTGCAATGATTTACGCAAGACACATTAGGGTTATTCTGAGTATTTTCAGCACTCAGAACAGTTTAGGATCAATGACCGAGCATAACGAGCATTTATTTGAATGTCTCATATTTTTTTGATAATCACGGTAATCAGCCGAGGTAACTGTAAAAGTTAATAATTATTTTTTGTTGAGAAATGGAGATTTTATCCATATTCGAAGAATCGAACATGTGGATTCTCACATAATGAAATAATAATTAAATATATTTAAAATAATATAACTAATAATAATAATAATAATAATCCACTAATAATAATAATAATAATAATAATAATAATGATTTTCATAACTTTTCTAAATAATTCTGGATCTTATATTTTCTAATAATCACATTCATTGAGAGAGAGATTATGAAGTAGTTTAATCATTTCTAATTTGGAACAGGTGATTTTCCGAAGGATAGTGGTTAGCGCAAGCCCGCATTCAACCAACGTGACAGTTCTGGTTGAACAGTTAATATTTGCCATGAGCAAAGTATATTTTTCAGATAACACGGAGAGGCATGAAACGGGAAGCAAATGATATTTGTATCAATTAGGATATTTTGTATTTATATAAAATCATGACGTAAATACACATTCGAAAGTGAAATAGAGAGTATCATAAGTGTGGTAACTTCACGATTTGAACTGAATGGTAAAATAAAATAAACTTGTAAGTTTATAAATCTTCCAGTGTGGATAACAAGCAGAGGCTTGATTTATTGTATAAATTTTGGGAAGAAAATTTATGTGTGTGGAGTAGTTGAAATGCCATTCCCAGGTGCGCATGTTTAAGTCGCAGGAATGAGGAGGTTTTTATTTGAGCATCAATCAAATAGCAGGTTCGATGACTCAGTGTTAAAGAAGAAGTATTGGAACTACACATTGCGTCGTATGAATGACCCAAAGGTTATTTCTTAAAAAACCATCAGTTCTTATTTCAATCTTGTTTACGGATTCCATTAAGATTTTGATTTTGCTAGAACCTGAATTTGTCATGATAGTAGTTTATTCTTCTTCAGAGGAAGACCTTTGCCGTTGTTGTTGGAATATTGTGTTCTTATAAAAATAATAAAATGGGCCACTGCCAATTATAAATAATTCTATAATCACGAATAATTTGAAGGATGTTTTTCAATCCTAGTGTCATGAAATAAATGAATTTATTATGAAGCTACAATTCTTATTTCCGCATTCTGTTCAAGAATTGCAAGTTGTGAAAATTATTAAAATGACCACAAATATAAATATTTTTCTTAATAATGATTCCAAGTGGAAAATCGAATAGTTGAATGGTCCAACAATTTATTGATCAAGTTGATGACTCAGAAATCATATATTTTGTTAGGAACTTGAAGTTCATAATCGAGTCACTTCTCGAAACGTTTAAGGTCGGAAGAACAATTAATTTTGTTGTGCTTCGCACAGTTCTTCGATGCTATGCTCAAGGGTCAGATACTTTTCAGATGTTGTTATTAATATGTGTACATAATTTGTGTTGATTCAGAGATGATAATATCTTTTGACAATATTTTTTTGAAACTGGAAAAGTAAGTGAAAGTTAAAAAATCTATGAACAATTATTCTACGAGTGTTAATATTATGTGAACTGCAATATTTCCAGTAAAGACAATTAAATTTGAACTGGATTTAATCATAAATAATTATTAAAATTTTGGAACACAGTCTACAGGACTGATAATCAGACTTGTGTCTCCAAAGATAATTGTCCAATGTGTTGGAAAGTTTCTGTAAATTGGGTAAATATTAATGTGGGTCGCCACACATGAATGATGCTGCTTTGAGCATTTTATTTTGCAGTCAATTTTAAATTCAGAATAAAATGAGATAATTTTACATGATGTGTTATGCCAGTTGAATCTCCTTCTATCCTTATTGTTGCATTGAGCCAAAAATCAGTAAAACATTTTTTTCATTTGATGTCGTTTTTGCGATTAGCTTTAACCCATCTGGCGCCCCGGGATATTTTGACTCTCGTGCTGGCTGATTCTTGGTAAAATGCATATGTGGTCGTGCGGACTCCGGTCTAAACGGGCACAACACATACATACACACGCGGACAAAAGGCGGTCTCATATGCCTATTTTTCATAAATGAAAATCTGCAGTTTTCTCAGTTCAATTTAAAAAAATGCATGTTCTGTTTTCTAGGCCACTACAGTTATCACAGAGCTGTGAAATATTCACCATAAATTTATCTCATAGTGATGAATATTTTAATGGAGAAGTTTCTTTGTTTAAAGTAAACCTATTTGGTTTCTGGCTGTTTTTTTTATAAAAAGATGTTTTGAGGACAGATGACCTCGTAGTCCCGCCCCTTAAAACAACAATAACTAACTATAATATGGTTTGACAGTTAATAAAACAATTTCTGATTCCCCTCAAGTCCAGTATCCAGTATAGAAAACGCTCCATTAATATGTCAGGTAAGGTTTGGTTGAAATATGACATACATTCCATTATCATACCTTTGTTAGATTAGGAAAAGGAACATGAATTAAACAAATTTAACATAGTTAAGATAGGCGATTCCGTATCCCCTTAAGAGTGAAAGAAACTGAGCTGTGGCATTCGTTGCTCCCCAGAGTATCAGATTTGTACTACAGTATGTTACAGAAATATAATACTCGCTGACTAATACATTGTTTTCATGCAGTAGAGCGTGACTCAATTAATAATGAAATATTTATTTAACTGAAGGACTCCTTTTCTCAGGAAATACATTCTCTGATCCTATTTACGACACGAAGTGTGGGAGATATTATTTTCCTGGAGCTTGTAACTCGTTTTACTGGCGATGTTATTGAGCGCAGTGCCCGTCTTTCTCTGATAGCATATTGTGTAAGTTAATGTTTACACGGCCTCTTGAAATTAACTCTATATTTTCAAGTCCTTGGAAATGTTGAAGTTCAAAGATCAATTTATTAGTGGATGTCATTTCATTGGCCTGGTTGATGATCCAGCACCTGGGATCCAACATTTATCACAATTCAGTCCTAAATACTCGACACGTGCATTATAAACTTGCATAAGATTTTTAAGAGCATTTAAAACCCCTCAGTATGCCTTCCTTCGGAGGGGAAGTAAAGCCGGCGGTCCCAAGTCATAGATTTATGGCATGTTAAAGAACTTTCCACTAATTACACCTGTGTGAAGCTAAATTGGATAGGTTAAGAATGTAAACAACGCTCTTAGGTTTCTACGTTCGTTGCCAAGAGCCGACTGCGGTGGCGTCTAGTAGCTGAGTTCTGAACTAGGCCTAGTAGTCGTTGACGGTGGCGTTTGGTGGCAAAAGAAGGAACTATTTGAAAAAATCTAAGTTGCAGTCAGTACTTAAATTAAAAAACAGATACACACACTAATACAGCCATCACAATTAACACCGGTTATCAGACAGATTCTACACACACCCAAAGTACACGGGGCTACATGACCGCGTTGTCGCAGCCCCTAAACTTAAGAACCAACCAACCAACCAACCAACCAACCAACCAACCAACCAAACTTGCATAGGGCAGTCGGAAGTAAGTTTTACTAATCTGTCAAATCAATGAAAGGACTTGTGTCAAGAATTTCACTGCAGAATTGAGCATGCGACAAGTTCTTTCATGAGAATAAAGAAAGTTTTGACTAGTCTGACTGCCTCGATGTTGTTGTTAGTAATCTGCTCCTAACAGAAGAGGTATCTAATCTTGTCACGGAACATGACTTTCCCCACTCAGCTATGGGGGAATTCAGTAGATAAATACAGCAGGATTACAAGATGAAATAGGTAATACTGATGTGTAAATGGTTTAAGCTACTATTTCCAGTGAAAATAATGCTCATTTGGTTAATTATATACATTCATTTACAAATATAATTTCCTATAAATGATCATTCGACAGTTGAAAACAGCATCTGTTAAGCACATATCTATTTAAAGCTTTTACAACCAGTTCATCGCATTTTATTAATCGAAGTTTTAGTTATATACAGTCGTTTCACATTATTATGACCTCTTCCTACAATTTGATGTTGGCTGCACTTAGCTGGGAGTGCCAGCCCCATGGTGTTGAGGTAGCTGAAGGCTTTGGGTTGGATTCCCGGCTCCATCAGGGATTTTGAAAAACTGACTTGAAGGCAGAAATGGGGATGCACTCAGCCTCGTGAGGGTAATGGAGTAGCTGCCTGACAGCGAGGCAGCGATCCTTGAAAATCAAGATTAACGGCCGAGAAGACCAAACACCACCCCAAAATCTGTAGTCCAAATGGCTAGACAGTGGTCGGTTCAGGGGGAGGGGTTGCACATAGTGGTGTAGTATTTCGCGTGACATGAGTCGGCTTGGAGGGTGAACAGAGTATACGACAGGCTGTTGCCACTCATTACTGTCATCGTCAAAGAAAAGGGAGTCAATTTTCTGAGTTAAAAAGAAATAAAATATAATATTAATAAATATGATTATCGGAAACACAGCGTGGGTCGAGTGAACAGGCAGGTTGTAACATCAGTTCCTCAGGTCAGGAAGACCTGGAAATCTACAAGTAAAAGTACTTAGTTTTCAAATAGGCTAGATAGAATAAAAGTAAAAGTAATTGCCCATAGTACAGCTGTAGCAGCCCAGGACATGTCAGTGAATTGTGACATTTGTGAAGGAAGAGCCAAGCACTGTGTTGAAGTGTGGCGTCAGAAAAGGTGTGAGTGAAGTCCAGGCTATCTGTAGTGCGGGTTGTGTATCTCGACTTAGTATAAAACAACGTCCCCGATTCTTGGATGTTACGGGAAATCTCCAGAACCACTGGATGGATTTTCATGCGGTTTTCACCATTCTATAAAGAATATCTCGCGGAAGGTTTCTGTAGAAAAGAATTATCTTATGACCAAAGGACGCCAAGCAGTAACGATTTCAGTGAAAAAGTCGAAAAGGAACCTGGCGTCCGTGCGCTTTTAATTCTTACGCTGGACAAACAAAATATCTATATACTATGAGTGTAAGAATTGTTCAGCATGAACAGTTCTACAAAATAGGCCCCGACAGCACATCTCTATCTTTAATACTTCGCCCACTATAAGTGGTTTTACGTTTTCATTTCTTCGAACACTCTCCATTCAATTACTAGCTTCGAAACAGTTTACGAGCTAGCTGACTGGCGAGCGGGCCTATCACCCCCAGACACTGTCGAATCGTGTCGAGTCAAGACTTCAAAGAAGAGTGGATGTGTTTGGAGTTTCCCTGGAAGTGCAACTGGACTTTTCTTTACTTCGACTGTGAACTTTTCGTTCCGCAGAATACACAGTCAAGTTTTGATTGGACGGAAGGGGCATTTGTGATTCATGCACCTAGCCATTCTTAAGTTACGTCTGACAAGAATTCGTTGCACATGGTATCTCCATGATAATATAATTAATAGTCCATTCAGTGATTTTAACCCATCATGCCGAGACGGAAAAAAGATATATGTCGTAGTTCATAGCAATCGAAACAAGATGTTCAGTAAAGAACATACAGCCTACTTTCTCCTAAATGTATGAGTATAGTTATAACTCGTTGTTATTATCAAAGAGTAGCCTATAATAGAACTATTCTTTGTTGACGACCTTAGAAACGATTTACCTCTACCAAACGCCACAACCTAGATAAAAACTGCTACCATCATTGAAGAAAGAAAGATAAGAAGTATATCAAGAATGTTATGGATCTGGAGACATAATCGACCGGACTGGCTGCGTGACTCAGCGGTAACGTTCTCGCTTGCTGGGCCCTAGGTTGCAGGTTCGTATCCTGGCGCAGTCAGCTGGCATTTGAGGGTGCACAAATGCGAGGGAGCCGTGTCAGTACATTTACTGGCACGTTAAAGACCCCCTTCGGGCCAAAATTCCGGCACCCCGGTGTCTCTAAAAGCAGCAGTAGTTAAAAGAGATGTAAAACCAATAACATTATTATTATTATTATTATTATTATTATTATTATTATTACATATACGACCTGCCGTGGGCATCATCCAACTTTGAGTTGAGGCACACGTCTGGTTGTGCATGGCTTTCACAACCCTAATTGAATTAACAAATCTTTCCATGACCCTACAGAGACGTGTGTATACAAACTATGTGGATATTTTCGATTGCTATTTGCCTCAAATAAAAGTAGTAATTAATAACCTGAACTAACACCAACGGCTTGAATTCAGTTACTATGTGAAATCGTTTTGTTCTTTACTTCAAATAACATTTTCAAGTAACGCAAAATAGGCTGTTACAAATCCTTTAAAATAAAAAGTAAAAATGTATCGTAGTATCATCTTGTCATTCTTCAAATTCGATGCGCATAGAATGCCAATGGTATAGTAATCAATGGAGCCCCACGTAGACTAGTCGTGACATCTAGTGGTGAAATATCGAACAATATAATCCTAACAGAGCGAGTGCATTCTAGCGGCCAGAAGAAGAAACTTTTCAATAAAATCTGGAAGTTAATCTAGTTACCTTTTTGGCAGCTAGATGTCTCGAGTAAATCTGCTGGCGAATTATGTTTTAATTAAATATATATTTTACACCATAATATGCACAATATAACGCTTAATTTTAAAACATCTGAGTCATTACAAAACAATAGACATATAACATTTCAAGCAAAAAACCTAGCTCTGATCGGGTTTGAACCATAGGCATTTGAGCGATAGGCTAACGCTCTACCACAGAGCTAATTGTGTCAACGAATATCGTTCTATATAAAATGACTTACATAGAACTTGTTAGCAAATAATGATTTATACTAAACGATTTCATCACTGGAGTATATTAGGTAGATTTCATTAGAAAGCTAACTATTGCAATGGGTCCCATGTTTCGACTTCCGGAAAATTTCGACATATCTTCGCGTTTCACATCCCCCAGACCCCAAAACCACCGTCAGTTCAAAAGTTTATATATAATTTATGTATATATATATATATATATATATATATATATGTATATCAGTTTCTTGTGGACACGATAACTGCCGTAATTGTGCACCAATCACTTTGAATGTTTTACATAATATGTATCTCTATAAAATCTCGGTAGAGTTCGTTAATGGGCAAAATCGGTCAAAGGGGGTGAAAATGGGGGGCTTTTTTCGAAAAATTGAAATTTCGCTATAACTCTCTTAATACGTGAAATATCGAATCCATTCAAAGTTCATAATATGTGTCGGATAAGTGCCAACAATTTATGTCAAATAAGTTTTTTGATAGCACCAACCATTGACCAAAGGGGTGGAAAAAAGTGGGTTTTTCGGGAAACATTAATCATATCTCTCTTAATAGGCACAATATCAAAACCGTACAAAATGGACAATATTCCCCTAATAATTACCTAAAACTTTTGTCTGAAAGAATTTTTGATATGACCCACCATTACGCCAAGGGATGAGAAAAATGATTTCGGAATTATAAGAAAATGCCAAGGGCTACCAGTGGTTGCCATGGCAACACTACTAAATTGATGAGGGATGAGCCGTTGCCATGACAGCGCACTTGCACGAGATCAGATTCAGTATTTCCATCTGACTAAGCCGGCCCCGTGGTGTTGGGGTAGCGCGCCTGCCTCTCACCCGGAGTCCCCGGGTTCGATCCCCGGCTCCGTCAGGGATTTTAAAACTGACGTGAGGGTTGGAACGGGGTGCACTCAGCCTCGTGAGGACAATTGAGTAGCTGTCTGAGAGTGAGACAGCACCCCGATCACGAATACCAATATTAACGGCCGAGGGGACCCGACGCGCTGATCACGCGTCACCCCAATATCTGCAGGCCAAATGGCTGGGCAGCGGTCGCTTGGTCGGCCTTAGCCCGTCATGGGCTGGATGGTGCCAGGGGTTGACTTTGACATCTGACTAAGTGGGAAGCGGCTTCGGTGACGTAACTGGTAGCATGCAGAATGTTTATGCCCAAGGTCGCGGTTTCAAAGCCGGCCGAAGTCGTCGGATTTTCTAAGAGCGCTAAAATCCCTCAGTATGCTTTCCTTTGGAGGGGAAGTTCCAACGTTCGTTACGAGTTGCTGGTTGGGGTGGCATCTAGTAGCCAAGTTCACAGCTATGTGTCATTGACGGTAGTACCTGGTAGCAACATTAGGAACTACTGCTTGAAATTGACCGTCTGCAGTCCTTACCTGAATTACAGACTAATACATCCATTACAATTCACACCGTTTATCAGACAGATTCTACACTCACCCAAAGTACACGGGGTTAGATGACCACGTTGTCGCAGCCCCTAAACTGAGGAATCAACCAGAGGTAGATTTCATTAGAAAGTTAACTATTGCAATGGGTAGGCTACCATGTTTCGACTTCCGGAAAATTTCGACATATCTTTGCGTTTCACATCCCCCAGACCCCAAAACCACCGTCAGTTCAAAAGTTTATATATAATTTATGTATGTATATGTGTATTTATATATATTCATATCAGTTTCTTGTGGACACGATAACTGCCGTAATTTTGCACCAATCACTTTGAATATTTTACCGAATATGTATACCTATAAAATCTCGGTCGAGTTCGTTAATGGGCTAAATCGGTCAAAGGGGGTGAAAATGGGGGGATTTTTTTTTCGAAAAAGTGAAATATTGCTATAACTCTCTTAATATGTGAAATATCGAATCCGTTCAACGTTCATACTATGTGTCGGATAAAGCCCAAAAATTTATGTTTGAAGAGTATTTTTTATAGCACCAACCATTGACCAAAGGGGTGGGAAAAAGTGGGTTTTTCGTGAAACATTAATCATATCTCTCTTAATAGGCACAATCTCAAAACCGTACAAAATGGACAATATTCCCCTAATAATTACCTAAAATTTTGTCTTAAAGAATTTTTGATATGACCCACCATTATGCCAAGGGATGAGAAAAATGATTTCGGAATTATAAGAAAATGCCAAGAGCTATCAGTGCTTGCCATGGCAACACTACTAAATTGATGAGGGATGAGCCATCAGACGTTGCCAAGATAATGCACTTGCACGAGATCATATTCAGAATTCCATCTGACTAAGTGTGAAGCGGCTTCGGTGACGTAACTGGTAACAAGCATGCTGAATGTCTATGCCCAAGGTCGCGAGTTCAAAGCCGGCCGAAGTCGTCGGATTTTCTAAGAGCGCTAAAAATCCCTCAGTATGCTTTCCTTTGGAGGGGAAATTCCAACGTTCGTTGCGAGTTGCTGGCTGCGGTGGCATCTAGTAGCCAAGTTCACAGGTAGGTGTCGTTAACGGTAGTACCTGGTAGCAACATTAGGAACTACTGCTTGAAATTGACCGTCTGCAGTCCTTACCTGAATTACAGACTAATACAGCCATCCCTAAGTACACGGGGTTACATGACCGCGTTGTCGCAGCCCCTAAACCGAGGAACCAACCAAAATCTCTGCGGGAGATATAATTTTGCGTGAAGAAGTAACAGACCGTTACATAGTTACACATCAGTGTCGAAACCTTGCATAAGGACAGTGTGACCACAAGTATAAAAATGGACCCCAAATGACAAGAAGGTTACCGTTCCCATAAGACAATAAAATGTTTAAAATAAGCATAAAATGACGAAAAACAAAGTTAATTAAGCTCCAATTATAAAATACCTTCTCGCAATAAATGAGGTCTGATCGTTCTACGAAAACCTGCATATTCTGCCTATTTTCGCCTATCCCCAAGTTTGTCCGGTGAAATCTACCTCCGCCTTCCGGCGTGCCGAGAGGACTTTTTATTTATATATAAAGCATTTCATACAAAGTTTATTTATTTTGTATCAGTACGCTATATTGCATGCAATACTCAAATTAGTGAAATATAAGTCAGGCACAAGATATCCGCTGCCATCTTGTCTTATTACTGAATCGGCTCAGCTTTTTAAAATCACGTCTGCACTATAGTATTACAAAATAAACTTTTAATTTCGAACGTGCCTCTTCCTTTAGAACAGTTAAAACGATTCTCGGCTCGATAATCGGAACTGGTGGGTCCCATGATATGGATTATAAAGTTTGCATAATTCGTACGGCCGCCATCCTGAAATGGTATGGCGGACGACCTTGTAGTTTGGTCACAAGACGCATCCTATACGAAGGTATGTTGTTACCAAATTTGGTAGAGATCGGATGATTTGGTTAGTCGTTATTTGATTTTACGTTTTGAACGTTTGAGTGGCCGCCATTCAGTTTTAGTAAAGATGGCGGCGATATAAAACATGACACTGAGGTGTCCTTTGCTGGTGCTACCTTCGTACCAAATTTCGTTCAATTCGCATTCACCGTGTTCGAATTGATAGGGGGGGGTGGGGGTGGGCGACAGACATTCAGAGTACACACACTCACACACACACAGACACACAGAGACTCACACATACACATACACACACACACACACACACACACATACACACACACAGACAGACACACTTTTTTCGCCCTGTGTTGATCTCATAAGTCTACTTTCATTTTTTGGAAAAATCGAAAGTAGGCTAAAAAGTACGCTTATATCGTAACAATGAAACTGAGCAACAATTAATTTCTAGATTGTCACAAGAGAGAGAAAGAAAGAATTCACAAAGAGAAAGGAAGTCATCCCCAAAGTTCCTATGACACAGGGAAGAAATATTCATGGTTTGCGGTCCGATAAAGAGAATTCTGCTATGAATTATGATTCCTCCATAAATTATATAAATTATGCTTCGGTTTCCGGGCGAAGCCAGGGTGGGTTTCTAGTTAGGAACTATAATAGCCAGGCTGGATTTCTTCCCTCCCTCACTATATCCCCTCAAATGATTACACTGCCTATCTGACTGGAATCTGACCAAGAGAGCAGCTCGCTGGAGTGGCTGAGTGCACTGAACACCAAGGTCCCTTATGGAGGAGCACACATCGAGGTAGCCTAAATAAATGTAACTTCAAAGTTTTGCTTGCTTATCATGAATTATTTTGTTTGAGGCATGAATTCAGATGACTTGAAGTATATTATCTCTATGGAGGTGTGAGTACATGCTTATCGACCCATTTATTATTTCGTACTGCAATGCATTTTTTTTTGTCAATTGGGAGCGCAGTGAACCTACTCGTCCGGAAAAAACATTAATGGGTTAAAAAGAGATTCCCTTTGAAGTCTCCTGGACTTTGTTCTACTCAATGCGCAACAAATTCCCATAAAGTTAATTCCGCTCACTTGCAATTCAAATTCCATCCAATCAGCCTAATCTTGCTCCATGTCAATACAAGCTCTTTTGCAATGGCCGATGCGCTGATGACCTAGGGTATAATGGTACATTTCCATTATAAATGCATTTCCAACTCCTGGTGTAGCGGCTAGCGTTCTTGGCTGTCGCGCTGGAGGTCCGGGTTCAATTCCCAGCTCTGCAAATAAATTTAATTCTGGTCTACGGGCTGGAATGGAGTACACTCAGCCTAGTCAGGCCAAAATGATAAAAGAAGGGTCCGATTCTCACATCATCCATGCTGTAAGTGGTTTGTCGTGGTTTCTGACCTCTACTCCAGGTAAATGGCCGGATAGTTCCTAATTTAAGGCCACGGACGTCTCCTTCCCATTCCTCACCAGAATTACAAATACAAGCATTACTACAGACACCACAATAGCACAGGCTGTCATATAAATTTTACACACACCCATGTACACGGGGCTAAATGATTACGATGCCCAACAACAACATTATAAATGCACGTGTAAGTTGGAGATGAGTTCAACCGATCGGAGAAGGTATTATTGTCCACGCCCTGCAAAAGGGAATGAAGCATGCTTGTAGTTTATCTCGCGATCATAAGCCACGGACCCTCCATTTAACATGGATATGTTTTAGGGCTTGGAGTCTCTGTTGGTTGGTTCCTCAGTTTAGGGGCTGCGATAACGCGGTCATGTAGCTCCGTGTACTTTGGGTGTGTGTAGAATCTGTCTGATGACTGTATTAGTGTGTGTTATCTGTAATTCAGGCAAGGACTGCAGACGACCAATTACAAGTAGTTCCTACTTTTGCTACCAAATGCTACCATCAACGACACCTAGCGGTGAACTTGGCTACTAGATGCCACAGCAACCGGCACCTGGTGGCGAACGTTGGAACTTAGAGTGTTATTCAAATCTAACCTACACATTTTAGCTTCACTCAATTGTAGTTAGTGGAAGGTTCTTTAACATGCCATAAATCTATGACATGGTCCCGCCGGCTTTACTTCTCCTCCGAAGGAGGGCATACTGAGGGATTTTGAACTCTCCTAAAAATTTAACGACTTCGGGCGGGTTTGAACCCGCTATCTTGGGCATATACGCTCAGCATGCTACCATTTATGCCACCGAAGCCGTTGGTCCATCTGTTACTAGCGTGGACATTTCGGTTACCATGCCAACATGTTAGTCCTCTAGGCCTATGCATTCTAGATGAGATAATACAACTTGTAACCATGGCAACAAGGGCAAGTGGACTTAGAACCTACTGTCGACCAAAGAATTATGTGCACTCGAGTTTGAAGGTTGTTTGTGAAGTAACCAATAGACCTACATAAAATCCAATAACATCATCATTTTTGACGTTCTATTTTACGTTAGTTCATGTAGGTTTGGAATTTTTAATTTATATTTTAATATTTTTTGTCGCAGTTGGAACACAAAACGTGCACGTTTTTAAGCGTCTTTACACCATGCGTCACATTTAAGAATTATTATCTCAAAAACCCTTCATCAGATCGAATCCAAATTTTAACACAATATGCATTGGAATGTTGTATAACTGGTTTATTAATTTCAAAATTGTGTGTGTCCAAGAAACAAAGTTGTTATCATTTTTGTAAGGTAACTTTTTCTCGGCTCGGGGTGGTTGGAAAATGTAGTTCCTGGTTGCGTTGTAATCGTTATACATCAAGAAATTGTGCTGTATGACTGTGAAATACGAAAATTAATTCACCTATTTTATATCGGTTTGTATTTGTACCTGGAAATAACACATGGTTCACCAGCTAGCCGCTCTGGGAACAGCTGTACAGCGTTGCCGAAATGGTGCCCACACGCATAATGGCGCGTCTCGCTCGGAGGTTATGGGCTCTATATCAGCAACGCTGTACAGCTTCTGCTGGAGCGGCTAGCTGTTGAACCATGTGTTATTTTCTCGTACAAATACAAACCGATATAAAATAAGTGAATTAATTTACGTATTTGGCAGTCATACAGCATAACTTTTCGATGTATAACGATTACAACGCAACCAAGAACTACATTTTCCAACGACCCCGAGCCGAGAAAAAGTTACCTTACAACAATGATAACAACTTCGTTTCGTGGACACACAAAATTGTGAAATTAATAAACCAGTTAAACAACATTCCAATGTATAAAAAAAAAATCCACAGCCTGCTTCCAGTCTCCGACCGGGTCAGGAATGGAATGAATGAAGCCCCCATCTAGCGGCGAGGATATGAACGTGCCGGCTGCCGAGGCCTGACGCACTCCTCTGGGGCAATGATTAAATGAATGACGGATGAAATGAAATGATAGTGGAGAGTGTTGCTGGAATGAAATTGTGACAGGGAAAACCGGAGTACCCGGAGAAAAACCTGTCTGCCTCCGTTTTGTCCAGCACAGATCTCACATGGAGTGACCGGGATTTGAACCACGGACCCAGCGGTGAGAGGCCGGCGTGCTGTCGCCTAAGCCACGGAGGCTCCAACATTCCAATGTATATTGTGTTAAATTTTAGATTCGATCTGATGAACGGATTTTGAGATAATAATTCTTAAATGTGACGCATGGTTGAAACACGCTTAAAAACCTGCACTTTTTGTGTTCCAACTGCGATAAAAAATATTTAAATATAAATTTAAACATCCAAACCTACATGAACTAACGTAAAATAGAACGACGAAAATGTTGATGGTATTGGATTCTATGTAGGTCTATTGGTTACTGAACCCATGGGCCATAGGGTCCATGACGGTCGAACCAATGTCCTTAAGGAAGAAATGAAAGAAACGTATAGTTTCTTAAAGGAACGGAGAGAGATTTTAAGCCAGGAATATAGCTTAACATTGTGCAAGCGGCTAGGGACAGCTGCTCCTTAGATGAGATCACCCCACTCAACATTTCAGAGAGGGCCGGTCACGAGTATTAATAACTGAGTGGAAGTTTCCACCGTGATAGAAAGAGAAGCCTGAATCGGAATTCAAGCTGACGTGGCTGGAAATTGACAACGTCGCATACGCACCAGAAGAGGAATAATTAAAATTAACACGTTTACGAGCATAATAATGAGTAAACAAGCACAGTACAGTGAACCATTTTGAATGAGAGATTTTTCAGTATAGAGAAACCATGTAATAATTGTGCAGAAATAAACTGCCGACGTAAGACGACGTCATAGGGGAATTACCTAAGCCTCTGTGGAGGGGAGAGATCAAAAAGAATGCAACACCCACACAATTGAGGATGAGAAATTAATTAATATCTCCGAATTGCACGATCGATTCTGAGGTGCAATAAGATCATTAGACATTGAAAAGACAAGCTTCCGGAAGATATAATTTTTATATTTGTGGCACCATTATTTTAGAAGTTGACCACAGAAAAGGCTTGAGTCTTATTTTTTTGTAGTAAAACAGTATAAAGCTTCGGGCGTTTCCAAGCCAATCATGCAGTATTCAGACAGCCAGAGGGCACGTCACTGTGTCACATCGCATCAGTCCTACGAGCATTCCGTGAGGGGAAGTGCTGCTCCACGACGTAGAAGTAATCATTCCGACAGTCCGTGAGGGGACGTAACTCTGCGTTACATCGATAACAGCTACCAATACTCCTTGAGGGGAGAAACGCTGTTTTGCATCACCGAAGTAAGATCCAATAGCCACAGGCGTCACAGTAGTAACGACTTGCTGGCCTCCATAAGGAGCATTCACGACGAAATTTTAAAGTATCGCCGTAGTGAAGTATTAGGAAAATCCTAATTATAGGATTTAGGCCGACTGTATACAAGTTAAAGTGAAGATTCGCAAGATATAGTCAGAGCAGGCTGCGAACGTCGGACTAAAAGGCGATAGGTCGTTAAATGTAACGAACAGATCATAACGTACGGAAGTATCGTACCAGACAGATAAATTGTTATTTAAGTTGAAGCAACCTAAAAAGGAAGAACAGAATAAGGTTCGAACGTAGGAGCGTTAAAAAACAGTTCAAATAAATAGAATAGGAGACTATAAGCATTAGCTCCAGATAGCAGGCGAACAATTATAATAGTACTAGAATCAAAAAGTGCTAGCTGCTAGAAACTAATCTATAGGTCTTAGAGGAGACCTCGATCCATATAGACTCTCGTTAGGATCAATAGACAGATCTACAGAGAAGCCGTTCAAGCGAGATAATAGCCAGTTATCCAGGATAGGAATAGCAGAATTGAACTCCAGGGAACAGTAGATGTTTCGGGACTTTCGGATTCTTCAGAATAGGAAGCCGACATCAGATAAATCTCACGCTTGGAAACGGGAATTTAAGAAGATCACGTGTGATAGGCGCAGAAACGCGGCCTAGTGATCGAGTAATTGTGAAGTGTAAAATAATCAAGATTGTGTGTTAGATAATATTTTTAGTGTTATTATGTGTTCAAAAGGGACACACCAGTATATAAAAATGTCGTCAATATTAAGTGTTCTAGATATAGGTCCAAAAGTGTTTTTACGTAAGATGAATACCTTTAATATGGTGTAAACAGTTCGAAGTGGGCCCAAAAATGAAACGCCACACCAGATTTAAGATCATGGGATGATCTGAAAATATGTAAGTACAAAATTCATTTTTATTTGGTGTCAGAAATTGATTGTGTACAACTCACCGGAGTTTTGAGTAAAAGGGATGTGTTTTAATGAATGAATACTGAATAATCAAGAATACGGTCTGAACAATAATAAAATAAATAGAGAAATTATGAATAATCATGTAAAGAATAAGTCCCGTAGAGGAAATATGTGAATAAAGGGTTAATGTATTTAACAAATGTCATAAGAGCAAGCGAAATATCATTTAATTATCATAAAAGACATTGAAATAAAGTAAAGTTGAGATATGAAAGAAATAGCCTTTGAGCTTGTATAAAGAATAAAGATAATAATAATAATAATTAAATATGGAAATGTTAAATAAAAATCAAATAAATTGATATGAACATAAGAACGTTAAGCCTTAACGTATGTGTAAGAAATGAGGTTCAATGGAATATTTTAAAACAGGGAGCGATTTATCGACCATGGAAAGATTAATATGTGAATTAAAATAATATGAATTGTTACTAAAAAGATATTATCAGTTCTTGGGAAGACATTTTCGGCTTGAAATAATGCATAGCGCGTAATGAGCGCAAATATAATATTAATGTGTCACGCTAGGAACGCGTAGTGGTTAAATACTTGGTACATTACTTATGGAGGGTAGTTGATTGCAGTGAATTGATAATTGTGTAAGTCCTCTATTAGTGACATTAGTATCACGAGGCATTGTGTATGTAGTTAAAAAGGGAGCTAATATATGGTATTATTGAGCGTATGTCATACGTGCCACGGCCGACTCTAAATCGCATTTTGTATAAGCCCTCTGTACGGGATTAGTTCCCGAGGCACCTGAAGAGATTCGAATGCAGGATCTTCTTATGATAAAAGCCCCTGAAATTCTTCGTCGTCGTATGTGTATTTAATCTTCCCAATCAATGAGGACCCTCTCATAATTAATAAATGCCAAGGATATAAAAATGGTCTGTGAACCAAAGAATAGTTGTTTGAATGTATACGGTACAATAAAGCCCGGTCTCCCCAGAACTGAATGAATGGAAAGGTTTGTTTTGAAAGCCTTGAAAATAAGCTACTAAATGTTGGGTCAGGCGGGATGTCTCCCCACCCTAACGTGTCATAAATCGCACCCCATGTAGTGGAGTCTAGCCTTCTTAAAGCGAGAAGGAACTGAGACCGTCTCGTAAGCTGTTTTAAAGAGAAACGAATACACCAGGAGTGTTTAAAGTTGTAAACGACCCGGGCGTTGAACCGAGGTCCTTAAAGATAGATATTTCGTTTGCCGGTTCAGATCGTAGTTTCTTATATGATAATGGTCTATTTAAGACATAAGAGATAAATAACAATCCCTATTGTAATAATGTATGGACGTGGGATTCCACGAGTTGATTGAAGGCAACTGAGTTCGGGAGTAACTATAGTTTTTTGACTGTGTCAAGTACCTTCACGCTCTGGAGTACACAATTGATTTTCTGATTACCTTAATATGTTTGTGAAATAAAGAGAAATGATAACAACTGAATGTGTGGACATGCCCAAAATATTGAATTAAATAATTAACAGAGATTTTAAATATAATTATATATTTGTTCTTGAGAAATAAGAAAATATAAAAGCTAGTGTTTGAGGTGTACAAGAATGACACCGTAATAATGCAAATGCATGGAGCCAAAGAGCTCAGAGTTATGTAAACTTAATGTTAGTGCTTTATGGAAGTGAGACTAAGTAAGAATTGTTGGTTTATGTGGAAACCACAGGTTTTGAATTCAATATTTGTTTATTTTATTTTGTGATCCCTTGTTCATTTGGAACAAGCAGTTGATATTTGGGTCAGTAATTAAATTGTTTAATTGTTTGTAGCGCCATTAATTTTATTAATTAAATATGTTTAAAATAGGAGTTGATTTTGTTGTTATTTTTGCAAGTGTATCCTCTAATTAATCCAAAATATGTGAGTCACAGAGTGGGGGAACTTACCGCTGCCCCGAAATTCCGAATTGAGCTACGCTGGTATACTGTGATTGGCATATTTCTTGCTAAATGGGCACATTACTTAACAAACAACCTTCAAACTCGAGTTCACATAATACTTTGGTCGACAGTAGTTGTTGAGGCGTGCGCAATACTTACATAATTTAAAATCCTTCAGTATGCCTTTCTTCGGAGAGAAAGTACTGTAAAGCCGGCGGACCCATGTCATAGATTTATGGCATGTAAAAGAACCTACCACTACAATTGGTAGGGTGTAGCCAAATATGTAGGTTATTTGGTTAGGAACTCTCTATCAAGTTCCAACGTTCACCACTAGATGTTAGTGACAGTGGCATCTGGTAGCCAAAGTTGGAACTACTTGAAATTGAATTTTTTGGGAGCCTTCGGGCGTTCAATTACAATTCCCAGCTATGGCCATTGGCTGCAATTTATATATAGTAATACGTACATAATTCTAATAGACAAATGCAAACATATCCGTGATTCAATATTCCTCAGTTTAGCGGTGGCACCCTTAATTTATTTTTACAGGTAATCCGAACCACCTGACGTGACACCTTACTTAAAAGATATCAGGTGTACTACACTGGAATCAAACCCGATCCTGAATTGGTGGCAATTAAGCAGCTTGCCTTTTCTGTGTGAACAACTTCTTAAAGTAGAAGATATACTTGCGATGGGTAATAATATTATGTATTCCATCCACCGTGTGCATTCCAAACATGAGCTGAACAAGGCGTTTTCCCTAAGGAGCAGATCACGTCATAGTTCCGCCCCTTAAAACAAATCCCCTAAATCTGTTGGGTAGTAACAAACAGGCACCACAAATTTTATATTTTTAGCCTACTTTTCACATTTTGCAAAAATTAGGAAAAAGTAGACTTATGGGATCGATACGGGAAAATGTGTGTCTGTCTGTCTGTCTAGCTGGCTGGCTGTGTCCCCCCCTATCAACTCCTAAACGGCTGCAGCAATCAAAACCAAATTTAGTATGAGTAAAGATGTGCACCGGAATATCTCACGTCCATATTTGAAAATGATGTCAGTGCTACCAACTGCTGAAAAAACGCACCAGAAATTTTAGCTCCATGTTGGATATCTTGCAAGGTATGCATGGGAGCTATTCCAAAATTGGCACACATGCAGATAATACTACTTCAGTTTAATTTCCAGGAGTCCAACAATGACAGTGTTGCCAAAATAATTTTAAACCTTCTGATAGGCCCAATGTTTAAATGCATATAACTTCTACACTATTAATTGGATTTCAACCAAATTTTGTATGTAATATCTGTACATAATCATATATGACTGAGCGTATTCTTAAGAGCCAACAGGGCTGCCAACTGTTAATAATTGCTCTCTCTCTATTTTTTTTATCCAAATACCAATATATCAAAAAGTATGCAAGCTAACAGCTTTAAACTATTCACACGTATATTCTGACATTTTAGATTAATTTGGAGTAACTTATATACGTCAGTTCTACCAACATAATTATAATCCTGCTGATAGTACCAATTTTTAAATACATGTAACTATACTATCAGTTGGATTTCAACCAAATTTCGTATGTGCTATGTGTACCATAACAGATATGACTATAAGTATTGTTAAGAGCAATCAGGGCTGCCAACTGTTAATAAATGCTGTGTATATTTTTTACCCTAATATCAATATACCAGAAAGTATGCAAGCCAACAGCTCTATACTTTGCACACGTATAGCACCTGACATTCTAGATTAATTTGGAGTAATTAATACATGGCAGTGCTGCCAACATGATTCTATGCCTGCTGATATGTCCAATTTTAAAATACATGTAACTTCTATACTAACAAATGGATTTCATCCAAAATTGGCACAACAAGATATAATATTTCAGATTATTTCTGACCAGCACACGCATGGTATTGTTGGCAACATGCTTTTACGCGTGCTGATAGATCCAGTGATTAACTGCATGTAACGTCCATTGGACTTCAACCAAATTTTGTATTCTGTACCTTAAGAGATGGAACTAAGAATATATTCAGTCACCAGGGCTGCCAACTGTAGTGCTCTATTAGGCTACATTATACCAAGTATATTTTGATCTAATTAGTTATTTCGATATTACCAACTTAATTTTGTCATTATTCTAGATAGGTTCATATACTATAGACTAATCATTGGCATGAAAAGTAGGCTGTATAGTTCTTCACGGAACTTCTTGTTATATTTTAGTATGGATGCAACTGAGGGATTGTCTCGAACTTTGGCTCATTTTTACATACTTTTAGGAGTAATGTGTAGCAACAAAAAAAAAATTGTGTGATGTGATTGTTTTTTATTGGCTTTTCAACATTTTGTTGACTTGAAAAAAAAACAAAGAGAAAAGAGAACATAGAGAAACACAAGTCATTATCCCAATGAACGGTATAACATAAAAGGGGCAATGTTTATGTACATATTTTCATGGGAAATGATTCAGTAGTTTTTGCGATATTGGATTTCAGTAAGAAAGCTGTATGAAGTGAATGTGTATAAAGTCAAAGATTGAATTCGAATTTTGAACTTTCAAAGTTGTCTCCCTAATCGTTGTATTTTTCATTGCTGAAAAGAACAAATTTGATGACCATATTGAACGATATTCTTAAAATTTGGTATACATTTTTGTATGTAGACTATGATAAAAGGAAGAGCCTCAATGGTTACATTTAATGACAAATTGAAATACGTTCATAAAAACATAAGAAAGTGTGTTATTAAACGAATCTAAAAAGAAAATAGAAAACACTATTTTGGAAGTTTTTCTAGTGTGTAATGCCCCTTAAGGGCTCTAGACCGGATTGCAGGTGAATCAATTTCAAGTGCTGGGAACAGAGTTGTGTTCATCTTGAGATGTAAGCATTTTTCTATTTGCGATTTTGTTTTAAGTGTATATAAGACTAACATTTTACTTCACTGTACCCTGCAAATGTCAGAACTTTCTGGAACCAAATAGAAAATTGGCCCGTACACTGAGTACTTAAATCTCCTCACACTACTAACGCTAAGTGGTTAGAACACAGCTCTATCCTCAGGCGAAATGATACAAGTGAGATCTGCCACCATCTTCACCAGCTCATTTTATACGATGTTTACTGCAAGTCTAGTCTATCTGATTTGTTGATTATATGGGTATCTACTTCCGTCTCATCTGTGTTAACGTTCCATTCACAGCTTAAGACAGGCTCTCCTGCACTGTGCCAAACTAAATAACGTAAAGGGCCATTGTGCTTAATTTTATGCTTCAGGTTTTGATGTGTTCTTGTTATGAAGTCTAACTAAGATACGTGACGAGACTCAATATTATTAAACATTTCCTGGTGTAAACACAGTGGTAAAACAAGTACGCTATTATAATATACCCTTTTGTATACAACAGCACCTTATTACTGAATGACACAAGTAGTTAATATTGTATTATTATAATTAATGCAAACAAAGAGAGAATCTCTAAATTACAAAGAGCCTACAGAATTACATGGAACAGGTATAATATGAAATCCATCTCCCGTAAAGCAAAATTACGACATTACAACACGGTAATCAAACCTGAGGCACTATACGTCTCTGAAACACAGATCATTGGGGGCAGATCTCCAATCAAATATCTTGTATATAAAAGTGAAAGTCTGTATGTGGGTGGGTATGTGGGTGGGTCTGTTCCGTATACAAATCCACACCGATCCACCAATCTCAACCAAATTTTGCATACACATAGTTTAGGACCCAGAAGGAACCGCTGGCTACATGAATTTTCGATAGTCTTTCTCATTCTTCTGATTTCGGCCCTTTTGCACTCAAGCACAGGCTAATCATACTAATATATAAAAATGAGATGGTGTGTGTCTGTCTTTCTGTCTGTCTGTCTGTCTGTCTGTTACTCAATAACTAAAGAACCACTGGTTCGATTTAAATGAAATTTTGCATGGATGTAGCTGATTTACCAGGTTTACATATAGGATACTTTTGATTTCGAAATTTTGCACTATTAAAAAATGGCGACCATTTTAGTGACGTCATTAGACCCTTTGGTTTCAAAATTTCATACTTCCATATCAAATAAAAAGAGAACGGTAGGAAATAGCAAACTTTTGATGGCACATACGAGCTTTGAAATTTAATTTTCTATCCGAATGGTCCTTATCACTTTTCGTGTATCTCCAACAGTTAGCGAGTAAAACCGACATTTGTGACGTCACTACACCCTTTGATTTCAAAATTTCATATTTCCTTTTCAAATAAAAAGAGAATGCTAAGAAATAGCAAACTTTCGATGGTATACATGAGCTTTAACATTTAATTTTCTATCCGAAAGGTCCTTATCACTTTTCGTATATCTCCAACGGTTAGCGAGTAAAACCAGAATCTGTGCAATAAAACACGGTCAACACCGAGCGGTGCAGTATATATCTCTATATATAAAAATGAAAATTTGTGTGTTTTTCTCTGAATTTCTACGGAAATTCGAGTTGTTTACACGTTTCAGACTGTTTTATGATGGATGCGCGCGAAAATAATTTTTTTTGTCTGTCTGTCTGTTTGTTTGTTTGTCTGTGGACAACTTTGTTCCCTTATAACTCGAGAACGGCTGGGTGTATCAACGTAAAATTTGGTACAGATATCCATCAGAGGCACGACACTAATCATTGATGTAACTCTTATCCGTACCTCTTATAAAAGGGGGCCTACTCCCTTAAAATACATGCTGAAATAGGCGTAGAAGGACGAGACAAAACTCATTTTCAGCCCCTCAATGTGAGAGACAAAACTCGGGTCCCCGAAAACCACATTTTAAGGACCGAAGACCAACCGTTTTTGAGATATTCCCAGAAAACTAATTTAATTTAATAAACTAATGAACGAATGCAAGCCAGTAACCATGCCAACGGATTCTCAGAGGTCCATCGATTGCTGTAAGACGCAATGCAATTCCATTAATTACATTAGTGTGAAAGTTTGCAAACGGCTAGAAGGTTATCACGGAACCAAATTAAGCCGTAAAATTCATCAATACGTATAATGCGCTTAAGGGGATCAAGGAGTACTCTAGAATATTTTCACGCGATTTACACCTGCGGGTGTGGTACGGCAGGTCTATTATATAACTATACCCATATTATTCATTCATTCATTCATTCATTTCGTATAGGCCATCTATGGACCGCGTCATTCCAACCGCCTCCTACTGGCTTTGATGTTTGCCCTGTACCCCCGCATTCGTTCTCGGTGGACTTCCTTCCGTTCCGTCCAAATCTTTCCCGTTTTCAGCTTCGGTTTTTCTTGGAAACCTTTAGAAGCTTGAAGTTTCCCTTTGAGTGGGGCGCGCTCCTGAATGTCTGTTGGTGTAATCCCCACTTCTTTCAGATCTTTATCCAGTTCAATGAACCAGGCCCATTTTGTTTTCCTCTCCTGAAAGTAAGTTATGTTGCGGTTGGTCAGTCTCGATGGGCTCATTCGTTTCACATGCCCAAAAAATGGTAACCTTCTCTTCCGGATGACGTTGCTTATCTTCTCCACATGAGTATATAGGTCATGGTTATGCCGTCTTCTGTATTCCCCATTGTCTTTGATGGAACCCAATATCTTTCTCAAAATTTTCCTGTCTTTGGCCTCCAGTTTCTCGACCAAGCCTTTTTTGTTCATCGTGAGGCATTCAGAAGCATGCAAGACCTCCGGACGGATGACACTGCAGTAATGTTTTAGTTTTGCGTTGAAGGATATTGACCTTTTCTTATAGATGCCCTTAGTTAAATGGTAGGCCATTTCCATTTTGCTCATGCGTGATGTGAATGCTTCTTTCTCTGATAATATCCCTTCCCTGACCCGTCCTGAAAAGAAAAGTACATGGCAATTGGCTGAATTAAAAATAAAATAAAAATAGGTGTTATAATTTCTCCCTACATTATATTATTATTAGTATTATATTATGGCGTACAACGACGAGATAAATCCCCTCGGTGCCAGCAACAAAATTCGGGGGCCCTAAAGGGTCCTCGACAACTACATTATAAGGCTCTAAATCCAACAGTTTCTGAAATATTTCCAGAAAACTAATTTAATTTAATTTAACAAACTAATGAAGGAATGCAAATCGGTAACCATGAGAACATTATCACAAGGGGTGGCATACAACTTTCCATCTACTTCTGTAATAAGCAATGTCACTCCATTTATTACATTTCTGAGAAAGTTTGCAAATGGCTATAAGGTTATCACGGAACTAACGTAGACCGTATAATTCATCAATGCAATTTACGGGGTGAAGGGGTAACCTAGAAATTTTTCATGCAATTTTCACGTTCGACATATAGTACAGAAGGTCGGTTATATCTCCAAACAGCAACATTATTTTCAAAAATTCCTGAATTGAACCAGCATTTTTTGCGGCTTTTAGGAATTTGGGCAATTTGAGGCTAAAGAACCTGAATTTTCATGCACCACAAGCCTTTATAATTTATGAAAGGGGTCTTCCTGTGTATGGGCACCTAGCACAACGTAGAGGGTCAGTTTTGATGTGACGTGTATTGCGTTTCGTCTACAAGGCTTTCAATTGTATTTCACGTCAGGAAGTACACGTTAGGTGAATTTAGTCTGAGAGCACATTTTAACTTTTTTTTTGTCGACATACGGGTTCATCGTAAGGATGATTTTATTTGATACTGTGTGGTAGATATACCCATATTTGGATATCTGGGTAATATGTTGTAGACAATAGAATTGTCTGTCTGTCTTTCTGTGTATCTTTATGTACGCCTATACCTCGTGTTCGGATGCTTGGTGCATCGTAAAATTAGGTATGGTAACCATGAGAGTCAATACACCAATCATTTATAAAACTCTTCGCCGTACTTTTCATACAGTAGAAGGGTGGATATAGAGAAAAACTTCTCAATATATGCTAAAATAGGCGAAATATAAAAATTATCCTAGAAGGACGACCAAAGCATATGTTGCGCTTCTCAATGTGAGACACAAAATTCGGGAATCTATAAAGGGTCTCCGAAAACTACATTTTAAGGGCCTTAAATTAACAGTGTGTATGATATTCCCAGTAAACTAACTTCGTTCTGATAAACTTGAAGGAATGACAAACCGCTAACCATTGCAACAGTAGCTCAATTGATAATGTCTGGTGTTAACAACGAACACCGTTCGAAGAACGGGTACTTCTGCTAGTCAAATCATAAAATATACTTATGAAGGAATGGCAAGGCAGATAGTTTCCATGGCAACATAGCTCAAGTCGAGACACGGCCAACTGGATGCCAGTTACGCTCTGCACTACCGTATAGAAAATAAGGATCTTTACTTGAAATCCCGTTATTTACTCAACTGCTCACTCAGCACAGTCACCGAGTTTAGCATAACAAAGACTTGACACTATCTACTATTTATTTGTCAAATACCACTCACTCACTCACTCACTCACTCACTCATTCATTCATCACTAAATCTCGGAAACCACCGAACGGATTGGAATGAAAGTTGGTATGCAGCTTCCTCAAGGGCCGTAAATGCCCACTAAGAGAGGATTTTTGGATATTCAGGTTCTAAAGGAGTGTTAATGTGGTAGACCTGCATTTCAATGAATAGCAATATCTCCTGATTGGTTTCATTGGGGGATGTGATACTTGCCATATAAGCTCATCATTAAAAATAAGAATAAACGTGTCTGAGGGTTTTTCGATGTGTTGTATATTATGAGGTGAAGGGGGTGAAAAGCGGGGATTGAAAGATTCCTAACGGAGCGTGTATCCCTTAAACGACATAGGCGAGGAGTTTGAAACTCAGCGGAAAAAAATCAGCATAAAAAGTAAGTAAATACGTGTTTGACCGTTTTTTTCATAAATCCAATTTAAGTGGTCCATGGGGAGGGGGGGGACAGGAAAGAAAGTGTCCTAACTGATTGACTGACTGACTCACTCATCAAACTCAGGGGGAAAAACTGCTTTAAAGTAAGTAAATAGCTTTTCGACAGTTTTTTGATCAATCAAATTGAAGGGGTTCATCGGGAGGGGTGAAATTCCGAAGAAAAAAAAATTGAACGAAAATGTCCGGACTCATTCACTTACTCATCATCGCCCAGCCAAAAATATTGTAGTTGGAAACATGGCCTTTCGGGGATATGTCCGTTGTATGTCAAAACCGTACACTAAGGGAGGATTTTTAGATATTCAGGTTCTAAAAGGGTCTTAAGGGGGTTAAACCTGCATTTCATTGAATAACAATATTTCACGAGTGGTTTCATTTGTGGATGTGATACTCGGCATAGACAAATTTGGCAGTAATTTTGACAATTGGACTGGTTTTAAACAGACAAAACATATTTTTATAATTTGGTATATAAAATACTCATATTCAGACATTTCCTCGTGAGAATCTATATTTTAAAACAAAAGCTAAATGCAATAAATGCCTCATAGTTTGATTACAATGAAGGAAAACACACTCGTCTAAATTGGCAAGTCTCTAGGGTAATTTGGCAATAGTACTCGTCCAATTTGGCAATAGTGTTATTTTTTTTTAAATTAACAGCGTTTAACTTAACGATCTTCAGATATTATCTAATACTTATGTTAATTCATTTTTAACTGCACTCGTTATATTTAAAGTTCAGTCGGTATCGCTTCAGGCCTTGGCAATTCTCATGATAACAATCCAGACACCCTGTACATTGAATCCAGGATTCACCATCACGGTCCTCATCGAATGAACCATCACATGTTTTGCAGACATCTCTACTCGGCGACGTGCTTGCATATGTGTGTATGTTGCGTCTGTGAGTCTCACTGGTCTCCGTAAGAATATTCGTCATTTCATCATCATCATCATCATCATCATCATTAAAGCCAGCACTGGCAGACGTTGATGCAAAACTCTCGAACACACGAGCTCTTGGCGCTGCATTACGTCTTTGACGCTCGCTTGAAAACCGCTGTGGCAAGTGCATATTGCCTCCTGGCCGTTCCACTTCGACCATGCCATGCTATGTTCCAGGATGATACACATCCTCAGAAAGGGCATTCCTGTTCAAAGGATAAATCTCGGCTGGTTCGGAAACCAATCCCAACCTGCTAAACCCTCTTCAGCGTTGAATGGATTTTTATGCCCAATCTTGGCTTGTTTGCGGACATCTGTAGCGGTCAATCCAAAGCCAATATCCTGCATTTCAATGATATAAGAGAGTGCCAGTGAGGACCAGAGGTCTGACCTTCTTTACTTCTGGAACATCTTGTGGTCCGGAAGAAACTGTCAGATATCTCTTTAAAGTATTAAATGGGATATTAAACTCATTGGACGATCGGTACACTGACCAGCTATCAATTAACACCTTTCCTACAGCAGACTTTATATCGGCCTGATAACATCTAAAGCCGTACTTCCCGCGTTCCCCTGGAATCCCTGCAACACACCTTACATCACAAAAGTGATAAAATATGATTCGGTTACAACAGCCAACAATAAGAATTCGTTATAATACACATTGCGGTCCATAGGTGGCAGGAAATATCAGAATTCGTAAACGTGGCCTTGGAACACACCGGCAGCAACTGTGTCATGCCATTAAGAAAAGTCACATTTATGTTAAGCTCTTATTCCTCCTAAAATGAATATATATAGAAAATGTTGATCATACCTCGTATACAGATGTTTATTCTTCAAACTTATGTATCATTAACTTACATCCTGTTGCTAGTAACGCTACAATCTTGAAAAGAATACCAGTATCACACTCACCACTCGCTGTTACTCAACTTCTAACAACATCCAGAGTTTGTTTTCCCGTACAGCCACCGGTAGCACTCGAAACACTCAGCAAAAAATCCACAAGGTTTGAAACATGCTGCACTCTGTTGGTGCAAGCTTGAATCTTACAAAAACGACTCCGATAAGTTAGAAATAATTATAACATAAAATACTGCCAAATTAAACGTACTGCCAAATTAGCCGAGTTTGCCCTAAACTAAGCATTAAAAATAAGCAGACATGGGTCTAAGAGTTTTTCGATGTGGTGTATTATTATGAGATGAAAGGGGTGAAAAGTGGTGGTTGTAGGATTCCTAACGGAGCGTGTAGGCCTATCTCTTAAACGACATAGGCGAGATATTTGAAGCTCAGCGAAAAAAAAAATCAGCTTAAAAAGTAAGTAAATCGGTGTTCGAACGTTTTTTCTTAAATTAATTTAAGGGGCCAATGGGGTGGGGTGAAATTCCGTGGGAAAAAAAGGAGAGAAAGTGTACTAACTGACTGACTAACTCACTCACTCATCAAACTCAGGGGAAAAAGACAGCTTAAAAAATAAGTTAATAGGTGTTCAAGCGTATTTTCATCAATCCAATTTAAGAGGCCCATGGGGAGGGGTGAAATGTTGGTAAAAATAATTGAAAGAAACTGTCCTGTCAGACTCACTCACTCATCACGCCCAGCGAAAACTATTAAAGTTGGAAACATGACATTTTGGGAATATGTTCGCTGTATGTCGAAAACGTCAACTAAGGAATTATTTTTATTTATTCGGGTTTTAAGGAGGTGTTAAGGGGGTAAACGTGCATTTAATTGAATAATGATATCTCATGAGTTGTTTCTTTGGGGATGTGATATTTGGTATATAAACTAATCATTAAAAGTAATCACACATATGTCTAAGGGTTTATCGATGTGGCGTATATTATGAGGTGAAAGGGGTGATAATTGGGGGTTGAGGGATTCTTAACGGAGCTTGTATCTCTGAAACGACATAGGCGAGAAGTTTGAAATTCGGCGGGAAAAACAGCTTAAAATACAAGTAAATAGGTGTTCGACCGTTTTTTCATAAATCCAATTTAAGGGGCCCTTGGAGAGGGGTGAAATTCTGGGGAAAAAAGAACAGGAAAGAAAGTGTCCTAACTGACTGACTCACTTACTCACTCATCAAACTCAGGGGGAAAACAGCTTTAAATAAGTAAATAGGTGTTCGACCGTTTGTTTCATAAATCCAATTTAAGGACTTCAAAGGGAGGGGTGAAATTATCAAAAAGGAATGAAAGAAAATGTCCTGACTGACTCACTCACTCATCATCGCCCAGCCAAAATTATTGAAGTTAGAAACATGAAATTTTGGGGATATGTTCGTTGTATGTCGAAAACGTCCAATAAGGAAAGAGTTTTGGATATTCAGGGTCTAAAGAGGTGTTAAGGGGGTAAACGTGCATTTCATTGAATAACAATATCTCACGAGTGGTTTCATTTGGGGATGTGATACTTGGCATATATACTAATCATTAAAAATAAGCTGACACATGTCTAATGGTTTTTCGATGTAGTGTATATTATGAGGTGAAAGGGATGAAAAGTGGAGGTTGAAAGATTCCTAACGGAGCGTGTATCTCTTAAACGACATAGGTGAGGAGTTTGAAACTCGGAGGAAATCAATCACCTTAAAAATTAATAAATAAATAAATAAAATAAATAGATGTTCGACCGTTTTTTCATAAATGCAATTTAAGGGGCCTATGGGGAGGGGTGAAATTCTGGTAGAAAAATGTCCAATAAGGAAGGATTTTTGGATGTTCACTCTCATCGACCAACCAAAACTATTAAAGTTAGAAGAATGATATTTTGGGGATATGTTTGTTGTGTTTCGAAAACGTCTACTAAGCAGGGATTTTTGGATATTCAGGTTCTAAAGGGGTGTTAACGGGGTTAAACCTGCATTTCATTGAATAACAATATGACACGACTTTTACGCGAGCGAAGCGAGGCTAAGAATGAGATGGTGTGTGTCTGTGTATTACTCCATCACGCAAGTACCACTGGTCCGATTTACATGAATTTTACATGGAAGTAGCTGATTTACCTGATTAACATATAGTTTACTTTCGATTTCAATACTTTGCACTATTTAAAGATGGCGACCATTTTAGTGACGTCACTACACCCTTTGGTTTCAAACTTTCATATTTCCATTTCAAATAAAAAGAGAACGCTAAGAAATAGCAAACTTTTGATGGCATATACGAGTTTTAAAATAACATTTTCTATCCGAAAGGTATCTCCAACGGTTAGCGAGTAAAACCTAAATTTGTACTATAAAACACCGTCAACGCCGAGCGGTGTAGTTGGACAAAATGTTCCATCCTTAATCTCCCTCTGCGCAGCACCTCGCCTATCCCCTGTTTGAACTGTCACCTTCACATTTTAATTTATTTATGATGCGTAGCGAAGCACGGGTACTTCAGCTAGTATATATATATATATATATATATATATATATATAAATATTGAGGACATATATAAGTCCAGTTTGTACTGAGGGAATTTGCATGAAAGGGAAATCCTATGAGATTTTATCAGCATTTGGAGAAGATTTCGAACACATACAGGAAAAGGCGTTTAATATTTTATGGGCATATTCTCAGAATGAGTGATTACAGGCTAACTAAAATAATTCTAAATCTTACTCACTCAATGAAAGCTGAGAACAACTGGCTGCTGGAAGTTGAAAAAGACCTTCAGGTAATAGACATCTCAGGTGATATGGTACTGGACAGATCTAAATACCAGTGAACTAGTTGACAGTCATCAATTTTCAGACCAACCGAACATTACATCCAAAATAACCTGGACGGTGGAGCGTAGAAAGAGCCATTGTGAGAAGATGAAGGGATTTTGAGAGGACAAGAAAGCAAGATCATCTAGATAGATACAATCGTACTCTTTTGACGGGCATAACGATGTAAATATAATAATAATAAAATAATAATAATAATAATAATAATTAAACAAGCAGATATTCACATTCCTGTGGACAAGTAGTCAACAACATCCTGGGTACAAGAAGTAAAAAAAGATTTGGAACGAAACAATATAAGAGAAGAAGATACACCACAGAGATATATTTTTAGGCAAAACGTGCTAAGAATGGAAGGATTCCAAGGGAGGACGGGGAAAGAAAACCTGCACGAAATGGTCCGAGGAAAGGAAGAGGAAACATAGAGAGAGGATAAAGGAATACTGGAGGAAGAAGAAGGAACAGTGAAGGACAAAGCATTGAAATTGGCTCGTGGTCCCTAGACGACCGAAGCGATAATAATAATAGTAATAATACTAATAATAATAATAATGTACACAATGTTATGGGTTTTCTGTCCCTTTCATCTGTTGCGGCTTTATAGACACCGCGTTGTCATAATTATGCCCAGCATATAGAATAACCACCGACTGACCAACTACGACTTGACCAATGACATCTTCAATTAGGAAGGTAGTGATGGTTGGTTCCTTAGTTTAGGGGCTGCGACAACGCGGGCATGTAGCCCCGTGTACTTTGGGTGTGTGTAGAATCTGTCTGATGACCGGTGTTAATTGTGATGACTGTATTAGTGTGTGTATCTGATTTTTAATTCATGTAAGGACTGCAACTTTGAATTTTTCAAATAGTTCCTACTTTTGCCGCCAAGCGCCACCGTCAACGACTACTAGGCCTAGTTCAGAACTTATCTACTAGACGCCACCGCAGTCGGCTCTAGGCAACAAACATAGCAACCCAAGAGCGTTGTTTACATTCTTAACCTATACAATTCAGTTTCACACATGTGTAATTAGTGGAAAATTCTTTAACATGCCATAAATCTATGACATGGGACCGCCGGCTTTACTTCCCCTCCGAAGGAAGGCATACTGAGGGATTTTTAACGCTCTTAAAAAATCCGACGGCTTCAGCCGGGTTTGAACCCGCTATCTTGGGCATAGAAGCTCAGCATGCTACCGACTACGCCACCGAAGTCGCCAGGAAGGTAGTGAGAAGTAATGTAATTCAACAAAAAGGTTTGATGACGGTGATAAGAACAATTAAGCGTTGAAATATTATTGCTTACATGGCAGGAATTAATGAAAATAGTTCGAGAGGATATATTTTTAGAAATAAATATTCCTCCAGAAAAGAAAAGATGATCAGGCAGAGGGCAAACCATTTTCAGAACTGTCATGAATATGACGTCTTCGTATGGCCCAGATAGAATTACATGTGATGAGCTTTCAAATGTATTATTTATCGTATGGCTCTTAGTGCCGGGAGTGTCCAAGGACACTGAGTCTGAGTCTGTATCTGCTTCCAGTGGACACCCTTAGGGTGAGCTACAGTTCCGTTCAATTTCAAGTAGTTCCAACTTTCGCCACCAGATATGAATGATACCTAGTGGTGAACTTTGGACCTTAGAGCGTTCCGACGAAATATAACATAACAATTTAGCTTACACATGTTTAATCTGTGGAAGGATCTTTTACATGCCATAAATCTATGACATGGGACCGCCGCCTTTACTTCCCCTCCGAAGGAAGGCATACTGAGGGATGAGTTTTAACGCTCTTAAGAAATTCGACGACTTCGGCCGGGTTTGAACCCGCTATCTTGGGCACAGCAGTTCAGCCGCTACCTTTCAAATATTAAGAGGAGTGTAGGTCTACTAGAAAACGTTCCAACTGAATTGAATGGAACTTGTAAGTCTCTGTTAAACTATTGCACTTTGCCGTAAGGGCAATGAAACGAGAGCAGAAATCTCATCAAAAAAAGAGCAGGATGTTACTGGAAAAGTATTAAGTTAATTAAAAATTGAGCACAGAACAAAATATATTTGTGTACACAGTACACACTGAGACAGGGGAATGTCTGTTTACACAATGTGGAACGTAATAATGAAATCTACTTTTTTTTTTTTTGCGAAATTGATTACCTGGTTGATGAAAGATCAATATCGGAAACTCATTACAATTAAATATTGTTTTATTAATATTTGGATTCATGCAAACGAAGTTTGCTGGAATTGGCGCAAACACTGCGGCTGGAAATAGACCAAAGTGTGAAGCTCTGCCAGGCGAGCTGTTATGAGATCGTGATAAGTCGTTTCTAAACCAACTTTGGTACTCATAAAACGCGGAAATTATAATGAATTGATCAGGTGCTTAGTTCGCTTGTGATTTAAGTGAAGTTACTGCTCAAGATTTATTAAGAGATACAGCGCTATCCGCCTTAAGATGGAAATTACATAACATAAATTAGTAACTTTCAAAGCACGCGCATAATTAATTAATTCCACATTTAGTGAGTCAAAAATGGTTTGAAACTTGATCATTGTCTTAAAATGGGCCTGCCTGGTAGAGCCTAGAACTTGAGGTTTTCACCAGTTTAAGTGTTTGGAGAAAGCGGCGGTTCTACCCACATTGGTTTGAATGACTCCAAGTAATAATAAACTAAATAAATAATATTTATTTATTTATTATCATTTTTCGAACTTCGACTTTCATTAACCAGGATAGTCACTCACAGTAAAATGAACCATAGATCCATTATTACGTCCAACATTGAGTACACACAAATTCTGTAAAACATAGACAATCCGTGTCTCATTGTTTGTATATAGATGTATTTTGCTATGTTATTAATGTTTAAATAAATTCAATACGGTACTGTAAGTTTCTAGCAGCAACTTCCCCTTTTTAATAATATTTCTGCTCACATTTCATTGTCCGTACTGAAAAGTACGAGAGCTTCACCTGAGTCTACTTGTTAACATTATTTCGATAATTTTTTATTATTTATGAAATTTCTGGGATGGGCCAGTTAACCATTTTGGGAGGTCCTGAAAACCTTTGACTCGAATCTAGCTACGCCACTGTGGGTAGATTATTAGCTTGGGAATAACCTAACCCCCAAGGGAAGATGATGAAGAAAAAGAAGTGGGTTTCGGACTGGAGAAAAGGGATGGAGAAATAGGAAGAGAGTTTGACATAAGTTTTAACTAAGAGTTCTTGCTCAAATGCAACAAGTGGTGAACACCCTATTAATAGATTTATTTTTATTAAATAGGAAGAGTCAAGGAAGACAGGATCTTGCCTAACCGTTATGTTAGAGAAATGATAAAGCAAAAAACAAATCTTTAATTTATTTAACAATGTAAAAGGAAGTAGTTTTTGTAACAAAGAAATAATTTTGATTTTTTATATAAACAATTGGGGTCGCAGACCTCCGAAAACATCTAAAGCTTGCGCCAGGCAATTGATAACTCTTTTGTTTTAAACCATTTATATGCTTTAAAATCTTCGTAAGATTTTGAAATGGCTAAGATGAATAAATGAAAAATTTAAAGATAACTGACGTAATTAAAGTTAAACAATAAATCAAGTACAAGGTGTGTACTTTAAAGATTTCTAGATAAGTATCTTTGAAATAATAACAACTTCGAAAGCAACAACAACAACAACAACAAAAAACAGGAAGAAATGAAATAGAAGTTTCTATAACTTCTTGTATTGATACAGAAATACGCTTAATGATTATACATAGGAGATTATGCAAATAGGGCAGGTCACTTATTGTGAAACCTGAAGAGAACAATTGAAAGGAAGTTTCTAGAACTCCTATGTTTAAGTAGGGATCACAAGAAAAATGGGGCAAGTTTCCCTTTCGTGAAACCTAGAGATAACTCACTTTTGAGTAGAAAGAATTGGATTCCCTCATTAGAAAGGAGAAACAATATAATTTAAGGCGTGTACTAGACACGAAGTTTTACAGACATTAATTCGTTATACATGGAGCAAATAAGGGAGGGCACTTATGTAGAGTGACACCTCATTAAAAAAGACCTAAATTAACAATTTTATTATTTTGGTTTGTTAGTAAAGGGTTTGGGAAAGATCAAATGGGATTGTGGAAAAGTGTTCATGGCCGTATTTATTGTACTCGGAGGAGCGCGAAGCGGATGAAAAGTTGAACAGGCACTGTTTTCACTATAGTCTGTTGATATAGTTGAAGAGTTCACTGTAGTAGCGCAAAACGTTGATAGCAAGGAAAGTTATTGCAATGGTGGAAAATAACTAGTTACACTAGATTAGCGAGAGTCTATTGCTTGAGAAACCTGTAGGTTATAGTTGAATGCACCAGAAAAATCCCAACGGAGGAAGAAAAATTAGATATTGATTACAAGTTCATAAGGAAGATTCCTTAGTTTGAAAAAGTATTCCCATATGTGAGTGGAAAGTACATGACAGTATAACTGGTAGATAGAGTGCAGGTTCTGGAAGGTTCCAGAGCAATGATGACTTGTTTAAATTGGGTAGAGAATCCCTCGGCGGAAAACCAGATTATATAGAGAGTGGGTATTTTGAAAATATCCCTCGATGTGAGATAGCATCTCAGAAAATCTTTCATTTTGAAAGTTAGACTTCATAGTTTGAGTTTGATCAAGAAGATCTCTAGAAAGCAGTTATTATCACATAGCAACTTTCACTGTCTATAAAATCCAAATAAAAGCATTGAGCCTTTTAAAAGCGATGAGAATGAGGTTAAAACATGAAGTCGGTACTTATCTTTGCTTCATGAAGAAGGCGATGTTGCTGTTGCCGGTTGGTTCTAAAACTTAAACATGGCGTCGAGTTTAAAAGTTTGCCTCTAGAGTTGAGGAGGCGAGCTTTAGTTAAGATCTAACTGACTGGGTTGACTTACGACGTACAAGTGAAGGCTGCTAGACGCAGAGAAAGTACACTAGCCTAGACGGCATGTCCAACAAGAAGTTGAGTGCACTTGAGAGAGTGAGCGGTTGCTCACGACACGGAGACAAGTCGAGACGAAGTGTTGAAGTGACCGAGCGAGCGGGCTGCGCGCGCGGAGAAGAGAGCAGTAGGAGGAGGCGAGATGAGGGGGAAGCGGGCGAGTAAGGGGAGGAAACAATGAAGTTATACATAAACATGAAACAACTTTACAAAATCAAAATTCTTCTTGGAGCGGTGTCTTCACGGAGTAGTTGGTTGGTGAAGAACACGACACCCTGCGGATTAATGTAGAAGTCTTCATGGCTTGAAGCAATGGAAGTTCGGAAGGCAGCGATGGGACGCTGTCAGGCTGGTTCAGCGGAATATGCGTTTCTGTAAAAAACTGACAGAAAAATGAACAAATGCACGGGGCAAACAGGAGGTAAGAGTTCGATGTTGGTGTGTGCGGGAAAGAAATGTAAATAAATGGACTGATATAAAGTAATGAAGAACAGCAAGAGCTATTTTTTTCTTTCCGAGTATTTGCAAATATATACCATGTTGGGGGACAACAGCAAACACCAGCAAAGAACAAGAACACAATATGAAAGAGGTCTTATAATAAACACATTAGTAGTAGGGATCATTCTTTCCCTGACTCTTCCCTTCCTTCCTGGGTAACAATCGGTCATTGCGCCAAAGATCTATGCTAGAGGGAGAAAGGGAAAAAGGGAAGGCACCTATGAGGAACTGACTAGGTGTAAGTGGAAGCAAGTTATGAGGGTTATTAGAATGTGGGGGCGAAGGGCGCGAATTAACAACGCTGTCAATCACAAAGTAGCTAGAAGCAGCGAGAAATAACGCTCTAGTGAAGATCGTGACAAGATGCGAAAGGAGAGTTAACAAATTTAAACAAAGCGTATAGAAACAAGTACATCGATTAAGGATAAGAATATACCCAGTAAACAAAGGAACTATGCGAGTAGAAAGCAAGAACGCCATAGGTAACAACAATCTAGTAGCCATAAACAATGACTTTAAGTTATAATAAGCATCAAAAGGGTTAATCAGAAAAATACTTAAGTCATCAAGAAACGTGACGTAGCAAGCATAGATGCAAAAACACATGGAGTGTAACGACGAGAAAAAATAAGTTTGTTTAACAAACGATAAAAGTGCAAAATATGTAAGCAGGGTGCAATACATGCGCACATAAAAAATATGCAACGATGTTATGAAACAAGGATCGAAACAGCTATAGGATACGAGTCTGAGCAAGTGGGAGAGATAGGTTAACACGACCTTGACCCACATAGTACAGCGAGATAACGAATATAAATATCTGAAAGAGTCCTTGACCAGAACAAGTTTATTTTGGTAAGGAGGTGAGCAGCCTCTGAAGTTACGGGAGCAACTCGCAAGACAATGGTTGGCAGTCAGCCAAAGTTGAGATAAGGAAAACTTGCTCTGACCATTGTCAAGCATAGAGGAAGTAAACGCCATCTTGGCCTTACCCGTGCTAGTATACAAACGAGATTGACAAACAAGCAGTTCAAAACAAACAAACAAAGCGAGTGCAATCAGCCGAGACTTAAAGCGGAACTTCAAGTAACACGGCATGCAGTCAGCCGTAGCTTGGGCGTGAAAAACCAATTTAAAGGCATATGGAATAAAGCAAGTAATCAATTTCGCATAATTTTGAGGATCACGGAATCCGACAATTTTCAACAGAAAAAAGCTTAATTCTTCTGAACAAAGAAGAGAAGCTGGGACATTGAGAAGGAGTTTATGCGTAAGAATAGTTATTCTAGATGCTAGAGAACTCAGATTTTCAAGCGGTTTCAAAAGCGGCTTCCGAGTGTGAGAAAGAGGGAAGGAGGCGGCCATGGCCATCCTACTAAATAGCGAGGGAAGTGAAACATAGCTTACAGCGAAATGATGGTGACTGATAGCCATGGATTTACACAAGGGGAAGATAGTTTTCGACAGAAAGTTTCAACAATTACCTGCTGCAAAAAATGAAATGAGAAGGTAAACCAAGTGACCCAAGGCGAGACGAACTTGAATTGCCATTTTGTGCGGAAATAAGGCAAAACCATTTAATCAACTTACAAAGGTGACGTAGTTGTTTACAATGAGACATCGTTTCGGGAAGTGTTTTTCAAATGTATTGAGATCGGAAACATAAGTGTTCTCTTTTTCAGAAAAGGGATTTGAATCGGCAGTAACAAAATGACATTGCGATTTGGTTTGAAGACTGGGATGTTGAATTTGACCTGTAATGACCCAACCAAAATCGGTGTCTCGGGCGACCACGTTTGAAGATAGCCTACGGGTTTGTTTACGAAGGCAATTCCAGAAAGTATTGGCACTGAAAAGTATATCAATGGGGCCTTGAGCATTAAACTGAGGATCAGCTAACCTTAAATGCGAAGGAATCTTTAAACCGGAAGTATTAATAGAGCTGCTAGGAGTGTCCTTGCCAATACTGGTAAGAATGATACAGTTTAAGTTAAGATTGGTGTTTCTTTGAAAAATGTCTCTGATTTTCAATTTTGAAGATTGCAAGGCTTGAGTTTTCAAATTGTCAATGCTGGATACATTGATGGAAGTAGGTGATGAAGAAAGACCTAGTTTTTTAATTAACGATTGCGAAACAAAGTTGTGAGTTGAAGCGGAGTCAAGAAGACCGCGGGTTCGAAACCAATTTCCAAATTTATCTTGGATTTCGAATTGTACAGTGGACAAAAGGTCTTGCGCACTGTGAGAAGTTTCGGCGTTAGAAATGCAGGAAGAAGCGTTAGTTTGTTCGGAGCTGCTCTGCATGGAGTTTGAAGAAGCAGGTACTAGTGACCTTGATTGATCATGAAACTGCAATAAAGAATGATGCGGTCTTTTGCAATGAAAACAGAGGTTGGAAGACGTACAATTAGAAGCAGAATGCTTAGATGACAGGCAGTTATGGCAATATTTATTATTGAAGAAAAACTTCCTTCTGTCTTCAACAGACAATTCTTTAAAGGATTTGCAGGAATACAAAGTGTGAAACTTTTTACAGAGCGTGCATTTTAAAGATTTGTTGAGCGGCCTAATATGTTCTCTTGGACTGTTGAAAGAAGCAGAACGGGTTTGCTTTTTCTCGACAGATGGGTGCTGATGTCCATTTGAAGAGACAATTTTTTTATCCAGGATGTCACACAGAGTACTATTTTCGACTCTTTCGCACTGGAATGCGAGTGCTGTAAGGAATTGGCACCGGCTGTTCAGAAACGAGATGAGATGCTCTAAAGAATGCTCATCCTTGCGAGTGAGTTCGATTTCCCAAGCCTTTAATGTTGAAAAGTCGAATCTGGATGTAGCTAGATGAATAAGGACGGTGTCCCAAGTTTGGACTGGTTGCTTGAGTTGATATAACGCTCTAACATGTAATTGTATGGAGTCTAACAGGTCTCTTAAAGAGGTGACGTCATTAGGTTTTACGACTGGCAAATTGAACAGGCAGCGAATGTGGCGAGCAACACACAAACGTACATTACCATATCTCTCTTTAAGGAGATTAAAGGCGATGTGGTAGTTATCTGCGCTTAAAGGCAGTGACTCAACCAAGGCTAAGGCCTGGCCTTCCAAGGACGAACGCAAGAAATAGAACTTGTGAATATCGAGAATGTGTTTTCATGAATAAGGGAGCATTAAAGTTCGTAAAAGGAATACCATTCACCTTCCTAGCCTAGGAAGTGAGGTAGAGTTATCTTAGGAAGTAAAGGTTTCGGTTTGTCCTTATGAACTGAAGCGGGTGCGAACTGGGCCGGATTGATGACCATATTGTCCGGTTCTGAGATACTGTGGATCAGTTGGTGGGCCTTGGCAATCCCTTCAAAATACAAGGTTTCAATCTCGTCCCGATCCGATTGAAGTTATGGGCAAGCGGATTCAATGTCGGTTTGAATTTGATCATAGTAATCATATGACCGTTCGTTCAACTTAAGGCGTTGTGTCAAGACGTCTAGATCACAATCGGTGGGATTTATTTTGTTTAGAAAATTTCTAAATCTGGTGAGTTGCCCTTTGTAGGAAGAACGTATGGCAATGAGAGTTTCATCCTCTTCAGTGGGCATGTTGAAAATAGATAAATTGAAGTGTAACATACGAAACTGTAGCGAGATTTTGAAAATGCCGTCAGGTTGGCAGCAGGAGACAGCTTGCAAGTAAGACAGGCTGAAGAAGACAGGAACGACCTCTATCACCTTCACCAGCTTTGCACTGCGAAGTTATAGCTGAAAAAATCCAAGAAGATATTAATGATTTGCAAAATATTGTCAAATGGTCTTTGAGCAATAAATAACGAATAGATTCTCATAAAAAGACTCTGAGAAATGGACTCTCCCGGGTTTCTGGGATCAAATTTTGGGTAGATTATTAGCTTGGGAATAACCTAACCCCCAAGGGAAGATGATGAAGAAAAAGAAGTGGGTTTCGGACTGGAGAAAAGGGATGGAGAAATAGGAAGAGAGCTTGACATAAGTTATAACTACGAGTTCTTGCTCAAATGCAACAAGTGGTGAACACCCTATCAATAGATTTATTTTTATTAAATAGGAAGAGTCAAGGAAGACAGGATCTTGCCTAACCGTTATGTTAGAGAAATGATAAAGCAAAAAACAAATCTTTAATTTATTTAACAATGTAAAAGGAAGTAGTTTTTGTAACAAAGAAATAATTTTGATTTTTTAATAAACAATTGGGGTCGCAGACCTCCGAAAACATCTAAAGCTTGCGCTAGGCAATTGATAACTCTTTTGGTTTTAAACCTTTTATATGCTTTAAAATCTTCGTAAGATTTTGAAATGGCTAAGATGAATAAATGAAAAATTTAAAGATAACTGACGTAATTAAAGTTAAACAATAAATCAAATACAAGGTGTGTACTTTAAAGATTTCTAGATAAGTATCTTAGAAATAATAACAACTTCGAAAGCAACAACAACAACAACAAAAAACAGGAAGAAATGAAATAGAAGTTTCTATAACTTCTTGTATTGATACAGAAATACGCTTAATGATTATACATAGGAGATTATGCAAATAGGGCAGGTCACTTATTGTGAAACCTGAAGAGAACAATTGAAAGGAAGTTGCTAGAACTCCTATGTTTAAGTAGGGATCACGAGAAAAATGGGGCAAGTTTCCCTTTCGTGAAACCTAGAGATAACTCACTTTTGAGTAGAAAGAATTGGATTCCCTCATTAGAAGGGAAAAACAATATAATTTAAGGCGTGTACTAGACACGAAGTTTTACAGACATGGAACAAATAAGGGAAGGCACTTATGTAGAGTGACACCTCATTAAAAAAAGACCTAAAGTAACAATTTTATTATTTTGGTTTGTTAGTAAAGGGTTTGGGAAAGATCAAATGGAATTGTGGAAAAGTGTTCATGGACGTATTTATTGTACTCCGAGGAGCGCGACGCGGATGAAAAGTTGAACAGGCATTGTTTTCACTATAGTCTGTTGATATAGTTGAAGAGTTCACTGTAGTAGCGCAAAACGATGATAGCAAGGAAAGTTATTGCAATGGTGGAAAATAACTAGTTACACTAGATTAGCGAGAGTCTATTGCTTGAGAAACCTGTAGCTTATAGTTGAATGCACCAGAAAAATCCCAACGGAGAAAGAAAAATTAGATATTGATTAGCAGTTCATAAGGAAGATTCCTTAGTTTGAAAAAGTATTCCCATATATGAGTGGAAAGTATATGACAGTATAACTGGTAGATAGAGTGCAGGTTCTGGAAGGTTCCAGAGCAATGATGACTTGTTTAAATTGGGTAGGGAATCCCTCGTTGGAAAACTAGATTATATAGAGAGTGGGTATTTTGAAAATATCCCTCGATGTGAGATAGCATCTCCGAAAATCTTTCATTTTGAAAGTTAGACTTGATAGTTTGAGTTTGATCAAGAAGATCTCTAGAAAGCAGTTATTATCACATAGCAACTTTCACTGTCTATAAAATCCATCGATTAAGGATAAGAATATACCAAATAAACAAAGGAACTAAGCGAGTAGAAACAAGAACGCCATAGGTAACAACAATCTGGTAGCCATAAACAATGACTTTAAGTTATAATAAGCATCAAAAGGGTTAATCAGAAAAATACTTAAGTCATCAAGAAACGTGACGTAGCAAGCATAGGTGCAAAAACACATGGAGTGTAACGACGAAAAAAAATAAGTTTGTTTAACAAACAATAAAAGTGCAAAATATGTAAGCAGGGTGCAATACATGCGCACATAAAAAATATCCAACGATATTATGAAACAAGGATCGAAACAGCTATAGGATACGAGTCTGAGCAAGTGGGAGAGATAGGTTAACACGACCTTGACCCACATATACAGCTAGATAACGAATATAAATATCTGAAAGAGTCCTTGACCAGAACAAGTTTATTTTGGTAAGGAGGTGAGCAGCTTCTGAAGTTACGGGAGCAACTCGCAAGACAATGGTTGGCAGTCAGCCAAAGTTGAGATAAGGGAAACTTGCTCTGACCTTTGTCAAGCATAGAGGAAGTAAACGGCATCTTGGCCTTACCCGTGCTTGTATACAAACGAGACTGACAAACAAGCAGTTCAAAATAAACAAACAAAGCGAGTGCAATCAGCCGAGACTTAAAGCGGAACTTCGAGTAACACGGCATGCAGTCAGCCGTAGCTTGGGCATGAAAAACCAATTTAAAGGCATATGGAATAAAGCTAGTAATCAATTTCGCATAATTTTGAGGATCACGGAATCCGACAATTTTCAACAGAAAAAAGCTTAATTTTTCTGAACAAAGAAGAGAAGCTGGGACATTGAGAAGGAGTTTATGCGTAAGAATAGTTATTCTAGATGCTAGAGAACTCAGATTTTCAAGCGGTTTCAAAAGCGGCTTCCGAGTGTGAGAAAGAGGGAAGGAGGCGGCCATGGCCATCCTACTAAATAGCGAGGGATGTGAAACATAGCTTACAGCGAAATGATGGTGACTGATAGCCATGGTTCTACACAAGGGGAAGATAGTTTTCGACAGAAAGTTTCAACAATTACCTGCTGCAGAAAATGACATGAGAAGGTAAACCAAGTGACCCAAGGCGAGACGAACTTGAATTGCCATTTTGTGCGGAAATAAGGCAAAACCATTTAAACAACTTACAAAGGTGACGTAGTTGTTTACAATGAGACATCGTTTCGGGAAGTGTTTTTCAAATGTATTGAGATCGGAAACATAAGTGTTCTCTTTTTCAGAAAAGGGAATTGAATCGGCAGTAACAAAATGACATTGCGATTTGGTTTGAAGACTGGGATGTTGAATTTGACCTGTAATGACCCAACCAAAATCGGTGTCTCGGGCGACCACGTTTGAAGATAGCCTACGGGTTTGTTTACGAAGGCAATTCCAGAAAGTATTGGCACTGAAAAGTATATCAATGGGGCCTTGAGCATTAAACTGAGGATCAGCTAACCTTAAATGCGAAGGAATCTTTAAACCGGAAGTATTAATAGAGCTGCTAGGAGTGTCCTTGCCAATACTGGTAAGAATGATACAGTTTAAGTTAAGATTGGTGTTTCTTTGAAAAATGTCTCTGATTTTCAATTTTGAAGATTGCAAGGCTTGAGTTTTCAAATTGTCAATGCTGGATACATTGATGGAAGTAGGTGATGAAGAAAGACCTAGTTTTTTAATTAACGATTGCGAAACAAAGTTGTGAGTTGAAGCGGAGTCAAGAAGACCGCGGGTTCGAAACCAATTTCCAAATTTATCTTGGATTTCGAATTGTACAGTGGACAAAAGGACTTGCGCACTGTGAGAAGTTTCGGCGTTAGAAATGCAGGAAGAAGCGTTAGTTTGTTCGGAGCTTCTCTGCATGGAGTTTGAAGAAGCAGGTACTAGTGACCTTGATTGATCATGAAACTGCAATAAAGAATGATGGGGTCTTTTGCAATGAAAACAAAGTTTGGAAGACGTACAATTAGAAGCAGAATGCTTAGATGACAGGCAGTTATGGCAATATTTATTATTGAAGACAAACTTCCTTCTGTCTTCAACAGACAATTCTTTAAAGGATTTGCAGGAATACAAAGTGTGAAACTTTTTACAGAGCGTGCATTTTAAAGATTTGTTGAGCGGCCTAATATGTTCTCTTGGACTGTTGAAAGAAGCAGAACGGGTTTGCATTTTCTCGACAGATGGGTGCTGATGTCCATTTGAAGAGACAAGTTTTTTTTATCCAGGATGTCACACAGAGTACTATTTTCGACTCTTTCGCACTGGAATGCGAGTGCTGTAAGGAATTGGCACCGGCTGTTCAGAAACGAGATGAGATGCTCTAAAGAAACGTCATCCTTTCGAGTAAGTTCGATTTCCCAAGCCTTTAATGTTGAAAAGTCGAATCTGGATGTAGCTAGATGAATAAGGGCGGTGTCCCAAGTTTGGACTGGTTGCTTGAGTTGATATAACGCTCTAACATGTAATTGTATGGAGTCTAACAGGTCTCTTAAAGAGGTGACGTCATTAGGTTTAACGACTGGCAAATTGAACAGGCAGCGAATGTGGCGAGCAACACACAAACGTACATTACCATATCTCTCTTTAAGGAGATTAAAGGCGATGTGGTGGTTATCTGCGCTTAAAGGCAGTGACTCAACCAAGGCTAAGGCCTGTCCTTCCAAGGACGAACGCAAGAAATAGAACTTGTGAATATCGAGAATGTGTTTTCATGAATAAGGGAGCAGTAAAGTTCGTAAAAGGAATACATTCACCTTCCTAGCCTAAGAAGTGAGGTAGAGTTATCTTAGGAAGTAAAGGTTTCGGTTTGTCCTTATGAACTGAAGCGGGTGCGAACTGGGCTGGATTGCTGACCATATTGTCCGGTTCTGAGATACTGTGGATCAGTCGGTGGGCCTTGGCAATCCCTTCAAAATGCAAGGCTTCAACCTCGTCCCGATCCGATTGAAGTTCTGGGCAAGCGGATTCAATGTCGGTTTGAATTTGATCATAGTAATCATAGGACCGTTCGTTCAACTTAAGGCGTTGTGTCAAGACGTCTAGATCACAATCGGTGGGATTTATTTTGTTTAGAAAATTTCTAAATCTGGTGAGTTGCCCTTTGTAGGAAGAACGTCTGGCAATGAGAGTTTCATCCTCTTCAGTGGGCATGTTGAAAATAGGTAAATTGTAGTGTAACATACGAAACTGTAGCGAGATTTTGAAAATGTCGTCAGGTTGGCAGCAGGAGACAGCTTGCTAGTAAGACAGGCTGAAGAAGACAGGAACGACCTCTATCACCTTCACCAGCTTTGCACTGCGAAGTTATAGCTGAAAAAATCCAAGAAGATATTAATGATTTGCAAAATATTGTCAAATGGTCTTTGAACAATAAATAACGAATAGATTCTCATAAAAAGACTCTGAGAAATGGACTCTGAGAAATGGACTCTCTCGGGTTTCTGGGATCAAATTTTGGGTAGATTATTAGCTTGGGAACAACCTAACCCCCAAGGGAAGATGATGAAGAAAAAGAAGTGGGTTTCGGACTGGAGAAAAGGGATGGAGAAATAGGAAGAGAGTTTGACTTAAGTTATAACTAATAGTTCTTGCTCAAATAAAGCCTCCGTGGCTTAGGCGGCAGCACGCCGGCCTCTCACCGCTGGGTCCGTGGTTCAAATCCCGGTCACTCCATGTGAGATCTGTGCTGGACAAAACGGAGGCAGACAGGTTTTTCTCCGGGTACTCCGGTTTTCCCTGTCAATATTTCATTCCAGCAACACTCTCCACTATCATTTCATTTCATCTGTCATTCATTTAATCATTGCCCCAGAGGAGTGCGTCAGGCCTCGGCAGCCGGCACAGTTCATATCCTCGCCGCTAGATGGGGGCTTCATTCATTCCATTCCTGACCCAGTCGGAGACTGGAAGCAGGCTGTGGATTTTCATTTTCTTGCTCAAATGCAACAAGTGGTGAACACCCTATCAATAGATTTATTTTTATTAAATAGGAAGAGTCAAGGAAGACAGGATCTTGCCTAACCGTTATGTTAGAGAAATGATAAAGCAAAAAACAAATCTTTAATTTATTTAACAATGTAAAAGGAAGTAGTTTTTGTAACAAAGAAATAATTTTGATTTTTTAATAAACAATTGGGGTCGCAGACCTCCGAAAACATCTAAAGCTTGCGCTAGGCAATTGATAACTCTTTTGGTTTTAAACCTTTTATATGCTTTAAAATCTTCGTAAGATTTTGAAATGGCTAAGATGAATAAATGAAAAATTTAAAGATAACTGACGTAATTAAAGTTAAACAATAAATCAAGTACAAGGTGTGTACTTTAAAGATTTCTAGATAAGTATCTTTGAAATAATAACAACTTCGAAAGCAACAACAACAACAACAACAAAAACAGGAAGAAATGAAATAGAAGTTTCTATAACTTCTTGTATTGATACAGAAATACGCTTAATGATTATACATAGGAGATTATGCAAATAGGGCAGGTCACTTATTGTGAAACCTGAAGAGAACAATTGAAAGGAAGTTTCTAGAACTCCTATGTTTAAGTAGGGATCACGAGAAAAATGGGGCAAGTTTCCCTTTCGTGAAATCTAGAGATAACTCACTTTTGAGTAGAAAGAATTGGATTCCCTCATTAGAAGGGAGAAACAATATAATTTAAGGCGTGTACTAGACACGAAGTTTTACAGACATGGAACAAATAAGGGAAGGCACTTATGTAGAGTGACACCTCATTAAAAACAGACCTAAAGTAACAATTTTATTATTTTGGTTTGTTAGTAAAGGGTTTGGGAAAGATCAAATGGAATTGTGGAAAAGTGTTCATGGCCGAATTTATTGTACTCGGAGGAGCGCGACGCGGATGAAAAGTTGAACAGGCACTGTTTTCACTATAGTCTGTTGATATAGTTGAAGAGTTCACTGTAGTAGCGCAAAACGTTGATAGCAAGGAAAGTTATTGCAATGGTGGAAAATAACTAGTTACACTAGATTAGCGAGAGTCTATTGCTTGAGAAACCTGTAGCTTATAGTTGAATGCACCAGAAAAATCCCAACGGAGAAAGAAAAAATAGATATTGATTAGCAGTTCATAAGGAAGATTCCTTAGTTTGAAAAAGTATTCCCATATGTGAGTGGAAAGTACATGACAGTATAACTGGTAGATAGAGTGCAGGTTCTGGAAGGTTCCAGAGCAATGATGACTTGTTTAAATTGGGTAGGGAATCCCTCGGCAGAAAACTAGATTATATAGAGAGTGGGTATTTTGAAAATATCCCTCGATGTGAGATAGCATCTCCGAAAATCTTTCATTTTGAAAGTTAGACTTGATAGTTTGAGTTTGATCAAGATGATCTCTAGAAAGCAGTTATTATCACATAGCAACTTTCACTGTCTATAAAATCCATCGATTAAGGATAAGAATATACCAAATAAACAATGGAACTATGCGAGTAGAAAGCAAGAACGCCATAGGTAACAACAATCTGGTAGCCATAAACAATGACTTTAAGTTATAATAAGCATCAAAAGGGTTAATCAGAAAAATACTTAAGTCATCAAGAAACGTGACGTAGCAAGCATAGATGCAAAAACACATGGAGTGTAACGACGAGAAAAAATAAGTTTGTTTAACAAACAATAAAAGTGCAAAATATGTAAGCAGGGTGCAATACATGCGCACATAAAAAATATGCAACGATGTTATGAAACAAGGATCGAAACAGCTATAGGATACGAGTCTGAGCAAGTGGGAGAGATAGGTTAACACGACCTTGACCCACATAGTACAGCGAGATAACGAATATAAATATCTGAAAGAGTCCTTGACCAGAACAAGTTTATTTTGGTAAGGAGGTGAGCAGCTTCTGAAGTTACGGGAGCAACTCGCAAGACAATGGTTGGCAGTCAGCCAAAGTTGAGATAAGGAAAACTTGCTCTGACCTTTGTCAAGCATAGAGGAAGTAAACGGCATCTTGGCCTTACCCGTGCTTGTATACAAACGAGATTGACAAACAAGCAGTTCAAAACAAACAAACAAACAAACAAAGCGAGTGCATTCAGCCGAGACTTAAAGCGGAACTTCAAGTAACACGGCATGCAGTCAGCCGTAGCTTGGGCGTGAAAAAACAATTTAAAGGCATATGGAATAAAGCAAGTAATCAATTTCGCATAATTTTAAGGATCACGGAATCCGACAATTTTCAACAGAAAAAAGCTTAATTCTTCTGAACAAAGAAGAGAAGCTGGGACATTGAGAAGGAGTTTATGCGTAAGAATAGTTATTCTAGATGCTAGAGAACTCAGATTTTCAAGCGGTTTCAAAAGCGGCTTCCGAGTGTGAGAAAGAGGGAAGGAGGCGGCCATGGCCATCCTACTAAATAGCGAGGGATGTGAAACATAGCTTACAGCGAAATGATGGTGACTGATAGCCATGGTTTTACACAAGGGGAAGATAGTTTTCGACAGAAAGTTTCAACAATTACCTGCTGCAAAAAATGACATGAGAAGGTAAACCAAGTGACCCAAGGCGAGACGAACTTGAATTGCCATTTTGTGCGGAAATAAGGCAAAACCATTTAAACAACTTACAAAGGTGACGTAGTTGTTTACAATGAGACATCGTTTCGGGAAGTGTTTTTCAAATGAATTGAGATCGGAAACATAAGTGTTCTCTTTTTCAGAAAAGGGAATTGAATCGGCAGTAACAAAATGACATTGCGATTTGGTTTGAAGACTGGGATGTTGAATTTGACCTGTAATGACCCAACCAAAATCGGTGTCTCGGGCGACCACGTTTGAAGATAGCCTACGGGTTTGTTTACGAAGGCAATTCCAGAAAGTATTGGCACTGAAAAGTATATCAATGGGGCCTTGAGCATTAAACTGAGGATCAGCTAACCTTAAATGCGAAGGAATCTTTAAACCGGAAGTATTAATAGAGCTGCTAGGAGTGTCCTTGCCAATACTGGTAAGAATGATACAGTTTAAGTTAAGATTGGTGTTTCTTTAAAAAATGTCTCTGATTTTCAATTTTGAAGATTGCAAGGCTTGAGTTTTCAAATTGTCAATGCTGGATACATTGATGGATGTAGGTGATGAAGAAAGACCTAGTTTTTTTAATTTACGATTGCGAAACAAAGTTGTGAGTTGAAGCGGAGTCAAGAAGACCGCGGGTTCGAAACCAATTTCCAAATTTATCTTGGATTTCGAATTGTACAGTGGACAAAAGGTCTTGCGCACTGTGAGAAGTTTCGGCAATAGAAATGCAGGAAGAAGCGTTAGTTTGTTCGGAGCTGCTCTGCTTGGAGTTTGAAGAAGCAGGTACTAGTGACCTTGTTTGATCATGAAACTTCAATAAAGAATGATGCGGTCTTATGCAATGAAAACAGAGGTTGGAAGACGTACAATTAGAAGCAGAATGCTTAGATGACAGGCAGTTATGGCAATATTTATTATTGAAGACAAACTTCCTTCTGTCTTCAACAGACAATTCTTTAAAGGATTTGCAGGAATACAAAGTGTGAAACTTTTTACAGAGTGTGCATTTTAAAGATTTGTTGAGCGGCCTAATATGTTCTCTTGGACTGTTGAAAGAAGCAGAACGGGTTTGCTTTTTCTCGACAGATGGGTGCTGATGTCCATTTGAAGAGACAAGTTTTTTTTATCCAGGATGTCACACAGAGGACTATTTTCTACTCTTTCGCACTGGAATGCGAGTGCTGTAAGGAATTGGCACCGGCTGTTCAGAAACGAGATGAGATGCTCTAAAGAATGCTCATCCTTACGAGTGAGTTCGATTTCCCAAGCCTTTAATGTTGAAAAGTCGAATCTGGATGTAGCTAGATGAATAAGGACGGTGTCCCAAGTTTGGACTGGTTGCTTGAGTTGATATAACGCTCTAACATGTAATTGCATGGAGTCTAACAGGTCTCTTAAAGAGATGACGTCGTTAGGTTTTACGACTGGCAAATTGAACAGGCAGCGAATGTGGCGAGCAACACACAAACGTACATTACCATATCTCTCTTTAAGGAGATCAAAGGCGATGTGGTAGTTATCTGCGCTTAAAGGCAGTGACTCAACCAAGGCTAAGGCCTGTCCTTCCAAGGACGAACGCAAGAAATAGAACTTGTGAATATCGAGAGTGTGTTTTCATGAATAAGGGAGCAGTAAAGTTCGTAAAAGGAATACCATTCACCTTCTTAGCCTAAGAAGTGAGGTAGAGTTATCTTAGGAAGTAAAGGTTTCTGTTTGTCCTTATGAACTGAAGCGGGTGCGAACTGGGCCGGATTGATGACCATATTGTCCGGTTCTGAGATACTGCGGATCAGTTGGTGGGCCTTGGCAATCCCTTCAAAATACAAGGGTTCAACCTCGTCCCGATCCGATTGAAGTTCTGGGCTAGCGGATTCAATGTCGGTTTGAATTTGATCATAGTAATCATAGGACCGTTCGTTCAACTTAAGGCGTTGTGTCAAGACGTCTAGATCACAATTGGTGGGATTTATTTTGTTTAGAAAATTTCTAAATCTGGTGAGTTGCCCTTTGTAGGAAGAACGTCTGGCAATGAGAGTTTCATCCTCTTCAGTGGGCATGTTGAAAATTGGTAAATTGAAGTGTAACTTACGAAACTGTAGCGAGATTTTGAAAATGCCGTCAGGTTGGCAGCAGGAGACAGCTTGCAAGTAAGACAGGCTGAAGAAGACAGGAATGACCTCTCTCACCTTCACCAGCTTTGCACTGCGAAGTTATAGCTGAAAAATTCAAAGAAAATATTAATGATTTGCAAAATATTGCCAAATGGTCTTTGAGCAATAAATAACGAATAGATTCTCATAAAAAGACTCTGAGAAATGGACTCTCCCGGGTTTCTGGGACCAAATTTTGGGTAGATTATTAGCTTGGGAATAACCTAACCCCCAAGGGAAGATGATGAAGAAAAAGAAGTGGGTTTCGGACTGGAGAAAAGGGATGGAGAAATAGGAAGAGAGTTTGACTTAAGTTATAACTAATAGTTCTTGCTCAAATGCAACAAGTGGTGAACACCCTATCAATAGATTTATTTTTATTAAATAGGAAGAGTGAAGGAAGACAGGATCTTGCCTAACCGTTACGTTAGAGAAATGATAAAGCAAAAAACAAATCTTTAATTTATTTAACAATGTAAAAGGAAGTAGTTTTTGTAACAAATAAATAATTTTGATTTTTTAATAAACAATTGGGGTCGCAGACCTCCGAAAACATCTAAAGCTTGCGCTAGGCAATTGATAACTCTTTTGGTTTTAAACCTTTTATATGCTTTAAAATCTTCGTAAGATTTTGAAATGGCTAAGATGAATAAATGAAAAATTTAAAGATAACTGACGTAATTAAAGTTAAACAATAAATCAAGTACAAGGTGTGTACTTTAAAGATTTCTAGATAAGTATCTTTGAAATAATAACAACTTCGAAAGCAACTACAACAACAACAAAAAAACAGAAAGAAATGAAATAGAAGTTTCTATAACTTCTTGTATTGATACAGAAATACGCTTAATGATTATACATAGGAGATTATGCAAATAGGGCAGGTCACGTATTGTGAAACCTGAAGAGAACAATTGAAAGGAAGTTTCTAGAACTCCTATGTTTAAGTAGGGATCACAAGAAAAATGGCGCAAGTTTCCCTTTCGTGAAACCTAGAGATAACTCACTTTTGAGTAGAAAGAATTGGATTCCCTCATTAGAAGGGAGAAACAATATAATTTAAGGCGTGTACTAGACACGAAGTTTCACAGACATGGAACAAATAAGGGAAGGCACTTATGTAGAGTGACACCTCATTAAAAAAAGACCTAAAGTAACAATTTTATTATTTTGGTTTGTTAGTAAAGGGTTTGGGAAAGATCAAATGGAATTGTGGAAAAGTGTTCATGGCCGTATTTATTGTACTCGGAGGAGCGCGACGCGGATGAAAAGTTGAACAGGCACTGTTTTCACTATAGTCTGTTGATATAGTTGAAGAGTTCACTGTAGTAGCGCAAAACGTTGATAGCAAGGAAAGTTATTGCAATGGTGGAAAATAACTAGTTACACTAGATTAGCGAGAGTCTATTGCTTGAGAAACCTGTAGCTTATAGTTGAATGCACCAGAAAAATCCCAACGGAGAAAGAAAAATTAGATATTGATTAGCAGTTCATAAGGAAGATTCCTTAGTTTGAAAAAGTATTCCCATATGTGAGTGGAAAGTACATGACAGTATAACTGGTAGATAGAGTGCAGGTTCTGGAAGGTTCCAGAGCAATGATGACTTGTTTAAATTGGGTAGAGAATCCCTCGTTGGAAAACTAGATTATATAGAGAGTGGGTATTTTGAAAATATCCCTCGATGTGAGATAGCATCTCAGAAAATCTTTCATTTTGAAAGTTAGACTTGATAGTTTGAGTTTGATCAAGAAGATCTCTGGTTGGTTGGTTCCTTAGTTTAGGGGCTGCGACAACGCGGTCATGTAGCCCCGTGAACTTTGGGTGTGTGTAGAATCTGTCTGATAACCGGTGTTAATTGTGATGACTGTATTAGTGTGTGTATCTGTTTTTTTCATTCAAGTAGGGACTGCAACTTTGAATTTTCAAATAGTTCCTACTTTTGCCGCCAAACGCCACCGTCAACGACTACTAGGCCTAGTTCAGAACTAGCTACTAGACGCCACCGCAGTCGGCTCTTGGCAACGATCTCTAGAAAGCAGTTATTATCACATAGCAACTTTCACTGTCTATAAAATCCAAATAAAAGCATTGAGCCTTTTAAATGCGATGAGAATGAGGTTAAAACATGAAGTCGGTACTTATCTTTGCTTCATGAAGAAGGCGATGTTGCTGTTGATGGTTGGTTCTAAAACTTAAACATGGCGTCGAGTTTAAAAGTTTGCCTCTAGAGTTGAGGAGGCGAGCTTTAGTTAAGATCTAACTGACTGGGTTGACTTCCGACGTACAAGTGAAGGCTGCTAGACGCAGTGAAAGTACACTAGACTAGACGGCATGTCCAACAAGAAGTTGAGTGCACTTGAGAGAGTGAGCGGTTGCTCACGACACGGAGACAAGTCGAGACGAAGTGTAGAAGTGACCGAGCGAGCGGGCTGCGCGCTCGAAGAAGAGAGCAGTAGGAGGAGTCGAGAAGAGGGGGAAGTGGGCGAGTAAGGGGAGGAAACAAAGAAATTATACATAAACATGAAAAAACTTTACAAAAACAAAATTCTTCTTGGAGCGGTGTCTTCACGGAGTAGTTGGTTGATGAAGAACACGATGCCCTGCGGATTAATGTAGAAGTCTTCATGGCTTGAAGCATTGGAAGTTCAGTAGGCAGCGATGGGACGCTGTCAGGCTGGTTCAGCGGAATATGCGTTTCTGTAAAAAACTGACAGAAACAATGAACAAATATACCGGGCAAACAGGAGGTAAGAGTTCGATGTTGGTGTGTGCGGGAAAGAAATGTAAATAAATGGACTGATATAAAGTAATGAAGAACAGCAAGAGCAAATTCTTTCTTTCCGTGTATTTGCAAAAATACACCACACTGAAAGGCAGAATTACGACAAATTGAGAATGATGCCTAGCGATTTGTAAAATGTATGAATGCAGTGAACCATAAATAATAATAATAATATTTATAATAATATTTGCCAGGCCAGAGAGGTGGACGCGCGCTTACTGATATTATACACCTACATGCCAAGCAGGTGAAGAATCTTCAGGCCTATTTTTGAGCAAGACGAACTCTCCTCTGCATCAGGCTTTTATTAAGGTGGATGACAAATACACTCCATTGGACCTTCTCCATGCCAGGGATGTGCAGTTAGCTACGTCAGAAGAGCACATAACCAACAATCTTCAACAGTGGACTTAGGAAGCACTGCATGGCTGTCATCCGTATGATATCAGTCAAGAATAAATATGTCGACATACATGCGTCGAACAGCTGGCTGACCCATGCGGATCTATTTCCTGAGACTGAGGGGTTCATGATCGCGATACAAGATCAAGTCATGGCAACAAAGAACTACCTAAAATACATCATTAAGGCAGACTTGCCAGATGACAAATGAAGGAGATGCCATCGCGAATCGGAGACCATCCAGCATATCACAGGGGGCTGTACAACAATTTCATCTACCCTACCTTCTACTTGAAGAAGCATGGCCAAGTAGCCAAGTTAATCCACCTGAAACTGGCAAAGAAACACTCCGTAAGTAATAATGTTCTGCCTTACTATCAATATATTCCTGATGCTGTTCTGGAGAACGATACACACAAGTTACTCTGGGACAGGTCAGTGATCACAGATAGACCTATATCAGCAAACACGTCAGACATTATTCTTATTGATAATGTGCAGAAGAAAACTCTTCTAATAAATATCGCAGTCCCTAACTCGCATAATATCCAGCACAGTTATGCTGAGAAAGTGACGAAATACATGCCTCTGGCTGAAGAGATCCGACAGATGTGGTGACAGGAGTTTGTCACTGTATTGCCTATCATAATCTCTTCCACCGGGATCATACCGAAGACGCTGAAGGCCAACCTCGATAAACTGGGGCTCCACCATAATCTGCATACCAGTATGCAGAAAGTAGTTATTTTAGAGACCTGCTCCATAGTTCGTTCGTTCCTCAACCTACCAGTATAGAGAACTCCACTCCATCTTGCAACAAATGCCGATGAAATGGTAAATTGTACCCAATGATATGGTCTATCTATCTATCGTATGGCTTTTAGTGCCGGGAGTGTCCGAGGACATGTTCGGCTCGCCAAAGGCTGTAGCTGCTTCCAGCGTACACCTGCTACAAGTTCCATTCAATTTCAAATAGTGCCAACTTTCGCCACCAGATATCAATGATACCTAGTGTTGAACGTTGGAACTTTGATAGAGCGTTCCGACGAATTCTAACCTAGCAATTTAGCTTCACACTAGTTGAGTCTGTGGATGGATCTTTTACATGCCATAAATCTATGACATGGGACCGCCGGCTTTACTTCCCCTCCGAAGGAAGGCATACTGAAGGATTTTTAACGCTCTTAAAGAATCCGACGACTTCTGCCGGGTTTGAACTCACTATCTTGGGCACAGAAGTTCAGCATGCTACCAACAACGCCACCGAAGCCGATATGGTGAACATATGAGACGAAATAATAATAATAATAATAATAATAATAATAATAATAATAATAATAGTAATAATAATAATAATTATAATTATCATTCGCTCCTTCCCAAAAAATACTCTTGTCACTGGTCCTGTAAATGTCGATAATATGCATAAATCACATCATAGGATCGGAAATCAGTAGCCTTAGGATTATACTGCAAAATTGTAAGAGGAGTACTGCAGCTCGAGTATGGTAAAATGAGCTGTGTTCTCAGCACAGGACACTACCCACCTGTGGGCTCATACGGTACGTGACGGGGGTCGATAGCGCCTCGCAAGTCAGCCAACTACAAGACTACATTATATTTCCACAACTGCTTATAACAATCCCACAGCTGCAAGGCTTGTGACTTTGGAACCGTACGTACATATCCGCAACTGCTGATATTCAGAACACTAACTACAAGGCCTGCGGACACATACTTAGACACATGTTTACCTATGGCTACAGCTGTCCCTCGTTATGACTTAGGGCATTCTTTCCTCCTAGCTCAGACTGCTTTTAGCATTTACCTCAGTCAATGTCCGTTCTATTATACTGTAAGGTACAGTATAATGTGACTAAAATCATTCCAAATTGAATTACTAGTGTCTTTATACCATAGACTATTACTGTAGTTTTAAAATACAACCAACCGTTATTACTATTATTATTACTAGAAGACTGCTCCGCAGCATTCACTTCAACAATCCTACAGCACTTCTGTCCATATGACATTTGCATGTCTTAATGCTAGTGACCTGAACAGACATTTACGGTACCGTCGCTTTTGGGTAAATGATGAAGTAGCTTATGAGATCAAATGTGTGGGTGTCAGCCAGTCCTCTGTGTGTGTATCCCACTATTTACCCAGCGTAAGCTTAAAAGGCGCACGGACGTCAGGTTCCAGACGCAATTCTGAAAAGCCGAGGTGAACAGCTAACTCCAAACACATAAGCTATACTCTTCTCTGAAGTATTAACTCGACACGACTCGACAGTTTGATGCTGGCTGAAGCTAGGGTGATAGGTCACTCGCAAGCTCGTAAACTCACTCTGAAGCTAGTAATTTAAATTTCCACTGAATGGAGATTGCTTGAAGAAATGAAAACGTAAAAACACCTACAGTGGTCGATGTGGGAGCTGTCGCGGACGTTCTTGCAGAACTTTTCATGCTGAACAATTCTCAGAGAATATCTATATTTTTAACGGTTTACCCAGCGTAAGCTTAAAAGACACATGGACGTTAGGTTTTTCTTCAACTCGATTCACTGAAATCGTAACTGCTCGTCTTCTTTTGGTCATAAATAAATGTTTTTCTACCTAATCCTTCATCGAAAAATCCTTTACAGAATGGTGAAAACCGCATCAAAATCCATCAAGTTGCTCTCGAGATTACCCGTTACATCCAAGAATTGGAAACTTTGTTTTATACTAAGTAGAGAGAGATATCCATACAATTTAAGGCTACAGCGGTACGATGTTCTGTCTGCTTATGATACCAATGGTATAATTTAAAATAAAAGATGGGTCTCTTATATTAGAATTTAGAGATGTAACTCTTGGGTAACATATAGAGGTATGCATATTAATAGAATTAAATAATTAATTTTAATTATTCATAATTTATTTTATTCAAAATCATTTTATTGACCAACTTCTTTTGTTGTTCTACTTTGTAGTGTTTCCTCTCCTGTGGAATTACACCTTTTCCCCATAAGAAATTGCGTCTGGAAAGTTTCAGATTATTGGATTCCGAGGGATATCTGAGCTGGGTCCGTTTTCAATTTTTCATTGACTTTAGAATTTAAGTCAGGTGATTTCAATGCATAGTTCATGAATCTTTGAATAGTTCAATAGCGTTCATCAGTTAAAAGACCCCAAATCCCTCCGCTCTAAATTCACACGTAAAGTAGAGTGAAGTAATAAAAACGAAACGTGTGGCATTTTGCATTTGCAAGGCTACTCTGTTAGTGGAAATTCTAAAAATTATTTTAATTTGAGTTTCTTAAATGAAAATATAATTAGGAGTCTTGGTTAAACATATGAAGTAATTTCATCGCCTTGTAAACATACTTAGTGCATTAAACCGTGAAAAGTAAAAATGCAATTTTGGAAAACTGACATCGAATCTAATAATTTGCACACCTCTGTAAAGACAGCTATCGCCTCTACCCCTACAGATAGAATAGTAAGTAAAGGCGATTGATGAGAAATGAAAATATAACTCACTCAGAAGGAATTAATATTTATTAAGCTGCACATTTGATTGAGTATATCTTTGTTATAGAACTGAGGGAATGAATTAACAGGTTGTAGGATAGTAATGAACTATGTAGGTCAATAGCACTTTTTACCATTACCACAGGACAGTTATCGTTTTAGGGATGCGGACGTCCTTGTATAATTGTTATTTAATCTGTGCCCCGTTTGCTGAGGTCTGTGCTCATCCGCAACATTCGTTTCAACATTCTAATAGTACTTCCTTCCACACGACATTTGCTGTTCGCATGCCTTTTGTTTCTATTTGAACTTTGACGTCATGAAAGGACTTTGCTCGCGATAGTGCGACATACAGTTGTCCGTGGCTAAACAACGGTTGAGGTAAATAAATGCCTACTCGATCTAGTGTTTGAACTTGAAATTTATTGATAGTTATACAAAAAGCCAAACGTCAAGTGGCCAGTGTTACCCACGGGGTTTCAAAGGGTAAGTATTCAATATGTGGTCTAGATCGATGAAACGGTGTATATTTGTGCCAAACGGCCTAAATGCATGGAATGGAGAAGTCTGTTCGAAATTTCTTGCAGGCAGTGTTACCCACAGGGTTCCAAATGTTATGTATACAAATTTTGGTTCAGATCGGTGAAACGGTGTAGATTTGTGCCAAAGGACCGAAATGCAGGGAATGGAGTGGCGTGTCCGAAATTTAAAGTGGACAGTGTTACCCGCGGGATTCCAAAGGGTAAGTATACAACATTTGATTCTGATCTGTGAAACGGTGTAAATTTGTATAATTAACAGACAGACAGACCAACATTGAGGTTTATAGGGTGTAGGTATAGACTAACATCGCGTTGACCGTGTTTTATAGCACAAATTTAGGTTTTACTCGCTAACCGTTGGAAATACACGAAAAGTGGTAAGGACCCTGCGGATAGAAAATTAAATTTTAAACCTCGTTTATGCCATTAAAAGTTTGCTATTTCTTAGCGTTCTCTTTTTATTTGAAATGGAAATATGAAATTTTTAAACCAAAGGGTGTAGTGAGGTTACTAAAATGGTCGCCATATTTAAATAGTGCAATGTATCGAAATCAAAAGTAGCCCGTATGTTAAACAGACAAATCAGCTACATCCATGCGAAATTTAATTTAAATCGGACCAGTGGTTCTTGAGTGATTGAGTAACATACAGACGCACAGACACACACCATCTCAATTTTAGCCTATTTTCATTTTATGAAAATATAGGCTTATGAGGTCACCTTCTGTCCGTGTGTGTGTGTGCGTGAGGTGTGTGTGTGTGCCCCTAATAACTTCTGAACGGCTGGAGCGATTACAATGAAACTCGGTAAGTTCATAGCACTATTCTGGCCGACCCCGACCGTGCCCTTAAAATTTTATTGTGTCTCACCAATCCAACATGGCGGCTGGGCGAAATATTTAACCAGCATTCATTATCTCCGAAACTATTACCGATATCGCCCTGAGATTGTGTACGGTGATAAAGGGCAGTACTAGAAGTTCACATATGAGACTTTCAAAACCCTGGCGGCTACAAAACCAACATGGCGGCCAAGCGAATTTGAGACTTTAAAACATACTTTTCTCGCGATTTAACCATCCAAACGTAATGAAACGTGGTACAGCAAATGTTTATACACACTGTAATGCACTGGGGTGTAATTTAGTTCAATTGATTACATAACCTCAAAATGGCGGCTGTGCGAAATATTTCACTGACATTCTATATCTCCGAAACTATTACAGATATCACCCTGAAATTTTTACGGTGATAAAGGGTACTGATACAAGTTTATCTATGTAACTTTCATAAATCTGTAAGGTACAAAACGAACATGGCGGCCAAGCGAAGTTGAAACATTTTAACAGACTTTTCTCGTGATTTAACTGTCTGAGCGCAGTGAAATGTGGTACAGTAAATGATTTTACATATTGTAATGCACTGGCATCTAATTTAGTTCAATTGTTTACATTACCTCAAGATGGCGGCAGTGCGATTTTTTAAATTTGTCGTAATCATGCGATCGAAGTGAAAGTTTGAATAATGAACCTAGGCAATAATTGGCCTTGAATGGTACATAACTCTATGGCCCATACATATAACAATCCAAAATGGCGAGCATCCGAAATATTTAGACGGTTATCAATATCTATGAATCTTTCACAGCAATCAAACTGAAATATTTTATGTTCATAGAGGCTATGGACATATGTTCACCTATAGGACTTTCAGTAACCTGGTGAGCACAAATCCAACATGGCGGCGACGTGAAATATACATATTTAAATGGACGTTTCTCGCGAATTAACTATCCGAGTATAGTGAAAAGTTGCACGTTAAATGCTTATACAGATGTTAATCCACTGGCATCTAATTTATATCAATTGTTTGCATAATCACGAGATGGGAGCTGTGCGAAATTTTAAAATCTCGTTTTTACTTCTTGTGTTCTAATCATGCGATTGAAGTTTGAATACCACACGTACACAATAATCTTAATGTAATAGTACAAAAATACAAATCCTACCTGGCGACCATCTGAAGTATTTAGACGGTTCTCAATATCTACGAATCTATCACAACCTTCAAACTGAAATTTTGTATGTTGATGGAGGCAATTAACATGAGTAGGATATATGAAAATAGGCTGTATAGTTCTTCACGGAACTACTTGTTATATATTAGTATGGATTTACCACAAATCAAACAGAAGTATGGAAGGCCTAGTGAATAGGGGCAAACCCCACATACATATTACATGTTTCACTGGCACAAATTACATCTACATTTGCTTTTGCAATATATACATGTTTTACAAAGATATTTGCATTATTTACATATGTAGAATATTAACAAGGTTCACTCACTCTCTCACGCACACACTTTCATCACCTCAAGCACTCCATACATTCATTCATTCATTCGGCGAGATAATCAATCACTCATTCAGAAGTTCATTTATACAATGTACCTTTTTATGTACGGCCTGAATTTCTGAAGAGGCATGAACTTGGCATCCCCTGGCAGCGTGTTCCATAATCGCGCAGAGCGGCCGTTGAAACTTGTCTGGTAGGCATTCCAACGAGCGAAGGGTGGAACGAGAGTTAAACGTCGTCCTCTCAGAACTGAGCGATATGCCAATGACAGTCGGCAAAAGCGGTAAATGTTATTGGAACCTGTGACGGATTTTTTGAGAAAAATCAATTCAGATTGTTTGGCTGTAGCCTCTGATGGAAATTTAGACAAAGGGGAAGTGGAATGACGAGCTATTTGCCTCTCTGCGTGGCGCTGTACACGCTGTAGCTGCAGAAATGGGGGCAGACCCTGAAGAAGATGGACTGACAATATCCGAGAAGACCTGAAAGAGAAAAAGTTAGGAGAAGATGCATTGTGGAACAGGACATATTGAAAAAGAACGGCCAGAAACATTGACTCCGTTTTAAGCGGGATAAGATGAAGGAGAAGAAAACTCCAGGTGAATGCTGGGATGGTTATTAACTTATAAGCATGGTTTCATTTACAAATAGGCCTACACCCTTACACGCTATTGCATACACTGCAGTAACACCGACAATCATTGTAGTGAAGATTTCTAATCATTTCAAGTACATAGGCTGTGTATATTAGCTTTGACGTCATATCTCAGTGTTGCCTAATAAGACAATTGATATTGCAACTTTTGAGTCCATTAAATCAAAATAAGTCCAATTATTGGGAAATGCGAAAATCCACCTGAAAGAAATGACATGTGATTAAAATATTTGTTACGGATTGCAGAAGAGGGAGAACACTATAGGAGGACGGTAGCATTTGGTAGCTAAAATAGAAACTACTTGAAATTGATCGTCTGCAGTCCTTACCTGAATTACAGATAACACACACTAACACAGCCATCACAATTAACACCAGTTATCAGACAGATTCTACACACACCCAAAGTACTCGAGGTCCACTTACTGTGCGGAATGAATTGAAATGAAATATTTTACCATAATAGTACATTATGCAACGAGCGTATAATGGCAATAATTAAGACACGAGTATGTTTATAAAACGAGCGTAGGCGAGTTTTATAATTTTCATACGAGTGTCTTAATTACCATTATAGGCGAGTTGCATACGACTGTTTATGTTCGACGATAATTATTATAACTATTTTATGTTTGAACATAATTATTCATAAATGTCTGTCGAGATTTCGCCAGTTTTATGTACTGAACAGAGTGCATGAGACGCAGAGAAAGTATTGTATTTGATCATGGCCTCCTCGATTACCCTACTATGACACTAGGCCAGGCAGTGAAATTTGAATTAGAAGACTGTGGAACTCAGCGCATCTTATTATCTAATTGGTCAAACAACTGTTTCTTGAGCTCTGATTGGTGGGAGAAACTGTTTCATAAAGAAAAATAGTGTTATAATGAGCCACATTATAGTACAGTTTTCTGACATATAATAGTCAGGGTCGAACATAAAGTCTATTATTCTCCAGCTGCCAATACTGCATTCACTGTGGTAATGAAGTAAAGGTAACTTATCTGAAAGTACGCTGTTTCCAAGCTGAAACTGATTGAATCCAACAGTTCAACAAAGACACGAAACCTCTGTTTAAAGACACTGGAAATTCCAAAGATAGATTAACTTTTGTAATTACAGGTGCTTTTATAAAGTCAGATTGTTTAATTACACAATTGGATTCAATTCTAACAACTGTTGGATTCAATCAGTTGCAGCTTGGAAACAGCGTACTTTCAGATAAGTTCTCTTTACTTAATTACTCAATACGAATTAAGTGTTCTTCATTAACCATTGATTTGTGTTATTTCGAAATTACTTCACTTCTGCCAGCTTTACTGGTATTGCATGTGAACCGTAAGATATACTCTGTAAATGTTCTGTAATAAACGTTTTAGAAGATTTCAGTGAATTGAAGAACAAGAAAGCATTCTTTTTCTTCGTGGATTATTTAATTAAATAATGATAAACCAATGAACTCCTATTTACCCACAGCCGATGGTCATTTTTAAGTCCTGTAGAATATTAGGCGCAGAGTAAAGAACACCCCTTCTCTCGCTGAAGAAAGTGGGTGGAATGGGGCTTTGAAATGAGGATGGCCTGGCTTTATTGCATCTTTTAATTGCTTCTTTACTCCGGCTGTTCTTAGAATTTTAACACCCGTAGTATTTTAAGATACCAGCTGTTGAAAATAGGGTGTCGTTTAAGTTGTCCGTATTTATTTTAAACTCATTATAGCCTGCTATAAATTTCTTTCTTTATCATTTTACTGTACGTTAGAGAGTTCTAAACCACTCAACACTTAATTGTTGATATTTCTTTTTATAGGGCAGTGACAACACAATCATTAGGTCCTCTACTTTATTGTGCATGCATTCTGCTTGATGATTTACAGTAGCTGTTTCAGCACGTGTTACTGAAAACAAAACCGCGCCTAGGTTTGAGAATGCTTCCAACATTGTTGCTGTTTGTTGGTAATTTATTTAGGGGCTTTGCGACATCGTGGCTATTTATGCCCGTGTACGTGTATGTGTGATATGTCTGATAAACTATATTATTATTGTGTCTGTAGTATTGAGTGTATTTGCAATTGAGACTAGTTCGGGACGGAGGTGGCCGTGGTCTTATGCTAGGAACCATCCTTGAATTCCCCTGGAGTAGAAATATGAAACAACTGTAAACCACTTCTAGGATGGTCGTGGTACGAATCGAACCCACTTCTTTTTAGCTGTGCCACTCAAGGCTGAGTGCACCTCGTTCCATCCCGCAGACCATTAATAAATTTCTTGGCAGGCCAAAAAAAACACTCGGACCTTTGGGGTGACAGCCAAGAATACTATCCGCAACCTCAGCCTCGTGAGGAAAAACTGAGACGAGTCAGGTTCGATTCCTACCTCAGCCATCCTCGAAGTGGTTTTCCGTGGTTTCCTACTTCTACTCTAGGCAAATGCCATGATGGTACTGTACCCGAAATTACCTACTAATACCTGTCGAATCCCACGGTGACAGCTGGATCGTAGAACCTGAAAATCCCCGGCTAGAAAAACCCCCAGGTCATACCAACAAGTAGAAGGGATAATAGGCTACAGTTATTTCTAACAAGGTGGCATTAAGAAAGACCATGGCCAAAATAGCAAAAATAGCTCATAGAACAAGAGATTCCATCACATGGAATAACTCGGGAGCGTGAAAACTCCGGAGACACCCAGCGTTGGCCATCTTAACGCGACCTTCCATCACCTCTATAAAGAATCACGCAATAAAATTTAAAAACAAGAAAATAATTGTATTCAAAAATATCGTCCACAAGACATAAAATGAAAAATGCCCTCTGGCGAAAAGAAATATGAATCATCCCTCAGACTGGGGAAACAATCCATCAAGCAAGCACAATGTTCAACGAGATCAGCTGGTGCTCAGCTTGACACAAATATATCTGTACTACTCTGTATGTACACCCATCTTAACATCATCCAAATGAACTAATCGGATTGTTGTCTGCGTTATGATTAACCATCAGATTAATATGAATTATTATCAGAATTATATATGAAGTTCATATTATTGCTTATTAATGAATAAATGAATTATTTACATATTTTACATTTTCTTTAATTTCACCTTTAAGTGTATTTCTCAAGTTTTACTTGGCTGCTGCACCATCTCAATTTGATTATTAATCTTCCATAATTAGTTTCAATATATTCGATTCCATGTTTAATTTCAACAAGCATCTAAGCTAATTATAAATGTTGCCATCAATTCGAGGTGAAATAATTAATAATAATGAATAACGAATCCTGCTGGCATCATTTAAGGAACTTCATTAAGAATGATCTAACCAAATATCCAGATTACTATTCAGTTGTGTGCTCAGTATAACAATTCCAGTAACATGAATTTACTTTGATACTTTCATACAGCTGATTTCAAATCCACACATGGATTAACTTCAATAAATCTTTCAAAGAAGATTTTCACTAGATTCATAATTGATTGACACTCCTGGCTCAATTCCACAAATACTAAACTTCAATAAATATTTTATTCACTCACAACAGTAATTATAAATTAGCAATACCCACTGATATGCATGACAACGATGTACACCCTTAATTGGTGCCCATTAAACCATTAAATATATAAATATTTGTAATCCTGCACAAGAAATAGTGCTCACTCCGATTGGTTAAAACTGTAGCATTTTGCTGAGTTGAATCATTTTAAATGGTAGAAAAACACCGTAACAAGTCTAAATCATTGCCGTACAATATTTCATTACATGAAGACAATATAAATACGTATAGACTTTCCCAAAAATCTGTCCTAGGAATTGTGTATAAAAGGACGTAAATGTTTATCAGAAATATTTCATGTCTTCAACTATATCTTTATTATCGCTGTATTAATTATTCTTCAAACATACTAATCTTACGTAATGAACGTGGCTTCAAATATAAATGGAAATTGATCAAATCAATACTAGAGATTCCCCCTCACTCAAACGACATCGATAATGCTGAACAATGCCCCTACACCATGGATCTAGGTAACATATATAGTTAAACGCCTAACTGATCCATTAGGACACACTGCTAACATATCTTGTCCTTAAGAATTAAGTGTATTCTCAGAAAAGAATGACAAGACCAATGCCTTTCACAAAATTAACTTTCGTAGCAAAATATATTCAAGTTATATATATGAATCAAAATACTGTAATCATCCAGAAATCTTATAACATCAACGTGTATGCAAACTTCAGTGTATAGACGACACTTCAATAGTCTATGAATGTCTTCAACTTATATGCTATAATCATAAGCCAATTTTAAATTTTCATAAAAATATGTATAGCTTCCCCTAACGATATATCTTCTCGACAATGAAAATATGCATATCAATTAAATGGACTTCCTAAAATACTCAAAAATAATTACTAATATACTACCAAAATGGATGCGTTTGTTAATAAAACCAAAATCCGGTTAACCAGAAAATCAGACTCGAAATAGCATTGTGCCTAAACCTCTGTTCAGCTATGCTACAATACTAGAAAAGAATGGCAATTATGGTTACTCCAAAACACCGACTAAGCCACTACTTAAAAAACTGACGTTCTTCTACCTTGCGACGATTCTTGCAGCGGTGTAAAAAGGATATAACAGCCAAGGTAGCCATCTCCCAGCTATACCAAGGCATGGTATGATCCTTTCTGGACTCCGGGTCTCGAACCATGGAACCTCCCTCGTTCCGTATGCTCCAAAGCTCGTTGTGGCCGCTCGCCAACGCATCAAAAAGCCTTCTTGACTAGGGTTCACGAACACGCATCTCCCGCATGAGGTATATCAGTCTATAGTAGCTCACAGGTTTTTGCAAGTAACCATTTGTTAAGTTCATATTCACCCAAGATGTGGTATACATTCGTTTCATGCTCCATAAAATATGAGCTATGTAGAGTGCGGTTTCGAAACACATGGTGAGAAATGGTTACGCACTAAGATGTCCCTGCCAATGCTCGCGAGTAGTGCTCACGTCCTCACTTAGCCGGACATGACTACGGCTACTATTTTCATGTTACTTATTTCCCCTGACGTCTCAATTGATAACATGACATACAGGAAACGAATAGTTTCTGCATGAATAAAGTACATTGATAACAGCCTGTGTCTATGAATAAAATCATAGCTGTATTGTAAGCAGAATCTGTCACGAAATATACGACCGCATTGGCGTCTGACAAACACGTGTTTTTCCCGTAAAGGTATCACTCCGCGCCTTATTGTAATGGAGATTATACAAGCTCACTCGTAAGAATATTATGACCAGGACTGAAATGTCTAAGTCCCATATCGACTTGATAGCTGTATTGCTCTGCTATGAAAAGTTTTCTAAGTCCGTAAGACTTAATTATACAATATACGTCTCTCGGAACACGTATTACTATTCACCGTGCACTGCCGGATAGAAAACCTCCCGACCGGGATCACATTATGATCTGATACTGTCGTTTCAACTGCACGCTAGAGGAAGCCTCGCTTAACCCCTCTCCAGGGTGTCTTAGTTCGATGATTATCGACATGACATGATACTGTAGCCGATACCTAGTTGAGGCTATCGGCTACGCCAGTTGTGGTAGAGCCGTAGTAGAGATTTGTGGTCAAGGAGAAAAGATAGCGCTCAGATCGATTCATAAGAGTTGCAGGAAATGACGTTGGAGGCTGAGGGAGAGGAGCCACTACCCCTCAAACGTAAGGAATCACGGGAGAAATAATGGATGTTATAAAGATTAATTAGAAATAAAGTCTTATCTAACCTCAGAAGAGAATGAAATAACGAGAAATATTATTGACAACAACTTGAAGAAAGATGGATAACTCCTTAAGTTATGTTATGACTTTATAGCAGAAGATAGGGGTCGAGGTTAGATCAGTGACGTCAGACAGCGGAAGGAAGGAGGAAGTCACGTGCTAGGTCAGGCAAGGAGGCTGCACGCAGTGACAAGAGCGAGTAGTATCATTCAAGCAACACAGTTGAGTTGAGTAAGTAGTGCGGTAACAGTAGGTGCACGCAACAAGTCGTGGAGCGATACAGTTTATTAGGCAGTGCAGTACGGCGAATTACATGCAGGAGAGAGTCGCTAAGCGAAGCCGGCAATTTAATCTTAGGAGTTCGGTATTGGAGTACAGGCTGTCCGAAGGACGAGTCAAGCAGGCCGTTAACTTTAGCCAGGAAGCCGGTGATTAGACACATGCTATTTTCAACATTGCATTCACATACAGGTGGAACAGCAACGCTTTTACAAGCTTATAACTTACCGAAGTAACACGCAGTATTCCACTAGGAATGAGAAACATTATTTCGGCTACATTCTCAATGAATAACCGCGTAGCGAAGCAGTATAATGAGGCCAGTGTTTAACCTCATGTTACACATGGACAGTGAAGCAGAACGTGTCGTGCTGTGGGCGACATTTTGTTACGATGTGATAGTCAACGAGTTGAACATTATACTCTGACATTTTTCAAGTTTGAGATGTGAGGAATTGGATTTCAGCAGTCCAGTTGTTCAGTTCAGTTACAGTTACACATTTTTCTACGGATAGTCAGATGGACTTAACTTATTTCAGTGGTGTTACAGCATATTTTATAATGCATTTGAACTGGACATATTTAAGGCGACCATGGGGCCGTTCAAACATTACTGCTTTTGGCAAGTTAATATGTGTGATCTTATGCACTTTGTGAATAGTAGTACGTGCAGTATAAAAGTTACACGTCATGAACATTTATAAAATTTATTCACAACGAACACAGATACAGGGTGTCTGACAAATAAGTACACTTTTTGAAGTCACAGTTTTCTACCAGTGTAATTCGATCATAGTGAAGACGAACATTATTTATGAATGTCGATCGAACTTTTTACTGAACAGTGGCGTAACACATCCGAAGAGAGAATGGGGTACTCAGTGTTTTCGAACTTTTGTGGAGAATTTTGGACAATATCCATGATGGATACTCTTCATTTCATCATGTCGTGCTAGGCGGATACGGAGACGTGATGGCAGCTCAGAGCGATGGATTCGGTTCCTAAAGAAGAGGATTACTACGACATCAAGTTCACTTGGATGGAGTCAGGTGTTAGTTCAGTGATTAATACAGCGTTTTTTTCGTCGATCTTGCGAGAAATCTGTGGCAAACACTTGGATTACCGACGATCTTTGAATTCTATTAACATCTGGAATATGAAGGTATTGTAAGAGTTATGGCATTACTGATTTGATTTTTACTTGAGCACTGGGCAAACTCGTATTTTCGATAGGAGTGTTATTATTACTTTTTCGACATGGCTTGAATGTTTTACCACTCCGTTTGCTAAAATATGGTGTTACCATATGATATGGCAGGCACATTTATCCAACGTTCTCTCCATTGATTGACTTTATTAATCAGGATTTGATCATTATATTTTTCTGTGATAATAGTATTTCTTGATTATGGATATTTTTAGAGAGTGTTTCGAACTCGTGATCTGCAATTGGTTAGTTAGAATTTTTCGTCAGTTCATTGCATACTAGCGAGTATGTGGAGTTCATCAGCAGGGATTTTTTTCTTTTATTGGATTGTTTGGTGATTTTAAATTTTATTCACTCAAGTGATTGCATATTGCTCTTATGTGACAAGTAGAATCTTGTTGATTCCAATCATGTACACTCATTCACTAGTCTACGAGACGGGGCCTGTTACCTTGAGTAACTGTGTGGTGGCACTCACCTAACCTGTCATTTTAGGGATTTTTCATCTTAGTCTACGCGGGGCCAGTTACCTTGCGTAGCTGTGTGGTCGTACTCACCTAACCTGCCAATTGAGGGTCTCATATTATCATCTGAGTGTAATTATGATCGTAAGAGGATTAAACAATAAACTACCAGTCACATATTAGTTGATTTTTGTTAAATAAGTTAAAAATAAATGTCAGCAGTGTTACACTTTGTAATTTTTGTTTTTCCAATCCAATAGTTTGTTGCAATACTCTTTTCAGAGTATATTCATTTAACTGTTAATATTTTTGATACTCTTTGTGAGTGATTTGATACCTTTGAGAAGGATTTCAAGTAATTGAGTCTTGTAAGACGAGTAATTTATTGTAAGAATTTATTTTGAGGCAGATCATTATCAGACATTTTTGATGTGAGTTAATATAACACATTGGTGTTTTTTTGGAAGTAAATCTTGAGGATCTTAAAAGAGTTTATGCTCTGAATTAAACCAAATCTTCAATTGGATTACGATTACTAAGGTAATTTTCCTATTGTTTATGAAGTTGTCCAGACATGAAAATATTATTTGCATATTAAGGCTTTAACGGCCCGGATTATTATATAAATAATTCATGCTTTTGGGCTAATGCCGTGTGTATTTTTAATTTGAACCATACGTTTCGGAGAAACCTTGCCTCCTTTTTCAATGGAAATAAACAATGTGGCCATAGAAAGTAAATCAATGAGATTACAAAAAATATAGATAAATTCCTCTGTTCGTCACCAGAGAGCAGCTGCCAGAAATTACTGTATGGACCATGGTGGAACGGCGGACAGATGGTGGTTAAGTTAGCACAATAGGTTCTCCAACTTATGCTCTTGCGCAATATCTCAGCAAGTTGCTTCAGCCGCACTTGGGGCGCACACAGTCCTACATTAGGGATTCAACCCATTTCGTCGAAAAATTGTCAACCATCGCCGTTCAACCAAATGCTATTTTGGTGAGTTTTGATGTAGAGTCCTTGTTTACCAGAGTGCCGGTGGACTCGGTCATGTCACTCATCAAGGATTTGTTTCCTGAGGACATTGCCCGATTATTCCACCACTGCTTGTGTTCCAGTTATTTCTTGTGGGATGGTAAATATTACGAGCAGACTGATGGTGTGGCCATGGGAAGTCCACTCTCGCCTGTCGTGGCAAATTTTTTCATGGAACATTTTGAGGGGGAGGCTATATCTTCGGCGTCTTTCAAACCTGTGATTTGGTGGAGGTATGTGGATGATACGTTCGTGGTGTGGGAGGAGGGTTCTGAGAAACTTAACCACTTTCTGAACCACCTAAATCAGCTGCATCCTTCAATCCACTTCACAATGGAGCTAGAGTCGGGTGGATGCTTACCTTTTTTGGATGTTCTTGTGAGGAGGAAGGCGGATGGCTCCATGGGGCACAGCGTCTACCGTAAGCCAACTCACACTAACCGTTATTTACATGCGGACTCCCACCACCACCCAGCACAAAAACAAGGAATTATGACAACTCTAGCCAAAAGAGCGGAACGTATTTGTGAGGCGTCAACTCTTCAGGAAGAGTTACATGCCTTACAAACCATGTTTAAGGGTAATGGCTATAATGAATCCACTATATATAGGTCCCTACATCCCAGAAGGAGGGATAGACAACCTTCTCAGAGCTCCGACGTGAGAGGAACTGCTTACCTCCCTTATATTCACAACACCACTGACCGCGTTGCTAAGATTCTCCGCAAGCACAAGATAAAAACAGTTTTCGGCACTATGACGAAAATTGGTCAATGTTTAGCATTAAACAAAGATAAATTGTCCCCAACACTACAACCTGGGGTGTATGAAGTCCCATGTACTTGCGGAAAAGTCTACATTGGACAAACAAAACGGTCCATTGCAACTCGCATCAAAGAGCATCAAAGGAACATCCGTCTAAACCAACCTGACAAATCAGCTATAGCTGAACATGCCCTGTCTTCAGGGCACGATGTATGTTTCAAGGATGCTCATGCGCTTGCCCTTGTTAAGCACAACTGGTCTAGAATTATAAGGGAGGCAGTTGAAATTCGTAAAAATCCCAATAATTTTAACAGAGACACTGGATATCAGCTAAGTGACACTTGGCTACCAGTTATTAAGGATCTAGGGAGATAGTTCCTCTCAGTCTCTCTGTTCTTCACATATTTAAAATTGTACATTTTCCCTCTAGGGCTCAGAGCCTGGATTTGATCTCCTTTGTTCGTCACTGGGGGAGTTTCCATCTGTTTTATCGCCGTTGACTGTATGACGTTAGGTATCGTTCAGATACACTTCCCTTTTGTTTATGTTCCCTAGTATCCATCTAACCCTCCCCCTCCCCCCTTCCCCCTCCCCTCCTCATTCTTCGAGGAGTTTCTATATTTTCACACCGCCCCCTTTACCTTCTCGTTACTTACTAATCTGTCCGCCGTTCCACCATGGTCCATACAGTAATTTCTGGCAGCTGCTCTCTGGTGACGAACAGAGGAATTTATCTATATTTTTTGTAATCTCATTGATTTACTTTCTATGGCCACATTGTTTATTTCCATTGAAAAAGGAGGCAAGGTTTCTCCGAAACGTATGGTTCAAATTAAAAAAATACACACGGCATTAGCCCAAAAGCATGAATTATTTATATAATGAAAATATTAATTACAGTTATTGTAGATTATGTGCGTTAACCATCTGAAGCCAGTTATATTTTTTGTGGATCATGGTACGTGATGATGTGAAGTATTTATGATAGGAGTTTTTGAGGTTGCCAGTAGAAAGTTTGCAATATTGCCAATGATAGTTTTGAAGCAGACATGAGGTCGTTAAACCCAGTCTAGCGTATTTTTGAAATTCATGCTGTGTGCTGAATAATTGTGGTGTTATGTGAAATAATTATGGTGTTCAAATGTGATATTTGACAACGTGGAATTAAATGGTGAAGTTTTGGATAGTGAGATCCAACGTGATTTTGTAAGGACAACGTATTATTTTGGCATGATAATTAAGTGTGAGGTATAGCTTGGAACTGGTAAAATTTTGAGACAACGTTCTATAACCAATATTAAACAATTTTTAGGAAATTAAATAAATAAATATTTTTTTTAAATCCAAGTTTTTTTTAATAATAATAATAATAATAATAATAATAATAATAATTTATGAAATTATAATCTGAAGTTTAAGCATATTAATGATCTGACCCGATGAATTAAATAAATTAATAGTTGATTAAACAGCCGATAAATTAAATAAATTAATAGGTGATTAAGCAGATGATAAATAAATGAATTAAATGGTGATAATTAATTAATGGAGCTGATAACAATAAAATTTAAATAAATTTAAATAAATTTAAATAAGCGATATGATTTAAATAAACTGAGGAATTGCAACTTAAATTAATGAATTAAATAATTTACATGGATGGATTGAGATAAGTTAATTTAAATGAGATTTTGAAATGAGAGTGTGTGGGTGATTTAAAATGATTTAATGAATTGATGAATATAATATTTATTTAAATGATCTGATGGTAATGAATTAATAATTCTGATTTGAGTATAACGAATGACGGGATGATAGCTGATGTGAGAAACATGTAATTATTTTGACATGGTAATGATGGTGATGACAGATGAGTAGTGAAGTTTCTTTGATTCACAACCGAGTAGTGGTTAGCGATGATGTAAATATGGTGTATAAATTAATTGTTAATTTTTAAGGAGTGATTGTTGTGATTTCCAACATTGATTAATGCCATTTAAGCCATAAATGATTGAATAATTAAATATAAGTGTTTTTTATGATATTTTGTGTTAGACAGATTAACACTTCTTGACATCCACATTACTGATGTTACGTTAACGAAAGTTAGGTCTCAGGGATCACGAAATGTCAGTGACAAAAATACATAGTGCTACGGTGGCCCTGAGAACTCAAGCGAACTTTAGTTATTTTTATTTTTCATGTGGATGAAAATTATTTAAGATAGTGCAGAGATGGTTCGATTTGTGAGGACTATAACATCATAACATTTACATTCGACCATACTCTTAGGCAGGGTTGATGTTTCTTTTTCTGTCTGACTGATCAAGTTTAAATGAATTTTGTTTTTATCTTAGTTGTGATCTGATGATGATGTTGTTTCCCAATCCTTTCCTTTGTCTGAATTAAGGCTTAACCAGAAAGGATGTGGTTTGCTAGGGGTTCAGTTGATGGCGCCCATTTCTATTTGCTATTATGATTAAATTTAAGCCCGTAACGACCCTAGAGATACTTTATCTCGTGTTACCCTCTGCTTTTGTAATATTTCAACTGAATTTCCGACACAAATTACTTATTTTATTTCATGTTCATTTAACTCCACTCTGGCCTAGGATGCCAGGTATGCGATGTAATGGCAGATGGGTCATCGCATGCCTCGGATGAATGGGTGCAATACCTACTTCTCTTCTCATATATGGGCTTCATATTAGCAAACAAACACATGTATAATCTTCCTGCCATAATAATATAACGTTTGACACACAGGGCACTGCGTAAATAGCTCTTATTTGCAGTTAAATACTATATTCATCTTTCAGGTGCGTAGTTCGATTATATTGATACCACAATCGAAGCAGTTCATAAAGTTCCAACTCATGCCGCTCACTCGGGCTCACTCGTCACTGCTCGCGAAAGATCGGCTACACCCTCCTGCACATGCGCTTGACTGATCGGAGACACGACGATAACCCGCTGACTGCTGATCTACAAATTGGATTCTCGGAAACATGCAGCATATTGAACCCTTCAGAATAGCAGTGTTTTATGCAAGAATCTTTGATCAAGGGGTCGCGTTCAGTTCATAGTGTGGTGTTAGCGTCCGCCAAACTACGTGCTTTTCTGAGGCAAGGGTTATAGGATGAAAACTAAAACTAAGAAAGAAAGGGGACAAAACGTAAGATAATAACTAGATTTAATAACTAATTTGTACATAAAAGAATAAAACAAACAATAATAAACAAAATCCTCCCTGAATTTTCCCCTGACAGGAATATTCATCACTTTGAGGAGTCAGATGGATCTCCCCTTTTTTAATAAAATGTGGATCCAAGTTCCACTATCTTGCATGTGAATTTATGTTCGCGTGGTGACTATCTACGGGAAATGAGTACTTAGATGATCATTCGTTCACAACGGGTTAACAGCCACGGTGCTCACGAACAATCACCTCGTAAATCAACTTTTATGGCTATGGGCATAACATTAATAAAAATCCTTAAATCTAACTCTGACACACATATTACAACTCTACTATTTACAGGCATCTCTCTGAGACCCTTATTAGTGTGGTGACACACTTAACAAATGAGCTGCCACAATGGCCAGATACTCAACAACAAGGAAAAACAGCGCCGCACGTGACTCACGGGTCACTGACATGGAAAATCAACATAGAATAAACCAACAACAACAAACAACCTGAGTGGTTAAGATTACTTTATATTAACAAAACTGCATCTTAATGAAACGCTTCGAAGGTAATCGTGTTTCGTAGGCAACTCCCATTTATTTAAACAATTTTACCATTGATCAGTTTCTCACATTTATATTTATTTTCAAGTAATTGGGAGCCAGACTTGCACTCCACTTTAATGAGCTCTGCTTGCGAAATTCAGTCAGCCCTTGTGACAACAACTCACCCCTTTCCTCAATACCAGTCATGTCCCCCATCCAGTGTATATAAATAGCCGACCAGCGGAACTGTTATCTCAAGGAATCAACAGCCGCTAACATCTCCTCCCACTCAACATATGGTCAGACAATAATCACATATCCATAATTGTCCTCGCAAGGATGCAATATGAATCTGGTACCAAGCTGACAGAAATCAGTCTCTGCTGAAGTTCCCGCTTGTAATACCACAACAAAATATACTCACAGTACACACATCTGGGACTGACATAACACCTTTCACATGGGTCTGCTGAATTAGAGCTCGCAAACATTTAACACAATATTTAAAACCTACGATAGAGCTGAGTACTCTTCGTCACAAATTACATTGCTCCAAAGGCAATAATCACACTGAATCTGATCAATAATAATTCTCAACAAAATTTTAATTACCCTCCAATCTACTATATAATTAGATTAATTCAGTCCTACTTCTGAAACACGACATATCTCCGAGAGACGTTTTTAACCGCACTTCGTAACCTAGGCGAACACGGCCGTTCACATAGATACGTTAGTTAACACAACACAAAGAAAAGAACCTTCCATTAACTACCATTGTGCGAGCTGCTTCCAAACAAAAGTGTGTCAGATCAAAACAAAATATACTACATTAAATCACACAAGCAAAGTATTTACAAAAAATATGTCCCATAAACCATAAGTTAATTTAATAAATAATAAAATATTATTTGTACTCATCTCGTGTTGTAGTCACCCGTCAAAGAACATCAGACGCCATTCCCCAACTTGATGGTTCTCTATCTCATAGCAGCCATCTGGATGGACTGTTGAGACTTCCACACTTCCTCTGCATTCATCGATGTCATCCTTGCGCTGATACAAAAATTAGGTTATTATACACTTTATGCCTGACTACTAAATTCGCTTGTTCAGGTACTAAATTCCCTGTCACTGTTCGTTGGCGAATTATCGACGCTACTGTCCCTATAACTATAGTACTAAGACTATCTATCACTGATTTTACCACTTTTCAATGAATCTCCTGTGTCCTCGACACAAAAATAAAAGTCTACGTTCGTAGACGCACAGAATAATAATAATGTCTCCTAGACACACGGAATGAAAGTCTATCTCTTCAGACGAACAGAATCAAAGTCCTGTGTTCTCGACACGCGGAATAAAAGTCAATGTCTGTAGACGCACATAATAATAATAGTGTGTCCTCAACACACGGAATAAAAGTCATGTCTCCTAGACACACGGAATGAAAGTCATCTACGTCCGTAGACGCACAGAATAAAAGTCAATGTCTTGGCTCTTCGACACACTTATAAATGAACTGGCCCTTGGGTCTAGATGGAGGGGGATTTTATGTAAAAATTTCTCGAAATAATTGTGATACAGGAATGAAATACATATCACTGAACTCGTAATATTGCACAGGTCAAGAATATGCCCATTAATCCTAGAATCGATCGTAGAGATTTTGTCTAGGCGATTTCCCGCGTGAATACTAGCCGCCACGTACCCCAGCCGGAGTTGGCGCGCAAGTAGGCATTCTCTTCTCATTGGTTCTCCATTTTCTGTAATTTGGCGGTTTCTAGTAGATCTTGGCGTCTTGGGAGTGTCTATTTTCTTCATCAGCCATTCACGTTACTGCATCATATTTCTTCTAGGCGCGAATATCACAATGAACATACCAGAACCATGTCTCACCGCGCGTCGCTTCTAAAATTGAGGTAGCCACACCTGTCCCTGTGATACATGGCTCTGCTATTTCTTTTCATAGCTCAAGTACTTAGCCTTTTGTTAAACTGATGCAGGTATGTCCCTACTGTCTCCAACAAATGCTTGAAATTTCCTCATCACTGTCTGGCTACTTTCTTGATGCTGGTTGAAATATTTATTAATTGAAGAAATAAAAAGTAGAATCATTTAACCAACATAGGGTAAAGGGTTCAATATAGGCCATAAAATATTGGTACAGTACCTAACTTACGGTAACGGCCACTTCCTACCAAAATCCTACCTTATTTGCAAATACACACACCAGTACCGACATCACTGTGACACAGCTTAACAGACCAATTCTACACACACCCAGGTACACTGGGCTACATGACCACGATGTCGCAATAGCCCCTAATAAGAATCAATAACAGCTAGCCGCTACACCTTGAGGTGGTCAATTTCCAAATTTATTCATTGTCAATTTAATAACTTTTAGGTAGATTTCTTTAGAAAGCTAACTATTGCAATGGGTCCCATGTTTCGACTTCCGGAAAATTTCGACATATCTTCGCGTTTCACATCCCCCAGACCCCAAAACCACCGTCAGTTCAAAAGTTTATATATAATTTATGTATATATGTATCTATCTATCTATCTATATATATATATCAGTTTCTTGTGGACACGATAACTGCCGTAATTTTGCACCAATCACTTTGATTTTTTTACATAATATGTATCCCTATAAAATCTCGGTCGAGTTCGTTAATGGGCGAAATCGGTCAAAGGGGGTAAAAATGGGGGGCTTTTTTCGAAAAAGTGAAATATCGCTATAACTCTCTTAATACATGAAATATAGAATCCCTTCAAAGTTAATAATATGTGTCGGATAAGTGCCAAAAATTTATGTCAAATAAGTTTTTTGATAGCACCAACCATTGACCAAAGGGGTGGGAAAAAGTGGGTTTTTCGGGAAACATTAATCATATCTCTGTTAATAGGCACAATATCAAAACCGCACAAAATGGACAATATTCCTCCAATAATTACCTAAAACTTTTGTCTGAAAGAATTTTTGATATGACCCACCATTACGCCACGGGGTGAACAAAATGATTTAAATTATAAGAAAATGCCAAGTGCCAAGAGAGGTTGCCATGACAACTTTACTTTTAATTGATAAGGGATGACCATCAGCAGTTGCTATGACAACGCCACTGCACGAGATCACATTCAGTTTTCATATGTCAGTGGGAAGCGACTTCGGTATCGGAACTGGTAGCATGCTGAACTTCTATGCCCAAGGTCGCGGGTTCAAACCCGGCTGAAGTCGTCGGATTTACTAAGAGCGCTAAAAAACCTGAGTTTGCTTTCCTTCGGAGGGGAAGTTCCAACGTTCGTGCGAGTTGCTGATTGAGGTGGCATCTAGTAGCCAAGTTCACAGCTAGGTGTCGTTGACGGCAGTATTTTAGGTAGATTTCATTAGAAAGCTAACTATTGCAATGGGTACCATGTTTCGATTTCCGGAAAATTTCGACATATCTTCGCGTTTCACATCCCCCAGACCCCAAAACCACCGTCAGTTCAAAAGTTTATATATAATTTATGTAATATATGTATATATATGTATATCAGTTTCTTGTGGACACGATAACTGCCGTAATTTTGCACCAATCACTTTGAATTTTTTACCGAATATGTATACCCATAAAATCTCGGACGAGTTCGTTACTGGTCTAAATCGGTCGAAGGGGATGAAAATGGGGGACTTTTTTTTCTCGAAAAAATGAAATATTGCTATAACTCTCTTAATATGTGAAATATCGAATCCGTTCAAAGTTCATACTATGTGTCGGATAAAGCTCAGAAATTTATGTTTGAAACTTTTTTATGATAGCACCAACCATTGACCAAAGGGGTGGGAAAAAGTGTTTTTTTCGGGAAACATTAATCATATCTCTGTTAATAGGCACAATATCAAAACCGTACAAAATGGACAATATTCCCCTAATAATTACCTAAAACGTTTGTCTGAAAGAATTTTTGATATGAGCCACCATTGCGCCAAGGGATGAGAAAAATGATTTCGGAATTATAAGAAAATGCCAAGAGCTATCAGTGGTTGACATGGCAACACTACTAAATTGATGAGGGATGAGCCATCAGACGTTGCCATGACAACGCACTTGCGCGAGATCAGATTCAGATTTCCATCTGACTAAGTGTGAAGCGGCTTCGGTGACGTAACTGGTAGCATACTGAACTTCTATGCCCAAGGTCGCGGGTTCAAAGCCGGCCAAAGTCGTCGGATTTTCTAAGAGCGCTAAAAATCCCTCAGTAAGCTTTCCTTTGGAGGGGAAGTTCCAACGTTCGTTGCGAGTTGCTGATTGAGGTGGCATCTAGTAGCCAAGTTCACAGCTGGGTGGCGTTGACGTTAGTATCTGGTAGCAACATTAGGAACTACTGCTTGAAATTTAGCGTCTGCATTCCTTACCTGAATTACAGACTAATACAGCCATCACAATTCACACCGTTTATCAGACAGATTCTACACTCACCCAAAGTACACGGGGTTATATGACCGCGTTGTCGCAGCCCCTAAACTGAGGAACCAACCAACATCTCTGCGGGAGATATAATGTTGCGTGAAGAAGTAACAGACCGTTACATAGTTACACATCAGTGTCGAAACCTTGCATAAGGACAGTGTGACCACAAGTACAACAAGTAGTTCCGTGAAGAACTGTACAGCCTATTTTCATATATCCTGCTCATGTTAATTGCCTCTATCAACATACAAAATTTCAGATTAATTGCTGTATCAGATTCGTAGATATTGAGAACCGTCTAAATATTTCAGATGGTCGCCAGGTTGGATTTTTATTTTTGTACTATTATATTAAGATTATTGTGTAAGTGTGGTATTCAAACTTGAATCGCATGATTAGAACACAAGAAGTAAAAACGAGATTTTAAAATTACGCACAGCAGCCATCTTGTGATTATGCAAACAATTGAAATAAATTAGATGCCAGTGGATCAACATTTGTGTAAGCATTTAAAACGTGCAACGTTTCACGGCACTCGGATAGTTAATTCGCGAGAAACGTCCATTTAAATATTTATACTTCGCGTCGCCGCCATGTTGGATTCGTGCTCACCAGGTTACTGAAAGTCCTATAGGTGAACATATGTTCATAGTCTCTATGAACATAAAAATTTCAGTTTGGTTGCTGTAAAAGATTCATATATATTGAGAACCGTCTAAATATTACGGAAGCTTGCCATTTAGGATTGTTATATGTATAGGCCATAGAGTTATGTACCATTCAAGGTCACTTATTGCCTAGGTTCATTATTCAAACTTTCACTTCGATCGCATGATTACGACACAAGAAATAAAAACTTAATTTTAAAATTTGGCACAGCCGCCATCTTGAGGTTATGTAAACAATTGAATTAAATTAGATGGCAGTACATTACAATCTGCAAAATCATTTACTGTACCACATTTCACTGCGCTCAGAGAGTTAACTCACGAGAAAAGTCTATTAAAATATTTCAAATTCGCTTGGTCGCCATGTTCGTTTTGTACTTTACAGGTTTATGAATTATACATAGGTAAACTTGTATCAGTACCCTTTATCACCGTACAAAATTGCAGGGTGATATCTGTAATAGTTTCGGGGATATAGAATGTCAGTGAAATATTTCGCACAGCCACCATTTTGAGGTTATGTAAACAATTGAACTAAATTAGACTCCAGTGCATTGCAATGTGTATAAATATTTGCTGTACCAAGTTTCATTACGTTTGGATAGTTAAATCGCGAGAAAAGTCTATTTAAAGGCTCCATTTCGCTTGGCCGTCATGTTGGTTATGAAGTAACCAGGTTTTTGAAAGTTTCATAGGTGAACTTCTAGTAGTACCCTTTATCACCGTACACAATTTCAGGGCGATATCCGTTATAGTTTCGTAGATACTGAATGCTAGTGAAATATTTCGCACAGCCGCCATGTTGGATTGGTGAGACGTAACAAAATTCGATGGGCACGGTCGACGTCGCCGGGAATAGTGCTATGAACTTACTGAGTTTCACTGAAATCGCTCCAGCCGTTTAGATTTTATTAGGGACACACACACACACACACACACCTCACACACACACACACACACACACACACACACACACACGGACAAAAGGTGATCTCATAAGCCTATTTTTTCAAAGTTGAAAATAGGCTAAAAATGGACTCCAAATGACAAGAAGGTTACCGTCCCCGTAAGACAATAAAATGTTTAAAATATGTTTAAAATGAAGAAAAACTAAGTTAATTAATCTCCAATTATAAAATACTTTCACGCGATAAATGAGGTCTGATCCTTCTACGAAAACCTGCATATTCTGCCTATTTTCGCCTATCTCCAAGTTTGTCCGGTGAAATCTACCTCCGCCTTCCGGCGTGCCGAGAGGACTTTTTTTCTTTGAAAAATGCATTTACTGTATTTGTTCATTCATTTCTGGGAGATAGCATCTTTGTCATCTTTTGTGTTTGTAGATTTTATAAATAACCTGTGTTATTACGGTAATGGAACTGTATTGTATCTGTCTAATTATTTGGTCTAAGACTACGGTTTGTTGCTCCGTAACTTGAAACAAGGTTTCCGGTTATTTGTCTGGTGTAGTATGAATAACCCTCATGATTAACCATACTTAAGGTGGGTATTGCCAGCCCTGAGATTCTAATCTCGGATCCCAAAGCACAGAGCTAGCTAGTCCAACATTAGAGATCGCTTTAGTTTGGCTATGGTGGTCTGTACCTACATATAAATCGTAACCTGCGTTCATTGACAGATGAAATGTTGTAATCAAAACTACCTACTATACATCCCGTATTAGCTACGGAGAGTGAGCTGGAAGTAAGAGCCGTTCCACACGGTATGTACAACAGGGAATTCTTGCATAATGAATGAACAAGCGACACCTGCGGCTTCAGAGGAATAACGATTCTAAATGCTTGGACTATATATTTTCATAGCCGTAAATTTATATTGCACGCAGAAGGTTGGCCGGAAGTTTTTTACAGGTTTTATTTTACAACTTCATATTGCTCATCCCTAATGGTTTAGATTCATAAAAAATGCACGATATTTATTCCATGTCGTTTAATTGTCCTATTTAGTCAATGGACTCTTCAGATATATTCTCAAGCACGATGGTCTATCGAATGCTAATAGCTTGAGAAAGGATGGCTGCTGAGTGAGCCTGCGCAGTAATTGGTTTAACCTAGTGGTTACCTGGGGGAAGGACCGACAGCGGTGGCTACGCACGCCAAAGCGCAGCGATTGGTCATGGGGTCAAGTTCTCTAATGACTCGGTAGACTATGTGTTAAGCCGCACCGTCAGCCATATTTTTTCGTGGTTTCCCATTTCAACACCAGGCAAATGCTGGGTCTCTATTTACCTTTATTTACCTTTATTTACCTTCTGACAGGTCACGGCCGCTTCTTTCCACATCCTTGCCCAGTTGAATTCATCTACATCTATTCCATCTCTCATCCCGGCTCGCAGGTCAACAACGGGCGTCGACTAGAAAGATCTGCACTCGGCCTCTCAGGAGGCCACACGGCAAAAAGGAAACGGTGAGACGGGGAGAACCGCCGCCCCAATGCTAGCTCAGCTCTGGCTGTAAACAGTGCTTAGTTCCTAACTTAGTTTTCCATCACGTGGCCCAGTGGCTATCAATCTCGGCTGTCACCCCGGAGGTCGGGTTCGATTCTCGGCTCTGACAAGAAATCGAATTCTGGTCTGAGGGTTGGAACAAAGGATCAATCAGATTCGTGAGGCAAGATTGAGATTGGGTTCGATATCCACTTCAGCCATCCTGTACGTGGTTTTTCGTGGTTTCCCACTTCTCCACAAGGCAAACACTAGGAGAGTTCCTAAATGAAAGCCACGGCTGCCTCTTTCCCAAGTCTCACCTGAATTAAAATAGACACACTAGTACAGACACCACAGTAATACAGGTTATGAGATAAATTCGGAATACAGATACACCCAAGTAAACGGGGCTAAATGACCACTATGACCAAATCCCTAAAACTGAAAAACGAAAACAACAACAAAACTAACTTGGCCATCGGTAATCTTTTTCAAAATATGATAATAATACAGTAGGTCAAATGTTATTGGTTCCTTTTAACTACTGAGGCTTTTCGAGACGCTGGGGTGCCGGAATTGTGCCCCAAAGGGGATTCTTAACTTGTAAATCTACTGACACGACTCTCTCACATTTGCACACCCTCAAATGCTAACTGACTGCGCCACGATTTTATCCTGCAACCTTGGGCACAGCAAGCGAGAACGTTACTTCTGCGCCACGCAGCCAATCGTTCTAAATATGAATGAGATTCCTTTAGAGGACTTCAGGGGTTCGTCAAAAGAAAAACCGACTTGTTGAGGGGGCTGATGATCACGATGAACTAACTACTACATGATGCAATGTAGCCTATAAATCTACCGGTGTTTATTGTTCTTTATATGACTCACACTACAGGATACGCTATAAGCCAATCCGCTTAGCATGTCTCGCACAGTGAGCAGAAATACTTCACTATGTGGTGGCTGAGAATGGGCTTGCTTGGCAAGTGATTATTTCCTCTTCGTGTGAATACAGCTTTGACTCACTCTCTCCAAACTCTTATCCAAACAGAGCTATCCCCTATCTCGTCTCCTTTGCCTTTTGTCAGAACTATTCCTAGCAGGAACCACGCTGTACATCGGACATGTGAAATACCTGTGGTGAACATAGGACAGCCGATGGGTCGCTGGCTTCCTATAGACCTGTAAATAGGAGGCAAAAGTTAGAGAGCTAGAGGGTGAAACTTACCATTCAACTTCTTGGCACAAGCAATGAAAACATGGTTGGATGTCTATATCGCCCATAGTCCATGTTATCCACGCAGCCCTCTGAAATGTCTTCTCCATTCCATGAGAAACCTGTTCAAGTATCTGAGTATTACACAGCCAGCGTCTTTACTATATGAACATACAAATAAACTATACAGCACTATTACAGCCATCACAATAACACAGGTTATCATACAAATTACACACTCGCACACATACCCAAGTACACGGGGCCACATTACCACGAAGTCGTAGAGTCTCTATATCAATCTGAAAAACCAATATACTGCTCAGGATCTAACCGACGGTCGCGAGATTTAGCGTCCAGGTACGGCAATGTGTGTTAATTTACTGTTTTTGTTAAAAGTTCATGCATGTGAGATTTTCAAAGTGAAATATCTCATAGTGTGTTTCGGAATCCACGTAAAATTGGAGGTCTCGTGGCTTATGATCGCAAGTCACTTAAAACTACAAGCTTCCTGTTTCAAAAATTCATCAGCGTCATAAATATAAGATGGCGACAGCAAGTGACTTTTTAAAATCTCTAAAACAATGATACCTACCAAGCAATTCGATGGTGAGAATGGAAGATCTCGTAAGCCACCATGCGACTCCTTTACATTGTCTAGCTTATATCTGCTGTATTATACATTTCCCAGCTATGAGTGCACATCAATATCCTTTGCAAGTGGCCATAGGATTTATGGATGCGGATATCCAAGGATAATCCCGCGGATATCCGCAAATTATTTAGCCATGTGGATATATAGTTTGGACGGATAGCGGATAAGCTGCGCATAATGTTTGGGGTAAATGTGCGGATAGATCTTAGTTTACAATCCGAACTTGTTGATTATTATTGCTAGGACCCGGATGCTTGTATTATTATTAAAGAAACGCGCACAAGTTGTGCATTAAGCATACAAATACATTTACACTACATTCATTTATATTTCACTTTGTTTCAGTCTTAATGGTTCTAAGCAGGTCTGGATTATTGACTTGGATAGTTTTCTGCATGTTGTAATGTGGTATCGATCACATGGGCGTTCACAAAGGTCACATACACATGTTTCGTTCGGCTCGTGATGGTTCTTCACTGTGCACACTCTGTGGTGGTATCCGTGCGTTGCCAAAAAGTTCATGAAATGGCACTGGTCTTGGTTTGTTTCTATCCATGATCTATTCACCATGGCCTCCGTTGCATAGAAGTCAGGCCATCTCTCTTGTGACATATCATTATCTTTTCCCTTATGCTTTTTCCATGACAAATGTAAGATGATGATTTAGGCTAATCTCATTTGTGAGGCGTGCAGATGGACGCGGACCATTGAGACCTAAGTCGAGACCTTTAACATATGCTGAACTAGATGGAGCACTGACCATCCAATGACTACACTCTTCGAGTAGAGGTTGTAGAATAAGTTTTAATTATCAAAACAAGACATAGCAAAAGGGAAAACGAGGGGTGCATGAAATGGTAGGATGAGGGATGAAGGGGCTGTAATAAATAGTACACATGATTACAAAACAGTAAAATATAAAACTATGAAAATAGAACTATAAAAGAGAAAAGGTTGACGACGAGGAGAAGCCTAAGTCACTGGAGATCGTTCATTAGAGGGGCATAATTTAAGAATAGTGTGAATAGTACGTTTCGTTCCACCACAGGCTGACTACCGGAAAGTAGTGAGAAGCATCATTCTGAGAAGTACATGAACACGTGTATCCCACGAACCGTCTATCCGTCCACCCTTATATTAAAATGCATGTCACAACAAACAACCCAAAGAAACAAACCTTTACAATAACAACGACCCTTAAATGTCACGTCAAGAAACACAAAATTGAACATACGACAGCAAAACGACAACACTTCACAGAACATGACGTGACGTGACATACAGTACAAACCCCGCAAAGAAACATAGATCGGTTCAATAAAATAAACAAAGACAAAATCCCAAATGAAGATAAAATAAAACGATTTCATGAGCTGGTAGAATAAAACTTCTGTCGAACGAAATTACGATCACTTAGATGTTTTACTACTGACCACTAGATGGAAATAGCGTCGAACGGATCTTAAAATTGTACCGTATCATCATTCAAATGATGTCATTAAGAAAAGGGTTGCAATTCTGGCTGAATATGGTTCATTTTAAACAAAGCACATGGCACACACAGCCTAGGGGAACGACTTTCTCCTGAAATGTACAAATGTGTTGCTCTAATACTATATGCTTAAAATTTAAAATATTATTGTAATGTCAGTGGATTCGGATATCAAACATGTGGATAAAAGTTGTTTGGATGTGGGGTGGTTGAGGATAACAGTCGTTCGGATGCGGGGCGGATGCGAATTACGTTTTGTTTATCGGCGCAGGGCTCTAGCCGTAGGAAACTCAACTTTAGATGCAATGTTCGGCGGGAGTGTATATCCACGCACATATACAGGGTCATAGAAAAATAATGCCTACATTTCAAAAAATTATAACACCGAAACCCTTTATGTTAAACGTGTAATTCTTTCACTGAACGCCAGCTGGTTAAAGTAAGTTTTGTTTTGGAGGGGACGTGACCTGGCTATGCGCACACTAGATGCGCAGTAGCCAAGGTCGGCCGGGGGAGCGCGCGCGCCAATGACTGTACCGCCCGACAAACAGCACCTGATTACAAAGCTGTCATTTGATGGTTTAATCAGTTAAAGGAAACAGGCACAGTAGAGAAAAAAATCTAGGCCAGGCCGACCACCAACATCAGCATTGAACGCACGCTTTCCCAATGGCTGGATTGGTACGTGCAATCATTTCAGGAGTAACTGTCAAGATGGCGGCAGAAATTCGCTCCCGCAGGTGCTCAAAATCCCGATTTTTTTCTGCATAAACAATGTTTTTAATGTACCCCCAGAAAAAAATCCAAAAGGGTTAGGTCAGGACTTCATTGGCGCGCGCGTGCCCCCGGACGACCTTGGCTACTGCGCATCTAGTGTGCGCATAGCAAGGTCACGTCCCCTCCAAAACAAAACTTACTTTAACCAGCTGGCGTTTAGTGAAAGAATTACACGTTTAACATAAAGGGTTTCGATGCTATAATGTTTTGAAATGTTGGTATTATTTTTCTATGACCCTGTATTAGTTGTCGCCAGCTAACAAATAGTGCTTCAGAATCGACAGTCGTTCATAAAAACTGTTTTAGGATATAGGAGAAGTTGAATACTTGTCCTCAGTATTTCAAGTGTGTGGGGTAGAAAATGAGACACATTAGTTATGAACCACCTGTTGATTACTAATTATCACACTACTGTCGACCAAAGTATTATGTGTACTCGAGTTTGAAGGTTGTTCGTTAAGTAGCCAATAGACCTACATAAAATCCAATACCATCAACGTTTTCGTCGTTCTATTCTACGTTAGTTCATGTAGGTTTGGATTTTTTAATTTATATTTTAATATTTTTTATCGCAGTTGGAACACAAAAAGTGCACGTTTTTAAGCGTGTTTCAACCATGCGTCACATTTAAGAATTATTATCTCAAGAACCCTTCATCAGATTGAATCCAAATTTTAACACAATATGCATTGGAATGTTGTATAACTGGTTTATTAATTTCACAATTGTGTGTGTCCAAGAAACAAAGTTGTTATCATTGTTGTAAGGTAACTTTTCTCGGCTCGGGGTGGTTGGAAAATGTAGTTCTTGGTTGCGTTGTAATCGGTATACATCAAAAAGTTATGCTGTATGACTGTGAAATACGTAAATTAATTCACTTATTTTATATCGGTTTGTATTTCTACGGGGAAATAACACATGTTTCACCAGCTAGCCGCTCCGGCAAACACTGTACAGCGTTGCTGAGATGGAGCCCATCTCTTCTGAGCGAGACGCGCCATGATGCGTGTGGGCACCATTACGGCAACGCTGTACAGCTATTGCCGGAGCGGCTAGCAGGTGAAACATGTGTTATTTCCCCGTAGAAATACAAACCGATATAAAATAAGTGAATAAATTTACGTATTTCACAGTCATACAGCATAACTTTTGGATGTATAAGGATTACAATGCAACCAAGAACTACATTTTCCAACCACCCCGAGCCGAGAAAAAGTTACCTTACAAAAATGATAACAACTTTGTTTCTTGGACACACACAATTGTGAAATTAATAAACCAGTTATACAACATTCCAATGTATATTGTGTTAAAATTTGGATTCGATCTGATGACGGGTTTTTGAGATAATAATTCGTAAATGTGACGCATGGTTGAAACACGCTTAAAAACGTGCACTTTTTGTGTTCCAACTGCGATAAAAAATATTAAAATATAAATAAAAAATTCTAAACCTACATGAACTAACGTAAAATTGAACGACGAAAATGTTGATGTTATTGGATTTTATGTACGTCTATTGGTTACTTCACAAACAACCTTCAAACTCGAGTGCACATAATACTTTGGTCGACAGTAGTACAGAAACGGCAATTTCACTGGGTTCATACAAAACTCTCATACATAGTAGAAATGAAATACGTATGTTTATGGTGTCTCTTGTTTCGAAATGTGTGGATATGATACAATGTTGATTTGAAAGAGCATGCATAGATGCTTTTGGTCTCACGTACAGAGTGAAGGTTATTTGGATATTAAAAACAAGATGTTCAGTAAAGGAACATATAGCCTACTTTCTCCTAAATGCATGGGTATTGTTATAACTCTTTGTCCTTTTCAAGGAGTATAATTGAATGTTGGTTGTAGTAGCTTGTTGAAATACAACGTGCTATAGGGATATTAAACATGAATATGAGGTGTCCTTTGCTAGTGCTACCTCTGTAAAAAAATTCATTCAATTCGGTTTCACCGTGTTTGAATTGATCTGGGGAATGGATTTGCACACACACATGGCCGCTATTTGCAAAATATTGGGCTGATGACCTTGTAGTCAGTCATAAGATGCTTTCCACAAAAAGGCATGTTGTTACAAAATCCGGTAGAGATCAAATTATTAGGATGGTCGAAATTTGATTTAAGCTTTTAACATTTGGGTGGCCGTCATTCCGTTTCCGTCAAGATGGCGGCGATATAATACATGACACTGAGGTGCCTTTTGCTAGTGCTACCTCTGTACCAAATTTCGTTCAATTCGGTTTCACCGTGTTTGAATTGATAGGGAGAATCGATTTGCACACATACTTGGCCACCATCTGCAAACTATTAGGCTGATGATCTAGCAGTTTGGTCAGAATATGCTTCCCATATAAAGGTTTGTTGTTGCAAAATTTGGTAGAGATTAGATTATTAGGTTGGTCGTAATTACATTTTAGCCTTTAACATTTGGGTGGCCGCGATTACGTTTCCGTAAAGATGGCGGTGATATAAAACATGACACTGAGGTGGCCTTTTGTAGTGCTACCTCTGTACCAAATTTCGTTCCATTCGGTTTCACCGTGTTCGAATTAATAGGGGGAATCGATTTTCACACAAAGATGGCCGCCATCCGCAAAATATTAGGCTAATGACCTATTAGTTTGGTCAAAGGATGCTCCCTTCATAATGGTATGTTGATGCAAAATTTGGTAGAGATCGGATGATTAGGTTAATCGTAATTTGATTTAAGCTTTGAATATTTGTGTGGCCGCCATTACGTTTCCGTCAAGATGGCGGCGATATAGAACATGAAACTGAGGTGCCCTTTGCTAGTGCTACCTCTGTACCAAATTTCATTCTATTCGGTTTCACCGTGTTCGAATTAATAGGGGTAATCGATTTTGACACAAAGATGGCCGCCATCCGCAAACTATTGGGCTAATGACCTATTAGATTTGTCAAAGGATGCTTCCTCCATAAAGGTATGTTGTTGCAAAATTTGGTAGAGATCGGATGATTAGGTGAGTCGTAATTTGATTTAAGCTTTGAACATTTGTGTGGCCGCCATTACGTTTCCGTCAAGATGGCGGTGATATAAAACATGACACTGAGGTGCCCTTTGCTAGTGCTACCTCTGTACCAAACTTCATTCCATTCGGTTTCACCGTGTTCGAATTAATAGGGGTAATCCATTTTGACACAAAGATGGCCGCCATCCGCAAACTATTAGGCTAATGACCTATTAGATTTGTCAAAGGATGCCCCCTTCATCTAGGTATGTTTTTGCAAAATTTGGTAGAGATCGGATGATAGGTTAGTCGTAATTTGATTTAAGCTTTGAACATTTGGGTGGCCGCCATTTCGTTTCCGTCAAGATGGCGGCGATATAAAACATGACACTGGGGTGCCCTTTGCTAGTGCTACCTCTGCACCAAATTTCATTCCATTCGGTTTCACCGTGTTTGAATTAATAGGGGTAATCAATTTTGACACAAAGATGGCCGCCATCCGCAAACTATTAGGCTAATGACCTATTAGATTTGTCAAAAGATGCTCCCTCCATAAAGGTAGGTTGTTGCAAAATTTGGTAGAGATCGGATGATTAGGTTAGTCGTAATTTGATTTAAGCTTTGAACATTTGTGTGGCCGCCATTACGTTTCCGTCAAGATGGCGGCGATATAAAACATGACACTGGGGTGCCCTTTGCTAGTACTACCTCTGTACCAAATTTCGTTCTATTCGGTTTCACCGTGTTCGAATTAATAGGGGCAATCGATTTTCACACAAAGATGGCCGCCATCCGCAAACTATTAGGCTGATGACCTATTAGTTTGGTCAAAGGATGTTGCCCCCATAAAGGTATGTTGTTGCAAAATTTGGTAGAGATCGGATGATTAGTTTAGTCGTAATTTGATTTAAGCTTTGAACATTTGTGTGGCCGCCATTTCGTTTCCGTCAAGATGGCGGCGATATAAAACATGACACTGAGGTGTCCTTTGCTAGTGCTACCTTTGTACCAAATTTCGTTCAATTTGCGCTCACCGTGTTCGAATTGATAGGGGGGGACAGACATTCAGAGTCCACACACTCACACCACACACACACACACACACACACATACTCACTCACATACACACACACATACTCACTTTTTTTCGCCCTGTAGTGATCTCATAAGTCTACTTTCATTTTTTGCAAAAATCGAAAGTAGGCTAATAATCGCAGCCAATTTCTCTGTACTAATGTAATGTCAGCTCCAGATGTAATCAATACATTCAAGATTAATGACTTTGTCTTGGAGAATCTACAGTTCTAGTTGTATTTATTTTTCCTGACCAGCATGCAACTACAAAATTAGAAACGCAATGGCATTAATAGTCAATAAATAATGAGCAAATCAAATGCCTACAGTACCTAGCCTATAAGTCACGTCTCTGCCTTTAACCCTTACAGAGAACAAAACACGCACGGAATTAAGGTTAGTTTTTCACTTACAAATGTATTGATGAACAACAATATAAAAGTGTTACAGTGCACACTAAAACAATGGCATATGTGGGCATGAAAACGAAGTTCCAATCGAAAACGATAAAATTGTGATTATAAGCAGTTGTGATTGGTTGAAATCTCTGATATTAGGCCTATTATTACGCCAATGATCATGATGGGAATCAATTTAATGCATGTAATTCATCGAGATATGAATCCCTACCGGGCTTCAAGGCTAACTGACCTTCCTGGTTCCACTGTTTGATGCGTAGGAGATATAGGGAAGAAAGCGGACATGTTAGTAGGGGCTAAAGTGCAAAACCACTTCATTTTTCAGTTGTTCTCATAAGACTGAACGTACTAGTTCAGGCCAAAAGAAGCCAAAAGTCCCTATTGACTTCAAATTGGCAGGTAAAAAGGAAGTAGGAGACTTCTGTTGCTTAGGAAGCAAAATAACCAGTGATGGACGAAGCAAAGAAGTTATAACAAGATGTTCTGCAAAGAACATATAGCCTGCTTTCCCCTAAATGTATGGGTATACTTATAACTCTTTGTCCTCATCCCTAAAACAATCACCTCTACCACCATGTATTGTTTGTTTTCCTTTATATTGATAATTAGCCAGTAATGGTCAAAATCAATACTATATACTATATGATGATTGAATAATAAAACTAATAATTATTGTAATGCATTCACGTCCGTAAATCTCGATATTAAACCTCCAAACTTAAGAATCTTTCGTTCTGGGTATCTTCGCCTTTAAAAATCCGCGGCGATCACAGTAGGTTGATGCTGCAACCTAGCAGTGAATTAATATATATCTTGTACGCCCCTGAGTGTTGAAGGAAGGCAGTTTAGAGCAGCCAGGAGGGAGGTGATCCGCTGACAGTGCTTAAAGGTAATCGGAGCCCAGTCGTGACGACAAGTTGAAGTAATACAAAATTGCAATACTTCAGGAGGGCAGGGATTCACAAAACAGAATGTTTGGAACAATTGCCAACGTAATCCGCAAGAGGACAGCACCTTACAGAGGCAATGAGAAGGCTGTGGTTGATGACGTGTATCTTGTTCTTCTATTCTCCTTTTTCTAATGTCTTCTGTTTATATGCAATGCTGGGGCTGTGATTATTAATAAACGAGTGTATACATTAGCCTCTCATTTGAGCTAAGTGGAATTTTATTTAGTATCGGTGTAAAGAGCTCGTGCACATCATTTGTAAAGTAATTCAAGTAAAAAGAAAGTTAACTCTAGTAGTATTCGATCACCAGTCAACCGCGGGAGAGACTAACGCGCTAGCCCAGAGCCAACCATGTCCATAACACCTCAGTGTTATTAACTGACTTAGATACAACGTGTTAGCAAATAATGTCTTGAAATAAACGATTTCTTCACTGCAGTACATCTTCATTATAAATCATTTCATTCAAAGTTTATATTATTTATATCAATAGGCTATATCACATACAACATACTAAAACTACTGAAATACAGGACAGGCATAAGAGGTCATCTGCCATCTTGTCATGTGACAGAGACGTCTCAGCTCTTTTAAGCCACTCATACAGTATAATATTATAATATTAAATTATAATAAATAACGGATCACGTCCTTTAGGATAGCTTTAACCACCCTTGGTTCGATAATCGGAATTGGTGGGTCTTAAGCTATTGATTATAATGGTTGCATAATTCACATGGCCACCATCCTGAAATGGAACGGCTGATGACCTTGTAGTTTGGATGAAAGACGCATCCTATATTAAGGTATGTTGTTACCAAATTTGGTAGAGATCGGATGATTTGTTTAGTCGTAATTTGATTTTACGTGTTAAACGTTTGAGTGGCTGCCATTGAGTTTTGGTAAAGAAGGCGGCAATATAAAATATGACACTGAGGTGCCCTTTGCTAGTGATACCTCTGTACTAAATTTCATTCAATTCGGATTCAACGAGTTTGAATTGATAGGGAGGGGGGAGAGGGGGGGGGGGGCAGACATGCAGAGTACACACACACACACACACACACACACACACACACACAGACAGACAGACACACAATTTTTGATCCTGTGTAGATCTCATGTCTACCTTCATTTTTTGCAAAAAGGAAAGCAGGCTAAAAAGTAGCTTGGCACAGGCAAGGAAAGCATTTCTACAGAGAAGATATCTATCTATTGACAACAAATATATATTAAGGTATTAGAAAGTAATTTTAAAGCTTTTTTCTAGAGCGTGGCACTCTATGGAAGTAAAACTTGTACCGTTGGAGCAGCAGAGAAGAGAAGAATTGAAGCGTTTGAAATGTGGTGTTACAGGAGAATGATGGAGATCAGATGTGTAGATAGGTTTACAAATGAAGAGGTGTTAAGACGAGTGGGAGAGCAGAGATGTTTCTGGTGACTGCTAATGAAGAGAAGTATTAGGTTGGTAGGACACACACTAAGACACCCAGCAGTAGCAAACTTAGTTATAGAAGGAAGGGTCGATGATAAGAACTGTAGGGGAAGACCAAAGTTAGAATATGTTAAAGAGATTGCGTTGGATGTAGGGTGTGGTAGTTATGTAGATATTAAACGATTAGCTCAGGCCAGGGAAGAATGGAGGGCTGCATCAAACCAGTCAAAAGATTGAAGACTCTAACACACTCAACAGAAGATTGACGAAATACAGTACATTGCTACGTACAGATTATTAAGAAATGAATACAACAGCGCATAAATCTACTAGTCAATTATTGGTGTTTTTTGTGAGCAAATTAATTATGGTAAGCAGAAAGGAGGGTGTGATAATCTCAACAATATCAGGCATAGTGTACCGCAATTGACTGGATTTGATAAAATTCTTCCACGCCATTGGTCCAATTCGAAAAATTATTGTTATCAGATTTCATAATACGGACTGACAATATGAAAGGATTTGGCAACTCTTCTCACCCAACTATCTCAGGTCTGGAGGTAAAAGGCAGTGGACTGGTCGTAAAGTGGATTCTCTGTTTACTGCAAGGTTCCGTGCTGCGTCAGATTCCTGCAAAGTGGAGCGCGAAATTACTCGAGAACTGCGTGTTCTGGTTCCCATACAATCTTCACTTCGTACGGCAGGTCCAAAAAACTAATCACCACCTCACCCGTCTAAATCAAACCATGCTTCACAAGAAAGTCCTTCATAAACCTTATTCTAAAATGTAGGACAAGATTAACTCTCAAATTAGTGAATAAGTCTGCTTGTTTTATGAAACTCTCAGTCAACATTTGAAGTTGGTTATTCCGCCCGCGCGGAGCAGAAAATGAGAGGCGTAAGCTCTGAACCGTAGGAGCAAATGATCGTTCGCTTATTACGCACTACCTCAACTCTTAATTGGCAATTCCTCTTCGCACACTCCGTCCGACAGAATAATACTGCTGTAGAGGCTTCTTGTTCAGTGTTGAGATTAGTTGGGCATAGGGACACATTGATTATCTCCTGCGTGTACCTACCGTGAATTGATACTCTATTCCATTCCATCCAGACAGCGCTCCCGCCGCGATCTAAGGCAGTGCTCCGAGCGCTTTGTTGGATGGTAGTTTCAGAAGTGGTGGAAGGAGCTTGGCTGGCTGAGCACGCTGAAGTGTGCAGCCGATCCTTCAGTCGCTAGTCTAGTCCAATGCGCTTTGTTGGCTGCGTGTAAGTAAATCAGTTTCGAAGTGGTCATGATTGAACAGCATACAAAAAAGGAGTGGTGAAGCAGCAGTCTTTAAAGCAGAATGGGAAATTTCATTTTTCTGTTCAGCTTATAAAGGGCATGCCAAATGTTTAGTGTGCAACAGAGATGTAATGTGTTAAAAAGAACACAATTTGTTGTTGAATTTTCTTCTCTAATATGTTCACATTTCAGTTTGGAATAAATCACAATATTCTTTACTTAACACTTGTGTTCGTTTCCTGCAGATTCCACACATCGGAATACCATTCGATTTGTATATGCGGTATATTTGTTATGGAAAAACAGCCCTAGTAATATGTCAATAATCCCACAAGAGCCGTCGGCCCCACGACTGTACGTACGTATCTAATCAGCGTGGTCCGAACATCGTCCGTCTCCTCGTTGCCACAGTGTAGTGGTGGTAGGGGAAGGAGCGCTAGTCTGACTGCCCAGTGCTCCCCGAGCGCGTCCGCGCTCCCGGAGAGCAATGAATGGATGGCCTTGCCCTATTCGGTTAATATCGCAAGTGATTCATATCTTTTACGCAGCAGAACAAATCTTTTGTTGCATTAGAAACAATTTAATTTAAGTGAGCTGATCTTAGATCTGAGATTAGTTAGTCTCTATAAACTACAATTCGTTTAAAATTCAATATTATTCGTTCCATAGTAATGCACATTTGCACACTGAATTTGGATATTTAGGATATTACGAAATTGAGATTAGTTCCATTTATCCAAACTATACTGATTCATCAGTATAAGTTTTAGCACGCATGAGACAGAGCACTTGTTTAGATCTTAAAATAACTTTATATATATATGCCGTTGTTGGGGTCTTTAGTCCTTTGAATGGTTTGTTGCAGGCTTCCATGTCTCTCTGTCCTGAGGTAATCGTTTCTGCTCTTCATAGCTACAACACCCTATATCCGAGGCAATCTGTTTAACATATTCTAAATTTGGTCTACCCCTATAGCTCATGTCCTCAAACGTATGTTCCATAACCAGGCTTTTTTTATTCCTAGGTGTATGTATGTGTCCTATTAACCTATCTCTTGTCTTCATTAGCAGTCGCTGGTGGCATCTCTCCTCTCCCACCCTTCTTAATACCTCTTCATTTGTTACTCTATCTACCCATCTGATCTTCATCATTCTCCTGTAACACCACATTTCAAATGCTTCTATTCTTCCCTTTACTGCTACTCCAACAGTCCAAGTTTCACTTCCATAGAGTGCCTCGCTCCAGACAAAGGTTTTCAAAAATGACTTCCTAATATCTAAATCAATGTGATGTCGACGAATTTATTTTCTATAGAAATGCTTTCTTTGCTTGAGCCAATCTACTTTTTATATCCGCTTTGCTTCGTCCACCATTGTTAACATAGCATGTATATGCACATGCACATACAGGTGTAAGACAATGCAAAGTAGACGGATGCCTGTAACGGCAATATGAACTATTATAATTAAAACTGCATGAAATCTAGAGCATCCACAAAGAATCTGATTTCACATCTGGAATCAGCACTGCATGGATGTAATAATAATATATATGCATTTTGTGTTGTTGTTTCATTTTAGAGGCAGGGACATCGTGGTCATTTTCCCCCGTGTACTGCAACCATTCTGATTGCAAGGCTCAGCTCTTTTGGGTTGGGAAAGTGGTGCTTTCTGAGAGTGCTGTTTGCATCTCTGTGTGGCATGGCAGGTGGCCTTGCCAATGAAGTTAGATGTTTTGTATATTCTTTTTGATGCTGTTTAATTTTATATGTATCTTTGACTTCTTGTTGTGGGCCCGTACTGGAGGATTTTGCAAGAGAGTTTTTTTTTAATCTTTGGAGATTGTAGGAAGCCATGTTAGTATCTGTTGAGATGGTTAGATGAGAAAAAGAGATATGTTAGGTTTGGATTATAAAAGTGGATTGCTTATAGATAACGAAGAAGCTGTATAGTGAGAATTAGTAATGAATTAAATGATTACCTGTGTTCCTATGGTGAGGAGCAGGTTCCTTTATGTTTTAATTGATGGTGATCTGAGTAATTAACGGTTAATAGAGGAATGTCCATCACATATATCAGGTATATGGACTATATATCTGCCCTGTTGTTAAAATAAAATATCCCTTGTGAGTTTAATCAACTACAACCCCGAATAGAAGACGTACGGTCACAATTGGCAACCCAACGTCGGGCACGAATAAGGGAAAGTAGAAAAACAAATGGAGGAGGATATGATGCGGGATATGCCCCAAATGCTACTAAGTAAATTCACCGGTGTGGAAGAGTCTTTAGGATCTGTAAGAGAGTCTTTAAGTACAAAAATAGAGTCAGTGAGTAAGGAGATAGGAGAAGTGAGCCAGCAAGGAGAGTCTATGAAAGTGCAAATAGAATCTATAGGTAAGCAGGTAGAATCTGTAAAGGTGTACGTAAACAAGGCAATAAAGAAGCAGACTGAAGCAACCAATGCTAAGATTGAGGAGTTAAGAAAGAAGTACAAGAACATAAAACTGTGATGAAAGAAGGAATAACGAAAAATAAGGATAGCGTGGATAGCCTTAAGGAGGAATAGGTGACATTGATGGAGAGGAATGAGAAGCTCAAGGAAGAGAGAGAATGAGGTGAAGAAGAACAAGGTTATATGGAGAAAGTGAATGATCTATGTGCGATTAAGGAGCAGGGAAATTATCCGAGATGTGGGGGGCGTGAGAAAGCAGGTGATATGGAAGAAACTGAAGGAGAGGAGGCAGGGGAAAGAAAGGAAAAGGTAGAAGAGAAAGGAGAAGCGGATAAGAAAGAAGGTGAAAAAGAAGGGCGTGAGAAAGCAGGTGATATGGCAGAAGCTGAAGAAGAGAAAGAAGAATCGGATAAAGTTGGTCATGAGGAGGACAGTAGCAGTCAAGAAAAAGAGGCTAAAAATGAAGGTAAAAGTGCAAGAGAAGGTCATGGAGAAGACAGCATACTGGAAGAAGATAAGGTGAAGAAGAAACAGGGGGGGGGGGGGAAATTGGAAGAAGAGAAAGGAACTGTGGAGTAAGACAAGGCAGACGAGGAAGAGGTGGAAAATGTGGAAAGGAAGAAGAGAGAAGTGGTTGAGAATGAAGACAAAGAGGACCAGGAGAATAGATAAAAGAATGAGTTGGAAAGCAAAGAGAAGGAGTAGGAAGAAGATGAGATGACAGTTAAAGGAAGATAAGAGAGTGAAGGATCAGACCAAAGGAAGAAGAAGAAAGGAAAATATGATATTAAATCAGAGGAGACAGAACAAAAGAAGAAAAAGACAGGAAAATATGATGATACTGAATCAGAGGAGACAGACCAAAGGAAGAAGAAAAAGAGAGGTTTGGAATACAGGAGACGGGAAGGCAGGAGGCATCGTAGAAGACGACGAAGCAGGCGTGGAGGCAGGAGGAGAAAGGGGAGAACGAAGATGATAACGATTCTGCCATTCCTTCTGATTGTGATGCTGTCCGATTTTCTGATGGAGGAGGAGTGTTTGACGAACTAGATGATATAGTTTTGGTTACTTCATCTAAGGAGAGTGATACAACGTTATGTGATGTTGATAATCTATAATTTGTTGTACTCTGTGCGTTTTTAGTATGCTTGATGTATATTACGTTTTATGTATGTATTTTTAATGTATGTGATCCTCACGTGCTTCTCACGTGAGAATCACATAGAGGGGCGATTGCAACCATTCTGATTGCAAGGCTCAGCTCTTTTGGGTTGGGAAAGTGGTGCTTTCTGAGAGTGCTGTTTGCATCTCTGTGTGGCATGGCAGGTGGCTTTGCCAATGAAGTTAGATGTTTTGTATATTCTTTTTGATGCTGTTTTATTTTTATATGTATCTTTGACTTCTTCTTGTGTGTCCGTACTGGAGGATTTTGTAAGAGAGTTTTTTTTAAATCTTTGGAGATTGTAGGAAGCCATGTTAGTATCTGTTGAGATGGTTGGATGAGAAAAAGAAATATGTTAGGTTTGGATTATAAAAGTGGATTGCTTATAGATAACGAAGAAGCTGTATAGTGAGAATTATTAATGAATTAAATGAATACCTGTGTTCCTATGGTGAGGTGAAGGTTCCTTTATGTTTTAATTGATGGTGATATGAGTAATTAACGGTTACCGTAATAGAGGAATGTCCATCACATATATCAGGCATATGTACTATATGTCTGCCCTGTTGTTAAAATAAAATATCCCTTGTGAGTATAATCAACTACAACCCCGAATAGAAGACGTACGGTCACAGTACTTGGGTATGTGTGTGTGCATGCATTTTGTGTGATAACCTGTGTCATTGCGATGGCTGTATTAGTGTGTGTATTTGTAATTAAGGTGAGGAATGGGAAAGAGGTGGCCACGGTCTTCAATTAGGAATAATGCCGGCATTCATCTGGAGTAGACGTGGGAAACAACGGAAAACCACATCTGAGGTAGTAGTCGAATCCACCTCTACTCAGTTTTTCCCCTCGAGGCTGAGTAAAACCCAAGTTGGTCCTGAGAGCAGAATTTCATTCTTGGCAGAGCCGGGAATTGAACCCAGGTGCGTATTGAATTTGTGTGATAAATTGTGTAATTGTGGAATCAGTGGCGTCCCTATCCTTACGTTAGAAATCATCCTGGCATATTTCTGGAGTACACTTCACGGGGGAGGGGCAAACAATAATGCAAGCCACTACACCATGGGGTGGTCGGTTGAGATGTTATAGAAATCCGTGGATAAGCGAAAGGAAAAACTTAAGTTTGATCAACTATCTCATAGAACCAAAATGGTGGGAGTATATACCCAATCATTCAGAGCCTTAGTACGCGCATTTACACGTTGACGATTCAATAATGTTAAAACTCATGCCATAAAGCATCGGAGAACACATTATTTGGAGTGGCGTTGGGCTACGGAATACTTCCCCAGAGAGTAGACAGTTCAGCGTGTAGCCTAGTAACATCACTCAGCTATTGTCACTCAGGCGTCTGTTCAGCCCCTACTCGCTAGGCTTCCCACTCAGCCTGGCGCAGAGGGGATGAAACCCTTAAAGCTCTTGAAAGCGCGCGAGCCTGTGCTAAGCTTGTTGTTGTGTTCAATCTGGTGCGAAGTACGACCAGAGAATAAACAGCACACAATAACATCCTATGCCATGGATTATGTGGAAGACTCTGCCTTAGAAGTGTGTATATTCCATTATTTTCTTAACTTGGAGGTTGGCCCTAACAGCAAGATGTGTGTGATTCCTTGGAAATGTATATAATTGTTGGATAAGATATATGACAGGCGAAATATTGTAATGTTAAGCCTCCGTGGCTTAGGCGGAAGCATGTCGGCCTCTCAGCACTGGGTCCGTGGTTCAAATCCCGGTCACTCCATGTGAGATTTGTGCTGGACAAAGTGGAGGCAGACAGGTTTTTCTCCGGGTACTCCGATTTTCCCTGTCACAATTTCATTCTAGCAACACTCTCCACTATCATTTCATTGCATCTGTCATTCATTTAATCATTGCCCCAGGGGAGTGCGACAGGCTTCGGCAGCCGCCACAGTTCATATCCTCGCCGCTAGATGGATGCTTCATTCATTCCATTCCCTAACCCGGTCGGTCGACTGGAAGCAGGCTGTGAATTTTCACAATATTATAATGTTAAGATAGTTATTGATAAGGCACCTTACGCTGTATGATCCCCCTTAAACCCTTGTTCGTGGTAACTTCTGTCCTACAGTGCGTAGCGTACCACACACTGTGCAATAGCTCTCACTGATGTTGTCCAGATATTGGCTGGCTACTCCTACTAGCCATTAATCAAACGTGCCTCCTTATTATCTCCGCTAGTTCTTGGCCGTTGTCGCCGACTTCTTGTGAGGACATTAATCTGAGACCGTCTTCTGCGGGCTGTCACTATCTCTTCGCTCACCCCACAGCAACACAAAGCCTCACTCCTTATTCTTGCCCACCCTGATGGATCAAATCCATTCCGTCTCTTGGCCGGGGAGAGCTGCAATGACCAGTCCTAGGAAGTATACTACATTAGCCAAGAAGATTCCACGTATGTCCACCTCTTATTATTACGGAGTCAACGATGTTGTAAGGATGAAGTATATGACAAATGTTTTTATGGCCGTATGCCCTTCCTGACGCCAACCATATGAGAATAGAGATAAACTGCTTGATGATGAATGGAATTAAGCCAAGTGTTGACAGGAAGCTACCATGGCCCATTAGAAGGTACCGTATTGATATTTGCCTGAAGCTGAAAATGGAAAACGGCAGAAAGCCTGATTAAGGCTATCCGACGATGGGGTTCAATCCAACCCGTCCTCTCTGAGCTCAGATATGGCCTGGTCTTAAACTATGTACTACCCAGGTAGGTTAAACAATCCATATGAGGAATACTTGAATTATAGTTTTTTATTTTGCAGTTTTTGCTGCAAAATATGGAATTTTGATATAGAGAAAAACAAATAGGTTAGCCGATGTGGAAATTGAGCCCAGGAGCTTTCACGAAGCTTTGAGTGTGTTGCTCTAGCTCTCAAACCAGAATTTGTAGAGCCGGGAATAGATCTCAGGATCTCTGGGACAGAAGCCTGAATATGCAGAACTAGAATACAGGGGGTGACTCAGAAAACAACTGTATTGATCCCAATAATGTTTCCAATGCAGTTACTTACTTCCGTGACGTTAATAAGTATGCTCTGTGACGACCTTATGGTGGACCAATACAGAATTCAAATTGTGTGTCAATCATATCGTAGATGATGGTCCATTACTGAAGTTCTAAAAGCCTTAGACAATCTAGATAGGTGGGCAAAGGACAACAAGATGAAAATAAGCACAGAGAAAACAGTGAAAATGACTTTTCGGAAAGGAGGCAGAGAGGCTTCAGGGGACAGGATATACCTAGGAACGACTCCCCTTAAGTCTGTCAATACATTTAAATATCTAGGATTGACAATGCAATCAACAGAAAGAGCCTACAGAATTCACATAAAGTCTCGAGCAATAGCCGCTACCAAAGCCATATATGATATCAAAACAATCACGAAGCTCTCTTAGGGAACTGCTATGACATTATTCGACGCGAAAATAACGCCCATCGCCACATATGGACTTGAAATCATATGGGAGAAATTATCCCTGGCAGACTTGAGGACGCTTGAAGCTGTCAAATCGCGCTTCCTGAAGGCTACCCTGGGGATATAGAAGTATACAAAATCGAGATTAGCATATGAACTCGCCAGGGAGACCTTCTTCATTGAGAACCTTCGGATGAAGAGAGGGCTGCCATCCACAGACGCCCGGAAAAAACTAATGCAGGAAAGAATACAGAAAAGGGACGAAATCTGGTTCGAGTTTTACACCACGGAAGCCATGATGACTAGGACATGGATGAACACAAATCAAGACTTGCGACACTTTGTCAATTCGATGGCGGTACATGGGTATCACCATGAACTGTGTAATACCGAATACTTTCTTGAGCCTGATGAATCCTGCATATGTAAATTATGCGGGGTACAATGTAGTAGATACCATGTAATTTCTTGTGCAAATCGGGGGTCATCCATTGTGAAGTTTTGTGAATTACATTTTGTTTTCATCAATATGCACAATTTGTGCGATTTATCTTTAATAATAATATCGTAGATGAAATTGATAGCTTACATCAAGTTATAATTTATCAAATATCTACAATAAAAACATTATCAATGTGCTGCTTTATAGTGGTTTAGATTGTGTTTTATAACAACAACAACAACAACAACAACTTAACAATACTTAGGTTGGGATTTAATTTGTATTAAGAGTAACAATTGTTTATAAAATGCCATGGTCTCAGACCTAATAATAAGAGGTTTACAAAGAACAATATTGAATATAGTACAAATTTCGAACCTGATATAGCACTAAAATCTTACAACGATTCTTTAGCCTATTTTCAATTTTGAAAAAATAGGCTTATGAGATCACCTTTTGTCCGTGTGTGTGTGTGAGGTGTGTGTGTGTGTGTGTGTCCCTAATAACTTTTAAACGGCAGGAGCGATTTCAATTAAACCCGATAGGTTCATTTATTTATTTATTTATTTATTTATTTATGCTGGTTTACAACAGGGTCTTTAACCCCAATAACAGTAAACCTACAAAATTTTAACAGTAATTCTAATTTTTTTCATAACTTAAATCTAATCTTAGCATCTAAATTAATTACATAATAATATTATTTATAGCTTAACCTTAATGCTGTTACATATTCTACCTTTTTGTTAATTAATTACACTCATGGCAATGTGGTCATAAATACCTTTACAAATTTTTGGAGACTAAGATCGAAGTCTAGACTTTTATTACACACTACAGCTTTATTGTAATTACTGCAGAGTCTATAAAGCGGTGAATGTTTGTGTGACATGGTGCATGTTTTCTTATTCCTAAAAGTTGTCCACGTTCTTGAAGATAGACGTGGAACATTGAAATTCAGCAACGATAAAAAATAAGAGTTATCTACCGCAGAATTTACAATCTTGTGTAAGATCTTGGAATCATTTATTTTCCTACGATCTTCCAAAGCAATAATTTTTAGATTATTCGATAAAATTTTATATGGGACCATATATGGGTAATTTCCGCTCATTTTATAATGTATAAATCTGGCGAATCGCTTCTGTACTCCTTCTAGTAATCTTATGTATTTTTTACGCCACGGATTCCACACTACGCTTGCATATTCTAATTTCGCCCTTACGTAAGCATTAAAGAGTGTAATGGCCGTTTTCACCTGCCGAAAAGGTCTTACATTTCTAATGACGAAGCCTAGTGCTCGGTACGCCTCACTTGTTACCTTGTTGATGTGAGAAGCGAAAGTCAAACCTTTATCCAGTTCCACACCAAGGTCACTTACACCATTAACCTCCCGCAGCGTATTCAACCCCAGCTTATACTGGAAACTAACTTTATTCTTCCTTCGGGTAAATGACATTGTGACACATTTCGTTAGATTAAAATTAAGTTTATTTTTCCTACTCCATTCAAAGATGTTGTCCAAGTCATTTTGTAGAAGATAGCAGTCATGAGCAGAGAATACAGGACGGAATATCTTAAAATCATCAGCGTATAGAAGACATTTAGAGTGCTTAATACATTCAGAAATGTCATTGATTGCTATCAGAAACATAATCGGTCCAAGGTTCGATCCCTGGGGAATTCCGGAATTTACGGTATATTCCATTGATGAATTTCCGAGAAAGTATACATATTGCTGTCTACCAGACAGATACGAGCTAAAAAATCGTAAATTTGCTTGTGAAAAACCGAAATTGTTTAATTTTGTCAAAAGAATATCATGATCTATACTATCGAATGCCTTTTCAAAATCCGTGAAAATAGCATCCATCTGTCCTCCGATATCCAACTCAGATGAAACATCGTGGGAGAAATTCATCAGATTTGTGACTGTGGATCTCCGTTGCATGAATCCATGTTGTTGTTCTGATATGGCTGGCGCTACATGAGTAACAATTCTGTCATGTAAGATAAATTCAAATATCTTTGCAACAGCTGATACTATACTCACGGGTCGATAGTTCTTTATTAATGTTTGGTTACCTGATTTTAAAATAGGACAGACGCGAGTTTTTTTTCCAAATATCTGGGAATGTATTTGTACTAATTGCTAGGTTATAAAGGAAATGAAGGGGATCTTTTAAAATCTGTGAGCAACCCTTAATTACGTAAGGGGGTATTTGGTCCGGGCCCGCTGATGTTTTTGGTCTCAGTTTTTTTAACGCTCTATCAATTTCCGCCATTGTTACTTCGCTTATGTGCAGGGTTACTGGCGTATTTGCCTCATCTTGCGATATTCTGTAGGAAGAAGGGTGTTGTGAGTACACCGACTGGAAGTATTTTGCAAAACCCTGAACAACCGCTTCCCCGCTTTTTAGCTCTTCCTCATTGTATTGCATTATAGTACATGTACCATTGGCCCTTCTCCTGCTTTTCACGTACGTCCAAAAATTTTTACAATCACTATTAATGTTATTTTCAACTGTTGTTATATATTCTTTATGAGCTAGTTTGATGTCTGTTTTGGTCTTGTTTCTTAATTGTTTGTATCTCAATTTGCTATATTCAGAGTAGTCTTTTCTTTTTCTGTGGAAGTCTTTATCTTTCAAATCATTAATTATTTGTTTTGTAAACCAAACAGGGTATTTACTGGTTTTAAAAGGCATTAATACCGGGACGGTATTTTGGAAAACTTCGTAAACTTTATCATAAAAAAAATTAACTGCTGAATTTATTTCCATAATTTTGTAGAGATCGTCCCAATTTGTGTCTCTTAAACCGAGGTACAGTTCATCAAATTTAGCTTTTTTAAAATTAAATTTAGTTTGCTCTTTAATTCTGAAGGTGTTTTTGGCTCCATTGAGAGGTACAGTTAAATGCAGTGCGGGATGGTGGGCATCTTCGGCTAAAAGAGGAGTATTATGTCTTACAAGATTTAGGTTTGTGTAGTTAGTGAGTATTAGGTCAAGAGCACTATTCCGGACGACCCCGACCGTGCCCTTCAAATTTTGGTTCGTCTCACCAATTCAACATGGCGGCTGTGCGAAATATTTCACCAGCATTCAATATCTCCGAAACTATTCCCGATATCACCCTGGAATTTTTCACGGTGATAAAGGGAACTACTAGAAGTTCACCTATGTGACATTTGAAAAACTGGTAGCTACAAAACCAACATGGCGGCCACGCGAATTTGTGACATTTAAATAGACGTTTCTCGTGATTTAACCAACCAAACGCAATAAAACTTGGTACAGTATGTGTTTATACACATTGTAATGCACCGACATCTAAATTCGTTCAATTGTTTACATAACCACAAGATGGCGGATGTGCGAAATATTTCACCGGCATTCTATATCTCTGAAACTATTAGCGGTATCACCCTGAAGTTTTGTACGGAGATAAAAGGCACTTCTGGAAGTTCATCTATAAGACTTTCAAAAACCGCTTAACTACAAAACGAACATGGCGGCCAAGCGAATTTCAAAACTTTAATAGACCTTTCTCGCGGTTTAATGCTCCAAACGCAATGAAATCTGGTACAGGAAATGTTTATGCACATTGTAATGCACTGGTATCTAATTTAGTTCAATTGTTTACATAATCTCAAGATGGCGGCTGTGCGAATTTTAAAATTAAGTTTGTATTTCTTGTGTCGTAATCATGCGATCGAAGTGAAAGTTTAAATAATGAACCTACGCAATAATTTTCCTTTAATGGTACATGACTCTATGGCCTATACATTTAACAATCCAACATGGCGACCATCCGAAATATTTAGAGGGCTCTGAATTTCTACGAATCTATTATAGCAATCAAACTGATTTTTTTATGTTCATAGGGGCTATGAACATAAGTTCACCTATATGACTTTAAATAACCTGGTGATCTCAAATCCAACATGGCGGCGACGCGAAGTGTAAATATTCCCACATGGACGTTTCTCGCCATTTAACCATCCGAGTTTAGTGAAACTTGGTACAGCAAATCCTTATACGAATGTTAATCCACTTGCATCTAATTTATTTAAATTGTTTCCATAACCGCAAGATGGCAGCTGTGTGAAATTTTAAAATCTCGTTTTTACTTCTTGTGTCCTAATCATACGATTGAAGTTTGAATGCTACACGTACACAATAATCTTCATGTAACAGTACATAGCTCTAGGACCTACATATATAAAATCCAACATGGCGACCATCCGAAATATTTAGTCGGTTCTCAATATCTACGAATCTATTACAGCAATCAAACTGAAATTGTGTATGTTGATAGAGGCAATTAACATAAGTAGGATATGTGAAAATAGGCTGTATAGTTCTTCACGGAACTACTTGTTAAAAAGTGTGCTTACGATTAAGAAATTTGAAGTTTGTAACCATACTTGTAAAGCAATTGTAACTTTGAAAGTTTAATGGGTATGATTCAAGCACTTTTAGAATGCTTATATGGCAATCGAAAAGGCTATAAACAAATGTATTAGATTCCTGATTGTTACAGAAAAGGAAGAACAAATCACAAGCGGGAATTACCGTTATTTTTAAATAGAAATTACTAGAGGTAATATACAAAAAAAAATGCACATCTCGTATTAACGAAGCCTGGATTACAATTTGTTAACTCCTTTATAATTAGAAAAAGTACGATTCCCTAATTTTAGAAAGGAAAGATACATATTAAAATGTGGACTAGCCACAGTTTATACAGAATGAATGTATGGTAAATCCAACGAATTGGGAGGGAGCCTCTATGGGCTAAGCCTCGTATAAAAAGAAAGAACCCAATAGTTAAATTTAATTTGGTTAGTAAAAGGTATTTGTGAAAGGGAAATAGGAACTTTAGGAAAAAGTCCTGGTCAGATTTATTTTCTCTCAACCGAAAGTGGCGCGGAAGATATTTAGCACACGCACATTCGACTGATAGTTTTTGAATAGTTGAAAATTTTCACTGTTACAATGTATGTGAGATCGTAGAACAAAAGGTAGCTATTGCAGTTATGTAGAACACTTAGTGTAATTTGAGCTTGAATCAGTTTATTGCGTTGGAAAGTTTATTGGTTGCAGTTGAATGATGAGGTTAAGTCCCCAGGGTGGAAAGCAAATTAGGTGTTGACCAGCAGTTAATGTAACATGAATTCCTCGGTGAGGAAACGTATTCCCATATTTTGGTGTGGAAAATACTAGATTGCTTGAATAGTAGAAAGATTGGTTGACATAGAAAGTTCTGGAGCTGTGATGACAGTTAAATGGGGCAAAAGAGATACCGCGGTGGAAAGCTAAGTTTTATAGACAGTGATTAGTTTAACATGAATCCCTCGGAGTGAGAAGGTATTCCCTTTTAATTTGTACAAGAAGTACTAAATTTTCATGTTTTAAAGTCAGCTTAGATAGCTAGAGCATGACAAGAAAAATCCCTCGAAGACGGTTACTGCACAATAGTTAGCAATTCCATACACTGTCTATAAATTTAAATTAAAAAGCATTTAGCTCTTTAAAAACCATTAAATTACGTTTAAAAACATTGAAGTTTTGTACTTAGCTTTCTTTTCATGTAGAGCAGGCGATGGTTCATGGTGACGGTTGGTTTAAAAATTGACATGACGTCTAGTTTGAAATGTCTCAAGAGGACAGGAGACTGGCCCGTGGGAGGGCTTTGCACTGTACTCGACTGCTAAACTATGAGAAGTGAGAACGAGCGATTTCTCACATGACAGAGGAGGTAAACGAGGGGAAGGGGAAGCAAGGGAGAGGGGGTAGGAGACAAGATAGTACGAGTATACAACAGAATGTACAATGTGACAAGGAAAAAAATCGTATGTAAAATATTCTTCTTCAAGGAGCGGTGTTCATGGAGATGTTAGCTGGCGACAATGACGACGCCTGGTGGTTTGATAGGAGGTTCTTTTGAGTTCAGAGAAATTGAGGAACTTCAGCAGTTAGCTGCTAGATGCCACTAGGTTCTCCATGGAAGTTACATATCTAGAACAGACTCAAGGAGAAAATAAACCTGTGCACAAAGAGAAAATGAAAAAGATCCCTGTTGGTGTCTGCGAGGAAGGAATTAAAGAAAATAAATAAATCGAAGAGCAGCAAAAGCTAACTCGGACTGACCGTGTATTCCAAAGAAGAAGTCTGTCCGAGCATTTCCCTCGATGTTATACTTCTTGTAATGCTTGATATTCCACAAAGTGCATATCTTCTAGCTAATTCTCTATCCGAAGCAGACTTCCTAATTGAAAATCCTACGCACGCGTATTCGTTCTTTATTGGAAGTAACGATACCGTCCCAGTGCCTCTGACCTGAATTACATTTCTGTACAATGTCAGGAATTGAGCCCAGACCTCCAGGGTGACAGCTAACAATGCTAATCACTGCACCACGACACATACATTGTGGAGTTACACTTGTGAACTAAGGGATACTTAATAATAATGAAAATAATACAGAATGAATTACAATAGACTAACAAAGAAAAATTTAAACCTGAAATACCACAAAGATTTGCTGGTAGAAATAGCACAAGACAAACAAAAAATTAGTATTAATGAAGAAATTATTCACAATAGAACAAACAGAACCATAGCAAACTGACATAAATTTGACGAGAAACCTACATGGAAGAATAGAGGATGGACAGAAGAACTGAAAAGGGAGAACTGTGAATGGATGAAGAGAGATAGGGAAAAGCAGAGCAAACATTGTGCTAAATAAGCTCTAACGCAATCCCTAGTTGGGCATAACGAATCGAATAATAATAATAATTGTATGGCCTTAGCTACTTGGAGTACATTTATTGAGTTGTGTCATTTAGGACATATATTTAATCCCCCCAGAAAAACATGCCTACCACGTTTCGTTTTCACTGCCACCTAGTAAAGGAAACATAGATTTTATGAAGTTTGTCTTGTTGGCACCAATTGTAATACGAGAGGTCTAAAGCGAGCCGACATCATACGAATTGGAGGGACATAGATTTCTCCCTCTCTTCAAAAATCCGATTTTCTCGGCAGAGAACCGTATCTTTAGAGACACGAATATTGGTGACACCATACGAAGCAAAAGACGAGAAATATCCACTTTCAACGCTAACGTTACATTATAATTGCCATTTTTAGAGCTTACAAATATTCTGACATAGAAATATGAAAGGCTACGAATCGTGCAGTCGATCATGAGAGTATCAATAGGCTATACTCGTATACTGTATATTTTCACCGGGTGTTTCTGAATTCATATTACACACGTCTCGGGGTTGTAGAGACGTTTATAGGGATACAATTTGCAAGAGGAACCCATGCCCGGAAACTTACCATTTTTATGCATGTGAAATATCACATCGTGTGGTTCAGATTCAACGTAAAAATGGAGTTCCCGTGGCTCATGATCACGCTATTAACTATAAGCTTCTGCATCGATGTTACATTGATGACAAGATGGACAAACATTTAGGGAAATGTGTATAGGTTGAAGCGGATCGAGTCAATGGCCACTTCGATCACCGGATTTGACGCCTTTTGACTTCATTCTGTGGGTCCACCTGAAGAGTATTGTTTATTAGACTCCTGTGGCGTCGGAGGAAGATCTTACATGAGTTCTGACTGACGCAGAAGTGAATCAGCGCATACCAGATGTTTTGGAGAGTTGTATCAAAGATTCACTGTGTGCAACGAAGTTCAGGGTCGTCACATCAAACAGCTCTGGTAGTGCATCCCGATATAATATAGACCCTCAACGTGCCCTCTTCATGGTGTTATTAGCATCAGTATGTTCTCTGATTTTTGTGCTCCTTGTTTATGCACTTATTTATTTATTTTTACAAAAATACACCTTAATGCTACAATTAATATATTATATGCAGTAGGCCTAATCATTTTGCAAAAATAAGTTATTGCAACAAATTAATTGTGTTCTGATTCGATCTTGTCATCAATGAAGCATCAACCAATTCCTGGTGTAGCGGCTAGCTACTTTTAGCCGTCACCCCGAAGGCTCGGGTTTGATTCCCGGCTGCCATCCTGGAAAAGGTTGGAATGGGGTACACTCAGCCACGTGGGGCGAAAATTAGAAGACATGGAGTCGATTACCATATCAACTGTTCTGGAAGTGGTTTGCCGTTGTATTCCATTTCTACTCGACACAAATGCCGGGATGGTTCCTAATTTAAGACCACGGATGCCTCCTTCCAAATTCTTGCAATAATTACAAACACAAACACGAAAATGACAAAGGATATCAGATCGATTACACACACAACTACACGGGGCTATGTGACGAAATTGTCATAAAGCTCCTATATGATACTACTACAACAACAACAAAATCAAAAACGAAGTGCAATTCAGGGAAGAAAATATTCTTAGGAACACCATTTTATTTCTCCACAAGGAGCGAGTATCTAGCTGTAGGGTTCGTCTCACACCGTGCATGATTCACGCTACTGCTTCCTTCTTACACGAACTATATTACGTGCTTGTCCTATATCAAATGAACATCACGCTCCGCTGCAAAAAGAGTTCACCTTGTTATCTATTTGTTTGTATTTTTACCAGCACTATCTTAACTGAAATGTACAGTAAGTCCCATACCAAAGTGAATCCAAGCTACGTTTAAGTTTGGAGATTCAAACTTCGAATCACTATTCTATCAGAGTTTATCCTGAGAATTGTATCTCTCATTTATACCAGGCAGCACTTCATTTCAAGTCCTGTGTCAGCTTGCAATCATGGACCTTAATAATGGTATTTTTACACTCCAGGCACTAAATGCCATAAATAAATAAATAAAATACTCTGTATAGCACAACAATAGAGCTAGAAAATAATAATGATGTTCATAATTTTTGGACTGTTCTTATTGTTATTCTTTCTTTCTTTCTTTCTTTCTTTCTTTCTTTCTTTCTTTCTTTCTTCGTCATGCCCGACTAAGGAGTGCGATTGAACTTATTTAGCTGATGGCATTGCCTTTCTTTTCCTCACAAAATCTCTTCATCTTCTCGCTGTGGCTTCTCTTGCGATCTTCTGACCAGTTTTTTTTTTGGTGATAGTGCTTGAATGGTCTGCAAAGCGATGATTATCGACTAATTCTCTGAACTTAGCTCTGTCTAGTACAATGCCATCTGTGATGCCTATTTCCTGAAGATCTTTTCCAACTTCAAGCAGCCAGGTGTTTCTAACTTTCATTGATAGTGCAAGGTTAAGAATCCTTTTGGTCAGTCTCTGATTGTCCATCCTGAGGATTTGCCCGTAAAATTTCAATCGTCTTTTCCTAAATGTGTCTGATATTTTCTCCGAGTGCTGGTATAAGTCTTGGGATTTTCTTTTCATCCAGATTCCCCCTGTACAGACTGGTCCAAAAACTTTTCTTAGGATTTTCCTTTCTTTTCCACATTTTTAATTAATGATCTGCCCCCAATGATCAGCGTTTCAAAAGAATATAGTGTTCTTATTGTTATTATTATTACTATTATTTACATTCCAATTGAGCCACTGCGGAGTACTAGTTAGCCATAAGTATATCGTTTTCTGTGTTTAGCTCTTGTTTGTGTGCCAGCTTTGATGTCCTGTCAGTATCTCTTGAGCCCATCACTTAGTGCCTTCTTCCGATCTTCAGATAGAGGTTCCCCCATCTTTTGGGTTCTGCTCCTAAATTAAAAACCCCGGTTATTCTTGATGTTTATCTAAATTTATTCTATAATTTTGTCCTCCAGAATACCGATCTCTGTAGGATCATGATCCCATTGTTGGAACTAGACCGATATTCCTGCCTTTGGTTTGTCCACCTCATGGTACAGCGGCTAGCATTCTGGTTGTCACCCTGGATGCCCGGGTTTGATTCTCGGCTCTACCAAGAGATTTCAATTCTGGTGTAAGGGCTGAAACGGGGTACACTCAGCCTCGTGAGGCAAAACTGAGAAGAGGAGGGTTAGATTCCCAACTCAACCATCCTGGGAGTGGTTCCACGTGGTTTCCCACTTCTACACAAAGTTAGAAGGTTCTAAATTTATGGCCACGGCTGCCTCCTTCCCAATCAAATCATCAATTTACAAATACACGCACTAGTACAGCCATCACTATAACACACTTTATCACACAAATTCCACACATACCCAAGTGTGCGGGGATACATGACCATGATGTCCAGCTCGCATATCAGTAATGCCGGGAGGGTGGATTATGCATATGCGATATTTCTCCTTCAGGCCTCCTAGTTATTCTTCTTCTTCTTGCGTTTCGGCCAACAAAAGACCACTTTATTTCAACTGGTTTCTGCGTCGAACTTTAATATTCACCCTGCACTGTCGCTTGAATTCTTGATGTTGTTGCTTCCTTTCTTCCGTCCACTTCATGCCTGTTTTAAGCTTAGGTTTTATCAGGAAACTGCGGGGAGTTGTCAGTTTCATCTTAAGTGACACACGTTCCTGCACATTGTCACATGAAATCCCAAATCTCTGTCTACCACAGTGAACCAAGCCCCCTTAGTTTTCTTCTCTACAAAAGTAGGTGAAGATCCTGTTCGTCAATCTCACAGAGCTCATTCGTACCAAGTGGCCATAAAATGAAATTCTTCTTTTCCACATCACATCAGTTTTTTTCCACACGTGCGTCGAGCTCGTGGTTTTGCCGTCGTCTGTATTCACCATTTTCATTTACTGGCTCCAAGATTTTTCTTAGGATCTTTCTTTCTTTCTTTCTTTCTTTCTTTCTTTTACTTCCAGTTTCTCCATAAGTCATCTCCTATGCATTGCATGGCATTCCGCAGCATATGCCTCCGGGTGGATTACTGTGTGATAGTGTCTTAGCATGGCATTTAGGCATATTGATATCTGGTTATTATTATTAATATAACCACCGATTTGTGCGTTCCTTTTTTCAACCAACATCTTACGACTCGAAGTGTCGTGAACTATTCTTCTCTCAGCCCACTCTCTCCCACCCACACATTTCCAGGGAATGCCAGCTGTTTGTTTCCTTCCACACCGTAACATCACAGCAGGAAACTATGCTGCTGGACTAAATGTGGACACTAGCGCTCTGCAACCCAGGCGGCAGGAAATGGTATATCCGGAACGAATTCCCCACAGAGTTGCGCCTGAATTCCTCGACCTCATTTCCTGAGCCTGGTGATTGCTTGGTGCTAACTCGTTATCACGCCTCCCCTCCTCCTCTCTAGTTCGCATTCATTAAAACACAACAGCTCTGTGAATAGATGATCGTTAGTGTTAGATTTCTTCTCGTGATATGTCGTGATCACACTAACGAAAATTAAGATTCTATTTGGCATGCCAAGCCAAGCTGTGAGCGTGCAAAGATATTTGTTCATCGTATACAAACACTAAACTCAAAGTTAGGTAAGTTACGGCGCTTCTCAAAAGTAACTACGTTACATAATAATGTAATTGGTTTTACGTCTCTTTTAGCAACTGCGGCTTTAGAGACGCCGGAGTGCCGGAATTTTGCCCCGATGTGTAGTTTTAACGTGCCAGTAAATCAACTGACACGGCTCCCTCGCATTTGCGCACCTTCAAATGTCAACTGGCTGCGCCACGATTTGACCCTGCAACCTTGGGCACAGCAGGCTAGAACGTTACCGCTGAGCCACGCAGCCAGCCAACTACGTTACAGTTACCGTTAAATGCCAATAATAAAAATAATAATAATAACTTAGGAGGCCATTCAAAAGTTGCAGACATTGTAAAGCAAGACCGCAAAATTCTTAGAAAAATATTTGACCCTACACAAGAAAATGGAATTTGGATCAATAGACGAACTGCAGTTCTCTATAGTCTCACAGAGAGTTTCACAAACACTGTCCGCCTCGTTCCGTAGTGTCTAGCATTCTTGGCTGTCACTGTGGAGGCCCGGGTTCGATTCCCGGCTCTGCTAAGAAATTCAATTCTGGTCTGAGAGCTGGAACGGGGTTCACTCAACCTCATGAGAAAAAACTGAGACGAGGTGGGTTCTATTCTTACCTCAGCCATCTTGGAAGTGGTATTCCGTGGTTTCCCACTTCTACACAAGGCAAATGCCGGGATGGTACCTAACTTAAGGCCACGGCCACTTCAAACCAAAATCCTATTCTCAATTACAAATACACACTCTAGTACAGACATCACATGAGTGTGACTTGGGCAGTTTCATAAGGTAGAATTCTGTATTTTCCTATATCAATTATTTTACATTTCACCAGAATCAATCGTAGCTCCATTTTAGTAATAAAATCTTTCTAGTGTTTAAAAAATTAATATATGTGAATTTTTCCTTTCATTTTAATTTAAATTGTGTGAGGATATCCATTTGATTTAATGTTATTAATGTAAAACTATTAAACTATTAACACTAATGATGAGTATATTAAGGCTTTCACGGCCCGGATTATATAAATAATTCATGTTTTTTTTGGGCTAATGCCGTGTGTATTTAGATTAGAACCATACACACGGCATTAGCCCAAAAAACATGAATTATTTATATAACACTAATGATGTTATCATTGTTATATCGAAACATGTACGTTTAAAATATTAATAAACATAATTTCATACTTTTGAAACGGCGGATTACATAATACATATATTTTTATGTCTCACTAAGTCAAGACGACTGGCAATCTTACAACAGTGTCTAATTCTAATATCTCCTTTATTAGGTCGCGCATGTGCTCCTCACAGAGCACGCTTCCTGGGACACGTATCAGCTCTTATGCTCATCTCGAACAATTGGTGACATCAAGTCTAGAATCAAAACGACTTGGATTCGAGTTCCGATGGCACCCAACATTTCCACTTGCTGTGCATGACAATAATACTTCTACTCAAAAATCCAGCTGATTGATTTATTTCATTGGCGTTATACAAGCGAAGCGGGGGTAGTTTTCATCAGACAGAATCGTTATGGTAGCTTATTTCGTAGCAGAGAACTGATGCAGGATTATTGATAAAAGATTCTATGAATAGAATTGAAAACAAAGACAAGATGTTCAGTAAAGAACATATAGCCTACTTTATCCTAAATGTATGAGTATAGTTATAACTCGTTGTTATTATCAAAGAGTATAATAGAACTATTCTTTGTTGAAGACCTTAGAAACGATTTACCTCTACCAAACGCCACAACCTAGATAAAAACTGCTACCATCATTGAAGAAAGAAAGATAAGAAGTATATCAAGAATGTTATGGATCTGGAGACATAATCGACCGGACTGGCGGCGTGGCTCAGCGGTAACGTTCTCGCTTGCTGGGCCCTAGGTTGCAGGTTCGTATCCTGGCGCAGTCAGCTGGCATTTGAGGGTGCACAAATGCGAGGGAGCCGTGTCAGTACATTTACTGGCACGTTAAAGATCCCCTTCGGGCCAAAATTCCGGCACCCCGGTGTCTCTAAAATCAGCAGTAGTTAAAAGGGATGTAAAACCAATAACATTATTATTATTATTATTATTATTATTACGACCTGCCGTGGGCAACATCCAACTTTGAGTTGAGGCATGTCTTTACACGTCTGGTTGTGCATGGCTTTCACAACCCTAATTGAATTAACAAATCTTTCCATGACCCTACAGAGACGTGTGTATACAAACTATGTGGATATTTTCGATAATATAATCCTAACAGAGCGAGTGCATTCTAGCGGCCAGAAGAAGAAACTTTTCAATAAAATCTGGAAGTTACCTTTTTGGCAGCTAGATGTCTCGAGTAAATCTGCTGGCGAATTATGTTTTAATTAAATATATATTTTACACCATAATGTGCACAATATAACGCTTAATAACATTTTCAAGTAACGCAAAATAGGCTGTTACAAACCCTTTAAAATAAAAAGTTAAAATGTATCTTAGTATCATCTTGTCATTCTTCAAATTCGATGCGCATAGAATGATAATGGTATAGTAATCAATGGATCCCCACGTAGACTAGTCGTGACATCTATTGGTGAAATATCGAACAATATAATCCTAACAGAGCGAGTGCATTCTAGCGGCCAGAAGAAGAAACTTTTCAATAAAATCTGGAAGTTACCTTTTTGGCAGCTAGAAGTCCCGAGTAAACTATGTTTTAATTAAATATATATTTTACACCATAATGTGCACAATATAACGCTTAATTTTAAAACATCTGAGTCATTACAAAACAATAAACATATAACATTTCAAGCAAAAAACCTAGCTCTGATCGGGTTTGAACCATAGGAATTTGAGCGATAGGCTAACGCTCTACCACTGAGCTAATTGTGTCAACGAATATCGTTCTATTTAAAATGACTTACATAGAACTTGTTAGCAAATAATGATTTATACTAAACGATTTCATCACTGGAGTATATTATTTATATATAAAGCATTTCATACAAAGTTTATTTATTTTTTATCAGTACGCTATATTGCATGCAATACTCAAATTAGTGAAATATAAGTCCGGCACAAGATATCCGCTGCCATCTTGTCTTATTACTGAATCAGTTCAGCTTTTTAAAATCACGTCTGCACTATAGTATTACAAAATAAACTTTTAATTTCGAACGTGCCTCTTCCTTTAGAACAGTTAAAACGATTCTCGGCTCGATAATCGGAACTGGTGGGTCCCATGATATGGATTATAAAGTTTGCATAATTCGCACGGCCGCCATCCTGAAATGGTATGGCGGACGACCTTGTAATTTGGTCACAAGACGCATCCTATACGAAGGTATGTTGTTACCAAATTTGGTAGAGATCGGATGATTTGGTTAGTCGTTATTTGATTTTACGTTTTGAACGTTTGAGTGGCCGCCATTCAGTTTTAGTAAAGATGGCGGCGATATAAAACATGACACTGAGGTGTCCTTTGCTAGTGCTACCTTTGTACCAAATTTCGTTCAATTTGCATTCACCGTGTTCGAATTGATAGGGGGGACAGACATTCAGAGTACACACACTCACACACACACACACACAGACTCACACACACACATACACACACACAGACAGACACACTTTTTTCGCCCTGTGTTGATCTCATAAGTCTACTTTCATTTTTTGCAAAAATCGAAAGTAGGCTAATAATGCAGATAGAAGGACTAAGTACAGGACAATTAAATTAAAATATAATCAATGTGTTTCCACTCTAATTGCTGAATGAGCTGATTGTATTGAAAACCAACATCGCTTATTGATATTCTGGATCAATACTTTCATCCGTGACTTTAAAGTTAAACATTCCGCGAGATACCATTGGTATAGTGCTGTGAGGGGAGTGGGAATAAATATCTACTGTAGGAACAATAGTTGTTGCAGTGGGGCACAGAAATATATTAATACGTTTTTAGAAATGTGGGAATCTTCAGCAGATGATGATGATGACGATGATTGTTGCTTTAACCCTTGAATGCATAAGCCGGGCCTCTGAGGCCTGGGCTGTGATTTATTAGTCATTTATAGTAAAAGTGTTCGGATCTCTAGTGTGCAATTCCCAAAATTCCTCTCACAGTTAAGAAGAAAAGCAGCAATAGAACCAATCAACCACTATTGCTTATAGTTGAGTAACAATGTAGTTTTATTGTAATTTACCACACATTTACATGAGCCGTGCCTTTCCGTAGCAAGTTGGAAAATCATTCATTTACTTATTCATTTTATGATACATGATGTGTGGATGTTGACTTATAACTTTGCAAAAAACATAGTTTGTTATTTTAGTGATGACTTCATGTGAGACCCAGCTTAGGCCTCGTGTCGCTGTAATCACAGTTCGGCGTAGGCGCGGTAGTTGCTTTGAGTCAAGAAGAAGGAGATGGCGCCATTTTGAGATCGCTGTCTCTTGTTTACGCTTTACAGTGCTTGGTTAGAGTGGTGATGTTGGTTCAAAATCCCGCCGCTTGTGAGATTAAAACTGCCATTCGTTTTCTGAAAGCGAAGAACACTAAACAGATTTGTGAGGTGTATGGAGAAAATGCGATAAGTGATTCACTGGTAAGGAGATGGGTGCAACAATTCAATGAAGGTCGTTATCAAGTGTGCGATGACGAACAAAGTGGGCGTCCATCGTTACTTAATGTAGACTTGGTTCGAGCAGTTGAAAAGCGCATCAAGGAAAACCGTTCTACAAACTTTCCGCGAATTTCAAGATCCCTTCATAATTAAATTCTTGACAACACAGGCGGCAACGTTTTATGAAGAAGGCAAACAAAAACTTGTGCCACGCTTTGACAAGTGTCTCCAAAATAGTGGGAGCTAAGATAGTGTACGAATTGTAGTTTGTTTTGCAATAGTTTGACTGCATCTGTACTAATTTGTTTTTATTACCAAGCGTATCTTACTTTCTGGGCGTAAAAGTCTCGTTTCCCATTCGCCACCTTAAATAGTACAGTTGCTGGCACTCACAAGAACAGGTTATCAGATTATTATTATTAAGCGTATAGAATTTTACATAATGGACAAGTATATACAATATTATACAAAACCTGCAAAGAATACATGGTACTAAGTTGTGAACAATTACACATGGATATCTAAATTATTTATCCATTGCACTAGGGATAGTGAGACATCAGCAAGGTCTTTCTGGTCTCCACCATAAGCACGCAGAGGGCATTCGTCCATTATGTGATGCATGGTCTGGACCAGTGCACCACAATCACATGCTGGAGAGTCCCTGAAGCCCCACTGGTGAAGGGAGAATGCAGATCTTCCACAATTAGTGCGAAACCTGTTTAGTGATAACCACGTTCTTCTTGGCAAACTGAAACCAGCTGGGGCATGGTTTGGATTAAAGAGTCTTGGCCACTTCGGAGCAGTACGACACCATTGCTCTTTCCATTCCTCTTTTAAATTGAAACCAGCATCCATTAGATTCTTAGCTGTTTTCATTGGTGGCTCACGGGATTTCAGCCTTTGTCCCCAGAGATCTGCATCATTTCTGTGAATGGGTCGAGTTGGATTGGACATGATCTTATCATATCCTTGAACAAGGGCTCTTGATCGTCGCAGGTTTGGTGGTTATCAGATAAAGTGAACATACACCAAAGTATACGGAGATGATGACCAATATGTCCCAAGCCCCTTAAGCAATTTACAACACATTTTGCGATCATGAGCCACAGGATCTTCATTTTACGAGGACACCTTACGTGATATTTCACTTCGAAAATTACACATGCATTATCCGAGAGTCTGACTTGGTAAGAGACGCAGCTTGAACTCTGTGTCATGTCCCGTGACTCAGAACACTTGGCACACTGCATTAGTATTCAATCATAGTAATAATAATAATAATAATAATAATAATAATGTTATTGATTTTACGTCCCTTTTATCTACTCTGACTTTTAGAGACGATATTCAATCATAGAATGCTTATCGTACACCCAGAGATGCACTACAGTCCAGGCATGCTCTTGAATACAGATGCGGGTATTATTTACTCTAATTTGTCACAAAACATTGAATTTTAATGAGCATTCATTTCAAGCTATTGTTTCATAAAGGCGGCTGGTTGGTTCCTCAGTTTATTGGCTGCAACAACGCGGTCATGTAGCCCCCGTGTACTTTGGGTGTGTGTAGAATCTATCTGATAACCGGTGTTAATTGTGATAGCTGTATTAGTTTGTGTTATCTGTAATTCAGGTAAGGACTGCAGACGATGAATTTTAAGTAGTTCCTACTTTTGCTACCAAATGCTACCGTCAACGACACCTAGCTGTGAACTTGACTACTAGATGCCACCGCAACTGGCACCTGACGACGAACGTTGGGACTTATAATAGAGCGTTAATCAAATCTAACATACAAATTTAGCTTCACACAAATGTAGTTAGTGGAAGGTTCTTTAACATGCCATAAATATATGACATGGGCCCGCCGGCTTTATTTCCCCTCCGAAGGAAGGCATACTGAAAGACCCCAGCTGAGTCCGGCATTGTTTCCACTTACTTGTGCCGGGCTCCTCTCCGTCTTCTTTCCTGTCGACCTCCCTTGGTCAACTCTTATTCTCTTCCGAACCCGACGGTATTAGGTTATCCGAGGCCTAGGGAGTCTTTCACTTTCCCGCCTTAATTGGCCCTTGTCTCATCTTTCCTGATACCCTCCTTCAGTGAGGGGTCATCCTTCTTTTTCTTTTCCTTTTACCTCCTGCCTTGTGCTCAAGGCCCTTAAGGAGGCAGGGTGTATGTAGCGCCACCACTTCTGGTGCACACTAGATAATGCTACACCCTCAGGGGCTCACGGCTGGTGAGTTCGGGAGTTGGCGACCCCGAGGGATTCCTGAGCTGGGTCCGTTTTCCCTTTTTGTCCCTTACCTTTGGGGCGGACCCTCTCCTCCTTCACTTTCCTATCTGCCTTTCATGGCTCTCCTTCCTTCCAAGTCCCCACATCCACATTCTTCGAGGATTGAGGGCATTTCTTTTCCTCCTGTCCTTTATTTGCCTTATTCTCCTTTAGTTTTCCATTTCTTCTTTTAGCATGTAGGTTGGTAGTAGTTTTAGTTTTAAGTTTGCTTTTCATTTTCATCTTCACGATCACCCAAACCATCAGGGGCCGATAGCCAAGATGTTAGGCCCCTTAAAACAACAATTATCATCATCATCATCATACTGAGGGACTTTTAACGCTCTAAAAAACCGATTTCGGCCGTGTTTGAACCCGCGATCTTGGGCATAGAAGCTCTGCATGCTACCAACTACGAGAGTTTGACGCAGTCCGCCTTGGTAAGCGACGCAGCTTGAACTCTACGTCGTCATGGCCCGTGACTCAGCACACTTGGCTACCCTGCTGAGTTATTGCATTAGTATTCAATCATAGAATGCTTATCGTACACCCAGAGATGCACTACAGTTCAGGCATGCTCTTGAATACAGATGCGGGTATTATTTACTCTAATTTGTCACAAAAAATTGAATTTTAAGCTATTGCTTAATGAAGATGAGAGTACGGAAATGTACTCCTACAAAAACTGTAGAATGTAATGGATTGCTTTATGATTGGCCCCGAGCAGTGCAGCTGAGTGGGAAATAAAGCTCTCCGTCTTTGTTCTCGTTGACCTAGATGAGTAATTGTTTTGAGAGTACTTGGAGATTTCCAATTCACTAATAGCCAATGCTTCATACATTAGTCTGTATCGGTGAATACCATTGGGAAATTTCATACCGTGTAAACCAATCAAGTAATTTCCACTTGTAAATCTAATGAACCAACATTATTAGATCCCTAGTGGTCTGTTGTGGTTTACAATCAGTTTAGCTGAGTGTGATAAAAGGCCTGGTCATATTGACAGGAGACGAGTGGAATGGAGCCCCACCGACAACCGTCTTTTAAAGGCATTTCTTGGGAGCATGTATGATAAGTAACTCAGATACAGGGTCACCTTCTTCCGAACGAATTGTAGCCTCTAAATGGAATACACGCACTAATAGTGGCGTAAATGGATGAAAATCCAAGCCTGCTTCCAGTCGACCGACCGGGTCAGGGAATGGAATGAATGAAGACCCCATCTAGCGGCGAGTATATGAACTGTGCCGGCTGCCGAAGCCTGTCGCACTCCCCTGGGGCAATAAATGAATGACAGATGAAATGAAATTATAGTGGAGAGTGTTGCTGGAATGAAATTTGTGACAGGGAAAACCGGAGTACGCGGAGAAAAACCTGTCTGCCTCCGCTTTGTCCAGTACAAATCTCACATGGAGTGACCGGGATTTGAACCACGGACCCAGCGGTGAGAGGCCAGAGTGCTGCCGCCTAAGCCACGGAGGCTCTAGTGGCGTAAATACCGGGATTAATTAGGGGAACCGTCGCCCCCCACTCTCAAATGAAAATAATAGAAATATGTAATTCGATGAAACCATTATATTAATGAATCCAATTTACGGATTGATGACAAACGAGTGTACTATACAGTATTTATGTCTATACTTACTTTCTGAGATTATTTCCCCTTACTCGTGTAAAATATTTAGTGTTACGTAAACTTAAAACTTGCAGTACAACTGTTCACTTTCCAACTTTTTCACATTGTTAGATGCAAATAAAATGCTATCGAAATCTAACACAGAAACGAAAATATGCACATATTTCACTTCATTGATCATGTCTCATTTTACCCGCCCTCCCAACAATGTAATTTTTAATCCGCTCATCCCCCTCTCCTAGAATCAAATTCTAGAAACGCCACTGCACCTAATACAGCTATCGAAATAGGTTATTATGAGACGAATTTCACACATACATCTTAATAATATCTGTTGTGAAAGAGTGCTTATAATTGTCTTATTTCGCAAGAATTAGTGCAGCATTCAAGCATAAGCCATGTCAACGTCGTCGTTGTTGTTGTTAATTCATTTCAGGGGCTTGGGACATCTTGGCCATCAGCCCCATGTGGTTGGGTATGTGATGAACTTTTCTGATGTCATGTATTTATGCGATGACTATAGTAGTTTGTATAACAGTATTAGGAACAGGGATAAGATAGATGCCACGGAACTTCGAGTGAGTTACTAATCCGACATTTACCTGGAGGGAGTGTGAAATAACCTGGGAAAACCACACTCAATACAGCTACTCAGAGCCGGGATTAGAACCTGATATCTCCAGACATTCTGCATCTGCCCTCACGGCCGTGGTGCATGATTTTACGAGACCGTGTCAATGTAATGCAAAGACTTTGAAATAGTTATTTTGTTTTGAATGTTCTTGTATTATATAGTTGCTTGTATTTGTAATTTAGCAACAAATAATTCATTAGTGTTTCTTTAGAGTGGTGGTGGCCGACCCCTGGCACGTGGGTGATATTAAATGGCATGCATGGAGAAGTCACTGTGCAATTTTTATGGTTTATTAAAACAGGCTAAAACGGACGTTTCACTGGAAATATAATGTCACAACAGAAATATCTTCCCCATCTCAGTTCTCTGCCCTATGAGACATGGCCTTGTGATATTGCTGCAGATTCGGGTCGACATGTATATATGTGTAAATACATTTTCCATCATTAACTTTGTGAAACGGAAGTACCAATCAGTACTCACTGATCAGCATCTCTGGTTCTTGCTACTTCATCCTTGAATCCCTACATTGAAGATCTTTTCAAGAGGAAGGATATCCACAAGAACTAAGCCAGTTTCATATGAATGCAAATCTAATAAGACAATCGCGAAATACGTTTAATTTTAGCAATCAATTCTTGGTTTTTATATAAGCAAGTTCTTGTTTCAGAATTGACTGGCTGCGTGGCTCAGTGGTAACGTTATCGCCAGCTGTTCCCAAGGTTTCTGGATCAAATCCTGGCACAGTCAGTTGGCATTTGAGGGTACGGAAAGGCAAGGGAGCCGTGTCAGTAGTTTTACTGGAACGTTAAAGATCCCCTTTGGGGAAAATTTCCAGCACCCCGGGGTTGTTAAAAGCCGCAGTTGTTAAAAGGGACATAAAACCAATATCATTATTTGTCTCATAATTCTGATTTAAAAGTATTGTTTTCCAGATTAAATAACAATTGGAGTTTATATACAAACATAATTCCTTTATCCATTCCGAGAACTAAGGAGGAGGGCTTGGTTGAAGTACAGTGTCATTGGTTGGTCACCCCTGCTTTAGCGTGTATCTTATATATTAAAATAGTTTTCAAAAAAATTCACCCTTTACTAAAACTGAAATATCTCGGGAAGTATTTGCGCTACGACGACGTTTGTTGTCTTAAAATGTAATGCCCGTCAAGCACCGTCGATTGATACCCACCTTACTTGATTATATCATTCGTGTATTAAAATAATTGCGAATATTACTTCCTTCAAGGTCTAACGAAAATAGAATCGAATGACTTGACGGACATATTGTCGCTAGGTGACAACGACTAACATTGTATCATGATATTCAACGCCGCCCCAATAATAAATCTAACTTGATATTAACAGAGAGTTCCCTAATTACGTCATGATATCGTTAACTTCTACCTGCTCCACTCGGGCGCTAATGTCGCATGTATCCATACATGATATCGTTAACTTCTACCTGTTCCTCTCGGGCGCTAATGTCGCATGTATACATACAATAAGCAGAAGGGGATTCTGTGCACATAATTTAATTAAAACTTCTCAAAGAATGGATTACTTTGAGACTGAAATGCGCATGCACAATCAGCAGCCATTTTGCTAATGACACTGTCATGTTAACATCTCATTGAATGACAAATAATACTGTATACGAAAGACAACTAATTTCACGAAGATGCCGCTACAGTCGAATGTTGGAACCACCATTTTGTATTGTATATCCGATCTTTCTGTTAAATAGTCTTTGGTCTCACCAGCTACAAACTGTCTTCTTTCGTTTCATCATTCGTCCTTATAGGTTGTGTGCTCAATCAATACAATGAATCATATTATGATGAATGAGGGGCGACACTCAATTACAAATGTTATAAAGATTAAAGGTGACGGTAATTGTCTGTTCAGGTCATTGGCATATTGTGAGTACAACAATCAGAGTTTATTTACACATGTTAGAAAGCGAATTGTAAAACATGTTACAGACAAGTGGAATAATTATTCTTCCTTTATTGTTGGCAACAGCGATATGTACGAAACTGCTATCAATACGAGCGATGATTACAAAATGTATATGTCTATGAATGGTGTTCATGGAGGTCATGTTGAGTTAGTTGTCGCTGCTCAAGTTTGCAAAATGGATATTTATTCGTGGATTACTACTGTCGTAGATGAAATTACTACTGACCGGTTAAAATATGTACGTCATCAACAAACGAAGTTACGAGTTGATACATATGCCGGTTTAGCAGACGCCTTGCATGTACGAGCAGAAAATGAAAATCTCAGAGTCGGTCGTATTGTAGTTTTGCCATCTTCTTTTACAGGTAGCCCAAGGAAAATATTGCAAAATTATCAGGATGCGATGGCGATAGTGAGGAAGTTTCGAAAGCCAGATTTATTCATTACGTTCACCTATAATGCGGGTTGGCCAGACATACTTAACAGCATTCATCTCTGGGAAACGGCTAATAATAGGCCTGATATTGAAGTGAGAGTTTTCCATTGCAAAGTAAAGGAATTGCTACGATTGATTAATGTTAAGGAAATTTTCAGTAAAAGCATATCTATATACAGTGGAATTTCAAAAACGAGGTCTCCCGCACATCCATTTACTCTTAACATTAACGGAAGATTGTAAGTTTCGAGAAATTTCTGTCATTGGCAGTGTGGTGTCAGCCGAAAAACCAGATCTCGAGGATGAAGCGCTATACGAGTTGGTAAGGCGTCATATGGTACATGGTCCTCGCGGATACTTGAATCCTTCTTCAGTCTGTATGAAAGATGGCGTATGTAAGAAAGATTTCCCTAAACAGTTTCAGGAAGAGACCAATGATAATACCAACGGTTATACTTCGTATAGGAGAAGAAATAATGGACGGATTATTATAAAAACAATTCGAGACATTGACATTGAAATCGATAGTCGATTCATTGTTCCCTACAATCCATTTCTTTTACTTTGCTTGCAAGCTCATATTAATGTTGAAATATACTCAAGTGTTCGGATTGTTAAATACATCCACAAGTATCTTATATATTAAAATCCACAAGTATGTGTAAATAGGTCATGACTGCTGCATTGTTAAAATATATCCTGAAGGCGAAACGGTGAACTACGATGAAATTACTTCTTTCCTAAATGCTAGATATGTTGGTCCAACAGAAGCCGCATTCAGGGTATTTTCATTTCACATGCATGAACAGTCACATTCTATCGTGCGAATACCAGTTCACTTGCCAAACTTGCAAAATATCTATTTAAAAAATGATAACGCTCCTGATATTTTACTTCAAGCACAGTTGCGCAACACGGAATTACAAGCGTAGTTCAAGTTAAATCAAGATTCGCAAGCCAGAAGTCCATATATATATCCTGAAACACCAGTACATTACGTCTGGAATAAGAGCAATTGCCGGTGGCAATAAAGAAAAAAATGTTTCAAAAACTATAGGCAGAATGTATAATGTTTCGCCTACAGAAACAGAAAGGTATTATTTACGCCTCTTATTGCTTCACGTCATATATTCTTTCAGCTTCCAGGATCTACGAACATACAAAGCAGTTGTTTATTCTACTTTTAAAGAAACAGCTAAGGAGCGAGGTTTGCTGATTGACGATTCTGAATGGCAGCGTTGTTTGGCAGAAGCGTCACAATTTCAGATGCCTTCTCATTTACGACAACTGTTTTCTTACATATGTATCTTTCAGACTTACATTTACTGGCACGTTAAAGATCCCCTTCGGGGCAAAATTCCGGCACCCCGGCGTCTCTAAAAGCCAGGGTAGTTAAAAGGGACGTAAAACCAATAACATTATTATTATTATTATTATTATCTTTCAGACCCCTTCAAATATAAGATAGTTATGGGACATTTTCAAGAATTCATTATCAGAAGATTATCTGCAGTTTCACGAACCTAACATTGCATATCAGTTCACTCTTATACATATTTCTGATACATTGAAGATCCATGGTCTTTCCATTACTTCTCTCGAATTGCCAGCTATTATTGATAATTTCCCTCAGACAAATTTACCAATGTATTATCCAAAACTTAATGAGGATCAATTAAGTCGGATGATAAACCAAGCAAATGGAACCAAACGGCTATTATTACAGAAATTTTGGGGTTAGTACAAAACAGCAATGAAAGGATGAGTAATACATATTTCATTGACGGTCCAGGGGGCACTGGGAAAACATTTCTTTACAAATGCTTGATTCACAGTTGCACAAATTTGGGGTTAAATGTAGTTTCTGTTGCATGGACTGGTATTGCAGCAATGTTACTACCTCAGGGGAACACTGTACACAGCCAGTTCAAGTTACCTCTACATTTACATGAAAGTTCTGTATCAGGAATAAAAGTTAACAGCAAGGAAGCTTTTTATATTCGTTCAGCAAAACTTATAATCTGGGATGAAGCCCGTATGGCTAATAATCACGCGTTGATGTGTTTAAATCGGTTGCTCAAGGACATCATGAATAACGACGTGCCTTTCGGAGGAAAAATAATTTATCATCTTATGTGGAGATTTTAGGCAGGTATTACCTATTGTGCCTCACGCATCTAAAGCAGCATCAGTCCAATTGTCAGTAAGGTTCTCTCCTTTGTGGCCATTATTCAAAATATTTAAACTCAACAAAAATATGCGAGCGGATAGATATCAACGTGACTTTGCAAACTTCTTTATACCAATTGGTAACGGTGAATACCCTCACGTCGATGGAGAAAATTCAGAATTAGTCCCACGATGAAAAATATTTCACGCTTTTCAAAAATTGCGATTTTAGCACCTAAAAATGAACATTGTAAATAAATCAATGACAAAGTTTTAGACCTAATCCCAGGATCATCGAGAACTTGCATCAGTGTGAATAATTTGATTACTGAAGATGAGAGTGAACTTCTTCAATTCCCAATATAACCTTTAGACAGCATAGGCATAAGTGGATTGCCACCTCATATCCTTCGACTAAAAGAAGGCTGAATTGTGATTTTGTTAAGAAATATTAATGTTACCCAAGGTCTGTTGAATGGTACTAGACTGTTGGTTTGGAAGATGCATGAAAATTGCTTACACCTGGAAATTAGTACTGGCGTAAATGTTGGAAACAATGTCTTACTCTCTCCCCTTGACCTTACGCCATCAGATACTTCTATGCCATTTTCCTTCAAAAGGAGGCAGTTTCCAGTACGTTTGGCTTTTTGTATAACTATCAATAAAGATCAAAGTCAAATACTAGATCAAGTAGGCATTTATTTACCTCAACCGGTGTTTAGCCACGGACAACTTTACTGTGGCACTATCATGAGCAAAATCCTTTCATGACGTCAAAGTTCAAATAGAACCAGAAGGCAAGCGAACAGCAAATGCCGTATGGAAGGAAGTACTATTAGAATTTCGAAACGAATGATGCGGAGGAGCACAGACCTCAGCAAACGGACTACAGGCTAAATAACAATTATACAAGGACGTCCGCATCCCTAATACGATAACTGCCCTGTGGTAATGGCAAAAAAATACTATTGTCCTACATCGGTGATTACTATCATACATCCTGTTATTTCATTCCCTCAGTTTATAGCAAAGATATGCTCAATCAAATTTACAGCTTAATAAATATTAATTCCTTCTGTGTGTTTATCTTTTCATTTCTCATCATTCGCCTTTACTTACTATTCTATCTGTAGGGGTGGAGGCGATAGCTGTCTTTACAGAGATGTGCAAATTATTAGATTCGATGTCAGTTTCCCAAAATTGCTTTTTTACTTTTCACGGTTTAATGCACTAAGTATGTTAACAAGGCGATGAAATTACTTCAAATGTTTAACCAAGACTCCTAATTATATTTTAATTCAAGAAACTCAAATTAAAATGATTTTTTAGAATTTCCACTAACAGAGGAGCTTTGCAAATGCAAAATGCCACACGTTTCGTTTTTATTACTTCACTCTACTTTACGTGTGAATTTAGAGCGGAGGGATTTGGGGTCTTTTAACTGATGAACGCTATTGAACTATTCAAATATTCATGAACTATGCATTGAATTCACCTGACTTGCATTCTAAAGTCAATGAAAAATTGAAAATGGACCCAGCTCAGATATCCCTCGCAATCCAATAACCTGAAAGTTTCCAGACGAAATTCCTTATGGTAAAAGGTGTAATTCCATGGGAGAGGAAACACTACTAAGTAGGACAACAAAAGAAGTTAGTCAATAAAATGATTTTGAATAAAAGTAATAATGACTAATTAAAATTATTTATTTAATTCTATTAATTTTCACACCTCTATATGTTAACCAAGAGTTACATCTCTAAATTCAACAAGTAGTTCCGTGAAGAACTATACAGCCTATTTTCATATATCCTGCTCATCTTAATTGTCTCTATCAACATACAAAATTTCAGTCTAATTGCTGTAACAGATTTGTAGATATTGAGAACCGTCTAAATATTTCATATGGTCGCCAGGATGGATTTTTATTTTTTGTTCTATTACATTAAGATTATTGTGTACGTGTGGTATTCAAACTTCAATCGCATGATTAGAATACAAGAAGTAAAAAGTCCTCTCGGCACGCCGGAAGGCGGAGGTAGATTTCACCGGACAAACTTGAAGATAGGCGAAAATAGGCAGAATATGCAGATTTTCGTAGAAGGATCAGACCTCATTTGTTGCGAGAAGGTATTTTATAATTGGAGCTTAATTAACTTTGTTTTTCGTCATTTTATGCTTATTTTAAACATTTTATTGTCTTATGGGAACAGTAACCTTCTTGTCATT